>OW387776.2:10842208-13559542 GCA_936446665.2 Synanthedon andrenaeformis | reverse complement strand
GGAATGACGGTGGCGTTGTTATTTATGCGGCTATATTCCAGTGTGTAATTAGCGTCATCCCGGTTTCGCTCGACCGGAGTAGAGGTAGCAAACCTCGCTCTTGGCATCTCTCTCTCTCTCTCTTCCCTCTCTTCCTCGGAACTCATACCTACTAAAACCTGTAACGGAAACAAATGATTGTTGTTTAATCTTACTATCCTGCTAATATTGTAAATGCGAAAGTTTGTGAGAGTAAATTTACGTTTAAAACTACTCAACGGGTTTGCATGAAATTTGGCACACAGCTAGTTTATTACCTGCATTAACATATAGGATTTTTTATGCCGAAAATAGTTCTTAAGGGGGTTACAGAGTTAGAATCACGTTGGAGTGAAAATTTATGATTCCCGGCGGATCATAATGCCATGATGCGTTTAGTTTGCAGATAAGATATTAACGTCATATTATTTGTAGTTTTATAATCTAGATAATGTCTGACAAATATTTTAAAATATTGGGATAATTTTCTCATTAGAACAGTTTTTAAGCAGCCCTTTTTTAAAACTATATTTTAAAATTATATGTGAAAAACTTATAAAAATATTGATTTTCCAAAAATTCATATCATTTATTAGATAATAGTTGTAAAAAATATACGATTTCTGTAAATTTTCATTCAAGAAAAGTATAATCAAAAGTGTCACTTTTA
Source organism: Synanthedon andrenaeformis (assembly GCA_936446665.2). NCBI lineage: Eukaryota > Metazoa > Arthropoda > Insecta > Lepidoptera > Sesiidae > Synanthedon > Synanthedon andrenaeformis. The sequence continues at coordinate 13,558,854 of OW387776.2, read as the reverse complement.
GTAATTTTTCGTAATATTAAACGTCTTATTTTAGGATCAAATTTGAGATATTTCTGTTTTTTCTTCGACCTAGTATGTGAAGTCATTTATGTTCTATAACACTGTTTCATTTTTTTTAAATATTTTGTATATTTATTTGCGTAGGCCGTCGACCGCTAAGTTTGAAAAGGGGCTGTTTAAAAACTGTTCTAATGAGAATTCATTTTAAAATATTTTTCAGCCATGTAGGTACAGTCAGCATCAGATATATCGGATCTGTCTAGGTACTCAAATAACACTACACACTTTGAAGACCGATTATATCTACACTCCAAAGTACTCTAATTAATGTGAACATTCAACGCGTCAAAAATATCTAAACAGTCGAATGTCATTATTTTCTATACGATCATATTTTCATAATTACCTAAGTTGTCAGATGTATCTAAATGTAATTGAGAAGTTATGAGCGAAAGATTTTTCAAATTTCGAATGGCCCTCGTGCTTTGTTTTAGGACGTGTGTTGGTGATCAATAGTATCTAAATATATTTATACTAAAAATTTTAAAAATAAGTTTAATAGTTTATTAATTCTTAATTACAGAACTAAAATTGACAAAACTTTACTGTTTTTGGAATGGTAGACATGATAACGGTCCACTTTATGGTAGGTGGCTACCGTCGCCTATAACACAAGCAACGTCACAGGTGCCGCAAGTGCGCTGCCAACTACACTAGCATTAAGGATAGAGATTTTTTGGATGGCCCTCATGCCATTCGAAAGTCGAAAAATCTCTATCCCTTTTGCAGCTAATTTCCAATTATATTTAAATACTTAGATACGGGTAATTTGACCAGTGACAATCGATCTGGCAACTTAGTTGTATACCTAATTATGAAAATAAGGTTGTACAGAAAATAATGACATTCGACTGGTAGAATCATGTTGGCTCCTTACAAATATGTACATACAAATATTTATTTGTTTTTGGCTAATGTTTCTGTGATGACTATCGGTAATGACAGTTAAAATATAGATTGAAGGTAGAATAATATTAAAGTCGTATTTGTTTTGATTTTTTTTTTCAAAAAGCGCTAAATCTATTTCGATAAAATTTATATGGGACCAACTCTGAAGTACGACTTAAGTAAAAAGAATCATCAAAATCAATTCATAATTATAGTCAAATTGAGAAGCTCTTCCTTTTTTGAATTCGGTTGAAAATAATTCCTCACTGATGTGTGCTGATGTCATTCAAGCGTATTATGAAAGACAATGTAAGTAGGCGATTATTAACTAAATATGAACCTTAATACAAAGAGTTGAAAGGTTATTCCAAAAAGTGTTGAGATATAATTGAACATTTTAGTGCTTAGATACTTTTGGCGATCGGATTGTATACATAAGACTTTCCCTTTGTAATGAAATATATGACATATGGGTGTTTAGATATATTTGAATTCATAGAAGTTCACATAAATTTGAAATCTGTTGTTGCGTAGATATTAATGAAAAATTAAATGCCAACAATTATTTGCCTACTTCAGATGCTCATCTACTTCTGACGCTGACTGTACTAGATTAAAAAACTACAAATAATATGACGTTAACATCTTATCTGCAAACTAAACATCTGAAACTACTAAAAATCATAAATTTTAACTCCAGCGTGATTCTAATTCATGAACGCTCTTAAGAGATCGTCTGAAAATATAAAAAATTTGGCGCCTCTGTCGCCACCGTCGTCACAGCAATAAAAATGCAAGTATTATTTTACATTTTTCAATGCAAATGAAGTCACTAGCACCAGCTAGTTAGCCATAAAAGTAAAAAAAAGTTTTAGTGGCAGGCCAGTCCGCAGCGACGGTAAACATTTTACAGAAGACCACTTACTCGTATTGTTACTGTTTGGAACCGATGCAATGTTTCGAAGCATCGGTTCGTTTGCTATTCAAATTGTATAGGCGTTTGGAGTTTATTCGTTGACAGTTGACACGAATAATGAGGTCGGTAGGTTAAGAAATAAGTTAGTACAAAATTGGAAACACATCGAAAAGGATCGTGGTTTTTTTTTGTGTAGATTGTGTAGAAATTGTAGTGAGAGTGCATCAACATCTATAGTGACGGGAGTTTGTGTCGGGAACCCAGGTTCCTACGACTTGTTTTCCCTATCCTTATCCTACTATGGCTGGCAGTATAACTTATAACTTTTACCCTAAATCCATTTCTTAGGGGCCAAAATCGTCGAAAACTAAAAACAACTGTAAAACATCAATTTTTTTTAGAAATTTTGCAAACATTTGTATAACCGTATATTTAAAACTATTTGGTCTACCAAGATTAAATTATTTTCATTTAATTGCAAATTTAATCTAATTAAAAAGTGTGCATAATATCTTTTGTTGTAACACAGGTACACTTGGTATTAAAAAATAAAAATCGACAACTGTAAAATGTCATAAATTGCATCCATTTGAACCTGCGCATAACCCATCCATTTGAACTTTATATCTTAAATTAATTATGGACAGTTTAATAAGCGAAGTATTTGAGTAATCGGACTGTTTAAATGTGTAAATGATTTTCTGAGTAATATCCCAAATTTGCATGTCAACCTATTGTGTGTACATTTCAATATAAGATCTATGGTAAAAAAAAATTCTGCTCTGGAACAATGTATATTAACTGCCAAAAGATGTATAGATGTAGTAATTCTTACAGAGGCCAACATCTCAGACAATATCAGCTGTGTGTTTAATTTAAATGGTTACCAAATGTTTGCGGCCCTAAGAAAAACAAAAAAAGGTGGTGGTATAATTATTTACGTACACAACAAACACAAATGTAGCTTAAAAACAAATGTAACTAAATCGTTTGAAAATAATTTTGCTAACTATAACTACACTGCACATATTTGTGCTGTAATTATGATTTTTACTTATTGGGGGATACAAATATAAACCTAATAGCAAACAACCCTATAAAACATAAATACATTAACATGCTGCATAGTATGGGCCTTGTGTGTGGAATATCAGCACATACTAGAATCGAGCTAAGTAACAATAAATTAAGGAAAACTTGTATCGATCACATCTCTGCTCGATCTTGCACACAGGACCTATTTGCCTATACACAGCAGCTATCGGCACAACACTAGCTGATACTAGCTTGCCTAGGCACAATGCCACAGATATATAAATCACGCATAAATAATGAAAAATTATTTACACTATTAAAACAAATAGATTGGGAGCCTGTTCGTAACAGTACTAACCCAATCAACATTTACAACTATATTTACAATAATTTTAATGAATGTTACAGACAATCGGAGTATTTAATTAAAATTAACCCTAATAAAAAACGAAACTCTGTCCCAAACGTCAAGTTCCCTCTGTCTCCCATTTTTTTAACAATTCAAAGCTCCTGTAACAACAGAAATATACTTTTCTACTACTTTTATCAAAGCATAATTTTTTTAATATTTCAAATAAAATCAATACAACTGGATTTATTGCACATAACCTGCCAAAACCATAAATAAATCAAACATTAGGCGCTTAACTTCCCTCATGCTGAGACAGAACAGGATGTCTGTCCCAGCATGATTGTCCTTCTATAATACTCTTACTCTTGTATAATACCTGCTCAACGATTTCAATAATATTTTCAAACTACCCAACCTAATCCCTACGAAATTTTATTATTATTTTTCTTTGTAAATAATACGTCTTCCATAGTTTTTAATTTGCTGGATTCAAAATCAATAATAGGGGAACTGTCATACACCAACAATACCCAAAAACAGAACTACGACCGAAACTACTGCACCGATTTTAAAAATTCTTTCACTGCTGGAGAAGTTATATTATCAGCGAGTAACATAGGCTATATTTTATAAAGTTACGTGGGCGAAGCCGCGTGCCACAGCTAGTTATTAATAATTAAAAATAGATGTTCTAAAAAAGTCATGCAAGGCAGTACATTGCATGACTTATGGTTGCCAAACATGGGCTTTGACTGAAAAATATATGAAAGCTTAAAAAGTATGCGAAAACAGAATGGAGAGGAGTATGTTAAACATAAAATTAAAGGACAGAATAAGAGAAAAGACAAAAGTAACAGATGCCACATATACAGTAGAGAGATTAAAATGGAAATGGATCGGACATACACTGAGGAGTAAGGAAACCATGGAAAGAGAAGAAAAGTTCTAGGGGAGGCCATTGCCAAAAGGCAATCTGACACGGAAAACCAAATAGATATTTCCTAAAAAGAAAAATTAAATAGAAAAAAACAAATATGGTAAAAAACAATATGGTAAAAACTTATATTGAGAAATAATAAATAATCACATCGATTCTTCTTCACTTTTAGAATGAATTCACTTCAACGTACCAAAACTCAGGACATGGTCAAAAGATACATTTCACATTCCCTATTGTAGAACTGATCATTCTAAAAATTCATTCCTTCATCGTTCCAAGTGTCACTACAATAAAGTTCTCAATGATATTGACATATTTTCCAATAATTTGAATTCTTACAAAAAGAAAATTGGCGAACTACTTAACTTTAACTTTAATTTTAACTTTCTTTTTCGGTTTTATATTTTTTTAAATTAATAGATAAATATATAGTTTTTATGATTCTTTAGGCCTATTTGTATATTATCTATAATATATTTTCTTTAAATTTATGGCTGTATGTAATCTTAGTAAATAAATAAATAAAAAATAAATAATTATTAGTTCTATTATTGATTGTGAGTCTAGCAAATTAAAAAGATGTGGACTGTATGTAAGTTTATTGTGGACTGCCTGATTATTTTCAAAGAAAAAAATTAATAAAATTTAGTATAGATTAGAGGTTCGGTAGTTTGAAAGTATTACGAGTACATTTTAATTATTGAAATTATCGAGCAGGTAGCTATTATTGAAGTTATATAAGAAGAAGAAAAAAAAAACAAGTTTTCTGCTTGCCTCAATACCTACCCGCAAATGTCTATCATCTGTCGGAATAATATACAAAACTCCTGTATCTAAAATCTAACTAAAATAACTCTTTATTATGCAGCAAAGTATAAAATGATATTAAAACTATGGAAAATGTATCGCGAAGCAATGTTTCGTAAAATAAATATGATTCAGTTTCTCACCCCAGTAATAAAATTTTGTTATTTTTAAAAACATCATTACCTTAAGCTGAGGCGAAATTTCCACCAAATTGGGACTTGCATATAGTAAATATTAAAAAAATCAAGACGCCAACAACAAATAAAAGATGTTAAGTTTTAAGCATTATTTTCACTGTATAAATATTTTATCGTATAGACAAAGACCTATTTCTATATCAATCCACTAGACGAAAAATATAAAACACCGAGGCTATTTCTGAAGGATAACTAAATATTTCCACTAATATCAGGTAGGTATAGGAGGAATACACAAAAATATATGAAAGCATATAAAAGTTATGGCAAATAGAATAGAAATAATTATTAAACTGTTAGCACTTACCGGATTTCAACGTTTCGCGAAAACACTCAACTAAACTTAACGAACCGAACTCCTCGAACGATCAAACGGAAATAAGCAGACGACACGTGAGTGTGACTATATAAGGTGTGCGTGGAATGGAATGAACCGATCGACGAACGGCGTTCATTCAATCATTTGTAGTTCATTCTCAATCTATCACGTGACACGTGAATGTGTTAAATATACGTATACTAGGAAATAGATGGCGCATTTTAAACTCTCAGACAATATACATATGATTATATATTTAGTTACTTTGTAAAATTTTATAAATTCCTAGCTGTACTAACTTTATAAAATATAGCCTATGTTGTTAATCGCTGATAATGTGGCTTTCTATAGGTGCAAGAACTAGAAATTAAAACTCAAAATTAAAACCAACTTGACTAAATTATTAGAAAAAGGGGGTTTCAAGCTACATGAATGGGGTTCTAACGGTGAATTAATTGAAAACTGTAATGAAAGGAGACTACTTCTAGGAATTACATGGAATATACATCAAGATCACACTATGGTGGCATGGGCCGACGTGGTTAAGTGAAAGTGTTGTGTTGCCAATTAGTTCAGTAGAGTCAGTGCCTTCAACAGACCTTGAGTGTCGTGTCATTAAAAGAACAATCAAAGTTAATACAGTATGACCAGTCTTTGATTATCCAAAGGTATTCTAAGTTAAGCAAATTGGTAAGAGTCATATGTTATTGTTATCGTTTTTAATATAAATGTAAATAAAAAATCAATCCACAGAAATAGGGAATTAAATCATGCCATGACACAGTGTCTTATATTGTCACAGTCATTGTCTTTTAATGAAGAAATTAATATTTTAAAGAATCATAAGAAAAGTAAGTTAAAACGATCTAGTAAACTCAATACATTAAACCCATTCATTGATAGTGACCACCTACTTAAGGTAGCAAAGCCCATACCACAATTAATGGGACAACTGCCCAAACCTAGAGTTGTGCCTAACAGACCATTTTTAATCAGTGGGGTTGACTTTGCTGGTCCTGTTCTGTTAAAACTCTCCTCTGGGAGAAGTTGTAGGATTCAGAAGGCTTATTAAGGCAGTTCATATTGAATTAGTGTCAGGTCTTGATTCTGCAAGTTTTATAGCCGCCTTTAAAAGGTTTACAGCTCGCAGAGGTCATTGTATGGAAATTTAATCCACCTAGTTCTCCACATATGGGTGGCCTCTGGGAGGCTGCAATTAAATCAATATTAAATAATGTTTACATTACATTTGAAGAGTATAGTACTCTTCTCACACAAATTGAAGCTTGTTTAAATTCACGTCCACTAGGGACTAGTGCTGCCTCTATTGATGAACCTGGATTTCAAACACCTACAACTCAGGCTCATTTTCTCATTGGAGAATCATTAATTGTAATACCTGACGAACCTGTAACTAACGTAAAGGTGTCCTGGGTTCAGCGATGGAAGTATGTACAACAGTTATTACAAAACTTGGCGAATATGGCAAAATGATTATTTATTATCTCTACAAAAAACGGTTTAAATGGAACCATTCTACATTAGATATTAATATAGGTGATATAGTGATTATTATTAATAACAACCTGCCTCCAGCAAAATGGTGCTTGGGTAGAGTAATTGAAAAACACCCTGGCTCAGATGGACTGACCAGGGTTGTGTCTTTAAAATGCAATGATAATATAATTAAAAGGCCAATAATTAAGTTATGTAGATTACCTATCGATAACGATTTCTGATTTATATTTTGTCCGTGTTGTGTAGAGTATGGTTAGTCTATTTTATTTTGTTTATTTTTTTTGAAATATGTAAATTAAAAGAACTTTACTGTTCTTTGGGTGGCGTCTTTGGGTGAGTCCTCATCTCCTGCAGCTCGGCCTTCTTCTCTGACAGCTTCTGCATCTCCTTATACGAGGGCTTCGCCATGTTAGCTATCAGGTGGCGGTACTTTACGTAGTTCCTCCACGCCTTTTGATACCTGTAAACATATAAGGTTGTTCGCAAATTAATTTCTTTGGCCAAAAACTGATGCCAGAGCCGTTTTGAAATCCTTAACCCTCTGTAGTCAGCAGCACACCTGTGGCGTTGCTTGTGTTATAGGCGACGGTGGTAACTTACCTACAGTCTGTCGACCTTAACATAAACAAATGAACACTTTTATGAATAGATAATAACTCACTCTGGGTTGCCAGCGTAGCTGAGCTGATAAAATGTCTTCATGTCCACCGGATTGTCTTTGGATGAACTCGGAGGACTTCGGTCGAGTTGTTCAACTCGAACTGAACACGGCTTCTTGCCAGTATACATAACAATCATACCTGAAATATTCATTGGAAACCTTTAGTGACACGTGCTCTTGAAAGTTCCATGATTAAAAAATATAACTTTTTTTGAGCTAAGTTTGTTAATTACTTGTTTTAATGCGTGTTAAAAATATTTTACAATTAGTTAGATCTTCGTCAAACAATATATGTCCTTAATTGATCGCTTAATTGGTAGGTATGTAATTTGTTATAGTGTAATGGTCCATGGTCCAGGCCCACTCTCGTCTATTAAATATTTTAAAACCCCCTTTGAAATTTACTATAATGTTAATCCAGGTAATAAACTATCTGTGTGCCAAATTTCATCCAAATTCGTTCAGTAGTTTTTACGTACATTCATCCATCACATAAACGCGTGGAAGTAGGATTTAATTTTCAATTAGATAGCAATTCAACATTTCTTCAACGTCACGCCGCCGGCACGGGGCGTGACGTTATACCTAGGCTAGGTTATTTCCAGGTCACTTGGTTAAGACATAATATTTGAAAATGGGGAATATCGTCACCAGATATACCTACACGCTAGTGGTCACAAATTTTCCAATTTCGCACTTTTTTTTGTGTAATCAATACTAATAAAATAATAAATCTGTAAGGGTCGGCCATGGAGTAAGTTACTTTGTTTTCAGAGATATCGTGTTTATAGGCTCTATACATAATACTGAAACTAACTGAAACTAACTAACTACATAATAAGAATTAACTGATTTTCATGAAACTTGGTAGATAAACATTTAGACGTACGGGACACAGGATAGGCTACTTAATATTTTTCAACGCGGACGAAGTTGTGGGCACCAGCTAGTTCGAAATAACTGTGGTATTGATTGTAGTTTTTAATTCAATAATTGATCAGTCATTTTTGTATAATTCGAAGCGATGCATAAAGTGGAACTATGAGCAAGTGGTGTCCGTCCCCTTGCTAAGGTCTAGGTCCAATAGCTCCAACAATTAATAGAACAAGTACTCCTCTGAAAATAGCCATTGTCACTATGTACTAGGTAATATTGCTCTAAAGCACCGTTCCAGCACTCCATTTGAGCATAATTTGATCTGGGCAAGATTTGGTCATACCCGTTCCGGGCGACCTGCAAGAGGTAGTTATGGTATGCCTAGCCATAATCTTAGAAAGAAAGAAAGAAAAGATATTTTATTGAGTCAACACTAATAGCACATGCAATACAAGTTTATTGTCAATAGTACCAATACTACCATAGTCCAGTGCATGCACCAGTGTTTCGACCCAAATAGGCGCCCAACTCAGCAGATTATGCTGTATGTGCTACAAGCCACATACAGCGCTGATCTTCCGCTGGGGACCTCATAGTTGGCTTCACTACGCCCGCTCAACTCCATAATATTACACATAAATAATACCTATATTATGTCACTAGAGCATATATGGCGGTCTATAATAACATTAATAAATTAAAATATAGTTTTAAATATATTACATTATATATACAGTGTAATGTAATGTAATGTAACAAGTAATTATACATATAAGTGTAAATAATTATTATACTACTAACAATATGCATACTATGATAGAAAAAAATAGATAATTGATACTTCTGTTCCCAAATTTTCTTGTTGTCAGGTGTCAAATGTGACAGATTTTTTACTAAATCCTATTTTTACTAATGACACTGGCAGAATCATCGGAGAAGATCTGATGGAGCCAAGACATTAAAAGAGAAGAAGAACTGAACAGACCCTAATAATTCTTTCACCGTTTTATTAAAAGTATAACAAAATATGTATGTTTACCAATTCTTGAACGGAGAAATTCTGCAGTGCTGGCTCTCCATACAGTATCGTGTATTCGATATTGAACCATACCACTTTGCAAGTGGGTGACTTGTGCGAACTTGTAGTGGGAAAACATCGAAATTGTCGTGGCCAATGATGGTCGATGTCTTTATTAGGAAGTTTGTTGTCGGCGAAACAGTAATACTGAAAAAAAAAAGGTTACCATTTAAGGAGTACTAAACTAAATTTGGCTTAGTTCACTTTTGAAATGGGAACTTTTGATTATGGGGAGGACTATGTACAACCGCGAACGTCCTACAGCTAAGATGATAAAAGCTATTGGTTTATGGATTCTGCTACTTCTTCGCGACTTGTATTAGCCAAGTTGTAACCTCTCTGGTGTGCTTGGCTTGTTTGTCGCTGTGCAGCAGTCCAGATTGCTTACCACCGACTAGGATTCAGTAGGCAAGAGCATATGCTCTTGCCTACTGAAGGCAGGTCTTCAGGCTACTACGCGAGGTCTTCAGGCTAACAAATAAAAGAATAAGACTTTACCACTGTGATGGTATTCTCAAAACCATGGTCCTGGAATATACAATTGGCATTGTATTGGCACCCAATATTGAGCACAACGACCCCGACTCTAACAATCTGTAAACATCGAAATCTGATATATATTAATTACACTTATGTGTGGGCTAATATCATTTATATTTCACCACATTGGACGCATTTGTTCAACCCGCCACTGTCAGACATAGGCGCCTTGCCTATGCTGGCCACTGTGCTCCTTATTCCCGGTAAATGGTTGGATATAGGCCATAACGAATGAGTTCGACTTTGATCTCATTTTTACTAAAATAATTCAAATAAGTTGAAAGTGGCATTTTTAAAGTCAGACTATGTTTTTGTTATTTATACACTTAAAAAGACACAACAGGTGAGTGACAAGGTTTATTTACTCGCCACTTATCAATTATGATGCTAAATTCTCAATAAATTAAGTTGAAATTAGCTAATTAGTATTGTTTATGAATAAACAATAAGTACAAGTCCTATTTTCTAAACAGTTGTGTACCTTTTCTATAAATATACAACTATCCACCAGTTTATGAACAAATCACCTTTACTTATTATGATGTATAATGTTTATACATTAATTCTACCATTTAAGTAGGTATATATAAAACAAGATTAATTTCTAAATGAATTGAAGATAATAACTAAGAACAAGTAACAAACAATTCATATAGTGACTTGTCATGTCAATTGTCAGTTGACAGTCGTAAGCAATGACTAAATAAATATATGGACTTGCAATTTCTACAAAATATGGGTGCATACTTAAACAAAATTGTGTCGCATAAAATGGCTGCCATCTGAAGAGTTTACACTGATACGAAACTATCGATATCGATATTTAAATATAATCTGGAGTATTGTGGGTGATCTAATTTTAATTTTCCAAGAAAAACATAATTTAGAAAAAGTAAATGTTTTTTACTCAAATAGTTTATTTATAGAAAATTCTTATTTTCTATAAATAAAACTCGATAATACCTACCTACCTACTATGTAATAAATTGGAAAGACTGATTGACGTGGTGAAAACATCGCAGGAAAGAGATATATTCAAATTATGAATTATTTTAAAGCTTCTTCGCATATTAAAGGCGAGCATTATTGTTAAATATTAAAATATTACTAATAATAAAAATATTGTATAAATCAAAAGTGCCATATGAAGCTGAAGGAAAAGGCTATAAATATTACACAAGAATACTGATGCAACACCAAACTTTTTTTAAATTTCACAAAATTTAATAAAACATTAGAATGCAGTAATTTACAATCATCGCATGACCGAAATCAGAGAGCATTTAGGGTAATCTACCACTTAAATTTAAAAGAAAAATATAAGAGAAGTTCAAAGCTAATAAATATCGTATATAATACATAAAAATACAATAAAAATAACAGAAAAACAACATCATTTTCAAAAAATGTTTTTATTTAAAGTCTTGTTGGTGTGAGTTTATTCTATCTTCTCTCAAATGTCGTGGGACCCATGAAGATGAATAAATAAAACTTTATTAATCCGTGCACATCATAATTTCTTGTTTATTTATCCTTCATTTTATCAAATTAGCTTTTTCTTCAGGCATCATCGCGCAAATTGAAATCAAGGGCACCGCATCATCACGCAACCCTATAACATCAAAAGTTCTGTTAAAGCTGCTCTTCTCAAAATATAATGAGCAGATATACCAATCCTTGTGTCGAGGATTTATGTTTTCTATGCCAATAATCTCTAACGATTTATTCCTTCTTATATCGTTCCTGGGCATTCTGAAAAGAGAAACGTTATTTTTATTTACAGCATTAAATACATTAACTTTATCGACGTGGGTACAACAGAGTCACATCACTACTTTCACATTGATATTTGTAAACAAAACAATTAATGGTAAAAACGGTGTTATTGCAAAAATAATAGATTCGTAAGTTTACACTGTATATTTTATACATATATATTGCAATAATAAGCGAGTCTTTAAAAGTATACACGTATAATTAAAGAAATATTTAACTAACCTATGAAAAGTTAAATGAGGTTGATTTTTATTTTTACGCGAACTGCACTGCACAATACTACACTGGGGAATCTTGGTTCTTAAATAAGTCTTTCAATTGTATATTTTAACTAAGAACACTTATCTAAAAACTCGAAACAACAAAAATTCGGTAGCTTGCCAGCAGTCATATACTATAGTTGACGCCATATTGCCGCAAAGCATGGCGGAATTGGCACCCAGAGTAAATTTTAGGTATATGGTATTTGTTATGTTACCATAATTAGTACAAACACACATAATGTTATCTCGCTTACCATACGCAATGACCTATTAGTTAGAAAGAGATAAATAGATATTTGATTGTTACTACATCGATTTCTGCAATAAATGTATAAGCACAAGTGTGTATTGAAGAATATTTCGTCTCCATAGCCATTATGCCAAGTGTAAGCAGATGTTCTATAGATACTGATAGATAGATGTAGCGGTTGAATAGTGATGTGCCACAATTGATGGCTGTGCGTAAATGTCAGTACTTAATTAGTATAAGTATTAGGTAGGTAGGTATGTATTTTTTATATTATTTTGTTGTACGATCTTGTATGTATTTTATTATACATTTGTAGGTAAGTAATACTTACTTATATGCCTTCATTTGGTATGGTACTTATAATAACTTATTATTCATAAGTATCTATTATGTAGGTACGTAACATAATCATGTAGGTAAGTATTTATAAATCTCATATTTTGTAATACTAGAATATATATATATATACATATAAATAAAATTGGAGTGTCTGTTTGTAATATTGAAATAACCGTTTTTTAGTACATGCATATGAATACATACATACATACGGTACATACACCAAAATAACATTTTTTACAATTTTTGTCTGTCTGTCTGTTTGTTCCGGCTAATCTCTGAAATGGCTGGACCGATTTTGACGGGACTTTTATTGGCAGGTAGCTGATGTAATTAGGAGTAACTTAGGCTACGTTTATTTTAGAAAAAATACACCCAGGGCGAAGCCGGGAGCGGGCCGCTAGTACTAGAATAAAATAATGATTTCAAAGTAAAGAAAAATTTTTATGTTAGCGACATTTTTTTAGACGTAAGCAATATTTAACAGTAAGCAACCCTGGCAACACGCCTGAATTATTTTAAATATTGAACCATAATTGGTTAGTAGATAATACAAACAATATTAATGTCTAATACTTACATATTATTATTACGGAAGAAATCATGTTATTACACAATATTCGAGTACAACGTGGTACAGCACTATCTTCAAGGCGGAGGAGGTCTGAAGCGGGAGGCGCGGAAACGCGTACAGCACTTCGAGTCTATAGCGGACATACATACACACACACACACACAACACACACGCACACATGTATGTATGTATGTATGTATGTATGTATGTATGTATGTATGTATGTATGTATCTATTTATGTATTTATGTATGTATGTATGTATGTCCCCTATAGACTCCAAAACCGCAGAACCGATTTTGATAAAAAAAATTCAGACAATCTTCAGATTAGTCCAGCGGGTGATCTTGTGAAGTTTGGTAGCGATCGGGCGCGGACGAAGTCGCGGGTAAATACTAGTTATTTATAAAATTCAGTAATACACAAGAGATGCAATATAATACAGAGATCCACGGTACTTAATACCTAGAAGCACATGAAACTAGCGACGACGTCCCTATTACTGTGGTTGATTTCAAAAACACGCATGGCTGATTTATTTGCGTCAATCACTGGGTCAGTAAATCTATATAAATAAAATCAGAGTGTCTGTCTGTGATTTGCGAAAAACTGCCTCAAACTAAGCTTAGAGAGTCATTCGCATGCTGTTAAAACGTAAATAACTTTTTTTAGAATTTTTGTCCTTCTGTCTGTCTGTCCGGGGTAATCTCAGAAACGGCTGAAGCGATTTCCATGAAACTTTGCAGACATGAAGAGGGGGTCGTCAGGAGTAACATAGGCTACTGGGCCGATTTTAATTCTGTCTTCACTCATGGATAGAGGGATAATCAGGGAAGGTTTTTACGTAAAAAAAATGCACCCGGGCGAAGCCGGGAACGAGTCGCTAGTATTAAATATTAATCAATCAAATGAATGAATAAATGAATGGAAGAAATGAAAAAAGAACACAATCAAAGACGAAGCTGTGTTCAAGCGTGCTTCTGAAATAAACTTAAAATTCAATAGAGAAAAATGTCAGTTTGGTCTTGCAGAAATTTGTTATGTGGGACATGTTTTTAATAAGTATGGAGTGTCTCCTGATATGTCTAAAATTGAGGCTATAATTAAAATGCTCAGTCTTAAAAATATTAAGGAATTACAAAGATTCTTTGGGATGGTTAATTATTCGGGTTCTATTATTCCAAATTTGTCAGAGGAAACTAGTATATTTCACGACTTTTTTAGTAGAATAGGGCTTTTCCATAGGTTTCCTCCAAGTTTCCTCATTGATAGATATATATACGGATGCAACTGTATCCGTCAAAATCAACGTCTCTTCGCAGTTGTGACATATAAAACGTCATATTTGACATGTATTTGAAAGTTTCGCTGTACGCTAATTAATATTACATATATATTTACATATTTTTTTAATTTGGTATGCACCATGATGAATAACGGATTAATAGAAATTATGCTGAAAAAAATAAAATAAAACTACACTCAAATATATTTATGATGTAATGCATATACACTATTATTAGGGTCTATGATGTAATGCAACTGTAAATCATAGTCTAAATCAACGTCACTCTTGACAGTTGTGACAAACGTCATGTCACAACTGTCAAAAGTTAGGTTATAATGCTTAATCCGGGTTCGAAACCGGGCCGAACGCCGTTTCGAGGCAATAAAAATCTTTTATTATAAACAACTAGCTGCCCGCTCCCGGATTCGCATTTTTGCATCCCGGGGTGCATTATTTTTTACGTAAAAACCGTCCCTGATTATCCCTCTATCCATGAGTGAAGACAGAATTAAAATCGGTCCACCCGTTCTCGAGTTTTGCGCTTAGAAACACATTTAGGGATTCATTTTTATTTTATAGACTAGCGGTCCGCTCCCGGCTTCGCCCGGGGTTTTAAGCGAGTTAAAAATTTCATCCACAATTTTTAGTTGGATGTATTGGTATACGTAGCGCCCTCTTGTGGTTGTTGGCGGAAGCCCATGGCTAGATAGTAATGATGTCCGTTGATAGGCATAGTGACTGACGATATAGTTCAGACGCTAACCGTGAGATGGCGCCTGTTTGGCTTGTTGACTTGATTTTTTTTGAGAGAATTTAGTTTGTCGGTTTTAAATGTTTTGTAGAAGTAAAAAACATAACTGGTAGAATGCGGAATATACTTATTTGGGTTCATTTTACCCAAAAAAAGTTAGTTATATTGCTTAATTGCGAATTAGTAACCGTAAGCGCCGGTGGTGTAGTGGTAACATACTTGCCTGCAAAAGCAATTGATCCGGGTTCGAATCCCGGCCGACGCCGTTCAAGGTAAAAATAATATTTTATTATTAATAGTTTACATATATATTTATTTTCATTCTTAATTCTTATTTTTTTTTAAATATAATAAAAACCTACCCTGATGATCCCTCTATCCATGAGTGAAGACAGAATTAAAATCGGTCCACCCGTTCTCGAGTTTTGCGCTTAGCAACACATTTAGGGATTCATTTTTATTTTATAGACTAGCGGTCCGCTCCCGGCTTCGCCCGGGGTTTTAAGCGAGTTAAAAATTTCATCCATAATTTTTAGTTGGATGTATTGGTATACGTAGCGCCCTCTTGTGGTTGTTGGCGGAAGCCCATAGTTAGATAGTAATGATGTCCGTTGATAGGCTTAGTGACTGACGATATAGTTCAGACGCTAACCGTGAGATGGCGCTTGTTTGGCTTGTTGACTTGATTTTTTTGAGGGAATTTAGTTTGTCGGTTTTAAATGTTTTGTAGAAGTAAAAAACATAACTGGTAGAATGCGGAATATACTTGTTTGGGTTCATCCCGGTCATCCCGGTCTTTATTCAAGCCTTGTACTAGAAGGAGAAACAAGTAATTGTAATGTTGACAGTAAATTTGGCGATTCTGGTTGGCGTTTGCGGAATGTCATAGAGGGTCATCGGAACCGTTCCAACTCGGAAACGGTTCGACCTTATACCCCCCGTGTTTGGGCTCATTCGATCGGGTTCGTCGCGGGTAGTCCAAGGGACACCCCCCTTCTTCTCGGACCCCCTCAGCCGTAACTCGGAAACGGCGCGACGCAGCCAGGTCGTGTTTGGGCTCATCGGAGACGACGAGATAAAAAAATTTGAACCCCCCCTCGGACCCCCTCAGTCGTAACTCAGAAACACAGATCACCCTCAAATAGATTCCTAATGAAGGCAATTTACGCGCGCAACACGTATATGCTTTTTGCCCTAAAATGAAGGAAATAAATTACCATTAATTTATTTTAATTTTTAAGTAATGATTGAGGACTAAAAAAGTTTAGTGTTCTCCTCAGCTAGCCCTTTCATTTGACACCCATACCACAGTATATTGAAGTGCATTTATCCAAAAGTGCATTAATCCTGTATTTATCAAAAAGTGCATGGCCGCCATCTTGGATTTGAAAATGAATGTCATTTTCATAATCCGCATCACAAGAAACCTCGAAAATGACATCCATATCTGTATTTATCAAAAAATGCATGGCCGCAATCTTGGATGATCCGCCATATTGGAATTAGAATGACGTCATATAGCTAAGCTTGCATTGTTATCCAAAATAAGCGTGAATACCAAATTTCATCTCAATCGGTTAGATTTAAAATTCAGTTGCAAGATTCCACTCGGATAAATATACATACATACATACATTGCAAATTGCAAGTTAATAAAAAGCTTGTAAAAAGGATTATTTTTTACTTTATTAAACTTAAAATACCAAATCTATTCATTTTAGAAATTATCGATAAGAAATGTTAGTCGATAAATTAATTAGTCTCTCTCGCCCCATCACTACAGTTTTTATGTAGCCAATCACAGCTCTTCTGTCACATCCCCCCCAACGCGTGCAGTCCGTCAAATTCGGTGAGCATGAATCAGTACAAATCTTCAATAATGGTGAATCTATTGGGGGGTTATCTGTGCTCAGAAACGACGCGTCACAGCCGGGTCGTGTTAGGGGTCATAGGAGACGTCTCCCCGAGATAATAAAATTGACGCCCCCCTCGGACCACCCCAGCCGTAACTCGGAAACGGCGCAACGCAGTAGTGGGGTCGTGTTTGGAGTCATCGGAGACGTCTCTCAGAGATGAAAAATTTGACGCCCCCCTCGGACCACCTTCGGCCGTAACTCGGAAACGGCGCAACGCAGCCAGGTCGTGTTTGGGCTCATCGGGGACGTCTCTCCGAGATAAAAACTTTGACGCCCCCTCCAACCCCCTCAGCCGTAACTCAGAAACGGCGCGACGCAGCCGGGTCGTGTTTGAGCTCATCGGAGACGTATCGACGAGATAAGAAATTTGACGCCCCCCTCGGACCCCCCCGGCCGTAACTCGGAAACGACGCGACGCAGTGGGGTCGTGTTTGGGGTCATTGGAGACGTCTCCCCGAGATAATAAAATTGAACCCCCCTCCAACCCCCTCAGCCTTAACTCGGAAACGGCGCGATGCAGCCAGGTCGTGTTTGGGCTCATCGGAGACGTCTCGGAAAGACAATTTTTTAAAGTAGACCAAATTTTAAAATTTGACATTTCCAGTCCAGTAGACCATGGTCAACGGTTACAAGTAGACCCCCCATGTTGGGTATCATTTGAAAGATCTCAACGAGGTGATCTATTGCCACCACCCCCCTCCCCCCTCCCCCCTTACTTACCCCCAATTCTTCACGAATTACAAAACATAGAACACAAAACGAAAACCAAAACAATTAGACATGGCAAAAGACAAGACAAAACGAAAACATAAAAACCCCCCCGCGGGCTGAAAGCCCGCGGCATCGAGCGACCTACTAGTTTATTAATATAAAGTTTATTAAAACTTATTATTATTTATGAATCATGCGAAGCGCTACATTCTGTTGATCGGACATTGCGTAATTAACAATGCACTATGACTCAGATTATTGCACTTTAATTTGTCAGATGTCGCTGCACCGGCAGGTTATATCGCGCTATCGTTTCGTTTGCCTTTCGGTATGACACTCTCCGAAGAGACCACAACGATCACATCACAATAATGAAACCATACATCACAATATATGTAATGGCTAATAACGTTCATCACAAGAACGGTAATGGATAATAACTAATTATCTCATTACTATCACAAAATTGCATAATGCATATGCAATAATATTTTTAATTTTTTGACGGTGAAAACCCCTATTGGGTTTTCGCCTAAAAAGTTATTAAGTTTTGCTAATTAGCTTAACAAACCTTGATAGAAAGAACGACCAACTAAACTAAATAAAACCAGATTTAGTTTTTTTAGATTTATAATCTATCTATCATTTTGTTATATAAAATCAGTTATATTTCTGCTAGTTAGTTGAATCCGTCCACGCTTCCCTTTGTCTCAATCACGTCTCAATCGAATATTAATTTATTATGAAATAAATAATAGTCATTCTAGAGAACATAGTTTTACCGAAACACACATTATATTATTATACTTTTAACTCTAACCACTGAACTGATTTATATACAGTTTTCACTAATGGAAAGAGAGATTAAGAAGGTTTGGGTATATATGAAAAATTGCATCCCGGGCGAACTGCCGAAGCCGGGAGCGCGAGGCTAGTAATGTTATAATTGTAAAAGTAACTTGTTGCTTGTGTCACTGTCATACTTATAATTGATAAAAAAATAGTGCATGTGTAGTTTAGGTATGATTCCTATGACTTTGTGATGCATCGAGCTAATCTGAAAAAATGTTAGGTTCCCGAGTGATTTTCAAAAAACAAACTACCTACATCGCGTACGAATTCGCGGGCACAGCTATTGTAGTAAATGCGAATGTTAAATGATTCCAAGCGCCTTGTTTTCTGATCTACGGGTATCTACACGTCTTTACTACTTTTTTAATTCTTGGATACTTCCTGCTCTCTTTAACATATTTTCCCTCACATTAGAGGATATTAACAATATAGCCTATGTTACTCAATGATACGGTAGCTTTATATAGGTGGATTTTTTTAAAATCAGTTCTGTAGTTTTTGAGTTTATGAAATCAAAAGAATATGGAACGAACACCCCGAGAATGAAAGGAAAACTGTAATCAGGATAGACAGACTGCTAGGCGAGTTGGCGCCATTGCGAAGTTTAGGCGATTACAGATATAAATGGTCAAGTGATGTTCTCTCCACGGTGGCCGTGCCACTCATTGGTGATAAAGCTATACCTGCCAACTATCTAACGCCTCCATACTTAACTGCCAAACCGGATGTCTACTATCACCGATTGACCCCAAACGATAAGTTCTTAATCATAGCATCGGACGGACTGTGGGACATGATAACGCCTTTGCAATCTGTAAGTCTTGTCGGCGGGCACATGAAGGGTAAAGTGTTTTTCAATCCACTGAAACTGCCCAGTAAGAATATCCAATTGGGTGATATAAATCAGCTGTTGCTTCACAGACGTGAGAGTTTGAAGAGTAAACCCAAAGATAGGAATGCCGCCACGCATTTAATAAGACACGCCATAGGCGGCACAGAGTACGGTGTTGACCATTCGAGACTGGCGCACCTGTTGAGTCTGGCTCCGGACGTGAGCAGGATGTTCAGAGACGATATTACAGTGACCGTTGTCTATTTTGACTCTGAGTTTATAAGGCAATGTCCTGCGTAATTTGTGTGTGTCATATGGTTGAAATGTGTTAACGAAATATTTGTGCCTTGTTTTTTTGAGTTTTACGCATAAATGATCCGTTCGTGGGTACAAACAATAAACCCCGTATAGCAAGTAGGTCAATGTGATCTTAGATTAATATTGTATTCAACAATTTTAAATGTCAAGTTAAATAATAATAGTCCTAGATAGGTACCTATCTGTATCATTGTAGCAATTTCCAATTAATATTGTATTTCCTTGCCCTCAAATGCTGTCAATTATGTCTTAATTTAATTTCGAGTATTGATTGATTTAATAAGTGGTATAATAATAATACATTAATTAGTTTTGTTCAAGAAGTAAGCAAAATTCGAAATCGATTTTGCTGCGAGTTTTTAGTCACCAAAGGCGACTAAAAATAACTAAGTATTGTTGAGTATTACTCGTATTTGTATGATAAATAGTAGTTTCTTTATTCATGAGAGAGAATTTGAATTTGGTTTCTTAGACTGTGATTGTTTTATTTTCATATTTTAATTAAAGTAATTTTCTAAGTAAAATTTTATTATAGTAAAAAGTCGTTGTTTTTAAACATCCATTATGCGGCCGCTAAATCTGTTATCCAGCTGCATAAGCCAACATTTGGCCAGATAGTTACCGGATATCCGTTTTATCTCTATGTGTTCCTACCCTCTATATGAAACTTTGTGAAAGTTCATTTTCTCACATATAAAACTTTGTAAATGTCTAGTTTCTCACACGTGAGACTTTGTAAATGTGTTCCTATCCGCCATATAAAACTGTAAGCGTTCAGGTTTTAGAATTTTTGAAAATATGTCCTCTCCACTGTGTGATTATATTTTTTAATTATTTTACTTTTTTTACTGTATTCGTGGGACCGGTGAAACTTGTTCACCTGTTACATTAAATTACAGGAAAATGTTTGTATTATAATACATATTGTAAATGAGACAATATGTATTATTTTCTAGTTTATCAAATTATTTGAATTGGATAAGTGGAAAAAAAAAATTCATTACCAAAATGTCATTTAGAGAATAGAAAATTCTGAACTAAAGAATTTTTCTACAACAGAATGACATCATTTGAAAATATTTTTTCAGTTAATTCAAATGTTATAAAAAAAGTAAAAAAAAAAAAGTATAGTGCCACTTGTTTGCGAACATCAAGAATGGCAACAATCATATACCTAATATTGGGGTTGGTAAATCAGTAGTTTCGTTTTTTTTTTGTTAGTTTAAAATAATACTCAATTTGGTCTATACAAAAAATAAACCTTAATAAATTTAACTGTTTTGCAATATCTCGCACTATGACGATTCAATTAATTATGACTACTCAAACACTACTCAAATCCATGAGTCTACTACTACCTCTCTATACTTCATCAATATAAAAAACTCTAAATTTCTCTATTCATAACTTCCTATCTCATCTCACAAACACTTTAATAAAAACCCACTTTTAAATTAATTTTAAAAATTTTAATTTATTTTTTTAGTTAGAAATTAACTAACCAGTATTTAAAATTCAAACCTCTAACAGTCATCAACTTATAAAGGTACAATTTAATCATGACTGTCGTGTTGTCATCAAATTAAAAAGGTTGAACACAAAGTTTTAAATTTGTTTAACCATTTAGTATTTAAAATGAAGCACTAATAAGGTATCGACTATAAAATCAACCATAGACTATAGAACCAACCCTATATTGCCAACCCCAATATATTTCTTTTGCCCTATAACGCTCACAAAGTGTGTCAGCGAACTTTACTTTTATGTTACGCAGTTTATCTTTGTGAATCTTTCTTTTTAAAATATGTATTTACATCGAGACTTGTAATTGAGATGAGATAATTGTAATAATATATTAAAATGAGTGAGAATAAAAAGCATTTTTCTTACAGAAACTTATTTAAATTTATGTCCATTAAAAGTATAATTAGCAAAAAATTTCTCTAAATCATTTTTTTTCCAAATTCATTGAATACTACGTTGAACATACAGGGTAACTTTTTGTATGAGGACTATAAATTTGTTAAAAATATTTGAAACGAGTATTTCGTACTCAGTATTTCAATTCCATTGAAATGGAATTAAAATATAAGTCATTTTATTACTTTGCGCCAGTATTTTATTTTTATGTGAATTATTTTTTTATTTTACAAATCATTTTACGTATTAATATAGTGGAGTATTTTTTTAGCCACCTACCGTCAAGTGAACCGCAATATAACTCTTGGCGTTGTTGCTACAATACTTTGGGCAGGCGTTAGTTTTTTATTTTATTTTAGTTGATCCCTTGGGAACAGTACCTACCTTTTTCCGGATGAAAGGTATGCAAAATTAATGATGTTCGGTTGAGTAGTTAAGGCACGAACAGACAGGCAGTTACTTTCACATTTATAATATTATTATGTAAATCTTGCAAAGATATAATTGATGTAAAGTATAATTACAATGTAGTATAAGTATGGATAAAAGTTTAAATAATTAATACTATAACTGAAAATGAAAAAATATTTATTGCATAAATCTTACAAACAAATGCCTGAGGAACTATAATATTAATTAACAGTTTGAAAAACATTTTAATTGCAATCACTAAGCTTAGCTTACAGAACATAGCTAGGTAGTTAACATAGTCAGGTTAACATAGTTAACGTAATAGGCCTCAAAATTCATTGCTTATCGGGTAGGTCTGAGAATCGGCCAACATTTATTTTTCATACCCCTAAGTGATATTTTTTGTGTGGCAAAACAACGTTTGCCGGGTCAGCTAGTAGGTGCTCCTATATACTAACAGTATACAGCCGAATTTATCGGCTATAATATTTTTCGTTTTAACTATGGAACTGTGGAACAGGTCAACATCTGTATCCTCTAATAAAATTTCATTAGAAAGTCTACATGAACGAGACATGAATGTATTTTTTCTATAATATGCAGCAAAGAGCGATTTCTCAAATTAGTATGAGGGACATTTAAATATAATTTGGATAATAGTTCAGATGAATCAATTAAACCCTTTGCAATTTTCATCAAATAGCAAATGTCACTTATATTACGCCTATACTGAAGAGGTAGAAAATGATAGCACCTACATCTGTGAATGTAATGTAAATGTAATGTAATACAACAATGTAGGATATAAATATAAACAAGGCTAGATTTGTTAGAGCTGTTTCGCAATAAAATAATTCCTCTAACTGGAGCACTAAGAAACATTGCAAAGTGTGTCCCATATAAATTACGGTATCATATATACACTACACTTGTAAAACCACATTTAGAATATTTAATTCAAGTCATTGGACAAACTGCAAAGACTAAATCTTCGTTTATTAGAAACAGCTCTAAATAAAAGTGTTAAGCTAATTTTTAATTAAACTACAAAATAATATATTGTGTAGGAATTAATGTAAATTTTTCATACAAACTTTTTTCCTTGCCCGAACTAAAACGGATAGTCTTCATGAGACTACAATCGGGTTACATTAAATTTTCAACATGTGTTTATATTATCTAATAATTAAAGAGCTTCCGTTGCGTGCGCTGCGTAAACGGTTTAAGTTACGTAAAAATAATGTATGATGGAAATGTTCCTCTTTAAAAGTTCTAAAAAAAAGTTCTCGACAGCTATGCCTATCTTTTAAGATTAACCTTTTTTATGGTAATCAAATTTGATTGAAATTAATGCATTATTTGCGAAGGTGTTTTATTTGCGAAAATATTAATCCTTATCCAAATATATACGTTATTCATCACAAGTATTTAATTGTGAACAAAAATGCCCTTGACTTCACTTGATTTCAATCAACATCTTAGGAGATATGAAAACTTTAAAATAACTCCGCAACAAAATGGAATATGATAACTTTCGGGTAGGTTCAATTCACGCACGCGCTTCACTGCTGCGTGGTACCATGATTTTAACGAAATTTAGTATACAGGTGTTACACTTTTTTCCGCGATGTAGTGCGGACAGGCTGACAATTAAATAAAATTAATAAAAGACCTTTTAGAGTGCAATAAAAATCGTATATTTTCGTAAAAGTCTTCTATACAATAAAGAAAGCAGATTTAAAAAAAAGATAAACACAATTCGATACAATTTGTACCATATAAAAAAAGGATTTTACACATAAAAGAAATATACAGTAAATTTGGCCAGGGAATTTGTGGAGACAGAAGTAGTGAACCGGAACCAAACCGTACCACCGGAAGAGAGCCGTAGACCCAAAAGTGCCTAACCCTAATGTTACCGGATTATGCCTAAATTGTAAATTAACTGCAATCGACGCTACGCGCGTGTAATAAGATTAAAGGAAACCGTCACTTGGTAGGGGGCGTTCAATCGCAGCCGTTGACCAGCCCGAAGCGTCGCGGAAGACTAGCGTCGCCCGGCGAATCTGCTCGGCTCGTTTAATCGGCCCGGCAAAAACTGCCCGTCTCCGACGAACGGTCAAATCCGCCTGTCAAAACAGCCTCTCCAAAACAGCCTCACTGGAAAGCACACGCGCAGTCACGCCTTAGTATATTGTACAGTGAAATTTACTACGCGAGTCCACGTGCCTTCTCCAGGTTAAACTTTAAATGATTAGAATTAGCAAAGAAAAGAAATGTGGGCATAAATGAATCACGGTTCGCTCGTGATCGTTAATAAAAAGTGTGGAAATCACACATAATTCCTTCAGGGAAAATTTATATAAACTGCCTAATATTATTTAGCAAATAGTAGGAAATGCAGTGAAAGGTTTAATTAAGGTCACACGCGTACCTGGTATGAAAAATAAGAAAAAGTACACGTGGGTCCTTTGGATTGCACGTGATAAAGAAAAAGGTTAGACGGATTAACCGTTCTAATAATAAAGCGATGGCCGTCGCCATAGAAAATAGGTGACCGACGCCATCGTAAAATATTAAGTATTCACTATCCTACGTTCGAAACGATTTATTAACATTAAAATCAGCTATGAAAAGAACACTGAATGCTTATATAAAAAAACACATGACATGCGGCGGACATACCCATGGAAAATTCCTATAGAAAAAATCCTAAAATCGAGAAATATTATGTAAAAAAACTTACCGATGCTCTGCAATGGAGGCCTGTGAAGTTTGGTAGCGATCGGTCTCTCAACATCAGTCATACCAACATCTTAAGAGTCTCTCGCTAGATGGATGGATCAAGGGACAGATACAGAAGGCGGTACTTCTGGACACGGCACGAATTGTCAGGAGGTTCCTCACTCTGCAGCCCTAACCACCGGTAGCTTGGGCCTTGTCCCGCTACTTGCGGAATTCTAGTTTTAGGTTTTTACGATATTTGTTTTAATTAATATTAAGAAATAAAATAAATGAAGAGTATAATAATAATAATAAGAATAATAATTTATTTCAATCCATTGCATTTAATTAATCACAAGTACGCCCATTTATCACAGGATAAGCGCCCCTTTGTACGAAGAGGCGAAGAGGTTAATGGTTGAGGAGGCCAAGTTTTTGATGCGGTCCTCGGAGGCATCGGAGCTCGGAGCCGAGGACGCTTTCCTGTCAAAAAGAAATTTTCCTTTAAGTGAACTTTCGATCCGAACGTCAGTGACGCCGGAGCCACAGCGTCACTGATGCTTCAGTCGTATTCGCATATTCAGTCGTATTTGTTCTGTTATCGTGAAATCGATTTTGATCTACAAGAAAGTCTACCTTTACATACAATGCCAAATACGATATAAAAAATTAAATCAAAAGTAATCAAATTCCTTTACCTCTTGCACTCGGCCTCCTCAGCCACAGCCGCCTCATCAGCCTTTTTACTCAAAGTCGGCGCTTTTCTCGGCGCCTTTCGCCAAGAACGCATTTTTTGCCCACACCTGTCAGTGAGAAAAGTTGGTTTAAATCACGAACAAGCGAAGCAGTCTAAAATTGAATCACGAGTTTTTAATATAGACTAGTGAGCGCAGTGAGTGAAGCGTTACTATACTAGGTCATCTATAGAAAAGAAAACCAATTAAGATAATTTTACAGTCAACAAACTCTCATGAAACATAACTAAATTAACAATATTCAAAGATGAGTTTTCAATTTTTCAGATAAAAAGGTTTGTTCGGAACTAAAATGGTGGTGTTACTAAGTTGGGTATTATGTAAAAAGCTAAATTCAGCATTAGAAACTTGTTATCTCAACTCTTTTGGAGTTAGACAACTATTCGCTGGTATTATTCGGAGTGCACTGGTTGACGTTTTAATGAAAATACTAAAATGTAAAACATTTTAGTTGTTTTTTTTTAACTAAAATTAACTGATGCAGTTAATAAAACGTAGTATAAAAATTTCACCTTGATTCGAAATTCAATTTTTATAAAGTTTTGCGAAAGATGTGAAAGATTTTATTTTTAATAAAACACTTGGAAATGCTTTATAATGGTCCGCCAGGGATCCTTAGAAAATCAAAGAGATAAGAATTATAAAGAAATCATGACTAACTTATTAAAAAACTATCATGCAATGGGTGTGAACATAATATCTCTTAAGTTACATTTCTTTGATTCCCACTTTGATTGGACTTTTTTCCCGAAAACTTAGGCGCTGTGAGGGACGAGCAAGGTGAGCGTTTTCATCAAGGACGAAAGTATGTTAGGAGATTATTACTGGTCTGTTTTAAAAGATAACCCTAAATCTATACGAACATATTAATAAAGTGTGTAAACCAGTGTTATTATAATTATTACTTTACCAGAAGTCGCGATCCCTCCAGAGTCGCGGGTAAAGACGGCGACGGTTCATTAATGTCTATTTCCGACAGGAGCCGCGGTTCGTTGCTCTGAAAACACAGCACATATTTAAAATGACAACACTATTTGTGAAATGTTACATGCTGTAAGGTTAGCTATTAAATAAATAAAGAAACGTTTAGAAGTATAAAACTCCATCTTGTATAAAAAGAGTAAAGTAATGTAAAACTGTATATAAATAATAAAAAAGAGCTCAAGGTGAAAATGAGTTGCGTCGCCTCGTCAACGAAACATTGCCACTACACATTGAAGCATGCAATGTGACCGTTGCACATTTGCACATTTGCACATGGCAACTTAACAATGCCAGCAAGGCATTTTTGCCTCGTGGCCAACTATGGCGCCTATGCTATATAGACAAATTAAATTATCCCTACTACCAACTAGAAGTACTTGTGCATTATATACAATCACTACTGCCAGCTGTTTACTATAATTTTACTTTTACGATAGATGTCATCTAATTATGTGATTAGGAATAGGCGTTAGTTAGGCGTTAAATTTATTAATTTTCCTCAAATTGTCAGTTCATACTGTATTCACTTTTGGCACTGAAAAGGTGTTAGAAAGAGATGCATTTCAGTAGTCATGGACGTAGGATAATGTAAACATGACTGATTGCTTGAAAAAATTGCATTTACGAAAATGAACTGTATTACCAATAGTTAAAGTATATTTTTCATTGCGCCTTTTACAGAGGCTAAACGGAGGCCGTGTCTCTTTCTTTCATCTTGTCAGTTTAAAAAAATTTAGATTCAAAAATCTTAATTACAATGTTACAACACCTATTGTAACCACATTAATTTCGTTATAGTTAATATTTATTGTTTCAGGCCTATTTTATATTTTATTTTCGACTTGTATCCCTTTGTGACATGACGGTAAATGACCATAAATTTGTAGCGTTGGTGAATATTGATAATGATTATGTACAATTAGTGCAAAACTATCATTTAATAAGCAATAAAATGAACAATGCAAAAATGACAACTGGTAAAAGTGTTGGCTAATACTCGTACATATTGAAATTTATAAGAATCTACTACGATATGGTTTTTGAAGGTGGTTTCTAGCATTCAAAGTGTGTGCGATAGTTACATTAAGATAGTTACATTAAGTTATGAAAGATGTTTTTAAAATATGTGAAGCAACGGAGAGAATTGCCAACACAGGTCTGTCTGCGGTACATTTGTACATAACAGTCTTATTGTTCACTCTCTACAACAAAATTTCGATCATAATCACATAACCTTACTTATTGAAGCTATATCAATACGGATTAATTAAAAAAAAATCATGACTTGAATTATATACTCAAAGACTAAGGATCACAGTTTCATCCAAATTAATTGTAATTTCTTGAATTGGATGTTTTTTGGTAGATTTAATGTTCCAAAATTATCCAATGTTTATTACAATAAAATAAGAATAAATAATAGTGTGATGTCTAGCAGTGGACTTTGACAGGCTGATGATGATCGATCGTGTAATAATTATGTGCAATGTAAGCAGCAAACAAGACAGTCTTGAAATCAAACTATCAAGGATAAAGGTAAAACAGTGTGTAAGTCAGGTATTCAGTATTCAGCTAATTGGAAGAACAGATTTGCGTAAAAAAATATGCCTTGTATAAATGTACCAAGTTTAGTGTAGTCATATAAAGTTATGTTAGAATGGAAAAGTGGAGTGGTGTTGTACTCACAAAGGGCATGGGCCCGTAGGAGTCCAGAGGGCGCATCTCGGGGTCGCACGAGCGGCGCACGAGCATCGACTTGTTAAAGAAGCCTTCGCTAAACCAGTAGTACATCTGCGCCGACGAGAACGGCCCTTGGATGTTTTTCTGCAACAAACAACACGTCACCCTCTCTCTCGCTGTCTGCAAACCTCACAACTTTACATCTAATAAGTACATCAAGACAATGTACTAGAGTGGTACTATTCAATTTGTCAAGTCAACTGGGCCAACGAGCAGTATGTAAGCGAGTCTCGTTACTTACTTGCAATTGCAATGTAAACCAATTGAGTGCTTACATAATACTTGCACGCCTGCATACTCAAATGTTATGGAATACTGAGAAAGCAACCATCAATTACCATGGGGTCCTCATAGTACCATTCGGGCTCAGACAGGTCGGACTGCATGTCGTGCGCCACGTTCCCGTACAGGGCGTTGTACGCGCTCGAGGGGGCCGGCTGTTGGCCCTGGCCCTGCATCTCCATCGCCCGCAACATCTGCTATCATAAAAATATCATCACCTCTTTACTCTCACTACCGAGGGCCTTACAAACTGCATTGCAAAACGAGCCTTACGTGGTAGTCTGCTCCACGGATCTGCATATTATCTGCACGGATCTGCATGTTGCCAGCTGATATTCCTGGCATATCACTCATCGCGATGCTGCCCATTGAGGTGCTACCCATGGCAGCATGAGTGTGGGACCGAGTCAACAACGGAGTGACTTTGGGCGGAGCGGCGCCGTCCGCGTCGTCGGCGGAGTCGCCGTGGAAGGCACCCGAGGCGTCGAAGGTGCCGGCGCCGGCGTCCGGGTTATCGAACCACTCGGGGAGTTCCTCTTGCGATTCTATAGCGTCTGCGCTGGCCAAAGTGCGTCGGTTGCGGTCGCCCCACTCTCGTTCCACCACTGCTCAAAACAAACACCACCAATTACAAGTGTTCAAACATAAACACCAATTGTCAACATAATCTAATTGGGTCAACATAACGTCGCTAACAAATTAATTACATTGTTAACATAAACATAAATAGTCAAGTCGGCGAGGCTATCAGAGATCATTAAGTATATTTTATACTTTTACTAGCGGATTTTAATGCGGTTAAGAGCGTTACAGAATCAGAATCAAAAATTTATGATTCCCGGCGGATCATAATGCCATCCTAATATTTTAAAATATTTTTTAGGTATTTACTAGATTATACAAGTACAAATAATATGACGTTAACATCTTATCTGCAAACTAAAACGTCTGAAACTACTGAAATCATAAATTTTGACTCCAGCGTGATTCAAATTGATGAATGCTCTTAATGGTAATCTATCGATTAGTTTAAAAGATCTCAGCGTTCACAGAGAGGGACTATGCTTTATACTATGTAACATGATTCACATTTGAAATGAAAATGAAGCTGACCGGATATCTACCTTTTACGTACTCACTACATGATATTAGCGCACTCGTGTATGACGCAACCTATAGTTTTCTCGCATACTTAGAGATGACGAGGGCTTGTAATTTTATAGGAAAGTTGAAATTTCAATAATGAGGAATTTGGTGGTACTTTTACGATAAGGTTCGATAGTAACTCACCGTTGTTATCGGACAGAGATATGCCCAAATCTGAGGCGCGCCACTCGTCGCTGCTTTCGTCCCTTTGAGCCTGTCGCCAGTTAGTAATGGTGTTGCTATTGAGCCCCTTATCCCATGAGGGCCGGAAACTCCATGAAGAAGCAAGAGCCTTGCCCCTCGCTAGGTACAGCACCCTATTGTGTTTAAACTTATCGAGAGCCAGCAGCTCTTCTCGTCCATACCTAAAATGCACATGTTATTTTATTAACCGGCCTAAAAAGGAATCAACAATATTTCGAAGGTGTGCTAACAAATATTATTGTTAGCATTTGTTATGAGTGAGCAGGAAATAATTGCAATAAACACACACTCAAACTTACATTGTATATCTCAAACAAAAGACAATGGGTAATGGTGGGCCCACCCCTCAATAGTAACATGTGATATACCTACCGTTAGATAGGGCTTTTTAAGCGGAACATGAGTTACTAATAAACCTAAGGTCAAATGTTAGTACTTTCGGAGATATGACGTCTTAAAGTCGTCTCAGTCTAATATATGGATATTTATAAGGTAGAATAGTAATAATACATGTATTTCACCTTAAAACAAGATTAATAATTATTCATCCTGTACATCTATAACAATAACATAATTTAAAAATCCCGCGGGGGCCACGAATTGTTGATATCTCCCAACTCCTAGGTACCAAATCAAAGATATGATGTGAGCGCAAGTTCCAACAGTTTGCCGTCCGGTCAAGCAAGTGCAATAATATTGTGTTTTCGCGTTTCTCCCAACTTGGTTTCGATCAACTAATATATAGCAATAATATATTTTTGCTCATACGTGGCGTGACTGTATCCTTCCACGCAGGAACCACACATTTTCTGCGGGTATATCATATTCCATTAGGTCGTGCAAATTGTTTTCTCTGTAGGTTTCTATGACGTATAAACCGTCTCGAAGATGTTCACCACAATAAGACTTCGCTAACTTCATGGGGTAGGAACCCAAAACTATCCACTGACGTCATATCTCCGAAAGTACTAACATTTGACCTTAGGTTTATTAGTAACTCATGTTCCGCTTAAAAAGCCCTATCTAACGGTAGGTATATCACACGTTACTATTGAGGGGTGGGCCCAGACTCCATACATTTGTTTCCCATTGTCCTTTATTAACATAACAAAAACATAACGTGTGTTCCCGAATAACACCATTGTGAAATAACAATCATATCCCTATTAATCGAGTGAACCATCAAACCGCCTAATTCTTTGTAAATTTATTAATTTATGAATCTTACCGGATTTTAGATGTAGAGGCACCAGCAGTCGCATCCCCGCCGCCAGCGGCTGTGGTGACCGCGGCGGCTGTGGTGACCGCGGCGGCTGTGGCGACTGTTGCACTTGCGGTCGGTCGCTCGCTGGATAATATTTTGTTGAGCCAGTCTGGCCCAAACGTCAAGTTCCCTCTGTCTCCCATTTTTTTAACAATTCAAAGCTCCTGTAACAACAGAAATATACTTTTCTACTACTTTTATCAAAGCATAATTTTTTTAATATTTCAAATAAAATCAATACAACTGGATTTATTGCACATAACCTGCCAAAACCATAAATAAATCAAACATTAGGCGCTTAACTTCCCTCATGCTGAGACAGAACAGGATGTCTGTCCCAGCATGAGGATTATAGAAGGACAGGATTGTCCTTCTATAATACTCTTACTCTTGTATAATACCTGCTCAACGATTTCAATAATATTTTCAAACTACCCAACCTAATCCCTACGAAATTTTATTATTATTTTTCTTTGTAAATAATACGTCTTCCATAGTTTTTAATTTGCTGGATTCAAAATCAATAATAGGGGAACTGTCATACACCAACAATACCCAAAAACAGAACTACGACCGAAACTACTGCACCGATTTTAAAAATTCTTTCACTGCTGGAGAAGTTATATTATCAGCGAGTAACATAGGCTATATTTTATAAAGTTACGTGGGCGAAGCCGCGTGCCACAGCTAGTTATTAATAATTAAAAATAGATGTTCTAAAAAAGTCATGCAAGGCAGTACATTGCATGACTTATGGTTGCCAAACATGGGCTTTGACTGAAAAATATATGAAAGCTTAAAAAGTATGCGAAAACAGAATGGAGAGGAGTATGTTAAACATAAAATTAAAGGACAGAATAAGAGAAAAGACAAAAGTAACAGATGCCACATATACAGTAGAGAGATTAAAATGGAAATGGATCGGACATACACTGAGGAGTAAGGAAACCATGGAAAGAGAAGAAAAGTTCTAGGGGAGGCCATTGCCAAAAGGCAATCTGACACGGAAAACCAAATAGATATTTCCTAAAAAGAAAAATTAAATAGAAAAAAACAAATATGGTAAAAAACAATATGGTAAAAACTTATATTGAGAAATAATAAATAATCACATCGATTCTTCTTCACTTTTAGAATGAATTCACTTCAACGTACCAAAACTCAGGACATGGTCAAAAGATACATTTCACATTCCCTATTGTAGAACTGATCATTCTAAAAATTCATTCCTTCATCGTTCCAAGTGTCACTACAATAAAGTTCTCAATGATATTGACATATTTTCCAATAATTTGAATTCTTACAAAAAGAAAATTGGCGAACTACTTAACTTTAACTTTAATTTTAACTTTCTTTTTCGGTTTTATATTTTTTTAAATTAATAGATAAATATATAGTTTTTATGATTCTTTAGGCCTATTTGTATATTATCTATAATATATTTTCTTTAAATTTATGGCTGTATGTAATCTTAGTAAATAAATAAATAAAAAATAAATAATTATTAGTTCTATTATTGATTGTGAGTCTAGCAAATTAAAAAGATGTGGACTGTATGTAAGTTTATTGTGGACTGCCTGATTATTTTCAAAGAAAAAAATTAATAAAATTTAGTATAGATTAGAGGTTCGGTAGTTTGAAAGTATTACGAGTACATTTTAATTATTGAAATTATCGAGCAGGTAGCTATTATTGAAGTTATATAAGAAGAAGAAAAAAAAAACAAGTTTTCTGCTTGCCTCAATACCTACCCGCAAATGTCTATCATCTGTCGGAATAATATACAAAACTCCTGTATCTAAAATCTAACTAAAATAACTCTTTATTATGCAGCAAAGTATAAAATGATATTAAAACTATGGAAAATGTATCGCGAAGCAATGTTTCGTAAAATAAATATGATTCAGTTTCTCACCCCAGTAATAAAATTTTGTTATTTTTAAAAACATCATTACCTTAAGCTGAGGCGAAATTTCCACCAAATTGGGACTTGCATATAGTAAATATTAAAAAAATCAAGACGCCAACAACAAATAAAAGATGTTAAGTTTTAAGCATTATTTTCACTGTATAAATATTTTATCGTATAGACAAAGACCTATTTCTATATCAATCCACTAGACGAAAAATATAAAACACCGAGGCTATTTCTGAAGGATAACTAAATATTTCCACTAATATCAGGTAGGTATAGGAGGAATACACAAAAATATATGAAAGCATATAAAAGTTATGGCAAATGGAATAGAAATAATTATTAAACTGTTAGCACTTACCGGATTTCAACGTTTCGCGAAAACACTCAACTAAACTTAACGAACCGAACTCCTCGAACGATCAAACGGAAATAAGCAGACGACACGTGAGTGTGACTATATAAGGTGTGCGTGGAATGGAATGAACCGATCGACGAACGGCGTTCATTCAATCATTTGTAGTTCATTCTCAATCTATCACGTGACACGTGAATGTGTTAAATATACGTATACTAGGAAATAGATGGCGCATTTTAAACTCTCAGACAATATACATATGATTATATATTTAGTTACTTTGTAAAATTTTATAAATTCCTAGCTGTACTAACTTTATAAAATATAGCCTATGTTGTTAATCGCTGATAATGTGGCTTTCTATAGGTGCAAGAACTAGAAATTAAAACTCAAAATTAAAACCAACTTGACTAAATTATTAGAAAAAGGGGGTTTCAAGCTACATGAATGGGGTTCTAACGGTGAATTAATTGAAAACTGTAATGAAAGGAGACTACTTCTAGGAATTACATGGAATATACATCAAGATCACACTATGGTGGCATGGGCCGACGTGGTTAAGTGAAAGTGTTGTGTTGCCAATTAGTTCAGTAGAGTCAGTGCCTTCAACAGACCTTGAGTGTCGTGTCATTAAAAGAACAATCAAAGTTAATACAGTATGACCAGTCTTTGATTCTCCAAAGGTATTCTAAGTTAAGCAAATTGGTAAGAGTCATATGTTATTGTTATCGTTTTTAATATAAATGTAAATAAAAAATCAATCCACAGAAATAGGGAATTAAATCATGCCATGACACAGTGTCTTATATTGTCACAGTCATTGTCTTTTAATGAAGAAATTAATATTTTAAAGAATCATAAGAAAAGTAAGTTAAAACGATCTAGTAAACTCAATACATTAAACCCATTCATTGATAGTGACCACCTACTTAAGGTAGCAAAGCCCATACCACAATTAATGGGACAACTGCCCAAACCTAGAGTTGTGCCTAACAGACCATTTTTAATCAGTGGGGTTGACTTTGCTGGTCCTGTTCTGTTAAAACTCTCCTCTGGGAGAAGTTGTAGGATTCAGAAGGCTTATTAAGGCAGTTCATATTGAATTAGTGTCAGGTCTTGATTCTGCAAGTTTTATAGCCGCCTTTAAAAGGTTTACAGCTCGCAGAGGTCATTGTATGGAAATTTAATCCACCTAGTTCTCCACATATGGGTGGCCTCTGGGAGGCTGCAATTAAATCAATATTAAATAATGTTTACATTACATTTGAAGAGTATAGTACTCTTCTCACACAAATTGAAGCTTGTTTAAATTCACGTCCACTAGGGACTAGTGCTGCCTCTATTGATGAACCTGGATTTCAAACACCTACAACTCAGGCTCATTTTCTCATTGGAGAATCATTAATTGTAATACCTGACGAACCTGTAACTAACGTAAAGGTGTCCTGGGTTCAGCGATGGAAGTATGTACAACAGTTATTGCAAAACTTGGCGAATATGGCAAAATGATTATTTATTATCTCTACAAAAAAAAAAACGGTTTAAATGGAACCATTCTACATTAGATATTAATATAGGTGATATAGTGATTATTATTAATAACAACCTGCCTCCAGCAAAATGGTGCTTAGGTAGAGTAATTGAAAAACACCCTGGCTCAGATGGACTGACCAGGGTTGTGTCTTTAAAATGCAATGATAATATAATTAAAAGGCCAATAATTAAGTTATGTAGATTACCTATCGATAACGATTTCTGATTTATATTTTGTCCGTGTTGTGTAGAGTATGGTTAGTCTATTTTATTTTGTTTATTTTTTTTGAAATATGTAAATTAAAAGAACTTTACTGTTCTTTGAGTGGCGGTATGTTAAGTTCTTAAACTATGGTGTGTTCTCTTTGGTTTAAAAAAAAAGTTAGTCTATGGAACAATTGTCAAGCAGAAAAAGTAAGATAATAAGGTGATAAAAGAAAATATAAAAGAAAAAAGGTGATTAAAGTTATCAAATTAATGTTTGTGAAAGTCAAAATTCTAGAATTAAATAAAGAGTGTTCAATAAACACCACAAACATAAGGTATTCCTGGGATGAATAGGGTTGGTTCCAAAGTTCTCCCTGTACGACGGATGCGTTAGAGCAGTCAGCAATAACGCCCTCTGTTTGAAAACGTAACCTATATTCTCTTCGAGGCTGTCAAGGGATTTGTGGAATCGAAGGTGACTAACTAAAACCGGTATTAACATCGCATGCTTACGTAGACAAAAAAGTCCTAGATTTGCGAAAAGTCGCAAGGGCTGACCTGCACTATGTAGCACATGAGGCCCGTGGTATGGAACCCCTCGGAGGAGATGGCCACAGTGACGTCCCTCTTCTTCCTCCTCTGAGTCCTCATCTCCTGCAGCTTGGCCTTCTTCTCTGACAGCTTCTGCATCTCCTTATACGAGGGCTTCGCCATGTTAGCTATCAGGTGACGGTACTTTACGTAGTTCCACCACGCCTTTTGATACCTGTACACATATAAGGTTGTTCGCAAATTAATTTCTTTGGCCAAAAACTGATGCCAGAGCCGTTTTGAAATCCTTAACCCTCTGTAGTCAGCAGCACACCTGTGGCGTTGCTTGTGTTATAGGCGACGGTGGTAACTTACCTACAGTCTGTCGACCTTAACATAAACAAATGAACACTTTTATGAATAGATAATAACTCACTCTGGGTTGCCAGCGTAGCTGAGCTGATAAAATGTCTTCATGTCCACCGGATTGTCTTTGGATGAACTCGGAGGACTTCGGTCGAGTTGGTCAACTCGAACTGAACACGGCTTCTTGCCAGTATACATAACAATCATACCTGAAATATTCATTGGAAACCTTTAGTGACACGTGCTCTTGAAAGTTCCATGATTAAAAAATATAACTTTTTTTGAGCTAAGTTTGTTAATTACTTGTTTTAATGCATGTTAAAAATATTTTACAATTAGTTAGATCTTCAACAAACAATATATGTCCTTAATTGATCGCTTAATTGGTAGGTATGTAATTTGTTATGGTGTAATGGTCCATGGAGTGACCATTACACCATACCTTCTCGAGGTTTTCTGGCGGTATCAACAGCCCACTCTCGTCTATTAAATATTTTAAAACCTCGCACATAGACAAAATCTGAAAATTAAATTAACCCCCTTTGAAATTTACTATAATGTTAATCCAGGTAATAAACTATCTGTGTGCCAAATTTCATCGAAATTCGTTCAGTAGTTTTTACGTACATTCATCCATCTCATAAACGCGTGGAAGTAGGATTTAATTTTCCATTAGATAGCAATTCAACATTTCTTATACCTAGGCTAGGTTATTTCCAGGTCACTTGGTTAAGACATAATATTTGAAAATGGGGAATATCGTCACCAGATATACCTACACTCTAGTGGTCACAAATTTTCCAATTTCGCACTTTTTTTTTGTGTAATCAATACTAATAATGAATCTGTAAGGGTCGGTCATGGAGTAAGTTACTTTGTTTTCAGAGATATCGTGTTTATAGGCTCTATACATAATACTGAAACTAACTGAAACTAACTAACTACATAATAAGAATTAACTGATTTTCATGAAACTTGGTAGATAAACATTTAGACGTACGGGACACAGGATAGGCTACTTAATATTTTTCAACGCGGACGAAGTCGTGGGCACCAGCTAGTTCGAAATAACTGTGCTATTGATTGTAGTTATTAATTCAATAATTGATCAGTCATTTTTGTATAATTCGAAGCGACGCATAAAGTGGTGTCCGTTCCCTTGCTAAAATCTAGGTCCACTAGCTCCAACAATTAATAGAACAAGTACTCCTCTGAAAATAGCCATTATCACTATGTATTAGGTAACATTGCTCTAAAGCACCGTTCCAGCACTCCATTTGAGCATAATTTGATCCGGGCAAGATTTGGTCATACCCGTTCCGGGCGACCTGCAAGAGGTAGTTATGGTATGCCTAGCCATAATCTTAGAAAGAAAGAAAGAAAAGATATTTTATTGAGTCAACACTAATAGCACATGCAATACAAGTTTATTGTCAATAGTACCAATACTACCATAGTCCAGTGCATGCACCAGTGTTTCGACCCAAATAGGCACCCAACTCAGCAGATTATGCTGTATGTGCTACAAGCCACATACAGCGCTGATCTTCCGCTGGGGACCTCATAGTTGGCTTCACTACGCCCGCTCAACTCCATAATATTACACATAAATAATACCTATATTATGTCACTAGAGCATATATGGCGGTCTATAATAACATTAATAAATTAAAATATAGTTTTAAATATATTACATTATATATACAGTGTAATGTAATGTAATGTAACAAGTAATTATACATATAAGTGTAAATAATTATTATACTACTAACAATATGCATACTATGATAGAAAAAAATAGATAATTGATACTTCTGTTCTCAAATTTTCTTTTTGTCAGGTGTCAAATATGACAGATTTTTTACTAAATCCTATTGTTACTAATGACACTGGCAGAATCATCGGAGAAGATCTGATGGAGCCAAGACATTAAAAGAGAAGAAGAACTGAACCGACCCTAATAATTCTTTCACCACTTTATTAAAAGTATAACAAAATATGTATGTTTACCAAATCAGTCCAATTCTTGAACGGAGAAATTCTGCAGTGCTGGCTCTTCATATAGTATCGTGTATTCGATATTGATCCATACCACTTTGCAAGTGGGTGACTTGGCGAGCTTGTAGTGGGAAAACACCGAAATTCTGGAGAAAACAAACTCGTGTTTGTCGTGGCCAATGATGGTCGATGTCTTTATTAGGATGTTTGTTGTCGGCGAAACAGTAATACTGAAAAAAAAAAGGTTACCATTTTAGGAGTAAACTAAATTTGGCTTAGTTCACTTTTGAAATGGGAACTTTTGATTATGGGGAGGGCTATGTACAACCGCGAACGTCCTACAGCTAAGATGATAAAAGCTATTGGTTTATGGATTCTGCTATTTCTTCGCAACTTGTATCAGCCAAGTTGTAACCTCTCTGGTGTGCTTGGCTTGTTTGTCGCTGTGCTGCAGTCCAGATTGCTTACCACCGACTAGGATTCAGTAGGCAAGAGCATGAGACAGGGCGCCTTTGTTAGAGAATAAGAGAATGTTCAGGCTTACAAATAAAAGAATAAGACTTTCCACAACACAAGTTTATTATTTTAAAATGGAGAGGTAGTTTATTTACTAAAATTAACAATTAATAAGTTAACAATGTTTTTATGTATTATAATTAATATGCCACACTCCCCAGTACAAGACCAATGCTAAATTACTTTTATTTAACAAAGTCAAATAGGGGTAAGATGCGCATGGTATAAGAACCAGTTAACCAAATATTATATTTAGCACTTGCGCTATTCTGTAATTTTAGTTGCACGTTTATTAAAATCAGGCCTTTTACTTATTGATTTATGGAATATTCACTGATTTTCTTGTATACCATTGAAACCGTTGACACATTTTGCATGCTTTTCCCTCTTTTATATTTACAGAACAGAAAACAGTATTTTACACATTGACAACCTATCCACAGACTTACCTATATATATTTAACACCCCTACTCAAGTTCAAATTTTTATTTAAATTAGAATTCTTGAAAATAAATTTGAACTTGCTACAACATAAAAACTTATTATTATGGTAACACTAAAGTGGACAAGTGTCAGATATTGACTTGTCATTGTCACTTGTCAAGTCGACAGTTTTGACAGTCACTTTTAAAAACTGTAAACAAGTGAATTTTAATAATTATTAAAATTAAGTTAAACAAAGTAAATTACAAAGGTAATCATGTTTGTACTTGGGCATGATTTCGTGAATATATCTGCTTTATTTTCACTACTTCGTACATAATTTATACTTAACTTTATTAACAATATATTTTATAAAATGTACTTTTATATCAATATGTTTGCTTCTCTTCCTATTTTCGTAACTTTGAATCATGCTTATCGTACTTTGATTATCAATTAATAAACTACAAGAAAACTTGTTCTTAGTATTACATTTTCAGTCATTTAAAACACCTCTAATATACATCATTTCACTTACAGTTAACGCCGCTGCAACATATTCTGCTTCAGCAGTTGAAAGTGCAACAGTGGATTGCTTTTTGATGACCAGCTGACCAAATTACCATAGTAGAAAATAGCAGCTCCACTCACACTTTTTCGGTCATGTTTGTCACCCCAAATTACCATTATTAATATCTTCTTTCTTGTATATTAAACCTGTATTAATTGTCTGTTTCAGGTAACGGAGAATCCTTTTACTGGCTTTCCATAATGATGATGTGGGCTTGTCGAGGTACCGGCTGAGAAAACATGTAGCAAATAATATATCTGGTCTGCTGGTAGTAGCCAGATACATCAATGAACCAATAAGTTCTCTGTATGGAACGTTAATGACTTCATCTTTCTCATTAAAGTTAAAATTCAACTCCATTGGTGTGCTTATACCATTACAGTTTAACATATTAAATTTTGATAATATCTTTTCTATGGTTTTTGTTTGTTTCATTTCTAACCCTTCTTGTATATATGTTATCTCCAATCCTAGAAATTTATTTATATCTCCTGAGACTTTTGCCTTAAATTCTTTTATTAATGTTTCAATAAGTTTTTGTCCACTTCCCATTATTAAGATATCATCTACGAATATCAATACATAAACATCCTGTCCAATATATATATATATAAACAGAAGTCGTGAAGAGATTGCTTTAAGCCATTTTTTATTAAGAAATTATGTAACGTCTCATTCCAACATCGTGGAGATTCTTTGAGACCGTACAAGGCCTTTTTTAGCCTTAATACATTATTCTTTCCATTATCCTTGTCGTGAAGCGACGGTTTTGAAATAAAATATGGGATTTATTTTTATTTTATTTATATTAGGGAAACATATAATATCTCGCTACACATTATACATATACATACAAGAAGAACATAAATCAGCAAAGTTTCCACTAAATTACTAAAACATAAATTACAAGTCATTACGAGCTAGGAGAAAACACAAAAAAGGCAAGAAACAGTTAACAAATACGATATAACATACAAAATAAACAAATAAACTGGCCATAACAAAAAGGAGACTACACAACTATATTTTTGATAGCTTGTTTAAGGCTTCGTTTGTAGGCTCCTATAGGACAACTGAAAATATCCAGATCTAGCAAGTGTTCGTTATAAAATTTACAAGAGCGATACAAAAAGGTATTACTTGTATAATTCCTTTTGCAGAACGGAATGTGTAACGAACACTTGCGGCGTGAATTTATTCGAGGACAACTCAATCCAATATTGCTTAATAAGAATGGTGAATCAATATAATTATTCATAATCTTGTATAAAAACAGTTGATCTTTCTGAACTCGTCTATGACCAAGGGATGCAAACGTAGGTACATTGTTAAATCTATATTGAAGATGTTTCAAGTACAAGTTAAACACTCTATCCAACCTCTTAATTTGAGTTTTATATTGCGGGTTCCAAACAATAGACCCGTACTCGAGTAGAGGTCTGACGTAGGAGTCGAATAAGAGAGAGAGGGTTGAACCGGCTTTGAAATCCTTGCTGACTCTCAGAACAAATCCAAGCATGCGGTAGGCCTTGGAGATTATGTAGTCAAGATGCTCGTCAAATGTCAATCTACTATCCAGTAGTAGACCTAAGTCTTTTGAAACTATAACACGCGTTAAAGTAACATGGTCAAAATCGTATTCATATTTAATATGCTTAGGGTTTCTAGGGAAAGTAATTATATTGCATTTCTTAATATTAAGGTCCAAATAGTTATTTTTGCAGTAACTCATAAATTTATCAAGGTCCCTTTGTAGGGCCATGCAATCAGATATTGTTTTAATTTTTCTAAAAATCTTCATTTCATCAGCGTACAATAGAAAATCGGACTGGTCAAAAACATTTACAATGTCATTAATGAATAAGTTGAAAAATAGAGGAGCCAGATGCGAGCCTTGGGGAAAGCCAGATGTGACCGAAAGAAAGGAGGAACTGCTTGGCTTCGTTCACGAAGATAGGATGTTATCCATCGTAAAAGATCCCCGTGTATACCGGCTATTTGTAGCTTACGCACCAGTACCGAGTGCCTTACTTTGTCGAATGCCTTCGAGTAATCGGTATAAATAGCGTCCATTTGGAAACCAGTTTCCATTGCAGAGGCAACCCGATGTACAAATTCACAAACATTACTTTCAGTGGATTTTTTATTCAATTATACAAATCCATGCTGTTGGTTGATAATTGTAGGCCTTAATAGGGGAAAAATATGGTCATATATTATTTTTTCAAATAATTTGGCAATAGTAAAAATTAGGAAACTATAAATTCGGAAGTCAATTATGAAATAATATGATAAGTAATTGAGATAAACATTTTAGTGAATTAACAAGGGTGGGTAACAATTCAGAACATTTAAAAAAAATAACAATAATCTACAGACTTATTAATGACAACAATATCGAAATAAGTTTAACAAGTAAAACAGACTTTAAAAATTTTCAAAGAAAATTACAAAGTAACTTCTAGATAATTACTTTCTTAG
Source organism: Synanthedon andrenaeformis (assembly GCA_936446665.2). Taxonomy (NCBI): domain Eukaryota; kingdom Metazoa; phylum Arthropoda; class Insecta; order Lepidoptera; family Sesiidae; genus Synanthedon; species Synanthedon andrenaeformis. Next base: position 13,516,468 of record OW387776.2, on the reverse strand, counting down.
AGTATTTTTGAGAATGAACATTGATAAAAGCGCTATGCGCTGATAGAATTAATGGGACCATATATGAGTCATAAGAAGTCCGTTGTAGAATATAATTGTCCAATATGATCTTGTTATAATTGTTAGATAGACCTTCAGCATAGTGTTCCAATGGGACAGGTGAGAAGCAGCTGGGATCTTATAAAAAGAGATCAGCGGCACTTATAAAATTGTCTGTTAATTAGAAAATCATTATGCAGCTAGGAAGAAGACTTAGCACATAGGATTGTAGGTACTTTATTTAAAATTGTGAAGATAGGCCATTGCTTAATAAAAGACAGGAATGGCCGAACAGATAATGTGCTTTGGACTGTGTGTTTTTCAGATGATTTACTCTCATCACTGACTAACGTTCAGTTTCGTTTATGTTCAACATGAAAATAAACAGTAAGGTCAAGAACGAGAAAATTCAGAGATGGAGACTAGAATTAGCACCTTATAAGTATGATATTGTTTACAGACCAGGAAAGCAAAACAATGTAGCCGACGTTTTGTCCCGAATTTGTGCTTCAATTGATTCCAGGCTATCACAGCTAAGCTATGCCATCCTGGGGTGACAAGAATGATGCATTGGGTGAGAACTAAAAACTTACCTTATTCAATAGAAGAAACTTGAAGAGTAACTAATTCTTGTAAAGTCTGCGCTGAAATTAAGCCAAGATTCTACAGAAATTCGATTGTCCCGAAACTTATTAAGGCTACAGCTCCCTTCGAACGCCTGAGCATACATTTTAAGGGTCCAGTTCCTACAACGACAAATAATCGATATATTTTAACAGTTATTGATGAATATTCTCGCTTTCCTTTCGCATTCGCCAGTTCAGAAATAAGCGCCAAAACTGTGATAAAACATTTAAACAGTGTTTTTATGATATTTGGCATGCCGGCATATATACATTTAGATCGTGGTTCTTCTTTCTTATCATCAGAACTCAAAGAATTCTTGCATTCTCGAGGGATAGCTACTAGCAAGACGACTCCCTACAACCCTCAAGGTAACGGTCAATCATCATCATCATCATTTCAGCCGCAGGACGTCCACTGCTGGACATAGGCCTCCCCCATAACTCTCCAATAGGACCGATCAGAAGCAACCTGGATCCACCGTTGACCCGCGGCCTTAATTAGGTCGTCTGTCCACCTTGTGGGTGGACGTCCTACGCTGCGCTTGCTGGTACGTGGCCTCCACTCGAGAACCTTCCGGCCCCAGCAGCCGTCGGCTCTCCGTACTATATGCCCTGCCCATTGCCACTTCAACTTACTGATCCGCCGGCTTATGTCGGTAACTTTCGTACGTCTACGGATCTCCTCATTTCTGATTCGATCTCGCAGTGTAACCCCGAGCATAGCCCTTTCCATAGCTAGTTGAGCGACATTGAGCTTCCTTACGAGGCCCATAGTTAGAGACCACGTTTCAGCGCCATATGTCATCACCGGCAACACACATTGGTCGAAAACCTTTGTCTTGAGACACTGAGGAATTTTGGACGAGAAGATGTCTCGGAGCTTCCCGAACGCTGCCCATCCGAGCTGGATTCGACGATTGACCTCCCTCTCGAAGTTGGCTCTACCTAACTGGACTGTTTGTCCCAAGTATATGTACTCGTCAACAACTTCGAGAGTTGAGTTTCCAACTGTTACTGGGGTAGGCACAACATGGACATTAGACATAACTTTCGTCTTGTCCATATTCATCTTAAGGCCCACCCTTTGAGAAACTCGGTTGAGGTCTTCGAGCATCGTGCCGAGGTCTCTCATCGACCCCGCTAAGATCACAATATCATCGGCAAATCGAAGGTGAGTGATATACTCGCCGTTAACGGTCAATGCGAAAGACTAAATGGTACTTTGTGGAGAACAATACAATTAGCACTGAGCTCCAAGAATATACCAATTGAACACTGGGAGAAGGTTCTGCCTCAAGCATTACATTCCATACGCTCTCTACTATGTATGTACTTCAACAAACTGTACATCGCATGAAAGGATGTTTTCCCATACTAGAAGATCAAGCAATGGAAATTCTATTCCAAGTTGGCTTTCAACATCTGGAGAAATTTTAATGAAACGCTTTGACAGATCGAACAAATACCAACCGATAATTGAAAGAGTAGGATTACTTCATTCAAATCCTGACTATTCTTTCGTCAGACTACCAGATGGAAGAGAAACAACAATCTCCAATCGACACTTAGCCCCAGTGGAAGAGTATTCAACTAGAGAAGAGAATGATACCGATGGAATTAATGTCGAAACAAGTTTCAGCTGAGCCAAGTAATTCGCTTGATAATAACGAACATGAAGATGATACTTCTATTGATGGTGAAAAGATAACTCCTAATAATAATAATAATACAGAGATAACACTAAGCCGTGATACCAATACTGATGATACTGAAGATAATCTACGACGATCAAGCCGAGTCAGAAGGCGTCCTGCATATCTCAGTGACTATCTTTAAATAGCGTGGGTGAATGTGGTATTATATTTCCTATATATATAACCTTCTTGTATATAACTCTTTATGTTATGTAAATTATAATATATATTGTCTTTCATGTACTTATCTGTCATAGTTATAAAAATGTCATAGTTTCATATTGTTTATTAAAACCTTTTAATTCTAAGGTCTTGTATAATTATTTCATATTAGCAACAATGTAATGAGAAAATCTGATGTCAAAATATTATGGGAACTATGGCGACGAAATAAATAAACAAAGAGATTATGTCAAAAATATATAAATTTACGTTTTTGAAATTATATGATGACTAAATGCATGTAAAACGTATGAGAAAATGTTAGAAGAATTATAGCAGACATTCTGAAAACAGGCTGTCGGTAAGATAATAAGTAAACGAGGGGAAAAATGCGATGTAATTGATACGTAAATGACATGGAGGCCGAAAAATATATAATATACAGGATCTGAGGCGTTATCCAGGTTTGTAGCGCATCCAGGAGTGATAAGTGTATGAACACGCTACATCCTTCAAACCTTCTGGACATTTTATATAAATTTCAGAATTTAATTTCCCATTCAGAAAAGCAGTAGGTATATCTAGTTGTTTTATATGTAAATTTTCTTGTACTGACTTGCTAATAAGTAATCTCACAGTTGTTATTCTTGCAACTGGTGCATATACATTTTGTGTTGTTTCTTCTTGAAACCCTTTTGCTACGAGTCTAGCTTTTCTGCTGCCATCATGTTTTGTTCTGAAAATCCATTTTGTGTCAATAGCCTTGAATCCTATTGGCAACTCTGCTTCTTCCCATGTCCCTAATGTAGTATGCGCTTCAAGTTCTTTATTTATTGCTTCAGTCCAGCCTCCTTTTTCTATTGCTTGTTTGTAGCTGACTGGATCCTCTGAGATTAACGCATAAGCTATACATGACACGATCATAGTCATTGTACTTTGTTGGGATTTTAATAGGTCTTTTGGTTCTCTCAGTCTTTTGCTCTGGGCTTACTTCTTCTAGTATTTTTGATATAATTATGTCGTTTGTTTCTGGATCCCATAGCTTATAGCCGTATCCTGCATAACCATCCATTACGAGTTCTTTTGCACGAGCTTCTAATTTTTCTTTTGTTGGTAGAATAACTGTAAAGGCTTTACACCCAAATACTTTCATGTTATTTAAATTAGTTTTACCAATAAAAATATCTGCTGGTGCACCTCCTTTTAATGATTTTGTTGGTGATCTGTTCAGTTGGTATGCTGCACATCTGATGGCTTCTGACCACAGATTCTTTGGTAACATTGTTTCAATAAATAGTGACCGGACCTTGTTCAATAGCGTTCGGTTCATCCCTTCTGCAACCCCATTTTGTTGCGGTGTATAGGTGCATGTAAATTCTTGTTTTGTGCCTTCATTGTTACAAAAAAAATTTAATTCTCCCAAAAATTCACTCCCATTATCTGTCCTTATTCTTGATATATTTAATTGATTGTTCTTCATTCTCTTAATATAGTTTATAATATAGTCTTTTGCTTCACTTTTATGTTTTAATGGGTAGACCTCCGTGAAATGAGAATAGTCATCTATTATTGTGACATAATATTTTTCACCATTTATACTTTCTGGTGATATTGGTCCACCTATATCACAGTGTATTAATTCCCCTACTCTTTTCGATCTTAGCAAATCTACTGGATTAAATGAATTTCTTGTTGCTTTTGCTTTCATGCATACATCACAGTTTTCTTTTGAAAATGGCAATCCTAAAATTTTAGATCTATATGATTTATATGACCAAGTTTTCTATGCCATATATTTTTATCACCTTTTTCACTTTGTGTCAACAACAGGTCATGTTCTGTTTTAATTAAGAAGCTTACAATGTATAAACTTCCATTAGATTTTCATTGAACAAATATTGTTCCATATTTTTGCTTCATTATTCATGAATGATACTTTTAAATCCTTTACTATTTAATCTTCTGCCTGATAGCAGATTTTGTGATAAATTTTCTACTATAAGGGCTTCTATGGTTATTATTTGCTTTTCACTTGTTGCGACTTTTATTAATCACTTCTTATTTGTTTCCACTGTGCTTCCATTTGCTACTTTTATTTGCACAGTTTTAATGTTTTCAATGTTATACATGTATTCTGCAAATTTATTGTTAATCATATTGTATGATGCTCCGGAATCTATTACAAATACAATGTTCTTTACTTTTTCTTCATTCGCAGAATTCGCACATATTGCTATAAATGTTGATTGACTTACTGTTTCTGATGTTTGGCCTATAGACGCCGTTGCTTTTGAATCTCTAAATCATCTTAGGCCTCTTCCTCTACCTCGAGTTTTGCAGTTAAAGCACTTTACACTATAAAATGCACTCATATTTTGATTTTCTCTTTCACTTTTGTTATTTGTATTAAGTTGTATTTGTACTTAAGTTCCACATCAAGTAATTTGCTTTTTACATAATCAACTGTTAACTCTGTTAGTGGTTTCTAATGCTGTTATTATGTCTATGTATGCATCCTCTAATGTGAGAAGTAAATGACAAACCTTGTCGGATTCCTGCATTTTATTTCCATTTGACTCAATTTCTCGTACAATCTTGTCGAAAATGGCAAAATGTTTTTCCAGACTTTCTGTTTTTTTGCATTTGAAAGTAAGTAATTGTTTTCTCAAGTATAATGTCGATAAGATACTTTTCCTTTGGAAAATTTTTCTAAGATTTTCAATCATTTCGTAAGAAGTTTTGGCCTTTCTTACGTACTCCAAATGATTGTCCGGTAAAGTTTGTATGATTATATTTTTTGCACATGCGTCTTGCTTTTTTACCTCCTCAGGCTTTTTGTCTGTGATGTCTTTTGGTTCCTTATATATCATGTCTCTGCAACCTTTTTCTTCCATTAGACATTCTATCCTTAATAGCCAATTTGTAAAGTTCCCACTTTGTAGTTGTTGAATATTTTATTGCGTTTGTGCGGCCATCTTATTGCTTGCTTTTATTATGCAAGATTTTTATTTACTGCCCTAGCTAAATTTTTGTCATCTGACTTAAATTAAACTTTATTTGGGGCTCTGGGCCCATAACCTATTAGAAATCAGGCCTTTTACTTATTGATTTATGGAATATTCACTGATTTTCTTGGATACCATTGAAACATATTTTGCATGCTTTTCCTCTTTTAGTTTCTCTTTTATATTTTACTTAAGTGTACAGAACAGAAAACAGTATTTTACACATTGACAACCTATCCACAGACATACTTATATATATTTAACAACGTTGAGGACGTGAGTGATGAGTATCGGACGTGCCTATACGTTAAATTGCCCTGAGGGTGGCTGATGAGATGCAGGTTATAATGAACTCAGGTGAATGTATGCTTCACGGGATCAGTCGAGACAGGTCCTCAGCTGCAGCAGACCGCGGAGACGTGGCGTAGTTACCGGGAACCGGAGACAGGTAGACGGCCTTCCAACGGCAGTCTAAATGTCCACGCGAGGGTGGCACATGCACCTCAGCGATTTCTTCTTAAGATTAGCGAACATATGAATCGTGGCGCAGTATGATCACGATGCAATCAGCGATCTTCGAAGTTAGGAAGACAGTGGGTACTTCCTTTGTAAGTAGAAAAATGGCGGCCAGGCTTAAAATATGGTGTTGGTTTTGCTCTTGTTTGTATCGAAGCGGTTGTATCGATTTTCATCAATGCTTGTGTCTGAATTATAATTTGTATCTTGACTATTACAAGGACTTGTAACTTTCGTTTCCTTGAAATATTTGGAAAAATCAATTGACTACATTCAGAAAATTTCTCATTTCCTTGCGAGTACAGTTTCAAAAATGATCATAATTGCGAAATACACATAAAAATTTACAAGGGGTCGATGACGTGCGTCTTCCTTTAGATACGCCTTTATGTAAGTATATAGATGTATGGGACCTGGCTAAAGTTATTACTAAACTAATTTAATATTAATTTTATGTGATTTTAAAACCCTTTAACCGCTTGTCTTAGACTCGTGAGCGATTTTTTTAAAATAGAAAGCAACGCAATGATTTAAAATAAAACATTATACAAGTAGGTATTTGTTGTTATGTTACGGCTAAAGTTAGGTGTGAACATAAACTTAAGTTTAGCCGGCTAATCTTAAGTTTATGTTCACACCTATCTTTAGCCGTAACATATATAAATAAATATTGGCCCCTGACCTCCAAGCTAGGATTACCTGTGTTTTGGAGATCAGTGGCCCCGCGCCGTGGTAGCTGATGTTATTTAAAGACGCGTGTGTATTGAGAAAAGTGTATTGTGTGTGTGTGTGTGTGTGTGTGTGTGTGTGTGTGTGTGTGTGTGTGTGTGTGTGTGTGTGTGTGTGTGTGCGTGCGTGCGTGCGTGCGTGCGTGCGTGCGTGTGTGTGTGTGTGTGTGTGTGTGTGTGTGTGTGTGTGTGTGTGTGTGTGTGTGTGTGTGTGTGTGTGTGTGTGTGTGTGTGTGTGTTCAACTGGTGTTTATTTAAATTTAGAACATTATAAAAATTGTTAATTTTGTTGTATATTCAAGCGCTCATGTAAGTGTATTGTTTCCTGGCATAAGTTGTTTTTGTTAGGAGATTTGCGATGGCAATCTCTAGTTTTTTTCTTCTAGTTAGAGGAAGTTCAGGGGCTGGCAATAGTTCAGAATGTCTTCGCAATGCGGAACGACTAATATATATTTGTCTTACAGTTAAGAGATTAATTTCTTTATAAAGTTTACGGGTGCTATATTTGAAAGGCTTATTCAAAAGTACCTTAAGTACAGCTTTCTGTGCTCGCTCCAAATTAATAAAAGTGGTCTTCGAGGCACTATCCCAGACCGGAATGCAATATGATAACAGGGACTCACACAACGCGATATATATAGTTCTGAGGGTGGATATGTGAGTTGAATTGCGTAGTTTTTTTATAAATAAATGTTAGTTTTCTGATACGATTTGATAGTACTTGTAGGTGTGTATACTAGTTTAAGCAGTATTTCCCAAGTATTTTATGGTATTTGTTATATCCAATATTAAGCTAAAAAGGGGCGGAAGAAAGAAAAAGATAATTTCAAGTAAATCCGAATGTATTTACTATCAAAACTTACAAGCTAACTGAACAATATGTGGGAAAAATATAAAAGTTGACAAGTATAAAAGAACACAGTAAAAAAAAAAAGAAAACGGCCAGTAATATAGTAAAAAGGTCGTCAACATCCCCCTCTCCTGTGGCAGGACCTCATCTGCCAGGTGCCATCAACTAGCCACATCTGCCAGGCGTCATCAATTAGCCACATCTGCAGGTGTCATCAACTTTGCCACTTTTACAGCCGGCCTCTTCAATACTCCTCCACCAGTATTCACCTCCACCGTCCGTACAACACCATCCTTTCCAGGAAATACGTTGGTAATGCGTCCACGCGGCCATAACCCTCTCGGGAGTGTTCCGTCGGCAATCAGCACCAGGTCTCCGATGTTTAAGTTTTGATGTTTCATTCCTGCCTTTGAGCGTGGAGCAAGGATTGGCAAGTACTCCCGAACCTATCTAGACCAAAACATGTCAGCCAAACGCTGAGACTTGCGCCAATCACTTTTTGTTAGAAGATCACCATCGTCCACTTCTTTTGGCACTGGATCATATGGAGACGATGACCCAAGAATAAAATGAAATGGTGTCAGGGCCTCGGGCGCTTCCATGTCAATACAGACGTCTGTTAAGGGTCTACTATTGATTAATGCTTCTACCTCCAGTAACGCTGTGTGCAGAACCTCTTCACGCGGGGCGCGATCGTGAAGAATTGTTTTCAGTGATATTTTGACGCTACGCACTAATCGCTCCCACGCGCCTCCCATGTGAGGTGAAGCAGGTGGTATGAAGTTCCAAACAATTCCACGATTAGCACAGGCTTCGCCCATCTGTTCTTGATAAGTTTTCATCAACAAATTGTTTGCTCCAACGAAAGCAGTGCCATTGTCTGATAAAAGTTTGAGTGGAGTCCCTCGTCGAAAAATAAATCGTCGTAGACACATAATTGCTGCATCAGCCGATAAACTGCCAACAATCTCTGGATGGCTCTGGACGTCAAGCATCTGAAGAGAGCTATGTACCTTTTTTCATGTCTTCGCCCAAGAGTATCTAACACAGGCCCCATGTAGTCCAATCCGACGTATGTAAACGGGCGACGATGGTGACTTAAACGCTCCTCTGGTAAGTCTCCCATTGGTGGAAGTGATGGTTTAGCACGACGAATTATACAAACTGGACATCTGAGTGCTGTGGTTCGAACAACTCCTCTTAACCGTAAAATCCAATACTTTTGACGTATTTCGTTAATAACTAAAGCGGGATAACTGTGCATCGCTCTTACATGGTAATAAGCCACTAATAGGCGAACCGTTGGGTGTTGTCCGTCAAGTATGATCGGTTGTCTGGTGGAAACAGGTACGTCTTTTACAACAGAGTTTCTTCCAGCCATTCGAATTATTCCATTAGCATCGAGGAAAGGAGAAAACCGCAACAAACGACTCTTGTGAACTATCGGCTTGGAGTCACGGAGACTATTACAATCTTCATTAAATGATTCTCTCTGTCAACAACGGATTACATGATTTTCTGCCTCTTGAAGTTCTTTTGACGTTAATCGAAAGTAAGATGAAGATGGTAAATGGGATGATAAGTGATGGTGTGATTTATTTGATAAGCCAGCCAAACGTTTAGACGATCCCAATTTTGAATTTATTTGGCTACGGAGTATTTTGATAAACTGATATACACGGGCGGTCACACGAACCATCCGTAACCAACTACTAAAACGCGAGGGATCTGGTACTGAAGGCAGAACTCTAGAGATTGAGAATTGACTTCAGTAGCATGAGTGTTTACAAGTGTTGCTTTTTTAAATTCCTTATTAAATTGATCATTTTGTAAACACCCATTTTTAGAGGTTTCCGAAGGCCACTCGTCCACATTTTTATTTATTTATTTATTTATTTATTTATTTTATTTGGAAAATCAAAAGTTAACAAAAGTAAGATAATAACTAAGTCTAAAAACATAAAACCAATTAAAGATTTTCACCTATAGAAATAAACTAGATATATAAACAGTACAGCGTTCACAGACAACAGTAACAAAAGAAATCAAAAAAAAAAAAAATGAAAATAAAATCACAAATTTGCAAGGGTAACGTTAGGATAAGGAAATACATAAAACCAGACTAGCCTTCAAAAAATTTTTGCGCCAACAAACGCCTCGCTGACACCACGCTAGTGTTAAATAAATCAAGATTAAGTTCGTTTTCATTACTTAAGATATTGAACATGTTGCTCGCACGCCAAATAAAAGTATTCTGTCTATAATTGGTTGATGCTAACGGCAGGTAAATTAAATTATTAGATCTAAGAGTTATAACTGGAACTCTGAGATAGATTTGAGATAAAAGATCTGGACAATCAATAAGACCAGATGCAATTTTAAGTAGAAACATTAAATCGGCTATTGAACGACGGTTTTCAAGGGGTAGTAAGTGGTGTTTCTTACAAAGGCTAAGATAGAATTCTGAATCATACCTATCACCTGTTCTGTAGCATAAATAGCGAATGAATTTTTTTTGAATCCTTTCAATACGGTTGATATACGTAGCATATCTAGGGTTCCAGACTTGTGATGCGTATTCCAAATTGCTTCGAACATACGTACAATACAAAATTTTGAATGTTTTGACATTAGTAAATTCCTTGGAACTGCGCATCACAAATCCAAGAGCTTTTGATGCTTTAGATATAATAAAGTTAACATGATCATCGAATAATAATTTCGAGTCATGCAGCACACCCAAGTCCCGCACAGTACTGTCCCTTTTGAGAATGTTACCCTTTAAAGAATAATCATTAGTTATAATGTTTCGTTTGCGAGTAAAAGTAACAACACTGCATTTAGATGGATTAAGATCTAACTGATTGATGCTACAATAGGCTTCAAGTCTACGGAGATCAGTCTGTAAGGCGTCTGCTGCAACTCTAGATGGGATAGCTGCAAATATTTTCATATCATCAGCAAAACAAAGTAATTGGGAGTTTTGAAAACAGGGATCTATATCACTCACATAAACTATGAACAGGAGGGGACCAAGCAAGGAACCCTGCGGTACCCCGCTCGGAACAGGAACCAAACCTGAAATGTAGTTATTAATAACAACAGCCTGAGAACGGTTCTCAATGTAAGAAGAGAACCATCTCAGCAAATCACCACTAATACCAACGTTTGAGAGTTTAATAAGTAGTAAACTATGCGGAATCCTATCGAAAGCCTTACTATAATCGGTATAGATAACGTCAATTTGTAGACCACGATCCATGGCATCTGTCAAGAAGTCATTAAATAATACAAGGTTGGATATAGTTAACCTTCCTTTAAGAAAACCATGTTGAAATGGGCTGAAAGTGTGTTTGAGTGCAGAATATACCTGATTGAAAACCACTTTTTCAAATACCTTGGATATAATACACAATTTGGATATTGGCCTGTAGTTAACTACTTCAGTTTTTGGACCCTTTTTGTGAACAGGTGTAATATAAGCCTGCTTCCATACACTAGGAACAATTCCTTCTTGCAAAGATCTTTTAAAAAGAATGGTAATAGGTATAGCTACAGTTTCATAGCAATTTATAAGGAATGTAGCAGGCATATGGGCGGGGCCTGCAGATTTTGATGGATCTAGTTTTTGAAGCAATTTAGATACTGCCTGAACATCGACGAAAATAGAAGAAATATTAGAAGCGGTCATAATACTGGATCGAAAATTATGGTTTGAGTTAGAAGTGGTCTGAGCAAGAAATGTAGAAGCAAAATAGGATGAAAAAGCATTACTTATAGTTTCACCAGTATTAACAGTAATGTTGTTATATTGTAAGGAACTTGGTAGCGCATTAGATTTTATCTTTGATTTGTTGTAAGACCAGAAGTATTTAGGGTTCTTTTCTATAGATTTCTCAACTATGGCAATATAGTTAACATAACATGCACTGCATGATAAAGGAAACTGGGTCCTGAAAACCAACGAGATGAACACCCATCGGACAAACGGGTAGCTTCGTCAGCCACATTTAAAGCCGTGGGTAACCATCTCCAATCAGACACGTCCGTGGTCTCCGAAATCTCCCCTACTCGGTTAGCAACGAAAGGCTTTAAAGCCCGTGCCTCACTTCGTAACCAACCGAGCACATTCATCGAATCAGTCCAAAAGTAGCGTTGCGATATAGTCACTTCATGTTCTGATTCGATAGTAAATGCCAGCCGAGCCGCTATGAGAGCTGCCTGCAGTTCAAGTCTAGGTATGGAAACTGGTGCAAGAGGAGCTACGCGTGCTTTTCCGGAAATAAATGCAATATTAATACTTCCGTCAATACTTACAGTACGCCAATACGCGACACAGGCATATGCATTTTCACTAGCGTCGGAAAAAACGTGCAACTCCTTTGCCACATAACCAAACCCATAGGAACGTGGTATTTTTATATCTTTTATATTCGCCACAATTTCAAACCAACGCGACCACAACTTTTGTTGATCATTTGATAAGGTGTCATCCCACCCACTATCTGAACGCCACAAATTTTGAAGCAATATTCTCCCGTGTATTGTTATCGGGGTTAGAAAACCTATGGGATCGAAAAGTCGCATAACGTGGGATAAAACGCTACGTTTTGTCAGATCAACAACAGAAGGTTGCGCTATATCTTTTGACTGATAATACAAAATGTCACTGGATGGGTTCCACATTAAACCCAAAACCCTAATATTCGTGTTAGAAATTACCTTAAGGGGAATTTCAGAAATTGATGAAGCCCTTAATTCTGTGGGAATAGAGAGTAACGCTTCAGGATTATTAGAAACCCAACCCCGCATATCAAAATGCGCTAAACTATGTAGTGCAACTATATCCGCGACTAATATAGATGCTTGCTCTATATTATCTACACTAAAAACGCAGTCATCCATATAAGTATTTTTAATTGATTCTGCTGCCTCAGGATATAAATGCGAATTCTCTGTTGCATTTTTTCTAAGAATGTACATGGCTGTACAAGGACTCGATGAAGCCCCAAAAATCATTGAAGTCATTTGAAACTCCTTTAATGGAGCTGCAGAGTTACCTCGCCATAAAAATCTTTGCATGTTTTGATCCTCTTTAATAATTTTAATTTGAGGAAACATTTCTCTAATATCCCCAATTAAAGCTATAGGTCCTTGACGCCAGCGAAATAAAATACCTAATAGAGAATTTAGTAAATCTGGACCTTGCAATAACAATGAGTTCAAACTAACTCCATCTATCTTTGCGGCAGCGTCATGAACAACGCGCATTTTTTTCTTTTGCGGATGAAAAACCGCAAAATGCGGAAGGTACCAATATCTACGAGAACTTACTTCTGACCGTAGAGAGCAATATTGGTTTGAACATTCCTTCGCGTAACCTTTTTTAATAATGTCATTCATGAAGGCCTTATAAGCAGACGAAAAATCTTTGTTTTTACCCATTTTACGCTCTAAATGACAGAAACGAGATAACGCGTGACTGTAACTATCAGGAACAACAAGGTCATCCGACCTCCACAATAGACCACTTTCAAAACCCCCACTAGATAGCCTTCGAGTTGTCTTCTCGAGAATCATTAGAGCACGATCATATTGTGAACCGTATGAGGCTGAATAATTCGCTATACCGATTGAGTCTATTTTATGTTGTTCTTTTACCAAAGACTCTAGATTATCTACTTGATCACGGTGCTGTATGTCAATGTTATTAACAAAATCAATTGCCTTAGTTTTACTATGAGAAAGACCGTGTAAAACCCACCCTAAAGCAGTAAGAGTTGCTACAGGCTGAGACTTTGTGCCAACTCTGGTTTCATGTGAAATGGTGAGAAACCAGTCCTCAACACCAATTAAAACAGTTGGCTTCCCCTTTTTATATATTAAATCATAAGCAACATCCTGTAAATGCGGATACATAGAAAGCTTCTTGAGATATGCACTGTTCACGTAATCTTAACTGTGATATAGATCTAGCATTACTGATAGTGAACGACTTTGTCATATTCTTGCCACGAATTTGAAAAGAAACTTCGGACCATGAGCACCAATCTGACGCGCTATTTCAGAGTCAATTAAAGTGGCGGTGGAACCATCATCCAACAAAGCAAAAGTCTCTACCTCTCCTAAAGGTCCACTAATTATTACCGGTAAGACCTTTAAAAATACGTGGTTCTGTTGTTTAAATAAGGTAAAAGCATATGCTGCGTTGTCCTCAACTGGAGTGTCAACTACACAATCCGAAACTGGCTGTTTAGAACTAGACAACGCACTGAGATCTACCTTAAGTGGGTCAGAATTTACTTAGGATACACCCTTGCGTGATATTTTAGCACCATGAAGCAATGGGTGATGCGAAAACTTACAAAACCGATTCTTGCGATCCAAAACCGATTCTTGCGAAGAGCCGTGGGCGCCCCATGGTACATTCGCAATGTAGATCTCCACCTCGACACAAAACTCCCTTCCATTGTCAAGTGCATCAAGGACTTCGCCCTGAAGTACTATGACAAACTTCCTCACCATCCCAACCCGCTAGTGTCCAGCTCACTAATCTACACTCCCGATCCTAAACAAACTCGTTCTCGTTTCAGGCGAAGACCCCGACACATCCTGTTGGACCCGGATGACCCCATCACGGCAGCAAACGCGGCGTTTGCTGGTGATGACCCCGACGCACAGCTGCCCCGCCACCACATCAGAAGAGGATGACCGCCGCGCGGCTCCACATCTACGAGGCGCGACTAGGACCCAGCGCCTGCGAGGGACCTCCCGGCCCGTGGACCACTTGTAGCTGCCGTGGCTCAAGCCGCGGCAGACGCAAATGGCCCCACAGGGCTAGCCGGTCCCTCATAGATGTTAGTTTGTAAGACTTATTGTTTGTAAGGGCCGGGCGCTTCTCGCCCCCCCCGAAGCCCGGTGACGGTTCTAAAGTCCCCTCAGGACTGAACCATACCCATCCCGAGTTGGAGTTTTAGTGCGGTAAGAATCCCACATAACCTTATGACATTTGTCTTTGCATGCGGTATTCGTCATAAAGTACTTGTTGGCAACTGGCTGGTTGGTGGCCACAACGAATAGTATAAAAAAGAATATTGTAATTAGAAAAGTAATATATGTCAGTTGGCGGTTGTAAGTTGAAAGAGAAAGATCGGTAGTGTTCGTTTTTATTGCAAATATACTTATGTTCTTATTTATCATCATCTTATCATTTCACCAATACAGTCCACTCCTCAACATTTTGGTCCTTCGATTATATTAGCCTATCATATTTTCTTCGTAGATTCATCCTATTTTCAAATTTTCATATTCATTCGAATTATAAAAATTTTCATTTTTGTCATAAAATTGTACATTATTATTTTAATTTTTTCATTGTAGACAGCTTATATATTTTTAGTAAATTTTGACTATTTTATTTTATTTTACATTTTATTTCTTTGTGATCACTTATATAATGGTTAGAACACGCGCTAATAAACTGACACACGCCGACAACTCTGCGGTAGCGAGCGTTTCCACCGTCGCACCCGCCCAGGCCTCCGGGAGCCCCCAGATGGTGCTGGACTCGCTTGCACTACATCCCAACAACACGCCTCCACCGTCGCCTTCATACTGGCGATACTGGCGATACTGGCGTGGAACCTTGCAGTGAAATAGCTTCGTTACGAAGCGCCCGCAGCTCACAGCGTTCATCAACAACGATAGTCGCACGCAAGCTCGCCGCAGAGGCAGAGCTGCGACGTCGACAACTCGAACGGGAGCACGCGCTCGAACAAAAAAAGCTGAACATAGAATTGGAAGAAAAGAAAATGAAAATGGTAAAAGAAATTGAAGAAATGGAACTGCGCGCTACCCTTGCGGCTTTGGAATGTGAGGGATCTGTTTCCTCTCGAACCAGGTCATGGGTAAGAAACGTCACGGAACAGGTATCAGAGCCGGTCGCGCCTAATGTTGCCCCGGGCACCCTTCCACTGGAACAAGTGGACCCCACAAGCAACGCCAAGGCCATCGGTCTGCCACAACCATGCGCTACAATTACACCCAACAACGACCCCATAAGCCGTTTAGCGACAGCTATAACCACTCTCGCAGACATTTCAAAAAACATTAATCTTCCAGTTTTTACAGGAAATTATAAAGAATGGATGCCTTTTAATAGGGCATACACCCAAACTAAAAATCACTTTACACCCTCGGCGAACATAACTCGCTTAGGCAACGCACTACGAGGGCACGCTCGTGAGGCCGTTGAGGCTCTTCTACACACAGCTGAGGACCCGGAAGACATTGTACGCGTCTTGAAGCAATCGTACGCTCGGCCAGAGTTAGTAGTAGCACACGAGGTTGCAGCGCTGCGCTACCTGCCAAGAGTGAGTACACCCGAACAGCTGAACGCCTTTGCAAACAAGGTACGAAATTGCGTAACTACTATAAAAGCTTTGAAACAGATTGATTACTTACATTCTCCAGAATTATTCAAAAGTATCTTAGTCAAACTTGGCGAGTTAACAAAAGCTCGTTTCTCAGACTATGCTGCAGACTTGCAGGATTCAAGCGTATCTAAGACAGAAATGTTGTCTCTCTTTCTCCTGCATGAGGCTGATAGACAACTCAAGTATACATACGTGCCTGATTACACTTCAGTCTCCGCCACTGGTATCAAATTTAATCCGAATTCAATATGCAAAAAGGAACCGGTTCATACAATAGGTATCAAAGAATCGACAACAGAAATTTGTGTTTATTGCAATGGAAAACACCCATTATATAAATGCATTAAATTTCGGTCACTAGAGGTACAAGAGAGATGGCGTTGGGTGCGCGATAATAAAGTGTGCTACCGTTGTTTCAAAAACAATGCGCACAGATGGAGCACATGTAAGGCAAAACGCTGCGGTACCGAAGGGTGCCTGCGTCGCCACCACGCACTTTTACATGGCGATAGCACAGTCTCACGCACTGCACCGCAAAGCTACACCAATCCTACAAAATGCTACACTCCTGCCAATAAGGATGACAGAAGGGTAACCGACAATCATTTTTTATGTAATGTTGCAGGCACTTCCCAGTCCCATTCGCGTCCCCGTGCTTCTTTAAGAATGCTTCCAGTGGTCGTGCGCGGCACGATCGGCGAGTACAATACTTACGCACTCCTCGACGAAGGCAGCTCCACGACTATGATAGACGCAAGCGTCGCTAAGAACATAGGCGCTGAGGAAGTATTTAGAGAACCTATTCAGTTAGCTGGTGTAGCCGGTATGTGTACGCAAACAGAAGTAGGTTACACTAAGTTCTACATTCGCGGTCGTAATATGTGCGACGAATTTCTAGTAGACAATGCACGTACTGTCACAGACCTTTCATTACATTCACAGACTATATCAGAGTCAGCGATACGTAAATATAAACATTTAGAAAATCACGTTGATATACTTTCTTTAAATAATGTTACACCAATGGTTCTTCTCGGATCGGGCGACTGGTACTTGACTATAGGTAGAGAGATTGTTTCCGGAAAGCCTTCTGAACCTGTTGCTATGCGAACGCTTTTAGGTTGGACACTACACGGTTACATGTCCAGTAGTACAGTCTCTCCACTTTATTAATCATTCACTAGACGAACAATGCGATTCTATAGAAGCCCTCTTACGAGAACAATATAGGCTCGATTCTATAGGAATTAGCAAGTTCCCACCGAAAAACAGCGCAGACGATCAACGTGCCATAGATATCGTAGACTCTACAGTACACCGTCTTCCCACGGGTCAATTCGAAGTTGGTCTGCCGTGGCGGTACACTAGGCCTACGAATATTACCGACAGTTATCCGGTAGCATTGTCACGCTTTAAATCCTTAGAAAAGCAAATGGCAAAAAACAAAGATTTTGCTGAAGCTTATTGTAAATTTGTAGATAATATATTTGAGAAGGGATATGCAGAAGAGTGTCCACGTCATACTTACTATCCTTGTGATTCTCATAAGAATGACAATGTCAGGTGGTACCTGCCCCACTTCGGCATCTACCACCCGCAAAAGAAAAAGTTACGAGTAGTACACGACGCAGCCGCGATTTCAAAAGGCGTATGTTTAAACGATTTGTTGTTAGTTGGGCCTGACTTATTACAATCGCTATTGGGCATATTGTTTAGATTTAGAGAAGGTAAAGTAGCCGTTACGGGGGATATACGTGAGATGTTTCCTCAAATTAAAATCATAGAACGCGATCGAGACGCTCAAAGATTTCTATGGCGCGATCCAAGAGTCAATCGATCCTCTTCAAATTCTATACAAATAAAAGAATTTAGAATGTGCTCTATGATTTTCGGTGCTGCTTCAAGTCCATTTATCGCATTATTTATTAAAAATAAAAATTGTATAGAGCATAAAAGTACACATCCTGAAGCAACCAACGAAATTATTTACAACCATTATATGGACGATTACATCACCAGTTTTCACAACGTAAATATGGCTTCTAAGACTATATTTGATGTTCTTTCAATTCATAAAGTCGGATGCTTTGAGATGCGAGCTTGGTTGAGTAATGACATACGCGCTCTAGATCATATTCCTAAGGACTTGTGGGCAGTTCCCGGTTCTGAAGTAGTGTTACCGAACGACGTTAGCACGCTTGGTTTAAAATGGAACCCCGCGAGTGACACTTTAGGATTTCGTACCGGAACTTCTACAAAACATGACAAAGACACTATTTTTACTAAACGCATAGTGCTGTCACAAGTCATGCAGGTATACGATCCTTTAGGCTTAATGACACCTACTGTAATCAAAAGTCGAATTCTTATTCAAGACCTATGGCGCGAAGGTTTGAAGTGGGACGATGCATTACCGCCTAAGTATGTAAATATATATATAGAATGGCAAAATAAAATTTCTTCCCTATCGAATATGCGAATTCCCAGGTGGTATACATCATGCGATCTGCCAATCGTAGACATTCAATTACATATGTTTTCTGATGCTAGTGAGCAAGCGTACGCATGTGTAGCATACTGGCGTTTCGAGTTCAGTAATGGACAAATTAAGTTGTGTCTTATAGGCGGTAAGGCACGTGTCACACCTCTAAAGCCCGTCACGATTCCGCGACTGGAATTACAAGCCGCGCTCATTTCGTCTAGGTTTTCTAGGACAATCGTTGAAAACCATAGAAAAAAGCCATCTGCGATCATCTATTGGACCGATTCCACAACAGTTCTTAAGTGGCTTCGCGGGGATGCTCGTCGATATAAGCCTTTTGTTGCACACCGCGTGTCGGAAATTCTGGAAAATACCAATCAGATTGATTACAGATGGCTTCCAAGTACACTCAACGTTGCTGACGACGCGACACGTCAGACTCAGTGGACTGACAGGTGGTTCGCGGGTCCTTCATTCCTGTTACAGTCTCCGAAGGAATGGCCTGCCGAACCAAAGACACAAGACATCGTACCACTTCCTGAAGTAAAAGAAGTGGTTGGAGTTCTAGTAGTTGACCGCCCTGGTCCACCAGTACCAGACCCGAACCGATTCAGTGTCTGGTTACGTTCATTACGCGCCGCAGCCCGTGTATTTGTATGTGCACGACAGTTTAGAATTTTAATTAAGAAACCAATTAATCCAAATTCTAAATTATTTAAAAACCACTTTGTTTGTAATCAGGTAATCGCATCAGACATCATTTTGGCTGAGAATTTGTTATTGGCAAAGTCACAATTGGACAGTTTTGGTGACGAATTAGCGGCTCTTCAAGCATCAAAGCCATTAAAAAGGACTAGCCGTATTTTCGCACTGCCCCCGAAGTTGCAGGACGGCCTGCTAATCATGGACTCAAGAGTGCGGGAACTACCATCGGAAGATGAAGCAATGAAGACACGCATCTTGCTAGACGGCCAACACCGCGTCGCTCGCCTGCTGGTCGCCCATTATCATAAGTTTGCCGGCCATGGTTTTGGTGAGCTCATCTTCAACGAGCTAAGAGGAAGATTCTGGATGTTACGATGCAGAAAGACAATTAAGGCCATCGCGTTTGAATGTACGGAATGCAGACGTAGAAGCAAACAGCCGCAGACGCCACCTGTCGGTGACCTGCCTAAGGAAAGACTTGAACATCATGCCATACCATTTACCAATGTTGGGTTAGATTATTTTGGACCATTACAAGTCACGATCGGCAGAAGACACGAAAAACGTTGGGTAGCGCTGTTCACCTGCCTCGTTACACGCACAGTACATTTAGAAGTCGTTTTCAGTTTGTCCGCTGACTCTGCAATAATGAGCCTTCGTCGTTTCATAGCCAGACGCGGATGTCCTAGGAAGATAATCTCTGATAATGGTACAGCATTCGTAGGAGCTAACCATGAACTGACCAAATTATTCGCAACGTCCATCCAAGATTTTGCAGCAAATCACAAAATTGTTTGGTCCTTTGTACCACCAGCCTCACCTTTCATGGCTGGTGCAGTGGAAAGAATGGTTCGTTCAGTGAAGAATGCATTAAAGGCCACACTAATAGAACGGGCCCCAAAAGATGAAACGCTGCAGACTTTTTTGCTTGAAGCCGAGGCCATAATCAACGCAAGACCTTTAACGTATGTTTCGGCTTCTGATGACGCACCACAAGCAATAACTCCCTTTCACTTCTTACTTGGCTCGTCATCCAACAACCAGTGGTTAGCCGGCGAACTTGATGACGGTGATCTGACGCGCAGAGTTAATTGGAAGCAAGCACTTCGTTTAGCAGACCATTTTTGGGCACGTTGGTTACGCGAATATGTTCCTAACTTGATCAGGAGGCCGTCCAGCAAAGAGCAAGCTTCACATTTAAAAGAAGGCGATGTGGTAGCCGACCACAGCTTACCTAGAGGCGTATGGCCCCTAGGCCGAGTTTTAAAAACATATCCGGGCCGAGATGGTATAGTGAGAGTGGTCGATGTAGCTACTAAAGGAGGAACATTGAGGAGGCCGGTGCGAAAACTAGTTTCCTTGGTAGCCACTAACCAGACAGTTGCTGCCACTTGGTAGTGCCTTGCACCAGGGGCGGGTATGTTGGCAACTGGCTGGTTGGTGGCCACAACGAATAGTATAAAAAAGAATATTGTAATTAGAAAAGTAATATATGTCAGTTGGCGGTTGTAAGCTGAAAGAGAAAGATCGGTAGTGTTAGTTTTTATTGCAAATATACTTATGTTCTTATTTATCATCATCTTATCATTTCACCAATACAGTCCACTCCTCAACAGTACTTTTTGAAAGTTTCTTCGCTCGTAAAAAAAAAAAAAAGCGAAAACTTACAATTATTGACTCCGCATTTCCGATTAATATGACAAAGACGCCAACTATGCGCACGGTTACTAAAACATTTAAAACATCTACGACTTTTGCGTAAATACTCAACTCTTTGGTCAACTGAAATATTTTTAAAATGTATGCAATCTTTTATACTATGTCTACCTCCTTGACAGTAATCACATATGTCAGACATATTAGTAACATGTATAAAATGTTTTCTGCCATATTTATTATGAATTACCGATTCATGAATTTGATTGGAAATTAAACCAAACTGTATATTATTTTTACTCTCCTCTCGTAGAAAATCCGATAAAATTTCTAATTTAGATTCCTCACTACAACGCTCGGCCGCATAACGCGTCCATAATGCACGCTGTAAGGGTGTTAATTTGCCTAGTAATGTATTATAAATTTCGGGAGAGTATAAATATGCAATTTGATTTAAATGTTTAATAACTACTACGAGATTATGAACACGAGATGAAAACAAATTCAAATCTTTTAAATCACTTTGTAACTTTGGTAAAGCTCGTACTGACGCCAATTCCTCTAAAAGTATAAGCTCAGGTCGGGCAAAACGTTCCTCTAAGGCCTCTATGACAACATCAGGTTCACTAGCAGTTAATAACAATGCAGACACCGCTTGTGCGGCTTCACCGCGAAGTGCAGTATGAAGTCTAATTAAATTTTCATTGGCGGAGTAGTTACCTCTGGTGTTGTCAAATGTCCTTTTAAAAGCTAGCCATTCGGATGCCCTACCACTAAATGGAATGAGCTCTACATGTCTAGTTTTACTACTACCTATGGACAAAATTGCTTTTGCTAAATCCTTAATGTCATTTCTACTCTCATGTGACGTCATATCTACATTACCTTTCAAATGTTTATTTGAAATGTAACCATTGGAGCCGTGAAACCTCTTATCAGCGCCGTCAACCTCCTCAGCTCTAGCCAAAAACCGGGGCCCAGATGAGCGAGGCACTCCAGGTTGACCGTCGTAGTCTTGAACCATCTCAACAGCACTGTCAACCTCCTCAACTCTGGCCGAAGACCGGGGGCCGGGTGAGCGAGGCACTCTAGGTTGACATAAAGACGGTTCGTTCTCCTTCGAGGTAGCTCCTTGAACAGGGTCACAATTGTCGGGTAAACTGTTAACCCATGAAAGAACAGAACGTGAATTATTATTATTACAAGAACTTTCGATTGCAGCGAGCTCTGCCGCTAATTTGCGGCGCTGCACATCTATCTTCAAACGTCTTATTTCCTCTCTTTCCTTTTCCTTCTTCTTTTCCTCTTCTTCTGCTAGTTGTAGAAGAGCAGCAGCGTAGCGTGCTTCCGCAGCTAAACGCTGAGCGACAACAGTGCTTTTTCTACTACTAACAGCTGTATTTAAACTACCAGCGGCATCCTCAAAGGAAGCTCCCCCCGCCTGGTGGGAAGTAATACTGTCAAGGGAACATACCTGTGGTGAAATATGAAACTTATCTGCTCCTGTAGCGGAATATCTCGACGCTACGGAGACGGAGATATCCACATCACCCTGTGGCAAGGCGACCCCGGGATTTTCACCCGCACTAACTGGGTCGATACGCCTTGCCTCTTCCTCTTGGCGCATATTGTTCTTACTTCTGGTTATCATTATTATTTTTAATTTTATAATTTTACTCGTATCCGACTCGTATGGACCAAATGTTAAGCTAAAAAGGGGCGGAAGAAAGAAAAAGATAATTTCAAGTAAATCCGAATGTATTTACTATCAAAACTTACAAGCTAACTGAACAATATGTGTGAAAAATATAAAAGTTGACAAGTATAAAAGAACACAGTAAAAAAAAAAGAAAACGGCCAGTACTATAGTAAAAAGGTCGTCAACATCCAATGTAGGACAGTCGCATGAACAGGGGTTATTACAGGTATGAGCTCGTACCCCTATTGAGCATGGCGCTAGTTGAGCAGAGGGTCGTGAGGTGAAGGTTATTGCTTTCGTTTTAGACAGATTTATCGTCAGAAGATTGTCAGAAAGCCAGAGCTTAATTTGGTTAAGGACGTATTCGGCTAGTTCCACTGTCTCCGACCAATTATCTCCTTTGATAAGTAAAGCGGTGTCATCGGCATATGCAAAAATTTGGCAATTTTGGAATTTCATGATACAAAGCTGGTTTACATAAATAAGAAACAGTGTTGGTCCTAATATGCTGCCTTGGGGTACACCATAATTAACAGGTTCCGGTTGACTTACGTGACTCCCAATTTTAGTGCATTGGGTGTGGTTTGACAAATAGTCTGTGAAGATATCTAATACTATGCCCCTTACACCTATGGCTTCAAGCTTAGTCACGAGAAGTGGTATAGAAACGGTGTCAAATGCTTTCGATAAATCGAGAAAAATCCCGATACATTTGCAACCCTCGTCGATGTACTGTACTGTCTGTTCAACTAAAGAAATAGTGGCATCTTCTGTGGACCTGCCTTTTCGGGTTAGTCCAACTACTGCTATAAGTTATACTGCTAGTTTTACGATATAACAAAATGAACAAAAAAAGTCCGTATAGTTATACTGAACAGTATAACTAAACGGAACCGATTATTTTGGATCGGGTTCGTCCATTTAGTTATATTCGTAAATACACAACCGCCTAATAAAATGTATGGATGTTTTACGTTGTTACACATTTTATTTAAACTTAAAATAATAACATAAAGATATACAGAATTTAGATACAGTCTAATACGAGTAATGGGTAAGTATATTTTTATTTTTTTATTTATTTATTTACAGGAACATAATTCATATAGTTAACTATGAAGACACACACTAGGCATGCAAGCCTGTATCGTGTGCTTCATAAATGTAATATATTTTTTGATATTTAAAATAAATATCAAAAAATAAAAATATTAATTATAATATTTAAAAATACAAATAATAACAAATTATAAATGACTAAATACACTAAATTACCTAAAGTAAAAGACACAATAAATTTAAAAATTGAGGCTATCGAAATATGTGGTAGGTATTACGTTTTTAAATTGATTTAAATAGTTTTTCAACACAGTCGTATTTAAGACTGGACAACCATTTTTTAATCTTAACCTTAACTTCACGTATGGTATATTGCTTAAAGTCACAATGTTTAGTAAATTTGTTGTAAATGCTTAATTGTACATACGGATTAAAACGTTTTGCAAATTCTGTTCGTACTAGTGGCAGAAGAATTTTAAATACTCGCTTTTTTAAAAGGTCTGTGTATTGACAAGAATTGATAACTTGTTTATGAGCAAATAAAGTCATTTTCAGTAAAAAAAGTTTTCTAACGCTAAGTACTTTGCTTTCTTTATGTAATTCTATAGTGGGATATCTAAAGTTTTTCTTCAGCATTGTTTTAAGGACCGATCTCTGAGCTCTTTCGATTTCTATCATGATTGTTTTAGAGGATCCTCCCCAACAGGAATTACAGTACATTAAGATCGATTGGCAGAGGGCAAAATATACGTTTGTTAGAATACTAGGTGAAGCTATGTTACGGAGTTTGCGCATTATGTGAACTATAGTACGGACTTTCTTAGACAAATATGATATATGTTGTTTAAAAGTTAAACACTCATCAATTTGTATGCCGAGATATTTGGTGAATTGAACTTTGTCTATACTATCGCAGTTGCACGAATCTGCGTTAGTAGTCCAAGAAAATAGGCCTCGAAATACGAATTTTGGGGTAAATACTTGAATTTTTGATATAATTTAATTTGAAAGATATAAAAACGAACTGTAAAAGATTTTTTCAAAATGACCCCCGAGAAGGGGTTGAAAAAAATTAAAAAAGTTATTTTTTTACGATTTTAGGAAAACGGTAAAAATTAGAAAAAAAAAGTTTTAATAAAAGTTGTAGAAAATTAAATTCTATAAAGAAATGATATTTTATCAAAATCGGTTGTTGTGTAATAAAATGTATGGATATAACTAAATGGACAAACCCGATCCAAAATAATGGGATCCGTTTAGTTATACTGCTCAGTATAACTATTCGGACTTTTTTTGTGTATTTTGTTATATCGTATAACTAGTAGTATAACTAGTTGGACTAACCCGCCTTTTCTAAAGCCATATTGTCTGTTAGAGATAATTTTATTCGCGTCAAGGTAATTGACTAGGGAACGATTAAGAATTTTCTCTAAAATCTTTGAAAAGACAGCTAAGACAGAAATAGGCTTATAGTTATTGACACACCTTTTATCGCCATTTTTATATATGGGGTGCACTATAGCTTTTTTAAGAGTTGAGGGAAACTTACCAGTATTTATAGTGAGGTTGCAAATGTAGGTAATGACAGAGGTGAGAGCATTTCTTGAAGACTTGATGAGAGATGTGGGTACGCCGTTCCAACCAACTGCACAATCATTGCGAAGGCTTCCAATTATATCGTGCACTTCTTGTTCACAAACGTTAGGCAGGAACATAGTCAGATGGGGGTTCACTCTCTCACGTCTAATGCGCTTTGCATTCTGTCCAACTTGTTCAGCCATTTTCCTTCCAATGTCGGCAAAAAATCTGTTTACCATCATTACCGATTCCTCAGGACTCTTAGCAATAGATCGACGGGTAGAACTTTATTTAATTTAGTATCGGTAACCTTTTTAATTACTTCCCACGTCTTTTTAGGACTCTTCTTTGCCTTGTCAAATTCTGACCTTTCGTACTCTTGTTTAAGTTTTTTAAGCAGATCATTACAAAAGTTGCGATACCGTTTATATGTAATAATTAAAGTAGTATTTTCGGGATTAGATTTAACTTTTTTATGCATATGGGCACGGTTACGTATGCACCTTAAAAGGCCTTTCGTTATCCAGGGCTTAATGATTCTTTGCCTACACGGGATATTAAAAGAAGTGGTGTGCGATTTTAGTATGGACATAAGCATGTTTACAAATTTTTCACTAGCTTGATCAACGTCATTTATATTTAAGATCTCGGAGAAATCAGTGGATTCTATATGCTTTTTTGCTGCAAGATAGTCAATTCTTGTTCCAGTACGCTCGGATTGTCTATTTACAAGATTAAAGTCCAGATTTAAGAGAACTGCAAAATGATCTGTTATGTCAATAACAAGAGTAGTTGCATTATAATTAGTTTTTAACAGAACATGATCTAAACAGTTATTGTATCTCGTGGGCATAAGGTGTGCTGGTAATAAGGCCATGAGTTGATGTCAACTCGAGATGTCAGAATTCATGTCAAGATTATTTGATTTAATGTCAATATTTATGTAACCGATAATTCCAATATTGCAGTATGATGAAAGGCCAAGAAGTACATCATTTAAACATGTAAGAAATCTATCTATTTTTTTGTAGGAAGATCTATACAGAGCAATTATAGCAAGTTTATTTTCAATCTTTAAAATTAAACAATTACACTCCTCAAAGTGTGGTTCATAAACATCACAAGTTAAATAGTTTTTTTACGTAAATTACAACTCCTTCATTTTGGTTGCTCACTCTACTAGTATAGTAAGACGTGAAGCCTTCGATGATCGGTAGCACCGGATGCTTAGATAGCCAGCACTCGGACAGAATAAAATTAAGACATCACAGTTAATTTTAAGTGAAAAGAGTAAGGTCATGAGCTCACCTAAGTTTTTGTTAAGACTTCTTATATTCATGTGAAAAAGATTTATGCTTTTCGAATTTACAACATTAAGATAATTGGAACAATCACATGGCAAGCAAGAATAGCTACTTGATACGCTTATACAGTCTAGTACCGAGTTCAATTCGTTTATGTCAGCCATCAGGAATTCTAAAAAAATAACAGATGAGAATGAACTCGCATATGTGATGACTGTTTGTTATCAGAGTTAATATATAAGTGATAAAAGTAACACACAATATTAAAATCTACACACACCGGCATATTTAGCGGAACATAAAATAAAGGTTTGATATCAGTATCATATAAGGTTGCTGGCTGGTTTATACGTCATTTAATTTAAAAAGAAATATTTTCAAATTAAGAAAACAACTGAACATCACATTTTATGCAATTGTTTTAATTTTATTCAAATACACCTTATCTGGAGCGAACTTCGAGTATTTCTTCCTTCTGAGTTTGATTTAAAATTTTATTGAAATACTGTTTTTTGTTAGTTTTTTTAATCGCGTATCTTTCTGGAGTTGAGGACTGAATTATTATGCCTGACTTAGCCCCAACGGAGATTGCCAAGGCACTCGAAATGCGAAGAAATGGTCAAACCTACAGAGTGATATCCAGAGATCTTCGTCGGCCAGTTTCAACGATCCATCGCAGTATCCAACGGTTCCGGGAGACCGGTACTTATGTGAGAAGAGCAGGACAAGGCAGAAAAAGACGCACTTCGAGTAGGGATGATCGTTTCATTCGGCTTCGTGTACGTAGGAACCCCCGTTTGATGGCCGTCCAAGCCCGACATGAGTTAGAAGCAGTGCGGGGTGTAACCGTAAGTGAGCGTACGGTACGAAGAAGGTTCGAAGAAGCTGGTTTGGGTTCATTTGTGCCCGCCAAGGCTCCAAGGCTAGAGGTAAATCATCGTAGAAACAGGTTAACTTTTGCTCAGGAACATCGACTTTGGAACGCGGACCAATGGAGTAAGGTATTGTTTAGTGATGAGTGCAGAATTCTCTTAAATCAAATTGACGGCAGGCAAAGAATATACAGACGCAAAGGAGAACGATACATTCAGACAAATTTTGAAACTACAGTTGCATACGGTGGTGGATCAATAATGGTTTGGGCGGGCATTTGTTTGGGAGCTCGCACAGACTTGGTAGTGATTGACAGAGGGAGTCTGACTGCAGACCGCTATATCAGAGAAGTTTTAGAAGAAAATGTCGTACCGTTTGCCCCATATATCGGTGACGATTTTGTTTTTATGCAGGATAATGCTCGGCCGCATACCGGTCGGGTAACTCAAGCTTATCTTAATGATATGAATATCACTGTTATGGAGTGGCCGGCGAGATCACCGGATATGAACCCAATAGAGAACGTTTGGGATTTGCTGAAAAGAAAAGTTAAGTCCAGAATTCCAGCTCCTGCCAACGTGGGTGAACTGCGAAACGCGGTAGTTGAGGAATGGCGGAGACTATCCCAGGAGACCATCGATAACATCATTCTCAGTATGCCTAGACGGGTAGAAACTTTAATAAGAGCACGTGGAGGAAATACGCGATATTAATCACCATTTTTCTAATTTAATTAATTGTTATTTTAATATTAATTTTCACTTTTCCCGGTTACATGAAAAGTTCAAAAATGTACCATTTTTCACAAATAGCCTTTACTCGCAAAATCTGTTCTTAATGTGATCTCATTTTAAGTAAAACAAATGAAACTTTAAATAACAAAAGAAGTGTAGTAAGTAGATTTTAAAATAAAACCATATTTTTTTAATTATGGACCTTTTTTTGTGTTCCGCTAAATATGCCGGTGTGTTTATATAAGAAATAAATATGATAAAAGTAAGATATGCAGTATGGTATGAATCTGGACAAGTAAGTTTCTAGTGAATGCATGTAAGTGTACAAATAGTAAAAACCTTATTACAGTTATAAAGAAAAAGCCGGACTGATATAAAAAAATACCAGATAGAAGGTCCTAGTCATTGCTTTTGTGCCTTCAATTCGTCCAGAGTATACATAGATCGTACAATTATTTATTTAGAATCTGCTGCTTTACGCAAGAAGATATTTCCACCAGATGTCCAGCAGAACAGATAATTGTGCTCTTTTGCAAATTGACGAGTGTGAAAGAGAAGATTCTTTGCGCTTGGCGGTAGGTACTCTTCGACGTAGACCGGTTGTCGATTTCCAGGGATGCCAATGAGTTCACTGTTCAATTTTTCGGTCATGGGGCGTTTTTTATTAAAGTCTCTTGTGCAGGATAAAAAATTTAGTTTTGTGGCTATATGAGTAAATTCCGCGACAATAGTTCTATTTGAACCAGGTTTCCCAGGTAGCCTCCGAACATCTCTTAGATCAGTGGTTTTTATCTCCACGTTTACGATTCTACCTATCTTGGACACCAAAGAGGCAAAGTACTCATGTGATATTGTTACAGTTCAAAGTCATTTTTTCATTTTATTTATACATGTCATTGTTTGATATTTATGGTGGCCAGCTACGTCGGTGACATGGTCCCCCCGGTGTGAGAACACCAGTAACTTAGGCCGACGCAACTAACCCCACTACAAATTTTGATTAAAAAAGGTACAAATAATATAACAAAAACAGAAAACAATTTGCCCTCCCACTAAAATTGTGATCTAAACATAAAACATAGAAACAATATTATACAAAAAAAACTAGGAGGGCAATACTATAAGTTTCCGAACTGGACGGCGTAACGTTCCGGTAGTGGTAGCGACTTCAACAACTCTAACTACGCCATCCTTGCCCGGAAATGTTCGGGCGACCCGCCCTCGTGGCCAGACTCCACGAGGGAGGTTACCATCAGCAATTAAAACTAAATCGCCTACATTAACTTTTTTGCTGGGACCGGAGAGCCTGCGCGGTATCAAAGTCGGTAAGTACTCGCGTACCCAGCGCGATCAGAAATGGTCCGCCAACCGAAGGCCTCGCCTCCACCTTACTCTGCGGATCAAATCGGCGTCATCGACCTGGGATACTACGGAGTAAGGCGAAGACGAGCCCAATATGAAATGGAAAGGCGTTATAGCGCCTTCATCATTAGGGCCGACGCTGACGTGCATCAATGGACGCGAGTTGACCAGGCTCTCCGCTTCCAGCAGAAAGGTTTGGAAAACCTCTTCCAAGGGGGCCTTTTGCGTAAGGGTTGCCGAGAGTGCAGTTTTAATGCTTCTCACCAAGCGCTCCCAGCAGCCTCCCATGAAAGGAGCCGACGGAGGAATATACTTCCACGTGATTTGTTGATTTGCAGCGAATTCCTGCACTGGCCGCTCATATAGACGTGCCAGTTCTCGACTTGCTCCAACAAACGCTGTTCCATTGTCGCTGTAGAGCGTGGTCGGCGTGCCTCGTCTGGCGATAAATCTTCGTAGTGCCATTATGGCCGCATCGGTACTCAGGCTTCCGACGATTTCTACATGAACAGCACGTACTGTAAGGCATGTAAAAAGGGCCACGTAACGCTTTTCGATATGTCGTGCGACGGTGATGGAGACAGGGCCGAAGTAATCTAAACCCACGCATGTGAAGGGCCGGACGTGATGGGCTAGCCGCTCTGGTGGCAAATCTCCGGTCGGAGGTATCTGAGGTGTTGATTTACGAATGCGGCAACGTAGACATGTGGACGCTACACTTTTCACAGCTGGCCTCAAGCCGATGATGTGGAATCTTTGTCGCAGCTCGTTGACCACCAGTTCATTGTTGGAATGGGCCGCGCGTTCGTGATGGTAAGCGATGAGAAGCTTCACGATTCGATCTTTTCCATCTAGAACTATAGGATTCTGGGACACCGTGGGCACGACTTCTACTGCACTAATTCGGCCAGACAGGCGTAGAAACTTGGTGGACTCTTGGAGGAACAGCGTCAGGTTTTTGAGACGACCGTTGTTTGTAGGTGGCTCGCCGTGATTTATCCGGATATAGTCCTCGCGTAGAGAGGCTAACTGGGAGTGCAATAAAAGCCGCTCTTCCGCGCGTGTCATATCTTCTGCTGTTGGCTCTCTATGTTTTGCTGCTGTGGACTCTCGGCACCGTGATGAAGAATTTGGAAAATTCAAACTATTGTCTAAAAACGCTGTCTTAAAAATATTGGCGCAAACCAAAACACGTGCGGTTGTTCGCAGTAAGCGAACCCATTTGCTAAAGCGAGTGGCGTCTGGGACCACTGGTACAAGCATTTCGCGCGTATTTGTTAAAGCTATGAATTCCGCGGGAGGACGTTTCATTTCCTCGAGAACCGGTGGTTGTTCCTTTATTGGCTCTGTTGGCCATTCGGATTCAGGTAAGTAGAAAAAGGAAGGTCCAGAAAACCACCGAGACGAAATTTCGAATTTTTTACCGATACGCGTAGCGTCGTCCGCCACGTTCAGTGCCGTTGGTACATACCGCCAATCAGAAACGTCGCTACGTAGCCATCTGAGGACAGTGAGACTGTCTGACCAGAAAAATAGTTTTGAAGGCTTGCACTTGTGAGCCTCGACGATATATGAAGCAAATCGTGCCGCCATAAGGGCGGCTTGGAGCTCAAGTCCAGGGATGGAAACTAGTTTCACAGGCGCAACTCTGGCTTTGCCGCCTATAAGGCTGATCATCACGCTACCGTCAGAGCAGCTAAAACGCCAGTAGGCAACGCAGGCATACGCGACCTCGCTTGCGTCACCGAAAACGTGGAGCTCCCCTGACTCAGCACGACGACCACCCAAATAGTGACGAGGAATAGAGCCCAGTTTCATTTTAGAAAGCTCGGCAAACCAAGCCTTCCACTCTAATATTAGAGGTGGTGGTAACTCTTGGTCCCAGTCAACACCCAGCTTCCAGGTCTTTTGAAAAAGTACTCTACCTCTCACGATAATGGGCGTTAGAAGACCTAGCGGGTCATAAATCTTCATCAAATAAGCAAGTGTGGAACGTTTGGTTAGCTTGGCTGGTAAGTCTTCTATAGATGAAAGCGGAAAAAAAAGATTGTCAGTATTGACGTCCCAAGTCATGCCTAAAATACGGACGGTTGTTGAGGCAGCGTTGGACGCGCGTAAATCTAGAGACAATGCAGATAGTGCCTCGGGTCGGTTCGAAATCCAGGACCTCATCTCTAGGCATGCTTTGGAATGAATGAGTACGATGTCTGCCGCTAATTGAGCAGCTTCTGATACAGTGTCAATGCTGCCTAAATAATCGTCCATGTAATGGTCTTTAATGATGGCATCCGCGGCAGCAATTGAAATTGACATGTGTTCCTCTGCATTTCGGTTTTTTAAGTAGATGGCGGTAGTAGGACTAGATGTAGCTCCGAAGATCATAGATCCCATCCGGTAATCCTGGAGGGAGTGTGATGGGTCAGAACGCCAGAAAAATCTTTGGGCATCTCGATCTTCGTGCCGTATTTTAGTTTGCGGGAACATTTCGCGAATGTCACCATTAAGTGCCACTAGTCCCTCCCTGAATCGCATCAGAATCGCTAGAAGAGGTTGTAACAGATCTGGACCTGCTAAAAGGAGCGAGTTTAGGCTTACGCCTGATGACGTTGCCGCAGCATCGTAAACTATGCGTAGCTTGCGCTTCTGAGGGTGTATGACTCCGAAATGAGGGAGGTACCAAGTTATGTTGTTGTTATTCGGCGGTTCAGTGCAAAGTTCCGCATAACTCTTTCGGATTATTGAACGAATGTTCTCCCGATAAGCATCAGCATAAGCTTTGTCCCTCACCATTTTCTTTTCTAGGCTCTTAAAACGAGAAAGTGCGAGTTCCCTACTGCGACTGCTTGGCACGTAATCAATTTCAGCCCGCCACAAAAGTCCGGTTTCGAACCTGCCGTCGGGCAGCCGGCGGGTCCTTTCGTTTAAAATATCGGTTGCTCGCCTGTCATTTTCCGAAAGATATTCTTTTTTGGATATTACCTATGCCATCAATCCGAAAATATTCGCGGAGCTGACGATCCAACGAATCTGTATCGCTTGTCTGGCAATAATTGACTATCTCCGGACATGAGTTTGTTTTAATGTGTCCGAAGAGGACCCTGCCGAGTGAAGTCAATGCCGCTGCTGGTTGGTGCCGATTGCCACGTCTTAGTGCATGAGGCACAGAAAGGTGCCAGTTGTCGATACCAATCAGCATCATTGGCTTGGCTTCGTCATAACTCAGTTCCTCAATTAGGTCCGCTAAATGATCGTAAGCAAGCAAATCGTTGTATTCGGTGATCTGACTCGATAAGGAAAGGTTCGCAATGGCTCGAACGTTCTCTAATTTAAACGTTTGTGAGGCATGGCGACCTTTAATCTCTAGAGAGATGAAAGTTACGTCGGATTCCTTGGACATGCCGCCCACTGCATTCACCCTGAGGACGGACTTCTTTCCGGTAGCACCTACGGCCTCGGCGATAGATGAATCGACCAATGTAGCAGTCGATCCGTCGTCTAGGAGTGCATATGTGTCCACTGTACCTCGGGGACCGGACACACTAACCGCCACCATTTTAAGTAAGCGTCGTGACAATTCCGGGGTGCAGTTGTGCGCAACTACAATATTTTCTGGGATAACAACATCATGATCAGGACTACGATGGTGAGCGCCATCATCATCGTCGTTGCTATTGATATGTGTTACTGTTGCTTGTGGCATCTCCTTATGTAGCAGTGAATGGTGGGTTGTCTTATTAGGACAATTAGTAAAAGTACACGTGAACTTCTTACATTTCCTGTAAAAGTGGTTGCCTTTTTTAAACATTTGTGGCAAACCCTTTTTTTGGTTACCCAAATCCACCTTTCGTCAGTGGTAATCGAACTGAACGCTTTGCAATCAACAGTAATATGACCTTCTTTGTTACAAAATAGGCAAACCTTATTTGAAACTTTGACTTTAGAAGACGACGGTGTAGTGTCATTGGTAGTGACATGACATCGGATAGGTTTGACGATTTCATGTTTGACGAGTTCCGAAATGTAATCGTATTTTGATTTCATTACGGCCTCCAATTTGAGGAATTCTGATAAGAGTTCCATTCTGGATCTCCCCACAGAGTTCCTTTCCCTCTCATAGGCGAAGCATGTCCACCGAGATCGCAATGTAGTCGGAAACTTCCCCACGATCTCGTTGGACAGTTCAGGGGACGCATACTCCGGCATGTCGAGCAGCCGCACTACTTCAAGGCAGTGCTGCACCCTACATGAAAAAGCATTTATCTCCCTCGCTGTCTCAAGGTTAAAAATCCTAGGCAACGCTCTAATTATAGCTAACTGGGCTAAGACAATGCGTTCCGGCCTAGCAAATTCAAGCTCGAGAGCGCTAATTACCTCGAGAGGGTCGGAGCCAACCGCTAGCATGACCACTACTGCGTCGCGGGCGGGCCCGCGCAACGCGGCGCCGATTCTTGCTAGGTTCTCTTCTTGCGAGTAATATGAGCTAGAGGTTTGGTACGCTCTCCTAAAAAAGAGCCAGTCTGAAGGCTTCGTGCCGTCGAAAATAGGCAAACTAACACTGACCTTAGAAGCATTACGGCAACCTGAGGCGACAGCGATGTTGGCGACGGCTTGAGCTAATTGTAAAGTGTCGTAGTTTTTGTTCGAGCTACTAATACTTTTATTAATGTTGTCATAACAATAGTTAATGTTTGGACGTGTTCCGAAACTACGTGTGGATGTACGTATAAGTGTATCCTATTCGGCTGGACGAGTAGGCAAGCCGGAACAGTGGGGCACCTCCATACACACAGCTCCGGGACCTGGAGCAGGCGCAGCGACATAGGATGTGCCGCCTTGTGGCGCGGACGTGTATATGGGTGCACTGAAATAAGTAGGATAATAAGTACTCGTAGTTTTCGGTAAGCTATTTTGGTCACGATGGAATGAAGCGGTCGTACTGGATAGTGAGATTGGAAGGATAGGAATCGTATTTGGCAAGCTATGTATGAGGTCTTGGGGGTTGTGACTCAGGGATAGATGTGAGGTGGCCTTTTGTCCTGTCATAGGCAAGGCGGCGTCTAAAGGCGACACAATCATCGCGTCCACAGGTGCCGAGTAGGGCACGGACTGAGACCTGAGGTGAGCAGGAAGGAATAATTGAACTGTTACCACCATTTTCACGGTCTAACCAATCCTGGACGCTCCTGTTTGTACATTGGCTCGATCGCTGGCTTCTGTTGCTTTCCGCTTCTAGAGAAGCGACAAGTGCGCGATGCTCTGCTTCAGCCACTGCGCGTTCGTTGGCGAGTTCGGCGCGCTCCAAGTCTGCGAGGCGGCGTAAATGTTGTGCCTCCGCAGCGAGCACCCGTGCTTGCACGGTGGCCGGCGAGTGCGATGATTGAAACGATTCACTTTTCTCACTAGGTTTAGATTTTATACTCCGCGTTTGGCTTCTTAAAATCATTTTTATAATTTTTTTTAAAAAATCCGTTTCTGACACCAAAAATGTTACAGTTCAGTCATTTTTTCATTTTATTTATACATGTCATTGTTTGATATTTATGCCAGCTACGTCGGTGACAGATATTTTATCAGGACTCGGAACATTTCGAATTTCCACACATGCATTCCGTGACTCTAGTTGTAGTTCACGAATTTTGGTTTCCAGGCTCAAATTATGCTCTCTAAGTACGCCGCGTTCCTTTTCCGGTATATCAATCTTATTATTGATTTCTTCATATTGAGAACTAATAAAGTTCATTGACTTCTCCATTTCAACGAAAGATTTTTGTACGGGCCTGTAGCACCCGCGCATTTGTATAGCCTGGCTGTTATGGCTTTAAGTGGGCAGGGCCTCCGGCTAAGGAGGGCTCACTGGTTAGCCTGCGATTGTTAGTCGAGGAGGAGAGGGTTGTATTTTCCAAACAAGTTGTACTGGTACAAAGGTCTTTACTATGCCGAAGCAAGGAGAAGACTGATTTATTTTAAAAAAATGCCTATCTAAGTAACAATATTTCCTTATAGAACTAGTGGCGGTCGTGCCATGTGCCGAACTAGCTTACGCCAATGGCGCGCAAGCGTGACACGACCGCCCGAAATAATAATAACTAAAGTGAACACTATCTGTCTCTATCTATTTGCTGTCTCTTTCACTTACACTGTTTTCACTATACACTAGTTCTATGATTTCACTATATTTCACAATTTGTACAATAGGCTGTCCCGAACATTCTCCCGCCGTGCGTCGTCCTTAGGGCGACGCAGTTTCTATATGCTGGAGGGCAGCCGGCTCCGTCGATAGGACCACCAACTTTTTGGTGGGCCTCCGCAGAGTGCCAGCCTTGGTGCTGACGTCGACTGTCCTCACAGCTCCGTCGGGTCCGGGGTAGGCCGCTATGACCCTTCCTCGCGGCCATGTGTTGCGAGGTAGGGTGTTGTCCGCGATGAGCACGACGTCTCCGATGGTGACTTGTCGCCCTCTTCCTTGGGGCTCCCGCCGGTGCTGAAGCTCAGGGAGGTATTCCCGAAGCCAGCGCCGCCAGAACAAGTCGGCGAGACGTTGTGAGGCACGCCAATGCGTGCGTCCTATGGTGTCTTCCTCGTTAAAGGCTCCTATGGGCGGATCTCGGCCCGACCCCATCATCAAAAAATGGTTCGGTGTCAATGCCTCGGGATCGTCAGGATCGACCGAGACGTGTGTGAGCGGCCGACTGTTGACGGTGTACTCGACCTCCGCTATCAAGGTGGCGAGTACCTCTTCTGTAGGGCGCCGCTCTTCAAGTACAGTGTTGAGGGATGTCTTGACGCTTCGCACGAGACGTTCCCAGGCCCCACCCATGAAAGGGGCACCAGGAGGGATGAAGCGCCAATTGATCCTCTTCCTATTGGCTTCCTCTTGAAGCAGTTGGTCCGAAGCTCGCCGCAGTTCACGTTCTGCGCCGTGAAGGTTCGTACCGTTGTCCGACCAAATTTCTATAGGGCAGCCGCGACGCGCTATCATGCGTCGCAGTGCCATAACGGCAGAATCAGTAGTCAATGAGGCGTCGATCTCCAGGTGTACGGCGCGCGTTGTCAAACAAGTAAACAGCGCGACGTACCTCTTCTGTGTTGTGCGTCCCACCGCAACTGTAAGTGGCCCGAAGTAGTCGAGCCCGGTGAAGGTGAACGCACGTCTATGATGTGCTAGCCGGCACGGTGGTAAGTCTCCTGTAGGTGGCACTGGTGGCTGCGATCTACGAATCCTACACGGGAGACATCTATTTACTATTACACGCGTGACCGGGCGTAGCCGAAGAATCCAATAAAATTGTCTACACTCATTTATCGTTGCTTCGACGCCAGCATGGTGCAGGTGCCTATGGACGTATTCTATGTAGAGCTTGCAGACTTGGTCATTGCCATCGAGGACTGCAGGGCTCTTCTGCCTATCTGTAACGTCTTGCGTGGCGCCGATACGTGTCCAGTGTGATGACATCGTTTTCTATTTTCACCGCTAAACGGTGTAGACGGCTATGTGGAGCTATTTTTCTATCGTTTTTCAGGTTGTGCAAATCTTCAGAGAACGCCTTTTCCTGACTGCTTCTAACGAGGATTCGCTCCGCCTCGTGTAGAAGGTCCGTAGGTATTGGTATGTATGGCTTTTGCTGTTGTTTAGGAGCTTTCGGAAGTTTGTTCTGTGGCTCCCGTCTCATTTTATGCTCCCGCCATACAGGATCGGTTTCAGGTCGTTTCGTCGTCCTCTTGTAATTTACACGTTCCCTCTTCTGTTTGCAGAGTCGGATGAAGTGTAGCACACGTGCAGTGCTCCGAACAAGTTTCTCCCATTTGGAGAATCTATCACTATTGGGGACGCACTGTTCTATTTTCGATGTCCGTTTTACGGTGGTCACGTGCACCTTCTCCTCTCCGGTCTGTGTGGTGGTTACGATTCTCTCTCGTGGCCATCTATCAGGTGCTTCCAGCAGGAAGCTCGGCCCGTTGAACCACCTGTGTTGCGAGTCGAAGTCGGTGGGTACGTCCCGTGTTGCATCATCCGCAACGTTCAGTTTGGTGGGTACCCAGCGCCACTCGCCTATCTTGCTGTGTTCTTCTATTGCTGCGATACGATGTGCGACGAAAGGTTTGTAGGACCTAGCGCCTGTTTGCAGCCATGTGAGCACTGTTTTGCTATCAGTCCAGAAAACCTTCTTGTCAGGTTTCCTGTCGTGCTCTTCTATTACGGTTGTCGCCATCCTGCTTCCCATAACTGCAGCCATCAGTTCGAGTCGCGGGATCGACATCAATTTGAGGGGTGAGACTCGCGCCTTTGCTGTCACGAATGCCAACGACACTTGTCCGTCCGGCCTAGTGATGCGCCAGTACAGGGCTGCGGCGTATGCATTTTCGCTCGCATCCACGAACACGTGCAGTTCTATCGTCGCGGCGTTGCTATAATTGTGGTAACAGCGAGGTATGTTCACGTCGCGTAGTCTCTTCAAATGTTCTAGCCACACTGTCCATTGGCTAGCGAGGTCGATATCTATTTTCTGATCCCAGTCTATTCCTCTGCGCCATAGCTCCTGGAATATTTGCTTAGCTCGCGTGGTGACAGGCGATGCGAGTCCAAGCGGATCGAAGAGGGACATTATGATCTTCAAAGTTTCCCGCTTCGTCGGTTGCGTGTTGTCTATGGCGCCAGGTGGCAATCGAGCCATGTTGAGATCGAAGGTGAGCTCGTCAGTAGCAGGTCTCCATATCACTCCCAGGAGACGCTCTATCTTGCTATTGTCGAGGTCTATACTCCTTTTTTCTATCATTGTGGAGTCTTCGGTGAGCGCTTGGAGTATTTTTTGCGAGTTTGATGTCCACTGGCGTAGCTCGTAGTGGGCTTCCCTATTAATTTCGCGTACTCGAAGCGCTGTTTCTATCGCTTCTTCTTCACTATCGAAGCTCTGTAGGTAATCATCTACGTAATGATTCCGAACTATCGCCGTGTACGCCTCCGGATACCTATCTGTGTATCTTTCGGCGTTTCTATTTTTGACGAATATAGCTGATGCAGGCGACGACGTGGCTCCGAATATGAGAGAGGTCATCCTATATTCTATTGGAGGCTCATTACCTCGCTGTCTTCCTCTCCATAAATACCGAAGTGCATCTCTATCTTGCTGTCGTACTTTCACCTGCATGAACATTTCTGCTATGTCGGCAGACACGGCGAATCTATGTTGTCGTAACCTCATTAGAACCCCTGGTAACGACTGTATGAGGTCAGGTCCGGTCAGCAGGTAGTCGTTGAGCGAACGTCCCATCGTCTTAGCTGCTGCGTCATGCACTACACGGACCTTTCCCGGTTTGGTGGGGTTGAGCACGGGAAAGTGTGGCAGGTACCATGTCCTTCCCGGCGTTCTATGGGGAGGCGCCTTCTCTGCGTATCCCTTTTCTATGAGCGCGTCCATCTGCTGCTCATAGCGATCTCGAAGTTGTGGATCTTTATCTATTTTCTTCTCTGTCGTGTGGAGCCGTCGAAGCGCGTTGTCGTAGTTGACGGGCATCTGAAATTCGTCCGATTTCCAAAGTAACGATGTTTCGTAATGTCCGTCGCTATTCTGTCGAGTGTTGTCGACAAGCGTCTTGATGGCTCTCTCTTCTATGTCGTTGGATGGTCTTTTCGGGGTGATCATCAACGACTCCAGAGAGAAATACTGTTTCAATTGTTCGTCCATGCTATCTTCTTGTCTATGGACGATGTTGTTTATGGTGTCCACACGGCGGCCGAGCATGCGCGCGTGTGACCCATGTAGCACCCATCCGAGCGTAGTGAGGGATGCGACCGGTTGATGTCGCTGTCCCCTCCTGACGTGTTTGGCAAGCAGCAAGTCCCAGTTGTCCTGCCCGATGAGAAGTTTTGGCTGAACTCGTGGATACTTGAGATGTTCTCTGATGCTTTTCAGATGCTTGCAGTTGGACAGGTCCCGCTCCGATACGGCTTGAGCGGAGAGCTGTAGGTTATCGATGGTTCTCGCTCGAATTGTGCAGTTGTTTCGGTCGCCGTGTAAAGTGACTTTCACACGGCGCGATCTATTGACGTCCACTTCGGTGTTTCCTATCGCCTCTATATGTAGAGGGTCGACGGGCCCTTTTGCGCCTATTTGTTGCGCCAAATCATTGTCTATCAGGGTCACCGTCGAGCCGTCGTCGAGCAAGGCGTAGGTGTGGACACTCCCTTGGGGGCCGGAGACGCGCACAGGAACGAACTTCAAATATGACTTCAAATATGGCTGTCAAGTAGAGCTGACTACTTCTACACGATCACTATTTTCACTATTGTCTGTTCTTACGAAGTGAAGTAGTCTATGGTGAAAACGCGGGCACTTATTCACATTGCACTCCGATTTACGGCACTTGTGTTTATTCGATCTATTTTTCAAACACTTGAAGCACAATTGTCTATCCTTCGCTATGTTCCATCGCGTTTTCGTGTCTGCTCCTATGAATTTCGAACACTTTTCGATTTTATGTTCGGTACTTTGACATACCGGACATGCAGACACTCCTATTTCTGTTGCGGCGTAGGTCTTCTGAGTCCGTCGGGGTGCGTAGCTTGCCTCTTTAGGTGCTGCGGACTCCGGTAGCGTAATTGGACTGTAGAGCTGCGCCTGGGTTTCGAAGAATCTCGACAGTTTCAACAGGTCCGGTTGTACCTTCGGCTGATCTCTGAGGAAGGTGACCCAGTTGTTCTTGATTGTGGCAGGAAATTTCTGTACTGTTTCACTCAAGATGGCTGGATTGTAGAGGAAGTGCGACTTCTCCAGCGCTTGCAGTGTTCTGACTATGTTGGTGACTCGAATGGCGAAGTTGCAGATGTCACGTGGTGAGTCCGTCAGCCTCGGAAGTGTCCTCAAACGCTCGAGTTCGGATAAGGCGATGTAGTCCGGTCGGCCGAACCGGTCTTCCAACGTCTTCATTACTTCCGGTATGTTCACGTTGCGTATGAGGAGGCCTTCGACTGTTTCCTTGGCTCTCCCTTGTAGACTCCTCCTTAGTCTTGCTATATTTTCACTGTCACTGTAGTTTTGATGAGATTCTTCATAGGCCGCCTTGAATGTTAGCCATTCCTGATGCGACCCGCTATACGATGGTAGCTCCGTATAGTAACGTGGAGCTTGATGTTGGCCCGACCTTGTGGCCATAGTGATCGCTGCGGCCAATTCCGATAGCCCTATACTCTGGCTAGGGGGCGCTGCAGCGGGTATCACTTCTATTGTAGGCTTGCTTCCGTTCGGTGGCCGATCCTCTGTCTGTTGCACGGGGATTGGAGCCGGCGTGGTCGTGGTGGGTAACGCGTGGGCCTGCTCTATTATGCAGGTTTCTATTGGTGCCGCACCCGGCGCTAGAAGCGCTTGACTATTGACCCAATTGTCGACCCTCTCCTTCGTGACTTCGAGCTCTTCGACGGTGTCGTCGTCTATGGAATCGGCGTCTGAATCTTCTTCCATCTGTTTCAGTTTCGCGGTAGCAATTTGTAATCGAAGTTCCATTATTTCGATTCTAGCCTTTTCTATTTGGGCCCTCTTCTTGGACCGATGTGACGTGGCTCTCTTGCTTGAGCGCACGTCCGAACGAAGTGGCACGGTTTCCGTGCCGGGTGCACCGAGCGTGGGGACCGATTGGTGTCCCTCTCCCGCCGGTGCCGAAGTGAGCGTCGCAGCCGTCGACGTCGAAGTTGTCGTCGTCGTCGGTGACGCCATCGATGTGGTTCCCGCTGACCACGTGTCGGTTGACGACGTGGTGGGTGCCGTGGTGCACCCTACGGGGGCGGACGCGGAAGCGATTGGTTTTCCGTCGTCCCGAACAGTGGGCGTGGGAGCTATGGACCTCCCGACGCCCCGAGCTGAGTTGCTCCTTGTAATCGGCATGTCTATACTATAGACCTATACCCTCACTCCTCGACAGACAGCAACTAACAAACGGATATATCCGGCTCGTTTGGACCATAAAATGTACGGGCCTGTAGCACCCGCGCATTTGTATAGCCTGGCTGTTATGGCTTTAAGTGGGCAGGGCCTCCGGCTAAGGAGGGCTCACTGGTTAGCCTGCGATTGTTAGTCGAGGAGGAGAGGGTTGTATTTTCCAAACAAGTTGTACTGGTACAAAGGTCTTTACTATGCCGAAGCAAGGAGAAGACTGATTTATTTTAAAAAAATGCCTATCTAAGTAACAATATTTCCTTATAGAACTAGTGGCGGTCGTGCCATGTGCCGAACTAGCTTGCGCCAATGGCGCGCAAGCGTGACACGACCGCCCGAAATAATAATAACTAAAGTGAACACTATCTGTCTCTATCTATTTGCTGTCTCTTTCACTTACACTGTTTTCACTATACACTAGTTCTATGATTTCACTATATTTCACAATTTGTACAATAGGCTGTCCCGAACAATTTTTGTATTTAGAAGTTTTGAGATTTTAAGTCTTACTTCATCAGTCAGTTGGGAGAGAATTTTGTTTTGTTTTTCTATAGATGCAGACATGGTATCATTATAGTCACTATACAGACCCAAAAACATTTCTCACATTTCCTCCTTCAACTCTCTTTTAAATTGATCGAAATATTTTTTATCTGGAGACATAATGCATTCTTTTCGTGGACCGACGTACCAAACATTAACGTATTCCTAAATTTAGTAAACAACTGTATGGCCAACCATATCTTTCCGCGGATATGGAAGGTGGCAGCAGTGATTGTCCTTCGGAAACCGGGGAGGGATAGTTATGCCACCCCTAAGTCATTCCGGCCCATTGGTTTGCTTCCCGTGCTTGGCAAAGTGTATGAAAAAATGCTCGTAGCTCGCTTGAAGTATCACATTTTGCCGGGCATAAGCGCAGGCCAGTATGGCTTTGTGCCCCAGAAGAGCACCGAGGACTCCCTCTATGACCTCGTGTCGCATGTGCGCAGGTTGATTGGAAACAAGAAGCTTGTGACACTTGTGTCCTTGGACATAGAGGGAGCCTTCGACGGCGTCTGGTGGCCTATGATCAAAGTCAGACTGGCGGAAGCGGGATGCCCCGTAAACATCAGGCGAGCTTTCGATAGCTACCTCACCGACAGGACGGTAAACGTCAGGTACTGCGGTGAGGAATTCAGCACAATGACAAGCAGGGGATGCATCCAGGGGTCTATAGCCGGCCCTTTGCTCTGGAACCTCATACTCGACACATTGCTGCGGAGCCTGGAGAGTGGAGGCGTCTACTGCCAGGCTTTCGCGGACGATGTAGTCCTCTTCTTTGACGGGAACTCAGCCCAGGAGATAGAAAGGCATGCCAATGCCACCTTAGCGCAGGTTCTGGCGTGGGGTGTCAGAAATAAGCTGAGGTTTGCACCAAGCAAGACAAGTGCGATGGTGCTAACCAAAAAGCTTAAATTTGACACTCCGCGCCTGAGCATGGGCGGGATTGACATTGGCATGAAAGATGAGATTAAATTATTGGGCCTTATAATAGATAAAAAATTGACATTCAATAGCCACGTCGATAAAGTTTGCCGGAAGGCCATCGGCATTTACAAGCAGCTGGGGAAAGCCGCCAAAACTAGCTCGGGACTTCACCCGGAAGTGGTTCGCTCAATCTATATCGCCGCGGTGGAGCCCATAATTGCCTACGCTGCGAGCGCGTGGGCGCCCGCAGTCGGCAAACTGGGGGTGGTCAAGCGCTTGAACGCTGTGCAGAGGGGTTTCGCTCAAAAATTGTGTAAGGCCTACCGCACGGTGTCTCTCCACTCGGCTCTGCTATTGGCTGGGTTGCTACCCCTTGACCTACGTATCCGCGAAGCTGCTTCGCTTTACGAGGCCAAGAGGGGGGTACCTCAGCCGGAGCTGGGTGACAGGGACGTCGAGCGGATGGCCCCAGCAATCGGGGGTCCCCATCCCGCCGAACATATTAGTCTTGAGTTCGGAAGACTTGTCGTGAAGCGGCAGTTAAAATAAAAAAATGAAATAGATATTTACAGATATATTTTAGAGAATATTTACAAATAATAAATATATATAAAAATGGATGAATTGAAAGTTGTGTAGTGTTATGAATGATGTACAGGTGATTAAATACAGATTAAAAAAATAAAAACAGCGTCTGGGGTGGTGGTGAAGTGTGTCCGGGGTCTCAGCACTGACTCCCGGAACGATACAATGCAGACTGGCAGCGGCGATGGGTGCGTCCGGAGCTCTGCACAGACTCACGGAACGACACGAAGTGAAGCGTGCAGTGGTGAAGTGCGTCCGGGGTCTGAGCACCGACTCCCGGAACGACACGATGCAAACGGGCAGAGGCGATGGGGCGTCCGGAGTCTATGCACAGACTCACGGAACGACACGAAGTGAAGCGTGCAGTAGTGAAGTGCGTCCGGGGTCTCAGCACCGACTCCCGGAACGACACGATGCAGACGAAAAGCGGAGATGGGTGCGTCCGGAGTCTCTGTGCCGACTCACGGAACGACGCGAAGTGAAATTTGCTCTAGTGAAGTGCGTCCGGAGTCTCAGCACCGACTTCCGGAATGACACGAAGCAGATAGAGGCAAGACAGGCCAAATTTTAATGTTGTATCGCAGAGAGGAGCGACAACACCCTGATTGATTTTCATCAGTCTAGCCGGCTGGAAAACCTTCGAAATAATATTTTGAAAATTAAATTTAGAAAATAATATATATATATGGCCAGGACATTTCAAATTTAGAGGTGAGGTTGTATATAAAAAGGAATAAAAAATGAGCGAGAAAGCAACAATGTAATGAGAAAGCATGATGTCAAAATATTATGGGAACTATGGCGACGAAATAAATAAACAAAGAGATTATGTCAAAAATATATAAATTTACGTTTTTGAAATTATATGAGGACTAAATGCATGTAAAACGTATGATAAAATATAGGAAAAAGTATAGCAGACATTCTGAAAACAGGCTGTCGGTA
Source organism: Synanthedon andrenaeformis (assembly GCA_936446665.2). Lineage (NCBI taxonomy): Eukaryota > Metazoa > Arthropoda > Insecta > Lepidoptera > Sesiidae > Synanthedon > Synanthedon andrenaeformis. The sequence goes on along the minus strand of OW387776.2, from coordinate 13,472,037 downwards.
AGATAATAAGGAAACAAGGGAAAAATGTGATGTAAATGATACGTGAATGACATGTAGGCCGAAAAATATATAAAATACAGGATCTGAGGCGTTATCCAGGTTAGTAGCGCATCCTGCAGTGATGTATGAAGTGTATGAACACGCTACAGACTGGTGGACGAGGAACAATTAAAAGAAAACAGTGACCATCAACTGCGAATATATACGGACGGCAGCAAGATTGACGGTCGGGTTGGCGCTGCACTATCCTTATGGAAGGGCGACGCCGGAACCAGGGCCGTCAAGCTTGGTCTGCCGTCCTACTGCACCGTCTACCAGGCCGAGCTCTTGGCGGTGTGTGAGGCGACGAGGGTGATCCTGCGACGTAGCGAAACCACCTCTGCAATATACAGCGACTCAATGGCCGCCCTCCAGACCATCGCGGCGAATAGTTGTTTGCACCCTCTAGCTGTAGAGGCACGTAAAAATTTGAGAGAAGCTTTTAGTAGCAATAAAATAGTAAAAATTTTTTGGCTCAAAGGTCATGCTGGCCTAGAGGGTAACGAGCGGGCGGACCACCTAGCTAGGGAGGCGGCGCTGAAGTCGAAGACAAAGCCCAAGTACGACCTGTGTCCGGTCTCATTCGTCAGGCGAATCATACGCATGCGCTCGCTTGAGGAATGGGACCGCAGGTACGTGCTGGGTGACACAGCAGTAGTTACCAAACTGTTTTTGCCCACTGCTGCTGGGGCCTTCCGTACAATTAGAAAAATTGGCATAAATAATGTCCTAACACAGGTGTTCACGGGGCACGGTGGATTCTCCGAGTACTTGAATCGCTTCAAGTGCAAGGAGAGTCCATCGTGCATCTGTGACACTAGTGTTGCGGAGACGGTCCCTCACCTGCTGACCGAATGTCCAGTACATGATAGAGAAAGAATGGACCTGGAAATTGAGATAGATATAAAGATTACACAGAATAACTTAAAAGAAATAATGATTACTGATAAAAGGGATAAATTCCTAAAATATTGTACAAAAATAGCAGAAAGGGCGATTAAGAGGAACAAAGATTGAGACTGTAAACCTAACCTGTGATAACTTAATACAAATAATATATTATTGTCGTTAACATTAGTCTGATAAATTTGATGTTTTGTTTTATCTTTTATTATTATTATTTATTGTTTTAAACTTTTATTGTAATTGTCCGATATTTTTAAATTTTTATTGTAACCTGTAATTAATGTAATTTTGATATTTTAACATCCGATATTTTTAAATTTTTAAGTTATCTAATTGTTTAATTTGTAAAATTATTTGTAAAATAATAAATTTCGTGTACATTTACTTACCCTGACTGCTTAGAATTAAGGAAAATGAAAATAAAGTTAAAGGATAGTGATAGAGAGAATAAGACATATAGGCGGGAATCCCACCCGCAAAGTTATGAATGAGGATGAATGAAAGAAAGATCAAGTATGCAGAATGAACGTGCGAGAGGTAAGCAAGCGAGAACTGGCATGAAAGAGAATTGTAAATATAGGCTTCAGCGCATGATGCTGGAGGGGTTTAAGATAATAAAAAAAATAAAATAAAAAAAAAAGATCACATTAACATCGTCCGAGGTAGATGAATCTTTAATTTCCCTGCTAAGGTTAGGTCTGATTGCGAGTGGGTCAAGCCAGATGACAGCGCAGCAGTGGGCGGCGGAGTCCGCTGGGTACGTGGCATTTTTGAAGATTGCTTGCGAAGAAACAATATTAAGTAAAGCGAGTAATGATTGTATATACTTATTTTTATTTTTATTCTTAATACCACATCAACGCCGTAGGCGATGAACTAATAGATGCGGTATTATGTAGCGTACCCGTAGACGCTTTGTAGCCGTACTTGTACGTACTTCGTAGCCGAGCGCACGAAGTCCCGCCTCCGATTCGCAACAACCGACGTTCGAGTCCCAGGCGATGACACACCCACAAACTAGGCTAGTTGACAAAATTTGGAAATTAGTTTAAAACTATAGCTTAGCACCTATTTCACCCCACAAATATAATCTATTTTAAGAAAAATAGGTCTTTTACATTAGTATTTAGAGTTTTTAGAAATAAACTTTAAATTGACCGCGAAAAAGGCCAAGACTGTCATGGCGTCTTGAATGACGTCACACCTCGCGAAACAGCCGTGTTTGTAGCCAAGCGCACGAAGTCCCGCCTCCGATTCGCAACAACCGACGTTCGAGTCCCAGGCGATGACACACCCACAATAGGCTAGTTGACAAAATTTGGAAATTAGTTTAAAACTATAGCTTAGCACCTATTTCACCCCACAAATATAATCTATTTTAAGAAAAATAGGTCTTTTACATTAGTATTTAGAGTTTTTAGAAATAAACTTTAAATTGACCGCGAAAAAGGCCAAGACTGTCATGGCGTCTTGAATGACGTCACACCTCGCGAAACAGCCGTGTTTGTAGCCAAGCGCACGAAGTCCCGCCTCCGATTCGCAACAACCGACGTTCGAGTCCCAGGCGATGACACACCCACAATAGGCTAGTTGACAAAATTTGGAAATTAGTTTAAAACTATAGCTTAGCACCTATTTCACCCCACAAATATAATCTATTTTAAGAAAAATAGGTCTTTTACATTAGTATTTAGAGTTTTTAGAAATAAACTTTAAATTGACCGCGAAAAAGGCCAAGACTGTCATGGCGTCTTGAATGACGTCACACCTCGCGAAACAGCCGTATTTGTTTGACAGTCAATTGTGTTTTTTAATAAATAATTAATTCCTCGTATTATAAATACTGTATAGGTATATGTATTGAAACAGAACAGTCTGATAGTGATAATTCTTTATATGTACCATCTGCATCTAGCACCAGTTGCTCGCCTGTGCATTCTTTGCAAGTTAAATCCTCTTCTGACTGTAGTGAATTTATTGAAGAAGACAAAAAGGTAGTAGCAAAAGAGACCATATTGAATATGATTATAAAAATTGAGAAAAAGCCTCGTCTATACATTGGTGTTCCAAGCAAGTGTTACCATTTGATTGATATAATAAAAGATGAAATCAATATTCCCAAACATCGTTTATTGTTTTGTTTAAATAAAAAAGTTTTAACATTGCGGAATTCCGATGAACAAAAGTCGGTGTTCATTGCAAAAATTTGCCAAGCTAACGGCGTCAATTTTGGGCAAATTACTGCTGTTCGCTTTGTTAAATCCTTATTCTATGGCAAATTTTACCTGTCTTTCAAGATTAAACTAAAAACGAACCGTATTAATTTAACAATAATTGCTGAAAACTCGAAATAACCTGTTCACTTTATACCAAAATGACAGCTACAACATGGCGTTTCGCGAGGTGTGACGTCACGCTTCCATGCGCTTCTTTGATTGGTGTTTAGTGTCACGTGATTAAACGCCTCATGTGGAATCATGTGTAAATATGATAGTTATTAGTTTAATTTTATCTGATATGATATATTTTTGGAAACTCTAAACGAATAATTTCATTTAGAAAAATAATTTCACTTCATTCAGTAATTCATTTATTCTAAATTAATATCTATTGAAATAAATTTATGATTGCAACTAAGAGGTTATCGATTTAAATGAAACGACAAAATAATATATTACTTTTATTTGCATAATTTCAACAGACAACATTTAAAATATGTTAATGTAATAGATCAACATAGGTAAATAGTCTTATGTAATTAACTACAAAATTTTTTATTGTCTTATGGTGATTTATTATTATTTATTAAAAATAATTCATTAAAACTTATATACAAACAATTAAGAATTAATTATATAGAAGGTATACCAAAGTCGCACACAAATCTCTCTGGCTTTTTGGAAAATTGGAGGTTATTCAATGATTTCATTAAAGATAACTTGTAAAATAAAATTAGCATAACTGAAGACTTATTCTATATTTATCACATTTCTTCGATATTATAGCAACTGTTAAGTAAATATTTAAATGACTAAAAATAGATTAGAAAATCTCAATAGGACTCAAATCTCAATAGTGATATCTTTCCCATTAAATGTCGCTTAAAGAAATTTATTTTTTATTAACAGCCTACGTTCACACTATTGGACCAAATATATTTTTACAAATTTAAAATTTCAAAAATATACACATCAAAATGGAAATCTACATACGAATTAAATAAGCACCAGACTAACAATGATCGATCTTTTACTTACTAATTACACAGGGCATGAATGCCCGATTCGAACATTTTTTATGATGTTTTTATTATATTATATAAATAAATTACAATTGTTTACAATAATCAAATCAAATACACTATAAAAGCTGCAAAAACACAGTCTGAAACAATAGATATAGGGCTGGCCGCGACTCATGTCATGTGGACGTCGAGAGATCGGGACGCGTGCTCATAAACTACATAAGAAATGGCAACGGCCGGTATGACCTTCATCAAGTTGGGCGTGATTCCTCGGTACAAGCCGCAAACACCTTCGCGCTGCACTATCTCCCGGAAAACTATCCCCATCGTAGCCTCATAGACGTGAGCGGCCCCTTCTTGCGCTTGGAGACGTGTGCGTATTAACGCCAATGGATACGTGGTCACCACGCCTAGCGTGCAAGAAGCGCTACCGCAAGCCAACAGCAACAGTACACTCGGCTGCTCTCCCTGCTGATATCTGGCTGAGAATTCTCGCTTTAGTATCTCGTAAACGGCCAGATCAATGCCCGCATACGGCACTACGCCTAAAATACTTGCCACATATCCCGCATAAAAACAGCGGATTCCTCTCTGCACATACATCTGGCGCGCTGCGTCCAATATGCCGCGGTACTGGCCCGTCTTTCCGAGTGCCAATCTAATCTTTAGCACCTCTAACGGGTATATAAGTGTGTGGCTGACAGTGCCGGCCGTGGCCCCCGCCACGAATCTCTCATACAAAGTGAGAGGTAGATCTTTCCTGTCGGTAAGTATCAACCGCTTGATCTGTTCGTACGCGGCAAATTTGAGAGCAGTCTCGGGCGCAATCTTAATGACATTAATGCCGTTACCACGCCATAGGCCCAATACACCTCCCTCGCTAATCATCTTCGTAAAGCATGTTCTCATGCTGTCGCCGCTCTGATTGACCTGCAGAAACACCCTGAGTCGGTCCACGGGCGCGGTGCATGTGCGACTCACAGCTCCGGCCACACCGCCAGCTAGCAAATGCCGCCACCATTTGCTGGTCTGCGGCTCTTTAGCCGTGTCGTCTTTGGACGCATTCTTCTGCTCACTGGTTTTCAAGCCCTGTAACAAAGCAGGCGACTTCTATAAATCAAGGCTGCCCATCGTATAACAGAACATATTGCAATGACTTTTTATGCCCCATTGACTGATTCATTATACAGATACTAGCTTTTTTTATGTTAAGTTCAGGTGATGGTCCGCTAGATGGTAGGTGGCTACCGTCGCCGGTAATATAAGCAACGTCATAGTAGGATTGAGAATTCAGTTTTACATAAAAATATTTATATAACTTTTTTTGATAAAATTAAAATTAACAGAAATAGGGAAATAACAGTTATTAAGTTCTCATAGCTTTAATTAAGTTAAATTTAATTTAATTAGCTATGCTATTAAAAATAATATAGAATTGAATTTTATTAACGTTTATTAGCGCTATGTAGTAGGTAGAAGTGGTTGTTTTCAACGAAAATTTAATTCGTACATACTTTTGTCAAATTTATTTATTTATTTAATAGCTAACCTTACAGCATGTAACGTTTCACAAGTATGCACATTTAAAAATAAAAAAAATATAGCCTATTACAAGGTTAGACATATTAAAATTTATAAGTACACAAAAAAATTCAAGTAATTAATTAATTGTAATTTAGAACAATGTTTATTTTCACAAAGAATTTTAAATTTACTTACGTGACAAGTTTGAAGCCAATAGGTGAAAAACAATAAATTCACATTGCAAACATGCCACCTGTACCTAATATAATATTCAATAATGAGCATATGAACAACAAAATCGCCTGTTCATCAAATTATAAAAAAGTAAAATATTCTGCTACCCTGTTGCTGACACAGTCAATTGAATCGTCACTTTTTTTGCTTGAAATTATTATTAATATATTTGTGTGCAAATGGAAAAAGTATGTTTTTTACGTTAAGTAGGACAGACAGGCTAGTGGTCCACGTAATGCCGACCATATCGACCATATAAGCATTAAGGACAAGGAAGGTATATAAAAATGGGCCATGGCATTGCATGACATATGACAAATTCAATAATAGATCCTAAGTTATTGTAAAAAATAAATAATTCACAAAATATAATTCAGGGTTAATTTTGTCAAATTAATAGCAATATTTTCAATTGTAATTGAACCGAAAAACTTAATTCATTTAATATATATATATATATATATATATATATATATATATATATATATATATATAATATTTATTAAATATAATTAGATGAATTTATTAAATATAATATATATAGGCAGGTACTATCTACACAATTGAATTGTCATATTGTCATCATTATAATAGGTATATAAGCAATTTAAGCAGTTAACAAACAACAGAAAACCGTAAAATATAGAGGTTGCACAGTTTTTTTTTAATTGCTACAAAATCAATTTGGATTAATTTATTCCCTGCTTCAAACTACCTTTTCAATTATATCACGCTTGTAATAAAATAAAAATACAATAATAAAAGGAAATACGATTAGAAAAATAGAAAAGTTTTCAATACTCACAATTTTGTTTAATATTGACATGGTTAAGAAGAGCTGGTCACAACTTGTTGGCTTCGTTTTAACTAGAACTGCAATCACGACGACGAGACTTGTGCTGCGTGGATGGGGCGGCGCATGCGCGTCGTTTGTGTCATTCTATTAGGACTGTGATTGGCTACGCTCTGTGATTGGCTACGGCTCGCGTGACGTCACACGCAAGTCAACATTGTTTATTGTTATACAATTTGTGATTTTATCATTTTTATCGTATTTCCATCGTTTCTTGTGCTATTTTTACAAGAATTTCTTAATATTCCGCAAGACACTAATATCTAGTAATATAAACAATAGTATTTACCTACTCTCAAAATGGACGAGACTTTTGTACAAGCCGACAATAGAAACCTACCTGATAGAGGCATTTATGGTTGCACTTTTCTTTAAAAATAACACTGATTATTATGCTGCAGAGCTCAAAAATATAAAAACTGCTGTATCTGATTATTTATTTATAAAGATATTTTTTATATTAATTTGCGTCGAGGTTTCACAAAATATTTAGGTTATATTTATTAATCCCCTTCAAAATTTGTTGTAAAACCCTTCGGACCTCAGTTTTTCTTTTGTTCTACAGATCTTCCAGAGAATCCTATGGTGATGACGCTGTTGGCTATGTACAATTATACCGGGAGCATGGTATTTGCACAGTGAAATGTAAAATGTGTCCTGAGCATAAAGTAAGAAGCAAACCATATAATATTACAATGTTGGTGAACGAAACTGACGGTGAAATCATTAGCTGTAAGTGCCATGATTGTGCAGCTTCGGCTGGTGGATGTAAGCATGCAGTTGCCTTTTTGATGTGGGCTCATCGTCGTAGTGTGGAACCTTCATGCACATCAATAGAGTGTTACTGGAAGAAACCGACTCTATCTAGAGTAGGTACTACCACAGTTGCCCAGCTGTGTAAAAAAGAAAGTACCTCATAGACCAAGTTCATCAGTAGTTTATGATGATTTTATTTTCGAGGTGCTGACTTTAAACATACTGGTGTTATGCAGTACTCTCTGCACATTTTCATGTGGCCATGAAGGCAACATTTTATGTCGCTAGAAAGCAGAATAAGAGTAGCTTGTGGTATGAAATTAGATATGGTCGTATTACTGCTTCTAAAGCACATGAAGTGAGTGTTTGCCGTAAACCAGATGGCTCATTAGTTGCTGCAAGTATGGGTGCAAAAATACCTGACACTGCTGCCATAAAAAGAGGTAGGAATTTGGAGGAAATGGTAAGGAAACCAAAATTGATTTGTGTGGTTTGTATGTGTGCCAAAATTATCTCATGATTGCAGCTTCACCTGATTATGATGCCACTGTAGAAATAAAGTGCCCTAGTAAGCAATATCTATGGATAAATATTTAAAAAGTGGTTTTATATCTGAAAAATGTAAAGCCCAGGTGCAAATACAAATGTGTAAAAAAGTGTTATTTTTGTGTTGCTGACAGCAAATTTGAAGAAAATGAGACAGTTGAAATTCATTTAGTAACTTATGATGCTGACTATGCAATAAGTTAATAAAAAAGCTTTTTGATTTCTGGAAATCAAATATTTATCCTATTTTATTATGGTACGAGAGCTCGCAACGTCACGAAAAAGTTCATTTTAGGTCGATTAGTTTTTCTATATTTCTCATTCATACTGACGGTCGGTAAGAATGCAGTACGTCTGGCACCTGGAAGTGGTTGCGTTTACCAGTGCGCATCCCATCTGTACAGGGAAAATTGTGCATTTTGAAATTATTTTAGGAACAAATTTTATTTTTTTTATAATTATATATGCCTCTTTAGCAATATAAATTTATAGTTGCCAGCCATTTTTGTCGTTGCTAACATTGCCCCGGATACAATTTTAATCATTAAAAAATGATAATTTTCAAACATTTTTAGTATGTCTGTAATTTTAATATAATATAGTTCTATAATCAAAGAATATAATATTAATTTAGCCAGATAGAAATTCCGTTGCTTAATTAGAATTCAGATCAATTTAAGTATCGGGGAGATAGGTGAGTTAGAAGAGTGCGGCAACCAGTGATGGTAATTGGTCACCGACAAACCAGACAAAATTGTAGTTATTATTTTTCATGGTCCAACCACAAGCTTCTGGAGATAACGACGATGGATATTTCAAATGAGCATTACTCCAAAATTTTGCAATATAACGGACTCGTGATAAATGTTGACGTAGCTCAGCTTTACATGGTTACATTTTCGAAGTTGTCGTATGCATTTTTGGTCTGATAAGTACTACAAAACAAATGAAATCTTACATAATTAATGTTGTTATTATTTCGAATTCCATACATATGACACACGAATTTTTCTAAGGTAGCAAATGCATTTTCTAGTATGTCATCGTTATCAGTACCAAGATTTTGAAATACTAATTGATAATCTTCCGATTTTGTTAATAATTTGAAAGGTCGCAGTTTGCCTTTACGGAAGAAAGCTGGCGTATAATCACATCCGGTTAATGCGTGGAAGCCCGGTAAAGCTTCACATATATTATTACTCAGTATAGCATACTGGGCCGGAAGGTTCTCGAGTGGAGGCCACGTACCAGCAACGCAGCGTAGGACGTCCACCCACAAGGTGGACAGACGACCTAATTAAGGCCGCGGGTCAACGGTGGATCCAGGCTGCTTCTGACCGGTCCTATTGGAGAGTTATGGGGGAAGCCTATGTCCAGCAGTGGACGTCCTGCGGCTGAAATGATGATGATGATGAGTATAGCATACAGTTCATTGATGTTGATATATCTCTGTCGTAACTATCTCTGTCACACAACCTACGAATCAGTTGCCGCACTCTTCTAACTCACCTATTCTCCCCGATACTTAAATTGATCTGAATTCTAATTAAGCAACGGAATTTCTATCTGGCAAATTAATATTATATTCTTTGATTATAGAACTATATTATATTAAAATTACAGACATACTAAAATGTTTGAAAATTATCATTTTTTAATAATTAAAATTGTATCTGGGGCAATGTTAGCAACGACAAAAATGTCTGGCAACTATAAATTTATATTGCTAAAGAGGCATATATAATTATTAAAAAAATAAAATTTGTCTTAAAATAATTTCAAAATGCACAATTTTCCCTGTACAGATGGGATGCGCACTGGAAAACGCAACCGCTTCCAGGTGCCAGACGTACTGCATTCCTACCGACCGTCAGTATGAATGAGAAATATAGAAAAACTAATCGACCTAAAATGCATTCTCAAAAACGTTGCTAGCTCTTATACTATTAAGAAACACTTGTGTGTGACAAGGTATATAGAAATGTATGTTGTGTAAATAAGAAAATAAAATCAATGTATATCGTAAGTCTTTGTTTTATTTGTTATTCATTCATTATTTAAATTGATACATTGTCTAATAATAGAGTCCTGCAAGTTTATTAATGCACATGCAATAATAATAACATGGTCAAGCCCGTTTTGTACTTCATATAATTAATTGTATCTTTTTCCATCTAAAATGTAATAAAAGCTAGGTAAAAACAGTTTCTGCTATTAAGTTAATCAAAACAACATATTCTAATCAAAAGGTTTTAGGTTATGTATATGTACTATACTTATTTTGTTTTACAAAAATCGATTTTTTACTTATTACCTATTACTATTCAAATCAAATATTATTGGCATACTTACATCTTCACACATAAAAACATTTGTATGAGATAAAATGCTGTTTGGGTCTCTTCGAGCTTTAGGATTCGTTGGAACAGAAACGAACAGTTTTTGTGGAGTTTTTATAGAAGTATTTGTACATTGTGGCACTATACACCATTTATACACCATTTTTTCCAGTAAATTAAAAGAAAAAATATTATAAATAAGCTTGTACCAAATGTACACTTTGGTACACTAGTTTACTTGGCTGTGACGTCACGCAGATCATATGGCGTCCGCCATTACAGAAACAGCGTTTTTAGCGCGAATATTGTAATTTAAATTTTAACACAATATTTTACGGAAAATACTGCAAATTTCCCAGAAATATATATATATATATATATATATATATATGTGGTGGTGTATTAATCATATACCAACGAATACTTTAAAACAATTTTTCAAAATCAGTCAAAAAATTGTTATTACGATACATTGTATTACGTAACACTTTCACAGCCGTTAATTCAGATCAGATGTGTGTTTGTCGCTTCCCGTTCCAAGGTGGTAACATTCCTACGCATTTTCAGTAGAGATTTCATTCACTACGTGGACGCTGTAGCTATCGCTTTTTTTTGTAGCGCCCCTGAGCGATAATAAATTAATTAAATACCTCATTCGTTTGTTCAGTTTGTCTTTAAGAGCAGGCCCCACGAAAAAAATTCCTACGCTCGCTCCGCCCACGTCCCGCCACCCGAGAATTACAAGTTGCTCGGCGGCTCTCTAGAATTTTTTTAATATATCGCAAGATACAGCTTACGTAAGGTTGAATATTGCGTACATTATTTGAAGCATGATTTGGTGTGCACTAGCTCGGAACTAAACAACGTAAGTCTCAAAATTGTTTTCGTTAATTATAGGAGTAAAAATAAACCTAAGTTTATTTTATTTTGACAATCACTGGTAAACAATGTTTCCTTGCTACGAGCAGTTTTTTGGCGATATAACTCAAGCCGTTTAGTAGAAAAATGTAATATTCTCCGGAAAAGGCGCCGATTTCGATCAAAAAATGTATCGAATGAAAATCACCTAATTATGTTTCTGACTTGATAATCTACAGATAAAGGTCTCAAAATATATATATGTAAATTCCACATTGATCAGATATGTGGTTGACTCAGCACATTTATTTAAAGTTCCCTTAGTTTCACAGGGCCTGGCCTTAAACTGTTGTCTAGTTCTGTGCTAAGCTTTGTATTGTTGAAATATGTATCGGTGGACTATAAACAGTGACTTTACAGTTCAAAAAATAATGATTATGAGATGTCACGAATTTGAATCAGTATGCAATAAGTCTTTTTCTAAACTAATGTTTATATTTTTCGAGCTCTTTGTAATTTTTGTAATATAAAAAACGGTATCTTAATTCTTTAAAATATAATTTGTCATTAAAAAAGATCGAATTTTACATTTATATGAAGGACCTAATAGGTATGACCATCGATTAAATCGTACCATTAGATATAAAAAAACTATGTTAAGCCGATATTTTACAGCTTTACAACAATTTAATATCTATTGTTATTCTGTTTTTGCATATTATTTGATTTATTTGTTATTTAAAAGAAAAAAACAACTATATATTTTTATTTTAATAATAGATTCGTTCCACTCCCGGCAATAAAAATTGTCTAGTTCATGTTTAAAAAAGGAAGAAATATTTTTATTTTAACATAATCTATACTAATATTATAAAGAGGAAAGATTTGATTGTTTGTTTGTTTGAATTCAATAGGCCCCGAAACTACTGGACCGATTTTAAAAATTCTTTTACCTATTATCAGCGAGTAACATAGGCTATATTTTATAAAATATATTTTAGGATAATTTTCATACTTTTCAACTTAAAGAGCTGAGACTTAATTCGTGTAGGTAGATTAAACACGATTTTTAAGTGTATTCCTAAAACAGTAATTTTTTTACTCATTTGACGTTGTTGCATTAGCTCGGTATTTTTTTCATTTCTTCAACCGAGTTCAAAAAAGGAGGAGGTTCTCAATTCGACTGTATATTGTTTTTTCTATATTTGTTACGCGATTAGGTGCTATGCCAAACATGAATTGATTTTGATATAAAAAATTGATTAAAGTCGCTCCCCACCGTCTAGCTGTATTATAATTGTAGGCTTACTTAGATCTTTTAAACTATGCAACAGACTTTAATGTGGATTTCATCATCACTTTAGATAATTTTTCACGGAAGGTGTGTATTGTCTATACTAATATTATAAAGAGGAAACATTTGAAACTATTGGACCGATTTGAAAAATTCTTTCACTGTTGGGAAGCTATATTATCAATTATCAGCGAGAAACATGGGCTATATTTTATAACTAGCTGGTGCCCGCGACTTCGTCCGCGTTGAAAAATATTAAGTAGCCTATCCTGTGTCCCGTACGTCCAAATGTTTATCTACCAAGTTTCATGAAAATCAGTTAATTCGTTTCAGAGTTATGGAGGAACATACATACATACATACAGAAAAAAATTCTAAAAGTCGTCAATTTAGTTTCAGTATTATCATGTATAGAGCCTATAAACACGATATCTCTGAAAACAAAGTAACTTACATATTTATTATTAGTATTGATAGCAAGCATTTATACTATTTTTTATTTATTTGACTACATATAAATTGTGATTTTTTTTTTCATTCATTCCAAAACGACTTAGTCATTAGTAATCCTGCTTTAAACAAGGTAATAAAAAAATAGTGCGTGGAGTCCCTCCGCGCGGAAGAAGTGAAACTTCGTAATGTGCATACTACGCCACTGGCCTGTAACAGGGGCCCTAGCCAAGATGCAAACGCAGTGCTTTCGACAGTCGTAAACGCTACGCTACACTGGGACAAAGCTTTGTGATTGGTCAAAATTTTATGTGGGCGTTACAACAACCAATCACCGGGCTTTATTTTGTTCGCTTCGTAAAGTTCGCTAGGGAGCGTTTTCTTTAATGTACATCTTGGCTAGGCCCCCAGGTATACTACGCGCATGCGTTCGAGTGCCACGCATTCACTCTCGCTCTGTCTCTTTCTATTCCCCCTCCCCAGGAGCGTTAAACGTTTAACGCAACCTTGTTGGAAGTCGCATTAGAAGTTTCACTTCAAAATATTTTTACCGTAAAAATATAACTATTTAAGTTTAAGCAGCTCGATATTTAAGTAAAAACGGCGGTAACATTGTTTTAAAATTTGACATTAGGACCTTTGTAACGCGCCGCCTCGCTCACACTGCGACACGCGCGCCCTAGGTCTCCAAAACGTCGCACGGCCGAACTAACCGATCACACGGTCGCTCGTTGGTATTCGGTTGCATTCGAGAATATTCGACTTCCCCGCGGCCCGTGCGCCTGCGCGTCGTCAACACGCAAGCGCATCGTGTAATTACCTAAATCTCGTCCTTCCGCGTCTCGCGCTTTTAGTAATAACGGTCGTGCTTACCAGTGTTTCTTCTTTTAAAGAAAGTAAAGTAAGGTTTCTTTCTGTAAAGTGGTCAGTAGTGCTACGGCCACACTATCGAGCGAAGATTCGTGTTGCGTTGTCGCGTAAAAACTTCGTGTTCGCTCTACAGCGAACTACGTGTCCACACTTCACTACATTGCAAATAATCTAGAACGTCGCGATAATTCATTTCACGGAAAACATGGAAGAGGCTGTTGCGCTGTATCACAAGGCGGCTAACAATTATTTACTGCATCTTTATTACTTGAACAAAAATAAAATAAAATAAAAATAAATCTCGGCGTCTCGCAGTCAAGTAGAGCGCGCGAAGTGTAGCCAACCACACGAACTTTGTCGCGACAAAACCCTTTGATGTGCGGCAATTTACCGACAGCGGCGCGAAGGGCATTCATATTCGCGAAGATGATTCGCGATAGGACGAATTCTTTGGCCAGACGTGTCGCGACAACGCAAATCTTCGCTTTATCGCGATAGTGTGGCCGTAGCGTAGGAGTGATTCCATTATAGTGGCGCTCCAACGGGGACTGATAACTGTTGCACGCGACTTCATCCGCGTAACTTTATGAAATATATCCTATGTTACTCGCTGGTAATGTAGCTTTCTATAGGTGAAAGAATTTTTAAAATCACTCGAGTAGTTTTTGAGTTTATTCATTAAAAACAAACAAATCACCACTCTTTATAATATTAGATATATACGATGATAATAAGTAAATTAAGGCTTTAATGTCTATATTTTTACTTTGTACACTAATAATTCACATATAAATTATCTTACAATTTCAATTCAGGTGTTAATAGAGATTTTCAGAAATAAAGAATAACAATCAAGCATCAGAATCACTTATTATTTCTATAACACATATTATACAATAAACATATTCATAGTTAAATAATATTGACGTGTTATATTAGTTAAAAATTTACACAAACATCATTTTTACTTTGTTTTACTTATTTGTTCTCTACATGTGTAATATTATTTATTTCAATAGCATTCTAACTGTAAACTGTTCACATTTAAATATTTTTAAGCATAGTATTATAGAGACCGTGCCGGAAAACACATCCTGTCAGGAAGATCACAAATCACATTCGTTTCTTTTACAAATAGACTTCCGGTTTTCATTTAGAAATTTCAGATATTTCCCGAATTTTTTCAGTGAAGGTTTTTTAGAACAAAATATAATGAATATACATATAATAACAATAGGTTTTTAGTGGACTCGAAAAAAAAAACTTTCTGAATGGTGTATGTTGTTGTATGTGCTGCCACAGATGCGAAGGACACCAGTGAGTTACCCATTAGAGACAAGCATTTTGAGAAACAGAACAAAAAAGCCCGAACCTAAAGGGTAATCACATGTGCCTTTAGATTCTTCTATGTCCATATTTCCGACTTCCATTTTCAAATTTTAATAGCTTTTTTTATATATTCCGATTTCTATGTTGAAATTTCAAATTTTCCTGAATATTTTTCTGTGAAAATGAAGGTTTCTATAGAACATAAAATATAATGAATATACATATAATAACAATTGGTTTTTAGTGGACTCGAAAAAAAATATAATTTTCGTCTCCGAATGGTGTATGTTGTTTTATGTGCTGCCACAGATGCGAAGGACAAAAGTGAGTTAAACATTAGAGACAAGCATTTTGAGAAACAGAACAAAAAAGCCCGAATCTAAAGGGTAGTCACATATGCCTTTAGATTCTTCCATGTCCATATTTCCGACTTCTATTTTCAAATTTTAATAGCCTTTTTTTATATCTTCCGATTTCTATGTTGAAATTTCAAATTTTCCTGAATATTTTTCTGTGAAAATGAAGGTTTCTATAGAACATAAAATATAATGAATATACATATAATAACAATTGGTTTTTAGTGGACTCGAAAAAAAATATAATTTTCGTCTCCGAATGGTGTATGTTGTTTTATGTGCTGCCACAGATGCGAAGGACAAAAGTGAGTTACCCATTAGAGACAAGCATTTTGAGAAACAGAACAAAAAAGCCCGAATCTAAAGGGTAGTCACATATGCCTTTAGATTCTTCCATGTCCATATTTCCGACTTCTATTTTCAAATTTTAATAGCCTTTTTTTATATCTTCCGATTTCTATGTTGAAATTTCAAATTTTCCCGAATTTTTTTCTGTGAAAAGGAAGGTTTCTATAGAACATAAAATATAATGAATATACATATAATAACAATAGGTTTTTAGTGGACTCGAAAAAAAAATATAATTTTCGTCTCCGAATTGTGTATGTTGTTGTATGTGCTGCCACAGATGCGAAGGACACAAATGAGTTACCCATTAGAGACAAGCATTTTGAGAAACAGAACAAAAAAGCCCGAACCTAAAGGGTAATCACATGTGCCTTTAGATTCTTCTATGTCCATATTTCCGACTTCTATTTTCAAATTTTAATAGCCTTTTTTTTTATATCTTCCGATTTCTATGTTGAAATTTCAAATTTTCTTGAAATTTTTTCTCTGAAAATGAAGGTTTCTATAGAACATAAAATATAATGAATATACATATAATAACAATAGGTTTTTAGTGGACTCGAAAAAATATATAATTTTTGTCCCCTAATGGTGTATGATGTATGTGCTGCCACAGATGCGAAGGAAACAAGTGAGTTACCCATTAGAGACAAGCATTTTGAGAAACAGAACAAAAAAGCCCGAATCTAAAGGGTAATCACATGTGCCTTTAGATTCTTCCATGTCTATATTTCTGACTTCCATTTTCAAATCTTAATAGCCTTTTTTTATATCTTCCGATTACTATGTTGAAATTTCAAATTTTCCCGAAATTTTTTTTGTGAAAATGAAGGTTTCCATAGAACATAAAATATAATGAATATACATATAATAACAATAGGTTTTTAGTGGACTCGAAAAAAAAAATAATTTTTGTCCCCTAATGGTGTATGATGTATGTGCTGCCACAGATGCGAAGGACACAAGTGAGTTACCCATTAGAGACAAGCATTTTGAGAAACAGAACAAAAAAGCCCGAATCTAAAGGGTAATCACATGTGCCTTTAGATTCTTCCATGTCTATATTTCTGACTTCCATTTTCAAATCTTAATAGCCTTTTTTTATATCTTCCGATTACTATGTTGAAATTTCAAATTTTCCCGAAATTTTTTTTGTGAAAATGAAGGTTTCCATAGAACATAAAATATAATGAATATACATATAATAACAATAGGTTTTTAGTGGACTCGAAAAAAAAATATAATTTTCGTCTCCGAATGGTGTATGTTGTTGTATGTGCTGCCACAGATGCGAAGGACACAAGTGAGTTACCCATTAGAGACAAGCATTTTGAGAAACAGAACAAAAAAGCCCGAATCTAAAGGGTAATCACATGTGCCTTTAGATTCTTCCATGTCCATATTTCCGACTTCTATTTTCAAATTTTAATAGCCTTTTTTTATATCTTCCGATTTCTATGTTGAAATTTCAAATTTTCCCGAAATTTTTTCTTTGAAAATGAAGGTTTCTGTAGAACATAAAATTTAATGAATATACATATAAAAACAATAGGTTTTTAGTGGACTCGAAAAAAAATATAATTTTCGTCTCCGAATGGTGTATGTTGTTGTATGTGCTGCCACAGATGCGAAGGACACAAGTGAGTTACCCATTAGAGACAGGTATTTTGAGAAACAGAACAAAAAAGCCCGAATCTAAAGGGTAACCACATGTGCCTTTAGATTCTTCGATGTCCATATTTCCGACTTCCATTTTCAAATTTTAATAGCCTTTTTTTATATCTTCCGATTTCTATGTTGAAATTTCAAATTTTCCCCAATTTTTTTCTGTGAAAATGAAGGTTTCTATAGAAAATAAAATATAATGAATATACATATAACAATAGGTTTTTAGTGGACTCGAAAAAAAATATAATTTTCGTCTCCGAATGGTGTATGTTGTTGTATGTGCTGCCACAGATGCGAAGGACACAAGTGAGTTACCCATTAGAGACAAGCATTTTGAGAAACAGAACAAAAAAGCCCGAATCTAAAGGGTAATCACATGTGCCTTTAGATTCTTCCATGTCCATATTTCCGACTTCCATTTTCAAATTTTAATAGCCTTTTTTTATATCTTCCGATTTCTATGCTGAAATTTCAAATTTTCCCGAAAGTTTTTCTGTGAAAAGGAAGGTTTTTATAGAACATAAAATATAATGAATATACATATAAAAACAATAGGTTTTTAGTGGACTCGAAAAAATATATAATTTTCGTCTCCGAATGGTGTATGTTGTTGTATGTGCTGCCACAGATGCGAAGGACACAAGTGAGTTACCCATTAGAGACAGGTATTTTGAGAAACAGAACAAAAAAGCCCGAATCTAAAGGGTAACCACATGTGCCTTTAGATTCTTCCATGTCCATATTTCCGACTTCCATTTTCAAATTTTAATAGCCTTTTTTTATATCTGCCGATTTCTATGTTGAAATTTCAAATTTTCCCGAATTTTTTTCTGTGAAAATGAAGGTTTCTATAGAACATAAAATGTAATGAATATACATATAATAACAATAGGTTATTAGTGGACTCGAAAAAAAATATAATTTTCGTCTCCGAATTGTGTATGTTGTTGTAAGTGCTGCCACAGATGCGAAGGACACAAGTGAGTTACCCATTAGAGACCAGCATTTTGAGAAACAGAACACAAAAGCCCGAATCTAAAGGGTAACCACATGTGCCTTTAGATTTTTCCATGTCCATATTTCCGACTTCCATTTTCAAATTTTAATAGCCTTTTTTTATATCTTCCGATTTCTATGTTGAAATTTCAAATTTTCCCGAAATTTTTTCTGTGAAAATGAAGGTTTCTATAGAACATAAAATATAATGAATATACATATAATAACAATAGGTTTTTAGTACTCGAAAAAAAAATATAATTTTCGTCTCCGAATTGTGTATGTTGTTGTATGTGCTGCCACAGATGCGAAGGACACAAGTGAGTTACCCATTAGAGACAGGTATTTTGAGAAACAGAACAAAAAAGCCCGAATCTAAAGGGTAACCACATGTGCCTTTAGATTCTTCCATGTCCATATTTCCGACTTCCATTTTCAAATTTTAATAGCCTTTTTTTATATCTTCCGATTTCTATGTTGAAATTTCAAATTTTCCCGAAATTTTTTCTGTGAAAAGGAAGGTTTTTATAGAACATAAAATATAATGAATATACATATAATAACAATAGGTTTTTAGTGGACTCGAAAAAAAATATAATTTTCGTCTCCGAATTGTGTATGTTGTTGTATGTGCTGCCACAGATGCGAAGGACACAAGTGAGTTACCCATTAGAGACAGGTATTTTGAGAAACAGAACAAAAAAGCCCGAATCTAAAGGGTAACCACATGTGCCTTTAGATTCTTCGATGTCCATATTTCCGACTTCCATTTTCAAATTTTAATAGCCTTTTTTTATATCTTCCGATTTCTATGTTGAAATTTCAAATTTTCCCCAATTTTTTTCTGTGAAAATGAAGGTTTCTATAGAACATAAAATATAATGAATATACATATAATAACAATAGGTTTTTAGTGGACTCGAAAAAAAATATAATTTTCGTCTCCGAATGGTGTATGTTGTTGTATGTGCTGCCACAGATGCGAAGGACACAAGTGAGTTACCCATTAGAGACCAGCATTTTGAGAAACAGAACACAAAAGCCCGAATCTAAAGGGTAATCACATTTGCCTTTAGATTCTTCTATGTCCATATTTCCGACTTCCATTTTCAAATTTTAAAGCCGTTTTTTTATATCTTTTGATTTCTATGTTGAAATTTCAAATTTTGCCAAAATTTTTTCTGTGAAATTGAAGGTTTCTATAGAACATAAAATATAATGAATATACATATAATAACAATAGGTTTTTAATGGACTCGAAAAAAAATATAATTTTCGTCTCCGAATGGTGTATGTTGTTGTATGTGATGCCACAGATGGGAAGGACACATATGAGTTACCCATTAGAGACAAGCATTTTGAGAAACAGAACAAAAAAGCCCGAATCTAAATGGTAATCACATGTGCCTTTAGATTCTTCCATGTCCATATTTCCGACTTCCATTTTCAAATTTTAATAGCCTTTTTTTATATCTTTCGATTTCTATGTTGAAATTTCAAATTTTCCCGAAATTTTTTCTGTGAAAATGAAGGTTTCTATAGAACATAAAATATAATGAATATACATTTAATAACAATAGGTTTTTAGTGGACTCGAAAAAAAATATAATTTTCGTCTCCGAATGGTGTATGTTGTATGTGCTGCCACAGATGCGAAGGACACAAGTGAGTTACCCATTAGACAGGTATTTTGAGAAACAGAACAAAAAAGCCCGAATCTAAAGGGTAACCACATGTGCCTTTAGATTCTTCCATGTCCATATTTCCGACTTCCATTTTCAAATTTTAATAGCCTTTTTTTATATCTTCCGATTTCTATGTTGAAATTTCAAATTTTCCCCAATTTTTTTTTGTGAAAATGAAGGTTTCTATAGAACATAAAATATAATGAATATACATATAAAAACAATAGGTTTTTAGTGGACTCGAAAAAAAATATAATTTTCGTCTCCGAATTGTGTATGTTGTTGTATGTGCTGCCACAGATGCGAAGGACACAAGTGAGTTACCCATTAGAGACAGGTATTTTGAGAAACAGAACAAAAAAGCCCGAATCTAAAGGGTAACCACATGTGCCTTTAGATTCTTCCATGTCCATATTTCCGACTTCCATTTTCAAATTTTAATAGCCTTTTTTTATATCTTCCGATTTCTATGTTGAAATTTCAAATTTTCCCGAAATTTTTTCTGTGAAAAGGAAGGTTTTTATAGAACATAAAATATAATGAATATACATATAATAACAATAGGTTTTTAGTGGACTCGAAAAAAAATATAATTTTCGTCTCCGAATTGTGTATGTTGTTGTATGTGCTGCCACAGATGCGAAGGACACAAGTGAGTTACCCATTAGAGACAAGCATTTTGAGAAACAGAACAAAAAAGCCCGAATCTAAAGGGTAATCACATGTGCCTTTAGATTCTTCCATGTCCATATTTCCGACTTCCATTTTCAAATTTTAATAGCCTTTTTTTATATCTTCCGATTTCTATGTTGAAATTTCAAATTTTCCCCAATTTTTTTTTGTGAAAATGAAGGTTTCTATAGAACATAAAATATAATGAATATACATATAATAACAATAGGTTTTTAGTGGACTCGAAAAAAAATATAATTTTCGTCTCCGAATGGTGTATGTTGTTGTATGTGCTGCCACAGATGCGAAGGACACAAGTGAGTTACCCATTAGAGACAGGTATTTTGAGAAACAGAACAAAAAAGCCCGAATCTAAAGGGTAACCACATGTGCCTTTAGATTCTTCCATGTCCATATTTCCGACTTCCATTTTCAAATTTTAATAGCCTTTTTTTATATCTTCCGATTTCTATGTTGAAATTTCAAATTTTCCCCAATTTTTTTTTGTGAAAATGAAGGTTTCTATAGAACATAAAATATAATGAATATACATATAATAACAATAGGTTTTTAGTGGACTCGAAAAAAAATATAATTTTCGTATCCGAATTGTGTATGTTGTTGTATGTGCTGCCACAGATGCGAAGGACACAAGTGAGTTACCCATTAGAGACAAGCATTTTGAGAAACAGAACAAAAAAGCCCGAATCTAAAGGGTAATCACATGTGCCTTTAGATTCTTCCATGTCCATATTTCCGACTTCCATTTTCAAATTTTAATAGCCTTTTTTTATATCTTCCGATTTCTATGTTGAAATTTCAAATTTTCCCAAAATTTTTTCTGTGAAAAGGAAGGTTTTTATAGAACATAAAATATAATGAATATACATATAAAAACAATAGGTTTTTAGTGGACTCGAAAAAATATATAATTTTCGTCTCCGAATGGTGTATGTTGTTGTATGTGCTGCCACAGATGCGAAGGACACAAGTGAGTTACCCATTAGAGACAAGCATTTTGAGAAACAGAACAAAAAAGCCCGAATCTAAAGGGTAATCACATGTGCCTTTAGATTCTTCCATGTCCATATTTCCGACTTCCATTTTCAAATTTTAATAGCCTTTTTTTATATCTTCCGATTTCTATGCTGAAATTTCAAATTTTCCCGAAAGTTTTTCTGTGAAAAGGAAGGTTTTTATAGAACATAAAATATAACGAATATACATATAAAAACAATAGGTTTTTAGTGGACTCGAAAAAAAATATAATTTTCGTCTCCGAATGGTGTATGTTGTTGTATGTGCTGCCACAGATGCGAAGGACACAAGTGAGTTACCCATTAGAGACAGGTATTTTGAGAAACAGAACAAAAAAGCCCGAATCTAAAGGGTAACCACATGTGCCTTTAGATTCTTACATGTCCATATTTCCGACTTCCATTTTCAAATTTTAATAGCCTTTTTTTATATCTGCCGATTTCTATGTTGAAATTTCAAATTTTCCCGAATTTTTTTCTGTGAAAATGAAGGTTTCTATAGAACATAAAATGTAATGAATATACATATAATAACAATAGGTTTTTAGTGGACTCGAAAAAAAATATAATTTTCGTCTCCGAATGGTGTATGTTGTTGTATGTGCTGCCACAGATGCGAAGGACACAAGTGAGTTACCCATTAGAGACCAGCATTTTGAGAAACAGAACACAAAAGCCCGAATCTAAAGGGTAATCACATGTGCCTTTAGATTCTTCCATGTCCATATTTCCGACTTCCATTTTCAAATTTTAATAGCCTTTTTTTATATCTTCCGATTTCTATGTTGAAATTTCAAATTTTCCCGAAATTTTTTCTGTGAAAAGGAAGGTTTTTATAGAACATAAAATATAATGAATATACATATAAAAACAATAGGTTTTTAGTGGACTCGAAAAAAAATATAATTTTCGTCTCCGAATGGTGTATGTTGTTGTATGTGCTGCCACAGATGCGAAGGACACAAGTGAGTTACCCATTAGAGACAGGTGTTTTGAGAAACAGAACAAAAAAGCCCGAATCTAAAGGGTAACCACATGTGCCTTTAGATTCTTCCATGTCCATATTTCCGACTTCCATTTTCAAATTTTAATAGCCTTTTTTTATATCTTCCGATTTCTATGTTGAAATTTCAAATTTTCCCGAAATTTTTTCTGTGAAAAGGAAGGTTTTTATAGAACATAAAATATAATGAATATACATATAAAAACAATAGGTTTTTAGTGGACTCGAAAAAAAATATAATTTTCGTCTCCGAATGGTGTATGTTGTTGTATGTGCTGCCACAGATGCGAAGGACACAAGTGAGTTACCCATTAGAGACAGGTATTTTGAGACACAGAACAAAAAAGCCCGAATCTAAAGGGTAACCACATGTGCCTTTAGATTCTTCCATGTCCATATTTCCGACTTCCATTTTCAAATTTTAATAGCCTTTTTTTATATCTTCCGATTTCTATGTTGAAATTTCAAATTTTCCCGAAATTTTTTCTGTAAAATATAATGAATATACATATAACAATAGGTTTTTAGTGGACTCGAAAAAAAATATAATTTTCGTCTCCGAATGGTGTATGTTGTTGTATGTGCTGCCACAGATGCGAAGGACACAAGTGAGTTACCCATTAGAGACCAGCATTTTGAGAAACAGAACACAAAAGCCCGAATCTAAAGGGTAATCACATGTGCCTTTAGATTCTTCCATGTCCATATTTCCGACTTCCATTTTCAAATTTTAATAGCCTTTTTTTATATCTTCCGATTTCTATGTTGAAATTTCAAATTTTCCCGAAATTTTTTCTGTGAAAAGGAAGGTTTTTATAGAACATAAAATATAATGAATATACATATAAAAACAATAGGTTTTTAGTGGACTCGAAAAAAAATATAATTTTCGTCTCCGAATGGTGTATGTTGTTGTATGTGCTGCCACAGATGCGAAGGACACAAGTGAGTTACCCATTAGAGACAGGTGTTTTGAGAAACAGAACAAAAAAGCCCGAATCTAAAGGGTAACCACATGTGCCTTTAGATTCTTCCATGTCCATATTTCCGACTTCCATTTTCAAATTTTAATAGCCTTTTTTTATATCTTCCGATTTCTATGTTGAAATTTCAAATTTTCCCGAAATTTTTTCTGTGAAAAGGAAGGTTTTTATAGAACATAAAATATAACGAATATACATATAAAAACAATAGGTTTTTAGTGGACTCGAAAAAAAATATAATTTTCGTCTCCGAATGGTGTATGTTGTTGTATGTGCTGCCACAGATGCGAAGGACACAAGTGAGTTACCCATTAGAGACAGGTATTTTGAGAAACAGAACAAAAAAGCCCGAATCTAAAGGGTAACCACATGTGCCTTTAGATTCTTACATGTCCATATTTCCGACTTCCATTTTCAAATTTTAATAGCCTTTTTTTATATCTGCCGATTTCTATGTTGAAATTTCAAATTTTCCCGAATTTTTTTCTGTGAAAATGAAGGTTTCTATAGAACATAAAATGTAATGAATATACATATAATAACAATAGGTTTTTAGTGGACTCGAAAAAAAAATATAATTTTCGTCTCCGAATGGTGTATGTTGTTGTATGTGCTGCCACAGATGCGAAGGACACAAGTGAGTTACCCATTAGAGACCAGCATTTTGAGAAACAGAACACAAAGGCCCGAATCTAAAGGGTAATCACATGTGCCTTTAGATTCTTCCATGTCCATATTTCCGACTTCCATTTTCAAATTTTAATAGCCTTTTTTTATATCTTCCGATTTCTATGTTGAAATTTCAAATTTTCCCGAAATTTTTTCTGTGAAAAGGAAGGTTTTTATAGAACATAAAATATAATGAATATACATATAAAAACAATAGGTTTTTAGTGGACTCGAAAAAAAATATAATTTTCGTCTCCGAATGGTGTATGTTGTTGTATGTGCTGCCACAGATGCGAAGGACACAAGTGAGTTACCCATTAGAGACAGGTGTTTTGAGAAACAGAACAAAAAAGCCCGAATCTAAAGGGTAACCACATGTGCCTTTAGATTCTTCCATGTCCATATTTCCGACTTCCATTTTCAAATTTTAATAGCCTTTTTTTATATCTTCCGATTTCTATGTTGAAATTTCAAATTTTCCCGAAATTTTTTCTGTGAAAAGGAAGGTTTTTATAGAACATAAAATATAATGAATATACATATAAAAACAATAGGTTTTTAGTGGACTCGAAAAAAAATATAATTTTCGTCTCCGAATGGTGTATGTTGTTGTATGTGCTGCCACAGATGCGAAGGACACAAGTGAGTTACCCATTAGAGACAGGTATTTTGAGACACAGAACAAAAAAGCCCGAATCTAAAGGGTAACCACATGTGCCTTTAGATTTTTCCATGTCCATATTTCCGACTTCCATTTTCAAATTTTAAAGCCGTTTTTTTATATCTTTTGATTTCTATGTTGAAATTTCAAATTTTCCCAAAATTTTTTCTGTGAAATTGAAGGTTTCTATAGAACATAAAATATAATGAATATACATATAACAATAGGTTTTTAGTGGACTCGAAAAAAAATATAATTTTCGTCTCCGAATGGTGTATGTTGTTGTATGTGCTGCCACAGATGCGAAGGACACAAGTGAGTTACCCATTAGAGACAGGTATTTTGAGAAACAGAACAAAAAAGCCCGAATCTAAAGGGTAACCACATGTGCCTTTAGATTCTTCCATGTCCATATTTCCGACTTCCATTTTCAAATTTTAATAGCCTTTTTTTATATCTTCCGATTTCTATGTTGAAATTTCAAATTTTCCCCAATTTTTTTTTGTGAAAATGAAGGTTTCTATAGAACATAAAATATAATGAATATACATATAATAACAATAGGTTTTTAGTGGACTCGAAAAAAAATATAATTTTCGTATCCGAATTGTGTATGTTGTTGTATGTGCTGCCACAGATGCGAAGGACACAAGTGAGTTACCCATTAGAGACAAGCATTTTGAGAAACAGAACAAAAAAGCCCGAATCTAAAGGGTAATCACATGTGCCTTTAGATTCTTCCATGTCCATATTTCCGACTTCCATTTTCAAATTTTAATAGCCTTTTTTTATATCTTCCGATTTCTATGTTGAAATTTCAAATTTTCCCAAAATTTTTTCTGTGAAAAGGAAGGTTTTTATAGAACATAAAATATAATGAATATACATATAAAAACAATAGGTTTTTAGTGGACTCGAAAAAATATATAATTTTCGTCTCCGAATGGTGTATGTTGTTGTATGTGCTGCCACAGATGCGAAGGACACAAGTGAGTTACCCATTAGAGACAAGCATTTTGAGAAACAGAACAAAAAAGCCCGAATCTAAAGGGTAATCACATGTGCCTTTAGATTCTTCCATGTCCATATTTCCGACTTCCATTTTCAAATTTTAATAGCCTTTTTTTATATCTTCCGATTTCTATGCTGAAATTTCAAATTTTCCCGAAAGTTTTTCTGTGAAAAGGAAGGTTTTTATAGAACATAAAATATAACGAATATACATATAAAAACAATAGGTTTTTAGTGGACTCGAAAAAAAATATAATTTTCGTCTCCGAATGGTGTATGTTGTTGTATGTGCTGCCACAGATGCGAAGGACACAAGTGAGTTACCCATTAGAGACAGGTATTTTGAGAAACAGAACAAAAAAGCCCGAATCTAAAGGGTAACCACATGTGCCTTTAGATTCTTACATGTCCATATTTCCGACTTCCATTTTCAAATTTTAATAGCCTTTTTTTATATCTGCCGATTTCTATGTTGAAATTTCAAATTTTCCCGAATTTTTTTCTGTGAAAATGAAGGTTTCTATAGAACATAAAATGTAATGAATATACATATAATAACAATAGGTTTTTAGTGGACTCGAAAAAAAAATATAATTTTCGTCTCCGAATGGTGTATGTTGTTGTATGTGCTGCCACAGATGCGAAGGACACAAGTGAGTTACCCATTAGAGACCAGCATTTTGAGAAACAGAACACAAAAGCCCGAATCTAAAGGGTAATCACATGTGCCTTTAGATTCTTCCATGTCCATATTTCCGACTTCCATTTTCAAATTTTAATAGCCTTTTTTTATATCTTCCGATTTCTATGTTGAAATTTCAAATTTTCCCGAAATTTTTTCTGTGAAAAGGAAGGTTTTTATAGAACATAAAATATAATGAATATACATATAAAAACAATAGGTTTTTAGTGGACTCGAAAAAAAATATAATTTTCGTCTCCGAATGGTGTATGTTGTTGTATGTGCTGCCACAGATGCGAAGGACACAAGTGAGTTACCCATTAGAGACAGGTGTTTTGAGAAACAGAACAAAAAAGCCCGAATCTAAAGGGTAACCACATGTGCCTTTAGATTCTTCCATGTCCATATTTCCGACTTCCATTTTCAAATTTTAATAGCCTTTTTTTATATCTTCCGATTTCTATGTTGAAATTTCAAATTTTCCCGAAATTTTTTCTGTGAAAAGGAAGGTTTTTATAGAACATAAAATATAATGAATATACATATAAAAACAATAGGTTTTTAGTGGACTCGAAAAAAAATATAATTTTCGTCTCCGAATGGTGTATGTTGTTGTATGTGCTGCCACAGATGCGAAGGACACAAGTGAGTTACCCATTAGAGACAGGTATTTTGAGACACAGAACAAAAAAGCCCGAATCTAAAGGGTAACCACATGTGCCTTTAGATTTTTCCATGTCCATATTTCCGACTTCCATTTTCAAATTTTAAAGCCGTTTTTTTATATCTTTTGATTTCTATGTTGAAATTTCAAATTTTCCCAAAATTTTTTCTGTGAAATTGAAGGTTTCTATAGAACATAAAATATAATGAATATACATATAACAATAGGTTTTTAGTGGACTCGAAAAAAAATATAATTTTCGTCTCCGAATGGTGTATGTTGTTGTATGTGCTGCCACAGATGCGAAGGACACAAGTGAGTTACCCATTAGAGACAGGTATTTTGAGAAACAGAACAAAAAAGCCCGAATCTAAAGGGTAACCACATGTGCCTTTAGATTCTTCCATGTCCATATTTCCGACTTCCATTTTCAAATTTTAATAGCCTTTTTTTATATCTTCCGATTTCTATGTTGAAATTTCAAATTTTCCCGAAATTTTTTCTGTGAAAAGGAAGGTTTTTATAGAACATAAAATATAATGAATATACATATAATAACAATAGGTTTTTAGTGGACTCGAAAAAAAATATAATTTTCGTCTCCGAATTGTGTATGTTGTTGTATGTGCTGCCACAGATGCGAAGGACACAAGTGAGTTACCCATTAGAGACAGGTATTTTGAGACACAGAACAAAAAAGCCCGAATCTAAAGGGTAACCACATGTGCCTTTAGATTTTTCCATGTCCATATTTCCGACTTCCATTTTCAAATTTTAATAGCCTTTTTTTATATCTTCCGATTTCTATGTTGAAATTTCAAATTTTCCCGAAATTTTTTCTGTGAAAAGGAAGGTTTTTATAGAACATAAAATATAATGAATATACATATAAAAACAATAGGTTTTTAGTGGACTCGAAAAAAAATATAATTTTCGTCTCCGAATGGTGTATGTTGTTGTATGTGCTGCCACAGATGCGAAGGACACAAGTGAGTTACCCATTAGAGACAGGTGTTTTGAGAAACAGAACAAAAAAGCCCGAATCTAAAGGGTAACCACATGTGCCTTTAGATTCTTCCATGTCCATATTTCCGACTTCCATTTTCAAATTTTAATAGCCTTTTTTTATATCTTCCGATTTCTATGTTGAAATTTCAAATTTTCCCGAAATTTTTTCTGTGAAAAGGAAGGTTTTTATAGAACATAAAATATAATGAATATACATATAAAAACAATAGGTTTTTAGTGGACTCGAAAAAAAATATAATTTTCGTCTCCGAATGGTGTATGTTGTTGTATGTGCTGCCACAGATGCGAAGGACACAAGTGAGTTACCCATTAGAGACAGGTATTTTGAGACACAGAACAAAAAAGCCCGAATCTAAAGGGTAACCACATGTGCCTTTAGATTTTTCCATGTCCATATTTCCGACTTCCATTTTCAAATTTTAAAGCCGTTTTTTTATATCTTTTGATTTCTATGTTGAAATTTCAAATTTTCCCAAAATTTTTTCTGTGAAATTGAAGGTTTCTATAGAACATAAAATATAATGAATATACATATAACAATAGGTTTTTAGTGGACTCGAAAAAAAATATAATTTTCGTCTCCGAATGGTGTATGTTGTTGTATGTGCTGCCACAGATGCGAAGGACACAAGTGAGTTACCCATTAGAGACCAGCATTTTGAGAAACAGAACACAAAAGCCCGAATCTAAAGGGTAATCACATGTGCCTTTAGATTCTTCTATGTCCATATTTCCGACTTCCATTTTCAAATTTTAAAGCCGTTTTTTTATATATTTTGATTTCTATGTTGAAATTTCAAATTTTCCCAAAATTTTTTCTGTGAAATTGAAGGTTTCTATAGAACATAAAATATAATGAATATACATATAATAACAATAGGTTTTTAATGGACTCGAAAAAAAATATAATTTTCGTCTCCGAATGGTGTATGTTGTTGTATGTGATGCCACAGATGCGAAGGACACAAGTGAGTTACCCATTAGAGACAAGCATTTTGAGAAACAGAACAAAAAAGCCCGAATCTAAAGGGTAATCACATGTGCCTTTAAATTCTCCCATGTCCATATTTCCGACTTCCATTTTCAAATTTTAATAGCTTTTTTTATATCTTCCTATTTCTATGTTGAAATTTAAAATTTTCCCGAAATTTTTTCTGTGAAAATGAAGGTTTCTATAGAACATAAAATATAATGAATATACATATAATAACAATAGGTTTTTAGTGGACTCGAAAAAAAAATATAATTTTCGTCTCCGAATGGTGTATGTTGTTGTATGTGCTGCCACAGATGCGAAGGACACAAGTGAGTTACCCATTAGAGACAGGCATTTTGAGAAACAGAACAAAAAGCCCGAATCTAAAGGGTAATCACATGTGCCTTTAGATTCTTCCATGTCCATATTTCTGACTTCCATTTTCAAATCTTAATAGCCTTTTTTTATATCTTCCGATTACTATGTTGAAATTTCAAATTTTCCCGAAATTTTTTTTGTGAAAATGAAGGTTTCTATAGAACATAAAATATAATGAATATACATATAATAACAATAGGTTTTTAGTGGACTCGAAAAAAAAATATAATTTTCGTCTCCGAATGGTGTATGTTGTTGTATGTGCTGCCACAGATGCGAAGGACACAAGTGAGTTACCCATTAGAGACAGGCATTTTGAGAAACAGAACAAAAAGCCCGAATCTAAAGGGTAATCACATGTGCCTTTAGATTCTTCCATGTCCATATTTCTGACTTCCATTTTCAAATCTTAATAGCCTTTTTTTATATCTTCCGATTACTATGTTGAAATTTCAAATTTTCCCGAAATTTTTTTTGTGAAAATGAAGGTTTCTATAGAACATAAAATATAATGAATATACATATAATAACAATATGTTTTTAGTGGACTCGAAAAAAATATATAATTTTCGTCTCCGAATGGTGTATGTTGTTGTATGTGCTGCCACAGTTGCGAAGGACACAAGTGAGTTACCCATTAGAGACAAGCATTTTGAGAAACAGAACACAAAAGCCCGACGATATGCGAATAATGTATGACTAGAAAGCCAATTTCATCTTATGATTATGAATCTGAATAAATAACTAATTAGCGGTTAAATTTATTTAAAAATATGGTTTCTCTACGTCAAGTCAATTGGTTTCAACTTTCCTAGTACCGAGATAAGTTGAAACAGTTACCTGGGTAAGTTGAAACAAAGAGAGAGGTTAAGCTATAAAGGACAAAAGAACGCAATAAGATAAAGATACGTTTTATAAAAATGATTAAGTACTTAAGACATGTTTTAGTAACAATTAGTAGTTAAGTTAAGTTAAGCAAGTACACTGTTTAGGAGTGCAATTTAGATAATAATCCATACACATGTAATTTAAATAATAATAATAATAATTGTACAAATTATTCACATCCATTCTGAGGACAAAAATTACAACTATGTGCGAGTTGGCCCCAGCTCAGAATGGATGTAGAGTTGGGTCCCGTGGTACTAAGGAGCTCCTCCTCATAGACATGAACATTTGTCAAAATGTCAGACGCAACAGAGGGACTCTGTCGACTGCTTGGATTGACTATAAGAAGGTCTATGATTCGATGCCCCATTCATGGCTGAGAAGGATTTTGGAGTTGTATAAAATTGATTCAACTATAAGATCCTTCTTGGGCATGTGCATGGGGCAATGGACCACTGTTCTTCATCAACCAGGCAGTCTATAGAGCGTCTCTGGTCCGCAAGACGAAATAAGCATAAAGCGAGGCATCTTTCAAGGCGACAGCCTGAGTCCACTATGGTTTTGCCTAGCCTAGAATCCTCTCAGCACATTGCTGAAGGATTCAACACTAGGCTATCGATTACGGAGGGGGAGAGAGGTCATTTCTCACCTACTGTACATGGATGATCTCAAACTATTCGCATCCAAACGACAGGATCTATTAGAGTTGCTGAAAATAACAGAAACTTTTAGAAACTCTATAAAGATGGAGTTTGGTGTAGATAAGTGTGCGGTCATGCATGTACAGCGGGGCAAGGTTGTAAATTCTTCTAATTTACAACTCACTGAAGTTACCTTTAAATCTCTCTCTGAAATCGAAACCTATAAGTATCTTGGTATGTCACAGTCATTGAGTATCGTTGATAAGGACATGAAACAGAAGTTGAGGGAGCGCTTCTTTTGTCGCCTAACAAAAGTACTTAAGAGTCTTTTGTCGGGTGGTAATAGATGCGCGCCTTCAACAGCTGGGTTATGCCTTTGTTAACCTACTCCTTTGGCATACTAAGATGGACACAGACTGAACTAGATGCCTTGGACAGAAGGGTTGGTCAACTGCTCACCATACACCGGATGTTACACCCGCGCTCGTCTGTTATGAGACTGTATATCCCTCGGAAACTGGGGGGCCGCGGCTTTCTGAATGCCAAGGACCTTCATAACCGAGAAATATGCAGTCTCAGGGAATATTTCCTTAACATCGAATGCGGGATACATCATGATGTAGTGACAGTTGACAAACACTTCACTCCCCTATGCTTTCGATTTGAAAAACAGTGTTAATAAAAAGTATCTTGATTTGAATCACTACAACAACATCAACATCCACATCAACAAACTATCACAAACGAAGCCTGGTGACAATATTCAACATCTTCTTCCTTCTTCAATCTTTAAATTTAATAATTATAATAATATGGTTAATTTAATGATTGCCACCCCGAGTCGGTATTGACATTCTTTTACGGCCGCCGTGTACCTAACACCTTATAGGTGTTGGTAGGTATCAGATGTAGTGTTAAAGGTTCTTTGCGGCCAACCCTCCTCCTTTCAAATCCGGGCTTGGGACCGGCAACGGCGGAGTTAAAAGTTAAAAAAAAAATATGTGAAAAATGATATAAGAGAGATAATAATAAGTTGGAGCCGAACAACGCCTGACGAAAATGTTTATAAATATAATTTAATAATTCATTCACTGTCTAGATACCTTATAATTACATAGATATTACGGGTACATTACCAAAGCTAACTTACTTTAAATGGAATGATATTAATTGTAAAGTAATACATTAAAACATTTACACTTTTTTTTTTCGACGAGGGGTTAAAAACCTTCTACAGGTACCCGGGTAAGAAGCACCGGGTTATGTGAGATTTTTACTCACTAAAAATCCCCCCGTTTGTCGCCAGCTGCGCCTTTTCGGGAACCGTGGTACCTCCCTCCGTATTGCCCGAGGTATATAGCATACCTACCATTCTTTTCGAATACGTCGTAGGTAGCTATGAGTAGGCCAATCACTGTTGGAACTATGTAAACTACATGTTTGTATCATAGATCGTATTGACTGGTTGTATAGTATACATAGTAATAAAAAATATATAAGTGACACTACTTATGTCGTCCGCGGATTAAACACACTTTTATAAAACTCAAGTGTTTCTTTTTTCCTCTAACATGGTAGCAGAGCGTCGAGTCGCTAAATAAAGTGAGCATCTGCGAAGAGCTGTGTGCGTTGTTCTTTATATCGTTAAAATTGTGCGCACGAAATTCCAAAATCGAGATGGCGACGTCCAGTTCAGTGATGACTATTGTTCCTGCTATTGAAAAACTAAATGGCATGGGGAACTATGGATCATGGAAATTCATGATAAAGAATTGCCTAGCTTAAATACGTAACCAGTGTAAGACCGACGATCGACTACACTAGCCGCCCAGTCTGCGTCCGCCGACCCTGTCATGTTCAACCCACTCTTTTCATATTTGATACTGTAGGCCATCGTACCCTTCAGGTACCGAAAATAGTTTAAACAGTTTAAGTTTAAACAGTTTAAGTTTAAACAGTGTATTTCTTGCATTGCAGGGAAAACCCCAAAGTTATCTTTTCCAAAGAAATCGTTTAATAGAGCGACTGAAGTCTTAGGGCTCATACATGCTGATGTTTGCGGGCCAATGCCGCAAACTTCATACGGTGGTTCGCGATATATGCTACTTTTTATAGATGATTTTACGCGTAACACTTTTTGTTATTTTATTAAAACAAAGAATGAAGTTTTTGAAAAGTTTAAACAATTTAATGTTTTTGTCGAGAATCAAACAAATAAAACTCTGAAGATCCTGAGAAGTGATAGAGGAGGTGAGTTTGTAAATGGAAAGTTTGATGAATTTCTGAAGCAGCATGGCATCAGACACCAGTTGACAGTTCCTCATTGTCCTCAACAGAATTCGGTCGTGGAGAGGGCGAATCGCACAGTAGTGGAGGCTGCAAGGTGCATGTTACTGGAAGCTGGCATGGATCAGAAATACTGGGCAGAAGCAATGAATACTGCGGTTTACCTGAAAAATAGATCACCAACCAAAGCCGTCTTGGGTGCAACTCCTGAAGAGAAATGGTCAGGATCCAAGGTAAATTTGAAACATCTACGAATTTTCGGTTGTGTTGCTTACTCTATAGTGGAAGATCGTAAGAAACTAGATCCGAAATGCAAACCGTATGTTTTTATCGATTACTGCGAGAACACGAAAGGATATCGACTTGTAGATCCCGCTTATCCTACCAAATATATTTTCTCGCGTAATGTCGTGTTTGTAGAGGATAAATTCTACAAGGACCTGGTTCAGCAACCTGTGGTCAACTAGCCGACTCAGTACATGATTGTTAATAATGAATCTGAAAATATAGGAGTGCAGACGGCGGAACCTGTTGACGTCACCGATAATCACGACGCAGACAGTACCGACAACGATGAGACAAATACTTCGGATGAAGACTACGTTCCTGGGTCGTCATCTTGGGATTCGGAGGAATCGAGAGGATGGAGCGAGTTCGAGGACGCATATTTGTCGGTATTCAGCACTAGTGCGAGTTGCGGCGCGGAAACCCCGACTACCGTGCGCAAGGCACTCGATAGTCCTGAGTCAATGCAGGATGAGTATCAGTCTTTTGTAGATAATAAATGTCTGGAACTTGTGGACTTACCGAAGGGAAAGAAACCTGTTAAGTGCAAGTGGATATTTAAGAAAAGGAGAGGCCTGAATGGAGAGCTGCTGCAATATAAGGCTATACTGGTTGCGAAAGGATTTACACAAAAGTATGGAGTAGATTATTTCGAAACTTTCTTACCTGTCGTGAGATACTCCACAATAAGACTACTCCTGGCACTAGCGGCAGAATATGATATGGAAGTTGATCATATGGACGTCAAGACAGCTTTTTAGAATTCAGACTTGAAAGAAGTCGTTTATATGGACATTCCTGAAGGTTTTGGAGTAGAGAGCTGCAAGGGAAAAGCATTTCGCTTGCTCTGAAGGCTGTCTATGGCTAGTAGATCGTGGAATGAGAAATTAAACGACGTGCTTGTCAAGAAATTAAAGTTCGAAAGACTGGCGTCTGAGCCGTGTGTATACGTGAGATCGAATAACAATGGAATTGTCGTTCTCGGCCTTTACGTTGATGACATTTTGATATTTAACAACAATATTTATTGTCTTTTTGACAATGCTATTTAATGCAATCCTTAGAGTACATTATTACCCAAAACTCTGGAAGATATCACAAATCTGTATGATCCTAAAACCTGGGAAAGCACCAAACGACCCTAGCTCATATAGGCCAATAAGTTTCCTTCCTATACTATCCAAGGTGTTCGAGAAGGTCCTCTTGCAGCGACTGAAACCTGTTCTTGAAGATGACAAGATCATTCCTGATCATCAGTTCGGTTTTCGTGAAAAACACTCAACAGTTGAACAAGTGCATCGAGTAGTTAAAAAAATTAGACAATCACTGGAGAGAAAAGAATATTGCGCTGCTGCTTTCATAGACATACAGCAGGCTTTTGACAGAATCTGGCACAAAGGACTGTTGTACAAATTAAAAAAATTGCTACCAGTTTGGTAGCAATTTTTTTAACTGTTCATGATTCTGAAATCCTACTTAGAAGAAAGACAATTTCAAGTAAAATGTGGAGAAGACTACTCAAAGCTGTATAACATCTGTGCTTCCGTGCCGCAGGGATCAGTCCTGGGACCGCTCCTCTACTCAATTTATACGGCAGATCTGCCTGAAACGGAAGACGTAACAATGGCAACGTATGCTGACGACACAGCATGCCTTGTAAGTGACAGAGACCCCAAGTATGCATCCCTAAAACTACAAACACAGCTTAATAAGGTAGATGCTTGGCTTCAAAAGTGGAGAATTAAGCTTAACGTAAAGAAATCTATACAAATTACATTCACGCTGCGAAAAGGCGATTGCCCACCTGTCTGTATGGAGAATAAGGTTTTGTCAAGTAGTAACAGTGTGAAGTATCTGGGTTTACATCTGGACAGAAGACTCACCTGGGCAAACCACATCAGAACTAAAAGGAAAGAGGCTAACCTACAATTTAAATCACTAAATTGGCTATTGGGGCGTCAGTCTCCGTTGTCCCTTACCAACAAGCTTCTAGTTTATAAGACCATCATAAAGCAAATTTGGACTTATGCAATAGAGCTGTGGGGCTCGGCAAGCAACTCGAATCTAGAGATCCTACAGAGATTCCAGAACATAGCATTGAGGACGGTTTCCGGCGCGCATTGGTTTGTAAGAAATACTGAGATTCACGAATACTTGCAGATGCCAACTGTTAAAGAAGAAGTTAGCAAAAAATACAAAGAGAGATTAAGGGAACACTCGAATCAACTGGCGAAAAGTCTCATGAACACAGGTCAAAATGTGAAACGTCTAAAAAGATGGCACATACTTGACCTGGATCAAAGAGCATAAATTTAAACATTTTATAGGATGTCATTCACAGGAATGCTTCCTACAACTACGAATCCTGGGAAAATATCTGATTAAGGCTAAATAGCCGATCGCAGATTGCTATAAATAAAATAAATAAAAAAAACAACAATCAAACTGAGAAAAAGGCGATAAAAGAGGAGTTAATGAAACAATTTGTCATGAAGGATCTCGGGCCCGCAAAACGTGTTTTGGGAATACATATTAGTCGAAAAGATGGTAAAATCATCTTGAATCAGTCTGAATATATCAGCAAAGTTCTGGAAAGGTTTAAGATGAGTGAATGTAAACCTGCAAAAACCCCTATGGAAGTTGGTTTGTAACTTGATAAAGTTGAAAAGACTGTAGACTACGAATACAGGAACTTAATCGGTTGCCTTATGTACCTATATCGCGGTCTGTACGCGTCCTGACATCGCACATGCTGTTAGTATGTTAAGTCAGTTTAATGATTGCTACTCAGAAGCTCATTGGAAGGCTGCGAAGCGCGTACTTCGGTACCTGAAGGGTACGATGGCCTACAGTATCAAATATGAAAAGAGTGGGTTGAACATGACAGGGTCGGCGGACGCAGACTGGGCGGCTAGTGTAGTCGATCGTCGGTCTTATACTGGTTACGTATTTAAGCTAGGCAATTCTTTAGTTTCTTGGGAAAGTCGTAAACAACGTACAGTTGCCTTAAGCAGTACGGAGAGTAAATATATGAGTTTATCCGATGCGTGCAAAGAGGCACTGTTTATAAAGTTTTTTTTGTCGGAATGTTTAAATTTAGACGTCAAAGTGGTGATTTACAATGACAACCAATCTGCAATTAAATTGTCTGAAAATCACATGTATCATGCGAGAACGAAGCATATTGATGTTAGACATCATTTTATCCGCGAGATAGTTGAAAACGGTGTATTAGTTGTAAAGTATATGTGTACTGAAGATATGCTGGTGGATGCTTTTACGAAGCCTTTGTGCATTGAAAAGTATCAACGCTTTGTTAGAGATTTTTATATGCTTAGAGATTAGTTGTTTATATTAATTTGTACATTGACTGGTTGTATAGTATATATAGTAATAAAAAATATATAAGTGACACTACTTATGTCGTCCGCGGATTAAACACACTTTTATAAAACTCAAGTGTTTCTTTTTTCCTCTAACAATCACCGGAACCCCTTTTAGTCGCCTCATACGACAGGCAGAGGATACCGTGACTGTATTCTTATAGACCCCAGATCACAGGGTATTATGGCGGTTTCCACCGCCTCCTCGGTGACGTCTACGCCTTGCAGGGTCAGCCTTCTCGCGATTCCGCTCAGCAGCTTCCTTCTGGAGAAGTACCGCTTCACAGAATGTTGCCACTGCTCTCCATGACGATTCATTTCTTATCATGGCCGCCACAACTGCTGGAAGTGATAAATTCGCTCCAATTTCGGCGATTATGACTTGCCGCTCAGAGTGCCACGCGGGGCATATTTCTAGTGTATGTTGTGCCGAGTCCTGATCATCTCTGCAGTGATGACATTGGGCTGTTGTCTCGCGTCCAATTCTGTGCAGGAAGTCACTGAACCAACCATGTCCGGTGAACATCTGTGTTAGTCGGTAAGTAGCACATCCGTGTTGTCTGTTTAGCCACTCATCGAAAACAGGGAGAATGGCTTGGACTACGCGCTTATTAACGCACCGCTCATCCTCGAGACGCCCGCGCCATGTCTGCAATGCGCGTCGTTTCTCTTCTCGCCGGATCTCCTCCACTGTTCCACTTGGGATACATTCGCTTCCTAAGCCTGTATGTTGGATAACAAATAGCTATGAGAGCAAAGCTACAATCGTATTTAATGATGTATAGAAATGTGGAACATAGCACTACGGGTCGGTCACCGGCTGAACTACTTCAGCATAGGCGATTGAGATCGAGGTTAGACTTGTTTAGAGAAGACGGCTCCTGATGAAGATTCTGGCATCCATGTCCGCCAGAATATACAAGGGCGGAAAGAGCGCCAGTAAACGCCAGTAAAGGCTAGAAGTTTGGCTCTGCAGCGCCGCACGCATTGTAATCTATTTGCCCATACTAGCGCACCGTAAAGAGCCATTGATCTCACGATGCCTGTGTAGAGGCGGCGCACATGCTCTCGCGGACCTCCGAGATTGGGTAGAAGTCGATGCATTGCTCCCGCCACCCTATCGATGCGAGGAATGAGACGTCCAAAGTGCTCTTCGAAACTCCATCTTCCGTCCAGGGTAGTCCGAGGTATTTAATGTTGTAATATATGTAAGTAGGTAATTAGGAATTATCCATTAGCATGTAAGGTAATTCTAAAACTGTGTACCCCATTCCGAAATAAAACGTATCACAAGCTAGACGATGTTTAACTGTTCTCCTTAACCAAGTAAAGACTTTTCAGTGGCGACGAGGATACGATAGAGACCACTTATACCCAGGCGACGCCATAAAGAAAATGGGTGAACTGGGGCTGATGGCTATCGCTACTCCTGAAGACTTGGGAGGCGCAGGCCTTGACTATCTTGCTTACTCTATAGCATTGGAGGAGATATCCAGAGGTTGTGCAACAGCTGGTGTTATTATGTCCGTGAATAATTCACTATATCTTGGACCAATTTTACATTGGGGTACTGCTGAACAGAAAAGTGAATTTGTAACACCATTTTGTACAGGAGAGACAATTGGGTGTTTTGCTTTATCGGAACCCGGCAATGGGTAGGATGCTGGTGCAGCCTCCACGACAGCTAAAGAGAAGGCCAATAAGTGGGTCTTAAATGGAACTAAATCTTGGATAACAAATGGCTATGAGAGCAAAGCTACAATCGTATTTAATGATGTATAGTAATGTGGAACATAGCACTACGGGTCGGTCACCGGCTGAACTACTTCAGCATAGGCGATTGAGATCGAGGTTAGACTTGTTTAGAGATGCGGCGCACATGCTCTCGCGGACCTCCGAGATTGGGTAGAAGTCGATGCATTGCTCCCGCCACCCTCTCGATGCGAGGAATGAGACGTCCAAAGTGCTCTTCGAAACTCCATCTTCCGTCCAGGGTAGTCCGAGGTATTTAATGTTGTAATATATGTAAGTAGGTAATGAGGAATTATCCATTAGCATGTAAGGTAATTCTAAAACTGTGTACCCCATTCCGAAATAAAACGTATCACAAGCTAGACGATGTTTAACTGTTCTTCTTAACCAAGTAAAGACTTTTCAAATGTAACGACTTACACGAACGTGCACGTTACCGACTCGAATTAAAGAATCTGGCGGTTGCCTGCCTCGCGGTAGTTCACAGAACCATAACGCCTCAGTCTTATGTGGCGCTACCTGCAGGCATAGTTCCTTGATCTTTGCGACTACTATTTCTATGCCAATCTCAACAATCTCAATCGTGGCTCCAAATATGGACCCGCTTGCGAGTACTAAGGTGTCATCAGCATAACAAACGACACTCAACTCCTTTGGAAGTCTCACGCGAAGGACTGCGTCGTACGCCAAGTTCCACAGTAGTGGGCCTAAAACTGACCCCTGTGGGACACCACAGCTGACCCTGCGTCTACGTGGACCATCTCGTGCCGTGTATAGGATATATCTTTCGCTCAGGTATGCTCCGATAATCCCCTGTAGATATAAAGGCACTCGATGATAAACTAGAGCTTCTCTAACAGTGTTCCATGGCAGCGAATTGAACGCGTTGACAATGTCCAAACTAACCGCCAATGCAACCTTTCCCTGGAATACCGCTTGTTCTGACAAAGAGCGCACCATCGTAATTGCATCCACTGTTGAGCGCCCCGAACGGAATCCGTACTGACTTGGAGACAGATCGGGACCAGAGAGTGAGAGATGCTGCTTGAGACGACACGCCAGAATCCTCTCGAAGAGCTTACTGACCTCATTTAATAGGTCTATAGGCTGAGGGAGACTCCGCTGGCCGACCCTTCTTCCTCAGAAGAAGCCATGGCCGCTTCTTTCCAGATTGTGGGAAAAGTGCTTGTACGCAGGCAATCGTTAAACATTTTCCGGTAGTCTTTCTCCCAAGGCACTCAGAGCCAGTATCCAGGCTCGACCAGGAATGCCATCGGGGCCCGGTGGTGTGTTACACGATCTAAGATAGTTTGTCGCCCTTTTTAGTTCCTGTTATGTCACTCCCAGATTGTCATTCCACTCCCACGACGAGATCGAACCGATAGCGGGATTTTCGTGAACCCTTGGAAAAAGAACATCAACCACACTCTCTACCAAATTCGAGTTCATAGTTTCAGTCAGAGGAGGGGCCCGAGGACGTAATTTTCCCAATACAATTTTGTACGGACGGCCCTATGGGCCTGTTCTCTGTTCAATCCTTCGAGAAGTGCACTCCAACATCTTGCTTTGGACTGATCAATGGCTATGTGGAGCGATTTTCGAGCCATCCTGAACTCTTCGTAAGCGACGGCTGTCTCCTCCGCAGATGATCTTTTTCTTCTCCGGCATCTTGTAAACCGTCGGCGTCGTGTAAAACATTTACACCTAAAACACACATTTTATCCATCTCGCACTAATGTAAATTTTGTAGGGTTTAATACATTTTTTTTTTCAATTACATTTTTGCTGTACATCGAGGGCGAGCTTTTTATTAAAATCTATTTCTGTATCTTCCATTCACTTACTTGGAATATATTTGTCTTCGTTCTTAAATCTTCTCCTGAAATGAAACACACACATACAAAAAGATTTTTTATTATTGTGTAATATACAATATTACAAAATACAAAAGACGGTACAAAAACAGCGAAAATTATGCCATTTTTATTACAATACATTCAAATATTTGTGGGAACACACACAACAATGATGTAATATGTCAGCGAATTCCTCCCGCCGCGCGAGGAGCGCGCGGACCACGAGCCGACCGCCACGTAAAGCAGTCGCTCTTGGTCCTCTGTGATTGTAACACGTTTAGGCCTCATTATTTGTATTGTCTATAAATTAAACAGAGTTCACATATGGAGTCAGTGTGTCAATGAAAACAACCCTGTAGAGTAACACCCATAATTAGTAGCGAGCAAACTATACGAAGAACCACCACAGTCGCATAACTGGCCCACATAGCAACAACCTCGCTACATATTTTTCAAAATTTTTCGAACGCAAATTTGTGACGTTAGTACGACGACCATTCTACATTGTAATTTTTAAAAAATTACAATTTGGCGCCATTTCTGAAGATACCTGCTAGGCGCAGGATACGCGGCCTAGCATTGCCGTTGATGGAGGCTTAAATTTTCTATATCTTCAAGACACAGATTTTTACGCAAAATAGTATCCAACTTTGTGCGAATCTTTTCTGATATTGAATTAGGAAGGGCGTTGGCGAGTTCGATCATTGTTTCCAGTATTTCTATTGATTAAAATAGAGGAAGGTTTTTGTTTCCAATTTTTCTGTGGTCATCGTCACCTAGGTCCCTCCCTACACGTATCTCCGGCCCGCTACTAAACGAAATATGCACGATTGGGAAAAAAGGCTAAAGTATGCATTAATTATTGCATATTGCAAATCGGCTATCATCAGTTTTATCAGTATTATTTCACTGTAATGTCGTATCAATAAAAATATGATGTTATATTTTTTTTTAATTTTTCCGCAGAACTATTGGAGGAGGAGCGTCCCAAATTGACTGCATCTAGGAAAACAGTAGATCTAGATCAAAAGGCTTTTCAGAACACTGTGATTGTGGTGGAAAACTCTTACGTGTGTCCTTTCGACTCGACCTACAGCGATTACTATTGCGTCTACTGTCGAGACATATTCACAGACCCTCAGAAGCTCAGAGATCACAATTTGACCCACGACCCGACCCAATTTCAGACCCTATTCCTCAAAAAGACCCCACAAATAGACGTCACCCGCGTGGACTGTCGACTGTGTCCACAAAAGATTGAAGACATTGACTCGTTCAAGTTTTACATAATAAGCGTTCACGGGAAATTCTTACACGACGTTACTAATGAATTTTTAAAGTACCGCCTCACTCTTTGCAATCTGTCTTGCACCGAGTGTAATGTGGCTTTTCCTTTTTTCCACGCGTTAAAAAAGCACATGGCTGAACATTTCGGCACGTATATTTGCGACGTGTGCGACGCACATTATTTCGAAGAGAGAATGCTGGACATTCACCAGAAAACTCATCAGAGGAGGGTGGATGAGAATTTTCCATGCAAGGAGTGCGGGAAAATATTCATATCTACACACAGTAGGTATATGCACACGGCTAGGACTCACAAGAAGCTCGCGTACCAGTGCAACAAATGCGACGAAGTGTTGTTCTTTTACGCACTGCGCTACAGGCACATGATCGAAGTGCACGGACAGTAAATATTGTTTCCTTGCGAACATTGCGACAGAACGTACGACACTAGAAAGTCCCTGAGCGAGCACAACAGA
The DNA here is from genome assembly GCA_936446665.2 of Synanthedon andrenaeformis. Lineage (NCBI taxonomy): Eukaryota > Metazoa > Arthropoda > Insecta > Lepidoptera > Sesiidae > Synanthedon > Synanthedon andrenaeformis. The sequence continues at coordinate 13,429,123 of OW387776.2, read as the reverse complement.
AGGACTCACTTGAAAATTTTCAAGCACCAGTGCGACCAGTGCGATAAAAGGTTCTACCTGCCGTGCAACCTGCAAGGCAAATCAGATCCCGTATTAGAAACGTGACAACGTGGGAGACCAGTGATAAGAATAGGCTCATACCGATACAACAAGTCGAGCTCATGCAAAGGTACAAAATCCAAGTGGTATTGCAATAAGTGGCGCAGTTTGGGATGCCGAGCTACTATGGTTATATAATGAAATAAAAAATACACAGCTAACCAGCTGTGTGCGCAGGTCCCCGAGGGCATTTGAAGACGGGCTGGTGCCCGCCTTCTCCTGCCCGACCGTCTGCTATGATGTTAATGGGGGACTCAATGGACACCAATAGTGTCCATTGGCTCCCTCACCTGCAACGTGGGCGGAACAAAGTCCCGCCCTACCACCAACACGAGCACCAGGGGCCACCCTCCAGGCCTCCCTGTTCCTCTGAACTCCACAAAAACCCTGACGTGTCTCCCCCTTCTGGGGCCGACACAACACACCACATCTGAGTGACGCACGAGCCTTGGGCTTCGTTCACTCTCCCTCATCGTCATTAGGTGCTCCTTCTTAAGACCTCTCAAGCCTCGCGTAGTTCGCCGCCGTGGAAACGAGATCCCGAGACACAGAACCGCTCTCGCCATTCGTCGACTACTCTCCGCTTTTCCCGTGGGATCAGGCGCTCGGACGCCTCCTCAATACTCCGGCCAGGACAAAGATAGGCGCTGCAATGCTAGCAATCCTGAAGCGCATTGAGAACCACGTGGAACGTCGTGCGATGGAAACAGCACGCACAAGATGAAGATCAAAGTTAAATCGCACAAATTTTGATGACTTAAAAAATCGAATTTGTAACTATTATGACTCAATTCAAAAACAATATGAGCAAGTAGTATCTATGGGAACTTAAGTAACGGTACACATTTAATTTCGGATCAGCTCACATGTGGTAGTATTAAGTTAGTGAAAGGATTCGGATGCAAAGTGAATATGAAAACAAAAACATGTTCAGTGATATCAGTGGTATCAACTATAAAGAAAGATAATGTAGTCATATACAATAGGTCATAGCAATGTCGTCTACTCCTGAAATAATTTAGTTAAAATTGCTTAAAAACCACACCTAATTGTGACAATATCATGGGTAAACTTATACAAAAAAGCTTACAATAATCATAATAAAAAAACGGATTCTGACGATGAAACTCTTTCTGTATTAGCTCTAGTGAAGGAAAACAATCCTGAAAAGTTTGTTGATATTGCCCCTCTTAGAGTAAGGAAATCAAAGAAAAAAAAATTAGATGCATATCTAAATAATATGGTTATATTTTAAAGACCTAACCTGATCGGCCCGAAATGGTTTATTTATAAATAAATAGCATAATTTTCACAATTGCAATGCATAATACAGACTTCAATTTGTCTGTGGCATGGCAGGTGTGATACTAAACTTTTTAATAGACATTAATAGTTTATACACAACGCTTCTCATATAATTATACCTCTCATTAAACTTGTGGACCAGATGTGGGCGTAGAGTAATTGAATCGACATCAAATAAAAAAGGATCACGGACCATGCTTCATAGGTGACTAGCAGTAAGATATCAAGCAAAATGATGACATAACAACATCGATGCGCGCTTCACTAAATCGGGTTCTACTACTTCGAGACACTTCTAGTTAAAGTAGGACGCACAACTACTCTTTCGTCAAACGGTAGGCAATCAACTCATCGCCGAACGTCAAGCTCCTTCACAGAGAGGGACAACAACGGACGCACGCTTTGACTTGACGGCTAGCGACGGCGCTAGCTTCGAAAATTGCCACAAACATTTTGAGGCCCGTTTTGTGACTCCAAAGAAACGTTTAAAAATAACAGCATATCCATCTATATCCTTTTTGGCTTAAATGGGTATCAATACAATCCTAATTTCGCCCCTAACTTCTATCAGAATCCTATCCAAACTGCTGTTAATCTTCGCCGAGTTGGTGTATTTATCCACCACCGGGTTTCTATCAAGGATCTTCCCTAAAACATAACCTATCGGAGAAAATACATAATTATCCGACAATTTAGAATGCTTTAAAGAGAGCCAAACTCGTTGGTGGAATCCAGTAAGGGAACAAAGGGTCTTTTCAAATCTCATGTACATTTGTACTCTTATATGAATAATATCTATATGTTATAATAATAAATATATCATGATATAAGATTTTAATTTTGCTGCTATCGCTGAATTCATTATTAATTTAGACTTTTTTAATCTAAAAGGGGGGTGCTTATGGGTACAAAATAGTAATGAAAATAACTTGTGCATAAAAGTTAAAAAGTATTCTAAGAAAAAAAAAAAAATCTGCGACACAAGTCTCGAAAATAATCCTTTTCTGTAAATATATCCATCGCAAAATGTTTTCTACTTTTGAATTAGACAAGTTATTTGGATGGACGAAAACATCAGCAAAACCGATCACTGTTCCACATTCAACAGCCACCAAGAACACCAGCCATTCGTCGCAAAATCAACCGACGCCAATGGAAAACAAGTTTGCAGTAATTTCGTCTGGGGTTACCTGTACTGAGCACAATACGTGCAAATTCGCATTCACCCTAGATAACGAGTAGATAAAAAAAAGTATTAAATTCTCCCATGACATCCAAAACAAAGGAGGGTGCACGTGAAGAACAACATTATTTTCTTGAAATACGACAGCTTCCGAGTGGCCCAAAGGCATCAACAATGGCAAAAGCAAGACAAAGTTTTACAGTTACAGTGTCTACGCCACCATCGCTGCCACTGCCCCCGTGTTTTGCGCCTATTTATAACGACAAGAATGTTTGTCCGAAATTCACCAAGTTTGGATAGACTTTATGGCTGGGGAAAAATTTAACACATATCATATTCATTAATATGAATAATAATAATCCTGAAGGTGAAGTGAAAAGAGACAACAGAAACATGTTCGAACCTATACACAAGAAAGGCCGTATAAGTGCAGGTCAGGCACTAAGATACACTGGCACAAACAAAGCCGGTCAACGATTTCATGAACTAGGTGATAAAATAAAACTATGTTTAAAGCGGGTATTAAAGAAGGATTTTAATAGAAACATTTTAAAACACAGAACTTAAAACTTACCTTTACGAAAAATGATGCAAATCTTGCAGATTATTGCGATGCTGAGGGAGCGTATCTCTAATAAGCTAATCTCAGTTCATTGTAGAAGCACTCAAGACATGTTCGCTGATGTTCTCACGAAGGGGCTACACCGGCCGAAGCACTTGACTCTTACAGTGGCAATGAGCTTGCGTTTAGAGGAGGATGCATATATAGAGGACGTAACTGTTTGAAACCAGACCCGTACTGAGACTGTCACTGTAAATCAACCCGTTGACGGATATACCGACTGGGATGATTTCAGCGGACGCAACAGCCCACATGTCAACGATCTCGTGGGCCAAGTCGAGGTATTTCCTGTTGGAAAAGTACGAGGATAAGAGACGCGTAGCCTCTGTATATTTAAATCGAATGTTTGAATTTAAACCCTTTCAAAGGATACGGAAATTGCCGGCCCGCAATTTTCGGTTTAGTCACTCATCCCATCCACTAGTAGTTTAAATTCAAAATTTAATGTATGTAATCTAGATGACGGATCACTTGGCGGAGGTGTCATAACCGTCTTATAAGATGTACAATCTATCATCGATAAATTTTCGAAAATCGGTCTCATTATATTTTACTAGTCTAAGAAATAATACGAAGAAAATTGTAATTTATTCAATTCAGCGAGTTAAGAAAATTATAATTTTCTTAAACATAAAGAAGTGTATGAAAAAAAATGCAATTTAACTAAATAAAAAAAAATCATAAAAAATTGCAATAGCTTAAGTCAAGCTAGCGAGAAATTTATGATTTTCTTAAATACAAAGAAGCATATAAAGTGGCCATTTATTTAAGTCTGCCTCTCCAGAAAATCTATGTTTTTTTGTATAGTAGTATTTTTTTGTATATTTATAGGTTTTTAAGCACAAATTCCGAAAACAAATCCAAGAATAATATAGAAAAAGGTGTATTACGACCTATAGAAAAAGTAAGAGTGAAAGAAAAAACAATCACTGACGATGGCAGCATAGCGACGGTATAAGTGAAAAAAATGCAAGCAACTCATCGCCGAACGTGAAGTTCAGCAAACATAGATCGGCTTCTACAACGAAAAGCAATAGAGAGGCAACATGAAGCAAAGCTCCTTCACAGAGGGGGACAACAACGGACGCACGCTTTGGCGTGCCTCAAGTCTCGCCGACTTGTACCGACGGCGCTACCTTCGGGAGCTTCCTTGGCTTCAGCGTCGGTGGTAGTCCCCTGGATCCATTGGATCATCATGAAAAGTCGCATGGTGACTACATCAGTTTTGCTTCATACAATTCAGAAATGTATAAACGTAAATGGAATGGAAAAAAATTATTTACGCTAAATTTCCTAACGCTAATTTTTTTTATCAAATATGGACTATTGTTCCATATTATAAACATGCTCGTATATGGACTGGTGGCTTATTTTTTTAGTTAAAGCTAAATACTTTATTATTTGTGTAAGGACATGGCAACCAAAGCTCTTCGATGTTCCAGGTAAGTAAAGCAAAAGGTGGAATAAAGAAAAAATCTGAACCTAAAAGAAAAATAAACCTGAGCGGTGGAGCAGTAGATAACCTAAACCTGAGCTTCAGTCAATAACAGAGATGGTTCTGCATTAGGTTTAGGTAAAGTAAGTTTGGTCATTAAGTAATAATATATAACAGTGCAAGCCAATACAAGCTACAACAACAAGCTATACTAGAATTTGTCCTTTTTTGGTTTGTCTTACATAATTGTTGTCAGCGAGACAATTGTGGTATTTTTTGTTCTGAAATTTTATATTTTTTTTTCATAAGTATATAGGTTTATAGGTTATACTTATATTAAAACAAGCTATAATAAAATAAAATAAATATAAACTGGCTTTTTATTGAACCCAACGCGCTAATATACTAAAAAGGGTGTTTAGGCGTTTTATCATTTTAATATAATTAAATAAGTAGTTGCTAAAGTGGACGCGAGATGTCGTTAGTTGTCCAAGATCATCGGTGTGTTTTGCCGCACGTCAAACGGCTTGTTTATATTTTAATTCAAATTACGGTCTAAAGTGTGTTATCGTAAATAAACTGTATATCGGGTGAAAGAATATACCATTGTGTGTATGTGCGTGGTTTTATTTATCTTTTTTGGACAGGCTTCACCCGAAAATACTCAAACATTTATGGTCCTCATCGAGCCGGATTAATTAATATTAAAAATCAAGTGGGTAGGTGGTGATGTGAACATTGTTAAACAGTTGTGATAGTAAGTGAGCAAAAGGTCGTAAGTACAGTGACATTTAAAATTGTAAGTAAAATTGAACTTTATTTACATAGAAGAAAAACTTATTAAAAATTAAAAAGTGTTTGGACTTGTAAAAATTTATAAATTAATAATACCTAATTTGGACTTAGAATAATTATTAGTGAAAAAACATTTATATGTGAAATCAATGTCCAATTCTTCTAGTTTTTGTCATATCTAATAAAATTTTTATGGACTTGGTAATTAACGGACTTAATAAAACTGAATTTATCCGTGTTTAAATTAGATAAAATAAATATTGCTCACTCACTAAGTGTTAAAGACGTTACTATAAAATCGAACTATCTTTTTTTAATCATTTGATTTTCAATCATGGAGGGACTTTCTTGTGTTCAAAGAGATCTACATACAAAATGTATCAACGGCTTTGCAAGCTTCAAAAAGACTCCCAAAGCCAGACTTACACTATCATATGTCCAAACGAGGCTTGATATACTGGAAGGTTATTGGACGAAGTTTGACGCGAATCATCAGTCTATTATGTTGCAAGGAGATAAAGATAAATTAACGACGGATCCCTATTTTACTGGCAACATATACGACGCCGTTGAAGATTGCTATATTTAATACAAAACTATCTTAAAGGAGACTTTATTAACTATCAATGGATCAAACAAATGGTCACAAAACACTACCACACAAGAACATACCACAGACAATAATTCATCAGTCAAATTACCGAAAATAGTACTGCAGCAATTTACTGGAAAATACATGGAATGGCCCACATTTCACGATTTATTTGAATCGCTTATAAATGGCAATCAATCGTTGCATGGCGTACAAAAACTTCACTATCTCAAAACACACCTTGCTGGGGAAGCTGAGCAATTACTGAGACATATACCAATTATCGAAGCTAATTTTGAGCGATGTTGGGACTTGTTGAAGCAGAGGTATAACAATAAAAGGTACATCGCGAATAACATTTTAACGCGATTAGTAAATCAACGGTCATTGGCAGTCGAATCGTCATATGCATTAAAACAACTACTGGATACGACTAACGACTGCTTGGACGCCTTATCAAATATAGGCATCAAAACAGATACTTGGGATGCAATTATCATACATTTAATTAGTATGAAGCTGGATAATGAATCTCGTAAACTTTGGGAAAGTAAACTGAGTGACCTACATGCTGAATTGCCAACACTGAAAGAATTTAATACATTCCTGGAATCACGCTATAGGGCATTGGAATTTTTTGAACCAACAAAGGAGAAAGGAGAGAAAAGAATTAAGGGGAGGGAATGGACAGACAAGTCTAAAGTATTCTCTATTACAACAAAGGTCTCTTGTCCTTTCTATTCACAAGATCACCTTCTCTACCAGTGCAATGAGTTTAAGAAGGAAAATTCTAATAAAAGACGTGACTTCGTTCAAAATCACAAACTTTGCTACAACTGCTTCGCACCGAGTCACCCAGTCACACGTTGCAGAGGTCGCAACTCATGCAGACGCTGCGGACGTAGGCATCATACACTACTTCATACAGATTCAAATATTGTTACCGTACCTTCGACCGAGGGTAACTCTGCTTCGGCTTCCCGATCAGAATCATTACCAATTACATCAGAAAACCATATGTCATCTAATTTAAGTTATCATTCATCTATATCACCTGGTCAAGTATTGCTTGCTACTGCTTCAGTTAAGGTAGAACATAGGGGAGTTTTTTACACATTTAGGGTTCCCAAGCCACTTTTGTTACAGAGCGGGTTGTTCAAATGCTAAGACTTAATCAAAAATCAGTAAAAGGGGTAATATCAGGCTTGGGGGGAGATCATCTTAACGTTTCGGTTAACTCTCTTGTTAAATTTAAATTACAGTCCATTCGTGCCACGTTCAGTTGTGATGTGACAGCTTACGTTTTAGAAAAATTATCTACCAATCTGCCGGGGAAGAGATGTCACATTCATAATTGGCCGTAGTTATCTGCTTTATCTTTGGCTGATCCAGGTTATTGCACACCAAACAGGGTTGACATGTTGTTGGGAGCGGACATCTATGGACAAATTCTTATGGATGGTATCATCAGGAATCCTGCAGGTACTTTAATCGCGCAAAATACTCGACTTGGATGGATTCTTTCAGGGCGTGTTGACATCCAAAATCACCACCCCAACAACAATATCATCAGCTTGCATATCAAAGAAGACACAAACGATTTGCTTCGACGATTTTGGGAAATCGAAACCGAACAACCCAAGTCAATACTATCTACAGAAGATCAGATGTGTGAAAACCATTACCAAACTAATACAACGAGGGATCACGACGGTCGATACATCGTTCAACTACCTTTCAGAGATACTGATCCTGCGTGTCCAAATTTTTCGAACGCAAATTTGTGACGTTAGTACGCCGACCACTCTACTTTACATTTTACAAAATTTTAAATTTGGCGCCATTTCTGAAGATACCTGCTAGGCGCAGGGTACGCGGCCTAGCATTGCCGTTGATGTAGGCTTAAATTTTCTATATCTTCAAGACACGGATTTTTACGCAAAATAGTGTCCAACTTTGTGCGAATCTTTTCTGATATTGAATTAGGAAGGGCGTTGGCGAGTTCGATCATTGTTTCCAGGATTTCTATTGATTTATATAGAGGAAAGATTTTTTGTTTCCAATTTTTCTGTGGTCATCGTCACCTAGGTCCCTCCCTACACGTATCTCCCGCCCTCTACTAAACGAAATATGCACGATTGGGAAAAAAGGCTAAAATATGCATTAACGCCGTAATTATGCATATGTAAATATGCAAATGCATATTGCATATTGCAAATCGGCTATCACTAGTTTTATCAGTATTATTTCACTGTAATGTCGTATCAATAAAAATATGATGTTATAGTTTTTTTTTTAATTTTTCCGCAGAACTATTGGAGGAGGAGCGTCCCAAATTGACTACATCTAGGAAAACAGTAGATCTAGATCAAAAGGCTTTTCAGAACACTGTGATTGTGGTGGAAAACTCTTACGTGTGTCCTTTCGACTCGACCTACAGCGATTACTATTGCGTCTACTGTCGAGACATATTCACAGACCCTCAGAAGCTCAGAAATCACAATTTGACCCAGGAACCGACACAATTTCAGACCCTATTCCTCAAAAAGACCCCACAAATAGACGTGACCCGCGTGGACTGTCGACTGTGCACAAAAGATTGAAGACATTGACTCGTTCAAGTTTCACATAACAAGCGTTCACGGGAAATTCTTATACGACGTTACTAATGAATTTTTAAAGTACCGCCTCACTCTTTGCAATCTGTCTTGCACCGAGTGTAATGTGGCTTTTCCTTTTTTCCACGCGTTAAAAGAGCACATGGCTGAACATTTCGGCACGTGTATTTGCGACGTGTGCGGCGTACATTATTTCGAAGAGGGTGGATGAGAATTTTCCATGCAAGGAGTGCGGGAAAATATTCAAATCTAAACACAGTAGGTATCTGCACACGGCTAGGACTCACAAGAAGGAGCCCGCGTACCAGTGCAATAAATGCGATGAAGTGCTGTTCTCTTACTTATTGCGCTACAGGCACATGATCGAAGTGCACGGGCAGCAAAGATTGCGTACAGTACAGTACATATAGTTATTAAAATGACAATACGACGAAAGGGGGACGCTTATGGATACGCAATTCTGTGGAAATGATCCAGAGATAATAGCTGAAGCGGCAATGTGATGAATCGATAATATTTTCTTATTGTATGGATTAGTTTAATCTCTCAACTCACTCAATGCACTCGGTAGTCTTGTGATTTAGACAAGGGACGGACAGAGGATTTCACTTGATGTAAATATAAAATTTGTAAATTTATGATAAATGTTTCCTGTCGTCTACCGAGTTAGTATTTAATTTTTTAATTAAAGACGGTACAAAAACAGCGAAAGTTCTTAAAATAATGCCATTTTTATTGCAATACATTCAAGTAAGTATTTTTCCAAATTTTTAGAAACCCAAATTTGTGACGTTAGTACGCCGACCACTCTACTTTACATTTTACAAAATTTTAAATTTGGCGCCATTTCTGAAGATACCTGCTAGGCGCAGGGTACGCGGCCTAGCATTGCCGTTGATGTAGGCTTAAATTTTCTATATCTTCAAGACACGGATTTTTACGCAAAATAGTGTCCAACTTTGTGCGAATCTTTTCTGATATTGAATTGGGAAGGGCGTTGGCGAGTTTGACCATTGTTTCCAGGATTTCTATTGATTTATATAGAGGAAAGATTTTTGTTTCCAATTTTTCTGTGGTCATCGTCACCTAGATCCCTCCCTACACGTATCTCCCGCCCTCTACTAAACGAAATATGCACGATTGGGAAAAAAGGCTAAAATATGCATTAACGCCGTAATTATGCATATGTAAATATGCAAATGCATATTGCATATTGCAAATCGGCTATCACTAGTTTTATCAGTATTATTTCACTGTAATGTCGTATCAATAAAAATATGATGTTATAGTTTTTTTTTTTAATTTTTCCGCAGAACTATTGGAGGAGGAGCGTCCCAAATTGACTACATCTAGGAAAACAGTAGATCTAGATCAAAAGGCTTTTCAGAACACTGTGATTGTGGTGGAAAACTCTTACGTGTGTCCTTTCGACTCGACCTACCGCGATTACTATTGCGTCTACTGTCGAGACATATTCACAGACCCTCAGAAGCTCAGAAATCACAATTTGACCCAGGATCCGACACAATTTCAGACCCTATTCCTCAAAAAGACCCCACAAATAGACGTGACCCGCGTGGACTGTCGACTGTGCACAAAAGATTGAAGACATTGACTCGTTCAAGTTTCACATAACAAGCGTTCACGGGAAATTCTTATACGACGTTACTGTAGCGACATAGTAAGCAAAAATAGTGCGCATCAGCAAGTTTGTCCAGACAGGCGCGGCTCGATCGCGTCACCGCAGTCGCATTGTAAGTGATCTTCACAACACACGTTATCGAGCCCGACCTGCCTGGTAAAATCAGATCACGTCAGTTAATAAGTGACATTTGCTAAAGTTGAGTGGAATAAATAATCTGGAGTACAGATAGTGTTTCATTGAGCTCAGGACACACACCCAACTTTACAGTGGTGACCCCGACGTGATCTCTTACTGGGCAAGTACGGTGCAAACAAAAAGTATCGCGAACTCAAAATAAAATGGCTCAGTCGACCGCTACGCAGGCGAGTGCAGCGTCACAGAGGACAGCACCAGCAGAAGCAACAGGGCACGGTAGCGCGGAGCTCATACAAGAAATCCGAAACATGGTTTTGACAGTGAAACAACTTCGTGGGGAAGTAAATGAACTACGGTCCAGGTCAACAGCAAAGAATTTCGGCTATAGTAGAAATAGGTCGAGTTCACGGTCACGTACAAAGGGAGCAGGAAGCGACCCCAAATGGTTATGCAAGTACCATTTTAAGTTTAGAGTCAACGCGAAGAAATGTCTGCAACCCTGCGCTTGGACGCAACAGCAGCAAACTACAGCATCACCAGCGCAGTTTGCGTGGCAGCCACCGCAGGGAAACTAGATGCGGTACACTCTAACGCGGTGAGAGAACCACCGTTGCCATCAGAAAACCACCGTTTAGGGGTCATGGACTACAAAAGTGGTATGACCTTTTTAATCGACACCGGAGCAAACGTTTCAGTAGTGCCGTTAAATAAGTGCAATGTAAGTAATCGTCGCGAGTACAATTATAAACTGTATGCAGCGAATAACTCAGAAATAAAGACTTATGGTGTCGCGACGATGGAACTCAATTTAGGTTTACGTAGAGCATTTAAGTGGCCATTCATTATTTGTGACGTGCAACAACCCATCATAGGGGCTGACTTTCTAAAGACTTATAAGTTAGTAGTAGATCTTTACAATAGGAAATTAATTGATAATGTTACTGAATTAAGTTCATACGGTAAAATTGTACGTTGTGATCAGGCTTCCGTAAAAAGTATTCAAGATGATAACCCATACCGTGATATCTTGGAGCAATACGCGGAAATCACAAAACCCATATCGTGTAGGGGACCCGCTAAACACAGCGTTAAGCATGTTATCGAAACAACAGGCCCTCCGGTATACGCGCGCGCGAGGCCGCTACCGCGAGATAGGTACGAAAAAGTAAAGGAAGAATTTAGGAACATGCAGGTATTAGGCATCTGTAGGCCAAGCAAGAGTCCTTGGGCTAGCCCTCTTCACGTGGTTCCGAAGAAAGACGGTCAAATCAGGCCGTGCGGAGACTACAGGAGACTGAATGCAGTCACGAAACCAGACCGTTATCCCATACCTAGGTTACAAGATTTCACCTACGGACTAACAGGTAAGAATATATTTTCTACATTAGATATAAATCGTGCTTACCATGCCATAGAGGTAGCCCAGGAAGACATCGAGAAGACAGCTATTATCACTCCTTTCGGTCTATATGAATTTCCAAGGTTATGTTTTGGATTACGGAACGCAGCGCAAACTTTTCAACGGTTCATGAATGCGACGTTACAGGATATAGAATCCTTCGTAGACGAAGACGGAGCTCAGTCATGTTTATTTTGTTACATCGACGATGTTATTGTAGCCTCAGAAACCGAAAAAGCGCACAAGGAGCATTTGAAACAAATATTTGCAAAATTCAACAAAAACGGTTTAACAATCAACCTTAGTAAATGCGTATTCGGACGAACAGAAGTCGAGTACTTAGGATACCTCGTATGAAGTCAGGGTTTGAAACCGCGCGAAGACAAAGTAAAGGCTATAATAGACTATCCGCGACCAGAAACGGTAGAGCAGCTTAGGCGATTTCTCGGGATGGTTAACTTCTATAGGGCACATTTAAATAAAGCAGCAAGCGATCAAATGCATTTAAATAAATTTCTGCATAATTCCAAGAAAAAAGATCAAACTAAAATCGAATGGGACAGTGACGCAATCACTGCGTTTATGCGATGTAAGGACAGCTTAAAAAGCGCCGTTACATTGTCGCATCCACTGGCAGACGTTCCGCTAGCGCTTATGACGGACGCATCGGGCACTGCAGTAGGCAGCGTTTTGCAACAAAAAGTAAATAACGTGTGGAAACCCTTAGGTTATTTTTCAAAAGTTTTTTCAGAAACTCAGAAACAATACAGTACATACAACAAGGAATTACTTGCTATTTATATGTCCATATAAGCCACTTTAGGAATATAATCGAAGGCAGAAGATTGATAGTGAACACAGACCATAAGCCACTTACGTCAGCATTAAGCAAAGTAGGTACGGCTAAGGAGACGCCAAGAAGAGCGAGACAGCTAATGTTCATCAGCGAATTTACAAGTGAAATATTGCATATAAGCGGTTCGCAGAATCAGGTTGCTGTCGCGCATCGAAACAATAGTTTGTCCAACAGTAATCAATTTCGAAGAATTGTCGCATGCGCAAGATAACGATTCGCAACTGGCACAGCTCATAGCTAGCGAAAAAAATATAAAGACGCTGACTATAGCAGGCTCCAATAAAATGCTGTATTGTGAAATATCAACAAGCAACGCTAGACCTTATTTGCCTAGTAAATTCAGATTAGCCGCTTTCCAGTCAATTCATAATATTAGTCACCCAGGTATTAGAACTACAAGAAAAATGGTAGCGCAAAGATTTTATTGGCCAGAAATGAATAAGGATGTAGGCATTTGGACTAAGTCCTGTTTACAGTGCCAAAAGGCAAAAGTTCACCGTCATACAGTATCGGACTTAGGGCATTTTCAGAGTACAGAGAGGTTCATGCATTTGCATGCGGATTTAGTTGGCCCATTACCCACTACTAGTCAAGGTTATAGATACTTACTAACTATGATAGATCGTAGCACACGATGGCCAGAAGCCATACCCATAATTGACATGACAGCAGAAACAGTAGCAAAGACCTTGTATGATAATTGGATATGTAGATACGGATGCCCAAGTGTTATTACGACCGATCAGGGTCGGCAGTTTGAGAGTGATCTATTTAGAAGCCTCATGAAGCTTTTAGGGATCCACAAGATACGTACTACGGCATTCCACCCCCAGAGCAACGGAAGGGTCGAAAGGTTCCATAGGCAGATGAAAGTTGCGATAACAGCTAGGATGACAGACAACGTTTCCTGGTTAGACGAGCTTCCAACGGTTTTGCTAGGACTTAGAGCTGTATGTAAATCTGGTAGCGACGTCAGCTCAGCAGAAATGGTATTCGGTCATGTATTAAGGTTACCTGGAGATTTTTATACAGAGCCAACAGTAGATTATAATGACACATTTTCTTACGTACAGAAACTTAGGTCGATCATCAATAATAAGCCCATGTCACGAGCAGGTAGCAATTTGAGAAAAATATTTGTATGTAAAGACTTGGAAACTTGTTCTCACGTTTTTATTAGAGATGATACGGTAAGGAAACCTCTTACTCCTAACTACGTTGGTCCATATATGGTTATAAGTAGGAGACCAAAAATGTATAGGGTACAGTTAGAGAACAGACAAAAAGAAATATCAATAGATAGGTTAAAACCGGCATTTTTATTAGAAGGAGACACTAGCGATTTAGAACAAAGTAAGACAGTAGCTAAGGACGCAGATGTGCAGAAAACGCCATCAGAGGTTCAAGCGCAAACGCCTCTTACTCATACCACACGTAGTGGTAGAGTTGTAAACAAGCCAGTAAGGTTTTTAATCGATGAGTAGGTCAGGTCGTTAACCGGTACGATTTACGTCATATGTGACACGTTAGGTGCATTGCACAATTAGTAACAGTTAAAATGCCAATAATAATTTATATTACCAGACAAAAAATTTCGCAACATCTAATTTGATGAGTAAGATTATTGTTGTAATAAATAGGCACGACTAAAAGTGCGTAAAGAGGAAGGTTTATATTATGTAGTTATTTCCTTTGTGTATTATTATTATATTACCATGTGTTACTGTTATGTTATGTTCGCTATTGTATACCTATAGTAATGATAAATCGTCCTTTTACATTTTATATACATTATTTTTATCGTTTACATATACTTACTAATCTTTGTCAAAAATGCTATTTAATGTGTTGTTTAAAATATACTATAATCAATTGTTTCCCAAACTTAACATGTATGTACAGTACTCATACTCATGTATGTACAGGCTTAAATTTTCTGTATCTTCAAGACACGGATTTTTACGCAAAATAGTGTCCAACTTTGTGCGAATCTTTTCTGATATTGAATTGGGAAGGGCGTTGGCGAGTTCGATCATTGTTTCCAGGATTTCTATTGATTTATATAGAGGAAAGATTTTTGTTTCCAATTTTTCTGTGGTCATCGTCACCTAGATCCCTCCCTACACGTATCTCCCGCCCTCTACTAAACGAAATATGCACGATTGGGAAAAAAGGCTAAAATATGCATTAACGCCGTAATTATGCATATGTAAATATGCAAATGCATTTTGCATATTGCAAATCGGCTATCACTAGTTTTATCAGTATTATTTCACTGTAATGTCGTATCAATAAAAATATGATGTTATAGTTTTTTTTTTTAATTTTTCCGCAGAACTATTGGAGGAGGAGCGTCCCAAATTGACTACATCTAGGAAAACAGTAGATCTAGATCAAAAGGCTTTTCAGAACACTGTGATTGTGGTGGAAAACTCTTACGTGTGTCCTTTCGACTCGACCTACAGCGATTACTATTGCGTCTACTGTCGAGACATATTCACAGACCCTCAGAAGCTCAGAAATCACAATTTGACCCAGGAACCGACACAATTTCAGACCCTATTCCTCAAAAAGACCCCACAAATAGACGTGACCCGCGTGGACTGCCGACTGTGCACAAAAGATTGAAGACATTGACTCGTTCAAGTTTCACATAACAAGCGTTCACGGGAAATTCTTATACGACGTTACTAATGAATTTTTAAAGTACCGCCTCACTCTTTGCAATCTGTCTTGCACCGAGTGTAATGTGGCTTTTCCTTTTTTCCACGCGTTAAAAGAGCACATGGCTGAACATTTCGGCACGTGTATTTGCGATGTGTGCGGCGTACATTATTTCGAAGAGGGTGGATGAGAATTTTCCATGCAAGGAGTGCGGGAAAATATTCAAATCTAAACACAGTAGGTATCTGCACACGGCTAGGATTCACAAGAAGGAGCCCGCGTACCAGTGCAATAAATGCGATGAAGTGCTGTTCTCTTACTTATTGCGCTACAGGCACATGATCGAAGTGCACGGGCAGCAAAGATTGCGTACAGTACAGTACATATAGTTATTAAAATGACAATACGACGAAAGGGGGACGCTTATGGATACGCAATTCTGTGGAAATGATCCAGAGATAATGGCTGAAGCGGCAATGTGATGAATCGATAATATTTTCTTATTGTATGGATTAGTTTAATCTCTCAACTCACTCAATGCACTCGGTAGTCTTGTGATTTAGACAAGGGACGGACAGAGGATTTCACTTGATGTAAATATAAAATTTGTAAATTTATGATAAATATTTCCTGTCGTCTACCGAGTTAGTATTTAATTTTTTAATTAAAGACGGTACAAAAACAGCGAAAGTTCTTAAAATAATGCCATTTTTATTGCAATACATTCAAGTAAGTATTTTTCCAAATTTTTAGAAACCCAAATTTGTGACGTTAGTACGCCGACCACTCTACTTTACATTTTACAAAATTTTAAATTTATCGCCATTTCTGAAGATACCTGCTATGCGCAGGGTACGCGGCCTAGCATTGCCGTTGATGTAGGCTTAAAATTTCTGTATCTTCAAGACACGGATTTTTACCCAAAATAGTATCCAACTTTGTGCGAATCTTTTCTGATATTGAATTAGGAAGGGCGTTGGCGAGTTCGATCATTGTTTCCAGGATTTCTATTGATTTATATAGAGGAAAGATTTTTGTTTCCAATTTTTCTGTGGTCATCGTCACCTAGGTCCCTCCCTACACGTATCTCCCGCCCGCTACTAAACGAAATATGCACGATTGGAAAAAAAAGGCTAAAATATGCATTAACGCCGTAATTATGCATATGTAAATATGCAAATGCATATTGCATATTGCAAATCGGCTATCACTAGTTTTATCAGTATTATTTCACTGTAATGTCGTATCAATAAAAATATGATGTTATAGTTTTTTTTTTAATTTTTCCGCAGAACTATTTGAGGAGGAGCGTCCCAAATTGACTACATCTAGGAAAACAGTAGATCTAGATCGAAAGGCTTTTCAGAACACTGTGATTGTGGTGGAAAACTCTTACGTGTTTCCTTTCGACTCGACCTACAGCGATTACTATTGCGTCTACTGTCGAGACATATTCACAGACCCTCAGAAGCTCAGAAATCACAATTTGACCCAGGAACCGACACAATTTCAGACCCTATTCCTCAAAAAGACCCCACAAATAGACGTGACCCGCGTGGACTGTCGACTGTGCACAAAATATTGAAGACATTGACTCGTTCAAGTTTCACATAACAAGCGTTCACGGGAAATTCTTATACGACGTTACTAATGAATTTTTAAAGTACCGCCTCACTCTTTGCAATCTGTCTTGCACCGAGTGTAATGTGGCTTTTCCTTTTTTCCACGCGTTAAAAGAGCACATGGCTGAACATTTCGGCACGTGTATTTGCGATGTGTGCGGCGTACATTATTTCGAAGAGGGTGGATGAGAATTTTCCATGCAAGGAGTGCGGGAAAATATTCAAATCTAAACACAGTAGGTATCTGCACACGGCTAGGACTCACAAGAAGGAGCCCGCGTACCAGTGCAATAAATGCGATGAAGTGCTGTTCTCTTACTTATTGCGCTACAGGCACATGATCGAAGTGCACGGGCAGCAAAGATTGCGTACAGTACAGTACATATAGTTATTAAAATGACAATACGACGAAAGGGGGACGCTTATGGATACGCAATTCTGTGGAAATGATCCAGAGATAATGGCTGAAGCGGCTATGTGATGAATCGATAATATTTTCTTATTGTATGGATTAGTTTAATCTCTCACGTCATTCAATGCATTCGGTAGTCTTGTGATTTAGACAAGGGACGGACAGAGGTTTTCACTTGATGTAAATATAAAATGTGTAAATTTATGATAAATGTTTCCTGTCGTCTACCGAGTTAGTTTCATTTAACCATTGTTGCGATCTGCAAATATTTGTAATATTTTTTTGTAGCGTTGTGCATACACAAAAACGAAGGAAGTCTTTATTGAAAAAGTAATCCTGAACTTATGATAATATTACAATCACCTATCGACTTTAACCGTGTTGGAATTTTTTTTTTGTTGGCTTATTTGCAATCAGTCATGAAGACTATGAGCAAGTTTGTTGAGTGAGGTTTGTTTTAGCAGAGCAGCTTTCCACTGAAAGCATCGACCCATTCTGTAAGTAAGAAACTAGAGGCGGCTCTCCAGTTCCAGTATACTGTGACGCTTCAATCTTTTAATATTCTTTTGTGTAGTCAGTTGGCGAGCTAGTTCGTTCGGATGGTGAATCAGTCGGTCCTTGTACTTAGTAGCCAAACTGCGAATCTCCTCTTTGATGGTTTTAACTAGGAGGTGTTCATGAATCTCGTCATTTTTTATGTACCATGGCACACATGGTATCGTCCTCAGGTGCTTATTTTGCTGACGTTGAAGGATTGCAATATTGGAGTCACTAGCGGTGCCCCAGAGCTGTAGTCCATATTTCCATATTGGTTGGAGAATTTGTTTATAGATAAGAAGCTTGTTGTCGGTGCTTAGTTTTGACTTTATACTTAGTTCTTGTTTTTTTTATTTTACCTATATGTTGTTTCCAGGTCAATCGGCGATTACGGTGTATTCCCAAGTACTTGACGCAGTCTCTGTGGGGCAGGGGATTTCCACCAAGCTTACCAAACGGACAGTTGCCCTTGTTGAGCATAAATGTGACGTGCACTGATTTTGAAGCACTAGCCTTTACTTTCCAGCTTTGGAGCCACTTGTCAATTTTGTCAAGGCCATTTTGTAGAAGATCTGATGCTACTTGCTTACCTTTGTTGCTTGCCAATATCGCTGTATCGTCAGCAAATGTAGCAATTGTAGTGCCTGGTGTTGCCGGGAGGTCATGCGTGTACAATGTATACAGCAAAGGTCCGAGGACAGATCCCTGAGGGATTCCAGCCTTGACAACGTAGAAGGGGGATATGGATTCGCCAACTTTGACACAAAATATCCGCTTTGTGAGGTAAGACCTAAATATAGGGTAGTAAACGTGCGATATATTATGTTTAATTTTGCAAAGTAGTCCATCATGCCACACCCTATCAAAGGCCTGCTGAATATCCAGAAACGCCGCCGAACAATATTCTCTTTGCTCTAACTAAAGCTTTCCTCACTTTGTCATAGACTCTATGTACCTGCTCCACGGTTCCATGTTGTTCTCTAAATCCAAATTGGTGGTCCGGTATAATTTTATGTTCTATCAAAATTGGCATGATCCTCTGTAGGAGTATTTTCTCAAATAATTTTGATAGGGTAGGAAGTAGACTGATTGGTCTGTATGAGGTCTTTTCTTTTGCGGGTTTGCCTGTCTTGTGGATCATTATGATTTCGGATACATTCCATAATTGCGGAAAGCATCCTATTCGTAATAGCGCATTGAAAATTGTGGCGAGGAGGACAAACGCCTTTCGTGGTAACTGCAGCAGAATCTCCTTAGTAATCAAGTCATAACCAGGTGCTTTTTTACTCTCCATACGTTGCAATGTTCTTGCGATCTCTACAGGTGAGACCGGTTTAGCTGGAAGATCCATTTGAAAGTCCTGGCTAAGAACCGAGTTTACAAAATTTTCGGAGTCCCGTTCTAAAGATTCATTTTGTTAGAACACGCTACTTAAGTGTTTGGCGAATAGATCGGCTTTTTCTTGACTTGTGCGAACCCACCTATCACCAATTTTTAGAGGTGGTTGTGGTAATTTCGGTCTATCGCACCATTTAACAAGCTTCCAGAGCGCGTAATCGGATGATTTTGTATCTGATGCGGAAGCTAATTTTTCTTGGAGTGTCAAGTTGTTTACATGTTTTATTGCTTTTTTAAGTTCCACAATAGCTTTATTTAGTGCCCTTTTATCATCTGGGTGACGACTCATTTGCCAGACTCGACGCAATCTTCGTTTCTCACCAATCATATCCTTGATCTCCAATGGAATGTTACCACCAGGCTTCTGTTCAATTACAGGGGTACTTTTCCAACAGGTATTAGATTAGTGAGGTGTAGTATTGCAAGTTCAGCCTCTTCCGCCTCCTTCAATCTGATATTGAGGTCGAGATTATCTTCAATGTATTCCCTAAAGCATTGCCAGTACGTGTGTTTATTGCACAATCTTGCAGGTCCCTCCGTTTCGATTACAGTTGTGCTGATTGTGAGTATAACTGGAGTATGATCCGAGGATCCATCCAAACAAGGTTCAGTCTTAGTGTATAGATTTCGTAATCCTTTGGCCACAAAGAAGTCTATGAGGTCCGGTGTTCGATTTTGGTCTGCAGGCCAACTTGTGGGTTCAGACGATGAGATCACTTGCATGTTACATTTATCTAGGCATGATTTCAGCTGTCTCCCCCTCGTCGTAGTCAGCCTAGATCCCCAGTGCACGTGTTTGCTATTCCAGTCACCTCCCGCCAAAAATCGATTGCCAAGACCTGACAGGAAATGTCAGCGTCTATTTTGTGTTTAGGCGGGCAATATACGGCTGTAACATTTATATTCCCCTCCTTGTCTTCTATGGCTACAGTCGTAGCTTGAATGTGATTCGTTTTATATTGCGGCATTGGATGGTGTTTTATATGTTCTCGTGAACCTTCTACACCTCCTACAGCTTGAATTATGATAATATTGATGAATTCAATTATGAATTAATTTAATCTTTACAATTCGATTGCCTTCTATTACATTATTTATTCATATTATACAATGCAGATCCCGTATTTGAAACGTGACAGCGTGGGAGACGTCTGGTGCGTAGATTATACGTCTACTGAATTAAACATTTGTATTGAACCCGGAATACTTAGTGTATGTTAAGAGTTCATTAAAACACTTGAATATAGTGATTGATGTATTAATTGGACATCTCAAAAATGTGAGCATACATGGGTGTGTAGCGACAGCATATAGCGCCAGCAGTTTTAGCCCTCCAAGTACAGTCTCATGTGAGCGTCATAGGCGCTGGACGCGCCCCGACGCGCCATGTAATGTCGAAATAAATAAGTAAATGGAGTCAGAACTTTATCATTTCAATCAGCCCCACGAAGACCTAACAGGTGTTTGTGTGCGTACAGGAAGCGTTGCACATATAGTTATTAAAATGACAATACGACGAAAGGGGGACGCTTATGGATACGCAATTCTGTGGAAATGATCCAGAGATAATGGCTGAAGCGGCTATGTGATGAATCGATAATATTTTCTTATTGTATGGATTAATTTAATCTCTCACGTCATTCAATGCATTCGGTAGTCTTGTGATTTAGACAAGGGACGGACAGAGGTTTTTACTTGATGTAAATATAGAATGTGTAAATTTATGATAAATGTTTCCTGTCTTCTACCGAGTTAGTTTCATTTTACCATTGTTGCGAACTGCCAAAAATATTGTAATATTTTTTTTTGTAGCGTTGTGCATACACAAAAACGAGAGGAATTCTTTATTGAAAAAGTAATTCTGAACTCATGATAATATTACAATCACCTAGCGACTTCAACCGTGTTGGAAAATGAAATAAACAAAAATCAACCATCAAATGGAACAACAGCAAAATGTCGCCGTGCAGAAGCAAAACCGATCACTATTCTACCTTCAAAACCTTCCGCTCTGCCAGAGCTATGAATCGTCTGGTGCGTAGATTATACGTCTACTGAATTAAAGATTTGTATTGAACCCGGAATTTGTATTGAACCGTGTATGTTAAGAGTTCATTAGAACACTTGAATATTGTGATTGATGTATTAATTGGAGATCGCAAACATGTGAGCATACATGGGTTGTAGCGTGTTCATACACTTATCACTCCTGGATGCGCTACTAACCTGGATAACGCCTCAGATCCTGTATTTTATATATTTTTCGGCCTACATGTTATTTACGTATTCGTTATTCGTTTTTAGTTACAACCTCACTTCTAAACTCGAATTGTCCTGGCCATATATCATTAATATTTTCAAAATTTAATGTTTAAAATAGGATTTCGAAGGTTCTCCAGCCGGCTATATAAGGCCATGAGACTGTTACGAAGGGTTAGTGTTGTCATTCCTTTCGTACAACATTGTGACTCTGGGCTGTCTTGCCTCCACCACTTCTACCTCGTGGCGTTCCGTAAGTCAGAGCTGAGACTCCAGACGCACTCTTCACCGTATCGCCCCAGGAGTGTCATTGATACTCTGGGCTGTGTCGACCTCATAACGTCACTGCTGCTCTACGGACGAAGCTGCTAAACCACTCCTGTCGGCCGTCTACCTACAGACGCGTGCTGCTAGCTCACGTCCCTGCTGCTCCCTGGACAAGGCTCCTGAACCACACTCCTGTCGGCCTTCCGCCTGACACGTGCTGCGAGCTCACGCCCCTGCTGCTCTCTAGACAAAGCGGCCATATAGGCTTCTGTCTTCGTTCTGTCCTCGTTTGTTTGATTTTTTTTTTTTTTATTTCATTACACACTACACAATTATCATCCTCCCATTTTTATATAGCATTTGTAAATATTCTTTTAAAAATTATATCTGTAAATCCCTTATTATCATTTTTTTTATTTTTAACCGTCGCTTCACGACAGGGTGTGTAGCGACAGTCAGCAGTTTTAGCCCTCCCATGACAGTCTCATGTGAGTGTCATAGGCGCCGGACGCGCCATGTAATATCGAAATTGCATCGAATTGCACAGTTTAATTTTTTTTTAATTATTATGAAATTTTAATATAACAGAAGTCGGACTTACGAGATGGTGTGATTGCTTTAGACCTTTGCAGATCCTTGAGGAATTATGCATCGATAATAGATACTAGGTTTCTCTAGGCACTACTGCGTGGCACTTTTGCACAGCTAAAACTACTAAGTCTAGAAAGTTGAAAATTTGAACATAGTTTTAGTTTTTAACATAAGCTTCCACTAATATTGAATTATTGAAAATTGTAACTACATGCCAAAGTTGGGGTGGATCGCTAGAATTCATCATTTTTTTTTTCTATTACTCTCATTAAAATTAAACACATTCAAAAGGATTTCTTCAAGCATTCTGTTTAAATATTCTCTTACAGGTATATTTTGATGGTGATGGATTACCAGACAAAGTTTGTTCTGAATGCATTCAGAAACTTAGCAGTGCATACATATTTAAACAACAGTGTGAGCGAGCAGACCTTGAGCTACGAAGGAATTACGTACCTCCACCAGGCTATTTATTTTATTTTAAGTTATCAAAGCCACAGAGAGCTTCTTTATTCTGTATAATAATAAAAATTCAGCTTCTGTATGTTTGTGTCCACAAAATACAAAAACTAGGAGATGGATTTACTTAATATTTTCACACAATATTGCATTTTAACAGAACAAGTGAGCAAATATGTTTTATTTTCGCGAGTGCCGATGGCGACGGGTTATATTTCGGGGAAGGAAATCAATGTTCCGTTACCGTAACGGACTATCGTCCAATTTCAAATTTCGCGCTACCGATGAACGATGTTTGACGTTCGGATAAGCACAGTGACAACGGCATCATGACACCATTAAAAGGGCCTTACGAAAACTAAAATAACATGATCAAAGAAAAATTAATGACAATGCCTACTTCAAGGAAGATACATATCAAATAACTCAAGAAGCATACCTGCAAGCTTCGGAACTATTCAGCGCATTTGCTGAACGGATTCAGGAAACTAGACAGCGCTCGTCGTCAATTCAATCTCAAAACTCTGGATTTCAAGCAGTGCCAGGACATGTTTCACAATTTGACGGATAGTTGTCGGACTGGCTTCCATATAAAGACCTATTCGAGTCAATGAGTCGATGCAACAAATGCGCAAAAAGGCATCATACTTCAATATATCGACATGATTTATCTGCTAAATCATCAGGTGAAGCCATCTCTAGAGAAGCGCAGGCTAACGTTGCTTCAGTTTATCACGTTTCAACCGCACCACAAATTCTTCTAGCAACTTTATTTATCTAGCGACTTTTTCTTTGAATAAAGTCGTGATTCGATTACAAATTATTTTGCTATTGTTTTATTATATGATTTTTCAAACATTTCACCTGTAGGGCAGGCAATTGTGTTATTGATTATTAGACATCGGATTATATGCACTGACGCAAAGTGCCAAAATATGCACTAAAAACTATTGATATGCCCAAAATATAATATGCACAATGCAAAATCAAAAAGCCATTTTTATTTTTATATATTTTAAATAAAGTCAGTACAAAAACAGCGAAAATTCTTAAAATTATGCCATTTTTGTTACAATACATACAATTAAGTATTATTCCAAATTTTTCGATCTGTAAGATGCGTTCACTAAGAACAAATAATTGATAAATGTTCCTTAAAGAGATAGTCACACTAAATGCGTAGAAACTTAGAACATAGAACTTAGAAAAATCACTTGGATTGGAATATATTATCCTCATATTATTCATCCATAAATTTTTGGATTATTCCCAGTGGTTCCGTTGAAGTAGGTAGATCCGGTGCGGAGCTAGAGACTTTTATATCAAACAGTTCCGAGGGGCAATCATCAATTAAAAACTACCATAAAAGGACTGAAAATTCATCCTCACAAGTACAAGAAACTCTACTAATAATATGGAGTAAAATAAATTGTAAATAGAATTGGAATTATATTATTTCGCTAATGTGGCGGTTTAGAATATGTATTACCTCATCTCCGTAAGCCTAATGAAAGAATTCTGTCTGTAACTACAAAATGGCGGAAATGACTCTTGTGGGTTATTCCTTCACATATGATTCGGCCCGTCGATTTCTGTCCCTTGTCGTTCTCCTCCTTCTGGGGCCGACATAACACCACATCCAAGTGACGCACGAGCCTTGGGCTTCGCTCACTCTCCCTCGTCGTCATTAGGTGCTCCTTCTTAACACGATGAGTTTTTTTATTTTCAGAACCCACTCCAAACAATCCACATCAACTCGAAAAAGGATCAAAGACGAGGAGATGTGTAGGATGCTACGAAAAACTTCGCACCTTCTTATCAAGTCGTGAGGCTGACAAAAAACCAAAGAAAATTCTCACAGAATGTATCGGTTGCAAAAAATATTATTGTTTGACCTGTTTTAATAAAAAGAATCCATAACTACAATTAAAAAAAATCGACATTTTTTTTCCCATCACTAAATAATATGAAAAACTGCCCTTTTTCAGTGCGGTATGGGATATAAGACCCCACATTTTATTTTACCTATAGAATCTAAACTAAATAATCTGCCCACAGGCGGCGGCAGATTTAGGTTAATCAACTCATTGATAATAATAATCGCGACAAAAACCGTACAATTCGCCTTATTTGGCGCCAAAAAAAGGATTTTTGTCTCCTGTGGGCGGTGCGGTTTACTAAGCCTCGTGCCGCTACAACCTCTGGTTCAGAACGAGGTTTCAAACGTCTCGTAACGCAGTAATGGAAAGTACAGATAAATCAGTGCCGCTGGGAACGTGTTAAGACCTCTCAAGCCTCGCGTAGTTCGCCGCCGTGGAAACGAGATCCCGAGACACAGAACCGCTCTCGCCATTCGTCGACTACTCTCTGCTTTTCCCGTGGGATCAGGCGCTCGTCCCACAAATGGAACAACAGCAAAATGTCGCCGTGCAGAAAAGCAAAACCGATCACTATTCTACCTTCAAAACCTTCCGCTCTGCCAGAGCTATGAATCGTCTGGTACGTAGATTATACGTCTACTGAATTAAACATTTGTATTGAACCCGGAATACTTAGTGTATGTTAAGAGTTCATTAAAACACTTGAATATAGTGATTGATGTATTAATTGGAGATAGCAAAAATGTCAGCATACATGGGTGTGAAGCGACAGCATATAGCGTCAGCAGTTTTAGCACTCCAATGACAGTCTCATATGAGCGTCATAGGCGCCGGACGCGCCCCCGACGCGCCATGTAATATCGAAATAAGTAATTGGAGTCAGAACTTTATTATTTCAATCAGCCCCACGAAGACCTAACAGGTGTTTGTGTGCGTACAGGAAGCGTTGTACATATAGTTATTAAAATGACGATATGACGAAAGGGGGACGCTTATGGATACGCAATTCTGTGGAAATGATTCGGAGATAATGGCTGAAGCGGCAATGTGATGAATCGATAATATTTATTTTCTTATTGTATGGATTACAAAATATTTTCAAATTGACAATTGGCAATCGGCAAAAGACAAACAGCAAACTTTAAAAATCACATTTTCGTTGTTTTCACACATTTGTATTTTGTTCATATTAAAATAAAAATATTATTAGAAATAATAACAGTTTTGAAATATAACCGCTCTCTCACATTCTAAATTACTTTAAGGCGATTTGAATAAAGTCGTGATTCGATTAGAAATTATTTTGCTATTGTTTAATTATACGATTTTTCAAAAATTTCACCTATTGGGCAGGCAATTGTGTTATTGAATATTAGACATCGGATTATATGCACTAACAAAGTGCCAAAATATGCACGCAAATATGCACTAAAAACTATTGATATGCCCAAAATATAATATGCACAATGCCAAATCAAAAAGCCATTTTTATATATTTTAATTAAAGACGGTACAAAAACAGCGAAAGTCTTAAAATTATGCCACTTTTGTTACAATACATTCAAGTAAGTATTTTTCCAAATTTTTCGAACGCAAATTTGTGACGTTAGTACGCCGACCACTCTACTTTACATTTTACAAAATTTTAAATTTGGCGCCATTTCTGAAGATACCTGCTAGGCGCAAAGTACGCGGCCTAGCATTGCCGTTGATGTAGGCTTAAATTTTCTATATCTTCAAAACACGGATTTTTACCCAAAATAATGTCCAACTTTGTGCGAATCTTTTCTGATATTGAATTAGGAAGGGCGTTGGTTATTGTTTCCAGTATTTCTATTGATTTAAATAGAGGAAGGTTTTTTGTTTCCAATTTTTCTGTGGTCATCGTCACCTAGGTCCCTCCCTACACGTATCTCCCGCCCGCTACTAAACGAAATATGCACGATTGGGAAAAAAGGTTAAAGTATGCATTAACGCCGTAATTACAGTTATATATTATATATTTGCATATGCAAATATGCAAATGCATATTGCATATTGCAAATCGGCATTCATCAGTTTTATCAGTATTATTTCACTGTAATGTCGTATCAATAAAAATATGATGTTATAGTCTTTTTTTAATTTTTTCCGCATAACTATTGGAGAAGGAGCATCCCAAATTGACTGCATCTAGGAAAACAGTAGATCTAGATCAAAAGGCTTTTCAGAACACTGTGATTGTGGTGGAAAACTCTTACGTGTGTCCTTTCGACTCGACCTACAGCGATTACTATTGCGTCTACTGTCGAGACATATTCACAGACCCTCAGAAGCTCAGAGATCACAATTTGACCCACGACCCGACCCAATTTCAGACCCTATTCCTCAAAAAGACCCCACAAATAGACGTGACCCGCGTGGACTGTCGACTGTGCACAAAATATTGAAGACATTGACTCGTTCAAGTTTCACATAACAAGCGTTCACGGGAAATTCTTATACGACGTTACTAATGAATTTTTAAAGTACCGCCTCACTCTTTGCAATCTGTCTTGCACCGAGTGTAATGTGGCTTTTCCTTTTTTCCACGCGTTAAAAGAGCACATGGCTGAACATTTCGGCACGTGTATTTGCGACGTGTGCGGCGCACATTATTTCGAAGAGGGTGGATGAGAATTTTCTATGCAAGGAGTGCGGGAAAATATTCAAATCTAAACACAGTAGGTATCTGCACACGGCTAGGACTCACAAGAAGGAGCCCGCGTACCAGTGCAACAAATGCGATGAAGTGCTGTTCTCTTACGTACTGCGCTACAGGCACATGATCGAAGTGCACGGACAGCAAAGATTGCGTACAGGACAGTACATATAGTTATTAAAATGACGATACGACGAAAGGGGGACACATGGATACGCAATTCTGTGGAAATGATCCAGAGATAATGGCTGAAGCGGCAATTTGATGAATCGATAATATTTTCTTATTGTATGGATTAGTTTAATCTCTCACGTCATTCAATGCATTCGGTAGTCTTGTGATTTAGACAAGGGACGGACAGAGGTTTTTACTTGATGTAAATATAGAATGTGTAAATTTATGATAAATGTTTCCTGTCTTCTACCGAGTTAGTTTCATTTTACCATTGTTGCGAACTGCCAAAAATATTGTAATATTTTTTTTGTAGCGTTTTGTGTTTTACCTCTCGTTTTTATGTATTCACAAATACACAAAAACGAGAGGAGTTCTTTATTAAAAAAGTAATTCTGAACTTATGATAATATTACAATCACCTAGCGACTTCAACCGTGTTGGAAAATGAAATTAAAAAATTCTATTATCAAATTAAAGCTAATTTTTTCCTGTATATGATAAACTACCTCTGCCTATATAAAAGTGCCCAGAAATAGGGGTGCCTAGCTCTTAAAGATTATCTAGAGTGAAAGAGAGTTACCGCGCTACATCATTCGTTAGACAGGAAGTGCGAGAAAAAAAAGAGTCTACCCGCGCTAAATCTAGGATGCTTCTGGCCGGTCCGGTCCTACTGGAAAATTATAAGGAAAGCCTATGTAAAGCAGTGAACCTCCTACAACTTGAATTATGATAATATTGATGAATTCAATTAATGAATTAATTTAATCCTTACAATTCGATTGCCTTCTATTATATTATTTATTCATATTATACAATGAAGATCCCGTATTTGAAACGTGACAGCGTGGGAGACCAGTGGTAAGAATAGCCTCACACCGATACAACAAGTCGACCTCATGCAAAGGTGCAAAATCCAAGTGGTAATGCAATAAGTGGCGGAGTTTAGGATGCCGAGCGACTCTGGTTATATAATGAAATAAAAAATACACAGCTAGCCAGCTGTGTGTGCAGGGGACCAGGGGCCACCCTCCAGGCCTCTCTATTCCCCTGAACTCCACAAAAACTCTGACGGCAGCTGGCGAGAAAGGCAGAGGGAGGGATACTAATCCCGCCCCAGCCGCCAGGGGAACCTCAGCTGTGCGCTCCGCCACGAGCTCCGCCACGGAGCCCGCTCGGAGCACACCGGTGTGGGCCTTCTTGGTCCCCAAGGCCGAAGCCAAGGGTAAGCCCTCCCACCACGACAAGGTCATGGCCCACCTAGGGGGGGATGTTTAATAGCACCTAGAGACATATTTTAATTGCCGTGGGGGATTAAAATATGTCTCTAGGTGCTATTAAAATATGTCTCTAGGTGCTATTCTTGCCGCCATAGAATAGAATAACTCTATCTCAAACCGTGGGTGTCGTAAAAATAGGATGGTTCGGGTTTCGATTGAATATAATTCCCGTTGCCTCGAATGCCCCGATTTTATTTGTTCTATGTAGTAAGAGATTACAAAAAGGTCAGATTTGCGATCTCATAATACATTAATTCAAGTAAATGATGTTAAAGCACATATATTCGAGCAAATTTATTATACTTTTAAAAGCCCTGTTTATTTTTTAAAAACAACAGAACCCAAGAATTAATAAGACAATATTTTATATTATTAATACTTTTCTGTTATCATAATAACCGTCGAACAATATGAATTGAATGAGTAAAATTTTTGCGAATGTTAACTTCGCACGCAAAAGCACAACAAATATTTTAAGAAAATAGTAGATATAGTATTAGGACAAATATTGCTTATTAATTTGTTGCAGTTTGTTATGGCATTTGTTGTAAATTTGCTCTAGAATATTTTTTTTTTATAGAGATATCAGAAACACTACGTCTCAATATCAAAACAATAGTTTATTACTTAAAAAATGTATAGGTAAAAAAAACAATTAAATAAAATTGGATAAAAGAACATTTATGACATGAAATACTGAAATGACTACTTATTAATTTGTTCCAGGATGAGCTTATTATAATATAAGAGAAAAAAAGAATAAGCATAGAAAAAAGTAAAAAATTAATATTTCCAAAGAGATCGCGAAACGCTGTCTTGATTTTATCTAGTTTTAGTTTCAATACTGATTCTTCTTTGATTACTTCAATAGATTTTTTCTTCTGTTGGTGATATTAGTCTTGCTTGTTCATTCATGTACAATGTTAACTATACGTTCTTGATGGATCAAGCCCGCCGGGTGAGACCCCAAGGGAGGCCCAGCGAACGATCTGTACTGTAGTGTTACACTCCTATTAAACTTTAAACAAAAGGAAGTCTGACTACTAAAAATAGGAAAAAACTTGAGTATCACTTTAACACTTTAATCACCATATCACTAGAGTCCCTAAATACTTCCTTGAAGAGCAGGCCGCAGACAATATATACAGTTATCAGGAATAATCAATGTTATAAATCAGGATGTTAGGTCCTAGTGGGGCTGACGTAAATAATACTATTCTGACTCCATTAACACTGATTTATTTAGACTAATTACATATTGCGCCCGGGACGCGTCCAGCGCCTGTGACGCTCGCACGAGACTGGCTTGGCAAGACTACTGCTGACACATGCTGTCGCTACAGTAGTCCCCCCATGAAAAAAATTTTTCCAAAAAATATCTTACACTCTAACAAACACTGTATGAACATTTTTCCTTAATATTATCTTAAAACACTTCCCTACGCACTCGTAAACATTAAACTTGGACTCGCTCCATGTTCAGGTTTGGCAGCGTCGTTACCAGCCTCTTCGTCATCCACTTCTTGGTTTGTTCTTTGACACGTTTGTATATTTCGAAAGCGAGACAAACGAGCAATACTAGCAAAACGCCCATAAGTACTTGCTGGTTCTGCTTGAGTTGCTCGGAGATGCCTGCCAGTTGCTCTTCGTGCACCGGCTTGGTGCCCACCTCAGCAGTTACCTTCTTCATCTCCGTGCTCGAGTATGAACCCATGATACTGTTACTTGCGTTAACTTAACGCTCACTTGAATGTGAGTGCGTAGAGAATTGTTCGCACATTTATAATACATAAT
Source organism: Synanthedon andrenaeformis (assembly GCA_936446665.2). Classification (NCBI taxonomy): domain Eukaryota; kingdom Metazoa; phylum Arthropoda; class Insecta; order Lepidoptera; family Sesiidae; genus Synanthedon; species Synanthedon andrenaeformis. The sequence goes on along the minus strand of OW387776.2, from coordinate 13,398,425 downwards.
AATTAGCTGACTAAACAAATATTGAAGTGTTGCACCTTTATTTCAATTATGACGCATGATTAACACGTTCAGATACTTAGTATAAGCACAATTCTTATTACTATGCAATAACAAAAGGTGTGGTTCCTATATGAACGATTTACTTGGGCGTACTACTATGACAAATACAATTACATAAAAAATCGTACTGGTCTTTTAATTACGCGCCCGCTCCTTGTTGTTTTTAGAATACCATTATGCTTCTCTACGATATCCTTACCAATTTCCTCACGATGGTTCTCCTTAGTTGCCACCCCTTTGTCGTCGTTGTCGTTGCTCTCGTTTAATAAATAGGCTGGCTTCAACCTATCTATTGAAACGCGTGTTTTATTATTACCTACCTGGATTATGTAAACTTTAGGCCCTCTTTCTAGAACTTTATAAGGTCCTTTGTATACTGGCCTCAAAGGTCTATGCACAACATCGTCTCTTAAAAATACGTGAGAACATTCGTTTAAATCTCTGTGAACAAAAATTGTTCTGCTTGTCTTTTGCTCTGACCTAACCGCTCTAAGTTTTACAATAGTGTCATGTAGATTTTTTACAAATGTGTTTTCATCTTTAATTACCACCTTGTCTGTGCTAATAAAATCGCTTGGTAACCGCAAAGCGCTACCATAAACAAGCTCTGCAACACTAATTCCCAAGTCGCTTTTAAGAGCTGCCCGCAGCCCGAGTAAGGTGGATGGTAGTTCCTGTGTCCAAGAATTTGTTGATTGCATTCGTGTGGCTAAAGCAATTTTGAGTGATTTATTCCATCGCTCCACTATCCCATTACTTTGCGGATGGTAAGCGGTGGTTCTCAATTTTTTAATACCTAAGATGCTCAAGAGTTGCGTAAACAAACTACTTTCAAATTGACGTCCTTGATCGCTCGTCAACTTAATCGGACACCCAAATCTCGCGATCCATCCTTCATAAATGACTCTAGACACTGTTTCTGCTGTTATATCCTTCACTGGAAATGCCTCTGGCCACCGTGTAGCTCTGTCGATTAAGGTGACACAGTATCTGTAACCGTCCGCCGTAATGGGTAATGGACCGATGATATCAACGTGTACATGTTCAAATCGACCACAATCAGCGAATTCTTGTAAACCTGATACTGTATGTCTATTTATTTTGACCTTTTGACATTGAATACAAGCTCTAGTCCACTTACTAATATCTTTATTCATATCTGGCCAATAAAACCTATCCTGAATCATCCTGCGTGTCGTACGAATGCTAGGGTGACTCAGACTATGAACTGTTAGAAAAGCATTGTACCTTAGAGGTTCAGGTATATATGGTCTTACTTTGTCCTCTGATACTTCGCAATACACAGATTTATTTCCCAAAGGCAATGTTACTTTTTTTATTTTTCCAACGTCCCCTGATATTAAAACATTTTTAAGGTACTCATCTGTTTCCTGAGCATGCGAAACCTGCTCGTAATCTAAAGTCGTCGGGCAATATATACTAGATATCCTACTCAATGCGTCTGCGACTACATTATCCCTACCACTAACGTGTTTGATAGTAGTTGTAAATTCACTAATAAAAGCTAACTGTCTAATACGCATTGGCGTTTCTTTTTCTGAATTTACTTTCGTAAAGGCGAATTGTAGCGGTTTATGATCTGTATAAATCACGAGATCCCTTCCTTCAGCATATTTTCGAAAGTGGACTATTGCCATGTAAATAGCTAATAGTTCCCTATCATACGTAGAATACTTCTGTTGTGTTTCGGTAAGCCTTTTCGAAAAATACCCAAGAGGTTTCCATTCATTACTAACCTTCTGCTGAAGGACAGCTCCAGCACAGGTTCCTGAACAGTCAGTCATAATAGCTAAAGGTGAATTCGTGTCCGGAAATATTAGAGTAACTGCCTCCTTCAAGCTCTGTTTACATTGTTCAAAAGCCCTAACTGCTTTCTCTGTCCACTCAATTGGTGTTTTATCGTGTTTCTTTGAATTATGCAAATAATCGTTCAGTAATGAATGTATCTCAGCTGCATTAGGAACATGTGGGCGGTAAAAATTAACCATTCCCAAAAACCTACGCAATTCTTCTACTGTTTTTGGCTTTGGAAATTCTGTTATAGCCTTAACTTTCTCCGGTAAAGGCCGAAGCCCTTCCGTTGAAACCTCGTAACCTAAAAATTCTACTTTAGATTGGCCAAAACAAGACTTAGAGATATTAATAGTTAAACCTACTTCGTTAAACCTTTCAAAAACCTTACGTAAATGCTCTCTGTGTTCTGACATAGTTTCTGACGCAACAATTACATCGTCTATATAAGAGAACAGAAAGTCTAACCCCTGTAAAACTGAGTGGTTCATAAATCTCTGAAAAGTTTGTGCTGCATTTCTCAGACCAAAGTTTAATCGTGGAAACTCGAATAAACCAAATGGTGTTATAATTGCTGTTTTTTCTACGTCCTCCTCCGCAATCGGAATAAAATGGTAAGCGCGATTCACATCGATTCGGCTGAAAATTTTCTTCCCATTTAATAGGTAAGTGAAATCTTGTAACCGCGGAATGGGATATCGATCGGGTTTTGTAATAGCATTTAGTTTCCGATAATCCCCTACCGGTCGTATTTCACCGTTCTTTTTTGGCACTACATGTAACGGGCTCGCCCATGCGCTTTTAGAAGGACGACAAATGCCCATCTCCATCATAACTCTAAATTCATCTCTTACCTTATTATACCGACTAGGTGGCAGAGGACGTGCTCGAGCAAACACCGGAGGTCCACTCGTCTCAATGTGGTGATACACATTGTGCTTAACTTTAGAGTCTTTAAATGACACAGGCTTAGTTATTTCTGGATACTCCTTTAGTAGACTATAAAAAGGATGTTTCTCATCTACTGTTTTCACAGATGCTTCACTATTGCTTATCCTAGCTACACTACTTATCCTAGTTTCACTGTCTATTAGTTTCTTAGCTCTAATGTCCACTAAAAGTCCATAACGTTTCAAAAAATCTGCCCCTAGAATGGGCTGTTTAACCGCCGCTATCACGAAAGTCCAATTAAATGGTCTGCGTAATCCAAAGTCCAAACACATACGCTGCGTCCCAAAGGTATCTATCACCGTCCCATTAGCAGCATATAATTTATAGTCCGCGCACTTATTTACCCTGACACTAGTTACTGATCTTGGCACTACAGAAATATTGGCCCCCGTATCCACTAAAAAACTGAGACCACTTTTCCTGTCAAAAACACTAAGGCGGTACGACTGTTGGTTGACACAGAATTCCGCCTCTGTCTGTGCCGATACTAGTTTCCCGCATCTGCAGGCTTCGACATCCTGCTATCCCAATTACATGGCTGTATGCATTTCTTTGCATCGCCTTTGAATCTAAAATGGTAGAAACATAACCATTCTTTGGCATGTTTCTTGCGTTGTCCGCTCGATGCGTTGTCGCGGGAACGTGCTCGTTCTGCCGAGCGTCCTCGTGCTATTCTACTCGATCTCCACGGCGATCTCGATCTACGGTTACTCATTTCCAGTTGTGCGATTCTGTCGGACAAACGCCTTATTTCGTTTAACATTTCCTTATTTGTACCTGTTGCGCCCTGCTGCTTAACTGCCGCAACGTCTACTGGTCTCGTGGTCTCCATGATCTTGTCCGCGATTACCGCTAAGTTACCTATATCTTTGCATTCTGTGACCGTTAGTACCGCTCTCACAGATGCCGGTAGATGCCGTAACCACAGCATCTGCAGTGTATCGTTAGGAATTTTGTCTCTCGCTAACTCCTTCATTTTCCTTAAAAGTTGTGAGGGTTTCTGATCCCCCAGTTCTGTTTCAGACAACAACTTTTGCAATTGTCTATTCTCAGATTCCTCATAAACCTCCAATAACCTTTTCTTAATTGCATCATATTTATTACTCTCCGGTGGTGCCAACAGTATATCGCTCACCTGCTGTATCACCTCTCGCCCCAGCTTAGTGACAATTAGATTGTATTTTGCTTCGTCACCCAGCTTTTGCGGCGCCAACACTGCATCCGCCTGTATGAACCATAGTCTCGGTTGATCTGCCCAAAACTCTGGTATGCGGGACGCGACCGTCACTGCCGCCAGATCATTGTTATCACTACTTTTGGCCATGTGTGACGATGCCGGAGTGGATGCCAAAATATTAGGATTCATGTCTATTTATATATTATTCACACAAGTTAGTCACGCCCTCACTCAGACCATAACCTTATGTCCGTACTGTAGGTGCGCGTCACCTCGTCAGCAAAACGTCGCAACACGGCGCGCGCGCTGTTGCATTTCGCTGCACGCGGTACAAAGTTCACGCCCTACATAACTGTTATTTGTACACGATTTAATTCCGTTCTTTCACTTTTACACTAAAAGTCACGTATTAAAAAAATCACGTCGGGGTCACCATTGTTAGGTCCTAGTGGGGCTGACGTAAATAATACTATTCTGACTCCATTAACACTGATTTATTTAGACTAATTACATATTGCGCCCGGGACGCGTCCAGCGCCTGTGACGCTCGCACGAGACTGGCTTGGCAAGACTACTGCTGACACATGCTGTCGCTACAAGGATAATAATAATAATAAATCAGGAATAATAGTGAAGGTCCTAACAGTCCTAAAAGTGTCCGAACAGGGGCCGCAAAACCCTCAATTAAGGCCAGGCCCTGTGAAACTAAGGGAACTTTAAATAAATGTGCTGAGTCAACCACATATCTGATCAATGTGGAATTTACATATATATATTTTGAGACCTTTATCTGTAGATTATCAAGTCAGAAACATAATTAGGTGATTTTCATTCGATACATTTTTTGATCGAAATCGGCGCCTTTTCCGGAGAATATTACATTTTTCTACTAAACGGCTTGAGTTATATCGCCAAAAAACTGCTCGTAGCAAGGAAATATTGTTTACCAGTGATTGTCAAAATAAAATAAACTTAGGTTTATTTTTACTCCTATAATTAACGAAAACAATTTTGAGACTTACGTTGTTTAGTTCCGAGCTAGTGCATACCAAATCATGCTTCAAATAATGTACGTAATATTCAACCTTACGTAAGCTGTATCTTGCGATATATTAAAAAAATTCTAGAGAGCCGCCGAGCAACTTGTAATTCTCGGGTGGCGGGACGTGGGCGGAGCGAGCGTAGGAATTTTTTTCGTGGGGCCTGCTCTTAAGAAGGCCGGGTAAATCGGCCTTAGATATATTCCCAGTGGCAGCCAGGAGCACTCCCGCAGCAAAACCGCTGATCACAGCGATAGTCCGGAACACACCGGCAAAATTAGGAAACTTGATCTCCTCAAGCACTCTTTTTCCTTTCTCTCTTTGTTCCACAACCTTCCTGCCTCAAGTCTGTTTTCTCAATCCTCTTTTTTTTCCATTTTTCTTTCGAAATCGTTAATTTTTCATTTTGTTTTTAACAATATGAGACCGACAAATTGACCTTATGTCACATAACAATTACTTTAATGAAATGTAAAATTATACATATATGGCTATAAATACGGTTTTCATAAGCTATCGGAGTTATCGGGTCTACCTGTTATAAACTCAGACGTCGATGGAATCTTTAGTTGTGGGTCTAAAGATGTAAATATTCCTGATTTCCAATGGGAATTATTCACGCCATTGCAACTGATAGATGGATGGGAATATACCAAAAACTCTTTTCAGTTTTGATAATGATCACAATTATCAGAGCATATTTAAAAATGAAATCTATGTTGTTTCCATACAATTAGGACGTGAGTCTATTACTAGAGTGCCCACGATCAGAGCAATGTTATATTGGAAATTCCAAAAGTTCCATTAGTTTATACAAAAGATTCACAATATCAATAAGTACGTGCCATGACTTCCAAAACAAAGGAGGGTGCAAACCGACTGATTTGCACACAACACTTGAAGAACAAAATTATTTTCTTGCAATAGGACAGCTTCCGAGTGGCCCAAAGGCATGCAACAATGGCAAAAGCAAGACAAAGTGTTACAGCTACAGTATCTTCGCGACCATCGCTGCCACTGCCCCCGCCCCTGCACCTATTTATAACGACAAGAATGTTTGCCAGATATTCACCAAGTTTGGATAGACTTTATGGCTGGGGAAAAATATAACGGTGGAATATGATATGTGTCCACATATCATTCTGAAGGTGAAGTGAAAAGAGACAACAGAAACATGTTCGAACCTATACACAAGAAAGTCGGTATAAGTGCAGGTCAGAGGGATGCGAAAAATTGTTCACAGCGTCGCACCACTTGAAGCCACCAATCTTAGGGCACACGTTAAGAAACACCACATCGAAGCTGAACCACAAAATGTAAACATCACTAAGATAGAGTTGGCAATAAGGCACTAAGATACTAAGATACACTGGCACAAACAAAGCCGGTCAACGATTTCATGAACTGGGTGATAAAATGTTTAAAACGAGTATTAAAGACGGATTTTAATAGAAACATTTTGAAACACAGAACTTAAAACTTGCCCTTACGAAAAATGATGCAAATCTTGCAGATTATTGCGATGCTGAGGGAGCGTATCTCTAATAAGCAAATCTCAGTCCACTATAGAAGCATTCAAGACATTCGAAAATCGGTCTTTCATTATATTTTACTAAAGTCTAAGAAATAATACGAAAAAAATTGTAATTTATTCAATTCAGCGAGTTAACAAAATTATAATTTTCTTAAATACAAAGAAGTCTATGGAAGAAAATGCAATTTAACTAAATAAAAAAAAAATCATAAAAAAATTGCAATAGCTTAGGTCAAGCTCGCAAGAAATTTATGATTTTCTTAAATACAAAGAAGCATATAAAGAAAATTGCCATTTATTTACGTATTACGACCTATAGAATAAGTAAAAGTGAAAGAAAAAACAATCACTGACGATGACAGCATAGCGAGGGTATAAGTGAAAAAAATGCAAGAAACTCATCGCCGAACGTGAAGTTCAGCAAACATAGATCGGCTTCTACAACGAAAAGCAATAGAGAGGCAACATGAAGCAAAGCTCCTTCACAGAGGGTCACAACAACGGACGCACGCTTTGGCGTGCCTCAAGCACAGATTAATAAGTAGTTACTACCGTAACAGATAAATCACTCCCTAACAAAAAGACCATCACAACTTTTTTAAATGCCTACCGTTTTGCCTCGCCAACTGCTTAGCGGAAAAATATACCTTATAGTTCAAACGTTGAGTTGTTATTGCTCTGCAGCCGCACGCGCCCGCGTGACATTGAAGTAATAGTAATAAAGTCAGGGCTACTACTACTGAGTTTTTCTAGGCCGTCCCAAAATACAAAGCTAATTAAGTCGCTAGTAACTATTTATTAAGTAATTAACTAGTAACTATAAGCTTACAACTACTCAGTTCAAGTTGATCAGAATAACATGATTTTTAAGATGTAAATAAGTACTAGTAAGTAACGAGCAATGATAAAAAACCTTGTAGGTACCTAAAGGTTTTCATATTGGTAGGTACTTATTCCTATTTCCACTGAAGAGACCAAATAAAAAAGCTTAAATTGTGTATATCATTAGTCCACAAATCCACACAACAAAGTCGACCAAACATCCAGTTTTGATGAAATAGTCGGAGAGCTCGCTGCTAAATTGTTCTCGACATAAAATTATTTGGCGATACATTATTGTTCTATAGTGAAAAAAATTTTGAACAACGGCGGAGAGTATTTATGTAAAGTATGTAAGTATTGAGTAAAGTAAGTATTTGTTATGTTACTAAATAAAACTGTTTTTACAGATTTAAATTGTGTATTGCTTTATAACAAAACCCATCGTTTCGACACCTTTATAGCAGCCGTGGTAGTTGGGTTTATTAAAAATCAATACACAACTTAAATCCGTTAAAATAGTTTTATTTAGTTACAGGGAGTTGTGACAGATAAAGAAATGTTGTTAACTAAAATGTTGTTAAAGAAATGTTATTACGAGGCATAATACCTATTATTCTTTCCGAAATGTAAATCAAAGACACGGAACACAATTACTCCTGGCGGAGATCAAAGAAGAAAAAAATAAATGTGAATGCGCGCGCTCGCGTCGGTGGCAACCGCGTGAATGTGTACCTTGGAAAGTACAGCGGCGCGTAGGCACTTAGCGCGCGCAAGTACATGAAGTGAAAGAGGCCTGCCTCAAGTCTCGCCGACTTGTACCGACGGCGCTAGCTTCGGGAGCCTCCTTGGCTTCAGCGCCGGTGGTAGTCCCCTGGATCCATTGGATCATCATGAAAAGTCGCATGGTGACTATATCAGTTTTGCCTCATACAATTCAGAAATGTATAAAAGTAAGTGGAATGGAAAAAAATTATTTACGGAATAGAAAAAGTGAATTCGCCCATCTGAAAATTGCCACAAACATTTTGAGGCCCGTTTTGTGACTCCAAAGAAACGTTTAAAAATAACAGCATATCCATAGCTGTTTCAAGAATCGGAGATAAAGAGTGGCATCGCGTTGAACTCTTTGGACAGCGTTGGTAATGATATGATTATAAATGTTTATCATTAATCATTATTTGTTTGTTTTATGGTGTACCTAGTACATGTACACCTAGCCTAGAATTGCATGGCTTCTGAGAAAAAAGTTATCAATATGTAAAAAAATATTAATTCGCATAATGATTGGCATATCATTTTGGCTTAAATGGGTATCAATACAATCTTAATTTCGCCCCTAACTTCTATCAGAATCCTATCCAAATCTTCGCCGAGTTGGTGTATTTATCCACCACCGGGTTTCTATCCCGTATCCTCCCGAACCCCCTAAAGCAAAACCTATCGGAGAAAATACATAATTATCCGACAATTTAGAATACTTTGAAGAGAGCCAAACTCGTTGGTGGAATCCAGTAAGGGAAGAAAGGGCTTTTTCAAATCTCTCATGTACATTTGTACTCTCATATGAGTAATATCTATATGTTATAATAATAAATATATCATGATATAAGATTTTAATTTTGCTACTATCGCTGAATTCATTATTAATTTAGACTTTTTTAATCTAAAAGGGGGACCCTTATGGGTACAAAAAAGTAATGAAAATAACTTGTGCATAAAAGTTAAAAAGTATTCTAAGAAAAAAAAAATTCTGCGACACAAGTCTCCAAAATAGTCCTTTTCTGTAAATATATCGATCGCAAAATGTTTTCTACTTTTGAATTAGACAAGTTATTTGGATGGACGAAAACATCAGCAAAACCGATCACTGTTCCACATTCAAAAGCCACCGAGATCACCAGCCACCACATCTACCATTCGTCGCAAAATCAAACGACGCCACTGGAAAACAAGTTTGCAGAAATTTCGTATGGGGTTACCTGTACTGAGCACAATACAATTTTAATACAAAAAAGTATTAAAATTCTCCCATGACATCCAAAACAAAGGAGGGTGTACGTGAAGAACAACATTATTTTCTTGAAATAGGACAGCTTTCGAGTGGCCCAAAGGCATCAACAATGGCAAAAGCAAGACAAAGTTTTACAGTTACAGTGTCTTCGCCACCATCGCTGCCACTGCCCCCGTCTTTGCGCCTATTTATAACGACAAGAATGTTTGTCCGAAATTCACCAAGTTTGGATAGACTTTATGGCTGGGGAAAAATTTAACACATCATATTCATTAATATGAATAATAATAATCCTGAAGGTGAAGTGAAAAGAGACAACAGTAACATGTTCGAACCTATACACAAGAAAGGCCGTATAAGTGCAGGTCAGGCACTAAGATACACTGGCACAAACAAAGCCGGTCAACGATTTCATGAACTGGGTGATAAAATAAAACTATGTTTAAAACGAGTATTAAAGAAGGATTTTAATAGAAACATTTTAAAACACAGAACTTAAAACTTACCTTTACGAAAAATGATGCAAATCTTGCAGATTATTGCAATGCTGAGGGAGCGTATCTCTAATAAGCAAATCTCAGTTCACTATAGAAGCACTCAAGACATGTTTGCTGATGTTCTCACGAAGGGGCTACACCGGCCGAAGCACTTGACTCTTACAGTGGCAATGAGCTTGCGTTTAGAGGAGGATGCATATATAGAGGACGTAACTGTTTGAAACCAGACCCGTACTGAGTCTGTCACTGTAAATCAACCCGTTGACGGATATAACGACTGCGATGATTTCAGCGGACGCAACAGCTCATATGTCAACGATCTCGTGGGCCAAGTCGAGGTATTTCCTGTTGGAAAAGAACGAGGATAAGAGACGCGTAGCCTCTGTATATTTAGAACGAATGTTTGAATTTAAACCCTTTCAAAGGGTACGGAAATTGCCGACCCGCAATTTTCGGTTTAGTCACTCATCCCATCCACTAGTAGTTTAAATTCAAAATTTAATGTATGGAATCTAGATGACGGATCACTTGGCGGAGGGTGCCATAACCGTCTTATAAGATGTACAATCTATCATCGATAAATTTTCGAAAATCGGTCTCATTATATTTTACTAAAGTCTAAGAAATAATACGAAGAAAATTGTAATTTATTCAATTCAGCAAGTTAACAAAATTATATATTTCTTAAATACATAGAAGTGTATGAAAAAAAAATGCAATTTAACTAAATAAAAAAAAATCATAAAAAATTGCAATAGCTTAAGTCAAGCTCGCGAGAAATTTATGATTTTCTTAAATACAAAGAAGCATATGTAAAGAAAATGGCCATTTATTTAAGTCTGCCTCGCCAGAAAATCTATTTTTCTTATTTTCTTTTTTTGTATAAATTACGACCTATAGAAAAAGTAAGAGTGAAAGAAAAAACAATCACTGACGATGACAGCATAGCGAGGGTATAAGTGAAAAAAATGCAAGCAACTCATCGCCGAACGTGAAGTTCAGCAAACATAGATTGGCTTCTACAACGAAAAGCAATAGAGAGGCAACATGAAGCAAAGCTCCTTCACAGAGGGGGACAACAACGGACGCACGCTTTGACTTGTACCGACGGCGCTAGCTTCGAAAATTGCCACAAACATTTTGAGGCCCGTTTTGTGACTCCAAAGAAACGTTTAAAAATAACAGCATACGGAGGGGCACACTGAAATGATCGGGAATAAAATATTTCGGATTGATTTACAATAAAACCTATTTTAGAATTTGAATACTGGCCTCTTAGAATCTTAATGACATTCAAACAATTAAAAAAAATGATTAAAAACAAAAACTCAACATAGTTTAAAGTTGACACGTCGTTAACAGAAATGGAGCTGACGCGTGAACATTTCCGTGCCATAATTTATCACAATTTTCGTCGCGGCTTATCTCAAGATAAATGTCTCAGCGAACTTGTTTCGATTAATGATGTTGAAGCACCGAGTCAAACGACAATATACCGCTGGTATGCCGAGTTCCGACGCGGTCGTGTGTCGCTCAGCACTGTTTCTTCTGCAGGTCGACCAAGAACAGCGGTCACGCCTGAAAACATCGCAGCTGTGCGAACTATTATATTACATGACCGTCATGTGACATACGAGCAGATTCGGGCTGTTATCAGTATCGGAATGACTGCAATTCAGTCGATATTACATAATTAGCTGTGTGTAAGAAAGCTAGTTTCCCGCTGGGTTCCCCACAATTTGTCCGAAGAGCAAAAGGCGGCTCGTGTAGATTGGTGCCGGAATACTCTGCAACGCTTCAACGGAGGGAAGTCAAATGCCGTTTATAATATCGTCTCAGGTGACGAATCATGGATTTATTCATACTAACCTGAAAGAAAACATCAGTCAGCAGTTTGGGTCTTCGAAGACGAGGTCAAACCAACGAAAGTGGTTCGCTCCCGCAGCGTGTCAAAGAAAATGGTTGCTACGTTTGTCTCGAAAAAGGGGCATCTTTACAGGAACGCAGAACGGTTACCGCCGAGTGGTATATCACGGTTTGTTTGCCAGAAATGATAGCCGAACTCCGAAAAAATAACCCGAAACGTCGCATCATCTTACATCACGATATTGCGAGCTCCCATACGGCTCGGAAGACAAATGATTTTTTAAAGCAGGAAAACGTTGAGCTGATGAGCCATCCTCCGTACAGTCCTGACCTGAGCCCAAACGATTTCTTTACATTCCCTAGAATGAAAGATTTATTACGCGGTCAACGGTTTGAAGAAGCGTACAAATCAGCCATTTTGTCAACATCAACTTCAGACTGGAATTACTGTTTTAATGATTGGCTTGCACGAATGGAAAAGTGCATTAAGTTGAACGGAGAATACTTCGAAAAACAATAAAATACAATTTAGCTATACCATGCATGTGGTTTTTCTTATTCCCGATCATTTCAGTGTGCCCCTCGTATCCATCGCTGTTTCAAGAATCGGAGATTAAGAGTGGCATCGCGTTGAACTCTCTGGAGAGCGTTGGTAATAATTTCAGTGTTCTTTTTCTACATGCTTATAAATGTTTATCATTAGTCATTATTTGTTTGTTTTATGGTGTACCTAGTACATGTACACCTAGCCTAGAATTGCATGGCTTCTGAGAAAAAAGTTATCAATATGTAAAAAAATATTAATTCGCACAATGACTATATCATTTTGGCTTAAATGGGTATCAATACAATCCTAATTTCACCCCTAACTTCTATCGGAATCCTATCCAAACTGCTGTTAATCTTCGCCGAGTTGGTGTATTTATCCACCACCGGGTTTCTATCCCGTATCCTCCCGAACCCCCTAAAGCAAAACCTATCGGAGAAAATACATAATTATCCGACAATTTAGAATGCTTTGAAGAGAGCCAAACTCGTTGGTGGAATCCAGTAAGGGAACAAAGGGCCTTTTCAAATCTCATGTACTTTTGTACTCTCATATGAATAATATCTATATGTTATAATAATAAATATATCATGATATAAGATTTTAATTTTGCTACTATCGCTGAATTCATTATTAATTTAGACTTTTTTAATCTAAAAGAGGGACGCTTATGGGTACAAAAAAGTAATGAAAATAACTTGTGCATAAAAGTTAAAAAGTATTCTAAGAAAAAAAAAATTCTGCGACACAAGTCTCCAAAATAGTCCTTTTCTGTAAATATATCGATCGCAAAATGTTTTCTACTTTTGAATTTATTTGGGTGGACGAAAACATCAGCAAAACCGATCACTGTTCCACATTCAACAGCCACCAAGATCACCAGCCACCACATCTGCCATTCGTCGCAAAATCAACCGACGCCACTGGAAAACAAATTTGCAGAAATTTCGCCTGGGGTTACATGTACTGAGCACAATACGTGCAAATTCGCATTCATTCGAGTATTAAAGAAGGATTTTAATAGAAACATTTTAAAACACAGAACTTAAAACTTGCCTTTACGAAAAATGATGCAAATCTTGCAGATTATTGCGATGCTGAGGGAGCGTATCTCTAATAAGCAAATCTCAGTTCACTATAGAAACACTCCAGACATGTTTGCTGATGTTCTCACGAAGGGGCTACACCGGCCGAAGCACTTGACTCTTACAGTGGCAATGAGCTTGCGTTTAGAGGAGGATGCATATACATATAGAGGACGTAACTGTTTGAAACCAGACCCGTACTGAGTCTGTCACTGTAAATCAACCCGTTGACGGATATAACGACTGGAATGATTTCAGCGGACGCAACAGCCCACATGTCAACGATCTCGTGGGCCAAGTCGAGGTATTTCCTGTTGGAAAAGTACGAGGATAAGAGACGCGTAGCCTCTGTATATTTAGATCGAATGTTTGAATTTAAACCCTTTCAAAGGGTACGGAAATTGCCGACCCGCAATTTTCGGTTTAATCACTCATCCCATCCACTAGAAGTTTAAATTCAAAATTTAATGTATGGAATCTAGATGACGGATCACTTGGCGGAGGTGCCATAACCGTCTTATAAGATGTACAATCTATTATCGATAAATTTTCGAAAATCGGTCTCATTATATTTTACCAGTCTAAGAAATAATACGAAGAAAATTGTAATTTATTCAATTCAGCGAGTTAACAAAATTATGTATTTCTTAAATACATAGAAGTGTAACAACGGACAACAACGGACGCACGCTTTGGCGTGCCTAAAGTCTCGCCGACTTATACTGACGGCGCTAGCTTCGGGAGCCTCCTTGGCTTTAGCGCCGGTGGTAGTCCCCTGGATCCATTGGATCATCATGAAAAGTCGCATGGTGACTGATTGATTGCTTCATACAATTCAGAAATGTATAAACGTAAATGGAATGGAAAAAAAATATTTACGCTAAATTTCCTAACGCTAATTTTTTTTTATCAAATATGGACAATTGTTCCATATTATAAACATGCTCGTAAATAGACTGGTGGCTTATTTTTTTAGTTAAAACTAAATACTTTATTATTTGTGTAAGGACATGGCAACCAAAGCTATTCGATGTTCCAGGTAAATAAAGCAAAAGGTGGAATAAAGAAAAAATCTGAACCTAAAAGAAAAATAAACCTGAGCGGTGGAGCAGTAGAGAACCTAAACCTGAGCTTCAGTCAATAACAGAGATGGTTCTGCATTAGGTTTAGGTAAAGTAGGTTTGGTCATTAAGTAATAATATATAACAGTGCAAGCCAATACAAGCTACAACAACAAGCTATACTAGAATTAGTCCTTTTTTGGTTTGTCTTACATAATTGTTGTCAGCGAGAAAATTGTGGTATTTTTTGTTCTGAAATTTGATTTTTTTTTCATAAGTATATAGGTTTATAGGTTATACTTATATTAAAACAAGCTATAATAAAATAAAATAAATATAAACTGGCTTTTTATTGAACCCAACGCGCTAATATACTAAAAAGGGCGTATTGCGCGGCCGGCGCCATTCTGTTTGAGGGAGCCTATCGTTGGATTACTCCATTAAATGCGTGCCATGGCATTTATAGGACCACGTGGCGTAGGTATCCATTGCTGGTTATTTAAACTGGTCTCCCATACAATCCAACTGTCACTAATTAATACTTAATGAAGATATATCTGACTACATGTAGGTATACCTACTAAAAATTAGCTAACCCTTTGTGGAATAGCAGGGCTTAAAAATGTCCGGTCTTCAAAAGCTTGTCTTTTGTCTAATCTTCTTTACATAGTATAAAATAAAGTCGCTTCTCGCTGTCTGTCCCTCTGTATGTACGCTTAGATCTTTTCAACTAAGCATCGGATTTTAAAGACGTTTTCACTCATGGAAAGAATGTTAAACGTGGAAGGTTTTTTTACATAGTATAAAACAAAGTCGCTTCTCGCTGTCTGTCCCTCTCAAAATTATGTACCTAGTTAATTACTCTTTAAATTAGATGTACTTTCATTTTACATATACGTTGCGTTAGATGTACTTTCATTTTACATCTTTATCATTTAGTTAAACAAAACCTTTGTGAGAAACGAAATTTTTTTGTTCATTTCAAACTTTACTTTAGACACAATACGTGTAAAGAACATTGGATTAAAGTAGTTCCAATAGAAAGACCGAAAAGTAATTGAATGCCAAGCTAGATTCGAAAATAATTATGTTCAGTTCATATTAAAATTGAAATCTCTATTTATTAAAGACAGATTCTCAAAGCTGATTCTCAGATTCTCAAAGCTCAAAGTTGATGTAGGCTTAAAAAATCATCCCACAAATGGAATAACAGCAAAATGTTAATGTTAGCGATTACTATTGCGTCTACTGTCGAGACATATTCACAGACCCTCAGAAGCTCAGAAATCACAAATTGACCCAGGAACCGACACAATTTCAGACCCTATTCCTCAAAAAGACCCCACAAATAGACGTGACCCGCGTGGACTGTCGACTGTGCACAAAAGATTGAAGACATTGACTCGTTCAAGTTTCACATAACAAGCGTACACGGGAAATTCTTATACGACGTTACTAATGAATTTTTAAAGTACCGCCTCACTCTTTGCAATCTGTCTTGCACCGAGTGTAATGTGGCTTTTCCTTTTTTCCACGCGTTAAAAGAGCACATGGCTGAACATTTCGGCACGTGTATTTGCGATGTGTGCGGCGTACATTATTTCGAAGAGGGTGGATGAGAATTTTCCATGCAAGGAGTGCGGGAAAATATTCAAATCTAAACACAGTAGGTATCTGCACACGGCTAGGACTCACAAGAAGGAGCCCGCGTACCAGTGCAATAAATGCGATGAAGTGCTGTTCTCTTACTTATTGCGCTACAGGCACATGATCGAAGTGCACGGGCAGCAAAGATTGCGTACAGTACAGTACATATAGTTATTAAAATGACAATACGACGAAAGGGGGACGCTTATGGATACGCAATTCTGTGGAAATGATCCAGAGATAATGGCTGAAGCGGCTATGTGATGAATCGATAATATTTTCTTATTGTATGGATTAGTTTAATCTCTCACGTCATTCAATGCATTCGGTAGTCTTGTGATTTAGACAAGGGACGGACAGAGGATTTCACTTGATGTAAATATAAAATTTGTAAATTTATGATAAATGTTTCCTGTCGTCTACCGAGTTAGTATTTAATTTTTTAATTAAAGACGGTACAAAAACAGCGAAAGTTCTTAAAATAATGCCATTTTTATTGCAATACATTCAAGTAAGTATTTTTCCAAATTTTTAGAAACCCAAATTTGTGACGTTAGTACGCCGACCACTCTACTTTACATTTTACAAAATTTTAAATTTATCGCCATTTCTGAAGATACCTGCTATGCGCAGGGTACGCGGCCTAGCATTGCCGTTGATGTAGGCTTAAAATTTCTGTATCTTCAAGACACGGATTTTTACCCAAAATAGTATCCAACTTTGTGCGAATCTTTTCTGATATTGAATTAGGAAGGGCGTTGGCGAGTTCGATCATTGTTTCCAGTATTTCTATTGATTTAAATAGAGGAAGACAGTATATAGGACTACTGACTGCATCTAGGAAAACAGTAAATCTAGATCAAAAGGCTTTTCAGAACACTGTGATTGTGGTGGAAAACTCTTACGTGTGTCCTTTCGACTCGACCTACAGCGATTACTATTGCGTCTACTGTCGAGACATATTCACAGACCCTCAGAAGCTCAGAGATCACAATTTGACCCACGACCCGACTCAATTTCAGACCCTATTCCTCAAAAAGACCCCACAAATGGACGTGACCCGCGTGGACTGTCGACTGTGTCCACAAAAGATTGAAGACATTCACTCATTCAAGTTTCACATAACAAGGGTTCACGGGAAATTCCAATTTTTCCAATTTTTCTGTAGTCACCGTCACCTAGGTCTCTTTCTATACGTATCTCCCGCCCGCTACTAAACGAAATATGGACGATTGGGAAAAAAGGCTAAAATATGCATTAACGCCGTAATTAGTTATATGCATTTGCATATGCAAATATGCAAATGCATATTGCATATTGCAAATAGGCTATCGGCTTAATTTCAACACCTGAACTTAAACCATAGGTTTTCTGAAGTGAAATTTTCTTGAAGCCTGTTGGGCACTTTGTATGAGGAAAAAGCGCTTAACCAAAACTCGCGTTACCGTCACGGTTTCATATAAATATGCAGATATGTAAATGTGCTCAGGCGATAGGCTAAATTATACCATCGAAATGATGTAAGTCTTTGCATGGAAGCATTTTTAGCGTCTCTTAAAGGAAATCCTTTATTTTTTTCAGAAAGAAGAATTTAAGTCTTTAGTGACCCTAAACATTCGGAATACAATACAGAACGTAATAAATTTGTGGCGGTAAGTGGATATAAAATTTTCTTGTTCATTCATTGAGTTCATCTTGTTGCGTAGGATTGCTTCTTTGTGTCGCGATCGTAGTTCGGTCAAATGCGATGGAGCTGACCGTAGGTGATTACGTACTATTTGCCTCATACATTGTTCAGCTATACGTGCCTCTCAATTGCTTCGGAACTTATTATAGGTAAGTTGCGTTCACTAAGAACAAATCTATGATAACTGTTCCTCAAAGAGATAGTCACACTAAATGCGTAGAAACTTAGAACGTAGAACTTAGAAAAACCACTTGGATTGGAATATATTATCTTCATATTATTCATCCATAAATTTTCGGATTATTCCCAGTGGTTCCGTTGAAGTAGGTAGATCCGTGGCGGAGCTAGAGGCTTTTATTCCAAACAGTTCCGAGGGGCAATTATCAATTAAAAACTACCATAAAAGGACTGAAATC
The DNA here is from genome assembly GCA_936446665.2 of Synanthedon andrenaeformis. Classification (NCBI taxonomy): domain Eukaryota; kingdom Metazoa; phylum Arthropoda; class Insecta; order Lepidoptera; family Sesiidae; genus Synanthedon; species Synanthedon andrenaeformis. The sequence goes on along the minus strand of OW387776.2, from coordinate 13,380,212 downwards.
CCATTCATCCTCACAAGTACAAGAAACTCTACTAACAATATAGAGTAAAATAAAATGTAAATAGAATTGGAATTAAATTATTTCGCGAATGTGGCGGTTTAGAATATTTATTAACTCATCTCCGTAAGCCTAATGAAAGAATTCTGTCTGTAACTACAAAATGGCGGAAATGACTCTTGTGGGTTATTCCTTTGTATAGGTATGATTCGGCCCGTCGATGTCTGTCCCTTGTCGTTCTCCCCCTTCTGGGGCTGACACAACACCACATCTGAGTGACGCACGAGCCTTGGGCTTCGTTCACTCTCCCTCGTCGTCATTAGGTGTTCCTTCTTGAGACCTCTCAAGCCTCGCGTAGTTCGCCGCCGTGGAAACGAAATCCCGAGACACAGAACCGCTCTCGCCATTCGTCGACTACTCTCCGCTTTTTCCGTGGGATCAGGCACTCGGACGCCTCCGCAATACTCCGGCCAGGACAAAGACAGGCGCTGCAATGCTAGCAATCCTGAAGCGCATTGAGAACCACGTGGAACGTCGTGCGATGGAAACAGCACGCACAAGATGAAGATCAAAGTTAAATCGCACAAATTTTGATGACTTAAAAAATCGAATTTGTAACTATTATGAATCAATTCAAAAACAATATGAGCAAGTAGTATCTATGGGAACTTAAGTAACGGTACACAGTACAATTTCGGATCAGATCACATGTGGTAGTATTAAGTCTATTAGTGAAAGGATTCGGATGCAAAGTGAATATGAAAACAAAAACATGTTCAGTGATATCAGTGGTATCAACTATAAAGAAAGATAATGTAGTCATATACAATAGGTCATAGCAATGTCGACTACTCCTGAAATAATTTAGTTAAAATTGCTTAAAAACCACACCTAATTGTGACAATATCATGGGTAAACTTATACAAAAAAGCTTACAATAATCATGATAAAAAAACGGATTCTGACGATGAAACTCTTTCTGTATTAGCTCTAGTGAAGAAAAACAATCCTGAAAAGTTTGTTGATATTGCCCCTCTTAGAGTAAGGAAATCAAAGAAAAAAAAATAGATGCATATCTAAATAATATGGTTATATTTTAAAGACCTAACCTGATCGGCCCGGAATGGTTTATTTATAAATAAATAGCATAATTTTCACAATTGTACATAATACAGACTTCAATTTGTCTATGGCATGGCAGGTGTGATACTAAACTTTTTAATAGACATTAATAGTTTATACACAACGCTTCTCATATAATTATACCTCTCATTAAACTTGTGGACCAGATGTGGGCGTAGAGTAATTGAATCGACATCAAATAAAAAAGGATCACGGACCATGCTTCATAGGTGACTAGCAGTAAGATATCAAGCAAAATGATGACATAACAACATCGATGCGCGCTTCACTAAATCGGGTTCTACTACTTCGAGACACTTCTAGTTAAAGTAGGACGCACAACTACTCTTTCGTCAAACGGTACCAATCAACTCATCGCCGAACGTGAAGTTCAGCAAACATAGATCGGCTTCTACGACGAAAAGCAATAGAGAGGCAACATGAAAATTGCTCGAAAATTGCCACAAACATTTTGAGGCCCGTTTTGTGACTCCAAAGAAACGTTTAAAAATAACAGCATACGGAGGGGCACACTGAAATGATCGGGAATAAAATATTTCGGATTGAGTTACAATAAAACCTTTTTTAGAATTTTAATACTGGCCTCGTAGAATCTTAATGACATTTAAACAATTAAAAAAAATGATTAAAAACAAAAACTCAACATAGTTTAAAGTTGACACGTCGTTAACAGAAATGGAGCTGACGCGTGAACATTTCCGTGCCATAATTTATCACAATTTTCGTCGCGGCTTATCTCAAGATAAATGTCTCAGCGAACTTGTTTCGATTAATGATGTTGAAGCACCGAGTCAAACGACAATATACCGCTGGTATGCCGAGTTCCGACGCGGTCGTGTGTCGCTCAGCACTGTTTCTTCTGCAGGTCGACCAAGAACAGCGGTCACGCCTGAAAACATCGCAGCTGTGCGAACTATTATATTACATGACCGTCATGTGACATACGAGCAGATTCGGGCTGTTATCAGTATCGGAATGACTGCAATTCAGTCGATATTACATAATTAGCTGTGTGTAAGAAAGCTAGTTTCCCGCTGGGTTCCCCACAATTTGTCCGAAGAGCAAAAGGCGGCTCGTGTAGATTGGTGCCGGAATACTCTGCAACGCTTCAACGGAGGGAAGTCAAATGCCGTTTATAATATCGTCTCAGGTGACGAATCATGGATTTATTCATACTAACCTGAAAGAAAACATCAGTCAGCAGTTTGGGTCTTCGAAGACGAGGTCAAAACAAGGAAAGTGGTTCGCTCCTGCAGCGTGTCAAAGAAAATGGCCGCTACGTTTGTCTCGAAAAAGGGGCATCTTTACAGGAACGCAGAACGGTTACCGCCGAGTGGTATATAACGGTTTGTTTGCCAGAAATGATAGCCGAACTCCGAAAAAATAACCCGAAACGTCGCATCATCTTACATCACGATATTGCGAGCTCCCATACGGCTCGGAAGACAAATGATTTTTTAAAGCAGGAAAACGTTGAGCTGATGAGCCATCCTCCGTACAGTCCTGACCTGAGCCCAAACGATTTCTTTACATTCCCTAGAATGAAAGATTTATTACGCGGTCAACGGTTTGAAGAAGCGTACAAATCAGCCATTTTGTCAACATCAACTTCAGACTGGAATTACTGTTTTAATGATTGGTTTGCACGAATGGAAAAGTGCATTAAGTTGAACGGAGAATACTTCAAAAAACAATAAAATACAATTTAGCTATACCATGCATGTGGTTTTTCTTATTCCCGATCATTTCAGTGTGCCCCTCGTATCCATCGCTGTTTCAAGAATCGGAGATTAAGAGTGGCATCGTGTTGAACTCTTTGGAGAGCGTTGGTAATAATTTCAGTGTTCTTTTTCTACATGCTTATAAATGTTTATCATTAGTCATTATTTGTTTGTTTTATGGTGTACCTAGTACATGTACACCTATCCTAGAATTGCATGGCTTCTGAGAAAAAAGTTATCAATATGTAAAAAAATATTAATTCGCACAATGACTATATCATTTTGGCTTAAATGGGTATCAATACAATCCTAATTTCACCCCTAACTTCTATCGGAATCCTATCCAAACTGCTGTTAATCTTCGCCGAGTTGGTGTATTTATCCACCACCGGGTTTCTATCCCGTATCCTCCCGAACCCCCTAAAGCAAAACCTATCGGAGAAAATACATAATTATCCGACAATTTAGAATGTTTTGAAGAGAGCCAAACTCGTTGGTGGAATCCAGTAAGGGAAGAAAGGGCCTTTTCAAATCTCATGTACATTTGTACTCTCATATGAATAATATCTATATGTTATAATAATAAATATATCATGATATAAGATTTTAATTTTGCTACTATCGCTGAATTCATTATTAATTTAGACTTTTTTAATCTAAAAGAGGGACCCTTATGGGTACAAAAAAGTAATGAAAATAACTTGTGCATAAAAGTTAAAAAGTATTCTAAGAAAAAAAAAAAAAAATCTGCGACACAAGTCTCGAAAATAGTCCTTTTCTGTAAATATATCGATCGCAAAATGTTTTCTACTTTTGAATTAGACAAGTTATTTGGATGGACGAAAACATCAGCAAAACCGATCACTGTTCCACATTCAACAGCCACCAAGATCACCAGCGACCACATCTACCATTCGTCGCAAAATCAACCGACGCCACTGGAAAACAAGTTTGCAGTAATTACGTCTGGGGTTACCTGTACTGAGCACAATACGTGCAAATTCGCATTCACCCTAGATAACGAGTAGATAAAAAAAAAAGTATTAAAATTCTCCCATGACATCCAAAACAAAGGAGGGTGTACGTGAAGAACAACATTATTTTCTTGAAATAGGACAGCTTTCGAGTGGCCCAAAGGCATCAACAATGGCAAAAGCAAGACAAAGTTTTACAGTTACAGTGTCTTCGCCACCATCGCTGCCACTGCCCCCGTCTTTGCGCCTATTTATAACGACAAGAATGTTTGTCCGAAATTCACCAAGTTTGGATAGAGTTTATGGCTGGGGAAAAATATAACGGTGGAATATGATATGTGTTCCACTCTGGTCCCTTTTCCATTGAAGCACATAAAAACAACACATCCTATTATAATCCCTTGGTTAGGATGTGTCGAAGTTATAATTATATGGTAATCGGGTTTGGGGACGGTATTGTTATATTTGACAGCAGGTTATCTCGTGTCAAAAATAGATTAAGACTGATATTTAAATAGAAAGTAAGTAAATGTTATTAATTAAGAATTATTTAAGAATTTAGACATGTAAAATAACCATTAGTAGTTAAGTTAATTTAAACATGTTAAGTACACTGTTTAGGAGTGCAATTTAGATTAATCAATACACTTGTTATGTATAATTATCATGTATATAATTGTATTCTGTTTGTGTACTTCATCAAATAAATAAATAAATAAATAAATAAATAAATAAATATCATATTCATTAATATGAATAATAATAATCCTGAAGGTGAAGTGAAAAGAGACAACAGAAACATGTTCGAACCTATACACAAGAAAGGCCGTATAAGTGCAGGTCAGAGGGATGCGAAAAATCGTTCACAGCGTCGCACCACTTGAAGCCACCAATATTAGGGCACACGTTAAGAAACACCAGATCGAAGCTGAACCACAAAATGTAAACATCACTAAGATAGAGTTGGCAGTAAGGCACTAAGATACACTGGCACAAACAAAGCCGGTCAATGATTTCATGAACTGGGTGATAAAATGTTATCACCAAGTTAAAAACGAGCTATGTTTAAAACGAGTATTAAAGACGGATTTTAATAGAAACATTTTAAAACTTGCCTTTACGAAAAATGATGCAAATCGTGCAGATTATTGCGATGCTGAAGGAGCGTATCTCTAATAAGCAAATCTCAGTTCACTATAGAAGCACTCAAGACATGTTTGCTGATGTTCTCACGAAGGGGCTACACCGGCCGAAGCACTTGACTCTTACAGTGGCAATGAGCTTGCGTCTAGAGGAGGATGCATATATAGAGGACGTAACTGTTTGAAACCAGACCCGTACTGAGTCTGTCACTGTAAATCAACCCGTTGACGGATATAACGACTGGGATGATTTCAGCGGACGCAACAGCCCACATGTCAACGATCTCGTGGGCCAAGTCGAGGTATTTCCTGTTGGAAAAGAACGAGGATAAGAGACGCGTAGCCTCTGTATATTTAGATCGAATGTTTGAATTTAAACCCTTTCAATGGGTACGGAAATTGCCGGCCCACAATTTTCGGTTTAGTCACTCATCCCATCCACTAGTAGTTTAAATTCAAAATTTAATGTATGGAATCTACATGACGGATCACTTGGCGGAGGTGCCATAACCGTCTTATAAGATGTAATCTATCATCGACAAATTTTCGAAAATCGGTCTTTCATTATATTTTACTAAAGTCTAAGAAATAATACGATGAAAATTGTAATTTATTCAATTCAGCAAGTTAAAAAAAATTATAATTTTCTTAAATACAAGGAAGCCTATGGAAGAAAATGCAATTTAACTAAATAAAAAAAAAATCATAAAAAATTTTCAATAGCTTAGGTCAAGGTCGCAAGAAATTTATGATTTTCTTAAATACAAAGAAGCATATAAAGAAAATTGCCATTTATTTACGTCCGCCTCTCCAGAAAATCAATTTTTCCTATTTTCTTTTTTTGTATAAATGTTTTTTTGTATGCTTGTTTTTTTTTGTATTTTTATAGGTTTTTAAGAACAAATTCCGAAAACAAATCCAAGAATAATATAGAAAAAGGTGTATTACGACCTATAGAAAAAGTAAGAGTGAAAGAAAAAACAATCACTGACGATGACAGCATAGCGAGGGTATAAGAGAAAAAAATGCAAGCAACTCATCGCCGAACGTGAAGTTCAGCAAACATAGATCGGCTTCTACAACGAAAAGCAATAGAGAGGCAACATGAAGCAAAGCTCCTTCACAGAGGGTCACAACAACCGACTTGTACCGACGGCGCTAGCTTCGGGAGCCTCTTTGCCTTCAGCGTCGGTGATAGTCCCCTGGATCCATTGGATCATCATGATAAGTCGCATGGTGACTATATCAGTTTTGCTTCATACAATTCAGAAATGTATAAAAGTAAATGGCATGGAAAAAAATTCTTTACGCTAAATTTCCTAACGCTAATTTTTTTTTATCAAATATGGACAATTGTTCCAAATTATAAACATAATCGTAAATGGACTGGTGGCTTATTTTTTTAGTTAAAGCTAAATACTTTATTATTTGTGTAAGGACATGGCAACCAAAGCTATTCGATGTTCCAGGTAAGTAAAGCATAAAGTGGAATAAAGAAAAAATCTGAACCTAAAAGAAAAATAAACCTGAGCTGTGGAGCAGTGGAAAAACTAAACCTGAGCTTCAGTCAATAACAGAGATGGTTCTGCATTAGGGTGCAAGCCAATACAAGCTACAATAACAAGCTATACTAGAATTTGTCCTCTTTTGGTTTGTCTTACTAATTGTACCTCCCTCTGTCCCTCTGTATGTACGCTTAGATCTTTTCAACTAAGCATCGGATTTTAAAGACGTTTTCAAACATGGAAAGAATGTTAAACGTGGAAGGTTTTTTACATAGTATAAAAAAATTCGCTTCTCGCTGTCTGTCCCTCTCAAAATTATGTACCTAGTTAATTACTCTTTAAATTAGATGTACTTTCATTTTACATATACGTTGCGGTTACATGTTTTCACATTTTCTTAGTTATGTATGAGATTTTCATTCAGTAAAAACAAAACCTTTATGCAAAACGAAAATTTTTTGTTCATTTCAAACTTTACTTTAGACACAATACGTGTAAAGAACATTGGATTTAAGTAGTTCCATTAGAAAGACAGAAAAGTAATTGAATGCCAAGCAAGATTCGAAAATAATTATGTTCAGTTCATATTAAAATTGAAATCTCTATTTATTAAAGACAGATTCTCAAAGCTGATTCTTAGATTCTCAAAGCTCAAAGTTGATGTAGGCTTAAAAAATCATCCCACAAATGGAATAACAGCAAAATGGCAACGTGCAGAAGCAAAACCGATCACTATTCTACGTTCAAAACCTTCCGCTCTGCAAGAGCTATGAATCGTCTGGTGCGTAGATTAGACGTCTACTGAATTAAAGATTTGTATTGAACTCGGAATACTTAGTGAATGTTAAGAGTTCATTAGAACACTTGAATATAGTGATTGATGTATTAATTGGAGATCGCAAACATGTGAGCATACATGGGTGTGTAGCAACAGCATATAGCGTCAGCAGTTTTAGCCCTCCAATGACAGTCTCATGTGAGCGTCACAGGCGCCGGACGCGCCCCCGACGCGCCATGTTATATCGAAATAAGCAATTGGAGTCAGAACTTTATCATTTCAATCAGCCCCACGAAGACCGAACAGGTGTTTGTGTGCGTACAGGAAGCGTTGCACATATAGTTATTAAAATGACGATATGTCGAAAGGGGGACGCTTATGGATACGTAATTCTGTGGAAATGATCCAGAGATGATGGCTAAGGCGGCAATGTGATGAATCGATAATATTTTCTTATTGTATGAATTAGTTTAAGGCCCTTCTAAGAGCCGATGGCCTTGCGCGAGTAAGCGGAGCTAAGATGTTTCCCCCGTACGACCCGCAAAATAAGATAAATATGGATAGTGGCTTGAAAAAAATATTATTTTAAATCATTATTTGTACAGAATATAGGTCTAATCCATACAAACATTTAAAAAAAAGAATCATATAAATATTCCTTGTCGTTTAAAAGCAGATGCAAATTTTCAGCCGAAAACGACTTCAATTTAGATTTTTTTTTCACATAGTAGTTAAACAGTTTGAACAATATTATTTGTACCTTATATAGATAAAATATCAATAAAAAACATATATTTTTTTCGGAAATTTATGTTGACTTATGAAAGAGGAGATAGCCTCTTAACATCCGGTTTGGAAACCGATTGGCTCATAGTATTGCCTTAATCTCTCACGTCACTCAATGCACTCGGTAATCTTGTGATTTAGACAAGGGACGGACAGAGGTTTTCACTTGACGTAAATATAAAATGTGTAAATTTATGATAAATGTTTCCTGTCGTCTACCTAGTTAGTTTCATTTTACCATTGTTGTGAACTGCCAAAAATATTATAATATCTTTTTTTTGTAGCCTTGTGCATACACAAAAACGAGAGGAATTTTTATTGAAAAAGTAATTCTGAACTTACGATAATATTACAATCACCTAGCGACTTCAACCGTGTTGGAAAATGAAATAAAAAAAAATCAACCCACAAATGGAACAACTGCAACATGTAGCCGTGCAGAAGCAAAACCGATCACTATTCTACGTTCAAATCTTTCCGCTCTGCCAGAGCTATGAATCGTCTGGTGCGTAGATTATACGTCTACTGAATTAAAGATTTGTATTGAACTCGGTATACCTACTTAGTGTATGTTAAGAGTTCATTAGAACACTTGAATATAGTGATTGATGTATTAATTGCAGATCGCAATAACGTGAGCATACATGAGTGTGTAGCGACAGCATATAGCGTCAGCAGTTTTAGCCCTCCAATGACAGTCTCATATGAGCGTCATAGGCGCCGGACGCGCCCCCGACGCGCCATGTAATATCGAAATAAGTAATTGAAGTCAGAACTTTATTATTTCAATCAGCCCCACGAAGACCTAACAGGTGTTTGTGTGCGTACAGGAAGCGTTGTACATATAGTTATTAAAATGACGATACGACGAAAGGGGGACACTTATGGATACGCAATTCTGTGGAAATGATCCAGAGATAATGGCTGAAGCGGCAATTTGATGAATCGATAATATTTTCTTATTGTATGGATTAGTTTAATCTCTCACGTCATTCAATGCATTCGGTAGTCTTGTGATTTAGACAAGGGACGGACAGAGGTTTTCACTTGATGTAAATATAAAATGTGTAAATTTATGATAAATGTTTCCTGTCGTCTACCGAGTTAGTTTCATTTAACCATTGTTGCGATCTGCAAATATTTGTAATATTTTTTTGTAGCGTTGTGCATACACAAAAACGAAGGAAGTCTTTATTGAAAAAGTAATCCTGAACTTATGATAATATTACAATCACCTATCGACTTTAACCGTGTTGGAATTTTTTTTTTGTTGGCTTATTTGCAATCAGTCATGAAGACTATGAGCAAGTTTGTTGAGTGAGGTTTGTTTTAGCAGAGCAGCTTTCCACTGAAAGCATCGACCCATTCTGTAAGTAAGAAACTAGAGGCGGCTCTCCAGTTCCAGTATACTGTGACGCTTCAATCTTTTAATATTCTTTTGTGTAGTCAGTTGGCGAGCTAGTTCGTTCGGATGGTGAATCAGTCGGTCCTTGTACTTAGTAGCCAAACTGCGAATCTCCTCTTTGATGGTTTTAACTAGGAGGTGTTCATGAATCTCGTCATTTTTTATGTACCATGGCACACATGCTATCGTCCTCAGGTGCTTATTTTGCTGACGTTGAAGGATTGCAATATTGGAGTCACTAGCGGTGCCCCAGAGCTGTAGTCCATATTTCCATATTGGTTGGAGAATTTGTTTATAGATAAGAAGCTTGTTGTCGGTGCTTAGTTTTGAGTTCCTGTCTAACATCCAATTGAGGTGTTTGTACTTTATACTTAGTTCTTGTTTTTTTGATTTTACCTATATGTTGTTTCCAGGTCAATCGGCGATTAAGGTGTATTCCCAAGTACTTGACGCAGTCTCTGTGGGGCAGGGGATTTCTACCAAGCTTACCAAACGGACAGTTGCCCTTGTTGAGCGTAAATGTGACGTGCACTGATTTTGAAGCACTAGCCTTTACTTTCCAGCTTTGGAGCCACTTGTCAATTTTGTCAAGGCCATTTTGTAGAAGATCTGATGCTACTTGCTTACCTTTGTTGCTTGCCAATATCGCTGTATCGTCAGCAAATGTAGCAATTGTAGTGCCTGGTGTTGCCGGGAGGTCATGCGTGTACAATGTATACAGCAAAGGTCCGAGGACAGATCCCTGAGGGACTCCAGCCTTGACAACGTGGAAGGGGGATATGGATTCGCCAACTTTGACACAAAATATCCGCTTTGTGAGGTAAGACCTAAATATAGGGTAGTAAACGTGCGCTATATTATGTTTAATTTTGCAAAGTAGTCCATCATGCCACACCCTATCAAAGGCCTGCTGAATATCCAGAAACGCCGCCGAACAATATTCTCTCTGCTCTAGAGCTTTCCTCACTTTGTCATAGACTCTATGTACCTGCTCCACGGTTCCATGTTGTTCTCTAAATCCAAATTGGTGGTCCGGTATAATTTTATGTTCTATCAAGATTGGCATGATCCTCTGTAGGAGTATTTTCTCAAATAATTTTGATAGGGTAGGAAGTAGACTGATTGGTCTGTATGAGGTCTTTTCTTTTGCGGGTTTGCCTATCTTGTGGATCATTATGATTTCGGATACATTCCATAATTGCGGAAAGCATCCTATTCGTAATAGCGCATTGAAAATTGTGGCGAGGAGGACAAACGCCTTTCGTGGTAACTGCAGCAGAATCTCCTTAGTAATCAAGTCATAACCAGGTGCTTTTTTACTGTCCATACGTTGCAATGTTCTTGCGATCTCTACAGGTGAGACCGGTTTAGCTGGAAGATCCATTTGAAAGTCCTGGCTAAGAACCGAGTTTACAAAATTTTCGGAGTCCCGTTCTAAAGATTCATTTTGTTAGAACACGCTACTTAAGTGTTTGGCGAATAGATCGGCTTTTTCTTGACTTCTGCAAACCCACCTATCACCAATTTTTAGAGGTGGTTGTGGTAATTTCGGTCTATCGCACCATTTAACAAGCTTCCAGAGCGCGTAATCGGATGATTTTTGTATCTCTTGTGGAAGCTAATTTTTCTTGGAGTGTCAAGTTGTTTACATGTTTTATTGCTTTTTTAAGTTCCACAATAGCTTTATTTAGTGCCCTTTTATCATCTGGGTGACGACTCATTTGCCAGACTCGACGCAATCTTCGTTTCTCACGAATCATATCCTTGATCTCCAACGGAATGTTACCAACCAGGCTTCTGTTCAATTACAGGGGTACTTTTCCAACAGGTATTAAATTAGTGAGGTGTAGTATTGCAAGTTCAGCCTCTTCCGCCTCCTTCAATCTGATATTGAGGTCGAGATTATCTTCAATGTATTCCCTAAAGCATTGCCAGTACGTGTGTTTATTGCACAATCTTGCAGGTCCCTCCGTTTCGATTACAGTTGTGCTGATTGTGAGTATAACTGGAGTATGATCCGAGGATCCATCCAAACAAGATTCAGTCTTAGTGTATAGATTTCGTAATCCTTTGGCCACAAAGAAGTCTATGAGGTCCGGTGTTCGATTTTGGTCTGCAGGCCAACTTGTGGGTTCAGACGATGAGATCACTTGCATGTTACATTTATCTAGGCATGATTTCAGCTGTCTCCCCCTCGTCGTAGTCAGCCTAGATCCCCAGTGCACGTGTTTGCTATTCCAGTCACCTCCCGCCAAAAATCGATTGCCAAGACCTGACAGGAAATGTCAGCGTCTATTTTGTATTTAGGCGGGCAATATACGGCTGTAACATTTATATTCCCCTCCTTGTCTTCTATGGCTACAGTCGTAGCTTGAATGTGATTCGTTTTATATTGCGGCATTGGATGGTGTTTTATATGTTCTCGTGAACCTCCTACACCTCCTACAGCTTGAATTATGATAATATTGATGAATTAAATTAATGGATTAACTTAATCCTTACAATTCGATTGCCTTCTATTACATTATTTATTCATATTATACAATGCAGATCCCGTATTTGAAACGTGACAGCGTGGGAGACCAGTGATAAGAATAGCCTCACACCGATACAACAAGTCGAACTCATGCAAAGGTGCAAAATCCAAGTGGTATTGCAATAAGTGGCGGAGTATGGGATGCCGAGCGACTCTGGATATAGGTAATGAAATAAAAAATAATAATATTGTAATATTTTTTTTTGTAGCGTTGTGCATACTCAAAAACGAGAGGAAGTCGTTATAGAAAAGGTAATTCTGAACTTATGATAATATTACAATCACCTAGCGACTTCAACCGTGTTGGAAAATGAAATAAAAAAAAATCAACCCACAAATGGAACAACTGCAACATGTCGCCGTGCAGAAGCAAAACCGATCACTATTCTACCTTCAAAATCTCCTCTCTGCCAGAGCTATGAATGGTCTGGTGCGTAGATTATACGTCTACTGAATTAAAGATTTGTATTGAACTCGGAATACTTAGTGTATGTTAAGAGTTCATTAGAACACTTGAATATAGTGATTGATGTATTAATTGCAGATCGCAATAACATGAGCATACATGAGTGTGTAGCGACAGCATATAGCGTCAGCAGTATTAGCCCTCCAATGACAGTCTCATGTGAGTGTCATAGGCGCCGGACGCGCCCCCGACGCGCCATCTCATATCGAAATAAGTAATTGGAGTCAGAACTTTATCATTTCAATCAGCCCCACGAAGACCTAACAGGTGTTTGTGTGCGTACAGGAAGCGTTGCACATATAGTTATTAAAATGACGATATGACGAAAGGGGGACGCTTATGGATACGCAACTCTGTGGAAATGACCCAGAGATAATGGCTGAAGCGGCAATGTGATGAATCGATAATATTTTCTTATTGTATGGATTACAAAATATTTTCTAAATTGACAATTGGCAATCGGCAAAAGACAAACAGCAAACTTCAAAAATCACATTTGCGTTGTTTTCACACTTTTTTTTATATTAAAATAAAAATATTATTAGAAATAATAATAGTTTTGAGATATGCTCCATAATGACCCGCTCTCTCACATTCTAAATTACATTAGGCGATTTGCATAAAGTCGTGATTCGATTACAAATTATTTTGCTATTGTTTTATTATATGATTTTTCAAACATTTCACCTGTAGGACAGGCAATTGTGTTATTGATTATTAAACATCGGATTATATGCACTAACAAAGTGCCAAAATATGCATGCAAAAATGCACTAAAAACTATTGATATGTCCAAAATATAATATGCACAATGCCAAATCAAAAAGCCATTTTTATATATTATTTTAATTAAAGACGGTACAAAAACAGCAAAACTCTTAAAATTATGCCATTTTTATTACAATACATTCAAGTAAGTATTTTTCCAAATTTTTCGAACGCTTTGTGACGCTAGTACGCCGACCACTCTATTTTAAATTTGGCGCCATTTCTGAAGATACTTGCTAGGCGCAGAGTACGCGGCCTAGCATTGCCGTTGATGTAGGCTTAAATTTTCTATATCTTCAAGACACGGATTTTTACGCAAAATAGTGTCCAACTTTGTGCGAATCTTTTCTGATATTGAATTAGGAAGGGCGTTGGCGAGTTCGATCATTGTTTCCAGTATTTCTATTGATTTAAATAGAGGAAGACAGTATATAGGACTACTGACTGCATCTAGGAAAACAGTAAATCTAGATCAAAAGGCTTTTCAGAACACTGTGATTGTGGTGGAAAACTCTTACGTGTGTCCTTTCGACTCGACCTACAGCGATTACTATTGCGTCTACTGTCGAGACATATTCACAGACCCTCAGAAGCTCAGAGATCACAATTTGACCCACGACCCGACCCAATATCAGACCCTATTCCTCAAAAAGACCCCACAAGTAGACGTGACCCGCGTGGACTGTCGACTGTGTCCACAAAAGATTGAAGACATTCACTCATTCAAGTTTCACATAACAAGGGTTCACGGGAAATTCCAATTTTTCCTATTTTTCCAATTTTTCTGTAGTCACCGTCATCTAGGTCCCTCCCTATACGTATCTCCCGCCCGCTACTAAACGAAATATGCACGATTGGGAAAAGCGCTTAACTCGCGTTACCGTCACGGTTTCATATAATTATGCAGATATGTAAATGTGCTCAGGCGATAGGCTAAATTATACCATCGAAATGATATAAGTCTGCATGGAAGCATTTTTAGCGTCTCTTAAAGGAAATCCTTTCTTTTTTTTTTCAGAAAGAAGAATTTAAGTCTTTATAGTGACCCTAAACATTCTGAATACAATACAGAACGTAATAATTTGTGGATATAAAATTTTCTTTTTAATAAAAGACATCTCTTTGTATTAATAAAATACAATTCTTGGACGACATAGCTGCACTTGTGGACTTATATTTTCTATAAAGAGACTAACATAGGCTATATTTTCTAAAGTTACGTGGACTAAATCGCATGCAAACAGCTAGTACGTTATAAGTTTAAAGTAAAGTTTAAGAAAACGTTTAAAGTTACTACATTAAGTAAATAAGTGGCGCTGTTTTCTTCATTATTACCTATGAATGAAGCATTATTATTCATTGAGTTCATCTTGTGTCGCGATCGTAGTTCGGTCAAATGCGATGGAGCTGACCGTAGGTGATTACGTACTATTTGCCTCATACATTGTTCAGCTATACGTGCCTCTCAATTGGTTCGGAACTTATTACAGATAAGATGCGTTCACTAAGAACAAATCATTGATAACTGTTCCTCAAAGAGATAGTCACACTAAATGCGCAGAAACATAGAACGTAGAACTTAGAAAAACCACTTGGATTGGAATATATTATCTTCATATTTATTCATCCATAAATTTTCGGATTATTCCCAGTGGTTCCGTTGAAGTAGGTAGATCCGTGGCGGAGCTAGAGGCTTTTATTCCAAACAGTTCCGAGGGGCGATTATCAATTAAAAACTACCATAAAAGGACTGAAATCCCATTCATCCTCACAAGAACAAGAAACTCTACTAACAATATAGAGTAAAATAAAATGTAAATAGAATTGGAATTAAATTATTTCGCGAATGTGGCGGTTTAGAATATTTATTAACTCATCTCCGTAAGCCTAATGAAAGAATTCTGTCTGTAACTACAAAATGGCGGAAATGACTCTTGTGGGTTATTCCTTTGTATATGATTCGGCCCGTCGATGTCTGTCCCTTGTCGTTCTCCCCCTTCTGGGGCTGACACAACACCACATCTGAGTGACGCACGAGCCTTGGGCTTCGTTCACTCTCCCTCGTCGTCATTAGGTGTTCCTTCTTGAGACCTCTCAAGCCTCGCGTAGTTCGCCGCCGTGGAAACGAAATCCCGAGACACAGAACCGCTCTCGCCATTCGTCGACTACTCTCCGCTTTTCCCGTGGGATCAGGCGCTCGGACGCCTCCGCAATACTCCGGCCAGGACAAAGACAGGCGCTGCAATGCTAGTAATCCTGAAGCGCATTGAGAACCACGTGGAAAGTCGTGCGATGGAAACAGCACGCATAAGATAAAGTTTAAAGAACTATTTTTTAAGAATCGTTTTGGAATGACGGCATTGGCGTTGTTTTCTTCGAAAATACAAAAATTTCGAAAAGGATTCGCCTTTTCCTAATTAAAAATTTTGATGACTTAAAAAATAGAATTTGTAACTATTATGAATCAATTAATTCAAAAACAATATGAGCAAGTAGTATCTATGTGAACTTAAGTTGCGGTACACATTTGATTTCGTATAAAGACAAATTAGATCCCGTATTTGAAACGTGACAACGTGGGAAACCAGTGATAAGAATAGCCTCACACCGATACAACAAGTCGACCTCATGCAAAGGTGCAAAATCCAAGGAGCGGCCCGCTAGTAATGAAATAAAAAATACACAGTTAGCCAGCTGTGTGCGCAGGTCCCCGAGGGCATTTGAAGACGGGCTGGTGCCACGCAATCTATCATCGATAAATTTTCGAAAATCGGTTTTTCATATTTTACTAAACACTAAGAAATAATACGAAGAAAATAGTAATTTATTCAATTCAGCGAGTTAACAAAAAAAAAAAAAAAATAGTGCGTGGAGTCCCTCCGCGCGGAAGAAGTGAAACTTTCTAACTTTGTGTATCTTTCTTTTTCTCTCCCTCTTGCGTTGGAATATTGGACGCTACTCGTTGCTAACGCTCGCGCTGGCGCATGCGTTCGAGTGCTACCGCATTCACTCTCGCTCTGTCTCTTTCTATTGCTCCTTCTAGCTTTATACGTTTAACGCAACCTTGTTGGAAGTCGCATTAGAAGTTTTACTTCAATTATAATTTTCTTAAACATAATCAAAAAAAAAAATGCATCAAAAAAATGCAATTTAACTTAATTAAAAAAAAACATGAAAAAATTGCAATAGCTTAAGTCAAGCTCGCGAGAAATTTATGATTTTCTTAAATACAAAGAAGCATATAAAGAAAATTGCCATTTATTTAAGTCTGCCTCTCCAGAAAATCTATGTTTTTTTGTATGGTAGTATTTTTTTGTATATTTATAGGTTTTTAAGCACAAATTCCGAAAACAAATCCAAGAATAATATAGAAAAAGGTGTATTACGACCTATAGAAAAAGTAAGAGTGAAAGAAAAAACAATCACTGACGATGACAGCATAGCGAGGGTATAAGTGAAAAAAATGCAAGCAACTCATCGCCGAACGTGAAGTTCAGCAAACATAGGTTGGCTTCTACAACAAAAAGCAATAGAGAGGCAAAATGAAGCAAAGCTCCTTCACAGAGGGGGACAACAACGGACGCACGCTTTGGCGTGCCTCAAGTCTCGCCGACTTGTACCGACGGCGCTAGCTTCGGGAGCCTCCTTGGCTTCAGCGTCGGTGGTAGTCCCCTGGATCCATTAGATCATCATGAAAAGTCGCATGGTGACTACATCAGTTTTGCTTCATACAATTCAGAAATGTATAAAAGTAAATGGAATGGAAAAAATTCTTTACGCTAAATTTCCTAACGCTAATTTTTTTTTATCAAATATTAATTATTGTTCCATGTTGATGACAGACGCCTGTAAGCTAATATTATATATAAGTATGTAATGTATAAGTAAATGTAAGCTACCTGTTTCTGTTCTGTTTACCATCAATTCCGTTTTATTATTTTTTATTGTTATTTTTATTTATAAATAAATGAGGGTGGACTGAGATTGCGGGCGGCTAATAGTTTAACTTTTTTGAGGGAGTTACCCACGTGCTGCCACACAAGACGTATGTGTCGAAACCCAAGCCGCTCGCATCTCGGACATCGGCTTACTAAATTTTAAAGTCTTTTTCTTTCGCAAACCGCGGCCACACAATCGTGTCACCAACAAAAGTGGTTCTTCGAGCCGAATCTGCGAAAGAAGAAACAAAACCTGCCGCAGGGATGTCTTTGTTCCGAACACCCCGCTCGGTTTCGACCCGCAGTCAGCACAGACGGGAACAGCTGGCGCATGATGAGATCATGCACGATGTGAAATCAGATACTCCAGCAGAAGAAAAAGTGCAAGCAACGAGAGGATTAAAAGAGGATGTGGGTCACTACCTAAACCCAGCACGCACGCGTCTTCCACTGCTGCACGCCAGTTGCAGCTGGAGTATGAAGCTGCTCAAGCTAAAGCAAAAATCAATTTAGATATGGCAGAAATAAAAGTGCGCGTAGAAACGGAGCTACTTTATATGAAGCTAGCTGCTGAAAACTCTGTGTGTAACTCTAAGGGTTCCTGCGGAAGATCAGTGCTGGCCTATGCCAGCAAAACACTGAGTAGGGACCTTTTTATAACTTGTAACTTTTTATTTTTTATTTCTTACCGTTATTGTTTTTTTTTCTTTTCTTTGTGTTACTAAGTTGCAAATAAATAAATGATTGATTGATTGATTGATTGATTGAAAAAGCTAAACTCGGTTCGCTTAATTCTAGATCTAGAAAGTCATCTGTATCCTGCACAAGTAAAGTTGTTAACTGGTTGGAAAAGTCAGTTGCCGCACCCGGCTCTTCACTGAACGATTGTGATAATAAATTAGTGAGTGGCAACGGTGGAGGTGACCATCATCACCACCGCACTATTGAAAACGGCAACAGCACGCGAAACAGCCCCAGCAGTCTTGAACTTGACCAAGAGCATAAGCAGATGACAGCTGAGCCGCAAAGCGATATTCAATTATTAGCAAGCACCCTCCGTGACGTCGTAGCCAATTATCGACGTCAAAAACGCACAATCAAGAATTTTTAACTAGATTAGCCACATCTAAAGACCTTCCATTATTTTTTGTGGATCCGATGGAGTGATTGCAATTTAAGGAAGCATTTAGTGAATCAACACGCCTTTGTAATTACAGCGACACAGAGAACATGTTACGCAACACAAATGCTTACGAGGTGAAGCAAGAGAAGCGACATCTTCGTTACTAATCAGTGCCACTTCACCTAGCGAAGTCATGAGTGCCCTGGAACTAAGATTCGGAAGACCCGAAAATATTATGCGAAAAATATCGTTACAACTGAGGAAGCTGCAGCCGCTGCCACAAGCGTATCACGGCGAGATAGTAAATTTTTCGATTAAAATAAAAAACTGCGTCGCTGCTGTCCGTGCTATAAATCAAAATGATTATTTAAGAAGCCCGAACTTGTGAGTATAACGGTGACTAAGTTACCGACGGCATTGATCACCAAGTGGGCAGATTACATGCATGAGAAGCGCAGTAAAACATGCTCGTAAATGGACTGGTGGCTTATTTTTTTAATTAAAGCTAAATACTTTATTATTTGTGTAAGGACATGGCAAAAAAAAGCAATTCGATGTTCCAGGTAAGTAAAGCAAAAGGTGGAATAAAGAAAAAATCTGAACCCAAAAGAAAAATAAACCTGAGCTGTGGAGCAGTGGAGAAACTAAACCTGAGCTTCAGTCAATAACAGAGATGGTTCTGCATTAGGTTTAGGTAAAGTAGGTTTGGTCATTAAGTAATAATATATAACAGTGCAAGCCAATACAAGCTACAACAACAAGCTATACTAGAATTTGTCCTTTTTTGGTTTGTCTTACGTAATTGTTGTCAGCGAGACAATTATGGTATTTTTGTTGTGAAATTGGTTTTTTTTTTCATAAGTATATAGGTTTATAGGTTATACTTATATTAAAACAAGCTATAATAAAATAAAAAATTATAAACTGGCTTTTTATTGAACCCAACGCGCTAATATACTAAAAAAGGCGTATTGCGCGGCCGGCGCCATTCTGTTTGAGGGAGCCTATCGTTGAATTACTCCATTAAATGCGTGCCATGTCATTTATAGGACCACGTGGCGTAGGTATCCATTGCTGGTTATTTAAACTGGTCTCCCATACAATCCAACTGTCACTAATTAATACTTAATGAAGATATATCTGACTACATGTAGGTATACCTACTAAAAATTAGCTATTTTGTCACGGCACGAATTGTCAGGAGGTTCCTCACTCTGCAGCACTAACCACCGGTAGCTTGGGCCTTGCCGCTACTTGCGGCACTCTAAGCAATTGAAACGTTAACCAGAGGCAGATACGTCAATGACATTTTTGGAGGAGCCGATTCAATAGAACAAGCTGAGGAAACTGTAAACCAAGTCAATAATATGTGCATGGCGGGCGGGTTTCCATTACAGAAATGGACTAGCAACAATCCATCAATCCTAAAGTCGATTTCCGCCGATAAAAAATTGTTTCCAAATAGCGTGCCAATTGATAAAAACGCTACTGTGCATACTCTCGGAATGAATTTGTAGGGACTTGTTATACGACCTTTATTGTAAACGAGCCCCAAGGGGGAATCCCCCCACAGCCCCTTCCCGGAAAACTTTATGAATGTTCGGTGAGTGGGTGTTCGGCTTTATATTTGTTAATACATACATACTTATTGCATTATACTTTTTCGATTACTTTTATGTATTTTTTATGTCATATGTACATTGTCATATATTTTGCTTGTCACCAATTTGCCTTTGTATCGTTTAACTTTTTCCTTTGTAAATATATTTTCATCCGTCGTAATCCGTTTCTTTAATTTATATAATCACGTCTAACACTACGCAACCACAAATTTGGTGACCCCGACGTGATAATCTGACGTGATTTTAATATAATAATTTGGCATTACGAATTACGGATAAATATAACAATGGAACAAAAAAAAACGGTCCGAACATTTTAAATAGTGTGAGTGTTAAAGTACCACCGTTTTGGCCAGAAGATCCAGCATTGTGGTTTGCCCAATTAGAAGGACAATTCGCCTTAGCTGGTATAAATACGGATTCGACAAAATACAACCATGTAATAGCGAATTTGGATTGTAAAATTATCACTGAAATCAAAGACATCGTAAAATACCCGCCCGCTACAGGAAAATACGATAAGGTACGAGATGAGCTAATTTCGCGTTTATCGTCGTCCAATGAGCAGCGAGTTCGGCAGCTCATTAGTAATGAAGACATTGGCGATCGCAAACCTTCACAATTCCTGCGCCATTTGTTAAATCTCGCTGGACCAGACGTTCCTGATGACTTTATAAAATCTTTGTGGTCAAATCGTCTGCCATCGCACGTCCAGTTAATAATTGCCTCACAGTCTAAAAGCTGTTTAGAAGATCTAGCTAAGCTCGCTGATACAGTGATAGATATAGTGCAACCGCTGACAGCTGAGATCGTCGAACTCCGACGGTGTGTCGAAGATCTTAGTCGCGAGATTGCGGAATTAAAGATGTCAGCGCGGCCACATGCTCGAAGTAGAGGACGCTACCCAGGCCGGTACCGTTCACGTTCTCGAAGCAGCAATCGACGCCAACGTGGTGGTATGTGCTGGTATCACAGCAAGTTTGGCTCGCGCGCAAGTAAGTGCCACGCGCCGAGCAGTTTAAATGAGGGAAATGCCGACGGCAGTCGTTGATGACGGCCAGCGATTGCCAAAATGTTTCAGCCCGTTTATTAGTGACCGACAAAAAGACACAGATGAAGTTTTTAATGGATAGTGGTTCAGACTTATGTGTTTATCCTGTAAGTTTTATACGTAGTTCACGCTCTAAAAATGACAAGTATGTATTATGCGCCGCAAACGGATCGACAATTTTTACTTATGCTACAATTTCTTTAAAATCACGACCTAAGCTTACGTCGTGATTTTTCATGGCGATTTTTTGTAGCAAATGTAACAACACCTATCCTAGGTGCAGATTTTTTAAAATTTTATGGGTTATTGGTAGACATTAGGCATAAACGTTTGGTTGACAATATTACAACGCTTTCTGTTAGTGGTATTTCCGCAAAATCTTGTTCTGTGTGCCATGTTAAAAGAGTTACAGGTACATCTAATTTTCATCACATTCTACAACAGTACCCAGAGATTACCCGTCCAGCCGGTGATACTTCGGCACCAAAGGTGAAACATAATACGGTTCACTACATTCGCACTACTCCTGGTCCGCCGGTGTACTGCCGCCCAAGGAGATTAGATGCAGAACGACTCAAGATTGCTAAGCGTGAGTTTGAACAACTTGTACATACAGGTATCGCGCGTCGATCTGAGAGCTCATGGTCCTCACCTTTGCATTTGGTCCCCAAAAAGAACAACGGTTGGAGGCCGTGTGGTGATTACCGTGCTCTTAATGCTCGTACTATACCGGACCGATATCCAGTCAGATACTTAGCAGATTTCTCCTACAATCTCTATGGTTGTACAGTTTTTAGCACTCTGGATTTGGTACGCGCTTATAACCAAATTTTAATGTTTGCGGATGATATTCCGAAAACAGCAATAACGACGCCTTTTGGTCTTTTTGAATTTAACTTTATTGGTTTTGGTTTCAAAAGTGTTGCGCAGACATTTCAACGTTTCATTGATGAAATTCTTTGTGAACTAGAATGCTGTTTTCCATATTTAGATGACAATTTGATAGCGTCAGTTAACGTGACAGAGCACGAAAGTCATCTGAGACAAGTTTTTGAACGACTACGGCAACATGGTGTTTTAATCAATACAGCAAAATGCAATTTTGGAAAGACAGAGGTAGCTTTTCTCGGACATAATATTTCTAGCAATGGCACAAAGCCTCTACCAGAGATGGTAACTGCCATACAGAATTTTGTACGCCCCAAGACAATTAAAGAACTTCGTCGTTTTTTGGGCATCATTAACTTTTATCGACGTTTTCTACCACAAGCAGCACTTAAGCAAGCACCACTGAAGGCTTTGTTATCAGGTGCAAATTTAAAAAACTCTAAACTTGTAAAAAGTCTAGCAGAAGCCACACTTCTTGTCCATCCTCATCCTAACTCGAAAGTCGCGCTTATTACGGATGCGTTAGATTTAGCAATTGGTGCAGTTATCCAACAGCGTGTAGACGATCTTTGGGAACCGTTAGGATTCTTTTCAAGAAAGCTAACAGCGACTCAGTGTAAATACAGCCCTTTTGATAGAGAGTTGTTGGCAATATACGAAGGTGTTAAATATTTTCGTCACATGTTAGAACTTAAAACTTTTGAAATTCATACAGATCATAAGCCAATTATTTTTGCATTTCAAAAATCATTAGACAAACGCTCGCCTCGTCAATTCCGATATCTAAATTTTATAGGTCAATTTTCAACAGATATAAGACACATATCTGGGGAAGACAATGTTGTTGCTGATGCGTTATCTCGACCAGTTGATACAATTAGTATTATAGATTTCGCCGCATTAGTTAATTCACAGGATACTGATCCTGATCTAGAGCAATTGCTGAAGACAGGTTCGTCGCTGAATCTTAAAAAGGTAGTGATTCCTGGTCTACCCAGAGACACAGCAATATTTTGTGACATATCCGGCTCAACTGCTCGCCCGTATCTTACGCCTGAGTTTCGTCGTGAAGCTTTTGACTCACTTCACAGACTGAGTCATCCTGGCGGTAAGACAACAGTGAAGCTACTTACTCAACGTTATGTCTGGCCTGGAATAAATAAAGACGGTTGTGAATGGTCAAGAGCGTGTCTACAGTGCCATCGTAGTAAAGTTTCTAGGCATGTACATACGCCGATAAAAACATTTGTCCCACCATCCGAACGTTTCGCTCATGTACATATAGATATAGTTGGTCCCCTGCCGCTGTGTCGTGGTTATCAGTACTGCTTGACTGCGGTGGATCGTTTTACGAGATGGCCTGAAGTGATGCCAATGGCCGATATCAAAGCGGAGACCATCACTCAAGCATTTGTTTTCGCATGGATTTGTAGATTTGGTCGCCCAAAACGTATCACGACGGACAGAGGACAAGGACAGAGTCAATTTAATTCTGACACATTTCAACGTTTGGCGAAGATGATCGGAGCTGAACATTTCATGTAATATCGAAATAAATAAGTAACTGGAGTCAGAACTTTATCATTTCAATCAGCCCCACGAAGACCTAACAGGTGTTTGTGTGCGTACAGGAGGCGTTGCACATATAGTTATTAAAATGACGATATGACGAAAGAGGGACGCTTATGGATACGCAATTCTGTGGAAATGATCCAGAGATAATGGCTGAAGCGGCAATGGCGCGTAGTTCGCCGCCGTGGAAACGAGATCTCGAGACACAGAATCGCTCTCGCCATTCGTAGACTACTACTCTCTGCTTTTCCCGTGGGATCAGGCGCTCGGACGCCTCCGCAATACTCCGGCCAGGACAAAGACAGGCGGTGCAATGCTAGTAATCCTGAAGTGCATTGAGAACCAAAATCAAAATCAAAAATCAAAATATTTATTTATCAATTAGGTTTCTCACGAAACTCTTATGATCGTCATTATAAATTTAAATTTACTATTTACTAGGGTTTCGGAAAAAAAGCCAAGATGACGACGTGGAACGTGGACGTCGTGGAACGTCGTGCGATGGAAACAGCACGCATAGGATGAAGTTTAAAGAACTGTTTTTTAAGAACCGTTTTAAAGATGAGTAATCTTTGGAATGACGGCATTGGCGTTGTTTTCTTCGAAAATACAAAAATTTCAAAAAGGATTCGCCCTTTCCTAAATAAAAATTTTGATGAGTTAAAAAATCGAATTTGTAACTATTATGAAACAATTAATTCAAAAACAATATGAGCAAGTGTAGTATCTATGTGAACTTAAGTTACGGTACACATTCGATTTCGGACAAAGACTAATCAGATCCCGTATTTGAAACGTGACAACGTGGGAAACCAGTGATAAGAATAGGCTCACACTGATACAACAAGTCGAGCTCATCCAAAGGTCCAAAATCCAAGTGGTATTGCGATAAGTGGGTGAGTTTAGGATGCCGAGCGACTCTGGTTATATAATGAAATAAAAAATACACAGCTAGCCAGCTGTGTGCGCAGGTCCTCGAGGGCATTTGAAGACGGACTGGTACCCGTCTTCTCCTGCCTGGCCGTCTGCTATGATGTTAATGGGGGACTCAATGGACACCAATAGTGTCCATTGGCTCCCTCACCTGCAACGTGGGCGGAACAAAGTCCCGCTCTACCACCAACACGAGCACCAAGGGCCACCCTCCAGGCCTCCCTGTTCCTCTGAACTCCACAAAAACCCTGACGTGTCTCCCCCTTCTGGGGCCGACACAACACCACATCTGAGTGACGCACGAGCCATGGGCTTCGTTCACTCTCCCTCGTCGTCATTAGGTGCTCCTTCTTAAGACCTCTCAAGCCTCGCGTAGTTCGCCGCCGTGGAAACGAGATCCCGAGACACAGAACCGCTCTCGCCATTCGTCGACTACTCCCTGCTTTTCCCGTGGGATCAGGCGCTCGGACGCCTCCGCAATACTCCGGCCAAGACAAAGACAGGCGGTGCAATGCTAGTAATCCTGAAGCGCATTGAGAACCACGTGGAACGTCGTGCGATGGAAACAGCACGCATAAGATGAAGTTTAAAGAACTGTTTTTAAGAACCGTTTTATAGATGAGTAATCTTTGGAATGACGGCATTGGCGTTGTTTTCTTCGAAAATACAAAAATTTCAAAAAGGATTCGCCGTTTCCTAATTAAAAATTTTGATGAGTTAAAAAATCGAATTTGTAACTATTATGAAACAATTAATTCAAAAACAATATGAGCAAGTAGTATCTATGTGAACTTAAGTTACGGTACACATTCGATTTCGGACAAAGACTAATCAGATCCCGTATTTGAAACGTGACAACGTGGGAAACCAGTGATAAGAATAGGCTCACACTGATACAACAAGTCGAGCTCATCCAAAGGTCCACAATCCAAGTGGTATTGCGATAAGTGGGTGAGTTTAGGATGCCGAGCGACTCTGGTTATATAATGAAATAAAAAATACACAGCTAGCCAGCTGTGTGCGCAGGTCCTCGAGGGCATTTGAAGACGGACTGGTACCCGTCTTCTCCTGCCCGGCCGTCTGCTATGATGTTAATGGGGGACTCAATGGACACCAATAGTGTCCATTGGCTCCCTCACCTGCAACGTGGGCGGAACAAAGTCCCGCTCTACCACCAACACGAGCACCAAGGGCCACCCTCCAGGCCTCCCTGTTCCTCTGAACTCCACAAAAACTCTGACGTGTCTCCCCCTTCTGGGGCCGACACAACACCACATCTGAGTGACGCACGAGCCTTGGGCTTCGTTCACTCTCCCTGGTCGTCATTAGGTGCTCCTTCTTAAGACCTCTCAAGCCTCGCGTAGTTCGCCGCCGTGGAAACGAGATCCCGAGACACAGAACCGCTCTCGCCATTCGTCGACTACTCCCTGCTTTTCCCGTGGGATCAGGCGCTCGGACGCCTCCGCAATACTCCGGCCAAGACAAAGACAGGCGGTGCAATGCTAGTAATCCTGAAGCGCATTGAGAACCACGTGGAACGTCGTGCGATGGAAACAGCACGCATAAGATGAAGTTTAAAGAACTGTTTTTAAGAACCGTTTTAAAGATGAGTAATCTTTGGAATGACGGCATTGGCGTTGTTTTCTTCGAAAATACAAACATTTCAAAAAGGATTCGCCGTTTCCTAATTAAAAATTTTGATGAGTTAAAAAATCGAATTTGTAACTATTATGAAACAATTAATTCAAAAACAATATGAGCAAGTGTAGTATCTATGTGAACTTAAGTTACGGTACACATTCGATTTCGGACAAAGACTAATCAGATCCCGTATTTGAAACGTGACAACGTGGGAAACCAGTGATAAGAATAGGCTCACACTGATACAACAAGTCGAGCTCATCCAAAGGTTCAAAATCCAAGTGGTATTGCGATAAGTGGGTGAGTTTAGGATGCCGAGCGACTCTGGTTATATAATGAAATAAAAAATACACAGCTAGCCAGCTGTGTGCGCAGGTCCTCGAGGGCATTTGAAGACGGACTGGTACCCGTCTTCTCCTGCCCGGCCGTCTGCTATGATGTTAATGGGGGACTCAATGGACACCAATAGTGTCCATTGGCTCCCTCACCTGCAACGTGGGCGGAACAAAGTCCCGCTCTACCACCAACACGAGCACCAAGGGCCACCCTCCAGGCCTCCCTGTTCCTCTGAACTCCACAAAAACTCTGACGTGTCTCCCCCTTCTGGGGCCGACACAACACCACATCTGAGTGACGCACGAGCCTTGGGCTTCGTTCACTCTCCCTGGTCGTCATTAGGTGCTCCTTCTTAAGACCTCTCAAGCCTCGCGTAGTTCGCCGCCGTGGAAACGAGATCCCGAGACACAGAACCGCTCTCCCCATTCGTCGACTACTCCCTGCTTTTCCCGTGGGATCAGGCGCTCGGACGCCTCCGCAATACTCCGGCCAAGACAAAGACAGGCGGTGCAATGCTAGTAATCCTGAAGCGCATTGAGAACCACGTGGAACGTCGTGCGATGGAAACAGCACGCATAAGATGAAGTTTAAAGAACTGTTTTTAAGAACCGTTTTAAAGATGAGTAATCTTTGGAATGACGGCATTGGCGTTGTTTTCTTCGAAAATACAAACATTTCAAAAAGGATTCGCCGTTTCCTAATTAAAAATTTTGATGAGTTAAAAAATCGAATTTGTAACTATTATGAAACAATTAATTCAAAAACAATATGAGCAAGTAGTATCTATGTGAACTTAAGTTACGGTACACATTCGATTTCGGACAAAGACTAATCAGATCCCGTATTTGAAACGTGACAACGTGGGAAACCAGTGATAAGAATAGGCTCACACTGATACAACAAGTCGAGCTCATCCAAAGGTCCAAAATCCAAGTGGTATTGCGATAAGTGGGTGAGTTTAGGATGCCGAGCGACTCTGGTTATATAATGAAATAAAAAATACACAGCTAGCCAGCTGTGTGCGCAGGTCCTCGAGGGCATTTGAAGACGGACTGGTACCCGTCTTCTCCTGCCTGGCCGTCTGCTATGATGTTAATGGGGGACTCAATGGACACCAGTAGTGTCCATTGGCTCCCTCACCTGCAACGTGGGCGGAACAAAGTCCCGCTCTACCACCAACACGAGCACCAAGGGCCACCCTCCAGGCCTCCCTGTTCCTCTGAACTCCACAAAAACCCTGACGTGTCTCCCCCTTCTGGGGCCGACACAACACCACATCTGAGTGACGCACGAGCCTTGGGCTTCGTTCACTCTCCCTGGTCGTCATTAGGTGCTCCTTCTTAAGACCTCTCAAGCCTCGCGTAGTTCGCCGCCGTGGAAACGAGATCCCGAGACACAGAACCGCTCTCGCCATTCGTCGACTACTCCCTGCTTTTCCCGTGGGATCAGGCGCTCGGACGCCTCCGCAATACTCCGGCCAAGACAAAGACAGGCGGTGCAATGCTAGTAATCCTGAAGCGCATTGAGAACCACGTGGAACGTCGTGCGATGGAAACAGCACGCATAAGATGAAGTTTAAAGAACTGTTTTTAAGAACCGTTTTAAAGATGAGTAATCTTTGGAATGACGGCATTGGCGTTGTTTTCTTCGAAAATACAAACATTTCAAAAAGGATTCGCCGTTTCCTAATTAAAAATTTTGATGAGTTAAAAAATCGAATTTGTAACTATTATGAAACAATTAATTCAAAAACAATATGAGCAAGTGTAGTATCTATGTGAACGTAAGTTACGGTACACATTCGATTTCGGACAAAGACTAATCAGATCCCGTATTTGAAACGTGACAACGAACCAGTGATAAGAATAGGCTCACACTGATACAACAAGTCGAGCTCATCCAAAGGTCCAAAATCCAAGTGGTATTGCGATAAGTGGGTGAGTTTAGGATGCCGAGCGACTCTGGTTATATAATGAAATAAAAAATACACAGCTAGCCAGCTGTGTGCGCAGGTCCTCGAGGGCATTTGAAGACGGACTGGTACCCGTCTTCTCCTGCCCGGCCGTCTGCTATGATGTTAATGGGGGACTCAATGGACACCAATAGTGTCCATTGGCTCCCTCACCTGCAACGTGGGCGGAACAAAGTCCCGCTCTACCACCAACACGAGCACCAAGGGCCACCCTCCAGGCCTCCCTGTTCCTCTGAACTCCACAAAAACTCTGACGTGTCTCCCCCTTCTGGGGCCGACACAACACCACATCTGAGTGACGCACGAGCCTTGGGCTTCGTTCACTCTCCCTGGTCGTCATTAGGTGCTCCTTCTTAAGACCTCTCAAGCCTCGCGTAGTTCGCCGCCGTGGAAACGAGATCCCGAGACACAGAACCGCTCTCCCCATTCGTCGACTACTCCCTGCTTTTCCCGTGGGATCAGGCGCTCGGACGCCTCCGCAATACTCCGGCCAAGACAAAGACAGGCGGTGCAATGCTAGTAATCCTGAAGCGCATTGAGAACCACGTGGAACGTCGTGCGATGGAAACAGCACGCATAAGATGAAGTTTAAAGAACTGTTTTTAAGAACCGTTTTAAAGATGAGTAATCTTTGGAACGACGGCCATTGGCGTTGTTTTCTTCGAAAATACAAAAATTTCAAAAAGGATTCGCCGTTTCCTAATTAAAAATTTTGATGAGTTAAAAAATCGAATTTGTAACTATTATGAAACAATTAATTCAAAAACAATATGAGCAAGTGTAGTATCTATGTGAACGTAAGTTACGGTACACATTCGATTTCGGACAAAGACTAATCAGATCCCGTATTTGAAACGTGACAACGTGGGAAACCAGTGATAAGAATAGGCTCACACTGATACAACAAGTCGAGCTCATCCAAAGGTCCAAAATCCAAGTGGTATTGCGATAAGTGGGTGAGTTTAGGATGCCGAGCGACTCTGGTTATATAATGAAATAAAAAATACACAGCTAGCCAGCTGTGTGCGCAGGTCCTCGAGGGCATTTGAAGACGGACTGGTACCCGTCTTCTCCTGCCCGGCCGTCTGCTATGATGTTAATGGGGGACTCAATGGACACCAATAGTGTCCATTGGCTCCCTCACCTGCAACGTGGGCGGAACAAAGTCCCGCTCTACCACCAACACGAGCACCAAGGGCCACCCTCCAGGCCTCCCTGTTCCTCTGAACTCCACAAAAACTCTGACGTGTCTCCCCCTTCTGGGGCCGACACAACACCACATCTGAGTGACGCACGAGCCTTGGGCTTCGTTCACTCTCCCTGATCGTCATTAGGTGCTCCTTCTTAAGACCTCTCAAGCCTCGCGTAGTTCGCCGCCGTGGAAACGAGATCCCGAGACACAGAACCGCTCTCCCCATTCGTCGACTACTCCCTGCTTTTCCCGTGGGATCAGGCGCTCGGACGCCTCCGCAATACTCCGGCCAAGACAAAGACAGGCGGTGCAATGCTAGTAATCCTGAAGCGCATTGAGAACCACGTGGAACGTCGTGCGATGGAAACAGCACGCATAAGATGAAGTTTAAAGAACTGTTTTTAAGAACCGTTGTATAGATGAGTAATCTTTGGAATGACGGCATTGGCGTTGTTTTCTTCGAAAATACAAAAATTTCAAAAAGGATTCGCCGTTTCCTAATTAAAAATTTTGATGAGTTAAAAAATCGAATTTGTAACTATTATGAAACAATTAATTCAAAAACAATATGAGCAAGTGTAGTATCTATGTGAACGTAAGTTACGGTACACATTCGATTTCGGACAAAGACTAATCAGATCCCGTATTTGAAACGTGACAACGTGGGAAACCAGTGATAAGAATAGGCTCACACTGATACAACAAGTCGAGCTCATCCAAAGGTCCAAAATCCAAGTGGTATTGCGATAAGTGGGTGAGTTTAGGATGCCGAGCGACTCTGGTTATATAATGAAATAAAAAATACACAGCTAGCCAGCTGTGTGCGCAGGTCCTCGAGGGCATTTGAAGACGGACTGCTACCCGTCTTCTCCTGCCTGGCCGTCTGCTATGATGTTAATGGGGGACTCAATGGACACCAATAGTGTCCATTGGCTCCCTCACCTGCAACGTGGGCGGAACAAAGTCCCGCTCTACCACCAACACGAGCACCAAGGGCCACCCTCCAGGCCTCCCTGTTCCTCTGAACTCCACAAAAACTCTGACGTGTCTCCCCCTTCTGGGGCCGACACAACACCACATCTGAGTGACGCACGAGCCTTGGGCTTCGTTCACTCTCCCTGATCGTCATTAGGTGCTCCTTCTTAAGACCTCTCAAGCCTCGCGTAGTTCGCCGCCGTGGAAACGAGATCCCGAGACACAGAACCGCTCTCCCCATTCGTCGACTACTCCCTGCTTTTCCCGTGGGATCAGGCGCTCGGACGCCTCCGCAATACTCCGGCCAAGACAAAGACAGGCGGTGCAATGCTAGTAATCCTGAAGCGCATTGAGAACCACGTGGAACGTCGTGCGATGGAAACAGCACGCATAAGATGAAGTTTAAAGAACTGTTTTTAAGAACCGTTGTATAGATGAGTAATCTTTGGAATGACGGCATTGGCGTTGTTTTCTTCGAAAATACAAAAATTTCAAAAAGGATTCGCCGTTTCCTAATTAAAAATTTTGATGAGTTAAAAAATCGAATTTGTAACTATTATGAAACAATTAATTCAAAAACAATATGAGCAAGTGTAGTATCTATGTGAACGTAAGTTACGGTACACATTCGATTTCGGACAAAGACTAATCAGATCCCGTATTTGAAACGTGACAACGTGGGAAACCAGTGATAAGAATAGGCTCACACTGATACAACAAGTCGAGCTCATCCAAAGGTCCAAAATCCAAGTGGTATTGCGATAAGTGGGTGAGTTTAGGATGCCGAGCGACTCTGGTTATATAATGAAATAAAAAATACACAGCTAGCCAGCTGTGTGCGCAGGTCCTCGAGGGCATTTGAAGACGGACTGGTACCCGTCTTCTCCTGCCTGGCCGTCTGCTATGATGTTAATGGGGGACTCAATGGACACCAATAGTGTCCATTGGCTCCCTCACCTGCAACGTGGGCGGAACAAAGTCCCGCTCTACCACCAACACGAGCACCAAGGGCCACCCTCCAGGCCTCCCTGTTCCTCTGAACTCCACAAAACCCTGACGTGTCTCCCCCTTCTGGGGCCGACACAACACCACATCTGAGTGACGCACGAGCCTTGGGCTTCGTTCACTCTCCCTGGTCGTCATTAGGTGCTCCTTCTTAAGACCTCTCAAGCCTCGCGTAGTTCGCCGCCGTGGAAACGAGATCCCGAGACACAGAACCGCTCTCGCCATTCGTCGACTACTCCTTGCTTTTCCCGCGGGATCAGGCGCTCGGACGCCTCCGCAATACTCCGGCCAAGAGAAAGACAGGCGGTGCAATGCTAGTAATCCTGAAGCGCATTGAGAACCACGTGGAACGTCGTGCGATGGAAACAGCACGCATAAGATGAAGTTTAAAGAACTGTTTTTAAGAACCGTTTTATAGATGAGTAATCTTTGGAATGACGGCATTGGCGTTGTTTTCTTCGAAAATACAAAAATTTCAAAAAGGATTCCCCGTTTCCTAATTAAAAATTTTGATGAGTTAAAAAATCGAATTTGTAACTATTATGAAACAATTAATTCAAAAACAATATGAGCAAGTAGTATCTATGTGAACTTAAGTTACGGTACACATTCGATATCGGACAAAGACTAATCAGATCCCGTATTTGAAACGTGACAACGTGGGAAACCAGTGATAAGAATAGGCTCACACTGATACAACAAGTCGAGCTCATCCAAAGGTCCAAAATCCAAGTGGTATTGCGATAAGTGGGTGAGTTTAGGATGCCGAGCGACTCTGGTTATATAATGAAATAAAAAATACACAGCTAGCCAGCTGTGTGCGCAGGTCCTCGAGGGCATTTGAAGACGGACTGGTACCCGTCTTCTCCTGCCCGGCCGTCTGCTATGATGTTAATGGGGGACTCAATGGACACCAATAGTGTCCATTGGCTCCCTCACCTGCAACGTGGGCGGAACAAAGTCCCGCTCTACCACCAACACGAGCACCAAGGGCCACCCTCCAGGCCTCCCTGTTCCTCTGAACTCCACAAAAACTCTGACGTGTCTCCCCCTTCTGGGGCCGACACAACACCACATCTGAGTGACGCACGAGCCTTGGGCTTCGTTCACTCTCCCTGATCGTCATTAGGTGCTCCTTCTTAAGACCTCTCAAGCCTCGCGTAGTTCGCCGCCGTGGAAACGAGATCCCGAGACACAGAACCGCTCTCCCCATTCGTCGACTACTCCCTGCTTTTCCCGTGGGATCAGGCGCTCGGACGCCTCCGCAATACTCCGGCCAAGACAAAGACAGGCGGTGCAATGCTAGTAATCCTGAAGCGCATTGAGAACCACGTGGAACGTCGTGCGATGGAAACAGCACGCATAAGATGAAGTTTAAAGAACTGTTTTTAAGAACCGTTGTATAGATGAGTAATCTTTGGAATGACGGCATTGGCGTTGTTTTCTTCGAAAATACAAAAATTTCAAAAAGGATTCGCCGTTTCCTAATTAAAAATTTTGATGAGTTAAAAAATCGAATTTGTAACTATTATGAAACAATTAATTCAAAAACAATATGAGCAAGTGTAGTATCTATGTGAACGTAAGTTACGGTACACATTCGATTTCGGACAAAGACTAATCAGATCCCGTATTTGAAACGTGACAACGTGGGAAACCAGTGATAAGAATAGGCTCACACTGATACAACAAGTCGAGCTCATCCAAAGGTCCAAAATCCAAGTGGTATTGCGATAAGTGGGTGAGTTTAGGATGCCGAGCGACTCTGGTTATATAATGAAATAAAAAATACACAGCTAGCCAGCTGTGTGCGCAGGTCCTCGAGGGCATTTGAAGACGGACTGCTACCCGTCTTCTCCTGCCTGGCCGTCTGCTATGATGTTAATGGGGGACTCAATGGACACCAATAGTGTCCATTGGCTCCCTCACCTGCAACGTGGGCGGAACAAAGTCCCGCTCTACCACCAACACGAGCACCAAGGGCCACCCTCCAGGCCTCCCTGTTCCTCTGAACTCCACAAAAACTCTGACGTGTCTCCCCCTTCTGGGGCCGACACAACACCACATCTGAGTGACGCACGAGCCTTGGGCTTCGTTCACTCTCCCTGATCGTCATTAGGTGCTCCTTCTTAAGACCTCTCAAGCCTCGCGTAGTTCGCCGCCGTGGAAACGAGATCCCGAGACACAGAACCGCTCTCCCCATTCGTCGACTACTCCCTGCTTTTCCCGTGGGATCAGGCGCTCGGACGCCTCCGCAATACTCCGGCCAAGACAAAGACAGGCGGTGCAATGCTAGTAATCCTGAAGCGCATTGAGAACCACGTGGAACGTCGTGCGATGGAAACAGCACGCATAAGATGAAGTTTAAAGAACTGTTTTTAAGAACCGTTTTAAAGATGAGTAATCTTTGGAATGACGGCATTGGCGTTGTTTTCTTCGAAAATACAAAAATTTCAAAAAGGATTCGCCGTTTCCTAATTAAAAATTTTCATGAGTTAAAAAATCGAATTTGTAACTATTATGAAACAATTAATTCAAAAACAATATGAGCAAGTGTAGTATCTATGTAAACTTAAGTTACGGTACACATTCGATTTCGGACAAAGACTAATCAGATCCCGTATTTGAAACGTGACAACGTGGGAAACCAGTGATAAGAATAGGTGATAATCGATTTCCGCCGATAAACAATTGTTTCCAAATAGCGTGCCAATTTATAAAAACGCTACTGTGCATACTTTCGGAATGAATTGGAATCCAACTTCTGATACGTTGCATTTTACTTGGCCCGTCCCGCCAATGAATAAAGTCATAAAGCGGAATATTTTATCAATTAGTGCTCGCCTATTTGACCCTTTGGGTCTAATATCACATATCATTATTACCGCTAAAATCTTTATTCAAGAATTATGGTGTTTAAAGATAGATTGGGATAACAATTTACCATCTCATCTATCGGAAAAATGTATAAAAATTATGAATCAACTAAAAGAATTACCAATTCTCTCGATTCCTCGTTGGTTAGGATTAACTTAGAACAATGGGGGCTATCGCGTGTGATTTTGCCAGTAGAGGCGCTTGTGTCGCGTGAGGTCAAAAAAAATTCAATTTTCACTGGTTTTAGCGGGCTTCGTGACATAAATTATAATTTCTTTAATTTTTTTTTTTTTTTTTTTATTTAATAAGGTACACAAAACAGGACACTGACATTAAATACATTGAATAGATATAGTTACATGGAAGTGAACTAGACAGAGGCCCAAAACATGTGTACACAGCATGTCCAAACAAAACAGTGTTACAGAATAAAACAAAGGAAGAAAACAGACGCACTTTCATCCAAAAGCAAGCTTAGCCACATTCTAAAGGAAGTCAATTTGAGATGAAAGCACGTCCACACAAAACCACAATAAAACAAGTATTATTAATACATTAATATATAAGTGCAATAAAATATTATCTATTAAGAGTTTATATGTTTATTTATTTATTTATTTATTATATATATACATAACAATTAATTTTATTTAATGACGCTCGCAGTTACGATGGCCGTGATATGCTTTTTGAATTTAGTTAAGCTATTTTCGAATATGTCCACTGTACCGCTATGTTTAAGCAGGAGATCGTTATATTGTCGACACATCCTGACAAGGGGGTTATAGAAAGAGGTATTATTGGTGTGTACTTGTAAGGCAAAGGTATTTACAAAAGGATTTCGATATCTAAGTTTTATATTAAAATTAATAAGCGACAAAAGATATGGTGAGTCAATGCGGGAATGAATTATTTTAAAAAGACAAAGGAGGTTGTGACAATTACGGCGGTCCTCGAGTGTAACCATATTAAATTTTGTTAGTCTATCTCGATACAAGGGAAGACTCCGGTGAAAGCCATATCTATAACTAAGAATGTTCAAACATTTTTTCTGCACATTTTCAATACGGCCACAGTGAATAGCGTAGTAAGGGGACCAAACACAGGAATTATATTCAAGAACACTGCGGACTAACGTATTGTATAGATACAAAAATGTTTTAGGGTTCCTAAAATCTTTAGTAGCTCTAGTCAAAAAACCTAATGTTCTAGTACTTCTACTGATAATACTATCATAGTGGTCACGGAAAGTTAATTTATCATCGAAAAGAACACCTAGGTCCCTTACTACTGACTTTTTTTCTAAATTCTGTCCTTTAAGTTTATAATTATAGAGGATTTTATGGGCTTTCCTTGAAAAAGAAATAGTGAAGCATTTTCCTACATTCAGAAGCATTTTATTTTCGATACACCAACGATCAATACGTTCCAGGTCTGACTGAAGCAAATATGCATCTGTGGGACTGTTTATAACAGAGTATAATTTTAAGTCATCAGCGTATAATAGACAAGAACAAGACAATCGCTCAATTAAGTCGTTGATGAAAACAATAAAAAATAAGGGACCCAAATGTGAGCCCTGTGGTACACCAGAAGTAGCCGTAGCAGGTAAAGAAACAAAGCCCTTTATAGTTACAAGTTGACTTCGTTTGCTAAGATATGAATCGATCCAACGCAGTAAACTACCATGAATACCATAATATGATGCCAATTTATTACAAAGGATTTCATGGTTTACCATGTCAAAAGCCTTCGAAAAATCTGTGTAGATGGCGTCAACCTGGCCTCTTTTTGCAAAGGCACAGCAAAGAAAGTGCTTATATTCTAACAGGTTAGACATTGTGGATCTGTGTCTAACGAAACCGTGTTGTCTAGGTGATAGAAAAGGTTCAATGTGATGGTAAAGAGCGTCATAAATTAAGGATTCGAAAAGTTTACCCAAACAGGAGAGTATACTAATGGGCCGGTAGTTCTCGCATTTAGAACGGTCACCAGACTTGAATATTGGGATAATGTGGGCTGTCTTCCACTCTGACGGGAAAACTCCCTCTTGAAGAGATTTATTATAAAGTATGCACAATGGTATGCTTAATTCTTTACCGCATTTCTTAATTAACAATGAGGGTATGCCGTCCGGTCCAGCGCCCTTGTTAGTATCTAACTTCGAGATTTTATTTACGATATCCATAGGAGTTATTTTTATAGTACACAAAGTATTATTGTTTTGATTTTGTAGTAAATGATTAGAATTTGAGGGTGGCAGTGATAGTGATTGCTCAAAGACAGAAGAAAAATAATTAGAAAACATATTGCATATTTCCTTTCGATCAGATGAGATCAGGTTTCCAGATTTCATAGTTTGTGGAAGAGATTGCGAAACCTTTTTCCCATTTATGAAGCGCCAGAAGTACTTAA
Organism: Synanthedon andrenaeformis; assembly: GCA_936446665.2. Taxonomy (NCBI): domain Eukaryota; kingdom Metazoa; phylum Arthropoda; class Insecta; order Lepidoptera; family Sesiidae; genus Synanthedon; species Synanthedon andrenaeformis. The sequence continues at coordinate 13,343,451 of OW387776.2, read as the reverse complement.
TGTTACCGTCTAACGAGGATTCTACAGATGTGGTAAAAGCTTTATAATCATGATCAATCATCTTTTTACATCTAGATCTTAATAATGAGAATGTGTCATAATCGCGGGGGTTTTTAAACAATTTATAATGTCGGTGATATTTTCGTTTATCTTTTAGCGATCGTATTAGAGCAGGACTAAACCATATGGGATGCTCATTACTGCGAGCTTTAGTAAGCGGAGTATATTTCGATATAATTTTTTTGAACTCGGCATAGAAATTAGTCAACGCCGTATCTACATCTACATCGTCAGTCTGCAAAATTGTAGGCCAGTCAGATAATTTAATATCTTTAGATATTTTGGAAAAATCGCATTTATTGTAATTTAAGCGACTCTGTCCATTAGCTTTAAAATTTTTAACAATTGAATTTATATTATCAATATCTGCTACAAGTGCAGGATGATGATTATCTAAACGACTAAGAGCCTGAACTTCATATACACGGATAGAATTAGAAGTATAGAGAATTAAGTCTAAATATCTGTTGTTTTTATTGGGTATGTTATTGAATTGAGTTAGGTTGCACAGCGTTAAAGTTTCCAACAGAAGGTCAGCTTTCTGCCCCTGATGCTGGCTAGGTAACATTGCTTTGGTGTCACTGGACATACACCAATGTATATCGGGCGTGTTGAAATCTCCAATATATAAAAATTCCGCCCTAGTACAATATTGTGTCATTACCTTTTGACAATTGTCATAAAACATGCGAACAAAGTTAAGTGGCAAATCAGGTGGAAGATAACAAACACATATATTTAAGACTTTTTCATTATTACCCTTTGGTAGCACACTTATCCATAGGTCTTCCGTCAGAGAATCCCAAGATGCTTGACGAACAAAACCTATGTGCCTTTTTAAGGCGATAAGGACGCCACCTCCCTCTACTTTGCGTGAACCAGTTTGGTATCTATCACGTCTTACTACATTGTAGCGGGAATCAAACAATTCAGCATCGAAAACACCGCTATCCAAGTTAGTTTCAGTCAAACATATAATATCGTAATTGCAATTCAATACATTAAGAAAGAAGTCTTTAGTTTTAGATCTGATACGATTAACGTTTTGGTAATATATTAAAAGCATTGGAAATATTTTTAAGGTCCAAATACAAATGTCAAAGAAATAACCACAGTTTATATTAACCACAACATATCACACCAGCTTGTTTAATATGTCCATGTCTTTAACGTGAATGCATGCTGCAGTGTCTTCTTTGCGCATGTAAACCCGGCCATACTTCACCCACACATATTTGTAGTTTTTATCCCTGGCAGTTTTTCTAGCTGCAGCGTGAAGAGCTTTGCACTCGGGCGAAAGATGTTCGGTGATGTACACTCTTTGTTTCTTAGTGGTAAGCCCCAGGTGAGTTGAGTTCAAGGTGTCATCCTTGTAAGTTTTGTTGTAACGGTGACATGCCGAAAGGATGTGGTCTCGTAAACGAGGGTTGGTTAGAGTAACCAAGATATTTCGTGGTCGATCCGTGGAAGGATTTATTTTAGCTACCCGGCGACAGGAGTGTACGTTATTTTCATCTAGTTGTACGTTTATAGTCTTGCACAAGTTCTGAAATATAGCCATAGGATTATCGTTTTTAGTTTCAGGCACCGCCTGAATCTCTAAATTCTGGTTTCGGGTCATCCTTTCTAAAGAGCACAAACGAGAGCTTAATGTGCTCATCTCCTTTTGAAAGCGTAAGCTCTCTTGCTCCAATTTTTTTATTGTCAGCGACTTACTTTCAATATCACGTTTTATACAAGATTGTTCACCACATATAAAATCGGTTGTCGCTGAAAATTCATCCTTGACTTCCTGAATAGCAGAATTAATCTCAGCATGCACCAAGGTTTTAACATCCTCTTGCAATTTCGACCGAAATTCCTCCATGAAAATAGACAGCGTGCTCGTTAGCTTTTGGTCCAGTAAAGCACTGATTTTATCCATAGTCACTACATCGTTTTCAACGCTAGGTTTTGGCGCATTTAACAGATTAGGTAACTGTGGTTTAGGAGATTCCAAATTATCAAGTGACATGTTCACAGGGTCATCGAGCAAGGGCACTTGGTTACTTCTTATGGGAGTGTTTACGTTAGACTTCGGTCGTCTGGTTGTAATGTTAATACAAGACGGGCATATCCATTTCGATACATACTCCGCAGTCAGTTTATAGAATTGTTTACTTTTCAGATTTAAACATTCTATGTGATGTTTAGTATGACATATTGAGCATTCCAAATACTTATCTGAATCTATGCTTTTATAACAAGCAGAACAGCAAGACATTTTATTGATCGCTTATATGCAATGCTTTGTATTAAAAAAACAGAAAAACTGATCTGCATCCGCCTGGTTTCGATCCAACGTATAACGGAATCAAAGCCACGGCTAGTAACACTGAACCAATTCAGCTGCGTATGTACAGCGACGAATATATGTACCACAACAGTTTACTCAGTTTAATAAAAATTGTTGAAAAGTGATCTCTTTCGTGAAATTATCGCAAATATGGATTATTTGGCGATGCATGTGAACGCTTTTAAAGCGAAATTGAGAAAAAAAGGCGCAAAAATAAATGTCACTATAGTGCAGTTTATGTTTCTTGAAGCTGTTGTGATAATATGAATAATTAAGAATGTCTGGCATTTACTGACAAAATGTTCTTCATGTTGAGTTTCGTCTGTATCTAAAAAAAGTGTGGCAGTTTCCAGTTTCTTTTTTTGACGTTGATGAGCTCTTTCTGCACGTTTTCTTTTAATTTCCTTTCTCTCTTCACTGTCTTGGTTCCAAGAAAATAGACTAGGTACAACTTTTGGCTTTAAGAGTAGCTAAAAATTTGTGAACAGATTACAACATACGAAAGTAACATAAACGTTACTCAAATAAGGATGATTTCTGTATTTGATTCTTTGGGTAACACATAATCCTCGGGGTTAAAATGATTTTTACAAACACGAGAATGTTTTGTCGGAGTATAGTTATTCCTATGAATCGCCACAAGCCACTGTTATAGAACAGTTTTATCTTTTGGAAACATATGTCCTCCTTTTTTTTTCCGAACAAAATGGAACTGCACAGCATTGCGGCATAGCTACTCGATATTATAATAGTTATTTATAATTAATAAACCACATAATATTTATAATTAATTAATGAGATTCAAGATTCAAAACTTTGTTTCGCCTTTGACAGCTATACCTCTGGACCTTAGTCAACAGTGGCGCCAACTGGTGAGCAAAAAAACGATAGTCCCCATTCAGTTGAGATTCATGGATTTTGTGACGCCTCTCAACTTGCTATGGCTGCTGTTGGATACATTCGAGCTACTGATTACGAAGGAAAAATTCAAACTGCTCTTCTCTGCTCCAAAACAAAGGTAGCTAAATTAAAAAGACTAACCATACCAAGACTTGAACTATCTGCTGCTGTAATATTGACAAAACTTATCTCTCACGTGCTTCAAGTTCTAAAGGATAAACTGATATCAATTCATCTATGGACTGACTCTGCTGACTGACTGTCTGACTGACACGGAGCCCGCTCGGAGCACACCGGTGTGGGCCTTCTTGGTCCCCAAGGCCGAAGCCAAGGGTAAGCTCCCCCACCACGACAAGGTCATGGCCCACCTAGGGGGGGATGTTTAATAGCACCTAGAGACATATTTCAATTGCCGGGCATTAAAATAGAATAGAATAACCCTATCTCAAACCGTGGGTGCCGTAAAAATAGGTTTCGAGTTTCCATTGAATATAATTCCCGTTGCCCCGAATGCCCCTGTTAAATATCGAGGTTTCTTCCGAAATGAGACACGTACTTGCTTGTGAAATGATTTAATGCGTGTTGAGCAAACTGGTACATAGATAGTGTATAATGACCGTTTAGATTTTAGATAGTCGGTCCGCGGGTAAATAGTGAATGCGAAGCGGCGCGGCGCTCGCGCCGAGGTGCGGGGGGCGCGACTAGCCCGGCGGGGGACGAGGTTGTGCGTTAACAAACTGGCCCCCTTGGAGTAGGAGCAGCTTCCTGGTCCAACTTCGTTGGTAGTGGGTAAAGCCGGTTCCAGGCTCTGCGCAAGGTCCCTGATGCAGTAACCACGTCAGCGACCCGGTTGACGCCGTCGTTGCCTGTATAGACAGTGGCGACACGCCCCAGCAGCCATCTGTTGGGGGGCAGCCGTTCGTCCTTGATGAGAACCATATCTCTCCTGGCTGTGGTTGTCCTCTGTCTGTGCGCCATTTGTTTCTGATCTGTAATTCTGAGACGTACTCCTTATAGTATCGATACCAAAAATGTGTCTTTAATGCTTCTATCCGTTTGGATCTGAAGAGCGTATGAAGTGAAGCCTGATCGACCTGGAGAACAGGTAGCATAGTGAGTATACGTCCAATTAAGAAATGCGCTGGCGTTAAAGGAACTAAATCTGATGGATCAGATGAAATTGGGGTGAGGGGTCTGGAATTTAGTATTGCTTCAATTTGAGTCAACACCGTGTTCATCTCTTCGTAATCTAGATGAGCCATTGACAATATATGATTTAAATGTTTTTTAATTGATTTAACTGACCCTCTGCGACACCGTTGAAATGTGGGCTATAGGCTGGACTAAATTTGAAATTGATTTCATTTTCAGCAGCAAATAATACAGTTAGATTGATTTTTTAGAAACTTAGCTATCTCGTTGCAAGCGTCCACGAAATTAGTTCCGTTATCGGATTAAATTGTAGCTGGCTTGCCTCTGCTGGCAATAAATCGATTTAAGGCGGCAATGAAACCTTCAGAACTCAAATCGGTTACGAGTTCTATGTGCACTGCCCTCACTACTAGGCAAACAAAAACTGCAATATATGCCTTCTTCAGCTGACAACCACGACCCTTTCTAGTTGCTATCATGATGGCACCAGCGTAGTCCACAGCTGTATTACTAAAGGGATAGTCTGCTTGCAATCTTTGCAGAGGTAAATTGCCCATGATGGGCTGGTAAGTTTTGCCTGCAAATCGAAGGCCGGATATGCAATCTCTAGTCACCTTTCTACAAAGACTACGACCATTGACTATCCAATATTTGTAACGTAGTGTTGCTAACTACAGCTGTAAAAGAATTTTATGATAGTAACTAGTAATTTCGTGATGTGATGTGATGCGTCTAGCAAGATAGGGTGTTTTGTGTTGTAGTCATAGTGTGAGTTTGACAATCGATAATACCCACCGTATAATACCTATATGGTCAATAAAGGGATTAAATTTGAGAAGTTTGTCCTTTGGCGACAATGGGCGTATATGAAGCAACTGTGTGTATTGTTCACAATATGAATCACGTTGTACCTGTTTACATAATACTTGCAATGCAGAATTGAGCTCTGCAACAGTCAATGGACCTACTATTTTATTGTTAGCAAGCTGACAGTTAGAAATGAATCTTTTTACGTAAGCTATGGTACCTTGTAATTTGCTAAAATTAGAAAAATTGTTGAAATAGTCAATATTGTGACAATGTGATTCCTCTGTTGATAAATGACATTGATGTTTAACTTCTGGTAAACTATCAATATTTATATTTTGTGGTTGTGTGGGCAACTGTATATCTGTTTGATGTAGGAAGAAAGGACCTCCCCACCACAAAAGTGAAGATTGAAGTTGTGATGCATTGAAACCGCGTGAACCTATGTCGGCCAGGTTCATGTCTTTGGGAACGTAATTCCACGAATTTGTGTCAGAATTGCTGGTGATCTCGTTGACTCTATTGAAAACAAATTGTTTTAATTTTAATTTGCATGTTTTAATCCAGCCCAGCCCGATAGTTGAGTCACAACAAAAAAACATTGTCAATTTTTAAACGTAATGAATTTACTACCTTTTTCATTAACCTTGTAGCTAAAAGGGCGCCGCAAAGCTCCAACCTAGGCATAGTCAGCCTTTGCTTGAGTGACGCCACTCTGCTCTTTGCAAGTAGCAAATGCACTTGTACATTCCCAGTGTTGGACACGGAGCGTACATAAATGCAAGCTGAAAAAGCCTTAATAGAGGCATCTGAGAATGCGTGTAATTCGACCTTTATATATAGGTCACACAAGACCCTACGAGGAATTTCAATTTTGGAAATCTCTGGTAAGTAATTAATGAAGTCATGCCATTGTGACTCAACTTCGGCAGGTAACTGGTCATCCCATGTGATATTTTTAGCCCATAGTGTTTGTAGTATGAGTTTTGCCTGTAACATGCAAGGATTAATGGTGAATAAAATTGTGCGTTTGTTTGTGTTTTTCCTGTTTGAATATTTGTTCATTGAGAATAATAGTGTGTCTTTCTTACAGGCCCAAAGTTTTGCATAAGCATTGTTTAGTTTATAGTTTAGTTGTTAATGTTAGTATAATTTAGATTGTTTAGTTTGCAGCTTGCTGTTTGGAGTGGCCTAAGGATTCAGGTGATTCCTTTAATGGTATTGTAACTATGAATTTGCCATCTGGGTGGCGCTTTATTGTTTGTGTAAATATTTGTTCACACTCACTCTCACCTTTAGTATGGATTTGTTGAGTAGAGGGAAACTGATTCTAGTTCGAAAAACTTGTGTAGTTTCTCTTCGAGCTCATTGTTTGAAAAATGGCAATTTATTGATTGTGTAAATATTTGTTCACACTCACTCTCACCTTTAGTATGGATTTGTTGAGTAGAGGGAACTGATTCTAGTTCAAAAAACATATGTAGTTTCTCTTCGAGCTCATTGTTTGAAAAATGACAATTTATTGTGTGTGTAAATATTTGTTCACACTCACTCTCACCTTTAGTATGGATTTGTTGAACTCCGCCGATTGCCGGTCCCAAGCCCGGATAAGAAAGGAGGAGGGTTGGCTCGAGAAGAGACAAAACCTCGCCGTAAAGCTGTCAACGCCGAACCTCGGGCGGCAAAAACCCGACACTGTAGCCGGCCTAACCAGCAGGCTCAAAGGAGGTGAGGAAATGCCCTCTTTTACTACACCGTAAGCCGGTGATCATGTCTCACCGGAACGGGGGACAGAAGGGCGGCACTGTAACGACCTTCTTCATAGACGACCCTTCTGCTGAGGTCTTAAAAGCTGCGGACTACAGGGCTGGTATTGGCTTTAAAAAGATACTTTTTAACGTCAGAAGCGGCAATGACAACGCAGCAGTCACCCACTGAACCAACAAAGGGCTCCAGCCGGCGCGAGGGACAGCAACTGTCTGTACAGGCAGGTGATGCCTCTCAGGTCGCTGGCAGGGGGGTTGGTACGGGGGGGCGTGGGTCACATCGAGGTGGGGGGGTCGCCAGAGGGCAGGCTAAGTCTGCAGGTGGAACTCGACGTCCGCCGAAGACGAAAGCCGCCTCCAAGGGCCCCTTTACCAAAAAGGATAAATAAAAAATAAAAAAATGAGGGTGATTCAAATCAACCTTCATCATACGATGCCTGCCATCGCAGTGCTAGAGCGCCTGAGGTTGATATTGCCCTCATATAAGAGCCCTGGACCCTAAATGGTGCGTTTCTAGGACTCCAGTCTGCAGGTAAAATACTTTATAATACCTGTGGTACTTTATAATACGGTGGCGTACGCGCATCATCACAAAGCCGAGCTACTTGTTGGAGCCGATGCCAATGCCCATCACGTAACGTGGGACAGCAGCGACACAAACAATAGAGGTGAGTTACTACATGACTTTCTCTTAGTTAACTGTTTACAGGTACTCAACAGAGGGAGCAAGCCGACCTTCGTGACAACTGTAAGACAAGAAGTTTTAGACATAACCTTCGCCACTGACAATATGGCCAAGTTCATATCAAACTGGCATGTCAGTGAGGAAAGCTCTATATCTGATCACAGACAAATTCGTTTTGATCTAGCAACATGTACAAAAGATCAAACTGTAACGTACAGAGACCCGAAAGCTACAGCCTGGGATGTTTATAACAACAAACTAAGGCAAAATCTTGAGGACTTCCCTAAAAGTATATGTACACCGGAGGAGCTAGAACTTGCAGTGGAGGCCATCACGAGGGCAATAAGGAGTGCCTTTGAGGAAAGCTGTCCACTCAGAACGAAGCACTCCAAAAGGAATGTACCCTGGTGGGACTCAAGGCTCTAGAAGCTACGAGAGAAAACCAGACGTTTATACAACAAGGCAAGAAGAACTCTTGAATGGGAGAACTACAAGACGGCCTTGACTGAATATAATAAGGAGATAAGGAAGTCCAAGCGTGCTGCATGGAGGAAGCTCTGCGAGGAATTAATACAAATGCCTCAAGGGGCTAGAATCCATAGACTGCTCGCGAAGGACAAGCCTAGTCAATTAGGGCTGCTTAAAAGACCTGATGGCTCCTTTACGAACACTGAAGAGGAAACTCTTCAGCTGCTGATAAAAACTCACTTTCCAGGGGCTCACAACTTTTCGATCGGGTCAGACACAACGCCTTTACACCAAAGGCCTCGAAACGAGGACCGAAACAGAGCGGCTGTTCTCATCCGACCAAATGTTGTGAAATGGGCTATTGGTTCATTCAAGCCCCTGAAATCTAGTGGTGAAGACGGACTGTTGCCCATTTTATTACAAAAAGGCATAGACGTACTCACCCCGCATCTGATAAAGATCTACCAGGCAAGTTATGCCTGGGGATATATACCGGAACAATGGACCCGGGCTAAGGTATTATTCATACCAAAGGCAGGGCGGAAGGACTATGCTCTGCCTAAGTCCTTCAGACCAATTTGCCTAACGTCCTTTATGTTTAAAACTCTAGAAAAAATTCTAGATAAATACATAAGGGACAAAGCCCTGGCCTTGAAACCCATATATTCCACCCAGCATGCCTATCAGAAGGGAAGGTCCACTGAGACTGCCCTGGTACAACTAGCTGACAGGGCGGAAAGGGCTCTGGATGATAAACAGATAGTTCTGTGTGCATTTTTGGATATAGTAGGCGCTTTTGACAATACTCCCACAAACACACTAGTGAGGGGACTATACAAAACAAAAATGTGGACCCGACTACAGTTAGGTGGGTGAAGGCCATGCTATCCAAACGTAAAGCGAAAGTCGAACTACACGATACAGCGCTTACTGTAGCAACTACAAGAGGATGCCCGCAGGGTGGTGTTCTATCGCCACTGCTTTGGACTCTTGCAGTTGATCAGCTTCTGTGTAGGCTGGCAGAACATAAGATCGACACCCTAGGTTATGCTGATGACCTAGTGGTGATCATAAGAGGCTTCTGCCAAAGCACAATTTCGGCCCTACTACAGAAAGCTTTAAATTACTTTAAACTCTCAAGAGGAGTTACTCTCAAGAGAAAACTGGTCAGAAAATAAGATCTCTTGGGAGGAAGGTAGCCTTTCTTGGTATACTGATGGGTCCAAATCAGGACCTGACGTAGGCTGTGGAGTGTTGGCAGGGACCAGAATTACAGGACCAGTGTAAATTTGGTACAATACGCCAGCATCTTCCAAGCAGAGGTCTTCGCCATCCTAGAATGTGCGGAAATCAACCTGCGAAGAAACTACGTCAACCGTGTAATTTATATTCACTCGGATAGTCAGGCTGCACTTCAAGCACTGGACTCGGACTTTACAGTCTCAAAGCTGGTGCGAAACTGTGTAGACTACTTAAATACTTTAGGGCGCAAGAACAAAGTGGTCCTAAGATGGGTACCTGGCCATATGGGGATTGAAGGCAATGAACATGCCGACCAACTGGCTCGAGCAGGCGCAAAAGGTAGGTTAATAGGTCCTGAACCTATGTGCGGACTACCTAACAGCCTAGCTCGCTGGACCATATGGAACCAGTGCTTTACTAAATCTTACAAACGCTGGACTAACTTGCCAGGTCTGAACCATTCCAAAGCGCTCATAAAAGCCTACAGTCGAAACGTGACGAACCAGGCTATGTCGCTTAGTAGGAGCAATCTGTGCATGCTAACGAGGGCACTAACGGGGCATTGCCGCCTCAATAGGCACCTCAAAATAATGGGTCTCACCAGCACAGGAGAGTGTCGCTTCTGCCATGAGGCAGAAGAGACACCAATGCATATCCTGTGCGAGTGTGGCCCCTTGATGCACAAGCGCAGTGACGTCCTAGGAAGCCACACAATGGCTTCTGAAGATGTGAGGAATGCCTCTATCAAAAAAGTACTACAGTTTCTAAACGCGGTAGGTATAGGTAGAGAGCTTTAGTTTACGTGGCGATCACAATATTTCAGCAATGGATGAAGTGATACTGGTTCTCTAGCAGACCAGAAATAGCCGCTAGGAAGATAATAACAATAAATAATAATAATGGATTTTTTGAGTAGAGGGAACTGATTCAAGTTCAAAAAACATATGTAGTTTCTCTGCGAGCTCATTGTTTGAAAAATGACAATTTATTGTGTGTGTAAATATTTGTTCACACTCACTCTCACCTTTAGTGTGGATTTGTTGAGTAGAGGGAAAATAGCAATTTATGGTTTGTTTAAATATTTGTTCACACTCACTCTCACCTTTAGTATGGATTTGTTGAGTAGAGGGAAACTGATTCTAGTTCGAAAAACTTGTGAGGTTTCTCTTCGAGCTCATTGTTTGAAAAATGGCAATTTATTGATTGTGTAAATATTTGTTCACACTCACTCTCACCTTTAGTATGGATTTGTTGAGTAGAGGGAACTGATTCTAGTTCAAAAAACATTTGCTCATTGTTTGATAAATGACAATTTATTATGTGTGTAAATATTTGTTCACACTCAATCTCACCTTTAGTATGGATTTGTTGAGTAGAGGCAAAATAGCAATTTATTGTATGTTTAAATATTTGTTCACCTTTAGTATGGATTTGTTGAGTAGAGGGAAACTGCTTCTAGTTCAAAAAACTTGTGTAGTTTCTCTTCGAGCTCATTGTTTGAAAATTGGCAATTTATTGATTGTGTAAATATTTGTTCACACTCACTCTCACCTTTAGTATGGATTTGTTGAGTAGAGGGAACTGATTCCAGTTCAAAAAACATATGTAGTTTCTCTTCGAACTCATTGTTTGAAAAAAGACAATTTATTGTGTGTAAATATTTGTTCACACTCACTCTCACCTTTAGTATGGATTTGTTGAATAGACGGAAAATGGCAATGGACTGTATGTGGTTGATTTGTGTTTACTTTAGTGTTTGATGATTGTATAGAACCTGTGACAAGCCACCCTAATGTTGTTTCAATCAAGGTTGGTTTGTTCTTGTCCAGGGAAATGTGATTGTTTAGAAGGACATTCCAAAAAATATCCGCCCCCAGCAACATCTGCACCTCTGATGGCTTGGAGAAAGTTGGATCCGCAAGGTGGATGCGAGAGGGAATAGAGAAAAAATTGCAATTAATTTGTGAAGTAGGTATCAACTGGGTGATATGTGGCACAACAAAACAATTGACGTCAGTTGTATAACCACAGTTTGTGAGTGACGATATTGTGACGTCACACCTTTTTGTGATTGTAGGGGAGTGTTCAAACCTTGAACTGATAGCGAGGTAGAATAACTGGGTATTCTTAATTTGGCTTGCAAAGTTTCTGTAATGAAACAAGATGTGCTTCCATTGTCGAGTAGTGCACGAACTTTGTGTGTATGACCATAACTGTCTTGAACATTGATTATGGCTGTAGATAGTAGTACTTGACTGTGATGTATCGATGAGAGTATGATACCTCTTGATTCTGTTTCTCTTCCTGCATGATTAGTAAAACCACACAACCCTCTGATGAAGTTGTTGCCTTGGGAACAGTGTTATTATTGTGTAATAGTGTGTTATGCCGCTGTGTGCACACAGTCTGCAGGAACTGAGCCTACATCGCTGTTCGTCATGTCCTGAACGCAAGCAGTTTTTTTTTATATCTTCACAAATTCCACACAGCACCATCTAGTTCCACACTAAGCAACTTAATGCTTGTATTATGGATACCAGACAGTTGATATAATACATAGATTACTTTTTTTTGTAAATACATACATATTATAAATACAAACATCCATGACTCAGGTACAAAGGTAAATGTTAATACATAAATATTTGCCCCTAGCGGATTTCGAACCCGCAACCGTTTGGTTAACAGCTAGGGTTACTAGCCACTAGACCAAACGTGTCGTCAAGTTTGTGCATAGATTTAATTGTTTGACTCGTTGATTTGAATTTCATACATTGGTAAATAGTATGACTATTCTTGCAAACAGGACATTTAAATAGTGCTTGTTTTTGTGTTTGATTAACTACGAATGTTTTTGGACGGTTGTGAGTAATATCGCTGTGTCTGCGGTGCTGTTGTTGATGTTTTGTGTTAGTTGAAGATTCTTCTACGGTTTCTAGAATGTCGGCACGATTTTTTAAAAATGTATTGAAATCTTGTAAAGTAGGTAACTTCAATGTTTTCAAAGCCCTCAAGTTTCGATTGATTGAATCTATTGTGTTTCTTAAGGCCCTTGACGACTCATGAACTACTGGTTGTATATTGAATAATGCTTGTATGTGATTGTTGACTAAAATTCGATCATCGTGATATCGATCGCATAGCAAGTCCCATGCTACGTCATAATTGTCTGCTGAGAATTGCAATGATTTAATAATTAATGCTGCATTTTCCTTTAATGAATTCCGCAAATAGTGAAACTTGTGAATTTTAGGTATTGTAGTGTTGTCGTGTATGAGAGACTTGTAAGTGTCGTGATACTCTAGCCAATCCTGATAGCGCCCAGAAAAAATTGGTAAGCTGATAGTAGGTAATTTAATGTTTGGTCCACCTGACGGTCCAATATTATTGGTGGAACTCATCACCGACTCTGCATCCCGCTCCGCAGATGCAACGCTGAGCAACTCCTGCGCAGCCGCCACGCTAGCGAAGTAGCTAGTTTCGAAAATCTCCCGTTCCTGGTGTTCATCACCTGGAATTTCCACAAGACCTTCTATGTCAGTCCGAAGTGAATCAAAATCGTTGTATAAATATAGTATTTTATTTAATCGAGCCTTTATTTGAAAAAAATGAATTTTATTAGGTAGAAATGTGTCTATATATGTCTTAAATATGGTGAGCTTTGCTTTATGGCTCGCTCTTGTTTTCTTTAATGATTTAAGATCCATTATGTAAACAAATAAATAATAATGAGACCAATGTCAAACTGTCCAGCTGAAATGCAATGTAAATTAGCACATTATTAAAGAATAAATTGAATAAAAAATTGAATTGAAAAATCATATGAAGCGATACTTAAATTTGTAAATTGGCAGTTTGCAGAAAACACGCGAAGTAGAGGGTAGATTCAGTTGGCAGTCGCTAAGGCAAATATTTGTCTCGCCGCAACTCGACTGCCGCAAGTCCCGTAGGCCACGCGATAGGTATGTGACCTTGACCCCCAGATTTGCTGAAATATTTTTAAAGAAGATCGGTAGAAATTTACAATGGAATTGCACTGTATTGTTCAGAATTGATACAATATAGCATATAAGACCTCTGTAAAGGAAATATAGACGACAATCGTCGCTGTAATAGGAAAAAAAAAAGTGAAATTATGTAGTTATATTTGCAAAAAGTGGAAATATTTTTGAAATGAAATAAGGTTGAAATCGTATGTTTTTCGAAAGAAATGTCAGCTATATGGACACTGCTTGAATTAATTAATGGAATAATAAAGGTGGAAATTGAATTCAAAATAGTGAAATTAATGCGCAATTATTGGGAATTAATTGGAACGACTCACGTATGTACGACACTGCGTGTGAACCCCGTATCTCGGTTTCTCGAATTATCGTTGTATATAGGCACAGCACAGCACTTTGTAATCTTCTTTGATTCGTAGTATATTGTAATGTTTTCTTGCAATATGGACGCAAACGCAATCCGTATCTCGATCGATATCTTCCTCGTATCTTCAAATCCTTCTTTGTAATGTCTTCCAAATCTGGATCCGGCTCGAAACTTGTTAAATATCGAGGTTTCTTCCGAAATGAGACACGCACTTGCTTGTGTAATGATTTAATGCGTGTTGAGCAAACTGGTACATAGATAGTGTACAATGATCGTTTAGATTTTAGATAGTCGGTCCGCGGGTGAATAGTGAATGCGAAGAGGCGCGGCGCGGCGCTCGCGCCGAGGTGCGGGGGGCGCGACTAGCCCGGCGGGGGACGAGGTTGTGCGTTAACAGCCCAGATTTTATTTGTTCTATGTAGTAAGAAATTACAAAAAGGTCAATTTGCGATCTCATAATATATTAATTCAAGTAAATGATGTTAAAGCACACATATTCGAGCGAATTTATTAACTTTTAAAGGCCCTGTTTATTTTATGTATGTATGTATGTATGTATGTATGTATGTGTGTGTATGTGTGTATGTATGTATGTATGTATGTATGTGTGTGTGTGTGTGTGTGTGTGTGTGTGTGTGTGTGTGTGTGTGTGTGTGTGTGTGTGTGTATGTGTCTGTCTGTGTGTGTGTATGTGTGTGTGCGAATATTCGCTTGATTTATGATATTCGCATTCGCAAATATCTTTGAATATTTTGCGAATATGAATGTGAAAGAAAAATACAGAATACGTTTTGAATCTTGTGTGAAGCGCAGTCAATGTGTTCACCATTTAATAAGGAAACACCTTTTTTCATGTTTGCTCCTGCATCCCGAACTACACATTTTACTTTTTCTTTAGGTATTTCCCACGTCGATAAAATGCCTTCAAGTTTTTGCACAATATTTTCTCCGGTATGGCAGCTGTCATTAAACACTTCTGCTTTTAACACTATCATTTTCCTTTCGAATTCTTCTGTAATTCCATGACAGTAACGAAACCCCAGAGCAAGAATCAGACCAGATGTCGCTTGTAAATGTCATTTTTTCAAAGGACTTCAGCAACTCGAGTATTTTCTGGCTTACTTTGCCATATAATTTATCGCAGATAAAAAAAAATACTGACGAGACTTTAAATTATGGGATGAACACAGGTGCTTCATTAGTCTTACGAATCCAAGAGATTCCACGAAGCTAAATGGCTAGTCACCCAGAGCAATCATTTCACTTATGGAATTATCAACTGCCAAAGACTGATTTGTCATCCCACTGTTTCATTTTTTTGGATATAGTCTTGAAGCGATATTTGTTTCTGCTTAGTTCTTAATTATCTGTGTATTTATAATATTATATTATTTTTACTACATAAATAAATTAATATACTAATGGATACTATTACAGTAACTTATTACATTACATGTTGGTTGGTATTAACTTAATACCATTAACATAATAAATACATTGTTACTTTTTCTAGCTATTACCTATTAAATTTTAAGGGGTATTTTTTGTTTTAGATAAATAAAGCTAAATATTATACATTAATATGGTTTTTACCTTTCTTTAAAAAACTAGGTATTTATTACATAAAATCTCAGTTTTAATAGAAGGATGAACATTTTATAATGAACATGTTTACTTGTAACATGTATTTTACATTTAATATGTCCATATTAAAAGAAAATTTACAACGTTTGATCGTCAAAGTAACTTCAAAAATTAATGAGTATGATATTGGTTAAAAGAATTAACACAGTTAAAGAAAAGAGTAAATATAGTATTGGGGAAAATATTGCTTATTAATTTGTTGCAGTTTGTTGTGGCATTTGTTGTAAATTTGCTCTAGAATATTTTTTTTTATAGAGATATCGAAAACACTACGTCTCAATATCAAAACAATAGTTTATTACTTAAAAAATGTATAGTTCAAAAAAAAAAAACCAAAAAACTTGGATAAAAGAACACTTATGACATGAAATACTGAAATGACTACTTATTAATTTGTTCCAAGATGAGCTTATTATAACATAAGAGAAAAAAAGAATAAGCATAGAAAAAAGTACAGATTAATATTTCCAAAGAGATCCCGAAGCGCTGTCTTGATTTTATCTAGTTTTAGTTTCAATACTGATTCTTCTTTGCTTACTCCAATAGAATATTTTAGAAAATGTGTATAGCTATTAGCGTTTTCAAAACTGATAAATTGTATAAATAGATACGTTAACGTTTGTTTACGCAATTCTCTCTCTCTCCGGTCGAATGTCGTGAGGATCGTGGTTTGCATCTCGGATCTCACCATCCGCCTGTTCTCCTGTGTTTCTCCCGAAATGAAACACACACACGCACACACAAACAAAAAGATTTTTTATTATTGTGTAATATTATAAGATTACATCGTTTGTATTTTATCAAATCGATTTTAAATTCGTTAAATTTGAACAATATAGTACATATTTCTGAATGATTTAGTCCTTAAGGCTCTCGGTAGGCTAATAGGGTTAATTTAGTGACTGCCACCCCGAGTCGGTATTGACATTCTTTTACGGCCGCCGTGTACCTAACACCTTGTAGGTGTTGGTAGGTATCAGATGTAGTGTTAAAGGTTCTTTGCGGCCAACCCTCCTCCTTTCACATCCGGGCTTGGGACCGGCAACGGCGGAGTTAAAAGTTGAAAAATATATATGTGCAAAATGATATAAGAGAGATAATAATAAGTTGGAGCCGAACAACGCCTGACGAAAATGTTTATAAATATAATTTAATAATTCATTCACTATCTAGATACATTATAATTACATAGATATTATGGGTACATTACCAAAGCTAACTTACTTTAAATGGAATGATATTAATTTGAATTCTGAAGCCATTTTTCTCATAAAACCGCACATACAACAGAATAGATTCGATAGGATTCTGATAGAAGTTAGGGGCAAAATTAGGGTTGTATTGACACCCGTTTACTTTTATACATTTCTGAATTGTATATTATTAAGCCAAACTGATTCATTATACGAATTTTCATAATGATTGAATGGATTTGGTGGAATCGGAAATATATTTGTCGTTCTTACTATTTTGATAGATTACATTTTTATTTTTCAAGTTTATGGTGATAAAACATATATTTGTAAAATAATACATTAAAACACTTAAACCTAAATATCCATCTCGCACTCATGAAAATTTTGTAGGGTTTAATACATATTTTGTAAATTAAATTTTTGCTGTACATCGAGGGCGAGCTATATATTAAAGTCCATTTCTGTATCTTCTTCATATCCTAGTCATTTTCACGACCTCATTGGTGAATAAGTCAAGTGTGATTTGCTTGGCATAATCTTCATGAAGAAATATTTATCATTCTTCACGGAGATCATTCCGAACAAAATGCACTTACTTGGAATATATTTGTCTTTGTTCTTAAATTTTCTCTTGAAATTAAAACACACACAAACAAAAAGATTTTTTATTATTGTGTAATATTATAAGATTACATCGTTTGTATTTTATCAAATCGATTTTAAATTCGTTAAATTTGAACAATATAGTACATATTTCTGAATGATTTAGTCCTTAAGGCTCTCGGTAGGCTAATAGGGTTAATTTAGTGACTGCCACCCCGAGTCGGTATTGAGATTCTTTTACGGCCGCCGTGTACCTAACACCTTGTAGGTGTTGGTAGGTATCAGATGTAGTGTTGAAGGTTCTTTGCGGCCAACCCTCCTCCTTTCACATCCGGGCTTGGGACCGGCAACGGCGGAGTTAAAAGTTGAAAAATATATATGTGCAAAATGATATAAGAGAGATACGTTGGAGCCGAACAACGCCTGACGAAAATGTTTATAAATATAATTTAATAATTCATTCACTATCTAGATACATTATAATTACATAGATATTATGGGTACATTACCAAAGCTAACTTACTTTAAATGGAATGATATTAATTTGAATTCTGAAGCCATTTTTCTCATAAAACCGCACATACAACAGAATAGTTTCGATAGGATTCTCATAGAAGTTAGGGGCAAAATTAGGGTTGTATTGACACCCGTTTACTTTTATACATTTCTGAATTGTATATTATTAAGCCAAACTAATTCATTATACTAATTTTCATAATGATTGAATGGATTTGGTGGAATCGGAAATGTATTTGTCGTTCTTACTATTTTGTTAGATTGTTAGATTACATTTTTATTTTTCAAGTTTATGGTGATAAAACATATATTTGTAAAATAATACATTAAAAGACTTAAACCTAAATATCCATCTCGCACTTTAGATTGTTAGATTACATTTTTATTTTTCAAGTTTATGGTGATGAACATATATTTGTAAAATAGTACATTAAAACACAAACCTAAATATCCATCTCGCACTAATGTAAATTTTGTAGGGTTTAATACATATTTTGTAAATTAAATTTTTGCTGTACATCGAGGGCGAGCTATATATTAAAGTCCATTTCTGTATCTTCTTCATATCCTAGTCATTTTCACGACCTCATTGGTGAATAAGTCAAGTGATATGCTTGGCATTGTCTTCACGAAGAAATATTTATCATTCTTCGCGGAGATAGTGCCTAACAAAATGCTCTTACTTTGAATATATTTGTCTTCGTTCCTAAGAGCATTCATAAATTAGAATCACGGTGGAGTCAAAATTTATGATTTCAGTAGTTTCAGATGTTTTAGTTTGCAGATAAGATGTTAACGTCATATTATGTGTACTTGTATAATCTAGAAAATAGCTGAAAAACATTTTAAAGTGAATTTTCATTAGGACATTTTTAAACAGCCCTTTTTTTAAACTAGCGGTCGACGGCATACGCAGATAAATATACAAGTTATTAAAAAATTATTCTTTTAGAACATTAATGACTTCACATACTAGGTCAAAGAAAAAACAGAAATATCTCAAATTTGATCCTAAAATAACATGTTTAATATCACAAAAAAATACTAAAAAGGACACTTTTGATTATACATTTCTTGAATGAAAATTTACAGAAATCGTATGTTTTTTCGACTATTATCTAATAAATTATATGAATTTTTGGAAAATCAATATTTTTATAATTTGTCGCATATAATTTTACTAATATCTCGCTTCTGCGTCGACCGTCGGCCGCTAGTTTAAAAAAAGGGTTGCTTAAAAACTGTTCTAATGAGAAAGGTTTCCCAATATTTTAAAATATTTTTCTACAATTATCTAGATTATAAAACTACAAATAATATGACGTTAGTATCTTATCTCCAAACTAAACACATCATTGCATTATGATCCGCCGAATATCATAAATTTCTGATTCTAATCGTGTAACGCTCTTAAAGCTCTCGGTAGGCTAATAGGGTTAATTTAATGAGTGCCACCCCGAGTCGGTATTGACATTCTTTTACGGCCGCCGTGTACCTAACACCTTGTAGGTGTTGGTAGGTATCAGATGTAGTGTTAAAGGTTCTTTGCGGCCAACCCTCCTCCTTTCACATCCGGGCTTGGGACCGGCAACGGCGGAGTTAAAAGTTGAAAAATATGTATGTGCAAAATGATATAAGAGAGAAAATAATAAGTTGGAGCCGAACAACGCCTGACGAAAATGTTTATAAATATAGTTTAATAATTCATTCACTATCTAGATACATTATAATTACATAGATATTATGGGTACATTACCAAAGCTAACTTACTTTCAATGGAATGATATTAATTTGAATTCTGAAGCCATTTTTCTCATAAAACCGCACATACAACAGAATAGATTCGATAGGATTCTGATAGAAGTTAGGGGCAAAATTAGGGTTGTATTGACACCCGTTTACTTTTATACATTTCTGAATTGTATATTATTAAGCCAAACTGATTCATTATACGAATTTTCATAATGATTGAATGGATTTGGTGGAATCGGAAATATATTTGTCGTTCTTACTATTTTGTTAGATTACATTTTTATTTTTCAAGTTTATGGTGATAAAACATATATTTGTAAAATAATACATTAAAACACTTAAACATCGAGGGCGAGCTATATATTTAAGTCCATTTCTGTATCTTCTTCATATCCTCGTCATTTTCACGACCTCATTGGTGAATAAGTCAAGTGATTTGCTTGGCATAATCTTCATGAAGAAGTATTTATCATTCTTCACGGAGATCATTCCTAACAAAATGCACTTACTTGGAATATATTTGTCTTCGTTCTTAAATTTTCTCCTGAAATGAAAACACACACAAACAAAAAGATTTTTTATTATTGTGTAATATTATAAGATTACATCGTTTGTATTTTACCAAATCGATTTTAAATTCGTTAAATTTGAACAATATACATATTTCTGAATGATTTAGTCCTTAAGGCTCTCGGTAGGCTAATAGCGTTAATTTAGTGACTGCCACCCCGAGTCGGTATTGAGATTCTTTTACGGCCGCCGTGTACCTAACACCTTGTAGGTGTTGGTAGATATCAGATGTAGTGTTAAAGGTTCTTTGCGGCCAACCCTCCTCCTTTCACATCCGGGCTTGGGACCGGCAACGGCGGAGTTAAAAGTTGAAAAATATATATGTGCAAAATGATATAAGAGAGATACGTTGGAGCCGAACAACGCCTGACGAAAATGTTTATAAATATAATTTAATAATTCATTCACTATCTAGATACATTATAATTACATAGATATTATGGGTACATTACCAAAGCTAACTTACTTTAAGTGGAATGATATTAATTTGAATTCTGAAGCCATTTTTCTCATAAAACCGCACATACAACAGAATAGTTTCGATAGGATTCTGATAGAAGTTAGGGGCAAAATTAGGGTTGTATTGACACCCGTTTATTTTTATACATTTCTGAATTGTATATTATTAAAGCCAAACTGATTCATTATACGAATTTTCATAATGATTGAATGGATTTGGTGGAATCGGAAATGTATTTGTTGTTCTTACTATTTTGTTAGATTGTTAGATTACATTTTTATTTTTCAAGTTTATGGTGATAAAACATATATTTGTAAAATAATACATTAAAACACTTAAACCTAAATATCCATCTCGCACTAATGTAAATTTTGTAGGGTTTAATACATATTTTGTAAATTAAATTTTTGCTGTACATCGAAGGCGAGCTATATATTAAAGTCCATTTCTGTATCTTCTTCATATCCTAGTCATTTTCACGAACTCATTGGTGAATAAGTCAAGTGTAATTTGCTTGGCATAATCTTCATGAAGAAATATTTATCATTCTTCACGGAGATCATTCCGAACAAAATGCACTTACTTGGAATATATTTGTCTTTGTTCTTAAATTTTCTCCTGAAATTAAAACACACACAAACAAAAAGATTTTTTATTATTGTGTAATATTATAAGATTACATCGTTTGTATTTTATCAAATCGATTTTAAATTCGTTAAATTTGAACAATATAGTACATATTTCTGAATGATTTAGTCCTTAAGGCTCTCGGTAGACTAATAGCGTTAATTTAGTGACTGCCACCCCGAATCGGTATTGACATTCTTTTACGGCCGCCGTGTACCTAACACCTTGTAGGTGTTGGTAGGTATCAAGATGTAGTGTTAAAGGTTCTTTGCGGCCAACCCTCCTCCTTTCACATCCGGGCTTGGGACCGGCAACGGCGGAGTTAAAAGTTGAAAAATATATATGTGCAAAATGATATAAGAGAGATAATAATAAGTTGGAGCCGAACAACGCCTGACGAAAATGTTTATAAATATAATTTAATAGTTCATTCACTATCTAGATACATTATAATTACATAGATATTATGGGTACATTACCAAAGCTAACTTACTTTAAATGGAATGATATTAATTTGTGAATTCTGAAGCCATTTTTCTCATAAAACCGCACATACAAGAGATTAGTTTTGATAGGATTCTGATAGAAGTTAGGGGCAAAATTAGGGTTGTATTGACACCCGTTTACTTTTATACATTTCTGAATTGTATATTATTAAGCCAAACTGATTCATTATACGAATTTTCATAATGATTGAATGGATTTGGTGGAATCGGAAATATATTTGTCGTTCTTACTATTTTGATAGATTACATTTTTATTTTTCAAGTTTATGGTGATAAACATATATTTGTAAAATAGTACATTAAAACACAAACCTAAATATCCATCTCGCACTAATGTAAATTTTGTAGGGTTTAATACATATTTTGTAAATTAAATTTTTGCTGTACATCGAGGGCGAGCTAATATATTAAAGTCCATTTCTGTATCTTCTTCATATCCTAGTCATTTTCACGACCTCATTGGTGAATAAGTCAAGTGTGATTTGCTTGGCATAATCTTCATGAAGAAATATTTATCATTCTTCACGGAGATCATTCCGAGCAAAATGCACTTACTTGGAATATATTTGTCTTCGTTCTTAAATTTTCTCCTGAAATGAAAACACACACAAACAAAAAGATTTTTTATTATTGTGTATTATTATAAGATTACATCGTTTGTATTTTATCAAATCGATTTTAAATTCGTTAAATTTGAACAATATACATATTTCTGAATGATTTAGTCCTCAAGGCTCTCGGTAGGCTAATAGGGTTAATTTAGTGACTGCCACCCCGAGTCGGTATTGAGATTCTTTTACGGCCGCCGTGTACCTAACACCTTGTAGGTGTTGGTAGGTATCAGATGTAGTGTTAAAGGTTCTTTGCGGCCAACCCTCCTCCTTTCACATCCGGGCTTGGGACCGGCAACGGCGGAGTTAAAAGTTGAAAAATATATATGTGCAAAATGATATAAGAGAGATAATAATAAGTTGGAGCCGAACAACGCCTGACGAAAATGTTTATAAATATAATTTAATAATTCATTCACTATCTAGATACATTATAATTACATAGATATTATGGGTACATTACCAAAGCTAACTTACTTTAAATGGAATGATATTAATTTGAATTCTGAAGCCATTTTTCTCATAAAACCGCACATACAACAGAATAGTTTCGATAGGATTCTCATAGAAGTTAGGGGCAAAATTAGGGTTGTATTGACACCCGTTTACTTTTATACATTTCTGAATTGTATATTATTAAGCCAAACTAATTCATTATACTAATTTTCATAATGATTGAATGGATTTGGTGGAATCGGAAATGTATTTGTCGTTCTTACTATTTTGTTAGATTGGTAGATTACATTTTTATTTTTCAAGTTTATGGTGATAAAACATATATTTGTAAAATAATACATTAAAACACTTAAACCTAAATATCCATCTCGCACTTTAGATTGTTAGATTACATTTTTATTTTTCAAGTTTATGGTGATAAACATATATTTGTAAAATAGTACATTAAAACACAAACCTAAATATCCATCTCGCACTAATGTAAATTTTGTAGGGTTTAATACATATTTTGTAAATTAAATTTTTGCTGTACATCGAGGGCGAGCTAATATATTAAAGTCCATTTCTGTATCTTCTTCATATCCTAGTCATTTTCACGACCTCATTGGTGAATAAGTCAAGTGATATGCTTGGCATTGTCTTCACGAAGAAATATTTATCATTCTTCGCGGAGATAGTGCCTAACAAAATGCTCTTACTTTGAATATATTTGTCTTCGTTCCTAAGAGCATTCATCAATTAGAATCACGGTGGAGTCAAAATTTATGATTTCAGTAGTTTCAGATGTTTCAGTTTGCAGATAAGATGTTAACGTCATATTATGTGTACTTGTATAATCTAGAAAATAGCTGAAAAATATTTTAAAGTGAATTTTCATTAGGACATTTTTAAACAGCCCTTTTTTTAAACTAGCGGTCGACGGCATACGCAGATAAATATACAAGTTATTAAAAAAATTATTCTTTTAGAACATTAATGACTTCACATACTAGGTCAAAGAAAAAACAGAAATATCTCAAATTTGATCCTAAAATAACATGTTTAATATCACAAAAAAATACTGAAAAGGACACTTTTGATTATACATTTCTTGAATGAAAATTTACAGAAATCGTATGTTTTTTCGACTATTATCTAATAAATTATATGAATTTTTGGAAAATCAATATTTTTAAAATTTGTCGCATATAATTTTACTAATATCTCGCTTCTGCGTCGACCGTCGACCGCTAGTTTAAAAAAAGGGACTATCTCCAAACTAAACACGCTTCTAATCGTGTAACGCTCTTAAAGCTCTCGGTAGGCTAATAGGGTTAATTTAATGAGTGCCACCCCGAGTCGGTATTGACATTCTTTTACGGCCGCCGTGTACCTAACACCTTGTAGGTGTTGGTAGCTATCAGATGTAGTGTTAAAGGTTCTTTGCGGCCAACCCTCCTCCTTTCACATCCGGGCTTGGGACCGGCAACGGCGGAGTTAAAAGTTAAAAAACATATGTGAAAACCGATTTTTCATGAAAAATTATTTGATAGATACACTTTAATAAATCATTCACTATATAAATAACTTTTTTTTTCATACAGCAGTATAATATTTTCCCAAAAAGTAAGTACACAAAAAATCAATATTTGTGTGTTCGTTTGTTCGTATTTACCCACACTCGGTGGCACGTATGAATACCTACTGAAAAATGTTTTTGAAAGAAATTCGACAACATTTACGTTCTGTACCAAATATTTTCTAAAATTGACAAATTGGCAATCGGCAAAAGACAAACAGCAAATTTTAAAA
Source organism: Synanthedon andrenaeformis (assembly GCA_936446665.2). Classification (NCBI taxonomy): domain Eukaryota; kingdom Metazoa; phylum Arthropoda; class Insecta; order Lepidoptera; family Sesiidae; genus Synanthedon; species Synanthedon andrenaeformis. Next base: position 13,318,933 of record OW387776.2, on the reverse strand, counting down.
ATCACGTTTGCGTTGTTTTCACACATTTGTATTTTTTTCATATTAAAATAAAAATATTACTAGAAATAATAATAGATCTCAAAACTAATGACCCGCTTTCTCAGATTCTAAATTAAACTTTAAGGCGATTTGCATAAAGTCGTGATTCGATTACAAATTATTTTTAAACATTTCACCTGTAGGGCAGACATATGATCGATTGTGTTATTGAATATTAGACATCGGATTATATGCACTGACAAAGTGCCAAAATATGCACTAGAAACTATTGATATGCCCAAAATATAATATGCACAATGCAAAATCAAAAAGCCATTTTTATTTTTATATATTTTAATTAAAGACGGTACAAAAACAGCGAAAGTTCTTAAAATTACGCCATTTTTGTTACAATATATCCAATTAAGTATTTTTTCCAAATTTTTCGTACGCAAATTTGTGACGTTAGTACGCCGACCACTCTACTTTACATTTTACAAAATTTTAAATTTGGCGCCATTTCTAAAGATACCTACTAGGCTGGGTACGAGGCCTAGCATTGCCGTTGATGTAGCCTTAAATTTTCTATATCTTCAAGACACGGATTTTTACGCAAAATAGTGTCCAACTTTGTGCTAATCTTTTTTGATCTCTGAATTCTCTATTGAATTAGGAAGGGCGTTGGCGAGTTCGATCATTGTTTCCAGTATTTCTATTGATTTAAATAGAGGGTGGTTTTTGTTTCCAATTTTTCTGTGGTCATCGTCACCTAGGTCTCTCCCTATACGTATCTCCCGCCCGCTACTAAACGAAATATGCACGATTGGGAAAACAGGTTAAAGTATGCATTAACGCCGTAATTAGAGATATATTATGCATTTGCAATCTTGCACCGAGTGTAATGTGGCTTTTCCTTTTTTCCACGCGTTAAAAAAGCACATGGCCGAACATTTCGGCACGTATATTTGCGACATGTGCGGCGCACATTATTTCGAAGAGAGAATGCTGGACATTCACCAGAAAACTCATCAGAGGAGGGTGGATGAGAATTTTCCATGCAAGGAGTGCGGAAAAATATTCAAATTTAAACACAGTAGGTATCTGCACACGGCTAGGACTCACAAGAAGGAGCCCGCGTACCAGTGCAACAAATGCAACAAACACTGAGCTACAGGCACATGATCGAAGTGCACGGACAGCAAAGATTGTTTCCTTGCGAACATTGCGACAGAACGTACGACACTAGAAAGTCCCTGAGGGAGCACAACAGGAGGACTCACTTGAAAATTTTCAAGCACCAGTGCGACCAGTGCGATAAAAGGTTCTAGTAAAATAATATAATATATTGATAACAGAGAGAGCTTATGACATATGGCATACTTTGTATTCTGCAAAAATGTTAGTTTTCTGTGGGATTTTTATAAAACGAACAACACTCAATGGTGAATAAGTCAAGCGATAATTGTCTGACTTAAGGTTGTGTAAATCGGATATCGGCTTAATTTCAACACCTGAATTTAAACCATAGGTTTTTTGAAGTGAAATTTTCTTGAAGCCTGTTGGGCACTGTATGAGGAAAAGGCGTTTAACTCGCGTTACTGTCACGGTTTCATATAACTATGCAGATATGTAAATGTGCTCAGGCGATAGGCTAAATTATACCATAGAAATAATATGTCTGCGTGGAAGCATTTTTAGCGTCTCTTAAAGGAAATCCTTTCTTTTTTTCAGCAAGAAGAATTTAAGTCTTTAGTGACACTAAACATTCTGAATACAATACAGAACGTAATAATTTGTGGTGGTAAGTGTATATAAAATTTTCTTTTTAATAAAAGACATAGCTTTGTATTAATAAAATACATTTCTTGGGCGACATAGCTGCTTTAATTCTTTGTGTCGCGATCGTTATTCGGTCAAATGCGATGGAGCTGACCATGCGATGCGATGGTCAAGTCGGAACTTATTACAGATAAGATGCGTTCACTAAGAACAAATCATTGATAACTGTTCCTTAAAGAGATAGTCACACTAAATGCGTAGAAACTTAGAACGTAGAACTTAGAAAAACCACTTGGATTGGAATATATTATCTTCATATTATTCATCCATAAATTATTGGATTATTGCCAGTGCTTCCGTTGAAGTACGTAGATCCGTGGCGGAGCTAGAGACTTTTAGTCCAAACAATTCCGAGGGGCATTAAAATTTACCATAAAAGGACTGAAATCCCATTCATCCTCACAAGTACAAGAAACTCTACTAACAATATAGAGTAAAATAAATTGTAAATAGAACTGGAATTAAATTATTTCGCGAATGTGGCGGTTTAGAATATTTATTACCTCATCTCCGTAAGCCTAATGAAAGAATTCTGTCTGTAACTACAAAATGGCGGAAATGGGTTATACCTTTGTATATGATTCGGCACGTCAGTTTCTGTCCCTTGTAAAAAGTATGCATCAGCCCAATCATGACGTACGCTAGCGTTGTCTTTGCGCACGCTGCACGCAAACACATCAAAACACTACCATCACCCCAAAACCGATTCCTGCGAAGAGCCGTGGGCACCCCATGGTTGACCTGCATCACGACATCAACCTTCCCTCCATTGTCAAGTGCATCAAGGACATCGCCTTGAAGTACGACAAACTCCCTCGCCATCCCAACCCGCTAGTGGCCAGTCTAATCTATATCCCCGACGCTAAACACACTCTTTCTCGTTTCAGAAGAAGAACCCGACACATCCTGTTGGACCCGGATGACCCCATCACGGCAGCAAACGCGGCGCTTGCTGGTGATGACCTCGACGCACAGCTGCCCCACCACCGTGGAAGAAGAGGACGACCGCCGAGCCACTTCTCACCTCCGAGGCGCGACCAGGACCCAGCGCCTGCGAGGGACCTCCCGGCCCCGGGGACCACTTGTTGCTGAAGTGGCTCAAGCCGCTGCAGACGCAAGTGGCCCCACAGGGCTAACCGGTCCCTCATATTTAAGCTAGTTTTTAAGTACAATTTGTTTGTAAGGGCCGGGCGCTTCTCGCCCGCCCGACGCCCGGTGACGGTTCTAAAGTCCCCTCAGGACTGAACCATACCCATCCCGAGTTGGAGTTTTAGTACGGTAAGAATCCCACATAACCTTATGACATTTGTCTTTGCATGCGATACTTGTCATACGGTTCATTTTGAAAGTTTCTTCGCTCGTAAAAAAAAAATCGGCCCGTCGATTTCTGTCCCTTGTCGTTCTCCCCCTTCTGGGGCCGACACAACACACCACATCTGAGTGACGCACGAGCCTTGGGCTTCGTTCACTCTCCCTCGTCGTCATTAAGTGCTCCTTCTTAAGACCTCTCAAGCCTCGCGTAGTTCGCCGCCGTGGAAACGAGATCCCGAGACACAGAACCGCTCTCGCCATTCGTCGACTACTCTCCGCTTTTCCCGTGGGATCAGGCGCTCGGACACCTCCGCAATACTCCGGCCAGGACAAAGACAGGCGCTGCAATGCTAGTAATCCTGAAGCGCATTGAGAACCACGTGGAAAGTCGTGCGATGGAAACAGCACGCATAAGATGAAGTTTAAAGAACTGTTTTTTAAGAACCGTTTTAAAGATGAGTAATCTTTGGAATGACGGCATTGGCGTTGTTTTCTTCGAAAATACAAAAATTTCGAAAGGATTCGCCCTTTCCTAATTAAAAATTTGGTGACTTAAAAAATCGAATTTGTAACTATTATGAATCAATTAATTCAAAAACAATATGAGCAAGTAGTATCTATGTGAACTTAAGTTGCGGTACACATTTGATTTCGGATAAAGACAAATCAGATCCCGTATTTGAAACTTGATAACGTGGGAAACCACGTAATAAGAATAGCCTCACACCGATACAACAAGTCGAGCTAATGCAAAGGTGCAAAATCCAAGTGGTATTGCAATAAGTGGATGAGTTTAGGATGCCGAGCGACTCTGGTTATATAATGAAATAAAAAATACACAGCTAGCCAGCTGTGTGCGCAGGTCCCCGAGGGCATTTGAAGACGGGCTGGTGCCCGCCTTCTCCTGCCCGGCCGTCTGCTATGATGTTAATGGGGGACTCAATGGACACCAATAGTGTCCATTGGCTCCCCCACCTGCAACGTGGGCGGAACAAAGTCCCGCCCTACCACCAACACGAGCACCAGGGGCCACCCTCCAGGCCTCCCTGTTCCTCTGAACTCCACAAAAACCCTGACGTGTCTCCCCCTTCTGGGGCCGACACAACACCACATCTGAGTGACGCACGAGCCTTGGGCTTCGTTCACTCTCCCTAGTTCGTCACTCGTTCGTCATTAGGTGCTCCTTCTTAAGACCTCTCAAGCCTCGCGTAGTTCGCCGCCGTGGAAACGAAATCCCGAGACACAGAACCGCTCTCGCCACTCGCGCCATGTAATATCGAAATAAATAAGTAATTATAGTCAGAACTTTATCATTTCAATCAGCCCCACGAAAAACTAACAGGTGTTTGTGTGCGTACAGGAAGCGTTGCACATATAGTTATTAAAATGACGATATGACGAAAGGGGGACGCTTATGGATACGCAATTCTGTGGAAATGATCCAGAGATGATGGCTGAGGCGGCAATGTGATGAATCGATAATATTTTCTTATTGTATGGATTAGTGTAATCTCTCACGTCACTCAATGCACTCGGTAGTCTTGCGATTTAGACAAGGGACGGACGGAGGTTTTCACTTGATGTAAATATAAAATGTGTAAATTTATGATAAATGTTTAATGTCATCTACCGAGTTAGTTTCATATTACCATTGTTGCGAACTGCCAAAAATAATGTACTTAATATTTTTTTTGTAGCGTTGTGCATACACAAGTAATTCTGAACTTATGATAATATTACAATCACCTTACGAAAGGGGGACGCTTATGGATACACAATTCTGTGGAAATGATCCAGAGATAATGGCTGAAGCAGTTCCCGATGCCCCGAATGCCCCGATTTTATTTGTTCTATGTAGTAAGAGATTACAAAAAGGTCAATTTGCGATCTCATAATATATTAATTCAAATAAATGATGTTAAAGCACATATTCGAGCGAATTTATTATACTTTTAAAGGCCTTGTTTATTTTTTAAAAACAGAACCCAAGAATTAATAAAAGACAAAATTTTATATTATTAATACTTTTCTGTTATCATAATAACCGTCGAACAATATGAAATGAATGAGTAAAATTTTTGCGAATGTTAACTTCGCACGCAAAAGCACAACAAATGTTTTAATTTATAGTATAGTAGGTTATAGTAGTTTATAGTATACTATAATTCTTATAGTGGGTATTTTATGAAATCCATACAAATCCCAGTTAGTTTGTGTTTATAACGTTTATTGTATCATCATCGTGTAATTATAAAAATAATCTGTGTATTTTTAATATTATATTATTTTTACTACATAAATAAATTAATATACTAATGGATACTATTACAGTAACTTATTACATTACATGTTGGTTGGTATTAACTTAATACCATTAACATAATAAATACATTGTTACTTTTTCTAGCTATTACCTATTAAATTTTAAGAGGTAAGTATTTTTTGTTTTAGATAAATAAAGCTATATATTATACATTAATATGGTTTTTACCTTTCTTTAAAAAACTAGGTATTTATTACATAAAATCTCAGTTTTAATAGAAGGATGAACATTTTATAATGAACATGTTTACTTGTAACATGTATTTAACATTTAATATGTCCATATTAAAAGAAAATTTACAACGTTTGATCGTCAAAGTAACTTCAAAAATTAATGAGTATGATATTGGTTAAAAGAATTAACACAGTTAAAGAAAAGAGTAAATATAGTATTGGGGAAAATATTGCTTATTAATTTGTTGCAGTTTGTTGTGGCCTTGTGGCATTTGTTGTAAATTTGCTCTAGAATATTTTTTTTATAGAGATATCGAAAACACTACGTCTCAATATCAAAACAATAGTTTATTACTTAAAAAATGTATAGTTCAAAAAAAAAACCAAAAAACTTGGATAAAAGAACATTTATGACATTTATTAATTTGTTCCAAGATGATCTTATTATAACATAAGAGAAAAAAATAATAAGCATAGAAAAAAGTACAGATTAATATTTCCAAAGAGATCCCGAAGCGCTGTCTTGATTTTATCTAGTTTTAGTTTCAATACTGATTCTTCTTTGCTTACGCCAATAGAATATTTTAGAAAATGTGTATAGCTATTAGTGTTTTCAAAACTGATAAATTGTATAAATAGATACGTTAACGTTTGTTTACGTATCTCTCTCTCTCTCTCACTCTCTCCGGTCGAATAGTCGTGAGGATCGTGGTTCGCATCTCGGATCTCACCATCCGCCTCTGTAGATACTCGCCTTCACGCTCTGGCAAAATGCATCAGAACAGGTGGTATCATTCACTCGCATAAACACCTCTTTAATTATTTTTTCTTCTGTTGGTGATATTAGTCTTGCTTGTTCATTCATGTACAATGTTAACTATACGTTCTTGATGGATCAAGCCCGCCGGGTGAGACCCCAAGGGAGGCCCAGCGAACGATCTGTACATTGTCTTGTTGGTGAATATTTTAATTGTACCTACATGTTAGTAGCTTCAAGATGAACTCAGTGTAAGCAAAGATTTGTTATGAATGTTGATGTTGATTTTCATTCTTCCTATTACTCTTCTTTTTCTCGATATTTTTCTTGTGATGCTTGAAATTTTCTTTTTATATTTTTATATAAATTATATAAATATATATATATATATATATATATTTATATTTTTTGCTGTAATTTTTTTTTAAATTGTTTTTTTTAAATTTTTTGATTTTATTTTTTTATGTTTTATTCTTTTTTCCCTTTTATTTTTCTTTTTTCTTTTTCGTTTTTTAAGCATCATGTACAATAATTAATTTAGATGTAACAATATAAGAATGGATACATTATATTATTTATGTAGTCAAAATATCCCTGAGACCGCGTGGTCCGACTGCTTCGTCCGACTGATCGGACGACGCGGACTATTCCTAAAATGTTGTACTTATTAATTTTTTAATGATACTCTATAATCATGAAATACACAAACCTTATTATTAGACTGTAATCACATAAAGTAAAATTTATTAAATCTAATTTTTAAAATATATTATAGATAAATTTATTTTATAACAGTTCTTAAATTAAAATGATAATTGAAAAAAAAATTAAATTAAGTATTTTGCAAAGTGATATTCAATAATAAAAATAAATCATTTTTGAAGGTTGTGATGAATTATATCGGAATATTAATATATTTTTTTATTTCAAAATGGGATATAAATAGAAGTCATCTTTTTGTTTTTAACAATATGAGACCGACAAATTGACTTTGTCACATAACAATTACTTTAATGCAATGTGAAATTATACATAGTGGCCTATAATGCGGTTTTCATAAGCTATCGTAGTTATTTCTATATATATATATATATATATATATATATATATATATATATATATTTCTTTTTTTCTTTTTTTACCTTTTTCTTTTTTCTTTTTTTTCTTTTTTTTCTGTTTTATTTTTTTCCTTTCTTTTTCTTTTTTTTCTTTTTCTTTTTTCCTTAATTTTTTTTTCTTTTTTTCCTGTTTTATTTTTTTCTTTCTTTTGTTTTTTTATTTCTTTTTTCTTTTTCTTTTTTTTAAGCATCATTTAAAATAATTAATTTAAATCTAACAATATAAGAATGGATATTTTATAGTATTTATGTAGTAAAAATATTCCTAAAATGTTGTAATAATTAATTATTTAATGATACTCTATAAACATGAAAGACACAAATCTCATTATTAACTATAATCACATTAAGTAAAATTTATTAAATCTAATTTTTAAAGTATATTATAGATAAAATTATTATATAACAGTTATTAAAATGATAATTGAAAAAGAATTTAAATCTTTATTTTGCAAGTGATATCCAATAATAAAAATAATTCATTTTTTTGAAGGTTGTGATGAATTATATCGGAACATTAATATATTTTTTTTATTTCAAAATGGGATATAAATAGAATTCATATCTTTTTGTTTGAGACCGACAAATTGACCTTATGTCACATAACAATTACTTTAATGAAATGTAAAATTATACATATATGGCTATAAATACGGTTTTCATAAGATATCGGAGTTATCGGGTCTACCTGTTATAAACTCAGACGTCGATGGAATCTTTAGTTGTGGGTCTAAAGATGTAAATATTCCTGATTTCCAATGGGAATTATTCGCGCCATTGCAATTGATGGATTTGATAATGAAGTGACCACAATTATCAGAGCATATTTAAAAATGAAATCTATGTTGTTTCCGTACAATTAGGACGTGAGTCTATTACTGGAGTGCCCACGATCAGAGCAATGTTATATTGGAATTTCCAAAAGTTCCGTTAGTTTATACAAAAGATTCACAATATCAATAAGTACATGCCATTACTTCCAAAACAAAGGAGGGTACAAACCGACTGATTTGCATACAACACGTGAAGAACAAAATTATTTTCTTGCAATAGGACAGCTTCCGAGTGGCCCAAAGTCATGCAACAATGGCAAAATCAAGACAAAGTGTTACAGCTACAGTGTCTTCGCGACCATCGCTGCCACTGCCCCCGCCCCTGCGCCTATTTATAACGATAAGAATGTTTGCCAGATATTCACCAAGTTTGGATACTTTATGGCTGGGGAAAAATTTAACGGTGGAATATGATATGTGTTCCACATATCATTCTGAAGGTGAAGTGAAAAGAGACAACAGAAACATGTTCGAACCTATACACAAGAAAGGCCGTATAAGTGCAGGTCAGTGGGATGCGAAAAATCGTTCACAGCGTCGCACCACTTGAAGCCACCAATCTTAGGGCACACGTTAAGAAACACCAGATCGAAGCTGAAGCACAAAATGTAAACATCACTAAGATAGAGTTGGCAGTAAGGCACTAAGATACACTGGCACAAACAAAGCCGGTCAATGATTTCATGAACTGGGTGATAAAATAAAACTATGTTTAAAACGAGTATTAAAGACGGATTTTAATAGAAACATTTTAAAACAGAACTTAAAACTTGCTTTTACGAAAAATGATGCAAATCTTGCAGATTATTGCGATGCTGAGGGAGCGTATCTCTAATAAGCAAATCTCAGTTCACTAAGGGGCTACACCGGCCGAAGCACTTGACTCTTACAGTGGCAATGAGCTTGCGTTTAGAGGAGGATGCATATATAGAGGACGTAACTGTTTGAAACCAGACCCGTACTGAGTCTGTCACTGTAAATCAACCCGTTGACGGATATAACGACTGGGATGATTTCAGCGGACGCAATAGCCCACATGTCAACGATCTCGTGGGCCAAGTCGAGGTATTTCCTGTTGGAAAAGTACGAGGATAAGAGACGCGTAGCCTCTGTATATTTAGATCGAATGTTTGAATTTAAACCCTTTCAAAGGGTACGGAAATTGCCGGCCCGCAAAATCGGTCTTTCATTAAATTTTACTAAAGTCTAAGAAATAATACGAAGAAAATTGTAATTTATTCAATTCAGCGAGTTAACAAAATTATAACTTTCTTAAATACAAAGAAGTGTATGAAAAAAAAATGCAATTTAACTAAATTAAAAAAAATCATAAAAAAATTGCAATAGCTTCACATAAGTCAAGCTCGCAAGAAATTTATGATTTTCTTAAATACAAAGGAGCATATAAAGAAAATTGCCATTTATTTAAGTCTGCCTCTCCAGAAAATCTATTTTTCATATTTTCTTCTTTTGTATAAATGTTTTTTTGTATGCTTGTTTTTTTTTGTTGTATATTTATAGGTTTTTAAGCACAAATTTAGAAAACAAATCCAATAATAACGTAGAAAAAGGTGCATTACGACCTATAGAAAAAGTAAGAGTGAAAGAAAAACAATCACTGACGATGACAGCATAGCGAGGGTATAAGTGAAAAAAATGCAAGCAACTCATCGCCGAACGTGAAGTTCAGCAAACATAGATCGGCTTCTACAACGAAAAGCAATAGAGAGGCAACATGAAGCAAAGCTCCTTCACAGAGGGTCAAAACAACGGAAGCACGCTTTGGCGTGCCTCAAGTCTCGCCGACTTGTACCGACGGCGCTACGCCGGTGGTAGTCCCCTGGATCCATTGAATCATCATGAAAAGTCGTATGGTGACTATATCAGTATTGCTTCATACAATACAGAAATGTATTAAAAAAAATGGAATGGAAAAAAATTCTTTACGGAATAGAAAAAGTGAATTCGCCCATCTGAAAATTACCACAAACATTTTGAGGCCCGTTTTGTGACTCCAAAGAAACGTTTAAAAATAACAGCATATCCATCGCTGTTTCAAGAATCGGAGATTAAGAGTGGCATCGCGTTGAACTCTTTGGAGAGCGTTGGTAATGATATGATTATAAATGTTTATCATTAATCATTATTTGTTTGTTTTATGGTGTACCTAGTACATGTACACCTAGCCTAGAATTGCATGGCTTCTGAGAAAAAAGTACATCGTGGTTGTTGCGTATGCAGAATTTTTCGCGTTTTTGTATTAAATATGTTTAATGTTTAAATGAAGAAAGAATAAAATGAAATTGATTTTGAGAAACAGAAATAATTGATTGAAATTGAATTTATCACTTTAGTAAACATTTATGAAGGAATCAAACTTTTAGTGAAAATTTAACATTTGAAATAATAGTATAAAAAAAACTGTAACAATAGTTTCTTTTGAGGAAATCTGCGAGATTTAAGACTAGATGCATATCCGCATTCGAAAAAGGTTCGCATTGATTATTGCCGATGCGGATACGGTTGCGGATGTGCAAATCGAGGCGATAAGTTACGCATTTGCGGATGCGAATATCCGCGACAATTCTTGGTGTTTTATGGATGTGTTAATATTGTACATTGACCAGCTATATAAACACACGAGGTGTTTTCATTTGTTTACAGTTGATGAAAAGAATGCGGCAGGTGGCTGGCAAGAAATTGTTCGAAATGATCATGAAGGCGCCATTCTACGGACAGTTTGTTGCCGGAGAAGATCAAAACTCCATCAAGCCTACTTTAGAAAGGTTTCTTATAAACTTTCATATACCTATTTATTTTCAAAAAACACATTTACAAGTAAAGACGATTTGTATTTGTATTTCCATAGTTTCTTTTAAAACACTATGCAATTTTCTGTCGCCATCTACTGATACCTGGTGATTTGTGAAAGAGTAAGGGCCTATCCACACGATGCTTTTTAACGTCGTCAGCGTAGCGCGTTTAAGCGAATTGTATGCGTTTGTATGGTTACAATCGCAAATGAGACGCGCTTTAAACGTGCGTATTTGCGCATTTGTAGCGATACAAACGCTAGGATCGTGTGCAAAGGTCATCACTTACCGATTGCCTTGCATTTGCTGAGAGTTTTGTTCGCGTTAAACGCGCGTTGTCAGCTCATTTAAAAGTCGTCGTGTGCATAGGCCTTAAAGGACATGAGGATCGGACCAAATCGGACCCTCTGGAATCGCTCACTCAAGCACCGGGGAATACTACGTAGCACGTGCTGATTTTTCCTGGTCGTCTTCTGTAGGGTAGTGCTTCTATTAGACTGCTTAATATAAACATGGAGAGATGAGGATTTAATAATAATACTCGTATGTTTACAGACTGCGCTCTTTCGGCGTCAAGTCGATTTTGGATTATTCAGTGGAAGAAGATTTGTCTCAGGAGGAGGCGGAGAAGCAAGAAGTCAGGTATGACATTTCGTGATTTTTCACACCACATGTGAAGAACAAAATTATTTTCTTGCAATAGGACAGCTTCCGAGTGGCCCAAAGTCATGCAACAATGGCAAAATCAAGACAAAGTGTTACAGCTACAGTGTCTTCGCGACCATCGCTGCCACTGCCCCCGCCCCTGCGCCTATTTATAACGATAAGAATGTTTGCCAGATATTCACCAAGTTTGGATAAACGTTATGGCTTGGGAAAAATATAACGGTGGCAAAAATATTAATGAATATGATATGTCCCCTAGTGAATAATAATAATCACAGCGAAGTGAAAAGAGACTCTTTCGGCTGCGGGCTCTTTTCCACAGCCACCAGTCTTAGGGCACAGGTTAAGAAACACCAGATCGAAGCTACACTGGCACAAACAAAGCCGGTCAACGATTTCATGAACTGGGTAATAAAATAAAACTATGTGGTTATAACGAGCATTAAAGACGGATTACGGACGGAGCAATACCTTTTAAAATGATGCAAATCTTGCAGGTTATTGCGATGCTGAGGGAGCGTATCTCTAATAACCTCTAATCTTGAGCGTACCTCAAGAGGCTTTCACTAGATGGCTTGGTCAAGGGACAGATACAGAAGGCGGTACTTCTTGACACGGCACGAATTGTCAGTCAGTAATTGTTTTGCTTGCCTCGGTAGACCCTTGCCGCCGCCCCGCTTCGCTCTGCCCCGCGACGGGTCGACCGCTATCTCTTATAGGTGTGATTTTGTATGGAGGGGGAGACCGGAGGGTTGGCGGGTGCGCAATGAGGAAATTCGGTCGGTCCCGAATTTCATATGACCTAATAGGCATTCTCCAAATTCAAGTATGAATTTGGGACTTGATTATTTTAATAAAATAGAATAAGTAAGCTATAGGATTGAGCTACCAGTATAGTATACAGATTAAATAAACATTTGGGCCAACTTTACTAAAATATCGGGATTTTCCCACGGCAGGAAATATGACTTTTTAGGCTAGAATATTTATTTTTAGTGCCTACTTTTTAAATTAATTTTGCTGAAAGTTAAATGACACACAGGTTTAATATTAAAGTATAAAAAAAAATTAAAAAGGAAAGTAGCTCTTTCTATTTCTATAAAATATGCAAAAACTAGTGTAGCGTGAGGGGCGCGACAGAAAAATTTCGATAAAAAAAAATAATTTTTTTAAATCTCCCTTTTTTATGATTCTGTCAGGTGGAAGGGGCCAAAGGGAGTAACTTTCGTCATATTGAATTTTTTGAGAAACCATCCCCCACCCCGCTACTCATCTTAACTCTGTTTCTAAGCGTCCGACGAAAAAACGTCACATGACCAAAAGCGTTTGCATGGTCGCCCTCGACACGCAGCGTCACCATAAAAAAATACGAAAAAAAAAATCTGAAAATTTTTACCTAGTGGAGCGTGAGGGATTCAAAAAGATGAAGAGTTCACAATTTCACAATAAATTCCTAATTTTTTTTTTCTACAGGTACACACATAAACAGAGATTTTTAAAGCGCTAAAGTACTAAATTAATAATAAAATTGTACGCATATTACTTATTAGGACTTACCGATTCTGCTACAAATTCGGGCGCTGGAGTCAGTCTCGATCATCTTGAATTACACAAAAATGTTTTTCAGGATAATTGTTTCTGAGTTAAAAGTCACTGTTTGAAGTCTGCCTGTAACCACTTGCACTCTACGGTCGTGCTGTGCTGGTCTACCGTTTGGTTAGAAGAGGCCGAGATAGAAAAGATTATGAAAAATGTTATAATTTATTTACTATTAAAACACTTTTATAACACACACTTATTTAAAATTAATTTGTAACTGGTATGGTAGAGACTGATCGCATTTGAAATGAAGTAAATTAAAAGTGCAAGAAATGCAAGAAAATGGTAGCGCGTCTACCATTTTCTGAACGATAACGAACTGAAACGATAACTAACCAAGCTAATTCGTTATGTGAAAAAACCGTTTTATGCACACTTGTAGGTGCGCCCTACGCTTTTGTAATACGATTCTGGTAACGTAAAATATGATTTAGTTGATTTTATATGAATGTAAGTAGGTATTCGATCTTATTAAACTGTGCTTTGTGTGCTTGGTTAATTCTTTTGAACTTGATTCTTTCCGCTGCCATGTGTGGTCATTTTTTAATAAAAGTAATTTGAGTGCAACTGCAAGTGCTTAAAGGCAACACTACATATTTGCAAGTTCACTTAAAACGACACAATAAAGAGGGTTTGAACAATCGATCGTATTTTAAATACGATATTTACAACATCGATACAAAAGCATAGATATATATATACAATCAGTTGCGATTAGTTATGATACGATTTATCGATAAGACGCAGCGTGCCTATCGGCCATCCCTACTTCCCCGCTACCCTCTACCCGCTCGTCCCTCCGTCTATATGGCGTGATGCGCATCCGGCGACACGACATTCCGTTTGAGGGAGGAGCTTATCATTCGCTTACTCTATTAAAATGCGTGCGATGCTTTTTATTGGCTCAAGCCATGCTATGCACAGTTTGACAACGTCGCGCGTAAATCTACTTATTGCGTAGACTAAAGTTTGCTGCAGTGAATATTTAATAAATAATTCACTTTCGGCATCAATGTACTTATCAAATGTTAAGTACACTTTAAATTTCAACGTTCGTACTACAGGGTCAAGGTAAATGTTACATAATCATTTTAATTATTTTTTGATACATTTTCACATAACCTAACCTAGAACTGGTACCTACCTACATTTTTCTCGATGTTCTCGATTCTTTTCTTTCAACTTACACTTTACAGATAATTATAGTATGAATCGAACTATGAATCGTCTGGTGCGTCTACTGAATTAAAGATTTATGTTGAACCCGGAATACTTAATGTATGTTAAGAGTTCATTGGAACACTTGAATATAGTGATTGATGTATTAATTGGAAATCGCAAAAATGTGAGCGTATATAGGTGTTTGTGTAGGTACGTACAGGAGCGTTCTACATATAATTAATTAAAATGACGATATGTTTAATATAGCACATAGAGACATATTTTAATTGCCGTGGGGGACCGCCTTAGAATAGAATAACCCTATCTCAAACCGTGGGTGCCGTAAAAATAAGATGGTTCGGGTTTCGATTGAATATAATTCCCGATGACCCGAATGCCCCGATTTTATTTGTTCTATGTAGTAAAGAAATTACAAAAAGGTCAATTTGCGATCTCAAAATTTTTATTTCAAGTAAATGACGTTAAAGCACACATATTCGAGCGAATTTATTATACTTTTAAAGGCCCTGTTTATTTTTTAAAAACAACAGAACCCAAGAATTAATAAAAGAAAATATTTTATATTATTAATACTTTTCTGCTATCATAATAACCGTTGAACAATATGAATTGAATGAGTAAAATTTTTATAGTTTTTAAAATTATTTTTATAGCAGGTATTTTATGAAATCCATACAAATCCAAGTTAGTTTGTGTTTATAACGTTTATTGTATCATCATCGTGTAATTATAAAAAAATATCTGTGTATTTAATATTATATTATTTTTACTACATAAATAAATTAATATACTAATGGATACTATTACAGTAACTTATTACATTACATGTTGGTTGGTATTAACTTAATACCATTAACATAATAAATACATTGTTACTTTTTCTAGCTATTACCTATTAAATTTTAAGAGGTAAGTATTTTTTGTTTTAGATAAATAAAGCTATATATTATACATTAATATGGTTTTTACCTTTCTTTAAAAAACTAGGTATTTATTACATAAAATCTCAGTTTTAATAGGAGAATGAACTTTTTATAATAAACATGTTTACTTATAACATGTATTTTACATTTAATATGTCCATATTAAAAGAAAATTTACAACGTTTGCGGTTTGATCGTCGAAGTAACTTCAAAAATTAATAAGCATGATATTGGTTAAAAGAATTAACACATTAAAGAAAAGAGTAAATATAGTACCTATTGGGAAAAATATTGCTTATTAATTTGTTGCAGTTTGTTGTGGCATTTGTTGTAAATTTGCTCTCGAATTTTTTTTTATAGAGATATCAAAAACACTACGTCTCAATATCAAAACAATAGTTTATTACTTAAAATGTATAGTTAAAAAAAAAAAAACAAAAAAATTGGATAAAAGAACATTTATGACATGAAATACTGAAATGACTACTTATTAATTTGTTCCAAGATGAGCTTATTATAACATAAGAGAAAAAAGAATAAGCATAGAAAAAAGTACAGATTAATATTCCAAAGAGATCCCGAAGCGCTGTCTTGATTTTATCTAGTTTTAGTTTCAATACTGATTCTTCTTTGATTACTTCAATAGATTTTTTCTTCTGTTGGTGATATTAGTCTTGCTTGTTCATTCATGTACAATGTTAACTATACGTTCTTGATGGATCAAGCCCGCCGGGTGAGACCCCAAGGGAGGCCCAGCGAACGATCTGTACATTGTCTTGTTGGTGAATATTTTAATTGTACCTACATGTTAGTAGCTTCAAGATGAACTCAGTGTAAGCAAAGATTTGTTATGAATGTTGATGTTGATTTTCATTCTTCCTATTACTCTTCTTTTTCTCGATATTTTTCTTGTGATGCTTGAAATTTTCTTTTTGTATTTATATTTTTTGCTGTAATTTCTTTTTTTATTATTTTTTTTATCATTTTCCTTTTTTTCCTTTTTTTTTCCTTTTTTTCCTTTCCCCCCCTTTTTTTCCTTTTATTTTTTTCCTTTTTTTCCTTTTTTTCTTTCTTTTTTATTTTTTTTCCTTTTTTTTTATTTTTCTTTTATCTTCCTTTTATCTTTTTTTTTAAGCATCATATATACAATAATTAATTTAAATCTAACAATATACCTAAGAATGGATATTTTATAGAATTTATGTAGTAAATATATTCCTAAAATGTTGTACTTATTAATTATTTAATGATACTCTATAATCATGAAAGTCACAAACCTTATTATTAGACTATAATCACATAAAGTAAAATTTATTAAATCTAATTTTTAAAATATATTGTGGATAAATTTATTTTATAACAGTCCTTAAAATGATAATTGAAAAAGAATTTAAATAAATTATCGTGATCCAATTATAAAGATAAATCATTTGTCATATCTTTTTGTTTTTAACAATATATGTGGGTGAGACCGACAAATGGGCCTTATGTCACATAACAATTACTTTAATGAAATCTGAAATTATACATACATGGCTATATAAATGCGGTTTTCATAAGCTTTCGGAGTTATTTCTATATACACATATATTTTATTTCTTTTTTTCTTTTTTCTTGTTTTATTTATTCCTTTCTTTATTTTTTTATTCCTTTTTTATTATTTTTCCTGTTTTATTTTTTCCTTAAATTTCCTTTTTTTTTCCTATTCTTTTTTTTCCTCTTTTTTTTCTTTTCTTTTTTTTTTTCTTTTTTTTAGCGTCATGTACAATAATTAATTTAAATCTAACAATATAAGAATGGACATTTTATATTATTTATGTATTAAAAATATTCCTAAAATGTACTTATTAATTATTTAATGATACTCTATAAACATGAAAACACAAACCTTATTATTAATTAGACTATAATCACATAAAGTAAAATTTATTAAATCTAATTTTTAAAATATAAAGTGGATAAATTTATTTTATAACAGTTCTTAAAATGATAATTGAAAAAGAATTTGAACAAAGTATTTTGCAAAGTGATATCCAATTATAAAGATAAATCATTTTTTTTGAAGGTTGTGGTGAATTATATCGGAATATTAATATATTTTTTTATTTCAAAATGGGATATAAATAGAAGTCATATCTTTTTGTTTTAGTTAACAATATATGGGTGAGACCGACAAATTGACCTTATGTCACATAACAATTACTTTCATGAAATGTAAAATTATACATACATGGCTATAAATACGGTTTTCATAATTTTTTACATAGTAAGTATAAACATGTTTTTCCCTAATGAAAAGAATGTTAAACGTGGAAGGTTTTTTTACATGTTTTAAAACAAAGTCGCACTGTCTGTCCCTCTGTATGTACGTATAGATCTTTTAAAACTTAGCATCGGATTTTAATGCGGTTTTCGCTAATGGAAAGAGTGTTTCACGAGCAAGGTTTACTCCATCTTCAGCGCCCTTTGAAGACAATTTTATATTGAAGCGAAACATTGCATCTCTGTTCATGATATCAGAAGATTTATAATTGTTTGGCGTACTTAGTTTAATTTCACTGAAAATTTAATTTTGAATTACGTAGATATTCTCGCATATCGATTCAGCGATATTTTCAGCTTTATGACTGCTTTCATTAAAATATTTATAAGGTTCATGAAGTATGCCGTGCATTGAACTAAATTAAATTTAAAGTCGAAAATTAAATTGGAAATATTAATAAACAAAGAAATGTCATTTTCAAAACAAAAACAATAACTGGGGTTTTGGGGGGAGTCAACATTTCCTTAGTCGTTCTAATATAATTTATCCCTTTTGTCTCGAATTTGATTTCCGTCTAAAAATTATATGGTTTTAAATTGAATATTTATTGTCCAAGAAACATAAGGACACTGATCTTTGCTTTTCAGAAATCAGTTTAAGAAACACATGTGACATAGGTACTAGAGAACAAATGCAATGTTTGCAATGAAACTTTTAAATTCAAAAGGCAACTAGAAATTCACATGATGTCACGACGGCCATAAATGTCCAATATATCAACAAATACTGTCCAATCAGAGAGATCACTAGGAACACATTAAGTCGAACCACATTGTTGACGGCAAATATTGCTGTATCGTTTGCGATGCTACATTTTTGGAAGTGAAAGAGGTCCAGTGTCACATAAGGACGCACTTGAGATACCGTTGTGAAGTGTGCCATAAGGAATATACGAGGAAAAGTGATTTGCGCAGAAAAAGTTTAATTGCACAATATGTGATAGCCTTTTCACACTGAGCAGAAGTTTGAAGGCTCACATGGTAACACACAAGGATAGAACGCCGAACGACTGCCTAGAGTGCGAAAGGAAATCTACAAATAAGAACAACTTACTGAGGCATTGTCGAAGCGTGCACATGGGTGTAAAAAAGTACCTACAGTTGCCAGTATTGCAATAAAAGTACTAAGACGAAAGATAGTTTCGTCATACATGAAAGGAGACATATGGGCATATACCGTATGTCTGCGATAAATGCGATAGAGCGGTTTGTAGCAGAAGAGATTCAACGCGTCACAATACAGTGCATTTGAAAAGTAGGTAAGCCTTACATTTGTAACGTGTGTGAAAAAGCATACAAAACAAAAGAAATTTTAAGAATACAGAAATTGAAGCATACTGGGATAAAATGCAGTGTCTGTAGCAAAGCTTAAAGTACGTAAAGAAAATCTTACTAGACACATGATGATCCACAATGACGAAAGACCGTATATACAAGTGCGACATTTGCAAAAAGTCATTTAAGTTCAAGAACCATATAAGCGAACACATGTTGGCTGTAAGCCAAGGAAGGACCAAGGCATTCATACGTATATAGGTTTATAGGTTATACTTATATTAAAACAAGCTATAATAAAATAAAAAATTATAAACTGACTTTTTATTGAACTCAACGCGCTAATATACTAAAAAGGGCGTATTGCGCGGCCGGCGCCATTCTGTTTGAGGGAGCCTATCGTTGGATTTCTCCATTAAATGCGTGCCATGGCATTTATAGGACCACGTGGCGTTGGTATCCATTGCTGGTTATTTAAACTGGTCTCCCATACAATCCAACTGTCACTAATTAATACTTAATGAATATAAGTATATCTGACTACATGTAGGTATACCTACTAAAAATTAGCTAACCCTTTGTGGAATAGCAGGGCTTAAAAATGTCCGATCTTTAAATGCTTGTCTTTTGTCTAATCTTCTTCACATAGTATAAAACAAAGTAGCTTCCCGCTGCCTGTCCCTCTTTATGTATCTAGTAGTAACTAAATAAAGATCTTTTAAACTACGCAACGGATTTTAATGCGGTTTTCGTTAATTGAAAAAGCGTTAAACGAGGAAGGTTTTTTAAAAAGTCGCTTATAAAAGTCGCTTCCAGCCGTCTGTCCCTCTGTATATACGCTCAAATCTTTTAAAGCACGCATCAGATTTTCAAATATTTTCGAAATATGTGAATGTGACTGCTTTCATTAAAATATAAGGTTCATGAAGTATGCCGTGCATTGAACTAAATTAAATTTAAAGTCGAAAATTAAATTGGAAATATCAATAAACAAAGAAATGTCATTTTCAAAACAAAAACAATAACTGGGGTTTTGGGGGGAGTCAACATTTCCTTAGTCGTTCTAATATAATTTATCCCTTTTGTCTCGAATTTGATTTCCGTCTAAAAATTATATGGTTTTAAATGAATATTTATTGTCCAAGAAACATAAGGACACTGATCTTTGCTTTTCAGAAATCAATTTAAGAAACACATGTGACATACAAGAGAACAAATGCAATGTTTGCAATGAAACTTTTAAATTCAAAAGGCAACTAGAAATTCACATAAGATCTCACGACGGCCATAAATGTCCAATATATCAACAAATACTGTCCAATCAGAGAGATCACTAGGAACACATTAAGTCGAACCACATTGTTGACGGCAAATATTGCTGTATCGTTTGCGATGCTACATTTTTGGAAGTGAAAGAGGTCCAGTGTCACATAAGGACGCACTTGAGATACCGTTGTGAAGTGTGCCATAAGGAATATACGAGGAAAAGTGATTTGCGCAGAAAAAGTTTAAATGCACAATATGTGATAGCCTTTTCACACTGAGCAGAAGTTTGAAGGCTCACATGGTAACACACAAGGATAGAACGCCGAACGACTGCCTAGAGTGCGAAAGGAAATTTACAAATAAGAACAACTTACTGAGGCATTGTCGAAGCGTGCACATGGGTGTAAAAAAGTACCTACAGTTGCCAGTATTGCAATAAAAGTACTAAGACGAAAGATAGTTTCGTCATACATGAAAGGAGACTAATGGGCGTAAACCGTATGTCTGCGATAAATGCGATAGAGCGTTTTGTAGCAGAAGAGATTCAACGCGTCACAATACAGTGCATTTGAAAAGTAGGTAAGCCTTACATTTGTAACGTGTGTGAAAAGCATACAAAACAAAAGAAATTTTAAGAATACAAAAATTGAAGCATACTGGGATAAAATGCAGTGTCTGTAGCAAAGCTTAAAGTACGTAAAGAAAATCTTACTAGACACATGA
Source organism: Synanthedon andrenaeformis (assembly GCA_936446665.2). NCBI lineage: Eukaryota > Metazoa > Arthropoda > Insecta > Lepidoptera > Sesiidae > Synanthedon > Synanthedon andrenaeformis. The sequence goes on along the minus strand of OW387776.2, from coordinate 13,297,831 downwards.
TGATCCACAATGACGAAAGACCGTATATACAAGTGCGACATTTGCAAAAAGTCATTTAAGTTCAAGAACCATATAAGCGAACACATGTTGGCTGTAAGCCAAGGAAGGACCAAAGCATTCATACGTATATAGGTTTATAGGTTATACTTATATTAAAACAAGCTATAATAAAATAAAAAATTATAAACTGACTTTTTATTGAACTCAACGCGCTAATATACTAAAAAGGGCGTATTGCGCGGCCGGCGCCATTCTGTTTGAGGGAGCCTATCAAACAATGACGACTTTGATATGTCTGTTAAAATGGAGGGCGGCTTAAACGAACTATCTCCAATCGAACGAGACAATGCAGATTTATTTGAAACTATTACCCAGTTTGATACTGAGAGTAAGGAATATGAAATTTTGGACTCAGACAGTGATATACAAGTCATAGTTTTGAATAAAGACGAGCAATTCATAGAGTTCAACAGGAGGAAATCTTCTTAATTTCTTCGTTGTTTCTTCGTTTCTGAATAAAAAACGAAGTAAAAAGTAAGAAACGTCAACTACTGAACCGATTTTCATAAAATTTCGTAACTATATGTAATTTGGTCCAACTTAAAGACAGGATAGTTTATATCTCCTTTTGTTTATACGATATTTATTGTTTTTTTTTAAATATTTATTGTAAAAATTTAGAATTAGTAAATAGAGACCCTGATTAAGTTAGGGGTACTGGACCATCCCACCTTTTTAATACACCCCAGTAATTGGTCGAGATTAACTTCATCAAATTTATTAAAGTAGTAACACAGATTAATGTAGGTACATAATATAATATAATAAGGTGTTAGCAATAATAATATAATAATGTTAAATTGTTAATAATTGTAACAAAATAAATGGCCCACTGGGGTGGTGTAACCCCCGGGGGGGAATATAACAAAAAAATACGATCCGGCTGCATAGCACAGTTTCCGTGTTACGACTGAGGGGGTCCGAGGGGGGGGTGTCTCGGTAGACCCTTGCCGCCGCCGCCCCGCTTCGCTCTGCTCCGCGACGGGTCGACCGCTATCTCTTATGTGGGTGGAACCCTATATGGAGGGGGAGACCGCGGGGTTGGCGGGTGCGCAATGAGGAATTTCATATGACCTAATAGGCATTCTCCAAATTCAAGTATGAATTTGGGACTTGATTATTTTAATAAAATAGAATAAGTAAGCTATAGGATTGAGCTACCAGTATAGCATACAGATTAAATAAACATTTTTGCCAACTTTACTAAAATAGTTTTGTTATGATAGAATATGTTCACGAACCGGGATTTTCCCACGGCAGGAAATATGCCTTTTTAGGCTAGAATATTTATTTTTAGTGCCTACTTTTTAAATAAATTTTACTGAAAGTTAAATGACACACAGGTTTAATATTAAAGTATAAAAAATAAATAAAAAGGAAAGTAGCTCTTTCTATTTCTATAAAATATGCAAAAACTCGATTGAGCCAGTTAGCAAATATTGACCCATATACAATATCGTGAATCGTGACAAAGAAAGCACCTATCGAATCGAATCAAACGGCCTATTTTGTTGTTATTCGTTGCTCTAAGATAAGCTAGTTAGATATTATAAGTCATCCCTTCATGGGGTATGAAATACCCCGATACATTAAAATAGAGAATCGCGAACCAATGCAATGCAGTGGGCCTGTTTCTACGGCTTAAAAAATGCCAACCCTTCATGGGGGATGAAATACCCGAATATATAAAAATAAATAGAGAATAGCAAGCCCGTTCCAACTGCTTATTTTGTTGCTAATTTGGTGCCCATAAATACCTTAACGAGTTTTTGTATAAGAGAAAGTCTGTGTAGAAGAAACAGTTTTTTAAACGACACAGAGAGAGGGGGGAAGAAAGTGAGTTAGGGCGGGCAGTGACAGAGGGAAAGGATGGAAGAGGGAGGATGGAGAGGCGGGTAGGATAGAGTAAAGTTAGTATGTTAAATAAGAAGCAAATTACAACAACTTAGCGTTTTATTTGAAATATAATAAGAAAATCCACAGCACGTTAAAAATTACATAAAGTTTAAAATATGACAAATACACCATATACTCTTTAAGAGAGGTTTCAACCCCACAATATTAGATTCTTGAGTGTCATTTTCGGACTCTTAAACTTTTTCCTGAAGAGACCACAGTCGCAAATTTTTTGCTCCTCTTCTGGTGTAAGAATTGACGCTGGGCCCATCTTTCGTTCCATGGGTGACTTCCCTCTTACTTTATTTGTAAGTGTTATTCTTGGTACACCAAAATTTTTGCAGCCATTCTTATGGGCGTCTTATGAAGACAAAAATCGTTCACTGCTGAGAGCATTGCAGCTTCAGTATAATTTAGGAATGCGCCCTTTATCCCAGACATCTATAATATGAAAAATTGCTTTCAGCATTATATTTTACAATAAAGATGGTCAACTACTAAATAAAAGTAATTTAGAGTAAGAGCAAATAAAATACTTCAATTCTAAATAATGCTGCCCTTCATATATTATTTTGTACAGTATATTTACATGACAGACAATTTCATCAGATGTTGACCATCCCGGTCAATTACTAAAAAATCATGCTAAATTTGAGTCAGTAGTGGACCACCCCACAAGGTATAATACCTTAATTAATGCTAAACAAATAAGAAAAGCTAAACACTTACCTACCATCAACAAGGTCACTAAGTAGCTAATATTTAATTTCAAATTACTTAGACTAATAATTGTTAAGGTAAAAACGAATACGCTGCGTCACTCGACAAAACAACTGCCCATTGACAAAACATTTTGAGTGGCGGATGCGCAGTTCGCACGATTTGATGATCAGATGGCACCACTAACTATTTAATATGGAATTAGGTTAAAAGCAAGCCGCGAATTCTTATTTTAATTTAAAAATAATAATAAATATAGGTAAGCAAAATTAGGTAGAAATTAATGCTCATCTGCATATTGCAATTCCGGTCAAAAACATTTGAAAACACTTTATTAGGAAGTGTTTATACACCCGACAAATTGATCAGACATACCTACCTATATTGCGCCGTCCGAGTCCTACTATTATTTATTTCGATCGATACGGATGGCACATGGTCTGTCTAACAATACTTTACGTCATATTTAATTATATCAAAAATTGGTTTGATACCAAAAGATGAAGAGTTCACAATTTCAGAATAAATTCCTAATTTTTGTTAATTTTTTTGTACAGGTACACACATAAATAGAGATTTTTAAAGCGCCAAAAGTGGTTGGGGTGTAGCCTTAAGGGGCACTAGGGTGAATTTCGATTATATTGAGTATATGAGTTCAGGGCACTATGAGACGCAAAGAAAAAGTAAAAAAAAAGTCACATGACCAAAAGCGTTTTTAGCGTCAACATAAAAAAAAACGAAAAATAAATTCTAAAAAATTTAAAAAAAAATTCTAAGTCCAAAACTACTTCAAACCACCTAGTGTAGCGTGAGGGGCGCAACAGAAAAATTTCGATATATATTTTTTTAATTCTCCCCTTTTTATGATTCTATCGGGTGGAAGGGACCAAGGGGAGTAACTTTCGTCATATTGAATTTTTTGAGAAACCATCCCCCTCCCCGCTACTCATCTTAACTCTGTTTCTAAGCGTCCGACGAAAAAACGTCACATGACCAAAAGCGTTTGCATGGTCGCCCTCGACACGCAGCGTCACCATAAAAAATACGAAAAAAAAAAATCTGAAAAATTTTACCTAGTGTAGCGTGAGGGATTCAAAAAGATGAGGAGTTCACAATTTCACAATAAATTCACACCATAAACAGAGATTTTTAAAGCGCTAAAGTACCTACTAAACTAATAATAAAATTGTACGCATATTACTTATTAAGACTTACCGATTCTGCTACAAATTCGGGCGCTGGAGTCAGTCTCGATCATCTTGAATTACACAAAAATGTCTTTCAGGATAATTGTTTCTGAGTTAAAAGTCACTGTTTAAAGTCTGCCTGTAACGGCTTGCACTCTACGGTCGTGCTGGTCTACAATGTTACAATTTATTTACTATTAAAACACTTTTATAACACAAAAACTTATTTAAAATTAATTTATAACTGGTATGGTACAGACTGATCGCATTTGAAATGAAGTAAATTAAAAGTGCAAGAAAAGCAAGAAAATGGTAGCGCGTCGCTGACCGCTGTTCGGTCGCGTAGCCGGCCGCACATTGCAAATTCGCAAAACAAAGTAAACTGAAAACGCGACGCACAGTACCGTACCGAATGAAGACTCGCCGGTGAATGCGACGCTGCGGCGCTGTGTGCGCAGGAGTTCCTAGCGTTGCCCAATACATATCGATATTTTGGTTTATCGATTCAAATTATTGCGATATATCGATATTTTGCATCGATTCACTTCACCGGACTGAAACATGATAACTAACCAAGCTAATTCGTTATGTGAAAAACCTTTTAATGCACACTTGTAGGTGCGCCCTACGCTTTTGTAATATGATTCTGGTAACGTAAAATACTTATGATATATTCGATCTTATTATAAACTGTGCTTTGTGTGCTAAGTTAATTCTTTTGAACTTGATTCTTTCCGCTGCCATGTGTGGTCATATTTTTAATAAAAGTAATTTGGGTGCAACTGCAAGTGCTTAAAGGCAACACCACATATTTGTAAGTTCACTTAAAAAGACTCAATAAAGAGGGTTTGAACAATCGATCGTATTTTAAATACGATATTTACAACATCGATACAAAAGCATACGATATATATCGTGTATCGATGGATACAATCAGTTGCGATTAGTTATGATACGATTTATCGATACGACGCAGCGTGCCTATTTGCCATCCCTACTTCCCCGCTACCCGCTACCCGCTCTTCCCTCCGTCTATATGGCGTGATGCGCATCCGGCGACATTCCGTTTGAGGGAGGAGCTTATCATTCGCTTACTCTATTAAAATGCGTGCGATGCTTTTTATTGGCTCAAGCCATGCTATGCACAGTTTGACAACGTCGCGCGTAAATCTACTTATTGCGTAGACTAAAAGTAATGAATTAATGACTCCATCAAACATATTTAATGATCATTAGTATAAAACATAGTATAAAACAAAGTCGCTTCCTGCTGTCTGTCCCTCTGTATGAACGCTTAGATCTTTTAAAACATAGCATCGGATTTTAATGCGGTTTTCGCTAATGGAAAGAGCGTTTTACGAGGAAGATTTTTTACATAGTAGTGTGTCAAACCACACTACTGTTTTTTACCATAGTGTGTCGTGGTTGCCGTAAAAATCGGCTACGGTAAGCCACCTTTGAAGACAATTTTATGTATATTAAACTGCGCTCGCCAACCCACTTGCCAACAGTCTCGCAAAAACTAAAGAATAGCTACACCGATTTTAATTCAGTTTTCACCTATGGAAAGAGGGATAAACGGGGAAGGTTTGTGTATGTAAAAATTGCAGCCCGCGGGCAACCGGGAGTGGGTCACTAGTTGTAATCAAAAATTAGTTATTTATAAAAAAATTCTATTGCACTATATGATTTTAAAGGTATCTAAAAATTTGGTAGTGGTAGAGGAAATTCCATAAATATGGATTAGTCACATAATACTCACATAGTCCATTACACTACAAATGGAACAACAGCAAAATGTCGCCGTTGAACAATATGAATTGAATGAGTAAAATTTTTATAGTTTTTAAAATTATTTTTATAGCAGGTATTTTATGAAATCCATACAAATCCAAGTTAGTTTGTGTTTATAACGTTTATTGTATCATCATCGTGTAATTATAAAAAAATATCTGTGTATTTAATATTATATTATTTTTACTACATAAATAAATTAATATACTAATGGATACTATTACAGTAACTTATTACATTACATGTTGGTTGGTATTAACTTAATACCATTAACATAATAAATACATTGTTACTTTTTCTAGCTATTACCTATTAAATTTTAAGGGGTATTTTTTGTTTTAGATAAATAAAGCTATATATTATACATTAATATGGTTTTTACCTTTCTTTAAAAAACTAGGTATTTATTACATAAAATCTCAGTTTTAATAGAAGGATGAACTTTTTATAATAAACATGTTTACTTATAACATGTATTTTACATTTAATATGTCCATATTAAAAGAAAATTTACAACGTTTGCGGTTTGATCGTCAAAGTAACTTCAAAAATTAATAAGCATGATATTGGTTAAAAGAATTAACACAGTTAAAGAAAAGAGTAAATATAGTATTGGGAAAGATATTGCTTATTAATTTGTTGCAGTTTGTTGTGGCATTTGTTGTAAATTTGCTCTCGAATTTTTTTTTGTAGAGATATCAAAAACACTACGTCTCAATATCAAAACAATAGTTTATTACTTAAAAATGTATAGTTAAAAAAAAAAAAAAAAATTGGATAAAAGAACATTTATGACATGAAATACTGAAATGACTACTTATTAATTTGTTCCAAGATGAGCTTATTATAACATAAGAGAAAAAAAGAATAAGCATAGAAAAAAGTACAGATTAATATTTCCAAAGAGATCCCGAAGCGCTGTCTTGATTTTATCTAGTTTTAGTTTCAATACTGATTCTTCTTTGATTACTTCAATAGATTTTTTCTTCTGTTGGTGATATTAGTCTTGCTTGTTCATTCATGTACAATGTTAACTATACGTTCTTGATGGATCAAGCCCGCCGGGTGAGACCCCAAGGGAGGCCCAGCGAACGATCTGTACATTGTCTTGTTGGTGAATATTTTAATTGTAGGTACCTACATGTTAGTAGCTTCAAGATGAACTCAGTGTAAGCAAAGATTTGTTATGAATGTTGATGTTGATTTTCATTCTTCCTATTACTCTTCTTTTTCTTGATATTTTTCTTGTGATGCTTGAAATTTTCTTTTTATATTTATATTTTTTGCTGTAATTTCTTTTTTTAATATTTTTTTTATCTTTTTCCTTTTTTTCCTTTATTTTCCTTTTTTTTCTTTTTTTTTCCCTTTTTCCTTTTTTTTCCTTTTTTTCTTTTTTTTTTATTTTTTTATTTTTTTTTTATTTTTCTTTTATCTTCATTTTATCTTTTTTTTTAAAAATCATATACAATAATTAATTTAAATCTAACAATATACCTAAGAATGGATATTTTATAGAATTTATGTAGTAAATATATTCCTAAAATGTTGTACTTATTAATTATTTAATGATACTCTATAATCATGAAAGTCACAAACCTTATTATTAGACTATAATCACATAAAGTAAAATTTATTAAATCTAATTTTTAAAATATATTGTGGATAAATTTATTTTATAACAGTCCTTAAAATGATAATTGAAAAAGAATTTAAATAAATTATCGTGATCCAATTATAAAGATAAATCATTTTTTTGAAGGTTGTGATGAATTATATGGGAACATCAATATATTTTTTTATTTCAAAATGGGATATAAATAGAAGTCGTCATATCTTTTTGTTTTTAACAATATATGTGGGTGAGACCGACAAATGGGCCTTATGTCACATAACAATTACTTTAATGAAATCTGAAATTATACATACATGGCTATAAATGCGGTTTTCATAAGTTATCGGAGTTATTTCTATATACACATATATTTTATTTCTTTTTTTCTTTTTTCTTGTTTTATTTATTCCTTTCTTTATTTTTTTATTCCTTTTTTATTTTCTTTTCCTGTTTTATTTTTTTCCTTTCTTTATTTTTTATTCCTTTTTTATTTTCTTTTCCTGTTTTATTTTTTTCCTTTCTTTATTTTTTTATTCCTTTTTTATTATTTTTCCTGTTTTATTTTTTCCTTAAATTTCCTTTTTTTTCCTATTCTTTTTTTCCTCTTTTTTTCTTTTCTTTTTTTTAGCGTCATGTACAATAATTAATTTAAATCTAACAATATAAGAATGGACATTTTATATTATTTATGTATTAAAAATATTCCTAAAATGTACTTATTAATTATTTAATGATACTCTATAAACATGAAAACACAAACCTTATTATTAATTAGACTATAATCACATAAAGTAAAATTTATTAAATCTAATTTTTAAAATATAAAGTGGATAAATTTATTTTATAACAGTTCTTAAAATGATAATTGAAAAAGAATTTGAACAAAGTATTTTGCAAAGTGATATCCAATTATAAAGATAAATCATTTTTTTTGAAGGTTGTGGTGAATTATATCGGAATATTAATATATTTTTTTATTTCAAAATGGGATATAAATAGAAGTCATATCTTTTTGTTTTAGTTAACAATATATGGGTGAGACCGACAAATTGACCTTATGTCACATAACAATTACTTTCATGAAATGTAAAATTATACATACATGGCTATAAATACGGTTTTCATAATTTTTTACATAGTAAGTATAAACATGTTTTTCCCTAATGAAAAGAATGTTAAACGTGGAAGGTTTTTTTACATGTTTTAAAACAAAGTCGCACTGTCTGTCCCTCTGTATGTACGTATAGATCTTTTAAAACTTAGCATCGGATTTTAATGCGGTTTTCGCTAATGGAAAGAGTGTTTCACGAGCAAGGTTTACTCCATCTTCAGCGCCCTTTGAAGACAATTTTATATTGAAGCGAAACATTGCATCTCTGTTCATGATATCAGAAGATTTATAATTGTTTGGCGTACTTAGTTTAATTTCACTGAAAATTTAATTTTGAATTACGTAGATATTCTCGCATATCGATTCAGCGATATTTTCAGCTTTATGACTGCTTTCATTAAAATATTTATAAGGTTCATGAAGTATGCCGTGCATTGAACTAAATTAAATTTAAAGTCGAAAATTAAATTGGAAATATTAATAAACAAAGAAATGTCATTTTCAAAACAAAAACAATAACTGGGGTTTTGGGGGGAGTCAACATTTCCTTAGTCGTTCTAATATAATTTATCCCTTTTGTCTCGAATTTGATTTCCGTCTAAAAATTATATGGTTTTAAATTGAATATTTATTGTCCAAGAAACATAAGGACACTGATCTTTGCTTTTCAGAAATCAGTTTAAGAAACACATGTGACATAGGTACTAGAGAACAAATGCAATGTTTGCAATGAAACTTTTAAATTCAAAAGGCAACTAGAAATTCACATGATGTCACGACGGCCATAAATGTCCAATATATCAACAAATACTGTCCAATCAGAGAGATCACTAGGAACACATTAAGTCGAACCACATTGTTGACGGCAAATATTGCTGTATCGTTTGCGATGCTACATTTTTGGAAGTGAAAGAGGTCCAGTGTCACATAAGGACGCACTTGAGATACCGTTGTGAAGTGTGCCATAAGGAATATACGAGGAAAAGTGATTTGCGCAGAAAAAGTTTAATTGCACAATATGTGATAGCCTTTTCACACTGAGCAGAAGTTTGAAGGCTCACATGGTAACACACAAGGATAGAACGCCGAACGACTGCCTAGAGTGCGAAAGGAAATCTACAAATAAGAACAACTTACTGAGGCATTGTCGAAGCGTGCACATGGGTGTAAAAAAGTACCTACAGTTGCCAGTATTGCAATAAAAGTACTAAGACGAAAGATAGTTTCGTCATACATGAAAGGAGACATATGGGCATATACCGTATGTCTGCGATAAATGCGATAGAGCGGTTTGTAGCAGAAGAGATTCAACGCGTCACAATACAGTGCATTTGAAAAGTAGGTAAGCCTTACATTTGTAACGTGTGTGAAAAAGCATACAAAACAAAAGAAATTTTAAGAATACAGAAATTGAAGCATACTGGGATAAAATGCAGTGTCTGTAGCAAAGCTTAAAGTACGTAAAGAAAATCTTACTAGACACATGATGATCCACAATGACGAAAGACCGTATATACAAGTGCGACATTTGCAAAAAGTCATTTAAGTTCAAGAACCATATAAGCGAACACATGTTGGCTGTAAGCCAAGGAAGGACCAAGGCATTCATACGTATATAGGTTTATAGGTTATACTTATATTAAAACAAGCTATAATAAAATAAAAAATTATAAACTGACTTTTTATTGAACTCAACGCGCTAATATACTAAAAAGGGCGTATTGCGCGGCCGGCGCCATTCTGTTTGAGGGAGCCTATCGTTGGATTTCTCCATTAAATGCGTGCCATGGCATTTATAGGACCACGTGGCGTTGGTATCCATTGCTGGTTATTTAAACTGGTCTCCCATACAATCCAACTGTCACTAATTAATACTTAATGAATATAAGTATATCTGACTACATGTAGGTATACCTACTAAAAATTAGCTAACCCTTTGTGGAATAGCAGGGCTTAAAAATGTCCGATCTTTAAATGCTTGTCTTTTGTCTAATCTTCTTCACATAGTATAAAACAAAGTAGCTTCCCGCTGCCTGTCCCTCTTTATGTATCTAGTAGTAACTAAATAAAGATCTTTTAAACTACGCAACGGATTTTAATGCGGTTTTCGTTAATTGAAAAAGCGTTAAACGAGGAAGGTTTTTTAAAAAGTCGCTTATAAAAGTCGCTTCCAGCCGTCTGTCCCTCTGTATATACGCTCAAATCTTTTAAAGCACGCATCAGATTTTCAAATATTTTCGAAATATGTGAATGTGACTGCTTTCATTAAAATATAAGGTTCATGAAGTATGCCGTGCATTGAACTAAATTAAATTTAAAGTCGAAAATTAAATTGGAAATATCAATAAACAAAGAAATGTCATTTTCAAAACAAAAACAATAACTGGGGTTTTGGGGGGAGTCAACATTTCCTTAGTCGTTCTAATATAATTTATCCCTTTTGTCTCGAATTTGATTTCCGTCTAAAAATTATATGGTTTTAAATGAATATTTATTGTCCAAGAAACATAAGGACACTGATCTTTGCTTTTCAGAAATCAATTTAAGAAACACATGTGACATACAAGAGAACAAATGCAATGTTTGCAATGAAACTTTTAAATTCAAAAGGCAACTAGAAATTCACATAAGATCTCACGACGGCCATAAATGTCCAATATATCAACAAATACTGTCCAATCAGAGAGATCACTAGGAACACATTAAGTCGAACCACATTGTTGACGGCAAATATTGCTGTATCGTTTGCGATGCTACATTTTTGGAAGTGAAAGAGGTCCAGTGTCACATAAGGACGCACTTGAGATACCGTTGTGAAGTGTGCCATAAGGAATATACGAGGAAAAGTGATTTGCGCAGAAAAAGTTTAAATGCACAATATGTGATAGCCTTTTCACACTGAGCAGAAGTTTGAAGGCTCACATGGTAACACACAAGGATAGAACGCCGAACGACTGCCTAGAGTGCGAAAGGAAATTTACAAATAAGAACAACTTACTGAGGCATTGTCGAAGCGTGCACATGGGTGTAAAAAAGTACCTACAGTTGCCAGTATTGCAATAAAAGTACTAAGACGAAAGATAGTTTCGTCATACATGAAAGGAGACTAATGGGCGTAAACCGTATGTCTGCGATAAATGCGATAGAGCGTTTTGTAGCAGAAGAGATTCAACGCGTCACAATACAGTGCATTTGAAAAGTAGGTAAGCCTTACATTTGTAACGTGTGTGAAAAGCATACAAAACAAAAGAAATTTTAAGAATACAAAAATTGAAGCATACTGGGATAAAATGCAGTGTCTGTAGCAAAGCTTAAAGTACGTAAAGAAAATCTTACTAGACACATGATGATCCACAATGACGAAAGACCGTATATACAAGTGCGACATTTGCAAAAAGTCATTTAAGTTCAAGAACCATATAAGCGAACACATGTTGGCTGTAAGCCAAGGAAGGACCAAAGCATTCATACGTATATAGGTTTATAGGTTATACTTATATTAAAACAAGCTATAATAAAATAAAAAATTATAAACTGACTTTTTATTGAACTCAACGCGCTAATATACTAAAAAGGGCGTATTGCGCGGCCGGCGCCATTCTGTTTGAGGGAGCCTATCAAACAATGACGACTTTGATATGTCTGTTAAAATGGAGGGCGGCTTAAACGAACTATCTCCAATCGAACGAGACAATGCAGATTTATTTGAAACTATTACCCAGTTTGATACTGAGAGTAAGGAATATGAAATTTTGGACTCAGACAGTGATATACAAGTCATAGTTTTGAATAAAGACGAGCAATTCATAGAGTTCAACAGGAGGAAATCTTCTTAATTTCTTCGTTGTTTCTTCGTTTCTGAATAAAAAACGAAGTAAAAAGTAAGAAACGTCAACTACTGAACCGATTTTCATAAAATTTCGTAACTATATGTAATTTGGTCCAACTTAAAGACAGGATAGTTTATATCTCCTTTTGTTTATACGATATTTATTGTTTTTTTTTAAATATTTATTGTAAAAATTTAGAATTAGTAAATAGAGACCCTGATTAAGTTAGGGGTACTGGACCATCCCACCTTTTTAATACACCCCAGTAATTGGTCGAGATTAACTTCATCAAATTTATTAAAGTAGTAACACAGATTAATGTAGGTACATAATATAATATAATAAGGTGTTAGCAATAATAATATAATAATGTTAAATTGTTAATAATTGTAACAAAATAAATGGCCCACTGGGGTGGTGTAACCCCCGGGGGGGAATATAACAAAAAAATACGATCCGGCTGCATAGCACAGTTTCCGTGTTACGACTGAGGGGGTCCGAGGGGGGGGTGTCTCGGTAGACCCTTGCCGCCGCCGCCCCGCTTCGCTCTGCTCCGCGACGGGTCGACCGCTATCTCTTATGTGGGTGGAACCCTATATGGAGGGGGAGACCGCGGGGTTGGCGGGTGCGCAATGAGGAATTTCATATGACCTAATAGGCATTCTCCAAATTCAAGTATGAATTTGGGACTTGATTATTTTAATAAAATAGAATAAGTAAGCTATAGGATTGAGCTACCAGTATAGCATACAGATTAAATAAACATTTTTGCCAACTTTACTAAAATAGTTTTGTTATGATAGAATATGTTCACGAACCGGGATTTTCCCACGGCAGGAAATATGCCTTTTTAGGCTAGAATATTTATTTTTAGTGCCTACTTTTTAAATAAATTTTACTGAAAGTTAAATGACACACAGGTTTAATATTAAAGTATAAAAAATAAATAAAAAGGAAAGTAGCTCTTTCTATTTCTATAAAATATGCAAAAACTCGATTGAGCCAGTTAGCAAATATTGACCCATATACAATATCGTGAATCGTGACAAAGAAAGCACCTATCGAATCGAATCAAACGGCCTATTTTGTTGTTATTCGTTGCTCTAAGATAAGCTAGTTAGATATTATAAGTCATCCCTTCATGGGGTATGAAATACCCCGATACATTAAAATAGAGAATCGCGAACCAATGCAATGCAGTGGGCCTGTTTCTACGGCTTAAAAAATGCCAACCCTTCATGGGGGATGAAATACCCGAATATATAAAAATAAATAGAGAATAGCAAGCCCGTTCCAACTGCTTATTTTGTTGCTAATTTGGTGCCCATAAATACCTTAACGAGTTTTTGTATAAGAGAAAGTCTGTGTAGAAGAAACAGTTTTTTAAACGACACAGAGAGAGGGGGGAAGAAAGTGAGTTAGGGCGGGCAGTGACAGAGGGAAAGGATGGAAGAGGGAGGATGGAGAGGCGGGTAGGATAGAGTAAAGTTAGTATGTTAAATAAGAAGCAAATTACAACAACTTAGCGTTTTATTTGAAATATAATAAGAAAATCCACAGCACGTTAAAAATTACATAAAGTTTAAAATATGACAAATACACCATATACTCTTTAAGAGAGGTTTCAACCCCACAATATTAGATTCTTGAGTGTCATTTTCGGACTCTTAAACTTTTTCCTGAAGAGACCACAGTCGCAAATTTTTTGCTCCTCTTCTGGTGTAAGAATTGACGCTGGGCCCATCTTTCGTTCCATGGGTGACTTCCCTCTTACTTTATTTGTAAGTGTTATTCTTGGTACACCAAAATTTTTGCAGCCATTCTTATGGGCGTCTTATGAAGACAAAAATCGTTCACTGCTGAGAGCATTGCAGCTTCAGTATAATTTAGGAATGCGCCCTTTATCCCAGACATCTATAATATGAAAAATTGCTTTCAGCATTATATTTTACAATAAAGATGGTCAACTACTAAATAAAAGTAATTTAGAGTAAGAGCAAATAAAATACTTCAATTCTAAATAATGCTGCCCTTCATATATTATTTTGTACAGTATATTTACATGACAGACAATTTCATCAGATGTTGACCATCCCGGTCAATTACTAAAAAATCATGCTAAATTTGAGTCAGTAGTGGACCACCCCACAAGGTATAATACCTTAATTAATGCTAAACAAATAAGAAAAGCTAAACACTTACCTACCATCAACAAGGTCACTAAGTAGCTAATATTTAATTTCAAATTACTTAGACTAATAATTGTTAAGGTAAAAACGAATACGCTGCGTCACTCGACAAAACAACTGCCCATTGACAAAACATTTTGAGTGGCGGATGCGCAGTTCGCACGATTTGATGATCAGATGGCACCACTAACTATTTAATATGGAATTAGGTTAAAAGCAAGCCGCGAATTCTTATTTTAATTTAAAAATAATAATAAATATAGGTAAGCAAAATTAGGTAGAAATTAATGCTCATCTGCATATTGCAATTCCGGTCAAAAACATTTGAAAACACTTTATTAGGAAGTGTTTATACACCCGACAAATTGATCAGACATACCTACCTATATTGCGCCGTCCGAGTCCTACTATTATTTATTTCGATCGATACGGATGGCACATGGTCTGTCTAACAATACTTTACGTCATATTTAATTATATCAAAAATTGGTTTGATACCAAAAGATGAAGAGTTCACAATTTCAGAATAAATTCCTAATTTTTGTTAATTTTTTTGTACAGGTACACACATAAATAGAGATTTTTAAAGCGCCAAAAGTGGTTGGGGTGTAGCCTTAAGGGGCACTAGGGTGAATTTCGATTATATTGAGTATATGAGTTCAGGGCACTATGAGACGCAAAGAAAAAGTAAAAAAAAAGTCACATGACCAAAAGCGTTTTTAGCGTCAACATAAAAAAAAACGAAAAATAAATTCTAAAAAATTTAAAAAAAAATTCTAAGTCCAAAACTACTTCAAACCACCTAGTGTAGCGTGAGGGGCGCAACAGAAAAATTTCGATATATATTTTTTTAATTCTCCCCTTTTTATGATTCTATCGGGTGGAAGGGACCAAGGGGAGTAACTTTCGTCATATTGAATTTTTTGAGAAACCATCCCCCTCCCCGCTACTCATCTTAACTCTGTTTCTAAGCGTCCGACGAAAAAACGTCACATGACCAAAAGCGTTTGCATGGTCGCCCTCGACACGCAGCGTCACCATAAAAAATACGAAAAAAAAAAATCTGAAAAATTTTACCTAGTGTAGCGTGAGGGATTCAAAAAGATGAGGAGTTCACAATTTCACAATAAATTCACACCATAAACAGAGATTTTTAAAGCGCTAAAGTACCTACTAAACTAATAATAAAATTGTACGCATATTACTTATTAAGACTTACCGATTCTGCTACAAATTCGGGCGCTGGAGTCAGTCTCGATCATCTTGAATTACACAAAAATGTCTTTCAGGATAATTGTTTCTGAGTTAAAAGTCACTGTTTAAAGTCTGCCTGTAACGGCTTGCACTCTACGGTCGTGCTGGTCTACAATGTTACAATTTATTTACTATTAAAACACTTTTATAACACAAAAACTTATTTAAAATTAATTTATAACTGGTATGGTACAGACTGATCGCATTTGAAATGAAGTAAATTAAAAGTGCAAGAAAAGCAAGAAAATGGTAGCGCGTCGCTGACCGCTGTTCGGTCGCGTAGCCGGCCGCACATTGCAAATTCGCAAAACAAAGTAAACTGAAAACGCGACGCACAGTACCGTACCGAATGAAGACTCGCCGGTGAATGCGACGCTGCGGCGCTGTGTGCGCAGGAGTTCCTAGCGTTGCCCAATACATATCGATATTTTGGTTTATCGATTCAAATTATTGCGATATATCGATATTTTGCATCGATTCACTTCACCGGACTGAAACATGATAACTAACCAAGCTAATTCGTTATGTGAAAAACCTTTTAATGCACACTTGTAGGTGCGCCCTACGCTTTTGTAATATGATTCTGGTAACGTAAAATACTTATGATATATTCGATCTTATTATAAACTGTGCTTTGTGTGCTAAGTTAATTCTTTTGAACTTGATTCTTTCCGCTGCCATGTGTGGTCATATTTTTAATAAAAGTAATTTGGGTGCAACTGCAAGTGCTTAAAGGCAACACCACATATTTGTAAGTTCACTTAAAAAGACTCAATAAAGAGGGTTTGAACAATCGATCGTATTTTAAATACGATATTTACAACATCGATACAAAAGCATACGATATATATCGTGTATCGATGGATACAATCAGTTGCGATTAGTTATGATACGATTTATCGATACGACGCAGCGTGCCTATTTGCCATCCCTACTTCCCCGCTACCCGCTACCCGCTCTTCCCTCCGTCTATATGGCGTGATGCGCATCCGGCGACATTCCGTTTGAGGGAGGAGCTTATCATTCGCTTACTCTATTAAAATGCGTGCGATGCTTTTTATTGGCTCAAGCCATGCTATGCACAGTTTGACAACGTCGCGCGTAAATCTACTTATTGCGTAGACTAAAAGTAATGAATTAATGACTCCATCAAACATATTTAATGATCATTAGTATAAAACATAGTATAAAACAAAGTCGCTTCCTGCTGTCTGTCCCTCTGTATGAACGCTTAGATCTTTTAAAACATAGCATCGGATTTTAATGCGGTTTTCGCTAATGGAAAGAGCGTTTTACGAGGAAGATTTTTTACATAGTAGTGTGTCAAACCACACTACTGTTTTTTACCATAGTGTGTCGTGGTTGCCGTAAAAATCGGCTACGGTAAGCCACCTTTGAAGACAATTTTATGTATATTAAACTGCGCTCGCCAACCCACTTGCCAACAGTCTCGCAAAAACTAAAGAATAGCTACACCGATTTTAATTCAGTTTTCACCTATGGAAAGAGGGATAAACGGGGAAGGTTTGTGTATGTAAAAATTGCAGCCCGCGGGCAACCGGGAGTGGGTCACTAGTTGTAATCAAAAATTAGTTATTTATAAAAAAATTCTATTGCACTATATGATTTTAAAGGTATCTAAAAATTTGGTAGTGGTAGAGGAAATTCCATAAATATGGATTAGTCACATAATACTCACATAGTCCATTACACTACAAATGGAACAACAGCAAAATGTCGCCGTTGAACAATATGAATTGAATGAGTAAAATTTTTATAGTTTTTAAAATTATTTTTATAGCAGGTATTTTATGAAATCCATACAAATCCAAGTTAGTTTGTGTTTATAACGTTTATTGTATCATCATCGTGTAATTATAAAAAAATATCTGTGTATTTAATATTATATTATTTTTACTACATAAATAAATTAATATACTAATGGATACTATTACAGTAACTTATTACATTACATGTTGGTTGGTATTAACTTAATACCATTAACATAATAAATACATTGTTACTTTTTCTAGCTATTACCTATTAAATTTTAAGGGGTATTTTTTGTTTTAGATAAATAAAGCTATATATTATACATTAATATGGTTTTTACCTTTCTTTAAAAAACTAGGTATTTATTACATAAAATCTCAGTTTTAATAGAAGGATGAACTTTTTATAATAAACATGTTTACTTATAACATGTATTTTACATTTAATATGTCCATATTAAAAGAAAATTTACAACGTTTGCGGTTTGATCGTCAAAGTAACTTCAAAAATTAATAAGCATGATATTGGTTAAAAGAATTAACACAGTTAAAGAAAAGAGTAAATATAGTATTGGGAAAGATATTGCTTATTAATTTGTTGCAGTTTGTTGTGGCATTTGTTGTAAATTTGCTCTCGAATTTTTTTTTGTAGAGATATCAAAAACACTACGTCTCAATATCAAAACAATAGTTTATTACTTAAAAATGTATAGTTAAAAAAAAAAAAAAAAATTGGATAAAAGAACATTTATGACATGAAATACTGAAATGACTACTTATTAATTTGTTCCAAGATGAGCTTATTATAACATAAGAGAAAAAAAGAATAAGCATAGAAAAAAGTACAGATTAATATTTCCAAAGAGATCCCGAAGCGCTGTCTTGATTTTATCTAGTTTTAGTTTCAATACTGATTCTTCTTTGATTACTTCAATAGATTTTTTCTTCTGTTGGTGATATTAGTCTTGCTTGTTCATTCATGTACAATGTTAACTATACGTTCTTGATGGATCAAGCCCGCCGGGTGAGACCCCAAGGGAGGCCCAGCGAACGATCTGTACATTGTCTTGTTGGTGAATATTTTAATTGTAGGTACCTACATGTTAGTAGCTTCAAGATGAACTCAGTGTAAGCAAAGATTTGTTATGAATGTTGATGTTGATTTTCATTCTTCCTATTACTCTTCTTTTTCTTGATATTTTTCTTGTGATGCTTGAAATTTTCTTTTTATATTTATATTTTTTGCTGTAATTTCTTTTTTTAATATTTTTTTTATCTTTTTCCTTTTTTTCCTTTATTTTCCTTTTTTTTCTTTTTTTTTCCCTTTTTCCTTTTTTTTCCTTTTTTTCTTTTTTTTTTATTTTTTTATTTTTTTTTTATTTTTCTTTTATCTTCATTTTATCTTTTTTTTTAAAAATCATATACAATAATTAATTTAAATCTAACAATATACCTAAGAATGGATATTTTATAGAATTTATGTAGTAAATATATTCCTAAAATGTTGTACTTATTAATTATTTAATGATACTCTATAATCATGAAAGTCACAAACCTTATTATTAGACTATAATCACATAAAGTAAAATTTATTAAATCTAATTTTTAAAATATATTGTGGATAAATTTATTTTATAACAGTCCTTAAAATGATAATTGAAAAAGAATTTAAATAAATTATCGTGATCCAATTATAAAGATAAATCATTTTTTTGAAGGTTGTGATGAATTATATGGGAACATCAATATATTTTTTTATTTCAAAATGGGATATAAATAGAAGTCGTCATATCTTTTTGTTTTTAACAATATATGTGGGTGAGACCGACAAATGGGCCTTATGTCACATAACAATTACTTTAATGAAATCTGAAATTATACATACATGGCTATAAATGCGGTTTTCATAAGTTATCGGAGTTATTTCTATATACACATATATTTTATTTCTTTTTTTCTTTTTTCTTGTTTTATTTATTCCTTTCTTTATTTTTTTATTCCTTTTTTATTTTCTTTTCCTGTTTTATTTTTTTCCTTTCTTTATTTTTTATTCCTTTTTTATTTTCTTTTCCTGTTTTATTTTTTTCCTTTCTTTATTTTTTTATTCCTTTTTTATTATTTTTCCTGTTTTATTTTTTCCTTAAATTTCCTTTTTTTTCCTATTCTTTTTTTCCTCTTTTTTTCTTTTCTTTTTTTTAGCGTCATGTACAATAATTAATTTAAATCTAACAATATAAGAATGGACATTTTATATTATTTATGTATTAAAAATATTCCTAAAATGTACTTATTAATTATTTAATGATACTCTATAAACATGAAAACACAAACCTTATTATTAATTAGACTATAATCACATAAAGTAAAATTTATTAAATCTAATTTTTAAAATATAAAGTGGATAAATTTATTTTATAACAGTTCTTAAAATGATAATTGAAAAAGAATTTGAACAAAGTATTTTGCAAAGTGATATCCAATTATAAAGATAAATCATTTTTTTTGAAGGTTGTGGTGAATTATATCGGAATATTAATATATTTTTTTATTTCAAAATGGGATATAAATAGAAGTCATATCTTTTTGTTTTAGTTAACAATATATGGGTGAGACCGACAAATTGACCTTATGTCACATAACAATTACTTTCATGAAATGTAAAATTATACATACATGGCTATAAATACGGTTTTCATAATTTTTTACATAGTAAGTATAAACATGTTTTTCCCTAATGAAAAGAATGTTAAACGTGGAAGGTTTTTTTACATGTTTTAAAACAAAGTCGCACTGTCTGTCCCTCTGTATGTACGTATAGATCTTTTAAAACTTAGCATCGGATTTTAATGCGGTTTTCGCTAATGGAAAGAGTGTTTCACGAGCAAGGTTTACTCCATCTTCAGCGCCCTTTGAAGACAATTTTATATTGAAGCGAAACATTGCATCTCTGTTCATGATATCAGAAGATTTATAATTGTTTGGCGTACTTAGTTTAATTTCACTGAAAATTTAATTTTGAATTACGTAGATATTCTCGCATATCGATTCAGCGATATTTTCAGCTTTATGACTGCTTTCATTAAAATATTTATAAGGTTCATGAAGTATGCCGTGCATTGAACTAAATTAAATTTAAAGTCGAAAATTAAATTGGAAATATTAATAAACAAAGAAATGTCATTTTCAAAACAAAAACAATAACTGGGGTTTTGGGGGGAGTCAACATTTCCTTAGTCGTTCTAATATAATTTATCCCTTTTGTCTCGAATTTGATTTCCGTCTAAAAATTATATGGTTTTAAATTGAATATTTATTGTCCAAGAAACATAAGGACACTGATCTTTGCTTTTCAGAAATCAGTTTAAGAAACACATGTGACATAGGTACTAGAGAACAAATGCAATGTTTGCAATGAAACTTTTAAATTCAAAAGGCAACTAGAAATTCACATGATGTCACGACGGCCATAAATGTCCAATATATCAACAAATACTGTCCAATCAGAGAGATCACTAGGAACACATTAAGTCGAACCACATTGTTGACGGCAAATATTGCTGTATCGTTTGCGATGCTACATTTTTGGAAGTGAAAGAGGTCCAGTGTCACATAAGGACGCACTTGAGATACCGTTGTGAAGTGTGCCATAAGGAATATACGAGGAAAAGTGATTTGCGCAGAAAAAGTTTAATTGCACAATATGTGATAGCCTTTTCACACTGAGCAGAAGTTTGAAGGCTCACATGGTAACACACAAGGATAGAACGCCGAACGACTGCCTAGAGTGCGAAAGGAAATCTACAAATAAGAACAACTTACTGAGGCATTGTCGAAGCGTGCACATGGGTGTAAAAAAGTACCTACAGTTGCCAGTATTGCAATAAAAGTACTAAGACGAAAGATAGTTTCGTCATACATGAAAGGAGACATATGGGCATATACCGTATGTCTGCGATAAATGCGATAGAGCGGTTTGTAGCAGAAGAGATTCAACGCGTCACAATACAGTGCATTTGAAAAGTAGGTAAGCCTTACATTTGTAACGTGTGTGAAAAAGCATACAAAACAAAAGAAATTTTAAGAATACAGAAATTGAAGCATACTGGGATAAAATGCAGTGTCTGTAGCAAAGCTTAAAGTACGTAAAGAAAATCTTACTAGACACATGATGATCCACAATGACGAAAGACCGTATATACAAGTGCGACATTTGCAAAAAGTCATTTAAGTTCAAGAACCATATAAGCGAACACATGTTGGCTGTAAGCCAAGGAAGGACCAAGGCATTCATACGTATATAGGTTTATAGGTTATACTTATATTAAAACAAGCTATAATAAAATAAAAAATTATAAACTGACTTTTTATTGAACTCAACGCGCTAATATACTAAAAAGGGCGTATTGCGCGGCCGGCGCCATTCTGTTTGAGGGAGCCTATCGTTGGATTTCTCCATTAAATGCGTGCCATGGCATTTATAGGACCACGTGGCGTTGGTATCCATTGCTGGTTATTTAAACTGGTCTCCCATACAATCCAACTGTCACTAATTAATACTTAATGAATATAAGTATATCTGACTACATGTAGGTATACCTACTAAAAATTAGCTAACCCTTTGTGGAATAGCAGGGCTTAAAAATGTCCGATCTTTAAATGCTTGTCTTTTGTCTAATCTTCTTCACATAGTATAAAACAAAGTAGCTTCCCGCTGCCTGTCCCTCTTTATGTATCTAGTAGTAACTAAATAAAGATCTTTTAAACTACGCAACGGATTTTAATGCGGTTTTCGTTAATTGAAAAAGCGTTAAACGAGGAAGGTTTTTTAAAAAGTCGCTTATAAAAGTCGCTTCCAGCCGTCTGTCCCTCTGTATATACGCTCAAATCTTTTAAAGCACGCATCAGATTTTCAAATATTTTCGAAATATGTGAATGTGACTGCTTTCATTAAAATATAAGGTTCATGAAGTATGCCGTGCATTGAACTAAATTAAATTTAAAGTCGAAAATTAAATTGGAAATATCAATAAACAAAGAAATGTCATTTTCAAAACAAAAACAATAACTGGGGTTTTGGGGGGAGTCAACATTTCCTTAGTCGTTCTAATATAATTTATCCCTTTTGTCTCGAATTTGATTTCCGTCTAAAAATTATATGGTTTTAAATGAATATTTATTGTCCAAGAAACATAAGGACACTGATCTTTGCTTTTCAGAAATCAATTTAAGAAACACATGTGACATACAAGAGAACAAATGCAATGTTTGCAATGAAACTTTTAAATTCAAAAGGCAACTAGAAATTCACATAAGATGTCACGACGGCCATAAATGTCCAATATATCAACAAATACTGTCCAATCAGAGAGATCACTAGGAACACATTAAGTCGAACCACATTGTTGACGGCAAATATTGCTGTATCGTTTGCGATGCTACATTTTTGGAAGTGAAAAAGGTCCAGTGTCACATAAGGACGCACTTGAGATACCGTTGTGAAGTGTGCCATAAGGAATATACGAGGAAAAGTGATTTGCGTAGAAAAAGTTTAAATGCACAATATGTGATAGCCTTTTCACACTGAGCAGAAGTTTGAAGGCTCACATGGTAACACACAAGGATAGAACGCCGAACGACTGCCTAGAGTGCGAAAGGAAATCTACAAATAAGAACAACTTACTGAGGCATTGTCGAAGCGTGCACATGGGTGTAAAAAAGTACCTACAGTTGCCAGTATTGCAATAAAAGTACTAAGACGAAAGATAGTTTCGTCATACATGAAAGGAGACATATGGGCGTATACCGTATGTCTGCGATAAATGCGATAGAGCGGTTTGTAGCAGAAGAGATTCAACGCGTCACAATACAGTGCATTTGAAAAGTAGGTAAGCCTTACATTTGTAACGTGTGTGAAAAAGCATACAAAACAAAAGAAATTTTAAGAATACAGAAATTGAAGCATACTGGGATAAAATGCAGTGTCTGTAGCAAAGCTTAAAGTACGTAAAGAAAATCTTACTAGACACATGATGATCCACAATGACGAAAGACCGTATATACAAGTGCGACATTTGCAAAAAGTCATTTAAGTTCAAGAACCATATAAGCGAAAACATGTTGGCTGTAAGCCAAGGAGGGACCAAAGCATTCATACGTATATAGGTTTATAGGTTATACTTATATTAAAACAAGCTATAATAAAATAAAAAATTATAAACTGGCTTTTTATTGAACCCAACGTGCTAATATACTAAAAAGGGCGTATTGCGCGGCCGGCGCCATTCTGTTTGAGGGAGCCTATCGTTGGATTTCTCCATTAAATGCGTGCCATGGCATTTATAGGACCACGTGGCGTTGGTATCCATTGCTGGTTATTTAAACTGGTCTCCCATACAATCCAACTGTCACTAATTAATACTTAATGAATATAAGTATATCTGACTACATGTAGGTATACCTACTAAAAATTAGCTAACCCTTTGTGGAATAGCAGGGCTTAAAAATGTCCGATCTTTAAATGCTTGTCTTTTGTCTAATCTTCTTCACATAGTATAAAACAAAGTAGCTTCCCGCTGCCTGTCCCTCTTTATGTATCTAGTAGTAACTAAATTAAGATCTTTTTAACTACGGTTTTCGTTAATTGAAAAAGCGTTAAACGAGGAACGTTTTTTTACATAGTATAAAATTCGCTTCCAGCCGTCTGTCCCTCTGTATATACGCTCAAATCTTTTAAACCACGCATCGGATTTTCATATATTTTATGTCGAACCCCTGAGGGGATTCTGATGAACCAAAGAGTTTACCGGGTTTACCAGTTAGGGATTCACCCGGTAAAGCTATAGGCCGTTTATGTATAGTAGGTATACTTTTACGTAACACAAATTAACTGATCCCCATTTATTCAAGTTTTGATATTACAAAATAAGTCTTTTAAGACTACATTTCAAGGTCACAAAGTGGACAGGCCGTATGGCGACAGTAACCATTTCTTCGCGGAAGACATCGTGAAGAGACATCGTAAGAATATATGTACTTACGATATTTACTGTTTTGTTTATTTAATTAACAAATACTAGAGCCTATTCCCCTATCTTACTTTTTCCTTCTTTACTTTTTTTATACGAATATTTCGATCAATACAAATCAAAGAAATCGTGCAAATTATCCCACAAATTATAACTCAAAGTAATACTTAACCTAAAAGTTATGGAATCATTACACGTGTCGCGGCCGTTGACGTGACCTACATGGCGAAAAAGTGTGTAAAACGTCAAAGTATGTGCGATGAACAAAATTGCATTTAAAAAATTAATAATCATTGTGAAAAGTGTCTAATTAGCAATTTTAATCAACCGTTTGATAAACGATGCCGTACGTGATTCGGATTTCACAATACTTCATTACACTAGGCACTAATAAAACAGAACAATGATCAAAAAATTATGAAAAATTTAGATCAAACCTACTAAGTAATTTTGTATTGAAATAAATGTGCCATACAGCAGCTATTAGCGCGTAGACCTTATATATCAGTAATAATAAAGACCTTATATATCAGTAATAATAAAGGCCCTATATATAAAAAAATATGTGTCAATCTTCTTAAGAGTTTGAAAGAGCTTCTTAAAAATTTTAGCGATATGTATATTTAAACAAAAATAAAAACGAGAATAGGAATTTTAAATAATTTCAAATTATATTAAGTAATTCAAAGAATTTCCCGAAAATATACTTAACACATATAGTTATTTTTGTCTAATCTTCTTTACATAGCATATCTATACCTGTATCCCTCTGTATGTAGGTACGCTTAGATCTTTTCAACTAAGCATCGGATTTTAAAGACTTCACTCATGGAAAGAATGTTAAACGTGGAAGGTTTTTTACATAGTATAAAACAAAGTCGCTTCTCGCTGTCTGTCCCTCTGTATGTACGCTTAGATCTTTTAAAACTTAGCATCTAGGATTTTAATGCGGTTTTCGCTAATGGAAAGAGTTGTTTTACGAGCAAGGTTTTTTATATAGTAGTGTGTCAAACCACACTAGTGTTTTTTTACCCTAGTGTGTCGTGGTTGCCGTCTTATTTATGATAGATTTGTTCATGATATAGTCACAGCAATGTCGACTACTCCTGAAAATCAGTCTCTGTAACTTTTGATAATAATTTAGTTAATATTGTTTAAAAACCACAATTAATGGAAAAAGTATAGTGCGTAAATTTATCCAAAAAAGTTAAATAATATCAAAGACATATTTGCAATTTTAAAGGAATGTGAAATCTACAGTGCATTTGGAATGTCATTTGAGGATGTTTGTAAGAATGCTATTAACATGTTACAGATCCATTCATGTTTTAGATCAGATCATGTCTTATATGGGTCGGAAGGTTCTCGAGTGGAGCCACGGACCAGCAAGCGCAGCGTAGGACGTCCACCCACAAGGTGGACAGACGACCTAATAAAGATCGCGGGTCAACGGTGGATCCAGGCTGCTTTTGACCGGTCCTATTGGAGAGTTATGGGAGAGACCTATGTCCAGCAGTGGACGTCCTGCGGCTGAGATGATGATGATAACCTCATGCTTATAGTTACATACGTAGTACTGGTTTTTTAAACATTTCACATGCTTTTAAAGAAATCTGCTACCTTTTCAGGCTTTAACTACTCAACCGATCATCATAAAATTTTACATACACGTTGTCAGGGATACAGGAAGGACATAGGGTAGGTACCTTTGTCAGAAGACCAGAAAAAAAGTACTATTCCCGAGTGATCGTCTAAAAATATAAAGAATAGGGCGCCACTGTCGCATGGCGGCGCTACCGTCGTCACAGTTATAACGATGAGTCATAATTACTCATATATTTTCTTTTTCAACGCGGACGAAGTCGCGGGCACCAGCTAGTAATATTATATTTGGTTTAAACTTAAAGAAGTAATATCAATAACTATTTGTAAATGTTATTGATTTTATTCATCTTAGATATAAAATCCTAATCATCATTTAATTTATAACAAGGCTTATCATTTAGTAATTTATCGGTAGGTATGACATGCTAAAAATCTGTAATGTATACCGAGAAATCTGTATTCTGGCAACACTACAAGACTACAATCCTTAAATTGGATAGTGTGATCACGAGCTCACTACTTCGATTTCTAACTGTTTCTAAATTGGACTCCTTGAAATTGTAAAGTGAGATAAGCGCTTAAGACAAACCCCAGGCTTCGATTTTAGAGGGAATTTATGCAATATCCGTTTCACTCACAAGATGCACTGACGATCTGATAAGGGTCGTGGTCAAGGAACATATATACTCTCTAGCGAGAGGTCGTAGTTCTATGCTGGATCCAGGCTTCTAACCGGCTCTACTGCAAAATTATGGGGCAGGCCTATACCCTGCTGGATGGACGTTTTATAGCTGAAATGATGAATAATGTACCCTACTCTTTGCTTAAACCATGGATGTACCCATGGTTAATGATACTCTCGCTAGAGAGTATATATGTTCCTTGGATGTACCGTACAAACCAGGCCATAAAATTCCAAACAAGAAATTAATGTCAGATATGATTATGACATGCCAGTCAGTTGTCAGTTTCGTCATGTTGTTTTTCTGTTTCATTCGATTCTTTGTTATACGATTGTAATAAATAAAGACAGTGTTATTATAATTTAATTAATAGCAATAAATATTGCAATGGACAAATATATACTCAATGTTAACCATAAACATTATTATGGATGGTTAAGAATTATAAAAGTTTAAATTTTGTCTATAATAACTACCGTATTTTATTTTGCATTTTACAAGACAAGACCTCATTGCGATGGATTACTTGCTTAATTTAAAATGGAATTGGCAAGACATGTGTGGGCCTTCGGGTTTACAGCCCTGGGACGATACCACAAAAGACTTTGGCCAGTGTTTTCAAGAAATTTTTTTGCAAGTGCCCATATTTTCTATAATCGCCACTTTATCCGGATTTTATGTGGGTTACAGAAAAGACTGGGTGGTCAGAGAGGACCCAGGAACGTGCTATCGTCTATCGTCATACGTAGTTTCATTGTTTTAATCTTAGCGTTCATTCCTATACATTTTTATTACAAAAATTTATTTCATTTTATATCCCGTTGATTATTTGATTGCTGGTATATCGTGCTTTAGCTGGTTAATACATTTTGGCTATGTATTGGCACTGAAACATAGATTGGGGCCGAGTTCACGAGGACCAACATCACTTTTACTTTGCTGGAGTGTAGCAGTTACCTATATTGAATATAATTGCTATCCGAAGCGCCACCATTGCCGGGTCATCAATTAGTTTTAAAATTGCCACACTCTGCTGTCATCTTGTCTATTTTTTAACTTTAATTCCTTCAAGTGACTCGAGGCCCACATTTTACTCTCCGTGTCTAGTTGGCTCGGCTCTCAACATTCTCATGTGAGTAAAAAATATCTTCTAATAAAATTCCTCAATGCCTTAAAACAAGTGTGTTGTGCCAGTGATGACATATGGCGCTAAACATGGTCTTTAACTATGGAAAGGTCTATGCTCGGGGTTACACTGTGAGATCAAATCAGGAATGAAAGATCCTTAGATGTCCGCATTGGTAAATGAAAAATTAACACCTGAGAAAATATATATTATAACGCCCAACACCTTTGTTGCTGTGACGACGTTGTTAGTGACAGTGGCGTCAATATTTATATATTTTTAGACATCCATTGGGAACCTACCATTTTACCAAGATAAAAGTAATCTATATATTAATCGAGGTAAAGATTAACAAACATCCATCCTGACAAACTTTCGCATTTATAATATTAGTAGGACCTAGAAACATGTAATGGAATCTCTAAATTTGCACTTTTGTATGCTTACGTAAGATGCGACGTTAGCGGAGGAGAAATAGTGCCTTAAAAGATTCTAACAGTTGGCGATGTAAGGTAATTTTATCAGCTGGATTGAGTAAAAAATTGCACCCGTGAAAAGCTGGGAGCGGGCCACTAGTATATATATACATCTGAATGTTTAGATTTATGATATATGAACATGGTGTACGGTAAAACTCTAATGAGTTTGTTAAACCAATGTAACATTGTGATGTAAAAAAAAATAAACAAAAATAAAATAAAATAATGACACCTCAAGAGGCTCTCACTAGATGGCTGGGTCAAGGGACAGATACAGAAGGCGGTACTTCTTGACACGGCACGAATTGTCAGGAGGTTCCTCACTCTGCAGCCCTAACCACCGGTAGCTTGGGCCTTGCCCCGCTACCTGCGGAATTTTAGTTTTAGGTTTTTATACGATATTTATTTTTATTTTTTTAAATATTTATTGTAAAAATTTAGAATTAGTAAATAGAGACCCTGATTAAGTTAGGGGTATGGACCATCCCCCCTTTTTAATCCACCCTAGTAATTGGTCGAGATTAACTTTATCAAATTTATTAAAGTAGTAACACAGATTAATGTAAATATAATATAATAAGGTGTTAGCAATAATAATATAATAATGTTAAATTGTTAATAATTGTTACAAAATAAATGGCCCACTAGGGTGGAGTAACCCCCGGGGGGGGGGGGGGGGGATATAACAAAAAAATACGATCCGGCTGCATAGCACAGTTTCCGTGTTACGACTGAGGGGGTGCGAGGGGGGGGGGTGTCTCGGTAGACCCTTGCCGCCGCCGCACAGTGGGACGGAAAGGTCATTCGCGTCTCATAATTCTATAACTTTTGAGTTTAGTTAGATAATGTTATGATTTTTTTTTACACATATTCTTGAATATATTTATTATCATTTAAACAAAAGTTTTTCGTTGCATATATTTATTTTTAATATGTAAAAACATCTTAAATTTAAAAATATTAGAAATTATAAAATAAATCATAGATTATTTTAATATTAACCAAAAATTAAATATTAATATACATATTTTTAAATTAAACTACGTACAAGTATACTAAAAAAATTTTTAAAAAATTTTAAAGTAAAGAATACAAAAAAAAATTATGCACAAAACCAAGTTATTATTATTTACTAAGCACTTAAATCACCAAAAAACTTAATTTTCCAAAAGTGCTAAAACTTCTTCCCAAAGATCTTTGCTTACTGATGCTTTAGTTTTTCTAAAGCTTGAAATAAATGGATCTGATGTTAATAACAATCTGTGGAAAACATCTTCATTTGTTGCTTCCCTAGAACATTTTCTTGAATGTGTCAAACGAATTTTTTTGTAATCTTTATTGCGTGACTCCTGTGCATCTTCCGATAACTGTCCTATGGGCAATACTGCGAAATGTTTTATTATAGCTTCACCATGTATTAATATCTTATGTACTGAAGAAGGCATATAATACCAATTATATTTCTCCACATAAAGTTGTGCAGTAGTTCTTGCACGTATGCATTTTGTACGTAATCGAATCCAAATTCTTGGATCAATTCCATATTCTTTCGTTTCTTTGTTTTTTCAGATGACTCATCATAAGGTAAAATAGGTCTTCCACGCTCTCCAGATGAAGATGGAGTTGGTTCATTTTCATAAAACCTTACAACAAATTCACTGTCCAGCCACTGTTTATTGTTTTTTTCGAATCGATCTTTAGATCGTCCTGCTTTAGCCCAGCGATCATTAAATTTTGAAATAAAATTTTTATAGATAGATAATACCACGATTTCGAGTCTTGTATCAGTCAAGTTAAAGTTGTCGTGTAGAAAATTTCGAAGATCTTCCATTTCTTTTCCATTATTAATTAAATAGTTGCACAAATCACGTTTAGAAATTGTAAACTCACTCATTTTATTGAATTTCTGTGTCACCGTTAGGATGATGAACAAAATACCAGCAAACCCCTTAACGAAAGTAATGATATATTATTAAAAGCTTGGTGAGCTTCTGATGACATTAATGAAAATACCACGCATTTTATAGTACCTATTTTACCATAAGGTCTGAGTGCAATACAAATGTGAGAAATTAAAACCATTAAAAGTTTGGTGTGCAAAAACCACTAGTTATGATTAGTCATCAACCACAAAACCAATGCAACTTGAAAAAATAAAAAAACTACCGTGAGAAAAGTTTGATAATTTATTTTTTATCTTTGCCTTATCTTCGACCATACTGTGACAATATATATTTTTTTGCCCATTATAAAGATTTTTCTTTTGAGTATACACGTCTGGTAAATATCGAGTAATGCAAAAAATATTTGTTTTTAATAGAACTTGAGAAAAAGTGCGCTAAATAGTGTTTTCAGTTTGTTTGACGTTTTGACTTAAGTCACGTTTGCCGCTAAAAAGCATAGAAATGCAGAGAAGCAGCAGCCAATTTTACTTTTTTCTACTTCAGTGTAATGTGATCAATCAATTAAGGCCGATAAATCAGCAGAGGAGGACAGCGGAAAGGTATAAAACTCTATTAGAAGTTAAATTTTACAAAAAACGGAAGGCTTTTCTTTAAAAATATGTGACGGTCTGTGCATATACATTTATTCGTATTCTGATAACCAATTTGCATTCCCGAAAAGACAACCTTTTCAAAAATATATAACACTCTGTAATCACTCTTAACAGTAAAATACATAAAATCATCAAAAAAAGAAATATATAATGCTGCTAATTTGAGGTAATCTGTAGTAACTACTTTAGAGTCATATAAAAATAGAAATAATGAAGAAAAAAAAAAAGATAGTCATTATGTAATTCAAGTCTTCCTATACCTATTCCAATCGCTAAATGGTCAATACCATCGATTTGATAAAAACATTTATGAGACGCGAATGACGTTTTCGTCCCACAGTGCGCCGCCCCGCTTCGCTCTGCTCCGCGACGGGTCGACCATTATCTCTTATGTGGGTGGAACCTTATAGGTGTGATTTTGTATGGAGGGGGAAACCGGGGGGTTGGCGGGTGCGCAATGAGGAAATTCGGTCGGTCCCTAATTTCATATGACCTAATGGGCATTCTCCAAATTCAAGTATGAATTTGGGACTTGATTATTTTAATAAAATAGAATAAGTAAGCTGTAGGATTGAGCTACCAGTATAGCATACAGACTAAATAAACATTTTTGCCAACTTTACTAAAATAGTTTTGTTATGAAAGAATATGTTCACGAACCGGGATTTTTCCACGGCAGGAAATATGCCTTTTTAGGCTAGAATATTTATTTTTAGTGCCTACTTTTTAAATAAATTTTACTGAAAGTTAAATGACACACAGGTTTAATATTAAAGTATAAAAAATAAATAAAAAGGAAAGTAGCTCTTTCTATTTCTATAAAATATGCAAAAACTCGATTAAGCCAGTTAGCAAATATTGACCCATATACAATATCGTGAATCGTGACAAAGAAAGCACCTATCGAATCGAATCAAACGCCCTATTTTGTTGTTATTCGTTGCTCTAAGATAAGCTAGTTAGATATTATAAGTCATCCCTTCATGGGGTATGAAATACCCCGATACATTAAAATAGAGAATCGCGAACCAATGCAATGCAGTGGGCCTGTTTCTACGGCTTAAAAAATGCCAACCCTTCATGGGGGATGAAATACCCGAATATATAAAAATAAATAGAGAATAGCAAGCCCGTTCCAACTGCTTATTTTGTTGCTAATTTGGTGCCCATAAATACCTTAACGAGTTTTTGTATAAGAGAAAGTCTGTGTAGAAGAAACAGTTTTTTAAACGACACAGAGAGAGGGGGGAAGAAAGTGAGTTAGGGAGGGCAGTGACAGAGGGAAAGGATGGAAGAGGGAGGATGGAGAGGTGGGTAGGATAGAGTAAAGTTAGTATGTTAAATAAGAAGCAAATTACAACAACTTAGCGTTTTATTTGAAATATAATAAGAAATCCACAGCACGTTAAAAATTACATAAAGTTTAAAATATGACAAATACACCATATACTCTTTAAGAGAGGTTTCAACCCCACAATATTAGATTCTTGAGTGTCATTTTCGGACTCTTAAACTTTTTCCTGAAGAGACCACAGTCGCAAATTTTTTGCTCCTCTTCTGGTGTAAGAATTGACGCTGGGCCCATCTTTCGTTCCATGGGTGACTTCCCTCTTACTTTATTTGTAAGTGTTATTCTTGGTACCTACACCAAAATTTTTGCAGCCATTCTTATGGGCGTCTTATGAAGACAAAAATCGTTCACTGCTGAGAGCATTGCAGCTTCAGTATAATTTAGGAATGCGCCCTTTATCCCAGACATCTATAATATGAAAAATTGCTTTCAGCATTATATTTTACAATAAAGATGGTCAACTACTAATTAAAAGTAATTTAGAGTAAGAGCAAATAAAATACTTCAATTCTAAATAATGCTGCCCTTCATATATTATTTTGTACAGTATATTTACATGACAAACAATTTCATCAGATGTTGACCATCCCGGTCAATTACTAAAAAATCATGCTAAATTTGAGTCAGTAGTGGACCACCCCACAAGGTATAATACCTTAATTAATGCTAAACAAATAAGAAAAGCTAAACACTTACCTACCATCAACAAGGTCACTAAGTAGCTAATATTTAATTTCAAATTACTTAGACTAATTGTTAAGGTAAAAACGAATACTCTGCGTCACTCGACAAAACAACTGCCCATTAACAAAACATTTTGAGTGGGTATATTAGAAAATGGCGGATGCGCAGTTCGCACGTTTTGATGATCAGATGGCACCACTAACTATTTAATATGGAATTAGGTTAAAAGCAAGCCGCGAATTCTTATTTTAATTTAAAAATAATAATAAATATAGGTAAGCAAAATTAGGTAGAAATTAATGCTCATCTGCATATTGCAATTCCGGTCAAAAACATTTGAAAACACTTTATTAGGAAGTGTTTATACACCCGACAAATTGATCAGACATATAACATACCTATATTGCGCCGTCCGAGTCCTACTATTATTTATTTCGATCGATACGGATGGCACATGGTCTGTCTAACAATACTTTACGTCATATTTAATTATACCAAAAATTAGTTTGATACAAAAAGATGAAGAGTTCACAATTACAGAATAAATTCCTAATTTTTGTTAATTTTTTTGTACAGGTACACACATAAATAGAGATTTTTAAAGCGCCAAAAGTGGTTGGGGTGTAGCCTTAGGGGCACTATGGTGAATTTCGATTATATTGAGTATATGAGTTCAGGGCACTATGAGACGCAAAGAAAAAGTAAAAAAAAAAAGTCACATGACCAAAAGCATTTTTAGCGTCAACAAAAAAAAACGAAAAATAAATTCTAAAAAATTAAAAAAAAAATTCTAAGTCCAAAACGACTTCAAACCACCTAGTGTAGCGTGAGGGGCGCGACAGAAAAATTTCGATATTTTTTTTTAATTCTCCCTTTTTTATGATTCTATCGGGTGGAAGGGGCCAAGGGGAATATTGAATTTTTTGAGAAACCATCCCCCTCTCCGCTACTCATCTTAACTCTGTTTCTAAGCGTCCGACGAAAAAACGTCACGACCAAAAGCGTTTGCATGGTCGCCCTCGATACGCAGCGTCAACATAAAAAAAACGAAAAAAAAAATCTGAAAATTTAAAAAAAAATCTGTCCAAAACTCCTTCAAACCACCTAGCGTAGCGTGAGGGGCGCGACAGAAAAATTTCGATCAAAAAAAAATTATTTTTTTAAATTCTCCCTTTTTTGTGATTCCATCGGGTGGAAGGGGCCAAGGGGAGTAACTTTCGTCATATTGAATTTTTTGAGAAACCATCCCCCTCTCCGCTACTCATCTTAACTCTGTTTCTAAGCGTCCGACGAAAAAACGTCACGACCAAAAGCGTTTGCATGGTCGCATTCGACACGCAGCGTCAACATAAAAAAAACGAAAAAAAAATTCTGAAAATTTTAAAAAAAAATCTGTAACTCCTTCAAACCACCTAGCGTAGCGTGAGGGGCGCGACAGAAAAATTTCGATCAAAAAATTTTTTTTTAATTCTCCCCTTTTTATGATTCCATCGGGTGGAAGGGGCCAAGGGGAGTAACTTTCGTCATATTGAATTTTTTGAGAAACCATCCCCCTCCCCGCTACTCATCTTAACTCTTAGAAAAGCGTCCGACGAAAAATGTCACATGACCAAAAGCGTTTGCATGGTCGCCCTCGACACGCAGCGTCACCATAAAAAATACGAAAAAAAAATCTGAAAAATTTTACCTAGTGTAGCGTGAGGGATTCAAAAAGATGAAGAGTTCACAATTTCACAATAAATTCCTAATTGTTAATTTTTTAATTTTTTTGTACAGGTACACACATAAACAGAGATTTTTAAAGCGCTAAAGTACTAAACTAATAATAAAATTGTACGCATATTACTTATTAAGACTTACCGATTCTGCTACAAGTTCGGGGGCTGGAGTCAGTCTCGATCATCTTGAATTACACAAAATTGTCTTTCAGGATAATTGTTTCTGAGTTAAAAGTCACTGTTTAAAGTCTGCCTGTAACGGCTTGCACTCTACGGTCGTGCTGGTCTACAATGTTACAATTTATTTACTATTAAAACACTTTTATAACACAAAAACTTATTTAAAATTAATTATTAACTGGTATGGTAGAGACTGATCGCATTTGAAATGAAGTAAATTAAAAGTGCAAGAAAAGCAAGAAAATGGTAGCGCGTCGCTGACCGCTGTTCGGTCGCGTAGCCGGCCGCACATTGCAAATTCGCAAAACAAATCAAACTGAAAACGCGACGCACAGTACCGTACCGAATGAAGACCTGCCGGTGAATGCGACGCTGCGGCGCTGTGTGCGCAGGAGTTCCTAGCGATGCCCAATACATATCGATATTTTGGTTTATCGATTCAAATGAATGCGATATATCGATATTTTGCATCGATTCACTTCACCGGACTGAAATATGATAACAAAGCTAATTCGTTATGTGAAAAAACCTTTTTGTGCACACTTGTAGGGGCGCCGTAGGCTTCTTTTAATAGGCCCCAGGCCCTAGTTAATTCTTTTGAACTTGATTCTTTCCGCTACCATGTGTGGTCTTTTTTTTTTAATAAAAGTAATTCGGGTGCAAGTGCTTAAAGGCAACACCACAAAATTTGTAAGTTCACTTAAAAAGGCACCATAAAGAGGGTTTGAACAATCGATCTAATTGATCAATTTAAAAATGGTCTTATTTTTTGTCTTGTAATAACTTGTTTAACTATAGGTATTATTATTAATATTACATACCTATTTTTAACATATTTGAAAATTAAGCTCTCTAATATATAAGATTCTCGTGTCGCGGTGTTTGTTGCCAAACTCCTCCGAAACGGCTGGACCGATTTTGATGAAATTGTGTGTGGTTAGATGTGAGAATCGGCCAACATCTATTTTCAATTCTCCGAAATGTTAAGGGTGGTCCACCTCAAAATACATTCTTTATTTTTTGGCAAAACAACGTTTGCCGGTTCAGCTAGTAGGATATAATATTTATGGAACAGTTTCAAATACCAGTTCATTCATTGTCATTGGTTTATGATTTTTATAAATAACAAATAATGAACCTGAATGAACTGTGACTTATTTTTATAATTAATAAATAAAGCTAACTTAACTACAGGAACTATATATTTAATTTAAGTAATAGCTTTATTTCATTAATTTAATACTATATTTACATCTATATGATATTGCTGATTGGATTGTTGTTGATAGGATTGAATTTATATTGTTAGATATTACTTTGACTTGCATAATTAATTGATTTTTAAATGAACGCTCTGCTTCTTATCTTTATATGTTATGGTATTCGATTTTTTTTTATTGTAAATGCTTAAGTTTCAAGTAGATATATGTATTATTGATTATATATTTTTTTCTAAATTTTTAACAGAGACAACATGTAACATGTAGTTACCAGTAATTGGTACGCAAATGTAAACGTGTCTTTATAATTTATGTATGTGACAGCTAATTTTGATGTGCTGTTGGTATTTCGATTAAATAAAATAAAATTAAAATAAAACATCGATACAAAAGCACACCATATACAGGGTGGAATTTTGTAATGCCACCTGAAGGGAAAGTACTCTTAATAATGTAGATAGAAAATTTTACTCAAAGAAAACATTCCTTTAGTTTTGAATAGAAAGAAAACTGCAACTAACAACTAACTGCAACTGCAAGAGCAACTAATTAGTTAGTTTACCATTTTTTGTAAATAATTAAAATAATTTAAGATTTCATGGTTTTTCCTTTCATTTAATTTATCAAGTTTGTTAGAGATTTCATCCTTATTTAATCCTAAAGATCGATGCAATAAAAGTACAAGGTGTAATTTTTATAGATTTTAGTCGGTTTGATTCCCGGGTGTGGCAAGCGAATTTTCGAAAATCTTTGAATGCAGTTTTCTTTCTTTTCAGAAATAAAGGAATGTTTTCTTTGAGTAAAATTTTCTATCGACAGTATTAAGAGTACTTTCCCTTCAGGTGGCATTACAAAATTCCAACCTGTATATCGTGTATCGATCTACAATTAGTAGCGATATGATACGATTTATCGATACGACGCGACGTACCTATCGGCCATCCCTACTTCCCCGCTACCCGCTACCCGCTCTCCCCTCCGTCTATATGGCGTGATGCGCATCCGGCGCCATTCCGTTTGTGGGAGGAGCTTATCGTTCGATTACTCCATTAAAATGCGTGCGATGCTATTTATTGGATGGTTTCCATTGCTGGTTATTTAAACTGGCCCCCATGAAATTCAATTGTCGCCATTCAATACTTAACGAAGATATTTATGACTACGTGTACACTGTGCTATAAAAATTAGCTAACCCTTTATGTAGCAGGGCATTAAAAAATTTAAAAATCTTAATAGACGAAAATGTTACTTCGTGTTTTAGGAATATCTCTACATAAGTATTTAATGGGAATTAGAATTATAGATGTAAAAAAAAAAAACAAATTTAAGTGTGCCATGTATGGTACCATGGAATTGGTACATACATTTTACCTTACATCAAATCAGGTACCTACGACTGATAACACAGAGGTACCTAGTTCTGATTTTTTTATATGTTGGCGCACCTAGTGATTATCAGAAAAATTCAAACTACCTGATTTGATGTAAGGCAACATATCTTGTTTAATACGATTTCCATGGACTAGTAGAAACGGTACTTTAATTAAAAAAATTAATAAAAACGATTACAGCAATGACAGATAAATAATATTAACAATAATTATAAATTAGTATAACGACACTGCTTATTTATGATATTTTTTATTCTTAACTTTCTCTGACTAACTCCATAACAGAGCATTTTATAAAAACAGGTTCTAGGTTCGCTACATTTTGAGGTATATTTTTCTCGTAAGAATAATTTCGAACTTCAACAAATATTTAAAAAAAGATATAAAAAAGATCCTCTGATGGCAGTGTCCCCTACATTGCCGGATATAGGTACAAGAGGATTTACCAACATTAAAAAAAAAGATTATTTAAACGAAGTAAAACAAGTAGGTATGTATTCGTTCGTGAGACCGTTCCGATAACACGATCCCATACTCGAGTTTCTTCGAGTTCCTAAAACTATGATCAGCATTATTATTTATTACTAACTGCGAACAGAAATCGGACACTAGGCGGCGGTATAAAATTATATTTATGTAATGAATTGCACAGTTTAATTTTTTTTAAATTATTATGGAATTTTAATAGTGTATAATAGAAGACGGACTTTCGAGATGGCGTGTTAGCTTTAGACCTTTGCAGATCTTTGAAGATTTATGCATTGATAATAGATAATAAGTTTCTCTAGGCACTACTGCGTGGCACTACTGGAGGTGTCATAAAATCAAAATATTTATTTATCAACTAGTGACTCGTTCCCGGCTTCGCCCGGGTGCATTTTTTTTATGTAAAAAACCTTCCTTGATTATCCCTCTATCCATGAGTGAAGACAGAATTAAAATCGGCCCAGCCGTTCTCGAGTTTTGCGCTTAGCAACACATTTAGGGATTCATTTTTATATTATAGACTAGCGGTCCGCTCCCTGCTTCGCCCGGGGTGCATTTTTTTACGTAAGAACCTTCCCTGATTATCCCTCTATCCATGAGTGAAGACAGAATTAAAATCGGCCCAGCCGTTCTCGAGTTTTGCGCTTAGCAACACATTTAGGGATTAATTTTTATATTTAGTTTAGACGCTACTACTCAACCAACATAATTAAATTAAATGGACTTATAATGTGGGTTATTTTGTGAGTGTTTAATGACTTTATTATTAACTAGCTGGTGCCCACGACTTCGTCCGCGTTGAAAAATATTAAGTAGCCTAACCTGTGTCCCGTACGTCCAAATGTTTATCTACCAAGTTTCATGAAAATCAGTTAATTCGTTTCAGAGTTATGGAGGAACATACATACAGAAAAAAATTCTAAAAATGGTCAATTTTTAGAATTTTTAAGAGCCTATAAACACGATATTTTTGAAAACAAAGTAACTTACTCCAAGACTGACCTTACAGATTTATTATTAGTATTAATTAAATATTATTTTTTGTTATAAACAACATATGGTTACATTTAATCAGATTAGAATTGTTTTAAAACTTCATTGGAATGTTAAAATCGATGTGGTAGGTAATTTTAACCTTGCAGAGGTTAAAATAATAATATAGCGCTCAATGCGTACCTACATTGCTTTTTTGTTGAATAGGCGAATTCGATCTGCTTGCAATACTAAGCGAATGACGTCAACCAAGGTTCATTAACATTTCTCAGTAATTTTGTTTCTTTCTGCATTCGTCTACAAAATGCGTTAATTTTTAATTCTATTATTTAATAAAATTATAATACTGAGTCTAATGTTTTCAAAAGTTAGTGGAAAGGACAGCTACTCATATTTTTATAATATGAATGATTTATACTCGGGTTTACTTCTTTAAATAAAACACCGAGCCCTTGTAGGAGACAATCAATACAAAAAATAAATCTGTAAGTGTATGTATGTATGTATGTTCCTAAATAACTTTGAAACGAATTAACTGATTTTCATGAAACTTCGTAAATAAACATTTGGACGTACGGGACACAGGATAGGCTACTTAAAAATTTTCAACGCGGACGAAGTCGTGGGCACCAGCTAGTGTTAAATATATACCTTCGAACTTATTATTATGGGCTAAACACTTCATTAGCGTGTCCCGCGACAGTATTTGCGACATCTAGATGCATTTCAATAAGTAAATATGACATACAATGTAAAATATAAGGCTCTATTATATTAGTGTGTGGTCTCTTTGTAATAATATCAATTGTCGCCGCACGGCACGCAGTAGTTTTGGGTGCTTTTCTGGCGTCTGTTACCACCTTCTTACAGAACATGTGTGCTGTTGTGTTTCGGTGAGTGAGTAAGGATAATGCCAGAGCCAATTTCTCTATTCCTTCCTAATCGCTATCCTTCATCCTACTATATAATATTTTAATAGCAGCGGATTTTGATGCAGTTTTTACCATCAGTCAGTTAGATATTTTTATATATCAAACAACTTTTTGCTTTTAGAGGATTAAAAATGATTAAAAGGATTAATGTTTAATGAATATTAAATCATGTTGAACAAAACACTTATTAAAATATATACTTGTTACTAAAATATAAAAATCATTAAACAATATATGTAATGTGTTTATATTTAGAAAAAATACCTTGAAGCCAACTTGAAACCTCATTTAAAGCCCCCTTACGACTTTCTAACACTATCGAAATATGATTAATTCATTTAAAAAAAAAATCGGAAATTTAATAATTAAATAAACTTTTAACTTTCTAGCACTATCGAATTATGATTAATTCATTAAAATAAAGATAAAAAAATATATCAAATATCGCAGAAACGCGTCGTAGGAACAAAAAAAGCCCTCAAAAACCCTGTCAAATTAACCCCGTTTGACGGTAGAATCCGCTGATATGTCACGTTCAGTGTGAACGGGTTATATGGCATATGTTATTTATGACCCTCAATTCAAAACACATGCTACCCATTCAATGGTAAAATCGTCCAGACAAGAGCTATGCGCACAATACATGTTCTTTCAGCCACTAATAAATCGTTAGTTTTAATGTAGATATATTACCAAGTGCCCTTCGACTAGCGGACACACATTGAAGGTGTTTAATTTTAAACTCAACATTTCGTGTTTATTGTAGATATAAATTAAGTTAGTTCAAATAGTGTTCTAAATCTTTTATAATTAACTAGCTGTTGCACGCGACTTCGTCCGCGTAACTTTATAAAATACTAGCTGGTGCCCACGACTTCGTCCGCGTTGAAAAATATTAAGTAGCCTATCGTGTGTCCCGTACGTCCAAATATTTATCTACCAAGTTTCATGAAAATTAGTTAATTCCTTTCAGAGTTATGGAGGAACATACATACACTTACAGATTTATTATTAGTATTGATTGATAGCCTAGGTATGTTACTCGCTGATAATATAGCTTCCCAAAAGTGAAATAATTTTTCAAATCGGTCCAGTGTTTCGGAGCTTATTCATTCAAACAAACAATCAAATTTTTTCTCTATATAATATTAGTATAGATGAAGATCTCTTCAGGTGTTAGTAGACCATTAGCCCAATTCCCAGTGGACGAAGGGTATTCGGACAAGGAAGGTGGAATTTGATAACCGTCTCTTTCTGATAACTCGCTTCTGTTATATGATGTCATATAACAGAAGCGAATCTTATGTTCATCTTATTTAGAGAATGTGCGTGTCTCATGTTGCGAAATACTTAGTAGAGGACATCAGATAGTATGCAGACGCGCGGCGCCTTCATCGGATTACTAAGAACTCATTCGATGCTGATCTGGGTGAAGTCTCGTAATATTAAATATTTGTTTAATAAGTAAAGAGAAAGCTATTGCTACTTCTTTAAAAAATATCAAAAATAATATATGTAATTAATACTTAAATTGGAAATTATAAACATTTATTACAGTAGAACTTACTTTAGAATTTATGTACTTACATATTACCTAACTCAGAGTTTTATATGTGAGTACATTTACAATTTATATTAGAACTAGCTGTTGCACGCGGGTTCGCCCGCGTAAGTTATAAAATATAACTGATAATATAGCTTCCCAACAGTTAAATAATTTTTCAAGTCGGTCCAGTAGTTTCTGAGCCTATTCAATTCAAACAAACATACAAATCTTTCCTCTTTATAATATTAGTATAGATAAATAAATTCAAAAACATGTTTTTGTCTACGACCACTTAACAGTCGCATTCCTTTTAGACTTGATATTACTTATGCCATTCGCGATAAGCATTCTTCGTAACTCCAGAGATTACTCTCTCGAGTGCGATCAATTTGGTTGCACCGGGAGAAAACAAAAACAACAACAAACAAAATATGTTCAGGTTTTCAAGCTATAACTAGTTTTTTGGTATGAATTTACATATATTGGATACACTCCGCTGATCTGTAGGTTTCTTCAGTAGTCGGCGCCCTGAGAATCATGTTCTATTGATTGATTTTTGGTCGGTGAGTGTAGCGGCAGGTGGAAAGGGGGGAAGAGTTGTAGGTTTTGATTAGCTGACCCAAAGATATCACGCCATATAATTTTAGAAAATTTATTAATTTGTTTGTCTGAAAACAATATCATGTGTAGGACTAGGGTCCAAGTTCAAAACATAATTGTATTTAATTAATTTCAAATACTTAAGAGTATAGAGGCGATACAGTTCGAAAAAAGTGTTCGAACCACTTTGAACACTTGAAAGTGATTGAAGTCCCAACGACAAGTACAACTAAGTATTTCGTTCAAGTAGTTCTCAAGTTCTAATGTCGGTTTGAATCAAAATCAAAATATTTATTTATCAATTCTTATGATCGTCATTATATATTTAAATTTACCAGGGTTTCGAAAAAAAAAGTTTTTTCTTTTTTTAAAATTTTTTATTTATTTATTTTTACAATGACACACAAACTTTAAGTAGCTCTACTAGGCTAAGAATATTACTGTGCACACCTTGGGGATTTCAATTTCGTTTTCTTCTTTCTCTTGACTTTTTACTGTGCTTTGTAGACTTTGTAGACGACATTTCTTCACTGCTATCCGAATAAATAAGAATCTTTTCGGGGGGACTCCAGTCGCTACTATTTGTGTCACTGGACGTAATGTCAATAAGAATCTTTTCGGGGGGACTGCAGTCGCTACTATTTGTGTCACTGGACGTAATGTCAATAAGAATCTTTTCGGGGGGACTGCAGTCGCTACTATTTGTGTCACTGGACGTAATGTCAATAAGAATCTTTTCGGGGGGACTGCAGTCGCTACTATTTGTGTCACTGGACGTAATGTCAATAAGAATCTTTTCGGGGGGACTGCAGTCGCTACTATTTTTGTCACTGGACGTAATGTCAATAAGAATCTTTTCGGGGGGACTGCAGTCGCTACTATTTGTGTCACTGGACGTATTGTCAATAAGAATCTTTTCGGGGGGACTCCAGTCGCTACCATTTGTATCACTGGACGTATTGTCAATCACAATAGTATCACTAATAATAGTCAAATCACTATCTTTAGTGTTACGGATGTTTACAGATTTAGGGGCTGGCAACAATGGTCGATTGTGACCAGCGCGCCTTTTAATTTTCCAATAATTTCGTATGTAAACGATTGCGTCCCGATCAACGTCATCTATATGGGAGCTTATGTCCTCAGCACTGACATATTTATG
This sequence comes from Synanthedon andrenaeformis, assembly GCA_936446665.2. Classification (NCBI taxonomy): domain Eukaryota; kingdom Metazoa; phylum Arthropoda; class Insecta; order Lepidoptera; family Sesiidae; genus Synanthedon; species Synanthedon andrenaeformis. The sequence continues at coordinate 13,254,668 of OW387776.2, read as the reverse complement.
GAAAAATTTATATTTTTTTTGCATTCGAGCAGCCCAATTCTCTTCGCCCTGTATAGTTTCCCACGTACAGAACTGTAAACATTAAATGTATAATAAAAATCAAAAGAAATTAAATAAGGCATCATCATTTTGAAAAATCATATAATATCGGAGCAACAGGAAAAAAGTCCGCGTCGTCCTATCAGTTGAACGAAGCAATCGGACCACGCGGTCTCAGGGATAAAAAGAAATTATTTTTGGAATTTTTTAATGACGGACTAAGTTACAAAGATGACATTCATTTATTATTGAATAACTTAAAAAAAAATAAGCTGGGAGCGGATCACTAGTTATATAATAAAGGCACTGTCTGCTTCAGTCTGTTTATCCGCTATTTTTTTATAAACCAACCAACGGATTTCCTTTTGCTTGTGTTCATTATGCTGAGTTTAGTTCATTATGCTTTTTGTACATAATGCTACTGAGCGATCAATCATACTAGATTTAAATTTTATTTCAATTTATTATTTCAATGCAAACCTTTATTAAGAAGTCTCAGAAATGTCATGTTTTTTATATACATGTATGAATATTTTACAAATCATATTTTAATTATGGTCAAAGACAATAAAAGTAAAAATCTTTCACTACTAGGAAAAAACCCGTAACAAAAAAATTTAAAATTAATCCTTCTATAGTGTTATTTCAATTTGGTTATTGATAGTCGCCGAATAAAAGCCTGTCTGTCGAGTATAACATAAAAAAAAAGTCATAAAACATATCTTGAATACAGTTTTGAAAAATGAAAACAAATTATAAAATTACCTCTAGCTGCTCTATGACTCTTTCAAACTGGTCTTCATTAATGGGCCACGCGCCAGCTCTCTGGCGCTCTTCATTAAAAATCTTAAGCCACGATGTATCTGTGGCGTCAAGATCGTAACTGCAGACGAGTTCTGCTTGCGCTGGTGTTGTGCTCAGTTGATGTATCTCCGGTTGATAGTGCGAGTCATGGGTCAAATGAATGTATTTATCCTCAGGTCTGCAGTAATAAAAACAAAAGGTACAGCAATCCAATAGCCAAGGTACAGTAATTCACCACCGACACAACTATCAACAAATCATACAAAGTATCGTGTTATTCCTACTTATATGGTTAATGGTAACTTCCGTTTAACGAAGTTAACTTTATTAGTAACGGATTAGCGATTAACAAACTTAACTATTTGATTAAAGGAACTAAGTATATATTTTTCGTTAGTCTCAAGATTGTGACTTTTTTTTATTTGTTATTTTGTCATCAGTACAATAGTTAAATTTTATTTCGTTCAGTGATCAAAATAAAACTATTCGTTACCAATTTAACAGTTCAGTTTATAAATTTAATTAAAAAATGTTCAAAGGGGCGGAGCCAAATTGGCACGATACCAAAATTGACTTATCCATCCTCATTTTATTCGTTTTATTATTATTATTTGAATATATTTGTAATAACTACATAAATTATAATAAAAAAAATACAACACACAAAGTACAATAATAATTTTCCTACTCGTACCGGGTGTAAATAGAGAGCGACCACAGACACAGACCACGACCATATCTGTGACAGCTACCTTTTACTAAATCCTATTTTACATACATACAACCTGTATAATATACCTGTACAACCAGATTAGCATAATAAATAAGGCTATTTTTTTTATGTTTAGGTCTACAGACAGGCTGACGGTCCACTAGACGTCAGGTTTCTACCGTCGCCTATAACACAAGCAAAGCCACAGTTCCTGCAAGTGCGCTGCCGACTGTACAAGGATAAGGATAAGCGATAAGGAAAAAAATGGAGCTCTGGTATCCCTTACCTACTCACACCGAAAGACAACGGCATAATGCTTTCAGGGTATGACACCATTCGTCTACTTAGCTGTTAGTCATGTCTAAAGTACAGTTAATTAGGTAAAGGTTAGTTACTGCTGCCATATGTGCTTCCCAAATGATTGCAAAACGCAATGTGCCTTGCCACTGCACGCTGCACAAAAACGTATTAAAAAAACACTATACTTACAGTTTGAATTCAACATGGTTCCGTGGCTCTGGATTATCTATTTCCTTGACCTTGGGCAAAGCAATTGCTCCAGGATTAGCGGGCACTTGGACTGGCCAACCCATTCTCCATTTGTCCGTAATGGTCCAATATTCGTCCGGAGCCAACTCCTCTGAATCCGATAGTCTCATTGCGCTCATAAAATCTTTCCTGGTTCGCGGATGAGTGTGGTGATTCAAAGAATGTTAAACTCGAAAGGATACTCGAATATAAAGTCACTAGAAACTATTAAGATGTTTACGCTAAAATGTTAATGTTAAAATATGTTAGATGTTGATTACGCTCTAAAATTAATTGTTAACTAAATATTGTCGTGCGGTGGCTGACCTAGAAAGGGGTCAAGCGCAGCGCTACGTCAGCTTAAGTAGGTACATCGAACCACCCAACTCACAGTGTTCGGTAATAATCCGAACACCTGTAATATAAAATATATTAAGATTACAGGATAGGTAGGTCTGACTGATGAGTGAAGAATCGTATCAATACCATTTTAATAGAATTCTCTCATACTTCGTAAGAAACTTCCTGCAATGTCAAATATAGGAAAATTAAAGGAAGTACCAAACATCTAGTTTCCTTCTGCCTGAAACATATAATTTTAATGTAGCTGTATTTTTAACAGTTTCAACAATTTCGTGGCCCGGAATCTAGATACAAGTTTCTAATCAAAATGTTTTACAAAAAAAAATACAATAAAAAAAGAATAAGAATGCAATAAACATTCTTAAACAAAGAAAGTTAATTGCTTATTACGGAAAATAAACTAAATTGCGACCACATGGCCGGCTTTGGCCGGTTAACCATTTTGACGACCAGCTAAAAAATGAAATAATTACCTAGGTATACGTTTTACTTAAATATCTATAAACACACTCACATGCAACAGTTATAAATAGTGACATCAATAAATAGTAAATAAATAAGTTGGAAATCACATTTCAAAATGTTAACCTGTACTATTTTTTTGGTAAAATATCACGCCCGCATTTCGATTTCGATTTTCGAATCGTGACTGACGTCGATCTAGAAATTTCTATAGACTGAGACTATAGACGCCCTCCGCAGTTGGGGAAATTTCAAATTAATCAAATGGCGATATTATTTGAAACTGAGATGTGATAATTCTATTATTATACCTAAGGAAAATGAAGAAATGGTAGCAAATTGCTAGTGGTCGGTGAACTAGCTCAATGACCCTACAGTCGGAATTCCGTTTCGGAATTTCGATTCAGAATATCGATTCGAGATTCCAAACGCAGTAAATCCATACAAATCTATGGATCTACCACATACATACCTACATGCATCGCTTTAAAGTTTGTTAAAATATTAAAAGTTATGCCTTAAATATAAAAGTTAGGTTGTTTGTGATTTTCTGTGACGAGAAAGCGGACAAGCAAAGGTAGGGGATATTTCCCTACCTTTGCTTGTAGTAACTGGCAGCTTACATTATTATGTAAGTTGCAAGTTACTACAGTTACAACGTTATACAGTGAGAATGTGACGGTGATATTCACTTTAATATTGCATAAATATTAAAGTTCACAATAAGTTTAGATCACGGGAAAATAAAAATGAGATTGCTAAATTGATATAGTTTTATGGCGTTGTCTTATTTTTTCTTTACTTGTTTTTGTTTTTTTTTTTTGTAAATTCTTTTTTAGTATGTCTTTCTCTGTATAGAATTAATGTACCAATTTGAGGAAAATGTTGTTGATTGTACTGTTACCTTTATTTTTGCATGTTTATTTTTTCATATTTATAATACACGGTGTAATTGTTTGTTTTCCCAAATAAAATAAAATAAAATAAAATAAATTATTATAAGCACACAAACCTGAATATTTGAACGTGGTTGAACGCACTCGGCCTAGGCGGCCGATGTCGTACTGAGGTTGCCGACGGAAAGCAACGTTTGGACGGGCCCGGCTCATCGCCACGCGTCCCCCCTGCCTTCTTGGTGTCTCGTAACATCATGCCGACGTAGCAAGACTGTACGGTGTCCCGTACATATATTGATAAGTAATGTTAATGATAGAAACAATGTAATTGATAACTTGAAAATGCTATATTATTGATAATTACGAAACAATGATAAAATGCTAATGAGTACTCGCTTGGTCGCATGTACTGCGGAACGCGGACCGAAGCGGACTAGTTGCTATGTTTATTGAACGATGTGCGCGGCCTGCTCCCGCGCAACTGTGTGCGTGCTTTAAGCCCGTACATGCTCCCAGGCGGACAAGATTCAAAAGTCAATCATAATTAAATGTAAAATAACATGATAAAAGATAGAAAAAACTACTGCTAAATACAATTGAAAATGATAGTAAACATAAGCACAAAAAATAAAGTAGGTAAACATCAAATTAAAAATATTTACGCATTGATTTGCTTAATGTCTTTATGATTTAATCACTTCGCGATAAAAAGAATGTAGTAATTTAATCACTCCTTAAACTCATTACGGAATAATAAGGGCGAAGTTCCTTTATTGACGCGCACTTCACTTAAATTGCTATCAATGCTATGCTATGCTCTGCTTTTACACTTTTCACTGGCGTTGGCACTTTATCACTGGTGTTGGCACTATATCACTGGTGTTGCCTTGAGCTGTGTAGTGGACCGACGGGCAGGCGAGCGGCGCGGGTCCCACCGCGCGGCGGCGCCTCCACCACCAGGTAAGGGCTGCAGCTCCCGCTACTCCCAACACGACGTAGAATGATACATAATGATGAACGTCGTGGTATGACATCTTATTTGATAATCCCAATTCTTCATCCCTTTTCATGATCTTTATTTTTTGGTCTATTTGTTCTAATGATTCGCTCTGCGTTTCAAATGTTTTATGGTCCATGTCAATATGAGACGGAATTGTTATATTTATGATGTTATTAATTGAATGGATCTCAGGTAACAAGATGTCTGGTTCGACGTCTAGCCGATTCTGATATTGTTGATGCGAAATTACTGTAAACGTGTCGCCCTTGATGACACAGCCCATTCCGAGCGTAAGTGTGCCAGCCTTGCTGAGTCGTGTCGCTCTTATATCCTGCTGACATATCGTTTTGATTTTACAAGTGTCACAGCAAAAGAATAGGTAAGTGTTCAGAGGGGATAGGGTATTCCACGTATTTTTGCAGCTTGATGTTGTGGTTTTACAATTAGATGAATTTTCACCTTTGACACATAAATCCTCATCAGCTTGTAGTTGGTATTTTGCTGTTTGAAGATTGCAAATAATGGAAGTGGCGTCATAGTGTAGGCATTGTTGTATGTCGCTTTCCGTCGTTGGTATATATGTGTCTTTTTTCACATTAAATGCTATTATATTAGCTATTGGAACTATCTTGATCATTTTGCTATCCCTTTGCTTAGGTATAGGCCAAATTTTAAATAATTCGTAGGTATCCCTTTCTACTAGTGGTATTTTTATTTCAAATATGAAATAGTCTTCTCTGATACTTGCTTTAACCTTTAATAAACTGTATATTTTTGGTAGGTCTAGTTGTATGTTGTTAAGTGGCAAGCTTAAGTCCTTTGGTAATTGATCTGAAATAATGCTTAGCTCGCTTCGAAGTTGCTCTGGTTTCCATAAATGTATATTAAGTTTACCGTGATATATGTTTATCACAGTATCCATTAGGCTGTCTTGGATATTTTTAAGTTCTGATAATATGTTGTTGATAATAAAAGAATATAACGTGAAGTCGTTGATTGTGGTGATATCTTCTATTCTTAATTTTAATGATATTGCTGCATTTGATAAATTATTTAAGTGGTTGGTAAATATTTCGTGTTGTTCTTTTATAGTCTTTTCCATTCTTTGCATTACATTATATTCTGCTTCAATGATTGATGATTGGTTTTTCCATAATTTCAGTAAGTGTTGTTGATTATTTCTAACTAACTCTATGTCCTTTTTGTATTGCTCTGCGAAGTCGTCGTCTAATATCCCAAATAAGCTATGAGCTATATAACCTACCCCATTTATAAGCCCACGGCGTTGTCTTGAGTTACCGTGGTATTGCTGACTGAGTAGAATGTTATTATAGTGCTCGAGATTGACGTAGCGGTGACGCAATTGTAGTAAAATGATCTCACATTGTGATTTAGCAGCTGATTTGTTACATATTGGTTCAATTCTGCTTAAGTATTGATTGAGTAAGTTTGTAGCATGCCAATACGGAGTCATGTTATAGTAAACAATAAGTTTCCATTCATCTCGTTGCAGGTATAAATTTGTTAATTTGTCGAAATAGAACCCTTGATCTGTTTTTATGTTTGTAACTTGCTGAGTGCAAGTTGCTGATGTGATTAGCATGATAAATGATAATAGCAATAGTGACATGAAGTTGCAAGACTTCTTTTTTACCCTTTTTGGTATGGTTGCTGTTTTTTCCTGCTGATTATTTGTTTCAGTAGGTAAAATTGATACTTTTGATACAGGTCTTTTAAAGGTGCCTTTTTTAGTTTTAATGCTGATGACCCTGACGAGTCCGTCAGCACCTGGGTGGGTTGATGTGACGCGACCAAGAGGCCATCTACCTGCTGGTAAGTTGGTATCGTGTACGATTACAATGTCTCCCACTTTTATGTTTTCTTTTACTTGTCTCCACTTACTTCTTGCTGTTAATTGGGACAGATATTCCGTTCTCCATCTATCCCATACATCTTGAAAAATTTTTTGGGTGAGTCGCCACCTAGTACGCTCATCCTTTTCTGTTTCGACGATTGATAATATTGGGCCACTGGAGAGGAAATGCGAGGGTGTTAGTGCATTTATATCGTCTCCGTCTTCTGTTAAAGCACAGAGAGGGCGTGAATTAAGGCAGCCTTCAAGTTGAGCTAACAACGTTGTAAACTCCTCAAAGGTGAGTTTTTGTTCGCCGAGCACTCTTTTTAGGTGGTATTTGAGACTTTTTACGGCCGCCTCCCACAGTCCTCCTGCGTTGGGCCAATTTGGAGCATTAAAATGCCAGTTTATTTTCATTTCAGTTATGTTATTGTAGAAATTTTCGTCTGTTATTTTTCGAAGATCATGATATTCTTGATTGATAGTTTTGCAGGCCCCTACAAAGTTGGTGCCATTATCGCTGTATATGTGTCGTGGCGCACCTCGGCGGGCTGACATTCGTCGTAAAGATGCTATAAAGGCAGACGAGGTAAGGTCTGATACAAATTCTAAGTGTACCGCCTTTGTCACCATACAGACGAAGACGGCCACATATCCTTTACATGTCTTAATTGCTCTTCCTTTGCTTGCTTTATATTCTATATACCCCGTAAAGTCTACCCCTGTATGATAAAAAGGTCTGCTTTGATTAATGCGTGCTTTTGGTAAATCGGCCATTAATTGTTCGTGTTTTACTGGATCGTGCCTTCTACATGTGACACATCTTCTAAGGTGTTTTTTAACGCATCTGTTACCTCCCATAATCCAATATGTTTGTCGTAACCAGTTTAGCGTTAACCGAGTTCCCCCATGAAACGTATTTAAATGGCCATAGTCAATGATGAGGTTAGTTAAATGATGATTACTGGGAATGATAAGTGGATGCTTCATATTTTCTTCTATGTTTGAGTGCTTAAGTCGACCTCCTACTCTTAGCATGGCATCCTTGTCTAAAAACGGATTAAGACAAAGTAATCTGCTTTTATTATTCACTCTTTGATTATTTTTTAAGGCTGTAATTTCCTCTAAAAACTCTGTTGATTGAACATGCTTGATCAAAATATTTCTTGCTTTTTCTATCTCTTCGATTGTAAGGGTAAGAGGTTTATGTTTACGTGAGCTCGTTCTTAGAACCCATGCTAACACTCGTGTAAGTCGTGTGTAGTTGCTATGACTCATTATTATGCGATCAATTACATTGTTTTGATAAGGTAATGTCGTCGTTAAGACATTTATTTGTTTTGATTTGCATTCTTCATTTGTAGAAAAGTTTTGTTTCGTATTTCGTTTTTTATGATCGTATGATATTAACCATGAAGGTCCTGTCCACCATCGATGATTTTTAATTAATTGCTCAACACTTGATCCTCTACTCGCAGCATCTGCTGGGTTTTCGTGTGAGGTAACATATTGCCAACACTCTGTTGGTATTATTTCGGTGATCATTCTGACCCGATTCGCGACGAAGGTCTTCCAACGGTTCGGCTCTCCGTTAAGCCAACCCAACACCGCAGTCGAGTCCGACCATCCGAATATTTTGATGCTATATTCTGATAAATTGTTTTTAACTGTTTTCATAAGTTTTGCTAATAATGATGCTGCACACAATTCTAACCTTGGGAGAGAAATGTTCTTATTGATGGGCACTAGCCGTGATTTCCCTGCTATAATAACCACTGAGGAATCCTTCTGATATTCTGACATTTTACAGTATATTACGCAGCCATATGCTTTGTTACTGGCGTCACAAAAACCATGTAACTCTAAAGAGTAATCTTTTTTGGATTGTAACCACCTTGGTATTTTGATAGTATTTATGTATGCTAAGTCTTTACTTGCTGTATCCCATTCTTTTTTGATATCTTCCGGTAAGGCGTCGTCCCATTTTAATTCCAACTGCCATACCTTTTGGAATAGTATTTTTAGTTTAGTAGTTGCTGGAGTAAGCCACCCCAGGGGGTCAAATATCTTTGATATATCTGATAAGAGAGATCTCTTTGTATGTGCTGATGATAATGATAGGGTGTTGATATTTAGCCTAAAGTTGAAGCTGTCTTCCTTTGGGTTCCAGCTTATTCCCAGGGTTTTAGTAGACTCCTGAGTTGTATGATTAAAATCGAAGATTTCATTATAAGATGTGTTTTCAAGTAGTTCTGTTTTGTTTGATGACCACTTGCGGAGATTAAATCCCCCAAGTTTTAATAGATTGATAAGATCTGACTTCATTTGTTTTGCTGATTCTATACTGTGTCCTCCGTGCAACAAATCGTCAGTGTAAAAACAGTTTTCAAGAACATGTGCTGCTTCCTTATACTTATGACCTTCATCCCTGGCCAACCTTTTGAGAGTCATCATGGCGAGAAAGGGCGCTGCTTTCATGCCATAAGTTATCGTTGTTAGCCTGTATTCTTGTAAGGGTGATGCTGAGCTGTTACGCCAAATTATTTTTTGTAAAAATTGATCTGATTCGTGAATACTGATTGCTCTAAACATTTTTTCAATGTCTGCTACATATGCTATCTGATACTGGCGCCAACTGAGTATTAGTGAAAACAAGTCCTTTTGCAAATTAGGACCGCTGTACATTAAGTCATTAAGACTAAACCCTGTGGATGTTTTGTTTGAAGCGTTAAAAACTACTCGGAGTGACGTAGTTGTGGAATCTGCTCGTTGTATTGCATGGTGTGGTAAGTAACAGACGGGCGTTTGTTTGCTAGCACAAGGCATCATATGACCAAGGTCATAGTATTCACTCATAAATGATTTATATTTATGCTCTAATGTTTGATTTTTTGTAAATTTCTTTTCGATTTGGTTAAATTGTGCTAATGCTTTTCTTTTCGACTCCCCTAATTTTTCTTGATAACCTTCTTTCATCGGTAATCGAACCACGTATCGTCCATTTTTAAGACGGGTTGTTTCTGCTTCATATTGTTTTACACATTTATCACCTTCGTCGGATATTTCTGAATTTTCGGATATGTCCTCCACTGACCAAAATTTATGTATGTTTTGTAAGTCTGTTAGAACAACATTGCAATGGTAAGATTTTACGTTACCGCTTAGTATCCACCCTAAGCGGGTTTGCTGTGCTACAGGGTGATTAGATTCTGATTGTATGATACCGCTCATTATGATAGAAGGGTAGACATCTGCTCCCAGTAAGATGTCTACAGGACGACTGTTGTAAAAGTCGTCGTCAGCTAACTTGATATTTGCTATATGAGGCCAGCATGGCTTGCTAAATGAGTGATTGGGTAATCGATTGATAAGGTTGTTTACAATGGTAACATCTGCTGTTAGTGAGAATTCATTATCGGTGGATGATAATGTGATATTAATGATTCCCTTGCACCTATTTTCCTTTGCGCCAACTCCTAGTATTACTCCCTTGCAATGTTTACGTGGCAGTTTTAACAGCTGAGAGGCGTTTTCTGAAATAAGGGAAATTTGTGAGCCTTGATCAATTAGTGCTCTCATGGTATGATATGATCCATATACATCCTGTATATTTAAAAGTGCAGTTGCTAAAAGTACCTCTCTAATATTTTCTTTTGAAATGTGAGTAACATTTTTGCGCTGAGAATGCTCATTTTGCTTTAGCGTGCGATTGTAGGTATTAGTACTGTTCACATAGGAATCATGTAACAGAGTGTTATGCTTTGCGGAACATAATTTGCACACTTTATTGGAAATACAATCCTTTCCATTATGACTATAGAGGCAGTTTTCGCATAAATTATTTTTGGTTGTTAAGCTCTTTCGTTCGTGAGGTTTTGCTTCAAGAAAAATGTTGCAATTGAATATCCCATGTGTCTTATTACAAATTGGACACTTCGGAGTGATTGCGTAATAACCTTTTTGTTGATAATTATTATTGAAAAATGGTTTGCTTTTATTTTCACGTGGGTAAGTAGGTGTGTTATATGATATATGGTTTTTGTTCCCACGATAATTGTTCGTTGTTTTTGCTGACAATGTTGGTTGTGTCGGGACTTGTTTCCGACGAGCTGATTCTAATGCTGTGAATTTTCCTTCAAGATAGTTCATGAAATCTGATAATGATGGTAGTTGACGGCGATTTTCTATTGATAAGGATTCTATGTAGTCGTTGTGGGTCTCTTCGTCTAACTTCTGATCCAATATATAGACGATGATAGGGTCCCATGTTGATATATCGACTTGTAAATTTTTGATTGCATTTAAACATTCGTTCACCGTATCATGCATCCTTTTTATTTGTGTTGATGATTGATTTTGTATGTTAGGTAATGATAAGAGGATGCTAAGATGAGAATTGAAGATAAGTTTTTGATTGCTGTACCTATGATCTAATAGCTCCCAACAAGCTTGATAATTATTTGAGCTGATGTTTAAATGAGATACTAACTTCTCTGCTTCTCCCCTTAATTTGCTTTTAAGTATTTGCATTTTTTGTGCGTTTGGGACTGATCTGTTGCTGTGAATGGATTCAACGTATAAATCCTTAAATGATAACCACTGATAATAATTGCCGCTGAAATGCGGTAATTCGATTTGAGGTGTTGATTTTTCACGATGATAACAAGTCCATATTTTGCTGTTGATTGATTTTTTGTTAGAATTATACATTTGTTCATATTTGGTAAATGCTTCATCGTATTCGTTATTGACTTCGTATTGCTCGCTATCGATCTCCCAGTGTAAGGAGTCGATTGTTGACCATCGCGATTGAATGGTTTTTAAGTGGTCTTCTAATTCCCACTTTTCTGATAAGTCTTCAAGATTGACTGATGATATAGTACGTGATAGTGCTTTAAAATTGCTTTTTTGTTTACGATACATCTCCTCCAATTTGCTTGTAGTCGACTTTGACGTCATAATTGAAGGTTGATTAGGATTGATATGTGTTGATATGCCTGTCGGCAAATCACCATCCCCCTGAATCTTTTTCAGGTAATTTAATAGTGTTGACTTGATGTCATTGTATTGAATACGTGCTCTTTCGAAATGTTTATTTTCGAAATATTCGAACGATTTGTCTGGAAATTCGTTAAGTTTGTTATGATTTTGCTGAAATTGACCCCATAGTGATTCTAAATTGATAATTCTTTTGTTGATAGATTCTGCTGTTCGTCGTTCTAAACTTTCTTTTTTGAAGTTAACTAGAACTTGATTGATAGATTCGATAATTTGATGTTGCTGGTTTATGATAGTTTCCATGATTAATAAAACAATCAAAGAAAATTATTAAAGAATGATTTTACTTGATATGTTTATAAGATGCTTGCTTGATGCTGATAAGATTCTGATGCTGATGCTGGCCTTGCTGCTATGCTAAGGCCAAACGGTTGTTGATAAGTGTACACTGTACAATCCCAATGTTCACTGGTTCCTCACTATATGAACACAACACTTTGTAATTCACTCGCGAGGTTGTCGAAGGACCATTTTCTGTACGGTGTCCCGTACATATATTGATAAGTAATGTTAATGATAGAAACAATGTAATTGATAACTTGAAAATGCTATATTATTGATAATTACGAAACAATGATAAAATGCTAATGAGTACTCGCTTGGTCGCATGTACTGCGGAACGCGGACCGAAGCGGACTAGTTGCTATGTTTATTGAACGATGTGCGCGGCCTGCTCCCGCGCAACTGTGTGCGTGCTTTAAGCCCGTACAAAGACCATCCTATAAGGAGAAATGTTTTGTAATTTTGTTTGTAAATATATTATGTGAAAGAGGAGTTCTCTTTCACATTTTCCAGGTTCAAACATTTTATTAAAGCCATCCTATACATATATTATATATATAAGGAGAAATGATTTGGATTTTTGGATTTTTGTTTGTAAATAAACTCAAAAACTACTGGTGTTTTTTTAGTTTTCCTTATATCAAAGACAAAATAGTATTTAACTAGTACTTTATTTTTATCAAATATGAATTGTGAGTATAAATACAAAAAGATAAAATAAAAAGACATACAGGTATGAAAATGGACCCTGCCAGGATTCGAACCTGGATCTTCTGATTCCTAGTCAGATACGTTATCCGTTACGCCACAAGGTCTTGAATATACGTTTCGAACGTTCCAGGTTCAAACATTTTATTAAGCCCATCCTATACTAATAAAAGGAGAAATGATTTGGATTTATGGATTTTTTTTTTGTAAATAAACTCAAAAACTACTGGTGTTTTTTTAGTTTTCCTTATATCAAAGACAAAATAGTATTTAACTAGTACTATATTTGTATCAAATATGAATTGTGAGTACAAATACAAAAAGATAAAATAAAAAGACATACAGGTATGAAAATGGACCCTGCCAGGATTCGAACCTGGATCTTCTGATTCCTAGTCAGATGCGTTATCCGTTACGCCACAAGGTCTTGAATATACGTTTCGAATGTTTCTATCTTAATAGTCGTTCTGTGTAAGCAAGGTATGGGGGGGGATTAACTCTCCCCCCTTCCCCTTTCCACTTGCCGCTTCACTTGGAAAATGTGAAAGAGGAGTTCTCTTTCACATTTTCCAGGTTCAAACATTTTATTAAACCCATCCTATACTAATATAAGGAGAAATGATTTGGATTTTTGGATTTTTGTTTGTAAATAAACTCAAAAACTACTGGTGTTTTTTTAGTTTTCTTTATATCAAAGACAAAATAGTATTTAACTAGTACTATATTTGTATCAAATATGAATTGTGAGTATAAATACAAAAAGATAAAATAAAAAGACATACAGGTATGAAAATGGACCCTGCCAGGATTCGAACCTGGATCTTCTGATTCCTAGTCAGATGCGTTATCCGTTACGCCACAAGGTCTTGAATATACGTTTCGAATGTTTCTATCTTAATAGTCGTTCTGTGTAAGCAAGGTATGGGAGGGGAGTAACTCTCCCCCCTTCCCCTTTCCACTTGCCGCTTCACTTGGAAAATGTGAAAGAGGAGTTCTCTTTCACATTTTCCAGGTTCAAACATTTTATTAAACCCGTCCTATACTAATATAAGGAGAAATGATTTGGATTTTTGGATTTTTGTTTGTAAATAAACTCAAAAACTACTGGTGTTTTTTTAGTTTTCCTTATATCAAAGACAAAATAGTATTTAACTAGTACTATATTTGTATCAAATATGAATTGTGAGTACAAATACAAAAAGATAAAATAAAAAGACATACAGGTATGAAAATGGACCCTTTTTTTTTTTTTTGACGCGGGGAAATCAGCAACCCTGATTCGACTGCCAGCAATGGGGCGCTGGCAGGATATGTGGGATTTCTACCCACTAAAACCCCGCGGTGTTCCTTTACTACGCGCGCGTGAGACGGGAGAGAGGTGTCAGCGCGAGCATTTCGTCCTGCTCTCCCGTCAGCGTTCGCCCGATCGGGCGCCTCCTTGATATCATCGGAAGGAGGGGGGATGGTAGAGTCCCTCCTCCCCGGATGGCTTGGTGTGTGGGAAGACGTGCCGGAACACGGACACGTCTTTCACCGGAGCCGGGTTAGTAGGTGAACGGATCCCCATATCCGCTCACCCTCCGGCCGATCACGGGGGCGCTTGGAGTCGGCCGTACAGCCTCCTCCGCCTCCCGGGTCGTTTGCGACGGATGTCGCTAGCGAGGGCGGCATCCTCCCTCACCCGCTCCGCCGCCTCCTTCAGCGAGAGGACTTCCTCGCTGAAGGAGATCATGGCCTGCCAGGCCTCTTCGCTGCTGACCATGGACAGAACCACGGCCGGCAGCGAAAAGTCTCCTCCTACAAAGGGCGTTAGGTAGCCCCGTTCCCAGCCAACACAGATTAGCTGAATAAATTTTGCGTAAAAGCAATTCTTTTGACTTTAAGCTGGATAAAGTATTTGTATAATTTCTGTGTAAGCGCTTATACAGATGATATTCAAGCAATTTGGGCACAAAATACCTTGCTTCAATTTGGATAACATTTGATTAATAGCCACATAGCAGCTGAATAAATGTACAACACACTGAATATCTTTTGCATAAATTCTGATTTTTCTTTAGTCCAGAAATTATACATCTTTTATGCAGTTGTTAATTTGTGAGTTCAATATTCAAATGATATTCAAAATTCCGATCTCAGGAGTAGTTTTACAAAGAAATTATGCAAGTAAAAAAAGTATAAATGTATTTTTCATCGTGACGAGATATATTTTGTGTTACTTAGTTCAAAAAATTGTAATGGTCGCTATCACGTCTTCAAAAATTTGGTAAGTAAATTGTTTCATACATTTTAAGTAAGTTTAAGGTGAATTATATAAACGCATGGCACTTTACTGTGAATTATGAATATGATTATTATACATTTTTTGAGCGCCTTAAGATAAAGCTACAATTTAAAAGGTAAACAAATGTGAAATAATATTTAAATTAAATTGTCTTTACTTTTTGTCAAATTTCAGTCCCAACAAATATGAGAATCAAATTTTGTATAACTGCTAATATTTCCAACTCACTAAACAAAGTGTTTTATAAGATAAATGTTGAGGATTTTTATAAAAAGAGGTTATGTCGAACTTTACTTAATGGCGGACGGCCAATTTGAATAAAAGTGTCTATTTCAGTGATTATTTTGCTTATTTCTGCATAATAGTTCACATACGACTACATATCCAGAAATTATTTGGTTTAAAGTACAATAATTATACATTTCTCAGAGAAAGGTCTTAAATTACATAATGCAGTATACTCTTATTCAGCTTTTTAGGGTTATTTTTTATAGAAAATAAATCCATGAATATTTGAGATTGATGGGACCTATACTATACTAATGTCGGTAGGACATTATTATGTATTTAAAGTTATCTACAGTATTACTATGAATGATGCATTGCGTAATATTTAGTTAGACATTGTTTATATTACCAACTAAAATATACATATAAACACACAGCACGTCATTGTAGGTAGTCGCAACCAAATTATCGCGCTTCCTTTCCCACCACAACAACGCGGCAACGCAACGCTTCAAATGGGCGCTCGGCTAAACTCGGCTTACGATCGGTTTGCGCTCGGCCATGCTCGCGGCGCTGTTGCTTTACTCATTCCAAATTGTAACTTTAAGTAGAGAGGTCCCCGTTATCGTAGCTTCCTTGTTGCGCTCGTGTAGTCAATAAGTAAGATAGGTACAAACGTAAATAACAAGATTTATTATATAATGTTAGTATTTATAATAGTGTTGTTGTTTGTAATAGTGTTGTAGTGTTTTTGAAGTATTATAGAAAAAATATTTTTTTTTTTCAGAAACATGTTCAAAATCGTTTCGACTCGTAGAAAAGGCCGGATTGAATTATCAACAGTGCCCGCTTCTTGGGAGAACAACGGAAAGTTATACTTTCCAAAAAGTATTTATTTCCAAAAAGTTTATTTTAATTTGTTACCTATTTTTTATAAATATGTACTCTCATAATTTCCTTAAAACTAGACCAGATTAAGGAGATATTGATTTAATTCATATATTTTAATAAAACAAACTCATACATAACTAGAGTTTTATTTATACAATAAACCTTATAAAGTAACTTAACTACCTACAATATGGTCGACCAAAAAGTAAATAATAAAATAAAATGTGTTTATATTACTTGTATGAATCTAACTATTGATTCAGTGTGTGTAAGAGCGGAATAAAATATAAATAGTCTTTATATGAATTAACCACTAATTTGCAACAAATTTTTTCATAATGTATATTTACAACTGTACGGTGACAGTCTGGTAAACTGGCTTTAAATATATTAAGATAAGATGATTTTATAGGAGTTTGGAAAACATCAGACAAATTTTCAATTTTGTAACCTTTTATAGTTTTTTCTTTTATCTCTATCACTTCAATAATATCTCTTTCTGTGCTCATAAAATATTTATCTTGAGTTTTATGTGAAATTTTGAATGTATCGAAGTTTACAATATTGTGATGTCTACTTTTTATTATTATCGGATAATTAGTTTTAGTTTTTTTTACCACGATATTTTTTGAACAATTATTTTTATTACTTTCTACCAGCCTATTTGCAACTTGAATTAGTGGTCAAGTCCAGCCAAACATTTAAAATATTGGTAAGTGGTTTCGTGAGGCCGTTATACCAGTATTCTCCCCCTTCAATTTCTTTAATTACAATATTTCTAGGAGTTTGCAATAAAGTCCTAGGATCAACTGGTACAGTTCCAGGAAATCGTTGATTAATGACTTTTAGTAGGTCTTTTACAGCCTCTTGAGAAATATTTTTACTCACTGCCCATTCTCTGAGGTTATTGCGAAAATCAGAATTTTTATTAAATTCCGAGTTTTCTTCCAAATCAGTAGAACTTGAATCACTATCAAATTGTACATTCAGTGATTGAGATGCAAAGTTGTCACACATGTAATTCTCGTTATGTTCACCTAAAGTTGGACCCGGTCTATTTGTTTGAATCACTAATCCGCCTGATGGTGATGCACAATCATCGTGTACAGAACCCTCTTCAACTGTATTGGTCGCACTTGACCCGGGCCTATTTGTATCAGTTGTCAAACCCTTTTCTATTACTTCACAGATACTATTTTTTATCTTTACATACTCTCGTGAACACTTTCTTCTTATTCCTCCCTTCTTATTCTCTTTCTTTTTTCCCATGAATCATTTACGCTTTTGTTATTATTTTTCTGAGGAGGCATATATTGTTGATGCAGCCATACAGTTTTGTCACAAAATGGTGAAATATCTGGATACAAACATACGATATCTTCAACTAATCAGTTATTTGCTGCTTAAGATACCCACATTTGTAACTGATATTGTTTTAAGCTGAACATAAAGACAATTGTACGCTTATAGCGCTATAAGTTAGGTAAAACAAGGAGTTTATTTTCAATTATGCAGAAGTAAGCTGTGTAAAGAAGAAAAAAATTTAAAATATTCAGCATCTGAATAAATTAGTACCATTTTGTACACTATGCAGCTTAAAGAAAATATTTCGTCTAATATTCAGCGTTTTGCTGTTTAACTGCTTTGCTTAAATATGTTATACAGGACAATGCAAAAACTTCAGCTACTGTGCAGATAATAGCTGTTTCAATTACTTTTATTTGAATATCGCTTGTTTAGCAGATTCTACTCTTGATTACTATTCAGCTTGAAAAAATACCGCGAACTTTATACAGAATTTAGTAAGCTTACAACATTATTTTAATTTAAGAACTCTCTTATTCAAAATAAAGCCATAACGTCAGCTGTAATACAAAAGTAATAAAGCTTGACACTGCTTATTGTGGTATATTTTCGCTACTATCTGGCTTATGTGTTGGCTGGGTTGCCGGTTCCATGCCGGGCATTCTGCCAGCGTATGCTGCGCGGTATCCTCCGGGCCACCGCAGTGGTGGCAAGAGGGTGTCGGCTCTCTTCTAGCAATGTTGCACAGATATCTGCCGAAGCAGCCATGCCCTGACAGAATCTGTGCAAGCCTGAATGTGATCACACCCTTCCTGCGTTTGCACCACTGCTCCAGGACTGGAGCGATGGCCCGTATAGTGTGAGCGCCGGCGGTAGGTTCGGCGAGCCTCTCGGCCCACCGCGCCAGTGCGACTCTCTGCGCCGTGCGGCGCACTTCCTCCGGCAGGGGACCAGCAACGCCCCGAGTGTGAGCTGCCGCTCGACTTTCGTAGACCGAGGACAGAACCTCGGCCTCCAGGTCCCACGGGGGGGTACCTGCCATCACGCACGCGGCATCGCACGATATGGTGCGGTATCCGCGTATCACCCTGGTCGCCATCACTCGCTGAGATCTTCTCAGGAGCGTGACGTTGTGGCGATTCAGGGCGTCCGCCCACACAGGCGCGCCGTAGAGCGCCATGGAGCGCACCACCCCCGTGTAAAGACGGCGGCAGCCGACACTCGGTCCGCCCAGATTTGGGAGGAGGCTACCCAACGCCGAGGTGGCCCCGATCAACTTTGGGCTCAACCGCCGGAAATGCTCATGGAATCGCCACCTGGAGTCCAAGGTGAGCCCCAGGTAGCGCATGTGCACTCCGACGGCGACGTCCACGTTTCCCACTTTAATGTGGGCTTGTTGCGGTGGACCCTTCCGGGGGCCATGGAAAAGCATGGCCTCGGATTTTTCGGGTGCCACCCGCAAGCCCAACAGCTCAATGCGCTTGGCCACGAGAGCGACGCTCACCGTGGCCAAGCTCGTCACCTCCTTGTAGTCGTCTGCACACTCGACGACCAGCGTGTCGTCGGCGTAGCAGACGACATGTACATTGTCCGGGAGGGCGCCTCTCAGCGCCCAGTCAAATCCAATGTTCCACAGGAGCGGTCCTAAGACCGACCCCTGCGGAACGCCACAGGACATGGTCCTCTCTAGGACCGTCCCGTTTCGGCCGGGACACAAGATCCTTCGATCCCTCAGGTAATCTCCGACAATCAGCTGGAGATACGCGGGCAACCGGTGAAACCGGAGCGCCTCCGTAATGCAGCTGAAGGGGAGGGTGTTGAAGGCGTTGGAAATGTCTAAAGACACCGCCAGTGCTACTCCTCCCCTTTCCACGGTCTCCTGCGCGACGGTCTTAAGGCGCAGGATGGCGTCGATCGTTGATCGACCCGCGCGAAAACCGAACTGATTGTCGGAGAGACCTGGCCCCGCCGAGTTGAGACATCCGGTGATTCGGCGGGCAATTATTCTCTCGAATAACTTGCCCGCCTCGTCGAGCAGCACAATTGGCCTGTATCCAGAAGGAGAGTCCGCGGGACGTCCCTCCTTCCTTAACAGGACCAATTTGCCCTCCTTCCAAATCCGGGGAAAGGACCCCGCTCGCAGGGCAGCGTCAAACACGGCCCGCCAACGGTCCCCCAACTCGCCCGAGGAGTTCTGTTTCACATTTTCCAGGTTCAAACATTTTATTAAGCCCATCCTATACTAATTTAAGGAGAAATGATTTGAATTTTTGGATTTTTGTTTGTAAATAAAATCAAAAACTACTGGTGTTTTTTTAGTTTTCCTTATATCAAAAACGAAATAGTATTTAACTAGTACTTTATTTGTATCAAATATGAATTGTGAGTATAAATAAAAAAAGATAAAATAAAAAGACATACAGGTATGAAAATGGACCCTGCCAGGATTCGAACCTGGATCTTCTGATTCCTAGTCAGATGCGTTATCCGTTACGCCACAAGGTCTTGAATATACGTTTCGAATGTTTCTATCTTAATAGTCGTTCTGTGTAAGCAAGGTATGGGAGGGGAGTAACTCTCCCCCCTTCCCCTTTCCACTTGCCGCTTCACTTGGAAAATGTGAAAGAGGAGTTCTCTTTCACATTTTCCAGGTTCAAACATTTTATTAAGCCCGTCCTATACTAATAAAAGGAGAAATGATTTGGATTTATGGATTTTTTTTTGTAAATAAACTCAAAAACTACTGGTGTTTTTTTAGTTTTCCTTATATCAAAGACAAAATAGTATTTAACTAGTACTATATTTGTATCAAATATGAATTGTGAGTACAAATACAAAAAGATAAAATAAAAAGACATACAGGTATGAAAATGGACCATGCCAGGATTCGAACCTGGATCTTCTGATTCCTAGTCAGATGCGTTATCCGTTACGCCACAAGGTCTTGAATATACGTTTCGAATGTTTCTATCTTAATAGTCGTTCTGTGTAAGCAAGGTATGGGAGGGGAGTAACTCTCCCCCCTTCCCCTTTCCACTTGCCGCTTCACTTGGAAAATGTGAAAGAGGAGTTCTCTTTCACATTTTCCAGGTTCAAACATTTTATTAAGCCCGTCCTATACTAATAAAAGGAGAAATGATTTGGATTTATGGATTTTTTTTTTGTAAATAAACTCAAAAACTACTGGTGTTTTTTTAGTTTTCCTTATATCAAAGACAAAATAGTATTTAACTAGTACTATATTTGTATCAAATATGAATTGTGAGTACAAATACAAAAAGATAAAATAAAAAGACATACAGGTATGAAAATGGACCCTGCCAGGATTCGAACCTGGATCTTCTGTTCCTAGTCAGATGCGTTATCCGTTACGCCACAAGGTCTTGAATATACGTTTCGAATGTTTCTATCTTAATAGTCGTTCTGTGTAAGCAATGTATGGGGGGGGGGGAGCAACTCCCCCCCCCCCCCCCCTTCCACTTGCCGCTTCACTTAGAAAATGTGAAAGAGGAGTTCTCTTTCACATTTTCCATGTTCAAACATTTTATTAAACCCATCCTATACTAATTTAAGGAGAAATGATTTGGATTTTTGGATTTTTGTTTGTAAATAAACTCAAAAACTACTGGTGTTTTTTTAGTTTTCCTTATATCAAAGACAAAATAGTATTTAACTAGTACTTTATTTGTATCAAATATGAATTGTGAGTACAAATACAAAAAGATAAAATAAAAAGACATACAGGTATGAAAATGGACCATGCCAGGATTCGAACCTGGATCTTCTGATTCCTAGTCAGATGCGTTATCCGTTACGCCACAAGGTCTTGAATATACGTTTCGAACGTTTCTATCTTAATAGTCGTTCTGTGTAAGCAATGTATGGGGGGGAGCAACTCTCCCCCCCCCCCCCCTTCCACTTGCCGCTTCACTTAGAAAATGTGAAAGAGGAGTTCTCTTTCACATTTTCCATGTTCAAACATTTTATTAAACCCATCCTATACTAATTTAAGGAGAAATGATTTGGATTTTTGGATTTTTGTTTGTAAATAAACTCAAAAACTACTGGTGTTTTTTTAGTTTTCCTTATATCAAAGACAAAATAGTATTTAACTAGTACTTTATTTGTATCAAATATGAATTGTGAGTACAAATACAAAAAGATAAAATAAAAAGACATACAGGTATGAAAATGGACCATGCCAGGATTCGAACCTGGATCTTCTGATTCCTAGTCAGATGCGTTATCCGTTACGCCACAAGGTCTTGAATATACGTTTCGAATGTTTCTATCTTAATAGTCGTTCTGTGTAAGCAATGTATGGGGGGGGGGAGCAACTCCCCCCCTCCCCCTTTCCACTTGCCGCTTCACTTAGAAAATGTGAAAGAGGAGTTCTCTTTCACATTTTCCAGGTTCAAACATTTTATTAAGCCCATCCTATACTAATTTAAGGAGAAATGATTTGAATTTTTGGATTTTTGTTTGTAAATAAACTCAAAAACTACTGGTGTTTTTTTAGTTTTCCTTATATCAAAGACAAAATAGTATTTAACTAGTACTATATTTGTATCAAATATGAATTGTGAGTACAAATACAAAAAGATAAAATAAAAAGACATACAGGTATGAAAATGGACCATGCCAGGATTCGAACCTGGATCTTCTGATTCCTAGTCAGATGCGTTATCCGTTACGCCACAAGGTCTTGAATATACGTTTCGAATGTTTCTATCTTAATAGTCGTTCTGTGTAAGCAAGGTATGGGAGGGGAGTAACTCTCCCCCCTTCCCCTTTCCACTAGCCGCTTCACTTGGAAAATGTGAAAGAGGAGTTCTCTTTCACATTTTCCAGGTTCAAACATTTTATTAAGCCCGTCCTATACTAATAAAAGGAGAAATGATTTGGATTTATGGATTTTTTTTTTGTAAATAAACTCAAAAACTACTGGTGTTTTTTTAGTTTTCCTTATATCAAAGACAAAATAGTATTTAACTAGTACTATATTTGTATCAAATATGAATTGTGAGTACAAATACAAAAAGATAAAATAAAAAGACATACAGGTATGAAAATGGACCCTGCCAGGATTCGAACCTGGATCTTCTGATTCCTAGTCAGATGCGTTATCCGTTACGCCACAAGGTCTTGAATATACGTTTCGAATGTTTCTATCTTAATAGTCGTTCTGTGTAAGCAATGTATGGGGGGGGGGGAGCAACTCCCCCCCCCCCTTCCACTTGCCGCTTCACTTAGAAAATGTGAAAGAGGAGTTCTCTTTCACATTTTCCATGTTCAAACATTTTATTAAACCCATCCTATACTAATTTAAGGAGAAATGATTTGGATTTTTGGATTTTTGTTTGTAAATAAACTCAAAAACTACTGGTGTTTTTTTAGTTTTCCTTATATCAAAGACAAAATAGTATTTAACTAGTACTTTATTTGTATCAAATATGAATTGTGAGTACAAATACAAAAAGATAAAATAAAAAGACATACAGGTATGAAAATGGACCATGCCAGGATTCGAACCTGGATCTTCTGATTCCTAGTCAGATGCGTTATCCGTTACGCCACAAGGTCTTGAATATACGTTTCGAACGTTTCTATCTTAATAGTCGTTCTGTGTAAGCAATGTATGGGGGGGAGCAACTCTCCCCCCCCCCCTTCCACTTGCCGCTTCACTTAGAAAATGTGAAAGAGGAGTTCTCTTTCACATTTTCCATGTTCAAACATTTTATTAAACCCATCCTATACTAATTTAAGGAGAAATGATTTGGATTTTTGGATTTTTGTTTGTAAATAAACTCAAAAACTACTGGTGTTTTTTTAGTTTTCCTTATATCAAAGACAAAATAGTATTTAACTAGTACTTTATTTGTATCAAATATGAATTGTGAGTACAAATACAAAAAGATAAAATAAAAAGACATACAGGTATGAAAATGGACCATGCCAGGATTCGAACCTGGATCTTCTGATTCCTAGTCAGATGCGTTATCCGTTACGCCACAAGGTCTTGAATATACGTTTCGAATGTTTCTATCTTAATAGTCGTTCTGTGTAAGCAATGTATGGGGGGGGGGAGCAACTCCCCCCCTCCCCCTTTCCACTTGCCGCTTCACTTAGAAAATGTGAAAGAGGAGTTCTCTTTCACATTTTCCAGGTTCAAACATTTTATTAAGCCCATCCTATACTAATTTAAGGAGAAATGATTTGAATTTTTGGATTTTTGTTTGTAAATAAACTCAAAAACTACTGGTGTTTTTTTAGTTTTCCTTATATCAAAGACAAAATAGTATTTAACTAGTACTTTATTTGTATCAAATATGAATTGTGAGTATAAATACAAAAAGATAAAATAAAAAGACATACAGGTATGAAAATGGACCCTGCCAGG
Organism: Synanthedon andrenaeformis; assembly: GCA_936446665.2. Lineage (NCBI taxonomy): Eukaryota > Metazoa > Arthropoda > Insecta > Lepidoptera > Sesiidae > Synanthedon > Synanthedon andrenaeformis. The sequence continues at coordinate 13,230,853 of OW387776.2, read as the reverse complement.
ATTCGAACCTGGATCTTCTGATTCCTAGTCAGATGCGTTATCCGTTACGCCACAAGGTCTTGAATATACGTTTCGAATGTTTCTATCTTAATAGTCGTTCTGTGTAAGCAAGGTATGGGGGGGAGTAACTCTCCCCCCTTCCCTTTCCACTTGCCGCTTCACTTAGAAAATGTGAATCAAACATTTTATTAAACCCATCCTATACTAATTTAAGGAGAAATGATTTGGATTTTTGGATTTTTCTTCTGATTCGCATCTGATTCCTAGTCAGATGCGTTATCCGTTACGCCACAAGGTCTTGAATATACGTTTCGAACGTTTCTATCTTAATAGTCGTTCTGTGTAAGCAATGTATGGGGGGGGGGGGGGGGAGCAACTCTCCCCCCTCCCCCTTTCCACTTGCCGCTTCACTTAGAAAATGTGAAAGAGGAGTTCTCTTTCATATTTTCCAGGTTCAAACATTTTATTAAGCCCATCCTATACTAATTTAAGGAGAAATGATTTGAATTTTTGGATTTTTGTTTGTAAATAAACTCAAAAACTACTGGTGTTTTTTTAGTTTTCCTTATATCAAAGACAAAATAGTATTTAACTAGTACTTTATTTGTATCAAATATGAATTGTGAGTATAAATACAAAAAGATAAAATAAAAAGACTTACAGGTATGAAAATGGACCCTGCCAGGATTCGAACCTGGATCTTCTGATTCCTAGTCAGATGCGTTATCCGTTACGCCACAAGGTCTTGAATATACGTTTCGAACGTTTCTATCTTAATAGTCGTTCTGTGTAAGCAAGGTATGGGGGGGGGATTAACTCTCCCCCCTTCCCCTTTCCACTTGCCGCTTCACTTGGAAAATGTGAAAGAGGAGTTCTCTTTCACATTTTCCAGGTTCAAACATTTTATTAAACCCATCCTATACTAATATAAGGAGAAATGATTTGGATTTTTGGATTTTTGTTTGTAAATAAACTCAAAAACTACTGGTGTTTTTTTAGTTTTCCTTATATCAAAGACAAAATAGTATTTAACTAGTACTATATTTGTATCAAATATGAATTGTGAGTACAAATACAAAAAGATAAAATAAAAAGACATACAGGTATGAAAATGGACCCTGCCAGGATTCGAACCTGGATCTTCTGATTCCTAGTCAGATGCGTTATCCGTTACGCCACAAGGTCTTGAATATACGTTTCGAACGTTTCTATCTTAATAGTCGTTCTGTGTAAGCAAGGTATGGGGGGGGGATTAACTCTCCCCCCTTCCCCTTTCCACTTGCCGCTTCACTTGGAAAATGTGAAAGAGGAGTTCTCTTTCACATTTTCCAGGTTCAAACATTTTATTAAACCCATCCTATACTAATATAAGGAGAAATGATTTGGATTTTTGGATTTTTGTTTGTAAATAAACTCAAAAACTACTGGTGTTTTTTTAGTTTTCCTTATATCAAAGACAAAATAGTATTTAACTAGTACTATATTTGTATCAAATATGAATTGTGAGTACAAATACAAAAAGATAAAATAAAAAGACATACAGGTATGAAAATGGACCCTGCCAGGATTCGAACCTGGATCTTCTGATTCCTAGTCAGATGCGTTATCCGTTACGCCACAAGGTCTTGAATATACGTTTCGAACGTTTCTATCTTAATAGTCGTTCTGTGTAAGCAATGTATGGGGGGGAGCAACTCTCCCCCCTCCCCCATTCCACTTGCCGCTTCACTTAGAAAATGTGAAAGAGGAGTTCTCTTTCACATTTTCCAGGTTCAAACATTTTATTTAGCCCATCCTATACTAATTTAAGGAGAAATGATTTGGATTTTTGGATTTTTGTTTGTAAATAAACTCAAAAACTACTGGTGTTTTTTTAGTTTTCCTTATATCAAAGACAAAATAGTATTTAACTAGTACTATATTTGTATCAAATATGAATTGTGAGTACAAATACAAAAAGATAAAATAAAAAGACATACAGGTATGAAAATGGACCCTGCCAGGATTCGAACCTGGATCTTCTGATTCCTAGTCAGATGCGTTATCCGTTACGCCACAAGGTCTTGAATATACGTTTCGAACGTTTCTATCTTAATAGTCGTTCTGTGTAAGCAATGTATGGGGGGGGGGAGCAACTCTCCCCCCTCCCCCTTTTCACTTGCCGCTTCACTTAGAAAATGTGAAAGAGGAGTTCTCTTTCACATTTTCCAGGTTCAAACATTTTATTTAGCCCATCCTATACTAATTTAAGGAGAAATGATTTGGATTTTTGGATTTTTGTTTGTAAATAAACTCAAAAACTACTGGTGTTTTTTTAGTTTTCCTTATATCAAAGACAAAATAGTATTTAACTAGTACTATATTTGTATCAAATATGAATTGTGAGTACAAATACAAAAAGATAAAATAAAAAGACATACAGGTATGAAAATGGACCCTGCCAGGATTCGAACCTGGATCTTCTGATTCCTAGTCAGATGCGTTATCCGTTACGCCACAAGGTCTTGAATATACGTTTCGAATGTTTCTATCTTAATAGTCGTTCTGTGTAAGCAATGTATGGGGGGGGGGAGCAACTCTCCCCCTTCCCCTTTCCACTTGCCGCTTCACTTAGAAAATGTGAAAGAGGGGTTCTCTTTTACATTTTCCAGGTTCAAACATTTTATTAAGCCCATCCTATACTAATTTAAGGAGAAATGATTTGAATTTTTGGAATTTTGTTTGTAAATAAACTCAAAAACTACTGGTGTTTTTTTAGTTTTCCTTATATCAAAGACAAAATAGTATTTAACTGGTACTTTATTTGTATCAAATATGAATTGTGAGTATAAATACAAAAAGATAAAATAAAAAGACATACAGGTATGAAAATGGACCCTGCCAGGATTCGAACCTGGATCTTCTGATTCCTAGTCAGATGCGTTATCCGTTACGCCACAAGGTCTTGAATATACGTTTCGAATGTTTCTATCTTAATAGTCGTTCTGTGTAAGCAAGGTATGGGGGGGAGTAACTCTCCCCCCTTCCCCTTTTCCACTTGCCGCTTCACTTGGAAAATGTGAAAGAGGAGTTCTCTTTCACATTTTCCAGGTTCAAACATTTTTTAAACCCATCCTATACTAATTTAAGGAGAAATGATTTGGATTTTTGGATTTTTGTTTGTAAATAAACTCAAAAACTACTGGTGTTTTTTTAGTTTTCCTTATATCAAAGACAAAATAGTATTTAACTAGTACTATATTTGTATCAAATATGAATTGTGAGTACAAATACAAAAAGATAAAATAAAAAGACATACAGGTATGAAAATGGCCCCTGCCAGGATTCGAACCTGGATCTTCTGATTCCTAGTCAGATGCGTTATCCGTTACGCCACAAGGTCTTCAATATACGTTTCGAATGTTTCTATCTTAATAGTCGTTCTGTGTAAGCAAGGTATGGGGGGGGGGAGCAACTCTCCCCCCTCCCCCTTTCCACTTGCCGCTTCACTTAGAAAATGTGAAAGAGGAGTTCTCTTTCACATTTTCCAGGTTCAAACATTTTATTTAGCCCATCCTATACTAATTTAAGGAGAAATGATTTGGATTTTTGGATTTTTGTTTGTAAATAAACTCAAAAACTACTGGTGTTTTTTTAGTTTTCCTTATATCAAAGACAAAATAGTATTTAACTAGTACTATATTTGTATCAAATATGAATTGTGAGTACAAATACAAAAAGATAAAATAAAAAGACATACAGGTATGAAAATGGACCCTGCCAGGATTCGAACCTGGATCTTCTGATTCCTAGTCAGATGCGTTATCCGTTACGCCACAAGGTCTTGAATATACGTTTCGAATGTTTCTATCTTAATAGTCGTTCTGTGTAAGCAATGTATGGGGGGGGGAGCAACTCTCCCCCTTCCCCTTTCCACTTGCCGCTTCACTTAGAAAATGTGAAAGAGGGGTTCTCTTTCACATTTTCCAGGTTCAAACATTTTATTAAGCCCATCCTATACTAATTTAAGGAGAAATGATTTGAATTTTTGGAATTTTGTTTGTAAATAAACTCAAAAACTACTGGTGTTTTTTTAGTTTTCCTTATATCAAAGACAAAATAGTATTTAACTGGTACTTTATTTGTATCAAATATGAATTGTGAGTATAAATACAAAAAGATAAAATAAAAAGACATACAGGTATGAAAATGGACCCTGCCAGGATTCGAACCTGGATCTTCTGATTCCTAGTCAGATGCGTTATCCGTTACGCCACAAGGTCTTGAATATACGTTTCGAACGTTTCTATCTTAATAGTCGTTCTGTGTAAGCAATGTATGGGGGGGAGCAACTCTCCCCCCTCCCCCATTCCACTTGCCGCTTCACTTAGAAAATGTGAAAGAGGAGTTCTCTTTCACATTTTCCAGGTTCAAACATTTTATTTAGCCCATCCTATACTAATTTAAGGAGAAATGATTTGGATTTTTGGGTTTTTGTTTGTAAATAAACTCAAACACTACTGGTGTTTTTTTAGTTTTCCTTATATCAAAGACAAAATAGTATTTAACTAGTACTATATTTGTATCAAATATGAATTGTGAGTACAAATACAAAAAGATAAAATAAAAAGACATACAGGTATGAAAATGGACCCTGCCAGGATTCGAACCTGGATCTTCTGATTCCTAGTCAGATGCGTTATCCGTTACGCCACAAGGTCTTGAATATACGTTTCGAACGTTTCTATCTTAATAGTCGTTCTGTGTAAGCAATGTATGGGGGGGGGGAGCAACTCTCCCCCCTCCCCCTTTCCACTTGCCGCTTCACTTAGAAAATGTGAAAGAGGAGTTCTCTTTCATATTTTCCAGGTTCAAACATTTTATTAAGCCCATCCTATACTAATTTAAGGAGAAATGATTTGAATTTTTGGATTTTTGTTTGTAAATAAACTCAAAAACTACTGGTGTTTTTTTAGTTTTCCTTATATCAAAGACAAAATAGTATTTAACTAGTACTTTATTTGTATCAAATATGAATTGTGAGTATAAATACAAAAAGATAAAATAAAAAGACATACAGGTATGAAAATGGACCCTGCCAGGATTCGAACCTGGATCTTCTGATTCCTAGTCAGATGCGTTATCCGTTACGCCACAAGGTCTTGAATATACGTTTCGAATGTTTCTATCTTAATAGTCGTTCTGTGTAAGCAATGTATGGGGGGGGGGGGAGCAACTCTCCCCCCTCCCCCTTTCCACTTGCCGCTTCACTTAGAAAATGTGAAAGAGGAGTTCTCTTTCACATTTTCCAGGTTCTAACATTTTATTAAGCCCATCCTATACTAATTTAAGGAGAAATGATTTGGATTTTTGGATTTTTGTTTGTAAATAAACTCAAAAACTACTGGTGTTTTTTTAGTTTTCCTTATATCAAAGACAAAATAGTATTTAACTAGTACTATATTTGTATCAAATATGAATTGTGAGTACAAATACAAAAAGATAAAATAAAAAGACATACAGGTATGAAAATGGACCCTGCCAGGATTCGAACCTGGATCTTCTGATTCCTAGTCAGATGCGTTATCCGTTACGCCACAAGGTCTTGAATATACGTTTCGAATGTTTCTATCTTAATAGTCGTTCTGTGTAAGCAATGTATGGGGGGGGGGAGCAACTCTCCCCCCTCCCCCTTTCCACTTGCCGCTTCACTTAGAAAATGTGAAAGAGGAGTTCTCTTTCACATTTTCCAGGTTCAAACATTTTATTAAACCCATCCTATACTAATTTAAGGAGAAATGATTTGAATTTTTGGAATTTTGTTTGTAAATAAACTCAAAAACTACTGGTGTTTTTTTAGTTTTCCTTATATCAAAGACAAAATAGTATTTAACTAGTACTATATTTGTATCAAATATGAATTGTGAGTACAAATACAAAAAGATAAAATAAAAAGACATACAGGTATGAAAATGGACCCTGCCAGGATTCGAACCTGGATCTTCTGATTCCTAGTCAGATGCGTTATCCGTTACGCCACAAGGTCTTGAATATACGTTTCGAATGTTTCTATCTTAATAGTCGTTCTGTGTAAGCAATGTATGGGGGGGGGGCAGCAACTCTCCCCCCTCCCCCTTTCCACTTGCCGCTTCACTTAGAAAATGTGAAAGAGGAGTTCTCTTTCACATTTTCCAGGTTCAAACATTTTATTAAACCCATCCTATACTAATTTAAGGAGAAATGATTTGAATTTTTGGAATTTTGTTTGTAAATAAACTCAAAAACTACTGGTGTTTTTTTAGTTTTCCTTATATCAAAGACAAAATAGTATTTAACTAGTACTTTATTTGTATCAAATATGAATTGTGAGTATAAATACAAAAAGATAAAATAAAAAGACATACAGGTATGAAAATGGACCCTGCCAGGATTCGAACCTGGATCTTCTGATTCCTAGTCAGATGCGTTATCCGTTACGCCACAAGGTCTTGAATATACGTTTCGAATGTTTCTATCTTAATAGTCGTTCTGTGTAAGCAATGTATGGGGGGGGGGGGAGCAACTCTCCCCCCTCCCCCTTTCCACTTGCCGCTTCACTTAGAAAATGTGAAAGAGGAGTTCTCTTTCACATTTTCCAGGTTCTAACATTTTATTAAGCCCATCCTATACTAATTTAAGGAGAAATGATTTGGATTTTTGGATTTTTGTTTGTAAATAAACTCAAAAACTACTGGTGTTTTTTTAGTTTTCCTTATATCAAAGACAAAATAGTATTTAACTAGTACTATATTTGTATCAAATATGAATTGTGAGTACAAATACAAAAAGATAAAATAAAAAGACATACAGGTATGAAAATGGACCCTGCCAGGATTCGAACCTGGATCTTCTGATTCCTAGTCAGATGCGTTATCCGTTACGCCACAAGGTCTTGAATATACGTTTCGAATGTTTCTATCTTAATAGTCGTTCTGTGTAAGCAATGTATGGGGGGGGGGCAGCAACTCTCCCCCCTCCCCCTTTCCACTTGCCGCTTCACTTAGAAAATGTGAAAGAGGAGTTCTCTTTCACATTTTCCAGGTTCAAACATTTTTTAAACCCATCCTATACTAATTTAAGGAGAAATGATTTGGATTTTTGGATTTTTGTTTGTAAATAAACTCAAAAACTACTGGTGTTTTTTTAGTTTTCCTTATATCAAAGACAAAATAGTATTTAACTAGTACTATATTTGTATCAAATATGAATTGTGAGTACAAATACAAAAAGATAAAATAAAAAGACATACAGGTATGAAAATGGACCCTGCCAGGATTCGAACCTGGATCTTCTGATTCCTAGTCAGATGCGTTATCCGTTACGCCACAAGGTCTTGAATATACGTTTCGAATGTTTCTATCTTAATAGTCGTTCTGTGTAAGCAATGTATGGGGGGGGGGCAGCAACTCTCCCCCCTCCCCCTTTCCACTTGCCGCTTCACTTAGAAAATGTGAAAGAGGAGTTCTCTTTCACATTTTCCAGGTTCAAACATTTTTTAAACCCATCCTATACTAATTTAAGGAGAAATGATTTGGATTTTTGGATTTTTGTTTGTAAATAAACTCAAAAACTACTGGTGTTTTTTTAGTTTTCCTTATATCAAAGACAAAATAGTATTTAACTAGTACTATATTTGTATCAAATATGAATTGTGAGTACAAATACAAAAAGATAAAATAAAAAGACATACAGGTATGAAAATGGACCCTGCCAGGATTCGAACCTGGATCTTCTGATTCCTAGTCAGATGCGTTATCCGTTACGCCACAAGGTCTTGAATATACGTTTCGAATGTTTCTATCTTAATAGTCGTTCTGTGTAAGCAAGGTATGGGGGGGGAGCAACTCTCCCCCCTCCCCCTTTCCACTTGCCGCTTCACTTAGAAAATGTGAAAGAGGAGTTCTCTTTCACATTTTCCAGGTTCAAACATTTTATTAAGCCCATCCTATACTAATTTAAGGAGAAATGATTTGGATTTTTGTTTGTAAATAAACTCAAAAACTACTGGTGTTTTTTTAGTTTTCCTTATATCAAAGACAAAATAGTATTTAACTAGTACTATATTTGTATCAAATATGAATTGTGAGTACAAATACAAAAAGATAAAATAAAAAGACATACAGGTATGAAAATGGACCCTGCCAGGATTCGAACCTGGATCTTCTGATTCCTAGTCAGATGCGTTATCCGTTACGCCACAAGGTCTTGAATATACGTTTCGAATGTTTCTATCTTAATAGTCGTTCTGTGTATGCAAGGTATGGGGGGGGGAGCAACTCTCCCCCTTCCCCTTTCCACTTGCCGCTTCACTTGGAAAATGTGAAAGTGGAGTTCTCTTTCACATTTTTCAGATTCAAACATTTTATTAAACCCATCCTATACTTAATATAAGGAGAAATGATTTGGATTTTTTGAACCTAGTACAAACGTACAAACGTTTGCACTTAAAAAAAATCGATTCCTCGAATTGGGTTTCCTTCGTAATATACTTACGAAAATTTAGATTTTTTCAAACAAACGAATCTTTCAGTGGTTTTGATGGGTACAAATGACTGGGAATCTATCCCCGCTCGCAGATTTTGATTATCTGGTTTTTGAATATTTTGAACATTTAATAACTCCGAACCCATTGGGATACAAACGAATCTCTTGGTGGTACAAATGGGAACAAACGACTAGGAATCTATCCCCGCTAGCAAATTTTGATTTCCTCTAAAATATAACAAATTTACCATTTTTACACTTTTTGAAATGCCCCTAACTTCCAACCCTTTGGCGTACAAACGAAAAGAAAATTAGTACAAACAAGTACATACCGAGTACAAACGTAGGTATGCATTTAAAAAAAAATCGTTTCCTTCAAGTCGGGTTCTTAGTATTGTCGCGCGGTAGGTTTCCAACGGCGACACTGACTAGATTTAGTAAGAAGGAAAGAAGAAATCTAATAGTTGGGCGCCAGTGTAGCCTACCACAGGAAATAAAACGGCGTGATCAGATATAATTAAATATATTATACGCTCGGCGGTAGGCAACACAAATTTGTGTAGGTCGTGGGTGGTCGGCCTATCTGTCTCCTCTACGCAGTGCAGGCACTCCCCTGTATGTTCCAGCCGACGAAGGTGGTAGATGTGGCGTGATGTCGTGGTGGTGTGTGTCCTGCCGATGCGCGTAGGAACGATGGTGATAGGTGGCGGTGGCTGGTTTGCAGCAGGCAGACGGATCTAACACAATCCGAAGCTGGCCGTCTATGATGGTATAAAAAGTAACCCGGGGGGACGCTTGACCCGGGGGACGCTTTGACCGCAGGATACTCTGCCCGTAGGATTTTTGGCCCGGGGGATACTGGTGCCCGTAGGATTTTGTGCCCGTAGGATTTTGTGAACGTAGGATTTTCCTGAAATCATCAGTACCACAGGATTACGCTCTGGTACATCTACCCTCCGATCTGGATACTCCACGACGGCAACAGGAAGAAATTACCTGCTTAACAGCAGTTGCATTGCCGCAGTGTTGCATAACCAGAACGCATAGTTTACAAAATAATAAATATGAAAATAAATAAAGCAATATGAAAAATTATATTTTATATATAAAAATTATATTATATTTTATTATTTTTTATATATAAAAAATTATTTAAGCGTATGACAAGGAAATAAAAAAAATAAGCTACAGAAATTGTGTGCCATTTAAAACTTACCCTAACGCGGGAGATTCAAATACTAAGCCTCACAATTAAATTTAAAAAAACGTCGAATATAGCCTTTTAGTTTCAATTAATTCCCACGACTCAACTAATGCGCTGAGGAACGTGGACTTCTTCGTGCTTAGCTTATATAAGACTGCCTGTCGCAGAAAATAAAATCTAACCGTCACCAGCGCGTAATCTTTTCATCTACCGCAACTTACCGATGCAGATGCACTCCGGGAGTATAAATTTTAAAATATAATTTATTAATTTTTTTTATTATTATTTATATGTAACGCTTCGTTACAGTATTTTGAAAATTTCGTATCTCCGAACCCATTGAGGTACAAACAAAAAAAAAGTTGGTACAAACCAGTACATACTGAGTTCAAACGTATGCATTTAAAAAAAAAAGATTACTCCATGTCGGGTTCCAGGTTCACACAGCTAAAATTATCAGGCTGTAACATTAGGATATCTATACTTACTAATATTATAAAGAGAGAAAATTTGTATTTTTGTATGTTTGTAATGAATAAACTATAAAACTACAGGGCCGATTTTAAAAATTCTTTCACCTATAGAGATCTTTGTTATAAGCTAGTAACTTAGGTTATATATTATAAAAGATACGTGCACGAAGTCGCATGCAAAAGCTAGTATAAATTACCATATTAGTGTTCAAGGTAGCAGTTCAGCACCTTCTATAAACTCATAGCTACCATACGCAACACGATATCATGACATGCATTGACGCTTCACCAGTCAGATTATAATACATATAACGCATCTGTAAGTACATTAGAAAAAATAATTATGAAAAAATTGTATGCGATTTTTTATTATTTCTTAAAAATTCTAACAATTTTTTTTTTAAAACTAGTAGTCATTGGGGGATTTATATTATGTAATGCCACTAAAATTATATTTTTTCTATGAAGCTCTAGGTTGCTTGCTCGAAATTATAATAATAATAATAATAATAATAAGAACAATAAAATTAATTATTTAGTTTTTGTCTACTGTTATAACTGGAATGTCAATGAATAAATAAATATTGAATGTATTTACCTATATGTATATATATATATTGTTGCGGAGAGAAAGAGAGATGTGGACAGGGACTTTAATTAATTAACATGTGAGTTATTGTTTATTATACACTTAAAAATATTTGTATAACTAATTATCTTAAAAATTCTAGAAAAGTTATTACAAAATAAAGCAATTATATATTGATTAAAATTAAAAATGTATTGTTTATTAAGCCGGACGAAAACACGGGCACCTGCTAGTATAATAATAATAAAATATTTATTTCAAAACACTAGTTACAAATAGGATAGATTTTGCCCCTTACACTAAGCTCAGCTTGTATCATAGGAATCAACCAGTAATTGACAATTAAGGTAAGATTCTAGCGAATAAGTATTTAAATTAATCAAAGCACAAAGCCCAAACAAGTCAGAATTACTTTGTATGACCTCGTGTAGGTAAATGTATGTGAGTTCTGCAAGTAGGTGTGGAGTATGTGTATGACTCTACATGTAGTGTATGTATGTACATGTGTGCATAATATATATGTCGTGTATGTGTGTGTGCGTCGTGTGTGGGTGCAAAACTGTATTCGTGAGTTGAAATCAATATGTAGTATGAAATCAAGAGGCAAGCAAACAACAAAAGGAAGAGAATCATGGCACAAAATATAGCAATATTTATCTTTAAAGATAACTTAAGTAAGAGTTTCTAATATTCGACAACTCATATCTATTAATGAACATATCTTGTAAGTACAACAATAACATATGTAGGAAAATACTTCAAATAGTGTCTTGTGTTGTGGTCTTATTATATTACTTACTTCGCCGTGTACCCACATATACAGTTATAAGCACATAAATTCAATAAAACTATGCCTAACTGCGTTTTAAAATGGTGTGAAATCCAGTCTGCAAAAAATAAAAAGTAGGATATAAATAAAAGAAAATTGAGGTTATAGCTTGGCACACAAAATCTCAATATAGTAAACGTCCGATCGCTACCAAACTTCACAGGAACATCCGCTCCACTAATCTAAAGATTGTCTGAAAGTTTCATCAAAATCGGCTCAGCGGTTTAGAGTCTATAGGAGACATACGGAGATATACGAGTACACACACACATCGCCTTCCTTACATATTATAAAATAAAGTCCTCCGCCGCGTCTGTCTGTCTGTCTGTTCGCGATAAACTCAAAAACTACTGCACCGATTTTCATACTGTTTTTCACCAATGGATAGAGTGGTTCTCGAGGAAGGTTTTAATACTTATATAATTTGTTAAGTTTTTGTATACATTTTTGTATACATTGAGGAGGTGTCGGAAAAAATAAGTCGCCTGGGAGCTTTCAACGAAAATGCTGCCTAAACCCTTTAAGATATAACAAAATAATGTATGGTGGAATTGTGTATCTTATATAGGTCTACAGAAAAGTCCGCGATGACATATGTCTATCTCTTAAGGATAACATACTATTAAAAAATGGGCAATTATAAATCGCTAATTACATAAATACGGTATTAATCCTTATCATTTTAAATAAGTTAGTTGGCTGAAGCATTTCTTAAAGATTATTTTTTCACACATGCAAATTAAATGAATACCTTAGGAGATATAGCAAAACTAAAATAATGCACAACGAAATTAATTTCGTGTCGCCGTGTTTCGCCCGCGCGGCCCCGTCGAAAAGGTCATTCGCGTACTGTGGGACGAAAAGGTCATTCGCATCTCATAAATGTTTTTATCAAATCGATGGTATTGACCATTTAGCGATTGGAATAGGTTTAGGAAGACTTGAATTACATAATGACTATCTTTTTTTTTTCTTCATTATTTCTATTTTTATATGACTAAAGTAGTTACTACAGAATTACCTCAAACTAGCAGCATTATATATTTCTTTTTTTGATGATTTTATGTATTTTACTGTTCAGAGTGATTACAGAGTGTTATATATTTTTGAAAAGGTTGTCTTTTCGGGAATGGAAATTGATTATCAGAATACGAATAAATGTATATGCACAGACCGTCACATATTTTTAAAGAAAAGCCTTCCGTTTTTTGTAAAATTTAACTTCTAATAGAGTTTTATACCTTTCCGCTGTCCTCCGCCGCTGATTTATCGGCCTTAATTGATTGATCACATTACACTGAAGTAGAAAAAAGTAAAATTGGCTGCTGCTTCTCTGCATTTCTATGCTTTTTAGCGGCAAACGTGACTTAAGTCAAAACGTCAAACAAACTGAAAACACTATTTAGCGCACTTTTTCTCAAGTTCTATTAAAAACAAATAATTTTTGCATTACTCGATATTTACCAGACGTGTATACTCAAAAGAAAAATCTCTATAATGGGCAAAAAAAAATATATTGTCACAGTATGGTCGAAGATAAGGCAAAGATAAAAAATAAATTATCAAACTTTTCTCAGGGTATTTTTTTTATTTTTTCAAGTTGCATTAGTTTTGTGGTTGATAACTAATCATAAAAAGTGGTTTTTGCACACCAAACTTTTAATGGTTTTAATTTCTCACATTTGTATTGCACTCAGACCTTATGGTAAAATAGGTACCTACTATAAAATGCGTGGTATTTTCATTAATGTCATCAGAAGCTCACCAAGCTTTTAATAATATATCATTACTTTCATTAAGGGGTTTGCTGGTAATTTTGTTCATCATCCTAACGGTGACACAGAAATTCAATAAAATGAGTGAGTTTACAATTTCTAAACGTGATTTGTGCAACTATTTAATTAATAATGGAAAAGAAATGGAAGATCTTCGAAAGTTTCTACACGAGAAAATCCAAAATAATAAACGAGTTTCCAAAGAACGGACGAAGTGGGATTGGAAGCGCATAGTTCATTATTGAGCTTTTACCGCCAGGCAAAACCATTGTTTCGGATCTCTACTGCCACAAGCTGATGAGACTCAAGCAAGAAATACGGAAAAACGGCCGTAATTGATCAACAGAAAGGGTGTGGTTTTTCATGATAACGCCCATCTTTAACCACTCAGTAAATATTGACAGCTTAACTAGGAAGTGTTATTTTATTGCATGCTTCATACTCTGACCTTGCACTCTCAAATTTTCGCCAGTTTCGGTCTCTTCAGCGTGATTTTAAACGACTTGCTATATTTATAAAATATGTAAACTGGGGCCCTAGCCAAGATGCAAACGCAGTGCTTTCTACAGTCGTAAACGCTACGCTACGCTACGGACAAAGCTTTGTGATTGGTCAAAATTTTATGTGGGCGTTACAACAACCAATCACCGGGCTTTATTTTGTTCGCTCCGTAAAGTTCGCTAGGGAGCGTTTTCTTTAATGTACGTCTTGGCTAGGGCCCCCTGGTATGTAGGCTACATTTTTATAGACGTGTTGACTAAATTCCATTCGTAACGCGTCCATATTTCGGGACACCCCGTCCTGCTCCTGCGCATCACCCCTCTTAGTCCGGGCAAGGAAAAAAAGTTTGTATGGAAAAATTACATTAAATCTTACAGAAGGTTTTATTTTGTAGTTTGATTAAATATTAGCTTGTAAATGGTATTTTCGATTTTTTCACAGGGTGACGTTCCGGATGTTTTTTTAAATGCCGTTTGAATGTTAAATTTTCAATATTTGAATGAGAGTAAATACTACAGGGGTGACTTTTTTATTGAGGGACTTATAATAAATATTAGTAATAAAATCCAAAAAATCCACCTATTTTTCTTAAAAATAGGTGGTTTTTTGGTCTCAAAGGTTTTAAATAAAATAGAAAAAATATAACTCTAAAATAAAAACCCGACAATCGGTGATTTTTCACTATAACATATATTTATTTATGGAAAACTATACCATAAATTTTCACTCGGGTGACTACTATGGTTTTTTTTTAAACCGTTATTTTTGTTTTTTATACATATGAGTAAATCTACAGAATTTATTTTATGCAAATAAAATAATAATTGATAATTTGTCTCAAAATGAAATTATCACCTGAAAATACAAACACTGTTTCTAGTATTTGCAAAAAATAGTAATGAAATATTTATCGAGGGGAAAGGGTAAAGCGGGCGGTGAGGTAGGACGCTGCCCTTGTCAATGCGGTCCGATTCAAGTTTCAACATGTACGTCGACTTCTAACACGGTTATCAGTACTTATCACAGTTCGCGTCTTTACTGTCACTTTTAAGTACATTGCTTCTTGTGTTCGATTACAGCTGCAACGTACCTCACTATACAAAGAAATGAAGTAGCGTACTCGAATTTTTGTGGCAAGATCGCAAATATCGAATTGCATAGTGAAAGTTAGCAAATGAATGCCACGTAATTGTAACCGTAGTACACTCTTACGGATTAATTTATTTTACTTTTCATTCTCAAAGCATACCGAAGTATGAATGCGTATAGTCATTGCATTGGATTGTTTTGTAGTAGAAAGGCTAATCGGCAACTCCGTTCTTTTCCGATGGTTTGAGATGGCATACAAAAAAATTTATATTGTTTTATTATTTCGAATCATAAAAAATACCTATAGAAGTTGAATTCGACAAACTTACTATGAAACCCGCGTTAACCGCTAACTACAAATTTCTAACTTTTTGGGGAAAATGACCGATATTTGAAGTAGTGTATCTCGGGATCTATTTGACATACAGAGCTGCAGAAGCACTTAAATTTTAGAAATTTTTATCTTCTTGAAGATTGTGTAAGATGACTTTTCCGTAGAATGCACTTTTCAGAAGTTATAAGCGAAAAAAAGTCTGAAAATTTCTAACTTTTTGGACAAAATGGCCCATTTTTGAAGTAGTGTATCTGGGGATCTGTTAGACAGATCTGTTAGCTGTTGTTGCACTCAAATTGTAGCAAATTTTATGTCTTGTCTAAGTGCAGGCAAACCTCACATAACATACCCGTCGTTGTAATTTATTATAATAAACAGTTGGTAATTGTAATTGTATAAAGTTTTTCTGCCATAGGTATTAGCTGAGGTTCCTCCACCACTTCGCCACTGTGACTTCAATATTGATTATAATAGTTAATAAGATAATAATGAAAATTATTAATATAAATGAAATTGGAGTGTCTGTTTGTAATATTGAAGAACCTAAAAGAATCAACTGTTAGGCGGAACGAAGTTCGCCGGGTCAGCTAGTAATTAATAAACTTTATATAGCGTGTTTTTGACCGGGACTACCGGTTGACCTTAGATCATGCTCTAACCGCGCGCTCTCCACCCTCTCACTCGAAAACGATTCAACGTTTAAAAATTTTTTTGAAACAAAAGTTGTAGGGAATTTAATCCTCTACAATATTGATAATAAATACAAATAGCGAAAACCCCATAGAAAACGAGATATTTGCAAAAAAAACAGGAGGGGGTAGCCAAATAAGGGGGAGGAAGGGTCTCAAAGGTCGGCTTGGGAGAGAATTTAGATAAGATTTTGAAGTATTAGATAAATATGGCCAAAAATAATTTAATTTAAAATTTCAGACGAAGCCGGGTGTAGCACCAGTCCAGCGCCATATCCAACAACATATTGCACGTCTATGTACTACTTAGGACAGGGAAGTTATAGGTTTTTCAATTTTTTACAGGTGAAGTCGGGTGAGGATAATAGTGGTCCCTCCAAGTTGGGAAAACAGATGTTAATTTTCCAAACCTGACGGCGTGTCTCACAGAATTTTAGCGCTATTGGTTGTGGAGATATTAGCTTTTTAAGATCTTAATTTTAAATTCTGTGGACACGTCCGGCTGCAGGCAGTAGTATGGTAGCAGTGTAGCCGCGGGTCAACTTAGAGTGGAACACAAATTTTCTCCCGAAGTGTCCCGGCTCCCGCCCGAGTCCGATTCCGGAGCTGCTTGTGTCATCGGATAGAGTGGCAAAAGTTGAATAAGTGGTGGTGGTGTTTTCCTCCTTCGGTGATCCTGGACTTCAGGGTAAGCAAAAGACTCGTCGAACCAGCCCAGTTAACAGGACCCCTCAGTATGAAAAAGTTTGGTGCCCTATAACACTGGTCCTCAATGTCCAAAAATTACAATTTTTTCAATATCCCCACTTTTTGCGATGGGCTATCAGATGGTATATGCCTTTTTGATAAAAATGAGGATTTGAGGATTTTGACTTAAAATAATTTTACGTAAATAAAATTTCACAATTTTGTCCCGATTTCTGTATAAAATGTTTTGGGCTGTATCTTTGTGGTTTCTTGGCTGATCTTCTTGGTTTTTTCGCCAAAAAATAGAGGAGGAAACACTCTGTAACACACTGTTGATTACTACCGCGCGACTTTTTCCTTGAGGAGACACAGATTCCCGAAATCAGGGCAGTTTTCGGGAAATTTTAATCTTGCGATATCTCCGAAACTACTGGTCTGATTTGAACGATTTTTCTCCGGTGCACTCGCCTGGTCGTTCTTCTTTTTATGGTTACCTTTCGTGCTTCCGCGGAGGCCCACTAAGGGTTCCCACCAGTGGGGACCGGCAGAATTTCGGCTATGCCGTGGAAGCCGAAGTCGGGAAAAATCCGAATTTCATCTTGCGACAGAAGTCCAGCTGTCGAATGGCATCAAGAAAAGCAGTTGTTGCAACTGAAGAATCGAAGGCGTTTGTGTTTTGTGTCCTTTGAACTTAGATTGTAATAGTCGCGTACACCCTACATTTGTGTTTAAACAAAAATTTTTTTTTGTCCCAAACCTATGTACTATATGGACTTAATAAAGTTATGTTACTCATAATATAATACATATATTTTCTGTACAACGAAATTATTTAATCTTTATTACTTATTAAATAAAGACTAAATAATTTATTATTATTTGCTTGCACTTAATCTTAATAAGTATTTTAACAATAATATTCACATCTCATATCCGGCCCTGTATTTTGGCAAATAATATTCACATCTCAAATCCGGCCCTGTCCGTTTTTACACGTGTTAAAATTTTGACTCGCAAAAGAATAATGTCGTTGTCTCTATCTAACATCGTGATTTATCTCAATGAAGAAAGAGATGGCATGCGCTACACGACGTTTGTTTTTAGTTTTTTTACTGCCGTTAAGACAAAGAAGTTTGTTTTTGCTTACAACATTCAATTAGTTTGACACAGATGTGACACAGTCAATTACCAACCAATGAGAACACTTTACAATAACAGAATACGCCAATAAGAAATAAAAATACGTATTAAGATGGCAATGAAAACAAACTATTTTTAGTAAATGTGCAAATTGGAGGACCATTTTTTTGTAAGGGCGCATCCTGTCTTGTTTAACATATCACTGTTCGTACCTCTAGTTTTGAGGTGTATAACGCCGATTTGGCCTTGAATTATTAGGCTGATTTCCCCGCGCCACCCTCTACAAGAGATCGACCGCACAGAGATGGCAAAGAGTAGTATGGAGACTAGACGACAAAGGCACGACATAGTCGACTGAGCCTACTTTACTGCAAATACCTACAAATATATAATTATTTACAATGTAGAGGGATAATTCAGTAACAATGAAGTGTGTTTTGTTATTTAGGTAGTAAATTATGTTACCTAGTAAAATTTTTTACCCGTCTGCGCCACAACGAGGGTTATGTTTTTAGAGTGTATAGCGGCGCGCTCCCGGCTTCGCCCGGGGTGTATTTTTTCTAAAATAAACCTAGCCTAAATTACTCCTTATTACATCAGCTACCTGCCAATAAAAGTCCCGTCAAAATCGGTCCAGCCATTTCAGAGATTAGCCGGAACAAACAAACAGACAGACAGACGAAAATTGTAAAAAATGTTATTTTGGATGTTATTTTGGATTTTTTCTAAAATAAACGTAGCCTAAGTTACTCCTTATTAAATCAGCTACCTGCCAATAAAAGTGCCGTCAAATCGGTCCAGCCATTTCAGAGATTAGCCGGAACAAACAAACAGACAGACAGACGAAAATTGTAAATTTTTTTATTTTGGATGTTATTTTGGATTTTTTCTAAAATAAACGTAGCCTAAATTACTCCTTATTACATCAGCTACCTGCCAATAAAAGTCCCGTCAAAATCGGTCCAGCCATTTCAGAGATTAGCCGGAACAAACAAACAGACAGACGAAAATTGTAAAAAATGTTATTTTGGATGTTATTTTGGAATTTTTCTAAAATAAACGTAGCCTAAGTTACTCCTTATTAAATCAGCTACCTGCCAATAAAAGTGCCGTCAAAATCGGTCCAGCCATTTCAGAGATTAGCCGGAACAAACAAACAGACAGACAGACGAATATTGTAAAAAATGTTATTTTGGATGTTATTTTGGATTTTTTCTAAAATAAACGTAGCCTAAGTTACTCCTTATTAAATCAGCTACCTGCCAATAAAAGTCCCGTCAAAATCGGTTCAGCCATTTCAGAGATTAGCCGGAACAAACAGACACCCAGACAGACAAAAATTTGGTTTGGTTATGTGGTTGGTTTATTTTGGTGTATGTACTCATATATGGTGTATGTACGTATATAAATATATTCATATGCATGTAGTAAAAAACGGTTATTTCAATATTACAAAGAGACACTCCATTTTTATTTATATGTATAGATGTATGTATATTTCTTTATACGAATATAAAATATATGGTAAAAGAGCCAAACAACTGTTTTTATCAAAACTAACATTTTTTTTAATTTTCAGTAAAAATTGAGTTTTCGCACCAACCGTGCAATTTTCGCGTGGTACGTTTTGTTTGGGTAACGCTAATGCTGGCTGTAATAATTTATTTATTTTTTATTTATTTTTTTAAATTCACCAAGTGAGTGAAGTGACAAGAAATTGAGACAAAAAGTGTTTTTTTTTTTTTCATTTTGCAAAAGATTACGAACTTTTTAGAGCGAGAATCTTGCTTCTTCAATTTTTTTAAAAAATCTATCGAGTGGGACAAAAAAGCGGCTGAGTGGATTAAATGGAAACTGTGGGGCTTTTTTGGGTATATTGAACTGTAAAAGGCACACTTAACATTTATTATTTTCTCCATATTTTTGATTCAGCGCTTGATTTTTCTAAACGCTATCAAAAGCCCTTTTTATAATTTTTAAAATTCATGTAAATAGAAATTAAAAAAAAAAAACAAACATTCTTGTAGAAAATTTATTCACGTTTTCATTTTGTTTTCGTTTTGTCTTGTCTTTTGCCATGTCTAATTGTTTTGGTTTTGGGTGTTATTATTATTAATTGTATAATTTTAAAGGAGGGGGGGAGTAAGGGGGAAGCGGAGGGGGGCTGAGAGGATGGTGTTGATAGATTACCCTCATTAAGGCCTTTCAAATGATACCTAACATGGGGGGTCTATTTGTAACCGTTGACCATGGTTACAATAGACAGCAATTGACCAAATTTCAAATTTGCCATTTGGTCTATAATAAATTTTAAATTCGTCTTCCTGAAACATCTCAGATGACTCCAAACACAACCCGGCTGTGACGCGCCGTTTCCGAGTTACGGTCGGGGGGGTCCGAAGGGGGCGTCAAATTTTTTTATCTCGTCGAGACGTCCCCGATGAGCACAAACACGGCCCGGCTGTGACGCGCCGTTTACGAGTTACGGTCGGGGGGTCCAAGGAGGGGGCTGTTAAAAATTTTTGGTGCCCCGGTAGACCGGATGACACTTTCCTTGGTGACTACCGATCACCCTCTATGACATTCCGCAAACGCCACCCTTCTATCCCTCATAGTTTCCGAGAACCGCTCACCAACTTTTTACCAGATATAACGGTGTATCGAGGATATCGGATTTTTCTGGAGGTCACGGGGCCCTACGTCACCACCTACAATAGGGAAACCCCCCACCGCTCCTTCTAGGAGAACAATTCGATGAGTCACTAGATACGTGAGTGGGAATCCGGCTTTATAGTGGCTTTATTATTATTTATTTATTTATTAGGCTTATTAATTTATATTGTATTAATTAATAATTAATTATTATTAATATTAATTAATTTAATTATTTAATTAATTAAAATTCATGAATACTTTCCTTCCTCTTTTGGTTTATTTTTGATATATTACGTTTTTGCCTCCTTTGCTTACTTCCTATCTTTATTAAATTTAGATAACAAGTATATATACTGTACAGATGAATAATTATTAATTGAATATTCAAATTGAATATTTCAGATTATTAATAAATTGAATATTATATTACAACATAATTTATATTTAGTTTTTAAAGATTTAATTACCTAGTAAGACAAAAAAGAAAACCTATTAAAGTATTATATACACTATCATGCACTGTCTGTTCTGCCACTAAAATGTTTATTCTTTGTTTATTACGTAAAAATTAATAATTTGATAAGGTGCAACGCGGCACAGGTCCGTCTAGCATCACGACTCGCCCCGCACTGATTTTATGGACGAGAACGGGCTAGCGCTGAGTAAGTGGGGAAATATTTTTGATAAAAACATTATATAAAATTCAATTTTACGAATTTTCAAAAAGCGCTTTCAACAAATCATGCTACATTGTTATCTTCATAAGTGTACAAAATTTCATAATCTTTTGATAAATATTGTAGAAGTGAGATTGTTATAACTGAAAATAAAAGGGGTGTTTAGAATTTTTTTCCTGAATCAATTTCAATAAAATAAAATTTTTAATCCCAACAAATCATTCCTCATATCTTGTAGATAAACATATTTTTTTTTCGATGAAGAAAAGGCGTATATATAATGAATAACATTGTTACAAAATGTTGCAAAAATTCAATTTTTTAGAAGGATAAGCCATACCAAGTCTGATGAACGAATTAGACATTAAATTAAAAAATAATCTATACTAATTTGTATTTTTTATGTTTGTAATGAAAAATCCTTTCACTATAGAAAGCTACATTATCAGCGAGTAACATGGGCTATATTTTTTAAAGTTAAACGGGCGAAGTCACGTGCAACAGCTAGGATATTAAATAATAATAAAGGAAGCTATCCCAGGAAAGCTAAAAAAGTAATGAGTCATGTTGCATAGAAAATATGTATCCCTCCCTTTCACACACTAGCCACAAAGGACGGTTCCAAGGTCGCGCGCTTATTGTGCGCGCGTTATATATAAGAAACTATTACTTAAATTTTAAATTAATTCTGTTTGCTTCAATATGTCATAAAATTTTGGTGACTTTTTGTTGAGTGTGTATAATATGCATACAAATGTGTATGTCATAAAATATCTTCTGTACAATTAATATATCAGTAAAATAAAGACAAAAAACTTTATTATAGCTCTATTTTTATAGATGTTTTATAGTCACCCGGGTGAAAACTTATAGTGGCTACTGGATATATCTAGAGATCATAATATCAAAAATTCACCGTGTGTATGATTTTTTAAGATAGTTTATTAGAAATTCTTTAAAAACAACATTTTAACGTATTGTGTAGCTAAAATTTTCAATAAAAAAAATGTGGAATTTTTAAATACAATTAACGAAATACAGAACTAAATGAAAACACTAAAAATCTCTACTGTAGGTTTTTTACAATAAAATATATAGCAATTAAATATTTTACCCCCTCTTTCTCGTAATACATATTGGGAGGGAGGGAAAAATGTGTAACACGGATTTCTAGTGAAACTAAACTATATTCAAAACAAGAAAAACGAACTATACGAAATAATGTCTTCAAAATTTTATTTTTCCCCGACTATCTCGCGCGCATCGAGATACTTCTTGCGGCCGCGTCACTTTATCTCCGCCACGCGCCGAGAACACAACAGTTGCTTCTGAAATCCGATATGGCCGGTCAGGTCGCGTCGTTCGGCGGCCCGCCCGTTATCGCGTATAATTTAGTTATGTTTAAGACTTTCTCATTTAAGTTAAAGTTATTTCCTTCTTTTGTATAAGTCGTGTGTGAAATATTAATTTTTGTATATAAACACTATCCGTGTTTTCAATTATTAAAAGGACATCCGACCACCCATGTGTCCTAGCCGGTGCATTGCCATATATCTGGCTCACATCGTGGACCATGGCAGTTATAACTGGCGTCCAACGTGTGACAATATAAAATACGCGCGCGCTATACTAGTTTGTGCAATGATCTCATTGAGTTAATGTTAAACTGTATCGTCAAATAGTCAAGCATGCGAATCGATGCACTCATGTCGCTCTACGCGTTCGCGTGCATCACAAAATGGCGTGGGAAGAAGTTATATCTAACCTACGGAGTGCATTCGGAGACCGTCGTCCACCTCACCGAATTTACATTGATTTGTTCGCGAACGGCCAATAACACAATAAAAAAACGGATTTATTTGTAGCAAGGGCCTGTGCGCTCCTTGCTCACCTTCCAAGAGGTGACATATCCGAAAAGGTGGAACTGGACATGGTTTATGGACTGTTGGCTATAAATATTTGCAAGCGTCTCCGCGCCTCCACGGCCGCTGCGACCCGCGCTCGACTTAAGTCGCCGCCTACAACGGCGCCAACGCGGTCACCTACGCAACGAGCACAGAGCTTCCATCCCCCTTCAGTATCTACAGCAGCGGATACATCATTACGTCAACAACGTACTTTTAACGCAAACACGGAGACTTAAAACAACGTTAATGTGTTTTTTTGTAAAAACCACGGATATACTCGTGAACAGTGTCGTAAATTAGTATATAAAAGTGATTTAAGTAATAAATGTAGTACGAATACTACCAATATATTATTTTGTTACGGTTGTGGCGAGAGCGGAGTGATACGCGCGAATTGTCCGAAATGTAATTCAAATTTTAGTTACGTTAATTTCAAAAACATCGGGAGCGCATAGGCCATTGACCTCCGCACCAGCTGTAAGTAAGCCGTCCACCCAGGTGAGTTTTCCAATTATTATAATAAGGTTTGTTCCAATTATTATAATAAGGGGGGGGGGGGGGGAGAGTTGTGGGTTTTGTTCAGCAGATCCAAAGTTATAACCAACAAGAGTCATTTCCGCCACTTTGTAGTTAGACAGAATTCTTTCATTAAGCTTACGGAGATGAGGTAAAATATTCTAAACCGCCACATTCGCGAAATAATTTAATTCCACTACTATTTACAAGTTTTTTTACTGTATATTGTTAGTAGTTTCTTGTACTTGTGAGGATGAATGGGATTTCAGTCTGTTTATGGTAGCTTTTAATTGATCATTGTCCCGCGGAACTATTGGGAATAACAGTCTAGTTCCGCCACGGGAATAATCCCGTGTAAACGCATTTTGTATGACTATGTCATTAAGGAACAATGAATCAAATATTTCGACGGTCCCTACGTACATAAAGACATGTCAAAAACCGGGATTTACAGGAGAGCGTAATTTATGTTCAAACCGCTCTAGAAATAATTATAAATTTTGTTTTTTCTAGAATATTTTATTAGCTTTAGGAACTTTATAATGGTAATCTAAAGACAATTATGCAATAAAAAAAAAATTGCCATTTTTGACATGTCTATGTACGTAGGGACCGTCGATTTGTTCTTAGTGATCGAATCAGACAATTATCGCTTGACTTATTCACTATGTACGAGTGTAGTTCGTTATATAAAAATCCCACAGAAAACTAACATTTTTGCAGAATAAAAAGTATCCCATATGTCATAAGCTCTCTGTGTTATTATAAATTTCAACCAAAGTCCATTACTGCCATTGGTGTAGACCTTACTGCCGATCTGAACTTTGGTAGGCATATCGAGTCCATTGCCAAAACGGCTGTCAGAAAATTGGGCGTAATTGGCAAAAAATTGGCAATTTGTTGGTGTGATGATCTTGTACTAATTTAAATCGTTATGTCAACAGTTTGAATACCTGTCAAGTCGAAACGAGTCTCACGACATTCGTTAGATTCGAATAGAAATTATACCTAAATGAATTTCGCTTCATACTTAAGCATGCTTAGAATTTGGAATCATTTTTAATTTAATGAAGTAGGTAAAAAATTTAAATTAAAATAAGATGTAATGTTTTGAATTTTACAATGGCTTGTTTAGAATTTAATTATTTTATATACAAGCAGCTGATCACCAATACAACGTTTTACTACAATATTTTACTACGCGGTAATCAATAACACACGACAAGTCGCGATCGATCATCTTCGTGATCTTTCGATCATATTGCCTGCCCTACAGGTGAAATGTTTGAAAAATCATACCATAAAACAGCAACAAAATAATTTGTAATCTAATCACGACTTTATTTAAATCGCCTTATTGTTTAATTTAGAATGTGAGAGAGTGGGTCATTATTAGCAAACGTCGTTCGATCTGAAGCGCTACTCGCACTCGTACACTGTGAGTGAAAGCGTCCCGCTCGCTCTGCGATATAATAATTCACCACACAATGGCATGATCATTCATTCGAGTAACAAATCCCAATCGCTGTGATTGCGAAAGATAAAAGCAGGAATGACATATGAAATTTAAAATCATGATTTGTTCCATCCTTAGTCCTCAGGCAACGGTAACACTAGGGAGTTTAATTCAGTGGCGGCACTGAAAACTGTAGTAGTGTGGACTATTATTCTCTTGTTTGGTTCCCCAATTATCAAAATAACATTCAGCGCATTGAGCGAGTGCAACAGAAGTTTCTGTAGAGACTCTTTTCTTTTGAGAATTCATCGTTCAGTCCACAACTACGATGATAGATTAAATTACTTCAGCATGAAGTCAGTCCACTGGCGGAAAGTTTCTGAGTCTGGTTTTTCTTTTTAAAATATACTGCTCAAAACAATTAGTGGAAGAAGATTTTGGTCCTTTCTATTGTTTAAACTACAATTACATGTAAAATATATTTTATGTAATTTTTTCATTGTAGGTAATTTTATTAATTAATACAATTAATAAAAAGCTCATTTAGTATTTTTTTTTAATAAAAAAAAATGAGAATCTACATTGTTGGCGAAAAACTAATCGGTGATAAAAAAAGACCGTCAAAGAAATATAAAGTGTGTGCCTCCCATGAGCCATAATCACAGCTTGACAACGCCGCGACATTATTCGTATGATCTTCCGAATATCTTCTTGTGGAACTCGCTCCCATTCTTTAATCAAGCTCAAGCTTTGAGCTGCTGCCGTGTTTGAGGTGTAATATAACGCTTCCGGATGCGCATGTCAAGCAAGTCCCAAATGTGTTCAATCGGATTTAGGTGAGGGCTCATGATGCCGTTAGTAATCGCTGCAGTATGTGGCCTGGCATTATCTTAAATCAAAAGAAAATCTGGGCCGATTAGACGACGAATTCCAGTTGTAGGCTCAGCATTTACGCATATATATTTATATATATTACTATGCAGAAATTTATTCTTTAAGGAATTTATAATTGATTTGATAAAAAATGTAATCTAACAGTGTATGTATTACAACGATATTTTTTGTATTTTATTTCAGGAGAAGATTCAAAGGACGATGATAATATATTCCTAGTGAGCTAATTTGTCAGTCTATGTCATTAACGTACAGTGAATTAAATGTTTGTACGGGGGGATGTAGACTGACAATATCGCTTGACTTATTCACAAATTTTAGTTGACGACGAATTCCAGTTTTAGGCTCAGCATTTACGCATAAATATTTATATATATTACTATGCAGAAATATATTCTTTAAAGATAACGAATTTATAATCGATTTGATAAAAAATGTAATGTAACAGTGTATGTATTACAACGATATTTTTTGTATTTTATTTCAGGAGAACATTCAAAGGACGATGATAATATATTCCAAGTCAGCTAATTTGTCAGTCTATGTCATTAACGTACAGTGAATTAAATGTTTGTACGTGAGGATGTAGATTGACAATATCGCTTGACTTATTCACAAATTTCAGTTGACGACGAATTCCAGTTTTAGACTCAGCATTTACGCATATATATTTATTTATGTATATATATATATTACTATCCAGAAATATATTCTTTAAGGATAACGAATTTATAATCGATTTGTAAAAAAATGTAATCTAACAGTGTATTACTACGATATTTTTTGTGAGTGTTTTATTTCAGGAGAAGATTCAAAGGATGATGATAATATATTCCAAGTCAGCTAATTTGTCAGTCTATGTCACTAACGTACAGTGAATTAAATGTTTGTACGGGGGGATGTAGACTGACAATATCGCTTGACTTATTCACAAATTTCAGTTGACGACGAATTCCAGTTTTAGGCTCAGCATTTACGCATATATATTACTATGCAGAAATATATTCTTTAAAGATAACGAATTTATTATCGATTTGATAAAAAATGTAATGTAACAGTGTATGTATTACAACGATATATTTTGTATTTTATTTCAGGAGATGATTCAAAGGACGATGATAATATATTCCAAGTCAGCTAATTTGTCAGTCTATGTCACTAACGTACAGTGAATTAAATGTTTGTACGGGGGATGTAGACTGACAATATCGCTTGACTTATTCACCAATTTCAGTTGACGACGAATTCCAGTTCTAGACTCAGCATTTACGCATATATATTTATATATATTACTATGCAGAAATATATTCTTTAATGATAACGAATTTGTAATCGATTTGATAAAAAATGTAATCTAACAGTGTATGTATTACGATATTTTTTGTATTTTATTTCAGGAGAAGATTCAAAGGACGATGATAATATATTCCAAGTCAGCTAATTTGTCAGTCTATGTCACTAACGTACAGTGAATTAATTGTTTGTAGGTCGGGATGTAGACTGACAATATCGCTTGACTTATTCACAAATTTCAGTTGACGACGAATTCCAGTTTTAGGCTCAGCATTTACGCATATATATTACTATGCAGAAATATATTCTTTAAAGATAACGAATTTATTATCGATTTGATAAAAAATGTAATGTAACAGTGTATGTATTACAACGATATATTTTGTATTTTATTTCAGGAGATGATTCAAAGGACGATGATAATATATTCCAAGTCAGCTAATTTGTCAGTCTATGTCACTAACGTACAGTGAATTAAATATTTGTACGTCGGGATGTACACTGACAATATCGCTTGACTTATTCACAAATTTCAGTTGACGACGAATTCCAGTTTTAGGCTCAGCATTTACGCATATATATTACTATGCAGAAATATATTCTTTAAAGATAACGAATTTATTATCGATTTGATAAAAAATGTAATGTAACAGTGTATGTATTACAACGATATATTTTGTATTTTATTTCAGGAGATGATTCAAAGGACGATGATAATATATTCCAAGTCAGCTAATTTGTCAGTCTATGTCACTAACGTACAGTGAATTAAATATTTGTACGTCGGGATGTACACTGACAATATCGCTTGACTTATTCACAAATTTCAGTTGACGACGAATTCCAGTTTTAGGCTCAGCATTTACGCATATATATTTATATAATATATTACTATGCAGAAATATATTCTTTAAGGATAACGAATTTATAATCGATTTGATAAAAAATGTAATCAAACAGTGTATGTATTACAACGATATTTTTTGTATTTTATTTCAGGAGAAGATTCAAAGGACGATGATAATATATTCCAAGTCAGCTAATTTGTCAGTCTATGTCACTAACGTACAGTGAATTAATTGTTTGTAGGTCGGGATGTAGACTGACAATATCGCTTGACTTATTCACAAATTTCAGTTGACGACGAATTCCAGTTTTAGGCTCAGCATTTACGCATATATATTACTATGCAGAAATATATTCTTTAAAGATAACGAATTTATTATCGATTTGATAAAAAATGTAATGTAACAGTGTATGTATTACAACGATATATTTTGTATTTTATTTCAGGAGATGATTCAAAGGACGATGATAATATATTCCAAGTCAGCTAATTTGTCAGTCTATGTCACTAACGTACAGTGAATTAAATATTTGTACGTCGGGATGTACACTGACAATATCGCTTGACTTATTCACAAATTTCAGTTGACGACGAATTCCAGTTTTAGGCTCAGCATTTACGCATATATATTTATATAATATATTACTATGCAGAAATATATTCTTTAAAGATAACGAATTTATAATCGATTTGATAAAAAATGTAATCAAACAGTGTATGTATTACAACGATATTTTTTGTATTTTATTTCAGGAGAAGATTCAAAGGACGATGATAATATATTCCAAGTCAGCTAATTTGTCAGTCTATGTCACTAACGTACAGTGAATTAATTGTTTGTAGGTCGGGATGTAGACTGACAATATCGCTTGACTTATTCACAAATTTTAGTTGACGACGAATTCCAGTTTTAGGCTCAGCATTTACGCATATATATTTATATAATATATTACTATGCAGAAATATATTCTTTAAAGATAACGAATTTATAATCGATTTGATAAAAAATGTAATCTAACAGTGTATGTATTACAACGATATTTTTTGCATTTTATTTCAGGAGAAGATTCAAAGGACGATGATAATATATTCCAAGTCAGCTAATTTGTCAGTCTATGTCACTAACGTACAGTGAATTAAATGTTTGTACGGGGGGATGTAGACTGACAATATCGCTTGACTTATTCACAAATTTCAGTTGACGACGAATTCCAGTTTTAGGCTCAGCATTTACGCATATATATTACTATGCAGAAATATATTCTTTAATGATAACGAATTTATAATCGATTTGATAAAAAATGTAATCAAACAGTGTATGTATTACAACGATATCTTTTGTATTTTATTTCAGGAGAAGATTCAAAGGACGATGACAGTATATTCCAAGTCAGCTAATTTGTCAGTCTATGTCACTAACGTACAGTGAATTAATTTTTTGTACGGGGGGATGTAGACTGACAATATCGCTTGACTTATTCACAAATTTTAGTTGACGACGAATTCCAGTTTTAGGCTCAGCATTTACGCATATATATTTATATAATATATTAATATGCAGAAATATATTCTTTAAGGATAACGAATTTATAATTGATTTGATAAAAAATGTAATCTAACAGTGTATGTATTACAACGATATTTTTTGTATTTTATTTCAGGAGAAGATTCAAAGGACGATGACAGTATATTCCAAGTCAGCTAATTTGTCAGTCTATGTCACTAACGTACAGTGAATTAAATATTTGTACGTCGGGATGTAGACTGACAATATCGCTTGACTTATTCACAAATTTCAGTTGACGACGAATTCCAGTTTTAGGCTCAGCATTTACGCATATATATTTAAATATATAACTATGCAGAAATAGTTTTATTTCAGGAGAAGATTAAGGTCGATGATAATATATTCCAAGTCAGCTAATTTGTCAGTCTATGTTATTAACGTACAGTGAATTAAAAGTTTGTACCTAGTGACAATATCGCTTGACTTATTCACGAATTTATATATGTACAGGGTGGAAAAATAAGTCGGGCCCTGGAGGGAAACTACCTTAAATCCTTAAGTTGGCTCATTCTACATAAAGGAGACATTCCTTTATTTTTAAAAAGAAACAAAACTGCATTCAAAAATTTTCTAAAACTCGCTTGGCTCGCCCGGGACTCGAACCAACTAAAATTAAAAAAACAAACACTCGCTATTTTATTATACTAATATATGTATTAGTACTAATATTGACATCTGACAAATATTGACTTTTTGTAATATTTCACAATTTTAAATATAATTTAATATATATATATTATTATTTTATAATATATATTACAAGAAAATTGTGCAAAAATAATGATTAAATTGTGGCAGTAACATAAGTTTTGGATGACCAAGGAATAATTGGAATAAATGTAATTTTTCTCTCAACGAGAGGCTGTGACTGACAACTACGAGAAATTTGATTTTAAAATAAAATAAATCCATCGGTACTACTGAACCATTGCCACTTCAAAGAGATCAGCTGTTATTCCTACCACAATTTGTACCAGTCGCCATGACACCAAGCAGAGGAAAGGTTTTGTTATAAATATCAAAATATAAATAAAAAAAGGAACACAAATTTGAATGTTTTCTGCAGCTGATGAAGATGAAGATGAAGCCACAAATGAAGATAAATTTCTTACCCCTCCTGATTCGACACAACTGCCGCCTCCGCTGCCTGATCAAGGACAGTGTTGTAGGCGGCAGCTTTTCCAAGAAATAGATGATCCTACATTTATAAATACTTCTTTAGTTTTAGAGGATGCTGCCGACCAAAATATAAGTCAAAATTCCAATCTGAACGGCAATAATGTAACTGTGGAAAACCTTATCAAGTGCGATTTGTGCTCCCAACCTAGATATTTCAAAGGTAATCGTGGTCTCAAAATCCATTTAAGTAAAGCACATCCTTCAGTACCAAATTTAAGTGAACCAACAAATAAAATGTCATCAACAATTTTTTGGGAAACATTATCTAAATTGAAAAGTAACTTGTCGATAGTGAAAAGGATTCCACGTGGGGCCCGCATGAGCGTAGCAAAATGCCTTACGCGAGATATCAAAAATGTTTTAAATTCAAAAACAAATCAGGCTTGGCAAAATTTACTTACTTTCCCATACAGAATTCTTCATGTTTCCGAAAAACTTTCAGAAATAGATTCTTTAACAAACAAAATAAAACAAAATTGTGTTCAAAATTGTAGTCTCCTTGATTTCTCCTTTGCACCACATCGTCACACATTTAGTAAGCTGTCAAACGAAGTCTCATACAAGATTGTCGAGGATAAAATGGCTGAAGGAGATATCAGAGGTTCAGCAAAGATACTTTTTTCGAATGATACAATGGCGCCGAATAATACGGAGACCTTGTTGGCTTTAAAAAACAAACATCCACCATCATCAAAAAAAAATATTTTTTCTACCTTGCCCCCAGGCATCAATGAGGAATTTATAACGGCCACGCCCCAAGATGTGAGAGCAGCCATAACATCTTTCCCAAGTGGCTCTGCAGGTGGCCTTGACTCCCTAACGCCACAGCATTTGAAAGATCTAATAAGTGCGGGATGTGGTGAAGTCGGGGAAGCTCTGCTTAAGGAGTTTACATTGCTCATAAATTTGATGCTTGAAGGCAAGGTTAATGAACAGATTGTTGACATCCTGTATGGGGCAAACTTGTGCGCCTTACTTAAAAAAGACGGAGGTATAAGACCTATTGCCGTTGGAACTGTGTATCGCCGTCTCGCAGCCAAAATTTGTTGTAAGAGCATCAAAGAAACCCTCTGTAAGGAATTCCAACCCTTACAGTTGGGTTTCGGTTCACGTGGTGGATGCGAGGCAGCAGTACACGCTTTAAGAACTTTTTTAACTCAACAAGGAGGTGAAGTTTTGGTGAAAGTGGATGTGAAGAACGCTTTTAACTCTGTGGACAGAAACGTTCTCCTTCATCAAGTTAAACTCAAAATTCCTCATTTATATAGCTTTATTTGGCAATGCTATGGAAAACCTACAAAATTAACCTACAAAAACAACCTTATTTGGTCTGAAGTTGGATGCCAGCAAGGGGACCCCCTCGGACCGGCTCTTTTTAGCCTAGTAATTCATCCAACCATTCAAAAGTTGAAGTCAAAATTTAATGTGTGGTACCTAGATGACGGAACGCTAGGAGGTGATATTAACACCACATACAGCGATTTACAGTTTATCATTTCAGAATTCGATAAGTTAGGGCTTACTCTAAATTTTTCAAAATGTGAAATTTTTGTACCCAATATTTTACAACAGAATACCGTAAAAAATATTTTTGAACAAATTGCTCCTGATATTAAATTACTAGACAAGAGATCACTTCGCCTCCTAGGATCCCCAATTCTAGATGACTCAATACAAGATTTTGTAGATGAGAAAATTCTAAATTTCCTTTCTGTTTCTGAGCGATTAGAAAAAATAAACATACATGTAGCCTATACTATAATAAAACATTGTCTTTTTGTTCCAAAATTTATGTATACTCTTAGATGTTGTCAGCTTTGGAATCATCCTTTTCTTACACAAAAACTCGACAACATTATAAGAGATACACTCATCTCCATACTAAACACACCTTTTGATGACCGTGCTTGGCGCCAGGCCTCCTTGCCTATAAGGTTAGGTGGCCTCGGCATTCGCAAAATTTCTAGTGTTTCATTGCCAGCTTTCTGTTCTTCTATATACAGCACTTCTAAATTGGTGCACTCTATTTTAGCTCAATCAATTCCTAATTGCCAAATATGCTATTTTGTAGAAGCTACAGAAAGTTGGAAAAAAGTCTGTTTGACAAAATTTCTGCCCAAATCCCCTATTCGCCAAAGGCAATGGGACGATCCTCTCTGTGTTTTGGAATTTAACAATCTGATAAATTCAACAATTTCTAATACAGAGAGTGCTCGTCTACTTGCCGTATCGCGATGGGAATCAGGCCTCTGGCTACATGCTTTACCGTCCCGTAACATTGGCAATCTTTTAGACAATAATACTTTTAGATTGGCAGCATCCCTACGAGTTGGCGCTCCTTGTACAGTTCCTCACCACTGTAATTGTGGAGAATCAGTAGATCGGTTCGGCCACCACGGATTATCCTGTATCAAGAGCGCAGGACGCATACCGCGACACGCCAGTCTAAACGACATCATTCGTCGGGCGTTTGTTAGTGCCGCCGTCCCATCAGTTTTAGAACCTAACGGACTAATGAGAGACGACGGCAAGAGACCCGACGGCATGACTCTTGTTCCCTGGAAGCTGGGAAGACCCCTGGTGTGGGATGCCACATGTGTAGACACCCTGGCTCCTTCTCATCTTTCAGGAAGCACGTCACAGGCTGGTGCTGCCGCTTATAAAGCCGAAAATCTCAAGCGGCGCAAATATGTAAACTTAGATAGAGGTTACATGTTTGTGCCGCTTGCGGTAGAGACCATGGGTCCGTGGGGGCCAGCCTTTCATGAACTTTACAAGGAGCTGGCAAAACGGTTGGTAGACGCGTCGGGTGACAAGAATGCTGGCTCTTACTTTGCCCAGAAGATAAGCATATGCATTCAACGGGGCAATGCCGCCAGCATTCTCGCCACTTTTCCGTCTACCAAAGGCTTAATAGGATTAAATTATTTATAAGTATTTTTTGGAAATAATTAGTTAGTTTTTTTTTAAGTTTTTGTGTTAAGATTGTAAATATTTGTATGTAATTACAGAATTTTACTTCATAACAGAAGAAAATAATCATACGTCATCAAAATGTTAATAAAAAAATAACAAGAATTATATTTTAAACATATATGTATATATATATTACCAGGCATAAGAATTTACCCTTACCTATTTAATTTTTCATCGGATCTAGGTATTGTCTAATCTCAGTTTATGAAAATTCCATCTTAGGCTTTGTAACAGTGAAATCTCGTCATATCTACAAGAGCTTTTCATGGCTTTTATTTACAAGGCGTGCCTTCAAAATTGAGGCTCTGCTCTTGCATATAGTTTATGAATCGTGCTGCCTTGAAGTAAGATTCATTTTCCATCTTTAGCAACTGATTTAAGTTGACCTGCCCATTGGGTGGAGCTAACTGACAGATATTAATGATACATTTCGTTTAGTTCTTTTATCGATATTACGTTTAACTACGAGTTCATTCTATTTTTTCATGTATTATTGTAGATAATAATGACCCCTTGTACTTTTATAAATTACTCTTTTAATTTCTATCCTAAATTGGCAGATATTATAGATGATTCTGCCCGTAGTCTATATCGGGTACGACATCGTAGCGAATAGAGCGTAGAACGGCTGGGCATTTTGTCTTTTCTCAACAAATCTTCCGGGTTACAATAAATAAAGATATAAATATACAAAGATAAGCAGTAAATTGAACTGACAAATTTATAATGTAATTGACAAAACAATTTATATTTTATTAAAAGTAATAGACAAGTTCTTATTTCGAACATTGAACTACAAAATACGTTACGCATAACAGCAGGCCCGGACTCACTGTCTTTTGGACCCCTGGCTGGCATTGTTGTCAATGACAATTTTTTCCAGTTTTGCTTGCTAGGAAGTCGGCTTTCTAATTCCCTCGGGACACTTAACTTACTTTACCTTACACCTTTAACCTTGGCCCTTAAATAACTTTAACCTAAACCCAAGTGATGATTCGTTGGATAGGTCTACAAGAGAGCTCTTCGACTCCACTGTCAAACCCACTACTTTTTTTTATTAAAATAGTTTCAATGTTTCACATCCGCAAGGTGACCCGCGACGGAAATTATAATATATAGTCCAGGAAACATTACTAACAATTCAAAATTTGAGTCCCCTTAGGGGCATTTTTTATATAAGTTACTAGAATACATGTAATATCGATGTGTGAAAAAATTTTTCGATTCCAACCTGTAGAACGGGTGGTTAGAGAGGTTAGATGATAAGGGTTGATTCTTTTTGGTTTAGTGTGATTTTTTAATATACCCTTTATCCTCTAAGGACTCCTAACCCGCTCAACCGATTTTAATTATGTTTTCACGTATGAAAAAGGAATAAACGGGGAAGGTTTGTATATAATAAGAATTGCACCCCGGGCAAAGCCAGGAATGGATCACTAGTTAGATATAAATATGAAATTTATGAATATATTTTAAAGCAGATGATTAATCGGTGTCACAGATGCGAACCACACTCGTGAGATACCTACTAGAGTTCAACTTTTGATAAACAAAATACAAAATGTTAACTCCGGAGGGTAGATCACAAATGCGCCAATTGTTTCTTCTAGAACAAGACTTGCGGTTTCTATGATCAAATTTCAAAAAATTCCCGTAATTTTATCAGAGAATCAGGAAGTTGTTTTATAATAATTTAACTGTATAATTTATAACAGCTTTAATAATAATGAACTGTACAACAATTTACACAATTACAAGTATTTAGGGCACTCGTAAAATAATAATTTTCGTTTCCGAATGTTGAATGTTGTATATACTGTAACAGATGCGAAGGACACCCGTGAGTTATCCCATAGAAAACCGTCGTCTGATAAACAGTAGGTATACAAAAGTCTATGCCTGTAAGATCACAAAAATTCCACTTGTTTCTTCTACATTTCCCGAAGACATTTCAGACATTTCCCGAAGTGCAGAAGTAAGACACCCGTGATAATACCCTACAGAAACTGCCAGTTGATGAAAAAATAGAACAGGTGGAATCTGCAGGGTGTACATGAAGAAGAAATCAATCACAAATGTGCTATTAGTTTCTTCTTCATGTAGGCTTCCCGACTCTCATTTTCAAATTTCTGAAAATTTCCCCAAGTACAGTGCCAGGTTTATTTAGGGCGACGAATTTTCTACCGCTCCAATCTTCTTCATAACACTCACTGTCTGCAATTTATACAATTTGTAAAATCCGATTACCAATAACCTCGTTGTGATGACAAAATAACGCATGTACCTAATTTGAAAGCTTATTTTATATTAACTTGTTGTACAAGTTTGTGTCTTTTTGATGGCGATGATATGTAGTAACATTTCTGTTGGTTTGGGTTAGATGTAAGAAATTAATTTTTCATTAAGGCCTTTCATATACGTATATTAAAAAAAAGTTACATGAAAAACAGCGGTTGCGAGCATAGCATAAGTAATAAAATAATTGCAGCTAGTAGCTTAGTTTCATGTGATATAGAGATTCTATCTAAGTTCAAGTGTCCAAAAAGGAAAAGGACCTGTTTGGTATACTTGAACCTAATTGGTAAATCAAATATGAACACAGATGCACGTTTGATGACTGTTCGAAGTATTTCAGCCGTGAAATGCTGTACAAAAATAGTGATTGCTGTATAACTAAACGCAAGTCACTAAATCTGTACAGAAAATCACAACTGAAGTGTGAAAAATCGGCGACGTTTCTTTCCTGGGAATAAAAAAAAAAACAAAAATAACATAGTATTACACAACAGCAAATTCATGAGTAGCGATAGAAAAACATACAAATGTTAAAACATTAGATAAATTACATTTAACATAAAAATTAAAATTAAATTCTACATTTTCAATATGTTCTTTCATAATAAACATATTTAATATTATAATGAGTAAGTTGAGGCTTTTAATGTTATTATTTTTTCTTTCCACACAAACAAATTCATATAATACATGAAGAGTGGAGGAAAGTGGGGTCGTTAGTGAGTAACAGTTCGTAAAATATGAGTGGGATGATAAGCCTTGTAGATCGTCAAAATCTTATTTTTGATCTGGAAAATATGCTCCTTAGAAAATAGGAGCATCACGGTCAATCGCACCCTTTTCGTGCTGGATAGGTGAAAAATCTATCTTCTTCATGTCCTCGTCGTCTTCACTTAAGCTGAAACTCCATGGTGAATAAGTAAAGCGAAATTGTTTTGAGCCCACAATAGCAACAAATATTTAACTGTTAGTATTGTATGAACCCAGGAAAACTGCGCTTACAAGGTATATATTGCCTTTGACTTCAAATCTTCTCCTGAAATAAAACCTACAAAAAATAATAATATTGAAAATCAACTAGAACTAGAAAAAAAGAAACTAGAATTCGTCGTCAACTAAGATTCGTTAAAAAGTCAAGCGATATTGTCTGACTCGATCACTAAGTACAAAATATTTAATTCACTTTGTTACTTAATGACATAGTCACACAAAATTAGCTTACTTGTTCTCGTCCTTTAAACCTTCTGTTATAAAAAACACAGATAATTTATTATAGTTGTATTACATTGTTAGTTTACATTGATTATTTTTTAACAATACGATTTTAAAATCGTTAAACTAATATATAAACAACATATTTTTGAATAGTAAATATATAAATATTTAATATGTACCTATACTAGATTTTTTATTTACTTTTATTTTATGGATACTAAGTAGATATACTAGATATTTAAACAAGTACGCACCGTTTTTTTTATTATCTTTTTTTAACCTTATTTGTTAGGCTTTATATTTTTAGATCTAGAGAAGTGGATTTTTAGAGATCTAGAAGAGAAATTTTTCAGTGTTTGTGCTCTAAGCTCCGTTGGCTTTTTCGAGAGAATTCTAACTTTTGAAAACATTAAACTCAATATGTTCATTTTTACGTAAATAATAATAATACTTAAAATTAACCATTCTCTGTTACTGAGAAATGAAAACAATAGAGAAATCAGATTACTGAGTTATTGGTTATGAACCTTGAGTGACGTCATTCGCAAAGTATTGCACGCAGTGTCAGTGTTCGAAGCGCTTAGCAATTAGCAACCTCGGCAACAATTTTGACTGAAAATATAAATGTGAATAGTTTACATAATTTATACAATATTATAAATAAGTAACATGCGTATCTTAAATAAATAAATAAGAATAAAAGTCCTCGTTTTTTCTATTTGAGATTATTCTTTTTTCTTCTTCTTACTTATTTCTTCTTTATTTATTTAGAGAGTTTTCTTTTATTTGAGATTCCTTGTAGAATCAAACGTCCAAACATTTGGGACTTAACCTCATTTGAGACGATTAACCCCACTTAATAAATCAAAGAAGATCCACGATTAAATCAATAACTGCTCGAAGTTTTTCAGCAGTAAGTCACCTTACGGAGTCTAGTGATTTGTTAAAGAATTATTTGTTAAAGATTCAATTACAATCAATTATCAAAGAGAGAATGAAACAGATGTAGGTAACATCTATTTTTTTCCTATTTCACACACAGTTTGTCAAATAATCTGACGTAAATTAATTAATTCATTTCAATTAACGAAAATCGATAATGATTATTTATACTAATAAACAAAATATCTCTTTCCCGTAATTTTAAGAAGTGTATTTTATTGTACACCATTAACTACATTTAAAAATACAAAAAAAAGGTAAGAAAAAAAAACTTTGGAGCTAAGAATATGTATGAATAAATATTAAATTTTTATTGGCAGTATATTTTATTGATTATAAAATAAAGCATACATATAAAATATACATAGATTAACGTAGACAGGAAGTTACTTTTACGAAAGTAAGTGACCAATGGCCCATTGGCGATTCCTCTAACTTGAAGCTTGACAAACGCTTGAATGCAATTCCTTAGCGCCAATACAATCGATAAACGTGTCGCGACGAGTAAGTACAAGCTTTAAGAACAAGTGATTATTTTTAACACTATACATGAAATAAAAAAACCGACAGGATTCGACCTAGGGGCTGACCGGATCTAAAACATATTGGTAGCTGTAAGCACTTTCCACAGCTATTACTTACTGCTCTATAAATCTAGACTAATATAATATAGTTACCCACCTCTTGCTCATTGTTTTAGTATTTAGGCGGTAAAGTTGGAACTTTGAAAGCCAAAGTCGCCAACTTAGAGGAATAAGCATCGGCATTTATTGTATGTATCTTGCTACTAATAAAATACGCTGACGAGTTTCTCACTAATATCCTCTTCATTATCTTCCATCTTCGCAATCTTCACGTTATTGGAAATTGTAAGTGAAGTCTTAAGCGAGTTTGCCAAGGATTCATTGACGCACAAATATTTATTAACTACATTTGTACGAAAATGAGGATCCTAAACAAACTGCGCTTAGGAAAATCTTCGAATGCGGACTTCTGTTCTTCGGGTATCACTTTCTGTCAACAAAAACATTTGGTCACAAATCACATATTATATAGGTGTTATATATAGTATATAGAAATATGTTGTATTTATATTTCATTATTTTATATATGTTAATAAGCCTATGAAATCTATGACTAAATAGAATTGGTGTTAGACTGCGCTGTACATTTGTGTACTGACTAGTTTCCCATTAATATCCTCTTCAGTATCTTCCATCTTCGTCATCTTCAAGTTATTAGAATAGTAAGTGAAGTCTCAAGCGAGTTTGCTTAAGATTCATTCACCCACAAATATTTATAAATAAATTTGTCCGAAAATGAGGTCCTAAGCAAACTGCGCTCAACAGGAAAATCTTCGAATGCTGACTTCTGTTCTTCGGGTTTCACTTTCTGTCAACAAAAACATTTGATCACAAATCACATGTTATAAAGGTAGATGCCTAGTACATAGAAATGTGCTGTATTTATATTTCATATATTATTTTATGTTAATAAGCCTATAAAATATATGATTAAATAGAATTGGTGTTAGACTGCGCTGTACATTTGTGTACTGACTAGTTTCCCATTAATATCCTCTTCAGTATCTTCCATCTTCCTCATCTTCACGTTATTAGAATAGTAAGTGAAGTCTCAAGCGAGTTTGCTTAAGATTCATTCACCCACAAATATTTATAAATAAATTTGTCCGAAAATGAGGTCCTAAGCAAACTGCGCTCAACAGGAAAATCTTCGAATGCTGACTTCTGTTCTTCGGGTTTCACTTTCTGTCAACAAAAACATTTAATCACAAATCACATGTTATAAAGGTAGATGCCTAGTACATAGAATGTGCTGTATTTATATTTCATATATTTTATATGTTAATAAGCCTATAAAATCTATGACTAAATAGAATTGGTGTTAGACTGCGCTGTACATTTGTGTACTGACTAGTTTCCCATTAATATCCTCTTCAGTATCTTCCATCTTCGTCATCTTCAAGTTATTAGAATAGTAAGTGAAGTTTCAAGCGAGTTTGTTTTGACCTCATTCCCGCTCAAATATTTATTACTAAATTGAACGAAAATGAAGATTCAAAGCAATCTGCGCTCAACAGGAAAATCTTCGAATGCGGACTTCTGTTCTTCGGGTTTCACTTTCTGTCAACAAAAACATTTGGTCACAAATCACATGTTATATAGGTAGATGCCTAGTACATAGAAATGTGCTGTATTTATATTTCATATATTATTTTATGTTAATAAGCCTATAAAATCTATGATTAAATAGAATTGGTGTTAGACTGCGCTGTACATTTGTGTACTGACTAGTTGCCCATTAATATCCTCTTCAGTATCTTCCATCTTCCTCATCTTCACGTTATTAGAATAGTAAGTGAAGTCTCAAGCGAGTTTGCTTAAGATTCATTCACCCACAAATATTTATAAATAAATTTGTCCGAAAATGAGGTCCTAAGCAAACTGCGCTCAACAGGAAAATCTTCGAATGCTGACTTCTGTTCTTCGGGTTTCACTTTCTGTCAACAAAAACATTTGATCACAAATCACATGTTATAAAGGTAAGATGCCTAGTACATAGAAATGTGCTGTATTTATATTTCATATATTATTTTATGTTAATAAGCCTATAAAATCTATGACTAAATAGAATTGGTGTTAGACTGCGCTGTACATTTGTGTACTGACTAGTTTCCCATTAATATCCTTATCAGTATCTTCCATCTACGTCATCTTCACGTTATTTGAATAGTAAGTGAAGTCTCAAGCGAGTTTGCCTAGGATTCATTCACTCACAAAAATTTATAATTAAATTTGTCGGCAAATGAGGATCCTAAGCAAACTGCGCTCAACAGGAAAATCTTCGAATGCGGACTTCTGTTCTTCGGTTTTCACTTTCTGTCAACAAAAACATTTGATCACAAATCACATGTTATAAAGGTAGATGCCTAGTACATAGAATGTGCTGTATTTATATTTCATATATTTTATATGTTAATAAGCCTATAAAATCTATGACTAAATAGAATTGGTGTTAGATTGCGCTGTACATTTGTGTACTGACTAGTTTCCCATTAATATCCTCTTCAGTATCTTCCATCTTCGTCATCTTCAAGTTATTAGAATAGTAAGTGAAATTTCAAGCGAGTTTGTTTTGACCTCATTCCCGCTCAAATATTTATTACTAAATTGAACGAAAATGAAGATTCAAAGCAATCTGCGCTCAACAAGAAAATCTTCGAATGCGGACTTCTGTTCTTCGGGTATCACTTTCTGTCAACAAAAACATTTGGTCACAAATCACATGTTATATAGGTAAGATGCCTAGTACATAGAAATGTGCTGTATTTATATTTCATATATTATTTTATGTTAATAAGCCTATAAAATCTATGATTAAATAGAATTGGTGTTAGACTGCGCTGTACATTTGTGTACTGACTAGTTTCCCATTAATATCCTCTTCAGTATCTTCCATCTTCGTCATCTTCACGTTATTGGAATAGTAAGTGAAGTCTCAAGCGAGTTTGTTTTGACCTCATTCCCGCTCAAGTATTTATTACTAAATTGAACAAAAATGAAGGTTCAAAGCAAACTGCGCTCAACAGGAAAATCTTCGAATGCTGACTTCTGTTCTTCGGGTTTCACTTTCTGTCAACAAAAACATTTGGTCACAAATCACATGTTCTATAGGTAGATGCCTCGTACATAGAATGTGCTGTATTTATATTTTATATGTTAATAAGCCTATAAAATCTATGACTAAATAGAATTGGTGTTAGACTGCGCTGTACATTTGTGTACTGACTAGTTTCCCATTAATATCCTCTTCAGTATCTTCCATCTTCCTCATATTCACGTTATTAGAATAGTAAGTGAAGTCTCAAGCGAGTTTGCTTAAGATTCATTCACAAACAAATATTTATAAATAAATTTGTCCGCAAATGAGGATTCTAAGCAAACTGCGCTGTACATTTGTGTACTGACTAGATTCCCATTAATATCCTCTTCAGTATCTTCCATCTTCGTCATCTTCAAGTTATTAGAATAGTAAGTGAAGTCTCAAGCGAGTTTGTTTTGACCTCATTCCCGCTCAAATATTTATTACTAAATTGAACAAAAATGAAGGTTCAAAGCAAACTGCGCTCAACAGGAAAATCTTCGAATGCGGACTTCTGTTCTTCGGGTTTCACTTTCTGTCAACAAAAACATTTGGTCACAAATCACATGTTATATAGGTAGATTCCTAGTACATAGAAATGTGCTGTATTTATATTTCATATATTATTTTATGTTAATAAGCCTATAAAATCTATGATGAAATAGAATTGGTGTTAGACTGCGCTGTACATTTGTGTACTGACTAGTTTCCCATTAATATCCTCTCCAGTATCTTCCATCTTCCTCATCTTCACGTTATTAGAATAGTAAGTGTAGTCTCAAGCGAGTTTGCTTAAGATTCATTCACCCACAAATATTTATAAATAAATTTGTCCGAAAATGAGGTCCTAAACAAACTGCGCTCAACAGGAAAATCTTCGAATGCTGACTTCTGTTCTTCGGGTTTCACTTTCTGTCAACAAAAACATTTGGTCACAAATCACATGTTATATAGGTAGAATGCCTAGTACATAGAAATGTGCTGTATTTATATTTCATATATTATTTTATGTTAATAAGCCTATAAAATCTATGATTAAATAGAATTGGTGTTAGACTGCGCTGT
The DNA here is from genome assembly GCA_936446665.2 of Synanthedon andrenaeformis. Classification (NCBI taxonomy): domain Eukaryota; kingdom Metazoa; phylum Arthropoda; class Insecta; order Lepidoptera; family Sesiidae; genus Synanthedon; species Synanthedon andrenaeformis. The sequence goes on along the minus strand of OW387776.2, from coordinate 13,187,894 downwards.
ACATTTGTGTACTGACTAGTTTCCCATTAATATCCTCTTCAGTATCTTCCATCTTCGTCATCTTCACGTTATTGAAATAGTAAGTGAAGTCTCAAGCGACTTTGCCTAGGATTCATTCACTCACAAATATTTATAACTAAATTTGTCCGCAAATGAGGATTCTAAGCAAACTGCGCTGTACATTTGTGTACTGACTAGTTTCCCATTAATATCCTCTTCAGTATCTTCCATCTTCGTCATCTTCAAGTTATTAGAATAGTAAGTGAAGTTTCAAGCGAGTTTGTTTTGACCTCATTCCCGCTCAAATATTTATTACTAAATTGAACGAAAATGAAGATTCAAAGCAATCTGCGCTCAACAGGAAAATCTTCGAATGCGGACTTCTGTTCTTCGGGTATCACTTTCTGTCAACAAGAACATTTGGTCACAAATCATATGTTATATAGGTAAGATGCCTAATACATAGAAATGTGCTGTATTTATATTTCATATATTATTTTATGTTAATAAGCCTATAAAATCTATGATTAAATAGAATTGGTGTTAGACTGCGCTGTACATTTGTGTACTGACTAGTTTCCCATTAATATCCTCTTCAGTATCTTCCATCTTCGTCATCTTCACGTTATTGGAATAGTAAGTGAAGTCTCAAGCGAGTTTTCCTAGGATTCATTCACTCACAAATATTTATAACTAAATTTTTCCGCAAATCAGGATTCTAAGCAAACTGCGCTGTACATTTGTGTACTGACTAGATTCCCATTAATATCCTCTTCAGTATCTTCCATCTTCGTCATCTTCAAGTTATTAGAATAGTAAGTGAAGTCTCAAGCGAGTTTGTTTTGACCTCATTCCCGCTCAAATATTTATTACTAAATTGAACAAAAATGAAGGTTCAAAGCAAACTGCGCTCAACAGGAAAATCTTCGAATGCGGACTTCTGTTCTTCGGGTTTCACTTTCTGTCAACAAAAACATTTAATCACAAATCATATGTTATATAGGTAAGATGCCTAGTACATAGAAATGTGCTGTATTTATATTTCATATATTATTTTATGTTAATAAGCCTATAAAATCTATGATTAAATAGAATTGGTGTTAGACTGCGCTGTACATTTGTGTACTGACTAGTTTCCCATTAATATCCTCTTCAGTATCTTCCATCTTCGTCATCTTCACGTTATTGGAATAGTAAGTGAAGTCTCAAGCGAGTTTTCCTAGGATTCATTCACTCACAAATATTTATAACTAAATTTTTCCGCAAATCAGGATTCTAAGCAAACTGCGCTGTACATTTGTGTACTGACTAGATTCCCATTAATATCCTCTTCAGTATCTTCCATCTTCGTCATCTTCAAGTTATTAGAATAGTAAGTGAAGTCTCAAGCGAGTTTGTTTTGACCTCATTCCCGCTCAAATATTTATTACTAAATTGAACAAAAATGAAGGTTCAAAGCAAACTGCGCTCAACAGGAAAATCTTCGAATGCGGACTTCTGTTCTTCGGGTAACACTTTCTGTCAACAAAAACATTTAATCACAAATCATATGTTATATAGGTAAGATGCCTAGTACATAGAAATGTGCTGTATTTATATTTCATATATTATTTTATGTTAATAAGCCTATAAAATCTATGATTAAATAGAATTGGTGTTAGACTGCGCTGTACATTTGTGTACTGACTAGTTTCCCATTAATATCCTCTTCAGTATCTTCCATCTTCGTCATCTTTTAGTTATTAGAATAGTAAGTGAAGTCTCAAGCGAGTTTGTTTTGACCTCATTCCCGCTCAAATATTTATTACTAAATTGAACAAAAATGAAGGTTCAAAGCAAACTGCGCTCAACAGGAAAATCTTCGAATGCGGACTTCTGTTCTTCGGGTTTCACTTTCTGTCAACAAAAACATTTGGTCACAAATCACATGTTATATAGGTAAGATGCCTAGTACATAGAATGTGCTGTATTTATATTTCATATATTTTATATGTTAATAAGCCTATAAAATCTATGACTAAATAGAATTGGTGTTAGACTGCGCTGTACATTTGTGTACTGACTAGATTCCCATTAATATCCTCTTCAGTATCTTCCATCTTCGTCATCTTCACGTTATTGGAATAGTAAGTTAAGTCTCAAGCGAGTTTGTCTTGAGTTCATTCGCGTTCAAATATTTATAACTAAATTGAACGGAAATGAGGCTCCTAAGCAAACTGCGCTCAACAGAAAAATATTGCGCTTCTGTTCACCACCAATATTATCCAAAATTTTATTGCACCATAGTGTGAAAGATTTTTTTGGCTTAAATTATATATTCGAATTCGTTCGATATTTACATATAATACTCTCAAAGAAAATATTACTCGTAACATACACGTATTCATGTATTCATCGGCCAGTACTGCCTTTATCTGGTTTTCATATATTTTTATATGCGTATACTATAATCACATGTATAGTCCTGTACTATTATAGATGCAATGCCTACATGATGTATGAGCATATTATACGATAATCGAGTGCAATTGGGTTTATAGGTACCTCGAAAATTAGGATGGATTTAAATGATTTTTTGAGTTTCTTAAGCAAAAGCTAAAGCAAAAGCTAAGCTAATCGCCGTGGTATGAAAATTTATTGGATTAAAATAAAATGTCACATGTCACACGTTACGCGTTACAGGCATTTAATATGCTTCAATACATATTAATATAATAAAAGTAATTTAATATTAATATGTTTTATTTATATTTATTAAATTTATTAATTATTTAAATTATATTAATTAAATTTACATCGTTATAAACGTTCGTAAGGAGTAAAGAAAATGGCGTTGTTTTTAGTATATTCTAAAAATACTTGAAACTCGCCTTCGCCCTCATACTATTTGCTATGACCTGTTATTAATCAGAGATCACGTGGACACTAGCAGTAGGACTTATTATAGGACTTATACACGGTATTTATGGTATCTTTCAGCAAAATACACTCAATATACCAAACATAGAGAAGAGAATAGAGTAGGGAAGCAGTGCAAAGATATTATATATAACTATATTTCGATGGGAAGCAGGCATAGTGGGGAATTCCGGGGACATAATATGTTTCTCTACACTAACAGTTTAGTAACATGCTTGTCTAGTCTAAGTAAAGTCTAAGTAAGTTTTTTAATTTTTTTTAGAATACCTATTTGTTAAAATGCAATGTATTTGCCGAGAGAAACGAATTATTGTATGTATGTCAGTACAGTGATTTACAGCCTTACCTATAAACGTTACTTAAATTTTAAGTAATACTTAGGAACCACTTAAGAAAATTTTTTACTTATAAACGTTGCTTAACTTTAATTTGTTGCTTAGCAATGTCTTAATGAACTGTCGAACACTACTTAAGAAGATAAGTAGTGATTAGTTAATACGATGCTAAGAAGATGATTAGTTGATTTTTATAAGTAAGACAGAATATGTACTACATTACATTAATTAAAAAAAAAAATTATTTCTTATCGCAGATAGTTATGGATAGCCATATTGGAAATAATGATTCAGAAGTTACAGAAAAAAAATGTTGTTTTCTGTGTGAAAAAGATGAGTATCGAGCAGTATGTAGGTTTAACTGTTGAAATTAAGCGAGGATTACGAACAGCTTATAAAGAGAAAAGCGATATATTATTACAATACTTGAATACTACATGTATAGTATTGTAATAATGTAAAGAACAGTAATATATATATATATATATATATATATAATTTAAAAAAATAATGAAGCCAGCCAGAAAAACAGGAGAATTTCTCGAGTCGAGAGTAAATCGAGAGTAAAAACGATAACTTTCAATGGGCAAACTTTTAATTTTAAACCGTTAAACAACAAAAAAAATCACTAAAGTTCTAATGAAAACTGAATTTACAGGATATAGTTAAACTTAATTGCACTGGACTAAGAAATTCATTTAAGACAAGAATTTCGTTTCTTACAATAATAGCTTTATTGGTGTCGGCTAAGGCATATTCTATTATTGGGTGACTCTTATTAAGTTATTATTAAGTTGCTGAAAACGGTCGTCCAGTTAACAAGGACTTCAGTAAAACATAAGCTACTGATTATGTACACCGACTGATTTCATTGTATGTAATCACAATATTTTAAAATGTACCTAGTTATTCGTTAATTGAATCAGTATAGTAAACAGTAAGTAGTCTTAAAATCTATACATGTAATAAAATTGCAAATTGTAAATATTAAAAAAAATGTACACTTTGTACTTATGTTACAATGTACAAATGTAATTGACCTCGCTATGTTAGCGTACAATGTTTAGCTCATCAATATACAAATCTTGGAACAGATTCGCAAAGTAAAGTTTTATTTTTTAAAAAAGAATTCACACATCATTCTGTAATCGTTCAGTTTCTAAAGTTCAACTAAATTTTTAAATATTGATTATTAAAAATTATGATTTGTTATAAAAAAACTCAGTATCCAATCGAAATAATCTTGAACTTAATTAGCTGTCCCAGTAGGTTAGTTTTTTCTTTCAGCTTTAATGCTGCTGGAAATAACAAATTTTCCAGGAAATAACAGCAGAAGTGCTCTCGTGTTTTGTTTTATGTGTACTGTCTAGTACACTGTCTAGTTTTACGAAGCACTGTAGTGATTTTTTGGATACGAAGGAAATGGTAACCGCCTGCCATCACATGAACTAACAGTTTTATTAATAAAAAAGACTATAAAATAACTACATAGTTGACACAGGTATAAAAGTTTATTCAATAAACTCGTTGACATTTACAATTTATGGTACATACCTACAGCAGTATAAAGCGTTGCTCGGTCACGCGTTCGATTCCTAAAACTGTTTGTCGGCAGTTTACGCTTGCTATTATGACTACCTACCACAAGTCGCTATGGCATCGAGTTACATTACATTGTTGTCGACTTAATGAAACATTTTTATTTCATATTACTAGGAATCGGCCCCGTCTTCTATTTTTAGCTCTGTTTCAATGATTAAAAAACGGGTCCAAATCCATTGGATGGTTTAAAAGAATTCAGTGGAAAGCAGACAGAAGCCAACAGCGACTTTATATTATTTATATTATACATATTATAATTTATTATATACAATGATTCTTTAGGTGTTTTTTTTTGTATTTTTTCTTGTTTCTTACATATTATTTGCGGCGCTTGCTACATACATTTATTTGTTAATTAAAAAAGCAGATATGTTCTGGGGGACTTTACAGATTTACCTATAGACCGTAACTCTTTACTTTTAACTTCATATACTTATTTTATAAATAATTATTACTAATAATTATATAATATACGATATATTCAACCGTTTCTATCCTATACATTCGTATCGTTCCTTCCGGGGACAGATTTAACGAATCTGTCTGCGAACCGAAGGAAATGTTGCCGGGTGTCCTTATGACATAACACCATGGGTAGAGAGTCCAGATCGAACCTTATGCCCAGGTCCATTTCAATGCCATATCTTGAAAGGTAGTGGAATAGGGCATTCAAGAAGTATCGTCTCCTCTTTCACCTCATCACACGGACAAGCCGGTTGGTCTATAATGTTGGTTCTCAAAGTGGTCCAGATCTAGGACCCCCAGGTACTCAGCTGCAACACAAATTTTCATAGTTGATCTAATCTTCACATTTTTTGTTGAGTTTTGGGAATATGGTAGAAATGTAGCTGCAGGGGGTCCACCGGAACCCCTGCAGCTATGGTCTATGAGAAAAAAAAATCTGGGAACCTCTGCTCTCTAAGAGAAAACCTGTGAATGTAGGACCAGCAGCTCTAGCCAAAGTAACATTTTAAAAACGATAACGAAGTTAGAAAAGAGTAAATAAAATGTATTGGATTGAGCCATAGCCGTTGCTAAATCGCGACGTGTTACATCGTCATCGATAATCAAGTTGGTAGACAATGTTTCATTTGGAAACGAAATGATGAATTAGCGAACTGTTAATTAAGTGTCTGATAATTAATATCCGGTCCAGTTCCGTAAGTCATGAGTACAAATGCGAAGTTCACAATTTTCTTTTATCATTACATATTTTTACATTTACTTATAGTAAAAGTATTTTAAAATTTATATTTGTTTTGTGTATAATTTACAACAAAACCATATATATATATTGAGGGAATATAATGATAAAAGAACCGGATAAAAGACTGGATGAACGCGGGTCTATGGCGGATGGTTCTTGGAAAATAGTTAATCAGAAATAGTTATTTTAGTTACAATTAAAATGCAGTACTTGTGATTTATATATAGTTCCTGTGAAAGTAGAATAAACGTATTAACTGAAATATACTCTACACTCATTCCAAACACCTACCTGCGAGTCTGGTCTTACAATAGATAAATTTTTATTAATACCAAAATATAATTTTAAACAATTTAAATTTAATATTTAATATTGAATTGAATTTTTAATACTGAAGATAACTTATTTAGCCAGTAAGAGGCCTAGCGAGGTCTCAATTTACTGTAATATAAACCAACAAACGTTTCAGTTGCTATTGCGTCATTTTTTACATTATGCGACAAACAAAGGCACCTATTTTTGTACGATTTAAATGTTACACGATCAATAAAACTTGGATTTACAACTTCCCATATACTACCCAAACAATGTTATAAATTGTTCGGGTTGTTGTTGAAATTCGCTCGCTCTTGAGTTAATGTTGTATTACTAAAAATTATTTTACACAATCGTCACTTGATTGTTTTGGGAACAGGAATGTTATTTAGTAGGTGCAAAAAATACAATGTAGATTTATTGTTAGATCGTGTAGACAAGGTGAAGTATGTGATTTATTAGATAGCTTAATGTTATTTAGTAGGTGCAAAAAATACAATGTAGATTTATTCTTAGATCGTGTAAACAAGGTGAAGTATGTGATTTTATTTTAGACTTTGTGTCTTGGTGACTTAAATCAATACTAATAATAAATATGTCAGTCATGGAGTAAGTTACTTTGTTTTCAGAGATATCGCGTTTATAGACTATACATGATACTGAAACTAAATTGACGATTTTTAGAATTTTTTTCTATATGTATGTATGTATGTTCCTCCATAACTATGAAACGAATTAACTGATTTTCATGAAACTTGGTAGATAAATATTTGGACGTACAGGACACAGGATAGGCTACTTAATATTTTTTTAGTCCTCTATAAAAAAAATAATCAGCTACATTCTCAACGAATAATACAAACTTTTAAACGCACAATACAAGTGGTTATATTTTGTAGAAAAAATCGTGTAATAAATGTCAACGGAAAGTCCGTGACAGATATGCAGGGTCGCCGCTACGCGTCAGCAGATTTTGTCAACGGTAATCCAATATGGGCCGGAATCCGGCCGCCTCCCGGAGTAGTTGACTAATAAATTTGTAATAATATATAATATTTATAACACTAACGCAAAAAATTCCAGGCCTAGCTTTAATTATCTTTGAAACCGCTTTTGTAACTAAACGTAATATTATGTTGAGCAGATTAGATCCTCACCGCCCATGTGAGAGATTTTCATGGGTCAACCTCCATGAAAATCTCTCTCCAGAAATCATCACATTGGTGATGGTTTCCTCATTTTATAAAACTTTTAAGGGATACAATCTGTAACTTTGTTCCCCAACTGTGTGGTTTACAAAGGAACTTGCTTTTAAACTTTTTAAAAGAAAAGATGGAGCTCGGAAACGTTTTCGAAAGGAAGTACCACAATCTCCGTGATAAACTCACTCACTCAAATTATATGCAGGCGGCACATAACAAAGTTGTTATTTACACTTAATACTTTTTTATTTTTTTATGAGAGTGAGACGAAAAATACACTTGCACATGTAGAGTACCGTTTCTGTGGAGCTTCGCTATCTAGTAATCCCACAGGTTACCCTCAGCGAGTCGGATGTGACCGCTGAGGGCTGAGGGTAACCTCAGGGTAACCACGGTGGTAAAAATTGACATTGAGAAGTGAGTTTGAACTGACAATATTCCACCTGTCATTATTAAAAGCATCGGCTCCGTTATAATCCTTCCATTATTTATTATACACATATTAAATCGCTCTCTACATTCGGGAGTGTTTCACAATGAGTGGAAGAAAGCAAGTTTCTATTTGGTCTTGTCTATTCAAATTATGTACTAACGTCTACAGATTATTAACAAAAAAGTGTAGTGTGATATTTTTTGTTCAAATCTTTCCTCGGACAGCTGAAGCCCCTTAGAGAACAGGGGTTTCTTGCCCAGCCACTTGATCGATGGTTACCAGAAAATAGATTACAAAAATTTTTGTGACTATTTATTAATCTATAAATTATATATTTTTTACACCATCAGGAATTCGAAATAAAACAATAATGTCACTTCAATATTATTTATTAATAATTATATTTTATAATAAAAGTTGTAACTAATATACTAGAAAGAATAGGCGAATTGTAAATTATCATATAAATGGACAGAGTTAAAAAAAAAACGAAGTAGATAAATAAAAACAATTAAAATTAAACTTATATTTAACAATGGATTAAAAAACACTAAATCTAACAACAATTTTTTTATATGTAATTTAAATATATCAACTACAATGTTTTGACACCAACTAATAATTAAAAGTTCTTTTAAGCTACAACAATAACTGTGACACATAGCTGGTAGCATGCAATGGATATACATAAGTTTAGCGTCTCAGAATACAGAATACGTAATAATAAACCGAGGGAAAAACAAGTAACAATTTGTCCAACAGTTTATATAAAAATTATTATATCCCACTACCCTATAGGAAATAAAAGTAGTTTCTGATTCATCAGCTTATTCAAGGTACAATTCTGTATTCTGAGTACGGCGCTAAACAAATTAATAGCGTTATCTTTCTTGCAATATATTCTTGTATTATGGCAATAAATAGTTTAAATTTGTGACAAGCTCATACGATAAATGGGTTTACGCGTTTGAGGTTCCTTAATCATGCATTGATATGTGTCGGTGGCCGATCGTATAATCCGGCAGTTCGTGATGTGCCTAGGCGCCGTTTCATGAAGTTCCTAACTAATATCAGTCAGATCGTTCGCAGTAGGACGATTTCTGCCCATTGCATGCATATCGTTAATGTTTTTAATTAAATGTAGTTTTATATGCACTTTTTTTTATCACTTTGCAACTTCATGAAACATCGCCATATCACGACCTGCCTAGGCACATCGCGAACAGTTGGCCGCCGACATATACCTACCTAGATTACGAAGGGTTATTAGTTTCTTGAGTTGTGTTTTTGCGCTGTGTACTGTAATGACGTCATATTCAAGTAAAAGCTTTACGAATTAATTTATAACAAGTATAGGTATGTTGAATGAAGATTCTGCCCCTATTCTTTTTTCTCAAAATATAATTTGAAATATCTAAAAAGACGATTTGGCATCGTATTTGTATGATACCTATCAGGTTCTTCTGCACCGCCAAGTTATACAGATTCTACAGATCTGTAGAACCTTAGATAGGTAGATTCTGTAGTTCTACAGATGAGTAGTAGGGTAATGCTTCACACACCGTAGAATGAAGTAAGAACAATAAATGCAATGATACATCCAACACTTATATCACGACATTTTTAGCCGTTAGGCACAGGAAATTATAGTCGACTACGCCAAAACATTGGCGATTGGTAAGGCAACACTTTATTTAGCTTACACACTTGATTTTGTCACGATGTATTTCTTCGCCCTCAGAACAAGCGATAACAATTTCTAATCTAGATTTCAAATCGAAATAGCTCAGTGCTTGATTTAAGATTGACACGAAATAATAAATCATTCTCATACTAAGTAAATAGCAACAGATGAAAATCCAATTTCACTACAATATTTAAGGTTACGAACGCAGAGTTAAATCTTTTGGCGAATTAACGGCAAGCAAGGATGCCAAAATATTTTTTTTTGTGTCAGATATTCATGCGCATGCGCATGGGCAAATAACATGGAGGAGTCTCTCTTTATAAGATCTGACTCCAATTAAATCTATTTTGTAGCTTAAATTTAGTTAGTTCCAATTTATATTTGGATTTATGCATAAGGCTAGGTTCACATAAGTTCTACAGACATGTATCGACCTTGATCCGAGCGGTACTGTGCGATCATGTGTTCAGTCAGGCCTTATTACCTTTATTATTAGACTTCGTGCACTGATATTTAAAATAAAGGTTTAAGAAATGAAAGTTTATTATGAAATAGGTGCCTACTTAAATTTTGAGTATATGAAAAACACATAAATAAATCACATTTTCTAATGAAACTATATTTACATCATTTAGGTACTACGAGTATAATGTGTGGCTAAAACATTGATATAATGATTTATGACTTTATGACTCAAAAAAATGAGTTTGTAACTTGGCAACTATGTGTAATATTAGATTTATATTATCACATCAAAAACATATCTATGTCTTTATTGTGTATAGTATATACATTTTATATTGCGAAATGCTGCTTGTCAGCGTCATCTATTGGCGTCAGTTAGCGATCGTTATAGCTATGGTATCGTACAACCGTCGCGGTCTTTATAACGAGATAGAGACGGCGCTGGTACAACAGAAAATCTGTACCTACTCTAGTGAAAAAACATCACCGTTTTGCGCCAAAACAGCGACGCTTAGCGGTGAAACATAGCACTAATACGGTGGACTAGTGGTCATTGCTACATTTGTTTCTATTACATTCTAATAGATGGCGCTGTTCGCGTACATGTGCAGCGTGCCGATTTTGCAATGTATTCGGAGATTTTTTGGGATTTGTAAGTTGAAATAAAAACTTTATTAAGCACATATCTTTATTCTGTTTTCTGTATTTACTTATATTATTATTTTGTAACAAACTTGACATATTTTTTTTAATGAAATATCCCTAACGATTTAAAAAATGTACAAAAATGTATGAAATTAAAATGGTTCTCGTTTAAATATTTATTTCTCACAGGATATTAATATTCATTTTGTTTAGGAATATACAGATTTAAATGACTAATTTGTTTTTGGAGACTTGAAAATATTGTTTTGTAAGAAAATAGGTAAGTACCTAATAGTTGGCAATGGCTGGATTTTGTGCGGAAAACACTGCGAAGCAATTATTTCAGGCGCCTTTTAATTGACATTAGCAACCATTAGCAAGAATTAAAGATTATAAAAAATTATGTTACTATTAAGTAGACAATTTTCAAAATTTTGATAAAAGTTACAATGAAAGATAATTGGATCTGCATATGGAAAAAATAATTAGTCGCATTCTCTAGTAAGAAATTCACTGATACTAATGTCTGGAAACTTTTAAGAATTGGAAAAAAACTAGTTGTGTGTACTGTACTTGTGGCAACTAGATAATAGTTACAAATGAAGATAATTTCGATTTTGCATCTGGTTGCGAAACGTATTTTTATTTATTTTTTATTAAAAAAAGCCAGTCATCGCCAATTATAACGTAAATAAGATATAATATAAATATATCTCTCAACTGATGCGTTGTAGATCCCTGTTGCTGATAAAAATGTCTTTGCTCTTATTTTATAGAGAAAATTTATGAATTTATGAACGGCCTGAAAATTTTAATTTATATTTGACCGTTTCAAAGAATAAAAGTTTCAAAAATCATAATTTTAAACTTATTCGAAGAAAAAAAACAGTACCTAATTATTATTAAAAATTGTGAATAGATATAACTAGTTTATTATTTCTACGCGTGTAACAAACAATATGTTATAACAATATATAATACCTATATGGTATATTTTAGAATATATCGTGGAAATCTATGTGAGGGTTATGTTAATACAAATAATTTTAGTTCAGCAACATTTAATATGCTAACATTTTCGTTTCACCTCTTTATAATTATGCTTAGGTAAAAACCTAATTAAAAAAATATTTTGTTTAAGAACTAATAACATATATATGTTGTGCAAGGCGACGCTGCAATTTGTACATTATCATTAAAATATTGGAAACGATTGTTTTTTTTTCTTCATAATGTATATTTTTGATGCATTTTTATATATTTTCTTAAATTGTTGTTGATGAAACTGTATATTAAAATAAAAATTTTGAAATATATCTTTGTTTTATTTTTCAAACTACTAAGGTATTCTTCATTCTCCTTAATTTAGCTACAATTATTTATTAGTAGTGACTAACACGGAAAATATGAAAATATGAAATCATAAGTAATGTGTGGAATGCATCTACAATAGAAAATATAGCAATGAAATAATAGAAGAAGAAATATGACGCCACATTTATTTAATAATAAGTTTATTGTTTGTAACAAAGTTATCGACAAGACAAATTAAATATTGAGTTATTGAAACAAGGCGTAAGTAGGTAGTTTTATATTTAATTTTATAATCAATTCTTCAAGAGAACCGGTCTTTCAAGAGAATGTGTGCGAAGCCAAATTTCCCATTAATAACAAGCATTTGATATACATATTATAACAATTTCAAGTCCAAACTTTCAGCCACTTAATCTATACGAAATGCACAGCCCGCAACGTTATCCCTACTCTAGTTCGTTTTCAAAAACACTTAACACCTACGAAGACTGTCAAAAGACAAATTGACATGTCATTCGACACTACCACATATTATTCAATCCACTTGCCCCAATCAATGAAACGCGATCTTTAACGCATGGACTATACAATAAGAGGAAAATGGAAATATATAAATTTTCATATAATAGAAGTACGTTACAAGTATATCATAAGAAAGTTTACTTTATAAGCAATTTATTAAGTTTATAGGTGCGTCGCATAAAGCCATTAATTGAATTTAAGTCTAAACACTTTTAAACATTATAAGAATGAAAGTTGCTAACGGAAATATCCAAAAAGACTTCCAAAATATATGATTCAATTGTATACAGGAAAAGAGATGAATAGAGGATTATTATATAGTACGTACACTAGATTTGGCAAAGACATCGTAAAGAATAGTGCTTTTCGTATGAAAACTTTGAAACGCCCGGATGGCTACGAGCCAATCGCGGTGTAAGTCGATCGATAGCAAAAACAAAGTGAAAATATGTGCCACAATTGAAACACTACGTTCTTCAAAAACTACATGCATTTTTAAACACTACACCTAAATCGCAGGTTTTGTTTGTTTGTGAAAAAAGTTCAACGGTGTTATAGCAGATATAAGAGGTAGATGCGTTAAATTTACGCTTTAAAACTCCGCAAACTGAAACTATTCCAATTAACAAGCTCGACTTCAATCTCGGGTTGTCATTTGTGGCGATGGTATCGTTCATTTAAACATTCATCCTGTTTCCACTTGTGCCATATTTAAAAGGTGAAAAGCGCATTTAAATTATGCTTCCACGCTGTAATTAAGTATTATGTTAAAAACGTTATTAAAAATTTGTTAGCTAACATTTTATTACAATATGTATCTAATAAAAGTTATCTCATTATTCAATAACAATAATTTACTCGAAAAAAAATAATCAGGAGGAACGTGATGAAAAAAAAAATCAGTGAAACAAAAAAGTGCGACAGGCTTCCCCGAATTTAGATCTATAGTGATTATTATAAAATGTTTGCGGTATTGAAGCATTGAAAGAACAAATAGTAACGAAATATATGTAACACTTCATAGCTCCAGTTTGGTAAAACCATAAGTAATGCATCTACCTCTTTTTACTTTAACATTGTTGGAAGAAGTTAAATACAACTTTGCTAATCGATTGATTGAAAGTTGGCGATTGTTCTACATAATATATTATATAACTTGTATATAATATACTATAATATTGCGCACAGTATAAACATGTGCGTTATTTTCATAACAATCTTTTATAAACCCCGCTACTTAACACTACACTTTAACCATTGCTACAGTTTATAGAAACAGTCAAATATCACTATCTGATTGCTTTTAATTTAATTAGCAAAAATCAAAATTTTCTAATAATCGTGTCACGTTCAATATCTTAGTTTCATAACATTACAAATTTTCATAAGTCGAAGAAGTATCTCTCAAATCCATAGATTTAATTTATACGCCTAGATTTTAGATCGTTGAATATACAATTTATCTCATTGTTTTATTTGTGATTTCATAGTCATAGTATCGTATTAGAATCGTATGTCGTCAAAAAGTATACTTATTGCAGTTGAAATTGTAATTATTACAATAAGTTTGTACGAGACCTGTATCTAGCAGTATAACGCTAAATCTATGCTGTTAAAATTATTAAAAAATTCATATTAAATTTTTTTTTTTCAACAAAAAATTGTCTTCAAATTGGCTATTCCAGCCACAGACAACTTTAACATTTTTATATATACGATATATTTATGAAATCACAAAACTTTTATATTGTCACATAATACGACTTTATATGTTATGGGGGCCTATTTCTTAAAGAACTAATAAAAATTTATCAACAATAACAGCAATGAAATGCTTCTTCGGTTTTCCCTGCCGGAAGCCTAACCCTCCAGTAACAACTCAGCCCACAGCACACTTAACCCGCGGGCTAACTTCGACCATTTTTTTTAAAATATTAAGCCTTTATTTCAGATAAGAGTAGGTATACATTATATATAAAATGATACAAATATATATTACATTTTTAAACTTTTCTTTCCTTTTTTTCTTTCTTTAATTTTATTTTATTGATATTTTTTCTTATCTGTTTGTCCTTTGGCATAGGCCTCCAAATATTTCGATTCTTTCCTGTTTCTAGTTTTCCTCGTCCAAACGTTTCCTGCTATTTTTTTTTCCAAATCATTTGCCATCTCATATGTTGTCATATGACAATTGCAATTTTTTTAATGGTCAAGTCAGCCCATAAATGCTGTCACCTAAACTCACGAGTTCAGTTAGATTGAATTTCAGACTTAAAATGGATCCTAAAGGCCGGCGTTGTCTGAAGGTATGGCACGGCACGACATGGCTAAACATTTTTCATGAACATATTATTTTTAAACTTATTCAAACACTTCTTTATTTTAATACCAAGAGGCTAACGTTCCGCGTCATGTCACGTGATGCTTCGACACGACGAGTGTGAGTGCTAAAATAATGTGTTTTTGACCACGGGATGCCAGGGCATGAGCGTACTGTTGGATACCACGACGTGGCGACGCATGCCGCTGAAAACAAGCGTGCCTTGCCGTGCCATACTGTCAGTCAGCGCCGGCCCCTTATTCATTCAAAATACGTCTAATTAGTGGGGCAGATAATTACTTATGAATTACATTTAACATTTTAATATCAATAGCTGAAGAAAATATTAGTTGAATATGTGATGGAACAAAGCGTGAGTATAATAAAATGTAAGTATAATAAAGTTTCAGACGTATTGTTTGTACAGATGTTCAGTGATTGAGAAATGGAGCATCTCTCGCGCGGCATTGTGCTTGTATACGTGTGCGTTGTGGTCAATTGTTGACTGAAACTTCCTCTTCCCTATTAGGCAATCTCAGATAAAATAAGAACTAAAGATAGAGTCCTGTGAACGGCAGAGTGAAGCCAGTGAAACAGTGTTCATACACGGTTACAAATGCAATAAACTAAGCCTCGCCTAATTAAAATATTTAGTGGTGAAAATGCTGAATTTTGTCTTTAAAAAATAAAAAGCAGGAATGACATTTCACACGTAAGTTATAGACAAAAGTTGAGGTTATAGCTTGAAACACAAATTATAAAACCGGCTTCACTATATTGTAAGCAAAATTCTGTCTACAGTTTTCTTATTTGGTCTGAGTTCGCAACATTGTTTAATTACTGCTCGCGTCATTAAAAACAACACACAGAAGCAAGCACATGAAGCTGTTTTCTTCATTTACCTTAAATAGAGCATTAATTTGCCAACACGAAACCTATAGCAAATATTCGTCATAATTGTTATTTTTTATATATTTAGTGACTGAGATTTAAAAAGAATATTTAAGAAAAATTTTCCAACACTATTTACTGCCACATACATTTTATGTATATAAAATAATAAATCAGTAGGTATATATATTTTTAAATATTACTTACATATATTTTCGTGCATATGATTCATGCATTGTAACGCTTTGAACTGTTATATTCGATTAAATTAACAGTAAATTATTCTGTTAAACACAAATTATCATATTATATTACATAAAATATCCAAAGTTGCATCTTTTTTAAAAGTATGTCATTTAATAGCGCGGTGATGTTCAAGTTACGCTTTAGAGATATTAATTAAATTAAAATATATGTGGAATGCTGTTTCATTCGCACTGGCCAGAATAAAATATGAAATTAATTCGAATTTAGTTCAAAGCTTGAGGCCTCGAGGCCGCTCTATTTGAAAACATTTATTATTACAGATCATTTCTATTACATTTACATGCAGTCACTAAAAAAAATACATTTATCTTGTACCTGCTACATTTTTTTTTCATAACACAATTTAAATTATATGAAATTTTTTTTTTTTCAGAATATGTATATTGGGACAAAAGTATACGCATGCAATAAGTATAGGTAGGTACACTGAAATGCAATATAGGTATATATAATTTTAACTTAGCCCAACAACATTTGCTATCTTTAATTATATTAAGCTAACAAATACTTAAAAACTATAAAAAATATCTTAATAGTAAACATGGATACGACTAACTTAAGTAAGTAAGAAGAAAAATCCTTTCTTTTTGCATTTTCATATTGGCAAATGTCATTAAAAATAAGTATGCAATAGCCGTCACGTGTGTTTTGCTCATAATACACGCTTGATGGTATGTGGTCACCGTTTACTAAGGACACACAAGCAACACCAGGTGATATGCCGGTCCGCTGTTCATTGTTCACCTTTAAAGAATTTATTTGCATATTTATTCAAAACTGCTTTGTGTTCTGTGACTTTTTCTCAGCTAGAAAGGTTTTGATGAAATTTGGTATAAAGATAGCTCGAAATTTAGAGGAATACGCGGGCCATCTCTAGGCCGAGAGAAAGAAATAAAACTAATAGATTAAACTATAAAGCTTCAAGTGAAGATTTATAATTTTATTCAGTCGTAAATTTAAGTAGGATTCGCATTCGTGTTCAACTTACTCATAGAATAATTCCCTATCCAGTGCTTCCATTTTTTCTTTTTATTTGTATGCGGAAAAGCTAACCTCAATCTCACCTGTTGGTAAGTGAAGGCATAGGTGAAGGTGAGGACGAAGATGGAGTTCACTTGCCCGTTAATAGCCTATTGACTCTCTTCTTAAAAAGTCAACGTAAATGAATACCCTCCCCAAGCCTAGTAGTCCAATGACTTGTGTACACTCTCCAAAATGTATCAGATATAAAAGCGACAGTAAAGCAAATATGGCCTGGTTTATTTGTTTATTTTACAGTTGTAGTTTAAAAAATGAAATAAAATAGGTTAATAATGTATCAAAGAGTTAAGTTTTACATATAGTTTAACTTTTTTTATATATATTTTTCATAGTTAAGGTGAAAAATGTAACTCCTTTATACGGTGCACAAACTTTTATACGGAGGCATTGCTCACACACGTGACGGCTTACAGTGGCTCTCTTAAGTAAATGTGAAGTCCGGCGAGAGTATGACTGTTGATTAATCGCCTCCGAGCGAGAGAGCTTGTACGATGCGCGGGTCTGCTTTGCTACCCTCGCGGAATTCTTCGAGCGTTAGCCGGTCGTCGTGATTTTTGTCCATTTGGTCGAATATCTTGTCGACGCGTTTTTGTGGGGTGTTCTCATCCTCCGGTTGCGGCGTCTGACCCTGAAAACATTAACAGAAATTTTATTAAAAATTCCAACAAGTATCTTCTTTCTATTTAATTATCAACAAACGTCAAATAGACACTTATTATACTATTTTTCACATAGCATGAAGTTCGCTGGTACAGTGACGTTCGATATTGGTATGGTAACTGTTGTTTAATTTTTGTTCCTAAATACTATTCCAAAATCGATACAAATTCAAATTTAAACCATTTATATTAGGATTAGATACAATAAAACTCGATCTGTTCATCAAAAAAAAATGCAAATATAATAATAACATGTTGAAAAAAAAATGTAAAATAAATAAATTAGTTTAGTTAAACAAATGCAGTTATGGCTAAAAAAAACCATTTATTTGCCCTATATGTATAACCAGATCTTACAAATATTATCATCTGGTTAAACAGCATTCCAGCATGTGCTACCACATTTGGTGTGCAAAAAATATATGTTAGAAGTTAAACACAATTAAAATAATTTACAGTCAATTAACAGTAATTATACACAAAAAATACTCCCAAAATTTCAGTGTATAAGCTCCTTCTTACTTCAATATTATATAAATTATGTCGTTTAGATTTTAGATCATTCAATCCATATTATAATTCGAATTCCTCGGCGCTACGTCTCTAAAAGTACTTCAATACTTATAGTAACTTCGATCAAATGACGTCACCGTCTCCATGCTATGTGAAAAATAGTCACAGCAATCTCTGTTTTCTCGCTACTTTTACTATGTCGTACGTTGGACAAATAAGTGCCATTTACGGGCAATAAATTTTCACTGCAATTTCCCTAGTAACTTTTACGTGTCATGTGGTCTGATTATAGACCAATTTAATGGTATGCTCAGGATTCTATCTCGCAGGGAAATCTCAAACTTCTTTTTATTGGGCACCTGAGTAACCTTTGTGAGATGTTAGTGAAGAAATGACGTCATTTCGATTTCGATCCGAAGTAGCTTAATTGGACCTTTCTCAAACCTATAAAACTTAAATTAAAAAGACTAAAGGAACTAAAAAAACTAAAAGACTTAAAAAATTGGTATGCTTTCAGCTGTTGGACAAAATATATTTCATTTAGTAAAAGCCAATACCTAGAGATATAGATATACGATAGTATAACCACAACAACAGCTGCTTAACGCAACTCATATAAGTATGTCTCGAGTAAATGTTCGATTTTCGATTTACCTTATCAGATTCAGGCTTAATAAGTTTATATCGGAAGGTGTACAAATGTACCGGTAATACGGTAGGTAACTTAGAAGGTGTTAAGCAATATAAAATCAATTAAGTAGTTATTTTTCTTTAGCGAATCCGAAAGATTACAGAATACAGAGAAGCTGTAACTCGATCGAGTGTAAGTTCCATCACAGAACCACTTTAAAAAAAATACTTTATTTTTCTAAATTGCTGGGAATCGAACTGGCTCTTGAGTGATAAGCCATTCGCCCAAAGAGCTCGTCAATAATAAAATAGTCACTATTCACTTTAGAAAAATCACCTGATACTCTAAATGGCTTTAATTGAAGGATACCTTAAGTTTCGAGTAATAAATTAAAATAATGATTATTTTAACAATTCAACCTTCTATATGTCAAAAATCATTGACATATAGAATAATAGTTTCCTTACCACCATCTGATATATTGCATCCACTATGTTGTACATTTCGTCTCTGGTTATGTAACCGTCGTTGTCCACGTCATATAGTCGGAAGGCCCCTGAGATTAAAATTAATTTAATTATAATTTCAAAACATAAAACAAAACATTAACAATTAGGTTTTTAAAATGAATTAAAAAACTGACAGCAGATAATAACGCAAATAAACAGGTGTTTTTAGATTTGAGAAAACTTACAGTGTAACTTTTCATCCAAATTTCCTCGTGACGTAACCGATAGCGCCCGTATGAACTCCTCAAATTCTATGGAACCATCCTGTAACAAATTGTTTTATCTATGTAAAAGGCAATGTATGTATGTATGTATGTTCCCTATGGACTCCAAAACCGCTGAACTTCCAGACAATCTTCAGATTAGTCCAGCGGGTGTTCCTGTGAAGTACGGTGGCGATTGGACGCGTACGAAGTCGCGGGTAAAACCTAGTTTGATATAAACTATAACTCAATCTTGTCTAATTGTCTAGTCATCTTGAAATCATATCTATACTAGTATATATTCCAATATATTCCAGTTGCCGGACACACTGCGTTTCGCTGTAACAAATTGAGCACACCTTAGACAAGACAACTGTGAAATTAGAGCATGTTTGCAGCTGTATTTCGGTGTACCGAAGGATAGACGAATACTAGAGCTCATCCCTTGCTCTTTTTAAATGCTTATCCTCAATATGTGTATATGTGGCGTTGTATCAAGCAGGGCCCCGACGTGTGTAAGCAAAAATTCGTAAAATATTAAACGCAATCTTACTAAAAAAATTTGGCCACACTCTAATCTCTAAAGCTTAAATTAAGTTAAGTGCAGTGCGTCTAAAATATAGCGAGAGAATAAGCGAGAGTTTTTGTTGATTTTGTTAAAAAATCTCAACCCGATGTTTGGGCGTCGCAACAATTAGAAGGGCCGGGCCACTCGGCAAAATACGATATATATGTAATATAATACAAGCTCATCTTATTGTTAGACAAGCTACGCCACCGTCTGACTTTACATAAAAAACTAACTTAGTTTAAAATTAATTTTAATGTTAACAGATAAAATATTATGTATGTAACGTACTATATTTTTGTATGAAAAGTGATACAAAATTACGATAATTTTATCAACATTAAGTGTTTACGTTTCTGCTAATAAATTTAAGTAGAATATAATTTCCGATTGATTCTACAGTTTACCTAATTAGACGAACACAGCTCAATGGTATTAATTTTACATTGACTTATTATTAATTAATTATAATTAACAGCGCAAATTGTTTTAAAGGTGCAGACGGAAATAACCACAAACAATCCGGTAATTTGAAATACAAGTGTTTTTGTTTTAAAGCAATTGCCTAAACTCTAAACTTTTGAATTTATAATTAAGAAGTCACGGAAAGAAAAACGAAATATATTTTTAATAAGTATTTGAATTTTTTAATATAATTAATTTGAGAGAAATTTTGATTTTTTTCTTTCTCTTACTACATATTTATCGCATCGAATAATAAAATTCAATAGACCTTTCTATGTTATAATAATTGTAGCCTAAGTATTTTTCTGATGTATATGCTATATATAAATTTAAAGTTACATAGAAATCTGTTCAGTAGTTATTGCGTGAAAGTGACAAGACAAACATTCGAAAACTCAAGCGTTTATAATATACGAATATTTAGAATTATGAAAATAATCATCTCAAAATTTAACTACTAAAAAACGAAGTTGACGCTTATGTCTTTAAAAATAACGTGCCACGATTACTTTGACACAGGCAGACAGAATGTATATGAAAGTCGAGTAAAGGACCAGATAGCAATTTGTGTTTCAAAGCTAGAAGTATATTAGAAAATTGTCACTGCATTGCATATAAAGAGTTGTGTGCATCGTGGACACGGCCGTATATATTACGTCAATACATGTACGGTACAAGCAATATTTCCTTTGAGCATATATGTATATATCCAACCAATTCGAATATACCGTATATACTAAAATACTCTTTGATCCTTTAGCTATCGAGTGGTGTTATTAAATTTTAGATGTAGATGATAATAGATACAGCATCAAATCGTATCCTCCTAAGTATTTTTGTTATCAATTTTCTAAATTGTCTCCCACTATGGAAGCAAAAGTTTAACGAGAAAAACGGGCCCATACTTGCTTACTGCATAGCATAAATAGTCCTTCATCGATATAGCGGTCTGCAGATTCACTATGTAAAAGGCGAAGTACATTTCAGAGGCTTCGTAATGAAATAAGAGAGCTTAACTTACGTTGTTTTCATCGAAGACCCGAAACACTAAAGATGCGAACTTGCTGGGGTCGCCTTGCGGGAAAAACTGCTTATAGATCTTTATGAATCCCTGAGAAAAAAATATGTAACAGAGAAAGTATATTGTAAAAGTAAGACATGACATGACATGACCGCACAAGGTTAAGCCTCATTGGTTTTAGAGCTTTTAATGCATATATATGTACATTATTAATTATTATACACACACGTATATTAAAATTGTTAAAAAAATAATATGAAACTAGTAGCCAGCTCCCTGCTTCAGACGGGTTCAAAGTAAAAACTATCATATCTTTTAAGTTGGACCAAATTACACATAATTACGAAGTTTTATCAAAATCGGTTCAGTAGTTTAGGAGTTCATCCCGGAGACACAACGTATGTATATATAAAGATAACATAATAATATGTACATATGAATTGAATAAACATGGAGGCAGATGTGTCAGTGACATCTTTTTTTTTATATACAGCCTCACAATAAGTATAAAATGTAAGAAATCTGAAATCTAAAATTTATTACAATATATTACAATTCAATTTTAAATAATTCGTGATAACAATATAACAAACAAGCAAAAAGTCAAACAAAATTCAATACACGTCACATCTTACAATAATGTTAATTTCATTAATGTAGGTTTTTTATACCAATACAAAATAAATGTGCATAGAATGAATAAAAGTGTACAAATTATGTAAAAAAATTTAAAATCTAAAGATAATTTCAAATTGGCTTCAGCAACAAGCGATCTACGAGTACACTAATCTACACTTAATAACTAATAATAATTATATATTATATTACAAGTACCTACAAGATCCGAAGAGATGTCTTTCATCCATTTGTTTAACAGACGAAAAGTATTTTTTATCAATTGTTATCTATGAAAAAAAATCACGATTGTGTTGCCTATTAAAATGTGCTCATGGACATCCTTCATTCCTTATCTATTGTACACATCTTTACTTGTTTAAATTTCAAGTTTCAAAACCTTGCAATAGTGAATTATGAACGGAATTTTGCATTGCAACTATCAACAATATAATTTTACAATTAGAAAATCGGAGCAAGTAAAGAAGCAAGGCGTACTATGAAATAGAGAAGGTCATAGAGCATAACAGCTAGTTTTTTTTTTAATGAAGGAATTTTATGCTTATTTATTATTCATTTTATATAAATATATCACGATTATGTAGCTTATTACACAATCGCAAGTTAATTTTCCTAACAATTGATAAAATATACAACATTTAGTCTCGTAAACAGATTGATGAAGAACGACCTCTTAGATCATCTTTGAACAAAAGAGGAAAGATTTGATTTTTTATATGATTGTATATGTTGTAATTTGTAATTATGACAACTGTGATATTTTGTACATAATATTATAAAGAGGAGAGATTTGATTTTTTTATTGATGATAAGATCATCACACATATCTTAAGATGAAGTCCACGCGAATAAAGTCGCGGGCATCGGCTAATCTTCGCATATATCTATAATTTTAGCATTTTCAACATACATTATTTACAATAACACATATGTAATTACTGCTTTATTATTTCTTACTTCTGAAGAACGGCCCTAGATGAGGTGGTAGAAGTAGATTGTTTTCGATATTTATTATCGAATAAAGAAAGTTTTGACGTGTGCTTTCATATTACATGTTCTTGCCTCTTTGTCTGAAAGGGTCCCGGGTTTGATACCCGGCCGGGGTATCTTTGAAAAAGAAATTTTCAAAGTTGGCTCTGGTCTGGATTCGGATAGTAGTAGCAGGGCATACTTCGATTCGCAGACATTTGGGCAGTCCACCTAGGGTTAGTATCACCCCTAAATGAAGACCATCGTTAAAATAAAACAGCATATCTGCTGTTGTGTGTATATAGTTTGTTTATTTATCAGTTTAGTACATTTGGATAAATTAAAAAAACTATAAAAACCAACAGTTTAGAGACTGGTTGAAAATCTGATTAAAGCCAGACAGACATAGGTTTTTATGAAGAATTCTTCTAAATAAATTCCATTCGAAATTGGACGATGACCTGAAATTGGGACGATAAGCAAGGAATGGTTCACGAAACGAAAATACATGTGTGTCTCGGCACTTCACACTGGGGGTGAAAGCCCACTCTAGGGAGTGGAGATAAGTACACTCGAAATAATTTTAGAAATCAATACACATGAATTGTTACTTAAAATGTCAAACGAACTAATGCCATAAATTAATCTAAGTCAAGTATTTCTTATTTTAGATTTTGTTTTTATTACAAAATCTATATTAACTATAATAGTTTATAAAATTAATTCGCTCATGTCTGTTTCTCCGCTAAGTTCTTTCACCGAACGAATTTTAATACAGTTTTCACTAATACATAAAACTAAATAAATAAATTCACTAAAAAGCGATACATATGTGGAAGGTTTCTGTATGTAATTTGCAGAAAAAATATGTAGGTATCCGTGTAAATCCGGAGCGGGTCGCTAGTATACACCAAACAAATTGTCAGGACGGTCACCTACAGGCACGCCATATAAAACTCTACGAACTCTATGGAACATTTAAAAGTGACATATGCGTAGAGCATAACTCTGTCTTCTGTCATTTAAAGAAAATGTGACTTTACTTCAACACATTGGAGTTTGAAATCAATATTAGAACTTGGTCGTTACTACCTTTTGCTATTGACGCGCGAAGGCAAGACTCCGCCATTTAACCGTTTTAGGCGTTTTTACCTGTAATGTTTACCTTTTCATTGAATTGAAATAAATTAAATAATTCACTTTGAAACTCGAAAAAGGCCACGTCGTTAGGCCGTTTGTTGAACGTATAGGCCGCGTCGGTTGACTTTTGCTATAGACATACGTACAATGTAAACACTTCAAACTCTTTACTTAAACTCAAAAATTCTAGTGAAATAGTGAAACTTAAAGAATTTTCTAGGATACAAACCATGTGTATTTAATTTACATTCGTAATTTGGTTCGAGATTAATGTTCACCTCTAACTCAATCCCACGCCGGATTGCAATCCGTATGAATATTAATAATGGCGACATAAGTTATTTACATAAAATATAAGAAAAACGCATATTTATCGAAAACAACATGATAAAATTGAAGGTGTAAAGCAATAACTTATTTAATGATCGTTTTGAATGTTAATTTCGCCAATAAAATCTTTATTTAAGAAGAGCCTATTGGTCAAGTGGTTAAGATGCTTGCCTTAGCGTCCTGACTTGGGAGTCCCAAGTTCGATTCCCAGCGGGGACAACTTTTGAAGTGAAAATTAATTCTGATCTGGGTGTTCAGGGTTTCGCCCCCAGTTAACTTAATAACACAAAAATCATAACATTACTTTGGGGCCGTGCGATTGGTGCGTTTAGTCTTGGCGATTTTCATATTTATTTACTAGTTGGTGCCCGCGACCTTGTCCGCGTTTAAAAATGAGATAATAAAATGCATTAGTGAAAACGTAAACAAAATCCGTTGGGTTCTTTAGAAGAAGGTAGCGGAGAACCGTAGAGAAGCGTTAGAGAAGATCAATAAAATATTGATCTTTAATAGATCAATAATGGATACATAGAACCAGGCTTTTTAATTAAATAAGACTTACCATTTAAATTAACTTGAAACAAAAATCATGTAGATAAAAGTTATTGCTCGTGTATATTTGACCATCAAGTCCCACCAAGCTAAATTTACACTAGAACTTTTGTTAAATTGTACATTGCTTATGCGCTTAGCGTGTAATTGTAAAAAAAAATCTTTCACGTGACTGAAATTGGACAGAGTGCAATAAAGAATGTTTTTTGTATACATTTTTATTATACTTACATAATAAATCTCTTCAAAATTTGGAAATTTATATGTTCGATTTAAAGTCTCGATTGTACTTTTTTAAATTTACATTATAAGCCCTGTATTGAATGATTGAATGATATGTTTACACATTAGGTTAGAAAAAAATAAGCTTAGTAATTTTTTATTACTAGCAAATTAATAAAATCGTAATGTTGAAAGTATGGTCACGTTACTAGGAAGTCAATACCCTTTTACAATCGTTGCATCAAAGAGTAGGTATATTTATTAGGTTAGTTAAAATCTACCATTTACCATGCTGTCAAAATATCTAAGGTTTAACTAAGTGATTGGGCTTCAAATATAAATCTAGATTTTACTGCCAATTATGTACTGTCAAGAGCACAAACATGTTCGTTGCACTGTATAAGTGAGATAAAGGCTCAGAAAGTTCAAATGGTTTCGTTTTATAGGTTCACTGTGCTGTAAATATTCGTTTGAGTAGAAAAAGCTAAACTATTTTACTTCTAAGATCTGCTTTATGGTGCAAAATGTACAAATAAAACAGATCGCATTAGCGTTCTGTACCTAATTGGCAAGCAATTGTTGAACTTGCAACAATTCCGAAACTTGTTTTCACGTACCTGTTCGGTTAGTAATCCATTAGGACAATCTTTTAGGAACCCCTTGTGCCTAGAAGCATGTAATATATTTATTAAATAAGACATGTTAAATTTTGTTTAAGAAAATAAGAAGATCGTTTGTTTGGCTTACCACAGTCGAATTTCTTTCTCGGTGACTGCAACAAAGAGAAAAAAAATTGGTTAGTATCATCATCACACTTTACTTATCACAATATCAATTAGGTAAAAGCTTAAAATGAAGAAATGTGTCCACATTTTATGAATTAGACATGAAATAAATGCAAAAAAGAGGTCATTTGTGCGTTATGCCTTCACGCATTAACTTCTCAAACGAGAGCCTTGAAATTTTGCATACATTTATTCATGGTACAGAAATGTACATTTATTTCATCCAGTAAAAAAGTTCTGTTTCCGAGTGATTATTTAAAAATAAAATAAATTTATTCTTGATGATTCTTGATCGTACCGCATGATTCCTCTTCGTCTAACCAGACTTCAGTAAAGTTTTTATTTATTTGTTGGTCGTGACATGTAATGTGACATTATTATTATTATTTATTTCAATTATTTTAAATTGAATTAATTTTTTTATTATCATTATTATTATAGTTTAGATTAGATTTAGATTTAGTACATGGGATGTTGCTTGGTGCTCTTACTGGTACATGTTGAGCCTCCTATAATTGCGACAGCATCCGCCTAGTGCCAATTATTTTGAACAATGTGTTTTAATTTGATGTCTGCCTCGTTGGGGGCCTTGTTTAATAAATAAATAAATTAAGATAGGTAAACCAAGATATTACCAATAGGTAATCGTTTTAACTAAACTTTAACTTAAGTACCTTAGTCATGCAAATATGTAACTCAAATCCAGATTCGTACGATATTTGGATACTACGATGCTCATACAATACTTACGATGCTCTATAACTAATAGTGATAGAGCATCGTAAGTGGTTTTGCATCAAGGCAAATAGCTCGGAAGTTTCATCTACCTAGCGCTACCCACATAGGCGAACTTTGAGCGGTAGTTATTAAAGCGAGCACTTAGTATCAACACTTTCACGTATTTACCCATAAATTGTGCTCATAATGTTAGCGACTACTCTAACCAATTTAATGTTCTTATGGGGAAACACTTATTAATATATTTTTTTAAATAAAATGGTCGTCAACAGACTGACGGTCCATTTGAGAGCTTGAGCTTTAAAGGAAAATAGTTTATGTAATATGCAGATGCCAAAGCCAGTTACAATATGCATATATGCGTATTATATGCGACATAATATACATATTAAATAGATAAACTTATTTAAAATATCCATTCAGGGCCAGTTTTATAACGATCCGTTAGTTAATATTTATATCACATAGACGAAAAAATGATCTAATAGTATAATATAGTGTATTATAAACAACTGTTCTATAATTTGACAGCTAGCGTTTACTGGCTCGTTACTATTAATATGGTCGGTTATCTTACGTATCGTTTATTTTGTTATTTTTGTAAATAAATGTGTTTGTGACGCGACACTTGACAGTTTTTGACAAACTACAACGAAACCATCGACAATATTCATAAACTTCGGAATATTTTTTACAGCCAGCTACCGAATGTTTAATTTCTTTTATAGAACCACCGTCAGTAAACTTTATTGAGGGACCGTTAACCGTTAACCGACGAACGGGAAAAAGGTATGTCGTTTATAAAACTGGCCCTCAAAGTCGCCTAGGAGCTTGGAGACCCAACGTCAACATACGGGCTGGTAAACAGACCGAAATCAGAACAACAGGTGGTATTGCATGACCAGATACCATCTAAACCTGAAGTGTTCTATGTAAAGTACAAGGACAACTTGAGCAGGTAATATCACCGCTAACATAAATTATGACCTGCAAGCATCGACTACTTTGAAACCAGTCCGTGTCTATGATGTGACGACAATTTCATAAATCTTTTAAACTAACTTTAGTTATGTTTAGTTAATTTAGTTATATTTAAAAAAAAAATGAATCAAAACAATTTTTTTTTTTCACGAATAAACCCACTTTCAACGGGATAAGGTCTTTAAATTACATTTTTAGATTACACAAGAGTTATCTGTGTAATTTCTATATTTATAAATGAAAGACTATTATATAAGTAAAGTCTGAAGGTTTTTTTTTTCATTCATGTCCATTTCATGTCTCATGGAAGGCTTCGAGTATACGTGTTAAAACTTTTTTTTTCTTTCAGTTTAATTGAATAAGGATTATCTGTATAAAGTTGTGAATACATAGTGTGAGAAAGATTTTTTTAAATTAATTAACTAACTGTGTTTACGTTACGTACATTTTAGATCAATTTAAGTACCTTAATACTTTTGAAATTTTTATTAGTTAGTATTTTCAATAATTTGATTCGCATTAATACCCGATGTCAGATTTTATAATCAAAGTTATATTTTAGAAAAGCATATTTTATTTTAGATTTAGTTGACGTGTGATGTAATGCAATGTGCACATGTGGCAGTTTTCGGTAGACTAAAATTTAAATTGAAAATGCGAAGATCTCTTCTATCTAGAGAAAAGACGAAAAGAAAAAGCGTTTGTGATTAAATTACAGTTCTTCGTCATTAAAAATATTAAATCGTGTGATTAGGCTCTGAACTATCTACAGATGGAATAATGAGTAGGTATGGAGTAGATATGGAAAAAATGAGTAGGTATGTTAAAAATTTCAAAACGAGCAAATATATGACGAGCATATAGTTTTATTGTTTATATAAAAACTGATTTAAAAATAAAGTCGATGTCCGTTTCTACGCTAACTTTTTCTTAAGAGTTTTTTCATAAACTAAACAGTTTCTTGTAAATTACCTAACAAGGAAGTATTGCATAAGTGCGTAGTCAGGGGCGGGTCGCTAGTATATATTATAAAATTATAATAATATTATAATTACTTCTTACTCATGCTTATAAGAAGCGCAATTAAGATCTAAAAAATAATAATTAGGAAGTTAGTTATAAAAATTAGTCATTTTTTTGTATATGAAGACTAATTTTTCTACATATACATAGTCTAAAAGAACATACTTTTAAAACATAACATAAACATAAAACAAAGTCGTCTGTTTGTTTTCTGTTCTTCTGTTTTTCGCTAAATTCTTCTAAACCGCCAATCGGAATTTGATATGGTTTTCATTATTGAAAGGAAACCTACAAAGTGTCAACCGGAAGAAGTTTGTTTGTTTGTCAAAAACAAACTCGAAATTCGCTTGAATGTATTTTTAATACAATTTACTAAACTATTGTTATTAAAGTCCAGATTCCTGGCGTGACAGCATCTCTAGCGACAAATGACTTGACAATTTTAGCTACTCGTATAACTGGCGTCCTAGTCACTGTCAAATCAAATGTAATAAAAGCTTTTGTTTTTAAGGAATTTAGGCTTTTAACTGTGAAATTTAACTTTTTAAAATATAGCCTAACATCAGGTATTTAGCTTTACATAGGTGAAAGAATTTTTAAAATTGATCGGTCTTCAAGTCTAGGGTAAATGGGCACTTACTAGGTAAGCGTGGTCCACCTTCGGCCGCATCTGCGCATTGACTCAATAAAAAAAAGTCTTCCCTCCAAGAAAAAATCAAAGCAATATAGTTGTTTACAAAATTATCCAACAAATGTTTATCCAATAAATAAAATCACATAATGTGCGACATATTTGGATTTTATGAATGATACAACAGACTAGAAACGGTCCTCGCTCTATTGTGATGAATTTGTATAGATTAATTTAAGTGGAAAAGCCTTTTTATATTCAATTTCGCGTTTCGTTAAGCGTGGAAGCCAGTAACATGTTGCTCGCTATATCATGGAAGAGTGAGTTTCTGCTACGTGTGAAAAATCAAGACGTGACAACTAAATCTTTTGTCGAAGGTTTCCTATTTTCTGATCTCTATTATAACATGATACGACTTTAATATTTTACTAAACCATTTACCTATAATTCCGTCAATAACTTCAATTAAACTGATTATGCTTCTAAGAAAACTCCATTTATAGTTTTACTAGCTGGTGCCCACGACTTCGTCCGCGTTGAAAAATATTAAGTAGCCTATCCTGTGTCCCGTACGTCCAAATGTTTATCTACCAAGTTTCATGAAAATCGGTTAATTCGTTTCAGAGTTATGGAGGAACATACATACATACAGAAAAAAATTCTAAAAATCGTCAATTTAGTTTCAGTATCATGTATAGAGCCTATAAACACGATATCTCTGAAAACAAAGTACATAACTTACCCCATGACCGACCCTTACAGATTTATTATTAGTATTGATTGATATACAAATATATACATTTCTAGTGACCCCCGCTCCCCTTCGCACGGATGCATTTCTATTTTATTTTCTCTGAATCATACTTTTTCTGTGTGAAAGGTACCTTTCTCTTTACCCGTGATAATGTGTATGCACTATAAAATATAAAAATACCAGTTATACAATGTTCATGAGGGTACAAAGTTCAGATAGCATCAAAAAGAAATTTGATATTCATTTCTTACTTCCATTAAATATCTGCTGGCTGATGATTTCCGCGAATTCGTCTGTGTTGAAATATGATAAATATAATGCATGACAAAATACTATATGAACAATCTGTTGTAACAAAAATCTTAATGGACAAAATTAATTCAGAATCTTTTACTGTTAGAATTTTGCCAGACGTTGGATTTTCATTTTATATAATCTCTTAGGAAGTTTTTTTTTTGGGTCATGTCCTTTTCATTTCATAAAGTCTGATTGATTAGTTAAAGCGTTAACGAGTAGGAAACTAACAAACTCACATTCGCATTTATAATATTTTAGCATTCATGCAATTTCATGAAAATTTATAATATCTATACTTCTAAAAATTTAATAATATTACAAATAAATATAATATGTTTCTTTATTCTTCCCAATTTTTTTATATTGTATTATATTTTAATATGTTTAATAATTTTAATATAATTTCTTGTAATTGCATTATTAGTTGCAATAATGCAATTACAAGAAGTCATTAAACAAACAGCGTTTTTTTAATATTTTTTTGATGATCACTCGGGAACCTAACATTTTACAGGATAAAAAGTATCCTATATGTTATTTCAAGTAATATACTAGCTGTGTGCCAAATTTCATTCATATAACATCATCAAAAATTTCGCAATTATAATTTTATTGATAGTAGAATTAAGGAAAAGTTGTACCAATTTAAGTAAATTTTTCATTTACATGTAAACAAATATATTTTTCATCGCTTTGGCGACCTTTTCTTCGCATAGAACAACTTTAAAAGGGTATATATATATCAACATCATTCTCTTCGAGTACGCAGGGTTCCAATTTAAAGTTGGGAACAACATTATCTGAACTAAACCTGCACAAGAGGACTGTTATAGCTGTCCTAAATACAGCTATACCTGCTCGCAGAAGTAGAGAACCTTATTTTTAAAAATAGTGGTAAAAAGTAAGTTAAAAAGTTTTTTTTTTAAATTTTGTTTTCTCCGCTTCTATCTATATCTGTTAAGATTCTAAACCACCAAACACTTTTTGATACAGTTTTTACTAATGGAAAAAGCGATAAGTCTATGTGTGTTTTATGAGATTTACTTCGGAGAGTGTGCTCAGGAGCTGCATGAGCTCATACAGCCTTCCTCTTTCTTCCATCGGACATACAGACGTACGACTGGTTACCATCCTCATCCTGTCGAAATCCTTCTTTTTCGGACCAAGCGCTTTTAAACATCCTTTATAATGCGCACTGCCAAGGTTTGGAACCTCTGCCGGCGTCTGTATTTCCGAGCTCTCATATAAACCAGATCTTTTCAAAGTTCGAGTGAATAGGCATATTCTGGGTCTCATCTTCGCTACACAGCTGGTTGTTGGCTAAGAGCTACCCATCTTTAATAAAAAATAAAGTGGAAGATTTATGTATAAAATGTGTAGAAAAATGCATCCATACGAATACGGAAGTTGATTTCTAGTGAAATACAAAAAACTATATTACCCTGACTGAAAACTTGATTTCGAAAATTTATTTTACTAAAATAAGGTTTTAGCATATTTAGTATTTCTGTATATTTTTGTGAAATTGAAGTCATTTTCAGATGCTTAATATACACATTAATTTCTTTAGGAACATTTTTGAAAAAGAACAGTAGATACAATGACAATAAAAATATACTATTTATTCTTAAAGATTTTACGTTAAAAAAGTGTGCAGAGTAGATGTCGAGTCAATGTCGTAGAAAAATAGCGCATAGGAAAACAAAGACCCACATAATTATGTTCTGAGTCAGTTTTCTTTTCTTT
Organism: Synanthedon andrenaeformis; assembly: GCA_936446665.2. Lineage (NCBI taxonomy): Eukaryota > Metazoa > Arthropoda > Insecta > Lepidoptera > Sesiidae > Synanthedon > Synanthedon andrenaeformis. The sequence continues at coordinate 13,155,356 of OW387776.2, read as the reverse complement.
TCACACTCCTCGTCTCGACTTCCTCCGGAAGTTTTTTTTTTAAATAAAATATATCAGGTAGCATTTTGTTGTTCGGTAAACGTATTTCTGTAAATTAATTTAAAAGTTATTTTAAAAATCAACAATCATTATATTCCGTTTTAAATTTGGTCCCCGAAGTATAAATTTGGTCATTACTTTTACGACCGTAATTAGTCAGCAATCCCACTGTTTCCACGCAATCGATTTGTCGTATTTTACTAGCTACCAGCCCTCAGCTTCGGACGGATTCAATTTTTTTTCAGCAATATATATACCTACACAAACTATTTTCATAGTTATTTTAAAATCTAATTTATATGTATTGGTTGGATACATACTTGCGATTGTTTGGTTGGAATAGCGTCGAAATTAAGAGCTCACGATGCACTCCCAGGACCAAAATGTGCCAGAAACTGACTCACATTATAAACCACTGACTATTTTGGATGTAAATACAGCAGTGCGAAATCAAGGGATTCTTTTTAAAAGAACTCATTTCCACAAGACGTCGTTGCCACGGATCAATATTATCTCTAGACAATTTTACGAGAGCTTCATTACTTTCTGCTGACTAAAAACATTCACTGAATCTGAACTTTGAAAGATTGAACTTTACAATGTCATATAAACCTGCAGATATGTCTTTAATTTAATCGGTACGCACATAGCTTTATTATAGGGGAAAAGTTCGGTTTATAACAACTTGTCTTCGAAGAGACATTAAAACGTCGTATCAGTTTCACTTCGTAACCATAAAACAAAAGACGCAAGTCTGATAGAATCTTCAAACGTCTTAACAGCTTATTTGGATTTGTTAGTGTCAATAAAGTATTGCATTTAGTAGGAGTGTTATAAACCCTACTTACTAAATGCAATACATGGGAGCACATTGCGTATATAATAGGATTTTTATGCAAACTTCTGCAGGCAAACTGACTGTACACTTGATGGTATGTGGTTGCCGTTACCTATAAACACAAAGGTCCCAAGTGCTACAAATGCGCTGAAGATTTTAGTAGTTAAATATGTTCTGGCATTCATTATTAATTTGTAGAAACATAACAGTATAAATGCTGTAAATTCACGATCATCATAAGATGGCTGCCCAATTTATAACTGCGGAATTCAGTTATAAATTTCGCAGCCACTACCTACATAATAAATAATTTAGTTAACCTAATCTGAATAAATAAGATCGCTTCTATTATCTATGTATAAATACAAAAATTTTGTTTGTTCAAAAACTTAATCTCCAAAAATACTTTACTGTACAAAACAAAATTTTGCATACTCTTACAAGTTTCCAAGAGTCACAAGGTGTGTATTTATGTATTTTATATAACATTACTTTATTAAATAATATCAATACAACAGTACTTTCGTTCAGTAGTAATATATCCGAGGGATCGACTAAAAATAATAATAAATTCAACTAAAAAAAATGAGCTACAAAGGTTGAATAAATGTTTCAAAGCCTAAAGAAAAAGTGGCGCGGAGCTAAAGCTAGAGTATATTATAAGAAGACTGGTCGTTTATAATAGAATATTCCACAGAGAAGCCTCGGGAAAATGATTGACAATCGAAAAAGTTTCATAAATTGCCAGTAAAAAATAAAGTTAGAAAATATGGACACTGCAATATTATCCCACCTGAATAATGAAGATCAATATGTGTATTACTGTTACTTTATGTATGAAATTATTATTATGATATTATATTATTAATATTTGGCAGTCATCATTTGGGCAGCGCGTCTGGCGGCAGTAACCACCCTCTCAGAGAAGACTGTGAAAGATCTGTTTAACATAATTTTCAAATTCTTTGAAAATTTCTTTAAGTCTCATTTAATGAGATAGAGACGTACTATTATCTGAGCGTAGGCTTGAGCTTCTTCGTGACCTACAAATATGTAGGTAGAGCTTTTTCTGAATCTGAATTCAAAGTAAAAATACACATTTTTATACATTCAAAAGAAAAATTAAAAAAACGGGACAGCCTTTTATCGTCGCCTCGCTTTTAAGCTTTTAACCGTTATGACACGTTATCATTTTATGATTCTTTAGGTCGTCTATTTTCATAACGCTTGTTGATTCTTCTCTAACCCTCAGGATACAGTTTCATTGTTGTCGTTGTTCGCGTCGGAACTTGTGTACACAAGTGAATAGGAAAACTTAAGCCCAAAGGATAAGTTCACAATAGACGAAGGAATTAGAGGATAAAATTTCTCGGGACGAGTCCAATAAAAGTTATAAATAATATAATACCTGTTATAAAATAAATTCACTGTATTATTCTCCGTTATTTTCTAAACCATACAACGTATTTTGATACAGTACCTTTATTGATACTTAAATTACTGTTCACGCGGGATCATCTAAAATAAAAAAATAAAAAACTAACGCCTGGCAAAGGTGTAATAGCAATTCCGACGTCAGGCTTGTACATTTATTTTGTTCGTCAAACGAGGACGAAGTCGCAGGCACCAGCTTGTAAAATAATATAGCGAAACAATATACAATATATGCTAACGTTTTCCGTATCTGGATCAAATCCATACGAAACAAATTTTGAAAAAAGAATTTTAGTTTTTTTGCAACTTATTTCAGATGAAAGCTGAATTACTGCGAACGAATAACGTAATAACGAACACACACACACACACGCACGCACGCACGCACGCACGCACGCACACACGCACGCACGCACGCACGCGCACACACACACACACACACACACACACACACACACACACACACACACACACACACACACACACACACACACACACACACACACACACACACACACACACACACACACACACACATATATATATATATATATATTATTTGATACATTGATACGCCATTTATCGGTCTGTTTGCATCTAGTATCATAGTAGCTATTTTTTTTTAATTAAGTATATCCACAATAAAATTACGATGCGGACACGTATCCTGTGATTACGATCCCTTTATTCAAGTATCACTTAATCACACAATGAGTGTAAGAAGACCTAAAGCTTGTGAGACAATTTGGTTGGAAATCATCAAAATAATATTCAAAGACCCTCAAGCAAGTACAATCCCTACTGTCAATTTGTATTTGACATAGTGAAAAATATAGATATTTCTATGAAAAATACAATTGAATTTACGTAAAACGGAATGTGAAAACCCAACCCAACCCTCATCATAAATCGTCTAAGCGAAATTCAGATATCGATTGGATTTTATAAATTGGCAGGGACAATATTGTTCTCCTATAATAAATCAGATTACGCCTTAAACGAATTTCTAACCTCATCGCGATAAAATAAAGTTTGAATTTGGGATTCCAGAAAAATGTTATCTCATTTGCCGGAACAGTTTTACTTTATATCGAAATCGTATCAAAAGTTATGGGTTATAAGTGTTATTTAAGTGACGTTATTGCAGTGCAGAAGTGGCAGGGTACACGCGTTTTGTCATATTTTTGTCATAGACAGGTTCTTTTATCTCTAATACTCCTATATTTCGAAAAAAATTGAAAAAAACCGCAGAGCGGGACACGTTTGGGGAGGAAAGGGGAGAAGAGAGCAGGGGAGGGGTTGAAACCGGGCAAAATCGTGTTCAGTAGGGTTAAATTAGTCTAAAAATGCCCGGTGGCAAAAAAATTCCCTAAATGCCGTTAACCGTGGTTTTTTTTTTTAAATTTCCACCAGACTAAGAGTCCATTTTCCTTTCTGATTCCTAATCCTTAATCATATTATGGTCAGCAGTGCACTTGCAGCACCTATGACAATAGGCTACGGTAGCCATCTACCATCACCGCCATCACCATCACCATACCTACCGTCAGCCTATACAATTGACCATTATTTAGTATTATATAGTAAATTCAAATTCGTTGGATATATACAAAATAGTACTCGTAACGTACACGTATTCACGTAAAACACACGGCCGTGTCCAGTTAACAGCTAGATCTAATTTTTTCTCTAAAGTTTTGAGTGCTACCTACAATGTAGGTAATAACCATTTTATCGGAGAGTGGACAAGCTGCGCTATCACTCTATGTCAAATTCGATTATGTGACGCCAGCATAATTGAATTTGACATTGAGTTCAAGCATGTCCTGTCACACACCGGCAGAAAATCCAATTTGCCGATGGTCTGTCAATTTCATTACAATTTCATTACAAAACATACCTACATCAAAACATAAGCGTAATTCAAAACTGTAATTCAAAATTCTTTTATTAAGAGCGGTCCCACACCAAAAGTTGAAAATAAATGATATTTTCCTGCTTTTTAGCGGCTTCTACTCATTAATTATAACATATAAAAATAATTAAAAAATATGTGTTAAAATCTTTGCAGTTTCATCTTAAAATTCCTCGTTTAAAATTTGTGTTTATTGGAATTTATAATAACGATATCTGGCTTTGAAAATTCGCCTGAAATAATAGATTACATGCATCTCCTTCATAAGTATACGTTATTAAAATTTATGGCTTTCACCAACCGATAGACAAGAAAAAAAACTATAAATTGGCCGAAAAAATGTATCAATTAACCGTTTTTTGACATTTTTTTCATATTTTTTATCAAATTTCGGTCAGCCTTTCCCCTCACGCGCCCGTAAGGTGTAGCGGGAGGCAGTGTGTCGCTAGCTATCTTAGGGGTATCGTGAGGCTCAAGGTCATTCGGTCGGGGAAACGCCTTAATATAGTACGGCATATTTCTAATATCAATAACTTCCCTTTACAAAACGATACAAAATAATAACATCTATACTTTTAAAATTTAATATATTTATGAACGTTAAAGCGTTCAATTTTAGCCTCAATTGTAGGTTTACAAAGGTTTCTAAATTGACAAAAAATATAAGTGAAAATCAAATAGTGAATAAAATCAATGCCAGCATGAGCTTGGTGACGTCACATGTCAAAATCTAGTTTAGTCGGTAATAAATATTGAATTATTTTTGCATAAACACATAAAACATTCTCGGTAATATAAATGGATGACCTAGGTAAACAACATTAATATATATTTTTTATTTAAGTTTTCCGTATTTAAAAAACATCAAATATAAATTAAATACCACATACAAGACAAAGAAACTGTTTAAAAATAACAACCCGAAAAATATAATTGATGTTTGTAGAAAATAAGTTAATTGACTTTGAAATCAAATAGGTATGCAGATATTAAAACGAAATGAGGTCACCACAAACTATTTTAAATTGTGGAATTTTATAGGCATTGAAAAAGTTGAATTCGTAAATAACTGCAGTATGGATTGTCAAGATGTCAGCGAGTCAGTTACCAATCAAATTTCGCCAATCACCGGATGAATATCGAATTGCGGTATCTTCGACTGAATGGCAGATACTTAATTGACAATCGTTTCATTCAGAAGGACGCATTCATGGATTGTAACAAAATATGCGACAAGACTTGCAACTGCCAATTAAATGTTACATTTTTTTCTAGCTTTTTATTTTAATTATTAAAACTAGCGACCCACTCTCGACTATATATAATTTCACAAGTGAAAACCGAATTAGAATAGGTGCATAACTTTACGAGTTTTTGAAGCGTAGGTACACAAACCAACTTAACGTTTTTATACTTATATACAGAAGATTATGTATTCAAGATAGGTTTTGTAGTGGCAAGTGGCTTTCCACAGTCGTTAACTGGGCATTCCATTTGGCGGCAATAACCACAGTTTACAGAAGACTACCATGAAATTACAACATGCATGCATTTGTTTTTCTGTGAGTGATTAAGATATTTCAAAGCTCTTGATTTAAAGTAAAATTTATATAAAAAAAATGCTTCTCTACCGATAGTACCCCGCATGTGTACAGTAAGAGAAAAGCGTCTGCACAAGATTTGAGAGGAAGACAAATGAGACATAAAAAGGCTGTTAAGAAAGTTTATTCCGTTCAGGTTAAGAGAACATCAACTTTATGTTAGGGCATTATTTAAAAGACTCCAACAATTGCTGTTTATTGTAAACTATAATATCGTTTTTGTTAATTATAATATCGTTTTTCCTTTTACTTTCAAAAAGTCACATTTTGAAATGGCAAGACTTCATGTAAGGTCGAAAGACAGGCTCTCGGTCCACTTGATGGTGGGTGGCTACCGTCGCCTATAAACACAAGCAACGCCAGAGGAACTGAATAGGGAATTGGGCTCTAGCATCCCTTACTCACTCATCGATCAACACGTGCTGTTATTTCACGGTGTTCTTCTGTAAAGGTGTGATTACTGCCACCACTATCAAAGAGTATATAGTTGTTTGCAAAAATCCGTTCATGAATTACAATTCAAGGCTTTGAAATTATAGAATATTGGGAGCAAGCAAAGAAGTGCGACAGAGAAGCATAGCGTACAGTGAAGTGTCTTGTTTATATATTTTCTACTTTTACTTCTGTTTTCTTTCAAAACTTTTCATAAGACCCATAAGTTCATAGCTATGTATAACTTCATATAAACATATTCATCAAAATTACTTTAAACCATCTCAAAACAATTTTTAAAACACACTTCTCAATATTTTAAAATCAACTGACTTACATTTGTAAAAACCCTTCGTTTGTATTTTTTTTTTCAAATAACCTTCTAAATAATGCTTCTTAAATTTTACACCAGTGTTTAAAATTCAAACCTCTAACAAAATGTAACAGAGCTAGAAGCATAGAAGCTAATTATTATTTTTTCAATTAAGGATATTTTAATAGGCAACACAATCTCGATTTATTTTCAAATAGATAAGAATTGTTAAATATACTTTTCATCTGGTAAACATATGGATTAAAGATGACATCTCTTCGGATCTTAGACCATAAGTCTAAGACGATAACCTATTAGAAGCAAATAAAACTTTATTTGAATGTTAAAAGAGTGCACATATGTTTTTCAACGTTTCTAATTCCTCTCTGTTTGTAAAATTGTTTTGTTACAGCGCTCGACTTTATTACACAGGCAATATCTTTAATCCGACTACCATAAAAATTCTGCGAAGTTTAATGCAGTTTCGTATAATTTATTTATTAAGTACGAGTTATATTAGCAAATAATATAAACCAAATACCAAATATATACAGGCATTATATAAACGTTATCATTTAGTTAGTGCTACTTCCATTTAGAGCAGCACTTTCTGTTGGAAGTACAAATCTTACAGTAACATAAAAGTGCTTCAATATATCGTGTGTTCAATATTAAGTGAGTGTTTCGGCTTGTCGACATACCGTAGTGGTATGTCGATACAAGCTGAAACACTCAGACAAACCTCCTTCAAATCTAAGTGTTCTTAGTGATAGCGAACAAGTAAGTATGTTATTTCTCCTATTTGCCTTACTTGCTCTCGTATTAGAAAACAGCTCTTGAGAAGTCTCATAGGATTGTTAAAGTTTTATAAAAACAATGAAATCTCTCACTTAGTTTAGGAAAATTATTGTCTTATTTATTTACTAGCTGGCGCCCGCGACTTCGTCTGCGTTGAAAAAGAAAAAAGTAGCCTATCCTGTGTCCTGTACGTCTAAATGTTTATCTACCAAGTTTCATGAAAATTAGTTAATTCGTTTGTTATGGAGGAACACACACACACACACACACACACACACACACACACACACACACACACACACGCGCGCGCGCACACGCACACACGCACACACACACGCACACACACACACACACACACACACACACACACACACACACACACACACACACACACACACACACACACACACACACACACACACACACACACACACACACACACACACACACACACACACACACTCACACGCACACGCACGCGCACACGCACGCGCACACGCACGCACGCACGCACGCACGCACACTACGTACGTATGATACATACATACATACATACATACATACATACATACATACATACATACATACATACATACATACATACATACATACATACATACATACATACATACATACATACATACATACATACATACATACATACATACATACATACATACATACATACATACATACATACATACATACATACATACATACATACATACATACATACATACATACATACATACATACATACATACATACATACATACATACATACATACATACATACATACATACATACATACATACATACATACATACATACATACATACATACATACATACATACATACATACATACATACATACATACATACATACATACATACATACATACATACATACATACATACATACATACATACATACATACATACATACATACATACATACATACATACATACATACATACATACATACATACATACATACATACATACATACATACATACATACATACATACATACATACATACATACATACATACATACATACATACATACATACATACATACATACATACATACATACATACATACATACATACATACATACATACATACATACATACATACATACATACATACATACATACATACATACATACATACATACATACATACATACATACATACATACATACATACATACATACATACATACATACATACATACATACATACATACATACATACATACATACATACATACATACATACATACATACATACATACATACATACATACATACATACATACATACATACATACATACATACATACATACATACATACATACATACATACATACATACATACATACATACATACATACATAATTATTTGGGTACATTAATTTGCACAGATTTGCATTATGCAAGGCCAATTATATATAGGTGTCACAAAACGCCTACAAATCATATTGTCACTTCAAACAATATGATTTGTAGGATTAGGACAAATTTAAAACAAAATTAATATTACTTGTGTAACTAGTAATATTAATAGTGCGTGATGATGGCAAGAGACCTGATGGGATGTCCCTAGTTCCATGGAGGATGGGTCGTCCACTAGTGTGGGATGCCACCTGCGTCGACACTTTGGCACCGTCCCACCTTCATGGAACACTTACCACAGCTGGTGCTGCTGCGGAGGCGGCCGAAAAGCGGAAAATTCAAAAATACAGAGATATCGGCACCGGCTACATATTCATTCCCTTCGGTGTCGAATCTCTGGGTCCGTGGGGTCCCAACGCGCTAAAAATTTTTAACATCTTGTCGAAACGTTTGGTCGACATAACCGGCGATAATAGAGCTGGCCATTACCTCGGGCAACAAATTAGCATTGCCATACAACGAGGTAATGCAGCCAGCATGCTTGGGACCCTTCCAAAGGGACCGATGCTTTATATTATTTAATGTGTAAATATATTTAACTTAGGATTATAATATAATATGTTTTAATTTTACTAAATGAATATCAAGAATCAAATTAAACTAGTGACATCATAAAGAACAACACAATGTAAACATTCGAGTTATGTTTCCAAGACCCTGTGGCGTAACGGTAACGCATCTGACTATCAGTCAGATGTTTCCAGGTTCGAATCCTGGCAGGGTCAATCTACATTAACACCATTTATTTTTTTTCTTTTATCTTTTTGTACTCGTATACAATTCATATTTGAAATTGAATGCGATTATCCTTAATCTATTTAATTCTTAGTAATTATTTATTTATTATTTATTTAAGGGTTTGGGAATGTATCGTATATGGAAAATGGACTTACGCATACCTTACTCACTCACCGAAACTCAACAGCACACGAGCTGTTATTTCACGGTGGTCTTATGTAAGAGGGTGGTTACTGCCGCCAGAAGGGCTGCCCAAATGACTGCTAAACGTAGTGCCACTATTTAAAAAAAAATAACAAAATATTTTCGATGTTTCACATCTGCCAGGCTTTATTTTTTTTTCTTATTGCGGTGCCTTCTTAAATAGAACGTTGGCGATCAGCCTGGAAATATCCTGTTTGTTTCCTGTTCGTTGGAAAAGCTTAAATGCGTAACATAGATGCGTAGATAGATTTTCATTCTCTCACACTCTATATTACCTTGTATTAATTATAATTATAGTCTATCTGCCACTAATCCTGATCGTATTTACATCAGAGCTGACTAAAAATAACTAAACACAAAGTTCATACGATTTAAACTTCGTTTTACATGTATATCGTATAACCCAAATTTAGCTCATATAAACCAAATCTTTTTAAAGGCATTTTCTGGGTTAGATCGCTCCATCGGCGGCCTCGTCTTTCCTGCACGACTAGATGCTGGCAAGAGCAAACCTATTATTAATAAAAAAAAAGAGATATACATAAATAAGAAGGTCAATGAAGATTGGTTATGGATATTTAAAAAAAAAATTATTATATCAAAAAATACAATAAATAAAAACCATTTTAGTCAACACAAATGTTTTTAGACAGCAGTTAGCTCAAAAGATATTTAAGTATAGTGAAAATGAGTAATGTATTTTCAGTTAATGAAGATGTAATCGAGCAGACTTCATGTCTGTGTACAAGATTAATAGTAATCTCCGGCAATAAAGTTTCCGAAAGATGTTTCAGTTAATGCCCAGAGAAACTCCTCTAATTCTTCGTAATCGATACACGGCTCTAGACCTAAATAGGAATCGAATCGATATACCCGTTTACGGGAAAGTATCAACTGTACAACAGCTATTGTTTTCGCTAAACAAAAGGTATTAGTGGCGCCGAGCGACGAAACATTAAATCACAGATACATGTAACCTAGTTCGTTCGTATCAAACAAACCTCCGTGTCTATTGTTTTGTTAGAAAGTTTTCATACTCTATTGAAATTTGCGTATGACAGTATTTCGCTACCGAAATTCGAACGGTTCAACAATATGAGATATCAATACTAATAATAAATCTGTAAGGCATGGAGTAAGTTACTTTGTTTTCAGAGATATCGTGTTTATAGGCTCTATACATGATACTGAAACTAAATTGACGATTTTTAGAATTTTTTTCTGTATGTATGTATGTATGTTCCTCCATAACTCTGAAACGAATTGACTGATTTTCATGAAACTTGGTAGATAAACATTTGGACGTACGGGACACAGGATAGGCTACTTAATATTTTTCAACGCGGACGAAGTCGTGAGCACCAGCTAGTAAATTAATATAAGTACTTAATAGTAATATATGTTAAAGCATCTAAAGGTACACCTAACGAAAACTGTAACCGCAAAAACTCGCAAAGTGCGTATAATTCTTTACTAAATAATCGCACATCGCTTTCAATCTCGCCATCTATAATAGCATTCTTGCTTGAATTTGTCCCTAGTTTACATTAAGTAAATAGTTTGTTCGTCGTTTGCTCAAAAGTTTTCTCTAAGCTATAACTAACAAAGTCAGGCAGTAAGTGTAGCTATTATTTACTATATTTATAAGTATTCTATATAAGTATATATATAAGTTTAACTTTATTAGAAGTATATAATTGCTATAATTGTATTGCTACATTAAAAGGCGCAAGCTAAGTTACAAAAATTTGTACCTAGGATTATAAAACTTGGAGACAAAGGAGAGTTCATTCAAACCGTTTAATTAATTAATAAAAATATTTAATATGCCATTCGAAAATAATAATTTTCATATATACTATAATTTTGATATTAAAATTCAAATTCACATACCATGTAGAATTAAGTAGTTATGACTTTGTAAGGAACAAAGAAGAAGAAAGAAATTTAAAAATACGACTGAGGGGTCAGAAACCTCCAACTTATTCGACCCAATTAAACAACACCCACACTATGACAACACGGTTTAAGGTGTCAGCGATTTTGCCGGTGTAATAACCTCGCCTGATAACCGACGAGGCCTTGACGACCGAACAATAATTATTGCAGTGTAACCATAACTTAATCACTATTAAAATACCACGGTTAGATTAATTCTGATTAGGACCTCAAATTATACCCAAAAAATTGTGTACCAGAAAACTATGAAAAAATAAATACTTTTTTTTTAAATTATGTCAATGGCTACTGTCGCCTATAACACAAACAACGCCAAAGGTGTTACAAGTGCGCTGCCTACCATAGGAAAGGATAGGAAATCTTTGGCATCCTTTACTCACTCACCGAAACCCAACAGCACACGTGCTGTTATTTCACGGTGATCTTCTGTAAGGGGTTCCGTATTTGTCAAATAAGAAATTAATAATTCCAGATTGCCATGTGATCTGAGCAGTGACCGGGTCATTGAAATTTTTAATAACAATGTATTTAAATACATAATCGGTAGAAACTTGCAAGAAAAATTCTAATGAACGAAGAGAAAATTTACTACAACCAAGTTCATTTCTTCATTAATCCTGCAATGAATTCTAACATAGTATGTGTAAAATAAATTATACTTCATTATTACACAGATAATTTATAAGACGATTATGAGCAACCTATACGGAAATCTTTTAGAAAAGTAACACCAAAAACTTTTAAAAACGAAATTCGAATTTTTTATATAAAAAGATTTCAGACTTGAACAAAGCATGTTAATTTAAAATTCAAAAAGTAACAATTCGTGAATCGGCTCTCACTTCGTAAAGACACATTATTAATGATCTCTCTTAATGAATAAATCTCCAGATGACACGTAAAATTTCTAGCTGGCAAACGTTCCAGATGGTTTATAATTTTGTATTGTATCACACTGCGCGAAGGTTAATGAAAGCGGCACGATGTAATCGTATTAATACGCCCCTTATTTAATTATAGTTAATGGTCGTTTTCGCTTAACATTTTCTCAAAGAACTGTCGTTTGTACATCCGGTGGGCTGTTGGGTTTTCAACTAAAATTGAACGTTCGGGTTTCATAAGTAAATAATTTGTTGAATGTACATACGCTTACTTAACATTTTTGCTTTCACCTTTATTGGAATTTAATAGGGGTTAAAGTATGAAATTGCCGTTTTATTGTAATAGGTACTTCGAATTGACATAGAACCTTCATGGTTTGAGATTTTTGAGTGAAACTTTTTTCATACGGTACCTATGTAGTTCTTCTTTTAAAAAATGTGCAACATTCGATTATCAACTTTCAGTTGTTTTTTTTATTCAGCTTAGACAATAAAGATGGATACTTCGAAAATTCGTGTGATTTTTGAATACGAGTTCCGACGCGGAACTAACGCGGCAGAAACAGCTCGCAATATTAATGTTGCGTTTGGAGAGGGGACTGCTAATGAACGCACTGTGCGATTTTGGTTTAAACGCTTTCGTGATGGAAACTTCGATTTGAAGAACGAACCACGTGGAAGACCGCCCACACAGGTGAATAACAATGATTTGAAAGAGATGGTGGAAGCCGATCCGAGCCAAACTACCCAGGAATTAGCGGCATGGTTTAACGTTACCTTACCAACAATATTGACTCATTTGCGTCAAATCAATAAAATAAAAAAATATGAAAAATGGGTGCCTCATGATTTGACTGATCTGCAGAAAGAAACGCGTGTTGAAACTTGCGTTGCCTTGTTGAATCGATACAGAAATGAAGGAATATTGGATCGAATTGTGACATGTGATGAAAAATGGATTCTTTACGATAATCGTAAGCGGAAAATGCAATGGCTGACCCCAGGTCAAACGCCGCAACAGTGTCCTAAAGCAAAGCTTACCAATAAAAAGGTAATGGTAACTGTTTGGTGGTCTCAGCGTGGTGTTATTCATTATAGCTTTCTCCGATCTGGTCAAGCAATAACGGCAGATGTCTACTGCGCCGAACTCCGAACAATGATAGCGAAACTAGCAGTGAAACAGCCCCGACTTATGAATCGATCTTCACCATTATTGCTCCATGATAACGCGAGACCTCATACAGCACGAGAAACCGTTTTAACTCTACAGGAACTGCAATTAGAAACCATTCGTCACCCTCCGTATTCGCCAGACCTTGCTCCAACGGACTACCATTTTTTTCGTGATTTGGACAATTTTCTGCGTGATAAAAAGTTTTCTTCTCAGGAGGCAGTGCAAAATGCTTTCACACAGTTTGTCGAATCTAGATCACCAGAGTTCTATCGCAAAGGCATAAATGAGCTTCCTATTAGATGGCAGCAATGTATAGATAATAATGGTAATTATTTTGATTAAATAAATATGTTAAATTTAAAAAAAAACGAATTTTTATTTTTCAGTACAAATCGGCAATTTCATACTTTAACCCCTAATATAATAAAATGGCTCGTTAACTTCAGTTCTATTGATTGGTAAATTCGTAATATACAAAAAGAATTTTCAATTGAACTGTATAGAGATTGTCTTTCATCTATCATGTTTATATATACTATTTTTTTTATATGTAAAAACGTCAATTTATTTCAGGATTAAAATTTCTTCCTTTTATTTTTGAAGGCGGACGAAGTAGCGGCACTAGCTAGTATCAAATAATTATGAAATCGTTTGCCCTGGCTTCATAGCTGAAATTTGGAACATAGGTTTATTTTGGAAGTATCTAGATTCTAGAGCGACCCACTGACACGCCTAAAACCTGAACTTTATGCTAAAGTCCACAGACAGGCTGACATTCGGTCCATTTAATGGTAGGTGGCTACCGTCGCTTATAACACAAGCAAAGCCTAGCCTATTTTGTGTCCCGTACGTCTAAATGCTTATCTACCAAGTTTCACGAAAATCAGTTAATTCTTTTCTGAGTTATGGAGGAACATACATACAAACATACATACAAACATACATACAGAAAAAAATTCTAAAAATCGTGAATTTAGTTTCAGTATCATGTATACAGCCTATAAACACGATATCTCTGAAAACAAAGTAACACTCCATGACCGACCCTTACAGATTTATTATTAGTATTGATATGTTTGCAAATACACGAAATTTAAAAAATATATAGATAATCTCAAGTGTATGACGTCCGATGTGTAGCCTTGGCGACTTGGCTCGATACTGAAGTAGTGTTTGCCAAAAATTTCCTATTTCAGATTTGCACCGGAAACTATTAGCTACATATGTGTGGAGATAATTTCTTTTATAAATAAAATAGTTTATATAGGAGAAAAGGAAACATTAATTGTTTATATTTTGCATTTTGGATTTATTTTACATTTTAAAGTATAATTAAGATACGTTGCCATCACCTTATATATAATTAAGATTACCATTGAGAATAAAGAAATTAATAAGTACTATTCTTATTCAGTGTTCCAAAATAGGTATGTACTACCAAAATATTTGACGATTTCTTATGTGCTTGTATTAAAACTGTATTAAAGTAGACACGTTATACATATTCGTTGAAGGCTTTGAAATAATATATCTTGCAAATTATATTAAGCTAGACTACTGAATGAATATATACTATATGTGACCATGTGCAGCTCTTTTAATTATAAAGTTAAAATTGTAAAGAAAAATATTTTTTATTATATTTTCAACGTATTAATTAAGTCAATAGCGATCACAAACTAAGAAATAATGAAACTGTGAAACGTTTGCTGCCCGTCAAAATCAGTTCATAGGGCAATTTCCGTTTTGCTGCCGTCTAGTAAGTAGTATGACGGCTTTTTAACTTTACATCCACTTTTAGTTTTAAATTATGAATTTTATTCCTAAGATTCTAAACACTCTTTAACTTAACTTTAAAAAAATGCAAATGAGTTAGCTGTCTTAAGTTTCTTAATAGATTTGAGTGACCATGAAAAAAAGATTAATCGACAAATATTTCGATGTTGTAACCACGCCATTAGTTTCTTGTTCATTAATTATGATTTTATATCGTTCATTAAAAATCCCTTATTTGCACTCCCTATTTCCAATAAGGGATTTTTTTATCACTAGTCCGAAAAACAAAAATGCTTTTTTTAAATTATATTAATGGATAATAACTACCTTGTTTATTATTCTTACCATAAGTCAAAAAACACTACCAAAGAAGAAATTAGCGGAGAAAGAAACACAGGTAGACAGCTACTTTGTTTTACAAAATACAATAGCGACCCGCTCCCTGTTTCAAACTGATGCAATTTTTGTATGCAAATACAAATTATACCTATACACGGCCATTCCTCGTTTATCACTCTTTCATCGCGCAGACATTTTCACTACTTGTGAATAATAGCGAGAACATTACCGTCTATAATTTGCTACCGCCACACTAAATCTTTTTAATGTTGCTGCGTACTTTTATCGATTGCACGTAGCCTTCAATGAAGTCTCCATATTGGATATGGATAGCAGGTCACATGAGAGGAATATTTAGTGTGCAATTTGATGGTAGTTCTTGTGAGATAATGACTGTTTGAAATTACTTGTACGGAAACAAACTTAATATTATTATTTTCAAGTTAAGCTTGATGGTGGCTACCATCGCACAGCAACGTCACAGGTGCTGCTTGTTCACTACCGACCATAATAGGACTGAGCATAGGGATTACGAAGGGAAATGAGCTCGCAAATGACTGCGAAATGCAGCGTATGCCCTGCCACTACCTCCTGCTAGGAATCGAACCCGGGACCCTTGAGATAACTCATCCAACGGGCTCGTCAACTCTGATATTTTCCATAGTAACTATTTCTTAAATATTAGCACTTTTTCTAAAGGTTTATATACGTCTAAAATATACTACATGTATAGTATAAGTACCAGTAGACAGTAAACAGTAGGTACTCCACCAGTCTATATTAAATTGATTATGCAGGGAGGTTGTGGGGAGATAGTGCTAAAAGCTGCAAGGGGAGCTTGATAGAGTTATTTAGGACCGATCTGATCTATTAATTATAAGCCAAAGTCTAACGGTTTATTTTAATCGTAGATTTAGATTTTAATATAACTAATTATTTGGGTATTTCCTTTTATATGAGGAGTTATTATGCTTTGAACACCATTTGCTAACCATTTTTATAATATTCTATTATATTTCGCAATCAAGTCCATTTGATTTTTGTCATTTTGTTAGTAGTATAAATGTCATGCAAAAAAAATGAACTGGCCTCTAAACGATGTGCATATTGGTCGCCACATTAGCTCTCTTGGATTGACAGATACGCGTGTCACTCCATTTGACTTAAGTCGTTTGGAGTCACGCCAAATGGCGTCATCGTGAATGCACTACATTAGGCGATTATTTTGTAAAGACTTTTCTCAATAGTCTTATAAACGAATTTAGATATTATTACATTAAATATCCCAAATAATATTTGAAGAATAATAAACAAATTCACAAGGGCAGGTTTCCTCATCACCTACATGAAATAACATCTACATATGAAACTAAAATAAGTCAACGCTGCGAAGCGTTTGTCTTTAAAGGACTTTCGTATCATCAGTCTATTCTTTTTGGGCATCTGATACAATAAACAGTCTTTTCTCAAACATGCTCGGAAATGTAGGCATTCTTGTACTAAAAACAAGCCGCGAAGTTTGTAATTCTTGGCTCATGCATTTCTTTCTCGGCCTAGGTCAAGAATGTTGTATGAAAATTCATTACTGACCGCTGCTCAGCCCGATGAAATCTAGTAGGCCGCGGCGAGCGCACGGTCATTTGATTACTGGGCTGTATGGCACTGTTTTCTTTGCACTAATTGATTACTGGCCGCTGCTCAGCCCGATGAAATCTAGTAGGCCGCGGCGAGCGCATGCTCATTTGATGACTGGGCTGTATGGCGCTGTTTTCTTTGCACTCATTAAAATAAAAAAAGTGGGAAAGCAGACTTTTTTTCAGTACCTACCTAAATTAATTTTTTAATAATTTTTTCATATTATACTTTTTTTTTGTATCACGTGTTTGATTATTTCCTCACATTTATTAAGAAAAGCACTATACCAGCCTCGACCGGAATGAGGATTGCCGGACTCAGTTCTTTGTCAAGGCCTCGCTAAAGCTCGGCCTTGAAACCACTTCGTCCGGCAATCCGTCACTTCCCGGACTCTGCAGTAATGTACTAATAATCTCAAACTATTTATAATATATTACAGTCTGGGTCTATTATAAATAGTAATGTCAATAAAATAAGTGTCCATACATTTTTTTTCACCACGTAAACTTCCCCCTGTAAGAAAATAACAAGCTAAGGATTGAACTTAGAATCGTAAACAGTTACATAGTATAATTAAATAATCTTTAAAGACACTTTAAAGTGTTTCGTTTATACGAATTCGGTTCAATTATTGAGTGAAGTGAAAAGGCTATAACCAATTTTATCATAACGAAAGGTAAGCTTTAAATGAAAAAAAAAAATGAAAAAAAAAATATATATTTTCATCTGCTTGAATTCAATAGGAAAATATGAATAACCTGAGTGTTGGAATAATTATTTGTAAATATTGAAGTACAATAAATATCGCTGCGTTTTGCGGATCGTAATGGAGTATAAAATGAAACATTTTCAGTGTCGATTGCATATTTATTCCGTGTAGGTTTTTATGATCTCTTGAAAAAAGGCAAATGGAAAAAACACCTCGATGTATTTATTTGAAATATATTATACGAATATCGTAATGAAATCAACATTGCAGTACTCAGCGGGTCGTATCGAGACTAATATTAAAAATTAACGTTCGATTAATTAATTTTAATAAATTGTATAACCCATACATACGCCTGAAGCAAAAATGAAGTGTGATTGAAGTGTGTGTGTGTGTATCTGTCTGTGGAATCATAGCTTTCAAACAGAGGGACCGTTTTTGTGCAGTCTTTTTTTATTTGTTTGATTGCTTACGTAGTTGTTCTTAGCTATAGCCATCAGCCTATTTCGTAGTTGACGAAGGGATTTCACCAACTTCCACAGGTTCGATTCATGCGAAATTTGGTATACTGTTACTGCGGCAGTATTTCCGTCCTTTTCTAACGAACCTTTTCTTACCTCGACTGTACATTCACGTAGAAAGCAGTTTCTAATTAAAGTTTACTAAATTAATTATACGAATGAACTGTTATTGGAATAGTCATTTTACGTAAACTTCCCTGACAATTGTGTGGTTATGTTTGGGAAACAAAATGAGCAGTGACAATCAGATCTGTTACCATTTCAGTGTGCGATAGTAAGAACAAAGGTTTTGTTGCTGATAGAGTATATTGAAAAAATATCTTTTACATGGATCGTGTAAGTTATGACTTATTTTATAAGTTGATATGGACGAAAATACATATATAACATAATATTTTCTTAAATCAAAATTATTTTTAGATCACGTTTGTAACGGTAATGTGTTGGATGCAAAATGTATTAAGTTTTCCCATAGACAACGGGCTCACTGTGAAGTTTTTCCCTTTATTGAGTAAAGAGGAAATCAAACAGAAGGAGGTCGGCGCACTGTTTGCCAAAATCCCTCAAGACACAGATAACGGTAAAGAAATGTTATCACAAATGCGGTTTCCACATAAACCAAATTTGGGCTTGGGGTGCACAAATCAAATAGTGCGAGTGATTTTACCTGAAAACAATACTTCTGTGGCTGTCAATAAGTCTGACGCCACCAACAATGGAAACAGGAATCTACCCCTAATAAAACAGCCTCACAGCGAATATAAAGTTTTACTTGTCTCCGCGCCACCTGGCTTTAAATTAGGCAAAGGCAACGACGCAAAGCCTTTTGTAATATACATAATGTTTGCGGACGATAAAATTAATGATACCAATTACGTTGATATACCGACTGTTTATTTCGTGAGAGAGTGTGACAAAGGAAAAGATTATCGGAAAAAGGAAGAGAACGATCCAATAATTATTGTTGACAGCAATAGAACTGTAACAGGTTTGTCGAGTAAAGAAGTATCAAAGCTCATTAAATTTAGAAATAAATTAATAAGAAAATTAAACTAAAAAGTCTCACCTAAGCATAGAAAATGTTCTAGAAAGAAACTCTCGCAGAGGAACTGATTTTCAGGAAGGAAAATCGACATAAGTAAAAATCACGTTAACTTAGAAGATTTATGTAATTTGAAAACATCACGTTAGGATCCATGTATTTATTGTTTTTAAACCAAATAAAATAAAAAAACTGACAAATACTTTATTAATAAATAAGGTTTTTTAAAATCTGTTATTAAAATTAATTTAATTTAATTTTAATTAATTAAAATTGTTCATTTTAGCAATGCCATCTTGAACTCTGTATCTGCTTTATTAAAATATCTCTAAATTCCTCTACGGCTAAAATAATATACTGAAAATATTTAAGCTAAAGGATTCGTACAATTATTAACTTTGTGGTTGATTTTTTTAATAATTACTTGTTTTGTCTTATAAATTCATAAATAAAAACAACTTTACAATCTAAAATATTAACGGTTCTTAATTTCGAAAAGTGAAAATGTAATTAATGTTAATTCTTTAGTATCATGTAAGTAAGTATTCAATTAACATAAAATAAAAATTTAATTAGTTTATTATCATTTTTTTTTCACATTATTATTTTGTTTAACTTAATTTTTTGCTTTCAGTAGAAAAAACATGACAAGAAAAAACTATAATTTAATAAATAAAAAGCGTAAAATTGTTTTTAATTTTTATTGATTTGTATTTAATAACTATGGTTTTCCGTGACTTTGGCTGAAAATTATTATCGGGTGAAATATATTACCTAGGCTGCAACGAATTCTTGTAAGTCGTACTTATTCTAATGATTCTGTTTTGAGAAGTTATCTGGTTTTGTAAAGTATGTAAAGTTCTCAAAGCAGACGTCTCGCTGAATCCTAAAGCGAGAACTTTCTGAAACTCCTTCAGTGATTTCGAAGTTACACTAATAAGCTTACTATTGGAAATTTTCATAATTTTTAATATTAAATATTCAAACAAATGCGCACAGGACTCGAGCCCATTCTGTTTTAGCGCTGTGATCATTATGTACAATAATAATCAATACTAATAATAAATATGTAAGGGTCGGTCATGGAGTGTTACTTTGTTTTCAGAGATATCGTGTTTATAGGCTCTATACATGATACTGAAACTAAATTGACGATTTTTAGAATTTTTTTCTGTATGTATGTTCCTCCATAACTCTGAAACGAATTAACCTATTTTCATGAAACTTGGTAGATAAACATTTGGACGTACGGGACACAGGATAGGCTACATAATATTTTTCAACGCGGACGAAGTCGTGGGCATTAGCTAGTTTTGAATAAAACAAGTTGTTAATATAAATTAAACCCGAATAATAGATACATATTTCTGATTAAATTTGTTTCCTATAATCATTCTTAATAACACTGTAAAACAGATAGGTACTGTATCAAACAGAGTCAACATCAACATCAAAACATCAAACATAAAAATGATGACAGTTCTTTATTATCGCGCCAACCTTTTCACTTTGAAACATAACACAAGTGCGCACACTAAGCGGTACATACTCTGACGAAGCAAATTCGTAAGATTCGTAAGATTCTTGTGACGATTACGCCCGAACCAATCCGTGCCGCACTGCTGGTATAAAAATAAAAACAGCATTTTCAGTAACAATAAGGATGGTCAAAGTATCTACAGCAGTGATGGTAGGAAATTAACCCTAGGAGTTAACCCTGATTAATGCAACTAGACCTTACTAGGAGATCTGCTACAAGCACAATCAGTAATGACAGCCTTTAACTGCCAAACTGTTCCTGTGTAGATGGGGGACCACCCGACTATAAAGGTTTGAAGTCTCTTTATATAGTTAGTTAATGCGGCACAACGATACCGCGATCTAGAATGTGAGCAGTATAACCGTAGTTTTATATGGTAATCGTACAAGAGCGAGCGAGCAAGTAGAAAAGCGTTATGAAGAGCGCCATCTTATGTGAAACTGTTTCAACACTTCATACATTCGATAAAAGGTACAAAGACCATTTATTCATTTGTTAGCTGCATACATTGTTGCTCTAAAGAGTTGTTTTTTAATAAGTCGGTGATTAGTCATCGTGGTGCGATAACGCAAACATAAGTCATTATTTATGATTTATTTATTTATTCTCATGAAACAGTGACTTGTTTTTGTTCTTACGTTATACTATTTTAGGTACTAATATTATTTTTATTGGGTTATGAATTGTTATTTGAAATAAATTTTAGTTTAAATTCAATACCCCATATGAATCAAGTGTCTTATAGAATCTATCAAAATATCTCAGAATACATTACATAGGTACTTGTGAATAGGTATATAAGTTACATCAATAATTTCGTTTTGTTCTTTAATGCCCTTTGCTTCGAAGTAATTGAAATATTATTTTCGATTTGAAATCCGTTTTTTTTTTTAAATAATTTTTTTCCAATATTTACCTACATAATTTTCTACACATTTTTAAGTATTTTTTTCCATATTATCAAGAATTACAAGGTACAGGAATTTTTTAATCATTAGAATTGATAAGCGATATTCCCCTTCGTAATCAGGAACTAATTAATATAATCAATATAGCTGGTTGCATCCTCAAACCCTTCGCGATATCCTGATTCAAGTTTTGCGTACATAAAACTGCGTGGTTTCTAAACCAATTCTGCTTAAAAATGTTTGAATTTTTAAGCAGTATTTTTGTACATTTTCTAACAACTTTATCTTGATCTGGTTCATTTTGTTAAAAGCAAACTCAAGTGTAAGTAGGTGTATCTTTATTTGTCTCAAATGATTTGCAGTGGCAATCTAAAGTTCCGAAGCGTTGAAAAATCTTTTTCCTTTTTAAAAGCACTTTCTTTCAAAGTAGCGAGGGAGAAACTGCAGCCAACCGACTAGAAAACGAAAAGATTTTCAAGCCTTATATATTATTAACAATTTCATAACTGAATTCTCTATTATCGACGTTTTGAAAAAGCCCGGTGCACGAAATTCTATAAGTTATAAATTCTTACTATATTAATCTCTTCACAATTTGACCAGAGCCTTTGACCATAAACAAAAGAAGATGACCATGTTACATACGTAGTGTGAAACGTATGTGAGTGTGTCAAAAACGCGGTAGTGTGTGTAATTTTTATTTTAACTAATTTAATGTCTTTCTAATGCATATTATGTAAAAATATTGGCTTTCTACAGTCCTTCTGCATGAACAATTTACTAAGTGTATCAAGTATCACATTCATCAATCTGCGCTTTAAAAAAAAATTGAACCAAAATTATCGCTTTACATCAATACTAAAAATAAATCTGTAAGGGTCGGTCATGGGGTAAGTTACTTTGTTTTCAGAGATATGTTTATAGGCTCTATACATGATAATGAAACTAAATTGACGATTTTTAGAATTTTTTTCTGTATGTATGTTCCTTCATAACTCTGAAACGAAATTATGTAACTGATTTTCATGAAAGTTGGTAGATAAACATTTGGACGCACGGGACACAGGATAGGCTACTTAATATTTTTCAACGCGGACGAAGTCGTGGGCACCAGCTAGTATTAACATAAAATAGAAACTGCAAAAAGTTTGAGTGAGTCCCTCTGTCATACTGTGCAGTAGAATTAGTTGGATGTTTTTTGTCCAAACAGTTCTATCGTAGAACTAATAGTAGAACTGTTTGGACTAACCCAAACATATTGTAAAATTTTACTGAACAGCGAGTCTTTGTAACCCACACCTTCGCGCTCTGTTGATAACAATAGTCGGTTTATTAGTGACGAAACAATAATATATCTCGGCTTCAACTCGTTAATGGAAATACAATTACACAATGATTTCGTAAATTTAGTACCAATAACTGTGTGTTAACTTAAACTCCAACCGGCGAAGACGAAGTAACTTAGAGCGATAGTAAATACAAAATGCATAATTGTTGTTGCAAGTGAAAGGAGCTATATATTTTTTTATTGTTTTTGTGCTACCTCTGACAGATGCGGTGCATCTGGTTGTGTAACAGATAGACAAACCAGACAACACAAATTTGGAGATAATAAAACAATAGAATTTCTCCCAATTTAGAAGAATGTATCTTATCTTAGTCTGAAAAGACAGTATATGTTTTAAATAAAATTCTCTTGATAAAATGTAAATTTTAATTTGTTTCATAACTTCATTCTCTATATATATATATATATATATATATATATATATATATATATATATATACGTATGAATTGATCAGAAAAATATACTTAAATATTAAATATACTTAAGAAAACGATTCTGGTAGGTACCTACATATATTCCAGGAAGCCTGGAATAGCCTCTGGTGCTGAAAATGGCAGCGCAATATGTATTCTATATGGATCATTATTATTTGATATTCGTTTCGAAAATTTAAAAGAAGAACTAAAGAATATTTTTAAATAAATCTTGTTCGCAGTCAACTAATGTAGACAGATTAAGGACCAGCGAAGACGACAGACTGACGGCGAAAGGCAGTGAGTCAATCCCCTCGGCTACTTCGGTTTGCATTTCTGGGATTTGTTTCCATCATATCTTCTTTACATAGTGTAAAACAGTCTCCGCGGTCGGTCTCTCTGTATGCACGCTTAGATCTTTTAAACTATCCAACGGATTTTAATTTGGTTTTCAATAATGGAAAGAGCGTTAAACGAGGAAGGTTTTCTTTATATATAATTTGTAGAAACAATCTGTGCAAAGCCGGGAGCGGCCCCCTAGTAATATGGCTATATTTTAACGTCTAATGAATTAGATACCGATGACGATTTTTTTGTGGGTGACTTTTCCTGTTTAAGCTGTTCACATTTAATCGATGAGTTTGATATTTTGCCGATACATCTGTTTTATCGGTAGTTGAGCTTTGTAGCTCTGAGTTATATATAATAGTGTAACTAACACGACTTTTTATATACTTAAATGTACTCTTAGTTCTAGCAATCTTGCACCAAGGTCTGCCTTGACCGAGTCGTGACGGACTAGAAATCATGCTATGGTCACGAACAAATTTGCACCTGCGAAAAATAGTGCACCACTAAATGGAAAGAACTATTTACAGGAATTACGATGTGACGTGTGAAATTCACCGAGAGTATTGCGACTGCGACCTAAGATGCGGCTAGCAATTGAAACAATAGCATTAGATATTCTGTGCATGCAGTTGAGTTCTGCGTCTTTGACGTGAGGTGTGAACGTGTTCTGCGAAATATCGCAGTAATTTATTTTATATTATTTGAGCGAAAATAAAAGCAAAAATGATTCCATGCTAGTTAATCCACCATCATATGTTGTAGCATGGAAATAATCCGAATGGAATTTACCTACGTGTATATTTGGACCTGTTAAAAAATAATACAATTGCGAGAGTTTGTGCATGGATATGTTACTCTATCACATAAATAGGGTTTAACGGATTTGAAAGAAATTTGACACAGGTAGTTTATTACCTATTACCTGAATTAACATATGGAAAAATATTAGGATCCTGAGGGATCGAAGGTCGATAATTAGGCGCCAATTTCGCCGTGGCGGCGCCCCCGCCACCTAAGTATATAAGTGTCATATTTTTCATTTTTCAACACGGTTGATGATGTCTCACGTCTGACGAAATTTATACATAAAAAAAATCTGGCAGAATATTTTTATATAGTAAGTAATATTCGTTAAATAATATTTTATCGATGGTATAACTGAAAAAAAAATGTTGGTATTATTAAATTTATACGAAATCGTGACTCCAAATATTGCTTGAATTAGAAAGATGATGCAATGTTGCATTTGACTTACTTGTCTACAATTTAATTTAAAACATCATTTGTGGTCAATTCGAAGAAGCAATAAGGTTAACAGATTAAACCACGATTTGGAGTGTTTAATTTAAGAATGCGAAACATCTTGTAAACAGTGATTTGTACATGAGATACCTTGGACTATAAATCAGATAACATCGAAAATGCAATAACATAACGACCTTCACTGCTCATGATTTACAACAGATTTAGGTACTGACGTAACAAAGAAAATACCTTCTTTAATATCGCTGTCGTAAACTCACCACTTTCAAATACAGAAAGCAAATGTAACAAGGGTAAAAATGTCAAATATTCAAAATTAAAAAAAATATCCGATATCTTTTATTGGATGACAAAACGTGATTTTCTGTGCTATTTATTGTATATAAAAGTTTCATAATTATTGGTATAGTTACTTTTAAAAATTTCTTCAAGACTCCGGTGTAGATAACATTGAAACAGTAATTTATTCATTAATTAAATCTCAATTAATAGTCAGTCTATTAATACTATCAGTATGAACCAGAGATGGGTCCTTTGACTTTAACTCGCTGGGAAGACGTCATCAAAAGAATAGCTGACTCGAACTGGTGCTTAAAGGTAGATATACAGGAAAAAGTTCTTTTTACTGGATGAAATATTTTTATTGGATGAATAACTATAAAATTGTTTAAAAAATGTATTTATGTTATTTTGTATTCTTGTTTATTACCGCTATTCCTTGCACTATAGACTCGTTAAGTAGACTTTTCTGTAAAAAAGGTGTTTAATTAGCGGTATTTATATTAATTTAACGAAAAAAAAAACTAACATCTACTAATAAATGATAGTCGATATAGTTTTCCCGCGGCAAATATTTGAAAACGGCCAATGATGCGATGTTATTGAATTAATATACGGATTAAAACGGTACGTTCGCAGACAGTTATTCGAAGCATGCGAGATAAAATGGTAGATAGTAATATGAGTAGGTAATACAATATAGTATTACTTGCTGTAAATTTGTAAATAGCATGATTTATAAAGCTTTTTTAATGATGAAGCGGTTTTAGTTTACCCGAAGACATTGCAAAAGAGGAAAATAAGTAAGAAAAAAATAATAAGGAAATTTTTTTTAAATTCAATAATTTAGTTAAATAATTACAAAAAAATTTAAGTCATTAAGAATTAAATTTACATAATTTGATCCCTATACTGCTTTCTAGTTTTATGGTAAAATGGACAAATTTAACAAAACATGCAGTATGGAGTTAAATTGCGTCGGCCGGGAATCGAACCCAGATCAACTGCTTGGAAGGCAACTATGCTAACCATTACACCACCGACGCTCGGTAACAACTACAGCAAAATGGAGCAATATACTGAGAAATGTGACGTCACAAAATGGCTGATCTCATGTTATGGTTGTTATTACCTAAATAACTACCCATTACATTAAGGTGGATAGAAAAAAAAAGGATTCTTAAAGGTACATGACAAAAATTACTCTATATTGCTTATTATTAAACAACCGTATTATTAAAATAAAAGTATGTTTTATTGTTTTTATTTTAAGGTCGACAGACAGGCTGACCGTTCACTTGATGATAGGTGGCCACCGTCGACTATAATACAAAGCAACACCACAGGTGCTGCAAGTTCGCTGCCGACTAAGACTTAAGGATAAGGGATAGGGAAATGGACTCTGGCATCCCCCTTACTCACTCATCGTATTTCAGGGTGGTCTTCTGTAAGGGAGAAGTTACTGCTTCCAGACGGGCTGCTCAAATAACTGCGAAACGCAGTGTGCCCTGCTGCTATTTGAAAAGTTCATTTCCGAAATTAACCTCGCCAGGATAAAAAACATTTAAAAAAGCGGACAAACAGATACGGACAGTGTCAAAATATTTAGAGGAAATGGAAAGAGGTGAAGGAACGTCCAATGCTTCCAATCTCGTGTGCTTAAATAAATTATGCCAAGTGGTCACAAATATCACCCCGAGTTTATGTTCCTTCCCCTTATTTAGTAGTCATAAAAGAAAGGTCCGCATGTGTCTTTTAACAGGACTGGCTGTATATACATATAGATAAATATGAACAACATAATTACTGTCTTCTTAAGGTGTCAAATTTTATTTCAATAATAAGTCAAGTTACGACACTCATGAATTAAAATGGTTCACTTATAAAAAAATGGGAACGAAAGCGCGGGCAGATATGAGTAATTAGGTATATTTTGCGTTTACGTCATTTTGCGGTAATTAAATAGGTCGCTATGCGTCTAGTTCTATAATTTTATAAGCAATCTAGCTTGTGCTCGCGACTTCGTCAGCGTTGAGAAATGAAAAGTATACAGGGTGGAAAGATAAGTCGGGCCCTGGAGGGAAACTACCTTAAATCCTTAAGTTAGCTCATTTTACATAAAGGAAACATTCCTTTATTTTTAAAAAGAAACAAAACTGCATTCAAAGATTTTCTAAAACTCGCTTGGCTCGCCCGGGACTCGAACCAACTAAAATTTAAAAAAAACAAACACTCACTATTTTATTATACTAATCGATAGGATTATTATTCAGGATTTAAGGTAGTTTCCCTCCAGGGCCCGACTTATCTTTCCACCCTGTATAAGCAATAACGCCTGACATCTGCATTGCTATTATACTTTTGCCAGGCGTTAGTTTTTTATTTTTATTTTAGATGATCCCACGGTGTAGCGTGTTCATACACTTCATACATCACTGCTGGATGCGCTACTAACCTGGATAACGCCTCAGATCCTGTATTTTATATATTTTTCGGCCTACATGTCATTCACGTATCATTTACATCACATTTTTCCCTTGTTTCCTTATTATCTTACCGACAGCCTGTTTTCAGAATGTCTGCTATACTTTTTCCTACATTTTCTCATACTTTTTACATGCATTTAGTCATCATATGATTTCAAAAACGTAAATTTATATATTTTTGACATAATCTCTTTGTTTATTTATTTCGTTGCCATAGTTCCCATAGTATTTTGACATCATGCTTTCTCATTACATTGTTGCTTTCTCGCTCATTTTTTATTCCTTTTTATATACAACCTCACCTCTAAATTCGAAATGTCCTGGCCATATATATTTATTATTTTCTAAATTTAATTTTCAAAATATTATTTCGAAGGTTTTCCAGCCGGCTAGACTGATAAAAATCAATGAGTGTGTTGTCGCTCCTCTCTGCGATACAATATTAAAATTTGGCCTGTCTTGCCTCTATCTGCTTCGTGTCATTCCGGAAGTCGGTGCTGAGACTCCGGACGCACTTCTCTACAGCAAAGTTCACTTCGCGTCGTTCCGTGAGTCGGCGCAGAGACTCCGGACGCACCCATCTCTGCTTTCCGTCTGCATCGTGTCGTTCCGGGAGTCGGTGCTGAGACCCCGGACGCACTTCACCACTGCACGCTTCACTTCGTGTCATTCCGCGAGTCTGTGCAAAGACTCCGGACGCACCCATCGCCGCTGGCCGTCTGCATCGTGTCGTTCCGGGAGTCGGTGCTGAGACTCCGGACGCACCCATCGCCGCTGCCCGTCTGCATCATATCGTTCCGGGAGTCAGTGCTGAGACCCCGGACGCACTTCACCACTGCACCCCAGACGCTGTTTTTTTTTAATCTTTATTTAATCACCTGTACTTCATTCATAACACTCTACACAACTTTCAAAATTCATCCATTTTTTTATATATATATTATTTGTAAATATTTTCAAAAATATATCTGTAAATAATTTTCATTTTTTTTTTTATTTTAACTGTCGCTTCACGACAGTTTGGCGCCCAACTAATTTTTCTAAATTCCCACACCCCCCTAAATTCTAAAATAACACTTCTTCTAGTGCATTTTTTTTTTGATTTATTTTTGGACCTACATTTCTTTGTCAATCTAAAACCTTCGAAATTTTATTTTCTTCATTTTGCTGTTTCATCTCAATACATTTAACACATTAATATCATTTTATCTTTACAGAAGGAAATAAGGTAAATTTGAACTTTATTTGTATTCTGATTATTTCATTTAAAATTTGATTTTTGTGTTTTGTGTTTTGGCAATTATGGCTAAACAAATAAGATTTGACCTTCTGAACAAATCAGAGCTAGAATACGAAATTAAAATAAGGCTTGAGGAACCAGCTGATACCGTAGTCGGTTTGAAAAAACAAATTCTTCAACTGTCTACTACATTTCCGTCGGAAGAAATTTTGACTTCTTCACTTCCTATCGAGGAAGATCTTTCTGAACTAGACTTTACCTTGTGTTATATAGAAAGGAAAATACAGTGTTTGTTTCAAGGAAATCATAAATATGTACGATTAATTAAAACTTATCTTAACCATGTATATTACAGGATAGATCGTATTGACATTGACTTAGATTCCGACCGTTTGGATACATTTAATGTTCTTAAGTCGAAATTTGATTCTTTAACTAAACAGTTTGAACTTTTTAATGCAGAACCAATTGAGGGTTCTAATTCTTCACAGCCTGGTGCTCCGGTAGTTCCGTCTTCAAATTGTCAAGATTCCCCTCAGTCGCACAATCATCATATTTTTAAGGATTTAAAAAAATATGTCTTTAATGGTAAAACATGTCCTAGATTTTTCCTTCAAAGGTTGGATGAATTTTGCACATCTAGGTGCTTAAGCAAAGATTTGCTTATCAAGCAAGCCTTTGAAATCTTTACTGATAATGCTCTTCATTGGTTTAGATTCCAACTTAACCTAAATCCCAATTTAACATGGGAAGAAACTTCCCAACTTCTTATTAAAGATTTTGGTGTTCATGATTATGACTACAAGCTCCTCGAGGCAATTAGGAATCGAACCCAAGGCCTTGACGAACCTATTGTTATCTATATTTCAATTATGTCTGGTATGTTTTCTCGTCTCTCTAAAAAACTCTCTGAAGCTGAACAACTGGAAATAATGTTGAGAAACATTAGGCCTTGTTACTCAGTCTTTGTTGCACTGAAAGATTGCACTACAATCAATGCTCTTTTATCTGTCTGTCAGAATTACGAAAAAGTTTTAGACAGAGATAAACAGTTTAAAGAACCAGCTCCCCGACAAACTGACCTTACAACTGAATTTAACTATAAATCACATAGTTCACTGACTAACTTACATGGTGAAACTGTCCAAAAACAGTTTCATTCGAATCAATATCAACCTAATAGATCCCAAACTAAACAAGTGAATACCGTTAATCAACCTGTTTTTGTTCAGCAAAAACCTTTTTGCGTTCGTTGCCGTATTTTTGGTCATAATCTTAACTCTTGTACTCAACCTCGCACTATCGTTTGTTTCAAATGTGGACTTAAAGGTTTCAAAACTTCGGATTGCCCTACATGTAATCAGAAGACTAGTAATACTCCAAAAAACTACAAACGGACTTAAAAAGCGTTTCAAATTTTGACGTTAATGACTGGAACTGTTGGATTTTAACTCTTAAAAATTTCTTCTCTTGCTACAAAATTTCTTCTACATATTACGCGGAAGAAAATGATTTTAAACGTCCTTTTATTAACGTGCAAATTAATGACTTAGTTATGTTGGGTTTATTGGATTCAGGAAGTTCTGTTACCATACTTGGGAACAACTCTCACCTGAAAATCCTTAAACTAGGCTACACGCTTTTTAAGTCCGACTTTATTACTATATCTACTGCTAGTAACCAAAAAATTAAATCTCTAGGCTACTTTGAACTACCTCTATCCTTTAACGATCAGACTCATTTACTGAAAGTTTTTGTGTTCCCAGAATTATACCCCTCCTTGATTCTTGGCATTGACTTTTGGAAAAACTTTAACCTCCTTCCCTCTATTTTATCATGCGATAATTTACTAGACGCAAAATGCTCGTCCCTTCAAACCGTTGATAGGAAAGTGTTACCCTATGAATATCTAACTACGAATCAGAAGGACATAGCAGATAACATTATTCAACGTTTCAAAAGTATCTCTTTCGAAGAAAAAGGAGTTTTGGGCAAAACGCACTTTATCACGCACAAGATCGATACAGGCGATTCTCCACCAATTAAACAAAGATGTTACCGTTTGTCTCCACAAAAGCAGAAAGCATTAATCAATGAAGTGGATAAAATGTTGGAATGGAATGTTATCGAATCATGTGAAAGTCCATGGTTATCTCCAGTGCTCATCACTCCTAAGAAGAATGGCGAATGGCGTTTCTGTGTGGATAGCAGGAAGCTTAACTCCGTCACTCGTCGTGATGCTTACAGTTTACCTTTGATCAGTGAAATTTTAGACAACCTTAAGAATGCTAAATACCTCTCGAGCATTGACATTGCGAAGGCTTTTTGGGAAGTACCTCTTAATCCTGCAGACAAAGATAAGACTGCTTTCTATGTTCCTGGAAGAGGCATGTACAGATTCAAAGTAATGCCCTTTGGCCTAACTAATTCTCCAGCTACTCAACAAAGACTAATGGATAAGTTATTTACTCCAGATTTTGACAACAAAGTGTTCTGTTATTTAGATGACATTGTCATCATTAGCGAGACTTTCGAAGAACATATCTCTCTTCTTCTAAAAGTTCACGAAAAACTTTCATTCGCTAACTTAACGGTAAACTTAGAAAAAAGTCAATTTTTCAGAAAAGAACTTAAGTACCTGGGATTCGTCGTGGATGAACATGGTCTAAGAGCCGACCCAGATAAAATTCGTTCTATTCTGGACTATCCTACACCAACTTCAAGAAAAGAAGTTCGAAGATTCATCGGCACTTGTAGCTGGTTTCGAAGATTTATCGCGAATTTTAGCACAATTGCATCTCCACTTAACCGGTTGACCTGCTCAGGAAAGAATGCTCCAAAATTTACTTGGAATACTGAAGCTGCATCAGCTTTTCAAAAACTTAAGGAAGCCCTCGTTACTGCGCCTATTCTTGCCTGCCCAGATTTCAACCTTCCGTTTGCAGTCCATTGTGATGCGTCAAATTCTGGCACGGGAGCCATGCTTACCCAACTTCAAGACGGTAAGGAAGTCGTCATAGCTTATATGAGCAAAGCCCTAAATAAAAATCAGCAAAACTATTCTACTACAGAGAGGGAAACACTTGCTGTTATAATTGCATTAGAACATTGGCGATGCTACCTCGATAATGGTAAAGAATTTACCATTTACACTGACCATGCTGCTCTTAAATGGTTCCTGAATTTATCAAATCCTTCAGGAAGACTTGCTCGCTGGTCACTACGTCTGTCTTGCTTCAACTTCACCTTGAAACATAAGAAAGGGAAAGAGAACGTTGTTCCAGACCTTTTGTCCAGATCTAAAACACTAGAATCGGAGGATACTCTTCAGGGAGTGAATCCTATATCAGTAGACCAACCCCGAGCTAATCGTGATTTGGAACATTACAACAAGATCTTGATGGGTTGCCGAAATAATCCAGACTCCTACCCAAACTATACGTTTAAGGATGATAAACTCTACCGTTGCATCCACTCCACTGATAGCCTAAATGACGACTTTATTTGGAAGGAAGTTCCACCACCTGAGGATAGGCTGTCTCTTGTCAAACGAGATCATGGTTCTCCTCAAGATCCTCATCTGGGAATCTTCAAAACCTACAAGAAGCTTTCGTTAAGATACTATTGGTCCGGCATGTTTAAAGATATCGCTAAATTCATTTCTAATTGTGACACTTGCCTAGCTTATAAACATCCAAACCATTCTCCTTATGGCCCTATGGGTAAACCTAAAATTTGTTCTAGACCGTTTCAATCTATATCACTAGATCTCATGGGTCCCCTTCCCTTGTCAAGAAAACGTAACCAACATATTTTAGTTATCAATTGTACCTTTACTAAGTATACTTTAATCTTTCCTTTAAAACGTGCAACTGCGCCTAATATAATTTCTATTTTAGAAAATTCTGTCTTTCTTGTTCATGGTGTTCCTCAAATAATAATCATGGATAACGGTCCCCAATTTCGGTCTCACGAATTTAATACCTTTGTAAAAAAATATAAAGTTCCTTTTATATTCTACTCTCCATTCTATTGTCCCCAAGTTAATCCTACGGAAAGGTATAACAGGACAATAGGTACTGCTCTAGCTGCATTAGTTGGTGATGACCATAGATCTTGGGATGTTCACCTTCCTAAAATCCAATTCGCTATGAACAATTGCGTTAATGCTGTGACTGGTTTCACTCCATCATTTTTAGTTTTTGGGCGGGAAGCTATTCCTTGTGGCTCATTTTACACTCCAACACAAAATCTCGAGGAGATTGTTTTTCTACCCCGCGATATTTATGCTGAAAATACTGGTTTCCTCTCGTCTATTTTTGATAAGGTTCAATCTACTTTATACATAGCGCACGCTAAAAATAGTGCTCGTTATGATCTTCGACGTTCTTTTAAGGAATTTAATGTCGGTGATACCGTTTGGCGTAAGAATCAAGTATTAAGCAATGCTGGTTCGTACTTTTGCTCTAAATTGGCCCCTAGATTCGTTAAGTGTAAAGTTTCTAAAAAGCTTTCACCGTTAGTGTATATTCTCGAAGACACCAACGGAACTAAGGGCAAATGGCATATCAAAGACATTAAAACCTAATTAAACTCAGTTTCATCATTTCATCTCATTTATTCATTATTCAAAATTTTTATTTTATTTTATAATACAAGCTTTTAAGCCTGTAAACTAAAGTTTTGGAGCAAATGCTCTATTTCTTCTACGCATGAACTAATGTCGTGAAGCCTCCACTTCAAGCTCTAAAGCTTGAAGTTTAACTATGTAAGATGAGTCTTACGTAGTTTTATCTTCACCTCTTAAGTGCTATACTTAGCACTCTACACGAGCGGCTGACTACTCGTTAAATTAAGCCCTAGGTCATTATTTTTTTTACAAAGGAGCGGCTGACAACTCCTTAAATAAGCCTTACCCGTCATTTGGGATCAC
The DNA here is from genome assembly GCA_936446665.2 of Synanthedon andrenaeformis. Lineage (NCBI taxonomy): Eukaryota > Metazoa > Arthropoda > Insecta > Lepidoptera > Sesiidae > Synanthedon > Synanthedon andrenaeformis. Next base: position 13,120,781 of record OW387776.2, on the reverse strand, counting down.
CCTTTTCGAGTGGCAGTCATTGAATGTGAACTCCACCCGTACCAGAATGATAGAAGACGGTGTGTTTGAAGATGAATGCTTGAGCATGTCTGTTGATGTATGAATCTGCAAAGCTGTGTCCCCTGGATCTGTCTGGTTTTTAATCAAAATTTTCTCGGTCGAAAATTTTTCTGGGGTTGTCGGGGAAATGTAGCGTGTTCATACACTTCATACATCACTGCTGGATGCGCTACTAACCTGGATAACGCCTCAGATCCTGTATTTTATATATTTTTCGGCCTACATGTCATTCACGTATCATTTACATCACATTTTTCCCTTGTTTCCTTATTATCTTACCGACAGCCTGTTTTCAGAATGTCTGCTATACTTTTTCCTACATTTTCTCATACTTTTTACATGCATTTAGTCATCATATAATTTCAAAAACGTAAATTTATATATTTTTGACATAATCTCTTTGTTTATTTATTTCGTTGCCATAGTTCCCATAGTATTTTGACATCATGCTTTCTCATTACATTGTTGCTTTCTCGCTCATTTTTTATTCCTTTTTATATACAACCTCACCTCTAAATTCGAAATGTCCTGGCCATATATATTTATTATTTTCTAAATTTAATTTTCAAAATATTATTTCGAAGGTTTTCCAGCCGGCTAGACTGATAAAAATCAATGAGTGTGTTGTCGCTCCTCTCTGCGATACAATATTAAAATTTGGCCTGTCTTGCCTCTATCTGCTTCGTGTCATTCCGGAAGTCGGTGCTGAGACTCCGGACGCACTTCTCTACAGCAAAGTTCACTTCGCGTCGTTCCGTGAGTCGGCGCAGAGACTCCGGACGCACCCATCTCTGCTTTCCGTCTGCATCGTGTCGTTCCGGGAGTCGGTGCTGAGACCCCGGACGCACTTCACCACTGCACGCTTCACTTCGTGTCATTCCGCGAGTCTGTGCAAAGACTCCGGACGCACCCATCGCCGCTGGCCGTCTGCATCGTGTCGTTCCGGGAGTCGGTGCTGAGACTCCGGACGCACCCATCGCCGCTGCCCGTCTGCATCATATCGTTCCGGGAGTCAGTGCTGAGACCCCGGACGCACTTCACCACTGCACCCCAGACGCTGTTTTTTTTAATCTTTATTTAATCACCTGTACTTCATTCATAACACTCTACACAACTTTCAAAATTCATCCATTTTTTTATATATATATTATTTGTAAATATTTTCAAAAATATATCTGTAAATAATTTTCATTTTTTTTTTTATTTTAACTGTCGCTTCACGACAACGGGAACAGTATTTTTTTCTGGATCAATTGGTATGTCCTTTTCCAATATCGGAAAAAATCAAATATTTTCTTTTCATAATATTAGTGTACTCATTACATACTTATTTAAAAAAATATGTTTATTGCATTAGGAAATTTCTATATTGTAACTTTTATTTCCTTATAAATATACTGGTGAGGTGTTTTACTAACTTTTCACTGGAGCAACACTTGAATAGAAGAGAAGGCTTATTTCTTGGAATAAATTCGCCTTTTTTACTTCACGTTATCTTGGTGTTTAGCCAGTTAAGGTACCTAACCTTAACTAAACATGCTGATTTCTTCCTTTGAAACGTACGCGAAACGCATTTATGATGTTTAAAATGTTTTAAATATCAGAATCAGCAACATTTTGACGCATTTCAGAATATTTATGATAACGAAATCGGGGGATATAGTTTGATTCTGGCGCTACATGTCTACCACCTACATCAAGAATTTAATTACACCTCGCTAAATGAGCAAAGAATTTTTTGATATATATGACATATTCGAATTCGTTGGATATAATATATGTAAGTATAATACGCTCAAAGGAAACATTACACGTACAGAACATTACACGTAAAGAACAGATAAAGCAACACGCCATTTTTTTTTACTTTTGCGAGTACGAATATGAACTTTAAGCCTAACGAATACACCGGTGTTTACTCCTATACTTTTTATATTTCTTTCTGTAGCAAGCGAGTGATGGGGGCACCAAAACGAATAATTCGTAGTTCCACAATAAGCATTTCTCTTGGCGAGGAAGTTGTGGTCTTGTAATATTTTTAGAAAAAATCTTTCGTTTCTAATCCATACACGAAGACATGACGTACAGTACAGACACGTAAACCTACGTTTGCCGGTCAGTAGCCAAGCGACTGAGCGGAGCCACTGAGAATTAACATTTAAATTGCTAAATAAAATTGAAACTTACATTAACATTATAGTATAAATATTATAGTAATTCTGTCTGTTTTTTACTTACCTATTCAAGCGTTTACTACTCCACCTTACCTTTCATCCAGAAAAAAATTGTTTCCGAGGGATCACTAAGAAAAAAACTAACGCCTAGCTAAAGTATAACGGCAATAAAGATATCAACGTGGCCGAAGTCGCGTTCATCGGCTAGTTCACTATAAAACATACGCACTGTGCATTAGCTTACAACTTCAGATAGCATCAAAAGAACTTACATATCTATATGTCTTGCTTTTATTTAATATAAGTGCTGAGTGATTTCGCTTTTATTTTTCTTTAATAGAAATTGAGTTGAAAGCAAAGTGGACTTGTAGGTGCTTGCTCTACTTCGTCCGAAGTAATCACTATTTGTGTCCAACTGACAGCCTTTTATAATTGGCCTCTTAAAGATGACCGGATAAAAGCAGTAAGCCATTGAATTTCAGTATGAATATATAAAATAATCTAGGTCATCCTGCTATATGACGACTATCCTGCCTTTCATTATTCTTGTTTTAAACCTGGATGGTTTTGGGTTGGATACAAAACATCTAATAATTAAAAAGCAACACGGTCGTATAGTCGTCTCCATCCCATAGAACATCCTGTTATGCTGTAACTTTTACTGTCGTCGTACAACCTCGTACAGGAAGGGGGGGGGGGGGGTCATCGAGCCATCATATCGTCGTTGTTACCAAAATCTGCTATATGTGCCAGAAGTATATTTTGATCTTTTGATATTTTGACAACAGTTTCCTGAAAATTTATACATGGTGATTCGTTTAAAAAAAAAAAGTATTATATTTGAAACTTAAACATACGTAAACTTATTTGTCTTTTAAACGTGAAAATTTAATAGTTTATATTTATTATTTTGATATTAGAGTAGATTTTGCACATAACATGGACATAGTATTATATTAAGAGGTTTTTTTATATGATAGAAAGGCAGTAAACTTTTCAAAAAGGTCAAAATGTTGAAATCTTTACAAAGTGCAGGTTTTGGTTGGGCAGCGACGATAGTTATGTTACACAAATTATTTCTCTCGGTTGCTGAGCGCTATTCCTCTGTACAAACTACAACACTCCGCCAATGCACAGGGGAAAACCAACTTTATGAAAAACACAACCTGTAGCTTTATCTGGGACACAATAGTCACAACAAAATATTCTGTCACAACAAACTGCTAGACAAAAATAGTTTTTTTTTTTAAATTTCAATTTACACTTCTCAACGCTGAATGTTGATTGCTCTCTCGTGTAACAGAACTTTCACACAGAGAACCAAAACAAATAAACATGAACCTGAAAGATTGAAATAAATGTTTCAATGCCTTAAAAACGGCCGCGGGTGAAGTAGCGGGCTAAAGTTAGTTACAAAATATAGTAGATGAATTAATTGAAGGGTAAGTCATACGACAGTGGAAAAATATTCTATTGTCGTATTTTTATTGTTGTATTGTATTGTCGTATTCATTATTTATAAATGACCAAGGACTGAAGAAGAAAATATGCATTGACTTAATGATGGCTACTTATCTGCCAAGATAAGAAGAAAAGATCCTTTAAGTGTAAGGTAAAGTCCTAAAATGTTATGTATTTTAGAAAAAAAAAATCCTACAAATTAACGACATTCGATTTTATTTTTTTATTTTACTGTCAAAAGTTATTAAGCCATATTTTCTCCTAATAGGTAAGCAAATTGAGTATTCATAATGTTAAAGGCTAAAAAGGGGCGGAAGAAGGAAAAAGATAATTCAAGCGAATCCGAATGTATTTACACTTTCAAGACTTACAAGCTAATGAACAAAATGTGAAAAAATATGAAAATTTATAATTATAAAAGAACACAGTAATAAAAATAGAAAACGGCCAGCGATATACCAAAAAGGTCGTCAACACATAATAGTACATTACTGCAGAGTCCGAGAAGTGACGGATTGCCGGACGAAGTGGTTTCAAGGCCGAGCTTTAGCGAGGCCTTGACAAAGAACTGAGTCCGGCAATCCTCATTCCGGTCGAGGCTGGTATAGTGCTTTTCTTAATAAATGTGAGGAAATAATCAAACACGTGATACAAAAAAAAAGTATAATATGAAAAAATTATTAAAAAATTAATTTAGGTAGGTCTGTACTGAAAAAAAGTCTGCTTTCCCACTTTTTTTATTTTAATGAGTGCAAAGAAAACAGCGCCATACAGCCCAGTCATCAAATGAGCATGCGCTCGCCGCGGCCTACTAGATTTCATCGGGCTGAGCAGCGGCCAGTAATCAATTAGTGCAAAGAAAACAGTGCCATACAGCCCAGTAATCAAATGACCGTGCGCTCGCCGCGGCCTACTAGATTTCATCGGGCTGAGCAGCGGTCAGTAATGAATTTTCATACAACATTCTTGACCTAGGCCGAGAAAGAAATGCATGAGCCAAGAATTACAAACTTCGCGGCTTGTTTTTAGTACAAGAATGCCTACATTTCCGAGCATGTTTGAGAAAAATAAATTTTTAGTCGTATTCAACATTTGGTCAAGTATTAAGAAAATATGAGGTCAATGTTTGTGAATGTGGGCTCCCCGGTAACTAAAGTAGTTCAGAGTTTGTATATGCTAAATTTTATGTTTAGCGAATTCATGAAAAGATCCTTCACATAGGCTTATGCTCCACTCGCACGTGGCAATATACCAACCAGCTGGACATTTAAAATATGACGAGCGTTCATTCGACCGTTTGAAAGACATTATTAACAATCCACCGGAAAGAACTTTTATTTTGTGCTTTTCGTGAGAAAAATAGACAAATATGCAATAAAAGGTCTTTTGGATATATTTTCGGTAATCTGACAAATTTTATTTTACATTTCTGTTTTTATTATTATTTTAAATGGTGATGGCAGACAGACTGTTGTTCCACTACCACGTTCCACAGGTTTGGATCACGAAAGTAGACATTTCCAACTTTCTTTTAGTCAAGCCACCGTAGCAAAATTATTTTTAAAATTAAAAACAATCCTAGGTTTATCTGTGTTCCTTCTGATGTTATTAAAAATGAAGGTATTTGTATAGAAAATATCTTTACTTAGCGATTGAGCGGCTGATTTACTGGCCAAATGTATCAGACTCCTACTTAAGTTTTTATCAGTACATAAAGATGTATCTATATTAGTTTTCATGGCGGTTTCGATATGTTTCTGTTCAAACGAATCTTAATTTTTACATCCAAACATCACGTTAGAAAAACATATTGACCACGTATCATAAAAACTGGGTCGGCATCGCCGCCAGTGCCATAAAACATGTGTACTTAAATTGGTATATAAAAAATAATATCATAAATATTCAACACGCTAAGAGTGCAGAGTGAAGAGGGTTTTAGGAGAACACAAATGGTGCATGTTTTATCATATTTTAATAAACGAAGTTTATGTCATGGCCAATGAGAAATTTGTTATGCTAAATAGATAAACATCGTATTTTTAATTTACCCAATATTAACATATTAACATATTATATATGTACAAATATTGCATCAAATTTAAATGAATATTTAAAGTAAATCATTGTTTACTTACATTAAAATGTGTTGTTAAATTCCTAATAAATAGACAATGTGAAAATCAGGATACATATGGTTTTTATCTCAATCCTAAAGTGAGATATCAATTCTTATAACGCTTTCATTTAATTAGCTTGAAGTTTTGCATACTCGTTGTCATAGGTACAGAAAAGGTATCCAGACAAAGTACTACTGTTCCCGAGGGATCATCCCCGCACACAGACAAAACTTACAAATTAACTTACATGCTTAGTTTTGCTCAGAGCAACTAGCCCGAGGGACGGTTTGCGTAATCGTTGAAGTGAACCGACGGGGGTAGAAAGAGTCTTCGTGAGATGAGTCAGGATATCGCGACGGGTTTGAAAGATGCAACCAGCTATATTGATTATATTAATTAGTTCCTGATTACGAAGGGGAATATCGCTTATCAATTCTAATGATTAAAAAATTCCTGTACCTTATAATTCTTGATAATATGGAAAAAAAATAATACTTAAAAATGTGTAGAAAATTAAGTAGGTGAATATTGGATAAAATTATTTTTATAAAAAAAACCGATTTCAAATCGAAAATAATATTTCAATTACTTGTAACTTATATACCCATTCACAAGCCAGACAGCCCGTCTGGCGGCAGTAACCACCCCCTTACAGAAAACTGCCGTGAAAATAGTTCGTTGTTTAATAAATAGTTATGAAACAGTAAAGAAATTTTCCGTTTTCATGTCTGGTTATGAAAAATAGTTACGAATGTGTCTGAAGAGGAAATAATAGCATGTGAGGGGATGTGTTTCAGTGAGTGAATAAGGGATACTAGTGCCCATCTTCCTATTTCTCCTAATCCTAGTTCTACTAGCGTCGGCAGCCACAAGCAGCACCTGTGGCGTTTCTTGTGTTATAGGCGACGTTAGCCATCTACTATCAAGTGTATTTTAGCCTGTCTGTCGAGCTTAACATTAAATAAAACAGAAAATAGTACAAATTTAAAACTAGAAACATTTAATTTAAATCCTGTAGCCCCAAAATAGCGAAATCATTTAGTTAATGTTTCTAAAACGCAATTCACGGTTGGTTATGCATTATCGGACATTAGTTACTGAATGATTGATTAAGTGGAGGTCTAGTGTAGCGGAATAAAAAGCTTTAGAGTGGACTTATCGAGTTGTAATCCTACTTAAATATCGGACTGTGATAGGGCTTAGACCAGAATATGCCGGGAACATTTATGGGGTTTCCAAAGGCCTTGAGCATTTGAAATACTAAGTATTTGAATCATTCTTGTTACATTTTAATAAAAAATACTCGTAATTTCGAATTAACAAGAAAATGAAAAAAGCAGAGGAAGCTGCAATACTTCGGACATGTAATGTATTCTGAAAGATATTTTGATAGATTCTGTCGGGTATTGAATTTAAACTAAAATTTATTTGAAATAACAATTCATAGTCAAACAAAAATAATTTTAGTACCTAAAATACTATAACGTAAGAACAAAAACAAGTCACTGTTTCATGAGAATAAAAAAGTTTGCATATCATAAATAATGACTTATGTTTGCGTTATCGCACCACGGCGGTGACTAATCACCGACTTACTGAAAAACAACTCTTTAGAGCAACAATGTACCTTTTATCGGATGTATGAAGTGTTGAAACAGTTTCACATAAGATGGCGCTCTTCATAACGCTTTTCTACTTGCTCGCTCGCTCTTGTACGATTACCATATAAAACTATGGTTATACTGCTCACATTCTAGATCGCGGTATCGTTGTGCCGCATTAACTAACTATATAAAGAGACTTCAAACCTTTATAGTCGGGTGGTCCCCCATCTACACAGGAACAGTTTGGCAGTTAAAGGCTGTCATTACTGATTGTGCTTGTAGCAGATCTCCTAGTAAGGTCTAGTTGCATTAATCAGGGTTAACTCCTAGGGTTAATTTCCTACCATCACTGCTGTAGATACTTTGACCATCCTTATTGTTACTGAAAATGCTGTTTTTATTTTTATACCAGCAGTGCGGCACGGATTGGTTCGGGCGTAATCGTCACAAGAATCTTACGAATCTTACGAATTTGCTTCGTCAGAGTATGTACCGCTTAGTGTGCGCACTTGTGTTATGTTTCAAAGTGAAAAGGTTGGCGCGATAATAAAGAACTGTCATCATTTTTATGTTTGATGTTTTGATGTTGATGTTGACTCTGTTTGATACAGTACCTATCTGTTTTACAGTGTTATTAAGAATGATTATAGGAAACAAATTTAATCAGAAATATGTATCTATTATTCGGGTTTAATTTATATTAACAACTTGTTTTATTCAAAACTAGCTAATGCCCACGACTTCGTCCGCGTTGAAAAATATTATGTAGCCTATCCTGTGTCCCGTACGTCCAAATGTTTATCTACCAAGTTTCATGAAAATCAGTTAATTCGTTTCAGAGTTATGAAGGAACATCCATACATACAGAAAAAAATTCTAAAAATTGTCAATTTAGTTTCAGTATCATGTAACCAGCCTATAAACACGATATCTCTGAAAACAAAGTTTTATGTTCAACTGTACAGTATCACCAGTAGTGAGCGAGTTGTCTATTGCAATAAAAGGAAAAAATAAAAAATAATACGTCGCCCATTTGGGCGAAATAAATTCGGGCGAGTAGACCATTAACTTGGGTAACTCAGACCCAATGTGCTAATAAATTCTTAAATAACCTATTATTTTAAAAAAATTGTACTATAGAAGTATACATACGTGGCATAAATATACAACATATATAAATATAAATAAACAAATTTTTATAACCTTTTTCTCCTATCATAGTCAAGACGCGAAGAAGTACTACTTTACCTATGTTGTATTTCAAATTTAATCTTGATTCATATACCTATGTATAATTATATGTATAATAAAAAAAACCTATTTTGTGTTCATACATTGTTTGCATAAATAATTGTTATCTAATGTTCAAAAATACAAAATACAAAAGTATCCACTTTGACAAGTATGGCAATAAACAAATGTGAATATCGGAAAAATTTTGGTATACTAGCTGTGCCTCGCGGTTTCCTTTAGATTGGCGAGCATCAAACACCTTTAAGAAATATCATATTTTTCATTAAGACTGTCCAATAAGTATTCGAGTTTGTTGACTTTGGATATATTAAGGTCTCCATTTGTGTAGATAACATTCAAGTTTCGATAAAAAGAAGTTATTTTTAATTTTCTCGAAGATTTCGTTGACGCTATCAAAAGCGTTTAAAGTTTTATAAACTTCCGAAAAATTTCAACTCAATCAGCGACCCAAATCTAAATGAATTGAAACACTCTCCATCCACGGATAATAACTTCTTTCGTTTTCTTACTAATAAAAATTACATTTTGCGTACATAAAATTGCGTGGTTTCTAAATTAATTCTGTTCAAAAATGTTTGAATTTTTAAGCAGTATTTTTGTATATTTTCTAACAACTTTATCTTGATCTGGTTCATTTTGTTAAAAGCAAACTCAAGTGTAGGTAGGTGTATCTTTATTTGTCTCAAATGATTTGCAGTGGCAATCTAAAGTTCCGAAGCGTTGAAAAATCTTTTTCCTTTTTAAAAGCACTTTCTTTCAAAGTAGCGAGAGAGAAACTGCAGCCAACCGACTAGAAAACGAAAAGATTTTCAAGCCTTATATATTATTAACAATTTCATCACTGAATTCTCTATTATCGACGTTTTGAAAAAGCCCGGTGCACGAAATTCTATAAGTTTTAAATTCCTACTATATTAATCTCTTCACAATTTGTGTAGTGTGTAGTGTGAAACGTATGTGAGTGTATCAAAAACGCGGTAGTGTGTGTAATTTTTATTTTAACTAATTTAATGTCTTTCTAATGCATATTATGTAAAAATATTGGCTTTCTACAGTCCTTCTCCATAAACAATTTACCAAAATTTTCGCTTCACATCAATACTAATAATAAATCTGTAAGGGTCGGTCATGGAGTAAGTTACTTTGTTTTCAGAGATATCGTGTTTTATAGGCTGTATACATGATACTGAAACTAAATTGACGTTTTTTAGAATTTTTTTCTGTATGTATATATGTATGTTCCTCCATAACTCTGAAACGAATTAACTGATTTTCATGAAATTTGGTAGATGAACATTTTGACGTATGGGACACAGGATACTTAATATTTTTCAACGCGGACAAAGTAGTGGGCACCAGCTAGTATTAACATAAAATAGAAACTGCAAAAAGTTTAAGAGAGTCCCTCTGTCTTACTGTGCAATAGAATTAGTTGGATGTTTTTTGTCCAAACAGTTCTATCGTAGAACTAATAGTAGAACTGTTTGGACTAACCCAAACATATTGTAAAATTTTACTGAACAGCGAGTCTTTGTAACCCACACCTTCGCGCTCTGTTGATAACAATAGTCGGTTTATTAGTGACGAAACAATAATATATCTCGGCTTCAACTCGTTAATGGAAATACAATTACACAATGATTGCGTAAATTTAGTACCAATAACTGTGTGTTAAGTTAAACTCCAACCGGCGAAGGCGAAGTAACTTAGAGCGATAGTAAATACAAAATGCATAATTGTTGTTGCAAGTGAAAGGAGCTATATATTTTTTTATTGTTATTTGTGCTACCTCTGACAGATGCGGTGCATCTGGTTGTGTAACAGATAGACAAACAGACAACACAAAGTTTGAGATAATAAAACAATAGAATTTCTCCAAATTTAGAAGAATGTATCTTATCTTAGTCTGAAAAGACAGTATATGTTTTAAATAAAATTCTCTTTTGATAAAATGTAAATTTTATTTGTTCCATAACTACATATATTCTATATTGTTATATAATATATATATAATATTTTTAGGTTCTATATATTGTAGTGAGGTATATAAGTACATATTGTAACAACCTCTCGGCAGGATCCGAATCTATTTTTAAAGGAGCGTAAGATTAAGAAATTAAATTCAAAAAGAACGTATGAATTGACCAGAAAAATATACTTAAATATATAAAGAAATATATACGATTCTGGTAGGTAACTACATACATTCCATGAAGCCTGAAATAGCCTCTGGTGCTGAAAATGCCAGCGCAATATGTATTCTATATGGATCATTATTATTTGATATACGTTTCGAAAATTTAAAAGAAGAACTAAAGAATATTTTTAAGACATATTTTTTTAGAGATCTTGTTCGCAGTCAACTAATGCAAAGACAGATTAAGAACCAGCGAAGACGACAGACTGACGGCGAAAGGCAGTGAATCAATCCCCTCGGCTACTTCGGTTTGCATTTCTGGGATTTGTTTCCATCATATCTTCTTTACATAGTGTAAAACAGTCTCCGCGGTCGGTCTCTCTGTATGCACGCTTAGATCTTTTAAACTATGCAACGGATTTTAATTTGGTTTTCAATAATGGAAAGAGCGTTTACGAGGAAGGTTTTCTTTATATATAATTTGTAGAAACAATCTGTGCAAAGCCGGGAGCGGCCCCCTAGTGAATTAGATACCGATGACGATTTTTTTGTGGGTGACTTTTCCTATTTAAACTGTTCACATTTAATCGATGAGTTTGATATTTTGCCGATACATCTGTTTTATCGGCAGTTGAGCTTTGTAGCTCTGAGTTATATATAATGGTGTAACTAACACGACTTTTTATATACTTAAATGTACTCTTAGTTCTAGCAATCTTGCACCAAGGTCTGCCTTGACCGAGTAGTGACGGACTAGAAATCATGCTATGGTCACGAACAAATTTGCACCTGCGAAAAATAGTGCACTACTAAATGGAAAGAACTATTTACAGGAATTACGATGTGACATGTGAAATTCACCGAGAGTATTGCGACTGCGACCTAAGATGCGGCGAGCAATTGAAACAATAGCATTAGATATTCTGTGCATGCAGTTGAGTTCTGCGTCTTTGACGTGAGGTGTGAACGTGTTCTGCGAAATATCGCAGTAATTTATTTTATATTATTTGAGCGAAAATAAAAGCAAAAATGATTCCATGCTAGTTAAACCACCATCATATGTTATATATGTTTTTTCAACACGGTTGATGTCGGGGGCACTAGCTACAGTTACTCGTGAATTGCATGACATTCTCTTCAAGATTTTATTTGTGTCTTTATTTAATTTATGTGCAATTGATATTAAACGTACGCGAAACGCATTTATGATGTTTAAAATGATTTAAATATCAGAATTCAGCAACATTTTGACGCATTTCAGAAAATTGATGATAACGAAATCGGGGGATATAGTTTGATTCTGTAGCTACATGTCTACCACCTACATCAAGAATTTAATTACACCTCGACTAAATGAGCAAAGAATTTTTTGGTATATATGACATATTCGAATTCGTTGGATATAATATATGTAAGTATAATACGCTCAAAGGAAACATTACACGTACAGAACATTACACGTAAAGAACAGATAAAGCAACACGCCATTTTTTTTTACTTTTGCGAGTATGAATATGAACCTTAAGCCTTACGAATACACCGGGGTTTACTCCTATACTTTTTATATTTCTTTCTGTAGCAAGCGAGTGATGGGGGCACCCAAACGAACAATTCGTAGTTCCACAATAAGCATTTCTCTTGGCGAGGAAGTTGTGGTCTTGTAATATTTTTAGAAAAATTCTTTCGTTTCTAATCCATACATGAAGACATGACGTACAAGACATACGTAGGATCTGACTAAAACCTACGTTTGCCGGTCAGTAGCGAAGCGACTGAGCGGAGCCACTGAGAATTAACATTTAAATTGCTAAATAAAATTAAAATTTACATTAATATTATAAATATTATAGTAATTCTGTCTGTTTTTTACTTACCTATTCAAGCGTTAACTACTCCACCTTACCTTTCATCCAGAAAAAAATTGTTTCCGAGGGATCACTAAGAAAAAAACTAACGCCTAGCTAAAGTATAACGGCAATAAAGATATCAACGTGGCCGAAGTCGCGTTCATCGGCTAGTTCACTATAAAACATACGCACTGTGCAAACTTACAACTTACAACTTAAACTTACACTGCTTACAACTTCAGATAGCATCAAAAGAACTTACATATCTATATGTCTTGCTTTTATTTAATATAAGTGCTCAGTGATTTCGCTTTTATTTTTCTTTAATAGAAATTGAGTTGAAAGCAAAGTGGACTTGTAGGTGCTTGCTCTACTTCGTACAAAGTAATCACTATTTGTGTACAATTGACAGCCTTTTATAATTGGCCTCTTAAAGACGACCGGATGAAAGCAGTAAGCCATTGAATTTCAGTATGAATATAGAAAATAATCTAGGTCATCCTGCTATATGACGACTATCCTGCCTTGCATTATTCACGTTTTAAACCTGGATGGTTTTGGGTTGTATACAAAACATCTTTAGTAATTAAAAAGCAACGCGGTCGTATAGTCGTCTCCATTCCATAGAACATCCTGTTATCCTGTAACTTTTACTATGTCGTCATACAACCTCGTAAAGGAAGAGGGGGACATGGAGCCACATATTGTTATCAAAATCATCTAAATGTGCCAAAAGTATACTTTTGAGATTTTGACAACAAAGTTTTCTGAAAATTTATACATGATGATTCGTTAAAAAAATGTATTATATTTGAAAATTAGAACAGTTTTACGTAAACTTACTTATTTGTTTTTAAAATCGTGAAAATTTAATAGTTTATATTTATTATTTTGATATTAGAGTAGATTTTGCACATAACATGCACATAGTATATTATATTAAGAGGTTTTTTTTTATATGATAGAAAGGCAGTGAACTTTTCACTAAGGTCAAAATGTTGAAATCTATACAAAGTGCAGGTTTTGGTTTGGCAGCGACGATAGTTATGTTATACAAATTATTTTTCTCGGTTGCTGAGCGCTATTCCTCTGTACAAACTACAACACTCCGCCAATGCACAGGGGAAAACCAACTTTATGAAAAACACAACCTGTAGCTTTATCTGGGACACAATAGTCACAACATATATTCTAACTTCAAACTGCTAGACAAAAATAGACATTAGACAAAAATAGGTTTTTTTATTTTACTTTACACTTCTCAACGCTGAATGTTGATTGCTCTCTAGTGTAACAGAACTTTCACACAGAGAACATTCACAGACAGAAGATGATCGATGAGAGTGTACTTTTAATCGTATCTAAATGCTGAAGTTTCGTTATCCGCTGACTTCCACTCTGACCCGAAATTTACAATTCTAAAAGAAGCTACTTTGTGTGAGTAGTTCGAAACAATATTGGCAACATACCTATGTATAATATTGTAACCAAAATGGTTTGTTTGTTACGCTTTCACGCCTTAACTATTCAACCAATCATTATGAAATTTTGTATAAACGTTAATCAGAAGCATGGAATAAGACTTTTCATTTAGAATAAATGTACTGTTTTCTAGGAACGCTCTCTTCTATCTTTTCCTATATTAATAATAATGACACGCGAAAGTGACATGCATGTTACATTATCACGGCTGAACCAAAATGGTTTGTCCTTGTCCTTGAAGATAGACAAAGACTTTATTTGCGATCTTAAAACATAAAACATTTACTGAATATTACTTTACTTGCAATTTCACAAACCCTAAGTGTCAAAGTACTAATAGTGCAAGTGCAATTCGACCAAAATAGCATTAATGATAACACATACACATACATAAAATATTAATAAAAAAATAATTTAATTAAAGCTAAAGTAAAATGATAATTCGTATGTCATATTCATTTCCTCGCACAGATTAATGGACAGCTCGTTAATTAGTTTTCGTCAATAAAATTCCCATTGGTTTTATTACAAAAAGCCATGCTGTTCGTAGTTCTGATCATGGCGCACATAATTAAGTACGCCCTTATAGCGGTGATAAGGGTGTACTTACCAGAGCTTGATTAATGCAAAAAAAAGTTAACCTCAAATTAAAGCTTCTCTTTGACTCCCTCGTTTACAGGAACTAATTTTCCAAACTCTTGAGTAATATTAGACTCTGAACAGTATTTGAATTAAACATTTAGAGAGGTTAAAAAGTGAATGAAAAAAAATTAGCTGAAATGACTGTAAAGTTGTAATTAATTCATGTTATGAAAAATATAACTGTTACCACTGCTTTTGCAAATAAGTCGGGGAATTTCCTTTTCCCCTTCATTTATAATAAACTAGTTAACGTTTGTAATTTTAAAAATTGCTCGGCTCGAGAAGCAAGGGCAAAATTCTCAATAAGATTGATGGGATGGTCTTTTGATAAAAAATATTAAATGAGGTTGATTTTACAATATTTTTTAATTTTTAGATGTCATCCATTCACACACATTCACCACACACACACACATTCACATAAATACATTACATACAATCAAACAATCACATCTCACAAATTCAAATTTAGTTTATCTATTTTATTTCTTTCGAAATAATGCTACTGTTTGTTTGTTTGTTTAATTTGTACATATATTATTTTAAATTTTTTAATTTTTTTTTTTTTTTTAAATATAGATGGGTTTGCTCTTGGCCAACATCCAGGTGTGTAGCGAAGATGAAGCCTATGATGGAGCGAGCTCACCCAGAAGGTGCCTATTCACTCGAACTTTGAATAGATTCAGGTTATATGTGCTCGGAAATACAGACGCCGGCAGAGAGTTCCAAACCTTGGCAGTGCGCATTATAAAGGATGTTTTAAAGCGCTTGGTCCGAAATAGAGGGATATCGACAAGATGAGGATGGTAACCAGCCGTATGTCTGTATGTCCGATGGAAGAAAGGGGAAGGCGGTATGAGTTCATGCAGCTCCTGAGCACACTCTCCGAAGTACATCTTATAAAAGACACATAGACTGGCAATTTTGCGTCTATGTGCCAGGCTCTGCATCTTAGTTTTTAAAAACGTACTGTCGCCAATGAGTCTCCTAGCTCTGCGTTCCACCGAGTCGAGTGCGGCAAGTTGGTATTTGGCTGAACCATCCCAAAGGTGGGAGCAATACTCCATGCAAGATCGAACTTGCGCCTTATATAAAGAAAGGAGCTGTCCAGGCGTAAAGTATCGCTTCACCCTATTTAAGATGCCCAGCTTTTTGGCTGCTGTTTGGGCTTTGGACTCGATAGAGGTGCCGAAGTTGAGGTTTGAGCTCAACCTCATGCCAAGAAGTTCAAGATCATTGGCGACAGGTACGGATGCATCTCGGAAGGTTGGAGCCAGGTCAAAGGGGCTCCTTTTTGCAGAGAACAAACACGCTTGCGTTTTGGTGGCGTTAAAACTAACCAGGTTCCTGTCACCCCATTGGGATACAAGACTCAGGGTAGAGTCAGAAGTAGTTAATTTGTACATACATAATAATATATGTACAAATTAAACAATACGCAATTGTTAAATCCCCCATAGGACAGGCAGAGCCTAGTGTCGGGGACAGAAACATCCTAAAACTAAAGTTGTTATTTTGAAATAAATTTATTTATTCTTATTCTTATTTTTCTATTATATTATTAAACATTTTATTAAGAAATTTTAAAATTTTAAAAACCGAAAGTCAATATAACAGGTGCCTTAACAGAATCTCTCAAATCAATATCCCAGAAAGTACGATATATTTCGCGACCACAATGAACACGAAATTATCTGACGGCTTTTAAATATCATTAAATACGATATTAATTAATATCATTAATACCTAGTGATACTGGAGAAACAGAAGATGTCTATTTAATACTATTTCTTTTTTAATTCCTTATGAATTTTCGTAATTTATAATATATTATTTTTTTTTTTTTTTTGTAACTGTAAACCAAATAAGGTACAACTGTCTCAAATTAAATGACATTCATTCACCAAGAGTTACACAAGCTAGCGAACGTTTTCATGCAAGCAAGCCACTCGCACCTACTTTTAACGCTCCTTTTAAACACAAATTAAAAAAATAATCATAAAAACAATATTACAAAATACCCTTACCCTTCCTTGTAAGGGGCGCTAGTCTACGCTGATCTCAGACTGCTTCTGACCAGTCCTACAGGAAAGTTATAAGAGGCCTATGTCTAGCTGTGGACGTTCTACGGCTGAAAAGATTCTAATGTTGAGGATCCTCAAATTATTGGACTACTTGCCACATCACGTACGACATTGAAAAGTTCAATTCCAAAGTTGACACTGCCGAGAACCCTGAGACAAAGCAGTAAGGCAATCACCTTAACCACTCTACCAATGGGCTCGCTTAACATTGCTATAAGTTTAACTAAAAAGTCGCTAGTTTATACATTTCATTTTATCAAATCTAATTTGAACTTCAATCAAAATTTACTTTTATGTTTCCTTTTTACATGTACAAAGACTAAGGGAAAAGACATATTGGTTCCTTTGACGTCTAGATCCAGATTTTAATTAGCAAAGCTCGATACTCGATAGCAAGGCATCAAAGAGCAAAGCATAAAAGAAAATTTACTCAAAGGAAATACTAATCATAACGTAGGTACACGTATTCACATGAAACAAACAGCCGTCCACGACACAGCCATTTTCATTTGGATTTTACATTTTGTATTTCATAGATTAATAAACCATACATTATATAACAGTCTGACATATTTGTGGTTAGGATTACGTACATCTGTCTATGTTCTGTTCTGACATAGAAGTGTTGCAAAGTGATTATGATCTATTCGGACACTGTAACACGTTTGAATAAGGCCAGAGATTAATACCTATTGAAAGCTTGACTTAATTTTTGATAAGACAATTTAATGTATCAAGGACATTACACTCCTATCTGTTTCAATCGTTTATCCCATTACCAATGAACACTTTGTAAACAGTTAGTAATTCCAGAATTTTAGGTGAATAATTGAAATTGCCTAATTCACGATGTAACTACATTAAGACATAATTACTTGTTACCGCAGCGCGATGCCTATGTTACGATGAGTGAAAATGTAACAAAATATCTATATAGGGTTAGTATGCGGTCAGCTGAGAGAAGAGTGAAAGTGGATTCGCCACATGTTGGAAAGCAGTTTTTTGGTCCCAAATAGCTTCTACGATTGATCGCAGCGGCTTAATGATGACTTCTGCTTGTCTTAGTAGATTATCTACAAGATAAATGCGACCGACTATTTAGTTACGATGTAAGACGTCCCAATGAAAGTAATTATATAGTGAATGCTGATTGTATGTGAATGCGATTTGAGAAATACTTTTTTTAAATGTTAGGATCCATTTGTTCCAAATTGGCTACCGTCGCATATGACACAAGCATCGCTGCAGGTGCTGCAAATGCTCTTTCCAACGTAGTACATAAGGGATTATGAAGGAATAAAAACATGGACTCTGGCATCCCTTACTCACACAGAGACACAGATGCTGGTTTCATCGTCGATTTCTAGGGGTGGTTACAGTAGGTAAACGGGTTGCAAACTAAAAGTGCCAACTTTACAAAGTTCAATTCCTTAGTTGACCCTGCCCTGAATCGATTACAGGACCCCTGAGACAGAGCGTTAAGGCAAACCTAACCTACTCATCCAACGGGCCCGTTAAAATCCAATGTTTCTGTTAAATAATACGCGATGACGTAGTATCGATGTTTTCTAAACAGACATATTGCCTAACAGTAATAAACACAATTTTATAATTATCATGCATCGCACGATGTTATTGCGACTTGTAAGGTAATTTTGAAAGGGGTTTTAGTCGGTCGCTGTTCACATTGTGTGAAATATGTAAATTACAATCTTCATGCATACAATGAAATTCGAATCGTAGATTGGTTTCATTTTCTTGCTAATTCCGAATGAAGATTAGGTATAAAAATTATTGTGATATTTTTTTATTGAATACCTAATGTATAAATTACAAAGACATTAAGCCGAAGTAATCATCTAAACGAAGAGCAGTTAAAACGTAAAATGTAATCTTTACAGTTAATTATTCCTAAATTTAGCTTATCCTCTGAACTAATTGGTGCATTAATTTTCACTCTTTATAATAAAATAGATTACACCTTCATTGGATTTATTTGAATTAAATGAAATAGTGAAACAGTACTAAATACATTTTACAAGAAAACCCTTTCACATATAAACAAGTTAATTTGATAGTTATATAGTAGTCTCGGGAATTCCCAAATCAAAGATACCATGATGTTGTTTTTAATGAAATAAAATATTGTATAAAATGAAATTAAAATTTTACATTACTTTAAACGATTGCATTTAAAGAAAATTTATTTTACAATATTTATTAAACATAAATTCCCAAAAATTAAAATTAAAATATGCAAGATATTCACAAAGCATCGTAGGTTGAACTGTTAGCATTTACGATGCATTTCTTACTCAGACGATTAATTAAATCTTAGACATCTTAGCCAAACAGCTAAGCTCGGAAGCGCGTTAATTTTTGACCACAGACAAACTAAATTGTTTAAATACTAACTTATTGTTCATTTAACTGGAATAACTACTCGAAGCACTACGCTTAAATAGTAGAAAAGTTTAAAGTGCAATGTTTCCATCAACGGCCATGCATTATAAAATTTTAAACCACCGAACGACTCTCAAACGATATTTACTGTTTCATCGAACTCGATTCACTTTAACCCGATTTAAAGACAGTCAATCAAAACTGCATAAAATAAAGCACAAGCTACAAGAATGAACGTCAAAAAAATTGAGGCTTCTAGAAATAACGTTTATCTGATATATTCTTAAAGATACTTTTTATTTCTTATTAGAAGCCATGCTATTTCGACTATCGCTCAACGTACCAACTTTCTTAGAGCTACTATCATAATGTATAAACTCTAGGTCCATCCCTTTGTATTAAGTATAATTTAAAAAACAAAACCATAGAGGTTCAAGAATTTTTAGTGATATATGTAAGCGTCTAGTTGAGACAACAGGATCCCAAAACTGGTTAAGCATCACACTGTGCACGTCTGGCGGCAATAACCACCCATTTACAGAAGTTCCCTCCCTAAACTATTACTGCCCTCCCTAATCCCTTATTCTTAATCCTAGTAATGTTAATAGACAAAAGTAGCCACCTACCATATACCATCAATTGGACAGTCAGCCTGTCTGACGATATCTACAATACAAGAAAATTTAATCCTCGAATGTGTACTGGACGAATGGTCTATATCAGTGAACAACGCATTAGTGGATATCGAAATATGGTAATGGAAGCGAAATCGGGAACACACAACACAATAACTCAGTTCCAACGGTTCCAGATAAAAAAAAATACAGGGTGTTGTATGTAATAAGAGCAATAAATTTAAGCAATGATTCTATAGAGTATACGCAGTTACCTTAACCTAATGATAATGCTCCAAAGTGCTTATACTCAGAGATATAGCAATCCAAAGTTACAATACATATTCAATGAATATCGTGATCGCTAATTTGTCGGTTACTCCGACTGGGCACATTATGTCTGTAGTAGTACATTGCTGGCTCGATTCATCTTCTTAGAAAATAACAGTAAATTTGTTTTTCATTTTAATTAATTGAAACCATTTGGAATTAATTACTGAGTCGTTAAAGGGTCTATATTTTAATTTATTGCTCTTATTACAGGCCGCACACACCCTGTATAAGAATTATGTACATGATGACAATGATTTATAGTGCGCTACTAGCCAACTTGAAAACAACTTTATTAGTAATAAATTCATAATACATTACAGTTAGTATGTGTTTTTCTTTTTTGTACAAAGTGTTTTTAAATGTAATAGTACATTAAGTTACAGAATATAAAATATGCCTACATAGTAAATTTTTAATAATATTAATTCTTTTTTACCCCGCTCAGATGTCATATTTTTCTGAAAGTTATATAGACAAATTTTCCTCGTTTATCGCTCTGTATAAAAGTGGAAGCCTTTTCAAAATCCGTTAGGTGGTTTGGAAGTTTAGCAGAGAAACACACAGATAGTTTATTTTATACCTAGCTGTGCCCGCGACTTCGTATGCGTGTACTTTATCATTTCGTTTGTACAACGATTGGAATGAAACAAAAACTAAATGTTAGTGGAAGTTTGCTTCAATACATCAGTGACAATCGCATTCAAATCAGTCAAGCCGTTTCTGAGATCAGCAAGCATAAACCTACAGACAAACAGACAAAAATTCTAATAACCATTTTTTTTCACATCGAGTTGTTTTGAAAAACCTACAAAGTTTTGAAAAAAAAAATTAATTATTATTTCATTATTATTAAACGGATCATTTACGATTTTAATAAATGTATTGATATATATAGCATATACATGCATATAGATGTATGTATATTACGATATTATTAAACTACACGTTTAAAAAATTAGCGTGCAAAATTAATTAATTTAATTCACTTTTTAAAAGAGGTTGAAACCACCGAGCAAAACCGCTCAAGCGGTTTTTTTTTAACTTAACTCAGTTTTCGCTCAGTTAACTGAGTTAACTCAGTTTTCGCTTAATAGAAAGAGGGATAAGCGTAGAAGGTTTGTCATATAAAAATTGTATCCCGGGCGAAGCAGGGAGCGAATCACTAGTAAATAACAAATTTGAATGACCTGTTTTTTAATTTAAAAAATATTTAATATCCTTTTAATTCGTCGTATTACACAAAATTGCTTGATTCGCGAAAGAAATAATATTTGAAAGGAGCAATAACTTGCCTTTTCAATTTATCGGTTTGCAAGAGTTGCGAGGAGTCAATCTCGTGATGTCTGTAAGCTGCTTATCCTAAGTTATACAGCCTCAAAGGGGATGAATTTTTATTCCAAGATATCTGTCTTTGTCAATTTTCTTTCTTCTATCGCTCTAGTTTATATGTTTATGTGTTTTATATGTGTTAATTTCTCATATTATTATTATAACTTTTTTGCTTTAATATTTTGCAAGTAGCAAGTTTTTTTTTTCTTTTTTGTATTAAAGAATTGATTAATAAACGAGTTATAACAATTATCACTTGGATAATTGTTATTACTCTTTCAGGCAAAAATTGCATGAAATTTGGCACAAATATTTTTAATACCTGGATTAAAGTATATATATTTTTAATTAAGATATATATTTTTAATTAAAAAATGTTCAGTTCCCTAGGGATTGCCTACATTATATAAAAATTGGGCGCCACTGTCGACGGCGATAAATATGCCAGGGTGATATTTATCATTTTTCGATGCAGACTTTGTATCGGGCATCAGCTTGTTCTTTGATAATTTTATAAAAAGACTTCCCCATTTATCCCTTGCGAATTAAAATCGCACTGCCAATTCACAAAGTTTCATAGCGTTCACAACCCAACAACATTTATATAGAAGATTAATTAATTAGAGTGATGTTTTAGAGTGTTAGATTTCATCCACTTAACTCATATCGATAAGTCCATAAAGGGCTTACAATATCGGCTTACAATACAAGGGGATCGACAATATAACAGATTTAATCTCCTTGTTAGCATAATTGCATTGCAATATGACTTTCAGCTAAAACCAATGCACTAATCCACGTTTTCAACGGTATTATGGAGGCTGTTTATGGAATTAGCTGCACAAGTTACTAAGTAATTGTTTTTTTTTTTTTTTGTAGCAGTCTGCAACGGTGCCGCAATGTATTTTGTTTCGTTTATAAAGCATTCGCTCCAGTGCACAATCGGAACTTTTATTTTGTTTTGCGAACTTTGTGGAAATGCTTTTAATATAGTTTACTTGAATTGTACTGTGTTGTCATTTATATCTTCTTTCAAAGTACACACATGCAATCTCTAAAAGCGTTCCACTTTTAGAGAAACTCTATAGAACAGCTTAGGTACTTGACGTCTTAACAGCAAAAGTACTTGCGTCTCAAAGTCTTAGTATATTTGCCTATGCTAGTACCCTGATCATTGATTCTAGTCGGAGACAATTCACAATTAAGTGATCGATTATCATGCTAACCCTTTTTATCTTATTAACACTTTCATTTACGTTCTCGCTCACTCGTACTTATACTCTTACTTTTCTAGATAATACACTTGATTTGAGTTTGTTTTGCAATTGGTCTTTTTTTATTATCTTCTTAGTTTAGTAACGTTTCTTTTTACTTTAGTAACGATTAATAATTTGCTTAGTATAATATTATTTCTGAAATTCTTTTGATTCTTGATCGCCTGGTAAAATTGCTTTTGTTTACCGTCGCAGAAACTCGTGTTCTACTTTCCATGCGAATATCGTCTTACATAAGCTATAAGTCGGTTGTTATTTTGAATCTATTATTCAATATGGCTTACTTGTTTTTTTGGACGATTTTTTACAAAACCGTATATATATATATGTGTGTTATATAAACTTTTATGGTATAAGTGATAGAAAGTTATTATTTCTTATGTTAAGGTTGTCAGACAGGCTGACAGTCCACTTGATGGTAGGTAAGTTTAGCATAAGGGATTATGGAGGGATAGGAAAATGTCTTAATACGTTAGCATTTCAAAATAATCATCAAGTATAAATAATTTTTTTTTTTTTTCAAGTTTCCTTAAAGAAGTAAAAAAATTATTATTCAGTTCCAATTAAAAATATATATTCACATACAAGATTGGGTGAGTTAATTATGTTCATATAACGATGAATCGAAAAAAACCAAGAATTCGTGGAATATGTAGTTTGAAATGTAAAAGAAAGTAACGAGATCTGGTTGAAAATAAACATAAAAAAAGCTACAATTTAAAATTTAAATTTAAGAATAACCCTGCCGATTGGTCAAGTCATAACATTTTTATTTTATTAATAGTAAGTTGATAAATTGATTCTCAGTTATAATATACGAGGATTTATTGAACTTTTAAGTACAACCAATTTATATACTAAAACATTGCACATCGTTGAAACTTAGTGTTTGCATTTTGATTAGTGTCAAGGATACAAAAATGTTGAAGTTTAAATTTTAAAGTAATAAATAAACCAAAATAAACTATCATGGAGTAAAAACTATTTTAATCCGCTGGTTGAACCGCTTAGTTCGATCGATTCAATTATTTGAACTTTTTTCTCTAATTTATTTCAAAATCGGACGTCATATTAAAATTTTGTGATGGATTTGTTGTTTATATTATTTTTAATGAATAAATGAATAATTATAATAACTATCAAATTGGTTTGAAATGCTTGAACTACGAGTGTGATTTATTTATTTTAAAATTATGGTAAAAAACTAATTAAAGCTTTTATGAAATTCAAATTTCGAATTCAATGATGACACTGCATTTGAATGTCAATTGGGAAGCCAGTCTGATGGCAGTAAGCGATTCCACACAGAAGATCACAGTGAAACAACATCATGTGTGTTTTTGGTTTCGAGGAGTGAGTATAAAGGATGCCAGAACGCATTTCCCTATCCCATCCTAATCCTTTATCCTTAATCCTAGTCGGCAGCGCACTTGTAGCACATGAGGCTTTGCTTGTGTTATAGGCGACGGTAGCCACCTACTGTCATATACCTGAACCGTTAGCCTGTCTGACTAACTTATTCGATGTGTGTATATATGCCAGAGTCCACTTGCATTAATCAAGTTAGACCGCCTTTACTTAAAAACATTTATTTTTATCATACAATAAATTCTATAAGTTCGTAACGCATTAGTTTACAATCTGACGCCTACTTAAACAAACCACTTTGAATGGAGATATCGATAAACAATTTCAATGAAAATATTTAGTAAGACTGCATATTAATTTTAATAATATAAAACATTCCATTCGACTTATGAATACAAGTTAAATCCTCTGTGGAGTCAATGTGGTGATTAATACAAAATTTTGATGATTAGCAAAACTATCGTCGCCTTGAACTATAATATAAGGCGAAGGGTCACGTGTTATAGTAATCTCTGGTGAATTAAATACAAATGCAACTGAATTAATCGTTTAATTTTCCCCTCGCAAGCTTCTCATTATGGCGTGGAGGTCGTGCCGTTGCTTAACCGAAATAGTTCGTGTATCTACAACGGGTCGGCTACTAAGTCGGGGAACCTTGACGCGACCTTTCCAATACCTTCTACTCATCTAACGATATCATTTGGGACTACATATTAATAAGCTTGAATTCAATTTGAGAATCACAGAAAACTAAAGTTAAGCCGGCGACTTTAAAATCGTCTTTTTTTTAAAATTTTAAGAAAAATAAACAAGCAAATAGACATTTATTGCTCATTTATTATAAAAATTTTGAAACCTTTAAATAAATGTTATAATTTTTTTTTAAGAATCATGATTGAGACGTTAAATTGATTTTAGTTTTGATATTAATTTTTAAATTATCCCTCAGGAACAGTATCTAGTTGTAGGTTACCAGTATGACAACGTGTATGCAAAATTTAACGGTGATTGGTTGTGTAGTTAATCTTAACTTAGCTTAGCTTAACAACAAACAAACTCAATTTCGCATTAATAATATTAATAAGGATAAAATGCCTGGGAAAATGCTACAGTGTCCTAGTTCCGCAGCTATAATAAATTAAATGCTCTTGACAAAGAATAACAAGAGCATAAATTTGTTTATTTCGTGTATAACCTAAAAAAAATTGGGTAAACGCTTGGGTAATATTCCTAAAATGTATGTAAATGGACAAGTAACAGTCTTAATGAATGTCTTAAATGTCTTTTGTTAATTGTTATGTCAGTTAAAACTTGAACCACGTGGCTTAGCAAATTTAGCTAATTGTTAAAAATAAACTTCAGTGAATTTCAATTATAAACTTAATTATAAAAAAAGTATTTACCTATTTAAAACTTTAATAAATTTCATATTTAACCATTCGTAATCATCTGATGATTCTATAATCAATCTTGCAATCAGTTCGCGAAAAGAAAAGTTGGTGAATCAACTTGTGTCTGTTGTAGTTAGTTAGGTAATATATTTATAAAAAAAATATAGACGTTTATGTTCCTCCTCGTTTAATGGTCTTTCCATTAGTCAATGCCGCATTAAAATCTGTTGCGTAGTCTAAAAGATCTAAGCGCACATATAGAGTGACAGACGACGGGGAGCGACTTCGTTTTATACTGTGTAAACAAGATTAATGTTTTCATGATTCACTAAATAAAAAACAATGTTTGAGAGCAGTTACATAATTTATATAATAGTTAATTAATATACCTAGTATTTACACCGTACAATATGTCACTACAAATTCCTAACAATTAACCGTAAGAAGAATTTGTAGTTATATTGCAAAGTGGGCAAACTATCGAGGTACAGTAACCCTCTCTTTCTATAATAAATAAACATAATATATAGTATAATATTTAGCTTTCGTATGTTTTTGTATGAAAACAGAAGTGTTTTTATATACTTTTCATTTTAAAGTTAAAAAATCCGGTTTTACCTAGTAAAATATAATGTTTATAAATGATTTTACTATAATATATTTAAGACTATATTAAATGCATGCTAAGTTATGCATTTGGTAATAATTAGTATCTAAGTACACGTGTTAAACGATACCCACCAAAACCGGATATTATTCTGTGAACAGGTTTTGTCGAATATATCGGGTTTAAGACAATCACTTGACTTTACTCTCTCCTTCCTTTCCACTCGATGTTCCACGACTGATGACGTGGGGTTCGGATTAAATAATTCGTTTTATAACAAACCACGTTACCTACTTACCTAATACATATATACATATAACTGATTATATTAACTGATTATAAGATTGTAATAATTGCGAAGTTTACACAGCTAATGAAGCCTGATTATGTAAAACGGTTGTGTCCTTTTCTGTATCCCTAACAACGTGTATGCAAATGTATCGTGGAGATAGGTTGAGTAGGTTATATAATACATACATAGAAAATTAGTATACTTCCCCTCCATGAACCATTACTTTTTAAAGGGAGAAGTGTAAAAAAAATCAATAACACCAGAATAAACTCACAATCAGATGTGAAGCAAATATTACAACAGATATTACAAGTACGCACAAATTAAGGAGAGCGAACAATAGAAACACAAGGACAAGTAAAGAATGAATCCCGTGGGTTCACATTGTGTAGGGAAAAATATAATTCATTCGTTATATATTAAAAAACTACCAAGTTCAAACGGTTATTAGTTTTTATGAAGCAACGATTATACATTTGTGAGGTCAAATAATTTACAAAAGCGTAACTGACGCTTGACCTTGTTGGCGCTGACCCGACGCATGTCATCTATCACTAATAAACAATGCTGGTTACACTCAACGAAATGTTTAAAGGACAGTAAGTAATTTACGAGAACATAATTAAACTGAGTATACCATTTATTGAAGTGAAAAATTCTTTAGGCGCGTTGGACATTTTTGAGATGGAAACTCGCGACACTGTCATGTAATGTAATGTAATGTTTTTTGTGAAGCTTAGTTTTCACTTCTGACATGCAGTCCAACGACTGACGTGTTTTTTTTTAAGTAATTTTTTTAACGAAGCAGTCATCCTACTAAATTGGGGCTAAGAACAGAAATTGGGGCAAAAGGCTATAAAATAATTAAAAACATATTTATAATACGCCTTATTAAAATATAAATATATATACTTAACTACAAAAATAAGTCACTGTCAGAAGGCTGCTTTTGACCGGTCTTATAGGAAAGTTATGGAGAAGGCATATATCTAGCAGTGGACATGTGGCGATGATGACGATGACGATGACGATGACGATGACGATGACGATGACGATGACGACGACGACGACGACGACGACGTTGACGATGACGATGACGATGACGATGACGATGACGATGACGATGACGATGACGATGACGATGACGATGATGATGATGATGATGACGAAGTCACTGTCCGAGTGTCCGCGTCTGTCCGTTTCCCCTCTAACTTCTTCTAAACCACAAAACGTATTTTGACACACTTTTCACCAACGAGGGATAAACGTGGAAATGTTTTATATATAACTAGCGACCCGCTCCCGACTTCGCACGCGTGTAACAAAATGTCAATAATTGAGATAAAAAATATCTTTTAAGTTAGACCAAATTACCAATAGTTACGAGATTTGATCAAAATCGGTTCAGTAGTTTCCGAGTTGATTCCGAACAAACATATATAGTGATACGAGATGTTTCAATATTACATAAGATTTACAGAAAATAAGCATCCGCACGAAGCCGGGCCGGGTCGCTAGTATTTATTCATTAGTACTGGTTGGTTGTTGAAAAATATTAATTTACCTAAGAATAATGCAAACCTCTTAAGCAGATGTCTCCAACAATTTCTCCAATTTTAGATATTATATTTTTCTATAATTATGAGAATTCTTATGATGACGCAAACAAATCAAAATAGATTATACGAGTTGTTGGTGTAGACATAATCGCTGTAATGGAAAATTTATTATTTGCCTTTTTTATGCCTCCGTTTCTTTGATATAACAAAAAGCTGTTGACGAGAATATCCGACGATTCAAGAGAGATTGAATATTTTGTGGTTATTTACAGAATTTTCAGGAGCCATATTTTTATACATGAAATATTTGATGGTTATACGCAACAAATATAGTGTTGAATTGAAAAAGAAATTGATATGCGAACTAGTGTGTTTTAAGACATTCGAAGCAATAGTTGTCTTGTTAAATATACTGCATCAGTTAATTTATATATTTTGTATTTGTAAACTTGTTATTAACTATTTTTCATGTCATTTTTTTATTTCATAGTAATCAAGAATAGTTGTTAGCCTATCTAAATTATATATAAATCTAAATAATAGAATTTAAGATTTTATTTAATAGTATTTATTTAATAATTAAATTTAACAAAGAAATATTCACGGAAAAATAAAACTTTTTCTTTTGCTTTGACTTTTGCATATGACTTTGACAGGTCATATTGTAGTTGCAGTTGTTTGTCTGCGAAATAGACTTTTTTTATTCGACGAGGACGCGAGCGAACGAAAACTTCATAAATTATAAAATGGATCAACCTATCAAACCTATCTAAAAAAAACTTGATGGAAAAGTATAATGTCAGACGTTATATTGCTTTATATATTTTCTCATGAGTTATTTTTAATGAGGGAAAAATATGAACTGCATTTTATCAAAATCAGATAGGTTTTCCCCAAAAATTACAATTTCTGCTAACAATGTGGTTGATTCAAAGTCCGCATTAATTTATACGGTTATTGCCTCTAAAAGTTTAGAGTTAAGGTAGAGTTTAGAGTGGATTACATGTAGGTATTGTGATATACAAGGCAGTACGGCATAGTGACTTTATTGCAAATGCCTGGCAAGCCGACCTGGCAATTCAGTGCGATTCATTTCTAGGTAGGCAGCAAAGCGAGACAATAGACGGTAATTAGTGCCACTTGCTGCATCTAGATAGTAGTGTTAAAGCTACATGGTTCATTACTAGAATTTAACAAACATAAGAAACACTTGCTTAACCACATAGCGTTTAAGGTTTGTGCTTTTCAAATTTTGCATTTCTCCACTAAATTTTATGCATCTTGTTACAGCAGCTCGCTTTAGTTATCTTTTACTGTAAAATATACGTAAATTATATATATAAAATAGTTTATATTAATTATATTATTGCGTATCAAGTAATAAAAGTTGTTAATTATAAGCAGTGATAGTCGTTTGAGACTTTGTTAATCGTTATACAATCTCTATACTAATAAAATTTGTTTGTCATGACTGACTATTAATGCGATGATGAAGTTGAGGATCCTCAAATTAATGGACTACTTGCCAGACCCATATAGGTCTGCAACATTGAAACAACATACAACATTGAAAAGTTCATTTCTAAAGTTGACCCTATCGGGAAGGGAACCCTGACACAAAGCAGTAAGGCGAGCACCTGAACCACTCGACTGATGGGCTCGCTTAATATTGCTATAAGTTTAGCTAAAAAGTCGGCAGTTTATTACATTTCATTTTAACAAACCTAAATTCGCAATACATGATCAAACTTTACTCTTATGTTTCTTTTTTACATGTACAAAGCCTAAGGGAAAAACATATTGGTTCCTTTGACGTCTACATCCAGATTTTAATTAGCAGAGCTCGATACTCGATAGCAAAGCATCAAATATTTTTTTGGTGTATACCTAAAAGAAAATATTAATCAAAACGTACACGTATTGACATGAAACATACGGCCATGTCCACGACACAGCCATATTCCATTTTTATTTACTTCGGCGATGTATTGCAATCATTACAAAATAATTTTTCTCAATAAATTTATACAATTAAAAGGTGCGATTTCTATTATTTACGTAATTTAATATGTCCGAACGATATACACGAATTAAACTTGTACAAAACTCTTAGATAAGTTTAGTATGGTTTTAAGGATTATTCTCACTTTAAAATGTAACTCACTTTCCGCGCGCTTAGCAAAAAGCTTTTCGACTCACTTAGCGGTTATTTTGTGGAGAATAATCGTTTAGCATATTATTGCCACCACAAGTTACTCTCAGTCACTTGCAAAAGCAGTATTTGCCTTTTCAGACAATGCATTATTGAGACCTATATTGCTGCCCGTTGAATCTAAAACAAGGTGTGATTTTAATTGAACTAAATATCTGGGATTTTTAATTGAATTAAATAAACACAATAGAGAATATATTTTTATTGGCTGAAGTTATAATAAAATCACTATTGAATCTCCAGTTTATTGTCAAAGTGAATAATTGGTTTTGGTTGTTGTGCTTCAAACAGAAGTTAAATCATAAAAAAAGCACGTTTTATGATTACGCTGTTTCATTGCAAAGGTGAGTTAATATAGAGAGGATTACGACTGACTGCAGTCATAATTGTCCTGTAATCGTTATCAGCCCGCGCCTAGTTTAAATGTCAAGGGGATAAAAATCAGAGAAAATACCTTCATCATTTCTGTAAAATTCAGTAAAGTTTTTAATTAAATGAAGGTTTTTTGCCCAATGCAAACCTTAGTGGTAAGTTAAGAGAGTTGAAAGGCGCGAGCGGTGGTCACTAAGGCAGCGTATCGAATGCGTTACTCCGAATGTTGTCCGCGTCAGACCTCGCCGAAAAGAAAGGACCGCATAGTTGTTAAATAATGACGATAGTTGCACGTTACTGAGTGAAATGCTCGGAGGGATGGAGTGTTCTGACGAGATGAGCACCTTGCTATTTAAGAGCGAGACGGCATGGCGAATATCATCAGTTAACACAAGCTCACAGACACAAGAACATCTCCAGCAAGTGGGACTGTTCTTATTCCTTAGTGTATTAAGGTCTTCTCTACACTCCGACCGTCTTCCCAAGCACAATATGCGCGCATTCATTGTAAGTAAGCTTGCGGATTATATTTAAAAAAAAGCTATTTGGCACATTTCGTGATAAAATTTTAATTGGAACCTAAATAGTTTTTAATTAAATTAATAATACAATTTCCTTTTTATGTGTACAATTTCGCAGTGTGCCAAATAGTGAATTAATAATGTGATATGTGACTTAAGTGAATATCTGGACTTTTAGAATTTAGTGCTACATTTAAGGGTTTTCTAAGATCAAGTGTCTCTGACTAACTTGGATATTTAAACAATAGATAAATGAAAAATTTGAAAAAAAAAACAAATTTTATAATTTGTGTTCCTATCGGAGTTGCAAAATAAATGGACACGCCATTGCAACACGTGTGAATTTAAAAGTGATACGTCGTCGATCTAAATTCCGTGAACAGTGCGAATGAGCGACGATCGAAATTCAAAGTTTTTAACCCCTTTGCATAATACGAATCATTTCTCAAATTGCTGACGGCATACGGAGTAACCTGTCTTACGTCATACTCCTCCGATTGTTTAGTGTACAGTCAATTATTATTTTAGTGCAGTCTCACTTTCATATTCCGTTATTATACTTTATTGCAACACCTTAATGTAGTTCGTAAAAATATATTTGTTGTTTCATGTCATTTTACATTGATATTGCGTAGCGAATTTAAGTTATGTGGCTGCGCTTTTTTAGCTGTGCTTCTATGTTCAACTTGGATTTTATTTTCGTTTCGAAATCACTTTACCTATGTTACAGTCATTATGACTACAAACGTTAACAGTCATTATATTTTGTCTGAGTTAGATTTTTATTAATTACTATTTTCTTCTTTTACAGGTACTCGCCTGTGTGGCGTTAGCTTACGGCCGCCCCGAACCGCCAGTCGGTTACAGCTACTCCGCACCTAGTGCAAGATACTCTGTCCCTTCCGGAAGCTATGGAGCTCCATCTCTTGGAGGACACTCTAGTGGCGGTCTATCCCTTGGAGGACACTCAGGAGGCGGAATTTCTCTGGGTGGACACTCTGGCGGTCTGTCTCTCGGAGGAGGCCATTCTTCGGGCGGACTTTCCCTTGGTGGCGGTCACTCGGGTGGATTCGGACTTGGCGGAGGCAGTGGACTGAGCTTCGGTGGCGACTCAGGATTTGGCGGTGGTTACGCTGGCGGCTACTCCGGTGCTCCCTTGGTACAGAAGCACATCTACGTACACGTACCTCCCCCGGAACAAGCTGAATTCAGAGCACCACGTATCCCCGAAGTAGCGCCACCTCAGAAACACTACAAGATCATCTTCATCAAGGCCCCGACTCCTCCTACTCCAATCGCACCCATCATCCCTGTTCAGCCACAAAACGAAGAGAAGACCCTCGTCTACGTCTTGGTCAAGAAGCCCGAAGATCAACCCGATATTGTCATCCCCACGCCCGCTCCTACTCAGCCCTCCAAACCCGAAGTTTACTTCATCAAATACCAGACCCAGAAGGAATCTGGCGGCGGTATTGGCGGCGGTGCTATCGGCGGTGGTGCTATTGGTGGAGGTATTGGCGGCGGTGACTTGGGCATTGGCGGTGGTTCTGGTATCGGCGGTGGTGCTGGAATCGGCGGTGGCAACGGAGGACACGGTGGTGTTGAAATCAATTCCTCTGACTTCGGAACCAGCGGCGGTGATGATAGCGGTGCCGACGCAGGACACGGTGGCGCTACCAGTTCTCAATATGGTCCCCCCGGCCACGTTGCCGGACCTCTTCATTAAAAGAAAAACTGTCTAATAATTTAGGTGGTAGGATATTGCGTCGAGTTATTTATTTGCTTAGCAAAAGAACTCTTGTGGTCCCCTCTGTTATAGGATGCGATATTTGTAAATTCATAGAGTCTTAAGTTCATTTTTGAAATCTGCCACCAAAAAGTAGTCCGCGGTCGATCGCCATGTAAATAGTCATCTTATAGCGTTCGCCCGCAAACTCATACCACGACGCGTCACAAACAATTAATTGTTTGTTTCGCCATCATCGCCACTCATCTTCTACTTGTTATTAGTGCACAGTGTTAATGTTGTTCGAATGGAGGCATTTTACTGCGACTGTTGTGTTATCTATTAAAAATAGCTTTTTATTTTTATAATAAAATTTTTGTATTTGATGCACAATTGTTTATTTATGTTAACGAAAGTATCGCCTCACGAGGCGATTACATCACATAGGTATGCGATAATGACATTAGATAGAAGTAAGTATATCAATATTTTAGAATGTATTGAACCTTATATGTAAGTATACTTTGGGTTGTGGTTGCGTAACGAGAATGTAAAGTAATTTGAGAGAGGAAGTGCTCGTATTTGGTGCATTGGCCGTGACAGGCCACCATATGTGCCCCTCCACGGCTTTCGGCCACAACGCGCTCTCATTAATGACCGCCTTAATGGATCATACGAGTAATTACACTTTCATATATATGTAACTTAGTGGCAACGAGACGATTACGTAAAAACGACCGTGTCTTAAGATTTGTTAATGCGTTTCTTAAATTAGGCCAATGTATCTAACATAATAATATATTATCTTAATAATAACATAATGTATCAACTATATTAATATTATAAACAGGTAAAGTGTGTATGTTTGTATGTAAGAGGAAACCTTCAAAACTATTCATCCGGTTTTAAAAAAATCTCTCACCAATGGTTATAATAGAATTTCAGGAAGATTTTAGAGGAAGGGCGTTTCGCAGTCATTTGGGCAGCCCGTCTGGCAGCAGTAGCCACGCCCTTACAGAAGACTACCGTGAAATAACATCAATTGTGCTGTTGTGCTTCGGATGAGTGAGATCCCTTCCCCATCCATTATACTTAATCCTTTATACTTAATCCATTATACTTAATTAATATAGTCGGCTGTGTACTTGCAGCACCTGTGCTTTAACCTGTTGTTTAGGTGACGGTATATACTTTTTGTTATACTATACTGCGAAAAATACAGAAGAATCATTTACTTTTACCCAACGATGATTGACTATTCCAGAACCAGCAACAAATTATTTATTGTTTAAAAAAATTACGTTCAATAAAATTTATTGAAGAATTGAAAAATCATCAACCAATAAATATTTTCTAAAAATATTCTAGCCTTGTGTCAATTTTAGCAATTTTAGCATCATTATTAGTTTTTTATATTCTGATGATTTGCATAAAATAAGAAGAAATAAGAAAATGTATAGACTCCTACTTGATAAATAATTAATTTTTATAAGAAATTCTTGTAACTAAAATTTACGAAATAGATCGGGATTCCTTTGGCAAATAACATTTGGCAATTGCCATGAAATGCTAACACGAATGTAAACAGTGCACTCAATAGTGGAACACAAGTGCCACTCATGTGTCTCGATGTGAATGTTAAGCATACCGAGAAAATAAAATCGTATGATGTCATACGAAAAGAAGACTTAACATAGTGCTTATATATGGTTGTTACGTTTTACAATCAGTAGACAACAGGCGATTTTACATACATACATCAGGCCTCTATCAAAAGCAAAAAATTACTTCAAAATCATGTCAAAGAAATTGCTGATTAAATTTGAGTTTGTTACGCTTTCACACCTTAACCTACTCACCGATCGTCATCAGGGGTACAGAGAAATACATGTGAAAGTATTTTTTTAATCCAGAAAAAAAAACTCAACCGAGTGACGCGGTCGTACTCTCGCGAAAAAGTTAGTTATGTAATTTATTGAAGCCAATATAATCTTTCAATAGTAAATATTTTATATTACTCGCATTCTACATACACATAAATTTCTGGTGTTTTCCAAAGAAAAACAAGAAACGAAATGAATTTGCTGGCAAACACATATAATTCTGTATATAGATATAGAATTTGATATTGGCATTGCGCCAAAAAAAATTACTCTCTCTGGCACGTAAACTATCTGTTGGTAGCCAATTCGCTTGATGTGCTTAATTTGATTATTTACAAACTTCATTATTGTAATTATTTTGAAACGTATTGGTCAATAGCCAAATTACAGTTAATTTATTTATAGGTAATTTATTCAGAGTGGTGATACAATAAATAAAATACAATTTATATTTCAACACTGTCTCTGATAAATCAATTCGCTTCGTCTTAACTCTTTTCTAATGCATGAATTCTTTTTAAAAAAAATTGTTTTTAAATTTCTTGCCCATGAACTGCCTCATAAGTCGTAGAAAGAAAGAAGTCGAAAACAGAGGAAGAGGAATATTGTGCGGATATATTTGTGCGGAGATTACGTCTCTGAATTTCTTCGGTGTCGGTAAGAAGGGTCGTTTCCAAATGATCAATTTGTTGTTTTATCTCAAGGTCAAAATTCTATATTCAGATATCGTTCCTTATCAATCGAGTCAATCAATTGTCGGGATTGAATAGGTAATATTCAAGATTTGATCTTGAAATGTTCAATCTTCAGTTCAAAGTTCTCTGAAACTGAACTTTAAACTCAGCCATGAGAGATATGATGCCCATATGAGATTCCTGTGACCTCAGCTGAATTCCTGATAGTCACTCTTTGGTCAGTTAAAACTAGATTTTCGACTGCTTTCACATAGTCTCCGTTGTGGGCCGTGGATTTTTGTTCTTCTATGGATATTTTGGCCAGCTTATACTTCTTACACCACCGTGAAACTGCAGAATAAGGATGGGCACAGTCACAGCCCAAAGTTTTCACCAAGTCGGTGTTACATATGTTTTGGTAAAAAAAGAAGTATTATATTATATAATACCTCTGGTTTCGTTTTTAACCATTTCTGTTAAAAATCTGGATTATTGTAAGTAATGTTTTTAAAGTAAGTACTTTTTTACTCGTAAGTGATGAGTGTTAAGCTCGCTACGCTATTTTTTTTAAATTGTGACGTTTAGAAATATCCAGTTATCGTTACTTTTGAATCACCCTATGTAAGTATATAAAAAAACATTCGATGTCGAATCTCTGGGTCCATGGGTGGACTGGTCCACCTAACATAACTTTAGAGCTCGCTATTATCTGCTAATTTGCTATTAACAATATAGTACATACAACGAGGAGATGGAACCAGCATGCTTAGAATCCTACCTAAGGGACCCAAGTTATTAATTATACTAAGTTATATTAAGTTAGAAATAAAAAATAGACTTGTAATTAATTTAGTTTAGTAATTAATAAATTTATCATAAATTTTATCGTTATAGAAAGAATAAAAATCGAGTGATTTAATCAAGATGTTTTATTAAGTAGACATTATAATAAATTATGGAAAAAGTAAATTACTATGTACGTATCTATCTATACATATGTTACTGTAAAGGCTCAAGGCTCCTAAGATTTTCTAGTAAATCCTAAGATTTATCTACTCTTAGTGGTTAACGTTCGAACTGATGTATGATCATTGTTAATTTCTAACTTCTACCAACACTCACTCGGTAAATCTTAGTTTTAACTACAGATAGACGGTAAATGCTGAAATTAGGCATGTTAGTTAAAGATAGTAGTTGTTAAATCTAAAGAAGTGTCTATGAACAAAATTCTCTTACCATTTTTGTATAATGTGTTTTTTTTTCCACCCCTTCTATAGATTTGAAATAAAAAAATTCTTTCCATCGATATCATTATATATATTTTAGAAACTTATATCAAAAATGCCCCTGAGTGACTCAAATTTTAATTTATTAGTAAATTTTCCTTAACTTGGTTGTAATTTTTGTCTGCTATTTGATATATAAAATTATTGATTTAACTTGACAAAGTTATTCCTATTATTCACAAATACCTTTATCATTTTAGGGCAAATATTTAATATTATTGCACAGTTATCGGTTTCGTTCGTGACATTTATGTCAATAGCGAATGTAAGTACGTGATTGCAAATTTGTTTTCTCTTAATTCGAGAAATACATCTGAGCATGTAAATAGAAGATTATTTAGTTGTGGAATTGAGCAATACCGCGTGATAAGAATGTATAACGAAATACAGTCGTGATGTGAACACAAATCGTGAAGGGAAAATGAAAGTGAATTTTTACAGGTAATCGAATCATTATTCGATTACTGGAACAAAGGATTTTAGAGAAAAAAGTGTCTAAAAAGTAAAATGTATTATATATCTAATAATTATTATGAATAATGTACATTAACAAGTTACGTAACAGATAAGACAAATATAATTTTTGATCAAAGCAACTGGAAACATTCGAAAGTTATATTATTTTGTCATTTTTAAAATATTTTTGATCAGTTAATTTGATCCATATTTTATACTCTTTTGACCCTTGAAAAACCTTTTATACTCTTTCGACGTTAAAGTATATTACAGTTAAAGTTCAAAGTTGACAGCTGTTGATTAGAGATTACAAAAAGATCTTAACTTACAGTTTGATCTACATTAAAATTTAATTACACCACTCGATAGTTAAACCATCAAAGATTTTTTTGGTATATAGGTAAGGTAAATTTCTTCGTTTGACTCATAGGGTAAACTTCCTCGTTTAAATCCCATTCCACTGGTGATCTATAGTTTTAAAATGCTGGGGCACTAATAATACTTGGCAGTGGTCAAAGTTCGTATGGACTCGACAAAATCATCCGTGTCAGGAATATGTGATATCACGAATTTCAGGAAATGATGTCGCACACAGTGCGAAGATGTTGGTAAAATATGTAATCATAAAAAAACAAGCGGTATTTTATGTCACGACACATTGATTTCCATACATGGTAGTTATAAACGAACTGACGCCGCAATGTCTGGCTCACATATTTGAACGAATGGTATATATAGCTCACGTTACCTTTGAAATCTAAATTAGTATACGATAACATATGATAGCAAATATTTATTTATCTTTACCAGATATTGATGCGTATGAATATCATGGAGTTATTTATTGGAGTTTATAGGAGTTTACTCTTTAAGAATCGATTTATATTGTATATATATAAGGCCGGGGTATGAAAATTTATGAGAGTAAAATCAAATGTATGTGACATGTTACAATATGCTTCAATACATATTAATATAATATAATACATATAATATATTTATATTTATATACATTGATATTTATTTGTGAATTGAGAAAATTATTTAACAAACTAATAAAGGTAACAAAATGCATTCATTTACCCTCATTTACTAATCTATGTATTTTTATAATCGTTCGTAAGGAGTAAACTACACTTTGTAAAAGCTCATATTACTTAAAGCTCTGTTTACTACAACAAATTGTTTGTATTGTTGAAAACTTAATTCCAGGAAACTTATACTGAACTGGAATTACTTGGGAATTGATTTCATAATAATTAATTTTCTTTGCAAGATACCAACTCTAATAACTCAATAAATAAATATACACATTCATCCTACTCTTAATAAAATTTCATAATTTCTCCCTTTTTAGTAGACTTAGTAGTTTTGGCTATGCTTTGATAGTCAGTCAGCGCTAACGATGTTATAAATTATTTAATACTAACTGGTGCCTGCGACTTCGTCCGCGTTAAAAAAAAAAGAAAAAAGATATAACCTGGATATAACGACTAACAAAATATGTACAGCGTTTTTTTTTATATATATCTATGATTAAAATATTATTTAAATATTAACATTTTTACTCTGTTATTTTTCTGTCTGCAAGCAACATCATGCCTACTCAATAATCAAAAATATTATTTATTCCTTTTCCTCTAAGCAAAGGATCGACGAAGCTGTCTAGTTAAGTAAGTTTATATCTGATCTATTTTACACTAACTATAAATGTTTATAATGATCACTGAATTAATTAATAGTAATAATATCACGCCAATCTATCCTGCAATATTAAAAAGCCCAAAAGAGGAAAAGATGACCATTAAAATGTAATATTTGCTTTATTACTTCAACAAAGCTTCGGGTATTGTAATATCTATTTTATTATGATGTATTTTTAAATCGTCTAAGTGTTCTAAACATGATGGATTATAAGAGAGGCCTGGGTGAGGGCAATTCAATGACAACAGAACACCCTTGTCAAACTTTCTACCTACGTCTATTTCATGTGGGCTGTCTTTTGTGATAAGCCTCAAAGAAAAGTTTCAAGTGTTTACGAACTTAAAGTGTTAAGTTGTGAATATGAATCACAAGCTATAATTAAAATTATCAACTGATAGACTTTCTATTTGAGTTGCTGTAAATTGCTGGGGAGTTGGGTGTCTTGTCAACTGCTTAAGGCTGCAGCATCAATTACTAGAATTACTAAGAAATTTTCAATATGAAAATTAATGGGTGACCACTCGCATGTTCAATTGAATAAATTAAGAAATAGAAGGCATTTTATTGTTTAAGAAATAGAAAAAGAAGAATCCAATTGTTTTGTCAGGTTGCCTAGACTTTTAACCAACCTTCCAAACAAAATTGTAGCGGGAGTGAACGAAAAATATCTATTGGAACGCACTGGTCAAACTTAGGCACAGTCCCGTTTTTGATATTGTTAGTGAAATGTATAAAAAACTGAAATATCTGGATTCAAATAATTTATCAATATTGCAGCGTTAGTAAACAATAAACAACTTTACATATATATTTCTACTTTAAAACTACATAATATCAGTTCAGAGCATTCCAAAGTCAAAATTTGTCCTTAGGTGGTTTGGGACTGATACACCCACCCTATCATTTTGTAGAGAATTGACTAAAATTATCCTGATACAATGCAACCCCGCCATCAAGTTAATATTTATTTGTAATATTGTATAACGAGAAGTACGGTGTATTACTCGCTTCGAGACTTGGTGTGGCAGCCCAAGCGGCGCCGACTAACAAACTTCTTCACTTAACTCCCTAATAAAGCAGAGTTTGCTACTTATTCAGATCCCTTCAATTACTCGAAAGCAAATGTTTGACTGCAAATAAAATAATATTTTCTTTATCTGAATTGCTTTACTTTGTGTAAGTCATTATAATAAATTGTAACAGTTAATACTGTCTCGGTTAAAATAGGTATTGCTTGAATTCAGTCCCACTTTATATTATTATTGCTTCTCAAATCTTACATAAATAATAAAAAACCTCAAAGTCTGTTCCAAATCGTGTACCAACTTGTAATTCTTTTATCGTACACGTGTTTAAAAATTACCATACATAAAAATATATGGTTAAACTGTCAAATCTGCAGTCAATAACTTATGTAATGATAAATTTCCTCTACATAGAGTTAAGTTACGTCGAGTCGTGGTACCTTGTCTCGCTTTCATTCCCTTTACGTCGAGCCTATCTATCTCGCTTTTATTTCTTCTATGCCAAGTGTTATTATATGTAGTACAATGAGAAATAAAAGTTAAATTCATTAATGAAAGTTCACGTGAAGAATGTTTTGACATTCCGTTTGAAAAATAAAATATTGTTATTTGGAAATTTGCCTTTTTAAAATTTCTTTTTAAATATTCTCCCCTGTGGTCGAAATATTTGTTTGAATACTTTGTCGCCATAGCAATGTTATAACGTATCAAAGGAAGAAATCGGTACCTATAAAGATAAACACCAAGATAACGTGAAGTATAATATAAAAGGCGAATTTATTCCATGAAAGAATCTTTATCAGTTCTATTCAAGCATTGGTTCAGAAAGAAGTTAGTAGACAACCTCACCAAATATTTTATAAACAATAAAAAATTACAGTATCGTTATTTCTTACTGAAATAATTATTTTTAATTAAGTACAGTGAAAATCGGTTATAGCGACCTTCCATGGGACCACAAAATTTAGTCATAATAAACGGATAGTCATTATAAGCAATATTAAATCGTTATAGGCATTCAACAGGGACCTTTCCATTTAGTCGTTGTAACCGATATGTCGTTGTAAGCGAAGTCGTTATATCCGGTTTCTACTGTATTAATTTATACTTTTAATAAATACAAAATAAAAAGTACTTACAATAAGTGGCACTCGTAAGCCTGTCGATTGTGTCTTGCTTCAATTTGGAGTTCTTCTTACCCATTGTGGCTGGTTTCTTTTTATCTCAAGCACCAAGCTGTTGTTGCCACAAATCACTAGCACCAAATATACTGTAGGTATGCCACTCGAGATCGAGAATTACATATTCTATAACCTTTCTTGTATTTTTAACCTGCAAGTAAAAACAACACATATTATTGTATGACAATATATTTTTGTACATACACTGAAAATCGGTTATAGCGACCTTCCATGGGACCACCAAATTTGGTCATAATAAACGGATAGTTATTATAAGCAATATTAAATCGTTATAGGCATTCAACAGGGACCTTGCCATTTAGTCGTTGTAACCGATATGTCGTGGTAAGCGAAGTCGTTATATCCGGTTTCTACTGTATTTTATTCCTTATTGGCAATATTTCATTGTATATAAATACTGCCAATAAAGTTCGTGGATATATATATGTATGTATCTACCTACATCATTATATATATTTATGTTTATCAAAATATAATCATTCCATATTTATGCGGATATAATAAAAATTATTTTACTCTGTTCCGAACTGGAAATTTTAAGCCTAAAAAATATTAAGGCAAATTAAAGGAAAAGTATTGATTTTTGGGGTATTATTTCAATAGTTTTTTTTTACATATAAACGCCAGTGACGTCATTATATCCCTTGAGAAAATTCCATCGCAGATGTAAATATAATGTGTATAT
Organism: Synanthedon andrenaeformis; assembly: GCA_936446665.2. NCBI lineage: Eukaryota > Metazoa > Arthropoda > Insecta > Lepidoptera > Sesiidae > Synanthedon > Synanthedon andrenaeformis. The sequence goes on along the minus strand of OW387776.2, from coordinate 13,079,000 downwards.
TATGACACAAAGGCAGTATCTTCTCCAAAAATACTCCATTTTGCAAGACTTTTTTATAATATTCCTACTAGCTAGTGCTAAAAAGTACCTAAGGCTTGTAGAGCCTGACGAAATGTGTAAAGCAATATAACGCCCGACATCTTTATTGCTGTTATACATATGCCAGGTGTTGGATATTTCTTTTTAGAAGATACCTGGTGCCCGCAGCTTCACCTGCGTGGAATATGTCCATCCTAAAATTCTAGATGAGATGATTTTTTTTTAAACGGATGAGTAGTTTCGAAGATTACCATACACACAAACATACGTATTCCATTAAATTAATTACTGTGCAGTAGAACTAGTTGGATTTTTTTGTCCAATAGTAGAACTGTTTGAAATAACCCCAAATTTTACCTCTTTAAAATGTGTATAGAAAGTCGGCATAACGGATACGGAGAGGCGAAAATTAAATTAGAGAAGAAAGAAACTATGCAACAATTTTTTTGTTAGACCTCTATATATTATTACACAAATAAAACTAATTTATAATTTTCATAATTGGGTCACTCACATAGAAGTAACCATTTGAGCTATGTAAACATAATTTCTACAAAACTGCGTCAACCAAGTCCCCTGTCTCTTTCTGTCTTTGTCTTTCCCATCGGATCCGCTGTCTCTGTCTCATCCTACATGAGTTATAGTTGTTTTCCTTCTCCTGAATATTGTAGAACGACCGACGAAGGGTGGCTCGATGTAAACGAAATACTTATTTTGGCTGTATCTTTGGCGAAAACAAGACATTTATAAGATAGTGATACTGATAAATCAAGAGATTTTTCGAATCTATTGTTTGAATGCGAGATGCGTCTAATGGAGGCGAAATTTTAAAAGCAAAAGAAAAAGTTTCATTGCCTATGTGAATAACAGAGGATCTCTTCGATTCGGTCTGTTTACAGGATCGATGTTATATTAAATGTAAAGTGGGACTATTTTATTCCTATTAAGTAGTTAATTTTGAAAATTAGTGATACTTTTTCGTCCATATCTTTCAGTTTTTCCTCCGATTAAAGCAAAGCACCAAGCAGACAGACAGGCAGACGTTTTAAATGAAGTTTTGGCATGACAGACAATTGTCCTAATGCAAGCAAATGTCGACTTTACTTTAACCTTTTCTTACCCCGATTGTACTACTGGTAACAGCCCAAAATATATTCCTTTTTTTAGTGCAATTATTATAATATTAAATAGATTACTCTTGTGATACTACATAGCTCTTTTAAGTAAAATACAGTTTACCTTGTTAGTTACTTTTTATCTATCCTCCGGCAGGAAAAAATGACATCCATTTCGCATGCCACTAATTTAATATTAGCTTGCACTGATATTTCTAAAATGTATTCTTAATTTATATCACGATTTTTTCTATCTGAAACGAGCAGAAAATTTCCGGTTACTATTGTCAGTAACAGTAATTTCGCATGGCAACTATTTGTATTATTATAATTCCGTAATAACTTTGGCCACCCCCTTTTTTATATAAGGGAATAATATTTTAAAATCTAAATTTATTGGAAAGACATTTACGTATAGGCAGACTTACAAATTAATTTTAATTATAAAAACAACCGAGACTAAATGTTAAATGTCTAAATATTTATTATATTGTCTATTCTCCTTGACCATAAATATTTTTAGTGGCGCCAGTTGTACTGAGTACATATAGCTAATGATATAATTATATTTATCGCTGCAATGCATAGTTCATGTCAGACAATTCGCAATAGCAATGGGGTCGATCGATCTTTACTCACAAATCAAAGGTTATGGCTACCTACAATCGCAAGCAATAAATATCCGCCCTGGGGAAGTAGGGAATTCTCGATATTTATATATTGATCTAAAGATTCTGAGAAAAGAGGTCTAGAAGAAAGCAATATGCGAAAGACGAACGAATAATTGAATTATAAAAGGAAAATAGTCTTGTTATATTATGTAAATACCTAAATCCACAATAAATCTAGATAAAGTAAACGTAATAGCAAAAATTGTACAATAAATCATTAATTTTAACTTCTTTGTTACTAAATTTGTTAGTTTAGTATCAGTTTAACAATTTAATATACACATTCTCTCCATTGTACCTATTAACAGTAAAATGCTGAGAAAATTGTGTTTATGTCTTCTAGGAAATTTCCTTAACTTCTCTAATATTGACTTCATAACTTCCCAGCTTCCGCCTTCAGCGCTGCTTTCGAAAACTGTGTAAGCTTTAAGTAAGTTATTTAGTATAAATACAAACAACGCACTCCGAAACAAAGGTCTGAAAAGTAATATAATATCCTCTCTAAAAGTATCCTCGCCGGATAATTTACAATATAAATATTTTCCTAGAACTTGTGAACAAATTCAGATGAAAAATGTTATGTTATGTTTGTAGTTCTTGCAGTCTCCTTCAGGTAATCTGTAGAAAATCTCTCGAGATTGCAACTTAGTGTGGATCAAAAACTCGACTTGCTGCAGTATGCATTAAAAAGTCCAAAAAAATTATTCTTGACATAAATGGATTGTCTTCGGCAATACATCAGCAGATACGATTGAAATTCGTGGAGTATTTATCATTAAAACGCAGGCTTTTTATCTAGAATAGTAAGGACTTGCTAAGTGTTTAGGCTGTATCATCGAAACTGCACGTTGATTTGGTGGGATTCAGGCTTTTGATAATAACATCTTATATACCTACTCAACTATGAGTGCGTGGATGGAAAAAGAATGATATTCAATCTTCTTATGTATATATTAATTGCTGTTTCTTTTGTCTCGCTGAACCGATTTTAATTCTGTCTTCACTTATGGATAGAGGGGTAATCAGGGAAGGTTTGTACATAAAAAAAAAATTGGTCGCCGGGCAAAGCCGGGAGCGGTCACTAGTTTGCAATATATGTAATATAAAATAGTCTATTCGTCAACATTCACATATTACATGTAGCTAAGAAGAGTAAAAATACTCATATATCCTACTAGACTTTTCAACTGTTTTGCTATTACACATTTTTAAAGTACCACAAACAATAATATATAGGCCACATAATTGCGTTTGCAATATTAAATTTATTTATCTTCATTACTATCTGTATGTAGTTTAAGTTTGGTTTATTGATTATCCTACTTTGCTTGTTGAACGCCATGCGTTTAGACCACTACTCTCACTAACAAATAATACGATTTTTTTTATTTTTACTTTTTGGAATTTTACTCAATACTAATAGTTACTCAATTATATTAGTTAAAGTCTTAACTTTAATGTCTGGAGTTTCGGTAACTGATGGCAACTCAAAATGCATTCATTCGTAGCCGTGTAAGTGTTCTCTAGGTATCTGTTCGCAAACAACTCGTTTAATTGTGTTAAGTCATTTTAGATTATCGACAATAAGAAACATTTTGTTTGGTTTTAAGTAAACATGTTTGTTTACTACTGAGATTTGAGTTTGCGCAATCCAGATAAGTTACTTAAGTGTGTCTACGAACACATGTAAGACGTGAGTCGATCAAAAGTTAAAAAAAAATGCTTTACTTGCTAGTGTGCAGTTAGAATGGCATAAAATAAGCAGTGTTGATAACTATTATAAAGTACACGAATTTTTCGTTAACATTTACTTAGAGTACTTATACTTAATAATAACTTTTATTAACAATTTCCTCCTATCTACTTAGTATTACGAATGAGTACTTAATAGAGTATGAAAGTATTAATTTTTAGGTTAGTAACCGAGATTAGTTAAGACTTTAACTATTACCTATCTACTTAGTAAAATCCTATGAAGTAAATTATAAAAAATAAGTTACAAATGTGTTATTTGTTAGTGAAAGTAATGTTCTACAGTTAGCATGGCGTTCAACAAGCAAAGTGCTGAAATAGAGGGTTGTTATTCGAGCCTTTAAAACACGCTATATTTCATCGCACGCTAACTTTATTTTGTCATAAGAAACACTAAGATTTTCTGTGAAAACTACGTCAATATTTACATTAATATTCTATGTTCACTTAGGTAATATTTTGTTTGTCTATATTTTGTTAAACATTTCCTAATGTTTCTTAAAATAAGAATTAAATATATTCAAATGGAATATATTGGGTTACAAATCTCACCCTCCTATGATAAAATACGTAAACTCTAATGTTTACAAAGTTAGAATAAATTATCTACTTGTGGCCGCTACTTAACACGTGTTTTTTGATTTTTTGATATATCAATTCAAAATCAAATTCAACTTGAATCGGGTCAGGCATTTATGAAATAGGTTACTGATGTCAAAGGCAGCACAGATTGATTGAACTGTTTGTTGACCCAGATAAAACTATACAAAGGATATTATGTAATCTAACAAAAGACATCGTCAACTGTATTCACCTGCTTACACGATATTCTGATATATTCAATTGAGTGTTAATGTAGTACCAAATTCAATGACGACGGTGCCATTGTCGCTGCATTTTATTTATTATTCATAGTCGATATCGATAGCTTTTATCGGCGACCACGCGAATCATTTACTTTTTATTAAAAAAAATACTAACTTAATTTCCTGCTATTTTTGCCTTTGAGCTTGATATGGCTGCATATTTGAAATCGGTAGCGTCATATTTCAAAGAAAAGGCAATATAATGGATGGATCTCCCACTAATTACAGTATTATATTGAATTAATAACAAAATATATGTTTTTTATAAGGCTTTTCATCTTCATAGTATGTACATACATATATATGTATTTAGGTAGGTGGAAAAAAATTTCCACCTATCCCTACTGGTAGAGATAAATGGAAAAAAAATAGTGCATGGAGTCACTCCGCGCGGAAGAAGTGAAACTTTCTACTTTTGTGTATCTTTCTTTCTCTCTCCCTCTTGCGTTGGAATATTGGACGCTACTCGTTGCTAACGCTCGCGCTGGCGCATGCGTTCGAGTGCCACGCATTCACTCTCGCTCTGTCTCTTTCTATTCTTCCTCCTAGCGTTAAGAGCAGGCCCCACGAAAAAAATTCCTACGCTCGCTCCGCCCACGTCCCGCCACCCGAGAGTTACAAGTTGCTCGGCGGCTCTCTAGGATTTTTTTTAATATATCGCAAGATACAGCTTACGTAAGGTTGAATATTGCGTACATTGTTTGAAGCATGATTTGGTATGCACTAGCTCGGAACTAAACAACGTAAGTCTCAAAATTGTTTTCGTTAATTATAGGAGTAAAAATAAACCTAAGTTTATTTTATTTTGACAATCACTGGTAAACAATGTTTCCTTGCTACGAGCAGTTTTTTGGCGATATAACTCAAGCCGTTTAGTAGAAAAATGTAATATTCTCCGGAAAAGGCGCCGATTTCGATCAAAAAATGTATCGAATGAAAATCACCTAATTATGATTCTGACTTGATAATCTACAGATAAAGGTCTCAAAATATATATATGTAAATTCCACATTTATCAGATATGTGGTTGACTCAGCACATTTATTTAAAGTTCCTTTAGTTTCATAGGGCCTGGCCTTAAACGTCTAACGCAACCTTGTTGGAAGTCGCATTAGAAGTTTCACTTCAAAAATTCTGCCCAACTACTAAAGCGATCTCATGAATAGAAGTCGACACCAATCATTATTTCAAATAATTATTGTAATTCCCAAACTATGTTCCAAAAGATAATGAAACTGTAGACTAGAGTTTGTTAATTAAGGGACATTGAGATTTTATTTTAATAAAGTTTTAGACGTGAACCTTTTGTTTATGTTGTTCAATTCTTCAATTATTATCGTTAAGTGATTCCTATTGTTGTTTTAGCACTTAAGTGATACCAATTACGATTTTCTCTTCGTGTGCTAAAAGCAGTAAGTATAAGAGTATATAAGACGCACTCAAATATCGTTTTGGTTAGATGGTGACGTAATTGGTAATTGGAGTTTACGTACAGGCCAGCACTAAAGAAAAATAGAGAGCATTTTATATAACTAGCCGCCAACCAACGGCTTTGCACGGATTTTTTCTGCAAATTATTTCTGCAAAAACCTTCCTCCTTTCTATTAGTGAAAACCGCATTAAAATATAAGCGTACATACATAGAGATTTTAATTTAAATACTATGTAAAGATTATAAATAATATGTTACAAGCCATTATTTCCGTGTAACTTCCTAATTAATATTATTATATAACCTTGTGAACGTATTTGTTTCTTTTACGACTTTAGAACGGGAATATAACATAAAATTAACAATACTTACTCAATATAATATATATTATGTTGTGTATTTTGATTATTTGACATTGTTTATTGAAGTTTTAATAAGCCTTTCTCTCCGATATAAAAATTAAAATCAAAGAATTTTCAAAAACGGTCCAGAAGTTTTTGAGATTATTCATTACAAACATACAAATCTTTGCTCTTTGTATTATAAGCGTAGATTAATCCAAATACGATTAAAATATTAAGAATTGAAATTAAAGAAAATTATAAGAAATGAAATAATAAAAAATATGTAAATTTACATGAGTTACCCCATAATAACTACTACCTATCAGTTATCAATACTAATAATAAATCTGTAAAGGTCGGTCATGGAGTAAGTTACTTTGTTTTCAGAGATATCGTGTTTATAGGCTCTATACATGATACTGAAACTAAATTGACGAGTTTTAGAATTTTTTTTTGTATGTATGTGTATGTATGTATGTATGTATGTATGTATGTATGTATGTATGTATGTATGTATGTATGTTCCTCGATAACTCTGAAATGAATTAACTGATATTTTTCAACGCGGACGAAGTCGTGGGCACCAGCTAGTTTTGAATAAGAAGCGTTTTTTCATATCTAGTCACGTATCAGACAGACCACAGTCACCAACAGACAGAGTCGTGATAAGAATAAAAGCGCATTAACTTCGTAAAGGATTTTACGCATGCTTGTTATTTATGGAAACATACTTATAACACACTATTCAAGACAGAAAAAGTTAAACAAAACAAAATTTGTTATTTCTATACTTGCATATTAGCTCGAAGCAATATAGAAAATAAATAGCAGCAATTACCTAACCAAAGGTACTCTTTGTCCTAACGTCTTTCGTTAGGACAGAGTATCTTGTCTTGAAGAATTCTGTGTGAACTTGTTTTTATAGCGGAAAAAGATAGATTTTACGAAAGATTTTAATTGCATTTAGCATAAAATTTTAGTGGACTTAAACTTTAATAAAACTAGATACTATTTATGACAGCCCGTCTATTACATATATTATATTATAAGCTCGTTCACAATTATTACATGAACGAAAGATTTTTGCAATATATAAAAGCTAGCTCGCTCATTGTTTAATATCTACAATGTAAATCCACTTAAGCTGCATCAATCGATCACGCTACGAGGCTCATAATTCACGAACCACAAAAGAAGATTATCTCAACGGTTCCTCTTTCAAACAATAAAGTGAATTAGAATTGGCTACGTATGTTTCACGAGTAACTATTTCCGTTTATATCTAATTTAAATAGAGTTCTTAATCTTAATTAATTTCCCACGCCATTTGCATGCATGTTATGACATATTATGCATACATTGGATACCTTTCATCCAGAAAAAAAGGACAGTTCCTGGAGGATCATCTAAAACTAAACAGGTATGAGATGTTGAGTATCAATGATTGCAAATATAATGTTACCCTAAAATTAACTAACAAGACGATGGCAAGCGTGTTGAAAACAAGCTTGGTGACAGAACACGCATAGACGGTCGCACCTGTAAAGTGAGCCAGTCATAATTTTAGACTTCGCCGCGCCCTGACCCGACGACAAAAACTTAATTACACAAAAATTACAAAAGCTCGGCATACAGAGAGTAACAAATGTAGGCTTAGCGTCGAATGAGAAAGGGAATGACACCTAAATAGAACGATAAAGGATAGGAAGGAAGCTGCAGTGTTTTGGGCACGTGATGAGGGGCCGAAGATGCCGAATTCTTCAGTTAATGTTGACGAGGAAAATACAGGAAAAGCTTAACAAGTGGAGGAAAAAGGCATCCTGGTTGATGAATTTAAGAGAGCGGGTTGGTTTATTAGCACTCGCACGAAAAAGGTATTTTGTGCACCAGCTTACAAGGTCAAATATAGCCATGACGATCGCTAACCGTCTTTGTTTAGAAGACAATAGCACAAATATATACGAAATGGTAGACTCAGAAAATTTAAGAATCACTCACAGAAAATCACTCGTTTTGAATGTGGTTTCAATTTAATTGGTTTGCAAACAAAATTATTTTTTTCCTTTTCGTCGGTTGAAAAATGTCGACTGTCTTGGAACACAAAAGCTTAACAGTGCGTAAGTCGTGCATGTACATGACATGCTGGTTTTGTATGTAAAGTGTTGGCCATGACGTCTCTAATAGGAGGCGGCGGCGGCGCGGCGATTCTTTGCTGTATATTCAGGTCTGAAAGCGGTTCGGCGAAGATTCCACTCGATGACGGTCGTACACGGCTGAACATACGGAACTGTATCAATACTAATAATAAATCTGTAAGGTTCGGTCATGGAGTAAGTTACTTTGTTTTCAGAAATATCGATAAGTGTAGTTACTCCCTTGTTTGTATGTGTGTATTAAGAGATGTAGGGAAATTTTAATTCGATAAAAAGTCGGGTGAACTTAACCCGGTTTTAGAATTGCCAAGGGCGTTGAATATGAAAATAAAAAAGTTTAACAGAGATCAGAGAATATAAACAAAAGGCAATTTGCGTCGTATTCGCTCATCGTCCTTGACAGACAAACGAGCTCTATACAAAGTGGTACTCACAACTGCTCACATACCTACAGTTCTAGATGATATATTAATACTAGATGGTGGCTGCGATTTCGTACGCGTTGGAAAATTATAAATATAACACCTGATATAACGCCTCGTGGCTTATATCAGGTGTGGTACTAAATATTTTGAATACTGCAGACAGGGATGTCTACCTGGCAGCACGATTTACGACTTCATCTTTCGCGTAACAAAATACCACAAGATAGTGGGAACATTTTGGCGCGTCGAAATGAAATATTTCTCTTACAGTATGCGGCGAAATTCCAAAAAATTCCAAAGTTTGGAGTGGACATAACTTCGTTTTATTTATTTTTTCAATTTTATTTACGAACGCACACGTATAACGTTTGTGAATCGTTTCATTGTTTCCGAATAGGAAAATAAAAACCTGTGCGCCATATGGAATCTTATGACGTTCTTCAATTCAGTTAGCTGTTCGTATCCACAAGAAAACAAATGCCTAAATCAAAATAATAATATGTGGACCGGTCATTAGTGTTTTGCTTTTACTTAAACTTATTAAAAAACTGAATACCTTATTTTACAGTCAATAATTTGTGTAATTTTGTGATCTCTATATAGTTTACTCTAGACCTGCTCTCGACCCGAGCGGGTTACTATTTTAGTATGTACACTGGACCGCAAAGAAAAATATTGGTTAGAAAATCTTCAAAATCTTCAAAAGTAACTGACCTAGCTTTATGAAATAAAGACTAAATTAAAGAATATTTTAATGTGCTTAAATAAAAATAAAATTTATTTAGTTTAAGATATTGAAGATTTTCTAACCGACCTTTTTTCTTTGCGGTCCCAGGTATATGGTATAGTATAAATATTGATAAAATCCTTCAGAGAATGACGTTACATTATACAGTATACAGTGGCTCTATACAGTGTACCGTAGTAATGCATGAATATGTTTTTTCTTGTTTTCTTATTTTGACATTATTGAATTTTTTTTCTCTTTTGTTCATTGCTGTTTTTATTTTATTGACTTGATTTCATTTTGTGTGATTGATCGATTGATTGATTTATAATATAATACGTATAATTTAATTAATAATATATCGTAGAATTGACTGTAATTAATCAAGTATTGTTTAAATAATTAATCTCTAATAATGTTGTGCTTTCCTATAATTTAAATTCATACTTGTAATGTTCCTTTCTGTAAGTGTTCTATGTTGTGATTAAGTATGTCTTTAGTTGGTAAGCCTTTTGAAATAAATAAATAAATAAATAAATTATTGATACTTTCTTTTCTCGTGCAATTGCTGTGTACTACTTACTTCAAAATGGGCTCGTTAGTATTTTATCATAAACCTATAATAGCCTTACACGTTTTACATGAGACGTATTCCAGTTTCAAAAGAGCCCTAATTAGTGTTTCCTTTATGCAATGTAAAAAAATGAAAGCCCTTTTTTCAGGCAAGCTCACGTGAATACATTCATGGGAATATTGCATGACATTTTTCTATCTTTCTAAAGAAATGTAGGGAGTTCTGGAAATAAGTTTTTTAAGCTAGAACGAAAAGCCGAATTTTGGGACAATTGCCGCCCATCGTAAGGTCCGCGTGATGGCCGGCGTACCTCCACTTTCGGGTACGCCGAAGTTCTGATAGGGAGCATAGGCACCGAACCCCGTCCATCAACGGCCGCGCTAGAAAGTCGCTGGGTTTTAGCCGGTACGAATCCGGCATAACTCCGCATTGTCCCCTACACTGCCGGGTATCCAAGAGGATTTCCCAAAAAAGGCCCCCGCTAAAAAAAGGCCGTGCCGTGTTATTCCCACCGTGCGCCGATCGAGCCACTCATTCATACACCAGTAGCACTACCATGAGTTGCCATCGAAATTTGACGTTAGTTTACTTCTGTCGATAACGAATAAACTAGCTTCGAATTGTTTACAATATAAGTCGCAGCATGAGTTTCGCTAACGTTTACTTTACTCGCTAACGCTAAATCGATTGTGTCTAACTTCATGCTTAATAAAGCTATCTCTTTTTAAATGTACTTGAACGAAAGAGAAGGATATAGGATTCCCTACGTTCATACCATGGAGAATAAAGGTAAGGAGGCCCAACTCTATGCTTGAGAAAGTGTCCGTCGAATACGCTCAATTAGGCGGCGCTGTAATAGAATTTGGATGTGACACACTAGTAGCATTTTATTTACGGTTATTTCATGAACTACGCAACCAACCAATCATAAAACACGAAAAAATAATTAAGTAGGCATTTCAATGATAATAACAACAATATAGAGTATATAAAAATATATTCACGACTTTTCACCCTTCAATTTGCTAGTGAAACATTTAACTACTAACGTTACGGTATTTCTCGAGACCATCAGTCAAATTTGTAACTCATGGTACCGATTTTGTATAGAAAGGTCAAGTTGACGTTAGTCGCTAGTGACTACATTCGATAGGTTTTTTACTTATGCAACTCATGGTACCGATTTCAGTTCTTTGAGTGACCGCTAGAGGCGCTGTACAATTTTCCATACAAATATTTTACGTTCTCGCTCATCTCTCGCTAGCGAGTTCAGTCGTCATAAACTCATGGTAGTGCTACAGGTTGTTTACTTATTTGAACGGCCGTGTCCCCGCGTATGTAGCGAGTGTCTATCCATTTCGAGTTTTCTTTTTTATTAATTTCGACGTGAATGCATTTTTCAATTTTGCTTCCACAGTGGGAGGCAATTCAATAAAATGATGATGACAAAATTGGGGGATACAGTTTGATGCTGTAGCTATCTATACTACTATCTATATAACATCTTGTAGCATAATATGTAATAGCATAGGGTTTTTACACATGTGCACTATGGACTAATTTTACACAGAGTTAAGTGTCCAATATAATAACACATTAAGGGTTCTATTGAAACTGCCACGTTTCTGTAACGCATCTGAAATGTTTGCAGATGCTGGTGTAATTAATTTCTATGCCATTATGCGAAAAAGAAGTGCGTCCATTGTGTGCAGGTTGCGAGAGAGTTCCAACGAAATCCAGAAGGTGATTAGTAGCTAAATGTTTATGTATTATTATTACTTGAAGATGTAAATAGTTAAGTTTAGTTTATTTAGTTTAATTTTATGTTTATTTTTTATGTAATTTTCTAAGTATTGACTAATTTGTCTGAATTTTTTTTATTAATATTCACTTATTTATTTTATTACTAAATTTTAATTTTTTTTACAATACATATAAAAAACAATAAATATTATTAAAAAAAAACTTAAAATTAGCTGTCCGCTTGTATCGGGGCAAGGCCCAAGCTACCACCGGATGTTAGGGTTGTTAGTTATGTGTGTACGTAGGCAGCGTTTATAACGGCGCAGGTAGATCAAAGACTTCCTCATTACCTTTCGTCGCGAGCAAAGGGTTATAAATAAGGAGTTTATTCTGGCTTAAATGTGAATAATCTCATCATCAATCAAAAAATGTGATTCGTCTGATATCGGCCAATATTTCAAGAGATTGACTTAAAAAACTCTAACGATAGAGACTGGTCGAAACTGTGGTCGAAAAACTTCTGTGGGCTGTGACAACCGGAAATTCTACCAGGTTGTATTTATTTAAGTTATGGACGAATAAAGGCTAATGAGTAATGATATATTTATAAATAGTATATCATTATTCTGTTTCAATCTATAACAGCCTGTAAACGTATGAAAATATCACGTCCCACTGCTAGGAGAATAGGACTACTGCTGATTATTCTAAGGACATATAATTCAGCATCACTGTTAATGTTATAAAAGTGACAGTAACTCTGTCTGTCTGTAATTCCATAAGTAATATATAATTATAATTACCTACTTTATTATTAGCCTGAGAAACTAAACACATATATGTAGTTACTTGTAGATTTTTATTACAGTCAAACAAAGTCTCTATATGGCCACAGAATGGAATTGAAGAATCGATTACTCAGTGCAAATATGACAAAAGATGAATCTGGTGGTACACGCACACTGTATATCCATTCGTGGACTTTATTTGTAGATTTGTTCAAATGTGTCGATTAAACACACAATGATAATTGTAAAAGTAATTTGAACATACGGCTAATCTGATTAGGCTTTAAATTGTCAATAGGCAAAATGTATGAAGTCTGGTTTAGGGTAGCAACAGAAATAGCACATATTTTTTATATATACATCTATACATATAAATAAAATTGGAGTGTCTGTTTGTAATATTGAAATAACCGTTTTTTACTACATGCATATGAATATATATACGGTACATACACCAATATAACATTTTTTACAATTTTTGTCTGTCTGTCTGTCTGTTTGTTCCGGCTAATCTCTGAAATGGCTGAACCGATTTTGACGGGACTTTTATTGGCAGGTAGCTGATGTAATAAGGAGTAGGTAACTTAGGCTACGTTTATTTTAGAAAAATTCTTTTATTAGAAAAAATACACCCCGGGAGAAGCCGAGAGCGGGCCGCTAGTGTATATATACAAATGTTACGTTGATTTTCAGGTAACGAGATAAAGTTTATTTATGCTAAAAGTATGGAAGTAAATGGGCCCGTCTGGCAGTAATTATCCCGTAACAGAAGACCATCGTTACACTATTAGCCTAATTAGTGTTGGGATTCGGTGCGTGAGTAAGATCCCTACTGTTTTTTGCTGGTCGAAACTTTATCATAATCGTATCAATTGTGCGTTTGTTCAAGATAATCTCAGGAACGGCTTAATCTATTGTAAAGTAGCAATATTGCCGTAACATTTAGTGTTTCCTTCAAATCAATCGGTTTACAAGCAAAAAAGTTATACCAAATACCAATACCAATAGAGTGCAGATAATTTGCACAAAATCTTAAAAAACAGACATAAAGTTAAAAAATTTTTAGACTTCTACCACAAAGTGACAACGGTGTCGATCAGGACTAATAAAAATTAAATACAAAACTATGGGAGAAATTTAATAAAAAATAATTTATAAACAAGGTCCCTTGTTACGCAAGGGGTAACTGTGATTTTCCCCCCATTTATTGTAAGCAATAATGTAAGACTTAATAAATACACGGCCCACTGTGTCGGTGTGACCCCGGGAAACAATAAAACGTAAAAAAACCCAAGATTTTGAATTCGAGGGCACAGCTAGCTATCTTTCATTCAATTCTCACAAAAATGTGCCTGACAATTCTTAACATGATGGAACGTTCATCAGTATCACGGTGGGTATTTATTGTAAGCTTTAAAACAAAAGGCAATCGCGATGTGCCGGTAGCCGGCCGTGTTTGAATGGGGAATATGGAAAGATGTATAGGCGGTTGCGGGCTGAGTGCGGGGACCGTATAATTAGGCCGGTGACTAGGTCAACCTTTCACCCATCTGTCGGTCCTATTCTCTTTTGAAGCCTTTCGTTGCGTAACATTTTTCATATTAATACCCCAACCGCCATCATAAAGCTTATTACAGTTTCCATCATTGGACAATATTTTTCGAGAGTCATTATACAGACTCAGATAAAGGGCTTTTTGCAGTTAAGGCAAAAGATTACTTTTGTAACAGTTTTATCGTGTACTATATTTTTTTAAAATATAAATATAACATTTATTTAATTAACATTTTCACTTTAGGTACCTCTGTTAGTGGCAGTGTGTCCTACATCTTTCCCACGTTCATTTGATTTCTCCTAGTCAAACCACACCTCGTAACTAACATACGATTGAAGTAAATTCACTTCCCGATTGTTTGCAGTTTTAATTAAAAAATGTACACTTTTGTAAAATTAAATTTATTAACCTGAATTCATAGATGCACTGTTAATCTTTTGTAGTGGGTACATATTTATATATTTATACCAGCGACCTGCTTTCGGCTTCGCGCGGGTGCATTTTTTTCTGCAAATTATTTATAAAAACCTTCATCGCTTAACGCTCTTTCCATTAGTGAAATCCAATCTGTAGTTTTTAAGTTTATCGCGAACATACAGACACACAGACGGACATACGCGGCGGGGGACTTTATTTTTTTTTAATATGTAAGGATGAGCACCCAACGCATACAGCAGCTCTTACTAGGCAAGCTAATTATATTTTTTTAATATCCAAATTTTACTGAAAACTAACACTTAAATATATCGAAATAAAATAAACAAATTGCCAAGACTAAACAAACTAATTGTACCGCCCACAAAGTAAACACTTAGAGACTTGAGTAATAGGGAGGCAATACAACGCACAAGAAGGCTAACCCTGCAGACCCAGATGAGAGAGAACTTTAAAAATTCATTTCCAAAGTTAACCTTACCGGGAATCGCAAGCTCACGATCTAAGGCAGAGTTGAGCGTTAAGGCATGACTAATTTAACCACCAATCAAAGGCCTCATCAATGGGATAAAATCGAACAATAAAATTGGAAATTGTTAAAGAATTTTCATTATTTAATAACCGAATTAAATTTTTTTGTTACTGTTTCTAATTTTTTTTTAAATTAGTGTACCTATTTAAAATTAGAACCTACCTAAGTACACATACGTGTTACACTATGTCACTGCGGAAACAGATGTTGGAAGGTCGCTCAATTTCAACGCTCGTAGTCTACTTTGAAAGAAGAACTCATGGTTTTCGGCTTTACCAATAGTTTATTGAATAGTTCTACAATACGTTACAATGCGTTTCTTTTTGTAAAATTTTTAGTAGTAAAGATGGGGTAATCGGAAGTTTTATTTTTCCCGTCACTAATAAACAAATAAACAAAAAAGAAACAAGGAGCTAAATTAAGGTAAATCAAATTTGACTAGACTAAATTGTAACAAAAACGAGATTCAATAGACAACTCACATTAATTGTTTATATTGAATTAAATTCAATAGATATAGATATAGAAGCAAATTCACTCTATAATAAAAAATTGTGGGTTAGTACAAGGGCAGGGACGTAGTTATTTTTAAGTTTTTGTTAAATGTATCAAAATTATTGATATTCTAAGGTACCTTAGAATATAATAATATCATAATGTCAATATCCTAAGAGCCTCATCTTGACCCTGTAGATATTGTAAACTATTTTTATTGTTCCGATGTTTTCTTGCTAGTTGTTTTTTATATGGCGTTATATTTTTCAATTAGACATATGTATCTCTATATTAGATCAACACCGCATGGGCTTCAGTTCTGAACATATTTCACCAATTAGTATCCGCAGTGATCCAATTACATCAATCAAAGCCAGTATTGGACGATGCTTTCTCTTATTGGTGCAAATTCGTCATTTTTTATGGTTTCCTTTGTTTCTCTCTTAAGAGCGTTACACGATCAGAATCAGAAATTTATGATTTTCGGCGGATCATAATGCCATGATGTGTTTAGTTTGCAGATAAGATATTAACATCATATTATTTGTAGTTTTATAATCTGGATAATTGTCGAAAAATATTTTGAAATATTGGGATACTTTTCTCATTAGAACAGTTTTTAAGCAATCCTTTTAATAATAAACGACACATCAATAAAACATTATGTTAAAAGCAACTTTACAATACCTACTTTTTAGGTATTATTATTATTATCAACTAGCTGTGTCTATAACTTCGTATACGCGTGGTTTTCGTATGCTTAGTATTTCGCATTTCGGTATCTTTTTTTGTTTGTAAACCTTATTGAAACCTGAATGAAATAAACACTAAATGTTACGGGAAGCTTGCTTCTATACATCAATGGAAACCGCATTCAAATCGGTTAAGCCGTTTCTGAGATTAGCTTGCACAGACAAACAGACACATAGACAAAAATTGTAAAATATATTTTTTTGACTTCGGTTAACTTTACATTGTTTTTTTTTTAATGTTTTTTATTTACTTTATGTAACGAATAAATATTATTTTTTCTGGGCTATTATTATCAAGTGTATTTATTTGAAATATTTATATGTATTAACATATTTCAAATAGATTTGCTTTATTAATTATAATGTGCAACACATGCTTATTAATTATATTTATTCGGTTCATTTAACTTTACGCATTTTTAAGCTGAGCCACTAAGATAATTAAAAATATGTTTATTATTGAGTTGTCTGTGCACTTTTGTTACTCATGGATGTTGAATATTATTTTTCTCTGTTTCCCTACATCTTACAATAGCAGTCATTGTACTGCGTCATTATAGATATACCTAAAAAATCTTTTTGACGCGAATACGTCTTTAAATCTTCCAATGGCAAGCAATTCATAAAAGCGATTATAACAATGATGCTGTAGCCATCATATATTTTCTTATGGATTTTAAAAAGTGTATCTACATTAGTCTTCACAAAAAGTTTTTACAGGACAAAACTCCGAGATGAGCAGATGTTCACACATTACTGAGCAGCGACTACATATAATATTTAGCAGATATCGGCAAAGGTAAGTAAACCCATTTCACTTACCTTTAGCATTAAACTGTTACGACACGCGATGCTATTTACGAATTACTTAGTAAGTAGCCACATATCGAAGAAAACCAAAAATGATAGACATCCACATGTTTAAATGGTTGTCAGATATGAATGAATATATAGTTTACATAGGTTGCATGTTATGGAGCTATTTTCGTAACTCATATCGCGTGTTCACTTTATATCAATTCAACTCGTATTCACAGATATTTTAGGTGGAACCCCCTTTAATACATAAATACCTACATTTCAAAAGAACAAAAAAATACGTTTTAAATAAATTTCTTAATTTCTTACTTCATAGAAATTTAATTGAATGTCAAAGGTTAGTGACCATTTAGGCTAATTTAGGCTAATAAAAAGCTAGGCGATGGCGTCAACCATCCGAACTATAAATGCTCAGTTGACTTCAGAAATCGAGACTGTTATTAACCTCCAAAATAGCTTGACCTTCTACTGATTATAATTTACTCGGTGCAGGAGCTCAAAATATATTGGAAATTTAGCGACTCTACTTTCTATAAGGTACATCTTGATTTAAATCTTTGGTCGCAGTCATTAAGTTGTCTTTTTGTATGTTAGCGAAACACATTATTGACGTGTCCTATTCATATAGATTTCTTTTACATGTATGTGGTAACATCTGCAATATTGATGTCTTTCAGGTAGATATATCTAATATGGGTATTTTTAATACAATATTTTTTAATATGCGTCCTTTTAAACACGAGGCAAACAATTTGTAGACATTGGTTGTAGCATGTTTCTAAGGTTTGACACATCCAATGCTGAAATCTAAATTATGAAAGTGGAATGTCTAGTTACACAATACAGTCACAGTTACTAGAAGAAATACGAGAAGTTATAATTTTTGTTTCTTAGTTATTAAGGCTTTCCAAAATCAAATCAAAATCAAAATATTTATTTATCAATTAAGTTTCTACAAGAAACTCTTATGGTCGTCATTATAAGTACATCCAGAAAAAAAGTACTGGTACTGCCTGCTTGAACGTAAATCGAAATAAAACTGTAGAAGAAAGACAACCTTCAGAAATTTCAGTCATAAGGCTTGACCGGCTGGAAGCGTCGGATGTATATCGCTTTTTTCTTTAACAACTCTATTTTTAATGTGGATGGACACGATTTCTCTCCTGGAAACCAGATCTCAAGAGCTAAATTTTCAATATTTTGAAATGAACATTTCAGAAAATATTATTCAAATGTTATTCTTTTATGTAGGTACTTACTTACAAAAAATAAAGAAAACATGCATAAAATAAAATAAAAAAACTAACGCCTAGCCATAAATAATATTGTTATAGCAATAAAGTCATCAGACATTATATTGCATATTTTTTTTTTTAATTTTCAACGCGGATGAAGTCGCGGGCACCAGCTAGTCATATATAAAAGTAGCTACAGCAATTGAAAATCTCTTTACGTCTGTTAAGCTGTTTACTACAAACCCCTTCATAATAGTCTCCTGTCGCATTTACTTTTCTAAAGTAAAGTGTACACTGATGCACAATCTTTTGCAGTAAAACCAATACATCTCATTAAAATAAAAAACGAAGGTTTATCAACTCTTTAATATTGGAACGCCCTAAGGGCATACTAATACATTTTATGATGCTCTAGGAATATTTTATGACCTAATATTGACTAAAAATATGATTAGAAATTATGTTATTCTGAGAAAACCTTTCGCACTATTGAATTAGACGAAGGTTACTTTGGTTATTTTGAAATCATAATATTTGAAAATCAGAATTATGTTAGATTAAAAAATAATTGTTATCGCTAATGTAGTAATTTTAGTTGTGGAAGGGTGAATGATTGCGTTTCACAATCATAAATTAGGGAGCCAGGGGCCTTAGTCAAAGTAACATTTTAAAAACGACAACAAATTTCGAAAGAATAAAATGTATGGGATATATATCAAGTTGTGTTTTGCTGAGTAAGTAAGAAATGTCAGAACCCATTTCCCTATACTTTCCTAATCATTTATCCTTTATTCCATTAAAGTTGGCAGGGCATGTGAACAGTTATGGTTTGCTTGTTTTAATAGACGACGATAGCCATCAGGACCGTGAGCCTGTATTAAAGGTAAAAAAGGTCAGTAATTGCTTTAGAACCCTCTTCTTATTTATATACTAGCTGGTGCCCGCGACTTCGTCCGCGTTGAAAAAGGAAATATATGAGTAATTACTGTGCCCGTGCGCCGTACACCGCCATCTGTTAGATTTTTGTGGAACTACAGATAATAAAAACAAATTTGTCCGCGTTGAAAAAGAAAAAAGTAGCCTATCCTGTGTCCCGTACGTCGAAATGTTTATCTACCATGTTTCATGAAAATCAGTTAATTTGTTTCTAAGTTATGGAGGAACATACATACAGAAGAAAATTCTAAAAATCGTCAATTTAGTTTCAGTATCATGTATAGAGCCTATGAACACGATATCTCTAAAAGCAAAGTTACTTACTCCATGACCGACCCTTACAGATTTATTATTAGTATTGATTATTATTTATTGATATAAAAATCTCTGCATTTTTCTCTTCTTCCTTGATGTGACCATTAGCTTCCTGAATTCCTTGACGGTTATTCGACGCAGTGAATACCGGTTCACACCCGGATGTTGTGCAGTCACAATTTCCTCCTTCGACAGTGTCTCTTCAATTTCACTTTGCCTTACACAATCCAATCAAGCAGCTTATATCTATCATTATTAAATACCTAGCCAAGCTATTCTATTTCGCGCTTCTGAAACATGTATGAACTCGCCGAAACATGAATTCTTATAAGAGACTTTTGTGTTCAACGAGTTTGCTATTGGGTTATGAAGAAGCAATGAAAGATTTAATTTGAAATAAATGATAGACACTATTTAGTTTATCAGAAATGTGTATTAGGTATTTCTTACTAAGGGGCGTAGTTAGGACTCAACTAAAAACGAATCACAGTCAAATTTATAAGGCTTCTCGTATAAAGCCCGGAACACACGTAGCTATAATATATATTATTGTAATATAAATTATAGCAAGCCATATTACGATATATTTTCTATACAAATATTGGAGTGACGACACACCCAGCTATAATATATATTTCTATGACGTCACCAACGAATAGCGAAATTTATTTATTTATTTATTTATATATATATTACAGCACGGTATATTCATATATATTATAGCTACGTTTGTGACGGGCTTAAAACAAAGAGGTATACATAAGAAAGTGTTTATATGTGAGAAAAACATTTGCTAGATACGACAGATAACTGCTTCGTTAAAAGATAAACGTTCTTAATTCGTGGCATATTTAATAAAGATAGAAAATACTTTCTGCCTGTCTTCTTTCTTTCATTATAAAAAATGAGCAAGGTTTGTATCGATGCCGACAAGTATGACTATGTCCTTAGCCCGGACGTAAGTCGTTTTCGCGAGTCTCTAGGTAGCAGAACGGAAGGAGGTGCTCCGTTTTCATTTCCATATACGTATAGAAGTGTGAAGTTACAAAAGCCTATTGTAGTATATACGATTATACGTGTGTTTATAAAAACAAAAAGATATATTTTCAGTTACAAGTGAGTCGTGTTTTTTGTTAGTCCTTCGCTTGACGCGCTACATTGTTTTGTGGTAAATCGCTCGTAGTAAAAGTTGGAACTAGAGCGCAATTTACACAGAAACTTTTAATATTCTAGCCGGTCGATCAATGTACATTCAACACATTGTTTCAGAGTTACGTACCCTACTATTTTATATTGATATATTAATAGAAAAGAATAGCATAAATAGATCAATATAATTATATTGAGGCAATCACGACAGTAAATAGATAGTATTGTCAGTGGTCTTCGTCGTGCGAATGATGTAGGTGCGCGGAGGTTGCCATCCCTTTTTTTTAAGTGTGAAAATCTGCGAACCAGGTCCCCACCGACCATGGGGAGATCGGAAGGGTATGTGGGACTTCTACCCACTAAAACACCATCGTGTTTCTTCGCGCCGTCTACAGACTGGGGTTAGCGGACCTTCTCCTACGATTTTATAAGTTTATTTATATTTTGAATAAGGTTTCTTATTAAAATTAATCATGTAATTAATTAAGTGAAATAAAAATGAAGATGTGCACATTTAAATAAAAGGTTTTATTGAACACTATACACGGATCCCATAATATTAAAATGAAGAGATGAATTCACACCTACAATACGGCCACCCAAACTCCATTCAAAAGTTCACGACCCTTTCGTAAACCTATACAAAACTTTGTACCCCAACGCCAACTTTGATAACATTGATATCTGAGAGCTTACCAGATATCGTTCCCGAGGACACTGAATAATAGAATTTGAACTATAAATATTCACAGACAAGTACGTCAAAAAGTACTTGGAGTTATGTAAGCCTTAAATTACTAGCCTCTTTCGATTCAAGTCTGCTTTTTACAGAAATAATTTGAATGAAATTAAAATGTCACACGGTTTCTTTGTAGCAATAGAATAAAAAGTGTGGGTAAGTTTCTTTCCGCCTGTCGGAGAGATTGGCGGCCAATGTGCGAGCGAGCGGAGGACAAAGTGAACAGACAGACAGTAATACGGTGATTTGTATGCAACACTTTTTACTTTCGGGGGTCCCTGATGATACCCACTAGCTCCGAATAGGTATATCCTCTTCTCCCACCACTCCTCACCCTCTCGTTCGTATATATAAGAAAATAACGCAATAAAAGATTTATTTAAATAATAGCTTGTGCCCGCGACTTCATCCGTGTTGAAAAATATAAAAGCAATATAACGCTTGACCTCTTGTTGCTATAACAATTTGATCAACCGTTATTTTATTTTAGGTGAACCCCCGGGAACAGTCCTTTTTTCTGAATAAAAGGTATACCCTATACGCCCTTATGCCCTTTCCCGGAAAACCTACATGCAAAATTTCATGATGATGCAAATTCAAGTAAATTTCAGATTTACTTTCACATTTATAATATTAGTATAGATTATCCAACAAATAGACAAAAATGTATTATAATCAAAGGTCAATTATTGCTCACTCCAAGTTGACTATATCGCTGATAATAAATCCGCTTTTATACATGAACCATACATAAGCAAAAGCAGTGAAATCTAGTTATATTTAAGGTCAGCAAACAATGATTTTCTAGGCGTTGCCTAAATCTTTTAAAATTGTTGGGACATTTCTTTTAAAGGGAATGTCAGGTATGTCGTGTCATAAGAAAGTCGTTGGGTTTTAGCTGCTGGGTGTCCAAGAGGATTTCCCAACGTTAAAAAAAAAGGTTGGGGTATTTTTATTAGAGAAAATAGAAGTAATGATTTGACTACATTCAGTCCCTATAAGATGTTAACTTTTATATAAGGCAAGAATTCGAAGCAAACAAGCGTTCGCGTTCGTTCAATGGTAATCAGATGATCCCTAGGGAACGCTGCATTTTTTTTCTGAATGAAATCTACCCTATGTACATTTTTGAAACCCCGACAACGTTTGAGTAAAATTTCATAATGATTCATAATGAACCAACAAACAAACTCACTTTTCGCTCTTATATACTCGTATTAGTTAAAATTACTTCAAAACAAATAAATAATATAATATACTTGTCACTCTTCCATTTACTCTAATATTTAAGTGTAAACATATCAAATGCAATGGGTATTTCATATTGCAACGATATTAATGCTGAATTTCATTTGTTAAGGCAATTTTGTGACAGAAATATGTAAATTGAATCCTTTTTTGTCTGCCAATGTTATACAAGTATATATGAATAATTTATAGAAAAAAGATTTTACTGAATACCGACCGTTTGGGGGACTCGTCTACTTGAATTTTTATAAGATAATTGAAGTTATTAGATTATGTTAGAAGTTCTCTTTATTCGTTTGGAAGCTGATTAAAATAATTTTAATCAAAAAAGTAAATAGAATTATACACCATTTGCTTTATCGAAGAGAATGTTCTATGATAAACACAAATAAAAAACTTCTCGCCTACGAAGCTACTAAAGATATCAGCAGCGTCAGAGTTTTCAGCTGTTGGGTTGCAAAAGCTTGCAAAACTGCTAACTCAAAGGCAAAAACAGTAGTGTCAGTACTATAATGTTTATTAAATTCTCGTGTCACAGTGTTTGTAACCAAACTCCTCCGAAACGGCTTGATCTATTTTTATGATTTTTTTGTGTATATTGGGTAGGTGGTCATAAACTATTTTTCATACCAGGTCAGCTAGTAATTTATAATTAAGCCCCGGGTTTGCCCGCAACAACGTCCGCCCTTCTTTTTTTTAATTGTTTAAACATTTATTCATTCTTGATTGCTAAATATGTTGTTAGATACAAAGCTGAACAAGCTGCTCTCTTAGGAGTGGTAACAGAACATTCCCTCCTAAGTATTGTAATTATAATTAAAAACCCAGTTCCCAAGTAAAAACAAAAAAATTAGTAAAAAATATTAATTTTTTTTTATTCATCAAACTGTTTTTATTATATGAAGAGTGGCAGACAGTCTGATGATCCACTTGATGAAAAGCGGCTTCCGTTTTACATGGCAACGCCAAATTTCTTTACAGCTCAATGAAGCCACATTAAATGTAGTTTGTTAAGTCAGTCCCGACTCCAAAATTAGTCCAAGCCCAAGCAATTTGTTAGTCCACATTTTGACATTTGTAGCAGTGACGAGTAGAAATATTATATGACACTTACATAATAATAATTACAGTCAACAAAAACATGGCACACGTCATTTTACAGAAACAGAACATTACTCATTTTACAGATCTCAAAGAAATCTGTAAAATGAGTATTTATTCATAAGTCTGTGTGGGCATAGTAAAGTATACTGAGTTTTATAGTCGTCTATTGTCAGACCTTCTAACAGCACTTAAGACACTCTCTTACAGAAGAATATCGAAGGATATAAGTCTGCCCTGTTTAGTTTGTGTTTTTATACTCAGGAAACTATCTTTGAATAACTTCGTCTGCCTTAATATAAAAATACTTTATTATCCAATTATATCTCGAGTTCCCCACGAAAACATTTGAAAGACCTATAGATAGATGTTTTCAGTTTACGACTCATCTATGTAACACAAAAGGCCTATTTTTCTCCTGGCAATATCGATCGTCGGGGCGTGAGTCGACAAGTCCCTTCTGTGCGTACCTTTCAGTTTGTGGACTAGTCGGACGAACAGTCTTTGTGAATGGAAGTGTTGTAATGTTTTAAATATTTGCTTTTATATTATTTAGAAAATATATTTTTAACTTGTCATTGTTTTGAATGGCAGGTTTTTTATTTATAAGCCCGTGGTATGACAATTTATGGGAGTAAAATCAAAATTGTCACACGGGACACGGCGTTACGTTCTATTTTTAAATATTTTAGAATATCTGAAGTTTCAGAGATATTGCGCCATGTACACAATATTTTTTTTTAAAAAAGAACAATGTTGTTCTTTCGACGTGATCGAATTGTGAAAAGTTTAAATGTTCGTAAGGAGTAAACTCCAGTCGCGCGTCGGAGCTAACACACACACTTTTTTTGAAAATAATCATCAGAATACGACTCATTAATAAAATGCGCTGTAACGTTTTCCTATGTTATGTATGTAAAATAAATTTCCGATGGTTTTTTGAAACTGAAATACCTACCAAAATCACTAGTCGTTGTTTTTATATACAACCAGAACTACAAATTTTGTGGCATTAAATACCTGTGCAATTAAACATTAAATTAAATGCATTAAACAGCTGGTGGTCATGTGGACGCATTGATATACCACAAATGACTTGGATTACAATGACAAATGCAATTGCCGACCACACTGGGTATTGGCGTATGTACACCTTAATGTGTTTTATATGAAGCAACGCCAGTTTGAATTTCTCCAAATTGCACTATTTCGAGTTTTAATTTTCCTATAACTTGACTTTACAGTTTAAATATTAGAAGTTCCACGTTAAACTACATTTCTGCAAATAATATTGAAAAAAACCTTCCTCGTTTGTTGCTCTTTCCATTAATGAAATCCGTATCTAAATACGTTGGTTGGTTTAGAAGAAGTTAGCGGAAAAACAAAAAAAGTGGAGGGCGACTTCGCCTGCGTAACTTAGGTGAAAGAATTTTCAAAATGGTTCCAGTAGTTTTTGATATTATTCATTACAGACACACAAATCCTCTCTCTTTATAATATTAGTAGGTATATACACGGATGATATTGATAGATATATTATTAGATTAGGTGTCAACGAATATAATTTATTAAAAAGAAAGAATTTAGTTAAGTGTCTCAATTACTCACGAATTTAACCAAAAAAGAATGAAGAAAAACGGTAGTCAGCGGAAAACAAATCTTTTTCTTTGATAAGAATCACAAGGCGTTATCAGCTCTTGCATTTATATGGACTACTCGTCCGAAGGAATAAAATGAGTACGTTCAGTCATTACTTTTAAAAGATCCAATGTTGAAATTGCAGATTCTTTATCAACGTGCCTACTACGCCTTCGTGTTACTGAAAATAATCAATACTCACAGATTCACTGTTGAAATTAGGTAAGGACTAATTTTACATAAACCCTTTACGGTATCGTAGTTTCATAAGCTAATCTTCTTAAACATGTTAGTATTTAAATGTATCTTATTCTTGTTTTTATTCTAAAACTAGCGGTCCGCTCCCGGCTTCGCCCGGGGTGCATTTTTTTTTACGTAAAAACCTTCCCTGATTATCCCTCTATCCATGAGTGAAGACAGAATTAAAATCGGTCCACCCGTTCTCGTGTTTTGCGCTTAGCAACACATTTAGGGATTCATTTTTATATTATAGATAGGTATCAAAACATCTTTTATTTGATTGATAATCAGATTAGGAAGGAAATTTATTATCTAAGTCGAGAAAGCTGAAATTTTTAACATTGATATTTATTTTATATCGTATTTAAACTTTCGTGCATCATTTCAACTCTGTGCGAAGCTGGGGATGGGTCGCTAGTTTATTATTTAAATGGTAATTGTTAATTTTTATTTTAGTATTACAATAAATTTTAATGTTGTTGCAATTTTTTGAATAAATCGTTATGATTAAAATTAAATTTATATATATATAAGAGGTATATTAATACGTTTCAAAGGTGAATAGCCCTCGAGAGAAGATAATTATTGGTTAATTTTGCACAACAGGGCTGCCGTGCCTGCGTAGACCTTTCTTGTCGCATGAATGACCTCGAAGAGGTCGAATTCTGTCCATTTCGTGGCCTTTTTCTACTGTTATATATTAATACTAGCTGGTGCCCACGACTTCGTCCGCGTTGAAAAATAATAAGTAGCCTATCCTGTGTCCCGTACGTCTAAATGTTTATCTACCAAGTTTCATGAAAATCAGTTGATTCGTTTCAGAGTTATGGAGGAACATACATACATACAGAAAAAAATTCTAAAAATCGTCAATTTAGTTTCAGTATCACGTATAGAGCCTATAAACACGATATCTCTGAAAACAAAGTAACTTACTCCATGACCGACCCTTACAGATTACGAAGTGTTCGTTGATTTGGTTTCTAAAAATACTTTTGTTTTGTTCGTGTAATAATTAATTCTACTATAAAGCCAATTGGAATATTTATCATTTGCTAAATGATAAATTAAGTTGTAATAATCATCGTGTACCCTTTAGCCGTGGCACATAGATAAGCTCTAATTGATGATCAATGATCGTGAAATTATTAACTAGCATAGGCAGGACACAATGCGTAGGTAAGGTACATACGTAGGCGAAATGCGTGTCTGGCAGCAGTAACTACTCCCTTGCAAAAGATCATCGTGAAATGAGCATTTATTCAGCTCAATAGAAAGTGTGTTGGTTTTTCAAGATAATAACTCCAGACTAAACGTACCTTTAGCCACTCAACAAATATTGAGTGAGTATGGTTGAGAAGTGTTAATGCATCCAACACTCAAATGGCGGTTTAAGAGTTATCCGGAGTGATTTTAACCTAATTTATCAATGCAATTTTAATGTATACAAATTCTTACGAATATACAAACCTATGTCTATATTAATAAGAATTAATTGCTAGGCGCAAAATTCGAAAATGTCTGTACCAATTTGACTAATATTTTTTCTTCAAATATTCGGTGAAGCCCGAGAAAGGTTCTTAAGAGGAGAAAATGTGGAAAATTGCCCGGAAAAACGTAAGTAAAGATCACATATTTCTTTTTCTCATCCAAAGATCCTAAGAGACAATGTTACAGTCCAATAGTTTATGCCAAAACGACGTGTGTCTAGTCA
This sequence comes from Synanthedon andrenaeformis, assembly GCA_936446665.2. NCBI lineage: Eukaryota > Metazoa > Arthropoda > Insecta > Lepidoptera > Sesiidae > Synanthedon > Synanthedon andrenaeformis. The sequence continues at coordinate 13,051,468 of OW387776.2, read as the reverse complement.
GCTAGTAAATAAATGAAAACTTTTAATTCTCTTGCATTTATAATATTCTTTTCTAAAATTAAATACTGTTTTCAAACTAAATAATAAAATAAAAATGTGTGAGTGCAGATGTGTGTTTTCAGAATAAATTAGTTTTTATATGACTTCACTGGATGCGGTAAAAATGGATATAAGTAACATACAATGGTCGTGCGTAGCTCGCTGTATCCTTTTTTTTTACTAACAATTTGTATGCAGGGCGAATGAAGTGTCGATATATATACTTATAGAAGAGATAGAGGTTCAATTTGAAAGTAACTTCCTACATTCTACAAGACTTCTCTTCGATAAGAGCAACACGAAAGGGTCAATCAAAAATAACTAACTTTTTTTTTTCATTACTTTTACGTCATATTATTAAGTATTGAACGTAACACTTTTTTTTATATTAAATAAATTCTATTAGTAGAGGACCGGGATAATATTTGTGAATTTTTTTTTTTTTTAACATAAATATTATTTGCAACGTTATTTACATAACGATATATTTATTGAATAACTTAATTGAATAAATATTGAAATTCTCGAAAAAAAAAGAACAAGGCACGGGACTGCGAAAGCCAGACTAATGAAAAATAAAGATTTTTTCTAATGAAATGGACTAAGAAAAGCTAGTTAAAAGTAAAAAATTAAAAGTAAGTAAAGTTTTTGCAAATGAATTTATATATTTTCTTTCATTCTAAACCGTTGAAATATTGTCCAAATGGTGACGTTTTTATGAGAACATTTACAATTTTACCCCTTGAGCCACTCCCTCGTACACAAGGCCATTGGATGTGTGGCTTCGTAATAAATCGTTATAAGGTTCATGAGATTCATAGATTACAATTTCATATCAGAATTCGGTTATTAGAAAGAAATAGACTCGTAAATTCATAATTTCAACATTCAACATTAATGTAAGTAGGTGAATTGAATTCGTGTTTAAAAGTCAAATCTTTTTAGATTTGACATCTTTCGTAACTACATTTGAAAAGAATCTCAAGTTGGCATACTGCGTGCAGTTAATATTTATTTGCATGTGAATACATAGCGGAATGTAAGAGTAATATTGTACGTTATGAGTCCCAGTGGAGAACTGTGGTAAAACTTCAAGCATTATACACATCTAAAAGTTTTGCACTCTGCTTCTATGACTATATTTTATCTCATATATATTTCATAGTTTCGCTTCGTCTAATGCTAAATACTTTGAGTATCAGTCTGTATTTATTTTGAATACCTTTTATTAGTAGATAATGCTGATAATGGTATGGGAAACCATCTCCTTACAGAATATCACTATGAAATAACATCATGTGTGCTTCTGTGTTTCAGTGAGTGAATACGTACAAAAATATTTTATATTATAGGTATATATTTAATGACTAGTCTTGTTGAAAAATTATATGGGAGGCCTAAGTATGTCAGCAGTGGACCAGATTAAGGTGATATATTTAATGTACATACATATGCATGATTATTTGACGTAAAACTGTTTGCGATTCAGAATTGATTCGGAGATTTGTATGGAGGATTATTTTACACATCACAGAATCGTGTTTACGATTGTAATTGAAAATACATGTTTGTAAGTATGTGACTGTAATTTCACAATGCATAAACATTGAAAGCGTTAATCATTAAAAATTAATAAAATTTTTACTATCATTGCAATTATTAATTAATAATAAAATCAAACTAATTTAGAAACATGAGTGAAAAATAATCATGATACTTCTATTTTAAGAAATAGATATACTGCTTACTCAAGAGGTTCATCAAGAGGGTGTAACCAAGGCGAGAAATGCACATAATTATCTGCATAATTCATGACCTAGCTAACTATACTCCTCCGGGAGTCAAGACTTATTGGTCGCTTTTAAAGGCAACTGAAGACAATTTCTGTCTTTCATTGCATCTGCCACTAAAAATCCTAATAATACTTGTGCGACATCTTCGCATCCAACTCAACTTTGAAGGAGTAAAGTTCCAATCTGACAATTCCGCGATGCGATTGCTCTATGCCGAAAGTACGCTTCACTCAGCTTAAGGGTTGGCGGGTTCAGGCTTTCTTTGATACTCAAATGATGAGCAGGTCAGATTTTACATATTATCTTAAAGATTTGTGCATTCGTCTCGTCTTCTCATTTGAACTTCCAATTTTCTTCCTCTATGCCTATAAAGGGTGACCACATGGACCCGGCCAATTGTAGACCTCCACTCCAAGGTGATGGACACATTATTAATAGACAGCTCATTAATAATAGCTCCTAAGTCGTTCGACTGATGATCTTCCAATTTACTTGACTCACTGCTGCCCAAGAGTCAGTAATTTCTCCAACACTCATTCTTTTGCATATCAATGATAACTTACAAATAAACAGCATTCATTGCTGTACGGATGACAACACTGGGGAAGCAGAAAGGCTATTAAGAGGCTGACCACAATTTATTAGAGAACGCCAATGCGCCTCGTTGCCTCAAAATTAATTAAAAAATTAAAATTGTGCTTAACACAGTTTGAAAAAGTTTAATGAAAATCCGTTATTTGCGAATTAAACTTTGGTGTGTGTGGTGTGTGTTATAAATTGCTTGACTTATTTAAATTCAGCTTGATAAAATATATTTCCATTTTCATAGTGAATACATTGAAACGTGTTATAATCCTGCTAAAACGGCGTAGTCGCTTATTTGTACGATAACTCGCTAAAAGCATGTTTATCGCTAGCGTAATTTATATTACAATTGAGTGTGCCACTTTAATTTGATCAAACAATATAAATACGAATACATTTGACTATTTGCTAGTTAGCAAATCACATACCTACCATTTTATCATCAAATTTGTTGCAATAAATTTATATATTATGATTATTGTTGATGATTTGATTGATAAATTGATTGTTGAAGATCCTTTGCTCAAATAACAACGGTTAGAACGCCTTTGCTTAAGTACAGTTAGCTTGTCTTTGATTCTATCGGCTGTACAGTGGTGAGTGCATCGATGAGTTGTTCTAATTGAAAGCCTACTCAATACTGAAGTGGATAGATGAGGAGTTCATCTGCATAAGGTGCCGTAGTTTCACAGTCCGAATGAGCAGAAATTTAATCCCCCAGACAGGCGAACAAATAAAGTTTCTTTTGAGTGTGAACCTAAAAAAAGGTTCAGTGGTCAAATTTTGATTTGAGAGGCGACTGCCATCGAAAGGTATGATTTCAATTAATATTAACTTCAAAATTCAAAATTCACTTAAAGAAATGCGCTAATTATTTAACTATCAATCAAAATAACCAATAGAATGGATACACATTCAAAACAACCCATTGGGAATATTACATCATACATCACTGATATCCTAATTACAGAGGATACCCTTTGTGTACTAAAATGTAGGAAGACAATAGACAAGCAGCGACGTTGATTGCAATGGACTGATCAATATCGTTTCCTATGTCCTATTCCTAGGGTTTACAGGCTTTGTAGAATACAAAGCCTGTAAACCGTAATATGCTGATGGAAATGCTGAAATTCCAAATGCAATGTGCGGGCCTAATCTATAAGGGAATCTCGTGACGATTTGTGGGATTCAACTGTAACGATGTTCTTTGGTGTTTGATTAATTTGGTATTGAGAATTTGATGGCTTCGTCACATATTGGATGTGGTGAACAATCATCTAGAATTAAAAATTCAATTTTTTGAATCCTCCAAATTTTCTAAATAATCCGTTACTCTCTTGAAAGAGTTTTCTAGATTTTTTTTTTAGAAATTTGGCATTAATATTTACGATATATTAGAGGTGTTACAAAATCTCCGCATGATCTCGCTAATTCTTGGATTTAAAAGGTTCTGTCCCGGAAATTATAATCATAATTATATTTTAAGGCATTTTCAACGCATATCTAACTTATATATAGTTTATAATATTTATATGTATTTTCATGTTCTAAAATTATAAAGAATTATAAAATTTGTACGTATGTTGCTGTGTAGGAGTAATCTTCGAAACTACTCATACTAATTTAAAAAAATCACCAATACTTAGTTAGAATGAATTTCATGCGACCGAAGCCGTCGGCACCAGCTGTATGTCACTCGTTATGTTGGTTTATATATATTTTTAAGAATCTTATTTTATATCTTTTATTTTTCAAAGCGGACGAAGTCGCGGGCATCAGCTAGTAAGCTATAATTAAACATCAATATTAGGAATTCATCTTGAAATATAAAAAAAAGCTATAGTTGAACCCGCGGCCACGCTTCGCTGTGGCTTAGTCAGCAATGTTCCATGGTTCCATAACAACGGTCAACCATTGGTCTCCTTGTACCATTACCTATTCTGTAACAAAGGTAATTTACCTTATCAAACCCGCGTGTTAAGGGACATTGAAATAAATTTTCCAATTTATTTTTAACACGTTCCTCATGTGACGCCCAAAGCTTACGAGTAATTTTATTCCATGTCCTATTATGCCCTCTATCTATTCGGGAAACATTTTCTCCCTTTATGTATTTTTACCGTCCTTTAGGATTTTACTACTTTCCTGTTTACCAATCCATTGTTGGAAATCGGAAAAAGCGACAACATTTCTTAGCCATTTCCCGTTTTTATTTTCCGTACAGAAATAATCCAACACTATAGAACACTATAAAACTGTTTCAGCCAATTATACCTTACGCCCACTGCTGGATGTGGGGCTCATTCGTCTAGGTATTGCAGTTTCATGTTAGAGAAAAGCAATTATATAACAAAATACCTAGAAATAAATGTGAGATTATTATATTTTTTATCATCAAACTTTAAATATATATTTATACTATCAGCCCGCCCCGGCAACGCATGGGTATTTATTAACAAATTATTCGATTTCGCACACGACCGCTGCGTAGGGAGCCTACCGCGCGGCACTTTATCTCTTGACATTGACTCCCTTCCCGTACTCCAGTGACGCCTACATCGACCACACGACTTTTTTCTAATACTTACATACTTGCTTCTAATCTTTCGAATGGAATGTCCGAATTGAATAATTCAAAAAGTTATATAAAGGTATTGAAACAGTCTTGAATATGAAGTAATTTATTTTGATAAGGATTAATACCAAGATACAAATAAAGAGCCTTTTTTGCGGCGGCATTTCAATTAAATTTTTAAAATAAAAAAACACTTATTGTGGCATAACTATAATAGTTAGACATATGCTGTCGCGACACTTTTTGTAGATAATGATGTGTTCTGCAAAGTCGTAGTACATTAATTTGCTCTATTATCAATAGTTTTTGCAGCGCACGCTAAGTAAGAAATATTTTAGGTCATTTTTTTTAAGGATTCCTAATTTTAAAAAAAATATAACATAGCCTGTTACTCGCTGACCAACAGTGAAAGAATCTTACAAATCGGTCCAGTAGATTCGGAGCCTATTCAATGCAAACAAACAAACAAATAAAACTTTCTTCTTTATGATATGATTATAGTATAGATTATATAACACTATCTTCTGTTATTTAGATAATTTTGTACATATACACAATGATGTGTCCATTTCTAACAGATCATTATTTCTAATCAACACAAGAAATGGAAAAACTATGAGAGGTGCAAACCTGAGCGGGATTCGAACCTGCATCTGCCTTATCGGCAGCCGTTACTCCAATTGATTGGGAGAGAGTAATAATAATAAAAGTTATTATTATTATTAAAGCTGTTAATGACAAATATTCTGTTTTTTGACCTCAGTAAAAAGTACAACGTGTACAAATTGCTTTTTGAATATTATTTAAATATAATAAAAAATATTTAAAATACACATACACGGCTTGTTTACGACTTTATTATACATATATGTACACATTAATATAAGAAATTTTCAATCGACAGTGAATACCGTATCAAAAAAACTTGGAAACTAACAGGGAGATAGCCAAATTGTTAAACTGTTTGGAGATTTTTTTAGCAGTGGCAAAAGTCTTAAACTAACTAACTAACTGACTACTTCATTACAATAGAACGACGCGATTAGAACTGTTGTGTTTCTCTGCGTAAATGCCAGGCAGGCCAGGCCTTATTATACTATTCCTATCGTGTCCCCTAACCCTTATCCGTGATAGCACTTTAAACCACCCCTGGGAGGCTTGTGTTCATAGCCCGCTTGTCGCCATTTTGTAAAAACTTAATGTTTATAATTTACGTTGGCGTTGGCGCATCTGTGCCAAAAATTAAAATTCTCTTCGTATTTCTAATACGACACGCTACAGTTGAAATATCTAAAAGTTTTACAATCAACTTTTTTATTTAAAGAGGGGATCAAGACGGGCACGCCAAAGGAATAACAATAAATTTGGGGCGAACAATTTTAACCGAACTCTTTGTCAAAATACGTCCAGGCGGGGAAATAGAAAGAATCGTTATTATTACTTTAAAATGTACTACCGACTCGCCCCGTCTTACGTCTTTTTTAAACCTTCTACGTTTATCGCTCTTTTCATTAGAAAAAACTGCATCAATATCTGTTGGGCGGTTTACAAGATGTAAGCGGAGAAACTGACAGACATACTATTTGTTGTATAGACATAAATGTAATATACACGTGATAGCCTGGTAAGCGGAACGTTACTGAAACTGCTGAAACGGCTAACGCAGATACTGATCTGATTGGACATACACCTCTGAAACGTTTTAGATTTGATGTGTTGATTAAAAAATATCTCCTGATGGATCTGTTAAATAAAACATATAGAGGAAAACCTGTGTGGCCTGAAAGGAAGTCAGTCTACGAAGACACGTGAAGAGTTGTGGAGATATACCCTATAGATCCTTATGTGGAGCAAAGGCCCGGCAGTAGTTGTAATATTTTGACAAATCAAAGGTTTTCAACCAATGTATTAGTCTCCTGATATGTAAATTAATTTTAATTAATTTTATTATTGTAATGCTTAATTTAATGTTTTTAAAAAATATTTATAGTGTTTTTAAAATGTTGTTGATATTTTATTTAATTATTGTAATGTTTAGTTTTAATGTTTTTATTATGTGTATAATAATAATAATGCTGTCTACAATTATTTTCGAACCCTAACTACTACAAATGGAAAGGATAAAGATTAAGGATGATAAAGGAAGGATAAAGGATTAAGGAAGTAGTAAAATAGAGAATATAATAAAGGATAGATTTAACAGAACAGGAAATATAGGCGGGAATCCCACTCGCATGAAACGAATGAGGATGGACAAAAGAAAGAAAAAGTATGTAGAATGAAAGTGTGAGCAGAATATAAGCGAGAACTGGAATGAAAGGATTAAGTAAACATAGGCTACGACCTTGAGTCGGAGGGATTAGAAAAAAAAAGTATTAGTCTCTAATTATGGGCTTCATAAGAGAGCTCAACGTTCCTCAACAAGCTATGGAGAGGGTTACACTGCCAGATCGATTCAGGAATGAGGAGATCCTTAGACAAACTGAAGTCACTGATATAACCTAACAGCATGTTGAAGTGGTAGTGGCGGGAAGGTTCTCGAGTAAAGATCCATTCACATCTACAGACACGTATCAGCACAGGTAAAAAAAGTTTTGTTTCATACATTCTCTATAGAAGTATTCACATCTACAGACACGAAGCGTAACAGACACGTACTGTAATATGCAAGACACCGACCGGCATTGTCGGCTAGAATGTTTTGTCTGGCCAGTGAGGGTTTGTCGTGTCGATGCGGAACATTTTACTAAATAGGCGCGCGTATTCCTTACTTTGATAGCGTCTGTAAACTAGTTGCTTGTAGATGTGAATAGTTACGTCTGTGTCATGCATGTTACGGTACGTGTCTGTTACGTTTTGTGTCTGTAGATGTGAATGAAGCTTAAAGACAAGGAGCGGCAAAAGCAGCATAGGACGTATACCCACAAGGTGGACAGAGGATCTGATAAGAGATGCGGATCAACGGTGGATCTAGGTTGCTTCTGATAGACCCTATTGCATAATGGGGGGGAGGCTTAAGTGCAGCAGTGGAAATCCTACGGCTGAGATGATAATGTGAATCGGTAGTCCCATGGACCCATGAAATCTAGTGTTCACTGCACTGAAGTCGAATAAATTCTTTACTAATTAAATATTTGCAAGTACTTTAAAACAGTAGCTATTTTTAGTGTAACATTATGCCTTTAAAACAGTCTCAATGTGAAGGAAAACAGTCAATTTGAAATATTATACTTCGGCCGAGGCCTTGGGGGTAATCATGTCATCTCGTTTTAAGTAAAAAAGGTTGTGTTAAAATTCGCTTTATCATACCTCGACATTTTCTCTTTTGGCTTGTCTATTACGGTTTTTTTTTTGTTACTAATAATAAGTGTTTTGTAAATTACTGAGGTTGTTTCAAAAAGATTATAAAATTCTACCGGCCTGCATTAAATTAAAATACCTAATGTTAGTATAATTTGAAACAGTATATACGTTGAATAATGACGATTTGCGAAACGACTAATGGCTTCTGAAATGAGGGGATACCTTTCAGCTTCGAATAGAATGTGACGTCTTGCAAACATTAATCATAGAGTCGACCTTCAAAGAAACATTAATATATTATTATATAAAAGGTATATTTGTTTTCTTATCAGCACTTGCGAATGAGTTATACAAGTTTATGGAAAACAATTTAGTAAGAGGTAAAGATTCTTTTATTACCTATTACGTATTTGTAACTGCCGTCCTTATAACGTGTCTGGGTGGCTTGTTATAACCTTATAACAAGTCACCCAGACACATGAGCTTCGGTGTTTTAACGTGTAAGCGTGGGATGCCTAGTTCACCCTAACTAAAGCATTAACTTAGTAACAGATTCTGTTTCTGGACGTAACACTTACATACTATAAAAAAGACTTCACGTCAGAAGTGAAAACTTCTTAGCTTCACAAACTTGTAAACATTATTTTTGGATTGTTAAGAAGTATTTTTTATTAGCAATTATTTTTATATACAGGGTAACACAGAAATTCCTCGTAAAGACGAAATTATGATTATACTAGATTTTGCACGCAACTTCGTCTGCGTAACTTTATAAAATATAGCCTATGTTTCTCGCTGATAATATAGGTAAAAAAAAAATTAAAATTGGCCTAGTAGTTTTTGAGTTTATTCATTATAAACATACAAAAATACAAATTTTTTTCTCTTTAAAAGATAGGTATAGTATAGATTGGAGTAATTTAAAACCAGAGTTATATAGAGGACGAAAATATACCATTTTCGAAGAAAGTGAAAATATTTTAGAGATTTTCCGAATTTTTGGTATTAAAAGACAAGTAACAATTAACCGAAAATGTTATACCATTTAATAGGGAAATTAAATAAGAAACATAATAAACAATAAACGTAGTCCAAAACAAATATGGACTACTATTTATGTCCTAATAATCCTAATAATCTCTGAAATATTTTCAGTCGATTTTCTCGAAAATGATTAATTTTCGACATAATATATGACTTGGGTTAAATTACACCAGTACATACATTCATAGTTTCCGAACACATAAAAATAATTTCTAGTAATAATAATAAATAATTTTATTATTTTTTATCTGTAATATATATCTGAGGGTTACGGTCACGCGAGTTCAGTGCTTTTTCCCCATAAAAAAGTTGCCAACGCGCCTAAAGAAGTAAATTAAAATCGCAATAAATCCACGATTATAAAATATTTTTTTAATTTAATTTTTATATGCAGTAGTCCTTGATGCCAAGTGTTATCATAACAAAGTTTGTAATTCAAAAGTGTACAACAATATTTGCATCTTGTTTTGAATGCAAAAGAGCCCTCGGCGTGAAAGGCTTGAGACTACGAGTATTTAATTCCGTTCGCTGTAATTTTCAGACTGCGGCGCGCTACGAAGTGAAGAGACGTAGCGACGTGCTACAAGCTCGTGACCGCGTAGCACCGTAGCACCGTAGCACCAATAGTCTTTTAAAAAGAACACTATATTTCCAAATTGTATTGCTTATTTAGACACTTTTCTAATAGAATTGCTATACTTTGGATTATATAACTTTATTTTATATAATACTTTGTTGTTTACATCTAAACTCATGACTAATTTTTTTAGTTTTGACGTCATTGTTTTAGGCATAGCATGTCTAAATATAAAAATTGACAAAAATTTCTTTTTACTTTGATAGATTCAGAATGCGTTTAATAATGTTATCATTTCAATTTCAAATTATTTTGTAATGGAAATCTTTTTCTTGTATATCGGTTTAACCGTAAAGTTAACACATAACAACAGTTGCACATTCTCACATAACAGTCTTCGGAATGAATACTTATATTGACGAACATAACCTATATTGTGTTATATAAAGTGAAAAAATTTGTCAATGCAAATCAATTGTAAATAAACATTTTATAATTATATAAAAGTTGCTGCCACTTCAAGACCCGCTTAGTATATAATGTCACGTTGTCGCTCCGTAGGTTCCGTCGGAACACAAATTTTACGAGAGTTTTCAAACTTACGCCTATTAAGTACATTTTGCCGTTGAATATTTTATATAATAAACATGTTAGACAATCGCATTGCTTTCTTTTAAAAGAAAATATATGTAAAGTAAGCGAAAATGTTAACCATTACATAACAGCAAAGCAGAGATTAGCTTAATAACAAAAAAAATTGTAAACAAAGATAAGCTTACCGAGTTTCCTACTTGGATTGCTTCTTGTGTAACGGTAGCTAGTTCGAAAGGTTATTTGAGAGGACGCGTGGCGGGAGTATTTGGAGTGCCGCGCCGTACCCGTATCAACCGCTACTGTGAGCGGTAGTTAAATTGCGATGCGAGAGGGAGAAAATGGAAAAGGCGCGCGAGGTACGTGCGATCGCGACCGACAGGTCCGCTTCCGATTGCGGCTCCAGTAGGAATGAGTAGGAATCGGCGTCACCCTCCACTAGAGTTACGTAACACGCGCGGAGCAGCGCAGCGCTGTTTCACCCCCTCCACCCCTCTTTCAGGGAAAAGATGAATGAGTAAAGTTTCCAAAAGCCTTTGGCACACATCCGACGAGGTGGAGCGGACTTGCGACACCAACGACGACTTCATTATACAGGAGATTACCCCTAAAAATTACCCTCTCAGCTCGCATTAACATTTCTCCCTTCACCAATATACATGTTCTTCTATGACTCACCACATATTCAACCATCAAAGTCTTTGGAGACCTCAGTCCTATTTAAGTAATCTGCCATCTTAATCCGCGTAGCTAATATCCTTTGGAAACATTAGTTGAGCCATTATACTTGTTTCATAATTACTCACCCTGCATATTTTAGATGGATTGGGTCAAGCCCCTTTAGTCCATGTAACACGCTGGCTTAGTAAAAATTCTCATAGATCCGCTCAGATATTATGTACGAACCCTTTACAAATGTTAATGCATAGAATATCACACAGGTTTGGTATCTGCTAGCGTCCGCCACGTCGGACATGTGCCACCGCTTTACGAACGTTATTCTACGGATCACTCTGGATTCCTATATGCTCGGGTAGCCATCGCCCGGTCGAACATGTGCCAAACCCTTCATGGACATTAGACCATGGATCACACTGGTTTCGCATCGGCTCGCAGTTACATAAAATGGCACATGCGCGCTACCGGTCAGACACCGCATCAGGTCCGGCGAAATCGCCGTAGTAGATCGCCCGCGCCGCTAGCTCGTTCCAAATTTGACTGATTACACTACGCGTACAAACAAACATTACCTTATAAATTATTCATATTGGGTCGGTAATGTTCTAGTAGTCATTAGGCGCTTTATTCATAAATCTATTCCTATACATAGCATCTAATCCCTTTCATTGGACGCCCTTGATGTTAAAATATTGCTACACGAGGGAACTGCGATTTATTCCAATGTTGACTTCATTCGATAGCGAACGACTGATAGTAAACAATCGCGATAATAATCTTTTGAATTTATTATACAATCATCAATAATACACACGAGAGGTATGGTATTAAAAATATAAGGTCTATAAATATATATATATACATTAGGAGGGTAAGTTGGTCGTTTGCGTGACCGCTGTGTGTAATAGTGATGCAAACAAAGAAAGTAGAAGGATGATTCACATAAGTATAACTAACCATCCTACTGAAAATATTGAGGTAAAATAGGGCAGAAAGCAACCTTCACCTGGCCGAAATTGTTAAATATAATTAACGGGCCTTTGTATCAACCGCCTCAAAAAGAAAATGGTCGTTTGTCAGACGCGGTCATTGTTTTTCTGTGCACTAACTGTGTCCCGCCACTTTGTCCGTCTACCAATCTGTTACGTCTTCTTTTTTATAATATATTTTGTAGTATTTAATAGTATGTTTTCAGTTTAGAGATTAATATGATTATTATTAATAAAAGATTAATATTATAAATTAATATGTAGGCAATGAATAATCTCTGAAAGAAATCAAATTTACATAAACCAAGGTTAGGTTAAGTAAGATTAGATACAAAAGCTTGTATATTAATTTATTTATTTAATTAATTAAAGGTACACTAACAGCACAAACAAAAAAACTTTCTTAATAATAGTAAAAAAAGAAATAGAAACTATTAATTCATGCGCCGGCCGGAATTCGAACCCGAATCTACTGCTTAGAAATATAATAAACGGTTAGAAAATATATTATAAATAATTAATTAATCTTTTTTATAAAAACTAAACTAAAACTAAAAACTGTATAAAAACTAGCGGACATAACAGACGTTGTCCTGCTCGAGCTAGAATAAAAAAAATGTAACCCCATTGAAACACCATCTAAGTTGTTCAATAGAGATTTGTATTTTTGTTTTTTATGAATAACTCAAAAACTAATGGACCGATTTTAAAAATTCTTTCACCTATAGTAAGCCACATTATCAGCGAGTAACATAAGCTATATTTTATAAAGTTAAGAGGACGAAGTCGTGTGCAACAGCTAGTATATTAACCCAACCGCGTGGGCACACGTTAAGCGATGAGGTGCGTGTTATATCAGTTTTCTTTGAGGCGCGGCACGTGATGTACCTGTTACACGAACGGAATCACGCAACCTTATGAAAAAGCGCCACAGTGACATAGTACGCTTACTTGGCACAGACCATACTAAATGAGATGAGCGTTGAAAAGTTTAAAAAGTTAGGGAGAAATTATTTATTGTTAGCCCGAAAGTGTGACATTTTTTTATGACATGACTTATTTTAAAAACAAAATTGGTTTGTTACGCTTTCGTGCCAAACAAATTTAGTGAAATACAGAAATGAACATATCTATCAATGTCATCTATCATATATCTTTAGCATATCTATCATCCAGAAATAAACTACTCTTACCGAGGAACTATCTGAAATAAAAATATCTTAAGTTTTTATTTTTTTAAATACAAAAACCATGAAATCCATGGATGAATGTTTAGACTTTAAATAATTTGAATAAAAATAATTTGTAACGATTTTTATTTTTATTAGTTATATTTTATTCTTACGTTACTTACAATCAGGAAACGTTGCTTGGTTTGCGTTTTTACCCCTTTAGGGGTGGAAATTCCAAAAATCCCTCCTTAGTTGATGCTGTTGGTGTTTACCTACTACATAATAAATACATCAATTGCCAAAACTTCAAGTTAGTATTTGCGTTGATGCGATTGTAAGAATAGATTTTTATGAACATACTTACTTCCATCTACTTAGTTTTATTTGTTCCCTGAAAACTTGTATTAAAAGTCATGCAATATTAAGAATAATTACGTATTCTCTAGTCGAATTCCAGCTGGATCCATTAGCGCTGCGTTCTTCGAATTCTCATCGATCCAAGGCTTTACAACGCTAGTAAGAATAGAATCTCTGAATATGTAGATGAGACCAGTTTAATTGTTATATCGGTTTACAAAGTATGCCACTTAATTCCCTTCACACTGCGCAACATTATGACGTATTTGATGCGGACATTTCCAATTTTTTTTTTTTTTTTTAATATAGAAATGGTGCGGATGAGATGAAATGTTAAACTACTTCCGTTACCAATATGGACCGTTTCATGGAATATAAAAAATAATTTCCACCCTTTTGCTTTCAGCCTTTTGTTGAATTAAAAATAATTGCAACAATAGCGCCCTCTGTTATCGAGGAAATCTTTGATAAAAAAAAGTATTGAAAGCTCTGGGGTTAGAAGTTACTAAGCCTTCGATGTACACAAAGAGATGGCGCACAACTTGAAAATAAATGTTCACAAAATGAGCCAATATAATTAATATATATTAGAGAAAATCACAATTTTCTGGTTTGATATAACCTTAATAATTTATCATTCTTTATATGTAAAGACAAAAACGTCTTTTAATCATTTATGTTTCCCTACTATTTTAAATTTTGCACCTCCATACATGAAATAATAATTCTATGACTTATTAAAAATAGTCGCTCAAAATGAATTTCAAAAATGGAACAGAGATCGAATTTCCTTGTATATTTCAGGAAAAAATCATCAACCGTTTGTGGCTCAGGAAGAGCCCAAACTTTTTGTTTTGAAAATGTTTTTAATTTTTTACGAAACAACTGGTTGAAATGTAATATTTTGATAGATAGGTTTCTGAAGAAAAAAAAAGTTTTCAAACTCAAAATTGATTATCAAAATAAATATTCCTGAGAAAATTTTTGGACCACGAGGATCTTTCCATTTAAATGAAAATACTTCTGAATACAGAAAAAACATACAATTTATTATAATCCAATACCCATAATTCTTTTCATGTAATTAATTACAACTGATCAGATTTGATAAAATCTTATAGAAACACAATTTTTGTGTTTGATTGGAGCCTAATTTTTGTATTGTCTTTTTATCAAGGATAATTGAAAACAAATAAAACACATAACTTTTAATTATTGTTTTATTAATATTTCCAGCTTGTATAGACAATCATTTCTTTGTCAACAAATACGCATTATGATAAAAACTTATAGCTTTAAACAGCACTAGTAACAAGTTACTGAATAGGGAACATTAAGGTAATTTCACTCACTAAAATAAAACTTTATTTAAAACGGAACTATTTTCTAACTAACTAATAAAAAAGTGGTTTCGATTGTTCGAATTACGAACTTTATCTCGAATTGGAGATAAAATTCGAAATTTGAAATTCGATGAAAACGCACGTCAAAGAAACACGTGGATATGGCATTATACAAAAACATAACATATGCTATCACATTATCATAAATGCAATTTCATGATGCGCTCCCTATGGCAGTGACGTGTTGTTATTGAGAACACAACACATTTTGTATATTTCATGCGACCGATTGAATTATTTATCATTTTAAAATATTCAGCCGCAACGACCAACATACAAAAACAAGAATACATAAAAATAACACAAATTTAATTATTGCTACTCATATAGCCCGTTTTTTTTTTTAGTTTTTTTTTTGCTCCGCTCACATCAATCAAATAATAAAGCGCAGTCACAGACGTGGCTATAATATATTATATTGACACGGTGTATGTACCATGCTAAATATATATATTTCCTTCAACAACACTACAACTCTTATACTAAATTCACTTTTCAATTTTCAAAATTTCAAAATATTTATTGAAAAGTGAATTTAGTTTATATATATATATATATATATATATATATATATATATATATATATATATATATATATATTATATACTTCAGTATAAACCATGACGCAGTGAACAAAAGAATGAGATAGGCTGTGTCATAGATGAGGCCATATTTGTCCTACGGATTCGTATATACCAGTTTTTCCCAAAGTGGCCGATAACGCCCCCTTGTGGCCGCTGCAAGCCTAAATAAGAGACCCAGAAAAAAATGGGGGCGTTGTGTAGAGGCGTTGTGTAATTAGGTGAAAAAATGGGGGCGCTAAAAAATAATTTACTCTCAAAGTGGGCAGTAGACAAAATAAGTTTGGGAACCCCTGGATACCGTATATGTATATCAATCAGATTTTCGTAATAGATGTATCCCCCATTGTTATTACAATTAATTTTCTGAATTGCCTCCAACTAGGGAATCAAATTTAAACACGTATATTCACGTAATATATAAAACATAATATTAAACATTTATAGCTGCGTGAACGGATCACTCAAAAAATATTACAGAAAATATATAGTAATATACGTTTTGGTTATATAACGTCGTTGTCAAACCAAAATCTGCTATGTGAACTTTTAGAGATTCCTTAAGGAATAATAGTTCACTGTCTTATCTATCTTATAAAAAAAAACTGTCAAGAGCACTACCTAATAAATGAACTATTAAATTTTCATGTTTAAAGACAAATAAGTTTACGTGTAACAACTTAAATTTTCAAATAAAATACTTTTTTTATTTTAAAAATAATCCTTCATTTAAAAATATTAAGGAAAAATATTTTTTGACAATATTTCAAAAGTATAAAGATGACACAAGGAATTTTACAATATTAAAACGCTATTAAATATCTAAAGTATATATTAAAAAGAAGGTATAAAGTCATTCTATGTACAGTATAAATGAATAAGTATATTTCAAAAGTAGGTATACTTTGTAGAATAGATTAGAAAAGAATAATATTTTATTTGTAGCAAAGGACATTTAAAAACATACATAGGGTAACATATAGAAAGACAAACACAAACGTCCCCCGCCACAAACCGGCTCCAACTCAGCATAATGCAGATTGTTGTACAGAAGATTGTAATTTTGCAAAGATTTTGGTTTGACTACGACGATATATATTTATTTTAATATATATATTGCAGCTACGTCTACGCTATACTTAAACACTAAAAGTATAACATTAATTGTAGAAAATTGTGCGAAGCACAACAATTATGTTACAAACTAGGTAAACGTCAATACTACACTTTCGTTTAAAGTATAGGAAAATTACATTTAAAAATTAACTGTCATGTTTTTTATGTCATGTAAAATAAAAATTAAATGTTAAAAATTAAATATATATATACAATATATAATATTTAAGCCTTAAAATATCTCAAACTTTACACACCTTACAAGATAAAATGTATCAAATATTTTGTTGCTTAAAATAGATTTCGTTTATTTAATTAAGCCGTTAAATCTTTGTTTTTTATTTAGTCTCAAAAATCATAATTTGTCTAAAAACACCTAGCATATCATGTGCTATAATATAATCAGTAAAACGAGAAGTTGAACAATGTGTGCTCTAAGTTGGAATATGTGCGATTATGTTGAATATGTTGCAAGATTATTTAAAAAATGTGTATAAAAACATTTAATATAAAACTAAATTGGCATTCAATATAAAACTATTTGCATTTAATATAAAATTTATAAAAATTATGTAATTGTTAGGGTCGATTACATACATTTAAAATTTTAAACAAATATCATTTGAAAAACGTCAGATATTCTCGCACGCACAATTTCTTTTGCAAAGGAATCAATAAACTACCTTTGAGACGTATATGTTTTTTTTTGTTTTTTTTTTTTTCATATTACAACAAAACAAGTTTTATTAGGCTTGTGGTTCTGTGTGGCATTTTGACAAAGATAAACAATAAGCAACATTGGCAACAATAATTAATAATAATAACACATTTGTAACAAGAGAAGTTAAAATTGGAAGACATGGGGTGGTGCTAATAATAAAAATATATACAATTGCACTTTGAATACTTTTCAAGAAAACAGTTAATAAGCACTGGCCATTTATATTAGGCCTTCCGGTTGACCTAAAGTATCAGTCAATTTTGATGTACAATCCCAAACGAATTTCGTACAGCTAAAGTTCTCTTAACGATCTCATATAAATGATTGGTCTATAGTAAAAATGTTACGTCTCAAAGTAGTACATACATTATTTCTTACTTAAAGGGGATTTTATAAAGTCTAGTAGCTTTTCACAGAACGATACTAACAAAGTCATACTGTTAAATAATGCCGCCATGTTAGCGGCATGTTAGGCTCGTGCGAGTGAGACAAAACTAACATTGAATTATGAACCTTATAGATGTTATATCTACGGTTAATTGTAAGTTTTAAGCTTTATTCGTTGATCATCGGAGCCGACTTTCTTTTCTGCATGAACGAAGATTCACAACGCGCCTTATTAAGTGTATACTACTACTGTACCGGTTAGGATTAACTAATAGTTCAAGTGTGTTAACTTCATGGCCTTGATAATTCAATTTTAAAATAACTGCACTGAAAATTTTATTTTTCTGCACATACTACCTACATCTGTGTTTTATACCATCGTTATATAAAGATTGTTTTATGTGAGACAAATTAAACGCGTTTACCATAGACGCAAAAGCATTTACATGAAATTTACACCAATCATTCATTCGTATATGTATTATACATTATTAAAAGTTCATAACTTATAAATACACGTTTCAACAAAATATTGATACAAGTAATTCCATTAATAATTTTGCTCTTTAATTTAAAAAAAAAAGGCAAACAAAATCAAGTAGAACACAGAGTCTAATTTCAGAGCCTTTTTGTTACATATAAACATAGACAAGAAAAAGAATTGCTTCGATACATTTGCGTTAAATTTAACCGTGTAACTCGATAACAATTAATACCACAACATAAAATTCTTATTGAAATTTATTGAAATCCCATTATTTTCCAAATGTTATTTATATTTATATTTAATTTAATTTAAAAATAAAATTAAAGAATCCAATGGAAACGTGTATATTCCTAAAAACTTCTTTAATACTATATCTAAATAAAATCATTCTTCTTAGACCTATGTAAATTTTAAGAAACTCATTAGGAAAATGGTAACCAGTGAACTTTAAACTATTTTAAAACTATATACGATTATATTTTACGTTTAAAATACACGGTTAGATAATATATTGGACATATAAAATGTAAACAAATGCTTCTTTCAAAACATTAAATTCTCCACCACAACTGAGTAACGGTTGTTTTCGAGCAAAGTTGAATGGCAAGAAAACTTCACGCATTATCGACTCTTAGGCTGAGGTTATGGAACCAGCGGAGCGTGGCGGCGCTGCAAGGGGGCGGGGTGGAATGGGGCGGCAAGAGGCGGCAAAGTGACAGGGCAGCAAAATGGCGGCAAAGAGAGAAGCAGCAAAGGGGCGGCAAAGGGCGAGGCAGCAAAAGGGCGGCAAAGAGAGAAGCAGCAAAGGGGCGGCAAAGGGCGAGGCAGCAAAAGGGCGGCAAAGAGCGAGGCAGCAAAGAGGCGGGAAGGAACGTCAAGGGGCGGACCGGCAAAGGGGGGTTATGAACGTTGTTTGATGTTGAGCGGGCGAAACATATTGTACTAATTTGAGAGGTCGCCCCGCCTCACCACCCGCTGTCGTCGTCCCGCTCCACTGGTTTAGTGGTTGGTCCGCAGCCTTAATTTCACTTGAGATAAACACACTGAAATTTCAATGCTAATTCACGGTAAACTCAATTCATAGGTTTACAGTGAAATTTCACAGACTTCTTTACTGATATTCAAATGAATATCTATTCAGTCTTGACTCAAATGTTTGAATGGCAAGAGTATGGTTGAAATAGTATCGCATTACCGCGGAATGTGAAGATTTCTATCCTTTATGATGCTTTAGTGATCAAACAATGTGTATATTTCTATTTATAGGCAAGTCTTACATTGTAAAAAACAATCTTGATATATGTATTCTAAATAATTTAAAATAAAAATAGTAAGATGATAAATTATTGTTTAAACAATTTAAATTTCGGACAAGTTATTTAATCTATACTTATGCTATAAAATGGTAAGGTTTGTTATATAGTAGGAAATCTTCGAGACTACTCATTCTTTTTTTTTTAACCTTTTACCAATAATAAAAAAAATATATAATAGAAAAGTATAATGTCAAACGTCAATGTATCTCAAGCTATATATTGCTTTACATATTTTGTCAGGCGTTTATCTTTTATTTTTTTAACACGGACTAAGTAGCGATTTATGATTTTTTATAAAGAGTTTATATCATTAAGAAACTCGTGTGTAGGTTGTCTATAAAGAAGCAAGTATTCAGTGAAAGTAAATAATACTATAATACAAAATGTAATAAAAATCATTATGGTCATCAAAAAGAAACGATAAGTACACACCGGTGAGAGCTTTAGAGAATTTAGTGTTTTGAAAGAAAATTATAAAAAAAAATAGCACAGACAATTCAATATTGAATGCTTCGAGAAGCCTCTGCATCTTGTCTTGTTATATTGAACGCCTCTGTCTTCAGAAAATCAACAGTCTTGTATGGGCTATCTGTATCGGCAGCGGAATATGATTTTCCATGTGACACTTTCTTCAGGTGAGACTGTTCATCAGGCTAAAAATATTAAAGAAAAAAAACGTAAATTCTAAATCATGACAATTACATATTATGAGTAAAAAGTGAGTGTGTCAGCTCCGACGCACGACTGGAGTTTACTCCTTACGAACGATGAATAATTGATTAAATATAATTGAATTGAATATAATAGTATTGTAGCCTGTAACGCGTAACGTGTGACATGTGACATTTGATTTTACTCCCATAAATTTTCATGTCACGGGCTCATATATGAAATCGATTCTTAAGGAGTAAACACCAAAAAAAAGTACTGAATTTGTCTTAGATAGAAATGCAGTAAAGCATGACATTTTACAAAATGGAAATAATGTTCAAATCTAATACATAAAATTCTCGTGTCGCGGTGTTTGTTGCCAAATTCCTCCGAAACGGCTGGACCGATTTTGATGAAATTTTGTGTGCTTATCGGGTAGGTCTGAGAATCGGCCAACATCTAGGCAGCGCACTAGCACTCCCCTTGGTGTTGCTTGTGTCCTTAGGCGGCGGTAACCACCTACCATCAAGTGGGCCGCCAGCCTGTCTGCCACCTTTATAGAAAAAAACATCTATTTTCCATACCCCTAAATGTTAAGGGTGGTCCACCCTAAATTTTTTTTTTTGGCAAAACAACGTTTGCAGGGGCAGCTAGTTTTTATTATAAGATTTTTATAGAAAACAAAGTTAATTTTATTTAGAACACAATATGTAAAATTTGAAACAGAACAAAACACGTAATTGTGTTTAGTTAATTAAATTAAAATTCATGTAAATTAATTTACATAACATGCTTAGTTTACCTTTGATGGCGAGGGTGGTTTAAACATGTGCAAGTCCAAGTCCAAATATTGAAGAACATCAGGCTTTGACTCATCTCCGTATCTCTGTAGAGAATTTTTTATTTTAATTTTTGTAATTTTTAACTAAGAAATTTTTATTAAATTTATATAAAATTTAATTTTATTAAATTTATTATAAAGATGACATAAATAATTTTACAATATTTACAAAATAATATCTAAAGTGTATAAAAAAGAATGTATAAAGAAGGTATATATATATATATATATATATATATATTTTTTTTTTATTATAAAGATGACATAAATAATTTTACAATATTTACAAAATAATATCTAAAGTGTATAAAAAAGAAGGTATAAAGTTTATCTATGTGCAGTATGAATAAAGGAAATAAAAAACATTATATTATATAAACATAACGTAATTTCTATAAGACAACCATTAACAGTGTAATAAAACAAAAACAATCAACTGCTTCAAAAAAAGAGCAAGTGCCACATTAAGGCTCTCCGGTGTAATGAAATTATAAATACTTACGTGTCGGCTAAAGCTGTGTATATGTCCAATGCTGTGGCTGGAGTAGCGAGGTTTTAGAGCTCTATCGACAGCAGGTGGCAAGTTGAAATTGCGAAGGTTATAATACTGCACCGACGGCTGGAAAGTACATAATGAACTCATAATAATTTACATTTATTGCTAACAAGTAATACCCGAACCGGAACCGCCCCGGTTTGAATATCTCGGAAAAATTTCGGCGCGTCACATGGACCCGTGTTGATACTCATTTAAAAGGTCTTGGCAATTTTATTTGGCATAGACTACATTTCGAAATTTAACAGTTACGATCTACTCATTAGACCAAGGGTAACGGTACCAGGTAGACATACCGTGTTGGGTGTCATTTGAGGAGAAGGAAATGTACTATTAACCCGTGTAATTGTATAATGTTGGAAGCTTTGGAACCGTTAGAACCCCCAGTCTCGTGGAACCGTTGGAATACTCGGCGGACAGCATAACGGCTTAAATTCAGTTGCCGAGCGACATCACACTGACGAACTCCTGCTTGCAATAGTGCGACCACTTGAGAAGATTCAGCGGCAATGATTTCCATCTTCGAGGGTTGATTTCTTGCTGGAGCTACTTAGATGTGTTCTCTTAGACGTTTAAAGACCTTATACAGATCTTTAATACCCAAGGGCATAACTATAGTGACCCACCCTTCAACCGCGAGTTTTGACACCTTTTTTAACGCTCAGACCTGAAACCTAGTGGCTTTTTATTTAAATTAATCAACGTTAATTGAAAGGTTATTAAACGTGCCTTCATTTGATATCAGTATTAATAATGTAAAGTAATTTTTATAAAGCTTACATTAGCTTGAATCAGATTTTTGCGGAGGGGCGATATTTTTGACGCCGAGGCGGAATCAATTAAACATCATGATACGACCCTATTCACTGCTGGACATTGGCCTCACAATTTTAAAATAGGACCGCTTAGATGCATCCCGGATCCACCGACGTACTGCGGCCCTTATAAACATCTAGCTAGCCTACGCTGCGCTTGCTGGTTGAAGAAAATGTTTTTTGCAACACGATATTTTTAAAGTTTTTATTCGAATAAAAGAAAAAATACTCAAACAGTCCCAAGCAATGGTGAACTGTAAGTGAAAAATAATTTGGGCTGTTACAGAAGTTATAAAGCAATAATATGTTAAAATATGAATACATATTATATATTATTATAATAACACACGGTGTTAGATGCTAAAATATGTATTGCCTTCACTGTCCTTAATATAAAGGACTATAATATAAAGGGTATCACAGAAACCTTCCATCAAATTGAAAATGTTAGAGCTCATATGCCAAAAAATATTCTTAGTAAAATTATTACGGATTTCGAGTTATCTACGTTTTATGACGAATTATTTCGATTTCCCAATATTTCTAGAAATATCAATATTTTTCAAATTTGTTTTGCTAAAATACCTCACTCGTGAGTCGCGATCGAATATTGAGTGGGCCCTGAATAATAGGACTAAAAATAGCCAGACGACTGACTACGGACGCCAAGCGTGGGGCGCTCGGTCAACCTCGGTTTTTTCTCTCAGGTGCTGACAACTATCCTTCTCTGTTTAATGAAACAACGAGTCCTCCTTCCCTTCAGTACCTCATACCTATGTATGTGAGACGGGATTTTCGGCTATGGTTACGGTTTCGGCTATTAAAACTAAATACCGAAATAATTTGGATGTATCCAACTCATTGAGATTAAAAAAAGTAAATAAAATTGAAGTTAACGCTGAAGATATATAGATAGAGCGCGAGTTGAATGCAGAGCTCAGGAATGCGACAGTGCTGTGACCTAATTAGAATTAATGATGACAATATGTCGATAAATTTCAACATTGTTTTAAGTTTAACATTTTATGTTTAGAAATAAAACAAGAAAATAATTTTCACGCCTTTTTTATTATTTCACACATGGAAATCAAATAAAAAATACATTTAATTCAGCATCAGATTCTGAAATGACAGACATGCTTGAATCGGTGTCACTATTCTCGCCACCGCTGACCTCAATTACGAATCGATCTATGGTATCTTCCATTAATCCATCTTTTTGCCAATAATTTTCTTCTGAAATTATGACGTGATTCTAAATTTGTCTTCTTGTTACATGGTCTTTTCTTTTTAGAAGGCAAACAAAGAAGCCCTTTTTTGCTTGCATTTTGAATTGCAGCCAACGTTCTCTTCGAAAGTCCAGTGTAACGGGCATGCTCGATCGTAAGCATTATTTAAAGTGAATGTCAAATTTTTGTTCTGCCTTTCTTCAACACACATGTCTAGAATATCTTTCGTCATTTCCCGTGCTTGGCGATGAATAAAAACTCGTTTTTTTGTAACAGAACTTGATTGACTCGGATCAGACATTATTAAAAACAAAAATAACACGCGGCTGCAACTTGAATATTAACGCGATAACACAGTAAGCGTATGATAGTTCTCAAGGACAGCACAGCACTACACTACAGGCGCGCGAGACGCGGCGGGGGGAGATGCTCCCACCCTTCACCTCAGGCCCCGACTGCATTCAACTCGCGCGCTATCATATATGATTTTCCTATCATATATATCCAAATACTATTCTTTGATCCTTTAGCTATCGAGATAGATAGATACATAGATGATGATAGATGAGATAGATAGATACATAGATAGATAGATGATGATGATCAAACTGCATGCCCGATCATTAGATTTTCTGAATCGCCTCCCACTGTGGAAGTAAATTGACGTATTCAAGTCAAAAATTTGTTTTAATATTATGTGTTCGTTTTTGTCAAGTTTTTCTATATTTAATATGGACCTGTTATGTCTACTGTTTGATTGCCTGGTGATAATAATGAACTTTTGCGGTGACCTTCGACACTAATTGATAACTTGTTATTCATTCGATTTTTACTTATCTATTTCTACTCGTGATTAAAGAAAGTGACATTCGGTGCCGACTTCAGCGGGATTAAGGATAAGGTGCTCTTTTTATTGATTACAAAACAATTACTTAATAAGCGTTTTTATACTCACACAAGTCTCGTTAATTTCCACTGGCTCCTGTATTATGGGACCTTGAAGTTTTTCTCTAGCCTCTCGGCTCATTGCAAACGTTTTGGGTGGACGAGGCGGTGGCGGTGGTCCTTTTAAAAGAAATAAAAAAAAAATACAATGAAATTAAATAATAAACAATTAATTCGTAAACATTGGAAGAAAAAGTATATTAAATTTTTCTAATAAACTAAATTTCACTTTAATTTTGTTCATAAAATATTGGTAGTTTTTAAAAACTGTGATATTCATAATTGTAATACTAGAAATAGGCATGATCTTACTCTGATCCACACAATGCTAACGAAAATAGATAAATCATTAAAGTACTAAAAAAAATCACTCACCAACTTCATAATCGCCGTTATATTTTTGACTTATGGACAATTTTGTGAAAGATTTAGCTGCAGACCAGTCTCCTGGAACATTAAATATTTTCATTTAGTTAAATAAAATAAATTTAATTTTCTCATATCTGTGACCATTGTTAAAGTTATCGAAATTTCCTGGGTCTAAAATTTATTTCGTAATTTTAACTTGCAATTTTAGATTTTAGCCTCTTATTTTATGTTAAGGTCGGCAGACAGGCTGTCAGTCCACTTGATGGTAGGTGGCTACCGTCGCCTATAACACAAGCAACGCAACGGGTGCTGCAACGTGGGTATGGGCTCTTGCAACCCTTATTAGCTCATGCTTCTTCAAACTAAGAATATCCCAGAAGTTCAAAAAATAAAACATAAAAAGGCAACAGAAAAACACTCACTTATATTGGTTTGACTGCCCGTCAGTGACTTGCTTTCTTCTTCACTCAGATTGGACTCGTTCTCCGATAACTCAGTATTGATCACCTTTATCTGGGGTTGACTTCTATAAATTTGCTGGCTTCGACTCGCCACATTCTTGTTAAGCGGTGCTCCAGCATCACCGACATTGTTATTAGAATTGAAGGAAAACCTCTGAGTGTCCTGAAATTTTATATATAACTAAATGAATATGTAATTAATCAATGATTAAGGGAGTAACTACGATTATTCATCTCAATTCGCGTTTCGCTGAATATGTTCAACTTATTCAGTTCCACTTCTATCAGCCACGTACAGAGTTGGGTGAGTGAGAATCAATTCAGAACTTGTGAACGAGTGGTCGGGTACAGCGCTGAACCTAGCTCAACAGCCCTGAACGCGGCAGTTATCATGCGATTGATCACATACATTTGTTCTGTCCTCATTTTTGGCACAAAGGCTGAATAAAATCGGAAATATGAATGGACAACTACGAATCTCCAAAAGAAGTTGCGCTCCCTATACGGGATAATGCAACTCATCAGATTATAAACATGCCTGATTGTTCATCCGCTGTTTCTCGGTTTCTCTGCTAACTTCTTTTGATCCACCAAAAGGATTTTCATACGGTTTTCACTACTGAAAAGTGCGATAAACTAGAATAAGAAAAAAACAAAAGACTTTTCTGGATGAAAGGTATCCTTGTGTCCTTTCTTGTCTGAAAATGTGTATGATAATCCTTCAAGTAGTTAAAGAGTGTAAAGGTAATAGACAAACAGATCCTACAGTTATTTCAACATTTATAATATTAGTATGGATTTTTATTTATTTTTACTTACGTCTGCCCTGGGGCTTTGCACACATTTTTTTTCTGAAATTTCAAACAAAAACCTTCCTCATTGATCGCGCTCTTGCCATAATTAAAAACCGCATCAATTTTTTGGGTGGTTTAGAAGAAGTTAGCGAAGAAACAGAGAGACGTATAGTTTCGGCGACTAGGTTGCAAAATATTATTTTTTCCTACTTACATAAAGACTTAATTAGGTTTTATTATATAAATAGGGATGAAACGGGTATCCATTTAGCCGGATATCGGATACTGAATATTAGGGGAACCTTAAAAGTCGGGATATCCGGTTACAAATTATATTCCGACGCAATTTTCCGAAGAAGCAAATGAAATAAAAGTTGAAATCATCGAAATAATATATGTTGAAAAAAATTGACGTCACCACTGTCACGTAACATGTGTCGGCGTTTTGAAGCGGAATTTTTAATATACAATTTTAAAGTATTAGTTTTATTGAAAAAATAATATTAAATAGTTTTTGGCATTTATACAATGGGAATTTACGACATTTATACATGATTTTAAACTATTCCCCAAAAATAGTCACCATCCTAGATATGGCTATATCTATGTCTATGTCTATGTTTTTAATTCGAAATGCTTATAATCTTTAAATCAAGTATAAAGGAAAATCTTTGTTTTGTTATCATTTCATTTGTCATATAAGAATGTAAGTGCGGACTTCTCCTCATACAGGTTTAACTTAAAATGAAAGTTCAAACACTTGTAATATTCTACTCACGATAAAATAAATAAATAAATATATATATATGATAAGATGTTGTTCTTTAATAAATATGTCAGTCACTTCAGAGTAGTCTGATTAGACTTAACCTTAAGCTGTACGCTTCAGATTGTGTACTGACGTCCGATTACATTACTGAAAAGGACAAAATATCAACCGGGGGCAAATAAGTTCAGCGTAAGTGCAAAAGGGTAACCAAGCCCAAGTCGGTCAGTCTGGATAATGGCTATAAATAAGAACAGAAAAGGACACACATCAGACATTATTCCCTCATATCATTTGCAAGTCATTTCAACAGCCTTCACGTAAACGGTAAATGAAAAGGTATATATTTACCTGTGCACGAATTCCGGTTACGCATTCAGAAATAGGTATGTACGGCCCGGTACCATCGGATGTCTCATTACGATTAGCTCGCAAGTTATTAGGGTAAGCATCTAGAAATAAAAGAAAATTATAAAAAAATATTCATTCTATTACTAACAGACAAACCACGCTGTCCACCTGGTTGGTCCGTTAGTAAATTTTCTTCTTAACAGACAACCTGTCCCAATCCGCGGGGATCTAAAGTAACATCTTCCACAGCGTAGAAGAGCCTGCACCTCTTTATGCAAACGGTAGGTACATTGTTACAGAAGAACAGAGGCTATTTTAGCTGGCACCTGAGACTTCATTCGCGTTGAAAAATAAAAGATATAATGCCTGATGCCGAGTGTTGAATCTTTAGATAGCTGGTGACTGGTGCAATCCTGAAATTTAGCCTTGTCCATCCTGAAATTCTATTCTAACTAATTACCTAGTGAAAGAATTTTTTAAAATTTTAAATTAAAATATTTAAATTTTTAAGTAGTTTCGAAGATTACTTCCTACATACAAACATACTGATAATATTAGTATAGATAGTATAGACCAGTGGTGGGCACTTTTTTAAAGAGGTGCCACAAAAAAAAAAGAATTACGGTGGGTTGGCGTATATAGATTTTGGTTTACATTCGATACAATTTAGGGCAATTTTAATTTTAACTTAATTATTCTTGTTAAGTTTTCGATGAAAATTGTTGAAATCAATAACTGGCTGAAAATAGATTGTTATGTATTTGAGGTGTTAAAAGCGGAGATGATTAAAATAATTCATACAAAGTAATTTATGCACAGAATAAATACATAATCTCCTTAATACATAATTTGTTTCACATGAATATGTCGCCACATTTTCATGACGCAAATACAAAAACCATTCTCTCTCATTATTTTAGAAAAGATATAAAATAGTATACTATACTTGACCTACCTATTGTACTCAAAAAAATCTAACTAAAACATTCAATTTTGAATCTAAATCACCCAGAGACCCCACACAAAAAATTTCATCAAAATCGGTCCGTCCAGCAGTTTTAGAGGAATTCAGTGACATACACATGTACAGTAGAATTTTATTATTCTAATAATATTATAAATGTGAAAGTTTATGAGGATGGATGGATGGATGGATGTTTGTTACTATTTCGCGTAAAACAGCTTAACCATATTTGGATGAATTTTGGCACATATTACCAATTTTATTATTATTATTACCACATATCAAAAATTTACAAAAATTGCGTTACTTAATACTTGAACGCCCCCAAATCGAAAAATGGTTGGATCGATCAAAAATTTTTTTATTTTCAAAATCTTGCAAAAAAGCGATTATTGGAAAAAAATCGAAATATTTTTTTTGTAGCCCCAAGTATTTCCTTTAAAATAAAGTGAACCATTTTTGTAACTATAATAGTTTTCGAGATATTAGAAAAACAAATATGAAAAATGAGTAAAATGGTGAAAGTTTGAATTTTGCATTTCGAAAAATAAAAAACATTTTTTTCCTTTGGCATAACTGCGTTATATGATAAAAGAAAAGTTCTGACCAAAATTCATCCAAATCAAAAGGGGTCGATTCCAACCATGGTCGATTTGACATAGAATGACACTTTTCACTTATTAATGAAATTATCTCAAATATTGTAAGGATATTTTGGCGATAGTTAGTTAGTTAAAATCCTTTTTACGGTCGGTATATAATCAACGTTGCTGGGGCCTCGATTACAGTATGCATAGTTTTTAAAAAAATAAACTGAAAAACGCAACGAGAAGTATAAAAAACTGTATACAAAATTCCGAATATCAAAGATGTTTTGACAAGTTCAGTTTGTCGAAGGATCATGTCATAATTCGAGATACAAATAAGGTTTTGAAATGCATGCTGTGCATATAAAAATTAATATAGGTGAAAGAAATGGACTTGACGTAAATCGCAACAAAAGCTAATGGTTGCTTTATTCCTTGCAATAACAATGTGTCAGATGTCTCTTCCCAGTCCCACAGTAAGATAGGTAGTTTCAAATTACACTTACAGGGGATAATAGAAATATACACCTCACAAAAGCAACCTTGTATATAAAATTACAACTTTTATTAATGTTATATATTTGCGAGCTTTTGACGGCGACTTCGTCGGCGCCCCTTTTTCTTAGGTGCTACATTTATTTTATCTTTGATAAAATAGGTGCTAGTTGATTTTTTTTTTCATATTTTTAGACGATCGAATCTTTTTTCGAATGAAGGATAATGTTCTTTTCTGTATCCCTGACAACGTGTATTAAAAATTTCATGATGATCAGTTGAATAGTTAAGCCGTGAAAGCGTATCAAACAAACATCCTCGCTGATTTTTGTCAGGCATTGAATTTTTTTTTGTTATTTTTTGAAGTGAAAACTTCTTTAGGCGCTTTGAACATTTTTGAGGATGCGATAAAATCATTGAACTCGCGACATTTTCATGTAATGTATTGTTTTAAAATAATTTAAAAAAAGAACAATTTTTCAGGTGGGATAAAATCATTGAACTCGCGACATTTTCATGTAATGTATTGTTTTAAAATAATTTTAAAAAAGAACAATTATTGAGGTGGGATAAAATCATCGCGACAGTCATGTAATGTAATGTAAGCATTGATCTAGATGATATTAATTTAAAATAATTTTGAAAAAAGAACAATAAGCAGACAACTACATATTAAAATAAACTTATTAGATATGACAATAAGAATCAATATGGTATACACCTCTGACCAATAATTTAGTTTCATAACAACATCAAACCTTTTTAATGGGTTGTCATTATGAAGTTCATGTTAAATAATTATGTTCTATTTAATTGTCATTGTGTTTCAGTGTCATATATTTTCTCTTGTTATTCTTGCGATCAATAATAATCGTATTTACCTAATTCGATAATGCCAAGGTATTTAAATATCATACAATTATTTTTGTGAAGCTACGTTTTTCACTTCTGACGTGCAGTCCTGCGACTGACATGTTTTTTTTTTTTTTTGGATAAAAAGGTAGTCTGTGCAATTTTCTGTATCCCTAAAACCGTGTATGGAATAGATGAGACGTGAAAGCGTATCAAACGGACAAACAAACTCACTTTCACATTTATATTATTAGGATACAAAAATGTTAAATTTATGTCAATAAAACAGAACCTACTATAGTTTCAAAGGTCCCTATCTGAATTTTCACAATTTCATTTGTGAAATATATCCCGAGAAATCCAAGGCTGGTGCTCTATTGCCGCGACAAAATAAATAAAATATACATAATAATTTACCGTTTACCACTAAAATATATAGGTATATATGCTCCGTGGCCACAAAACATATTATTACTTATTAATTTGAATAGTTGGACAAAAAAATACATTAAATTTTAATTTCAACATTGTAATTATTATTACATTTATAGTACATACGGTTTTTCTGAATATAACAACTTGAACGTTTTTCTTCTTCTAGTTGTAATTTTAAATTTAATGCAACAAATCAGTTTTTGAATTTGTGCAGTACCTAAATTATATTGTATGTATTTTATTTTCAAGGATTTTCCGGAATATTATTTATTTTTCAAAGATAAAAGTTTATTTGACAGAATATTACAGAAAATTAATTTCTTAAAATATTTTCGACATTGAAAATTTAGTGTCATTATATTCTTTACTGCCTCATCAAAAAATATTTGAACTTTTGTACACTTATTACCTACGATATCATTTTCGTAGCAAAGTCATTAGTATACATACAAAAAAAGATTTTGAAGAATTTCAAAACACATATATTTTTAAAAAAGGGCGAAGTTCACCATTTTCTGTGTTAATTTTGAAACATATTTTTGTTGAATCATTTTTGAATGTTAACCCAGAGGAGGTTTAAACAGAGGTTGAGGTCAGTTGAGGTCAATTCAAACAGACAATCATAAAATTTCTCTCCTCCCATGAAGAAGCTCCCATTGAATTCTAGGAAAATTCTATTGCATTTTGACTTCCATGGGATCGTGAAGTATTTTTAACGGCTCTTGACTCTCAAAGGATGCATTAAACCTGCCTGTGATCCACACTGGAAGGTTAATCCGTTTGCACTACTGGGAAATGGATTGCATTGCGCAGAGTATGGATGAGTAGAAACTTTATCCCGGGGATGCGGGAATTATGGAACAATCTCCCTTCTGCAGTGTTTCCACATAGCTAAATATGGGCTTCTTCAGCGCACCCCCTCCCGGCGTTCCTTGTGTCCTTAGCCTGATTAAGGCTGATGGTCGACTTAATGGTAGCCACCTACCATTAAGTCGACCATCAGCCTGTCTGACACACTTTAAATATTTAAAAAAATAAAATATATATTTATGTATTTTCTAAATGTTTCAACTGACATTTAGAAACGTTTTACCAGTTTCAACTGTTAAAACGAAAATAAATTGATGACCTGATTCTCCATACAAAACTTTTTGATCTTCTTTTAGTCTCACCGTCACAAAGAAGTTTCAATAATCGTGAGTATTGTTTAGTATCTAAATATAAAAAAAACATACCTTCATCATTGGCAGAGTCTTCGGCAGGCCTCAAACCGCATACACGACAAATTGCGTCTACCCACTTGGCCATGTCTGCTTCACAGTCTGCTTCTAAGTGATAAGTTCTTGATTGTGTTTGTATTGTGAACACTGAGCCTCTTAACTTTGGGTCTAATGTACCATTACCACGTTCCATATGCAACCCAGCGTCGACCTACAAAACAATAATATATTATAATACATAACAATTGTTATTTATAAGTAACATTACTAATAAGTGAACAGTGCTGTATTGTTTAAATTTGCCTAACACAACAATTTATCAACTTTTAGTTTCGTATTAACGGAAATGAAATATGAGTTCAATAAAAATTTTATAAAAAGTGTTCAAAGTGGCGTTTCACAGGAAGTCAGCATTTACCTAGTCATTCAAATTATTAAACTATATTATATTTCATGCTTAGTAAACTTAAAAAGAAACGTATTAAAATGTCTTTTGTTATGATCAAGTTACTCATGTTAATTTGTTGGATATAATTTACGTTTGAATTGTTACGCAACATATTTAAAAACCTAGCCATGCCCGCGACTTTGCACGCGCTGTAGTTCGTTTTTTTTAAATCCCACAAAAACATTTTTCCAGGATAAAAAGTATCCTATTTCCTTTTTTTTTCTTCCCAGTCTAATCTGCAATCGGCTACCTAGCCATAATCAGATGCGTTCAAAAGAGATAAAGGGGCTGCTAGAGACGTTCCATTAAACGTTTGCAATTAATGAGAACTGGTTATGTTCTGAGGCCTATGTCTAGGATTTTCCATCTCTTCAGGCGTGCCACGTCATTTTCTGTGTTCAGAAGGCTTTTGGCCTGGTCATTAAATTACTGTGTCTGTTCAGTCCATCCTTATAGCTTGCTAGTTTTTACTATCTCTTCTTTAACAGTAGGGACTTTCAAGTGCTCATGTATTACTGAGTTTTTTACAACCATGGCGGCGGCGCACATGAGATTGTTCTTAAAGCAATATTTTGAAATTTCTGAAGTATATCAACATTAGAATTACTTGCCGAGACCCATAGCTATCCCATTTCCTATATGTTAATCCAAATAGTAAACTAAGTGTGTGCCAAATTTCATCAAAATACGTTAAACCGTTTCTGAGATTAACGTGCACAAGCAGACAAAAATTCTAAAAACAATTTTCTTGACCTATAAAAGAATTTAAAAATTTTTTTTTCAAAATTTTAAAAAATTATATTTAATAAATCGAATATACTTCTTTACTTATATATGTCCATATTATAATTTGAAAGTGTTTCCCGCATCTGTCTTTGTCTTGACAGATTATGTAGATACAGTAAACTGGCCCCCTATTTCATTATCATCATTTTTCTGGATTGCCCTCATTGTGCAAGCAAATTTAATGACGTAATTACGTCATAAATCTCGCACGTGCACTCTCATGCTAATTTTTTAATTATATTTAACAACTTGTACATTAAACTCGTAAACTTTAGAGTCCAGCGTATGGTCTAAAATTTAAGTGAAATTATGTATAACACTAGTTTACAGTACATCTGTTAGCGAAGAAATTTTAGCTGTTGCTGACTACATATGATATGCTATTTTCAAAAATATAATTAGAATATTTTTATCAGCTCTAGTTTCTGAGTTTCAGCTATGTAGGTATAAAACAGAAAAAAACATATATTTACTAGTTAAGAAAAACTTTACTAAAAAAAAATTAATCATTGAGTTCTAAAAAACTTCGTTTTAAAGCTCTTCTGTGATGTGTAGACTTTGGAAAATGACGTATCAGAGACCAACAATAGTCAGACATCATATTCGTATCCTAGAAACCCTGATAGCGCTCTTCCATATATCTCTTCGCTCATATCTCCTAAATTTTCCGGAAACCTGTCCACGTGACTATGGAGGAAATGAAGTTTTATGTTCATATTGCACCCCATATTTTTTAATTGTAGCAGAAGGTCTTCTACAAGTTCAATATAAATTTCAGATTTTTTATTTCCAAAAAAATTCTGCATCACAGAGGCGAAAGCTGTCCAAGCCTTCAGTTCTGACTCAGTCATAGAATTTCTAAGTTGAGTATCTTTCGTAAGTTGTCTTATTTGTGGGCCATCAAAAATACCGGCTTTAATCTTTTCCATAGTGAGCTGAGGAAATTTTTGGCAAATGTAAGAAAAGCAGTTCCCATCTTTATCTAGTGATTTAACAAACTGTTTCATGATGCCCAGTTTTATATGTAATAGTGGAAGGATAATTTTGTCACGAGCTACTAATGAATTGTGGACTATATTTTGCTTTCCAGGCTCCATATTTTCTCTCAAGGGCCAGTTTTTTCTTACCCAATGCTCTTGTTTAGCTCTACTGTCCCAAAGACATATAAAACAGGGAAACTTAGTGTAACCACATATTCTCCGCATATATATATATAGCAGAAATGATCTGGATTGTTTAAATAACGTCGCCTTGAACTACTCATGACGCAAAAACTTCAGATACTAATCTTAACACAGTAACGCCTGTTATCGATAATATTATATACGCTTCAATGATAAAAATCAGAAACAAAGTAACTCGAGCTGCTCAAAAAATTTTGAGGGTAGATTTGACAAAAACAAGTCCTAAGTGAACATTATCAACCACAGAATTCGTGGCAACAGACAAAAAGTTAAATTTTGTAAACTAGTGTAATATATAGTGATATGACGGTATCTAAGCCCCTGTATTTAAACTTTAAAATTTAAAAGAAAAAAAATATTTTGAAGTTACTTTAGTGTATATTTTTATTTAATAAAAAAAAAATTAGCATATTTAAATTTAAAAATTTCTGTAAAACCGTGGTTCCGTTCACTTTTCCAAAAGAGTTGACATGTTGATATTATCTAAAAAATTATTTTGAGACTTTATCACTTGTATTTGAAACTTTATTTTTTTTTAATAAAAAACAGCTTTTTTATTAAATTTGACATGTACAAAAAATATATATAAAAAGTAAATAATATTTTTAAGTGATTAAATAAAAAATAGTTACATACCTGTTCGCATAAATCTAAATTGATAGTGCCCTTCAGCCGTCTACAGTTGCGGTCAGCGAAGTAGTCGAGCAAATACTGACCAGGAAGTTCGCCCGATTGTCGCAAAGCGAACCACCTCCTCCGCCATTTCTAATGATGCAAACAAATAACAACTTAGTATATATTTCTAACATAGCATACAATAATAACATTACCATTTAACCTACCCGATTATATTTAAACTTTTTACAAAGTATTGCAATACAATAAATTGTCAACAAAAGTGAACGCAAATATGCCAATGTTTAGAAGTACTTACCGTCCTCCAGATACGTTTTGAAGGTGGTGATTTAGTTAACCAGCCTTCGAATACAATGTTTTTAGACATAATTGATTATTTAACACTTAACAAAGAAACGTTAGACTAAATTTCAGTCGAAGAAGTGCACTTTTTCAACAAAAAACAATAAAACAATAGAAAAGAAAAATAGTAGTGGTGGATAGGGAAAACTTCGCTCACTTCACATAATAAACCACAGTCCATAATAATTTGACTACAGAGCCACAGACCTACCAATCATATACTCTGTGATAGTTATCAATGAGAAGCCACAGGCAAAGCTAATCTCAGATGGCGCCAGTATCGCTGGTGCTGTTGATCAGTGTTGCCAACGTAGGCGATTTTTCGCCATTTAGGCTACTCAGACCGAGAATCGGCGACGAAAAAATCTAAAAGGCGACTGGTCGCCTATTAGGCTACTCCAGGGACGAGTTATTTAAATTAGCCGAATCGCAAATAGGGATACGTTTTTAAGAAAAAAATTAATGTTAAAAAATTAACTACCTACTACTGACGACGAAGAAAATCTTGTTGATGCCTTATTATTGCTAGCAGAAGACGAATCAGAACCATTTTAATTTTTGTTTATTTTTTCTTTAAATTAGTTATTAAAATTGCTTTACCTTCTTTTAAGATACATTAAAGTAGGTATTTTAAAGTAGGCTTATGCCTATTTATCAATATATTATAAATAATTGATAAAAGCTACAT
Organism: Synanthedon andrenaeformis; assembly: GCA_936446665.2. Taxonomy (NCBI): domain Eukaryota; kingdom Metazoa; phylum Arthropoda; class Insecta; order Lepidoptera; family Sesiidae; genus Synanthedon; species Synanthedon andrenaeformis. The sequence continues at coordinate 13,015,336 of OW387776.2, read as the reverse complement.
TTTATTTTATTCATATCTGTAGTTTGGCGTTTGGGCTACTTTAGGCTACTGCAACTGAAATTCGGCTACATTAGGCTACTTTAAGCATGAGAAACGGCGACTTTAGGCCAAGCGCTGTTGGCAACAGTGCTGTTGATAGATTTTATACGTAATTTTATATATACTTTGAGGTTATAATTTTTTCGTGGGAAATCTAAATAAATAAACAATAAAATGTTTTCATTAATGACTGTGGCCGATTTACAAGCAGAATTAAAGAAAAGGAATGGCTCCCCCTTAGGAGGAAAAAAATTGGATATTTTTGCAATCAATTTATTATCATCGCTATGCGTTTGTTTACGTTTAATAAATATGTTTTATCTTATTTCAGGCTAGAATCATATGAAAAAAGCTGGAGTTACCAATGTAAGTTGTGCTGAAACTGGAGAGCGAAGACACGATACTAACTCCTACTGATGAAAAATAAGATACTTATATTTTTTTTTAATCAGTATTTTAATTATTTTAAAAATTACATTGTTTCCAATTACATGATATAAATTGCTATAATTGTATAAATATATCTATACAAACAATAAAAAAGGCAATATATGACCTATTTTCTAATAATTAAATATTGGTTTGGAGAATCTGATATTTTTCATACTTATTACTATTTTTACAAATCCACCACTTAAAAGAGTATAATTAGAAGATGAAAGGAACCCGTATGTAGTGTCTTTAGTTTTTTAAGATAGGTACAATAATAATTGTTAAAATTACATTTGGGTACAATTTGATTATGTTTATAAATTCAAATCAAAAATATTTATTTATCATAACAATCCTGAGAAGAAACCCCGAAAGAAACTTAGGATACAATTCTTTTTGTCATAAAAAAAAAACAATAAAAGTATTTACAGATTTATAAATCTATACTCCTATATATTTGGTATGTCTGCCTGTTGCTAATACTTCATTTTTGTCTTTATTTCGAACTTCCACTTCAAGGAATGCTATTTTCTTTCCAGTTTTTCGTGTTATTGCCTCAATTTCTATGTTGTCTCCCTCCCTGGCGGCTGACATATAACTGAAAGTATGTTTATAATTTATATATTACACATTTCATGCCAAAACTCTAATTAAAACGTCTAACAAAATAGCCTTAGGGGAAGGGAGGGCAAGATGGAAGGTTTAATTTAATGACATAATAATACCAAAATGATCAAATATAAATCTTTTATTTTAATCAGTCATGAAAGGCAACCTATTAAACTACAAAACTTTTTAACTAAAAACAATTACTATTTAGTAAATCAGTTGATATGACTCATAAGGAAAAGCTATGGAAAATTCCATCTTGCCCTTACCCTGAAGGCAAAACGGAAAGCTTGAACGGGCAAGATGAAATGTTTGAGATAATCTTACAGTTCACAGTTGGCACACAGGAAACAACCATTTTCAGTATTGGTGCACAACTCATGTGCCCAACCATGACAAGATGAGCATTCCAACCAGTCTTCTGTGGGTGGATCGATGTATTTTTCACAGTAAAACAGGCAAAATACATCTTCTTGATTAGCTTTCTCTTGATTTTGTGATATCTTCTCGTCTTTTTTTGTCTGTTTTCCCTTTGCTTTAAAATCCTTTTTTTGTTCATATTTATTTATTTTTCCTTTAATGGTTTTCTCTAAGTCTAATTTTGGTTTCTTTTTTGTTTCATTCTTCTTTTCAATTATTGATTTCAATGGCGAACTAGTAAGGATCTCAGATTTTTGACTCCTGACTTTCTTTGACTATTTTTTATTGATGGTGTAACTTTAGATGATGACGATGATGAGAGATGATGTATGATGTAGAAGGTTGTGCGAAAGCGTCAATAGCTGCACTTATTGTTGTAGTTTTAGCTTCATCCATCGCCATCTGCATTGTTTGCTCACTCCAAGACCCTTTAGTCTGTCCACTGGTTTTCGAGTTTTCGAGTAATACACAAACCAACACAACATTTTATATATATATATAGATAGCTTTTGCCTGTGACTTCGTCCACACATCTTTATTTATTCAAACTTTTAGTGACATACTAGTTGGGATACATTTTTCCTTTGCATTGGTGAAAACGGTGTCAAATCAAAATGGATGGTTTAGAAGTAAGTAGTTAGCAGACAGTTTCAGCGACTTAGTTAAAAAAAAAATCTAATCTCTATTATCTTTTATATTTATAAGTTTAAAAATGTTAAGCTGGTTTGTGTACACTTCAAAAAGTCGAGAATGGGGAATATTTTTATAAATAAAAACTGTACCACGTGCGAAGCCGGGTACAAGTAGTAACTATCTAACTAACCAATCCTACTTAGTGCGTAAGAACTACCAGAGTTGAATAACTAATATTATATTGGCGAATGTCCAAACTATAATTTCTCCTATAGCGTTTTCTTAATTAGGTACTAAGTACTACTATCAATGAAAGAATAACATTGCATTATGTAACCAGTCACTTGTTATTTTATGACAATTTACAGATAGCTACCTCACACTGAGATTAATTGAGACACCTCTTGTATCTATATGATCATTTGCAGTCAATGCATAGGTGGACACAGCATCAACTAGATGAGCAATGAAACCTCCGTGGAGTGTTCCTCTTTGGTTGAGATGCTCGGGTCCCACTTGAAACTCTGTGACCATCCGTCCATTATCGCAGCAAACCACTTTTAACTAAAAAAAAAACATGTGACATTATCACTAAGAACATTATTTGGAACAGAATAATTATCACATTAAAAGATAACCTTTCGAAGATTGTGATCAAAACAACGTGTAGTGGAGACAGCTTTTGCAAATAATTCGGCAACTTTGGCTCCTTTACTAGACATCTTTATGGCAATTAAATTATGGCGTTTTAAAATTACAATAACCATTAACCAAAACCATAACGTTTCATAATATAATATTTGGATTAATATAATATTGTTACATAAATATTTTCGTAAGTCGTACAGCTGACAGTTCGCAATGTTGTTGTTGGTTCAATCCATAGAATAAGTCGGTGTTCGTGGACAGTCCACTTAAAAACACTGATTTAATTATACTAGTCTGTGCTTAATCTGTTAGGTTTCGCCGTGGCATCGAAGCAGCGAACTTGAATACATTGAAACAGTCCTTTCCTTTGAGACTATTGTAGTTACCGTCAATTATCGACGCCAAAATATGACAAATATTATAAATTACACACATAAAAAGCAAGTAAACCTTCAAATTATCAGCGCTTAATAGTTATTTGTTCAACAAAAGAGCAAAATTGTTTTTTGCTGCGAGTGCAATCACAAACTAGCGAAGTAGTTTAGAATTCTAATATAGACTACTGAGCGCAGTGAGTAATTTAAAGTCACGAGACATTTAAAAAATTTGCTCTCGTGTTAAACATACAACTTTTCACCTCAACAGCGAGAAAAGCGTTACTAGGTCATCTGTAGGTAAGAAAATCAATTAACATAATTTTAATTTTGTTTATTATAGTCAACTAGTGTGAGTTCACTGCACAGACCACGTTGAGTGGTGTGTGCAAATCAAAGAGTAATATAATATATAGTGCAAATCTTAGATGTTATAAACTGAAATGGTCGTATTATTTATTTGCGTATTAGGTAAAAAAAAGCTTTATTCAGCAGAAATTTGTTCTCTCAACTCTTTTGGAGTTAGTTAGACAACACTATTCGGCTAAGGCTGGACACACCAATTTTTCTTTAAGTATATTTTATCAATACTGTTCAATTGACATAATGCTGAAAAAAGTTTGATTTCCGCCTTTTTTTTATAAGTTTATATATTTTTTAGATGTTGCGTTTTAAAATTGCACTGGTTGACATTTTTATGAAAACCAAAAATTATATTTTTAAGGAAATTATATTAATGTTTACTATTATTTATTTTAAATATTAGGAATTTAAAATACGAATACAATTTACATACTTAAATTTTATCCCTGTGAGTTAAATCGCTAGGCCATAATGAATTTTGGAACGAACCATTTCTTTTTTTTTGCACTGAATGATTCCATAAGGTGGTGTTCAAATTTCGAAACATGCTCGCAGCAAAAATCGATTTTTCTGCCAGTTTTTAGGCACCTTTTCAGGTGAAAAATGATTGTAATTGCTAGCATGTCACGGTCGATATTAGGATGCATCTTTTACTTACGCCATTTTATAAATAAGTTTGTAAAAGTTCGATCGTTGGTCAACATTTGACATTAGATATAGATACACAGTTTATGGCTGATAAGCGGGAATGTTTCATGCAAGAGACAACAATCATTTGTTGTGTAATAAAATTTAATTCTTTTTTATGTATATAATGTTATATTATATTTATAATATTACATATGTAAAGAGTTAACAATGAATAGAAGTCGGTATTCATAACACAAATTATTCTACTTAGTTAAGATCTTAAGAGGGGACGCGGGTACAGCAGAATTTGAAAAATAGGTATTTGAAGAAACTATTGTCATCGCGCTGCGCCCGAACGACAAGCTGTCTATGTGTGTGTGAATAGTTTGTGTTTGTGTGCGTAGCGTATGGATCACACCTTTCGCCCGCGCGCCGCGACATATCGGCGTTTCGTTTTCATATTTCAACTTACGCATATTAGTTTGTTGATGAACTTGATTACTTGCTTTACTGTTTGGACTCGGCTTGTGAATCGGATTTTGAGTAATTATTTTCACTATTAGAGAAAAATCGTAGTGTAACGGTTCAGCCTTATAGGATTTATTATAGTTTTAATTCAATAATATATTGCAATGTATTGTGACGGATGGAAGGAAGTAATATTGTAATATAATTGTACTTTTTCATAGGAAGCCATTAGTGCATCATTATCCAAATATTTAGTTCTTAATCAAACAACATCGTTTGATATAGTCTAAGATCCAGCCGTAAGAATGCGTACCATTCAAGTAGTCAATAAAAATCATTTTTTATGTACAATTATAAAAGGGGCAATATGTTTTGGGCAAGGTGCCTATTAAAATTTGCCCGGTAATATTATATGACCCTAAACTCCAAGCGTGGAATCAGAGAGACAATAGCTACGTGCACATGTTTGTCCGGCACTGGTATATGACCCTCAACTCCAAGCATGGAATCAGAGAGACAATAGTGTAACGGATCGATACTTGCGAGTGAAATTAGAATAAAATAATTAAATAGGTAAACTATATGACTCAGGGGTTTAAACGGAGAAGTGGATAAAGATGGTTGTCCTTTGATAACAGTAGTTGCAGATGGTTCTTGGGCAAAACGATCATACAAAAGTGGATTTAGCTCTGCGTCTGGCGCTGGGTGCATTGTTGGACTGCGAACTAAGAAGGTATTATTTCTTGGCATTCGAAATTCATACTGCTGTGTATGTGCAAGAAGTCAAAAGTTGAACGTAGATGTTCCTGAACACAGATGTTTCAAAAACTGGCGTGATAGTGTTAATGCTATGGAAGCTGACATAATAGCAGAAGGTTTCGCAAAAAGTATACAAATGCACGGACTAAAATATAACAGACTCGTTGGCGATGGGGATTCCAGCATAATGAAAAAGTTGATAGTGAATAAACCTTATGGTCCCAATTTTATTATAACAAAAATTGAATGTAAAAATCATTTGCTGCGCAACTTCTGCAACAAAATAAAAGCACTGGGAAAAAAGACAAATAACCACAAAGGCTTCGTACCAGTGCGGCTACGAAAAAAGGTAGAAGAAAACGTATTGCGTTTGAGAAAGGCGGTAGTTGGAGCAGTAAATTACAGAAAATCACAAGATATTGATCAAAATGAAAAAATAATAAATCTAAAAAAGGACATAAAAAATGCAGCAAATCATGTATTTGGAGACCATAGCAATTGCGACGCTTACTTTTGTGATCCGGAGAAATATAAAAAGGAAAAAAAATAGTTGTTGATTTGCAAAACAACGGATTGTGGTTACTCTATGAGTTTGGTGGCAAATGCTGAAAGTCTTTTGCTTGATTTAACAAATAACACAGTGGAACAATTTAATAATGTCATTGCGAAATTTATTGGGGGGAAACGTGTCAATAACACAACCAGAGGATCGTATCAAGCACGATGATTTGGTGCGGTCAAATCATGGAACACGGACATGGGTATTCATTCCAAACTATCAAAAAAAATTCAAGGCTGCAGCCCTGGACAATATAAAAAAAATTCATAGAACGAAAAAGAAAAAAAAATATTTTATTCGCCGAAGACACGGGGCCAAGCAAAAAACGCAAAGTTACTGGACCTGATGATGAAGATGGTCGTCTACAATTGGAGCCTGATATGCCACCAGAAATATTTAATCAAAAGAAAAGTATATTTCTTTCTGAATTAAATTTATCGAAGGCAAAAGCTGAAGAGCTTCAACGTTCTACAATTGGCCAGAGTGATAATGAATTGTAGGCTATAGAGAAGCGCAAGCGTATCACTGCGTCAAATTTTGGGAAAGTCTGCAAGTTACGAAGAAAAACCTCAGTTGCGGGATTATTAAAATCATTATTGTACTCCCAATTCAAAGGTACACCTGCTACTAACTATGGCAAGGAGAAGGAAGACGAAGCGATACGTCAATTTTCGGAAGAAACTGGACTGGGGGTTGTCAAATGTGGGTTATTTGTAGACAGAAAGAAATGTTTCTTAGCTGCAAGTCCTTATGGATTAATAAATGATGATTCCATTGTGGAAATAAAATTCCCTTATAAAATCCAAGAAATTACTCCAAAAGAAGGGATAGAAAATAAAAAAATTGACTACTGTACCTACACTTGAGAACAATATTTTACAATTGAAAAGAAATCACAATTACTTTTATCAGGTCCAAGGACAATTGCATATTACACAAAGAAAATTCTGTTATTTTATTTTGTGGAGCCCTAAGGGATTTCTTTATGAAAAAATTGAAAAAGATGACGAGTTTTGGCGAAAACTTGAACCAAAATTGGATTATTTTTTTAATGAATGCCTGCTACCCGAAAAAATTGACGGTCGTATTCCCAGAAATTTACCTGTACGGGAAAGAGTAGAAATGACAGAATAAATAAATTATTTGGAAAATGAACTATTTTATTTTAGTAATAAATATTTACATTATCGGATCGTGACATGAACAATCACAGTATCACACGAAATCTTTACTTCGCGTCAGTGATGGAAAAAGCTGTGATTGTCAATTCACGGTCGGTTCCGCCTAGCTCGGCATCAGTAGGTAAATATGCGCCCTTATATTTGTCTGTACATTGATACTTCACTTTCCTATTAAGTATATCTGAGCTACAAGAAACAACTACTAAGATAAAAACTGATAAATGCACCTTATACGCAACTGTTTAATAAATATCGATATCGATAAACAACTCTAGTATCGATAACATTATCGATAAATACCACTTCCTTAGTTATATACGTATTAGTCTGAATACCCCTCACCTCCAACGTTCCCCCGTATTGTGCGATAGGGACAAATGCAGCTCAGACCGATTATACCTACAAAATTTTTGACTAAATCGAGGTTTCGTATTCCCGTTTTCTCCTCCAAAAATTGAGCCTATCGAATAATTTTTACACAAATATTTTCAAGAAGAACGAATCTATGCCCCTGTTATTTTTTTTAACTTAAAAATCTTTTAAATTTGTTTTATAGTCGTTTGATTAGGGTGACATAAAAGGACAATTTTTTACGATTTTTGAGAAGTCATATTTTCTTATGTAATTAGTTGGTGGAAAAAAAGAAATAATAGGGGCATAGCTTTAGCAGACCTAGATTTTATGACAAAAAATTTTTGCTCTAGAAGGATTATCCAGTGAGAAAACAGGGGATTACATTTGTATGGAAAAAACGCTGGTAGCGTCCCCTGTTAACAATTCGAGATAATTTAATATAATTTATTTCTCAGTGTAAAGGGTTAGGTAGTAAAACGGATATCAACCTTTTCATTAATCCTTTAATATTGTAAAGCTGTAAGTTTATTGCAAGGGACAATACAATGAAACTTCAGATCATATAGAAATATGTTTTAATTATAAAGAACAACAAGTTCTGTTGTAACAAAATGAATTCTTATTCTAAATCAACAAAATATTTTTCTCATAGTTATCTTTATAATTCGAAACTTTAATGTCAATAAATCTCTCTCCTACTACAGCCATTTTCTTATATCTAGTAATCTTTGGTTTATACGTAAAAGTGGGATAGACAGAAATATTGCTTGTGATTATTAATCCTGTGGCTTGTCGTCCATTAAAAAATCCCACAATACTTATCTTAATGTTATTAATTAAAAAAAAAAATCTAAGAGACATTTTTTTAACCCTATTTTAGTATCACACACTAATCATTGCAAAAATTCACTTAATACTATATTTATGCACCTATTCGAAATTATCTTATTTCTTTAATTGAAATATTAGTAGTTACTGAAAAAGTATAAGGCTAAGGAAACACTACAAAGAACCTTGCTAAGGTTTGGTCCCATCTCGTCAGAGTTTCAAATCGTCAGAGTTTCAACTCGTCAGAGTACAATCATACATAAATTATATTCAAATTTTATTAAAGTGAATTAATTAAAATAATACAATTTTAAAACTAATAACTACAACATTTCCCTTACAAAAACACCTACTCATGGCGATAAAAAGAAAATTTTACTTGTTATACATTTTTTGTTCTTTGTAAATTAAATAAATAAATAACAGGTTGCTCTTATAAATAAACTACACCCAGAGCTTAATGAAAGATAAACAGGGCTTAAATGCTGTTATTAAAAATTATAAACTAATTCCCGACATTCTGTTGAGACCATTCCATTGAGCCCAACAAGCTACATCTGCTGTAAGTTGCTGAAGAGTTGGGTATTTCGCAGACTACTTGATGCTGAAGAATCAAGTCAACGTTACCATGTCATGGACATACCACCAAGTAACAGTACACCAAAGTGTGAGATCAAGTTAGTGAGATCCCTTCTTCAACTAGCAAATGAGCTGATGATCTTCAAACAGCTGAACAAATCTTCATAAATTATATGAAAACTACTTCGAGCTAATTAGATTTCAAACAAAAAAAAACTATCAAATTTGGTCTATCCGTTTGGGTTATTTTTATTTTAAAATTGATTTATTGTAATTAATTCAATAAAATTTGAATTATAATTTGTTTGATTGTACTCTGACGAGTTGAAACTGACGAGTTGAAACTGACGATTTGAAACTCAAAGTCTGACGAGTTGAAACTCTGACGAGATGGGACCAAACCCTTGCTAAGTGCTAAGAGCCCACTTAGTAAGAGAGCCGCCTAGCGAACTAACGTTCGTTAGGCGTGGTAAAGTGGTTCTAAAAGATTGACATAATTGTTCTGTTATCTTCATAGGGCGCCGCGAAAGTGTCTACTACCTAGGTTAGCACGTATAGTTTGGACTTAGCCTTATACAACAATATTTGTATTACTACCAATTAGTTGAACTTGTTAAAAATAGTTATACTTTTTTGGTATAATTTGTCTCATCACAAACCACCGTATCACAGTTCGTATATTTAAAACACTATTAGGACCCGTAGTTTTGTATATCACACACATCAAACTCGCGATATGAGGTAGACGGACATAGCTTATCAATCGAGTGAACATAACTGGAATATAACTTTAAACTTAAATCTATAATAAAATGAAAAGTAACAATTAAAACAAGAAAATAAAAAAATGACAAGTGAAAATAGGAGGCCCTCTTAAAGGAAATGGAGCTGATTATTTAATGCGTAGTGAGGCTGGGTGTGGAGGCTGTTCGCGGCCAAGAAGGCCAGCTTGTGGGCGTACTGGCACACGGACGGCACTCGAATCTGGGACGAAGAGTTGAAGTAGTTGTGCGTCAGCTTGTATGTCAACCGCTGGATCTGAAAGTAAACCAAATCACAACTTTAGATATATACAACACTCGCTAAGTGGAACTCATTTGCAAACGAGCGAAGGAAGGAAGCGAGGAACGCGTAAGCGCCGTAATTTCTAAAACCTATTCACCCTAAAAGTTGCATTAAAATTGTGTTTTAAATGTGGTATATTTCAAGTTTTTTTTAATTTTTTCATTTTTATTTTATTTTATTCAAATATCTTTTAAATTAATACTTTTTTTACTAGTTTGTATAGTAACGAACCTAGTTAACGACGATGCAATGAAATTTGTTGTTTTTGATAGGTATACTGAATTTTTTTAGAACTTGTCGACAATGTAAATTCATATAATTCTTAACTCAAATCACAACAAAATATTCATTAAAACTAAATAATTTCACTAAAAACTTAAATTCTATTTGCGGTTGACGTATGCACGTCAAATTTAATGACATCTTTTGTCTCTTTGACATATCTCTTGTCTCTGAAAGTCATTGGTGTTACGAACTTAATTTCAAGAAATTAAATTACTAATATTTTTCCAAATCAAATATTTATATTGTATTGAAAAATGTGATATATTTAAGCCCTTAAGCATACCTTTAAGCTAAGTTAGAAAATTGTGCGTTTATGGTTAACTTATGGAGGGTAGAGGCATGGACCTAATATAATAAGCAGGACTGAGTACCGCAGCTAAAAAGCGAGTCGAGCAGGATATGTAGATGATATGTAGTAGAGGCTGTGTGGCCCGTTGTAATTTTCGCATTGTTCATTTTATTGCTTAAAATAGTTTTGCACCAATTGTACATAATCATACATAATCCAATTGTACACATTATATGTTATCATACACATAATGTGTAACCCATGTGATAAATGAGGAAGGGAAGATGAGAAATTTAGAAGGGCTGATTGACAGGGTTACAGTGTTAACAAAGCAATTTATTATAAACGTTGGTGAAATTTCAGACTCATAGTTCGTACAATTCAAATAATGAAATTTAATAGTTAATTTTTTTCAATTAAAAGTTTCAATAGTTCCCATCATTAGTTTTCTTAATCCAACCATAGATAATGCTAATATAGCGGATTTTTTACATTATCGACAAATTCTAAAAAAAATCAGTATACATCGCTAGTAAGACAAGAAAGTCTTAGTAAGTCCCCTTGGTGATGCCTGTGTCCTTAGGCGACGGTAACCACCTACCATCAAGTGAGCCGCAAGCCTGTCTGCCACCTATATACCTATTATATAAAAAAAAAAACAAACTTACTTTGTCCGGTTCTAGCTCGGTAGTGTCTTCTATAACAGTGTATGAGGTTGGCGCTGCAGTGTCTTTGTGTACTTGCTGCGACACCAAGTAAAAATCGTATCTGTAAAAATGAAAAGATAATTGATATATTCTGTCGCCACGAGGATAAGCCAAGGTTAAGAAAGAGTAGAATACCTTTCGGGCAGCGTGATAACGTCGTCGACGATGGTGCCGAGGGGCGGGTTCTCGACGCGGTGCCCGCACTCCACGAAGAGGCGCGTGTTGTTGCGCCTCGACACGATGATGAAGGCCATCTTGGGTGGCTCGTTGCCGCCGTACAGCTCCGACAATGTTGTCTTTATTTTATCCAGCTGCCGAACAATATTAACAAATATTAAATTTAACTAGTAAAGTAAAAAGTACTCCCAAGTGGGCACAGTATCAATAGGCTATCGTCTAATGAACGGCTCAAGTTTACTTGAACAATACGAATGTGGGCGTCCAGGTGTGTTGTGCGATGACAACATTTGCTAAAGACCATAGTGGTCATTATCAATAAGATAAGGATGACAGTCAGTTATCCTTATTTTAGGCCGCTGAACCCATATGTAATTTAAATTATTCCGAAGTTTTATTTTATTACTAGCTGGTGCCCGCAACTTCGTCCGCGTTGAAAAAGAAAATATATGAGTAATTACTGTACCCGTGCGCCGTACACCGCCATCTGTTAGATTTTTGTGGAACTACAGATAATAAAAAAGTAGCCTATCCTGAGTCCCGTACGTCCAAATGTTTATCTACCAAGTTTCATGAAAATCAGTTAATTCGTTAGAGTTATCGAGGAACATACATACATACATACTTACATACAGAAAAAAATCTATAAATCGTCAATTTAGTTTCAGTATCAAGTATAGAGCCTATAAATACGATATCTCTGAAAACAAAGTAACTTACTTCATGACCGACCCTTACAGATTATTATTAGTATTGATGAATGAATTGCTGTAACCGTTATTTGTAACGTTCTTACGTTAGTATGTGATTTTCATGAATTTATGATTCTATTGACTGTTATTTGTATTTTATTTTGTTCGAATCTTAAATTATGGATTTGAGATGTCCACACGCAGCTTATGAAAAGAAATGCAATCACCTCGTGGACGTATGGTATCTGACCGTCGCCGACGCCGTCGCGGTAGAAGAATATGCGCGAGGGCAGAAAGCCGTTCACTTCCTTGTACCGCTTGAGGGCGTTCGTAATGTTCAAGCTCATTTGCGAGCTCAGTTCCTCGCCCGACGTGAACGCGTTCACCAAGGAGAAGTACTGCGTCATCTGATCGTCGAGCGACGCGATGAACGCGCCGAAACTCCTCTCCTTGAGGTGAGTGTCGCGGCACACGTCGTAGCCGATCACCATCAGGCCCTTTATCGGTATTGCGATCCGCCAGGGCGCGCCGCCCAGCTTGCAGTTGATCTGGATGGCCACCTTGGTCGCTATGGACTTCGCTTTCTTGTTCTTCATGCTGGGTGCGCATATCACTTGAGTGGGCACCGGCCGCTCCACTGTGCACTTCTTCTTGATGGCGTTATACCTGCACAAAATAATAGAAAAATATCAACACTTCAATGTTGTAGTGGATTGCAAACTTTTTTTTATAAAATTCGCCATTTCGTTTGTTATTAATATTAAAATATCGTTCAGGTCTCATTTTTCCCGATGCGATGTGGTGATCAAGTGTGTTCACCCGATGAAAACCAAGCATTACCGAGAATATCGGAAATTTAAATAAAAAGATGAACGAAACCACGGGACATATCATGTTATGGTAATGGCATCTGTTAATGGTAAATAAGTCTAATAAGTGATTAGGGTGCGATTTCACAATACTCTGCTGGTTATTTGACAGCGCTGTTAAGTCATTTAACGGACTGTTACAGATTGCAAGTGTCCTACCACGCTCCATCGAATGTTAAATGCCTCTAATCGAATGTTAAACTTTAACAGCTACTCTAGAGGTCCATTAAATCTTTAACAAGAGTGTTAGTCCATCATATTGATATTATTTTTTAAGTTGTGTGATGAAAACCGTTTTTGTAAACCGAATAAATATAAAATAAAACAAACTTGCACAATATGTACACGACGTAGGTAGGTACTAAAAATTTTAAAGAACAGCGTTATTATTTTGAAGAATATGACGAAGGTTTCTATTGTGATTTTAATAAATTATTTATTTATTTATTTGAAAAGGCTTCCAACTAAAGACAATAGACATACTTAATCACAATTTACAACACTCACAGAAAGGAACATCACAAGTATGAATTTAAATTATAGGAAAGCACAACATTATTTGAGATTAATTAAATTATAAATGAATCAAATTATGGTGATTTTATTCTATTATTTTTAGATACTTAAATACAAAATGTTAAAATAGGTAAAATCAACTATTTGACATTTGAAGTTTCAACCAGCAAAACGAAATGTAACACAATTTCTATTGAATACAAAATATTAAAATGTGTTTTTAATCAGTTTTATACGACTTAAGTGAAGAGATGCTTGTGTCCGGTATAATAACATTACAAATAATGACATTTTCATTTGGACGTTTTAAAATAGGGTTGAATTGTTTGCGAGTCATTCAATCAATCGTCGATTTACAAACGCTCTGTTAAATTTGCGTCGTAGGACATACAAAGTTAACAGAGATGTTATAGTGCCGATGTTTATTTTAATCCTACATCACCTAATGTCTGATTTAGCAAATAACTAATAGAGTATGGTGAAATCGCGCCTAATTCTTCTACTACTAAGGACAATACGTTTACAAATTTCTAACAACTTTTACAGTTTTTTTTTTGTTATTGCACAATGACAAAGTTGACAATTACCTGTCAGACATCTGGCGGGCGAGAACACACATTATGAATGCGGGGTTACGGCTGTCGATTATTTCATCCAAAATAATGGCATAGTCACTTTGGCTGTCCCGCTGAATTGCAACTGATAACAATTATTTCAACTAATTAGTTCAGATAAGTATGCGTTGTATACAATGTAACAAATGGCTCATTTCAAGACCAGAAAAAAATAAGCTATACACTGAATTTGTTTGACAATTTGACAAAAGAGTTTGATATATTTTGTCTTTTATTTTTAATTGTATATTTATGTTTCATGCTTTATAAAAATAACTTTTAGAATAATTTTATGAATACTTAATATCGATAACATCACAGCACTACACTAGGCCTTTACGCCAACATTCTAAAAAAATTCCCTGTACCAACAGTACTCAAAACAACAATGGTTACTATTTTGCTTCTTCTAGTTTATTCAGTATTCTGAGGTTATGAATTCTAGTTACCTATTTCAGGTTGGGGCATTTTAAAGCCGACGCCGCTGGCGGTCTTCATGATGAGTTTCACGAATTTTTTCGTGTCACGTAGTTGCTTTTGCGGTGTCACTACCACCCACGAGGTCAGGTTGGCGATCTTCAGCAACGGTTTCGACCTAAAACGCATTTATTGTTTAATACTAACAATCTTCAATTTTTTAATTCAATTAATTAAAAAACTATATCTATGTTCCTATCTATCTATCTATAATCGTTTATCCTGCGTTATTCATCAACGCAAAGCCTATAGATGCATTTTATGATGTAAACATTCACTAAAGAAGGATTTTTGGAAATGCAACCAAAGGAGTAAAATGAAGGATGAACCGGTCATATTTAAAGTTAGAAACATGATATTTCAAATATAAGCTTCTGGCTAGAAATAAATAAGCATGTATTTCAACGTTTTTAAAAATCTCTCCCTAAGAGAGTGAAACAGGGGTTGAAAGTTTATACCGGGAGTCCGTCATTTTTGAAGTATGTAAGAATGAAATGTAATATTAAAGCTTCTCAGCAAAAATAAATACATATTGATAAATAAATACGCATTTTGTCATTTTTGTAAATTTAACCCGAAACATTAGTATGATATTATACGTATAAATAGTATACGTAATAGTATAGTGAAGCGGAGCCGGGTTCAACTAGTAGGCAATAGAATTAGATGCTGATGAAAATATTGCTAAAAAACCAGATGAATTTGCTTAGTTAATATAGTACTACAAGGACGCGAATGTTGGTCAAGTGTTTTAGGTGTTAACTGACTCAAGGGTTCCATGTTCGATTTCTAGAAAGGTGATCACAGTGAACAATAGGAACAAATTGATACCCACCGCATATTTATTTTCCACCCGTCGTCGCCGGCTGGATACTTCAAGCCGTTGCCTTGAATTATCATTTCGGGGGGCAGTTGACGACCCTTGATTTTCACCAGCTGATCCGACAACTTCATGTCCCACGTACGAAATTCCTGTTGTAACGTAATAAAATAGTTTACTGGGACTGATCATTTATAGTGTGATTTTATAAAAGTGATTTACGATAGCAGACGAAAGCAGTGAAGAGAAATATTATTCTAAATTGCTAATATGGCGGACTATATAAATGACTATGAGGCTGCGGTTACGAAACGAGCAGAGCGAGTCCGCCGTTTTCAAAACCGCCAATCCTAAGGCCAGGATATTCGAGGGCAGGCATTTAACGCTTCCTAACCCCGCGCGTACCGGGGTCGATAAAAACTATATTAATACTGCCTACAACAAACACGAATTACGAATGCGGCAGTAGCAGGATTAAAAAAAACATACTTATAATATGTTTAATAAAAAAAGTTATTAAAATTTAAATTATAAACTAATTAGCCTTATGTTCGGTCGGTGCATGAGGTGATTGGTCATTGCATTTTCATTACGACTCGAAAAAAATTGCCTTTGCCTTTTCGGAATATTTTACTATCGGAATATTTTTTAATCGTTGTAAATATTACGTTCGGAAACGTGAGATCTTCGAGGTAATATATTAAATTATAACTGAATCAAAAAATAAGTTGATTTCGAATATTCTAGCCTTACGTTCCATACATTTGTTTGATCGCTGTAGTCCGCCCCGCTCCGCCGGTTCCGCGATCGAAGCCCGAGTCACACACGAGCTGTCCAAAGTA
This sequence comes from Synanthedon andrenaeformis, assembly GCA_936446665.2. Taxonomy (NCBI): domain Eukaryota; kingdom Metazoa; phylum Arthropoda; class Insecta; order Lepidoptera; family Sesiidae; genus Synanthedon; species Synanthedon andrenaeformis. The sequence goes on along the minus strand of OW387776.2, from coordinate 12,999,107 downwards.
AAATAAGTTACCTCCACTACTTCCTCGTTGGTGTTCATCTGCGTGTTCAAGTCTAACAGTTTCTTGATGCGCGTATCGGGGTCGACCTTGGTGTGAGCGGAGAGCGCGCGCATTAATTGAAAATTATTGCGCATTTTGTCCGAGAAGCCAGTCATGCGACACAGCTCCGGTACGAGGTACACCAGCTCCGACATCCCGGCGTGGACGTGGCGTGTCTTCGACCGCGAGACCAGCAGCGGTTGGTTCTCATCGCGGATGGTCACGTTGTATTTCTACAATACATGAGCATTATCATCAGAGTTTTCAGTGTGTTGTTTAAATCTTGCGTTTTTTTCTACTTCAAAAATAGAAATTTCAACTTAATAAGGCCATTTTATTTTAATTTGGTTCCAAATTGTTTTCTTGATTTGTAATAATTCAATCGCTGCGCATTATCCACGATTCACAAATTTTATGAAGATATTCATAAGATATTTATTAGAAGAAAGATACATTTACCATTGGAGTGGGAAAATAAAATAGTGCTATACCTACAATGCTAACAATATTAAAAGAAAAGGCAGCCTGCCTTGAAGATTAATCTACTGGGCTAAAAGCTCCTACAGGAAAAGGTAGACATTCAAGTTCATAGTACTTCCTAAATATTTAGGAAAAAAGCTTCAAGTTTACCTTCTTGTAGTAGTCAATGTACGAGACATCGATGTAGCGCATTTTGAATGTATGTGTGGGTTTCTCGTTCCACGCCACGTCGTCTACTGTGTAAGTCTTCATGTTGTAGTCGGTCATTACAACCCGACCTATAAAAAAGTTATTTATGAGAAAACACAAGTTACGAAACAATGCGATACAAGGGATACAAGACGACATAAATAATAGCGGTGACTTTTATAGCTTTAATTGTAAAAAAAAACCCCTACATTTGCCAAACAAATGCAGGTGAATTACTGCAGATGCAATTAGAGTTATTAAGTATGAAAACTGGAGTGTAGACACAAAGACTATATTACAAGATATTTATTAAAATCTTACCCAATATATCTTCCAGGAAAATTTTCTTATATTGTGCACCTTTATTATTGATATACATAGTAAGCACCTGGTGAACGGTATCAAGACTCAACACCTGTAAATAATTAATCAATAAGACCATATCTACATATTACAAATTGAAGTATCTGTCGCGTCCGTCTGTTTCTCCGCTAACTTCTTCTAAATCACCCAACGGATTATGATCGAAAGGGAGATCAATACGGTAGGTTTGTGTATTATAATTTGCAGAAAAAAAATGCATCCATGTGAAGCCGGCGATGGGCGACTTGTGTTATATAAATAAGAATTTAAAACAATATTGAATATTAAAATTACATCAGAAGCTACATAAACACGAGTATAATACTCATCGACTATCTTGAAAAAGGAAAAACCATCAACAGCGATGAAGCTATATAGCGCTACCTTTCCATCAGCGCTAAATGAAAGAAATTTAGCGCTGATGGAAAGGTAATCGCCTATTTTAAGGCTAAAGACAAATCGTACTATAAAAATGGTACTGAAAAATTGTGACCGCTATAATCATTGTATCGCCCTCGAAGGCGAACTATATTGAATAATAAAATCAAATATTATCAAAAAAAAAAACAGTGGCACATAAGTGAAAACTTGAACAGTTACGTGTTTATGTTTTGAATCGTCAAGAAATATTTTATTGTGCAGGAAATACTTTTGAATGTTAATGAAGTATTTTTCTACTATTACAAAAATTATATTACAATTTTTTTTCTTTTCTATGCCTACGAACTTTTCAGCCCACTTAATATAATAACAGGATTACCTTGTGTGTTATCTCAGCCACCATAAGCAGTTTGTCCTCATACTGATTTATAGAGCTTTTATAGCCAGGCCATATTTGTAGTTTATGCTCGGGTATATCAATCTGAAAAAAAAAAAGAATATTTTATAAAGAAAATTGTAAATATTAAGACAAATATCTATTTATTCATGATAAATTTACCTTAGCAGTTGGATCGAAGTAGTCACGTTCTATCAGAGAACAGTCCAACAAGTTGAAGCATTTTCGCTCTATAATATTGAATACTTGCCGGTAATGGTAGTCACCTGGACTCACTTCACATGTTAGCTGAAACGAATATGTGAACTTATTATAGTTTTCAAAGTTTTTTTTTATAACGTAATTGGACAGAAAGTACATAGAATTAGAATTTAATAAAATACATATGCCATACTATGTTAAAAAAAAACACTAAAATACTCACATTTATCATAATGCGCATCAGCTGAATATCATGTGTACGGAGAGAATACAGCTTCATTGAATCTAGGTGTAATCTCTTCACAGTGTACAACACGGTCCCATCAAACAAATGTCTACAATTAAATAGACAAATTTTAAAGTATTAAATGAAGAGTAACTGTCATTAAATAAAGGGCTTAATTAAAAAATAAAGGCATTCGAAATGTGTGCTGGGACACATCATCATCATCATTTCAGCCGCAGGACGTCCACTGCTGGACACAGGCCTCCCCCATAACTCTCCAATAGGACCGGTTAGAAGCAGCCTGGATCCACCGTTGACCCGCGGCCTTAATTAGGTCGTCTGTCCACCTTGTGGGTGGACGTCCTACGCTGCGCTTGCTGGTACGTGGCCTCCACTCGAGAACCTTCCGGCCCCAGCGGCCCAAGGGTCTCCGTACTATATGCCCTGCCCATTGCCACTTCAACTTACTGATCCGCCGGCTTATGTCGGTAACTTTCGTACGTCTACGGATCTCCTCATTTCTGATTCGATCTCGCAGTGTAACCCCGAGCATAGCCCTTTCCATAGCTCGTTGAGCGACATTGAGCTTCCTTACGAGGCCCATAGTTAGAGACCACGTTTCAGCACCATATGTCATCACCGGCAACACACATTGGTCGAAAACCTTTGTCTTGAGACACTGAGGAATTTTGGACGAGAAGATGTCTCGGAGCTTCCCGAACGCTGCCCATCCGAGCTGGATTCGACGATTGACCTCCCTCTTGAAGTTGGCTCTACCTAACTGGACTGTTACTATGTGCTGGGACACATAGTAGAAATGAAAATTCAACGGACAAGTTGCCGCCTCTCACCACGCAATATATCGTCTACCACTTCCACGCGGCCGTAACGCTTTTTCGTGATAGAAAAATCCTGATCTTTTCTGCTTAAAATTACAAAAAATATGTAATAAAGCTCATTACCTGCCAAGTTCTTTGGCGTGCTCACGCAGTAATGCCTTGCGCAACAATGTGTTGTCCTCTTCTGGTGAAAAGTCTACGCGATACTGGTACAAGCACCACTGTGGCGTGGTCTCCACCGCGAAATAGTTGGCCAGCAGGTCCAGAGGCGTACCTGATAAGCCTAAAGTAGAAAATAAAAATATTTGTAATGCTTTTGTAAATGTAAATCTATTTCTAGGAAGCGTTTTGTATCTATAACTTAAGGGAATACGATAGGAATTAGTTTCGATGAAGCAATTATGGCAAATTATGTATTTTTTACATCGAAGTAGTGTACATAGCCGATTATAATCGAAGTAGTGTATAAAGACGAAGTAGTGATTTAAGTAATATATAAAACCAAATATCTCCATAATAATAAATGCTACTTTCGAACTGCTTTTTCAAATTATGCTACTTTTATGAGTGGCCGCAAAAGTTCAAAATGATGCCAACTTTACCCAAACACCTTTCTATGAATCGAGTCTCTCTTATAAATAACACACAGCCCTAGAAATGAAAATGGACTATTTATAGTTATATTTGTAGTTATTAGTTTGCGGTACTGGGTATTATTTGAGTATACCCAGATTACCCAGTATGGGTATTGTTTGAGATTTGTGTGTCTTGCTTGATATGCTCCTTTTTTAAGTTATATAAAAATCACACTAAAATATCAATCTGTTATTACAGAAAAAAACCGTGTCATTTATTAATTTATTTCCCATATTTCTTTATGTCTGAATTTACATTTTTTTGTAATAATGGCAAATAACTTGATTTTTATCCCAATGCAATATGGGCATCCCTCTCTTATTGACGACGGCCATAAGTACAGTTTTGGCAATAATAATAATAATAAGAGTGGTTCATCAATGTGACTGACTGTACAGATAAACCAACCCGCAATGGATTGGTAATTTAAATAATTAAAAATTAGCAAAAAGTTTCTTTTATCTGTAAAATATGTATTTGTCATATATTATCACATAATATTATAACTATTTCGCTTACAACGCAAACGTGTTATACTTTATACATGTTGTAAAGCGTTGACAACGCAGCCTGATGGGTCAAGATGTGTCACTCGCGTCGCGATATTTTGTGCAAGCAAATGTTATGGCGTAGTTATACTTACGTTTAAGTAGTGAATGTGGACTCACCAAAGGAAATTACAATTGTCACTGAATCAAACATTTGTGTATAACCTTGATATAGAGTAAAATAAATTTGTATATTTATTTCTACCCCACCCCAATATTACATACCTTTTTTGGTATATTTTACAAATATTATACACACCTTTTTTGTTCACAGGGTCGGGACGTGTTCGTTGAATCATATTTTCAGAAAGGAGGACTGTACCGTCGCCTGATGCACCTGAAAAATCATTTATGTTTTATATAAAAAACTAGCGACTCGTTCCCGGCTTCGCCCGGGTGCAAAATCTTTCCCCGTAAAAACCTTCCCTGATTATCCCTCTATCCATGAGTGAAGACAGAATTAAAATCGGCCCAGCCGTTCTCGAGTTTTGCGCTTAGCAACACATTTAGGGATTCATTTTTATATTATAGGTATGCACTTGCTTACAACAAGTGAAGTAAAGTTTGTGAAATAATCGTGCTTTTCCAAGCGTGCACATCTCCATACAAAATTTTGTCTATGGAGAGAAGCTGAATTCAGCTGAATAAATGTAGTTATTACCTTGTTGTGTTATGAGATAACCATAGAATGGACAGGACGCGAAACCCGGCACGCCTAGACCAGAGCCAGAGCCAACTTTGAAAAGTTCATTTGCAAAGTTGGCTGAGCCATGAAATTAAGCCAGGATACTCGAGTCATAGCGATAGAATTTGACTAACCAATGTCCAGTAATTGCATATTTTGTTGCACTTCTATGTCGCCGGGTGGATCGGGTGCAGGACGGGGCCCAGGTTGGGCGAAACGAGCTGGAGGCAGGCCTTTTAACTGTTTGCGAAGGTCAGCACTGCAGCTCGCTTCATCGCGGCCTCGTGGTGGATCAGACATGCTAGAACAACGAAAATAGTTTTAAAGATACTTAATGAACGAGTTTAAAATGGTATACCAAGTCTATGTATTTAGTGAGCTTATCTTTTTCGGCTTTCATGAGGTTTTCGTCAGGTAATGTCTGTGCAAATACTCGCCGTTAGCAAGATGAGAACAATGGGAAATAATATGTCTTAGTTTTTCTCTGGGATGGTGGCAAATTCCATCTTTCATTGCTTCCCATAACCCAATACTCCACAACCATTCTGAGGTTGGACCATAATTATTAACTCGTATTAAAAACGAATACCTTCATTGTGATTTCTTTCATAATATTATTTTATGTAACCAGATAACCAAATATTAACCGGCGCAATACAAGATCGAACTAAATGAATAATTTACAAATTAAGAATTCCAATTAACGACAACACGTTTTGACTTGTTTTCGACCAACCAAATTAAATGGCAGACATGGCCGTTATTAGAAGCCATGGAGCTTAGGAATGCACTTTTTTATCTTTGTCTAATAAAATCGACATTTAACTATGTAGTTAAAAGTATAAGTTATTTGAAAATGAATAATAAGGTATGATTAACACAATGATTTTGTACGTTATATCAGACAATTAATATTTGAATTTTACTTTACTTTTACTTCATGTATATGATATTGTAGTTATTCATCGTAATCGCTTACCTGAGATCCTCTTTGCTGAGATCTGAGATCGTAGTGCGTTGGTAGTGCGGTATGGTGCGGTACGATCGTAGTGAGATCGCAGTGATGAAAAATTAAAAATTTACAGTTATCTTATCAGCACAGACTAACTAGTACGCGTTGTCAGTTACAAATTGATTCCAACAGTGACAAAAACTTTCTTTGACAAAAACGAACACCATAGAGTTAAGAGCTGACGAACACCTGCCAGTGTTGCCAACTGTACTATCATCTCTGTAGCTAGATTTTTTGTAAAAAGTTGCCAGATTCCCACATTATCTTGCCCCAAAAAGTAGCTAGAAGTAGCCAAAGTTAAAAAAAAAAACTAAACTAATCGTTAAAATCGTTTTTCTACATTAAAACTGTTGATTATAATGTCCTATGGACTAGACTAATACAAAATTATCATGACCTGAAAGGCTAAACCTAAACTATACCTTCTAATCGGTCTGAGTGTCTTAAAAATAAAGCTTTATGTACGTACCAGTTGTGAACTCCAATTTTTGCTTATGTTTTTGTCTCAGCATGTTAATTAATGTCAAATAGTTTGGCCAGAATTTCCACACAACAATAACTACAAAATGCTTTGGACTATTTTCCACTTGCTGGCTTTAACCACCATTGGACGCTTTTATAATTTCCCGTAGCACGGCACGGCACGGCACGTTTTTACCGTCACGGTACAATAGGAAAGCAAAATGTATGCAATTGTATGCAGACGCTTTTAATTTATCATCCGCGGCAACGGCATGCCGTGAACGGCAACGGTCTACCGTGCCGTCGCCGTAGCACACTGCGCTCCCCATCAAACCGTCGCGGCATTCTTGAGAGTGTAGTGTGTACGTACAAGGAATTTGTAGTTGTGTGCGTGCGTAGTCGGGCGGCGAGGGCGCAGGCGGGGCGGCTAAGTTTTGTAGTGTTCGGCGAGCTTTTAAATCATTATTCAGATGAGAAAGAATGAAATAAAACATTTTTATTGACATCCAAAAATAATTGAAAAACTTATTTGGGTCTTCTTTTTGAGCTTATCAAATAGCGTGTAGAATGTAGAATTTTACTTTTAAAATATTTAGAAGATTTTGCCAATACTTCCTTTTAATATGTCTTTTTCTACGTCGTAAATACAACAAATAAAGAATAAGTAGTCGCTGCCTCTTCGAAAACATGACGTCCACACTTTGAAGACGCAAAGCGTATAATGATTTTACGGCGAATTATAAAAGCGACCTACGGCACGGCCTGCCGTCGACGGCCACAAAAATACCTGAGACGTCCACGGTATTACCGTGCCGTGCCGTGCTACGGCAAATTATAAAAGCGTCTATTGACTTATATATTACTAGCGTAAGGACCGAGTCAACGGCGCAGCGAAATGGCACCAGTTTTTTGGCCGTAAAATCTCAATTTAGGGCCAACGAACGGCAGTCGTCGTCCCGCGTCCGCGCAAGATTGTGGTGTTTGGTGTTTGTGATTGAGTGAACTTTTTTGTTTAATTATTATAAAAATGCCTAGTTGCGCTGTAAAGGGCTGCAAAAACTATGACACTAAAGTTAAAAAGGAACAGGGAATATCGTATCATCGGTTAGTTAATCTTGTTACTTGTTAAATAATTAATTTTAACACATTTCATTTTAATGTCAATTCCATGACGGCGGCCTGTGCCGCACGCGAAATAAGCGCATCCTGTGGTGATCATACGAGTTCTAATGTTTTCTAACAGATGGCGCTACTTTTTTTGTCTATAAGAAGTAAGTTGTGTAAAATGTTCCGTTGGGCGTATCCTTACTTCAAAATCATTGTTAACCACCCTTTAAATTCATCTAGGCTCTCCCACACAGTTCTGTATTTTTGGGAATAAGTCTTAGGTTTCTTAGGTAGATCCATTTTTCATAACAATAATTACGACACAATTATTGATGGATGTATGTTTTGCGAACGCAAACGATTAAAGTAATAATTAAATTACGCAGAATTTAAATATGAGTAAACCACCTACGACAACATACTAACAAAATGCGTGAAATAGAGACAAAGGTAATTTATTAATAAGAAAGAGTGAGAGAGAAAAAACACAACCGCAATGTTCCAGCAAGTGAAACTATCAGAGGAATCCCCTTCTTTGGGCGTGTTCCGTATCGCGCGCCCTTTGTGCTTTATATCTATGGTCTTGCTTTTACACTATGACTCAGACAAAATGCTGACCAGTTGCGAGTTGCTTCCACAGATCAATGATATAGATGAAGTCGCTATGTTGAAAAATTGCTAAAAAAAAGTAGCTAAATCTTATAGCTACAATTTTTTAGAAATAGCTAGATAGCAAAAATAGCTAGATCTAGCTATAAAGTAGCTAAGTTGGCATCAGTGACACCTGCACCCTCCATACTTGCTCCTTGGTTGGTTGTGGTTGGTACACATCGATGTCAATGTCAATCACTGAAAGGCCTTTTACCATAGAGCCTTTTACTGTCATTTATTTAACATTTTCACAGTTGTTCAACTTGTGCACAGACTATTTATCAAGTTTTTGATGTGAAAACAAATAAAGGATTAACAAGTTAGACAATATATTATTATAGATAAAAGTAATTAGAATACATTCGTTGACAGACTGATAAAATTAATATTACAATTGATATCCATAGCAACGTAAAAACCATAAACACATAGACTAACATATTATATCCTTTTTACATCCTCTGAACTTTCAAGAATTTGTAAATTATATTTAGAAATTCTTTTTAAACCAATATTCTCACTTAATTCTTCTAGTCTGGGACCGAAGAGTGGCTTAGTGCACATATCTGCCAGTTGACTATTGGAAGTGTAGTGAATTTATCTCACTCAACATGGCTTTTAACCATTTTTCTTTGTAGGGTGATTGTTTGTTTGTATGTTTGTAAGGATCTTTTGTTAGATTTTCTACGTCAGCAATAGCTGCCAGTACGAAATCATCATACCGTTGGGGTGTCTGTATGGCTGATCTGTTTCTCAAACTATATCGCTCAGGATCAGGTTCTGTTTGAGTATCTTCTTCGTTTTCGTGTCAAATCAATTCGTTCATTTCGTGTTCACCCAATTTCAGGCCTATTCTCTAAGTGTGGTTTTTAAAACGTGTCGACTCCAATGTCGACATTAAAACGTTCTAAACTAAATTAAAACCATAACGAAACCACACCTAAAACTTTCGTATTCTCTATGTTCATTTGACAAGCGCGTTAAGAATGTTAAGATTGTCTACCATTCGGTCAGTCAGTCAGCTAATCAATCACTCATTTATGTCAACTTAAGTTTTGTTATTGTTTGATTATTGTTTTAAATAACATAAAGTAGTAAATTAATATACCTAACTGTACAAAATGAGTATCTTATTTCATATCAGAAAGTTAAAAAGAAATAGTCAACGTAGGATGAACATAGAAAGACGGCGTATGCGAGATCTCTCAGATCCTTTAGATATCCCAGAAGATGAATTTATAAGGAGATATCGATTAAATCACAGGATGTTTCTGGATCTTTGTGATTTACTCCATCCTCTCATGCGCATGGCACAACGGTCCACAGCAATACCATTTGAAATGAAAGTAAGTAAGAATGTTATGTATAGTTTTATGTTAGTATTTAGTGTAATATAAATAAGTAATATACATAACATACATACAAATTATCACGCCTGCCTCACAAAGGGGGTGTTCAATCATATTATATTGATAAAGGTGTATCTATTAGTGTCCTTACTGTGCCTAAAAAAGTATGTAACATATTGAGATTTTCTGAACTATACTATAGTTACCTATTACCGATGGTGTTGTGGGTAACAAATACCTACTATTGCAAAGATATTATACAGTATTTATTTTTGATAAAACTGTTATGATTACATACATATTTCTGTTTATATATGACTCACATTACCTACACTTCATTTTTTATTGAATTTGTCCTCAAATATTAGCTACACTGTCTTTTTGTGGTACAGGATCATACCAATGTATAGTTGGGAATGACAGTGCATTTAGCATGAGCCAGCCTAGTGTTAGCAGATGTGTAAAAATGGTTGTAAATGCATTGAACATGGTATTAAATCAATACATCACCTTTCCATGCACACTGCATGACAGGACAAAAATAAAACAAGGGTATATAAAATTTTACTTTTATTATTATTAAATTAAGTCCATGGCACGACCGGTGTCGCGATATCATTACTATTATTTTGTATTAATAATGATTCTTGTGCTGCTACTGATCTGGAACAATGAATTATTAATTTTAGGTTTTATAGAAAATTTCAAATGCCCGGCGAGATCGGATGCATAGATGGTACACACATAGCTATAATTGCACCAAAAAATCATCCCAGTGAGCCATCATTTTTTAACAGAAAGGGCTACCATTCTATAAATGCTGTTATAGTAAGTTGTTATAATAAGTTATATTATGTATATATAACTAAATAAGTTACATTTTGGCAATATTTTACAAACTAAACAAAACAATTCTCAATTTTGCAGCTATGTGACAGCTCTTAATTAGAGGTATAAATGCAAGATTTGGTGGTGCAACGCATGACACCTACATATGGAATGCAATGTCCTTAAACGCTTATATAAGGCAAATATATGAAAGTGGAGAAACTGGATGGCTTTTAGGTAATATTATAATGATAAATTAGGAAGCCTGAGATGGTAACAAAGTCTTGTCTTGATACTATTATTATTAGGATTTTAATACACATACAATTTCAGGTGACAGTGGATTCCCCCAGCAACCCTGGTTAATGACACAAATTTTAAATACTGAGGAAGGGTCACCCGAAGCATATTACACAAAAAAACATATTGTTGTGAGGAACTGTGTTGAGCGGTGCATTGGAGTTCTAAAGAGCAGATGGCGGTGTCTTTTGCGTCATCGTACTTTAAACTACGACCCAGACATTTGTGGAAAGATTATAAACATGTGTGCAGTTCTTCACAACATATGTGTGAAGGCTAACATTGAGGCACCACAAATAGAAGAAGAAGAGGAAGTTCCTCTTCCGGAAGAAAACATGCTCCTTCAGAATGCAAACATACACAATGTACCGGAACTAAATTCCCTTGTAAGAAATTTGTGGGAAAGTTGCAATAATTAGTTTAAAAAAGCTACTGTAGTTTTTATTTTACCTTTGACTACCAATTTTTGAGACTTATAATTTTTCATGAACTCAAATTTTTCTTTTTCAAGAGTCAATTTGTCTTCCTCCAGTTTTAAAGCCCTTTCTTCAATGTTGCCTAAAATTTAAAATGCATTTTAATAAAATTAGAATAGACAACTAATAATAATTCCCTATTTACTAGCTTTTCATCCTTAAAAGTTTAGAACTTCAGTAATTTTTAGAAACAAACAATATCACACTCTTTTAAAATAGTATTGATACAAGAATAGATAGATTAAAAAGGCGATATTACTATTACATATATACATTGAGTATTGTTTGCATGAGTCTTTATTTTATTTACCGATAGCTTTTCTTTTTTTCCGACGTTGGTTCAGGCGTCTCTGAGACCAAGAAGTAGCAGTTAATTTTGCCTCTTCTGCAGCATCTGCTACTGTAGGAGTAGCTGCAGTTGCCTCAATAATCACTTCCTGCTGTGCAGCATTTGATGTAGTAGCTGCTACTAATGACTTCTCCTGCTGCACAGCATTTTTTAGAGGGGTAACTACTGCTACTTCTATTGGAGTGTCTGCAAACAGCTACAAACAAATACACAATAAATAATAGGTTCATAATTCACTTACTTTTTACTAAGTTAGTAACTAAGTAATTTTAATATGTTTTAATACTTACTTCTACCTGTGTTTCTTGTACTTCATCAATGCCTATAATTGCATCAAGGCCAATAATTGCCACCACCTGCAAGGATATATTATACGCCCGGAGATACACTCCGGGCGTATAAATTTTAAAATATAATTTATTATTATTTTTTTTCATTATTATTTATATGTAACGCTTCGTTACAACTTCTAATAAAAACATTAAAAAATGTACAAATTACTTACCATTCTCACTAAATAAAAAAGTCCGAATTTCCGAAACACAAAATCATAAATTGTAATAATACTTTCGAAGTTTCAACAGCAGAGTGAAAACCATACAATAACGCGCCAATAATTTCATCGACATCATGTCAACGTCATAACCACGGTAAAACGTCATCGACATTTTGACAGCTGCTTAGTGAATACCAAAGTAGACAATCATCGAGTCGATAACCACAGCAAAACTACACTTTAGAGAATAGGCCTGGGTTCGACTACAGCATCAACTTGTTGATTGAAGACTGGATCTGGAATTGATTCATTTTTGGTATTTTCAACGTTGATCAATTTTTAGATGCCATCAAAACGGAATGTTTAAGTGGTTCTAAATTGTCACTACAATCTGAATAAAAAAATTTTGAAGCATTTTAACGTCTTTGGAAATAAATGACTTGCGTTTCGTTGGAACATACACCTGTATGCCTTGCTATTATCAGAAAATCTGACGAATATTCCCGGAATTGTCTTAGGAGAAAATTTGGAGCCCTTGGCACGGCCTTTTAGCAGTTTAACGAATGCTTTTGTTCCAAAAATATGGAGTTGATGGATGCATGGTTTTCTTTGTACCCATTTTTCAAACGGAGTTCTGTTTTCTATAGAACTATTTATGCTTCTGTTGGATAGTTACTTCGCCATGTTAATGGCTTCTGCCCATAGGTGCATTTGTGCATTCACATCAATCAGCATTGCCCTTGCTTTTTCGACATGTATTATCGCCATCGCCATTTTCGTAAAAAATTAATATTTTTGTTTTATATTTGCTGACTATAGCAGTTAATGAAACCACAATATTTAAAACCTCAACTAGTAAATAACCTACAATAAATTTCTGTGAAATAAGTAACATTGTGAGTGATTTAATTTTCGTGAGATTTTAATATATTTTAGTGATTTTATTGTATTGACTGTTACAAAACTTTTTAAAATAATAAAATAATAATGGTGAAAATTTGTGCTGTGAAAAAATTTTTGTGTGGCGACCTTATCCTTAGGCAACGATATAATGTAGTACTTCTAAAATCAACCGAAGAACACATTTTAATAAAAAATCGGTTTCGGAACTTTTCCCAGATAAGTAGTAAAAGAGGTCGTTAAACAATCACCAAAATATGTTTGACTGAAAATAATTTTCATAAGGCAATATGCTTTTTGTATTCTTCTGTTTTGTCAGTTATTGTCAAAATTGTAAGTATGATAAATTGACTCGTTAAAATTCAGAAAAATTAAATACTCCCATCCCCGATTCAAATTAACAATGTCGAAACAAGACGACGGTCTCTTCCTTCTGGAAGTTCTTGTGGATAAAGTCGTTTTGGTAAAAACTCCTTGTTTTTCTGATAAAGATTTCAGAACATGTGTAAACATAGAATGCCCTTGGGTCGAACCCCTTGAGATATGCGACGATGATCCAAATGTTGCTAAAAGTGGAGGTGCTTTTGTCAAGACATTTAACACCGGAAGATCATGCCTTTTCTCCCTCAAAGAATCCGAAATTGGTAAAGCCATGAGCAACTTTCCAGTAAAAGTTACAGTTTATAAAATACTTCCTTGTGGGTGCCTTCCAACTAAAATAGTGTTGGGCGAAGCAACTATTGACATGACAAAAGAATTTGTACAAGCGCGTAACAGATTCTTGGAAGATCCTACAAATGCCAGCTATCAAGCTTTGAAGGATTCATTCAGAATTATGGGACCAGATGGAACTGAGAATGGAGAAATCGTCATGTTTTTACGTATATCGTGCTTTGGTAAATTAATAATAACTAGATTTCAAGGAGGTGGGACTCCAACGTTAGGAAGTGGCGGACCTTCAGGAGGAATTGTAGATCGATCTTGCAGTCCACAACGTCAACTTCAAACCCAACAAGACCCGTGTGCTTGCGGCGCTGCACGAGGAGCATTTGGTGGCACCATTAGGGGAAGCGGGACTGGCAGAGGTGCAGGAGGTCCTTGTCCACAAGGTACGGTTATGAAAAACTTTCCTCATAATTATAGCACTTCTCATCTCTGTTCAACAACTCTCTCTTTTTTATACAGCCAGAGACCCATACAATAGTACGCCTTGCGACGGTCTAGATCCAGACGAACCCTGCTATTGTTCAGGCCCTAAGCCAGGTGGCAAAGTGCCAATGGTCTGCAGAAACACAGATCAGTATTGCCTTCACGTACCTAAAGGTGAGTTTTCTTACAATACTTTAATTTAAAATTACCTACGTATTATTACTAACTATTTATACACTGCGACATATTTTTGATCATATTTCGACGGGTTTTATGGAAGTAAATTTCTAATGAAATCATAAGTAGGTACTGCATAACACAAAAAATAAAAATATTTTTGAACTTGAGTTTTTGGAAGTTACACTACACATAATATATTTATGGTTCAGTTGTTACTTTCATCGCATCCATGAGATACAATTTGTTGATGGCCAGGTCGGAGTAATCAATTCGAAGAAGTAGGCACGAATCTGGGCGGCAACGAGCTCAAGATTAAAGTACCGGCCAGTGCGTCCATAATTAAGAAGATTAGTCAAACTCATTGTGCAATGCAACGTCCGGACCCTACTCTTGGAAAAGAAGGTGGCCCATGCGTACCACCTTGTGGAAAGAATCAAATAAGTTTAGCTTTACCAAGTGAAGCTACTTGTTGTCGTGGAGCACCGCCGGCCACTACCCAATTCACTTGCACCACAGAAGGATGTACGCAAGCCTCTAAGCATGGGTCCGCAGCACGCGGAGATGCATGCAAACAACAAGAGCTTCCGAACAAAGGAGTTTTTGTTTTACGAGTAGCAAAGACTGCAATGCAAGGTGATAGGAAATGCAAACTAGAACTGGAACTTGTTACACCGAAAGGACCTGATAAAAATCTGCCCATACAAAAAAACAATGTCAGAATGCAATCTGACTTAGACTGTGAATGTTGTGTTAGGAGACTAAAAAGACAAAAGAAAGTTAAAAAAAATTAGTATATTTATGAATTGTAACGAATCAAAAATATGTGGCAAGTATAAATGAAACGAGTGTGTGTGGTTCTTTATATCTATATAAAGAAACTTTTATGCGAATCATTATACATTGTACAGATTGCTGCCCGACGGGGAACAAAGTAGTGTTCCAAATGCCTTCTGATTCGTGTGGCACGGGTCACAAACAGCGATCCCATTTTAACTTCACCTCAGATGGTGTGGGAGATGTAGCTAGAGACGACCCGGATCAATGGATGCCAACAACTGCCGAAGGATATCCGGGTGTTGTCTATGACTTACCGCCACAGGTTATCAAGCTGCGCATTGGAAAAACTATAGAAATGCCTGGACGAAAGTCGAAACTGGAATATCAGTTTATAACGCCTGTGGTAACGCACGAGAAAATTGTACCAGTGGTTGATACTCGCACAGCTCAATGTATATCTCGTTGTCCGGATTGTGGCTGTACTAGACGTTAATACATGATGTGTAATATAACATTCCATTAATTAATTAAACGTATTAAAAAAACACTGTATTTTCATTTATAGATAATATTAGAAATAATTTACATGAAACCATTATCCATATGATAAATAATAAAGCCTGATGGTGCTTGTGTTCTAAGGCGAAGGTTAGTCAGCTACCATCAAATGGTCAGCAAATTTTTCGAAAAATAATTGTCATATTATTTTTCCAAATGGATGGGTGCTTTGTGTGTACCTACTACCGATTGAAACTAATACATAGATATCTATATTACTAATATTATAAACAGAGCAGATTTCTATGTTTGTAATGAATAAACTCAAAAACTACTGGACCGATTTTTAAAAGTCTTTCACCTATAGTAACTTACGCAGGTGAAGTCGCGTGCAACAGCTAGTATTTTATACTATAAAAGTAAAGGCATTTGCGAAAAGTGAATAATACTTTTAGTATCAAACTATTTCTATAATTTCGTCAATATAATAACTACCGTTTTAATAACAGTCTTATGATATTCAAAAGTCGTTTCAATTTCATTTTGCTTTTACGAAAATGCCAAATAGTTATATCGCCCAAAATATGTAAAAATACAAACTATTTTTCATTTAGTTGCATCTTAACAATAATAATTTTCTTAATTTATATTATAATAAATCACAATTTAATCCCAGGTACACGACAGAAATTTCTATTAAACCAAGACTGCAGAGACCTGAGATCTTGTAACGTAAACAACGATCCACAACAGATTTGTGAACCGCAAGACAAATTCATCACATCTTTTAGCGAACATCTTCAGTTTACCAAGAAACAAATTCAATGGTGTCAAGATTATACAAGGATTGCTAAGCCCATTACATTTGGAAATAGAATACTAATGGTGTATATGACACTATTCGACAAAAATATTTCGTATCGCTCATCAGGAACTCAGGCTACAGCATCGATAAATAAATGCTTACAAGTTGCTGCAAATAATAGATATCTTATGCCTAGTATACGAGACTTTGCATACGATTCTTCTTGTACCATGTCCTCTGTAACTTGTGGTGAATACAAAAAAAACATTTGTCACGGAGTTCGCTATCAGGATGTATATTTTTTTGGAAAGAAAAAAAACGATGATGATAAAAAAAAGAGATCATCGGGGATGGGAAAATCCGATTCAAAAACTGTTGTATGCGCTTCAAAAACATTATCTGGAAAGGAGTCACGTATTTCACAAGCTAGATCTACACAAGCCCAATACCAAAGTTGTTGCTCTGCTGCACAAACGAAAGGATCTAGAGGGTCTTCCGTTGCTACAAGTACAGGGAAAGCAGTGTGTATTAAAGACGAAAACCCATGTCCTGCCATGGCGGGAGGTGGAAAGAATGACATGGTTGCCACTGTTTCACACATTAGAATTGGTCCCAAAGAACCGTGCCCCATACACGGAAAAGAACCATGTCAAGGACCAAAATGTATTGCAGCATCATCATCAGGTCAACAAGCGCCTGTTAAAGTAACTACAGCAACGAATCCTAGGAGAGGAGTATTCGAATTGGTTGTAAGAAGAATTAATGGTGCACCATTAGCAAGAAATGAATTAATGTTAGAATGGACTCCGCCACCAAGCAGACCACCACCTATGTGCAGTTCACCATGTGCATTACCGCCTTGTTCGTTGCCCTGCCGCATACCGAAGTGCAGGCCAAGTGTATGTCGTCAATCACATTTTAAAAATAAACTTAAAAAAGGATTTAAAAAATCTTCTAGTAAAAAATCTTGCAGACCGTGCAATCCTTGCAGACCATGTCCACCTTTAATTTGTAACCCCTGTTTACCAGTATCTTGCAGGCCTTGTCCACCTTTGCCTTGCGAGCCTTGTCCGCCATTTCCTTGCAGACTTTTTCCACCGTTACCTTGTAGACGTTCTTGTAAGCAGCCATGCCCACGGCCATGTTCGCCACTATTTTGCAGACGCTGCAGGCGTTGTGGCTCACCTTCTGGGCCTTGTAAGCCAGTTTGTTCTTCGTACGGAGGACCATGCTCTCCCCCATGTTCAATGCGTTGCAGGCGACCTTGTTCTCCTATATGCAGACGGCCTTGTTCTCCTATATGTAGACGGCCTTGTTCTTCTCCCATATGCAGACGGCCTTGCCCTCCTCCTCCGTGTAGACGACCTTGTTCTCCACCATGTAGACGACCTTGTTCTCCACCATGTAGACGGCCTTGTTCTCCACCGTGTAGACGACCTTGTTCTCCACCATGTAGACGACCTTGTTCTCCACCGTGCAATAGACCCTGCTCTCCTATTGTATGTGGGCGCCCGTGTTCACCATCTCCACCTTGTGGTCGACCTGCATGTTCACCTCCTTGCAGGCGTCCATGTTCACCTCCTCCTTGCACACCTCCAAGTCCTCCTTGTAGCAGCCCTCCTCCATGTTCAAAATCATGTTGTACACGACCTTGTCCTGTAGGACGGTCTAAAAAAATACGACGATCTCGTAGCCATCCACGAGTGAAGCCACATAAAAAACCCAATTCCCCATGCTGTAATCGGTCTAAAACTTGCCCTATAGTGCGTTGTCGTAGCATGCCTGGGGCATGCTGTCCAACGCGCTGTTAGATTTCGCTGTATAGTGATATTTCAGATCACTATACAGCGATCACTTTCAGATGATTTATTTTAATAAGCAGGTACGAAGTAGTTGAAATCAGTTCGTGTTTTTTTTTTCAATCTTTCATCAAATAAGGGGTCTAGGCACCTCACTATGAAGCCAACAATAATGTAAGTTCAAACTTGATTTTAGGTATAAGAAGATTGTCTACTTACTTATTTTGGTGATCAATACCACAAGTGAGTTCAAGTGACCATTGACCAGTGACCCTTTGTAAAGCGTTATTCGGATAAAAACTATTTCCAATATCTATCTGCATAAGTATGTACCTAAAACTATTTGTTAACATCTAATTATATTATATCTGATAATTTCATTATAAGAAATGAATGGGCTTCGGTTTTTAAAAAATAATAATTTGTACACCTACTACCTACTTATACTTTCGTGTTTTAGAACATTTGTAAATTTGTAAAAGTAATTCTTTAAATATATTTCGATAGTAGCCTATTTTGTCAGTAGAAAATAATGATTCTTTAATAAATGAAACGTAACAAATAATTATGAATTTTAATTAAATGAAAAATTTAGTAGTGGCAAGGAACACTGCGATTTACTCATAAACTGGTTAACCTGTCTGCGGTAATAACAAACCCTTACGAAGGCCATCTACATCTATGAAATAAAGAAAATTGTGATGACAGATCTCATTTTCTTATTACCATCTTTTAGCAATTACACATACGAAATACCTACTTAGTCATTTTTTTTTATTTATGCTCATTATTGTGGATTCCAGCCTGGTAGTATAGGATTCCAGAAGCCTCTTTCAATGTTAACAATGTTTTTAGTGCAGGTTCAACTACTATAGAAAACCTAAGTTCAGTTGATATAGTTGTTAGATTTGATTAACCCAATTTTATTGAAGCATTTTATGAACAAATAGGTTTTTAATGAACCAAATGGCTTTTTAAAAATATTATTTTAGTGTGAACTTTTCGTCCATCTTTCGCATGTCACATTACCTCGCATCAGCGGACCATGTAGGAAAAAAAATTGTGTTTGTCAGCTCCGATACACGACTGGAGTGTACTCCTTAGATTATAAAATGTAAATTTTCTTATTTCGAACACGCCGATAGAACAATATTCTTTTTTCTAAATAATATTATGTAGATGGCGCAATATCTTTAGATATTCGTAAGGAAGCTCAATGTCGCTCAACGAGCTATGGAAAGGGCTATGCTCTGGGTTACACTGCAAGATCGAATCAGAGATGATCAGATCCGTAGACGTGTGAAAGTTACCGACATAAGCCGACGGATCAGGTTGAAGTGGCAATGGGCAGGGCATATAGTACGGAGAGCTTTGGGCTGCTGGGACCGGTTCTCGAGTGGAGGCCACGTACCAGCAAGCGCAGAGTAGGACGTCCACCCACAAGGTGGACAGACGACCTAATAAAGGCCGCGGGTCAACGGTGGATCCAGGCTGCTTCTGACCGGTCCTATTGGAGAGTTATGCGGACGAAGTCGCGGGCAAATACTAGTCCATTATAATAATGGAATTTAGTCAACACGTCTTTAAAAATGTACTTTACAAACCCGTTTATTTATTGTATTTTATTTTTAAATAAAATATGGCAAGTTGATTAAAACAAAAATCCAATTACCTTTTTATTGCTACTTTTAATTACTCTTTCCATTATTGTATGTGTATATGTGAGCCTTAGGCTCTGTGCGGCTGCATAGTGGACAGCAGCACTCTACTTATGTTGTCTGTGGTTAGACTAGCTAGAGAGTTCTTATGAAAATGGCTTGGCTTGTAATTGTCGTATCCGTACATTGAGCTTTATTACTACGTATAGAGAAGACGCCGCGAACAAAATCTGTGCAACAAGCGCGGCAGTACGGGGCGCGCGGGGGGCGGCTAATGAGTCATAGATGCGATGTCACCGTAACAGAGGCGACACTTTGTTTACATTCTACCTATTTCATTGGATACCACTTACGTGAACATAGTAAAATAAATTTAAAGCGGCTGGACGGACAATTTTAATTATAATATTTATTTTAGGTATAAACTGACTTTACTCTCTAGCATGTATTTGTTTTGTATATGTCCGTGATACTTCAGTAAAGGGGCATGGAAAGTCTCATTCCTTACATGTCTTAAGTTTTGGTACAAAAAAATAAAAGCCGTATTTATTTATTTATTTATTATTATTATTATCTAACACATATTTACACACAAGATGATAACAATATCTGTAAACCTAGACTATTTATCTAGATATTTTATTTCACGCCAACACATATATAATTATTATACATTACAATAATACCTAACACTTTTTTTGTATAATTTGTAACATTTTGTAGAAAATGTTTCTAAAGTAAAATATTTATTTATCAATTAGGTTTCTACAAGAAACTCCTATGATCGTCATTATAAATTTAATATACCAGGGTTATGGAAAAAAAGCCAAGATGACGATCCTGAGAAGAAACCCCGAAAGAAACTCAGGATACTAACTTTTTGTTATCTTTAAAATATAAAATTGCAACAATTACACTTAATTTTAACAAAATGAAAGTATATATACAATTATAGTACTATTCCATCGAGTGAAAATTTACTTTTAAGAGATTTTACAAGAAGGGTCAGAGATTCACATTTCTTTTTTTGATGTCGGTTTTGGCGTTGGACTTTTTTAATTTTATCTGTTAACTTTTTTTAGCAATAGTTATGTGATGTATTTTTCTCTTGAGAACAGTTTTTCTTGGCGTATCAAAAATTGATTCAGACTCGCTGACAGACTCAGAAATTGGTTCCATTGTTTCAGTACTATTGTGGCACACCCTCGGCTAAAACAAACATAACATAATGTTAGTGATGGCTAAAATAATATTCTGTTTGAAATTTGCAAAACCGTACTATTTTCATTACTGTTACTTACATCAATATAAGGAATAGCAGACTTCTTCAGAAAACGCCTTCCCGCTTTTGTGGTATATTTATCTTCTTCGCGAAAATGCAACGGACGTACATAACAATGATCGGATGGTAACCAGTTCTCTTCACTGCGGTTGTTTTGGACTAATTTTATCCATTTTTCCCTTTCTTTACGGCCCAGACGTGGAAACCTTGAATAAACAAAATGTAACATATTATCTCTAAATAAATAAATAATAATTTTATTTCAGGCCAGTAGCCTATAATCAATCAATTAAAACCAATCAATCTAATAAAACAATTAAGTAAGAAGGTAATTGATTTTTATGATGATTTTACCTTTTTTTAATTAATAACCACAGTGTATTCTTTTCTAAAGGTGTAAGATTATTATTTTCTGCTATAAAAAGATACGTCAGCTAATAATATCTACACTTGTTATACACCCAATGTCACTTCTTTAATTTTTTTAGTCTATGACAAACGACGCAATATGGCACCCGGCACCCGCTAAATATTTTGTTCGAATTAAGTTTTAAAATGATTATTTAGTTACTTACCGATGGAAAGTTATTCCTTTGCACTTTGCCGTATTACTTGAATTATTACTAGCTGTTACTAGCTCAAGAGCACTCAAGAGCGAGCAAGCGACAGTAAACTGCGGCCAGCTGGCCGCAGTTGAACGGAACACTACTGATGGGGCGGCGTCTTTTCTATACGTAGTAATAAAGCTCAATGTATCCGTATGGTAACTTGTAAAATATATAATGTGTCTTAAAGTTATAATAAATGATTACAATCCAAACTACAAGTGCTTAAAATAAATACGTCAAACAACGTTATTACAGTATATATTTTCGATAAAATGAATTTTAAAATAATTAAATAGCCCGTTCATCCATATGAATTTTACGGACAATTTTAATGGACTACTGTTAATGTTTTCACTGAAAGAGTGAAACGAATCCAATGATGCCAGTGTCATTTGTAAAAATAGCAATTTTAAATAGCCTTTTTTAAAATAAAATGAGAAAAATTCAAATTAGTTATTACTTATCTATAAACCTTAGATAACCTTCTATCCAAACTTTAACAACACCGCCTTCTTTATTTTTGCAAGTATAATGTCAAATGTTTAGAAAAGTCTAGATAGAAATATGGAAATGTCAATTATTTACAAAAGTCTAGATAGAAATATGGAAATGCATACCTATATGAAATATTGAAAAAAAAAACTCATAATGAGCAGCAAAAGCGCAAAGGGCACTCAAGCAACACCAACACAAAAACGGGCCATGATAGAAAATGCGCCGTGCCCCTGGCTATGTAATTTAGTACCTAACAACGTACCCGGGCCTGGACTGGCTCAAACTGTCCTACATCCAGGAAAAGATGTATTTGTTTTGAAGGTATAGCTAAACCCATAATACTCGTAGATTAAGCCGAGGTCAGAAAGTTTTCGAGTAGCTTCGAGAGTAGAGGCCATAGACCGGAAAGCGCAGTATAGGACTAGCAAGTTGTGAAAAGACGACCTAATAAGGACCGATACTACTGGAATATTTTGGAGGAAGCCTATATCCAGCAGGAGACGTACTACGGCTGAGATGATTGTCACTGTCAAACAATTACCAATAATAAAAACTTGCCGATATCGTTGAGCTTTCGTCTTTTACGATGTGGACCAACTATATGCTCGTAAATCGTCTTAATTTTCTGTATTTTATCACAGATTTGGTAATTTTCATTCTAGTAAGGGATAAAAATATATATTACTAGCGGTCCGCTCCCGGCTTCGCCCGGGGTGCATATTTTTTACGTAAAAACCTTCCCTGATTATGCCTCTATCCATGAGTGAAGACAGAATTAAAATCTGTCTACCCGTTCTCGAGTTTTGCGCTTAGCAACACATTTAGGGATTCATTTTTATATTATAGATAAGTATCTAATAGACTTTTTCAAGGTGCTAAATGAGTTTAATTATGTATTTTCTTATGGATAAGGCGTCAGTTAGGCAGACGATCCACTTGTCCATCATTACAAGCAATACCAATGAAAATGTGCTGCCAACCATCTGCCAACCCTGACAGGGGAAAATATTAACGGACAAAGAGTGACTAGGGAATTAAGCTCACATTTCAAATCATACTCGAACCGTAGCAACGCGTGCTTATTGTTCACGTATTTAGTAAGAGAGTTTACAAACAAACCATATCCGTATAAAAATTAAGATCAGTATTGAAGTTGCAATGAACAGATAATTTATGTAGGAGGTTTTTTTAAGATCAAATTCCGTGGTGAGTGAAACCGTGGGACACATCTAATTCAATATAATCTAGAATTGACAGAGGTACATAAAATGATATTGTGATATAGATATTTAATCATAAATTTATTTTCCTTAAGGTCGCAAAAATCGGACCTAATGGCGATCGACACTGTAAAATGGAGCTGGAGTTAGTGACCCCTAAAGGTCCAGAGAAAAAGACGCCCAGTCGAGTAGATACGAGGGGAACGCAGTTCGAAGCTGAATGCTCCTGTTGTTGTAGAAAACCGAAGAAAACGAAGTAAAAACGAATAAAATTTATCCTACGAACTCTAAATAACTTATAACCGAGTGATTATAATATTTTTTAAAAATCTGTGGTTTAAAAAGTTTTGGTAAAAGAAAAGATAAATTATTTATAAATATGCGATTAATATAAACAATAACAGAAAAAAATGATTTTTTTTTTATTTATTAAATATCATTTGTTCATTGTTATACCGAAGTAAGATATTTTGGTTTTGTATTTTTAGTTTATTGCTGTTATGTTTCTTTTATTTTATTTATTTGGTTTATTTTAATTTTTAAAACCAAATAAAATAAAAGGTAAAAATAACGCTATTTTTTGTTTACATACTGGTTAAGTACTATTTACTCTGTGGTTTTCATCATTTCGCACATTGTTTGACATTGACAGTCCACAAATTCAATTGGTCTATGTCGACAAAGTACTCTATGTTGGGATGCTAGCTTCTACATTTTGCGGCTTGCGGACATAGAGGTATAATAACAAGAGCGCGAGCGGGGCTTGTTGTCCATTATGCCAAGTGTAAGCAGATGTTCTATAGATACTGATAGATAGTTGTAGCGGTTGAATAGTGATGTGCCACGATTGATATCTGCGCGTAAATGTCAGTACTTAATTAGTTTAAATATTAGGTAAGTATGTATTTTGTATATATGTATTTTTTTTGTATTATTTTGTAGTACGATCTTGTATGTATTTTATTATATATTTGTAGGTAAGTAATACTTACTGAAATGGCTTCATTTGGTATGGTATTTATAATAACATATTATTTATAAGTATCTATTATGTAGGTACGTAACATAATCATGTAGGTAAGTATTTATAAATCACATATTTTGTAAAACTAGAATAAAATAAAGAAACATATAAAAGAAAAATTTATATGTTAGCGATATTAACTTCAGACGTAAGCAATATTTAACAGTAAGCAACCCTGGCAACACGCCTGGACGACAGCGGGGCGTAACGACGTGAAGGGGGAAGTAGGTATATTAATGGCGGCGTTTGGGACGGTTACGTCCGGTGACGGTTCCAAAGTCCCCTCAGGACTGAACCATACCCATCTCGAGATGGAGTTTTAGTGCGCTAAGAATCCCACATAACCTTATGCCATTTGCATTGCATGCAGCATTTGTCATAAGGTACTTTTCTTCGTTCGTAAAAAAAAAGTCAAAGAAGATTCCGTTCTACTGTTTATTCCGTGTTATTATTTATTCATATGGTCATAGACAGATATTTACTTAACCGTAAGTATTTAACTTCACTGAGTATATTACATACAATTCAAAAGTTTTATTTTAAATATTGATCCATAATTGGTTAGTAGATAATACAAACAATACTTGCATATTATTATAACGGAAGAAATCATGTTATTACACAATATTCGAGTACAACGTGGTACAGCACTATCTTCAAGGTTCAGGAGGTCTGAAGCGGGAGGCGCGGAAACACGTGCTGCGTGGACCTTTCTCGCCATGAGTAATTTTGTTAAAATCCGTGTTTTCTAATCAAAATATTACGTACCGATGAAAAGAAATATCATTGTTCTTTTTAGTTTGCTTCCGTGAATCGTTCTTACAGCTTGCTACTGCACATTCACCATTATAACATTAAATTTAAATAAATATCGGTGGGAGAAACAATCAGCGCGCGAGACATTTGTGACTAATAGCGTTGCCATTGCAATATCGGTACTGTTCAAACCCGTGCTTACAGTTCATACTCGCTAACTAGCACTCTATAGCTTGCTTGCTTATATAAACTCTATGCTTGCGGACTGATAATGTTGGTTGTTCATTTCATTTTCATTCATGAACATTGCTGGTGAATGTAGTTTAAAAAAGTGGGCGGTTCTTGTTTATTGAAAAGTTTAATAGCAGATTTTTATATATTTTATTTTATTTTTTATATATTTTTATTATTTCACAATCGAATTATTGTTTGCAGTTAACTAATAATTTGCGTTTCAAGTGAGTGTTTACTTTATTCGCGAAACCGCTGTTTTTTTTTAAATTTGTATTTCCATGCTCTACGACGTGACGTACATACGTCAAGTCAATCAAATCAATTATTCTAATAGCGTCTGAGGTGAGGAATAGTAAGAAAAGTTTTAGGGCGTGAGTGATGTGATTTTAGATAGAATATAATAAGAGAGACAGTCTGAAACATTACAATGCGAACACTCAAAACATAGCCCGATTGTGATTGATAGTTAGTCGTTTGTCGTATTTCTAGGTCGCTGGTACCAAAGGTTTTTTTGGGGTCGAGTAAATATTTCGGTATGTGGCACACTTAGGCTGTGTTATGAATGAGGAGGCACTGTTGGCAAGGGCTTCCGAAGAGCGGGAGCGTATCTTCCAGAGGTACGAGAGGGGCCGCGAGAATCTCACCGGACAAATAGACCCATGGGAGGACCCAGAGTTTGAAGAGTACCACAAAACCGATAGGTGAGTTGTACACATTTATTAATTATAATTAACTAAATGACCCGGCATCTTTGCTATATATAAAAATGTTGTTGTTTTGTGTACACTTTAAAAACTTGAGAATTGGTAGACCAATTTCAATTCGGTTTTCACATATGGAAAGAGGGATAAACAGGGAAGACTTTTATATATAAATTGCACCCCGGGCGAAGTAGGGAATTAGGCTAGGTCGCAAATTCGTCTTGACAAATTACAAGAAATAAGAAATCAGCCAAAACTGTTGTGCTCTTCTCAAGTGATGCTCTGTCATATATGTTGCAATTGATTTTCATTTGTATAGTTTATAATTGTCACATCCAGTAAGAGTTTTTGATATATATTTGTATTTTGTACAATTATTCAAAGGTTTTCATATTCAAATCTTACTACAGTGGTAAGAGGTTTTTCATAGTTTTTCATTAAAAGTAATGGTATTTAACTAGGGATTTAAAATTGGAATTTATCTAGTACGGCTGGACTAGAATGTTGTGCTCATTATGGTTTTAGCCTGTAAGGGTCTGGCATAATCTGTCGACAACCCTCACATTTATGTTTATCCATGAAAATTTGCCAATATAAAAAAAAGGTAAAAATAGCCTGTATGTTTCTAAATGTGAGCCATAATGGTGTCGTCAAATAAATTTCAAATTCCTAGACTGTTGGGTAAGTAAAAATAGCTTAGCTAACGGATCGCTCCTTTCAACAGAACTTGCACGTAGGATTTAAGTGACAAATTTTTATTTTAAGCTAAATACAATTGAAGTTCAACATTGTTTCATTGCTTCTCACTATGTTTATAATATACTCAAATATATTCATTTGTGTAACATCTTTTTAAAAACAAATGAGTACATATTGTCTTTTATCGTTTGTATATTTGCGAAGACAATTTTCTGGCTCTAATGTCAATGTGTATAACAAATGAACATTTAATAATAATTAATTAATAATTTAGTAAAATTTAAAATGAATATTTTTTATAAAAGCCTGTTGTCTGGCGGCCCTTTTACCACCCTCTTACAGAAGACCACAGTGAAATAACAGAATTAATGCTGTTGTCCCTATCCCCTATTCCCCTATCCCTTCCCAATCATCCTTTATCCCATTAAGTTCGGCAGCACACTTAACAACACACGTGGTGTTACTTGTGTTATACTTAGACGATGGTTAGCTTACCTACAATCAAGTGGACCGGTCAGCCTGTCTGCTGTCCTTAACGTAAAAAAATACTGTGTTAAAAGTAAGCTGTTATACTTTTTAGTCTAACTAAATTATAATCTAAAGTACATTGAACAATTATACCTTTGGCTTTTTGTTTGTGACAATTTTGTCTACTTATATTTCGTTTAAGTGGAATGAAATATGATATTTCAAACATTATGTGTGTATACAATGAATGTACAATGAATTCTTCAACAGTAAACATTCAAAACATAGTTATAATAACTGTCCAGTTCCACTTAGTGGAATTAGTTACTACAGGAACTACAGTTCCTGTTTGATGTTTATTTTTTAATGTAAAGGTTGTCAGACAGGTTGACGGTCCACTTGATGTTAGGTGGCTACCGTCGCTCAATCATGTCCTAAATGCCGACACCTAAATGCACTCTGGCATCCCTTACCCATTCACCGAAATGTTAAAATAATAGGGGTTAAAGTATGAAATTGCCGTTTTATTGTAATAGGTACTTCGAATTGACATAGAACCTTCATGGTTTGAGATTTTTGAGTGAAACTTTTTTCATACGGTACCTATGTAGTTCTTCTTTTAAAAAATGTGCAACATTCGATTATCAACTTTCAGTTGTTTTTTTTATTCAGCTTAGACAATAAAGATGGATACTTCGAAAATTCCTGTGATTTTTGAATACGAGTTCCGACGCGGAACTAACGCGGCAGAAACAGCTCGCAATACTAATGTTGCGTTTGGAGAGGGGACTGCTAATGAACGCACTGTGCGATTTTGGTTTAAACGCTTTCGTGATGGAAACTTCGATTTGAAGAACGAACCACGTGGAAGTCCGCCCACACAGGTGAATAACAATGATTTGAAAGAGATGGTGGAAGCCGATCCGAGCCAAACTACCCAGGAATTAGCGGCATGGTTTAACGTTACCTTACCAACAATATTGACTCATTTGCGTCAAATCAATAAAATAAAAAAATATGAAAAATGGGTGCCTCATGATTTCACTGATCTGCAGAAAGAAACGCGTGTTGAAACTTGCGTTGCCTTGTTGAATCGATACAGAAATGAAGGAATATTGGATCGAATTGTGACATGTGATGAAAAATGGATTCTTTACGATAATCGTAAGCGGAAAATGCAATGGCTGACTCCAGGTCAAACGCCGCAACAGTGTCCTAAAGCAAAGCTTACCAATAAAAAGGTAATGGTAACTGTTTGGCGGTCTCAGCGTGGTGTTATTCACTATAGCTTTCTCCGATCTGTTCAAGCAATAACGGCAGATGTCTACTGCGCCGAACTCCGAACAATGATAGCGAAACTAGCAGTGAAACAGCCCCGACTTATGAATCGATCTTCACCATTATTGCTCCATGATAACGCGAGACCTCATACAGCACGAGAAACCGTTTTAACTCTACAGGAACTGCAATTAGAAACCATTCGTCACCCTCCGTATTCGCCAGACCTTGCTCCAACGGACTACCATTTTTTTCGTGATTTGGACAATTTTCTGCGTGATAAAAAGTTTTCTTCTCAGGAGGCAGTGCAAAATGCTTTCACACAGTTTGTCGAATCTAGATCACCAGAGTTCTATCGCAAAGGCATAAATGAGCTTCCTATTAGATGGCAGCAATGTATAGATAATAATGGTAATTATTTTGATTAAATAAATGTTAAATTAAAAAAAAAACGAATTTTTATTTTTCAGTACAAATCGGCAATTTCATACTTTAACCCCTAATATAATACACAAATAAATTCATTTCTGTAAATCTCTTCTCTTCTCTATAATATAAAAATGAATCCCTAAATGTGTTGCTAAGCGCAAAACTCGAGAACGGCTGTGCCGATTTTGATTCCGTCTTCACTCATGGATAGAGGGATAATCAGGGAAGGGTTTTACGGGGAAAGTTTTTGCACCCGGGCGAAGCCGGGAACGAGTCGCTAGTCTATAATATGAAAATGAATCCCTAAATGTGTTGCTAAGCGCAAAACTCGAGAACGGCTGGGCCGATTTTAATTCTGTCTTCACTCATGGATAGAGGGATAATCAGGGAAGGGTTTTACGGGGAAAGTTTTTGCACCCGGGCGAAGCCGGGAACGAGTCGCTAGTCTATAATATACAAATGAATACCTAAATATGTTGCTAAGCGCAAAACTCGAGAACGGCTGGGCCGATTTTAATTCTGTCTTCACTCATGGATAGAGGGATAATCAGGGAAGGGTTTTACGGGGAAAGTTTTTGCACCCGGGCGTAGCCGGGAACGAGTCGCTAGTCTATAACTAATATAAAAATGAATCCCTAAGGGCCAGTTTTATAACTATCCGTTAGTTAAATTTTATATCAAATAGACGAAAAAAAGATCTAATAGTATAATATAGTGTATTATAAACAACTGTTCGTTAGTCAACAGTATAATTTGACAGCTAGCGTTTACTGACTATGATAAGGTCGGTTTATCTTACGTATCGTTTATTTTGTTATTTATGTAAATAAATGTGTTTGTGACGCGACACTTGACAGTTCTTGACAGACTACAACGAAACCATCGACAATATTCATAAACTTCGGCGTATTTTTACGGGCAGCTACCGAATTTTTAATTTCTTTTATAGAACCACCGTCAGTAAACGTTATTGACAGACCGTTAACCGTTCGGTTACTAGCACTGTAACGAACGGGAAAAAGGTATGTCGTTTATAAAACTGGCCCTTTATGTGTTGCTAAGCGCAAAACTCGAGAACGGCTGGGCCGATATTAATTCTGTCTTCACTCATGGACAGAGGGATAATCAGGGAAGGTTCTTACGTAAAAAAAAATTCACCTCGGGCGAAGTCGGGAGCGGCCCGCTAGTCTTCTAAAATATAAAAATGAATCCCTAAATGTGTTGCTAAGCGCAAAACTCGAGAACGGCTGTGCCGATTTTGATTCTGTCTTCACTCATGGATAGAGGGATAATCAGGGAAGGGTTTTACGGGGAAAGTTTTTGCACCCGGGCGAAGCCGGGAACGAGTCGCTAGTCTATAATATGAAAATGAATCCCTAAATGTGTTGCTAAGCGCAAAACTCGAGACCGGCTGGACCGATTTTAATTCTGTCTTCACTCATGGATAGAGGGATAATCAGGGAAGGTTTTTACTTGAAAAAAAAATGCACCTCGGGCGAAGTCGGGAGCGGCCCGCTAGTCTATAATATAAAAATGAATCCCTAAATGTGTTGCTAAGCGTAAAACTCGAGACCGGCTGGACCGATTTTAATTCTGTCTTTATTCATGGATAGAGGGATAATCAGGGAAGGTTTTTACTTAAAAAAAAATGCATCCCGGGCGAAGCCGGGAACAGGCCGCTAGTAGTCCATAAAAATAACTTTTAAGAACAAAAAAAGTACAGTTCTTTTTATCGTTTGCATATTTGCAGATACGAACTTCCGGCTTTTTTAAGTAACGTATTGTAAATGTGTATAATAATAAAATCATTCAGAAATAATAGTCATTTAGAATGAATATTATTCACCGTTTATTTTATTATAATTTTTTGCTGTTACAACACTTACTTACACTTAAAATCGACGGTCCCTACGTACATAGACATGTCAAAAATGGCTATTTTGTATTTATTGCATAATTGTCTTTAGATTACCATTATAAAGTTCCTAAATCTAATAAAATATTCTAGAAAAAACAAAATTTATAATTAACTATACATATAATTATTTCTAGAGCAGTTTGAACATAAATTACGCTCTCCTGTAAACCCCGGTTTTAGACATGTCTTTATGTACGTAGGGACCGTCGAAATGTTTCTTACACTTTAAAGTTTAACATAATATTTCCTTCCCCTTTGGAATTAGACATTAGTTAGTTAGGATTTTGAGTTGATGGAGTTACAATTCTTGACATGGAGGTAAAATTCGCGTAAAGATGTTTTTATAGTCGAAAAATGGCGCGAAATGAGGCTTTTCAGTTTTCTCCCGTTCGTCATAGGTAAAGGTCGTTTTTAAAGTGGCTGATTTTGAATTGCAGCTGATTACATGGAATCGATTAGGTAAGTTTCAAAGTTTCATTTTTTTGAGTTGATTAAGTTTTCGATTTGCTGAGCTTTTGTTGATATTATATCGCTAAATTTAAAATTTCGATTTTAAATGACAGTAAACGTAAATTTGGTTTTTGTTTTTGGTTTTGATGATTGAATGTTTAACTTTGTTATTTTTTGTTTGTTTAAATTTAAATAACTAAACTTCATAAAGGAGATATATTATGACAGTTTTAAATCAAATGTTTGAATCCGAAAACATTGAATTGTTAATAGATACAAGCATACTATGTTTTTATATTTTACTATACATACTATATTTTTAGGACAACGGAAAGTCGAGGAAAACTCTTGTTGGAAATGATTTATCATAATGCAGTAATGGAAATTACTGACCGGCCATCGGCATTGGATGCTTCGGGAACATTACAATTGTCTGGCACGGAAATGTTAAAAAGTGTAAAATATCTTGAGTTTCTTCTAGCTGAGGGTTTAAGGTCAGTTTTCTTTTTTAAAACCAGTTGAGCCACCTACTAAAGCTGAAGAACGATGAAGAGTTCTTAAATGTTATTATGCTGTTCCACCATTTCGCAGCATTCAAGTTTTCTAAGAATCAACTAACAATATAACTACATTTAAGTTATTTATATGAGATAAAATAATGTACCTAAATGATACTCTGCAAATGTAATTATTGGGTTATGAGCTCTGTACCTAAAATAAAATGTACCACTGCTGAACCATGATGTGAATTTGACTAAGAAGCAAATGCGTAAAGTTAGATAATTTCGTCTACAAATAGTAATGCCTAAACAGCACTTTGTCTACAACACCTAATGCATTAATTTAATTTTCAAAAAACAAATTCTTCTGATATACGTGGAATTTCATATGTTTTCGATCACTTTTTCCATTGGTACCTAGAAAGCAGGCAAATATCATTTGACATTGTAGGCAAATATCATTTGACATTGTAGGCAAATATAAATTGACATTGTAGGCAAATGTCATTTGACATTGTAGGCAAATATCATTTGATATTGTAGGCAAATATTATTTGACATTGTAGGCAAACCCACGTTTTTGTCATTTTGTTTTATAGTATACGTAAAAATGGTAGCAATGGCATCTTACATTTTAGACACTGAACTCAGAACCGTAATTATTGTTGTGATTCTTTAAAACTGTTTTAATAAAGGACAATTTTAAAATGTTGAGTACTGATTTTCATATATGTAACACACAAAATTAATGATTAGTTTTCCCTTTAATTTAGTTGTTATTTATAATTAATTAAAAATAACCACTTTCGATTTGAATGAATAAAATTGTTTTATTTTAATAATTTTAATTCAACTAGTAATAGGCTCTGTATTTAACCCATTTATAGCATAAGTCAAAAAACCCAAATGAAATGTTATCTTATTAGTCAAAATATATGTCGGATGTTTTGAGACATTTAGTCCATAGTACTTATGAAACTTTTTAACATAAGAAATTCTCAGAACTAATTTGATTGTTTACGTCGTAATTCATTCAATGCAAGGTTTGACTCCTTTGCAAAGTGGAGATTTAGCCGATACAGTCTGTAAAAGTTTATTATTAATGCAGCAGCCCAAGTTGTAACCTTGTTCTTATATACCAAAAAAAAACCTTAAAATATTACAAAAGGTATTTTATGTCCTTTTCTGTATCCCTAAAAAGGTATATGCAAAATTGCCACATACGTATATGACGGAGCATCACTTGAAAACGGCATGACCTATTTTGCTGACGTTTTTGTTCATGAGTACGTAATTGTCAAGACATAGTTTAAATGTAAGAAATTTTTTGAAAAATCCACTTATCCTTTGGATTTGGATGATTGGAGGATGAGTTGAAAAATTCGATGATATTTTTATATGAATTTGATAG
The DNA here is from genome assembly GCA_936446665.2 of Synanthedon andrenaeformis. Lineage (NCBI taxonomy): Eukaryota > Metazoa > Arthropoda > Insecta > Lepidoptera > Sesiidae > Synanthedon > Synanthedon andrenaeformis. The sequence continues at coordinate 12,965,854 of OW387776.2, read as the reverse complement.
GGTCGTGTCAGTTAGTTTATGTAATATAACTAGCTGTTGCACGCGACTTCGTCCGCGTAACTTTATAAAATATAGCCTATGTTACTCGGTGATAATATAGCTTCCAGATAGTGAAAGAATTTTTCAAATCGGTCCAGTAGTTACGGTGCCTATTCAATGTAAACAAACAAACAATCAAATGTTTCCTCTTTATAATATTAGTAAAGTATAGATTAGCAGGGATTTGTTACAATAATAATAAATAAAAAAATTATGATTTCAGATATGGATTCATCCACGATGAGAGGTTGCCACAAAAAACGGCACCGCAAAAGATCAACATCGAAGTGGAGAGAGAGAAAAAGTGGGTCAAGATGCTCGGCGACTGGGACTCGTCTAACACTAAAGAAAAATTGCACAGACGTATATACAAAGGCATTCCAAACTCGCTCAGAATAAAAATATGGTGTAAACTGCTTGACGTGAATCGAATAAAATCAGAAACGCCCGGGAAGTATCAGGAGATGTTGATGTTGGCTAAGCAATGGTCGACGGACGTGCGTCAGATTGATTCGGATGTCAATCGTCAGTTCCGCGAACATCAGTTTTACAGGGAACGGTATTCGGAGAAGCAGTGTTCTCTGTTCAACGTGCTGTGTGCATACAGCATGTACAATACAGAGGTCGGTTACTGCCAAGGCATGTCGGGTCTGGCCGGAGTGTTGCTGATGTACATGGACGAGGAAGACGCCTTCTGGGCGCTAACGATACTGCTGGCAGATAAGAAATACGCAATGCACGGACTCTATATAGAGGGGTTTCCGAAGCTAACGCGTTTCTTGGAACATCACGACAGGATTTTGTTAAAATTCATGCCCAAATTGAAACAGCACTTTGACAGATTCGGCTTAGACGCAATACTTTATTCGTTAAAATGGTTCTTTGTGTGTTTCGTTGAGCGCGTGCCGTTCAGTCTATGTTTGCGGGTGTGGGATATATACTTACAAGACGGGGAAAGGGTCATTACAGCGATGGCTTATACAATACTCAAACTGCATAAGAAGGCGATAATGAAGTTAAATGATATGGATCTTATTGTTAATTACATTCAGGTATGACATGTTTGAAGGTTAAATCTGTTTTGATTTTTTTATAATAATGTATGGCAGGCAGAATGACGGTTCAAATTTAAACCTTAGCTATAAGGGGTTGCAATGCGCGATCCTGTTAGGATAAAAGATACCTATATTAGGGATAAAGTAGAAGAGAAGGGACACAAACATAACAGCTACTTTAAGTAGATTTATTCTGCTGATCACAAAGCTGGCTAGTTATGATTGAAATGTAGTATGACCTCCCTCTGTTATTGATAATGTAATAAATATTTAAAATTTGATTTCAGGTTAAGTTACATAAAGATTTCGGTTATGACGATGATGTTGTTATATATCATTTGGAACGTTCTATGGATGAACTGAAGCGGGTTAAACTGGATTATCCTGGACCTCCGCCTCCAAATGAGCTTCCGAAGAGAGCGCTTGGTATTTTTGTGGAGCCTGATAAAAAGTCAAAGATTGGACAACGGGCGGAAGATTTCTCAGAGACTGAGAAACAAGCCAGAGCTACTGTGATATTAAGGTACCTTATTAACAAACAAAAATGAAATTATTGATAGAATAGTTTAAATTGAAATGAATGAAGAAATGAACATGGCGTATCCAGCTGGTTATTATTTTATGTTGCAATTCTTCTTCCCTTTCTCGTTTTTTTCGTGTCTCCCAGTTTGTTAGTAGAACATCATAACATCAAAAATTGCTAGTCAATAATGCAAGCTTGCTCATGATATTACTGTATCGTTGAACATGTAGATGCAAGCGGGGCCGTATTTTTTGATAGGAGCGTTTATTATGATCATTTTATTACGATATCGTCTCTACCTTATCAAATTACTAATAGATGCATAGAATGATAATGGACCCAAACAGGCCTTTCATTGATCACTGTACTGCATGCAGTTACTTGTGTTTGTACCTCTAAACTTTTAAATAATATTATTTGATCACACGATGTCTGATAATGTCTGAATTAATCAGGGTCAAATTGTAATAACAGACGAAATTCTTGTAAAATATGTGTCATGAGGATTGCATTAGAGAAAAATGTCTATACATTTGTTTACATTGTTACGCGGACGAAGTAACGTGTACAAACTTTTTTTTTTGGAGTTTACTCCTTAAGATTCGTTTTTCATATATAAGTCCGGGGTATGAAAATTTATGGGAATAAAATTAAAATTGTCACACATTATGCGTTGCGCGTTAGTTTTAATTTTAGCGTCATCTACACAATATCTCTGAAACTAAAATATGTTACGTAATAATACATCCTTGCGAAAACTAGATGGCACCAGTAATCATTCGAGCAGAGATGGCGCTGATATTAATTCGTTATGATAAATGTTTTTATGATTTTTATTATGTACTTTACAATCGTTCGTAAGGAGTAAACTCCAGTCGTGCGTCGGAGCTGACACACACACTTTTAAAAAAATATTTTTAGGGTCCTTCGGGAACCTAACATTTTTCCAGTATAAAAAGTATATGTTAGGTGCCAAATTTCATGTGTACGAAATCCAAATTCGTTCAGAAGTGTTTATAATATTATAATATTAGTAGGATTATTAGCCTACTGTGTCTGAACTGAACTTATGTTTATTTCAGACGTGAAAAGGCAGCATTGGAACTTCACGAGCTTCGAGTGTCCCAAAGCGATACAGTATCAGGTAACTTAGAGGAGCCTTCTCTCAACTCACGCACTACTTCAGACGAGAGTGTCGTTTCAAATCAGATCACGCATCTTTGAAATAGTCTTGCGATGGCATCTGCTTTTTAACTTAGTGAACCATTCCACCATAGAGACAGATTTAGCCGTCATTCATTATGGAACTTGCGTCCTCAAAGGAGTCATGTAATATTATATGGAGCCTTATCTCGCTTTTGTCCTCAATTCAATATAATGTATATTAATTATTGTTATGTATAAATATCAACACCACTTGGCTTGTGAAATGTATAAATAATTTCTATCGGTAGTATTCATTTTTTTATGTCAAGGTCGTCGGTCCACTCGATGGTAGCCGGCTACCGTCTCCTATAACACAAGTAAACGCAACGTCACACTTGCTGCAAGTGCACTGCCAACTACAGTAGGATCAAGGTTTAGGAAAATCCGCGAAATAACAGCATATATTGCTATTGTGTTTCGTTGAGGGAGTAAGGGATGCCAGCGTCCATTTTCCTAAACCCTTGCAATCATCTCTTTTTATGTCAGCATCATTGTGAATAGAGTAGCGACTCAAATTGATGTTAAACTGAAAAATTGGCCAGCTAAAAGCATTTAACAGTGGTTCATAAATTGAACAGAATGGCGCTAGTGTAGCATTGGTGGATTGATATGATTGGTTGGTTTCGATAGGTCATGAAACCATCGTAAATAAAATGCTACTAGAGCGCCACGCCCCAACTCTACTTCAGCGCCGCCAAATTGTGCGTATTCGACGGACACTTTCTCATGTATAGAGTTACATAGGGTAGGGTACATAGGGCCTTATGTATAGGGCCTCCTTATTTACCTCTTTTCTCCATGGTTAGCATCTAAGTCGACAAGGCACTTGTAGCATCAATGCAGCGTTGCTTGTTTTATAGGTGACTTTCAAACAGCCTTCATGCCGAGCTTTACATAATTAAATGTATTCTTTTTTCGTTTTTATTTATATTTTGAGCTTATGCATGCTCTATTTTTACAATAAACCAGCCTAAAAGTATCTTTTAAAAAACAATATTAACTTTAAAAATTAAATTTTTCGAGTTTTTTTTTCATGTTTTCATAGTTTTGTTTTGATTCCAATGTGATTTTGATAGTTATATGTATTTAGATACATTTTTCATTGCGCCTCAACAAAAAGTCTTATCTTATCATTGCCTAGACTCATTTTGAGTAGGTAGTTAAAAGGACCTAGTTTTTGATATCATGTCCCAGGCACTAATATAATTATTTTACTTTATCATCCACACTATTTAGAAGAAATTGGAAATATTATCTCGTTGAGTGTTTGATTTGTGAATATCCTAAAATATCCTAAAATACACATTAAATTTGAAATATTGTCTTAATATTGATTTATTTGAGTGCAATATAAGGTGAATCACAAAAAAGTTAAACTCAAATATTTGAATTTTTTTATACATTTTACTAGTGGCCCGCTCCCGGCTTCGTCCGGGGTGCTTTTTTGCAATCCAGCCGATAAATTACTTTAAATCGCCATGTGTGAGAACCTTATGGAACTCACAGATAAATAATTGCTGTATTGAATAAGTATCAACAGATGGCGCTATGTTAATAATATTATATAATTTGCAAAAAAATAATAAACAAAATGAGATATAAACTATCCTATCTTTTAAGTTGGACCAAATAACAGATACTTATGAAGTTTGATCAAAGTCGGTTCAGTAGTTTCAGATTTTATCGCGAACATACATCGTGACACGAGATTTTTATATATGTAGATTAGGTTATTGCATGTTTACGATTGTAGTATAGGTTAATTTTATTTTTTTTTTTGTTAAATTGGATAATTATGTGTTGCCAGCATTTTCTGTTTCTTTAAATAATAAATTGATAATTGCCAATCGTATAAAAATGTTTAATTGTAGCTTCAGATCTTGAAAGACGTTACGCTTATTGTAGGTATATTTGTAAGGATTATTTAAGCAAGAGAAGGACATTCCGTTCATAGTTACTCTATTTATTTTTAACTTAATATTATTAAATAATTACATAATTAAAATAACAATTATTGCTATTTTCTATAAAGATTTTTATGGATATAAATCTTAACTTGGAATGTTGAAATTGCAATTTGAATTTTTTTTTTCTAAAAAAAATTAAAAGCTATTTGAGGAAATATAAGATAGAATTATATAAAAAAAATATTGTGTTCCAATTCATACAGAATTTAGTTTATAATTGTCTCCACTTGAACTTAACATTAAGGTTAATTTAAACATTTATTTTTACATTGCATGTGTTTTACGCCAAGAAATCATTGAAAAATGGCAAACACTTAAATAACTTATCCACTATTTTACCATTCAGGCGGGGGAGAGGTATTTATTCACAAAGTAATTTAGTTTTAATTTAGTTATTAAATGAATATATAAAAAATCAAAAGCACTGCCAACATTTTTTATTTAATTTAATATCACATTAGCATTTTGGTCTTGAATAGATGACGCTTTTAATCTGTGATTACTTCACAAGTTTCACTGTTTTGAATTATTACTATTATTTCTTGCCATTTGTGATTCTTTGTGTCTAAAGAGTAAGTTTGGTTTGTACGAAATAAAATCTTGTTAAGTCGGCCGCATATTGTAAGAAAGAATATGTTTTAAAAAAAAATTCTGCCCCCCCCCCTCACCACCCCGCACATAATCAAGAACTTAATAACACATAATCGCTCCGGCGATTTGTGTCAACTTTTTTGGTATAAAAAAAAAGAAATAAAACACCGATACATCCTCTGAAATTCCAGAATTGCGAGACATCCTTGTAAATTTTTCAAACATCTGATTTTTTGATTGGTGGTCTAATACAAAATCATATTTGTATTAGACCAGAGAATGACCAGAGAAAACAGAAGGTCAGATTGTGATCAGAGATCACAATCTGACCTTCTGATCTGACGTATCAGACTTGAGACAATTCAGAATTCTGATTGTAGTGCGGGGTCTAAAACAAAACGTATGCGCGGTAAGCCTTCCGGCATAAGAGTCAGATATATATTTTTTTCCAGAAAAAATCTTACAATTTGTGGTCGGCCTTGAAAGGATTTCAAGGTTTATATTGTTTGGCAGATTAGTTGGCAGATTAGAAATTCACAAAGCATGCTGAGACGAGACATACCTAGTATAAGACAGTAAAATCAACGAACGAATTTTCTAGGTCAAATCACTCGAGCGAACGCTTATGTAAAGTGGACTTCAAAGCTTAACTCGGTTCGATTAAGTCTAGTGTGAAAAAGTCGTTTCCAATATTGTTTGATAACCGTTTTTTTCATACAATATTATGCTTTGTTAGTTTTTAATTCGAGGAAAACTTATTTCGCCTCTAAATTATCTCTGATCTGTTTGTGAAACAAATAGAAATTTTTGCTTGCTGTTTTTTTTTTTCAATGAGCCTCTTTTATTTTATTTTTTGTAATTACACTCATCACACAGCATGTCTTCTTAGTGGTACGGCGGTGGGTTTATGGTTAACATTAGAGTTTCATGCATTTAACATAACTTCCGTTAAGGTTCGAGGGTGGTTCGTCACGCGAAGACATCCTCCTACCTTAACGTCATATACTTACGCTTTCTGCAACGATTTCTCTGAATCTAACAACACTAGTTCTTAGTTTGTTTCTACACTTATCGGTACGTCACTTTTCACTAAAAGCACTTGACAAAGTCACACTCGGTTACCGCAATAGAATTTATTTTTGAAACTACCCCTTTTTTAATCGATGTTCGGAAAAAGTCTCTGTTTGTGGTAAATTTTTTTTTTTTTTTTTTACATAAACCCACCCCACCATCATGTTATGGTTTTTGTTGTCGAATGAATATGTGCATCAATGTTGAATTGTTTCATAGTTTTTAAGTATTATATGCCATGAAATTTGGCGTATGAGGTAAAAAAAAGTCAATAAATAATTTGTAGAAACCTCTTTGGAATTTTATTAGATTTTTCACTATTCTTAATGCCTCAAGTAAAATAAAATTAATTGCGTATGGTTTGTTTTTAGTTTTGCCGCCCGTGATGGTGTGATGGATACAAAAATTAAAAAAAAAAACATACACATTGTCAAAGCAAATATGGTATGTTTTAGGTGTTAATGTTAGCTGATAAATGTTCAATGCAAATATAGGAATAGCACATCACATGTTCTCGTTGTCGCTTAAGTTGTTTATTTTGATTTTAACGTGCAGCGCAGGTCCTTACTTTGTTCATATATGTGACAATATATATTAGTAACAATAGACACGTCCTAGTTTCTCACGTGTAATTAATTCTCAAGAGATAATTAAATCTCAACGAGTAAGTTAAATATGAAGCACCTTATTAAGCTTAGGGGTCTAAACGTCGATTTTTGTTAACTATTCGTAAATTAATTAAATAGTGTTTTACATATAAATAAATCCCAAAAAATACATATAAATAAATATATCCAAATAGTTACTCATGATTGTACTTATATAAAATTTTCTACGTAATGAAGCTAATTTTCTAATTTAGTTGTACCTTTTTGACGAAGTTTTTTAATAGAAAGATAAAAAATGAGCTGTGTATATTTTCTACAGCGCTCAATTATCGTCAATAGGAGTTGAGCTGTTAATATGGAAGAAATATCCATAACAAAAACAAAACAAGTCTTTGAGATAGCTTCCTTATGAAAAAGTACCTATAACTTGACATCGGAACATTTCTCTCAACAGATGCCCAAGAAAATGTCCAACATGGTGTCCCACTTCACTCTTCCCAAGCTACGGTCGACATCCATATGCACCATAAACCTCCTTCAAACAACGAATCCCTAAGTTACCTGATAATATCAAACAAAACGAAAAAGCAAAGAAAAAAGAAGCATTAAAGTTACGATTGCTTTACTTAGTCTCCTTACTTTATGTTGGTAGCAATCAAACTTTGCGTGCAACTTTAGAAATATTCACATACAAACTTCGTTGGGCTTAATCTCAAAAATATGCACAAATTTAATCATCTACCTACAGGGTGTGGCCTTTAATAAATTAAAATATAGACCCTTTAACGAATCAGTAATTAATTCCAAACGGTTTCAATTAATTATAATGAAAAACAAATTTACTGATATTTTCTAACAAAATGAATCGAGCCAGCAAGAGTACTTGACATTGACATTTACGATTATTCTCGCCCCAGTACCCTGTGCTAAGACATCTAACGACTGATAACCGACAATTTAGCGATCATGAAATTCATTGATTATGTATTGTAACTTTGGATTGCTATATCTCTGAGTATAAGCACTTTGGAGCACTTAGGTTAAGGTAACTGCGTATACTCTAGGTAATACAAAATTGTATTCCTTGTGTCCGAGAATACACGAAATATATAGGTAAGTATAGATATTCTCAGCCTTCGACAATAACACGTAAATTACATATTGAAATATTTTTTAAATCCTTAAATTAGACGATATAGACCTCTGTATTTAAAGTAAAGTTTTTTGAGACTATTTCCAACGAAGATTGTACCCTCAAAGTCACACTAGCGTTTTAAATTTAGAACAGTAAATGACAAGGTGCAGTTTAAATATAGAGTTTAGAACAGAGATTTTTTCACTACATCACGACTTGCCAGGAGGTTTGCATGCAAAATCAATAGTTTATTTGCTTTGTTGTGACATTTTCAATGCAAAAAGTAAGTAAGTATTTAGATTAATGTTTATTATTTGCTTGCTGTTTATTTGTTGCTGAAATTAGTCTAAGTATGTGTGATTTGTGTAGATTTAAATACACTTAGACAATTTGTAGCTACATTTTTTTTTGTGTATTTAGACTTTGAATCACAAAAACACAATTCCACAAAGTAAGTATTAAAAAGCACATCAGTCGCATAATCCAGTTTTCATTTGTGACGTGTTCAGACATTGTCTTAACCACTCATACCACCCTGTTAAATTAACTCGCTGTAATGGCATTTGACGAGCCAATCGATGAAGTGGTAACTCAGGAGACCCGCGTTCGATTGCCGGCAGCTTGTACTTAGGAAATGGAGTAGGGGCACGGCACACTGTCACTACTATAACATTTCCCAGTCATAAACATGCAGCACCTATGGCGTTGCTTGTGATATAGGCGACGGTAGTCGTTTACTGTCGGCCCGTCTACCGACATTAACACAAAAATTGTAGAAAGCACGTGTTCTATTTCGTCACCTGAAACTAATATCGGTAAAGATTAGTGGCATAGTTTATTGAATACTTTTGAATATTGATCGACAGAGCACAGCGGCGCAGGCGGCGGAGGGAAATGCGACGACTCAGTGTCGGCTCTCGGGTCGCGCCGTTCCCTCGCCGACACGAGTGTGACGAGTACGGCGGACCTGAGTGTGTTCTCGAGCGGTCGCTCCCACGCGCCCGACAACTCTCTGGACACGCACAGCAACGTCAGTGACGGCACTGGGTCAGATGGGTGAGCTGTTCTATGTAGACATGCTGGAAAACCATTTCATTTCCTCACTGCCTCTGCTCATTCAGAGGTCGCGAGTTCGAATTGCGCTCGAGACAAACATTTGTTGGTCTTGGGCTGAGTGTTTCCTATGTATGTATTCTATTCTATGCACGTTTATATCGTATATGTATTATGTATTCTAAAAAAAACTTGTGATTTCAATGGTTTTCCAACATTTTAGATGTGTTTGCTTGTTTAATTTGTAAGCTGATTAGTACAGTCGTTATAAGCATCGTTAAATTAAAATTTTTAAAGTTTAGTTGAAGTGAGAACTACGCCATCTGTTAGCATCTTAACAAACTATTAACGAAGTTAAGCTTATATGTATTTTGTACCGAGAATTACGCACTGATACGAGGGCCTAGTGCGAGTTTTACTCGATCAAACGCGTCGTACGGGTAAACGTCAATTTGTATTGGAATGAAGCAGCGCCACCTAGTGGCTAACGTGTAACGCTGCTTCATAGAAATTAACGTTTACAGGTTCGACGCATTTGATCGAGTAAAACTCGCACTAGGCCCTCTGATTAGGGTAAATGGCGCGAGTTAACTGTTTTTTATTCCATCCCTAAAAGTGCTTAACGTGCCTAAAGAATTTTTACAACAAAAATTTATATTTGAATGACATATTTTTGAATTACGCTTACAGATCCGGTATCTGCGGTTTGAGCATTCAGAGGGCGCCCTCAACTACCCTCTCGACACCAAGGGCCACACCACACCCGCCTTCAGCGTCGCCACTCTCCGACGACATAGTACGAATCCACGTCACATACAATCCAATAGCGGCGAGTCCGTCTCACTTGCATCCGATAAGTCCATCCAAGTACAAGGGATACACCGAGGACCATCACAAGCCCGTGTCGCTTGGTTCGCTTGGTTTCTACACAAGCAACGGCTCGAATCTACCCTCCGACAATAGGATAAGGATACAAGTGCCCTCTGAGGAGTTACTCACGCCGGTGGTCGATTCCGGCAGGATTATCACTCAACATTACATTGAATCTCTCTCTGATTTGTACGATCTGAAGTAGTAAGTACAGTTAGTTTCTTTATACTAACCATACACTAACCAATAGGTAGACTGAAAAGGTAATCTGTATGAAGATTTATAGTATAATAATGTATGTATGTATATTTCTAGTGTTAAATTCGTCAAAGTATACATTTCGGAATCGAAATCTCTCAGAAAAAGACACAGACACCTCATATTAAAAAAAAAGTTAATTAAATAATTATTTTTAATTAGTTTCTTCATATACATAAAATCATAATACGTATCGTATATTAATTAGTTTCTACGTATCGTATTCACATTCGTCTTGTTACTCGCATTATTTTTTTATTATTTAATTTGTCGTAATGTTTAGTATTTTATCAAAGACAATATTTGTAATTTTTTTTTTAATAAAATCATGTTTTTAGTTCACTCGATAATAGAGGTATTCGCCGTCGCCTTTATGTACAGTCGGGGTTAGAAAAGATTCGTCAATTGCTTGCACCAGGGCGATTATCAGTCATGCCAAAATTTTATTTCAAACGTCTTGTCTTAGTGCTTTAGATTCAAAATGTACTAAGAGTAAGACTTGATAAAGGAATAAATTTGAAAACTGACTGAGATTTTCGTACCCCAATTGTATAATAACACTAGAAGAAATGCTATTGCATAGATTGTCACCCTTAAAAGGATAAAAGACAAGAGAGAATTGGGGCATAGGATAAAGAATTTTTATTATTATGTAATATTCTTGCAGTTCTGTTTGTTTTACACAAGTGGTGCGTTTTAAATGGTCATTGTTGTTAAAATGTAAATTTGTAAATTTACGCTCTTCCTACCGCAATAAGTTGCAATATTTTGCAACGTGTAATCGTACCTTAAGTGAGATTATATTTAAAATGTTTAGAATCGGCACGTTCTTTTAGATCTGTATTGAAATTAGTTTAAGACCATTTATTGTAATCACGTATAGAGAGAATAATAATAAAAATATTATCAAAAATATAGAGTTTAGTTGGGGCCAAGCCCAAAAAACTTTTGTCTTAGAATCGTCATTTTCATTAATCCGTCACACTATTGTCACTGAGAGTGTAGAACATATTTTGATTAGAACATATTTAGATTTAGAACTGAACAACAGGACAGATTTTAATTTAATTGTATGTTTTTTTAATTTAAAATGTAAGGTCCGTAATGCAAGTTAGTAAATAGTTTTAAATTATAGTTTTAAAAATTCTTTTTAAATGTTACGATTTAGTTGCCGGCCATTTTGTATAAATAATAAGTGTGGGCATTAAATTTTACATTCGAAAAATGTATTTATATAAGTTTTATGTAACAAATAATGCATTTTATTTTTTAATTTAGTCGTACGTTTTAAACTGAGCAATCCCAAAAGCAATATTCATCTTATTACGGTTTTTTTTCTATTTTCAATTATGACACTGTGTCTTTATTTAAAAAAAAGACCTTAAAAATAGCTTATGTTGTTGATTTGGAATAAATTTCTGCTATACGACTTACATATTTAGTACAAAATAATTACAAAATCAACAAAACTATAAATTCTTCATTTGAAAACTTGTATCGAATCGGGATCCCGCCTTTGTAAATGTATTCTGATATTGCATTTTTACTAGTTGTACCCTGGCTAAAATTATGTATAAGCTCACGGGCCCTTCGAACATAAAGCTACGAAGTCCTTATATGAAAAGTCTAGCTAGTCCGAAGCTTTGTGTACGAACAGCCGAATTGTTTACCACAACTGAAGTTGTTCAATAAAAGAAAAATAGTTTAAACATTAATTAACATAGCAGAGAAATTGTATTAAAGTAATATTGTGTTCAGCGATATGTGATTATGAATCTCCATTTAGCGAAACGTGATCGCTAACTACTAGTTAATGTGTCTAGTCGACATTTGACTTAAGTTTGAGTGGTATTTCTTTTTATAACCTACGATTTGAATTGGCCTTAGGTTATTTTTTTAAATATCGTTAATTCGTTAACGACAAGTCTTTCGAAACCCCATAAATTTACGTATGTTTTATATAATATAATAAGCTAATGAAAAGTTTGTATTAAATTTAAAACTATAGAAGTGAGAAACGCAATAACGTTGGATTTAGTGTTTGTGTAACACTTTGAAAATGTATGTGGTAAGTTGTAAATTTTATTCTATACGTAAACCTGTTACGTAGCGTTAGTATTTATATCTCACAGAGGAGCTCTGTCGATGAGTGCTATTTGTTATTCGTCCTATAAATACTTGATAAGCTTACTTTGAACAGCTTATACAATAAAATAATAAATATTGGAGAATAATTTTTCGTCTCAACTTGAACGAAAATTAAATACTTGTGATTGAACAATTTTAATTTTACTTGTAATTGAACAATAATTGAACGATTTTACAATAAAATTACTTTTTACATGGCGATTAAAATTAGAGGTATCGGAATTTATATTTCCAATTGCAAAAATGTTTAAAAGAAACTTAAAAACGAAAGTATAAAATTATTTTTTTTTTGTTAACCGTACTTATAGATTTCACTGTAAGACATTTTTTAACTATCAGTGATAGCAAACTCGAAACAACAAACAACAAACAAGATATCATATGAAACTTAAACTTGAATGTTAGAGCTGTTCAGAGTAAGCTTTAATGTCTAACATACAATTTTTTTATAATAATGAGTGATATATTGATGTACGTATATTGAATATAGCAGTAGTCCTCTTGTATTTTATAAAAGTTTGGTTTTACAGTCACAGAGCAATAAATCTCTGCGCCGCCCCCTTCTATAGACGGACGGCATGGTCAACACTTTTCATACAAGTCCAGCGTGTTAACATTTATTCAAGGCTTACGCACTCTTTAAATTTTCTTTGATAATGTTACTTCACAACGTGCAAATAGAAACTGACGGCTAAATGCGCCCTCAGTTGCGCTCAGCGCAATTGCGCGGCGCGAATATTTTATTACTACAATCACTAGTAGGTGACGGCGCGGAGATTCTTTGCTCTGTGGGTTATTTCGGAGTAATAAAGACAATCGAATTTGTCAATTAAAGTTAGCCAAATAAAAGACCTGTTTTGTCAGTTGCGATGACTTAATGTAACTACTATAGTATTTACCATAATGAGGTGAAATTGAATAAATTCCAGTAGTATTTTTAATCGGTTCTGCATTTCGTAAAATGAAGATGATGCATTTTTTTTTATAAGTAACAGAATGTTTTGTATGTTTTACGTGTATATTTGTCTTATTATGGGGCGATGACCTTTCTATTTCTATGTAATATTCTATTTCTCAAACATGCTCGGAAATGTAGGCATTCTTGTACTAAAAACAAGCCGCGAAGTTTGTAATTCTTGGCTCATGCATTTCTTTCTCGGCCTAGGTCAAGAATGTTGTATGAAAATTCATTACTGACCGCTGCTCAGCCCGATGAAATCTAGTAGGCCGCGGCGAGCGCACGGTCATTTGATTACTGGGCTGTATGGCGCTGTTTTCTTTGCACTCATTAAAATAAAAAAAGTGGGAAAGCAGACTTTTTTTCAGTACCTACCTAAATTAATTTTTTAATAATTTTTTCATATTATACTTTTTTTTTTGTATCACGTGTTTGATTATTTCCTCACATTTATTGAGAAAAGCACTATACCAGCCTCGACCGGAATGAGGATTGCCGGACTCAGTTCTTTGTCAAGGCCTCGCTAAAGCTCGGCCTTGAAACCACTTCGTCCGGCAATCCGTCACTTCCCGGACTCTGCAGTAATGTACTATTACCTAGAATATTTCTACCTCTGTTCCAACTGTCAAAACGGGTATGCTATAATATTTTTTTTAAATTGTAAATCTGTTCACGTTATCTCCAACTGTAGACTATATTGTCTTTGAGGATAGTCCTTAACTTATGTACTAGTAGGTTAAATTAACAAAAAAAATATGTAATTTTTATATTAAATATTTAAATATGTATCTGAAGAAGTAGGCCTTAAATGAATTAGATAGTAAATGTTGCACTTGAAAGTTAATGAATATGTAGCTATATTTGCTCACTTTTAAGGCGTGATTCACATTTTAGTAATTTAAGTATACCCCTACACAATTCCTTGAAAAAACCTCTAAAATGGAAATTGCGTTAAAAGCTAGGGAGACCTAGATTACTATTAGATTTTGCTACCGTTAATACCGAAATGTGAATCGGCCTTAAACGAGTGTCCATCGTGGACACTTTCTGTTGTATTAAATATCTATATTGTTATAACTTTTGCTACCACCATTAGGTACAGAGATACAATATTGTAATAGTGTTTTATATAAAGACATTGTTAATAAATATCAAGATGCATAAATACGACATTACGTCCAAATTTTCGTTAAAAATTGTGCCATCTTAAATTATTAGGATATAAAATTTTTTGTCAACAAATTATAATTGTGTATCGAAAAATATGTTATTGTCGATGAAGAACATTATATAACAACTTATTAATTACTTATAGTATTGATTCGAATGTTCACATTGAAAAAATAAATATTTATATTATTTAATTCAGTATTTAGGCGATAATCAAATTTCTTAGATCAATAGTTATTTGAAACAACGATTATATAAGTAATAGTTTTTTTTTTGTCTCGTTTTTATTATATTTTTATACGGACGGACACAGGCTCATTGGTCGTATTCATTGCCGGTAAGGTCGAGTTACTTTAGACCTGGGTGTAAACTTTGTGCCACACGTGGGAGGTTTAAAAAAAAGATATTTAGGTCGCACAAAGCCCAGATTTCATTTATTTATAGTACGCTTAATTAAAATATTAGCTAGACGTCCGTCCTCTTTGCTTTTCATTGATAGACTGAGCAGTTAAGTTGTGCTTGTCTTATCATTGACATGATTTTAGTATTACATTTTATGAGCTTTAAAAAACCATTAATGACAATCATGTTATTCAGCCGATCAGAAACAATTAACGGTGTTTTTAAAGCTTTTTGCTTCGGTTAGCTTTCCAGTTTTAAAACTTTTTTTGTTTTGTAAAAAGCATTAATATTTTAAGAACGATTAGTGCCGATTATACTACGCCTTGTAGAGTCGCTAGGCTCATTAAGACATGTTTATAAACCTCTGATTAGAAGTTCCAGGTTGGCGTTCCTTCAGCGTCAAGTTTTAGGAACAAACCATTCCGAGCTGGATCTGCTCTAGATTTAATAAATAATATTAAATTGTTGTTAAATTAACATGAAGGATTAATGAGATAGTGTTACTGCCAATTTTGTTTAGTATGTTCATCCGCACTGTGAACGAGACCATAGACTATATTAAGCTCCATAAGAATTGTCATAATGCCTTACAGCCTCAAACAGCCTTTAGTAGGATATAATATTATGGTGTATATGGATTTTTCAATTATTTTTAATATATGTATATGAGTTTGCTCTTGGCCCAGCATCTAGCTGTGAAGCAACGACGAGGCCGATGATGGAGCGAGTTCAACCAGCAGATGCCTATTCACTCGAACTTTAAAAAAAAATTCAGTTATATGAATTCTCATAATATGGGATCCTTAGGCTCCTCTCAGGTGGAGCTACTCAAAAAGAACTTCTAACTATTTGCTTGAGCGTCACCGCCCTTATATTCGTCTACTAGCCCACGACGCGACAACTCACTAATTGTTTATTAACGTTAGCAACTGATGACGAGTGACTCGTCATATGATCGCCACTCCACTAAGTTACCATTGAAAACTATTGTAATAACCTTTTATCTCGATTCACTTGAAATGTGCCACCTCGCAGTGTGTAACAGAAGTGACTAAAATCTTGCAACTTGAATAGCGTCGTGTGTTAGGTACAGTTTCAAACTTGTTTGTAATTGGTTTCGTGATTTTTAAGTAGCTCTAGCTCCATGTGAGACGAGCCTTAAATAAAATTACTATACAATATGGTGGTCATGTAAAAAGAATTAAATTTGTGTAAAAATAATTAATTATATTATAACGTAGCCTAAAATTTAAAGTTATCGTTCGACCGAAATATGTAGATAATTAAAAATTAAAGTTAACTTAAATTTTAAGCTAACCGATAGTTAAAGCTAACCAAAAGTTAAAGCTAATTGTAAGTTCAAGTTGAAATGTGTTGAAAGTTTGGAGTGTCAATACGGAGTGTCATTATAGTGAGAAATTTGAGTGCTTTATATTGAAGCAATTCTATTGGTCGATTAAACTTTTTGCTTTAAATATGTGGTGCTATGTCCACGGAAATGTATTGTGTACTAGCGGCCCGCTCCCGGCTTCGCCCGGGGTGCATTTTTTTTACGTAAAAACCTTCCCTGATTATCCCTCTATCCATGAGTGAAGACAGAATCAAAATCGGTCCAGCCCTTCTCGAGTTTTGCGCTTAGCAACATATTTAGGGATTCATTTTTATATTACAGATAATTAGTTGTCTTGATCTTCAGCTTCAGAGTTCACCGTATATATACGAAGTATGTATTAAGGCGCTTAGTTTAGTGCAGTCAAATGGATACTTTCTTAAGCCTACTTCTTGTTTACGGCTAGACCAAAATGCTTGAAAAATATACTTAAAAAAAAATTTTTTTTTTTACTTCTATATATGTATTTAAAAATAATGTTAATTAAACAGTGTTTTTGGTTTGAACTGTAAACTGGCTATAGGAAATATTTACACGCTAAAAAATAAAGAATTTGTTATATTTTAACACAACATAGCACATGTAAGTCATTGACGTATCCAAGCGCCTTAATGGGAAAGTTAAAAACAAGTGGCAGTTGTATGATCATAGTTAATAGAGATTAATACGATTGATTAGATTTTCTTGCTCATGTATTTAATACTCAGTTGATTTGTAATTTACAAAAAAAGTATTTTATGGTGATGATTTAAGTTCAAAAAATTCATAGCAAATTAATTTCAACTGGACGATTATTATGGTGTTGTTTTTAATTAATGTATAGGTACTTTTCAGTGTAATTATTAGTATTGCTAGGTTATGATTTTATTTTCTTGTGTGCTATACATTCTTTACCATGTTTCCAGAAAAATGTATAATAACTTTGAATAAACTTTAAAACACTATTGTGGCATTTTTATTTACATTTATACTTCATAGTATATAAATTCTAAATATATCAAAATATTTTTACATTAAAATACAGCCTTTACAAACATTGCAAAAAATAAAAACCTGCAAAATATACAGGATGTGGCCTGTAATAAGAGTAATAAATAAAAATATAGACCCTTTAACGTATCAGTAATTAATTCCAAATGGTTTCAATTAATTAAAATGAAAAACAAATTTACAGATATTTTCTAACAAAATGAATCGAGCCAGCAATGTACTACTACAGACATAATGTGTCCAGTCGGAGTAATTGACATTTACGATTGTTCTCGCCTCAGTACCTTGTACCAAGACATCTAACGACTGATAATCGACAAATTAGCGATCACGATATTCATTGATTATGTATTGTAACTTTGGATTGCTATATCTCTGAGTATAAACACTTTGGAGCATTATGATTAGGTTAAGGTAACTGCGTATACTCTATAGAATCATTGTTTAAATTTATTGCTCTTATTAAAGGCCACACCCTGTATTTTATTATAAACCGTCATGAAGTGGCCTACACTCAGTAACCCAGCTTATCGTTTTTGGACACTTGTATATTTGTGAAGCTAAGCTTAAATATTGATAAGTATGAGATAATGAAATAAAACCAGCCATTAATAGTAGAGCTTGTACGTTTTATATTTCACAAAAGAACAATGATTTTAATACAAGATTTATTGACGTTTGCAATAAAATAACCTGTTTTGTATATAACCTTATAAAAACTGATAATAATTAAATTATTCATAAATAATATAAATGTACATTTTGGGGCAAATAGGAACTTCTGTAGCGTTCATTTATTTTAACATTAATATACAAATACATTAAAAAAATCTTGCCCGTATATATAATTATGTATAATTAACTAATTACCATATAAATTTGGTTAAACCATTTTTATTTGTAAAAAAAAATTAAGAACCCAGATATTATATCAGATCAAATTATTTATTATGTATCAGTGATTATTTTTCCCAATATTGCACCTTCATTAAATTTTGGTACTATTAAAATGTATAATTTCAAAAATTATATATGGTCTTCATTGCAAATATACAATAAGGCACGTGTATATATTATACATATATGTAGGTATACTTATTTTAATAATTATAAAAAAATTAATAAACATTGAATTTATAAAATTGTTAATATGGACGCACCTTTTTAATATTATATATTTTCATAAATAATACAGCACGAATTGTATACAGTTCACATTGTATACAAAATTATTAAAAAGTTAAAAAATCTATATAATAATATATATTCAATTTTTTTATAAAGATTCTTATTATTTTACATTGAAATACATGTAAACGAATTCCACATCGTTTACATGTATAATATAACACTATTGAATTTTTCTGGCAAAATTTGCATAATTAATTCTTGGAATTTTTAAATATAAGGTCGGTGCATATTAATTACCTAAAGTCATTCTTCTTCTTGTAGTACCATCTCCTATCGGAGGTTGGCTGTCATTACGGCTATCCTAACCCTCGAGGCGGCGGCTCGAAACAGCGATCTAGTACTTTGGCCATACCATTCGCGGAGATTCTTGAGCCAAGAAGTACGTCGTCTGCCCGGCTTGCGTCTACCTTGTATTTTCCCCTGCATGATCAGCTGCAGGAGATTATACTTGTCGCCGCGCATGATATGTCCAAAGTATTCCAGTTTCCTGACTTTTATGGTCTTCAAAACCTCAACCTTCTTGTTCATTCTCTGCAAAACCGTCTCGTTCCTCATCCGATCTGTCCAGGACACCCGTAGCATGCGCCTGTATACCCACATCTCAAAAGCTTCTAAGCGTCTGGTCATTGTATTGGTGAGTGTCCATGCCTCGACCCCGTACAACAATACAGAAAATACGAAGCACCGGACCAAGCGCATACGGGTCGCAATATTGAGGGAACGGTTGCAGAGAAGGTGACTCAATTTCATGAAGGAGCTGCGTGCCTGTTCTATACGACATCTTATCTCAATACTGTGATCTTCTTGATCGTTCACTATGCAGCCAAGGTATTTGAAGGAATTAACTCTCTCCAATGGTTGAGCACCCACATAGAGTGGAGCTGTGTACCGGTAATTAGGTCTGCCTACCGTCATATATTTGGTCTTCTTGGCGTTAATATTCAGACCATACCTTATGCTGGTTTCGTAGACACGGTTGAGTAGATATTGCAAAGTCATTAAAGTCATTACAAATGACAATTACTTTGATCTCACAGCAGCTATACTGATCTAATAATTAATGTCTTATCAAGGCACTGTGGAATGTGATTGTTTTTAAGCAATGTAATAGTGCAAAGGTGACGACAGTTCGCAGCGCGATCACCGAGACACCTGTCACTTACTTGACTATATACTTTCCATAATATTATGGTGTCCGGTTTGCGAAAGAGACCGAGACGCGCGACCGGAGACCGTCTCCCTGTCTCCTTTGAGACAAACCTCGTTCGAGATAAACAATTTTTTTCTACAATATCATATTCTTATTTTCTTGTATTCTAAAAATTTGACATCGTTTACTAAAAAAGACACATTAATTAATAAAAATTATACCTCAACATTATATAGGTACCTAATTGCCAATTTTACGAACATAGAGGGTTAAAAATTTAAAAGACAATACTTGACTATTGTATTTTAAATTCTTTAAATATCTAATTTTTAATCGTTAAATTATCAATAATGAGAAGTCTTTCGTTGTTCGCGGTCTCCTGTCTCCGTTTCCGGTCTCGGTCGCGGCGTGAACCGCCACTTTAAGTTAATGAAATACGATGACTATCCAGATTATAACGTAGTAGTGTCAATAGTTTTACTTTAACTTTTAATATTTAATAATAATAATAATAATGTGTGGCAGCTCGCTCACTTTTTTGTAGATTTCATGCTATTTATTTAAAAAAAATACTGGCACTCTAACTGTTAACTAGGTCATGTTATTGTTAATTGTTATATATAAAGGTTTTTAAAATACATATTATTTTACATAAAATAAGTAACTGATAATAATATATGTTTAATGTGAGTCTAATATTTAATTTTATCTCACTGTGCCCCACAAATATATATGTACATAACGACTAAATAGTTCCGATAATAAACTCGAAGATACAATACTATTTAATCCGATCCTTCTCTGTATACATAATTATTATGTTGGTAATTAAATACATATTTTCTATTTGAGTTCACAATTCCAATTGTTATAATTGCACTCAAAGTTTACGAGTGTCGTTTACGTTATCTGCCCTTTTGAAGGCGATCTTAACAATGTACTCCAATGAATAAAACATTATTATCAATATAAGATACGTAAGCGACACTACGGCGAATATAGTTAAATCAACGTCGGAAATGCGAACTTTATCTTTAAAATAATAATAAAAAAAAAATTTAAATATGAAACCCACTTTCACTAAATAATTAACACAGGATTTTCTGTATCCGGGCTGGGAATGCAAACGAAATTTTCAATATTTAATCTAGCCCAGATATCAGACAAGCAAACTCTAATATCTTGCTGAAGAAATTATCTAACTTGTCGTAATATATATTAAGTGGTAATATCCAGAGACAATGGACAATTATTTTGTTCTAATTAATTCGATAAGGCAATTACAAGATAGATAATATCTCAGAATATTAAAAATTAATATACAGCCAGTTCTCAATTATATATACCTAGACTCTAATGGTTCATCTTATATCAAGTATACCACATTGAAATATCACCGTCAATAGAACAGTGTGAAAATCATTTGAAAAAATTGGTCTAGTGGATTTTAAACATAACTTACTATAAATATCGCTAAACCCTTACATAGCCAACTATCACACGCTATGCTCTTAATACAAGCCAAAAAATGCACCCAATAATATACAATAACAATATTATTAATTAATTTTAAATTTTTTTTTAGCGTCGATGTACCTGTTTATGAATTCATAAGATCAATAATAGCATTGTACGTACCAAATACTAAAGCGAAAAGACCAAATATAACTACTAACACATTCTTCCAGATGAGATATTTGCAAGGACCGAAACCTATGTCCCAGAATGTTATGATTTCAATAAAAGCGGGCGCTAAGAGACCCAGTATGGAGAAGCAGAACGCCCCAATGACTCCCATGAATGGGGCAATTTCAGGTACAGCGACGGCCAGTAACACGCACAGGGTGACCATGATAGTTCTGGTGATATAATCGGCGAGATCTGGACGATTCGGGAACTTATCTTTGATGTAGTTCCATGCGATATCGACGCACACGAAAAATTGGAGGCCAAAAGTGCAGTACACAGCGACGGCGATGGAGATCTTCACTATTTGCGCTGGACTGCAAAAGTAAACGATTATAACTCAGAATATAATACTAGTACAAGTTATCGCTAACTTGTACAACACAGTACAACACAGTGGGTTAAGGCCAAAATTTCATTTAGTGGTGGCTGTGCCCATTTCCCTAGCCCTTCCCAATCCCTTGTTCTCAACTCCACTGTGGGCGACAGCGCACTTGCATTGCAGCACCAGTGGCGTTGTTTGTGTTATAGGCGACGGTAGCCACCTACCATCAAGTGAACCTTCAGCCTGTCTGTCGACTTTAAAATATACAAAATCTTTTTGGCTCGCCAACACATTTGTATCCTGCTACCCTAAAATCCTAAAATCTCTAGATTATGATGGTATCCATCAAGTGGTACGTCAGACTTCCTGCCCTCTCTTGTATTAAACTTATAGTGTAGATAAGCTAAAAAAAGTTCTATTAATATAAATACAATATTACTACTTACATTTCCGTTATTTCAAGATTCAAAGTGATAGAATCTCCGACACTGTCGCCGTATCTTAGGTAGCCTAGAAGACCGAGCAGAATGTAGACTAAAGTCACTCCCGACATTCCTTTATTGAGTACACCGCATATGCCGAGCATAGAGCGTGGAGTCTTCATAGCATTTTCGAGAGGCATCACTACTCCGATAGCTTCCATTGCGAAAATTGTCAGCGAGAAGAACTCTGGCCACTCACTTGGGTGCGTTATCATCTTGACATTGTCCAGGCTAATGTTACCAGTGCCTACTAAATAGTAGAACGTTATTCCAAGGCCAAGACCCATGAACAGGTTGGCAATCATAGACACAGGAGCCAAATATTTGAGATTCCTTATCCATGCCATCAAAATCAGCGGAATCAGGAGAGATATGGTGTAGATTCTTTCGTCGATATCGCCTTTTTGAAAACCCATGTGGTGGTCCACCACCTGAAAATGTAAAAATAATTCACATAATTAAAAAAAACCGAAACCTCGAATAGGTAAATTCTCGACCCATTCTTCAGCCAATCATTGGCTTGAACAATTTACAGATATGATCACGGTATACTTAAGTTATTTTATTATAATTTATACTTTAATTATTTTGTACTACCAAACCGTCCCCAGCTTAGCAAGAATGCATTTTTTCTGCATTTTACATACATAAACCTTCATCGTTTAATTATTGTTTCCATTGCCAAATCTTATGAAGATAAAAAAATGTTTATTAAATAATAATTAATATACCTGCTGTAAATTTTTCACTATGATGACGGCGTAGACAGAACACGTCCCGAAGTAGGTGAGAAACAGACTAACGAGGACAAAGATTCTGAAAATACAATTCAACATATTAAAGATTCCAAAATATATTCTAATTAAGTGAGTATGTAATGAAAACTCTCCAGTACGTCAGCTTGATTAGTTATCTATTCTATACAAATATAAAGAGAAAAGATTTGACTTTCTACAGGTTAAAGAAGTTTCTCACCCAAATGCGTTGGCCCATCGTCGAATCCACTGTGGACCATTCTCAAGAGACGCCCTCGCCACTTGTGGGAAAGTCATGGTGGTTTTCTTCGTTTTCTTATACAAAACATGTGCGCACTTTATCTGTGAAATTCAAACATAAAACTATTAAATCACTTCTTTCATTTTATTGATCTATCTTTGAAATGTAGGATGAGTTTCGAATTTATAAATTCAAAAGTGATTCTTATTGTCTATACGCAAATTGTTGACAGTTGAGCTTCTGAAGGGATTTTAATAAATTTTAAAACAATGGTTAAGACAAAGACAGAATTCCCCCTGAAGAGACTGAAGAGTTTGTTTGTTTGTTTGGTTGAACGCTTTAATCTCAGGAACTACTAGTTTGAATTGAAAAATTCTTCTTGTAGGCTTTAGGCCTTATAAGGCTTTAGGCTTATAAGGCTTTAGGCCTATTATTATAAGGCTTTAGGCTATAAGGCTTAGGCCTTAGAAAGGCTTTAGGCTATATAATATTTTGAACGCGGACGAAGTCGCAGGCAACAGCTAGTATTTTAAAAAAATCACTACACAATATATTAATATATAAAATATGTTCATTTCAACACATACAGCGGAACGATGCAAATTTATTCCTTAAAGCTAAAAAGTAAACTACAAATATAATGCGCTTCGCCATAACTATCATAGTCATCACAGCTGTAATATATATGGACATCATAGGACAATTTCATAACCGATCGGTCGAGTGGTTTAAGGTGCTTGCTTAAGCGCTCTGTCTCAAGGGTCTGGGGTTCGGTTCCCAGCAGGGACATTGAATATGAACTTTCAAAGTTGGTTTCGCAGTCATTCGGGCCGGCTGTCTGGCGGCAGTAACCATCTCCTTATAGAGGACCACCATGAAAGTAACAGTGTGTAAGCTTTTGTGTTTCGGTGCGCTTACTGCACCTGTGGCGTTGCTTGTGTTATAGGTGACGGTAGACACCTACCATCAAGTGGATCGTTAGCCTGTCTTGTGACCTTCACATAAAGAAGGACCTTTTAACAGAAAAACGCGACATGACATTTAATACAAAAGATTTTCGCCTAAATAAAAGCTCATTACACATTCTACTTAAACTAAATAATATACATCAGAGACTTTCAGACGTATTTCAATTCTTCAGCATGTGCAGGAATATATTAGATCACCTTGAAATAACAAGTGTGATGTGTTTCGGTGTGTTCTTATCCTTTATCCGATTTTAACCAGTATAGTTTATTTATTAAAGGATTAACTACATACATTGCCGTGTCTCGGTGTCATTTCGTAACACATTCTTTGCCGCCATAAAGGCGATTTACGAGCAATTACAGAGTTTACGCTGGCTAACCTTCGGAATTTATTTTAAATAAAATTTTCTTTACAGAATTGGCCAGTCTAGTGCATCAGCGCCTATCAGTATATGCATATTTTCTGTCACATTTTACCGTGATGTTGCTATTATTTTTGGGCAGGCGTTTTGATATTATCTAGTCTTAGACTAGCGGTTCGAATTGTGTGATAGAGCTGAGTTTTTTTTACCTGATTGGGGACAGATTAAGATTACGCTTCTTATAAATTCGCAATTGTATATACGCATCTTATAATATCTAAGTACGCGAAGAAACTGCAGTATACATTTTATGGCCTCAACGATTATTTATATCCCATGACTGGCTTCAGACTCTACACAAGCTTTAAATACGTATGAACAGATTAAATTCGAGATGATATGTTATCTAAAGAGGTCAATTCGATTTGCATCGTAACTGATAATAAATATTTGCTTCCATAAAATATTATGTTTATTAAACATTATATAATTATGTATATGATATAATTTCTTGTTTTGCGCTATTTATGAACACTTCAAGGATGTTATTTCGATAATACTGATAAGGTACCTACTGAATGTGGTAATGTGGTATAATTGGAAATATTTTTGTATAACCTATCCAATCGCAAAAGCTATACCTAAAGCTAAGCTAAAACTAGCAAGAGCTATAAGCTATAGCTTGAACTACCTTAAGAATGTTTTTATTTGGTCTTATGACGTTCAATGAGTCCTGTTTTGGAATATTATAAATAATCAAGTGAAACATAAAAACCGCAATAATGGATATACTTACGAGAATATAGGAGCAGTGTGTGCACACTACTGCAACGAGAATAGTGAAGAAAACTCCAGATACGAGACCGGCACGTTTGAAAGCTTTGGGCATGGCCAGGATTCCGGTACCGAGAGACGCCTTTAGCAGATGGGTCAGTGTGTCCATGTTTCTGTAAATTTATTACTTACTTCCTTAATTTTTCCCTTACTCGTAGTCAGAGAAAAAAGCTAGTGGACTGTGAGTTATATGAGTAATTTAACAAACAAAAACAACCCAATTTTTATCTTCAGAACAAACCTTCCTCGTACTTCAAGGAATATTTGCAAATTTTTTTTCGAATCTTCGAGTTTTGCGCTTAGCAACATATTTAACGCTTCATTTAATAAAATGAATATGTATATAATATATAAATATTAGTAAAAAAAAATTTATAATTGGTCTCGATTGGCTTCAAAGTTACTTATTTCCGTGCTACATGCAAAGCGGTCATTGCGTTAATAGTAGGTACAAAGCTTTTACTTCTATTAATTTTTGTACTATGAAGAATGTACTTATTCACTTGAAATCAGATAATTCGAAAAATCGGCTAATAGTGAACAATCGCAAGTCATGTTTGCATAGATTAGGAAGAGACATCAAGAAAAAATCATAAGCAACGGGACTGTCAGCCTGTCTGTCACCCTTTATAAATATTTAAAAAAATGTTTGATGACATTAGGACCACCCCCTTCCGTTGTGTTTTGATAGTTCTACATCCCTTCTAATAAATTTTATGTCTGTCTGCCACTCATAGAAGAACATAGTATCACACGAGCTCGCTACATAAATATGCACTTCGGAATAATAATATTTAGCTTCAGCCAACATAGACGATTAACAAAAAATGAAATAAGTAAACCTATTCGAGGCATATTTTTTTTCAAAAGTGCGTTAGAGAATTGTGCTGGTCAACGCATGATTCATGAATCATCATATTCATTTAATGTTTATTTACTGTAATATTATCATTGTTAGGACTGAATAGACATCTGTCTAGCAATTATGTTGCGCTTATAATCTGTTCGATAGTTTAAGAGACTGAATAATAATTAAAATTTCAAAAACATTTTACGTTTTGATTAAAAACAATCATATATAAATACATATTATACATCATGTATGATATTTAATGTTGGGATTATGTTAAAATTATTCAGTTGTTATCGAAAGTTCAAAATATTTATTAATTCTGAAAATACGAATAATTGGTCTTGGGTAGCATAGGATCTAAAGCGAAAATTAGGCATCCAATCCAAGTTTATCATCCCCTCACAGATGTAAACCATGAAATAACAGTACATGTATCTTCACCTTGTCCTGTCCTAATTCTTTCCCTTACGTATTTCTCAAAAAACATATTTTCACATAGAAACGCTGTTTAAGTTTATTATTCCTCTAAAATCATGGGAGTGAGCGCACTTCATTATGTCTGAACAAAAAATATACAAAATGTTCGCATAGCAGTAACAGAAATGTATTATTTATTCTCAACTGGCCTCAAACAAAATTGATACCATATTATACGATAGAATCAGGAATCACGAATATTGCTATTTGTTTATATATTAGCATAGTGTTTAGACAATTTTGTAGTTGGAATTTCACGATAGTGGTTAGCTCTTAAGTTAACAATTTCATTTATAAGTTCTAAATGGAACTAAATCACTTATATAGTACGTACAAGACTTGTCATAGAAGGCACTGGAAGTGAAAATGTACTTACGAAGTAGGATTGTCGACTTTCCTTTCTGTGAAAGGATCGAAGTCAGCTGATTCCACATCTTTTGATTTGCTGAGATTATGACTGAAATTAAAATTAAAATTAGAATACTAATAGGAAAAATTAAAAATAAATTTACAAATAATTAGGGTAACTAAAAAATTTTAAAGAATTTTTTATGTTTTCTAAACATAAAGAAAAACTGTGGTTATGTGATTAATTTATTAAGTCAACGTTTGTAGTAGTTTTCATTTTACGTATATTGACTTCGCAACACTGAATTTCTATTATATTCTACTTAAGTATTTTTAGAATGGGACATTTATGGAATTGTTTCTTATGTTTTCTTCTTATGTAAGCAATATTAACAACAATTTACATTTATTCAAAATGTTTGATGGTTTAAAATTTACGAATAGCGTGGTGGAAATGTCTGCAATTTTATTAAATGAAAATATCATAAAAAGCTATTTTCAGACAACTGTAAGGTTGCGACATCATCATCTCAGCCGTAGAAAGTCCACTTCTCTCTCATAATTTTCCAATAGGACCGGTTAGAAGCAGAAGTCAGATGTTCTTTTACCCCCAAAATGACCTATCCACATATGAAGTACGTAAATAGGGTTTGGTCCCATCTCGTCAGAGTTTCAACTCATCAGAGTACAATCAAACATAAATTAATTCAAATTTTATAAAAGATAATCACCTGCTCACGATTTTTTCTTTGTTCTTTTCATCTTGAGGCAGAAAAGATTCAAGCTCGTGTTGCACGACGCCGTTAGATTCCTGTTAAAAAGTAAAATCTATATAATACGTAAACAACATTTCAACTATTTCTCTTCAAATATATTAATATACTTGAAAAAACTTCCGTTAAACGTAAAATAACGATAAAAGATAAATAATAAAATAATCTTAGATCATAAAATATAGGTCCACAGAATAAAGAATATTATTCACTCCTTGTTACAATCAAAATGGGCAACAAACGGTACGGTAGTAAAGGGGGCCTTAGATTTTGATCAATCTCTAATTTGACAAATCAAAAATTTGACAAGTGTCTGCATAATCCCATAAAGGGCTGAAGCAATTAGTTACTCCGATAAAACATATTAATTGCTTGAAAAGTATTTTAAACATAATATTCAAATTTAGAAAAGGTTCAAGTAAGTAGATACTATTGTAATTTTACGTACTATTGTGCTATTGTAATAAGGATACAGATATTTAAGATTATACTGGAAATTTGTAAGAATAAATCGGCAGACAGGCTTAACTGATGGTGTGTAACACAAACAACGCCATATGGATTTCAAGTAGGTACGCTGTTTACTTTATTAGGTTAAGATAAGGGATAAAAAGAGATAAGGTGTGGCATTCCTGAACTACAGAAGGCCTTTTGTAATGGTGTGGTTACTGCCGCCTGGTGGTCTCTTTAGATTACTGCGGGACGAAATGTGCCCTGCCCTTTACTATTTAGCAATTTGATAGAAATACTTGTATAGTATACTTACGCTAACCATTTTGATGAGTAACGGTTAACTTTTCAACAGCTCTGAACCTGGAACCAAAGATATTTTCATTTGAACTTGTCTTATATTTTCAACAATAAAGCAAACTGGGAATTATTTACTGTCTTCTATTCTATATTATACTAATATTATAGAGGTGAAGTTTGTATGTTTTTTGTTTTTGTTTTTGTATGTAGAAGGTAATCTCCGAAAAACTATTCATACTATTTAAAAATTCTTTCACCAATAGTTAAAATCGAATTTCAGGATGGACATAGGCTAAATATTAAACGCGGGTCAAGCCGCGGGCACCAGCTTTATAAAAATAAAGATCTAAAACCCCGTCACACACGTAGCTATAATATATTTAATATAAATTTAGGCAAGGCATATTACGATATATTTGCTATACAAATATTGGAATGACCACACACGCAGCTATAATATATATTTCTATGACGTCACCAACGTATATAAATTAAAGCACGGTATATTAATATAAATTATAGCTACGTTTGTGACGGGCTTAACGCTTTGCTAAAGTCAGTCGTCAATGTAGCTATGTCGAGCGTTATATCTTTTATTTTTCTCCCGACGGCTTTTAATACGGTTTTCACTAATGGAAAGAGCGACAAGCGAAGAAGTTTGTTTACATTATTTGCAGAAAAAAATTGCATCCATGCGAAGCTGGGGGCGGATCTCCATTAACAATAGAGAGCCAGCGGATTTGTATGTTTGTTTATATGTGGGGAGAATAATCTCCGGAACTATTGGACCTATTCATAGGAGTTTTATTGAATTTTTCACTGTTTTTCACATTATGTATATTATGTACTAGCTGTTGCACGCGACTTCGTCCGCGTAACTTTATAAAATATAGCCTATGTTACTCGGTGATAATATAGCTTCCAGATAGTGAAAGAATTTTTCAAATCGGTGCAGTAGTTTCGGAGCCTATTCAATGCAATAGTATAGATAATATTATAGACTATACCAGTTTCCCCAATCGCACCCACGCTAAAGGAGTATTAGTACTTAAAAGTAGGCATTGTACAATACCTACCTACTCAGATCGTTATCTACGTGCGGGCTTCTTAAACCTATTAAAACGCGCGAGGCTGAACAAAATACAGTGTTATGTAACACGAGTCTCTACTGAATGGGTAATACAACGTATATTGAAGGATTTGTCTGTATATTGCATAGTACTAACATAATAATTAAGATCTAGTTTATAAAATAATGACAAATAAAAAAAAATACAAGATAAATGTGGCGAGCAAGCTAACGTGGCACTGGATGGTATATGGTTACCATCGGAGGCGCAAGTAGGTACACTGGCAGTTCGAAAAGGCAGGTTAAATGACAGATTTGAGCCGCTGCTGCTATATACATAAACTCGAATAAAATTTAATAAAATAAATCGTGTTTAATTTTTTTTTTTTTTGTACAAAAATTCTAGTTATTAAGACGCATTTATTACTTACATGACATTCTAACAGTTTATAAGTAGGTAGTAATTTGTGAATATTCTTATTGTCACGATTGTACTGCGCGGTCTAATCACTACAAAAGGTAATAAGCATAATAACAAAAGGCATCATTCATAGAAAATCCTTATTCAGTATTCACTAACTTTAAAAAGATATGAGCTCAGAAACACAGATGTCGGCCGGAAAGGAGATCTAATCCTTGTCATTGCTTTGTATGAAAGAGTTTTAAAACGTTTCGTCCGAAAAAGAGGAATTTTGACAAGATGGGGATTATAGACTAAGCTCTCAACATTTAGTTGTAATTTACTAACTAACATTATCAATACTAATAATAAATCTGTAAGGGTCGGTCATGGAGTGTTACTTTGTTTTCAGAGATATCGTGTTTATAGGCTCTATACGTGATACTGAAACTAAATTGACGATTTTTAGAATTTTTTTCTGTATGTATGTATGTATGTATGTATGTATGTATGTGTTGGTGTGTGTGTGTGTGTGTGTGTGTGTGTGTGTGTGTGTGTGTGTGTGTGTGTGTGTGTGTGTGTGTGTGTGTGTGTGTGTGTGTGTGTGTGTGTGTGTGTGTGTGTGTGTGTGTGTGTGTGTGTGTGTGTGTGTGTGTGTGTGTGTGTGTGTGTGTGTGTGTGTGTGTGTGTGTGTGTGTGTGTGTGTGTGTGTGTGTGTGTGTGTGTGTGTGTGTGTGTGTGTGTGTGTGTGTGTGTGTGTGTGTGTGTGTGTGTGTGTGTGTGTGTGTGTGTGTGTGTGTGTGTGTGTGTGTGTGTGTGTGTGTGTGTGTGTGTGTGTGTGTGTGTGTGTGTGTGTGTGTGTGCGCGTATGTATGTTCCTCCATAACTCTGAAACGAATTAACTGATTTTCATGAAACTTGGTGGATAAACATTTGGACATACGGAAACAAATGTCGCTTATACTTATTACTATTTACATATATCATTAAATACATTGATTTCACTATTAACTAGGGTAATAAAAATAAATGCTATTTTTAGAGGAATATGACCGGGATCAATTCCTAGTTGTATTGTATGAGTTGGTAGTAGAGTTACAATTAGCAAGTACCTAGTAGTCGTATAAGTATAATAAAAAATAACAATGCAGTTTTTCTTAATAGAAGCCTTAATTACTAAGAACTAATTTTCGATTCCCATATAGTTTTAGATTTGTCCTCACTGATCCAAGTATGGATGATATATATCCATTTGGATTCATATAATTATGTATATGACGACATCGGCTATAACTATTATTATTGAACATATATACACCTATTAATAATAAATAATAGATTTAAATATAATATTGCTTGCAAGTAATTAACATATTATACTGAAGTACAGATTAGTTTAAAATTAAGTGTAATTGTAATAATTTTATATTTTAAAGATGACAAAAAGAATAGTATCCTGAGTTTCCTTCGGGATTGCTTCTCAGGATCGTCATCTCGGCTTGTTTTTCTGAAACCCTGGTAAATTTAAATTTATAATGACGATCATAAGAGTTTCTTGTAGAAACCTAATTGAGAAAATTATTTTGATTTTGACCTTTTAAAAAGTCAAGTGAGTCAAATATGTAAAATAATTTGTTATTATAAGTTTCTTTACACGTGTAACTAAACAATGTCATTGACACTATTATTACCTACTTTTTTCCAACTGTAACATTTTCTTTGTGAACTTTGTGTCATTGCATAGGTGAAACAACGACTCAATATAGCGATCGGTAGAATATTAATTATTTGGTATTTGACCTAATTTATAAGGTAGGTATACTCGGTCGAGTACAGAACATTGAACTTTTATGGTTTATAAAATTATACCGCAAATGTAATATCTATTCACGGTGAGCGACCCAGATTTCATTAGTAAATTATTCTAGAGAAACTAGAGAAAAGTTAAAAACAATCAATCAATACTAATAATAAATCTGTAAGGGTCGGTCATGGAGTAAGTTACTTTGTTTTCACATATCGTGTTTATAGGCTCTATACATGATACTAAATTGACGTTTTTTTAGAATTTTATGTATGTATGTATGTATGTATGTATGTATGTATGTATGTATGTATGTATGTGTGTGTGTGTGTGTGTGTGTGTGTGTGTGTGTGTGTGTGTGTGTGTGTGTGTGTGTGTGTGTGTGAACATACACACATAAACATTGAATTTGACTGGAAACTGCTTAATGCTTATGAGTTAAAACAGCACCAATGAGGTTTCTTTTCAGACTATTCTCCAATCAAAACATTTATTGTAAGAAATAACGATTATAAATGAATGAAATATGTTTTTTTTTATTTGTTAAGTTTACGTTGATGATATAGTTACGATGTGTTATCTACACTTGAACGTTCACACGTAGATAAGATTTAAAATTTTATTCGCATCGCTGTCGTATTATATACCAGGAAAACAATAGATAACGTTTTGTTATTTAACTTTGTTATGCTCTTTTTCGTTTCACTTTCATTCTTGTTAAAATAAGGATGAATATGAAAAAAAAAAACTTTATTCATCAGGGGGCGTCCATTAATTACGTGAGGTGTTTAGGAAGGGGAGGGTTTGAGCCAAATCTCACCCAATCTCATGTGGGGGAGAGGGTGGGTCTCGGAAAATATCACGTAATTTTTTTTTTCCGCAAGAATGTTAAATGTTAAATGTTTAAATGTTTTGCCGTATGTATGATAAAAAAAAAAATCAATAACAAATATTGTATAATTTTAGTGACTTTTGTCTGCCTGTTTAATGTTTCATTTCTTAATTAAGTCTTTTGTTATATATCTCATGTAAGTAGCTTTAAGCTTTAATGAGAATAAAGAAATATAAACCGAAAACAGTATAAAAGTGCGAAAAAACTGAATAAAATTAAGTAAAACATGTTTCTCCACTAAAATATGGCTAAATCCTACACAATAATATTGTAATAGTTCGAGTACTTTATTTAATTAATAAAACAACCAATTGTAGAAATAATAACAGTACAATTATAAAATATCAATCCTAGCAAAAATACTCGTAAGTTAATTGAGGACACAATAGCGTTTCTTTTTAATATGCCCGTTAAGACTAAGTTAAGTCCTGTTTAAGTATTTTAATTGTTTGATTTTCTCACTGTGATTCTTGACTACGTTCTTAGTAGTCTAGTCTTAACTAGTCTTAAATAAAAGTAATTTAGCAAATTATGTTTTTAACCTTGAAGGAGGGGGTTGAGCTAAAGCCAAACTTCACGACATCTCAACAGAGGGAGAGGAGGGGTCGTATAATCGCGAAAATCGCCTCACGTAATTAATGGACGTCCCTTTAGTTGAAACAACCTCAAGCTGTACCACTAATAAACTTAACTAGGAAATGGGTTATAATGGTATTTAATCGCCTGAACAGATCTTCATAAATTATAGCTAAGAATATACCTAATCATGTCAGTATAATGTTATCTATATATCTTTATATAAATTTCGTGTCACATGTTTGTCTGCGATGAACTCCCAAACTACTGAACCGATTTTGTTAAAATTTCTTAACTACATATATGTAATTTAGTCCAACTTAAAAGATAGGATAGTTTTTATTTTGAACCCGTTTGAAGCCGGGAGCGTGTCGCTGGTTTATTATAAAAATTTCGCCTCGGGCGAAGCCGGGAGTGGTTCAGCTAGTATTAATATAGATATTGAGAAATAATTGAGAAGAGGCCAGCAAAGTAACGCAGTTAAGCACCTCGGACATGCCTTGTGTAGTTAGTAGGTAGGTAGGTGCATAAAGTAATGTATAAAATGGATGCACTTTCAGCT
Source organism: Synanthedon andrenaeformis (assembly GCA_936446665.2). Lineage (NCBI taxonomy): Eukaryota > Metazoa > Arthropoda > Insecta > Lepidoptera > Sesiidae > Synanthedon > Synanthedon andrenaeformis. Next base: position 12,931,922 of record OW387776.2, on the reverse strand, counting down.
TGTCCGTACGTTGTTGTTATTCCAAACACAGGTAATCGATCGTTAGCTGTTGATACATAGTTAGTTGGCTACAAAAGACTTGTTCACAATGACACGTGCCGTTAAGAGGCCACTTTCCAACGCGAGCAGCTTACCAATTCCATATACTAGGTACGTAATTCCATGATTACTCATTAATTATTGGTCGTATCAAAATACAGTAGAAACCGGATATAACGACTTCGCTTACAACGACATATCGGTTACAACGACTAAATGGCAAGGTCCCTGTTGAATGCCTATAACGATTTAATATTGCTTATAATGACTATCCGTTTATTATGACTAAATTTTGTGGTCCCATGGAAGGTCGCTATAACCGATTTTCACTGTATATTGTAAATAAAAAACATGACATTCTTTATAGAATAATATGAAGGTTTGCATCGTAACAAAAATCTGAAATCTGACACAGCGAGAGCCTCGCCATGTTTCTCGATGGCTTCACCCCAGTAGTGCGTGACATACACAAGAAGATCTCCAGTTGAACGTCCTGGACGAAAACCGTATTGACGATCACTGAGCAGGTCATTAGCTTCAAGATATGTCAGCAGCTTGCTATTCAGTACTCTCTCCATAACCTTGCAGAGTATGGAAGTGATGGCGATTGGACGATAATTACAGGGGTCGGCACGACCACCCTTTTTGGGCACTGGTTGAACATTGGCAAGCTTCCAGGATGCCGGTACGGTATTTGTCTTGAGAGAGAGACGGTACAAGCGTGTAAGTACAGGAGACAATTCAGGACCACAGTGCTTCAAGACCCTTACGGGTATGCCATCAGGCCCACTAGCTTTATTAACATCAAGATTCTGTAGTGCTCTTCGAACCTCTTTGTTGTGAATCGAGACCTCCGGCATTGAAGATTCACAACAAGGTAATGATGGTGGTTGTTGAGAGCTAGTGACGAGGCGTGAGTTACTGGCAAATAGAGATGCGAAAAGATTCGCTTTCTCTATTGCGGAGTGAGCCAGAGAGCCATCAGGCTTCAGCAAGGGAGGAAGCGTCGGACGACAGAAGTTTGTTTCTATACATTTCGATAATGACCAGAATTGCTTACTACCGGGAGGGTAGGCTGCTAACCTGGCTCCCACCCGACTAATATGGTCGAAACGAGTCTTGCGGAATATCTTTTTGCACGACTTGGCAGCGGAGTTGAATGCTCTCTTCCCTGAACGAACCCTACGATCCCCGAGTTTGCGATCGCGAGCTTGAACCCAGGCTCGGTAGGCAGACTCTTTACGGGCTGCAGCTCGTGCACAGTCCGCCTTGTTACAAAAAAAACTCAAAAATAATATGTAAAATAAAACAGATCTTAATTACATAATTATTAATCCTAGGTACATAATTACAAATTATAACATTTATATTATGTATATTATATCTTATCATCTTGATGCATTCTCATTTGTGAAGATAGAACTTGTAGAAACATATAATTTTAATCATATATATTTTAATGGAAACTTTCGAGGTAATTATTGCTATCACATAATTATTATTCGAGGTAATTATTATTAATTAATAATAATTGTCTGTTTTTGTCATGACGCTAAGTATAGACTGATAGCATTGTTTGATTTATTTTAAAAGATTCCTCAATAATTATATATACATTACATAAATAACAAACGGCCCGCCCCCGGCTTCGCACGGATGCAATTTTTGTCTGCAAATCATATAAACAAACCTTCCTCGTTGATCGCTCTTTCTATTAGCGAAAACATTATCAAAATCCGATATGTCAGTTTAGAAGGATTTAGCAAAGAAACAGATAGACGCGGACAGCGACTTCAATTGTAGACATTGAAGTCTTTTACAACAACAACAAACAAATTACGGCCGTCCGTCCGTAATTTGTTAACTGTGCCTCTCTACCATGAGTTATAATGACTCCACTCGCTGGCGAAAGCGTAAAATATTTACATGGAAAATTGTTAATTTGACATTGACAGGTGACAGTTTTTCATATAATTTTTTTACGCTCTCGCTAGCGAGTGCGGACATTGTAAACTCATGGTAAAGGTACTGAGGGCCTAGTGCGAGATTTACTCGATCAAATGCGTCGAACGCGTAACTGTCAATTTGTATGGGAATGAAGCAGCACCACCTGGTGGCTAACGTGTAGGTCTGCTTCATTCCCATACAAATTGACGTTTACGCGTTCTACGCGTTTGATCGAGTAAAACTCGCACTAGGCCCTCTGAACAGGTCAGTACTTTTGTTTTAACGTACTTTTGAGTTAGCGATACATGTTTTTGCTAATAACAATTTAAGGTAATTTGTGTACAAGAAATTCGTTATTTGCGATGTGTCTTATATTAATTGAAACGAATTTTAAATTGTTAGCACCAATTTATAAAATAAAGATTTTAAATATAATAGAAATAAATAACTTATTTATTAAAATTTAAATTTACAACTCACCAAGACTTTAGCAAGAGAGATTGCTCAAATTTAACAAGCTATTGAAATACATCTAGCGTTTTTTGTCGCATCACTGAAGTAACTAAAGTATTTCACGGTCTACAGATTGATTTCTGAACATGGTTTCTGAATAAAAATACAGCTTTCACCACGAGACCGACAAATTCAATGTCGCATTGTCCCGTACACAATAAAGATAGAATGAATGTCTATTCAATTTTTATTCTATCTTTAGGTGAATTTAAAAACAGAAAAAAATAAAGATTTTATACTGGAAATTTGAAAGTTTAAGAAATAAGTTCCAGTGTATTATATAATTATTATTTATGATATTATTGTTACAAGTATTATTATCTGAAATGCTACAATATCAATGTGCCAATTTTTAGGGGCGCTCATTATACTGCCTAGCCCAATAACAAGAGTTAGAGAGCACACTTTTCAATTCAAGCAGCTTACCAATTAAATACCATGTAATTCCGTGATTACTCGTTACATTTCTGAGACCTTAAATGAATTCTGTTATTCGCATTAATAGTAAAGTGAGACAACAGATTCTCTCAAATACCTGGGGGCCTAGCCAAGATGTACATTAAAGAAACGCTCCCTAGCGAACTTTACGAAGCGAACAAAATAAAGCCCGGTGATTGGTTGTTGTAACGCCCACATAAAATTTTGACCAATCACAAAGCTTTGTCCCAGTGTAGCGTAGCGTTTACGACTGTAGAAAGCACTGCGTTTGCATCTTGGCTAGGGCCCCTGTTACTGTCTTCACTCGCTCGTACAGGCCATTTTTGATATAGTTATTCATGACAACTACTTATGTACTTCAATAAGCATCAAATGTTATTTTATCCGCTGCTTACTTTGTCCGCTTTGAAAAATAAAAAAATTATCTAACATGTTTATCGCTGAACAACGGTGTTCAAGTGACGTTCGATTTTCTATATTTACAGGTAATAAACTATCTGTGTGCCAAATTTAAATCCAAATGCGTTCAGCGTTATTACGTGAAAGAGAAACAAAGATCCATCGTCACAAACGTCACTACAGTCATCATATAAACTGAAATAGCTTATATTATTGATTTATATTTTAATGTATGTTAGTGAGTCTTAAGAAGCGTGAATTTCATGGGAAATTATTATATATTTATAGGGCGACGAAACACGCTTGAGTGGATGGATAATCGTCGTCAGTAAAAATAGCGTTCATGAATATCTCATGTTAATAATACTCGTATCTTAACCAATATTATAAATGCGCGAAAGTGCATTTTGCATGCAATACAGAAAAGGACATATACGGTACCTTTCATCCAAAAAAGTACCTACTGTTCCTTAGATATCTATACTAATATTATAAGGCTGAAGAGTGTGTACTACTGGTACACTACTGGTTCGAATTAAAAAAATCTTTTTGTGTTGGATAGTCCATTTATAGAGAAAGGCTTTAGGCTATATAACATCACGCTGCAACCAATAGAAACGGAGCGTCAATTGAAAATGTTGCAAAAACTGCAAAAATGATTCCTTTTTGAGTTTCCGTTGCGTGCGCTGCGTATACGGTTTAAGTTACCCATAAATCATGTATGATGAAATTGTTTCTCTTTAAAAGTTCTAAAAAAAAGTTCAGGACAGCATATGTCTATCTTTTAAGATTGACTCACTATAACCTTTTTTATGGTAATCAAATTTAATCGAAATTAATGCATTATTGGCGAAGGTGTTTTATCAACATGACATTAATCCTTATCCAAATAAAAACGTGCGGCGTCTTTTTTTTGTGAAAACAGAGTGTATTTTTCAAAACAGTTATAAAACATAGTACCCCGACGCGTCCTCCTGTCTGTATATCTGTGTTCGCAATGATCTCAAAAACTATACTGAACGGATTTCGACTTTATAATTTTCAGAAAAGAAGCACCCATGCGAACCTGGGAGCGGAACGTTAGTTTAAAATAGAATACAATACACATTTACAATATTTCTGACGACAATACTTAACATCACGTTAACTGATAAGTCGCTTATCACGATGACATGAGACAACTTGACACCCAGACAACGGGGGCACAGAAGTGTGAAGGATCAAGTTGACAGCATAAAATAAATATCTTTACTTCAAGACACCATTCAATATAATCAATACAATATTAAATTTTATTTAATGGACTCTCATAACTCTGCGGATACTGTTGTTTCAATGACCAGCTGGTGTTGTTGACATGACATCTAACCTTCAACACGAAAGATAATAGCCAGCTCTATGGAGGAAATACGAAGAGAAATGACTCAATGACGAAAAAGTACTTCACAAAAACCGCTCCGTAGCAAAATGTACAAGAAGCAAAATGTGCACCACACTTAAAATGTACAAAACGCAAAATCTCAACCGGGACCTTCCAAGAGGGCTAAATTAATTATATTTTTGATTTTGAATATTGCGAAGTTCGAAAAAAATGATAAACTTAGAAAGGCTTAATCTCTGAAACTATTGGGTCTACAGAGACAATTCTAGTATCATATTGGAGCAACTTTAAAAACTTCCTAAAAAATTTTTATTCAAAAACTAGTCCTTTAGGGTTATAATTGCCAAAATTTGAAAAAAATACGATTTTTTTTTCGCGGCTTTGTCGAATTTTGACAAAGTTGCGTTCGGCGCTCGAGGTCACAAACTTGGATTATTCAAGTCTGCAAAAAATCAGAACTACCGGATTTGACTTACTACTCCATATTTTCAGGCGACAAAGTTACTGAATCATAAAGCACCTTTTTTTTCGATTTTCTTTTTTGTTTTAGAAACTATTAACATTAATATTCCAATACGACCAATCAGGTCGTCCATCCATCTTGTGTGTGGACTTCCTACGGTGCGTATGCTGCTCCGTGGCCTGCACTCGAGAACCTTCCAGCCCCAGCGGCCCAAGGGTCTCCGTAGTATACTCGTATGTCCTGCCCAATGCCATTTCAACTTATAACGCTTGGTAAGGGGACGTTCAAGTATTACGTAACGCAATTAGGGAGGTAGGGGGTTGTCTTGTAAAACGTTACGATGTTTTTTTTTACGGGAGGGAATCCCCCGAGTGTATTGTACGCCATTTTTATTAGTTCTCCCAAGTTGGCAATCCTTTTCTTTGTTAAAAATGGTCACTTTGTAAACTTGGTCCTAAATGTAACGTTTAGGGAGGGTACAGAAAAACATTACGGTGCGTTACTTTAAAAAAATTTCAATAATTGCGTTACGTAATAATTGAACGCCCCCTAACCCTTGCTAACGAACCCATGCTAGCAACGCCTTTAAAGCCTATCTCTAACTGTATAATATGAAAAGAAAATATAATAAGTCATGTCATAATATAATGTTTGAATGATATAATGATGATATGACGTATTGATTATGATACCGCAGCCGTGGTATTGAGTTTCGTCGCGTCCTCTGACCGCAGAAGCCATTAAAGTCACCTAACCACCAACTATACTACTTCCCCTGTATTGATTATAATATGTATGTACATATTCACTTTTGCTTTATTTATTATTTACGTCACAACACAACCCCCTAGGATGTTTTTTTTAATTCCCAATCTATTTATTTATACACCAGTCGTGTATTATTATTTTTTTAAACTTTCCATTAGGTTATTAATTAATTAAATTACTATCATACTATAAATAATTAAACAATAAATTCCTTTACATAATAATTGTTTATAATTAAAATATTTTATTAATGAACTATTTCTATTTTCTTTTTCATCAACATTTCTTTAGACTTAAGAAAATAAGTTCATTTGAGTGTTCTACTATTAACTATTAACTATTGTGAACTATTAACTAGGGTAAATCAATTAGCCTGAGTTTATGTTAGAAAATTGGAACTAGAGCGAAACTTTTTTTTAAATAATATAAAGGTGGCAGACAGGCTGGCGATTCACTTGATGGTAGGTGGTTACCGTCGCCTAAGGACACAAGCAACACCAAGGGGAGTGCTAGTGCGCTGTCTACCCTGTAAGAGTTTGTTAACAGGATTAATTTGAAATAATAATATCTTGAGTATCGTAATAATGTCATTTGAAAAAGTCTATTCGGATTCTTATGTATGTGTCTAGCTGTCCAGCTAGTCCCCTTTAAAATTATTCAAAGTATCTTGACGCGGTTTTTACTATAAGTTAAGGCATTCATTAATTTACAGAGGATAAGATAAATAATCTAAAAATAAAGCTCGCTGATTTGTTTTATCAAAGTCCACTACCGTATAAGCGGCGCGCTCTTTTATTGCTCAGATTCAGATCCGCTTAATACCGAAAGTACTATCGGTTAACTATAAAATATAATTTAATATTTTACTCATTGTGTAACAAGCGATATGCCGACTTATTTTGCAACTTCCTCGTTTATCGCTCTTTCCATTAGTGAAAACTGTATCGAAATACTTGGGGCAACAGATAGAAAAGAAGATAGAGGAACGTATTGTATATTACGATATATTACGAGAAATAGAAGCGAACAGCGATTTCATTAAATAATATATATGTTGGTTTGTGTACGCTTGAAAAACTCGAAAATTTGTAAACTGATTTTAATTCGCTTTTCACATATGGAAATAGGGATAAACGGGGAACATTTTTATATATGAAAATGCAATGGCAATCCGGGCGAAGCCGGGAGCGGGTCGCTAATTTATCAGAGTTATAAAATAAATAATAGATTGTTAAGTTTACTGTTCATGTTAATGTGTTGCTTGGCGCTTATCGTATTTCATAATATTATGTTAACATTCATTTTTATTACATAAGTCATATATTTTTAATGTCAATAACGATGACTATAATGTATTAATTTTTTAAAAAGATTCATTAGATATTTTTCAAGTTTTTATATTATTTATGTGATTTAATTATTTATTGCAGTCGTTTATTTTTGGCAAGGAATGTATATTTTAATTTTAATTTTATTATACGAAACGGAATAAAAACGAAACACAGCGATAAGCTTGGTTAGATTCAACTATATAGTACTTATTCATATAATTATTTTTAATCAAACTAAAATATTCTGACGAAATAAGATAAAATAGAGACAAAGAACTTGGTCTCTTGTTCAAGAGTTTGCAGATGCAACATTGCAAGATATTTGTGGTTTCGTTGCAAGATTGAATAACAGAAAATTACTTTTATAATTTCTAAGAAAAAACGATAAGATAAAATGCGATTGCCAACAAAATAATAGATAAAAAAGATTGTGCCACGACGAAACAAGTTTTTTTTTTAAATTTCACACAAAAATGTGTGAAATCTTTATTCACATAGCAGATTTAATTAAATTTAATAAAACTTTTTAATAATCTACTAGCGTCCCGCCCGAAATTAATTAATAGCACTTACCTTTCTCCTTTATCACTCTTTCAATTAGTAAATCGTATCAAAATCACTGAATGTGTTCTGTTTGACTGTCAGATTAACACTATATTATTTTAACACACGTTTTCTAATATATAATCTTCGTTAATATAAATAATTAGGAGGTATACGTGCCTTAAAAGAAAATACATCCGAAGATTATGAAAATATTTCCGCCCTGATTATTTAGACGTGAACAATATGAGTTTGCGTGATTTTACTTTACTATTTTAGATAAACTAAAATACTGAACGTGCTCCTTCACCAAACATGCTTTTATTAATATAATAATGTATACGTTTGTGAACAATGTTACATTATGTATAGATATTAAAACATATTAAAACATTAATGTATAGATATACCTACATTAAAACCTAAAACGAAACAGTTCAATACTTTTCCCCAATTTGTTCAAATTGAACTGATTTTTGTGAGGTTTAGCCAACGATATTCTATGGTTAATTTTAGCACAATAAAAAATTTTGTAAACATTTTTATACCACCTTCGAAATATGGTTACACTTACACCAACTAAATCATGGTAACTAACTACATACATATTAAAGTGGTATTAGTTTATTTTATTATAACGATGGTGGTTCTCATTAGGACTGGGAGCACCCAGACGAAGGCTAACTTTAATAAGAGTCGAAGTTTGAAATTGAAGTATAGAGTAACGCTCTATAATATCTTGAAAATCTAGCTTTTCGAATAAGATCTGCTTTTACATTTTTATAAAATTTATAACTTGTAAAATATTTTTTTTAAATACATAAAGAAAAGGACTTTTCATCTGCAAATCTAAGATTACATCTCAGTAATCTTAGATTTGCAGATGATTTAATTATTTTTTCAAATACTCCAAATCAGCTAGAAAATATGTTGAAGGAGCTAAATAAAGTCAGTAACGATATTGGCTTACAGCTGAATACATCAAAGACAAAAGTTTGTACAAACAGCGCTAAAAGCCCCATAACTATAAATTTCACACCACTAGAGTATGTTGAGAACTATATTTACCTAGGAAAACAAATATCATTCAAAAATACAAGGCATGTAGACGAACTAGAAAGACGATCAAGTATAACCTGGAAAAAGTACTGGTGCTATAAAGAAATACTAAAATCGAAACTGCCTTTGATACTAAAGAAAAAAATTATGGACTCATGCATACTACCCTGTCTCACATATGGTGCCCAAACATGGACTTACAACAAAAATATTATAGATAAATTACGTTCGTGTCAGCGCGCTATGGAAAGAAGCATCTTGGGTTTTAGACTCATAGATAAACAAAGAAGTTCGGATATCAGAAATAAAACAAAAGTCATTGATGCAGTTCAACACGCACTAAGCTTAAAATGGAGATGGGCGGGACACCTGGCCCGAATGCCCGTAGACAGATGGGCGAAAAAAGCAACGTTATGGAAAGGTCCAGGCCGTAGAAGACCCAGAGGCAGGCCTAGAAACCGTTGGAACGACGACATAAAAAAGAAGGCGGGGAGAGACTGGATGAACATGGCCACTGACAGAAGCAAATGGAGGCACTTGGAGGAGGCCTATACCGAAAGGGGCCATGAACATTGACTTTTTTTTAAACTACTAGATCTTGACTACTTTGATGTTATAATTAATTCAATTTTCTAATTTATGTTAAACAATGTGGAAGTTATTTATTATTGTTATACTATTATTTTCTAATTTGTTAATGTCAAAATCGATGGAAGATAAAACTGATTCTAATTTATGTTGATGTCAATGCATTCATGGTTTAAATAAAGAGGCTTATTATTATTATTATTATAAAGAAAAGGACTTTTCATTAACATTAAAATTAACACCTGACAAGAAAATATTAGCTATAAAAATTAAATAAATTATTAAAAAACTATGAAAAAATGGCGCAGACGAAGTCGCGCGTGAAAGCTACTTTCAAATAAAATGACAAGTCATTCAACGTTGATATGTTTTGATAAAAACTAGGTATTATCAGGTAGCAAATTCTCAAAATAGTATCAAGTCTAAATCAATGAATTTCATTTGAACTGATTAGACCTAGATTAACAGTGACTTTGCAATTTTGTACTTTATCCATCGAATTACTACAACTATTGAATTTGAATCACAAATGCCAAAGCGTCGCATAAAAACTACGCCTAAAACGGAATCATGGCGGAGTTTTGTTTTCACGCGTCAATGGTAAAAGGTAGTAACGACCAAGTTCTACTATTCATTTTAAACTCCAATGTGTTGACGTAAAGTCACATTTTCTTTAAATGACATACATATGTTTGGTTGGTTTTAAAAGACAGACGATAGAGTTCATACTCTACGCATATGTCACATTTAAATGTTCCATAAAATTCCTAGTGTTTTGTATGGCGTGCGAAATCCATAGTTGTATTAAGTCCTTGATGACTTTATCGCATATCGTGCTACAAAAATCGTGAAAATGAAATCCGAAAACTAAGTACTTATAATGAACAATGATGTTATCATCTGTCACGTTATTGATTATTAACAATCAAAAGTGACATATCTATCGCATGGATTTTAAATTTTCAAAATTATAAAATAAAACTTATTAAATGTCAGCTTTCTAGACTTAGTTTTTGCTGTACGTTGATAAAATCAATCGAGGCAAACAATTTTATAAGTATAGATTTCTTTTGTATGTCTGTGTGTATCTGAGTCAACTCTCCCAAACGGCTGGACCGATTTTGTTGAATTTTTTATGTGTGTTTGAGCTTGCTCTTGAGTGGCGCTGCAATTTGGGTGTGTTTCAGTTTAGGCATGTCAATGGTTATTATTGATTTAGATTCACAAATGAACCCGATAAGTCTGTATGTACGCTTATATCTTTCAAATTATTTAACGAATTTTAATGCGGTTTTCACTAGTGGAAAGAGCGTTAAACGAGAAAAGTTTTATATATAATTTTCAGAAAAAATTGCACCCGTGCGAAGCTGGGAGCGGGTCGCTAGCTATACTACGTAGCTATACTGGCTATAAAACGACGTATGTGTACATAATATGCGTTTACGTAATATAAACACAGTTCGATTTCATTTCTTAGATTTGTCGAGACGGACGTTTTATATTTGACGGTCATTGAAAACAGATGCAAGTCATGTTAGCTTCTAATCTAATTCTGACTATGACTGTTTCAGAGTGACGTTCGGTTCGGTGACGACACAATATTTTATCAGCGAGTCATCGCGAGATTTCAGTGAAATTTCAAACTGTTAATTCATCGCCAATCGGCTGTAACAATTCGAATTTTAACTCCGTTTAACTAACAAAATGTTCAAAGATAATGAATAATATTTGTCCTTCATTATCATTAGATACGTAAACACGCCTGCGCACTTTATGTCGTGTTTCTGTATTTAAGTAAATATTTTGTAGCCTTATTATTATTTGTAAATTGTAAGAATATATATAAATATATATTTGTTAATGTTTTTTGATAAATAATATTTATGTTGAATTAGTATATTATCATCTATTTAGTTTTTAAAATTTTTAAAACCTATAGATAATAAGATGACATATTTTCTTCATAAGGCATGTATACTTAAACGTAAAAATAAAATACCAATTTTAAAAGTGATTTATTAGTCGAAATACAAAAGTAAAAATGGTCGCTAAGTACTTATTGTTATTTTGGTATCCAGATAGTAAATTACCGTAACGATAGGAATCTATTAATGAAGAAATCAATATTGATAAACAAAGCTAACTAACGATATTAAGTTAACTTCTATGTAAGCAATGTATGAGGGAAACAAACAAATTAATAAAGTTTTGAAACTTGTGTGGGTTACACCTTTGGGTCTGCTGAACAAAACCCACAACTCCCCCCCCCCCTCTTCCACTTACCACTTCACCCCCCCACATCGGGAAATTTGTCCCCGTTAACGGTTTTTTAAGTATTTTGCGAAAACTTTAATAGATACAAAAATTTGTTCTATACATTATTTTGATTAGCTTGACGGTTTTCAAGCTAGCTAGTTTTCAAACCAACTTTCAAAGTTTAATAAGTTTCAAAGTTTCAATCATACAATAATGTTTCAAAGGCAAAAATTATCCTCATTAAATTCTAATCAAAATAATGTATAGAACATATTTTGTTTAGAATTTAATGAGGATAATTTTTGCCTTTGACACTCATTTGTATCTATTAAAGTTTTCGCAAAATACTTAAAAAACCGTTAATGGGGACAAATTTCACGATGTGGGGAGGGGGGTGAAGCGGCAAATGGAAGAAGTGGAAGGGGGTTGGGTAGTGGGTTTTGATCAGCAGACCCAAAGGTATAACCCACATAAGTTTCAAAACTTTATAAATTTGTTTGTCTGAAAACATAGAATGACCGGACTAATAATATTAACATAAATTATAAAATAACTGTAGGTATGTACAATCGCGGCAACGGAACGTTTATCAGTTTAAAGGTCAGCTTATATTTGCCATATGCTTTGTTGGACGTATTTGAACTACGTTATACTTAAATCTGAGCGGCAGTCAAACAGGCAATAGTTTTTAAAATTACTGGAAATTAAGCTTGAATAAAATAGTATCTATGTTACGGCTAGAACCCGAAGTGCGGCTACGCCTAGATTTAGCCGGTTAGAACTAGGTGTAGCCATTTACTCTTGGTTAAATCTAGTATAAGCCGATTGTTTTCGGGTAAAACTAGATCTAGTTGGTGTCGTTCCGGCTAGAACTAGGTCCAACCAAACCCTAGTGGCTGATGCTAGGTTTAGCCAAAATCATGTCGGCTACAACTAGATCCAACTAATCCCTGTTGGATAAAACTAGATGCAAACAAGTTCAAACGTGTAGCAGGCGACTAGACGCAAATATTACTCAGGAGGCGAGCTAAACAGCCATTGCCAAGTAGATTTGATAAGACATGCAGACAAACCCAGATGGTCAATACAAGTTTATATTAGTTTATCAGGACCACCTCACGAAATTCGTATAACTTCATCAAAGCCAAATAGCCAATGCCTATTATGTTAAAATTGTAGGCCTACTTTAATAAAAGTCAATTATTAAAATAAATTTGTTGATTTTTATTTTTTCTACGTTTCTTATAATCTGTAGACAGAGCCATATAATATTTCTGGATTTTTAGAAATAAAAAACCTAGTAGAACAACTTCTAACCAGGGATTGGTTGGATCTAGTTGTAGCCGACATGATATTGGCTAAACCTAGTATCTGCCACTAGGGTTTGGTTGGACCTAGTTTTAGCCGGAATGACACCAGCTAGACCTAGTTTTACCCGAAAACAATCGGCTTATACTAGATTTAACAAAGACTAAATGGCTATACCTAGTTCTAACCGGCTAAAACTAGGCGTAGGTAGCCGCACTTCGGGTTCTAGCCGTAACATCTACATTGCTTCATTTCAAAGTTGTCTTATGTAGTTGTCGAAGTGTTTCCGGTCACTATAGGCTTTCAAATTATCGTAATATCGCCACATAACGTTAAAGTATCCGCAACCAATTTTACGATCATTACAATGCACTAACTAATCTAATTATCTTATTAGATAGGTAACTAAAGTCGACAAGCATTTATAACTATACAATTACAATAATTGAACGTATCCGGGTTTTGTCAGTTTTTACATCTTTGTATACATATAATATAAAACTTACAATGCACAATGAGCATTACTTAGTGACATAAGAGTATTAAATAATAATTACTTGACTCACACTTCATTGTGTTGTACAATTTTATAATTATTTAAATAATTAATTGTTCAAAACTAGTATGTTGAATGTACTGGCTTGCTTTTTAGAAGTAATTATTAGGCTATTGGCGACTATTGGGCAAACACTAGGTTCGCACAGTAGTAGAAATATGGTAGATATTTACAGTATAAATAAATAATAAATTATGGTGAGTGAGTAAGTGATGTCAGAGCCCATTACCCTATTTCTTGATAATCTCATCTTACTAAGCTATCATCACGTGGATTAAAAATAATTAATCCATTTACTGTCAATAAAAATGATCGTCAATATAAATTTTAAAAAATGAATCGCGAAATGTTAATCTTATTGTATACTTATCGATTAAACTTCAAAACTATAATAATTAAATTTAGCCTGATGATGGTTTGTAAAAGGTAAGTAACTCGATCACTAAGAAAGGATTTTTGATAAATGAAAACGCCCTTCGGCATTTGAGGCATAAATGAATTATATTTGTTTATATTTTTATATTTCAATAGCAAAAAATGAATTAATTTTACGCCTGGGCAGTCCTGGCAACTTTTTTTAAGCAAATAAATAAGTGGTTCCCTGATCCTGTAAATTATGTTCTACGGTGAGGTTAGAATAATTACTATGGCGTAAAACTACATCTCTAATTTAAATGACGTTGATTTGCTAGCGCAAGTAATCATCGAGACATTGTAATCTCAATAATTTCATAAATGTGTACAAGTGCATGAAATCATGATTTACACACTGATAACGCTAAGAGTTGTTGTATGAGTTGTTATATGACGTATTATGTGTATTTTTTTTATAGCACATATGCGTCAGATTGTTAAAAATGTGTACGCAACTTCGTAGGCTCGGTTTTAGGTTCGGTTCGGTTGATATTTCTGTGTTCTCAATAACTCTTATGTTTGCAAACCGATAGGAATGAAACAAACACTAAATCTTTTGGCAGTTAATACAAAATCGCATTCAAATCGGATATTTTATTTCAATCGATTTGGTTATCCATCGGACATCAGTCGTATACGGATATCAGTCGCATTACATAGATTTTGTACAGATTTGAATCTATGAGTACGTAGTATCAATACTAATAATAAATCTGTAAGGGTCGGTCATGGAGTAAGTTACTTTGTTTTCAGAGATATCGTGTTTATAGGCTCTAAACATGATACTCAAACTAAATTGACGATTTTTAGATTTTTTTTTCTGTATGTATGTATGTATGTTCCTCCATAACTCTGAAACGAATTAACTGATTTTCATGAAACTTGGTAGATAAACATTTGGCGTTTGGGACACAGGATAGGCTACTTAATATTTTTCAACGCGGACGAAGTCGTGGGCACCAGCTAGTATTCAATAAATTAAGTAATGTAATGTAAGTGAAAGTGTCTAGAATAACATCTTATTTTCATATTTATTAGAATTTCATTTAAAAGGACTACTATCTGTTATGTCAACACAATCCACCGTTCCTTGTATTTACAAATTTAATAAATATGTATGGAAATTAAATAATATTTTTTTATGAACATTTTAAAGTTAAAGAATTCAAAGAACAAATTGCATTTGTTTCTTTGAATTACATTAGAATTGTTCTTATCTATGCGAAACCTTATAGGTAGATCATTTGTAAAATAATTTTATTAATTGTAAAAAATTTTCACTGACAATTTTAAAAATGCGGCCTGAATTTTTTATTATGTAAACGTAACCCTTGATTGAACCCTTGATTTTTGGCTAGTGGTTACCGTCACCTATTAACACAAGCCACGCCGCAGGTGCTTCAAGTGTCCTGTTGATTTTAGTAAGATTAAAGATAAGACTTCAAAGTTTAAACTTTGAACTCCGAGTAAGGAGATTTTGTAAGAGGAATGTCCCGCCACAAATCTGGTGTCAAGTAGGCATTCATTATCAGATTATTAACGTTATATTATTTGTTACCATAGTACTTAACCAGGTATTACCTAAAGTCAAGCTAATGGAATTTTTTAATTTGAAAACCAATTTTTTTTACTATTTTCTCCAAAATTCCCTTCATTAAAGGCGAAGAATGACGCGAAAAATGCTTCTTCAGTATTAATAATAAGGATATGGTCATAATTTCTTCAATAACTCTTCATGTAATTATTCAATAGATTTATTTTATTTTTTAAATTAATACGTGATTTCGCAACGTTGTTGTGAATGCTGCTGACACAGCGATTCACGGGTCGCCTGTATCTAGGTGAATATTAATATTTAATTTAATATTTATAGTTTCTAAGTTGCATTTAAAGAAATGATTCAGCAATTAATAATGTGTGCTAATTACGTCACACAGCGCACAAAAAAGTGGGCCAGTAAGTACTTGGTTGGATTGATAGGTGAGGTGTAGTGTATAATCGTCTGAAAGTCAATGAACTTCCGCTCGCATTGTCTGCGGTCTAGAAGACTTTCTTCATTTAATTGCATATAATTAAAAAATTGTATTGTTGTCAAGCGAGAGCTATGAACAATATTAATTTAGCAAATTTTTATTATTAAACTAGCTGCTGCCAACGACTTCGTCCGCGTTGAAAAATATTAAGTAGCCTATCCTGTCCCGTACGTCCAAGTTCATGGAATTAAATTAAATGTTTATCTACCAAGTTTCATGAAAATCAGTTAATTCGTTTCAGAGTTATGGAGGAACATACATACATACATACATACATACCATACACAGAAAAAAATTCTAAAAATCGTCAATTTAGTTTCAGTATCATGTATAGAGCCTATAAATACGATATCTCTGAAAACAAAGTAACTTACTCCATGACCGACCCTTACAGATTTATTATTAGTATTGATTGATATATCTATGAACTACTTATTTCTATAAATAATAAAATAAAGTTGCTTCGATATGGATCTACGCTAATTTCTTCTAACCCTACACAGCGGATTTTGATACGGTTCATGGAAAGATATATGAACGAGGAAGGTTTGCGTATGTATAATATACAACCCGTGCGAATTAACTTGAGACCTGAGCCGATGACGTCATTTTCAATGTACGGTGTGCAAAAATCATTTGCACACGCATCAGCGTTATAGTAGTTTTTTAATATGATTTTTTTTTAAATTTTCATGAGATTATTAATAAGAACAGAATAAAATGTTCTTGAAAGGGATAAAGCGTTCTTGAAAGGGGAGTCGAGAAGGGGGTCGCATTCAAGCGGAGTCTCAAGTTAATTCGTACGGGTTATAATTTGCAGAAGAAAATGCATCCGTGCGAAGCCGCGAGCGGGTTGCTAGTGTAAAAAAAGTCGCTTCCCGCCATTTGTCCCTGTGTATATACGCTTAGATCTTTTAATCTACTTAACGGATTTTAATGCGGTTTTCAATAATAAAAAGAGCGTTAAACGAGGAAGATTTTATATATGTATAATTTGTAGAAAGAAATTGCACCGGTGCGAAGCCGATGCTAATATTTTATATGACATTTATGACAGGCGATTACACCTCTGCCGCTCGACACAATCCAACATTTTTTTTGCAATCTGCTACATAGGGAAGAGAGCAGGTAAAATAGGGCTGGCTATTCTTATCTTGTTTATTTTTTATTATTATTTGGCTCCATTCCTGAATTTGCGAGACAACGTTATAATATCGTATAACTCCCATTGATGGTATCTAAATAATATTATATACACGAAATAGTTTAACTTTTAACATTTGATTTAAAATTACAATATTTATAAATGCAAATTTTGGGGACGCTGAACAAATACACATTTTTTAACAAAGCCCTAGAACACCCCTGTCTGTTGGGGAATTTTTTCTGCCCCGTCTGAGCCGAGGTAAACCGAGGGTCGAGTTATATGACCTTATTCTGATCTGTTCATTGTCTGACCGGTTCGCTTCGCTTTCTGCACAAATGTTCGAACACACAAGCGCACGAATAAAAGCTTAATACTAAATTTCATGTCTGTATGCATACCTAATTAATGTCACATCCTATATGACACGTATCACTTACAGAAATACAAATGCAAATGTATGGATAACAGTGCGCGACATACTGAGCATATTCTATTTGATACTATGGATATTTCATTATTCTAATCTATAGGAACTAAAATAGCTTATTATAAAGTATTCAGAGTATATTTACATGTCTAAAATTATAATTACTTGAAATTCTTAACATTTCTTAACAGTCTCATTCATAAAACAGTAAAAAATTGTAAAAAAAAATTCTACTTGCCATTAAAAAAATCTATTTAAATACAATAGAAGCTACGCTAATAATACTTTACTGAATTTATTTTATTTTAGGCCGATGTTTGACATAGGTATATGTTACAAAATATGTCAAAAAAAACACTCACCTGAATAGATGTTACGCCCGATGGAATGACTGCGAGTATTCTTGCGTATTTTATTTTAATGGTTATGTAGGCCGTAAGAGCACACAACCACGTGCTTTATAAATACGTAAGACAGGCCACGCGACGCGATCAGCCAACGCGCTATTTAAAATCGGAATGACTGAACTGGCCGAGACCGTTTGAGCGAGCCAACAAACCGGCCATCCACGCCAAGCAATCCAACCAAAGTGAGTATGTCAGCGTGTGATAGCAAAGCGGCGTTGCTCGTAGTCCCGTACAAAATATAGTATCATGTCATGGCATGGAGCAAGCGTAGATAATTGTATATGCAAGCGTACGATGAAAAAGCAAGAGCAAGTTTATCGATTCTTGCGTCATTTTTTAAGGGCGCTCGAACACACGCAATTTTACGAGTGTACGACTGAAGAGAATAGGAATTACCACACTTTTATATTGATAAAGGTCAAAAAACAGCGGAAGCCGTTTGTCGCGAACTGCATGATCGTAGAACAGTTTAATCAAGCAGTGGCCAATTACTAATAGAAGTACCTGTACATATCGTGCACACATATCCGCCTCACTGATTTACTGGTAGTACCGCTTTACACAAGCGAACCATCAACTGATATCTGTTGATCCACTGATCAACTGATTTATGAATAGGCGAGTCCGAAGATAAGCTCAACTGATGTCTGAATAGGCGAGTCCGAAGACAAGCTCAACTGATGTCTGAATAGGCGAGTCCGAAGACAAGCTCAACTGATGTCTGAATAGGCGAGTCCAAAGACAAGCTCATCGGAAGAACAAGAGAATAATTCCTCCATTTTAGTGTTATGATGCAGGATTTAAAAAAGCAAGAAAATAATTATTTCGGGATTCTCTTATCTATTAGCAAAGTTTTGTCTCACAAATATGGTTATACAAATTTATTTGCAACTAGCGATCCGTTCCCGGCTTCGCACGGGTGCAATTTTTTTCTGCAAATTATATGTAGAAACCTTCCTCGTTTAACGCTCTTCCCATTAATGAAAACAGTATAAAAATCCGTTCGGTAGTTTTTGAGAATCGCAAACATACAGACAGACAGACGCGGCGGGGGGACTTTGTTTTATAATATTAAAAAACGTAAATTTAATAATATTGTCTGCGTGAGCGAATTGATTTTTGTTTAATTGTGCGTAACTTTGTCTTTTTCCTGTGTATATTAGTTCAACTGAGATAAGAGAACGCAGTTCGGCGAAATATGGGTATATTCTATCTCAAAACTTCGATGATGAATACAAAAGCTGTCTATCAAGCTGAGTGATGATCGTTAGGCAGAAAAGATAAATGTTTCAACTTATTCGTGTACATAGACTTTTCGAGTTTAATGAGAATGATGCTTATGCATTAAGATAGCCTCACTCTACTTCCTTCGAAATAAATATAACAAATCACCCATCAGGTTTAACAAATTTTTAAATTTCTAAAAATTTTGACGATGTTCTGAAATTTCAAAAAATCTTATTAAATTAACTGAAAAAGTGAAGAAAGTTTTCATAGAATTTTCTAGAAACTTCTGGAATTTTCTAGAAACTTCTGAAATTTTCGAGAAACTTCTAGAATTTTCAAGAAACTTCTAGAATTTTCTAAAAACTTCTAGAATTTTCTATAAACATCTAAAATTTTCTTGAATGTTAGCGAAAAAAAATTCGTCCCTATTAATCTATATAAATAAAATCGGAGTGTCTGTCTGTGATTTGCGAAAAACTGCCTCAAACTAAGCTTAGAGAGTCATTCGCATGCTGTTAAAACGTAAATAACTTTTTTTAGAATTTTTGTCTGTCTGTCTGTCTGTCTGTCTGTCTGTCTGTCTGTCTGTCTGTCTGTCTGTCTGTCTGTCTGTCTGTCTGTCTGTCTGTCTGTCTGTCTGTCTGTCTGTCTGTCTGTCTGTCTGTCTGTCTGTCTGTCTGTCTGTCTGTCTGTCTGTCTGTCTGTCTGTCTGTCTGTCTGTCTGTCTGTCTGTCTGTCTGTCTGTCTGTCTGTCTGTCTGTCTGTCTGTCTGTCTGTCTGTCTGTCTGTCTGTCTGTCTGTCTGTCTGTCTGTCTGTCCGGGGTAATCTCAGAAACGGCTGAAGCGATTTCGATGAAACTTTGCAGACATGAAGAGGGGGTCGTCAGGAGTAACATAGGCTACTTTTTGTTTATGTAAATTGCGGTACATACACCAAAATAATTTTTTTTACAATTTTTGTCTGTCTGTCTGTTTGTTCCGGCTAATCTCTGAAATAGCTAGACCGATTTTGACGGGACTTTTATTGGCAGGTAGCTGATGTAATAAGGAGTAACTTAGGCTACGTTTATTTTAGACTAGCGACTCGTTCCCGGCTTCGCCCGGGTGCATTCGTGTACATAGACTTTTCGAGTTTAATGAGAATGATGCTTATGCATTAAGATAGCCTCACTCTACTTCCTTCGAAATAAATATAACAAATCACCCATCAGGTTCTGAAATTTCAAAAAATCTTATTAAATTATCTGAAAAAGTGAAGAAAGTTTTCATATATGCGAGAATTTCCTAGAAACTTCTGGAATTTTCTAGAAATTTCTGAAATTTTCGTGAAACTTCTAGAATTTTCTAAAAACTTCTAGAATTTTCTATAAACATCTAGAATTTTCTAGAATGTTAGCGAAAAAAAATCCGTTTCTATTAATCTATATAAATAAAATCAGAGTGTCTGTCTGTGATTTGCGAAAAACTGCCTCAAACTAAGCTTTGAGTCATTCGCATACTGTTAAAACGTAAAAAACTTTTTTTAGAATTGTTTGTCTGTCTGTCTGTCTGTTCGGGGTAATCTCAGAAACGGCTGAAGCGATTTCGATGAAACTTTGCAGACATGAAGAGGGGGTCGTCAGGAGTAACATAGGCTACTTTTTGTTTATGTAAATTTTATAGAAAATTCTAGAAGTTTTTAGAAAATTCTAGAAGTTTCTCGAAAATTTCAGAAGTTTCTAGAAAATTCTCGCATATATGAAAACTTTCTTCACTTTTTCAGATAATTTAATAAGATTTTTTGAAATTTCAGAACCTGATGGGTGATTTGTTATATTTATTTCGAAGGAAGTAGAGTGAGGCTATCTTAATGCATAAGCATCATTCTCATTAAACTCGAAAAGTCTATGTACACGTGTTAAAAAAGGTGTTCTAGAATTTGCTCGCACAGATTGTTTGTTTGCTTCCATTCTTCGCCCTTCCTTTAGTTTCCAGAGGGTTCTCCAAGCGTCATCTTCTATATAAATAAAATCAGAGTGTCTGTCTGTGATTTGCGAAAAACTGCCTCAAACTAAGCTTAGAGAGTCATTCGCATGCTGTTAAAACGTAAATAACTTTTTTTAGAATTTTTGTCTGTCTGTCTGTCTGTCTGTCTGTCTGTCTGTCTGTCTGTCCGGGGTAATCTCAGAAACGGCTGAAGCGATTTCGATGAAACTTTGCAGACATGAAGAGGGGGTCGTCAGGAGTAACATAGGCTACTTTTTGTTTATGTAAATTGCGGTACATACACCAAAATAACATTTTTTAAAATTTTTGTCTGTCTGTCTGTTTGTTCCGGCTAATCTCTGAAATAGCTAGACCAATTTTGACGGGACTTTTATTGGCAGGTAGCTGATGTAATAAGGAGTAACTCAGGCTACGTTTATTTTAGAAAAAATACAGCCCGGACGAAGCCGGGAGCGGGCCGCTAAATGTATTGCTAAGCGCAAAACTCGAGAACGGGTGGACCGATTTTAATTCTGTCTTCACTCATGGACAGAGGGATAATCAGGGAAAGTTTTTACGTTAAAAAAAATGCACCTCGGGCGAAGCCGGGAGCGGACCGCTAGTCTTCTATATAAATAAAATCAGAGTGTCTGTCTGTGATTTGCGAAAAACTGCCTCAAACTAAGCTTAGAGAGTCATTCGCATGCTGTTAAAACGTAAATAACTTTTTTTAGAATTTTTGTCTGTCTGTCTGTCTGTCTGTCTGTCTGTCTGTCTGTCTGTCTGTCCGGGGTAATCTCAGAAACGGCTGAAGCGATTTCGATGAAACTTTGCAGATATGAAGAGGGGGTCGTCAGGAGTAACATAGGCTACTTTTTGTTTATGTAAATTGCGGTACATACACCAAAATAACATTTTTTACAATTTTTGTCTGTCTGTCTGTTTGTTCCGGCTAATCTCTGAAATAGCTAGACCGATTTTGACGGGACTTTTATTGGCAGGTAGCTGATGTAATAAGGAGTAACTTAGGCTACGTTTATTTTAGAAAAAATACACCCCGGACGAAGCCGGGAGCGGGCCGCTAAATGTATTGCTCGAGCGCTAAATGTAAGCGCAAAACTCGAGAACGGGTGGACCGATTTTAATTCTGTCTTCACTCATGGACAGAGGGATAATCAGGGAAGGTTTTTACGTTAAAAAAAATGCACCTCGGGCGAAGCCGGGAGCGGACCGCTAGTAATACATAATGAGCGACTCAGCCAAAGAAAAGATATGCCGCAAGGAGAACTCATCGTATTGCATGAACCTTCGTTTCAGTTGTTAACAACAAATGCAATTGTTATGAACGAAAAAATCTTTTTTTTTTATTGTCACAGGGTTAGTAACTTTTTTTCAGTAAAAGAAAAAATATCGCGTTTGAAAAACTCGAATATATTGCATAGATCCCGTTTTTTATTGTTTATAGCGGTCCGCTCCCGGCTTCGTCCGGGGTGTATTTTTTCTAAAATAAACGTAGCCTAAGTTACTCCTTATTACATCAGCTACCTGCCAATAAAAGTCCCGTCAAAATCGGTCCAGCTATTTCAGAGATTAGCCGGAACAAACAGACAGACAGACAAAAATTGTAAAAAATGTTATTTTGGTGTATGTACGGCAATTTACATAAACAAAAAGTAGCCTATGTTACTCCTGACGACCCCCTCTTCATGTCTGCAAAGTTTCATCGAAATCGCTTCAGCCGTTTCTGAGATTACCCCGGACAGACAGACAGACAGACAGACAGACAGACAGACAGACAAAAATTCTAAAAAAGTTATTTACGTTTTAACAGCATGCGAATGACTCTCTAAGCTTAGTTTGAGGCAGTTTTTCGCAAATCACAGACAGACACTCTGATTTTATTTATATAGATAGATGAGTAGATAATAGGTAAAAATTTATAAAATACTAGCGGTCCGCTCCCGGCTTCGCCCGAGGTGCATTTTTTTAACGTAAAAACCTTCCCTGATTATCCCCCTGTCCATGAGTGAAGACAGAATTAAAATCGGTCCACCCGTTCTCGAGTTTTGCGCTTACATTTAGCGCTTAAGCAATACATTTAGCGGCCCGCTCCCGGCTTCGTCCGGGGTGTATTTTTTCTAAAATAAACGTAGCCTAAGTTACTCCTTATTACATCAGCTACCTGCCAATAAAAGTCCCGTCAAAATCAGTCCAGCTATTTCAGAGATTAGCCGGAACAAACAGACAGACAGACAAAAATTGTAAAAAATGTTATTTTGGTGTATGTACCGCAATTTACATAAACAAAAAGTAGCCTATGTTACTCCTGACGACCCCCTTTTCATGTCTGCAAAGTTTCATTGAAATCGCTTCAGCCGTTCCTGAGATTACCCCGGACAGACAGACAGACAGACAGACAGACAAAAATTCTAAAAAAAGTTATTTACGTTTTAACAGCATGCGAATGACTCTCTAAGCTTAGTTTGAGGCAGTTTTTCGCAAATCACAGACAGACACTGATTTTATTTATATAGACTAGCGGCCTGTTCCCGGATTTTTTACGTAAAAACCTTCCCTGATTATCTCTCTATCCATGAGTGAAGACAGAAATAAAATCAGAATGTCTGTCTGTGATTTGCGAAAAACTGCCTCAAACTAAGCTTAGAGAGTCATTCGCATGCTGTTAAAACGTAATTAACTTTTTTAGAATTAGAATTTTTGTCTGTCTGTCTGTCTGTCTGTCTGTCCGGGGTAATCTCAGAAACGGCTGAAGCGATTTCGATGAAACTTTGCAGACATGAAGAGGGGGTCGTCAGGAGTAACATAGGCTAGTTTTTGTTTTTTAGAAAATTCTAGAAGTTTCTCGAAAATTCTAGAAGTTTCTCCAAAATTCTAGAAGTTTCTCGAAAATTTCAGAAGTTTCTAGAAAATTCCAGAAGTTTCTAGAAAATTCTCGCATATATGAAAACTTTCTTCACTTTTTCAGATAATTTAATAAGATTTTTTGAAATTTCAGAACATCGTCATCTATATAAATAAAATCAGAGTGTCTGTCTGTGATTTGCGAAAAACTGCCTCAAACTAAGCTTAGAGAGTCATTCGCATGCTGTTAAAACGTAAATAACTTTTTTTAGAATTTTTGTCTGTCTGTCTGTCTGTCTGTCTGTCTGTCTGTCTGTCTGTCTGTCTGTCTGTCTGTCTGTCTGTCTGTCTGTCTGTCTGTCTGTCTGTCTGTCTGTCTGTCTGTCTGTCTGTCTGTCCGGGGTAATCTCAGAAACGGCTGAAGCGATTTCGATGAAACTTTGCAGACATGAAGAGGGGGTCGTCAGGAGTAACATAGGCTACTTTTTGTTTATGTAAATTGCGGTACATACACCAAAATAACATTTTTTACAATTTTTGTCTGTCTGTCTGTTTGTTCCGGCTAATCTCTGAAATAGCTAGACCGATTTTGACGGGACTTTTATTGGCAGGTAGCTGATGTAATAAGGAGTAACTTAGGCTACGTTTATTTTAGAAAAAATACACCCCGGACGAAGCCGGGAGCGGGCCGCTAAATGTATTGCTAAGCGCAAAACTCGAGAACGGGTGGACCGATTTTAATTCTGTCTTCACTCATGGACAGAGGGATAATCAGGGAAGGTTTTTACGTTAAAAAAAAATGCACTTCGGGCGAAGCCGGGAGCGGACCGCTAGTAAACAATAAGAAAACGGGATCTATGCAATATATTCGAGTTTTTCAAACGCAATATTTTTTCTTTTATGTATTATTAATAGGAACGGATTTTTTTTCGCTAACATTCTAGAAAATTCTAGATGTTTATAGAAAATTCTAGAAGTTTTTAGAAAATTCTAGAAGTTTCTCGAAAATTCTAGAAGTTTCTCGAAAATTTCAGAAGTTTCTAGAAAATTCCAGAAGTTTCTAGAAAATTCCAGAAGTTTCTAGAAAATTCTATGAAAAGTTTCTTCACTTTTTCATATAATTTAATAAGATTTTTTGAAATTTCAGAACATCGTCAAAATTTTTAGAAATTTAAAAATTTGTTAAACCTGATGGGTGGTGATTTGTTATATTTATTTCGAAGGAAGTAGAGTGAGGCTATCTTAATGCATAAGCATCATTCTCATTAAACTCGAAAAGTCTATGTACACGAATAAGTTGAAACATTTATCTTTTCTGCCTAACGATCATCACTCAGCTTGATAGCTTAGTATTCATCATCGAAGTTTTGAGATAGAATATACCCATATTTCGCTGAACTGCGTTCTCTTATCTCAGTTGAACTGAGAAACAAAAATCAATTCGCTCACGCAGACAACATTATTAAATTTACGTTTTTTAATATTATAAAACAAAGTCCCCCCGCCGCGTCTGTCTGTCTGTATGTTTGCGATTCTCAAAAACTACCGAACGGATTTTTATACGTTAAACGAGGAAGGTTTCTACGTTTAATTTGCAGAAAAAAATTGCACCCGTGCGAAGCCGGGAACGGATCGCTAGTTAACTAATAAATTTAATGACACTCCTATGTAAGTATTTTATGCTATTTCATATACTTATGATACCGTATTGACTGTATAATCAAGGTCGATTACAAAATTTGTATTTTTTATACAATTTTGAGTCCATTTTTAGTTGCTAGTCTCAAGTTGAAAAATCTGTCACATAGGCTTTCAGAATAGTTTGTCGAAGTTTACCTATTGCGCATAAACAAATAAATTTTACCAAATGAAAGTAGATATGCTATTCAATATTACATATGTTTTCTTTTGTACAATTTTCTTACATTTTTAGTTTTTAGACAAGTTGAAAATCTGTTACATAGCCTTTCGGAATATTTTCGAGTAGTGTCTAATAAAAGTAGAGTTTTACCTAATAAAAGTAGATAAATAGGCATACACTATCGATTGGTTTTAAACAATATCGACTGACTGACTGTGTATAGATTGCCTAAGAGCGCTTTAACATAACGGTGTAGTGTGAGGCGCGTCTGCAATACCGTCTGATACCGTCTCCTTTATGCTGGCACTTCACATGGCTATTTGTATTTGTGTATTTGGCATATTTGGCAAACAATTACCATGTGTGGACAGTTTATTTGACAAAGTGTTGCCCTTATTTGCCTATTTGACAAATAAGGACAATACCAAATACGCGGATCCGTGCGCTTGTCGGTTTTTCGAGACACATCAAAGGGGTCAAATAGGCAAATACGCAAATAAACCGTCCACACAATGGCCATATTCAGAAACGCTATTCTATGAAAATTATTAACCGGGTTCGATTTTTGTGCATAGTCAGCATTCACCAGCGCCTTGCTCTCCAGGGTCTTTTCAAGACTTTGTGTTTTTTGACGCATAGCATGTAATAGTAACATGCATTTAAATAATAAAATCCCACTGCAAGTTGAAACACGTCCATAGTCTTGGTAAACACCTTGCGTTCTGCTGCCAAATGTTTGTGTGGTTGTTATTTGACTGCCATGTGTGGATGGTGATATTTGCCGTTATTTGCATGATTACCAGAACGTCAAATATTTTGCCACATACAACAAACACCCAATAGGGAACACAAATAGCCATGTGAAGTGCCAGCACACGAAACATGCTTCACACGTGTTGAGAACAATTACTTAATAATTACATGACAAATACACACTTCATTGAAACATATTATATACAATTGACACTAATTTCATTAATTTAGACTTAATATTGGAACCTTCAAAAATTCTTCGAAAATTTTTCCAAATTATTTGTAAAATGATACATAATTAGAGAAAATATTTTATTAGGTATAGTAGGCACAGTAAAGTATGCAAGTTGTAAACTCAAATTTAGTTTCTATTTTGATTTTTTTTTCTATTGACGCGTAGTCTTCATGGAAACGACGAGTGTATGTAAAACAGTTTTAGAAAATGATTCACTTTGTTGAACGTAATTTTCACCGCGAACTAAAAATAGATGAGTGACATAATTTTGTTTCACAGCGTAAAGGAAACTCGTGTGACACTAAGAGTTCAATATAACATTTGTAAAGGAACAGTTACATATTATATTGATTTTTTCAGTGTTACAAGTGCTCTTGTGAACTGTGACCACGCCCCATTAGACATGAGGCCATTTCCACCATTTTACTAGTAACGGAGACGGGCGCTTGCGTGGGAAGGGGCAGCTGGATTTGCCGCGAAATCATGAAACTTTTCAAACTTCTTGCATCATTCTGGCCATTTCGATAGCACCATTCATTCATGAATGCACATTCCTGACATTCTTGTCCTCGTCATTGACACTAATTTGTCGCTTTTAAATTTTGCCAACACGCGCGGCGAAATTACAAATATTTCGCCGCACGCAAAAAAAGTGCGCTGAAAAAGTATTTGAGGCTTGTGCTATACTTCTTCTATAATACCCTAACACAGAACTACAAACCTGGCTGGGGAGTAGTGGGTCTAAATCATCCCTTACATTTTCAGTTGCGATTTTTTTTTGCAAAAAATGTCCTTGAGGCAATCTGAAATTTTTTACATAATACTTTGAAATTGAATATATATAAGCATAGAGAAAATAGTACTTTAACCAGTAATATAAGTTAAAAAAATAAGCCAGATTATTTAGTCGGGTCTTAACTTTGCCAGGCGCCTGTAAAACTGTTAAAAAAAACATATTTGAGGCAAGTTGAAATCTTTACAGATTATTATTTATAATTAAAAATAATTTAATACAAAAAAAGACAGGTCATTTTGGTCTTTCTACCTGCCAGGTGATCAAGAAAATTAATGCGTGTGAGTGAGCAGTGCTATAGGAAAGCTGCAATGACGTTATGACTGCTGTCCTGCGTCCTCGATCGTTAAAAATTGAAACGATAGAAACTAAAGAAATGAAACTTTAGTCTTCAATTTTTCTAAATTTTATATTGTCTCAAGCATACTCAAAGCTTTAGGTTTAAATAGTTTTTAATTAGATTAAATTTGCATTTGAATGATGAACGATTAGTGTCAGTGGACCATTTGCGATGTGGATCATATGCTCGTATTCACTATACACAATCACCAAGCCTAAGAGTTTGGGATTTACTCGAGCGCCTCAGATATTGACAATGTATATGCCCCACGTGTCTCCGATAACGGATATGTGTTAATTTGCCGGTTTGGATGGTGGGGGGTTGGTGTAAAAATTTTAATACTACTCGAGCGCGTTAGATTTTCAGAAGGGTGGTATGTAAGATGTTAAGTAAGCCCAAACTGAGCTCCCATTTAAAATACAGACGATTCGGCAAGCTAGTGGCAGTTTTTTGATGTGAAAATGCAAAAAAGATTTTTGGCGATTGCCATTTTGAAATACTCGAGCGCGTCAGATTTTCACACGGATGATTCAGCCTGAATTCCTAATTCAGCCTAAAGCAAAACAAAATAACATACAATAGACACAGTGCCAATTACAGGGTTTCATTATGTAGGACTTAAGGGTTTTTAAATTATATTACTTAAGTTAATTACTAATTATTAATTCTAAACCATGGGGGAGGGATCTGGGGCAGCACATACCCTGCCGTGTGTGGTTCTATTTATTTCTCCTTCGGTGTATTCACGACGCTGCGCTTGAAAGATATTTTTAATCGAGCTAATTCTTTCTTAATCTGACGATTATTTGGAGGATTTTGCTTAATACAGCGTCTACAAACTTTTGAACGCATGTACCCACCCCACCGTTGAAAAGGAAAACATCACATAACCTTTTTTTCTTCCAACCATCCAATCTTGAAAATCCAACCCAATAGATCCCCCTACGACGCTCGAGTAACTCCACATTTTAGCATCATGGCCTTCCCTACCACTAGCTAGGGCTAGGGACTCTCTCTACTAGCTAAGCTACAGCTGTATGTATTATAAGTATATGTAAACTGTATATAGCTAGATAGATAGAAATCGGACGTTTATTCAAAATTCTTTGTTGTGATGTAACATTGTGATGTTTAGTTACTCCACTAAATAAGGGAATTGGACATACCCCTACCAAATGGAAAACGAAACGATAACGCGATGCCGACATGACGCCATCTGTTCGATATATTTTGAACCTCTACCAAATGGAAAACGAAACGATAACGCGATGCCGACATGACGCCTCAATATATTTTGAACCTCTACCAAATGGAAAATGAAACGATAGCGCGATGCCGACACGACGCGATCTGTTCAATATATTTTGAACCTCTACCAAATGGAAAACGAAACGATAACGCGATGCCGACATGACGCCATCTGTTCAATATATTTTGAACCTCTACCAAATGGAAAATGAAACGATAGCGCGATGCCGACACGACGCTATCTGTTCGATATCTGTCAGTATATTTATGAAAATTTAATTTACGCGCATAAAAATATTATGCGGGCTCGCTATCTATATTTTAATATATAGGGGTAGGTCACACCCCACGAAGGGAATAATTAATATCCAAATAGCCTATCTATTTGGATAGGCCAGAGCAGCAAATTAGCAACAAAAGAAGCCGTTGAATGGGCTTGCTAGGTGCGTTCTTTGTCAAGATATTATATATGGGTATGCTAGCGTAATATTACGTCATCCCCTATGAAAGGGTGACACTATAATATCTAACTAGCCTATCGTAGAGCAACAAATTAACAACAAAATAAGCCGTGGGAATGGGCTCGCTATTCTCAGTTTTAATCATAGAAGTACGAATACGCTTCTCTTTAAACTAATAGAAGTCTCGTAATAGAAGAAATGTATAGAAACCGTGCGAGCCATCTGTGCGGGGTCTAAAGTATAGGCGGGGGCGAGGTAGTGAAAGAATAGGGCGTAACTGTGTCGATTCTTGACTGTCGATATTTCGATGAGAGATTAAAAAGATAAAAGACAATTTAATTTGGTCATGTATAATGCAAGATGAGGTATAAAATAACAATTTACTTTTTACAATAATTTACAATTTATTTTTATTATTTCCCAAAATTTTACATAATTTACAAAACACTGTGGTAGAAAACATCCTTATTAACTATAAATCGAGACTATTTACCTTGAAACAAAATAATTTTATTATAAAGTTGCCTTTTAGATATTTCGGGTCTCATGTTTTTCGATACAAAATGGAGTCTTATGTCTATGTCTTTTTTTAATTTGTCTATGAACAATTTCAAAACTGGTTTCTCCTAAAGATTTCAATAGTTCACTATCATTATCATTCAAAAGTGCCTTATTCTTCAACTCTTGTAACATATCTTCAAGTTTGAGTATTTTCTTTTTCAATCTTCTTTTTGCATTTTGCAGTTTTTTGATTATAACTAGCCTTTTCTGAGCCAGTTTCTCCATTTGCTCTACCCGACATGTCAACGTTTTCTCACGAGGTGTCATTTCAATTTCGGTAGAAGTCGATGGCGTCCAATCCATAGGTACCGCAACATTTTCATTTTGAAGGTGTTCTTCGCAATTTGTACTCTGTAATAAAAAAATTATGTTGGTTAACAGATACTTAATTAAAAAGGATGTAGAGGAAATAATAAGTTGATGTTTGTCAGACGCAATTTTCGATGAAATAATAAATTTTTGATAAAAAAAAAACACAAATTTTATAAAGCTTGTGAATATAAAGGGATTTACATAAAGCTTCAAGGTTGGAACTGCATCGGAAAGCAAATATCGTCGTTTTTTAGTGCAATCTATAAACCGCGCCTCAAAGTGTTCAGAGCACATAGTGGTGCGAGGACTAGGGAACCAATTCTCCTTTTGGACTGCTTCGATCCACTTTCTTTTCATTTCTAGATCTTTAGGAAAACTGTAACAAGTAATAATATATAAATAAAGAAACTGCAAAAAAATATAAATGTAAATAAACATTGTAGGTAAATTACTTGTTTCCAATACTATAATTATAATTTTACTTAATAATAAATTAATGACAGATCACAACAACACTGTTATAATTTAACACTAAACATACTGTATTTTTATCATTCTCAAATTTAATTTAATTAAATAAATATATTGCTATGATATGTGTAGTAATAAATCTTGTTTATCGATATTTGTAAAGAAGACGTAAGCACAGCACTATCGATGACAGGAAGCTATGAATGACCGTCATGTTTTGAAAAATTTGACATAGTAATGGCGTCTCAATACGTGTAAAATATTAAAATAATATGAAATTTATACTACTTACATGTGGAAAGTAACCCCACGAGATTTTATTTTGGCGTTCTTAGAACTGTTTTTACACTGCTTAATTGCACAATTCGGCATTTTTTCACTGAAAACTTTTAATTTCGTTCTGATGCGAATGTCAAAGCGGACGTAAGCGGACTGATGCTCGCGCAGGACATACACTACTTTGGTAGTGTATGTTTGGTAAGACGGCTAACGTTTTGTGGTGCTTCTATCCGAGTGCGCGCATATTCATACTTCTATGGTTTTAATATATAGGGGTAGTTCACCCCCCATGAAGGGGTGATATTTTTTAATATCTAACTAGCCCATCTCAGAGCAACAAATTAGCAACAAAATAAGCCGTTGGAATGGGCTCGCTATTCTTAATTTTCTTATATAGGGGTAGTTCACCACCTATGTAGGGGTGACATTTTCTAATATCTAATTAGCCTCAGATTAAAAAATTAGCAACAAAATAAGCCGTTGAAATGGGCTCGCTAGGTGCTTTCTTTGTCAAGATATTGTGTATGGGTATGCTAGCGTAATATTACGTCAGCATATCCGTCGTTTCTCGTAAATTAATTGAGCAACAAAATTTTTCTTTTCGGTACAAATTAGCAACAAATTAACAACAAATTCCAATATCGTTTTCAAGTCCGGCTTATGAAATGGGTATGCCACCGTAATATACGTGAAAAATTGCCATTGTTTATACGGAAAGTATATGACTTCTAACGCAAAAACGGAAAGTTTACCTAAAGCAGTCTACCATACAAGGAAAAAATAATAAAATGAAGATTTTAACTTTTGAAAACTTTTTATTTATGAAAACTTAATTTAAATTGACAAAAATTAAATCAATTTGAGAAAAAAAAGTTTACAATACTAGAATTAAAAATAATATTGTGCACAAAGAAACTCAGTGTGCCTTGTCTAAAGTAAGTACTAAGTATAAGTGTAAGTAATAAGTAAGGGCCTCTTTCACCAACTACAAGTAAAGTGTTGATTAGTTACTTTACAAGTAACGCTAATTGGCGAGTAAATGTAACGAGTATTTTGTTTCAATTGCATTGAAATTACCCTTCAGTAATGCTACTCGAAGATGGTGAAACTCGTACACTTTCTTACCGGTGACTTTAAATGGCGGTTAGCTTACTCGATACTTTATTCAGGAGATGGCGAAAGAGGCCCTAAGCATCTTTAAAAAAATCAAATTCGTATGCAACAGCTCGCCCCATCTCTTGAGCCTTATTCTATTTCTATTTCTATTTTTAAATTTAAGAGAAAAACTTTTAAAAACCAGTAGCACTCCGGTAGTGCCGACAGAAGTGAAAATTTGAACAATTACGTTTGTACGTACGTTTACGTAATTACGTCAATTACGTTGTATAGAGGTGTCGGTTACGGTAACAGTATGTCGCGAGTTCAATGGCTTTTTCCATCTCAAAAATGCCCAACGCGCCTAAAGAAGTTTTCACTTCAAAACAAAGTATCAAGTAACAAAATTCTTTCTTGATACTTTATATAGGTCAATACTTAATATTTTATAGGTATAGATCGTCAGACAGACTGACAGTCCACTTGATGCCTATTGCCGACACATTTAATTCAAAGCACCTTAATTTTATTTATATGTAGAGATTGAAAACTCATATTTTTTAAATTGAATACCTGGAGTTAATAATTTTTATTAAAAATCACTAAAGTCTTCGATTTCTAAATGCAAACAAAAATTTCATAAGCCTCTGTGGAATATAAGAAATATAATGTAAAAAATATAAAATTAATGTAAATATAATAAAAGCTAATAATAAAAAGCTTGTACGGCGCCCTGCAGCGCAGTCCTCTTAGACTCACTTAGAAGCTTGTCTCCTCCTCCTCCTCGTTTGGCATCATCGAATTTTCAAACTGTAGCAGCTGTCGATCTTCTTCGTCCTTTAATAAATCACTTTTTGAAGTAAAAAATTTTTTTAGCTTCGAAATAAATGTATTGAAATTTCGCTTCGACGGTTGAGGTTTGCGTAACATTATTGGCTGTGGTTCTGGCATATCAACTTTTACGCCCTCGAAGCTGTCAGGCATATCAACTTTTACACTCCCATCCTTATTATAATTAACAGATACTTTACTATTTTGTTTTATTTTTGAATTTGTTATTGAAGGGATTTTGATGCGTATATTTTCCGCCTGTACTTCAAAACTGCAAGCATCGTACGCCGATTTCTTGCCGTAAACACTTTCATCGGATGTTTGCATGGCAACTAAATCTTCATTTGATGTATATATCTGGCCAATTTCTATAGCTGCGAGTTGATTTTCGATATGTTCGGTTGGTGAAGTCGGTGGAATTGCTTGAGAGCCACAGATATCTTGAGCCACAGAGATCGCTTTAGGCATTATATCTTGATTTAGCGTAAAGCAATTATTCTTCATGTCCGCAATAACTTCTTCAAATTCTACTGTGTCAAAAGAAGTAGTTTCGTAGCCAACGTAGGGTGAAGTAGAAGTTGATGCATATTGTGTAACAAAGTTACTTTTTTCACCCTGCTTCATTGGTTGGTTTGTTGGCTTGGTTTCATATGTATCAAATTCTGCAAAACCTGTAAATTAATTTTCATAGTTATAAATACAGCTGTAAAAGTTAATTAACTGGTACACCGTGTTAAACAAACGGTGATTGTTCCGTTATAGGTTCAATCCAGAGTTTATAGAAGTCAGATTAGCGTTACGTATGCAAGTGCACTGCCAACCTTAGTAGGAATAAGGATAGTAGGAATAAGCAATCCCTTCCAAATAGGAAAATGATAGGAAAAAAATCCTTACTCACTCACGGAAACACTACATGCTCTTAAGGTTAAACTAGTCAGCTTTTCTTCCATACAAACGTAGAATGATTATTAGTCCGCTGTTTTATGTTTAACTAGCTGGTGCCCGCGACTTCGTTCGTTATCAGTTATGAAATGAATACGTTTTTGCGCCATATTTTGATACATACTCAAAACATATTTTTCCTTAAACATATTTTGATTTCCTTAACATACCGATTTGCTTAGTCGGGAGGAGACGAATTCAACACGTTTAAGGGAAATACTCTTAACGTCGTCGTCGTAGTTGCTGCAAGTGACCCTATAATAGTGGGATTGAGTATGAGGGATTGGGATAGGGAAAACCACCTCTGACATTTCTTACTCACTCACTCACCGAAACCCAACAGTACACAAATGCTGTTACTTTACGGTGATCTGCTGTAAGAGGGGTGGTTACTTCTGCCAAACGGGCTGGCCCCGTAGTGTGCCCCTGACACTACTTGGTTGGTGTGAAAATTAGTTGTTTGTGACATTTGTTTTCAGTACAATATAGTGTTAGTTTTCATTTAACGGACCAACTTTACTTTTTATTTAAAAAAAAAAATCAACTACAACGTCAAGCTTTTGATTTCATTAAAAGATGATTTGCCACGGTTCTCAAACGGTATAGTTACGTCATCATAAATATTCTATATATATCATATACACTAACTGGTGCCTAATCCAGGTATCAATACTAATAATAAATCTGTAAGGGTCGGTCATGGAGTAAGTTACTTTGTTTTCAGAGATATTGTGTTTATAGGCTCTATACATGATACTGAAACTAAATTGACGATTTTTTAAAAAAAATTCTCTATGTATGTATGTATGTATGTATGTTCCTCCATAACTATGAAACGAATTAACTGATTTTCATGAAACTTGGTAGATAAACATTTGGACGTACGGGACACAGGATAGGAGGACACAGACAGGAACGCGGACGAAGTCGTGGGCACCAGCTAGTTCATCAATATATCAGTGAAAACTGCATTCATATCTGTTAAACCGTTTCTGAGATTAGAGTGCACAAAAACAGATAACAAATTCTAAAAACTATTTTTTTTGGCTCGTTTACAATATGTTGAAAAAATATTAAATGTACGGTCACGGGTCGTTTACGATTTGTCATACTAGCTGTTGCCTGCGAATTCGTCCGCGTTCAAAATGTTATATAGCTTAAAGCCTTTCTAGATAAATGGACTATCCAACACAAAAAGAATTTTTCAATTCGAACCAGTAGTTCCTGAGACTAACGCGTTCAACCAAACAAACTAACAAACTCTTCAGCTTTATATTAGTATAGATGTATAATTGTAGGTGTATATTATGTTATAGTCACTGTCCCCGTCTGTATTTTTCTCCACTTAAACAACGTTGCAAATGCCCTGGATATGCTGCTTCAGTTAAATCACAATAGGTCAGGTGTAAGGGAAAGACGAGCTGGACGAAGGAATCCGGGAATGGACTGGAATTATTTATTCGAGCAACTGTTGGCTCAACTGCTAGACAGGGACAAGTAACTTAAGTAGTGGCAGGACACACTGCATCATGTCATAGCGTCCCCGTGGCGGGGCACCGAAGTCGTGTTATAGCGTCCCCGCGACCCCGTCCATCAACGGCCGCGCTCGAAAGTCGTTGGGTTTTAGCCGGTACGAATCCGGCATAACCCCGCAGTGTCCCCTGCACTGCCGAGTATCCAAGAAGATTTCCCACAATAAAAAAAAAGGAACTACGTTTCGCATTCATTAGGGCAGCCCGTCGGGCGGCGGTAACCATCCCTTGCGCCTAACATTGCGAACGCGCACGCCGCAGAAAAACGAGTTGGGGTTCACACAATCCCCCGCTGCGTGTGTCTATCTGTAGGTATGTTATGTATGCACACGATGGTCTCAAAAATACCGAGTTTTTCACTAGTGGAAAGAGCGTTAAACGAGGAAAGTTATTATATTTGCAGAAAAAAATTGCACCAGTACGAAGTCGGGAGCGGGTCGGTAGTTTAGAACTTCATTTACTTCATATAATGGCGATTCGGCTTCCTTTGTTTTAAAAAGGCCTCGGATTACGCTTCGGCCTCTTAATTTCACCTGAAAAGTAGCTTCATACTCCAATACTACCGGGTACTTATGCTGTTACTAATCCAATATCGGCTTGGATGATAACGTACTTTACAAACCAATTCGAAATATTAATGAAATAAGTATAATTTTACATAAAATTATACATAAAATTATATCTAATAATAAAATAATATAATTATAAAAATAACACATACCCAAAGAAATTTCATTGGCCCTCTCGTCTAAGCTATCCGATGATTCAAATTGTGCATTAGGAAACCACATTTTTAAACTTCTTTAACAAAATTTCAAAATAACTGTGAAATTAATTAATTAATCTTGGAAATAACTCAAAAAATTTAACAAAAGGAATCACTGTCCCTTAGAACTCTCTTTATATGAGACTTTTATAATAGCGATATAATAAATCGTATTATAAAAGTGCAAGTAAACCGTCACCTTTGAAACACAAAAGTAATATAATGTCTTTCCATAAACAATGAACTTAGGCTCTTTTTGGGAAGCTTGTAACTCTATTCATTTAGTACGAGAGCTCGCAACGTCACGAAAAAGTTCATTTTAGGTCGATTAGTTTTTCTATATTTCTCATTCATACTGAAGGTCGATAGGAATGCAGTACGTCTGGCACCTGGAAGCGGTTGCGTTTACCAGTGCGCATCCCATCTGTCCAGGGAAAATTGTGCATTTTGAAATTATTTTAAGACAAATTTTATTTTTTTTATATATAATTTTATATGCCTCTTTAGCAATATAAATTTATAGTTGCCAGACATTTTTGTCGTTGCTAACATTGCCCCAGATACAATTTTAATCATTAAAAAATGATAATTTTCAAACATTTTTAGTATGTCTGTAATTTTAATATAATATAATTCTATAATCAAAGAATATAATATTAATTTGCCAGATAGAAATTCCGTTGCTTAATTAGAATTCAGATCAATTTAAGTATCGGGGAGAATAGGTGAGTTAGAAGAGTGCGGCAACTGATTCGTACATTAAACATTAAAAACGTCGTTGTTATCATTATTTATATCATCATCATCATTGTTTGTATCAAATGTATCGTCGGTTTCTAGGACCTGAGTGTCTGTAAAAACTGTAACTGTAATAATGATAAAAACGACGACAGTGACGATGATTTTGATGCAGGATTTCATTGCGAAGCAATTATTAATTAAAAATAACATTTTGTTTTTCATGTATTTTTAATGTTTAATGTATGAATCAGTTGCCGCACTCTTCTAACTCACCTATTCTCCCCGATAATTAAATTGATCTGAATTCTAATTAAGCAACGGAATTTCTATCTGGCAAATTAATATTATATTCTTTGATTATAGAATTATATTATATTAAAATTACAGACATACTAAAAATGTTTGAAAATTATCATTTTTTTAATGATTAAAATTGTATCTGGGCCAATGTTAGCAACGACAAAAATGTCTGGCAACTATAAATTTATATTGCTAAAGAGGCATATAAAATTATAAAAAAAAAAAAAATCTTAGAATAATTTCAAAATGCACAATTTTCTCTGGACAGATGGGATGCGCACTGGTAAACGCAACCGCTTCCAGGTGCCAGACGTACTGCATTCCTACCGACCTTCAGTATGAATGAGAAATATGGAAAAACTAATCGACCTAAAATGCATTCTCAAAAACGTTGCTAGCTCTTATACTAATTGCAACAAATTAAAAGGCGAATCGCAATATAATTCGCAGAACTCTGTGTAGGCACTTATGCAACGTATCGAATATCGAATTATCGAATAGGTAGAAAGAAATATTTGCTTTGCATTAACATTTACTAAATAACGTGATTATTTTTTATGATAAAGAGCGATAGACAGTCAGATAGATTCATTTTGATGGAGACTTGGGATCCACTAGGAATGGACAAGTATTATTATAGGCTCTGGAATTTTTTGAGAAGTAGTAATCTATTTAGGTAAAAATATATGTACACAAATTAAATAAGTAGCTGTCCTCCTCTGTCTATTTTTCAGCTAACTACATCTAAACCAACCAACGGATTTTGATGCGGTTTTCACCAAGAGTGATAAGAGAGGAATATTCGTATATACTTATAATATCTAGTTAAAGCTCGCAAAGGAACCTAATATTTTTCCAGGATGAAAAGTGTCCTATAGTTTAATCCAGGTAATCGTCAATACATCAGTGGAAACCTCAATCAAATCGGTTAAGCTGTTTCTGAGATTATTGTACACTAACTCACAGACAAACAGACAAAAATTCTTTTGTTGTAAATTTTTTTATTTTTATTAAATACAATTTAATGCACAGACACGGCTTTTTTAAGATTTTTATATATGTAGATTTGCAGGACAAAATTCATCCGCGCAACGCCGGGGCGGGTCGCTAGTAAGGTATAAAGTGCATAAATACAAAAGTCTTACCAATTGTTAAATCGGGTCGTGTATCAGGTAAGCGTCAGAATACATCGACGAAATATTATGCCTAAGCATTCCGCGAATTTTGACATGATTATTTTATAAATTATTATGAATTCATTTACTATTTAATAAATCAGCAAATCTATAGCTGTGGTATTGCTTCACAATTATTATATTTACCAATTATTTAAGTAAAATTTACAATATGTTATTGAATTCATTATTATATTATAGCATATTGCAGTTATATCATCATCATCTAATCTCGGCCGCAGGAAGTCCACTGCTGGACATAGGCCTCCTACATAACTTTCCAATAGGACCGTTCAGATAGTTTTAGTCCACCTAGTTATACTACTAGTTATAACAAAATGAATAAAAAAGATACAGCCTGGATCCACAGTGACTAGCGGTCGTCTGTCCACCTTGTGGGTGGATTCTACTACTACGCTCTACTACAACCTTTTCTCTAAAGATTAAAAAAATTACTCAAATTGGTATATCCAAACATGTACCCAAACTGCCCCCCTTTTTTGAGAAGGGAAAATCACACATTACGGACATAAGGGGTTTCTTATTCACTGGTTTTTTTTTGTCCAATGTGTTATGTCGTAGAATAGTATAACTGTTTGGACTAACCCTTAGAAACACAACAGCACACACTTTTATTTCTGTTATAGTCGTTATGTTAATAATTATGAAGGAATAAAAAAAATATTGACCACAACTTAAAATTAAAAGAACATAAGTGACGGTTTTTGTTTTATTTTCCAATTTTTCTCCAAAATATCTTAACAAAAGAGGACAGAGGTACTTGATGGCATTTAAATATGACACGTTTACGTGCAACACCTTGGTCGTTTAGTTCTTCTTTTTCTTGGCATGACAGCGCGACATGTTCTACATGGCATGCAACATGGCAAGTCTTCTTCTTCGCACTGAATTTGCTTACAAGAATGAGCGGCCGGTTTTGGTTTCGCAGGAATTCTAGGTGTTACCAGTTCCACCTAAAATTGCAGAATATGTTTAATGAAAAAAAAAAAAATGTATTGGCAGGGCGCACTACGTTTTGCAGTCGTTTGGGCAGCCCGTCTGGCGGCAGTAACCACCCCCTTACAGAAGACCACCCTTTTTTTAACGTTGGGTACCTCTGCGTACCCGAAAGTGGAGGTACGCCGGCCGTCTCAGGGGACAGAAGACCACCCTAAAATAACAGCATATGTGCTGTTGTGTTTCGGTGAATGAGTAAGGGATGCCAGAGCCCATTACCTTCCTTATCCCTAATCCTTCTATGGTCGGCAGAGAACTTGCAGCACCTATGGCGTTGCTTGTGTTATAGGCGACGTAGACCACCTACGATCAAGTAACCGTCAGCCTGTCTATCGATCTTAACATGTAAAAAATCAAAAGGGCTGGAGATAAAAATTATGTAATTCTTATATTTATTTCTAAAAGTTCTTTTTTTCTACTGAGTACTATGAAAGATATATAGTATAGTTAAAATAGGCATACCTCAATATTACCAGTTCTGTTAGGCTCATCAGTTTGTTTGCCAATTTTCAAAATGAAAACATCTTTATCTGGATGAAGTACTTTCTGGGCTTGAACACCTTTGGGTGCGTCTTTTGGTGTGACGTTACAAATATTACATAATGTATTATGTGCTTCTTTTTTGCTGTAAGTCAGTTCGGAGTTAAGTGCAGTCCTGTTAGTTAACGCCTCGCAGATATCATCGGGTATCTGTGAAAAGGTTAATAATTGAACACCTTTTCACGTAAACTTAGGTAGACTATCAACTTGATGGTAAGGGCTGCCATGCGTGGCCTTTTGAAATTCGCATCGCCATTGCCGACCTTGATAACTATTAAGTATATTCTATAATATGAAAACTTTTGTGAAACTGTAATACTGGTGCAGAAGATTGGAAGCTGTAATCCTTACACACGCATGTGCTTAAAATTGTGATTTTAGTTAATTCACTGCCGCCAACAATGGGCTGCTTTGTTTGCACGACTCAAAATGAAATAAACCCTATTATAATAATTATATGTATATATTTTTCTTTTTTATGTATTGGTCGTCAAACAGACT
The DNA here is from genome assembly GCA_936446665.2 of Synanthedon andrenaeformis. Lineage (NCBI taxonomy): Eukaryota > Metazoa > Arthropoda > Insecta > Lepidoptera > Sesiidae > Synanthedon > Synanthedon andrenaeformis. Next base: position 12,891,097 of record OW387776.2, on the reverse strand, counting down.
GATGATCCACGTGTAATAAGCGACGGTAAGTGGCTACCGTCGCTTATTACAAAAGCAATGCCAACGGTCCTGCAAGTGCGATTACGACCATCCCTTATTTTTAATCCTATTATAACTCTGAATGAGTCAATACGAAACACATGTTGTTATTTCACGGTGGTCATCTGTGTGACTGTGCAACTCAGCGATCTCTGCACTTCTAAATACCTTTCCTTATCTTATATTTATCGCAAATTAAAAAAATCTTAGAAAATTATAATTAAAAAATCTACCGTCCAATGAGTATTTGAGGTGACCTTTAGTTTTTTCTTGTTCTTAGTATCAGATTCTACATTAAATCAAAACGATAAAAACTATCTACCGGGAGCAAAGACTGCAAAGGCAAGCAAAGAAACAGAGGATGAGAAAAACCTGTAATAATCTTCATTTTTACATAGTATAAAATACTCTTCGATATTTTAAACTAAGTAACGGGACCCTACTTTGATGCGGTTTTCACTAGTGAAATGAGCGTTGAACGAGGAAGATTTCTGAATATAATTTTCTGAAAAAAATCCGTGTGAATACGGGGACTGGCCGCTAGTTAATATAAAAATATTGTTGGTTTGTATATGCTTGAAAAACTCGAGAACAGGTAGACCGATTTTAATTTGATTTTTACATATGGAAAGAGGGATAAACTGGGAAGATTTTCAGATACTTACCTATAAAAATTGCACCCTGGGCGAAGCCGGGAGCTGGTCGCTAGTTAATTCATAATATACATAATCTTATTTTAATAATTACTAAATATAAATCTGCGGAGCGAACAAACCTGAAGATTTCTGTGCAAATTCACCTCAATAAAGACTGAGATTTGAGTAATTTCATATTATTTCAATTTTACCTGAAAATTAAGTAAGTTTTCTCCACCCACGTCCGCCTCGTCGGGAAAACCACATGTTTCAGAGCACACGGACTCCCCTTCATCGCACGTACATTGTTGCTGTAGTTTCATTTGTGATGGGGTTAGTTTTGGCGGTTTAGAAGTACTCTTCGGAACACGTATTTTCACCTATCGTTTGTAGGATAAAAACAAAAAATCTTATTATAGATATAGTTCTCGTGTCACAGTGTTTGTAAGCAAACTCCTCCGAAACGAATTGACCGATTTTTATAAATTTTTTTGTTTATATTCGGTAGGTCTGAGAATAGGTCATAAACTATTTTTTATACCCCTAAAAGATAAGGGTGGCCCACCCCAAAATTTTTATTTTTATTTTTTGGCAAAACCACGTTTGCCGGGTCAGCTTAGTATACATATAATAAAATTGTAAACGATATTAAATATTTTTAAAAAAAAACTAAGTATTTGTACATTATTGTATTTATGTTAGGTCAAAAAATAGTTTTTAGAATTTTAGTCTGTGCGTTTATGCACGCTAATCACAGAAACGGCTTAACCGATTTGAATGCAGTTTTCACTGATGTATTGACGATTAGCTAGATTTAAATTATAGAATACTTTTTATGCTGGAAAAAATGTTAGCTCATATTAGGTTCCTGTGAGATTTTCAAAAAAAACAACTATAGGCGCGTAAGCCTCAGATATTTTTATAATATAAATATATGTAGGTACTGTTTTCTTAATCAAACAGGTCATTGACTGTGCCAATTAACAATAACAATATTGTAATATGTAAAATTTGCTAAAGAATATTTTCTAGAAGTTGTCATAATAGATTCTCAGAAAGCCAATAACCTGCATGCGCGTGCGTTAAAATTGGCGCACACATACACATACGCAAATGATATGTTGCCACCCTGACCAACATTTATTGAAAATTTGGAGCGAGACTTATAATATTTGAAGCCTGGGACAGGCTTTTGATAATTATGTTATGAATTATGAAAAAAATCTACTTAACACGACTTAACAATTAAATTATCATGTCTGTTAGAGACATTTGATATTTATGATTGACTGTATCGATTGATGGTCATAAAAGACATTATTTTTGTATTTTAGCTAGTTCGATTCCCGGATGTGGCAAGTGTATTTTCAAAAATCCCTCTGGAACCTAACATTTTTTCAGGACTAAAAGTACCCTATCTGTTAATTAAAGTAATAAATTATCCCTGTGCCAAATTTCATCCAAATCCGTTGAGCCGTTTTTGCGTGAAAGAGTAACAAACATACATACATCCATCCGCACAGTAGTGGGATGTGTTTTGGAGAATGAGTAAGGCATCCCTGAAACCAATATCTTGTTCTTTCTCAATAACTACATATGTTATTTCTGTCCCTACATACCTTTTTTATTCATATACGAGCTTTTGCATGCTACTTCGCCCTCGTAACTCTATAAAATGTAGCATACGTTGATAACGTAGCTTTCTCTATAGGTGAAAGAATTTTTTTAAATCGGTCATTACAAACATACAAATGTTCTCTCTTTATAATATTTAGTATAGTAATAATCACTGCGTAGCTCTTGTTGTTGCATAATATTCAATGAATTATTTTATCAACTGTACAATATTGCGCATACTTTGATGAGCTGTCCCATTTCATACTCACCTTAACTTTTACTGCCCTTATAAAACTTATTCGTTACTTATAATAAGTTTGTACGTAATACCTTATTGATTACCTAAAAAAATATTACATTTCCATATTCCTCAATTGAATAAGGTATTAAAATTGCTCAAAGTCCTGATGGATAGTACATAACATATTTGGTATCGCGAACTTTGAAATAAACTCTCTACTCGTCCGCCAATACATTTTTAAATTGCCCAGGCGATACAGTCTAGTATTTTATTTACGATTTCTACCCAATACCAAGTGTACCGTCAACATGCATGTAGTACTTTTTTCATATTATATCGCTTACTGTCGCTAGACTGTTAAGTATAGACTTCACACATTTAACAACTTCTGAATACTATACTGGCCTTGTCGAATCTGTGCTCAGGTATGGACTTCTGTTCTGGGGAAACTCGACTGATAAAATTTTTATTTTCAAAGCACAAAAAAGATGTATTAGAGTAATGTTTAAATTAAAAGTAACAGATAGTTGTATGCCTTATTTTAAAAAACATAAAATACTAACGCTTCCTTCACTTTTTATATATGAGGTTCTGGTTTATGTAAAAGCGAACCCTATCTTATTTAGACGAGTTTCAGAGCATAGTAAAAGAGCTCAAAGAGATCCAAATAAGCTGTGTATTCGTAAAGCACACACAGCTCTTATGCACAAAAGTGTTTTTTGTCTGGCATTTATAATAAAATCCCGAACAATATTAAGCAGCTCAATATTAATATATTTAAGAAGAAAATTAAGGAATTACTAGTTAATAAATGTTATTATAATTTAAAAGATTTTATGTCTGACAACTTAGTGGATGGTGGTGATTGAAAAATTAGTTTGTTATGTAGTGTTTTTAAAATAATTGCACACCCCAAAGGGTAGAATGTAGCGAGCCTTATTTAGTGTAAAACCATTGTAATGTATTCTGCAAATAAATTATTATTATTATTATATACATATTATTTATTTATATGTATATATGTAAGTTTTTTGTTTGTGCTGTTGGTGTACCTTTTGAAAAATAAATAAATAAATATTCGCCAATTATAATAGACTAGCTGTTGCACGCGACTTCGTCCGCGTAACTATATAAAATATAGCATATGTTACTCTCTGATAACCAGTATAGCTTTTTATTTATAACTTATATATAAATTTATAGCTTCATTTTCTGAATACCATATACATGTTCGCCAATTATAATCAACTAGCTGTTGCACACGACTTCGTCCGCGTTAAAAAATATTAAGTAGCCTATCCTGTGTCCCGAACGTCCAAATGTTTAGCTACCAAGTTTCATGAAAATCAGTTAATTCGTTTCAGTTATGGAGGAACATACATACATACAATACCTACACTTACAGAGTTATTATTAGTATTGATTGAGCATATAGCTTTCTATAGGTGAAATAATTTTTTTAAATCGGCCTATTAGTTTTAGAGTTTATTCATTACAAACATACAAAAATACAAATCTTCTCTCTTTGTAATATTAGTAATTGATTATTTTTAAAAAGTTGCCTTTAGATAGCTAAAAGACTTATTAGGACTATATAATAGATATACTATACCAGTTTTATTTCCTTACCTCATTTCCATTGAAAATTGCGCCGATCTCTTCGTAAGGACGTCTGTTCACTTTGCGTACTGCACTGTCCGGAGGTTTCCCCATGTTACATTAATTACATGAATGAATTGCAACAAAAATTTTGTGTTTTTCAAAAAATAAATATCACTACATTTAGTGACACACTTCAAGTAACTCTAACAGCTTGTCACTCTTCTGTGACAGATAGATAATTATGCTTTTTTTCTTTACTTATACTTAATTTGAAAACTTCTCAGTGTAGTTATTAATACAATTCATCTAACAAGCAGATATACTGTTCTCGACTACCTACTTCCCGAACAAAAAAAAAATTTTACTTTTTCACACACCAAAATTTTACTTTTTATTTATTAATAAGACTATGCATGAAAAGTTTTAAAAATGAAAATAGCATAAGAATAATTTTCAATAAAGTTAGATATGCCAGATTTGTATGATAAGATAGCTATTATATAATAAAAAAATTGATGGTACCTATTAAATAACCTTCCTAGTATACTGGAGATATCTAAGAAATTGTTACTATATTTTTTTATATTTCATGTTCAGACAGTATATTTAATGCGAGACCCCTCGCACGAGTTCATACAGAACTAAAATAAAAATGCTTTTACTGTTATCTAGGGATGCTATTAAATATCTATAAATATCAAAATGCTTCGTATTTATGGATATCTACAATTCTATATATCTAAAGTACCTGTATAGGTAAAAGAATTAAGCCAATTAGTACAGTCAATGACCGTTTTCCCATATAATTTTGCCAACCAGCATCGAGTTGCACAACAGTTGGGATTTAGGTTCTACTTACTTACTTCAAAGTTGACCCTGTGCCGGGGTGAAGTGTCTCATTGAAAAAATGTCCGGCAATGAATAGACCCTAATTCAACTTTTGTTTTATAAACTTTTTACTGTAAGGCAATAATTTAGGACTTATTCGCTAGTAAAAGTGTTTTTGAATAAAAACTTTGAAATAAAAAGGGTAAGAAAAGAAAACCTAAATCCAATTTTTTGTGCAAATCGGTGCTGTTTGGCAATATTATAAGGAACCGCCTCAAAAAGAGGACTACACTAAGTATGTATTATGACGAGCCTGTTGGATGAGTGGTTAGGGTGCTTGCCTTAACGCTCCATTCTAGGGTGCCCGGGTTTGATTCCCGGCATGACCAACCTTGGAAATGAACTCTTCAAAGTTGGCTCTGGTCTAGATGTGGAAAGTAGTTGCGGCAGTAACCACCCCCTTACATAAGACCACAGTGAAATAACATCACTGTGAGCAAGGGATACAGAGACCATTTCCATATCTCTTTCCATCTTTTATCCTTAACATTACCGCAATTGCAGCATTGCTTGTATTATTAGCGACGGTCACCACATACCATTAAGTGGACCGTTCGTCAGCTTGTCTGCCGAACTTAATTGTATAAAAAAATGTATGAACAAAATTAAAGAAAATTAAATGTCAAATATACTTTCTAATAATTTTATTAAACAATTACATAAATATTACAATTACATATTTTTAATTACACAAAGTTCAATTACAATATTTATTTCATTTAATAAGGCACACAAAACACATAACACAACACACACTGACATTGAATATTATTAGGGGTTTAGTTTTTGGTACACTGTGCACATTTAAAAGAAAATACCTATCAAACTGCTTATAAAATATAATCGTTTTTAAAAACGTTCCTGACCGAGTCGCCGACTTTATTTATTTTTTTGTTTGGAAAGTGGAAAGGAAAATTGAAAAAATTTGGTGGAATTATGAACCCTTAAAAATGAATATCATCTTTAAAGTAGAATAGGATGATTCAATGAAACACACTAGGTATCACCGACGCAAAAATATGTGTAGTGCAGTCAGCCACGAATCAAAATTCCGTTAGAAGCCGTCTGAAGACGACATATAAATTTGTCTGCTATCTATCATGTTATCGCAACATCCTAAGTGCGAGTGAGCTGCTCGGATTGCGGACGATCAGGTAAGAGACAGTCTAAAGCGACGGACGCGACGAGAAAATAAGTTTAAATTAGTAATGAGGCAAAACTTCGCTACAATTATAATAAAATTATAAAATATAATCGTTTTTAAAAACATTCCTGAGCGAGTCGCCGACTTTACTAATTTATTTATTTTTTTGTTTGGAAAGTGGAAAGGAAAATTGAAAAATTTTGGTGCAATTATTAACCCTTAAAAATGAATATAATCTTTAAAGGTAGAATAGGATGATTCAATGAAACATACTAGGTATCACCGACGCAAAACTATGTGTAGTGCAGTCAGCTACGAATCGAAATTCCGTTACAAGCCGTCTGAAGACGACATATAAATTTGTCTGCTATCTATCATGTTATCGCAACATCCTAAGTGCGAGTGAGCTGCTCGGATTGCGGACGATCAGGTAAGAGACAGTCTAAAGCGACGGACGCGACGAGAAAATAAGTTTAAATGAGTAATGAGGCAAAACTTCGCTCCAAATATAATAAAATTATAAAATACAATCGTTTTTAAAAACATTCCTGAGCGAGTCGCCGACTTTACTTATTTATTTATTTTTTTGTTTGGAAAGTGGAAAGGAAAATTGAAAATTTTGGTGGAATTATTAACCCTTAAAAATGAATATCATCTTTAAAGTAGAATAGGATGATTCAATGAAACATACTAGGTATCACCGACGCAAAACTATGTGTAGTGCAGTCAGCCACGAATCAAAATTCCGTTGGAAGCCGTCTGAAGACGACATATAAATTTGTCTGCTATCTATCATGTTATCGCAACATCCTAAGTGCGAGTGAGCTGCTCGGATTGCGGACGATCAGGTAAGAGACAGTCTAAAGCTACGGACGGTACGAGAAAATAAGTTTAAATTAGTAATGAGGCAAAACTTTGCTAAAATTATAATAAAATTATAAAATATAATCGTTTTTAAAAACATTCCTGAGCGAGTCGCCGACTTTACTTATTTATTTATTTTTTTGTTTGGAAAGTGGAAAGGAAAATTGAAAATTTTGGTGGAATTATTAACCCTTAAAAATGAATATCATCTTTAAAGTAGAATAGAATGATTCAATGAAACATACTAGGTATCACCGACGCAAAACTATGTGTAGTGCAGTCAGCCACGAATCAAAATTCCGTTGGAAGCCGTCTGAAGACGACATATAAATTTGTCTGCTATCTATCATGTTATCGCAACATCCTAAGTGCGAGTGAGCTGCTCGGATTGCGGACGATCAGGTAAGAGACAGTCTAAAGCTACGGACGGTACGAGAAAATAAGTTTAAATTAGTAATGAGGCAAAACTTCGCTCCAATTATAATAAAATTATAAAATATAATCGTTTTTAAAACATTCCTGAGCGAGTCGCCGACTTTACTTATTTATTTATTTTTTTGTTTGGAAAGTGGAAAGGAAAATTGAAAATTTTGGTGGAATTATTAACCCTTAAAAATGAATATCATCTTTAAAGTAGAATAGGATGATTCAATGAAACATACTAGGTATCACCGACGCAAAACTATGTGTAGTGCAGTCAGCCACGAATCAAAATTCCGTTGGAAGCCGTCTGAAGACGACATATAAATTTGTCTGCTATCTATCATGTTATCGCAACATCCTAAGTGCGAGTGAGCTGCTCGGATTGCGGACGATCAGGTAAGAGACAGTCTAAAGCTACGGACGGTACGAGAAAATAAGTTTAAATTAGTAATGAGGCAAAACTTCGCTCCAATTATAATAAAATTATAAAATATAATCGTTTTTAAAAACATTCCTGAGCGAGTCGCCGACTTTACTTATTTATTTATTTTTTTGTTTGGAAAGTGACAAGGAAAATTGAAAAATTTTGGTGCAATTATTAACCCTTAAAAATTAATATCATCTTTAAAGGTCATATAAATTTGTCTGCTATCTATCATGTTATCGCAACATCCTAAGTGCTAGTGAGCTGCGCGGATTGCGGACGATCAGGTAAGAGACAGTCTAAAGCGACGGAAGGTACGAGAAAATAAGTTTAAATGAGTAATGAGGCAAAACTTCGCTCCAATTATAATAAAATTATAAAATACAATCGTTTTTAAAAACATTCCTGAGCGAGTCGCCGACTTTACTTATTTATTTATTTTTTTGTTTGGAAAGTGGAAAGGAAAATTGAAAATTTTGGTGGAATTATGAACCCTTAAAAATGAATATCATCTTTAAAGTAGAATAGGATGATTCAATGAAACATACTAGGTATCACCGACGCAAAACTATGTGTAGTGCAGTCAGCCACGAATCAAAATTCCGTTAGAAGCCGTCTGAAGACGACATATAAATTTGTCTGCTATTTATCATGTAATCGCAACATCCTAAGTGCGAGTGAGTTGCTCGGATTGCGGACGATCAGGTAAGAGACAGTCTAAAGCGACCGACGCGACGAGAAAATAAGTTTAAATTAGTAATGAGGCAAAACTTCGCTCCAATTATAATAAAATTATAAAATATAATCGTTTTTAAAAACATTCCTGAGCGAGTCGCCGACTTTACTAATTTATTTATGTTTTTGTTTGGAAAGTGGAAAGGAAAATTGAAAAAATTTGGTGGAATTATTAACACTTAAAAATGAATATCATCTTTAAAGTAGAATAGGATGATTCAATGAAACATACTAGGTATCACCGACGCAAAACTATGTGTAGTGCAGTCAGCCACGAATCAAAATTCCGTTAGAAGCCGTCTGAAGACGACATATAAATTTGTCTGCTATTTATCATGTAATCGCAACATCCTAAGTGCGAGTGAGCTGCTCGGATTGCGGACGATCAGGTAAGAGACAGTCTAAAGCGACGGACGCGACGAGAAAATAAGTTTAAATTAGTAATGAGGCAAAACTTCGCTCCAATTATAATAAAATTATAAAATATAATTGTTTTTAAAAACATTCCTGAGCGAGTCGCCGATTTTACTAATTTATTTATTTTTTTGTTTGGAAAGTGGAAAGGAATATTGAAAAATTTTGGTGGAATTATTAACACTTAAAAATGAATATCATCTTTAAAGTAGAATAGGATGATTCAATGAAACATACTAGGTATCACCGACGCAAAACTATGTGTAGTGCAGTCAGCCACGAATCAAAATTCCGTTAGAAGCCGTCTGAAGACGACATATAAATTTGTCTGCTATTTATCATGTAATCGCAACATCCTAAGTGCGAGTGAGCTGCTCGGATTGCGGACGATCAGGTAAGAGACAGTCTAAAGCGACCGACGCGACGAGAAAATAAGTTTAAATTAGTAATGAGGCAAAACTTCGCTCCAATTATAATAAAATTATAAAATATAATCGTTTTTAAAAACATTCCTGAGCGAGTCGCCGACTTTACTAATTTATTTATGTTTTTGTTTGGAAAGTGGAAAGGAAAATTGAAAAAATTTGGTGGAATTATTAACACTTAAAAATGAATATCATCTTTAAAGTAGAATAGGATGATTCAATGAAACATACTAGGTATCACCGACGCAAAACTATGTGTAGTGCAGTCAGCCACGAATCAAAATTCCGTTAGAAGCCGTCTGAAGACGACATATAAATTTGTCTGCTATTTATCATGTAATCGCAACATCCTAAGTGCGAGTGAGCTGCTCGGATTGCGGACGATCAGGTAAGAGACAGTCTAAAGCGACGGACGCGACGAGAAAATAAGTTTAAATTAGTAATGAGGCAAAACTTCGCTCCAATTATAATAAAATTATAAAATATAATTGTTTTTAAAAACATTCCTGAGCGAGTCGCCGATTTTACTAATTTATTTATTTTTTTGTTTGGAAAGTGGAAAGGAATATTGAAAAATTTTGGTGGAATTATTAACACTTAAAAATGAATATCATCTTTAAAGTAGAATAGGATGATTCAATGAAACATACTAGGTATCACCGACGCAAAACTATGTGTAGTGCAGTCAGCCACGAATCAAAATTCCGTTAGAAGCCGTCTGAAGACGACATATAAATTTGTCTGCTATTTATCATGTAATCGCAACATCCTAAGTGCGAGTGAGCTGCTCGGATTGCGGACGATCAGGTAAGAGACAGTCTAAAGCGACCGACGCGACGAGAAAATAAGTTTAAATTAGTAATGAGGCAAAACTTCGCTCCAATTATAATAAAATTATAAAATATAATCGTTTTTAAAAACATTCCTGAGCGAGTCGCCGACTTTACTAATTTATTTATGTTTTTGTTTGGAAAGTGGAAAGGAAAATTGAAAAAATTTGGTGGAATTATTAACACTTAAAAATGAATATCATCTTTAAAGTAGAATAGGATGATTCAATGAAACATACTAGGTATCACCGACGCAAAACTATGTGTAGTGCAGTCAGCCACGAATCAAAATTCCGTTAGAAGCCGTCTGAAGGCGACATATAAATTTGTCTGCTATTTATCATGTTATCGCAACATCCTAAGTGCTAGTGAGCTGCTCGGATTGCGGACGATCAGGTAAGAGACAATCTAAAGCGACGGACGGGACGAGAAAATAAGTTTAAATTAGTAATGAGGCAAAACTTCGCTCCAATTATAATAAAATTATAAAATACAATCGTTTTTAAAAACATTCCCGAGCGAGTCGCCGACTTTACTTATTTATTTATTTTTTTGTTTGGAAAGTGGAAAGGAAAATTGAAAATTTTGGTGGAATTATGAACCCTTAAAAATGAATATCATCTTTAAAGTAGAATAGGATGATTCAATGAAACATACTAGGTATCACCGACGCAAAACTATGTGTAGTGCAGTCAGCCACGAATCAAAATTCCGTTAGAAGCCGTCTGAAGACGACATATAAATTTGTCTGCTATTTATCATGTAATCGCAACATCCTAAGTGCGAGTGAGCTGCTCGGATTGCGGACGATCAGGTAAGAGACAGTCTAAAGCGACCGACGCGACGAGAAAATAAGTTTAAATTAGTAATGAGGCAAAACTTCGCTCCAATTATAATAAAATTATAAAATATAATCGTTTTTAAAAACATTCCTGAGCGAGTCGCCGACTTTACTAATTTATTTATGTTTTTGTTTGGAAAGTGGAAAGGAAAATTGAAAAAATTTGGTGGAATTATTAACACTTAAAAATGAATATCATCTTTAAAGTAGAATAGGATGATTCAATGAAACATACTAGGTATCACCGACGCAAAACTATGTGTAGTGCATTCAGCCACGAATCAAAATTCCGTTAGAAGCCGTCTGAAGGCGACATATAAATTTGTCTGCTATTTATCATGTAATCGCAACATCCTAAGTGCGAGTGAGCTGCTCGGATTGCGGACGATCAGGTAAGAGACAGTCTAAAGCGACCGACGCGACGAGAAAATAAGTTTAAATTAGTAATGAGGCAAAACTTCGCTCCAATTATAATAAAATTATAAAATATAATCGTTTTTAAAAACATTCCTGAGCGAGTCGCCGACTTTACTAATTTATTTATGTTTTTGTTTGGAAAGTGGAAAGGAAAATTGAAAAAATTTGGTGGAATTATTAACACTTAAAAATGAATATCATCTTTAAAGTAGAATAGGATGATTCAATGAAACATACTAGGTATCACCGACGCAAAACTATGTGTAGTGCATTCAGCCACGAATCAAAATTCCGTTAGAAGCCGTCTGAAGGCGACATATAAATTTGTCTGCTATTTATCATGTAATCGCAACATCCTAAGTGCGAGTGAGCTGCTCGGATTGCGGACGATCAGGTAAGAGACAGTCTAAAGCGACCGACGCGACGAGAAAATAAGTTTAAATTAGTAATGAGGCAAAACTTCGCTCCAATTATAATAAAATTATAAAATATAATCGTTTTTAAAAACATTCCTGAGCGAGTCGCCGACTTTACTAATTTATTTATGTTTTTGTTTGGAAAGTGGAAAGGAAAATTGAAAAAATTTGGTGGAATTATTAACACTTAAAAATGAATATCATCTTTAAAGTAGAATAGGATGATTCAATGAAACATACTAGGTATCACCGACGCAAAACTATGTGTAGTGCAGTCAGCCACGAATCAAAATTCCGTTAGAAGCCGTCTGAAGACGACATATAAATTTGTCTGCTATTTATCATGTAATCGCAACATCCTAAGTGCGAGTGAGCTGCTCGGATTGCGGACGATCAGGTAAGAGACAGTCTAAAGCGACGGACGCGACGAGAAAATAAGTTTAAATTAGTAATGAGGCAAAACTTCGCTCCAATTATAATAAAATTATAAAATATAATTGTTTTTAAAAACATTCCTGAGCGAGTCGCCGATTTTACTAATTTATTTATTTTTTTGTTTGGAAAGTGGAAAGGAATATTGAAAAATTTTGGTGGAATTATTAACACTTAAAAATGAATATCATCTTTAAAGTAGAATAGGATGATTCAATGAAACATACTAGGTATCACCGACGCAAAACTATGTGTAGTGCAGTCAGCCACGAATCAAAATTCCGTTAGAAGCCGTCTGAAGACGACATATAAATTTGTCTGCTATTTATCATGTAATCGCAACATCCTAAGTGCGAGTGAGCTGCTCGGATTGCGGACGATCAGGTAAGAGACAGTCTAAAGCGACGGACGCGACGAGAAAATAAGTTTAAATAAGTAATGAGGCAAAACTTCGCTCCAATTATAATAAAATTATAAAATATAATCGTTTTTAAAAACATTCCTGAGCGAGTCGCCGACTTTACTAATTTATTTATGTTTTTGTTTGGAAAGTGGAAAGGAAAATTGAAAAAATTTGGTGGAATTATTAACACTTAAAAATGAATATCATCTTTAAAGTAGAATAGGATGATTCAATGAAACATACTAGGTATCACCGACGCAAAACTATGTGTAGTGCATTCAGCCACGAATCAAAATTCCGTTAGAAGCCGTCTGAAGGCGACATATAAATTTGTCTGCTATTTATCATGTAATCGCAACATCCTAAGTGCGAGTGAGCTGCTCGGATTGCGGACGATCAGGTAAGAGACAGTCTAAAGCGACCGACGCGACGAGAAAATAAGTTTAAATTAGTAATGAGGCAAAACTTCGCTCCAATTATAATAAAATTATAAAATATAATCGTTTTTAAAAACATTCCTGAGCGAGTCGCCGACTTTACTAATTTATTTATGTTTTTGTTTGGAAAGTGGAAAGGAAAATTGAAAAAATTTGGTGGAATTATTAACACTTAAAAATGAATATCATCTTTAAAGTAGAATCGGATGATTCAATGAAACATACTAGGTATCACCGACGCAAAACTATGTGTAGTGCATTCAGCCACGAATCAAAATTCCGTTAGAAGCCGTCTGAAGGCGACATATAAATTTGTCTGCTATTTATCATGTAATCGCAACATCCTAAGTGCGAGTGAGCTGCTCGGATTGCGGACGATCAGGTAAGAGACAGTCTAAAGCGACCGACGCGACGAGAAAATAAGTTTAAATTAGTAATGAGGCAAAACTTCGCTCCAATTATAATAAAATTATAAAATATAATCGTTTTTAAAAACATTCCTGAGCGAGTCGCCGACTTTACTAATTTATTTATGTTTTTGTTTGGAAAGTGGAAAGGAAAATTGAAAAAATTTGGTGGAATTATTAACACTTAAAAATGAATATCATCTTTAAAGTAGAATAGGATGATTCAATGAAACATACTAGGTATCACCGACGCAAAACTATGTGTAGTGCAGTCAGCCACGAATCAAAATTCCGTTAGAAGCCGTCTGAAGGCGACATATAAATTTGTCTGCTATTTATCATGTAATCGCAACATCCTAAGTGCGAGTGAGCTGCTCGGATTGCGGACGATCAGGTAAGAGAAAGTCTAAAGCGACCGACGCGACGAGAAAATAAGTTTAAATTAGTAATGAGGCAAAACTTCGCTCCAATTATAATAAAATTATAAAATATAATCGTTTTTAAAAACATTCCTGAGCGAGTCGCCGACTTTACTAATTTATTTATGTTTTTGTTTGGAAAGTGGAAAGGAAAATTGAAAAAATTTGGTGGAATTATTAACACTTAAAAATGAATATCATCTTTAAAGTAGAATAGGATGATTCAATGAAACATACTAGGTATCACCGACGCAAAACTATGTGTAGTGCATTCAGCCACGAATCAAAATTCCGTTAGAAGCCGTCTGAAGGCGACATATAAATTTGTCTGCTATTTATCATGTAATCGCAACATCCTAAGTGCGAGTGAGCTGCTCGGATTGCGGACGATCAGGTAAGAGACAGTCTAAAGCGACGGACGCGACGAGAAAATAAGTTTAAATTAGTAATGAGGCAAAACTTCGCTCCAATTATAATAAAATTATAAAATATAATTGTTTTTAAAAACATTCCTGAGCGAGTCGCCGATTTTACTAATTTATTTATTTTTTTGTTTGGAAAGTGGAAAGGAATATTGAAAAATTTTGGTGGAATTATTAACACTTAAAAATGAATATCATCTTTAAAGTAGAATAGGATGATTCAATGAAACATACTAGGTATCACCGACGCAAAACTATGTGTAGTGCATTCAGCCACGAATCAAAATTCCGTTAGAAGCCGTCTGAAGGCGACATATAAATTTGTCTGCTATTTATCATGTAATCGCAACATCCTAAGTGCGAGTGAGCTGCTCGGATTGCGGACGATCAGGTAAGAGACAGTCTAAAGCGACCGACGCGACGAGAAAATAAGTTTAAATTAGTAATGAGGCAAAACTTCGCTCCAATTATAATAAAATTATAAAATATAATCGTTTTTAAAAACATTCCTGAGCGAGTCGCCGACTTTACTAATTTATTTATGTTTTTGTTTGGAAAGTGGAAAGGAAAATTGAAAAAATTTGGTGGAATTATTAACACTTAAAAATGAATATCATCTTTAAAGTAGAATAGGATGATTCAATGAAACATACTAGGTATCACCGACGCAAAACTATGTGTAGTGCATTCAGCCACGAATCAAAATTCCGTTAGAAGCCGTCTGAAGGCGACATATAAATTTGTCTGCTATTTATCATGTAATCGCAACATCCTAAGTGCGAGTGAGCTGCTCGGATTGCGGACGATCAGGTAAGAGACAGTCTAAAGCGACCGACGCGACGAGAAAATAAGTTTAAATTAGTAATGAGGCAAAACTTCGCTCCAATTATAATAAAATTATAAAATATAATCGTTTTTAAAAACATTCCTGAGCGAGTCGCCGACTTTACTAATTTATTTATGTTTTTGTTTGGAAAGTGGAAAGGAAAATTGAAAAAATTTGGTGGAATTATTAACACTTAAAAATGAATATCATCTTTAAAGTAGAATAGGATGATTCAATGAAACATACTAGGTATCACCGACGCAAAACTATGTGTAGTGCATTCAGCCACGAATCAAAATTCCGTTAGAAGCCGTCTGAAGGCGACATATAAATTTGTCTGCTATTTATCATGTAATCGCAACATCCTAAGTGCGAGTGAGCTGCTCGGATTGCGGACGATCAGGTAAGAGACAGTCTAAAGCGACGGACGCGACGAGAAAATAAGTTTAAATTAGTAATGAGGCAAAACTTCGCTCCAATTATAATAAAATTATAAAATATAATTGTTTTTAAAAACATTCCTGAGCGAGTCGCCGATTTTACTAATTTATTTATTTTTTTGTTTGGAAAGTGGAAAGGAATATTGAAAAATTTTGGTGGAATTATTAACACTTAAAAATGAATATCATCTTTAAAGTAGAATAGGATGATTCAATGAAACATACTAGGTATCACCGACGCAAAACTATGTGTAGTGCAGTCAGCCACGAATCAAAATTCCGTTAGAAGCCGTCTGAAGACGACATATAAATTTGTCTGCTATTTATCATGTAATCGCAACATCCTAAGTGCGAGTGAGCTGCTCGGATTGCGGACGATCAGGTAAGAGACAGTCTAAAGCGACCGACGCGACGAGAAAATAAGTTTAAATTAGTAATGAGGCAAAACTTCGCTCCAATTATAATAAAATTATAAAATATAATTGTTTTTAAAAACATTCCTGAGCGAGTCGCCGACTTTACTAATTTATTTATGTTTTTGTTTGGAAAGTGGAAAGGAAAATTGAAAAAATTTGGTGGAATTATTAACACTTAAAAATGAATATCATCTTTAAAGTAGAATAGGATGATTCAATGAAACATACTAGGTATCACCGACGCAAAACTATGTGTAGTGCAGTCAGCCACGAATCAAAATTCCGTTAGAAGCCGTCTGAAGACGACATATAAATTTGTCTGCTATTTATCATGTAATCGCAACATCCTAAGTGCGAATGAGCTGCTCGGATTGCGGACGATCAGGTAAGAGACAGTCTAAAGCGACGGACGCGACGAGAAAATAAGTTTAAATAAGTAATGAGGCAAAACTTCGCTCCAATTATAATAAAATTATAAAATATAATCGTTTTTAAAAACATTCCTGAGCGAGTCGCCGACTTTACTAATTTATTTATGTTTTTGTTTGGAAAGTGGAAAGGAAAATTGAAAAAATTTGGTGGAATTATTAACACTTAAAAATGAATATCATCTTTAAAGTAGAATAGGATGATTCAATGAAACATACTAGGTATCACCGACGCAAAACTATGTGTAGTGCATTCAGCCACGAATCAAAATTCCGTTAGAAGCCGTCTGAAGGCGACATATAAATTTGTCTGCTATTTATCATGTAATCGCAACATCCTAAGTGCGAGTGAGCTGCTCGGATTGCGGACGATCAGGTAAGAGACAGTCTAAAGCGACCGACGCGACGAGAAAATAAGTTTAAATTAGTAATGAGGCAAAACTTCGCTCCAATTATAATAAAATTATAAAATATAATCGTTTTTAAAAACATTCCTGAGCGAGTCGCCGACTTTACTAATTTATTTATGTTTTTGTTTGGAAAGTGGAAAGGAAAATTGAAAAAATTTGGTGGAATTATTAACACTTAAAAATGAATATCATCTTTAAAGTAGAATAGGATGATTCAATGAAACATACTAGGTATCACCGACGCAAAACTATGTGTAGTGCATTCAGCCACGAATCAAAATTCCGTTAGAAGCCGTCTGAAGGCGACATATAAATTTGTCTGCTATTTATCATGTAATCGCAACATCCTAAGTGCGAGTGAGCTGCTCGGATTGCGGACGATCAGGTAAGAGACAGTCTAAAGCGACCGACGCGACGAGAAAATAAGTTTAAATTAGTAATGAGGCAAAACTTCGCTCCAATTATAATAAAATTATAAAATATAATCGTTTTTAAAAACATTCCTGAGCGAGTCGCCGACTTTACTAATTTATTTATGTTTTTGTTTGGAAAGTGGAAAGGAAAATTGAAAAAATTTGGTGGAATTATTAACACTTAAAAATGAATATCATCTTTAAAGTAGAATAGGATGATTCAATGAAACATACTAGGTATCACCGACGCAAAACTATGTGTAGTGCATTCAGCCACGAATCAAAATTCCGTTAGAAGCCGTCTGAAGGCGACATATAAATTTGTCTGCTATTTATCATGTAATCGCAACATCCTAAGTGCGAGTGAGCTGCTCGGATTGCGGACGATCAGGTAAGAGACAGTCTAAAGCGACCGACGCGACGAGAAAATAAGTTTAAATTAGTAATGAGGCAAAACTTCGCTCCAATTATAATAAAATTATAAAATATAATCGTTTTTAAAAACATTCCTGAGCGAGTCGCCGACTTTACTAATTTATTTATGTTTTTGTTTGGAAAGTGGAAAGGAAAATTGAAAAAATTTGGTGGAATTATTAACACTTAAAAATGAATATCATCTTTAAAGTAGAATAGGATGATTCAATGAAACATACTAGGTATCACCGACGCAAAACTATGTGTAGTGCAGTCAGCCACGAATCAAAATTCCGTTAGAAGCCGTCTGAAGACGACATATAAATTTGTCTGCTATTTATCATGTAATCGCAACATCCTAAGTGCGAGTGAGCTGCTCGGATTGCGGACGATCAGGTAAGAGACAGTCTAAAGCGACGGACGCGACGAGAAAATAAGTTTAAATTAGTAATGAGGCAAAACTTCGCTCCAATTATAATAAAATTATAAAATATAATTGTTTTTAAAAACATTCCTGAGCGAGTCGCCGATTTTACTAATTTATTTATTTTTTTGTTTGGAAAGTGGAAAGGAATATTGAAAAATTTTGGTGGAATTATTAACACTTAAAAATGAATATCATCTTTAAAGTAGAATAGGATGATTCAATGAAACATACTAGGTATCACCGACGCAAAACTATGTGTAGTGCAGTCAGCCACGAATCAAAATTCCGTTAGAAGCCGTCTGAAGACGACATATAAATTTGTCTGCTATTTATCATGTAATCGCAACATCCTAAGTGCGAGTGAGCTGCTCGGATTGCGGACGATCAGGTAAGAGACAGTCTAAAGCGACGGACGCGACGAGAAAATAAGTTTAAATAAGTAATGAGGCAAAACTTCGCTCCAATTATAATAAAATTATAAAATATAATCGTTTTTAAAAACATTCCTGAGCGAGTCGCCGACTTTACTTATTTATTTATTGTTTTGTTTGGAAAGTGGAAAGGAAAATTGAAAAATTTTGGTGCAATTATTAACCCTTAAAAATTAATATCATCTTTAAAGGTCATATAAATTTGTCTGCTATCTATCATGTTATCGCAACATCCTAAGTGCTAGTGAGCTGCGCGGATTGCGGACGATCAGGTAAGAGACAGTCTAAAGCGACGGAAGGTACGAGAAAATAAGTTTAAATGAGTAATGAGGCAAAACTTCGCTCCAATTATAATAAAATTATAAAATACAATCGTTTTTAAAAACATTCCTGAGCGAGTCGCCGACTTTACTTATTTATTTATTTTTTTGTTTGGAAAGTGGAAAGGAAAATTGAAAATTTTGGTGGAATTATGAACCCTTAAAAATGAATATCATCTTTAAAGTAGAATAGGATGATTCAATGAAACATACTAGGTATCACCGACGCAAAACTATGTGTAGTGCAGTCAGCCACGAATCAAAATTCCGTTAGAAGCCGTCTGAAGACGACATATAAATTTGTCTGCTATTTATCATGTAATCGCAACATCCTAAGTGCGAGTGAGCTGCTCGGATTGCGGACGATCAGGTAAGAGACAGTCTAAAGCTACGGACGGTACGAGAAAATAAGTTTAAATTAGTAATGAGGCAAAACTTCGCTCCAATTATAATAAAATTATAAAATATAATCATTTTTAAAAACATTCCTGAGCGAGTCGCCGACTTTACTTATTTATTTATTTTTTTGTTTGGAAAGTGGAAAGGAAAATTGAAAATTTTGGTGGAATTATGAACCCTTAAAAATGAATATCATCTTTTAAATAGAATAGGATGATTCAATGAAACATACTAGGTATCACCGACGCAAAACTATGTGTAGTGCAGTCAGCCACGAATCAAAATTCCGTTAGAAGCCGTCTGAAGACGACATATAAATTTGTCTGCTATTTATCATGTAATCGCAACATCCTAAGTGCGAGTGAGCTGCTCGGATTGCGGACGATCAGGTAAGAGACTGTCTAAAGCGACCGACGCGACGAGAAAATAAGTTTAAATTAGTAATGAGGCAAAACTTCGCTCCAATTATAATAAAATTATAAAATATAATCGTTTTTAAAAACATTCCTGAGCGAGTCGCCGACTTTACTAATTTATTTATGTTTTTGTTTGGAAAGTGGAAAGGAAAATTGAAAAAATTTGGTGGAATTATTAACACTTAAAAATGAATATCATCTTTAAAGTAGAATAGGATGATTCAATGAAACATACTAGGTATCACCGACGCAAAACTATGTGTAGTGCAGTCAGCCACGAATCAAAATTCCGTTGGAAGCCGTCTGAAGACGACATATAAATTTGTCTGCTATCTATCATGTTATCGCAACATCCTAAGTGCGAGTGAGCTGCTCGGATTGCGGACGATCAGGTAAGAGACAGTCTAAAGCGACGGACGGTACGAGAAAATAAGTTTAAATTAGTAATGAGGCAAAACTTCGCTCCAATTATAATAAAATTATAAAATATAATCGTTTTTAAAAACATTCCTGAGCGAGTCGCCGACTTTACTAATTTATTTATTTTTTTGTTTGGAAAGTGGAAAGGAAAATTGAAAAATTTTGGTGGAATTATTAACCCTTACAAATGAATATCATCTTTAAAGGTAGAATAGGATGATTCAATGAAACACACTAGGTATCACCGACGCAAAACTATGTGTAGTGCAGTCAGCCACGAATCAAAATTCCGTTAGAAGCCGTCTGAAGACGACATATAAATTTGTCTGCTATTTATCATGTAATCGCAACATCCTAAGTGCGAGTGAGCTGCTCGGATTGCGGACGATCAGGTAAGAGACAGTCTAAAGCGACGGACGCGACGAGAAAATAAGTTTAAATAAGTAATGAGGCAAAACTTCGCTCCAATTATAATAAAATTATAAAATATAATCGTTTTTAAAAACATTCCTGAGCGAGTCGCCGACTTTACTAATTTATTTATTTTTTTGTTTGGAAAGTGGAAAGGAAAATTGAAAAAATTTGGTGGAATTATTAACACTTAAAAATGAATATCATCTTTAAAGGTAGAATAGGATGATTCAATGAAACATACTAGGTATCACCGACGCAAAACTATGTGTAGTGCAGTCAGCCACGAATCAAAATTCCGTTAGAAGCCGTCTGAAGACGACATATAAATTTGTCTGCTATCTATCATGTTATCGCAACATCCTAAGTGCGAGTGAGCTGCTCGGATTGCGGACGATCAGGTAAGAGACAGTCTAAAGCGACGGACGCGACGAGAAAATAAGTTTAAATTAGTAATGAGGCAAAACTTCGCTCCAATTATAATAAAATTATAAAATATAATCGTTTTTAAAAACATTCCTGAGCGAGTCGCCGACTTTACTAATTTATTTATTTTTTTGTTTGGAAAGTGGAAAGGAAAATTGAAAAAATTTGGTGGAATTATTAACACTTAAAAATGAATATCATCTTTAAAGTAGAATAGGATGATTCAATGAAACACACTAGGTATCACCGACGCAAAACTATGTGTAGTGCAGTCAGCCACGAATCAAAATTCCGTTAGAAGCCGTCTGAAGACGACATATAAATTTGTCTGCTATCTATCATGTTATCGCAACATCCTAAGTGCGAGTGAGCTGCTCGGATTGCGGACGATCAGGTAAGAGACAGTCTAAAGCGACGGACGCGACGAGAAAATAAGTTTAAATTAGTAATGAGGCAAAACTTCGCTCCAATTATAATAAAATTATAAAATATAATCGTTTTTAAAAACATTCCTGAGCGAGTCGCCGACTTTACTAATTTATTTATTTTTTTGTTTGGAAAGTGGAAAGGAAAATTGAAAAATTTTGGTGGAATTATTAACCCTTACAAATGAATATCATCTTTAAAGGTAGAATAGGATGATTCAATGAAACACACTAGGTATCACCGACGCAAAACTATGTGTAGTGCAGTCAGCCACGAATCAAAATTCCGTTAGAAGCCGTCTGAAGACGACATATAAATTTGTCTGCTATTTATCATGTAATCGCAACATCCTAAGTGCGAGTGAGCTGCTCGGATTGCGGACGATCAGGTAAGAGACAGTCTAAAGCGACGGACGCGACGAGAAAATAAGTTTAAATAAGTAATGAGGCAAAACTTCGCTCCAATTATAATAAAATTATAAAATATAATCGTTTTTAAAAACATTCCTGAGCGAGTCGCCGACTTTACTTATTTATTTATTTTTTTGTTTGGAAAGTGGAAAGGAAAATTGAAAAATTTTGGTGCAATTATTAACCCTTAAAAATTAATATCATCTTTAAAGGTCATATAAATTTGTCTGCTATCTATCATGTTATCGCAACATCCTAAGTGCTAGTGAGCTGCGCGGATTGCGGACGATCAGGTAAGAGACAGTCTAAAGCGACGGACGCGACGAGAAAATAAGTTTAAATAAGTAATGAGGCAAAACTTCGCTCCAATTATAATAAAATTATAAAATATAATCGTTTTTAAAAACATTCCTGAGCGAGTCGCCGACTTTACTAATTTATTTATTTTTTTGTTTGGAAAGTGGAAAGGAAAATTGAAAAAATTTGGTGGAATTATTAACACTTAAAAATGAATATCATCTTTAAAGGTATAGGATGATTCAATGAAACATACTAGGTATCACCGACGCAAAACTATGTGTAGTGCAGTCAGCCACGAATCAAAATTCCGTTAGAAGCCGTCTGAAGACGACATATAAATTTGTCTGCTATCTATCATGTTATCGCAACATCCTAAGTGCTAGTGAGCTGCTCGGACTGCGGAAAGTTGCAATATGCAGAAGATCGCAGTACTTCGCAGACGATATACGCAATTTACTAACAGGGAAGAATTTTACTCACGATTTAATGAAACTCGCACCGGTAAAGCGCCGATTCGCGTGAGGAGACGTCGCGCTAAAAGGCGCGCATACTATTCATGGAATTTGTCGACGCCATACGCCTTCTTTGACAACCAAGAGGGCTCTGCGCCAAAGAGGGCTGCACCGTTGGCGATGAACTACTGGAAGTGTTAAGGTCGCGACTAAAAAGGAAAAGGCTCCCCCAGATACTTAACAGGAAAACAATATAAGATCTGTTGACTTACCCGATTGGCAGAGAGTGTCAGTCAACGGAAACACTAATTCTCCAACTCGTGTTTGAGCTTATTCGATAAAGCTCAAACACGGGGGAATTCGGCTCGTAGCGGGTAATCCAATGGATTCGACCGAATTTCGGCATTGCGTACTCGCCCTCCTCTCGGTCCCCCCTCCCTCCATACAAAATCACACCTTTAAGGGGTTTTCCAATCACATAAGAGACGACGCGGAGGGCCTCGAGGTCGGCGTGCGCAAAATACGAGGAGGCGGAAGCCGGGGGAATGCGCAACGGCCGAATGGCCCGGAGCGGCGGCAAGGGTCTACCGGGGCACCGACATAATTTCCCTAGACGACTTGGAAAGGTCTCAACGAGGGTTATAAGATGCCACAGGAAATGTTGTTTATGTGATTGCACGGTGCTTGATATTGATACTCATTGTAATGAGAAAAACCATTTACATTTTCTCTGATTATATGAAAAGAGTTGAAAGATACGAGCGAGACAAATACAGTCTAATATCAACCGTTTAAATGAGAAGTTAATTTAAGTTAGTTATGGGGTCCCGAAATAGACCGTTTTGTAGCAATAAGTTTTAATTAATGAGGTATAATCTAGACCAAATTAACATAGAATTATAAAATATAATCCTTTTAAAAGCATCCCTAAGCGAGTCGACGCAGAAAATACGAGGAGGGGGGAGACGGGGCAGAGCGCGCAGCGGCCGAGTGGCCCGGAGCGGCGGCAAGGGTCTACCGGGGCACCGACATCATTTCGCTAGACGAATTGGAAAGGTCTCAACGAGGGTTATAAGATGCCACAGGAAATGCTGTTTATGTGATTGCACGGTGCTTGATATTGATATTCATTGTAATGAGAAAAACCATTTACATTTTCTCTGATTATATGAAAAGAGTTGAAAGATACGAGCGAGACAAATACAGTCTAATATCAACCGTTTAAATGAAAAGTTAGTTTTAGTTAGTTATGGGGTCCCGAAATAGACCGTTTTGTAGCAATAAGTTTTAATTAATGAGGTATAATCTAGACCAAATTAACATAGAATTATAAAATATAATCCTTTTAAAAGCATCCCTAAGCGAGTCGACGCAGAAAATACGAGGAGGGGGGAGACGGGGCGGAGCGCGCAGCGGCCGAGTGGCCCGGAGCGGCGGCAAGGGTCTACCGGGGCACCGACATCATTTCGCTAGACGAATTGGAAAGGTCTCAACGACGGTTATAAGATGCCACATGAAATGCTGTTTCCTCTGAAAATATGCAATAATTTTGGATACATATCGTAAAGAATATTATGTTTAGTGAGTGTAAATGAATTCGTGTACATATGAATGTGTAATTAAGGTTAAAACTCGATAACTATATGTCGGGAATTGTTTGTTTACCTTTTTTATCAAAAGAATAAATTCGGACCTTAGTGGAGTATCGATAAGTAAGTAGGTACAATGGCGCAACATATGCCTTGTAAATAACAAAACATATATTGTGCTTATTGTACAAGTCTCCCAAGATAATATTCATGTTGGTGGTTTAATTTTACGCTTTGGGTTTTAGTTTACATTAATTACGAGCTCAGCGTTAAAATCAAAAGAACCGCCGTGAGTTTGTTTGAATGAGTTTATGAACGCAACCCGACCGATGCGATGCGTGCACTGGTTAAAGTACTATTTACTCTATGGTTTGACGCAAGCGGGGTGGGGTCACGGGGATTCCCCGACTTTAAGGAACAAGAGATCCAAAACAATTGAACAATCATTATTCATTCAATCGAAAGTGTGTGCAAGGTTGCGCATTGCTATTGGTGGTTTTACCTATTTATTAAAATATTATCTAAGTATATAAAACTGGTGAACATTTATTTCAGTCAAAATTAACAAATAATTAAAAAAAAGTTGAAACATGAAGATTCGTGAAAAAAAAAGGCGCTTCATAGGTTTCGCACACAGGCGCTGTGGGGGGGTCGGCGCGGCCCTGTTGATATTGATACTCATTGTAATGAGAAAAACCATTTACAATTTCTCTGATTATATGAAAAGAGTTGAAAAATAAAAGAGAGAGACAAATACAGTCTAATATCAACCGTTTAAATGAAAAGTTAGTTTTAGTTAGTTATGGGGTCCCGAAATATACCGTTTTGTAGCAATAAGTTTTAATTCATAATGAGGCATAATCTAGATCAAATTATCATAGAATTATAAAATATAATCCTTTTAAAAGCATCCCTAAGCGAGTCGACGCAGAAAATACGAGGAGGGGGGAGACGGGGCGGAGCGCGCAGCGGCCGAGTGGCCCGGAGCGGCGGCAAGGGTCTACCGGGGCACCGACATCATTTCGCTAGACGAATTGGAAAGGTCTCAACGACGGTTATAAGATGCCACATGAAATGCTGTTTCCTCTGAAAATATGCAATAATTTTGGATACATATCGTAAAGAATATTATGTTTAGTGAGTGTAAATGAATTCGTGTACATATGAATGTGTAATTAAGGTTAAAACTCGAAAACTATATGTCGGGAATTGTTTGTTTACCTTTTTTATCAAAAGAATAAATTCGGACCTTAGTGGAGTATCGATAAGTAAGTAGGTACAATGGCGCAACATATGCCTTGTAAATAACAAAACATATATTGTGCTTATTGTACAAGTCTCCCAAGATAATATTCATGTTGGTGGTTTAATTTTACGCTTTGGGTTTTAGTTTACATTAATTACGAGCTCAGCGTTAAAATCAAAAGAACCGCCGTGAGTTTGTTTGAATGAGTTTATGAACGCAACCCGACCGATGCGATGCGTGCACTGGTTAAAGTACTATTTACTCTATGGTTTGACGCAAGCGGGGTGGGGTCACGGGGATTCCCCGACTTTAAGGAACAAGAGATCCAAAACAATTGAACAATCATTATTCATTCAATCGAAAGTGTGTGCAAGGTTGCGCATTGCTATTGGTGGTTTTACCTATTTATTAAAATATTATCTAAGTATATAAAACTGGTGAACATTTATTTCAGTCAAAATTAACAAATAATTAAAAAAAAGTTGAAACATGAAGATTCGTGAAAAAAAAAGGCGCTTCATAGGTTTCGCACACAGGCGCTGTGGGGGGGTCGGCGCGGCCCTGTTGATATTGATACTCATTGTAATGAGAAAAACCATTTACAATTTCTCTGATTATATGAAAAGAGTTGAAAAATAAAAGAGAGAGACAAATACAGTCTAATATCAACCGTTTAAATGAAAAGTTAGTTTTAGTTAGTTATGGGGTCCCGAAATATACCGTTTTGTAGCAATAAGTTTTAATTCATAATGAGGCATAATCTAGATCAAATTATCATAGAATTATAAAATATAATCCTTTTAAAAGCATCCCTAAGCGAGTCGACGCAGAAAATACGAGGAGGGGGGAGACGGGGCGGAGCGCGCAGCGGCCGAGTGGCCCGGAGCGGCGGCAAGGGTCTACCGGGGCACCGACATCATTTCGCTAGACGAATTGGAAAGGTCTCAACGAGGGTTATAAGATGCCACAGGAAATGCTGTTTATGTGATTGCACGGTGCTTGATATTGATATTCATTGTAATGAGAAAAACCATTTACATTTTCTCTGATTATATGAAAAGAGTTGAAAGATACGAGCGAGACAAATACAGTCTAATATCAACCGTTTAAATGAGAAGTTAATTTAAGTTAGTTATGGGGTCCCGAAATAGACCATTTTGTAGCAATAAGTTTTAATTCATGAGGTCTCATCTAGACCAAATTATCATAGAATTATAAAATATAATCCTTTTAAAAGCATCCCTAAGCGAGTCGACGCACAAAATACGAGGAGGGGGGAGACGGGGCGGAGCGCGCAGCGGCCGAGTGGCCCGGAGCGGCGGCGAGGTTCTACCGGGGCACCGACATCATTTCGCTAGACGAATTGGAAAGGTCTCAACGACGGTTATAAGATGCCACATGAAATGCTGTTTATGTGATTTCACGGTGCTTGATATTGATACTCATTTTAATGAGAAAAACCATTTACATTTTCTCTGATTATATGAAAAGAGTTGAAAAATAAAAGAGAGAGACAAATACAGTCTAATATCCAGCGTTTAAATGAGAAGTTAGTTTTAGTTAGTTATGGGGTCCCGAAATAGACCGTTTTGTAGCAATAAGTTTTAATTCATAATAAGGCCTAATCTAGACCAAATTATCATAGAATAAAAATATAATCCTTTTAAAAGCATCCCAAGCGAGTCGCCAACTTTACTAATTTTTTTTTGTTTGGGATACAGGCCCTTGAAAATTGTTTTTGATTCAATATTTTGTTAAATTAATGGCATCGTTAGCGGCACATTGGTTCCTTTGCCAAGGAAAAATCTCGATTTCGAAAGTGGAAGTATCACAGAGTGGAACGGCAAATTTTAATTCTGCCTTCTTCGCTTCTGCCTCTAACGTGCCAAATACTGTATCTCTAAAACAGACGATTAATGTTTCGTGAACCTATTCTGTGCACTTTTTAACCAATCACACATTCTTCTTATCGTTCGCTGGTTGGTTAGCGCTCATTAAATGAGTATGTTTATCGCAATATTATCTCTCCGTGTGGTTATGTTATGTTATTCTAAATTATGCTACAAAAAAAACTTGGTGAAGCCTCTAATTTTAAAGTGAAATGGTAATCCGAAAAAGTGTTGCCCGAAAAAGGCCAAATCCAAATACAAAAATGTTACATTCGGAAATCTCCGACGCCTGAAAACAAACATTGCCTTGATCCCAATTTCCCCCGCCTAAATCACCAGCGCGAAAATCGCCAACTCGAAGATCACCAGTGAAAATCCTCTTACAAAAAGATCACCGTCAAGAAAGTCTCCCGCGCATAAGTAAAGTAACCTCACTGATTAAAATAAAATCTATAAAGCGGAGGAGACATCGTCTAATGCTGTCACTACTGAGAGTTGTCGCGTTACACGCTTCAATACCAAGTTTGTGCTGGTTACAATGAATAAAAATTGTATTAAACATATTATGACAGGCAATAATTAAAAAGCTTCACGGCGGTCACGTGACTAGATACAATACTGGAAGAGAAAAAATCATAAAATACTATCCGAAAATAGCACGGATCTCAATTGAAAATAATAAAACCTGACATAAATTAATCAAAATTCCCTGACTCTCGCCAAGGGAACATGTGAACCCATGACCCCTTTTAATACTTGAATTAAATTAAAATTGTAAAAATTTAAATATGATTTCATTTTTCAATTTAAATTGCCCATGGAGGTTGGATAACCCACCGGGGAAATAATAAAAGAAAGGTAACGTTTGGTGGAAGCGTCTTAGGCCTAACCAACGAGCAGTCGCACGTGGGGTATGGGTAAGGAAAAGTAAGGAAGGTAAGAGTACGATATATAATAAGTCTCATGAGGACCTATTCAAAGACGTACTGCACGTCTCTGTGCGAGAGCGCACAGGAATAGCATAGGCAAGTTTGGGACTTAGCGAGACAGTGCACTTGGGTGGAAATTTTAGCCGGTAACCTGGAAGATTTGTTGGGAAAAGACAAAATGGGGTAAGGGGAAAAAGGTAAGGAAGGTAAGAGTACGATACATAATGAGTATCTTGATAACCTATTCAAAGACGTACGCACAGAAATAGCATAGGCATGTTTGGAAACGTCATGGGCTCAGCGAGACAGTATACTTGGGCGGAAATTTTAGCCAGTAACCTGGAAGATTTGTCGAGAAAAGACAAAACTGTTGTAGAAGATGACGACACATGCAAGTATATGATTAGAAAACTTTCAAACGTATCAAAAGAGAGCGATGAACATAACTCTCAATCTCTATTAAAGCAGAAAGACTACTTGCAAGGATCGAATCCTACGTAAGCAATTATTACCTAGTTTTATCAGGTTATGGGCTCAGCAAGACAGTACACTTGGGCGGATATTTTAGCCAGTAACCGGGAAGATTTGTTAAGAAAAGACAAAATGGGTAAGGAAAGGTTAGCAAGGTGAGACAACGATACATAATGAGTCTCTTGATAACCTATTCAAAGACAGACTGCACGTCTCTGTGCGAGAGTGCACAGGAACAGTATAGGAAAATTTGGTAATTTCATGGACTTAGCGAGACAGTGCACTTGGGCGGAAATTTTAGCCGGTAACCTGGAACATTTGTTGGGAAAAGACAAAATGGGGTAAGGGGAAAAAAGGTAAGGAAGGTAAGAGTACGATACATAATGAGTATCTTGATAACCTATTTAAAGACGTACCCACAGAAATAGCATAGGCATGTTTGGGAACGTCATGGGCTCAGCGAGACAGTACACTTGGGCGGAAATTTTAGCCGGTAACCTGGAAGATTTGTCGAGAAAAGACAAAACGGTTGTAGAAGATGACGGTTGTAGAAAACTTTCAAACGTATCAAAAGAGAGCGATGAACATAACTCTCAATCTCTATTAAAGCAGAAAGACTACTTGCAAGGATCGAATCCTACGTAAGCAATTATTACCTAGTTTTATCAGGTTATGGGCTCAGCAAGACAGTACACTTGGGCGGAAATTTTAGCCAGTAACCTGGAAGATTTGTCGAGAAAAGACAAAACGGTTGTAGAAGATGACGACACATGCAAGTATATGATTAGAAAACTTTCAAACGTATCAAAAGAGAGCGATGAACATAACTCTCAATCTCTATTAAAGCAGAAAGACTACATGCAAGGATCGAATCCTACGTAAGCAATTATTACCTAGTTTTATCAGGTTATGGGCTCAGCAAGACAGTACACTTGGGCGGAAATTTTAGCCAGTAACCTGGAAGATTTGTCGAGAAAAGACAAAACGGTTGTAGAAGATGACGACACATGCAAGTATATGATTAGAAAACTTTCAAACGTATCAAAAGAGAGCGATGAACATAACTCTCAATCTCTATTAAAGCAGAAAGACTACTTGCAAGGATCGAATCCTACGTAAGCAATTATTACCTAGTTTTATCAGGTTATGGGCTCAGCAAGACAGTACACTTGGGCGGAAATTTTAGCCAGTAACCTGGAAGATTTGTCGAGAAAAGACAAAACGGTTGTAGAAGATGACGACACATGCAAGTATATGATTAGAAAACTTTCAAACGTATCAAAAGAGAGCGATGAACATAACTCTCAATCTCTATTAAAGCAGAAAGACTACATGCAAGGATCGAATCCTACGTAAGCAATTATTACCTAGTTTTATCAGGTTATGGGCTCAGCAAGACAGTACACTTGGGCGGAAATTTTAGCCAGTAACCTGGAAGATTTGTCGAGAAAAGACAAAACGGTTGTAGAAGATGACGACACATGCAAGTATATGATTAGAAAACTTTCAAACGTATCAAAAGAGAGCGATGAACATAACTCTCAATCTCTATTAAAGCAGAAAGACTACATGCAAGGATCGAATCCTACGTAAGCAATTATTACCTAGTTTTATC
This sequence comes from Synanthedon andrenaeformis, assembly GCA_936446665.2. NCBI lineage: Eukaryota > Metazoa > Arthropoda > Insecta > Lepidoptera > Sesiidae > Synanthedon > Synanthedon andrenaeformis. Next base: position 12,860,698 of record OW387776.2, on the reverse strand, counting down.
AGGTTATGGGCTCAGCAAGACAGTACACTTGGGCGGAAATTTTAGCCAGTAACCTGGAAGATTTGTCGAGAAAAGACAAAACGGTTGTAGAAGATGACGACACATGCAAGTATATGATTAGAAAACTTTCAAACGTATCAAAAGAGAGCGATGAACATAACTCTCAATCTCTATTAAAGCAGAAAGACTACTTGCAAGGATCGAATCCTACGTAAGCAATTATTACCTAGTTTTATCAGGTTATGGGCTCAGCAAGACAGTACACTTGGGCGGAAATTTTAGCCAGTAACCTGGAAGATTTGTCGAGAAAAGACAAAACGGTTGTAGAAGGTGACGACACATGCAAGTATATGATTAGAAAACTTTCAAACGTATCAAAAGAGAGCGATGAACATAACTCTCAATCTCTATTAAAGCAGAAAGACTACTTGCAAGGATCGAATCCTACGTAAGCAATTATTACCTAGTTTTATCAGGTTATGGGCTCAGCAAGACAGTACACTTGGGCGGAAATTTTAGCCAGTAACCTGGAAGATTTGTCGAGAAAAGACAAAACGGTTGTAGAAGATGACGACACATGCAAGTATATGATTAGAAAACTTTCAAACGTATCAAAAGAGAGCGATGAACATAACTCTCAATCACTATTAAAGCAGAAAGACTACATGCAAGGATCGAATCCTACGTAAGCAATTATTACCTAGTTTTATCAGGTTATGGGCTCAGCAAGACAGTACACTTGGGCGGAAATTTTAGCCAGTAACCTGGAAGATTTGTCGAGAAAAGACAAAACGGTTGTAGAAGATGACGACACATGCAAGTATATGATTAGAAAACTTTCAAACGTATCAAAAGAGAGCGATGAACATAACTCTCAATCTCTATTAAAGCAGAAAGACTACTTGCAAGGATCGAATCCTACGTAAGCAATTATTACCTAGTTTTATCAGGTTATGGGCTCAGCAAGACAGTACACTTGGGCGGAAATTTTAGCCAGTAACCTGGAAGATTTGTCGAGAAAAGACAAAACGGTTGTAGAAGATGACGACACATGCAAGTATATGATTAGAAAACTTTCAAACGTATCAAAAGAGAGCGATGAACATAACTCTCAATCTCTATTAAAGCAGAAAGACTACTTGCAAGGATCGAATCCTACGTAAGCAATTATTACCTAGTTTTATCAGGTTATGGGCTCAGCAAGACAGTACACTTGGGCGGAAATTTTAGCCAGTAACCTGGAAGATTTGTCGAGAAAAGACAAAACGGTTGTAGAAGATGACGACACATGCAAGTATATGATTAGAAAACTTTCAAACGTATCAAAAGAGAGCGATGAACATAACTCTCAATCTCTACTAAAGCAGAAAGACTACTTGCAAGGATCGAATCCTACGTAAGCAATTATTACCTAGTTTTATCAGGTTATGGGCTCAGCAAGACAGTACACTTGGGCGGAAATTTTAGCCAGTAACCTGGAAGATTTGTCGAGAAAAGACAAAACGGTTGTAGAAGATGACGACACATGCAAGTATATGATTAGAAAACTTTCAAACGTATCAAAAGAGAGCGATGAACATAACTCTCAATCTCTATTAAAGCAGAAAGACTACATGCAAGGATCGAATCCTACGTAAGCAATTATTACCTAGTTTTATCAGGTTATGGGCTCAGCAAGACAGTACACTTGGGCGGAAATTTTAGCCAGTAACCTGGAAGATTTGTCGAGAAAAGACAAAACGGTTGTAGAAGATGACGACACATGCAAGTATATGATTAGAAAACTTTCAAACGTATCAAAAGAGAGCGATGAACATAACTCTCAATCTCTATTAAAGCAGAAAGACTACTTGCAAGGATCGAATCCTACGTAAGCAATTATTACCTAGTTTTATCAGGTTATGGGCTCAGCAAGACAGTACACTTGGGCGGAAATTTTAGCCAGTAACCTGGAAGATTTGTCGAGAAAAGACAAAACGGTTGTAGAAGATGACGACACATGCAAGTATATGATTAGAAAACTTTCAAACGTATCAAAAGAGAGCGATGAACATAACTCTCAATCTCTATTAAAGCAGAAAGACTACTTGCAAGGATCGAATCCTACGTAAGCAATTATTACCTAGTTTTATCAGGTTATGGGCTCAGCAAGACAGTACACTTGGGCGGAAATTTTAGCCAGTAACCTGGAAGATTTGTCGAGAAAAGACAAAACGGTTGTAGAAGATGACGACACATGCAAGTATATGATTAGAAAACTTTCAAACGTATCAAAAGAGAGCGATGAACATAACTCTCAATCTCTATTAAAGCAGAAAGACTACTTGCAAGGATCGAATCCTACGTAAGCAATTATTACCTAGTTTTATCAGGTTATGGGCTCAGCAAGACAGTACACTTGGGCGGAAATTTTAGCCAGTAACCTGGAAGATTTGTCGAGAAAAGACAAAACGGTTGTAGAAGATGACGACACATGCAAGTATATGATTAGAAAACTTTCAAACGTATCAAAAGAGAGCGATGAATATAACTCTCAATCTCTATTAAAGCAGAAAGACTACTTGCAAGGATCGAATCCTACGTAAGCAATTATTACCTAGTTTTATCAGGTTATGGGCTCAGCAAGACAGTGCACTTGGGCGGAAATTTTAGCCGGTAACCTGGAACATTTGTTGGGAAAAGACAAAATGGGGTAATTGGAAAAGGTAAGGAAGGTAAGAGTACGATACATAATGAGTATCTTGATAACCTATTCAAAGACGTACCCACAGAAATAGCATAGGCATGTTTGGGAACGTCATGGGCTCAGCGAGACAGTATACTTGGGCGGAAATTTTAGCCAGTAACCTGGAAGATTTGTCGAGAAAAGACAAAACGGTTGTAGAAGATGACGACACATGCAAGTATATTATTAGAAAACTTAAATCCAAGCAGTTTATACGCTTGCACATGTCGGCAATTAACCAGTCTGCAAACAGGCGTGTCAATGAGAAGCAGCTCCTAGCTACCGCGACTACCACCCTTACATCCATTCTGAGCCTTTGAAATCGCGTTGTCAACATAACTGACAACGTACCCGCCCACCTGTTTCCATCCCGTGGCAGCAAGTGTCAATAATCCCGCTGACTGGTTATCGTGAGGCCTAACCCCAAATAAACTAGCCGATCACCCGCTTTGGTTCCATGGACCACCTTGGGCATAGCTTAGTCCCGCAGAATGGCCTATCGAAGAATTTGATCATAGCTCTAATAGTGACGGGCCAGAACAGGAGTCGTTCGCTCATGTCGTCGCCGCAGATACGACAAACTGCCCTTTTTATAGTATATATTTGTCGTGTTTCGAAATTGTTACCTCACACTGTGGCGTACAGTATGTTTTAAACTGTAATTGCCGGACAGACGAACAAGCGCCCGTCAATAATAAATCGATGCGCGCACACATCTGTGCCTACATATCATATACGCACACAAGCGTATGCGGCGCGCGCGGGAATCGATCGACGATACTTGCGACAGTCACACTAACATTGTCACACCAAACGCACGCTCGTTTGTCTGTCCTCATCACCAACGCCTTCCAACCATCCACCATATCTCAATATGCATGGAGTTCAGGTAAGTTAAATAAAGTTACCTCCTAACATATATTATTTCAAAATAATTTATTGGTATCAAAATTTAAGGTTATCTTGGTATAGGAAGGACAAGGGACAAAGAGAAAATAGAACAGGCTCTGGCATCTCTTTCTCTTACTTGCATACCAAAGCACAATTGAACTGCACATTGCACCAAACTTGATGTTAATTTATGGTAGCTTGCTTTATAGAAGTGGTAACCTACGTACCACCAGTTTGACTTTCTTTTGAAGAAGTATTGTACGAGATCTGCTTCTTACACAATGTTGTTTCAGGGACTTTTTAAAATAGGTATACTTAGTGTAGTTATGATTTATCACTTTTTATGTATTTGCGTCATGGAAACACATGAAACTTGATATTGTTTGCAGTGAAAATCGATTATAGCGTAATGGTAATGTACAAGGGACCTCAAAAATTGGTCATCACCACTACACCTGGCACCTAAAAAAGATAATGGATGGCGACCGTGTGGCGACTAAAGGGCTCTTAACGCGCGAACAGTACCCGACAGATACCCTATACGGCATATACACGACTTCGCCCACAGCCTTTCGGGGTGCAAGGTCTTTTCTAGCCTGGACATGGTGAAAGCATATAATCAGATACCTGTAAGTAAAGAGGACATAGACAGCCCTAACAACACCGTTCGGACTTTACAAATTTCCGTTCATGACTTTCGGACTTCGTAACGCGAGTCAAACGTTCCAGCGCTTTGTTGACGAAATGACGCGCGGGCTGGATTTCTGTTACGCTTATTTGGACGAGTTCCTAGTCTTCTCTAAGGACGCTGACACTCACAAGCATCACCTGGAACAGATCTTCGACAGATTTCAAAAATACGGCATGATCCTTAATACATCTAAGTGTGTCTTCGGCGCATCTGAAGTGACATTTTTGGGGTATCACATTCCTATGAGAGGCACAACCCCTCTTCCGGCTAAAGTGGAAGCAGTCAACAACTTTCCAGTCCCAAAGACAGTCGAGGAATTACGACGATTCCTGAGAATGCTGAACTTCTACCGTAGGTTCATCCCCGATGCTGCGAAAGATCAAGCCCCCTTGAATGCCTTGTTGATCGGCTCGGCCAAAGGTTCACAGCCAGTGAACTTCACAGCAGAGGAAAGCAGAGCATTTTTAACCTGCAAGGAAGGACTCAGCCAAGCTGCGCTGTTGGCTCACCCTGACTGCCAGGCGAAGTTAGCATTGGTTACTGACGCTTCCGACAATGCCTTTGGTGCAGCACTACAGCAGTTAAAAGATGGCGAAACATGGCAGCAGTTAGCATTTTTCTCGCGGAAGTTGACTCCAGCTCAAGTCAAGTACTCTCCATATGACCGCGAGCTTTTAGCGATACATGAGGCGAAAACTGGATGAACTCGTTACCTTTTGTTTTACTTGGAATCCGCAGAGTTGGTATACGGGGAGACATTAAGACTTCCCGGCGAATTCCTTCACCCCAACAAATCGGAATAAACCGACTTAACGGATTATTTAACGCAGTTGAGGACCGTTGTTCAAAAGTTGCATCCAATTCCTGCGTCACAACACACGACAAAATCAATCTTTGTGTTTAAAGATCTTGCCGCCACCACACACGTTTTCCTGCGCGATGACGCTGGTAGCGCTTCATTCAGACCAGCCTACACAGGACCGCATGAGGTGTTGAAAGGTGGTAGCAAAACATTCACACTTCTCCTTAAGTGTAAACCAGTTACAGTATTCATAGATCGCATTAAGCCGGCCTACATACTCAACACAGACACTAACACCAACAATCTACTCACGCCACCTATTAATGTTTCAAAACACGGTGACCACCACAACACCTATGGCTGAAGACGATGGCGTACGCAGAACTAGGTCAGACAGGACATTCCGATTTCCGGACTATTATCGCCCCTAAGAAGGTCTCTGGAGGGGGGTGATGTGGCATACAATATGTTTTAAACTGTTACTGCCGGACAGACGAACAAGCGCCCGTCAATAATAAATCGATGCGCGCACACATCTGTGCCTACATACCATATACGTGCCCATTTCCCCGAATGGGACCGTTTGAAACTGTTTAGTTGGAAACCCACAGACACGGTTCCAACATCTGTGAGCGGAAGAGTCCCTAACCCTAGGATGAGTGAGGATGACTAATTGCAACGGTGAGACAGCTATGTCACATTAGTTGCCTCACCGTTGGGCGATGGGGTCGTCACATCCCTACGCCTAATCACATCCCTACGCCTAATAAGGCGGCTCACGCGCACGCGTTCTCGTTCTCGAAATTTATGTACAAAATATTTAGTGTTCACCTAACAGTCAAGTTGACTATAGTAACGATAGTTGGTAGTCTTCTTAGACTAGTAATCAAGTGAAAGCTCAAGTTAGTATCAAGTTGATACTCTTAGTCACTCAACTGACATACTAAACGTTAAGTTGTGTTAATTATAAGTTTAGTAAATTACATTATATCCAAGAAGAAATTGGTTTTATTTGAGACAATTAGTCTAAGACTCTATGTAAGGGACTTATTATTATTATTAATTATTATTAACTGTCAAGTAGCACTGGCGTAAAATCAGCGTAATGGCAAAAGATACCTTTTTGCTGCCAAAGCGCAAACTCAATGGGATTTTATTTATTTTCATTCAAATGTGAAAAAATAGCACGTATTTTATTTGTTTTGTTATCTTTAGATGTATTCGTGTGTGTGTCATGTGTATGCAAATAAATGTTTTCTGAGAAGAGAAAAAGAATAAATGTTTTCTATTCTAATTTTTCAAGTCAAATATTGTTGATTTTTTGTTTCTTATGTAATTTTAATAAAAAAACCACTAACTTTCCAACATTTGCTGTTGTTTTAAAAACTATGAAGTATATACAAACATACAGTTTCGTACTGACCCGTATTCTTAGTCCGCAAGTACATTTATATTCGTATATTTATATTGAATATGTTGAAAACAAAAATTGTGTGTCGCTACTCGTAAAAAACAATTGTGGTTGCAGCATACAAAGCAAATTGGCCTCTGCGAGCACGGCGGAGCCTTCTGACAACTTTGGCAACTAATAAAAACATATCGAACATACAATGGAATGAATGATAATTTAAAAAATAAAATACTTCAGTGAGCTGGAGTGTGATATTTCTACGGGTAGCCATATCTTGCGTCAGGATCAAGTTGAAACAGCAGAGAACATTCACGGAGAAATCTATCGCCATCCACTTGGTTCTTGCGCCGGAACCATTACTGAAAACGAAAATTCGCTGTTTTAGTTTATCCTACACTAGCTGGTGCCCACGACTTCGTCCGCGTTGAAAAATAGTAGGTAGCCTATCCTGTGTCCCGTTCGTCCAAATGTTTATCTACAAAGTTTCATGCAAATCAGTTAATTCGTTTCAGTTATGGAGGAACACACATACATACATACATACATACATACATACATACATACATACACACACATGCACGCACGCACGCACGCACGCACGCACGCACGCACGCACGCACACACACGCACGCACACACACACACACACACACACACACACACACACACACACACACACACACACACACACACACACACACACACACACACACGCACACACGCACACATACACACATACATACATACACACATGCATACATACATACATACATACATACATACATACATACATACATACATACATACATACATACATACATACATACATACATACATACATACATACATACATACATACATACATACATACATACATACATACATACATACATACATACATACATACATACATACATACATACATACATACATACATACATACATACATACATACATACATACATACATACATACATACATACATACATACATACATACATACATACATACATACATACATACATACATACATACATACATACATACATACATACATACATACATACATACATACATACATGCATGCATACATGCATACACGCATACACGCATACACACATACACACATACACACATACATACATACATACATTCTGTTATATATGGCTGTTTTTGTCTCTTTTTTAGTATTAGAAAAAAAATATATAACGACAATCAGATTTTGTTTATAACAAATTGTTAACTTAAATAGCAATGAATTTATTTTTAATTTTTTTTTATCTGCAGATCTGTTGTGAAAAGCCAATTATGATTTTTAAAGAAAAAAAATTTCTTAAATGATTATTTATATAATAGTAATATAAAAAAGTATATAAAATTAATATAATAGTAGTATATAAAATTAATTAAGAATTTTTTTATAGTATTTTTTTTTTAAATAATAAGCTTTCTATTTGTTTATAAACAATTTATAAATAAATGATGTAAAAAAAATTTCACAAATTTTTTTATTGCCACTATTAGAAGCAAAAACAACTATAACACATGCTTAAAAATTTTTTAACAATTTGCTGAAATTTTTTTTTTTACTTTAAAAAATTATTGTGAACAAAATAAACTATTTTTAAAAACTTTAAATTTGTTAAAAAATTTAATACTTAAAAGTGAAAAGGTTAAGCCATGACAACGTAGTCAGAATTAATTTTACACTTACTTATAACATTTATTTAGATCATCATCATCTCAGCCGCAGGACGTCCTCTGTTGAACATACGCTTCCTCCAATTAATTGTCCACAATTATTTCTGAAAATCAATAGAAACAAATATTATTGATACCACCGTGAAATAAAGGCACGCGTGTGTGCTTTTGTGTTTCAGTGAGTAAGTGATAGCAGACTGCAGAGCTCATTTCCATATAAGGATAGGAAGTCCCAATTAAAGACATAATGATATGACATATGATTTTATTGGTCACAGTGAAAATATTCTGCTATTTTTCATTGCGTATGATTTTTCATACAATGGCATGATCGCCGCACGAATTCAAATGAATATGATGCGATTGGTTATTCGAATAACAAATCGCAATCGCTGTGATCGCGAGAAAGAATAGCAGGGATGACAAAGGAAAATAAAAATCATATGATTTTCCACTTCTATTCATTTTCTTGCAGCACCTGTGGCGTTGCTTGTGTTATAAAGCGACGGTTGCCACATACCATCAAGTGGACCGTCAGCCTGTCTGTCGAACTTAACATTAAAAAAATATTATTATTAAGATAATTTACCAGAATAGCGTAAGACTTCGTCCAGGTATCGTTATAAATTCGCCCGTGTTGTCCGGTGTGTTATAAAATTGCCTATTGTAACGAATAAAAAATATTTCTATAGTAATAGTTTCATCAATTTCCGGTCAGTAGTTTTTGCATGAAAGATTAACTAATCAAACATCCATCGCCATTAACTCTCACATTCATCATATTAATTATAAGTAAGATGATGATCACTGGATCTTAATGGTGACGCAATTTTCACTAACCGCCACGTGCGGGAGATATGCAACTTCGAATAACTTAGTTTGTGTTAATATATTATTTACTAGTATAAAAGTAATATTTTACATACCATGGGTTACGAAGGCTCTCATGACTATCGACGTGGCTGGTGATTTCCACGTGGTGGGCTAATACTTGCATGTGGTCCGTGATTCCTTCCACGTGGTTGGTTAATTCGTTTGCGTCGAACAGTAGGAATATGTATATAATCACATAATGCACTTTTTGATTACACATTTTAATCAAAGTTTAACTTATTTAAATCTGAGCAATTAATTAAAATAATTAATTAATTGAAAATCGACTGCACGCGCTAGTGGTTGTTATAACAATGGCTGGCTGAACTTCTCGAAATTATAGTCAGCAAAAATTCGCTCGCCAGTAACAAGAAACGGTTTTAACGAACTTGTAATAAGTCACGTATGCAATCACCTACCTATTGATAGCTACTTATATGTAAACGGTATAACATAAATTGTAACTCATGATGATGACATAATTATTAAACCTAACACACTTTTTGCAATAAATTTTATTCTATTGTAGATTTTAGAATTATAGCCATCATAAGAGGAGTGTTGGATGAATAATGTTAGGTATGACTTATTTTTATGGAATGTTTGTCAGACAGGCTGACAGTCCGCTTGTCGATGTAGGACCCATTGACCCGGGTGAATTTAATAATTTTGAAAAAAATCTCCATTCGCCCGACTTATTTCATTCCATTCCCCACTGGCCCGAGGAACGTAAAATCGGTACGGTTAGCAAAATGAAAACTAACTACTATTTATTTTTATGTTTTGTTTATGAAATACAAAATTTTATAAAATTTTTACGAATTATACAATTCACTTTTGACATATTAGCTCAATTTTCTCACTAGGAAGCTTACATACACTGGCCGTCAAAACTTAGTACTACACTTTTAAAATTACTATTTCTCCTAAATAGTCCGGTCAAATTAGACTAAAAAATGATAGTGAAGCTACATGAATTCCCAACAAGCTGAAATGAGTAATATTGTTCAAAACATAATTAAAAACAAGATTTCAAAATTCCCCATCGTTCCCGTACGTGGAAAAAATTTTACTCAAGGTCAAAGGTCAAAAAAATGGGTTTTTTACGATTTTCACCGAAACGGTAAGTTTTATCATAAAATTACTTCAGACAAAAACTGCAAATCATAAAATGATCTATAAAAAAGGTATCTATACTTTTTTTCCTAGGAGCCACCGTTTCTGAGATATAACGATACATAAAGTGTAATCGTCATAATATGCATAAGTACGCCACGTATATACATCTTTGAAGCTGTAATAAAGTAAAAATATTTTTTCTATTGGTGATTGTAACTTCACTTAAATTATAAAATATACATAAGTATAACTTATGTATATTTTATAATTATCACAGCCAGGGACACCCAGTCCCTGGCTGTGATACGACGTCTGCATTTTACAGGAGGGGAAAAACAACAGTCTTTAAAATGTTTGAAAAACAAGATTTAGTTCAATGTGCTGAAGTTTTTAAAAAAAGTGATTCAACTCCACAAGAAGTTATCACTAACGGAATTCGCTTTCTTCTTTCTATGCTCCTAAAAAAATTACCTGCTTAGATTAGTATCGATATGCATGTTTCGTTAAAAACACCCGAAATAAAAAGCAAGTGCAATTAGCTTGTCTTCCTCCTACTTCAGATGCTGTTCATCAACATCTTTTTCGGGGATATTACCAAGTTCAAGTGTGGCTTGGTTATCAGCTAGACCCAAAAGACTGGGGTTGGAAGTTGGTCGATAATACATTAGAACCAATTCAGACGTTACTCCCGCCTGCGCCGGAAAAACTGCTAAACACCATTTTTTGCAACTGTAAAAAGGGCTGCAGTGCTAAATGCGGTTGTAAAAAAGCTGGGCTGTTTTGTTCTCTGGCATGTACAAGTTGACAAGGCCGGTCATGTTCTAATGTTGAATCACCAATAATAGAGGATTCATTTGATACCAACGAGGAGACATGCGATACATCGCTATTGATGCAATTCACTTGCACCCAGGACGAAGAAGAAGAAGAAGATCAAGAAGAAGAAGAACAACCCCAAGACGAAGTATTCGAATATTATGAATCAGACGAAAAAATTTCTTTATTTTTTAATTTCCATCGCTTTTATCAACCCTTATTCAACACTTGCTAATATCTATTATGTAATAGTGTCAAATTGAAAAGACTACTGGGGAAACCACGTTAAAAAAAACGCGCTAAGTACACTACCTCAGTGGTGGCATGGAAACGTGTGCATATTATGACGATTACAACTTTATGAATCGTTATATCTCAGAAACGGTGGCTCCTAGGAAAAAAGTATTCCTACCTTTTTTATAGATAATTTTATGATTTTCAATTTTTGTTTGAGGTAATTTTATGATAAAACTTACCGTTTCGGTGAAAATCGTAAAAAACCCATTTTTTTGACCTTTAACCTTGAGTAAATTTTTTTCCACGTACCGGAACGATGGGGAATTTTGAAATCTTGTTTTTAATTATGTTTTGAACAATATTACTCATTTTCAGCTTGTTGGGAATTTATGTAACCTTGAATGTCTAAATTTACCGGACTAAAACTATAGAAGTTAGAGTTTTGAAATACCACATACTCATTTTACATTATATACATTATAATACATCATATATTCAAATATATTCATTTTACAAAATACATATTTAGAAAAGTCTTGTTTCAAAATTCCAAGTCTTTTGTCTTCGTAAATGTTTGTTACAAGCATCGGCCGTTTTACAACTTTTGCTTATTTATTGTTAAGTATGCATATGTATTTCTTGTAATTCCCAAATACATCAATACTAATAATAAATCTGTAAGGGTCGGTCATGGAGTAAGTTACTTTGTTTTCAGAGATATGATGTTTATAGGCTCTATACATGATACTAAAACTAAATTGACGATTTTTTAAATTTTTTTCTCTATATATGTATGTATGTTACTCCATAACTCTGAAACGAATTAACTGATTTCCATGAAACTTGGTAGATAAACATTTGGACGTACGGGACACAGGATAGGCTACTTAATATTTTTCAAAGCGGATGAAGTCGTTCGCACCAGCTAATATTTAATAAAAATGATCATCAAATTTGTTTTAAATGTTAATTTAAATAGTATAATTGTTTTTAATATAGGTGTGTAAATGAATAAAATATAAAAAATAATAAAACATTTAAAAATTCTGATTCGATTGATTGATTTAATTTTTATAAAGGGAACCTTAAATGGTTTACCTATGCACAGTGGACTGTATCTGTATTAGTTTGTTTTTAAATAATAATTTAAATATAGTAATTGTTTTTAATGTAGGTTTGTAAACGAAGAAAAATGTAAAAATCAATAAAACATTTAAAAAGTTGGTGTAGAAATGGCAGCTTTTAACTGGCGAATTTACTTTCTTAAGTAGGTTATTAATTAATGTTTTCTACTAAATAAATATTTTGTTAAATGAGTGTATCAAAAAGAAACACAAACATACTTTTGCAAGTATTTTTTTTAGTTACTTAGACATACTTAGTGTAAGGTCTTGAATACTTTTAATATTAGGGGTTAAAGTATGAAATTGCCGATTTGTACTGAAAAATAAAAATTCGTTTTTTTTTTAAATTTAACATATTTATTTAATCAAAATAATTATCATTATTATCTATACATTGCTGCCATCTAATAGGAAGCTCATTTATGCCTTTGCGATAGAACTCTGGTGATCTAGATTCGACAAACTGTGTGAAAGCATTTTGCACTGCCTCCTGAGAAGAAAACTTTTTATCACGCAGAAAATTGTCCAAATCACGAAAAAAATGGTAGTCCGTTGGAGCAAGGTCTGGCGAATACGGAGGGTGACGAATGGTTTCTAATTGCAGTTCCTGTAGAGTTAAAACGGTTTCTCGTGCTGTATGAGGTCTCGCGTTATCATGGAGCAATAATGGTGAAGATCGATTCATAAGTCGGGGCTGTTTCACTGCTAGTTTCGCTATCATTGTTCGGAGTTCGGCGCAGTAGACATCTGCCGTTATTGCTTGACCAGATCAGAGAAAGCTATAGTGAATAACACCACGCTGAGACCACCAAACAGTTACCATCAACTTTTTATTGGTAAGCTTTGCTTTAGGACACTGTTGCGGCGTTTGACCTGGGGTCAGCCATTGCATTTTCCGCTTACGATTATCGTAAAGAATCCATTTTTCATCACATGTCACAATTCGATCCAATATTCCTTCATTTCTGTATCGATTCAACAAGGCAACGCAAGTTTCAACACGCGTTTCTTTCTGCAGATCAGTCAAATCATGAGGCACCCATTTTTCATATTTTTTTATTTTATTGATTTGACGCAAATGAGTCAATATTGTTGGTAAGGTAACGTTAAACCATGCCGCTAATTCCTGGGTAGTTTGGCTCGGATCGGCTTCCACCATCTCTTTCAAATCATTGTTATTCACCTGTGTGGGCGGTCTTCCACGTGGTTCGTTCTTCAAATCGAAGTTTCCATCACGAAAGCGTTTAAACTACAGTGCGTTCATTAGCAGTCCCCTCTCCAAACGCAACATTAATATTGCGAGCTGTTTCTGCCGCGTTAGTTCCGCGTCGGAACTCGTATTCAAAAATCACACGAATTTTCGAAGTATCCATCTTTATTGTCTAAGCTGAATAAAAAAAACAACTGAAAGTTGATAATCGAATGTTGCACATTTTTTAAAAGAAGAACTACATAGGTACCGTATGAAAAAAGTTTCACTCAAAAATCTCAAACCATGAAGGTTCTATGTCAATTCGAAGTACCTATTACAATAAAACGGCAATTTCATACTTTAACCCCTATTATTTAAATTAAACTTAGTGCACACCTTGTTTTGCTATCGCTATCAAAATACATTTGCGGGTGAGTAGAACCTACTAAATCGGGTGATAGTGCAGTAACATTAGGGGTTTCACCTCAGAATGAGATAATAAACTAATAATAAAAGATAATATAATTAATAAAACACCTTCATTTTGGTGTTCTAAAAGTTGTCTCAGGTCTCATCAAATCTCGGGTTATTCAAGGTCAAATGTCATAAAAATCAGTTTTTTCGCGATTATCTCGGTTTCTATAGCTCCAATTATGTTAACATTTATTATATAAATTGTAGAGCATAAAATTTGCGACAAATGTTGTTTTAAAATTTTTTTCATACGCCCAACCGTTTTTGAAATAGAGGGCAGAGAGCCTCCGGCGCTAAGCCATACTCACTGTAATGCAAGGTGAACCGTAAATCTCAGTGTATAACGCCTTGTATAAAGTTGTAAATTTGTATTATTTATTAGTTAATACATTATATTTAATAACATTTTACATATATCTAATGTATTGATTTAATAATATCTAGTTTGTGTAATTCATTAGATGAAATTAGTGTACGATCAAAGGTCAATTTCTGGCCGAAGCCGAAGCCGAAGCCGAATATCGGCTAACGCCAGAACCTACGGCCGAATCCGAAGCCGAAGCAAAAAGTCTAAGAAATGTTGTTCAAGTTTGGCTACAAGCTACAATTAATAAGATAAATGATTTTAAAACTATATTGAAGGTTTATATCGACTGTATAACAGAAAAGTAATTAATCATGTCTAGAAGTTGATCTAGAGATGATAAAAAAATACCTTACAATTTATTTTTCAAAAATTATAACATTTCGAAAGGATTTGATTTATAACATTTATTTATAATTTATCGATCGATTTTTGTTTTTCTCTACTAACAAACACTCACTTTCTTAATAAATATCTGTTTTGAAAATTTTAGAAAATTAAGAATAAAAGAAATCTTACGAGAATTATAAATAACAAGATAATTACTGTATTATCTACAACAAGTTATAATTATAATATTTTATCATTAGACCGCTAAGCACAACATTTAGCCTTCTCTCAAGAACTTCGTAATTAAAACCTTCGGCTTCGGCCGAGTTTTGGGCCGACGGCCGAAGGTATCGCCGAAGGTTTTAAAAGACTTATACACAACTAGCGACCCGCTCCCGGCTTCGCCCAGGACAAAATTTATTAGTTTTTGTTATATATACATACTACTAGCTGTTGCACACGACTTCGCCCGCGTAACTTTATAAAATATAGCCTAATGTTACTCGCTGATAATGTAGCTTTTTATAGGTAAAAGAATTTTCTAAATCGCTAGAGTAGTTATTAAGTTTATTCATTACAAACATACAAATTTTCTCTCTTTATAATATTAGTAAAGATAAAGAAAATTGAAAAGCGTCACTTAGTGTAACGATGTTCTTTAATGTTTTTACTCAAAAATGCTAAGAACTTTTTGACTCGGCCTGGTGTAATTAAAAAAAATATAGTTTATATTGCATCATAAATTTATTATTTTCGTCACGTAAAATATTTGTGTTTAAAAGGTTCGCCAAGTTACACGAGCGTCAGGCAAAATTTGCTGACATGCAACCTTATTGCGCGGCAACCGCATAGCAACGCATAAAATATTATTATGTAGATGTATAAAACAAAATGTTTTATTCAATTTAAGAAATATATTTTTATCTGTTTGGTATTTTTGATTTGCTAAAATCCCATGTGATCCTAGACATGGTAGCCAAGTGGTGGGAGGCTTTGCAAGGCTGTTGGTGCAACCCAAGGCTGTCGGCGGATCTCTCGTCAATTTATCTTTATCTCCTTGTATCAGAATAGACCTGATGATTAGCTTCAAACTTTGTCTAGTAACTTTCCAAGCCTCGTTTGGACATATAATAGTGTGTCTGGGTTTGGGAGTCTTTTTGAAGTTAGCAAAGCCGTTGAAAAATTTTGTATGTAGATCTCTTTGAACACAAGTCCCTCCATAATTGAAAATAGAATGATTAAAAACAAGACAGATTGATTTTAATGAAACATCTTCAAAACTTTAGCCCATGGGCTAAAATATACCAATTCCATGGAATAAGTACATTTTAACTTACATCAAATAAAGTAGTTCTGACTTTTTATATGTTGGTACTGATGAAATGGCAATGACAAATCCAATTTTTCCACTTCGAAAGCCTTACAGATCATTGTTAAATTCATCAAAAAGTAGGATTTTCTTCAGTTTCGCTCGAGTAAATTCCAAAATCCCCTCTTGGGCTCCGCTACTATTATGCTTACTACTTGTGAAATCACAGTTTACATCGGTCGCATGAGTTTCCTATTACCGTGACTACAATGACTCATGTTTGAAATAAAAATCCAACGTTAAAAGTTGTACACTAAATAAGATTTCTTTTTAATTATAATTCGAGTAACATAGAAAGACTTGCGTAATATTTTTAACGATTACAAAACTCTATACTATTGATTCCCAAAATGGTCCAGGTGGACCCCCAGGCACTCAGCCGCAACGCAAATTTCCATAGTTACATCTAATCTTCACATATATTTTTTTAAGTTTTGGGAATGTGACCGAGCGGCGGAGACCGGCGGAGGATGCCTCGAAAAGCGGCCAGCACTTGTTTGACAAGACAGTGTTCATGTCTCTTTGAATCTCGTAGGTAAAATCCTATGTTCAAACTGCGAAATTCAGGGCCTGGACGATGCTAATAAAGCCTGGCTAATTGCTTGCCCCGGTCAAAATTCAGTGCAACTTCCAAATTTTCAGCGGAGCTGGGACGATATAGTCTGCAAATTATCAGTTGATTCCCTGCTCAGCCAGTGCTGCACTAAGGGAAGAGCCAGACTCCTCGCTGCAAATACCAAAGAAGCAGGATTCTGGCTCCAAGCACATCCGTCAGCAAGCACTGGTACTTTTTTAGATCCCACAACTTTTTGAATATCAATTTGCCTCCGCCTAGGGGTCCCGGTCTGCGCCCCGCATCAATGTCCCTGTGGCAGTATAGTCTTGGTTAATATATAGGGGTAGTTCACCCCCCACGATGGGGTGACATTTTTTAATATTAGGGGTTAAAGTATGAAATTGCCGATTTGTACTGAAAAATAAAAATTCTTTTTTTTTTTTAATTTAACATATTTATATAATCAAAATAATTACCATTATTATCTATACATTGCTGCCATCTAATAGGAAGCTCATTTAGGCCTTTGCGATAGAACTCTGGTGATCTAGATTCGACAAACTGTGTGAAAGCATTTTGCACTGCCTCCTGAGAAGAAAACTTTTTATCACGCAGAAAAAAGTCCAAATCACGAAAAAAATGGTAGTCCGTTGGAGCAAGGTCTGGCGAATACGGAGGGTGACGAATGGTTTCTAATTGCAGTTCCTGTAGAGTTAAAACGGTTTCTCGTGCTGTATGAGGTCTCGCGTTATCATGGAGCAATAATGGTGAAGATCGATTCATAAGTCGGGGCTGTTTCACTGCTAGTTTCGCTATCATTGTTCGGAGTTCGGCGCAGTAGACATCTGCCGTTATTGCTTGACCAGATCGGAGAAAGCTATAGTGAATAACACCACGCTGAGACCACCAAACAGTTACCATTACCTTTTTATTGGTAAGCTTTGCTTTAAGACACTGTTGCGGCGTTTGACCTGGGGTCAGCCATTGCATTTTCCGCTTACGATTATCGTAAAGAATCCATTTTTCATCACATGTCACAATTCGATCCAATACTCCTTCATTTCTGTATCGATTCAACAAGGCAACGCAAGTTTCAACACGCGTTTCTTTCTGCAGACCAGTCAAATCATGAGGCACCCATTTTTCATATTTTTTTATTTTATTGATTTGACGCAAATGAGTCAATATTGTTGGTAAGGTAACGTTAAACCATGCCGCTAATTCCTGGGTAGTTTGGCTCGGATCGGCTTCCACCATCTCTTTCAAATCATTGTTATTCACCTGTGTGGGCGGTCTTCCACGTGGTTCGTTCTTCAAATCGAAGTTTCCATCACGAAAGCGTTTAAACCAAAATCGCACAGTGCGTTCATTAGCAGTCCCCTCTCCAAACGCAACATTAATATTGCGAGCTGTTTCTGCCGCGTTAGTTCCGCGTCGGAACTCGTATTCAAAAATCACACGAATTTTCGAAGTATCCATCTTTATTGTCTAAGCTGAATAAAAAAAACAACTGAAAGTTGATAATCGAATGTTGCACATTTTTTAAAAGAAGAACTACATAGGTACCGTATGAAAAAAGTTTCACTCAAAAATCTCAAACCATGAAGGTTCTATGTCAATTCGAAGTACCTATTACAATAAAACGGCAATTTCATACTTTAACCCCTATTATTATATATAACTAGCTTATCTCAGAGCAACAAATTAAGCCGTTGGAATGGGCTCGCTAGGTGCTTTCTTTGTCAAGATATTGTATATGGGTATGCTGGTGTAATATTACGTCATCCCCCATTAAGGGGTGACATTTTTTAATATCTAACTAGCCTATCGTAGAGCAACATATTAACTTTAAAATAAGCCGTTGGAACGGGCTCGCTATCCTCAATTTTAATATATAGGGGTAGTTCACCCCCCATGAAGGGGTGGCATTTTTTAATATATAATTAGCTTATCTCAGAGCAATAAATTAGCAACAAAATAAGCCGTTGGAATGCGATCGCTAGGTGCTTTCTTTGTCAAGATATTGTATATGGGTATGCTAGTGTAATATTACGTCATCCCCCATGTAGGGGTGACTTTTTTAATATCTAACTAGCCTATCGTAGAGCAACATATTAACTTTAAAATAAGCCGTTGGAACGGGCTCGCTATTCTCAATTTTAATATATAGGGGTAGTTCACCCCCCATGAAGGGGTGACATTTTTTAATAGATAACTAGCTTATCTCAGAGCAACAAATTAGCAACAAAATAAGCCGTTGGAATGGGATCGCTAGGTGCTTTCTTTGTCAAGATATTGTATATGGGTGTGCTAGCGTAATATTACGTCGTCCCCCATGAAGGGGTGACATTTTTTAATATCTAACTAGCCTATTGTAGAGCAACATATTAACTTTAAAATAAGCCGTCGGAACGGGCTCGCTATTCTCAATTTTAATAATATGGGTAGTTCTCCCTCCATGAAGGGGTGACATTTTTTAATATCTAACTAGCCTATCTCAAAGCAACAAATTAGTAACAAAATAAGCCGTTGGAATGTGCTCGCTAGGTGCTTTCTTTGTCAAGATATTGTATATGGGTATGCTAGCGTAATATTACGTCAGCATACCCTTCGTTTCTCGTAAATTAATGGAGGTACAAAATATTTTTTTTCGGTACAAATTAGCAACAAATTCCCATATAGTTTTCAAGTCCGGCTTATGAAATGGGTATGCCACCGTAATATACGTGATGTGAAGGTTCAATTTCTTCGATTTGGTAAAGAGTTATGTATTATTACTCTTCGGGTAGATACAGGACGACTTTATATATTATTTATAGATTTTTGAGTCGAAATATTAAGGATTTTAGTATAATTTAAAAGAAAAATACGAGTAAAAATATTTTCATAAATTGACGTTGACGTTCACGTCAGTCCAATCATTATTTCTAATTTAATAATTATAATTATAATAATTTAATAATTAATTAATAATTATAATCAGTACTAATTCAAAATTGCAAATTTTTCGTCCACGAGAAAAAAAAAAACATACAGTTATATTGAATAGAAATTTTATTTATGGAATAAAAATCAGAAAATGTTAAGTCTGCGCAGCAGATTACTCTGTAAGTTTTTTTGTAGTCTTGCACTCTTTCTGAAAATAAAAAGAAAATGGGTGTAAATATAAAATGAATTAAATATAATAGATAAGACGTGATCTTGTGATAGTGATGTGCCGGATCGTCAAAATTGTTAATCCGCGGATACCAATCGGTGTTGGTGCGCCACTTGTCGCTTTGCGTGACACTGACAGTGACAGGCAGGACATGTTTCGACTTACATTGCGCAGGTCTTTCTTTCAAAAAGATTTTGGTTTTCTCATTATTTCGTTATTTTATTAACCTTACCACAAAGTCTTAAACTGAACAGATATTTTAATATTTTTTTTATAAAAACTTCCTATAATAAATATTTAAATATATCAATTATTTTAATAGGCTTGTCATAAAGATTTGTGATTGACCTCATTATAAAAATAGTTGATTTAGTACCTTTAAGTTATGTATATATTATTGGTATGGTTAATAGTAACTCACTATGATAAATGTTTTTGCAATATAAAAGCGCAATTTTTTTGATTTTAAGTGATAAAAATAATCTGAATGGAATTTAATAGTTTTTCATTGCTACCTAATCACTTATATATATAATTTCATCTTCGAATTGAATATTAATAAGGTAAAAGATCCGTTAAAATTTGCCAAAAAGTAACGGATACGGATACAGAGGGCCTAGTGCGAGTTTTACTCGATCAAACGCGACGAACACGTAAATGTCAATTTGTATGGAAATGAAGCAGACCTACATGTGAGCCACCAGGTGGCGCTGCTTCATTCCCATACAAATTGACATTTACTTGTTCGTCGCGTTTGATCGAGTAAAACTCGCACTAGGCCCTCAGATCTACAAGTCAATTTACAATTCAATATCACTCGCAATAAGTGATTTTAGTCCGATTGAGGTAACCATTTCAATACTTACATCTTTGTCGAATTGGTCGAGACGGCTGGAGGATGGCTGCTCCTGCAAACAATATACCGTATGCTTAGTTTTATCCATTAGTGATAGATGTCTAACAGATCTCATGGCAAATGGGGAAATTGGACTTGACTAAAAATTGATACTGTTTCACTTTTATTTGTCTTTAATAGGAGTTTTCAAGCAAAAATACAAATGGAAACACTTGGACAAATATTGAAAATAGAAAGAGGTGTTAGGCAAAGTGACCCACTGCCTCCCAAGCTATTTTCTGCTGTGCTTGGAAACATATTGGAAGAAGACTGCATCACCTTCGATTTGCAGACGACATTGTCTTGCTCGAAGAAAACCCTCACAAGCTTGAATAAGTGATACAAGATCTAAACAAAGAAAGTGAGAAGGTCGGGCTGGCAATGAACACAGGATCAATGACTACGAAATAAAAATCAATGAACAGAGGTCGCCCTTGTTCGGACCGTCATCGTGTATAGTATTTGTGAACCTAATTGCCCACGATGCTAAGAAATAATGAAAACGCGTTCTCATTCTGATGTCTTTTATAATTAACTTACTCCCTGTTGCTTCAAATCCTCCATAGCCATCGGCTTCTTTTCTCTCCTCATCCCTTCCTGAAAACAATTACAGTTCGATAGAGCGTTGAAATTATACAATGATAATTGTAAAGCAAATTAATAATTGGCTCGTGTAAAAATCAGACAAAAAGTCACAGTTAATGATAGTTAATCAAAGTATATATTTTATGAATTACACTTGAATGATGACGCAAACTAAATTTGTATGTATTTATCTTATCGAAAACATATTGGCACCTCGAAAGAATGCAGTACCGCAGCTACGGTCGGCAAACAAAAGACAATACATAAATGTTACGCGGACAAAGTCGCGTGCAACAGCTATCTATACTAATATTATAAGGAGAAAAGATTTGTATTTTCAGTTGTAATTTTGATTTGTTTTGAATTTTATGGCTTTATAACTAGACCTTTAAGGCAAGTCTTTATTAAGAAGTAGTGTTAAGACATGCAATAATAAATAGTGTCGTACCATGACGTCTAAATTTAGTTTTTTGTTCAGTGCTGCGTCCGTGACGCGGTTCAGCTCGGCCTGCAGCGCCTCGATGGTCGCGGTCTTCTCCTCGTTCGCTTTCACAACAGCATTGTAACGCTCCTCGTAGGCCTTCCTGTATGCATTTATTGTCAATTGGGACTCATGTTTTTAATCTCAGACGCAAAAGATTGGTATCATAAAAAAAACACACTTTCAGCAAAAAGAAAAAATAAATCACGAACATATAAGAAAAAAACCAAACCGTTCATTTGCATTTTCTTGAGACATCTTTACCAAATTTTCATTCATTCCATCAAAGGCCTCTTTGCTTCCGGCGAATAATTTATTTCTCCTTTCGATTTCTTCTTTCATTTCAATGAAGAGTTGATCTGTCTTTTCGCATTCCTCTTTAAGGTTCAATAACTCGTCAATTTTCTCACGAATTATCTGAAACCACAAGCAATATGGATTACACATGCACTGGCGACCGTTTGGCTACAGTTAATTGAAGTAGTAAAGCCTTTAATAATGGTTAAGATTCACGAAGATTTCGTAGTCACGAAATGGCGGCAGTAACCACACTCTCAGAGGAGCACACTGTAAAATAACTGCAGCACCTATGTGTAAGGGATGCCAGGGCTTCTGCCCCCTTTTTCCGCACTTTGTCCTTAACCCTTAATCATCGCAATTGGATCCAAACCGGTGTCTGTAAATAGGTTTACTGTAAAAGCTATCATAAAACCTACTATAAAAGCACAGAAAATCAAAATAATAACGCACGATTTTTTTGAAGGAAAGGACCATGCAATAATCGTCCCCACTCACCAACATTTCAAACGAAGGAAGACTGAAGATTTTTTACTATGACGATCTTTTTTTGATATAGGACATACAGGAACACTATCCTATATAATAGTCAGTTCCTTGCTGCTTTACTAGAATTGTGTGTATTGAAATTTAAATAAATGAACTATTCTTGGAAGCCGACCCAACTTTTATCAATTTATATTTGTTTTTCTTTGTTTTCTTATTTCATATTAATATGTGTGTGTTTCTTTTCTTTTTTTGTTAGTTTGATATCTAATTATTATTTTTTGAATACTTATAGCCAAAACCATTGATATTATGTTTGAATTAAATATGTACTGTAATAAGGCTTCCATAGGCTTCCAATGCGCCCAACGTTGGGCGCCACTTGTAGTAGAGAAGAAGGTCTTCGAAGGTGCCACTTGTAGCGGAACTTCTAGTTAGGGCCCGAAATAAGAGTAGACGAGTTCAGTCATAGGTTTAATAAGTAAAGAAACGGCTAGCTTAACATAGACAAAGACATAACTAACTAACAGGCGTTACACGGCAACAAGGGGTTGAACAGTAACCCGGTTGCGTTTTTACACTAAAGGCATCTACTGGCCTTACGTATGAGGAAAGCTTTACACTTCACATATCGAGATTGTCGCAGGCGCTAGCGGGGCCGAGACAAAGGTATGATTTAGGAAGCGGGCTCGCTCCAAGAGAGCTGGCTGGTGACTGGCTGCGCCCGCCGGCGCGAAGTCGCCGCGCCGAGCGCTTGTTATTTTATCACGCCTGCGCACTCGCGTAGCGGCAGGGTGGGAGACGAAGGTTCACACTGCCGTTGCGGCAGGGCGGGGGACGAGGTCTGCATCGCCTATACCAGACTCGGAAAAGGCGAGGACTTATGGCTGTGAGCCAATCACAGCGCTTCTCGCGTGTTTTTCCCTTATTTGGTAATGACTGTCGACTGCCTCGTTACAGTACATAAGAATTAATGAATATGTATGCTCTGGTAGCCTGTAAATGTGATTTGTGCAAGCTGAACTGTGTTATGCAATTTGTTTTTGAACTTTATATGTACACTATTACGTTGGCTATCCATAATATAAATAAATAATAAAAGAAAAGTATAATATCTTCAATTAAGACATTAACAAGCGATTTAGTAAAGGCAAAATGTGCACGTCGGAAATTTCTTGGCACCTCGAAAGAATGCAGCACCGCACGCTACGGGCAGCAAACAAAAGACAACACAAAAATGTTTATGTATAGACATTATAATAATATGTGGTTTTTTTTTAATTAATTGAGTCATATACATTTATATACAAAGAAAGAAAAGTTAAAATAACTTATTGTAAAATAATAAATGAATAGGTATATTAAATGGATGAAATATTAATATTGTAATGCAACATCCCTTTAAGATTATAGAAATATATGCAATCGAACAATGAAGGATTTTCTTACCTCTTCTTTATCATTCACTGTATTATTTAATTGTTTTTTGTCTTTGTCTAGTTGAGCGACGGTCAGTTTCAAGTTCTCTGTGGTTGCTATGGCATTCTGTAAATATACAATTAAAAAACAGTACGCATCAAAACGATACAAATAACATTACTAATTTTTCATTAATAAATTTCGTTTAAATTAAAAAAGAAATGTCAACCGTAGGAGGTGGACAAGTGAAAACTTCTTTTCTTAATATTCTTATTGAGAAATATGTTCTTAGGAAGTATTTTACATTGGAAATTGTTTTTGACAGTAGTTTATTCCCATACAAATAAGAAATCACAAATAACTTACATCGTGTGCAAACTTCAAGCTTTTGAAATGTTCGTTTAAAGTGAGATGTTGACCCTTCACCTCTACAAGTGTTTCTGAGAGCTCATTGTTTTGCTCCAAAAGGCGTTTTGAGAAAGCCTCTTTGTTCATCAATTTGCTTTTTAATTCTTCATTCGACTTTGACAAGTCCCTCAACCTGAAATAAGAGGCAATTTTCTCTTATTATATATTCATTTAAAAAAGTATAATGAATTAAGTTATGTAGTCGAACTAGGTATAAAAAAAATTATATAAAATACTGATGAGTGCCAATGATTATCTCAATTAAAACATTACAGAGTGAAATAATTAAGCCATTAAAAATATACAATGATGTTGGATTTCATTGAAAAATCGAGTAGATATATCGGTGAGAATGATATGATGTTTAAATTCTAATTCTAATGCTGAGAAGAATGAAAATTATATAGGTACTCTACTTTTCCTAGTTTTTTAAAGCTTAGCCTAAAAAGGCTGAGAAATTTTGCTCTACTTAATGTCTACTGGAACACTAAAAATGTTGCTCTACATAAGTCTAAAGCCAAAACAGGTACTATACTAACATATTAGTTTTCATTTGTATATCAGCATTCATATTATCGATGAGTTTTTTGGAATCTTCAAGCTCCTTCTCTTTGTTTTTGAGCGACACGCTTGTCTGTATCTGCAACATGAATATTTTGTGACTGCTTTTTGTTTCAACAGAATGTAAAAGTTTTGTTAGTATTTTATAAGGCGCCACTTTAACATGAAGATGTAACTAGCAGACAGTGACCATCTGTATTTAATACTATTTGTTATTTGTTTTATGCTAACTTTTCAAAGTTGGCTCTCGTCTGGACTTGAAAAATAGTGGCAGGGCAGACTGTGTTTTGTATTAATTTGGGCAGCCCGTTTGGCGGCAGCAACCACGCTCTTTCTGAAGACCATTGTGGAAAAACAGCACGTGTGTTGTTGTGTTTCGGTGAGTAAGGCTAGAGCCCATTAGGCGTTGCATGTGTTATAGGCGACGGTAGCCACCTACCAAAAAGGGGACCATAAGCTTGTTTCTGGACTGTAAAAAAACCTCATAACATAAAAACTAGCTGCTGCCCGTGACTTCATCCCCGTTCAAAATTAAAAAATAAATAAGCAATATTAACATTTGACCTCTTGTTGCTGTTTAGCTTTTTATTTCATTTTAGATGATCCCTTGGGACCAGTACTTTTTTACAGAAAAGGTAACAGACAGACAGACAGAGTTACTTTCACATTTATTATATTAGTATAGTCAAAGTCACGGGAACCAGCTATAGGACTTTAATGAAAATATCCAAATATCCAAAACCAATTTTGCCTATCATCTGCCTATCAAGGTTAGGTTGCCAACTAAGTGTCTAACTAACCCCACACTAGGTAGGTGATAGGTAGTTCACAATGCTAATAGATTACACCAAGTGGTTAAACATTACATACCTCCTGAGAAAACTTTTCCATAGCTAAAGAAAGTGCTGCGTTATCTGATTGGCATCTAGAAAGAGTTTCTTTTAATCCTACGATCAATTTTTTCAAAAATTCAACCATTTCGCAGATATTATTGACTCTGAAATAGAAATATATAATTAGCTTCAGCAAAATAAGATAGATATTGTTCATGTATACAAGATTCGACACTTACTTCCTAATTATTTCAGGCTTGTGCCTGATTTCGTCAAGTCTCCCGGACAATTCTTCAAGTTCCATTTGAACAGTAACGTTTGCTTCTGTATCTTTTTTTTCTTCCAAAATTGGGACTTCAGATTGCAAATCGCAGGTTACATCTTGATTTACCTATATATTAATTTTCAATTAAGTATTATAACATTAATAATAAGTTAAAAAGAGTACACCAAGCAAATAATCATTTATTTAAGTGAAAAAAATAAATAAAACATGTAAACAAAGAAATACGCACCGGTGTTTTTATAATATCTGTTCCTTCGCGAGATAATATATCGCGGTTCTCTTTTCCATCATCTTTTAATACGTTTAAATTGGATAAATTCATCGTTTAGTAAAAGTACAACACACACAGATTCAGAGAAGTTGGGTTTCCAAAATGGAGTGATAAAATGGAGGCAAAGAAATTTAACTAAATGGAGGGAAAATGTATTATAAGAGAAAAACAAATCACAGACAAAGAAACAGCCAGTTCGAAACCAAACCACAGAATACTACAGAACCACAGAACATTAAAAATTGTATTACAAATTCTCCACATGAATGAGACACAGATTATAAAGACTATTTTGTTTCACAAGTGAGAGATGAACACTCAACAAAGATCATGGACCTAATATAGTAAGCAGGACTGTTTACTCACAGCTAAAAAGCGAGCTGGGTACGAGATATATTATGTAGTGGAGAGGCTGTGTGCCTTTCTAATAGAGTGATAATAACATTTTTGTTATATGAGACAAATTTAAATGTTGTAATATACCTACATAAGATCCGTTTTTATTTTATTGAACAAAAACGTAAACAAACAATTCATGACACAGAATTTTCCAGTTTGAAACTTAAATACACGTATTAATTAATTAGTTGGTTTTTAAGTTTTTATGTTAAATTTGTATCTTCATTTAAATGTAATTATGTAAATCAAATAAATTAACGTATTAATTTACACTCACTAAACATAATATTCTTTAGGATTTGTATCCAAAATTATTGCATATTTTTAGAGAAACATGTATAGTAGAGCCAAATTGGTGAGATACAAAAGTTTATTCACCTTACTTGAACTGACAATCTATTATCTCTTTCTATGTTGTATCTATTTGACACAAGATAGAAAGAGACAATGTAGCATACGAGCTTCCGTTTGATAATAATATTCAAGGACAACCCGGACATCGCCGCGCTAAAGCCCTGCATAAAAAAATGACCTTGCGGTAACTTTGTTTACATTTGGTATCGCTTCTCAATGGCCCTAGTATAGCTTATTAAACATATTCTTAAAGATGTTTTTCCTTGTTTCTTAGGAAATAAAAAAAATAGATGAATCTTGGAATGCCCATCTGGGCATATGCTCCCATTTCCATTCCATCTTTTATATTTTTGTATCTCGTTCGATAAAAAAAAACCGCAGCCAGCTTCAGCCGGAGGGTCTATCGTTTTACTGGTATTTTATTTTTGCAGTTGGCAACCCTACCAAGGGAGTGAACAGAGCCAATTTTTGTTATTTTCGATTTTTTCAATAATTTTCATTAATAAATAAATAAATGTGAGTATTACAACTCAAAATTATTTTAGCATTTTTTTGGCATTTTACATTTTCAAGTTTGTATATTTTGGCATATTTTTGACTCCAGCTTAGCATATTTTGAGATAGCCGAGGTTGCAACACTAGTTGATCTACTTATTCTGTGTACTGAGATATTGATAATTTTATTATTTTAATTTATTTCAATTCGTATTCCTTTTATTATATCTTTGCTAGTCTCATGTTTAGGTCGTCGTCTATAAGTGAAGATTAATTAAGAATCTTTTTTTTTATCATAAATCATAATAAATCAAGACAAACATGAACCCTATTGTTCAGGTAAAAATATTTTTTATTAGCCTTTTTTATTTTCTTTTTATAACTAATATATAAATACTATTAAGTATGTTATCTGTTAAATTATACCATTGTTATTTATAAAATTGACGCATATTGAATTTAACGAAATGACTACAAAACAGTTTCATGTGGTGTCCAAAGTTCATTTATTTGTACTTTACCCCGATACCACTTTCATTGTTTTTTTTTCCTTTTACATTTACAAATATATAATGCTGTTATGTATTTGTAATGTAATAAAATGATATTCAGTCTTATTCTGTCTTTCTGATGATGATGAAAATGTTATTTCTGGATATGTGTCTAGTTAAAAATTTTGAATTACATAAGAAAAACTAACCATACCTACATGTTTACAGATGATACGTGCAACTCAACCAATCTACAGAAAACTCTCTACAACTGCTTGCTTAGCGTCTGTTAAATCTATACCACCGACCGGCCTGTGTTTTGGTAAGGATATTTTGTTATGATTATAAATTGTCACCTATTGGATAATAATGTCTATGTTATTTTGTAAAATTACATGTTAAAAAACATTGATACCTAAATGGAATAATTCCGTATGTTTTCCAGTTGTGTTTATTACCAGGATATTTAGGCAATTGTTTAAGAGATAAGATTAGAACATTATTAGAACATTAGATAAGAATAGAACATTAGATACTTTGAAAAGATTAAATTTAGCCAAATGTTGTGCAGTATTACTGAAAAATTTCAAATTGAAATAATTATTTTAATTCTTTTTATTTTCATTAATGTCATTGGAGAACAAAAAAATCTTAAAATGCGTATTGTAGATACAAAACTCTGCTGCGGCAAAGTTATTAATTGTTACAAAAAAAAATTTTAATTAAAATTTTTCTAAGATATCTAGATGTAAGAGATCTAGATCTAATCTGTAAAGTGAATCTTGAAAATTTCAGAGCTGAGCGATGAGCAGAAGGCCCTGCAGGACCTGGCTCGTAAGTTCACGAAGGAAGAAATCGTCCCGGTGGCAGCACAGTATGACAAGACCGGGGAATATCCGTGGCCCATTGTCAAGAAAGCTTGGGAAGTCGGTCTAATGAATGGACACGTTCCGGAATACTGCGGTAATGTTATCCCAAATCTTATATTTATTACTTTGATCAATAATTTTAGATGTTTTTAATGAATATATAAGGGTAGGAATTACGTATAGCACTCTGGCGACCTTTACATTTATAGAGACGAGCTCTTTAATTTTTATTACCTATTATTTTAACATAATCATATTACTATTTGTTTCAACCTTGACAGTGTTTAATAAATGTAGTTTTATTGTTATTAGTGAGGATAGTTTTCATCTTATTGCACAAAAATAAAACATTACCGAGACTTTTTAGTATTTTGACGAGAAATAAACAAAATAATATTTCGAAATAATAATAAAAAAAGATTAAACACACATCGTTTCAGGCGGTATGGGGTTAGATGTGTTTGATGATTGTATTATTTGCGAGGAATTCGCATATGGTTGCGCCGGTATTAAGGCAGCCTTGATGGTCACTAGTATAGGAGTAAGTTTTTTTTAAAATAAAGGGGTAACGTTCCTTGTGATGACTTCGTAATTTGCATAATTATATAGTGCCAAATAATAAATAAGTCTTCATGGAGCTGTCATTTTAATTGTAGTGACCTTTGTCCGCAGCTAACATCAAAGTTTTTATTTAAAAACTTTTTGTTTCTACTAAGAAACGTTAGTGTTTTTTTTTTAATACAGTTAGAGTGTAACCATGTCAATCAACAGCATATAAAGATAAATTATTAGTTTAAAAAACATAGGGCCGAGTGCCAGATACTGCCACACCACATCCACATTGAAGCAAAAAACCTTATAACCTCGAAACCTTCACAGGAGGTCTTGGATTAGGTGTTCTTGAGGGTAGTCTCGTTGCCGAAGAGTTTGCATACGGTTGCTCTGGCATTATGGCCGCCCTTTGTATCACCGAAGTAGGAGTAAGCACATATGACAGTTTTAAATTAATTTTGAGTGTTTTTGGTGCTGGTGTTTTACACTTTCAAAATCAACTTTATATCGTTATTCATATTTGTTGGTTCACAAGTTATTCAAAGTACCAAGAAACTCTTAAATAGGAATTTTTTCTTGGAGACAAAAGACGATCACACATTTAAACTGGTAAGGAAAATAATGTGACAAATATTTTATTTAGTATTATAAAAATTCAAACTAACTAAATATTTTATTTTTGGTATGGGAGGAAGTACCTGTACGACTGTCCGCATATTGGCCTTTTTTTTCGCATATTGTCCTTATTGAGACTTAATTTTACTTATTAGACTAATAAGTACATACTTTATTATGTGACAAAGGTTCACTAGTTCTATGATATGACAAAAATTGTAAACTTTAGGGAAGTCCAAAGGGCGACAAATGTGAAAACTCTTGTCAGAATTTGAGAGGTATTTCAGGCGGAATGGGAAGTACCTTTGGAGTAACAGAGGAGTGCCTGATTGGTGAAGAGTTTTCATTCGGTTGCACTGGTATATCTACCGCAATCGGTGGTACTGGTCTTGGAGTGAGTTCATAGTATTTTATAGTATACACTTGTACAGGGCTGCTATTGCGATAATTCGAAATAACGTACCCTAAATAATATATAATTTTATACAAAAATCTTATAGTCACAATTTTTACTGTTCAAAGGTTTTGATAATGAGAATTATTATTTTTTGTTAATTCAGTGAACTTAGATTAAAAAAAATTAAAATTTATATTATATTATGCACTGTGACGTCATATAGTGTGATGCGGTCTTGTACCTCGAAAGCAGTGTTGTTAGGGGGACACATTCGGTATGACGTCATGTTACAGAGCAGAGCAGTTGGCTTTTTTATTATTACCCACAGAACTAATAATGTAACACTAATCAATAGAATATAGCCATGAATGTACTTGTGTGACTTATAATTCTTATAAACTTTGAAATTCGCACATATGGCAGCCCTTTTCACGTGTTGTCATTGTCGCGTCCTGCCGATGACATATATTAAATCGTATATCATATTATAATCAGCACGTCACCTTAAACTATTGCTATCATCTGATGCTTGTATTGGTCGCAAATTATTTTCATTATTCTGTACTTGTTGTAATATCGTTCAAAATGTTGTATGTTATGT
This sequence comes from Synanthedon andrenaeformis, assembly GCA_936446665.2. Lineage (NCBI taxonomy): Eukaryota > Metazoa > Arthropoda > Insecta > Lepidoptera > Sesiidae > Synanthedon > Synanthedon andrenaeformis. The sequence continues at coordinate 12,829,572 of OW387776.2, read as the reverse complement.
TATACAGTATGTATGTTAAGTTATGTTATATAAAGTTAAGTACACAATTTAATTAAGAGGCTTGGCTAGGTGGATGGCTCTCTGGTTAGCTTCGAAAATAATTAAAGACAGCCCAGTAAAATTAATAAAATCAGGGGAAATAAAATCGTGTAGTTTTGAAAATTGTTACAGTTATACCTTGCGGTATCCAGATGAACATAATAAGGTTTTTGCTCATATCGCGAAAATTTCTACGAATAGTATTATGATTAGTTTACTTCTGTCAAAAGTTTCTAGATAATATTTTCTTCAAATTTGGATATATTCATTTTTACTCTAAGACTAATACTTTAGGAGCTACAGGCTGTGTAAGTTAACAGAGAGTTAAGTTGTGTAAGATGCTGTTGTTGGGGGAGATGTGAATTTAGTAGTTCTTCTGATGGCTCAATCACCACTAGCCTTTATCTTCATCAATCATCAAGCCAGGAACAGGGAGAGTGGAAACCAAGATATTTTCGTTAACACACATTGACCGTCATTTAAACCAAGATTATTATCGTTTCGACTACACAGGTGGTATGGACATGGGTGTGTTTGACGGGTGTCTCATAGCTGAAGAGCTAGCTTACGGTTGTACTGGTATCATGACTGCCATGGAAGCCAGTGGATTGGGTGTAAGTGGGGAAAAATTATAAAATAAATTTGCACTTTTATAAAAAGTGTTCATTTTTATAACTCGTTGTTTTAGTAGAGTAGAAATTAATTTAGAGTAGATTAGAAATGCACGAATCTTTAAATAATCTTTAACTAGTCTTTCAAAATTAAAAGTAATTTAATTAACAAACTATACTAAACAGTTTTAGTTAAACTTCGATACAATAGGGAAAAGAGTAAATGTAAAAAAGAAAAGAAAGTAATTGTAAAAATATTTTTAAAGAAAATAATAATATCGTATATCGAACAGTGTTTTTTTTAAATTAGTTTTTTAAACTTACAATATGTTCAGAAGTTGTTAGTTACTTTGTTTCTCTCAATTTACCTAACTACCAAATTCGTGAAGTTTACTCAGACAAAATGACAAAAAATTGTAATTAGCCATGGTCGGTTTACTTTATTATAAGTATGTATAAAGTTTTAAATGTTAAGTGAACTTTATTTCTTAACTTAATCAGACATTTATTGTTTATTGGCCTTTGGTGCTGCAGACAATGAAAGGTCGCACAAAGGTACGAGTCATACAAATTCATGTCTACTTTATTTAAATTTAAATACATATATATATCTTTAATGCAGAATCTAGCTATAAATATCAGTGTCCCATATTAATTATCTAACTACCGTTTTTTTTTTCCGAATTCCATCCACCTACAACCAATTTTTCGGAGTAATTTTATGTAACTGATAACGTCTTAGATATCAGGTGTTTGACTTCAGCATGAGTCGCTATATGTGGTGGTTTATATTAACAACATTTGTAACATTATTGTTTTTTGTATGATTTCCTGTGAATGTTATTTGTAACTAATAACAATGCTCCATGAAGACTGAAGCATTATTAAGACGTAATCAAACAACGAAATTTACACGATGAAAATGAACTAAACTGTATTTTATTGTTGCAAAATATCTATGTATCTTTAAATAAATATCTGATTTTAATTTTTCATATTAAGTATTGAAATTTATACTTGAGTCTGCTTTAATAAGGCGGATTATAAGCGATCAAAATACTTCAAAAAAATATTAAAGTTTTCTCAAAATCTAAAAAAAGTACAAGTAAAATAAAATGATATTTTCCAATTTTGTTGTTTGGTTACATTATCATTTAAAATTTCTGTCGCTTACTGCATTCTCTCTTAATAGTAACATTAATATATTCAGTTGCAAATGGAATGATAAGTAATAGTCAAAGACCCATCGTCCGCCACATTGAAGATCAATGTAATTCAATTTTCATTATTTTCCGGAATCCATATATGATTGTTTGGTTAGCGTGTTTTAACTAGCCTACAAAAAATAGTTTTGAATTTTATTTTTGTATTTCTTTGAATAAAAACAAATAATAATTAACTTCAAACCAAAATGCTGTCTCTAGCAAAATGTCTATTTATTTTTTTTATTTTTTTTTTATTTTTTTTTTGAACGTAAACCCTACAGCAAAACAAAATAACATACAATAGACACAGTATTACTACTTACATTGCCAATTACAGGGTTTCATTGTGTAGGACTTAAAAAACTTTAAAATTATATTACCTAAGTTAGTTACTAATTATAATAAATCTAAACAATGGGGGAGGGACCTGGGGTATTTCCAGGTAATTTTAGACAAATAACCTTTTTTTATCAGATTTGCCAAACTATTTAATAGTTCTATTGGCGAAAAAGCGTTGATGGGTCCTATTATTTAGCTTCCATTGTAACCTATTGCAATGTGCATGGAATTTTCACGGTGTGGTTAATGCATGACTTAATCCTTATAGTTTGCAAGTTTAATTTTTAGATATAGTTGTTTGATTTTTATTAGTTTTATAATTACATGAAATTGAATGATTTTTTTTGAAAAATGAATAATTGAATAATAATAATAAAAAATGGAATTAATTTTCTCTGTGAAATAAATGTCATTTGTAATGCACAATTTAAATTCCAATATTATAATGATTTTTTTTTGGTAATATCTTAGCAAACTCCTGTTATTATCGCCGGTAACAAGGAACAACAAAAGAAATATTTGGGGAGGCTGATTGACGAACCTATTGTTGCCGTAAGTATCGTAAAAGTTGATATTATATTTTATTAATTAACTTTAACAATGAATTTGATAATTTATTGTGAGATACTAAAATTATAGAACATGTTTGTGTGTTTCTTGAGCAATTTAAGTGATTTTGAATCGTTCAAATTTCATTCAGGCTTACGGTGTCACCGAACCCGGAGCCGGGTCAGACGTTGCCGGAATCAAAACAAGGGCTGAGAAGAAAGGTGACGAATGGATTCTCAACGGTCAAAAAATGTGGATCACCAACGGTGGAGTCGCCAACTGGTATGTATTTGCTGTATTTAGAAACAAGGTTTAAAAATATTGACACATAACTAAGGGCCCGTCCAACTCGCGGCTGCATTGTATAGAAAGGTATCCTTTGGCAAAACTCTGTGTAGGCAAAAGTGCTCATACTTTAGTCATCTATTTATATAATAGTATATTCGACAGGTACTTTGTGTTGGCTCGCACGAATCCCGACCCAAAGTGTCCAGCATCCAAAGCTTTCACTGGATTTATCGTGGAGAGGGAATGGGCCGGCGTTACACCCGGACGCAAGGTAAAGCTATTAATAAATTGCCAATACAATAAACTCTATGAGACAAAATTCGTTTCTTAATTTTTTTATGGAAAACGATTTACTGTAGACAATAACTTTTTTTTGTTATTATAAAGATGTTCATACTTTGAGATAATTTAATTTTTTTTTTAGGAATTGAACATGGGTCAAAGAGCGTCCGATACTCGGGGCATCACATTTGAGGACGTACGCATACCGAAGGAAAACGTGTTGATTGGCGAAGGTGCCGGATTCAAAATCGCTATGGGAGCCTTTGACAAAACAAGACCTCCGGTGAGTTGAATGCGTGCAATGATCCAAATCGTATGAAATAAGATACAACACACTAAGCGTTTAAAAGATTAACATGAATTCTTTGATAACAATCACTTTTACTTGTGTTTTGTTTCTATGTAAATAAAATAAGAAAGAGTAGTTAGAGAAAGTAAATTATGACTAAATTCTAATTGACACCACTTTTTTTATACAGAAATATAACCTTGAAATATCTTAGTAAAAAAAATTATCAAAATAAAATATAGTTATTTAGTCAAAATATATGAAAAGATATTCTTCACATTTTGTATAGAAATCAATGGAGTAAGTACATAAAGACTGAAATTTTTCTGCTCTCTCTTTTAGGTGGCAGCAGGAGCGACTGGTCTCGCTCAAAGAGCATTGTACGAGGCAACGAAATACTCTTTGGAGCGTAAAACCTTCGGTGTGCCCATCGCAAAACACCAGGCGGTCGCCTTCATGTTGGCCGACATGTCAATCGGCGTGGAGACCGCTCGTTTGGCCTGGCAGAAGGCAGCCTGGATGGTCGATCATGGTGAGACATTTACGGTTTAATTAATTCCTCATTTCCACTAAGCGTCTATTTCTAATTCCCATTATCACCACCACCTTACAGAATACCACAGTGAAACATCAGCACGATTTCGGTGTACGAGTAAGGGATGCCAGAGCCCATTAACCCTATCCCATAGTATTCACTGCATCTGTGACGTTGCTTGTGTTATAGGCGACGGTAGCCAACTACCATCAAATGTAATAATATTTATTACTCACGATTTCTCTTTCCGCAATCTGTTAAATGAAAATTTTAGCTAGAATTAAGTGTCAAATCATTGTCTATAGTGTTGAGCGCTTATCAATTGTTTTCTTAATTTTCACATTCATCATCTGTATTTATTATTTTATTTATGCTGAAATTCTAATTCGAAGCTTTTATGAAGCGATACAGATGAAGATATTTAATTGGCTAAGGACATTCTACAATCGCCCTAAATGTCTTGACGCATAATAAGCCTCGAAAAGATGTATATTCTGCGAAATATACCTACATCTTTTCGACCGATGATTTCGGTTGGCACATTCTGTGGGAGATCATAGTTGTGCCAACCATTCATTACATTATTATTGTTCGAACCATAAGCCTCGTAAATTATATTTGATTTTGATTCCTACATTCCTAGTTTTAACCTCAGAGTTCAACAGAAGGTGTGTTTAAACAAAATTGAAAGTATTGAACTGTTTTCATAACCTCATAATATAGACGTTTACTGCTTATTTACACTGAAAAGGACATAATTTATCTGCGCAGCTAAGCTAGCTAAGGTCTAAAGGCATATTTTATCCTACCTATATAAGGTAATAATAAAACATTTTGTTTCGCAGGCCAAAAGAACACGGTGTTGGCGTCAGTGGCCAAATGTCACGCTTCCGAGATCGCCAACAAGGCGGCGTCCGATGCCGTTCAGATATTCGGCGGAAATGGTTTCAACTCAGACTATCCGGTTGAGAAATTGATGCGCGATGCGAAGATATATCAGATTTATGAAGGCACCTCCCAGATCCAACGACTTATCATTTCCAGGGAAATTTTGACTGCTGCAGCTCAAACTAATGCCTAACGGTCTTTTAACCAGTTGCGATCACCGAAATCACTCGCTGAGGCTTATATTAGTATGACATAACATACAATTTTATTGTTATTAGAATATACTGCTTTATATTCATGTAATATTACTGACTTTTTACAAAAATGAAATCAATTTTAAGCCGATATTTTGGTCGTATTTGTATATAATATACCAATTTGTGTAATATATTTTGAGGCATGTTTTAAACATTTTATAGTAATTATTGCATAAATATGGAACACGATTTTGATGGGTTATTTTATTTCTATGAAGATGGGTATAATTGTATAAGAAAATAAATAAGAATATATACAAATTATTTGACTTTTATTTTCAGTTTAGCAGGAATATTTCGTCGCAACTGGCCTATGTTCCCTACTTTAATATATAATATACTAGTGTCCCGCTCCCGGCTTCGCCCGGGTTCAAAATAAAAACTATCCTATCTTTTAAGTTGGACCAAATTACACATAGTTACGAAGTTTTATCTAAACCGGTTCAGTAGTTTAGGAGTTCATCGGCGACAAACAAGTGACACGAAATTTTTATATATATACTAGTGGCCCGCTCCCGGCTCCGCCCTGGTGCAATCTGTTAGATTGTCTTACACCGCCATCTGTTAGATTGTCATGGAACTCACAGATAATTTTAACAAATAATTGCTGGATTGAATAGGTATCAACAGATGGCGCTATGTTAATAATATATAATTTGCAAAAAAATAATAAACAAAATGAGATATAAACTATCCTATCTTTTTAGTTGGACCAAATTACATATATTTTATCAAAATCGGTTCAGTAGTTTCGGAGTTTATCCCGAACATACATCGTGACACGAGATTTTCATATATAAGAAGATAGATAAAAAGGAAAGATTTGATTTTTTGTGATGGATAAACTCAAAAACTACTTAACCGATTTTAAAAATTTAACTTAGGTTGTATTTTTATGGACACCCAAAAAAATAAATAAAGATCATTAATCAGATTAATAATGCATTAATTTCGATCAAGTTTGATTACCATAAAAAAGGTTATAGTGAGTTAATCTTAAAAGATAGGCATAGCTGTCGAGAACTTTTTTTTAGAACTTTTAAAGAGGAACATTTCCATCATACATGATTTTTACGTAACTTAAACCGTTTACGCAGCGCACGCAACGGAAGCTCTTTAATTATTAAATAATAATAGGGGTTAAAGTATGAAATTGCCGTTTTATTGTAATAGGTACTTCGAATTGACATAGAACCTTCATGGTTTGAGATTTTTGAGTGAAACTTTTTTCATACGGTACCTATGTAGTTCTTCTTTTAAAAAATGTGCAACATTCGATTATCAACTTTCAGTTGTTTTTTTTATTCAGCTTAGACAATAAAGATGGATACTTCGAAAATTCGTGTGATTTTTGAATACGAGTTCCGACGCGGAACTAACGCGGCAGAAACAGCTCGCAATATTAATGTTGCGTTTGGAGAGGGGACTGCTAATGAACGCACTGTGCGATTTTGGTTTAAACGCTTTCGTGATGGAAACTTCGATTTGAAGAACGAACCACGTGGAAGACCGCCCACACAGGTGAATAACAATGATTTGAAAGAGATGGTGGAAGCCGATCCGAGCCAAACTACCCAGGAATTAGCGGCATGGTTTAACGTTACCTTACCAACAATATTGACTCATTTGCGTCAAATCAATAAAATAAAAAAATATGAAAAATGGGTGCCTCATGATTTGACTGATCTGCAGACTCTACAGGAACTGCAATTAGAAACCATTCGTCACCCTCCGTATTCGCCAGACCTTGCTCCAACGGACTACCATTTTTTTCGTGATTTGGACAATTTTCTGCGTGATAAAAAGTTTTCTTCTCAGGAGGCAGTGCAAAATGCTTTCACACAGTTTGTCGAATCTAGATCACCAGAGTTCTATCGCAAAGGCATAAATGAGCTTCCTATTAGATGGCAGCAATGTATAGATAATAATGGTAATTATTTTGATTAAATAAATATGTTAAATTAAAAAAAAAAAGAATTTTTATTTTTCAGTACAAATCGGCAATTTCATACTTTAACCCCTAATATAAACACATGTTGAAAATTTAATGTAACCCGATTGTAGTCTCATGAAGACTATCCGTTTTAGTTCGGGCAAGGAAAAAAGTTTGTATGAAAAATTTACATTAATTCCTACACAGTATATTATTTTGTAGTTTAATTAAAAATTAGCTTAACAATTTTATTTCGAGCTGTTTCTAATAAACGAAGATTTAGTCTTTGCAGTTTGTCCAAAGACTTGAATTAGATATTCTAAATGTGGTTTTACAAGTGTAGTGTATAAAGAATACCGTAATTTATATGGGACACACTTTGCAATGTTTCTTAGTGCTCCAGTTAGAGGAATTATTTTATTGCGAAACTTGTTTAAAAGTTTAAAAAAAAATGTGTATCACTTGTTAGGAGGGTGCGGGACAGCTCTAAGAAATCTAGCCTTGTTTATATATCCCACATTGTTGTAATAGACTTAGACATGTTGGTGGTAGTTTTTTAGGCATTTACTTATTATTGTTATTCTCTTTATTTATCTTTTTTTAAACATTTTTTTTATAATATAAATATAAAAAAACAATAAATATTATAAAAAAATTAAAATTAGTATGCCACGAGTAGGCGGGGCAAGGCCCAAGCTACCGGTGGTTAGGGCTGCAGAGTGAGGAACCTCCTGACAATTCGTGCCTTGTCCAGAAGTACCGCCTTTTGTATCTGACCCTTGATCCATCCATCTAGCGAGAGACTTAAGATGTTTGTCGAGGCTCTTCGCTATAAGACCATTCGCCGATATGACTATCGGGACGATGATTGTCGAATCAACATTATTATTATTCTCTTTATTCATCCCTTTTCTTAACATTAAATTTTTTACAATATAAATATTTAAAAAAAACAATAAATATTATAAAAAAATTAAAATTAGTATGCCACAAGTAGCGAGGCAAGGCCCAAGCTACCGGTGGTTAGGGCTGCAGAGTGAGGAACCTCCGGACAATTCGTGCCTTGTCCAGAAGTACCGCCTTTTGTATCTGACCCTTGATCCATCCATCTAGCGAGAGAGTTAAGATGTTTGTCGAAGCTCTTCGCTATAAGACCATTCGCCGATATGACTATCGGGACGATGATTGTCGAATCAACATTATTATTATTCTCTTTATTCATCCTTTTTCTTAACATTAAATTTTTTACAATATAAATATTTAAAAAAAACAATAAATATTATAAAAAAATTAAAATTAGTATGCCACAAGTAGCGGGGCAAGGCCCAAGCTACCGGTGGTTAGGGCTGCAGAGTAGTGTTGGGTAGGACACGTCATGAAAAAGAGTTTGTAAGAGTAGCCTCTTTTTTCAACTGAGCCAGTACAATGTCCCACTTCAAATGAGGCGACGCGTACATAGCGTATTAGTATAGTTTACTTACCGCGACCACAGAGTGCCTTGCCTACAAGTTTGTGGGTACTCACTCTGTGACGCGAACGCGACGACCGCGACATAAAATTTGAAGTAGTACATTTTGAAATGTTGAGCTACTCTTACATTTTGACGTCATGTATGGGACAAATGTACCGCCTCTTGTATGTCCTACTCAACACTACTGCAGAGTGAGGAACCTCCGGACAATTCGTGCCTTGTCCAGAAGTACCGCCTTTTGTATCTGACCCTTGATCCATCCATCTAGCGAGAGACTTAAGATGTTTGTCGAGGCTCTTCGCTATAAGACCATTCGCCGATATGACTATCGGGACGATGATTGTCGAATCAACATTATTATTATTATTATTTTTCTTTTTTTACATCTTGTATCTTATTACTGTTAGTATATAATATTATATATAGAATTTGCTTTATTTTATTTAAATGGGAATAATAACTAATGTATAAAAATGAAAAATATGGGTCCAGTTGGCTAAAAATAATGATTTAGAATTTGAATTTGTAACTAATCGATTTGATTATTTCAGATGGCTATTTAAAATCCATTAGTCGCGCTCGAAACACATTGTTATTTTGTACCACAAAAAATACTCACAAACCGCAATTCTAATGTCGAAAAGGAAAAGACCTTAATCAATAAATGTGTTTGGTTATTGATTTCAAAACCTCATTTGATGTTTTAATTGATGAAAGTTCAGAAAGGTACCTAATGATTAATTGTAACAAAGTTTAAAAGATATTCCATTTATTATTTAGCTCTGAATTGGTTATTACAAACTTACAACACAACAACATAAGCAATTTTCAATTAGATAACCTTGCCTAATTAAAAATTGCTTCATTCCTGTCGTAATGTCGGCGTACCCGAAAGTGGAGGTTTTCCGGCCCTTACGACGTGCTGTAGGACTACCGCCCGATCCCAGTCAAGGGTGAAGGTGGCCGACATAGGCCAGCCGCCTGCGTCCAAGGAGAGGGGATGCTTTTCCCACTGTCTCTCCGCCGCGCCGCTTCCTTGCGTGAATGCATGAATACGCGAGCATCGCCTGCTACGCACCCAGAAAATGTATGAGTAAATAATATGAGAAAATGTACTACGAGTACTTAATTTTTTCTGGATGGCAGGTAGGCTACGTTATGACCTTTCGTCGTGTCTGGGAGGATGTTTGTCCCATCGGTTTTCACTAATGGGAAGAGTGTTTATTTAAAACACTGAGCGTTACTGAGCTTCCTTTCACAAGGAAGTTACTAGTTAAAAAAAAATTACAAAATAAATTTCAACCGTGCAAAGCTGAGAGCAAATCGCTAGTACAAACACCTATAAATCGTAATTATCAAATAAAGATAATAAAGAAATATCACACACATTCTAAAACGTGATTACGTGACTTATTCTGTCAAGGTGTGGCCCAACGCTGCAGTGCGTGCACACAAATGCATAGGAATTCCAAACATAATTAAATATTATAATATCCCTCATTTCTTAATAGTAGGTATAAAAATCAAAATCAAAATATTGATTTACCAATTAGGTTTCTCCAAGAAACTCTTATGGTCGTCATTGTAAATTTAAATTTACCAGGGTTTCTCCTAAACTCCTAATAAAAACACGTTGTTCTCTTCAGAGGACATTGAGGCAATCGCTGGCTCCATCACTGATGTAGTGTTGCAGGGCATGGAGAATTTCATACCCGGCTCTGTAGTACTTATCGGCGGTCGGAGCCAGCCTTGGTTCAATCGGGACTGTAGAAATGCTCGCCAAAAAAAAATTGTTGCTTACAAAGCCTTCATGGAAGCACGCGTGCTAAACAGTCCTGATAGCCCTCTTTTAAGAAGGGGATACACTGCTGCCTTGAGGTTCAGCAAGAAGGTGTACACCAAGGCGAGAATCATATCGGCAGGATTGGTGAGCGGCTAACTAACTGCCCCTCCGGCAGTAGGGCTTTTTGGTCGCTCGCCAAGGCCGCTGAGGGCAACTTCTGTCGATCCTCGCTTCTCCCACTGCGGAATCCTAATGATACTCTGGCTCATTTAGCGAAGGAAAAGGCCGACCTCTTGTGCCACATCTTCGCCTCCAACTCGACTTTGGACGACCAGGATGCCATTCCGCCGACAATTCCGCGATGTGACAGCTCCATGCCGGAAGTACGCTTCACTCAACGTGAGGTTCGGCGGGAACTGGCTTCCCTTGACGTTCGCAAGTCGAGTGGGCCAGATGGTATTCCAGCAGTGGTTCTAAAGATTTGCGCACCTGAGTTGTCTCCAGTGCTTTCGCGGCTCTTCGAACTTTCCTATTTAAGCAAGCGCTTCTCGAAAGCTTGAAAAGTTGCTCACGTCCACCCTTTGCCCAAAAAGGGTGACCACACGGATCCGGCCAAATAGACCGATCACTATTACTTCCCTCCTTTCCAAGGTGATGGAGCGCATTATTAATAGGCAGCTCCTGAGGTATCTGGAGGATCATCAACTGATCAGCGACCGCCAATATGGATTTCGGCACGGCCGCTCGACTGGTGATCTCCTCATTTACTTTACACACCGCTGGGCCGAAATTGTGGCAAACAGGGGCGAGGTTTTGGCGGTGGGTCTGGACATAGCAAAAGCGTTTGACCGGGTCTGGCATCGAACTCTTCTCTCCAAGCTTCCATCTTACGGGTTGCCCGAGGGATTCTGGGATTGGGTCGCCGAATTTTTGACTGGTCGGAGTATCAGAGTCGTGGTTGACGGATGTTGCTCCGACAACATGACAGTTAACGCCGGTGTCCCGCAAGGCTCAGTGCTTTCCCCAACACTCTTTCTTTTGCATATCAATGATCTGTTACAAGTCAACAGTATTCATTGCTATGCAGATGACAGCACTGGGGAAGCTTATTACAAAGGCCGCGCTAATATTCCTCTCTCGGACTTGCAAGGAGATGAGAAATTTTCTGAATGTAGTCAATCGTTTTTTCTAAATAAGGTAAAGGGCCCCAGTTTCGTGGTAGTACTTAGTTTCGTTAGTTTTGTTTGTGGCGCAAAAAATAAGCTATTTAAATATTGTTTATTTAAATTATACATTAATACCAACACTATAATTTAAACTGTCTAAAAAATGAAGTACCAAAACTTTAGCGACTAAACTGAGAGAAATATGATGAGAGAACTCTGAGTCGGCCGCGAATAGCTGTGTGGCGTACGTGTATATCTTGTAACCTTAAGGTTAACGCCCGTACTTCTTAAACTTATAAACAAGCAAAGGTAAGTGTATTTGAATAGAACTTTTAATATTCCTCTTTTTATGTTCCTTAACAATGGATTAGACAAAAAAAAAGTTATATGCAAGCATAGAATTTCTTTAAAATTGCAATAAATCGACTCAGGAAACAGCGGTCATTCGTGAAACTACCGAATCAGGGATATTCTAGATACATTTTTGTTGCTTGTGTATTTATATAATAATTAAGATAATAAAAACAATTAATGTATTTATTTAAGTTTCTTATGAGCTAGATTCGGTATATGTTTTGTTTACTAAAATTCTTATAATACGAGTTTGAAAGTAACCTGAATTTACATTTTTAAGGGAAATGTGCATAGGTACTACCAATTTAATTTTGTTTGTTATTTGATTTATTTGATTTATTTTTGTATATATTTATTATGAACGGGACAAATAATGATTAGTAATAGGGGTTAAAGTATGAAATTGCCGTTTTATTGTAATAGGTACTTCGAATTGACATAGAACCTTCATGGTTTGAGATTTTTGAGTGAAACTTTTTTCATACGGTACCTATGTAGTTCTTCTTTTAAAAAATGTGCAACATTCGATTATCAACTTTCAGTTGTTTTTTTTATTCGGCTTAGACAATAAAGATGGATACTTCGAAAATTCGTGTGATTTTTGAATACGAGTTCCGACGCGGAACTAACGCGGCAGAAACAGCTCGCAATATTAATGTTGCGTTTGGAGAGGGGACTGCTAATGAACGCACTGTGCGATTTTGGTTTAAACGCTTTCGTGATGGAAACTTCGATTTGAAGAACGAACCACGTGGAAGACCGCCCACACAGGTGAATAACAATGATTTGAAAGAGATGGTGGAAGCCGATCCGAGCCAAACTACCCAGGAATTAGCGGCATGGTTTAACGTTACCTTACCAACAATATTGACTCATTTGCGTCAAATCAATAAAATAAAAAAATATGAAAAATGGGTGCCTCATGATTTGACTGATCTGCAGACTCTACAGGAACTGCAATTAGAAACCATTCGTCACCCTCCGTATTCGCCAGACCTTGCTCCAACGGACTACCATTTTTTTCGTGATTTGGACAATTTTCTGCGTGATAAAAAGTTTTCTTCTCAGGAGGCAGTGCAAAATGCTTTCACACAGTTTGTCGAATCTAGATCACCAGAGTTCTATCGCAAAGGCATAAATGAGCTTCCTATTAGATGGCAGCAATGTATAGATAATAATGGTAATTATTTTGATTAAATAAATATGTTAAATTAAAAAAAAAAACGAATTTTTATTTTTCAGTACAAATCGGCAATTTCATACTTTAACCCCTAATATATATATAATTTTAAAATAATCTACAAATTTAGGTGCCGGATTTTCCAAAAATCAGTATCACGAAACAAGAAACTCAATTCTGTTACATTTCCCCAGGTTCGTGACACATAAATCTATTGTGTTATGACCCTGAATCTGGCGGACATCCGACAAAAAAAAGTTTGCCTAAAGAAAAAATAAAGTTACTGCAAATGTTAAAAATGGATACTGTTCTTTGACTCGACATCTTCATGTGGCTGATTTCAATTTTTTTTATAAATATTTTTTTATAATCAAAAATAATTTTATATTAGCTCTAAGATTATTGAATTATTAAAAAGTAATTTCGACTTATAGTACTAACTATAAGTCGACTTTTTAAATGGGTTTTTTAATTTTTTGAAATTTATTTCAGATTTTTTGATGAGAGATATCTATGAAAAATCACTTAAAAAGAAATAAGAATATTGAGAAAATTGAAAATCTACGTGGTTAATTTTTTTTTCATATTAAAAAAACAAAAAATTTCAATTTTTTTTGAGTAGGTCACGGATATTGACTAGAAGAAAAATTATTTTCAAAAAATCAGAATTCCACTTTTTACTTATATGTACTTAAAACTAAATGTGATTTTTTTTCTTTTTTTTCGAAATGATTTTTTTTATTACGAAAAATAATTTTCATTTTTTTTCTATTTAGTTTTGTTATTTTTCATGTAGATATCTCTCATCAAAAAATCTAAAATAAGTTTTAAAAAATTAAAAAAACATTTAAAATGTCTTTATAGTTAATTACTATGTCGAAATAAATTTTTAATAATTCAATAATCTTAGAGAGCTAATACAAAATTATTTTTTATTAGCAAAAAATTATTTACAAAAAAATAATAATTGAAATCAATCACCGTCAGATTCAGGGTCATATTGTGTTAGGTAAGGTACAGATCACATACGGTCATACGCGATAGACCTTTATTTATTGTGATTAAGCTGAATCTATGAAAAAATTTAAATTATAGAAATAATAACTTTTGTTTAAAAATGTCTTTGACCTGTTCTTAATTATTAAATTCTTTAAATATTTAGTTTTTTTATTAATATATTATTATAACTCACTTATCCCGAAACAGGGACCAAGAGTTCACGAACGTAGAAGCAGAGCCAAATTTTATCATGAAACAGGGTTCAAATAAGAGGCTTACAAATAAATTAATATAAAAAACAATATTTACTAAAACTACATAATTCATGCAATAAATTACTGGCAAAACACCAATATTTATCAATAAAAAGCTTCCAAAGTAATATTTTTAAAAAAATCATGCTTAGTAATATTTTAAAAAAATCTTAGTCTTAAGAGCCTTAAGATGCCGAAACTTGGGACATTTACCCTATTTCAAGGAAACGAAAGTTACAAGTTCTTGTAATAGTCGAGATACAAATTATAATTCAGACACAAGCATTGATTGATGAAAATCGATACAAACAAGAGCAAAACCAACACCATATGTTTAGCCTGGCCGCCATTTTTCTACTTACAAAGGAAGTACCCACTGTCTTCCTAACTTCGAAGATCGCTGATTGTATCGTGATCATACTGCGCCACGATTCATACGTTCGCTAATCTAAAGAAGAAATCGCCGAGGTGCATGTGCCACCTGGTGCCACCCTCGCGTGGACATTTAGACTGTCGTCGGAAGTTCGGCGGTGCGAGCGAAGTTTGCGAGGCCTAGGGCAAGGGCGCGCGTGTCGCAGTGTGAGTGATCTCGTCGCGAAGGCGACTGAGGCGCGTGGGGAAAACGAATATTCTCGAATGCAACCGAATACCAACGAGCGACCGTGTGATCGGTTAGTTCGGTCGTGCGACGTTTGGGAGGCCTAGGGCGCGCGTGTCGCAGTGTATAATCATCTATATAAATAAAATCAGTGTGTCTGTCTGTGATTTGCGAAAAACTGCCTCAAACTAAGCTTAGAGAGTCATTCGCATGCTGTTAAAACGTAAATAACTTTTTTTAGAATTGTTGTCTGTCTGTCTGTCTGTCTGTCTGTCTGTCTGTCTGTCTGTCTGTCTGTCTGTCTGTCTGTCTGTCTGTCTGTCTGTCTGTTCGGGGTAATCTCAGAAACGGCTGAAGCGATTTCGATGAAACTTTGCAGACATGAAGAGGGGGTCGTCAGGAGTAACATAGGCTACTTTTTGTTTATGTAAATTGCGGTACATACACCAAAATAATATTTTTTACAATTTTTGTCTGTCTGTCTGTTTGTTCCGGCTAATCTCTGAAATAGCTGGACCGATTTTGACGGGACTTTTATTGGCAGGTAGCTGATGTAATAAGGAGTAACTTAGGCTACGTTTATTTTAGACTAGCGACTCGTTCCCGGCTTCGCCCGGGTGCATTCGTGTACATAGACTTTTCGAGTTTAATGAGAATGATGCTTATGCATTAAGATAGCCTCACTCTACTTCCTTCGAAATAAATATAACAAATCACCCATCAGGTTCTGAAATTTCAAAAAATCTTATTAAATTATCTGAAAAAGTGAAGAAAGTTTTCATATATGCGAGAATTTCCTAGAAACTTCTGGAATTTTCTAGAATTTTCTGAAATTTTCGAGAAACTTCTAGAATTTTCTAAAAACTTCTAGAATTTTCTATAAACATCTAGAATTTTCTAGAATGTTAGCGAAAAAAAATCCGTTTCTATTAATCTATATAAATAAAATCAGAGTGTCTGTCTGTGATTTGCGAAAAACTGCCTCAAACTAAGCTTTGAGAGTCATTCGCATGCTGTTAAAACGTAAATAACTTTTTTTAGAATTGTTGTCTGTCTGTCTGTCTGTCTGTCTGTCTGTCTGTTCGGGGTAATCTCAGAAACGGCTGAAGCGATTTCGATGAAACTTTGCAGACATGAAGAGGGGGTCGTCAGGAGTAACATAGGCTACTTTTTGTTTATCTAAATTTTATAGAAAATTCTAGAAGTTTTTAGAAAATTCTAGAAGTTTCTCGAAAATTCTATAAGTTTCTCGAAAATTTCAGAAGTTTCTAGAAAATTCTATGAAAACTTTCTTCACTTTTTCAGATAATTTAATAAGATTTTTTGAAATTTCAGAACATCGTCAAAATTTTTAGAAATTTAAAAATTTGTCAAACCTGATGGGTGATTTGTTATATTTATTTCGAAGGAAGTAGAGTGAGGCTATCTTAATGCATAAGCATCATTCTCATTAAACTCGAAAAGTCTATGTACACGAATAAGTTGAAACATTTATCTTTTCTGCCTAACGATCATCACTATCAGCTTGATAGACAGCTTTAGTATTCATCGAAGTTTTGAGATAGAATATACCCATATTTCGCCGAACTGCGTTCTCTTATCTCAGTGGAACTAATATACACAGGAAAAAGACAAAGTTACGCACAATTAAACAAAAATCAATTCGCTCACGAAGACATTATTAAATTTACGTTTTTTAATATTATAAAACAAAGTCCCCCCGCTGCGTCTGTCTGTCTGTATGTTTGCGATTCTCAAAAACTACCGAACGGATTTTTATACTGTTTTCATTAATGGGAAGAGCGTTAAACGAGGAAGGTTTCTACGTTTAATTTGCAGAAAAAAATTGCACCCGTGCGAAGCCGGGAACGGATCGCTAGTTGGATTATAAGAAATTGGAGAGATGTCAGCTTTCAAAATGTATTACTTCAAAAGTAACAGTTTTTTTTTGTCTAACCGAATGGATCTTGGTATAACGTATCTTGAAACAACTTAAGGTGTATAACGCCGATTTGGCCTTGAATTATTAGGCTAATTTCCCCGCGCCACCCTCTACAAGAGATCGACCGCGCAGAGATGGCAAAGAGTAGTATGGAGACTAGACGACAAAGGCACGACATAGTCGACTGAGCCTACTTTACTGCAAATACATACTACAAATTTATAATTATTTACAATGTAGAGGGATAATTCAGTAACAATGAAGCGTGTTTTGTTATTTAGGTAGTAAATTATGTTACCTAGTTAAAATTTTTACCCGTCTGCGCCACAACGAGGGTTATGTTTTTAGAGTGTATAGCGGCGCGCTCCCGGCTTGGCCCGGGGTGAATTTTTTCTAAAATAAACGTAGCCTAAGTTACTCCTTATTACAACAGCTACCTGCCAATAAAAGTCCCGTCAAAATCGGTCCAGCCATTTCAGAGATTAGCCGAAACAAACAAACAGACAGACAGACAGACAAAAATTGTAAAAAATGTTATTTTGGATGTTATTTTGGATTTTTTCTAAAATAAACGTAGCCTAAGTTACTCCTTATTAAATCAGCTATCTGCCAATAAAAGTTCCGTCAAAATCGGTTCAGCCATTTCAGAGATTAGCCGGAACAAACAGACACCCAGACAGACAAAAATTTGGTTTGGTTATGTGGTTGGTTTATTTTGGTGTATGTACTCATATATGGTGTATGTACGTATATATATTCATATGCATGTAGTAAAAAACGGTTATTTCAATATTACAAACAGACACTCCAATTTTATTTATATGTATATTTCTTTATACGAATATAAAATATATGGTAAAAGAGCCAAACAAAAGTTTTTATCAAAACTAACAATTTTTTTAATTTTCAGTAAAAACAATTGAGTTTTTGCACCAACCGTGCAAACTTCGCGTGGTACGTTTTGTTTGGGTAACGCTAATGCCGGCGGTAATGATTTTTTTTTTTAATTTTGATATTTTTTTTCAAATTCAACAAGTGAGTGAAGTGACAATAAATTGAGACAAAAAGTGTTTTTTTTTTTCATTTTGATAAAGATTACGAACTTTTTAGAGCGAGAATCTTGCTTCTTCAATTTTTTCAAAAAATCTATCGAGTGGGACAAATAAGCGGCTGAGTGGATTAAATGGAAACTCTGTGCGGCTTTTTAGGGTATATTGAACTGTAAAAGGCACACTTAACATTTATTATTTTCTCCATATTTTTGATTCAGCGCTTGATTTTTCTAAAAGCTATCAAAAGCCCTTTTTTATAATTTTTAAAATTCATGTCAATAGAATTTAAAAAAAAAAATGCTTGTAGAAAATTTATTCACGTTTTCATTTTGTTTTCGTTTTGTCTTGTCTTTTGCCATGTCTAATTGTTTTGGTTTGGTTTTGGGTCTTATTATTATTAATTGTGTAATTTTAAAGGAGGAGGGGGGGGAGTAAGAGGGGAGCGGAGGGGGCTGGGAGGATGGTGTTGATAGATTACCCTCATCCTTTCAAATGATACCTAACATGGGGGGTCTATTTGTAACCGTTGACCATGGTTACGTCAAATTTTTTATCTCGTCGAGACGTCCCCGATGAGCCCAAACACGGCCCGGCTGTGACGCGCCGTTTCCGAGTTACGGTCGGGGGGGTCCGAAGGGGGCGCCAAATTTTTTATCTCGTCCAGACGTCCCCGATGAGCCCAAACACGACCCGGCTGTGACGCGCCGTTTCCGAGTTACGGTCGGGGGGGTCCGAGGGGGGCGTCAAATTTTTTATCTCGTCGAGACGTTCCCGATGAGCCCAAATACGACACGGCTGTGACGCGCCGTTTCCGAGTTATGGTCGGGGGGGTCCAAGGAGGGGGCTTTTTTTTTGGTGCCCCTGTAGACCGGATGACACTTTCCTTGGTGACCCTCTATGACCTTCTGCAAACGCCACCCTTCTATCCCTCATAGTTTCCGAGAACCGCTCACCAACTTTTTACCAGAACGGTGTACCGAAGATATCGGATTTTTCTGGAGGTCACGGGGGCGTCCCCTTCGCGACCACCTACAATAGGGAAACCCCCCACCGCTCCTTCTAGGAGAACAATTCGATGAGTCACTAGATACGTGAGTGGGAATCCGGCATTATAGTGGCTTTATTATTTATTTATATGTATTAATTAATAATTAATAATTATTAATATTAATTAATTTAATTAATTAATTAATTAATTAAAATTCATGAAAACTTTCCTTCCTCGTTTGGTTTATTTTTGATATCTTATTACGCTTTTGCCTCCTTTGCTTACTTCCTATCTTTATTAAATTTAGATAACAAGTATATATACTGATGAATTATTAATTGAATATTCAAATTGAATATTTCAGATTATTGATAAATTGAATATTATATTACAACATAATTTATATTTAGTTTTTTAAAGATTTAATTAAAAAGAAAACCTATTAAAGTATTATATACACTATCATGCACTGTCTGTTCTGCCACTAAAATGTTTATTCTTTGTTTATTACGTAAAAATTAATAATTTGATGAAGCGCAACGCGGCACAGGTCCGTCTAGCATCACGACTCGCCCCGCACTGATTTTATGGACGAGAACGGGCTAGCGCTGAGTAAGTGGGGAAATATTTTTGATAAAAACATTATATAAAATTCAATTTTACGAATTTTCAAAAAGCGCTTTCAACAAATCATGCTACATTGTTATCTTCATAAGTGTACAAAATTTCATAATCTTTTGATAAATATTGTAGAAGTGAGATTGTTATAACTGAAAATAAAAGGGGTGAGTTTAGAATTTTTTTCCTGAATCAATTTCAATAAAATAAAAATTTTAATCCCAACAAATCATTCCTCATATCTTGTAGATAAATATATATTTTTTTCGCTGAAGAAAAGGCGTATATATAATGAATAATACTGTTACAAAATGTAGCAAAAATTTAATTTTTTGGAAGGATAAGCCTTAATAAAATAATAAACTTACCTCATGAAGATCCTGGTTTCTAGACTTTCATTAAAACAGGGGAGAAGTTAGGTAACGAACTCTCTGGTTCATGATCATTGACGACACGTTTGGTCCAGTGGCTAGTAACCCTAGCTGTTAACCAAACGGTCGCGGGTTCGAATCCCGCTAGGGGCAAATGTTTATGTGTTAACATTTACCTTTGTACCTGAGTCATGGATGTTTGTATTTATAATATGTATGTATTTACAAAAAAAAAAAAAGTAATCTATGTTTTATATCAACTGTCTGGTAACCATAATACAAGAATTAAGTTGCTTAGTGTGGAACTAGATGGTGCTGTGTGGAATGTGTGGAGATATTTATGTGGAGATATTTATTGTGTATTTAATTTTGATAGAGTTTTTGGCGGAAGGTAGGACGCTGTAAGATAGTAAGCAAGAACCGATTATGTTAATATTTCAGCTAAAATGGTAGTTACATATTCAAAAGACAATCAATTGATGGACATGACAATACGTTAATGTTATTATTTCGCATATATTTTAGACAACCGATATAGACTGTGGTGATCTGTGACGTCCATGTGATTGATGTCTTCTATGATCACCGACCGATTGCTTTGCTCTGTGTAGCTTATTCCTCGATTACTTTTGTATATTTATTTATTTTTAATTTGTTTGTATTAACTCATTTATTATTTTCTCAGTCTGTTTTGGTCGTGTTATATTGTATGGATGCGTTATAATAAGTTATAATAAGAAAGAAACAATATTATTACCTGACCTGTAGCTAAACAATCTCTTGCCTTTCATAACTGTAATATAACGTAGTTCAGTGAGACAGTCTGTCTATTGTAACTATTCTCAATGAAAAAACAGTGTTCACAATATTTACACTACCCTAGACGCAATGGGAAGAATAAATAACTAATTTTTATGGGGCATTTTCTTTGCTTCCGCTACTTGGAGTATTATATTGTATTTATATTGGCTTTTAAGTTTGACTGGTAAGTTTGAGGATATATTAGATACAATTATCAATTAATTTTAATATTAAAATAAATTAAACTTGTCATATTATGACAACAAGCAAATACTGAAAGAGAAATTTGCTAAACAATTTGGAATGAAGATGGCAAAAACAGACCAAAGCTTAGGTTTGTGCTTCACACATCACATATGTATGTATAAAACTATATATAATTATTTTCCGCAAATTCTATGCACACAATTCTTACCAGTTGTGTACCAAGCCACATAAAAAGCGCGGACCAATCACAAGTGCAGTCTTCTTTGTTAAAACGTCATTTAAAAAAAGTCTGTCTACCGACTACCCTAAACAATATCAAAATTTAGAATCAAAAATCAAAATTTAGAAGCAACTAATTGAGCAAATGAAATCGAACCAGCTTTTCAATCAAGCTAAACAACACTGTGGGTCATTCACCCACAGTGTTGTTTTACACGATTACACGTTTTAAACGTTTTAAATAAACACCACATATTATTTACACGATTTATATACAATATACAATACAATTTACAGCATGCAGTTATTTACATCGAAATAATACTAAGAAAGTATTTAATTTAGTTTAATACTGTGGTCGGGATTGAATAACTCTACGTGTCAGTGTTGATTTTTGACGAATGACAACTGTGAGTAATCGTAATATTATAGCGCTTCATTTCAAAAGTTTTGCAACCACTGTGTGTTATATTTAAATGATGATGTCGCAAATCGTATGAGACAAAGGGTATATATCACTGACAGCCAAGTGCGTTATAATTTTTTTTTAAAATATATTTCAGATGCCGAAACTGCCGAAAGTATCCACACAAACTGCTGAAGGCGTCAATTGTTATTTATTTTTACAATGAACATTTTGAAACACTCATTCGCTCAGTACATTCCATACTGGATCACACAGATTACAAACATTTGAAGGAGATAATTTTGGTGGATGACTACAGTGACCTGGAAGGCCTTCACGAGCAAGTTTAGAAGGCGGTCAACGAGATAAATAGTAAAATGCGCAAAGATGAAGAAATGTTAGAGACGAATAACATAGATGGTGACAATGTTGTTGATTACATAAACGACGATAGCAATAATGTTGATAAGAAGACGACTGAAAAGATGGACAAGGTAAAGGTAGCTCTGAACGTGAAGTTCTTGAGAACTGGGAAAAGAGAAGGTCTCATAAGAGCTAGGTTATATGGAGCTGATAATAGTGTGGGGGAGGTATGTTCTGGCTTTAATATTTTTTGTTTTATGAAGTGTGACCTACAGTTGACAGCTGATTGGCCTGACGGAATGGCCTTTTTAGATACCAGTAGTGGCATTGTACATTGGATTCTGCAATCATAAACTAGGCAGCCTCTTGACAGTCTACCTGTCCACTTAATTGACTTAATTAAATTTTTTATAAGATTATTTAACTTAAGACATAAATAGTAGATAGAGTCATGAAACAGAATTCTTAATATTATTTTATGTCTCTACCGTGGTTTTTGTCATAGATTGCTTTTATTTATAATTTTCAGGTGTTAGTTTTTCTTGACTCTCATATTGAGGTGAACATGAACTGGTTGGTGCCACTTCTGGCGCGTTTGTCTGAAGACGTGGACGGTGTTAAACTCCAATATTCCATGAGGGCAGTTGCACCCATCATAGTTGTTATCAAACGTTTGAATATTCCGCAAGTCCACTATTGATGGGCGGCTTCAATTGGGGTTTGCATTTTAAATGGGATAATTTACCTAAGGGCACATTGAATAGTAAGTGATGCATTCATTATGTAAACTTGTTAAACATATGTATACACTCTCCATACGTAGATAGAAGCAAAAAAAAAGAGTAACTAATCCATCCATAATCCATCCATAATGATTGAGCGAAGTTGAGCTTTATTACGAGGCTCATAAAAACCACGTTTCAACACATATTGGTAGAAATTTTTTGTTTTAAGACACTGAGGAATTTAGGCGTCTTAGGCTGCCCATCCGTACTGGATTCGACGATCGACCTCCTAGGAGTTGGCTCTACTTAATTGGACTTGTTGTCCTAAGTATATGTACATATTAACTTCGAGAATTGAACTTTTACAGGGGTGTGCACAACATTGACATTAGACATGACTGTCGTCTTGTCCATATTCATCTTAAGGCCTACCCTTTGAGGAACTTCAGTTGACGTCTTCAAGCATCGCATTGAGGTCTCTTATCGACTTCGCCAAGATCACAATATCGTCGGCAAATAGAAGAAAGGAAAATACTCTTAAAAATATATATAATAAATATAAAATAGATTTCAATACGTTATTCCAGGTGAGGAAGATTTTGTGAGACCAATAAAATCACCGACAATGGCTGGTGGTTTGTTCGCTATATATCGGGAGTACTTCAACCACATCGGCAAATACGATCCCGGCATGAATGTATGGGGTGGTGAGAATCTGGAAATATCTTTTAGAGTGAGTTCTTTAGACCCATTTACCATTTAAATTTTGTGATATTATTCTTCAATGCAATATTGTGCTACTAAATTTTATTCTACATAGCCAAGTAGCCATTTTATAAATTTCACTAACAAAAAAATGTTTCAATGTAGATGATAGATAATGTAGGTACACAGTAATACATACTTCATAAGGCGCGTCATGAATTTTAAGCTATTAAGCTGCAATTGCAATACAAAATTTCTTTCACAAACATCATACAAACCATCGATGTAGAATTTTTAAAATCGGCCTTGTGGTTTTTGAGTTTATTCATTATAAACATATAAAAATACAAATCTTCTCTTTATAATATTAGTAGTTAGATTTATATTACATATAATTATGGAACATTTAAATCTATAAAATAAGTGACATATGCGTACAGAATAAACTCAGTCTGTCATTTTTACGTCCAACACATTTGAGTTTAAAATCATTAGAACTTGGTCGTTACTACCCTTTTACTATCGACGCACGAAGACAAGATAAACATTTGGTACAAAAAGAAAATAGTTATTTTGTTATTACTTACTATTATTATTTTTATGTGAAACTATTTCTTTTTGTTTAATTTATTATTAATGGTAGTAGAGAATAGAAAGAAAATTTGAAATTTTTATACATAAAAATATGGATTTTAAAATTCAAAAATCGAAAAAGAGTTACTGTTAAGATGGAAAACAGCGGAAATATACTAGACTTTTTATATTAAAAAAAAAATTAACAACCGCAACAACTACCCACTATTATTAGATACTAAATAATTTTCCTGCCTGCACTTACCTAATTTTAGCAGCCTCTACTTCGGGTACACTAATTAAACCATTTTATGTTGAGTCCCAATACTCTTATTGACGGACCGATACATCAGAACTACAATTTCAACTAAAGGGTTTTTCAATTGGCGCGGGTAGATTTTGGCGGCCCGTGGCGGCCATTTTGTTTTGGTGACAATTGTCAAATCTTTTGCTTATTCAGTTACTTATTCCAAATCACCATGGCAGGTTACACGATTGAACAGCGCGTACAAATGATAAAACTTTATTATCAAAATGAGTGTTCGTTAGTGCAAACGTTGCGTGCATTGCGCCCATTTTACGGTAGACGTGGTGGCCCTTCACAGTCGACTCTTCAGCGTTTGGTGGCAAAATTTGAAACAACCGGTTCGTTAATCGATCACCCCCACACGTGTACGTTCAAGAAACGCAAGATCAGCCGAGAACATCGCGGCGGTCCGTCAAAGTGTACAGCAGAACCCGAGGCAGTCGATTCCTCGCCGTGCACAAGAACTCGGCCTTTCGCAAACTTCAACTTGGCGAATTTTGCGACGGGACTTAGGGTTACACCCGTATAAGATTCAACTGACCCAGGAGCTCAAAGTTCATGACCATAGACAACGTCGTTTGTTCGCTGTCTGGGCATCGAATCGTTTGGAAGAGGATCCCAATTTCGGGCGAAAAATCATCTTTAGCGACGAGGCGCATTTTTGGATGAATGGCTTTGTTAACAAACAAAATTGCCGTATATGGGACGACACAAACCCACACGAGGTTCACCAGGTGGTAATGCATCCTCAAAAAGTTACGGTTTGGTGTGGATTTTGGGCCGGCGGCGTCATTGGTCCCTATTTTTTCGAAAACGACGTTGGTGAGGCGGTCACTGTCAACGGCGAGCGCTACAGAACGATGATAACCAATTTTTTATGGCCCACATTGAACCATATGGACCTAGACGACATGTGGTTCCAGCAGGATGGCGCTACGTGCCACACAGCGGACGCCACGATTGACATTCTGCATGAGCGATTTGAGACTAAGGTTATCTCTCGCAGGGGTGATGTGAATTGGCCACCAAGGTCATGCGATTTAACCCCGCTAGACTTTTTCTTGTGGGGTTTTTTGAAGTCGCGGGTCTATGCAAATAAACCACAATCCACCGATGCCCTGAAGGCGAACATAACACATGCCATCGCTCAAATTCAGGCGGATCTATGCGGAAGAGTCATTGAAAATTGGACCACTCGGATCCGTGCCACTGTGAGAAGCCGAGGCGGGCATTTGAATGATGTCATCTTCCATACTTAATGGCATATATGGGCCTTTTAAATAAATAAAAAATTTTGTTGATACCTCATACGCAGCTTGTTTAATTTCGTTTCAAAATCTACCCGCCCTTATTGAAAAACCCTTTACATATGTATAATTCTCCGATTTTATTTGTTTGATAAAAAAGGTAAACAAATATAACGTCGCCAGGGCCAGGGTTTTAGAGATGGGATTTGTACAATAGGCATATCAAAAAGAGTTGACTCAGTGAGTAACACATTCTCAGCCAAAGCAACACTGCATTTTGCACTTCCGTAAAAGCCAAAACCGAACAAAATATTATTATTAATAAGAATAATAAATAACATACGAATTATTAGTTTAGTGGTAATTTTAAGTAATCTATTTAATTAATGTTATTTAATCAAAAATAATTTCATAAAGTGTTTTCGTCTACGGTTATGAATTATGATAAACTAAAACTTTAAAAATGTATATAAAATTGTGAACTTGATAATTTATGTACGAATCAAAACCTCATGTGACTCCATATGACTTAGGTACATGTACATGTCCCGTCTCTAAAACTATAGGCAAAATCTCTGTGACGTCTATTGATATTGTAGGTTATGTGACGATTTTATCGAGTTTTTTGCATTTTCCTCTGAAAATATGCAATAATTTTGGATACATATCGTAAAGAATATTATGTTTAGTTTGGTAAATGAATTCGTGTATATATGAATGTGTAATTAAGTTTAAAACTGGAAAATTCTATGTCGTGAATTGTTTGTTTACCTTTTTTATGAAAAAATAAAATCGGAGGATGAACGGAGCGACGCCATTGGTTCGCGCGAGTCGCGTCATACGCAGACCGTCCTATCAGACACCGCTCTTCGCGCAGGCGCACGTTCAACTTACTCAAACATCTTCTTTTAAAACGTCACCACGTTAACTACTTTTATTTCAATTGAGTTTACTAGATCATTTTAACTTACTTTCCTTATGATTCTTTAAAATATTAATTTCTTCATTAAAAGACAATGACTGTGACAATATAAGACACTGTGTCATGGCATGATTTAATTCCCTATTTGTTAAATAATTAACATCTATATTAAATTCTAGTTTCACAAATATGTGGATTGATTTTTAATTTACTTTTATAATAAAAACGATAACAATAAGATATAACTCTTACCAGTTTGCTTAACTTAGAATACCTTTGGAGAATCAAAGACTGGTCATACTGTATTAACTTTGATTGTTCTTTTAATGACACGACACTCAAGTTCTATTGAAGGCACTGACTCTACTGAACTAATTAGCAACACAACACTTTCACTTAACCACGTCGGCCCATGCCACCATAGTGTGATCTTGATGTATATTCCATGTAATTCCTAGAAGTACATTTCCTTTCATTACAGTTTTCAATTAATTCACCGTTAGAACCCCATTTATGTAGCTTGAAACCCCCTTTTTCTAATAATTTAGTCAAGTTGGTTTTAATTTTGAGTTTTAATTTCTAGTTCTTGCACCTATAGAAAGCCACATTATCAGCGATTAACAACATAGGCTATATTTTATAAAGTTACGCGGGCGAAGTCGTATTTATAAAATTAGTACAGCTAGTAATTTATAAAATTTTACAAAGTAACTAAATATATAATCATATGTATATTGTCTGAGAGTTATTGTAACGTTTTTCTAAGTAAAACTTGTGTTGTTCATAAATAGTACCTTGTCCACTGAATTGTAGCAGAATAATAGGTTTCAACGCACATTTGTGTGACAATAACTAATTCTTTTCTTTTCTTGGTTTCATGATTACCTATTTTAGACTAGACTAGACTGGCAGTCTTTTTATTTACAAAAATAAAGCCATGCAAGCAATGTAAACAAATCTGATGTACTCACTTTTAAAAACACTTATCTCTGTTTTTCCCTAACTTATATATAGTAATAATAATAATAAAATATTTATTTCAAAACACTAGTTACAAACAGGTTAGATTTAAAATGCGCCATCTATTTCCTAGTATACGTATATTTAACACATTCACGTGTCACGTGATAGATTGAGAATGAACTACAAATGATTGAATGAACGCCGTTCGTCGATCGGTTCATTCCATTCCACGCACACCTTATATAGTCACACTCACATGTCGTCTGCTTATTTCCGTTTGATCGTTCGTGGAGTTCAGATTGTTAAATTTAGTTGTTGAGTGTTTTCGCGAAACGTTGAAATCCGGTAAGTGCTAACAGTTTAATAATTATTTATATTCTATTTGCCATAACTTTTATATGCTTTCATATATTTTTGTGTATTCCTCCTATACCTACCTGATATTAGTGGAAATATTTAGTTATCCTTCAGAAATTGGCTCGTTGTTTTATATTTTTCGTCTAGTGTATTGATATAGAAATAGGTCTTTGTCTATACGATAAAATATTTATACAGTGAAAATAATGCTTAAAGCTTAACATCTTATTTATTGTTGGCGTCTTGATTTTTTTAATATTTACTATATGCAAGTCCCAATTTGGTGGAAATTTCGCCTCAGCTTAAGGTAATGATGTTTTTAAAAATAACAAAATTTTATTACTGGGGTGAGAAACTGAATCATATTTATTTTACGAAACATTGCTTCGCGATACATTTTCCATAGTTTTAATATCATTTTATACTTTGCTGCATAATAAAGAGTTATTTTAGTTAGATTTTAGATACAGGAGTTTTGTATATTATTCCGACAGATGATAGACATTTGCGGGTAGGTATTAAGGCAAGCAGAAAACTTGTTTTTTTTCTTCTTCCTATATCACTTCAATAATAGCTACCTGCTCGATAATTTGAATAATTAAAATGTACTCGTAATAGTTTCAAACTACCAAACCTCTAATCTATACTAAATTTTATTAATTTTATTAATTTTTTTCTTTGAAAATAATCAGGCAGTCCACAATAAACTTACATACAGTCCACATCGTTTTAATTTGCTAGACTCACAATCAATAATAGAACTAATAATAATTTATTTTTTATTTATTTATTTATTTACTAAGATTACATACAGCCATAAATTTAAAGAAAATATATTATAGATAATATACAAATAGGCCTAAAGAATCATAAAAACTATATATTTACATTTATCTATTAAAAGATATTTTCTTTTTGTAAGAATTGAAATTATTGGAAAATATGTCAATATCATTCAGAACTTTATTGTAGTGATACTTGGAACGATGAAGGAATGAATTTTTAGAATGATCAGTTCTACAATAGGGAATGTGAAATGTATCTTTTGACCATGTCCTGAGTTTTGGTCAGGAAGAATCGATGTGATTATTTATTATTTCTCAATATAAGTTCGTCTATCCTTTGAAGAATGCAGTTTGTGTCTTGAAGCACTCGTTTTATAGTCAGTGAATATAGGTTCCATATTATACTTCCAAATTCCAAAATACTGCGTACAAATGACAAGTATATAATAATAAATCAATAATACACCACCAGAACTACAGACCTGGCTGGGAAGTAGTGTGGCTAAATCAAACTTTACATATTCTGATCGCCTAGATAAATAAATAGATTTATTTATTTATACAACATAATGTCACATTTGGTTTTTTTACAAAGGTGTAAACACAAACTCATTAGAGTTTTACTGCACACCATGTTCATATTAAAAAAATATTTAAAATATATACTTTCAGACATACAGACAGATAATATAAATATATACACATACATACTTAATAATTCATATTAATTACTTTAGAAGTTTAGCATTTAGTTATATTTATTTGTAGTTAATTGTAAAAAGTATTGTTTTAGCTTATATGTGATGTTTTTGTGTGTTATTTCGCTTTTTAATGTTTTAGGTAGTTGATTAATTAGGTTCGGTATGACATAAGCAAGACGTCTTTTTTAGTTTTCTTTTTGTCCAAGTGACTTTTGAACGTTCTTCTGTAGCTAGATAGTCCATAACATACTACTGGTTCTGCCAATGACTTGTAAAGCAATAACAGTACATTATTACAGAGAATTTACTCAGTATTGCTCTCAGTTTATCACATACGTCTATGACTGTCTATGACTAGTCCAAGATACGTGTGTTTATTTACAACCTCGATAGTCTCGCATTCACATGATGTTAGATTTTTTCTGCTATTTGAATGTAGACATTGGTGGTTGTGAGCTATAAGTATAGATCTATTTTGGATAAATAAATGAAGCCTTTATTTCTGACTTTTACCATATTTGTTTTTTTCTATTTAATTTTTCTTTTTAGGAAATATCTATTTGGTTTTCCGTGTCAGATTGCCTTTTGGCAAAGGTCTCCCCTAGAACTCGCCACGATCCCTTGTCCATAGCCTTCCTTCTCCTTTCTTCTCTTTTCTTCTCTTTTCTTCTCTTTCCATGGTTTCCTTACTCCTCAGTGTATGTCCGATCCATTTCCATTTTAATCTCTCTACTGTATATGTGACATCTGTTACTTTTGTCTTTTCTCTTATTCTGTCCTTTAATTTTATGTTTAACATACTCCTCTCCATTCTGTTTTCGCATACTTTTTAAGCTTTCATATATTTTTCAGTCAAAGCCCATGTTTGGCAACCATAAGTCATGCAATATACTGCCTTGCATGACTTTTTTAGAACATCTATTTTTAATTATAAATAACTAGCTGTGGCACGCGGCTTCGCCCACGTAACTTTATAAAATATAGCCTATGTTACTCGCTGATAATATAACTTCCCAGCAGTGAAAGAATTTTTAAAATCGGTGCAGTAGTTTCGGTCGTAGTTCTGTTTTTGGGTATTGTTGGTGTATGACAGTTCCCCTATTATTGATTTTGAATCCAGCAAATTAAAAACGATATCGACTGTATGTAAGACGTATTATTTACAAAGAAAAATAATAATAAAATTTCGTAGGGATTAGGTTGGGTAGTTTGAAAATATTATTGAAATCGTTGAGCAGGTATTATATAAGAGTTAGTATTATAGAAGGACAATCCTGTCCTTCTATAAACCTCATGCTGGGACAGACATCCTGTTCTGTCTCAGCATGAGGGAAGTTAAGCGCCTAATGTTTGATTTATTTATGGTTTTGGCAGGTTATGTGCAATAAGTCCAGTTGTATTGATTTTATTTGAAATATTAAAAAATATATGCTTTGATAAAAGTATATTTCTGTTGTTACAGGTGCTTTGAATTTTTAAAAAATGGGAGACAGAGGGAACTTGAACTTTGGGCCAGATTGGCTCAAAAAATTATCCAGCGAGCGACCGACCGCAAGGGCAACAGTCACCACAGCCGCCGCGGTCACCACAGCCGTCGCGGTCACCACAGCCGCTGGCGGCGGGGATGCGACTGCTGGTGCCTCTACGTCTAAAATCCGGTAAGATTCATAAATTAATAAATTTACAAAGAATTAGGCGGTTTGATGGTTCACTCGATTAATAGGGATATGATTGTTATTTCACAATGGTGTTATTCGGGAACACACGTTATGTTTTTGTTATGTTAATAAAGGACAATGGGAAACAAATGTATGGAGTCTGGGCCCACCCCTCAATAGTAACATGTGATATACCTACCGTTAGATAGGGCTTTTTAAGCGGAACATGAGTTACTAATAAACCTAAGGTCAAATGTTAGTACTTTCGGAGATATGACGTCTTAAAGTCGTCTCAGTCTAATATACGGTTCTTGGTCAGTGGATAGTTTTGGGTTCCTACCCCATGAAGTTAGCGAAGTCTTATTGTGGTGAACATCTTCGAGACGGTTTATACGTCATAGAAACCTACAGAGAAAACAATTTGCACGACCTAATGGAATATGATATACCCGCAGAAAATGTATGGTTCCTGCGTGGAAGGATACAGTCACGCCACGTAAGAGCAAAAACATATTATTGCTATATATTAGTTGATCGAAACCAAGTTGGGAGAAACGCGATAACACAATATTATTGCACTTGCTTGACCGGACGGCAAACTGTTGGAACTTGCGCTCACATCATATCTTTGATTTGGTACCTAGGAGTTGGGAGATATCAACAATTCGTGGCCCCCGCGGGATTTTTAAATTATGTTATTGTTATAGATGTACAGGATGAATAATTATTAATCTTGTTTTAAGGTGAAATACATGTATTATTACTATTCTACCTTATAAATATCCATATATTAGACTGAGACGACTTTAAGACGTCATATCTCCGAAAGTACTAACATTTGACCTTAGGTTTATTAGTAACTCACGTTCCGCTTAAAAAGCCCTATCTAACGGTAGGTATATCACATGTTACTATTGAGGGGTGGGCCCACCATTACCCATTGTCTTTTGTTTGAGATATACAATGTAAGTTTGAGTGTGTGTTTATTGCAATTATTTCCTGCTCACTCATAACAAATGCTAACAATAATATTTGTTAGCACACCTTCGAAATATTGTTGATTCCTTTTTAGGCCGGTTAATAAAATAACATGTGCATTTTAGGTATGGACGAGAAGAGCTGCTGGCTCTCGATAAGTTTAAACACAATAGGGTGCTGTACCTAGCGAGGGGCAAGGCTTTTGGTTCTTCATGGAGTTTCCGGCCCTCATGGGATAAGGGGCTCAATAGCAACACCATTACTAACTGGCGACAGGCTCAAAGGGACGAAAGCAGCGACGAGTGGCGCGCCTCAGATTTGGGCATATCTCTGTCCGATAACAACGGTGAGTTACTATCGAACCTTATCGTAAAAGTACCACCAAATTCCTCATTATTGAAGTTTCAACTTTCCTATAAAATTACAAGCCCTCGTCATCTCTAAGTATGCGAGAAAACTATAGGTTGCGTCATACACGAGTGCGCTAATATCATGTAGTGAGTACGTAAAAGGTAGATATCCGGTCAGCTTCATTTTCATTTCAAATGTGGATCATGTTACATAGTAAGCATAGTCCCTCTCTGTGTACGCTGAGATCTTTTAAACTAATCGATAGATTACCATTAAGAGCATTCATCAATTAGAATCACGCTGGAGTCAAAATTTATGATTTCAGTAGTTTCAGATGTTTTAGTTTGCAGATAAGATGTTAACGTCATATTATTTGTACTTCTATAATCTAGTAAATAGCTGAAAAATATTTTAAAATATTGGGATCGCATTATGATCCGCCGGGAATCATAAATTTTTGATTCTGATTCTGTAACGCTCTTAACCGCATTAAAATCCGCTAGTAAAAGTATAAAATATACTTAATGATCTCTGATAGCCTCGCCGACTTGACTATTTATGTTTATGTTAACAATGTAATTAATTTGTTAGCGACGTTATGTTGACCCAATTAGATTATGTTGACAATTGGTGTTTATGTTTGAATGATTGAATGCAGTAGAGAGACACTTGTAATTGGTGGTGTTTGTTTTGAGCAGTGGTGGAACGAGAGTGGGACGACCGCAACCGACGCACTTTGGCCAGCGGAGACGGTAAAGAATCGCAAGAGGAACTCCCCGAGTGGTTCGATAACCCGGACGCCGGCGCCGGCACCTTCGACGCCTCGGGTGCCTTCCACGGCGACTCCGCCGACGACGCGGACGACGCCGCTCCGCCCAAAGGCACTCCGTTGTTGACTCGGTCCCACACTCATGCCACCGTCGCGATGGGTAACGCTGCCATGGGTAGTACCTCAATGGGCAGCATCACGATGAGTGATATGCCAGGAATATCAGCTGGCAACATGCAGATCCGTGCAGATAATATGCAGATCCGTGGAGCAGACTACCACGTAAGGCTCGTTTTGCAATGCAGTTTGTAAGGCCCTCGGTAGTGAGAGTAAAGAGGTGATGATATTTTTATGATAGCAGATGTTGCGGGCGATGGAGATGCAGGGCCAGGGCCAACAGCCGGCCCCCTCGAGCGCGTACAACGCCCTGTACGGGAACGTGGCGCACGACATGCAGTCCGACCTGTCTGAGCCCGAATGGTACTATGAGGACCCCAT
Organism: Synanthedon andrenaeformis; assembly: GCA_936446665.2. NCBI lineage: Eukaryota > Metazoa > Arthropoda > Insecta > Lepidoptera > Sesiidae > Synanthedon > Synanthedon andrenaeformis. The sequence goes on along the minus strand of OW387776.2, from coordinate 12,796,046 downwards.
GGTAATTGATGGTTGCTTTCTCAGTATTCCAGTATTCCATAACATTTGAGTATGCAGGCGTGCAAGTATTATGTAAGCACTCAATTGGTTTACATTGCAATTGCAAGTAAGTAACGATACTCGCTTACATACTGCTCGTTGGCCCAGTTGACTTGACAAATTGAATAGTACCACTCTAGTACATTGTCTTGATGTACTTATTAGATGTAAAGTTGTGAGGTTTGCAGACAGCGAGAAAGAGGGTGACGTGTTGTTTGTTGCAGAAAAACATCCAAGGGCCGTTCTCGTCGGCGCAGATGTACTACTGGTTTAGCGAAGGCTTCTTTAACAAGTCGATGCTCGTGCGCCGCTCGTGCGACCCCGAGATGCGCCCTCTGGACTCCTACGGGCCCATGCCCTTTGTGAGTACAACACCACTCAACTTTTCCATTCTAACATAACTTTATATGACTACACTAAACTTGGTACATTTATACAAGGCATATTTTTTTACGCAAATCTGTTCTTCCAATTAGCTGAATACTGAATACCTGACTTACACACTGTTTTACCTTTATCCTTGATAGTTTGATTTCAAGACTGTCTTGCTTGCTGCTTACATTGCACATAATTATTACACGATCGATCATCATCAGCCTGTCAAAGTCCACTGCTAGACATCACACTATTATTTATTCTTATTTTATTGTAATAAACATTGGATAATTTTGGAACATTAAATCTACCAAAAAAGCATCCAATTCAAGAAATTACAATTAATTTGGATGAAACTGTGATCCTTAGTCTTTGAGTATATAATTCAAGTCATGATTTTTTTTTAATTAATCCGTATTGATATAGCTTCAATAAGTAAGGTTATGTGATTATGATCGAAATTTTGTTGTAGAGAGTGAACAATAAGACTGTTATGTACAAATGTACCGCAGACAGACCTGTGTTGGCAATTCTCTCCGTTGCTTCACATATTTTAAAAACATCTTTCATATATATATCTTAATGTAACTATCGCACACACTTTGAATGCTAGAAACCACCTTCAAAAACCATATCGTAGCAGATTGTTATAAATTTCAATATATACGAGTATTAGCCAACACTTTTACCAGTTGTCATTTTTGCATTGTTCATTTTATTGCTTATTAAATGATAGTTTTGCACTAATTGTACATAATCATTATCAATATTCACCAACGCTACAAATTTATGGTCATTTACCGTCATGTCACAAAGGGATACAAGTCGAAAATAAAATATAAAATAGGCCTGAAACAATAAATATTAACTATAACGAAATTAATGTGGTTACAATAGGTGTTACAATTAAGATTTTTGAATCTAAATTTTTTTAAACTGACAAGATGAAAGAAAGAGACGGCCTCCGTTTAGCCTCTGTAAAAGGCGCAATGAAAAATATACTTTAACTATTGGTACAGTAATACAGTTCATCTTCGTAAATGCAATTTTTTCAAGCAATCAGTCATGTTTACATTATCCTACGTCCATGACTACTGCAATGCATCTCTTTCTAACACCTTTTCAGTGCCAAAAGTGAATACAGTATGAACTGACAATTTGAGGAAAATTAATAAATTTAACGCCTAACTAACGCCTATTCCTAATCACATAATTAGATGACATCTATCGTAAAAGTAAAATTATAGTAAACAGCTGGCAGTAGTGATTGTATATAATGCACAAGTACCTACTTCTAGTTGGTAGTAGGGATAATTTAATTTGTCTATATAGCATAGGCGCCATAGTTGGCCACGAGGCAAAAATGCCTTGCTGGCATTGTTAAGTTGCCATGTGAAAATGTGCAAATGTGCAACGGTCACATTGCATGCTTCAATGTGTAGTGGCAATGTTTCGTTGACGAGGCGACGCAACTCATTTTCACCTTGAGCTCTTTTTTATTATTTATTTACAGTTTTACATTACTTTACTCTTTTTATACAAGGTGGAGTTTTATACTTCTAAACGTTTCTTTATTTATTTTTATTTATTTAATAGCTAACCTTACAGCATGTAACATTTCACAAATAGTGTTGTCATTTTAAATATGTGCTGTGTTTTCAGAGCTACGAACTCCCAGAGGAAATCGACATTAATCGACCGTTATCGACACCCGCCACTCTGGAGGGATCGCGACTTTTGGTAAAGTAATAATTATAATAACACTGGTTTACACACTTTATTAATATGTTCGTATAGATTTAGGGTTATCTTTTAAAACAGACCAGTAATAATCTAACATACTTTCGTCCTTGATGAAAACGCTCACCTTGCTCGTCACTCACAGCGCCTAAGTTTTCGGGAAAAAAGTCCAATCAAAGTGGGAATCAAAGAAATGTAACTTAAGAGATATTATGTTCACACCCATTGCATGATAGTTTTTTAATAAGTTAGCCATGATTTCTTTATAATTCTTATCTCTTTGATTTTCTAAGGATCCCTGGCCAACTATTATAAAGCATTTCCAAGTGTTTTATTAAAAATAAAATCTTTCACAAAACTTTATAAAAATTGAATTTCGAATCAAGGCGAAATTTTTATACTACTTTTTATTAACTGCATCAGTTAATTTTAGTTAAAAAAAAACAACTAAAATGTTTTACATTTTAGTATTTTCATTAAAACGTCAACCAGTGCACTCCGAATAATACCAGCGAATAGTTGTCTAACTCCAAAAGAGTTGAGATAACAAGTTTCTAATGCTGAATTTAGCTTTTTACATAATACGCAACTTAGTAACACCACCATTTTAGTTCCGAACAAACCTTTAATCTGAAAAATTGAAAACTCATCTTTGAATATTGTTAATTTGGTTATGTTTCATGAGAGTTTGTTGACTGTAAAATTATCTTAATTGGTTTTCTTTTCTATAGATGACCTAGTAACGCTTCACTCACTGCGCTCACTAGTCTATATTAAAAACTCGTGATTCAATTTTAGACTGCTTCGCTTGTTCGTGATTTAAACCAACTTTTCTCACTGACAGGTGTGGGCAAAAAATGCGTTCTCTGCGAAAGGCGGCGAGAAAAGCGGCGACTTTGAGTAAAAAGGCTGATGAGGCGGCTGTGGCTGAGGAGGCCGAGTGTAAGAGGTAAAGGAATTTGATTACTTTTGATTTAATTTTTTATATCGTATTTGGCATTGTATGTAAAAGGTAGACTCTTTTAGATCAAGATCGATTTCACGGTAACAGAACAAATACGACTGAATATGCGAATACGACTGAAGCATCAGTGACGCTGTGGCTTCGGCGTCACTGACGTTCGGATCGAAAGTTCACTTAAAGGAAAATTTCTTTTTGACAGGAAAGGGCTCCGAGCTCCGATACCCGAGGACCGCATCAACAACTTGGCCTCCTCAACCATTAACCTCTTCGCCTCTTCGTACAAAGGGGCGCTTATCCTATTATATAACAGGGACGCTTACTTGAAAAAAATTGCATTTATGAAAATAAACTTTATTGCGCCTTATACAGATTCTAATTCGAGCAGAGACTTTCATCTTGCCAGACTAAAAAATGTATTTCATTAAAAATTTAGATTCATAAATCTCAGTTCATACACTTATATGTTAATTGTTAATTTTAATAAATTTTAAGTCAACGTATTATTATCACATTAATTTCGTTATATATTCTTAAACTACAAAAAGTTAATATTTATTGTTTCAAGCCTATTTTATATTTTATTTTCTACTGGTATGGTGGATATGATTATGTACAATTGGTGAAAATACTATTATAAGCTAGTGTTTATATTTATAAGCAATAAAATGAACAATGCGAAAATTACAACTTGTAAAATTGTTGGTTAAATCATATTTATTTATTTATTTATTATTTTTTTTATATGTGTTAGTTTGAATTTTAAACAATGGTGTAAAATTTAAAAAATATTAAGATTTAGAAAGTTATTTGAAAAAAAAAAAAACAGTAGAAGGGTTTTTACAAATGTAAGTCAGTTGATTTTAAGATATGTATTGAGAAGTGTGTTCTAGAAATTGTTTTGAGATGGTTTAGTAATTTTGATGAATATGTTTATATGAAGTTGTACATAGCTATGTAAAATGAAGTGATTAAATTTGTGATATGGAAATATAAGAAAGTTTTATTTAATTATCTTATGGGTCATGTGCCCAGACCTCGCTTACACTGCTCACCAAGAAGAATGCAAGATCTAATGGGATGGGCCTTCTATCATCGAAATAATATAACTCTGCCCTTCTATGCATAAAGTGAAAATGATGCATATATAATGTAACATCAAGAGGGGAAGAGTGTTTAATGTATGTGATGTACATTGTGGTTCCAGAAAAGGATTTACATATTAGAGAAAAGATAAGGAATTTCATAGAAAAATTACTGTCATTTTAGTGAGGTAATTAAAATGCTGAAAATGTTATGAAAAAGTAATAAAAAATGTTCGGAGGTTCGACGATATAAGAGAAACAAGAATATACCTCACTAAAAAACGAATTCCAATCGGTTATACCGTTTCTGAGATTAGCTTGCACAAACGCACAGACAAACAGACAAATTCTTAAACTATTGCTCTATGAACAATCTCGATTACGTCAGCTTTAAAACAAATAAAAACGGATCAAAATCGGTCCGTTCTGGAGCTACTATACCACAGCCAGACACGCAGATAGATACACATATACTCAGTCACACATGTGGAACTTGTGACACCGATTTTGCGTCGGGCATCGGGGTTTAAAAATAGTGGATGATAGAGAAAAAAAATTAGCATTAATGTCACTAATCAATTCTGGTTTTCAAAGCTTGTTAAAAGCTATAAAATTGTTATGGTACTGCTACTAGTGCATAATAGTTTAGTTACGAGCCTATTAGCACCTTAGCGCTCTGTCTCAGGCACACTGGCCTAACTTGGAAATGAGTTTTTCAAATTTTAAATGTAGAATAAAATTGTATTAGAGTTGTGGTGCTGGAGACGCCTCCTTAAGATCCCGTGCACGGCATTTCGCACCAATGTATCCATCCTCAAAGAGCTTCGTGTTAAAGACAGATTATCGTCAACTGTGCAACTACAAATATTGAAGTTGTTGGAGAGACTGGTAGTTCAGGGCCAGGTAGAAGGCAAGAGAGGAAGCGGTCGATCGCCAACCCGCTGGATAGATGCCATCACAAAGGCTACTGAGTTCACCATGGTCCAGTGTACTCGCGACGCCTCTAACCGAAAAAAATGGAAGCACATCGTCGGGAGAGCTACCCTCGAAAATGAAATCGACCCACCGAACACCCCACCGTGTACCTCGCTAGCGCAACCACGACCACTCCGACAAGAGTGTCCGACTAAGAAGAAAATTGTATTTTTAAATGTCTAAAGGTTTATTACCTAAAAGTAAGAATTAAAAATTATGATAGCAAAGTCGCCGACAATAACATGTATTGTACATGAAAAAATCGTGTAAGCAAAATTAAAAGCATAAGAAAGTAAGTTGAACGTGAGAGATTATAAAACAATCTATTGAACTCAGACCAAATAAAAACGAAAGACAGATGCGAACAATATAGTGAAGGCTGTTTTAAAAACATGTGTGAAGGCCTGTGTTTCCATATTAATACTTATATGTAGTACCCCAATATTCGTCATCGTGAGCAAAATTAGTTAACCATTCAGGTTTTTGTTGTAGTAAGTAGGTTTTAACCTATGATTTTACAAATAAATAATTTGTTTTTTCTACAACTGAAAATAATACTATAGGGGCAGGGAAGGGGGCGGGGGGGCTTGCATAACGGGGACTTTAATGAAAATAAACAATAAAAGAATAACATAATATATTTACTTATAAATATATTACTAATGAAAACACTTTGGTTACATATTAAATTACCATTTGGCATCGAATTTGGTAATACTTTGGTAAAAATTAAATACCTAATACTTTTAATTGCAATTTTACCAAATTGCTATGAAAACTCCATCTTGCCCTAGGGTAGGGGCAGTATGGAGTACTCAGTACAGGGCAGTACGGGGTATATTATTTAACCGGACAGTAGAAGCAGATGTGGATTTCTTCTTTATCGTCATCATCAACACCAGCACAGGCTGTGTGGGGCCACTGTCCACATAGCTGGCAGGCCACCCATCGCTCAGTCTACTTGAAATAAAATAAGTGCGGTTCTTGTCAACGCAATACAAGCATAAAGTATCCTTGTTTACGTTTTCCACATCAATTGCTTTTCTGTAGCCTGCTGTTTTGCTTAACACTGCATCGTTTGCTTGCTTTCTACATACCAACTTCCTCTCGAACTTTTCTTTTTGTACGTTCGTACCTTTTTTTATATCTAAAACAAAATAAATTATATTATCAAATGAATTGACTATTTCTTTAAACTATTTAGGTACTTAACAGGGATATAATGGGGATAGTAGTTACGGGGTACAACAGATACCCCATCATGCCCCATAGCCATGTCCCCGTTAGGGCCCCATGTCTAACATTATTTTAAATAATGAATTTTATTTGAATTTTTTTGAATACTGGCTTATGTACAATTCTTTCACTTCGCAATTAAACATTTTCACCAGTAAAGTTTAATAAGGCGAGGCCTAGTTTAATTGTATTTGTGTGCATGTAACCGTGTAACATACACGAAAGGGCGTAGTTTTACCGACTTCGCCTTGCCTTCCAGTGCTCTATCTTTAGTTCTTATTTTATCTGAGCTATTGCAACATACTTTTAGGATAGTGTCTACTCAGCAAACGTGTTGACAAGCACGTTTCATGTGTTCTGAAGATAACATTGAATATCTCAACGATCACAATTTAGTATAAATACCAGTGTAGAATCCGAATAACTTCACACATCACAGGAACATTACAAAATGAAGATATTAGTGATAATTTCCACTTTAACAGCTTTCATTGCTGCTTTCTCGACTCTATCTGGTAAGAAACCAGAAGTAATACCGTTTATTCAAGATAAGGAATTTGCTATAGGAAACACTGAATCGACGCCCAGCATGGAATTGGTTTCAATGGCACATGTTATAAAACCTAAAGCAATGCCAAGCGCCCACAGCGATATGCAAAATTCAGAAAAATCTATGGAAGAGGAACGTGAAAATAATCAACCAGAAATTTTGCAACAAATGGGTCAATCCAGAAATTCTGAACAAGAGTCGATGAGACCAAACGATAAATTGCACGAATCACATCACGAACACGATCAAGACTTCATTTCTTTTATGAAAGCATCTGATGAACACAATCAACGCTTCCACGCAACGAATCAAAATATTCACCATGAGAGTCCAGTGGGTTCACATGGCATGATGCCGCAGGAGAGATATGCTGATATGGCAAATGCGGAGTGGGATATTCAAAACAGATGGCATGCGCAGCGCGGTTCTGGAGGCGTTTATGGACCAAGTCTTGGTAGTGCCTGCAGGGGCTCGGCAACAACAAGTGGCGACAGCGGTTCAGGGGCCGAGGCCGTTTTCCCTAACGCCAACGGCGGGAATTGCGGTATTCCCTTCTTACTGCGTTGCTCGCCTTCCGTCGTGTTCGGCACATTGAGTAAAGCAAGCTCGTACTCTGCTCCCGCCTACAGAGCCGAAAGTGAGCACGTGTAAAATAATTTTTCAAATCAATAAAATGAATAACATATTTATTGTATATTGTAGTATTAATATAAGAATGTAACTTAATATAAGAATACTACTTTTTTGTAATGTAGCTTTTCTAATATGTTATTTTTATTAATAAATTTTTAAGGAAAATTTAGTTTTACATGTTAAACCTCCTTCACGAAAGTGTAATAAATAATAAAAAATATTGTTTTATTGTTTCTGTAATGATCACAAATATTTCATGTCTATTGACTGGAAAGTAAGAGAATGACGGACCATTTGATCGTGAATGACCACCACCTAGTTTTCCCTTACGAGACACTTGACTAGGAAGTGTTATGTTAAATCATGCTTCATACTCTGACCTTGCACCCTCAAATTTTCGTCTGTTTCGATCTCTTCAGCATGGTTTTAAACGGCTATATTTATAAAATATGTAAACGGGTATGTAAGATACATTTTTAAAGACGTGTTGACTAAATTCCATTATTATAATCGACTAGTGTTTGCCCGCGACTTCGTACGCGTCCGATCGCTACCAAACTTCACAGGAACACCCGCTGCACTAATCTGAAGATTCTCTGAAAATTTCATCAAAATCGGTTCAGCGGTTTTGGAGTTTATAGAAGACATACGGGGGCATACATATACACATCGCCTTTTATATTATAAGAAGAAGAAGAATATAAGAAGAAGATTAACGGATTATTACTCGTCTTACGTCACCGTTTTATAATACAGATAGAAACGTTCGAAACGTATATTCAAGACCCGTCTGACTAGGAATCAGAAGATCCAGGTTCGAATCCTGGCAGGGTCCATTTTCATACCTGTATGTCTTTTTATTTTATCTTTTTGTATTTGTACTCTTATACAATTCATATTTGAAGTAAATAAAGTACTAATTAAATACTATTTTATCTTTGATATGGGACAACAAAAAAAACAAACACAATTTAAAGTACATATTCTAAGCAAATGCACGAAAAGTATCGTCTGGTGTCGTCCCTTCAGCTAATTAATATTAATATAAATATTTAATCAATAAAAATGTAGAAGAAATGTAATAGAACGCACCAGTGACGTATTTAATTATAAGTTTTTATAGAATAGACCTTTAATTTAAATATTTAATACAGCAATGGGATTATGTCACTGAGTACAAAATGGCAACAAGTTGTCGAATAAAATGGCACGTAGGTATATTGTGTATATTAAAATCAAATGTAAATAAACTATGATAAAAATATCTTGAATTTGTATATAAAATACGAAAAAACTATTTTCCCGGCATATTATGCAACACTTATATAGCATTATAATTATTATACGTTCATTAACATCGAACAAGCGTAGGTATGCATAACTGCTGACTCGTAGTTTCAGGAACAAGCCACCTGCGGTAGGCACGGGCTCGGGCGCCAACGAACGCGACGAAACAACAAAGACAGTCTACCATCGACCGTTTAAGTGATAAGTTAATTTTGGTTACGAGTAATTATTAGGGTCCCAAAATAGACCTTTTTTGTAACAATAAGTTTTAATTATTGATAATTTTAATCTTCGACCAAGTTATAATAAATTTATAAAATATAATTGTTTTATAAATGAACATTTCATCGTTTTACAGGAATCATCAAATGTTTCAACATGGGGACACAAAAGACATACATCATTAGCAGACACACATCGCTATAGAAACGATGAGACCAAGTGGATGGTGTGACCTCTTCGCTATACTTCTCTCAGTCTTTTTCAGGTTCGTTGTTATTAGTTAATAGTACACGATAGTCATATGACCAACGCGAAGCTTTTTGTATACGATAGTTAAAATTAATATTAAAATATTGTAATTGACATTTACATCTTCTCTATAATATAAAAATGAATCCCTAAATGTGTTGCTAAGCGCAAAACTCGAGAACGGCTGGACCGATTTTAATTCTGTCTTCACTCATGGACAGAGGGATAATCAGGGAAGGTTTTTAGGTAAAAAAAATGCACCTCGGGCGAAGCCGGGAGCGGCCCGCTAGTTTTATATAAAATCTGTCGTACAACATTTACATTGTATACTTAATTTGAATTGTTTTAGATTTAATCCTGAGTAAATTTTAATTAGTAAAATTTAGTATAATTCAGTCCAACTTGAGCATTTTTCTAATTCCATACTACGTAATCCCATGATCTCATTAAATGTTATTGATAGTGACAATGCATAAAAAACATGACATTTCCGAGACATAATAATATGACTCAGAACTGAAAAACTGATTAATTTCATATATAGTATAATTAATTTCTAAAATGTGCAGAAATTGTGAAATTTTCGCGGGTTAAATTCTTGTACTTATTGACAAATTTTTTAATTTACATTTAAAAATTCTAAAATATTGGAATTTCTGTCATACCTATGTTAAATTATTACTCGATTATCTTGCGTCGCATTCTTTCTTTGGTTATTCGAATTATAGTAACTTTAGACAGCAAATTCTCCCAAATACCTATTACTGAGTTCCCACGCTCGTACAGAGTCACCTTAAGTTATGTAATTTGATCTAAAGAGAACTTGACAGAGCAATGATTAGCCGAATAATGGAGATGACTTATTGTAAATAATATAAATACAATTATTTTTATAAAAAATCAAAAACCGACTTCAACACAACAAGTCGTACTGAACTAACTACAAACTAGAACTAAAAAGTCCAAAATAATATTCTAAATACTTCTAAACAAAGATCTTTAATCAACTTTTTGATTTTTTGATTTGATTTTAATGCCAGCCAAGGACTGTTTAATTATGTGGCTTCTCCGTAACAACATACAAAAAAAACATACAGTCGAATTGAGAACCTCCTACTTTTTTTTAAGTCGCTTGAAAATGTCGCCCAACGCGCCCCTTGGTGACAATCATCTAACTAAAAGTATAAAATTAGTATCACGTTTTGGGAATAAACTAGGTTTTTAAGTCTCATCATTATCTCAGCCGCAGGACGTCCACTGCTTTACATAGGCCTCCCTCACAATTTTCTAATAAGACCAGTCAGAAGCAGCCTTACTAGTTCTACCCGTGGCACTTATCAGGTCGTCTGTCTACCTTGTGGGTGGACGGATTTCATATAAATTTCTTGTTTTTTCTTGTTTTTTCATATGTTTTTTTATCGATTTCAAAGAGGAAAGTAGAATAGCTTGTCGCATAGCAATTGCACTTCGTCCATTTCGTATATAAATAAATAATAATAAATAAATACACATTCCACACAGCACCATCTAGTTCCAAAGTAAGCAACTATAGGCTTGTTATATGGATACCAAACAGTTGATATACTACATAGATTACTTTTTTTTTTGTAAATACATACATGTTATAAATACAAAACATCCATGACTCAGGTACAAAGTTAAATGTTAAAACATAAACATTTGCCCCTAGCGGGATTCGAACGCACAACAGTTTGGTTAACAGCTAGGGTTACTAGCCACTAGACCAAACGTGTCGTTAAATGAATGAATGAATGAATGAATGAATGAATGAATGAATGAATGAATGAATGAATGTATAATGAGTTGGTTAATGTACAATACATTACATATTTAAATAATAACCCAATTGCACCGGAAGATTTCCTGATCACTTTATAAGAGCACTAGAGTGGTTGTTTCGCGCTGTATGACGAAAAGTCAAGACAGTGTTTCTATAATACTGTTTATCATGTATATATTACTGTATAGAGAAATTACTGCTGGCAAACATGAACATCTAGATTTGGTGTAAGGGAGTGATTTCTTCCAGGATCAATTTCTCCTGATCCTTTTACTATGAAAATTTCGTATATCTCATTTAGCTTGTAGCTTTACAATTAGGCCGCAAGGAAAGAATAGGATATCAAATTCATACAGTTTAATCCAATTTCAGGAATATCAAAAATTAATCACAACCACTAAGCAGCCTAAAGACAAAGAAGAGGGAAAGAAAAGATTGAGAAGTGGATGAAGAGATGGACTACCAGCTTATTCAATATTATGTAGGTATATATGTATGTATATGCATATAGACAACATTTGCCGCACATATAAATATTTGTAATCTAATAATCGATCGTTCCAGTATTTAGTATCGAGGCATATGACCTCAGTGCCCCCAGCATCCATTAAGTTTTACTGCTGAGATCCAGCTGAGATTATTGCCAGATGAAGACATTTGGCTTTGTATCATGACACCAAAAGTAGGGTTGGTTTAGTGTAGGTGAGATTGAATGGTAGGCGAAATAAGCGCAAGATCTTTTCTAAACAGTGTCAACAACTTATATTAAGAACGGGATGATGTAAAGCTTCCACAAATGTTACCTATATATACGAGTATACGTTGTTATGTATGTAACAACGTTCTCACAACACAAGTATGTTGTTGTTATCTTGTTATATATTATACTAGTGGCCCGCTCCCGGCTTCGCACGGGTGCAATCTGTTAGATTGTCTTACACCGCCATCTGTTAGATTGTCATGGAACTCACAGATAATTTTAACAAATAATTGCTGGATTGAATAGGTATCAACAGATGGCGCTATGTTAATAAGCTTATATATAAAAATCTCGGATGTATGTTCGGGATAAACTCCGAAACTACTGAACCGATTTCGATAAAATTTCGTAACTATATGTAATTTGGTCCAACTTAAAAGATAGGATAGTTTTTATTTCGATTATATTGCAATTTTTTTTTTATTTTTATATATATATAACAAAGGTTGTAAAGTTTCACAAGTTTCTAACAGATGGCGGTGTAAGTTAGTTTATTGACACAACATTTAACATACGATATTTAGTTATTTATGTTGGGTAGCAAGTTGGACAACATAGATTGCGTTTCGAGTTCGGGCAGGACAACGTCTGCTGGGTCCGCTAGTATTGTATAATTTGCAAAAATATAATAAACAAAATGAGATATAAATCTTTTAAGTTGGACCAAATTAAGTACATATAGTTACGAAATTTTATCAAAATCCGATCAGTAGTTTGGAAGTTCATCGCGGACAAACAACGTGACACGAAATTTTTATATATATAAGGATGAGACTCACATACATTGCGGCCAAAGAGAAGAGCTTCAGCAATACGTAGCGCGTGAAAATGACAATGCATTTTTTATCACACATCTGACTTAGAATCCTAATTAAATTCGCCTCTTAAGCCACAGGTGTTCAGTACAATATTCCAACAGTTTTGCCTTATAAACAACAGCACATGAGTGCTCAACGGAAAGTAGGAGAGGTATATGATAAAATATTAAAGACCAGATCAACGATACCATTTGCTGATGTAAGAGAAGCTAACAGGTTCATTGCTAGGTCTGTTTCAGCCCGAACACATCTTAGGTATGAATCTTCAAACCTTGATTCCAATAATTATAAAATACAACTAGCAATGTAAAAGAGTAGTCGGACATGAAATTTTAATCAAAGCGCAATCATGGTGTATCCGAAGAAAACAGTTTATTTTCGAAATGACTATGCTCTTGCAAACCGGAACTAGGGCAACATGAGCGGATAGATCACTTAAACGAGTCGAGTGGCAATTAATGGCTTATCTATGGCATAATAGGAGAACTCAAAAATAAGAGTATTTAGAGTTGAAATAAAACTTAAAACGAACTAATAATGTTGAATTTTATTTTGGATGTATTATTGTAAACTTGGAAATAATGGTACAGTAGTAACAGACATGTCTTAATAAACCCGGTGTAAGCAATATTAAGCAAGGATGCTATATAATTTTTTGTTCGAAAAAGGAAAACGACAGAATTATTAAAGAAAAATTGTCATTCCTCTGTAAGTTGATGATATCGGATAGGACATCAACTACTGCATCACCGAACACATTTTCGCATAAAATTTGGAAAATACAAAATTCTAGGGAACGACAGGCTACTTTTTAACTTAACTTGCTGAAAACGATATCCAGGGAAAAACGAAGGTTTTCATTTAATTATACCGTTTTTATTTTGTTTTCGTATGAAATTCACCTAACTTTTATCAAAAAACTCTTGACCTTTAAACTTAATGTAATCATTTTTTTTAAATACTGAAGATATCTATGATATACTATTACTATAAAGAGATAAGATTTGTATGTTTGTATTGAATAAACTAAAAAACTACTAGACTGATTTTGAAAATTCTTTGACCTATAGAAAGCTATACTATCAGCGAGTAACAATATATATTTTATAAAATTACACGGGCTATTTTAGTGTTTTATAATTTGATAGGCCAGAAATTAATGGTAAGCACTTATAATACACTACGCTACATAATTTTCACATTGCAGTAACAGATGGAGTTGGTAGTAGCATAGTAGTAACAGGCTGTTGGCTGTAGAGTAAACTTTGACAAACTTTGACTACACCGACCGACACCGCGACTAAAACTCGAGACAGTTTCTTTTAGTTTAGGGCTTATCTTTATGCCATTACGCGCCGTTGGGGTGTCGTTATGGAATTACCTTAGAGCATAGATATTGTATCCGTGCGAAGCCGGGGCTGGGTGGTTGTACCTACTTTATAAAATTTTAATTTTTAAGAAATATTTCTCTTTTGTTTTTGACATTAGGGCACGTATTTAAATGTAATAATTTTTGTAATCAAAATATCAAGCTTAGTTTTCGGTTAATTACAATTTCACGGTTAATAACTTACAATGTAATACTCAAGATTAAACATCTCATAATATATTATTTACAAATATTAATACAAAGTTTGCCTTCTACCCTTGGCACAAAGATAAACAGGATTGGTAAACAATTAAAATGTTTATTATTTATGACTGTACTCAAACAAATATCGGATTGATTGCGAATACTGGAAGGCCACTGGAAGGCACTAAGTATGTTGTTTATTCCACGAAATTTATTTCTAAATTAACTCTTGTAAACTGTTTGCAACTTTGTTCATACCAATACCTACTTACACTTTTTAATATTTAAATTTTTGCTACTTTTATCTTACAAAGATATTGTAGATATATCATTGTCATTTGCCGCATCACAAAAAGCGCCTATGTTTTGCCTTTGTATGTTAAATTTATGGATCATTGAAGCTCTTTCCTTTTTGTACCTTGCGCAATCCATGAGCAAGTGATTGGACATCTTCTATACACCCTCAAACTTCGCAATCTTTTCTCGCACGGGGAACTCAACTTTTCTAATTAGGTAAGTTTTGGATGAAATTCGGCATACATAGTTTATTACCTGGATTAACATATAGGAATTTTTATCCTGAAAAATGTTTGGTTCTCGAAAGATCGTCTAAAAATATAAAAAAATGGGCGCCACTATCGCCTGAGTGGCGCCACCGTCGTCACAGCGATAAAAATGTCGAGCATTATAGTACTCATATGATTTTCAGGTGTTACATTTTTGATTTTTCAACGCGAACGAAGTCTCAAGCACCAGCTAGTATTGTAATATATGTATGTACATAGTTATATTCACATTGATACTGTTGTATAATAATTGCTTCTATTTTGTGCCATCTACTGAACAGAGCAAGAAACAGCTAGCGCAAAGCTGAGTAGGTGGAGCCACTGCCCGCCGGATGTGAGGTTTGAAGTATTATTTTTGATTATTTTTAATTTATTGCTCAAATTATTGCTTTATTTTTTATGAATTAGTTAAGTAATGATTTTAAAATATTTATTCTTATAAATATTTTATCATATTCATTTGCAATTAGGAGTGATTCGATTATTGCCTGCAATCATACTTATAAAAATTGACCTACATTCAAAGCCCTTGTGAAAGGATTGTGTAATACAAACGGTCATTTATTACACAACATGCCGTATCTACAAGCAAATGCAGCCTTTTGGAGTATTTTACACTGATTTTACATGATAAAATATACTCCAAAAGGATGCATGCATTGACAGCCAAAATGTGTGTCAATAGTCATACACGTCAATATAAATCCTTTTTATTTTTTTCAGGTATTCCTCAAGGGAAAAACTTTACGAAAAATATTAAAATATTTTTAAAATTCGATCGCCGGTACATTTTCTATTATTTTTCATATATGGGTCATGACACAGTTTTATATCGAAATAGGTTAATTTCACACTGCCCTTTACCGACTTATTTCAATGTCAGTCGTGAGTACAGTATTTTCATTGAGCCGAGTTATGTCGGGCGGAATATCAAAGTGTAAGTGAAGTGGCCTAGAGACCTACATATTGTTTTTAAAAGTAATTATCGCTTTTAATAGCGATTTTTATATTAGAATAGCTGTTGAGAGGACCCGAGTGGCTAAATAGTAAGCGCGAAGCACTTTTCCGTCGCCTCGTTTGGTGATTCCGTGTACAATGCACGAAGACGCTCCTAAAATGAGCGCAGCGCCGAGTTTGGCAACCACTGCGAACCCACCCAAGAACGAACTCGTCATGGAGGTCGAATACGATTTAAGCTCAACTGAACACAAACCTGAAACTGTTCAAATAGATCTTCAGGTTGCCTATGTGGACCCTTCTAATGGTAAGTACTAACTCATGGCTAGTATTCCGTGGCTATAATTAGTTCTACACGTAATTATATGTCCTGGACTGAAGAGGACTCGCCTAAAGTATACCTCTTGTTCACTTCCTTCACTTTAATCAAGTGTTAATCCAATTCTAACATACATAATCATTTATCGTTTAAAGATTTGTCTTTTCTTTCAATTAAAAAAAATCCCTATAAAATGAAATGCAATTATTAATGAAATTTAATTTCATACATGAGGACATGAGGCCTGAGGAAACAACGAAAAATTATATGAATGTAATTATTCAAAGGAGACAAGTGTTGTATAATAATACATACATCTACATAATATCGTTTGTATAGTGGAGGCTACCTGCTCTCTTACGCTCGGTTGCACGGTGTGGCAACGTCGCATTGTTTTTTCGCGCTATCCTGCAATGGAATTGGTTGTGAGTTGTGTGAAACACAATTTTAACTGAATAGTAAAGTAGCTAAGAGCTAAGACTATTCGCGGAACATGTTACGAGAAAACCTACTATTTATATTTGTATGTTATTTGTTTCTATATCGCGGTGAACGTGAGTTTAACAGGTAATGTAAGTACAGCGATTCGAGTGGTGATGTTTTGTATTCAGTGGGTGGTGCGTCGAGGCTTTTTGATTTCGTTTGGTGTCAGTAGGACACGTTTGCTCGGGTGCGGGTTGCAGTAGCGACAATATACGTACGACCACATGACACCACTTTGTCCGACTACAGCTACACTGTCCGAGCCGTGTGATGAAGTAACCGCCCTGACGTAAGAGTACAGCCACAAGCAGCCACAGTAACAGCGTAGAGCAGAGTATGTTGTGGTGGTATATACAGATTGAGCCTACTTAGACACGTTTTGATGTTTCGCAGGCCTCTGCTGTCATAACGACGCGTTGTTGCATTGCAAATGGTCTGAGTATTTTCGGAAGTAGGACGAACGATGAATATGTTTGGAATCTGACAAGTGGGTTGCGTTGCGTTGAATATATTGGATTAACCTATAACAGTGCGCTACAATATTGAGTATACATACGTCTGTTAAAAAAACTTATCAAATGTATGGATGTTTGTTATTCTTTCACGCAAAGAAGGCTCAACGGATTTGAAGGCACGTAAATAGTTTATTACCCGGATTAACATTATATATTGGATACATTTTATCCTGAAAAAATGTTAGGTTCCCGAGGGATCGTCTAAAAATAATTTAAAAAACCTGTCTGTAGAGGCACTGTCGTCACGTCGATAAAGATATCACATATTATAAGATAAAGATATTACATAGATAAGATAAGACAGACACATCGCTGGTGCCCGCGGCTTCGGCCGCGTGGAATATTGGGCCTATGTTCAGCCTGAAATTGTACTCTAACTATTGGTGAAAGAATTTTTTAATTGGATGATAGAATTTGTAT
This sequence comes from Synanthedon andrenaeformis, assembly GCA_936446665.2. NCBI lineage: Eukaryota > Metazoa > Arthropoda > Insecta > Lepidoptera > Sesiidae > Synanthedon > Synanthedon andrenaeformis. The sequence goes on along the minus strand of OW387776.2, from coordinate 12,778,482 downwards.
TAGATCTGTCTCAAGGATATCACCAGAAAATAAGATTATTTGTTTTTCAGTTCCAGTGCTGAAGTGACTAAATTAGGTAGTCATAATGCAAGTTCGTAACCCTTTAACCACCTTGATGGACCACATTGGGAATTATGAAAACCAAAATATCTCAAAAATGTTTACTAAGGCGTCATACATCTCACTTGATGACAGTCTAATAACAGGTTATGAAGATCGTAAATTATATTTAACAATTAAATATTTTTCAGTAGGTAGTTACAAGGGCAGTTCAAATTAGGTTTTTAAGGTTTTAATTTTAAAGTTTTATCAAAGTAGGTTGAAAACAAATGTTGGTTATGGAGATTGTAAATAATGTGTTCGAATGTCAGATGAGATGTAGACCGATATTAGACAGACAGCTTAATATTGTTTAATAAGTAGGTAATGGCCATTATTAAAATCATAATTAATTATCAATGACATTAGTTAATAAATCTTTGTTAGTAGTAACCCTTCATTCATCTGTCTTGATTACCTACATAGCAAGTTATGAACGTTACAAATTAATTACCAATCTATGATTTTCTATCTATACTAATTACTAAATGTTTGTAATACCTTATATGAGAGGTAACATTCGAAATTACTCATTCAATGTTAAAAAATATTTCACCCATAGAATATGATTTCGGGATGACAAAGGCTAAATATTTCACGCGGACGAAGCTGTGGGCATTATCCGATAAGCATGTGTCAATGTGTAGGCATATTGCTTTACATAATTATTTTGTCAGGTGTTAACTATATATTTTTCAACGCGGATGAAGTTGCGCGCATCAGCTAGTGAAATAATAGGGGTTAAAGTATGAAATTGCCGTTTTATTGTAATAGGTACTTCGAATTGACATAGAACCTTCATGGTTTGAGATTTTTGAGTGAAACTTTTTTCATACGGTACCTATGTAGTTCTTCTTTTAAAAAATGTGCAACATTCGATTATCAACTTTCAGTTGTTTTTTTTATTCAGCTTAGACAATAAAGATGGATACTTCGAAAATTCGTGTGATTTTTGAATACGAGTTCCGACGCGGAACTAACGCGGCAGACACAGCTCGCAATATTAATGTTGCGTTTGGAGAGGGGACTGCTAATAAACGCACTGTGCGATTTTGGTTTAAACGCTTTCGTGATGGAAACTTCGATTTGAAGAACGAACCACGTGGAAGACCGCCCACACAGGTGAATAACAATGATTTGAAAGAGATGGTGGAAGCCGATCCGAGCCAAACTACCCAGGAATTAGCGGCATGGTTTAACGTTACCTTACCAACAATATTGACTCATTTGCGTCAAATCAATAAAATAAAAAAATATGAAAAATGGGTGCCTCATGATTTGACTGATCTGCAGACTCTACAGCAGGGATTCCCAAAGTGGTCGATATCGACCCCTTGGGGTCGATATCGGTTTCCTAGGGGTCGACATAAACGAAAAGTGATTTTGGGGGTCGACGAGGTCTAAAAATCGACCCCTATTATATTAACACAAGTTCTTATTTAAAACTTTCAAGATAGGTAAGTAGGTAGTTACTGTATTGTTTATGTTGTGTTACGTGTACTAAGAATAATTAATATTTTTGTAGGAAATAATGTTCCAGGAATGTAAAGTTTCAAGTTCGTACAAGATGAAAAACTCGGCAAGTCTATGTGGACAAGTTTGTGCAAGATTGAGTTGGAGCGTACGTCTTTCAGCGGCGTTTTGACTTGCTCTCTATTTGACGATAAAGTGCTTATCACACTATTCAATTTGAACGATTCCTATTTAGGAATCTAAGTAGTGAGCTCGTGATCACACTACGCTAAATTGATTTCTAAATCGAAGATATAGAGTTGAAAATGGATAAACTCTTAATTGAATCCAATCTGTTCTAACTGCGATCACACCTTCCGATTTCCTAAATTGGAATCGTTCAAATTGAATAGTGTGATAGCGGCTTTACGCGAATTAAGACGAACGAATTCATGATCAAGTCCAAACATGTTCCTGATATTTTACTATTTAACGAGCTTGCATTTAGGTTGAAAGTTCATTTGCGTTTTGAAATTCGTTGGAGCTTGAACGATAAAAACTCATATAGCTAAGTACTCATTTATTTCAAGAGATTACAAACTTATTACAAAGCTAAATTAAGTGAAGTAAAGTGACTGAAAAAGTGTTAAACACAACATACAACATATTTTAAATAGGTATGTATAATTGTATTTGTAAAAATTACTAACACTTAAGTCTTTGGTTTTCGTTCTTATTCTACCTAATTACCTAATACGAAGTTTCTATACCTAATTACCTACTGTAGTTACTTCCCAATATAGGTATCAAAGTTTATCAAAGAGTAAGTCAGTAATACTTAACAAGAATCCATTAACTGAGTGTGATAAAAATAAGATAGTGTGCAAATTTAACAGTTTATTATTGTTTTTTATTTAGGTTCCTTATTTTTTTGTTTGCAGAATTACTGAAAGTTTTATGATGGCGGACACGAAAAAAAAATGCAGACAATACAGTTTGGACTACTTGAAGTTCGGATTTATTGCATCTCCATCAAATCAACACTTCCCGATGTGTCTCATATGTGAAAAAGTATTTAGTAACGATGCCATGAAGCCTTCAAAAATGGATGACCACTTATCAAGAGTACATGCTAACAAAAAAAGTAAGCCCTTGTCATATTTTCAAGCACTGAAAGAAAAACTAGACAAAAGGCCATCCATAGGATCGATGTTTGCGTCATCATCTATTCGAGACAATGATGGTTTACGAGCGTCCTATAATATATCTTTACTAATAGCGAAGTCGGGGAAACCCCATACAATTGGAGAGCAGCTTATCTTACCAGCCATTGCGGAGGTCCTTAACAATGTATTGCACAAACCCGCACATGATATTTTAAAGAGAATACCTTTGAGCAACAACACCGTTCAGAGACGCATAGATGAGATGGGACGCGATGTGGAAAACATTTTATGCAAGTTCTTACAGACCCGCAGATTCTCTCTCCAGTTGGACGAGTCTACATTACCCGGCAATGAAGCTCTATTGTTAGGATATGTTCGATTTATCAAAGATGAAAATATGTGCCAAGAACTGATTTTTGCTGCATATTTAGAGACTGATACTAGAGGAGAATCGATTTTTCAGGCCGTGGAACATTTTTTTACTGATAAAGCTATTCCATGGAAGAATATTGTTTCTGTTGCGACTGATGGTGCACCGTCTATGGTTGGTCGTCATCGTGGCTTTATAGCTCACTTAAAGCGACAACTGCCTGATGTACTGGTTATTCACTGTGTGATTCACAGGCAGCATTTAGCAGCAAAAAAGCTGAGTCCTAGATTGCATAAGTCTTTACAATATGTAATAAATGCTATCAACAAGATTCGAAGCAATTCTTTGAACTCTCGGTTATTTGCTCAACTATGTGACGAAAACGACGAAGTCTTTACTCGGTTACTTCTGCACACTGAAGTTCGCTGGCTATCAAGAGGCTCTTGCTTAGAAAGATTTTCAGCCCTTTTTGAATCTGTGTTGGAGTTTTTACAAGAAAAAGATCCGAATTTGAAAGAAAATCTGAACAATTGTAAAACAGATATTTATTACTTGACTGATATCTTTGGAATGTTCAACAAAGTTAATTTGCAACTACAGGGTGATGATCTTAACTTGATTAAAACAAAATCAATAATATCGGCCTTCGTGGGTAAACTAGTTCTTTATAAACAAAATTTAGGCAGAAAAGAATATTCGCAGTTTCCGCATTTGTCAAAATTACCAAAAATGCTTCAAGATGATGACATTTTATTATATGTTACTCACTTGGACGCATTACACAAGGATTTTACGGAGAGGTTTGATGATCTTTTAAATTTACAAATTCCTCAATGGATAATAAATCCGTATAACACCACAGCCATAGAAGAAGCCAATGTGATAATGCAAGAAGAGTTGATTACCATCAGCACAGACGAAGAGCTTAAGCAAAAGTTCAACCAAGGCTATCAGAAGTTCTGGTTGCAACGCAAAATTGAAACACAGTATCCTACATTGTGGAACGTTGCTGAAAAATACCTTATCGCTTTTCCATCATCATATCTAGTTGAAAAAAGCTTCAGTGTGGTAACAAACATTTTGACAAAACAAAGAAACCGTTTGAAAATCAACGAACGTGGAGATTTAAGGCTGCAACTCACTAATATTGAACCGGATGTAGCTAGATTGGTAGATAGTCACCAGGTTCATCCATCGCACTGAATGTTTTATTTTCTCTTTGCGAATTAATAGTTTTTAAAATATAATTTCCTACCAACTTAAGATGCTTTATGTATTAATTTGTAATAATTATAAATTAAACTTGATATTTACTGAATTGGATTGTCTTTTTATTTTGTTAAATTTTGACGAGAAAATGAAATCAACTTCACTCACTTAACCAAGTGCAAAGTTTTCTAATTGGCACCTTAGTACCTAGGTATTTTGTACCAATAGGAAAAAACTAAAGATAGACTAAGATAGATAGCTGCTTTAAGTTAGCGGACCATTATGAATAAGGGGGTTGGTCTTAAAAGTAGGTAATTTGACCATGGGGGTCTGAGGTAACAGTTCATTGTTGAAAAGGGGTCACTTGTCCAAAATAGTTTGGGGAACCCTGCTCTACAGGAACTGCAATTAGAAACCATTCGTCACCCTCCGTATTCGCCAGACCTTGCTCCAACGGACTACCATTTTTTTCGTGATTTGGACAATTTTCTGCGTGATAAAAAGTTTTCTTCTCAGGAGGCAGTGCAAAATGCTTTCACACAGTTTGTCGAATCTAGATCACCAGAGTTCTATCGCAAAGGCATAAATGAGCTTCCTATTAGATGGCAGCAATGTATAGATAATAATGGTAATTATTTTGATTAAATAAATATGTTAAATTAAAAAAAAAACGAATTTTTATTTTTCAGTACAAATCGGAAATTTCATACTTTAACCCCTATACATTATTATTAAGCCGCATCAAAATCCGTTGAGTGGTTTATTAGAAGGTACGAAGAAACAGATAGCGGTGGACAGGACAGCCTTTAAAGATGTTAGTTGACTACTTAATTTTATTTTTGAAAATAAAAAGTTACTGATTATCTAGTACTAAACTAGTACCAAACTAGTACAATATACCATCCGTTAACTTTATAACTAATACTCTCAAATTTAAAAAAAAAATCAACAATAATATGCAGTTGACCGTTTCTTTTAAGGCCACACTAGAAATAGATACTAGAAATAGTTAAGTACGCTTTATAGTATACATTCTAAATTGTTTCCTGCTTCCGATAATAAGTCATTTTGAAAACATACGTATGTGGTATTGAATTAAATTATACCTTACATCAACAAACTAATGACTATTAATGACAAGCGGTCAACAATAATGTTTAGTAGTGGCAGGCTACATTTCGTTATGTATTTTTAGCTGTAACCACCTGAAATATCAGCAAGTGTGTAGTAAAGGATGGCACAGTCCATTGTTTCTTATCGTCGGTGTTAAGGCACCGCTAACCGTGAGGTCACCGACATACCTTCACTTCGAGGTCAGATACTCCGAGGTTCCGACAGGAAGCGTAGCTCTCCCCGCGCTGGACAGCCGTCCCCACGACCCCGCCCATCTACGGCCGGATAATTCCAATAATAAAATATTATTGCACACCGATGGAGAGATTAACAAAGAAAAACTCGTTGAAAAGAACATTTTTAATTACATTTTAAAAGAAGATAATTTCATACTGTGCAGTAGAACTAAGTAGTTGGATTTTTTTGTCCAAACAGTTCTATCGTAAAACTAATAATAGAACTGTTTGGACTAACCCTTTAAATCATTAATACAGAGCTTAAGTTAATTACGAGTAATATGCCTAAATTTTTTATTACTGTGACGAGAATAATTTTTTGAGCAGTATTTTCCTTTTTATTATCATACGAAAATAGAATAACTATTGCCAGTTTCAAATACTCTTTTATGCACTGTATTTTGATGGAACTATGTAGTCAAACTAGGCGACAAAAAGTCTAATCTGTCTCGCCTCGACGCAACAGTGTCGCCATAACGTCGTCAACGCCCTTACATCCTACTCGGTGTTATGTCCAATAGACTGTGGGCGATTGTAGTAGTAGGGGAGCCCAAGAGGGGATTTTGGGATTTACTCGAGCGCGTCAGATTAAGGTATGGTAGATTAATTAAATGCTGAAAAGTGTGCATTTTAATAACCTGACGTTTTAAGCGTGACATAAGGGTGTATGAGGGTCACAAAGTTGCAAAAAAGTTACCTTGACATTCTCGAGCGCGGTCAATTTTTTATTTTATTTTAAAGGAAATAATGTAAGGAAAATAAGAAACCTTAATCTGACGATTTGCGTAAGCCGAAGTAACAAAAATCGTCAATAAAGTTTAGCTCATACAGCTGCAGGAAAACATGTATTTCCTACTACGCTTTCTCTCTCTCCCTTTCACTATTTCTCTATTTTTCATCTTGCACCATATCCACATGCCAGCCATGACGCCACACTGCCATTACAGCTGATAACAGTACTAGTGGTATTATATGTACAGCGTTCTGGCAGGTTTGTTGTATTTTAAGTTCGACGAATTACCTAAATTGTGTAAATTTAATATCTGCTACTACGACTTACGGTATTTTCAAATGTGTGTGTTTTTTTTATGAATAAAATAACCTCAAAAAATTGTAAAATTAACGCCATAAACAATGAAAAAATGCTTTATTATTTGTGTTTATTTGTATTCTATTTTCCGAGCATTTTTTTTTATCACAATCAGTGATTAAAAAGACAGGAAAAAGAAATATATATTTTTTAAATCGTCAAATTAAAAAAATCCTCCATATAAACGTCAGATTAAGAATCAGTACAATCAGAAATTTAAACTGAACCGTCTGTATGAAAATTTGACGAGCTCGAGTATGTATGTCAACATGGCGTTTTTTTTTGCACTTTCAAAAAGCTGCCACGAGCTCGCGTCACATCCAAATCGTCGGTCTTTTGAATAAGAACTAAGTTTGGGTTCACTTAACATCCCATCTGAATATCTGACGCTCGAGTAAATACATTTTTTTCCATTTTTAACGAGTACGGGAGATCCCACCATCCAAATCGGCAGGTTAACATATATCCGTCATCAAGGAAATGTGGGGCATAGACATTAGCAATATCTGATACGCTCGAGTATGTCCATGTGACAGATTTTTTTTACATTTTTGAAAGCCTGTAGACGCTCACCCCACCGTTGAAATGAAATTCTTCATATAACCTTTTTTTCTTCTTACCATCCATACTTCAATATCCAATAGGTCCCCACGACGACGCTCGAGTAACCACATTTAGCATCGTGGGCTCCGCTACCATAGCCAGCCTGCCGCCCTTAAACATAAAGCGAAACTACTCATGCTATTATTTACGGTAATTTGAATTCTTAGATCATCCGACGGTTTGCCTCAAAGAAAGAACGGATCCTCTAGATTTTTATCAAAATAAAAATTTAATTTTTAATTTAAATAAATTAAAATTTAATTTTTAGAATTAGAAAATATAACTCATCTTTGTGTTTGTCTACGACATATATAAATAAATCGAGGCCAAAAAGGTTGCATTTCGTGTATTTTCATTATAATTGTAATCTTGAATCTGGAGCAAGGTCGGTTTGTTCGAGTATCGTTAAAATAGAACAAACAGCTTGAAACACGCACACCTACTGTTTGTAAAACATTATTGTTATTGCTTCGCTGCCCAATTGCCTATTTGTACCTTTTGAATTGTTTAATCACAGTCACAAAAATACGCTTTTTGTTTATATTTAACTTGTTGATATTTTATGCAAGAATTGCTGCAGTAAAAGAAGTACATTTTGGTAAAATAATAGAAATGATTTTTATTTAATTCTAAATTCTAAAGCCTTGTAAAATGGAGCAAATGACGCCATCATTACGAACACAGTTATATTAGTGATTGCATTACAATCCCATTCGGTTCTATTGTAAGCGAATGACGTTCAATATAGCCGTTGCCATTTTGATTTGAAATTAAAACATTTCACTTTGAAAAAATACTTTGCTAAAATGAAATATGAATATGAAATGAAAAATAAATATGAAAAATAATCGAGGGATACCAGTAATAGAGTACAGTACAATTTTTTTTTACTTTCTTTTGCGACAATTACTGGCAGAAATACCTTTATTGATTCATAGGGATTTTTCTATGTATATTTATAATCGATAGTAGGTATGTGTCGAAAGTATATAATAGTAAGCTGATAATGTATCAACATCGTTTCTTTCTTCATTTACGTATAAGTAAATTACATACTTTCTTGTGCTCAATTTAATAAAAAAGATATTATTAGAGAAGTGAATTTATTTCCCATCTAAACACCATGTACACGTTTAGATGTATATATTTTTAATTATAACGCATTTTATTTTAATAAAATTATACGTTTCTCTATTGATTTTTCATTTTATTCTCCTCTAAAATTTTTATCTTTATTTTCCTTACTTACTTCATTCGTTCTAATTCGTTTACCTCCGGAGGTTGCCGTGAGGTTAGTACCTCACTACCAGTGCCAGAGAAAAATTGTCTAAATTCACTCTAACTATCGAGTTAAGTTAAAGCGCTTACACCAGCTTACTCGATCAGCGTAAAAATAGAAAACACCTTCGGTAATTCGCGATCACAATAGCTAATATTACCGTAAAAATTATAGACTAAAAAATATAAATTCGAACAATTACTTGATTCTAAACCTGTCTATAGACAGTTTATCACTATTTTTAATCCACACATGACATTGAAAATTACTCAAGTCCAGCCTGGAATAAACCTGCATCTTTGCGGCAGCCACACAAAACCTACTGGGCTATTGCTGCTCTAAGACTCAATAAAATAACTTAAAATGAAGCTAATAACACTGCTGTGTATAAAAAAACAGTGAAAAGATTTAATTTATTCATTTTTTTTATATAGTTTAAACATCAATAGCGACCCGCCTCCGGCTTCGCACGGAATGCTATTTCTTTCTAAAAATTATATACAGAAAACATTCCTCATTCATAGCTCTTTTCATTAGTGAAAACATTATCATAAACCGTGGGTGGTTTAGAAAAAAAAAAGGAGAGACAGAAAGAGGCGGACAGCAATTTTATTTGATGATATTGTACCTATTATATCAACATTAAATATAACATAAATAAAATATTGATAACCTGTAAAGATTTCGTAACTCGCTTTATTATATTGTTAGAAATGTTCTTCCCACTACTTAATATATTGAAGAAAAAGTATGCTTTATTATTTTATTATATTATAGGAATATATAAGAGAATATGGCGGTTAACGTGACATAAATGTTAACTGAACCATGCAACCAATTTATTCCACTACTTTGCCTTGTAAACGTGATGGCTGTCCCTGCCAGAATAAAAAAATCTTCAGAATTATCAAACACATTGTATACTACGAGTACAGAACTAGTGGGTTTGCTAAAGACAAAAGGTGGTTCACGAGTACTTTAAATAAGAAATGATTGAAGTAGTGTGTGTAACTTAGAACTGACAATGACTGTAACCTATGAGACACTATTTCTTATTAGCTGGTGGGTTGAAAAATTAAAAATATAACATCTATGACAATATTGGACATCTTTATCGTGGTTACGACAGTGGCGCCCATTTTTTTATTTTTTTTATACGATCACTCGGGAACGCAACATTTTTCTAAGATAAAGAGTATCTTATATGTTAATCCAGCGAAAGAGTTACAAACATTCACCCTTAAAAACTTTGTTCACTGTGTAGGTACACTGTTCACTTGATGATAGTTGGGTAACGTCACCAATAAATAATAAATTGTGGAACAATCAAATGAATATAAGGGTTACGAGTATACTGCCGACCTCAACAAGATAAGGATAAGAAGAGATTTGTATTCGCTAACATTCACGCGCTCACTGAAACATAACAGCAGATTGTCCACTGCAGAATTTAACGATAGTGTCCTATAAAGGGATAGTCATTTCGAGTTTAAGTCGAGCTCCCCCTTACCAGAATAATTATTAAATTAAAACTCAAGACTTAAGAACAGAGGCGGAAAATGAGATAACACATGAGCTAGTGATATAGTGACAATTATATCCATAAAAAAGTATAGTAATAACACGAGTATAGCAATTTAGCTTTTGTGGAATCACTAATCAGCTGTGGTTATGCAGCTGGGAAGCAAAATGTTTCCCAATAAATAAAGTTTAGACATTAAAATAGATAGTACGAAATATTCTAACACCGCAATATTTTGCCTAGAAAATTCGCGAAGGGCCATCTTTCTCCAAGATTGGCTACCATTATGAACTTTCGAAGCCACTTTACGAAACAGGAAGCTTGTACTCGGACCCATCCACTCTCTTATATTCTTCAAATAAGATCTCCTCCGAACTCCAATACTTTATTTAATTTACTCAACTTTTCTCATGTCTAGTATTTCGACCTCTATCTAACTTTCCATTGCCACTACAAACATTATAAGGCGTCCGTCTGTGTGGGTGTGTTCGTTTCGAACGTTTGTACGTATTTTCCTTACCTACTGCTTAGCTATATATTTACTGTGGTAAATTATGAGTACCTACTACAAACATGTATAACATTATTTTATGTAGATATCATCAATAGTTGTCGCAACTATGGATCAATTATCAATAATTTTCGTAAGCATCATAAGGTATCCGCTGGCATAGCTTTTTTATTAGCGAGGTGTGTAGCTTTCTATAGGTACTAAAAATCACAATATACAATGTTAGGTATTAATAGTAATATTCTCTACTGTTGAGTCATTATATACTCGTAGTATAATTAGAATAAATCAGCACACTGAAATGGTAACAAGCTATCTAAAAAAAGCAGCATAAAATATAGGCTCATAAGTGCAAATCATAGCGTTTACAAAAGTATAGATACGCTTTTATACAATGAAGATTCTAGAAGTTATCGTAACTGTTGTAATATGAGGGAAGATGATATAGGTAAGTATTTAATGAAAAGAAAAAATAATACGTGTTGCTACGAACATGTTATTTATTGAAGTCCATAGTTACAGCATACAGATTCTATTTTATTATTTCTTAATATTTTAAAGTAGGTACAAAGAAACACAAAAGAGTATGTATATATTTAAAGGTTAACTATACAATTAGTGCTATTTACAACAGTAACAAAGTCTATGCGCTTGCGAAATAGGTTTCAGTAGAAACAGGGCATTTCAGTTTATGCACGTAAATATATGAACTCTCTTGACAAGATTGACGAACTGAAATTCATTGAATTTCAAAAGCGTGTGTATGCAATCGGAATGAATTATGCATTTAGTACAACTCGATTCCGTAAAAGTTGTAAAAATAATTCCGTCACGTTAAACGGACATGTGTAATTGTGCATTCTATCTTCATTGTACCTACCTATTTTATTTTACTTAGATTTTTTCTTACGTTTGTATAATTTGTATAAACTATTAAAACATATATGTTTTCTTGCTAGTACATGTAATAATAATGTGGCATTACTATACTTGTAAACACACCTTTTTTGACGTCAGCGTTGGTCTGAAATATGGCTGCGTTGGCAGGAGGAGAAGTGCCTCGGAGGCCGGATGAAGTCGTTGCTTGGATGTTAGCGACGACTGATAACTGGACTTCGATGGCGGGGCTTGTGAGGGAGGTCCTATTAAAAAGGAAGGAAGAGGAACACACAGAGGTGTAGCTGCGGACAGCAGCTAGGAGGGCCTAGTACCGCGAAGTAATACTAACGCGGTCCCGGTACTAGAGATAGGAGGTTTTCAGTGAGTAAAAATCTCACACTATTCGTCACTTTACTGATGTCTTTTAGAAGATTTTCCTCCTCTCAATAAAAAAAAAACTATACTTGTAAAGACATTACTTTTTGGATGACCAAATAGGATTATATTATATTCACGTTTAAAGAGTTTTATAAGCATCTGAAGCCATCATCATCCATAATAATGACAAGAAATGAGGTTGAAATCTTTGGCGGACGTGACGAAATATAAGCGGCACGAGAGACAGATCTTTAAAGCAATACCTACGTCTCGAAATACTTCATTACAACACTGCGCATTACAGAGGCGATGCAGAGGGATTAGGGCTCCCAAGTGCTCTTTAGAGTAGAGACGACTGCCTTTTTTTTTTCAAATTGGGAATAGTAATTTTTTCCTTATTTTCTTTTTGAAATTTGGCATAGGTACACGTTGTCACAGAAATTTTCTCGAAATATCATCCTAAAATAAAACAAATATTTCAACAATTGACAAAAAAAGTTTGAATTAATATTTTAACGCCTAAGTAAAGGGGATGCGGATGAACATTGTTTTAATCTTGAAAAAAAAAGCTTTTTGTATAATGTAAAAGGTTTTTTTCATTTCATTATAATTGTTTGGGCTACACGAGTCATTACGAGCATTTTCGAATAAAATAATCATGAAGTTTTCATAACATACTTGGATTTACATTTAATGATACAAAAACGAATTCAATATATATATTGAATTCGTTTTTGTATTTTTGATTATTAAAATACCATTAAATAATTTCAATAACATGCCTAAACAATGTCATATCTAATGTTGATACAGTTAATATTAGGGGTTAAAGTATGAAATTGCCGATTTGTACTGAAAAATAAAAATTCGTTTTTTTTTTAATTTAACATATTTATTTAATCAAAATAATTACCATTATTATCTATACATTGCTGCCATCTAATAGGAAGCTCATTTATACCTTTGCGATAGAACTCTGGTGATCTAGATTCGAGAAACTGTGTGAAAGCATTTTGCACTGCCTCCTGAGAAGAAAACTTTTTATCACGCAGAAAATTGTCCAAATCACGAAAAAAATGGTAGTCCGTTGGAGCAAGGTCTGGCGAATACGGAGGGTGACGAATGGTTTCTAATTGCAGTTCCTGTAGAGTCTGCAGATCAGTCAAATCATGAGGCACCCATTTTTCATATTTTTTTATTTTATTGATTTGACGCAAATGAGTCAATATTGTTGGTAAGGTAACGTTAAACCATGCCGCTAATTCCTGGGTAGTTTGGCTCGGATCGGCTTCCACCATCTCTTTCAAATCATTGTTATTCACCTGTGTGGGCGGTCTTCCACGTGGTTCGTTCTTCAAATCGAAGTTTCCATCACGAAAGCGTTTAAACCAAAATCGCACAGTGCGTTCATTAGCAGTCCCCTCTCCAAACGCAACATTAATATTGCGAGCTGTTTCTGCCGCGTTAGTTCCGCGTCGGAACTCGTATTCAAAAATCACACGAATTTTCGAAGTATCCATCTTTATTGTCTAAGCTGGATAAAAAAAACAACTGAAAGTTGATAATCGAATGTTGCACATTTTTTAAAAGAAGAACTACATAGGTACCGTATGAAAAAAGTTTCACTCAAAAATCTCAAACCATGAAGGTTCTATGTCAATTCGAAGTACCTACATATTACAATAAAACGGCAATTTCATACTTTAACCCCTATTATAAAGTAACATACGCATTGTATAAAATACACATTATTTATATTATATTTATAACATATAACAAATAAAATATTTTGTTTACATATGTGAAAATAAAGTCTTTTTATGTAGTCTACATTAATCAATTGTTTTCATAATATTCATAACCGTATGCATAAAATAAAGATCATATCACACCGTAACGCCCTGGTCACACGTACCGAGTAGAGTAGCGAGAGAGTGCTCTCAGCTGATTGCTCAGTTGGTATGTAATTCTGTATGTACCCTCTGACGAGTGCTCGGCCGTCAGACAAGACAAGAAAAGCAAGACAGTCACTCGGACCTCATTTTGTTTACAGCAGGCCTAGCGCACCCTTCAGCATACTTCGCAATGTTTCGCTTATTCACTCAGCAGGTAAAAACACACGCGCCACTCATCATAAGCCCGCTATCCAGTTTCGCGCACAACGGTTTTCGAAACTCGATTTTCGTTACTGAACTGACTCGCCAGGTCTTGTCATGAAAGCAAAATAAGTGTAAACACAGTGTGTGTTACGCTACTCGCACATTGATACTTGGCCGAGAGAGTAGGCAGTAACGCCCTACTCTCTTGGCCGAGTACCAATTTGCTAAGTATCTCACCACTCTATCGGTAGGTGTGATCAGTAGCACTACCATGAGTTGCTATCGAAATTTGACGTTAGTTTACTTCTGTCGATAACGAATAAACTAGCCTCGAATTGTTTACAATATAAGTCGCACCATGAGTTTCGCTAATGTTTACTTTACTCGCTAACGCTAAATCGATTGTGTCTAACTTCATGCTTAATAAAGCTATCTCTTTTTAAATGTACTTGAACGAAAGAGAAGGATATATGATTCCCTACGTTCATACCATGGAGAATAAACGTAAGGAGGCCCAACTCTATGCTTGAGAAAGTGTCCGTCGAATACGCTCAATTAGGCGGCGCTGTAATAGAATTTGGATGTTACACACTAGTAGCATTTTATTTACGGTTATTTCATGAACTACGCAACCAACCAATCATAAAACACCAAAAAATAATTAAGTAGGCATTTCAATGATAATAACAACAATATAGAGTATATAAAAATATATTCACGACTTTTCACCCTTCAATTTGCTAGTGAAACATTTAACTACTAACGTTACGGTATTTCTCGAGACCATCAAATTTGTAACTCATGGTACCGATTTTGTATAGAAAGGTCAAGTTGACGTTAGTCGCTAGTGACTACATTCGATAGGTTTTTTACTTATGCAACTCATGGTACCGATTTTAGTTCTTTGAGTGACCGCTAGAGGCGCTGTACAATTTTCCATACAAATATTTTACGTTCTCGCTCATCTCTCGCTAGCGAGTTCAGTCGTCATAAACTCATGGTAGTGCTACAGGGCTTAATGCGCTCGAACCGGCGCGGCGCAGGACACGAAACAACTGACCTCTTCAAATTTTCTCGCGTCGCGTCGCGTTTTGGTGTGAACTGAGCCTAAGTGAATTGAAATAACATCTGTATGGAACAGAAAAAGCTTCAACAAAAAGTTTAAATAGTTATTTGTTCAACAAGTGAGCAAAGTTGTTTTTTGCTGCTAATCACGAACAAGCGAAGTAGTCTAGAATTCTAATAGACTGCTGAGCGAGGTGAGTGATTTAAAGGCACGAGACATTAAAAAAATTTCTCTCATGTGAAACATAGGTACAACTTTTCACCTCTACTTTTCATCTTTGATGTATGAAATTTTTTAACATGTTTGGCAAATATTACTCGCTTTTCTTTATTATTATACAAAATATATAGAAGTATGTACACGTGGCATAATATATGTACTTATAAACATAGAGTTTAGAAAAAACATGTTACTGTCATCGATATTGTCTATGACCCACTGACCTACTTGCGTTTCAAAGTAACAAGCATTTTCCTATATAAACTCGTATATTTTTATTACTTAACACAATTTTATTTCATTGTAATAGGTTTAACATGGATTGGAGAGACGTGGTCGGTCGCTATCGGTGGCACAGCATATTAATTAGATTCTAGCTAATTTTCATAAAATACTTCAGAATTTTAGCTAAAATTCTGCAGAAATTGTAATCACATTTTATTGCGAAGTAGCGACACGCTCCGGGCTTCGTATTAATGCAATTTTTCTGCAAATCCTTTACCTTCACAGTACCTATATGCAGCACACTTGCTTTCCTCCTGGTTTTAGTTTTCATTTTGTCTTTCACATTTTATTTTTTAGATAGATAATAAATTTAAAATTAAAATTAGCTAGCTAGCTAGGTAACCTATAGCTAATTTTATATCTAACCACATTGAGATGACAAAATTAAAGCTTCAGTTATTACCACAAGCAAGAGCTAACCTCTTGCAGTTTTAAAGTAGGTCCAATGGATAAAGGATTTCTTAAATATACCTCTTTATGAGTACCATTGTATTGTAGTCGGGAACTAGTTAGTGATAATTTATTAATCGTTTTGACCAAGGTCGACGTCAAAGTCAAACGTAGCCAGTTCGATTTTAGTGATCATAAAAAATACTAAGCAAAATTTTTATTTATAAACGAAAATATAACCAGGTTCTTAGTCCTTGGTATCGAGATAACAACTATACTAAAGTTTTTGGATTTAAAATAACATATATTCGTAGAACCAATACAGATTCACGTATAGAATTTGACATTGCCGAAAAATGTTATTTATTTCTTTTAAGTCTTATGCATTTTTGGTGGAACTCATCAGTGCGTGTAGCTAAAATACATCCTGTCTCAAACCGATAGTGAGCGAAAGGGAAAGACCGAGATCTCGCAGTGTGCGTATTTATTGTAGTAGGGTTAAAATAATAACTGGGATAGGAATTGATTTTCCTGATTAGGAAGTAAAATAAAAGAAAAATACTTTTCATATTTATTTATGCGCTATTAATGCAGCAAAGTCCGTGATGTCCCAAGCGGTCCACATCCCTACCACAGGGACAACTGTGGGGATACATACCTTTGTACCTAGACGGAGCTAGATCGCGAGACGGAGAGTGTTATTGTCCAGAAAAGTGCCTAAGTTAGATGAAGGCACGCCGTGGAGCCAGAACCCCGATTATCTTCTTTTTAGCGCCCTCAATCTAGCAAGATCGGGCCCCGAAGAGCTCTCCAGTAAACTATCATAAATAGTTTGACATTGTATGTCATCCCAGCTCATCTGTCTTTCCGGGTTTTGTTTTACATGTAGAGAATTTGGTTTTACATAAAAATTAATATTTATATAAGGAACTATTTTTGCTAAAATTAAAATTAACACCTACAACTCCTACAAGTTTGATTCAAAAATTTCTTTCACACACCGAACAGATATTACATATATTCTAGAAACTTCCCCTAAGGAACCCAAGTTTTGATTTAGTTGTAAATTTTCCTGGACATAAGCTCTATTGAGCGATTTGGTTGATACGATTCAAACACTAGATGTTATAAATAGAGGTATCATTTAGTTTCTAAATGTGTTTATCTAATTCTAATTAAATTAATGTAATGTCAATAAAGTCATGCACAATATGACAAACAAAGCAATATAAATTGTCACTTTGAACTCTCAAAGGAAAACAGACCTTATTCTGCAACATACAGAGAATGTTCAATCTTGGGTGATAAAAATAAAGCACAATCGTGGTCGACTTTACAAACAAACACACTACTGACTCGCTCCCCGGGGTGTTTGTGTGGGCAGAACAGTCGAGTGAGATGCACAATTCATACCAAAAATGAGCACAGAAAAAATCATATACAGACACTTAACAAAACAAAACTACTGCATGTATCTATTTCGTGTAAAGTTATTTGAACCTTTGAATAACTAATCAATGCTTGTGGCTTAAGTATTTTGGAGTTTTGTACACTAGAGTGACCTATTCACCCTCAAAGTTGCATTAAAATTTGTGTTAAAATATGGATTTTTCAAGGATCATATCTTTTAAATTTAACGACAAGATAAATCGATATCATGCTAACTTTTGTAAATTAAACATAAAACAGCCGAGTAATAATTATTATACTTGCATATACATATAATGGACAGAATGGACGGGGCGGTCTTTGGCCGATACATTAATCTGTAATCGTTTTAGTCACTGAGGTTTATAATTATTATCTTTACTTGAAAATATAAATAGTTAAGTTTTATTTCAGTTTAAATTATGTTAACTTTTTATGTAATTTACTCCGTATGGACTAATATTTCTGAAAATAAATAAATTTATACCTCTATAACTTGCCTTCCCTTCCAAATGCCAAAATGAGGGAGAGACAGTGTTACCCCCGACAGAAGTACAGTCAGTCGGGGTTTAGAGCGACAAGGACAGAAACCGACGCACGATCCTGGCTGTTTCGAGCAGCACCGCTCTCTGCATTTGGGCTGGGAGGGAACCACGGAATCCCAACCGCTTCAGGTTGTCACTGAGGCTGGTCGGGACCAAATCATTGACGGACAGAACCACTGATTTCAGCGGAGGCCACAGCCCACATGTCGACAATCTCGTGGACCAAGTCACGAGACCATCGTCATGCGGGATAGTGACATCCACCAAAAACACCCGTGACTGCTCCCGCCGAAGCGCAGCCTGTGCACGAAGGCTTATGAGGAGCCTTATAAAACCGTCCGTGTAACTCTTTCTCCTTCCATACGGCCCCCCTGGCAGAGGCGCTCGGTATCACCAGATCCCGCCACTGCTGATCGGATAGGGACAGAGGGGTGAGTCCATTGTCACATTCTACGATCGCCCTACGGAGCCCGCCACCCGAATCAGTTAGGAAAACATTTCTTATTTTGCAAATCTCGCGGTTGTGCATGGTCTTGGTACTTAGTAATCCTCGACCACCACACTTCCGCGGGATGTACATTCTTACAACCGATGATTTCGGGTGACGCATTCTGTGAGCGATCATAGTTGTGCGGACTCTTCTATCCAGAGCGTCAAGTCCTGTCAGATACCATCTGAGCAAGCCGAACGTATAAAGGAGAACGGGCATGGCCCAGCCATTGAAAGCTCGGATCTTGTTAGCCCCAGCAGACAAATAGCTCCTCAAAACTTTTGTCAGGCGCTCCCAAAATTCCTCGCAGACTGACTGCTTCACAACCGTCTCCCTCACACCCAATGACTCCGACATGCCTAGATATCGGTACGTTTCAGTCATTATTATTATTATAAGTTCACGGTATTAAAATTTATGGCAGTAAAATTAAAATTGTCACACGGAAAATGCGTTGTTACATTCTATTTTCGAATTTTAGAATATCTCTGAAGTTTCACAGATATTGCGCCATCTCTGAAACAAGAATATGTTACGTAATAATACCTCCTTGGAAAACGTAATCATGTATCATAATTTGAACAGATGGCGCTGATATTTATTTATTAAATTTATTAATTATTTAAATTATATTTATTTAATTAATTTTTTTATAAGCGTTCGTAAGGAGTAAACTCCTGTCGTGCGTCGGAGCTGACACACGCATATTTTTTTTAATATTTAATATTGTGTCATAAACTGTAAAAATATCAATTTATTATTACATTATGTTAAAAAAAATCACAACTATGTCCTCAATAACTCAGCTATCGTTATTATAATATGTTTATTGCTGATAACGCTTGCAGGATTCGCATTGACCTTCATGCACCACTAGTAATGCCTCGTGACTTCGCCCACTTTGTTTTACGTGAAAGAAATTACATACGCTACCCTGCAACCTCCTTCCTATGTATGTTATGTTACGTGAAATATTACAGATATACAGACGATTGATATACAGGTGGATTTCTTTAAAAGCATTCTAAATACTGGCAAAGAATTTCCTGCTTTATTTTACTTTCCTTGTTTTTCTTAAAAATGAATATCCTCTCATTCCTTTTTTTTAAAGAAGCAAAACATCATTCAAAGATTTTTGAATGTACGCATTCTATAACTAAAATACGAAAAAAAATCCCTGTAGGTACTTTAATGGCATCATAGATAATAAACTATCTTCATGTGATAAATTCTTAGTATAGTTTTAATAGTTCCAGAAACTGCCTCTTCATATTTACGGCTCCTTCCACTTGGATCCACAGCTTGGCTCCACATGTGGATCCGCGGATACTTTTATCTCCTCTTAAATCTACCATTGAGGGGATTCAAGAATACAAATAATTTTATATGCCACTTCGATCCACAAACGAGGGGATCCAAAAATACTAATATTTTTCTATGCCACTTGAATCCACAATCCGCTAAGTGGATCCAAGTGGAAGGAAGCACTATGATTTCAGGACCTTTGTTCTTTTTCACATAAATATTATTCTGAAAACCCCTTGATAAGATTTCCTTTTTTTTCTAATAACTAGTGTACAAGCATGAAAATGACCGGATCCGAAAATGTTAATTATTTCTCAGCACAAAGAAGAAAAATATTGCGTCTGATGAAGATTGATATTGTTGTGATAGTTTTCTCAATTTTGCATGATCTCTCTGAAACAGTACTTTTTTTCTGGATGAAAGGTAACCTATATCCTTTCTTGTATCCCTGAGAATATGTATGCAAAATTTCACGATGATCGGTTGAGTAGTTAAGACGTAAAAAGGTAACAGACAGACAAAGTACTTTCACAAATTTGTTTGTTTCTAGTTTTAAAAATATCTAGGTACATGTTAAGTTAATAGACTTGGTAAAAGATATATGCCTATCTTTTTATTTCATTTCTCCTTGACTGTTACAAAGCGTATTTGACTAATAGCTCATTTGACGAATCAAGTAATTGACCAATTTAGGTTTTGGCCAATCTCTAATTTGACAAATCAAGGATTTGACAAGTGTCTGCGTAGGATCTTCTTTTGAGATAGGTACACAGTAGTGTATTAAAGTAGGTCCATATTATTTAAACAACAGATTTAATTAATTATTTACTGTGTCAAAAAAGGTAATAAAACAAAATGAAAAGCATTTTAGCCTAAAGTGACACTTAGAGAACAACAATATTTCAGTCATATGTAATATCGACGGATCCACCTGGTGGATAGAAGAGGAAAAAGAAGTATCCATGGATCCACACATGGATTTAAGAGGAGATAAAGGTATCCATGGATCGACACGTGGATTTAAGAGGAGATAAAGGTATCCGCGGATCCACATGTGGAGCCAAGTTGTGGATCCAAGTGGAAGGAACCATATTTACAAGTCATACCTACTTACAGAACCTAAATGTTAGTACCTAGAGCTACTTGACATTATGACAAAGTGTTTATCATGTGAGATGTGTGACAATATTTTTTCTCAGTCATCTCGACACTTCAGACCTTGAGACTAAAGGAGAACGATTGACTTCTGATAATTATAAAAAAAATTCACGAAGGACGCAATGCTTAAGTCAACATTTTATTTCAAATAAATGAATATTATTTGCTCATTTGTTCGAGTAATCTGTGTATTTTGAAGATAGTCTTGAAACACATAAAAAAACAAAGATCTTCGCAGACGGTATAATTGCTGAGAAGAGGGCTTAATGTCTATTTATTGAGAGCATTGAAAATCACTTATTCGTATTCGTTCTGGGAAACATAAATGTTTGGAAAAAAACATATTTTATTTGGAAGGTAAATTAGTACAAAAGTTTATAATTTTGTAAAAATTACAAATTGCGTGTTGAATGTTGAAGTGTATACTTATTATAACCTCTGTCTGAAATAACATCTTCTAAACTGTCTCCGGAAAATCCCACCCCAAAGGATTTTCATTAATGGAAAGAACCATAAGCGAGGAAAGTTTGTGTAGATAAATTACAGAAAAAAAAATCGTATCCGTGCGAAGCCGAGGGCGGGTTGCTAGTTTCAAATAAGTAACTCTTATTTATTATATTAAATAAATATAATATTGTTTCAATTTCTCTTCATCGTGTTTGGACTTCAATACGTTTATCACTAGAGATTAACGCTTAGAAATTTTTCTATATAAACATTGCATCAATTTGTACAGAATGGGGTAAATTAACATATAAAATGTATTTTAAGATTGGTCACATTTTCTTGTTTTATAAAAATAATTCGAATGACGCCCAGCCCAGCCCTGGTGACCTGACACACATCGGAACTCGCGCCAACAACAGCGACATAACACAAGTATAAATTAAAGAAAGAAAGAAATAAATCAATAGATTTTAAATCTTAATTTTAATCCTTTTTTTTTTAAATCGCAACTATTAAATATTCATAATTCATATTTTTTATTATAAAATCCTTCAAGGTCAGCAGTAAAACTTTCAGGGTTGTTTACAGTTTTCGTATTAAACGTCGGTATGTACATGTTGGTAAATAAATCTAAACCATTATAAATTTATTAGGATGGTTTTACACACTGTGAACTATTTGTAGTTAGTTTAAACAATGTTATCGGTTGAAATTTAAAAAAACCCGAATACAATTTTAACTACGCCTTTTATATATACATTGTCATAACATACTTAAGAAACCAACTTTCCGTATGACAAAAACACCATGACAAAAATTATTTTCTGCGCATCATCAAAGTATTTTCTGCGAACATTTCACTTATTTCACAATAGTTTATTTCGTATTTTTAATTTTTATTAGGATATATAGTTTACAGAAAGTTTTTGTTTATAATTACCGTTTCACTCTAATTAAAAATCTTTCATTAAATTTATTAATAATAATTTTTGTGCTGTTAAATAACTCGAAAGTATACAATCTACAATATTTACATACCTATAAAGTTATAAGAAAAAGTATTATAACTTTCCGCTTCTGTGTGTTTTTCTGCTTCTGCTAAATTTATATTGCCGAATAGCACTGTAAGTATATATATATATATATATATATATATGAAAACAAACCAACGGATTTTGATACGGTTATCACAGTAAAAATTTGCATCCGTGCGAAGCCGGAGCCGTTTCGCTAGTAAATCATAACAAAATGTCTTCCGACCAATTTAGGATATTTTAAGAGAGCATTTTTGAAATATGATAATAATCACCCCTGTTTTGGTCAGATAGCATTTGTTACATAAAATTTTCGCCATTACATGTAACAATTTGTAGGTAGTAAATCGAGGAGAATGTGTTACCAGCTTTACTGTCGCAGACTACCTACGTACGTACTTGTAAGTCTTCCCACTGTAACGAGAGCCAACGTCCTTGATATTTCGTAATCAGAGACTCGTGTACCCAGGACTGGTTTTTCCTTCATATCAAAACCTATAAGCTTTGTATCGATACACCTTACATCTTGATTGTATGGGCGTTGTTCGTGTCAAGATTCTAATGTCGTAGCATACGTAGCGTCACGGTCGGGATGGGACGATTTCCTAACAACGGTTTATCATTCTTACATAAAATAAGGGCCAACACACAAAACTGCGAATCGGCGAGCGAATCCGCAACGCAATAAACTGAGAATTGCCTACTAAGATGCGATTTTATCGCACATCGCACACTCGAATCAAATTCATAAGGGTCAGCTCACACCGAGAGGGTTCCCTACGCTGCACGCACACTTTAAGAGCCCAATTTCCAACCTAAGAAGCTTACCAATTCCTTAATACGTAATTCCATGATTAATCATAACTTTATTGGTAGCAATACATAAAAGACATGATATTTCTGAAATTCATATTAATGAAGGTTTTGATGGTAACAAAAAACTGAAATTAATTTAAAAAATATGCACAATTTGTGACATTTTTGCGGATTTAATTCTTATTGTTATTCTGACTAAAAGCCAACAATATTTTTCTATGAAAACATCCTAACTAGTATAATGTACATTTAAAATTGAGTTTTACCATCTACATTTAAATGCTTTTCTAAAATGTTGCAATTGCTGGCTTTATAGTGAGTTGAGACAACGCATTCTCCCAAAAACCTATTACTGAGTAGGACGACGTAACAATTCAATATTGTAAATCTAATTTATTACAAAAATTGGTATTACACAGTGAGTATACCACGCTTATCGCGGTGCATATCGCGGCACGCGCGTAATCACTGAACTGCGTAACATAATATTTTGTGTAGTTAATAAGTCCTATATTATATTGCTACTGTACGGGCCTGTTGCACCCGCGCATTTGTATAGCCTGGCAGTTATGGCTTTAAGTGGGCAGGGCCTCCGGCTAAGGAGGGCTCACTGGTTAGCCTTGCGATTTAGTCGAGGAGGAGAGGGTTGTATTTTCCAAACAAGTTGTACTAGTACAAAGGTCTTTACCGTGCCGAAGCAAGGAGAAGACTGATTTATTCACAAAAAATGCCTATCTATATTACAATATTTGCTTACAGAACTAGTGGCGGTCGTGCCATGTGCCGAACTAGCTTGCGCCAATGGCGCGCAAGCGTGACACGACCGCCCGAAATAATAATAACTGAAGTGAACACTATCTATCTCTGTCTATTTTTTGTCTCTTTCACTTACACTGTTTACACTATGTACTAGTTCTATAATTTACTATATTTTACACAATTTTGTACAATAGGCTGTCCCGAACAGCTACCTTAAAATTTGCGCGTCGCGTCACTTTCTGGTGTGAATTGGCGTTTTTGCCATGCCTTCTGAGGGCTTGTAGACTTTTGTGACCCGCATTAGAGCGTCATTGCGTCCGGCGTCCGGCGTCCGGCGCGGCGTCCCGAGCCGTGTCTGAAAACAGACGCTCTATTCAATTGCGTTAAATAAAATTCTGTTTAAAATTGCGATACTCCGAATTCTGTTGTAAATAAATTGGTGTCTGACTCTTTCCCCTCTCAACCTCGTGACGGACCGGTGACGCTACGACCCCTTAGTATTGAAATAAAGAAATCTTACGGCTACAATCAATAAGGTTAAAAATTAAAATGTTCAGGAAAAATTGTTTGAAATGCTGTGCCATACATGTACCGCAAGTCAGCGCCGGCCCTTATTGTGCAGCGCCTTCACATTACGTATTTTTTAAAACCACGTTTTCATCATGAACGAGGCCCTGTTCCATCCGAGCCATTATCCCTTTTCGTGTGCAACGACCTTAAAATTTTACACCAACCTTAAAAAATTTATTTGCCTTTATATACTTATGAAATATGAATTCTGAATATAATTGGGTATTCAATCAATATTAATACGCATTAAGTTCTCATATGCTTGAATGCTATGAACATAAAATATATTTTTATTTATAGTATTTAAATATACTCGTATATAAGTACATATATAAATAAAACGATGCGGGCATACTACCGTGTCGATTGCTTTCTTACGCAATACGAATACACGTGTGAACTCTCTTTATTGGGCGTACGTGCTTTGTTTTATGGCACAGAATAATCTCAAACTTAATCAATCTTTTTAAAAACACCAATTCATTTTATATTGATTATGTATATTGGCAGTATCTTCTGTATTTACTCATCAATTAATAAATTTTATAAGAGCTTGCTCAATATTCCGAGAGATGGTAGACATGTCCGGGTAGGTATTTGAGGCAAGCTGAAAACTTGTCCTATAACTCTTCTATAATAACCCTAACACAGAACTACAGACCTGCCTGGGGAATAGTGGAGCTAAGTCAACCCTTTTTTTGCTTACATGAAATTTTACTGAAGATGCAAAAACATTAATGATTTTAAGTAATTCTTTATATACTTACTCTTATTTTATTTATTTATTTGCCCTCGTTCTTAATTTTTTTGATGAGTATTCTTGCATTTTATTTTCACTGATGTACTGAATTTAATGATTACTTACATTCTACTGATACCATTCTAATGAAACAAAACACACTGTAAGTTGATGAGTTGGGTTCCCCGCAGATTCTGCAGCATCCGGTCACGGTTACCATGGATACCAAAACCAAACTTGAAATCAATCGAACCTATGGAATTTAGTGAGATATCTTCGTCAACTAGATTTCTTGAACACTGCTCAAACGCTAAATTATAGCTTAGAAGCATATCGGATCATGTCAGCTTTCAAACAAAAGGAAACCTGATCAAAATCGGTCCATCCGTTTAGAAACTGTGACTCCACATATAGAACACCCTCATTTTTAGATGTTAAACTTATAACACCCTTCTTTTGCGTCAGGCGCAAGGGGTTAAAAATTGCAATCGATCGGCGGTTAAAATATTGTTGGTTAAAATATCCGGCATATTATAATTTCTAAATTCTAATATATGGTATATAAATAATAATAAATGGTCTTTTCTGCATCAAAATCCGCGGTTGCGTGGTTTAGGATGAGTTTGCGGCCACAGAGACAAACGCAGAAAGCGATTTTAAATTTTATTATATAAATATGTATAGTATATTTTTTTAACTATGCCTACATATTTTAATTTTTCCTTGCATTACTAAGATCTGTGTCTCAGTTGGCACAATAATTGTTGCGTGTTGATACGAGTTTACAAGAGTCTTTAAAATAGTGGAGGCAGCGTCCGGTTTTTGTGTATTCAAAACGACAGTTTGAGTAGTATCTGTGTCAAGGTGTGGATCGGCTCTTGCGCAAACCGTTTTTTAATACTGCGCTCGGTTGCGAGGTAATTAATTCGATTCAGGGTGTCGCAATAACACCACACTACACGTTAGTTTTCAATACAGAATACAATCCAGTAAAATTATTTCAATCTTGGTATTTACTTGACTAAATATTATTTTGTCAGAAGAAGGATTCTGAGTATTAGCGTGACCCCACAGGGTTTTCGTAATACTTTGTGAGGAAATCATAAACTAGTTCCCAATTGTGAAGTTCTAGAGTAAATAACACATTTTCAAGACCTTCAGTACATATTCGACTGGGCGGGACGGCATTTTATCAACGCTTTAGCATCGTGTAAAGTATTAATTAAATTAATTTATTAAATTTTCATTTATTTCTGTTGGATATTAACAAATGATCATTTTGAAATACTTAGTTTACGCACTTTACACACTGACATATCACTAAAATCTACAAAACTGAAATTTGGAACATAGGTTTATTTCACAACGTCCGCTAAGAAATTAATTTTAAATCTGAAGTCGGGTCCCTAGTAAGTAATCAATCAATACTAATAACAAATCTGTAAAGGTCGGTCATGGAGTAAGTTAGTTTGTTTTCAGAGATATCATGTTTATAGGCTCTATACATGATACTGAAACTAAATTGACGATTTTTAGATTTTTTTCTGTATATATGTATGTATGTATGTTCCTCCATAACTCTGAAACGAATTAACTGATTGTCATGAAACTTGGTAGATAAACATTTGGACGTACGGGACACAGGATAGGCTACTTTTTTCTTTTTCAACGCGGACGAAGTCGTGGGCACCAGCTAGTATAGGTAATAAATAAGTATATAGACATGCTAGTTACAAAACCACTTACCAATAAAAGGGTCTATTATATCACCTTTCTTCAAAAAAGCTTCGGTCGAGATAAAAAAAAGGTAATCAATAATGTCCCCTTAAGAGCCTGGTGGCCCTGCTCTCGATCTCTCTCCTTAGATGGCACACCACTAGAGTAGGTCGAGGAGAACAACTCTGATGTCAGTGTCATAACATGCTCAACTATTCCAACTTACCCAATGAACGCACTTCATTGCTGGCTCTCGAAACTATAGCCGAGTTCGTGTCAGTGCTTAAGCGTTAATGAACGGTTTCCACTTCTATAAAGGCGACTTTATTCTCACAATTTGTATAAGGTTTGTTGTGTGGTCAGCCGTACTGTAACGTATGATTGACTTTATAATCACATGAATATCTAATATTTAAGGACTTGTGCAAGCTTATTATAAACTTACTTAAATGCAATCTTTGGTATCTTGATACCAAAGATTGCATTTGATTTATAACATTGTAAACGCAAATTATGTTTTATTGCAGCGAGAAATGGTTTCTTGTTATCATTTGTGTCATAGGTCAAAGATGACATTGAGTTGTGTTTTCTTATCCTTCCTTGCCGATAGTCGTCTAATCACGTCTAATCAAAGGTTACTTGTTTGTCTCGTACGTACTTCAGGCGTTTCGCTTCATAATATTTTCTACATTTTATCGAATATTACTTATTCATTTTTGTTAAAAAATATTTTTTTTATTCATTAGGATTAACTAGGGATATTTAAATGAAATTCACCACTCTTTACTGCGTGACTTGAGACCCCTATAGTCAATTATAATTTGACGGGGTCAATTATTATTATTGGTAAATCGGGAATTATTGTCTAAAATTTTAATTTTGAAAAAGGAAAGACGAAACAATGTTTTATAATAGTTTTACAATGTTAATAATACAAAAATACATTTTTAAAGAAACAAAAACAAAACAAAGATGCTATTAGTCAAATAGTTATAAAAAAAAGAAATTATAATAAACTTATCAAGAAATGTCCGGAGAACTATTGTCATAGTTCTTTTTTGTTAAATAATTTCGTTTTGAATAACAAAAAAGGACGCATTGTTTTTTTTTGCAAAACCAATAAATAAATTTTACCACTTGTATACCTGTGTTTGAAGGGAGTTCCGCTTTTTTTGCTCCTTTGCCACGTGGCAAACTATTATAAAAAATTTAAAATGTCTACA
The DNA here is from genome assembly GCA_936446665.2 of Synanthedon andrenaeformis. Taxonomy (NCBI): domain Eukaryota; kingdom Metazoa; phylum Arthropoda; class Insecta; order Lepidoptera; family Sesiidae; genus Synanthedon; species Synanthedon andrenaeformis. The sequence continues at coordinate 12,750,286 of OW387776.2, read as the reverse complement.
TAGAATTCCCCTTTTGACACTATGATAAATATGTATTACCCGTTACCACAAAATTTATCAAGTAGGTAAAGTACAGATAACAACATAGTAGCAAATATTTCTTCAAAATATAAAACGTTAGATGACGTGATACGCCTTTAAATTTAATTTAGAAAATTTGATGATAATGATAATATCAGGGGATATGCCGATTTTGCTGACTTATATCTCATCTACATCAAAAATTTATTTGCTCCAGGCTGCAATCGATTGATTTTTTTCGTCGTATATATATGTACGTAATTAGGTATATATATACCTAATTACATACATAAATACGCGTAAAGAAAATATTTCTCGTAACGAAACACGTATTCACGTAAAACACCTGTCTGTGTCCACAACACATAGTTACACCACATATACTCGTATTTTTAAACATACATACATACATACATAAAAAGTATATTTACAAGTAAACAGCTCCACAAAGGGCAAAGTCGGCATTATTTTTAATTTAAACAAAAACAGACAACGGACTCTTTAAAAGTCTGGTAACAGCAATAGCTCAATGCCTACCTGATAATACGAACATTAATATTCAATAGTATGGGATGTGTGCATTGTTAATTTTCTTTAAAGGCAGTGTTTAGTATTCCTTAATAGAAAGTCAAGTACCGTATCAGGTGGCGATTTGGCACAGCTTGTATTATGAAAAGTATTTAAATTTTAATGTAGGTACAATCCTCTTTGTGCCTGTTGTTGCCTCTTGTCTATATACTCTCCTATAAGTATTATTATGTTGTACATTTTTTTTACAATCATTTTTTAATAAAAATTTAAATTCGAAAATGACTACAATGGGTTGTTCCGAAGCATGTGTGCCAATCGCCTACTACGTTTTTCTGAAGGTGTCTACTGCGACTACTAAAAATATACATATTTAAACTTAAAGTTGGGCTATTTGCACATTTCATACGAAATAAAATCGTGCGAGATGACTACTAAACTTGATGTTACATCCTATGGGTATTATAGATATTTCGTTCATATTGTATTCTTATCTCAACCGATTACAATATTATTAATTATGTATAGTCTCAATCGTATGCAATATATTAAATAGATTGTCACAACTACGGCTGATTAGGCTAAAAGGGCATTAAAAATTAGCATGATTACATAGGAAATAAACAGAAGACAGTATATCGGAGTATCCCTTACTCAAGCTTCAAAATAAAACAAGCATTATAACTGACATTATAACATAAGGATACTGATACTGAAATTTAATTTCGTTGTGAAAGAGCGTTGTTACCATTGAGCTTTATTAGTTGTTACCTATTATTCGAAGTTCAAAACTAAGTTCATTTATATGTAAGGTATGTGATGACGAAAAAATAGTTTGCGTACAATATTTAATGATTATATTTAAAGTTTATGAAACAAAAACTAGACAAATTAACCTTGCTGCGATTGCGCAACTCTTTTTAGTTGCCGACAATTACTTGTTCATTGTTCGAGCGGTTGTGGCTCGGCCTCACTCGCTCGACGGCACATTTTTGTGCTGTTTTTAACTCGCTACTCACTTTCGTGACAAAAGAAATATGAAAAAAATTGCGATCCCGTTGGGCAGAACAATATAATATTGTTTTATATTGGAATATAGTTAAATATTCAATACTTTCTTCAAATTAACTGAATATTTCGGGAGACTACCTTTCACAGTCTTTTAAGCTAGCCTAGCTTAGTATATACAAATAAGTATTAAAAATAAATAAGATTCTTATGGCTATGACTAAAATGCTTGATTATAAAAAGAAACTATCACTTACTAAATACTTCAAACAATATTTTTGTAAAAATATTGAATACGCAACAACGTCCGCGTTTATCATCCAGAAGTTAATTTCTGATTTCTGATCTTTTCTGAACTGAACTGTACCCTACATACTATTTTGCGCTCCTAAGTTATTTAGAAAGTGTAACAAACAAATAAAGGCTATAGCCGTGTAAGGGAACAAAAAGTGCCCCTGACGTTATAAGCCAATGAATAAACCCTATGTATTGGTCATAATGCTAGTTATTAATCTGCCATATTTTATCTCATAATTATTGACAGTTTCCTTGAAATGTCACTTCAAAGTTTTTTTTACTTTTCAAAATATTTTAAAAACTACTGCTCCGTTTCTTTTGTAATTAACGTATGTTGTTAATGACCCAAAGAGGAATAATTTTGCAAAAAACCAGATGTCTCTAGGTCAACATTAACTTGGTGATTTTTGATGTCAAATATTTCAAACATTTTTTTTGACACTTATGAGTCAGCGACACCTACCATTTTTTTACACATTTGTGTCATCTCTTTCCGTACTTATATTATTTGTCTCAAGTCAATCGGCTTGGAGCAACATGCTGATTTTTTGAATAATCTTTAGGTACCTACTCATATAAGAGCAGTATTGAAAGAGGTGTCAATAAAAAAAATATTGGTAGTTTATTGGTAGATTAGGTTTGTTGCCTGTACCCTTGATGAATTAATGCTGGCCGGTGATTACATTACTTTGAAATCCCGAGAATACCATTTTTGTCAATGACAAAGTCATCGCTTATTTTTTTTTATAAAAGTCGACATTTCTCGCTTTACTTCGTTATTATATACGAGTGATTAAAGATGAATAAAATATTTTATTCTCGACGTTCACCAAAAAGTACTTATCAGTTTATAGAAAAACACAAAAAAAAAACTGGAAAAACATCTTGACTTGGAATTAGATACAAACTGTACACACTGTGTGTGAAATTGTAAGTAAATATTTCTTTTATTACTAACGAACGCCCCGCGGTTTTAATATTGAAATAGCATTTATAATATTAATTATGAATGAATGTTGAAATTGTAGCCTGCATGGTATTCTGATGAATATAAACAATATATTCCGTGAAAGAGTAACAGACATCCTTACATTGCTTCGCATTTATGATATTACTAAGTGGCCCGCTCCCGGCTTCGCCCGGGGTGCTTTTTGCAATCCAGCCGGCCAGGCCCTGTGAAACTAAGGGAACTTTAAATAAATGTGCTGAGTCAACCACATATCTGATCAATGTGGAATTTACATATATATAAACACACCGGCATATTTAGCGGAACACAAAAAAAAGGTCCATAATTAAAAAAATATGGTTTTATTTTAAACTCTACTTACTACACTTCTTTTGTTATTTAAAGTTTCATTTGTTTTACTTAAAATGAGATCACATTAAGAACAGATTTTGCGAGTAAAGGCTATTTGTGAAAAATGGTACATTTTTGAACTTTTCATGTAACCGGGAAAAGTGAAAATTAATATTAAAATAACAATTAATTAAATTAGAAAAATGGTGATTAATATCGCGTATTTCCTCCACGTGCTCTTATTAAAGTTTCTACCCGTCTAGGCATACTGAGAATTATCTTATCGGTGGTCTCCTGGGATAGTCTCCGCCATTCCTCAACTACGGCGATTCGCAGTTCACCCACGTTGGCAGGAGCTGGAATTCTGGACTTAACTTTTCTTTTCAGCAAGTCCCAAACGTGCTCTATTGGGTTCATATCCGGTGATCTCGCCGGCCACTCGATAACAGTGATATTCATATCATTAAGATAAGCTTGAGTTACCCGAGCGGTATGCGGCCGAGCATTATCCTGCATAAAAACAAAATCGTCACCGATATATGGGGCAAACGGTACGACATTTTCTTCTAAAACTTCTTTGATATAGCGGTCTGCAGTCAGACTCCCTCTGTCAATCACTACCAAGTCTGTGCGAGCTCCCAAACAAATGCCCGCCCAAACCATTATTGATCCACCACCGTATGCAACTGTAGTTTCAAAATTTGTCTGAATGTATCGTTCTCCTTTGCGTCTGTATATTCTTTGCCTGCCGTCAATTTGATTTAAGAGAATTTTGCACTCATCACTAAACAATACCTTACTCCATTGGTCCGCGTTCCAAAGTCGATGTTCCTGAGCAAAAGTTAACCTGTTTCTACGATGATTTACCTCGAGCCTTGGAGCCTTGGCGGGCACAAATGAACCCAAACCAGCTTCTTCGAACCTTCTTCGTACCGTACGCTCACTTACGGTTACACCCCGCACTGCTTCTAACTCATGTCGGGCTTGGACGGCCGTCAAACGGGGGTTCCTATGTACACGAAGCCGAATGAAACGATCATCCCTACTCGAAGTGCGTCTTTTTCTGCCTTGTCCTGCTCTTCTCACATAAGTACCGGTCTCCCTGAACCGTTGAATACTGCGATGGATCGTTGAAACTAGTCGACGAAGATCTCTAGATATCACTCTGTAGGTTTGACCATTTCTTCGCATTTCGAGTGCCCTGGCAATCTCCGTTGGGGCTAAGTCAGGCATAATTCAGTCCTCAACTCCAGAAAGATACGCGATTAAAAAAAACTAACAAAAAACAGTATTTCAATGAAATTTTAAATCAAACTCAGAAGGAAGAAATACTCGAAGTTCGCTCCAGATAAGGTGTATATTTGAATAAAATTAAAACAATTGCATAAAATGTGATGTTCAGTTGTTTTCTTAATTTGAAAATATTTCTTTTTAAATTAAATGACGTATAAACCAGCCAGCAACCTTATATGATACTGATATCAAACCTTTATTTTATGTTCCGCTAAATATGCCGGTGTGTGTATTTTGAGACCTTTATCTGTAGATTATCAAGTCAGAAACATAATTAGGTGATTTTCATTCGATACATTTTTTGATCGAAATCGGCGCCTTTTCCGGAGAATATTACATTTTTCTACTAAACGGCTTGAGTTATATCGCCAAAAACTGCTCGTAGCAAGGAAACATTGTTTACCAGTGATTGTCAAAATAAAATAAACTTAGGTTTATTTTTACTCCTATAATTAACGAAAACAATTTTGAGACTTACGTTGTTTAGTTCCGAGCTAGTGCACACCAAATCATGCTTCAAATAATGTACGCAATATTCAACCTTACGTAAGCTGTATCTTGCGATATATTAAAAAAAATCCTAGAGAGCCGCCGAGCAACTTGTAACTCTCGGGTGGCGGGACGTGGGGGAAGCGAGCGTAGGAATTTTTTTCGTGGGGCTTGCTCTTAAACCGCCATCTGTGAGGACCTTATGGAACTCACAGATAAATAATTGCTGTATTGAATAAGTATCAACAGATGGCGCTATGTTAATAATATTATATAATTTGCAAAAAAAATATAAACAAAATGAGATATAAACTATCCTATCTTTTAAGTTGGACCAAATAACAGATACTTATGAAGTTTGATCAAAGTCGGTTCAGTAGTTTCAGAGTTTATCGCGAACATACATTGTGACACGAGATTTTTATATATATATAGATTAGGAAGTATCTTTCAATAAAACAGGTATCAATCTTATTTTGTGAAGTATCATGAGAATGGACAACATCATTACCAAGGCAGGGGCATGTAACAGCAACAGTTTATCTCTTGATATAGCGTCAGCATGTTAACACCGACTACAATGGCATTTGTTTGACCTTCGCCTACATACTCACTCACTTAGACCGAGCCAGCCACTCAGGCTTTTAAAACATCATTTAAACATTATCTTTTCAATACATTTGGTATATTAACTAAATAGTAATACATTGTATAATATTAAGTCGATTGCAAAGTAACGTGGATACATTAAGGCCGATAGGATTTAGGGCTGTCAGGAACCACCCCATGCCACTAATATTATAAATACCAAAGGTTTGTGAGGAATGGATTTATGGATATTTGTTACTCTTTCATGCAAAAACGGCTAGACCGATTTGGATGAAATTTAGCACAGAGATAGTTTATTACTTGTATTAACATACTATTATCCTACTACTACTAGTATTCTACTATTTATCCTGAAAAAAAAAAGGTTCCAGAGGGATCGTCTAAAAATATAAATAATATGACGACTGTCATTTTTGGAATCGATTTTATATATAAGCCATTTATGAACATTTATGGCAGTAAAATCAAATGTCATATGTCACACGTTACGCGTTACAGGCTACATTATGCTTCAATACATATTAATATAACAATACATATCATATATTATACTAATAGGTTTTAATTATATTTATTAAATTAATTAATTAATTTGGACGCACGACTGGAGTAGTCACACACACATTTTTTTTCAACGCGGACGTTACTTACCAGCTAGTAAATTATAAAAAACCTTATTTCAACATCACTAAGCATAAAGTTGCTCATTCTATCTTAAGTGCAAGGCTGTTCTTACTTATAGAAAATTTCCTTCTTTAGATACTTGAACAAAAAAAAATGTATACATAAAAAAATAAATGTATTACTCGTGTTATTGTTACGGTTATTTGCATAACAACAAGTACAAATTTATATGAGCATAAGTATTTAATGAGTGACCTACTTGTATTGTAGTGTCAACTGCAGGTATGTTATCCTCTGTCCTGGTTTCATGTAAACTTGACCTACTTGCGAACACATTAATGTATAATCTATATAAGAAACATACATGAATGCACTATTAAGCGTTGCCAACACGGTCATGGGTATGTACTTTGATTGCAAGAGACGCACTCACAGCTACATCAAGAGTGAAGTGATGCACCACCAGCATAGCGAATGTTCGCGTTTATGGAATCTCATTAAATTAAAAGTTCATTAAATTTAAAACTTAAACTTTAATCAACATATTATTATGTCATAATAAAAAATTAATAAGCTAGCTAAGGAAATACGAGTGATACCATACTAATTAAATGTTTGCCCACTGTCAAAAGTGTAAGAAATATTTTCAGTTTTTTATTTGGACAAGATATGTCGTATATGTATATATTTGTATATACCGAAAGGACACTATTCTGTCAATAATATTTTATTTTGTAAACATGTAGGTATTTTTAGATCAGGAGTGTTGACAATTTCATCTAAAACGATTTTATCTGCTCGAAGGAGCGCAGAAATGAAAATAAGTAACAATTTGTTAGATCTAGTAGTGAATAAAAAATATTTTTAATGAGGGACTTATGTGAGCTAGGTCAAAGCTCAATGATATTTTTTTTTATTTGTATTTTTTTATTAGCCTTTTTAGTTGCGATGCCTTCGGTGGAATCTATTTTCTCTTGAATCATAATATGTATTTTTAAAAGTATTTTTTTCCATGATGCATGGAAAAATATAAAACCGATTAATAAATAGAAAACGTTTACTAGAATAAGTACATGGACCGATACCCTGCCTGTCGACCATTACATAAAAGAATACATTTTTTAAAAGACACTTTATGCTTTCAACTTTCTTGTTTCTAGTATACTTATCGATACGTAATCATTTTAGAACAGTGAAGAATTAGTATTAATGTTAACGCGATCAAATGCTCGACTCTATTATATTATATAGAGTTTGACTCTATCTAATATACTATTATAATTTGATGACGTCAAACGACGTCTAAGGGCCGACACAAAAGAAGATCGACACGGAAAAGGATTTTTTTTTTCATAATGTTTTGTACCTTAAGGTCTTTTAATATAATTCAAATTTCATTGTATTATGCTACGGCAACAATCTGCGTTCTGCTCCATTCCGCCTTAGCATAATAAAATAAATTTGAATTATATGAAAAGTCACTGTCTCTTAATTCTCTCACTGCCTTTGACTCTCAGGGTTTCAGGGTTTGATTCCCGGTAGATCCAAAATAATTTTTCAAAGTTGGCTCTGGTTTGGACGTGGAAATGTCGGCGCATTTGGGCAACCTTTCTGGCGGCTGTAACCACTCCCTTACAGAAGACTATCGTATAAGGAGTAAGAGTGAGTAAGGAATGACAGAGCTTATTCTATTTCTCTATCATTTCCTAATCCCTTATCTTTAATAATACTATAGTCGGCAGCGAACTTGCAGCACCTAAGCGACGGTAGCCAATCAAGTGGCACGTCAGCCTGTCTGTCGACCTTAATATCTTCTTATCAGCATCCGCATGGGGTCTTAATTTAACACGAGCTGGTACTATTTTTATATATTTTATTAAAATATTATTTTATTATTAAGCTAGGAATGGGACTTCCTAGCTAAGCTAGGACTAGGACTTGCTATATTGCGCAGTAGAAAATGGGAAGGGGCGGAGGAGGAATGAATGCGCTTCTTTGTGACCTATTTTCTTCTCTGATCTTGACCCGCTTACGTCCGATCGTTACATATTGCACTCGTGTTATCCAGGATGTATTAATATATTAAATCAACTCTTATAATAGTGTTTACAGTTTCTTTTTATAAACAAATGCATATTCAGATCATAGGTATCTGTTCGCATTTATAATTTTAGTAAGAGTTTTACTGAGAAGCTTTAATATAAAATTTCATTCTTCTCACTTTAAAAATTACGGAGACCCCATACAAACTTTCAACCTCTTTTTCACCCTCTTTGGGAAGATATTTTAAAAAACTCTGAAATACGTATTTATTTATTTCTAACCAGAAGATTGTATATAAAATTTCATGCTTCTAACTTTGAAAATGAAGAGTTTCCATACATACATTCGTCCCTTATGCTATACACCTTTACGTTTACGCGTTTTGTGTTTGATATTTTTACTCAACAAATAACTCGATTGATGAAGCAGAATCTATATCTACATATTGTAAAGTTGCTCTCCACCTTTGTCTGTTTCGCTGCCAACTTTTTCTAAACCACCCATCAGATTTTGAGCGATAAACGAGGAAGTTTGTCTATATAATTTGTAGAAATATTGTATTCGTGCGAAGCCGGAGTTTTGCCGCTATTAATGATTTCTAAAGTGATCCTTCTTAACCATAACAAATCGTAAAAGTTTCAATATAGTTTCGCGACTAATCTAACTAAAGTATCAAGTAGTCAAAAGTAAATTAAAATATAAGATTTTTTAGTACTGTTTTTCAGAGAGCATAATTTATTAGTTTCGAAACGCGAGATACAGAAATATCCGTTGAGAAACGATGAATACATCCCAGTAGTTTATATCCCCCTGACCTATATTCGCGCGAACTTGGCCCATTTTCCCCCTTCGTATAGATTGCTCGTACATGCATATAACAAGTTGTTATAATCACCTAACTAGATCTTGTCATTAAGTCTTCTATATTTATTTATTTATTTATTTATTTATTTATTTATTTATTTATTTATTTTAAAAGGCTTACCAACTAAAGACATACTTAATCACAAAATACAACATTTACAGAAAGGAACATTACAAGTATGAATTTAAATTATAAGAAAGCACAACACTATTAAAATATCTAGAACTTACAATCTTGATCGATTTATTCTTACACATTATTACAAATCGATCAATCAATCACACAAGAAATCAAGAGAACAAAAGAGAAAAAAATCAATAATGTTAAAAATAAAAATTAAAAATGTGTATGATTTTTGTCATCAAGGCTTCATATACATATAATTAAATCATAAATCAGTCGTGACCATTCCATTAAACAATTTTATTTTTTAAAACAATGTTACCGAGGTCAAAAAATAGTTTTTAATTTTTTTTGTTTGATTTGTAGAATGTGGTTCTCACTGAAGTATTGTAGAAAGCTTCCCGTATCAATTAATGTTTGTTTCATTTCAATCGGTTTACAGACAAAAAAGTTACAGCGTAAACAGAAATACCAAGCGTAGGTACCTACGAAAACGCCGCTTATGAAGTGTTAGTTATTTAATAAAAATGAACCAGACAGCGTCCATCTTTCTGTTTACATTTTTGTTGATAAAGAAATATTGTTCAGTCGTTTATTACGCCCTACGGATTTTTTCAGTTTGTAATGTACTGATTCATACCTTGTTTTTTCTTCTATACAATGTCATGATGCATTACTGTTGCCACGGTGTTGAACAAAATTAACTATATGAGTTAAATTTAGACCGTATATATTACTTTGATATTATAAACACACCCAAATAATTATGATAATTATGAGAGAAATTTTCTATTTACATACAAATCAAGTTTTTAATGGAAGAAAAAAAATCCACTATTTAATCTTTACAAAAGGTCGAAGCTAAAACAATAGTAAAATTAAATAGAGCCTTTTTCATTATTAGTTTCATGGGTATTTAACAAGGTATGTCTTGAACCTTGGCACAGTCTTGGATGGATGCAGATCGCAAGGGAAATACTTCAAGGAAATTATAGTTTACAATTAAAACAAACAACTTTAGTGGCAGACAAGCCTTGCTATTGTGAAATCTGTTCACGCAGAACGAATAAATTTGTATTAAAATATTTATTTTTATGGTTGTAATTATTAGAATTGCAATTCATTCTCTTCTATAGACACCATTAATTTCAAGGTACAAAATAACAAAGAATTCATGGAACCACTTCATAGAGCTCAATAAAAGTGTGTTTATGTTTAGTCTAGACATATCGGACTCAATGGGTTATGAGAAATAATTATACTGGTATGAAATCTGATACATGTTTAAATTGTTTATACTAACTGAGTCACGTCGGTTTCTTCTAATAGAATATACAGGGTGGAAAGATAAGTCGGGCCCTGGAGGGAAACTACCTTAAATCCTTAAGTTAGCTCATTTTACACAAAGGAAACATTCCTTTATTTTTAAAAAGAAACAAAACTGCATTCAAAGATTTTCTAAAACTCGCTTGGCTCGCCCGGGACTCGAACCAACTAAAATTAAAAAAAACAAACACTCACTATTTTATTATACTAATCGATAGGATTATTATTCAGGATAAAATTTCTCTAACAAACATTTGGTCTTACTCTCGTCGGTCGTACAAGATATCCATGAAGAATACCTATTCAGTACACAAGTTCTTTAATGAACGTAATGTAAAAAATGTTATTTATGAAACCTGTTATGACACCGTGCAAGAGCTAAGGGTTGTAGAAAATGTGACATGTAATGTGACATTTTTATTGTTATTTATTTCAATTTTTTTTTTTTTATTATCATTAGTATTATAGTTTAGATTAGATTAGATTAAGGTTTAGTACATGGGATGTTGCTTGGAGCTCTTACTGGTGCATGTTGAGCCTCCTATAATTGCGGCAGCATCCGCCTAGTGCCAATTATTCTGAACAACGTGTTTTAATTTGATGCCTGCCTCGTTGGGGGCCTTGTTTAAAAAAAATGTTATTAGGGGCATACACCACAACACTTTGCTGAAGGCTACAAGAAATGAATTTCAACGGAGACTAAATTTGTGTATCCGGAACGAGGGGGCTCATTTCGAACAATTTATCAGTTAAATAATTTAAGTATAACAAATTGTTAACAAAATAAAGTTAATGTTAGATTTTACGATCATTTTTATTTTTAAGACCAAATGTTTGTTAGAGAAATTTTATCCTGAATAATAATCCTATCGATTAGTATAATAAAATAGTGAGTGTTTGTTTTTTTTTAATTTTAGTTGGTTCAAGTCCCGGGCGAGCCAAGCGAGTTTTAGAAAATCTTTGAATGCAGTTTTGTTTCTTTTTAAAAATAAAGGAATGTTTCCTTTATGTAAAATGAGCTAACTTAAGGATTTAAGGTAGTTTCCCTCCAGGGCCCGACTTATCTTTCCACCCTGTATACTTTCTATGCTTCACGATAATACATCCGTTTTTGATTCAAGTGAATATCAACGTTAACCTTGTAACTTATGGCCACTGTTAAGTACTTCTGTTTTCACGGAAACATCGCGAACATATAAGGGCTTTAGGTACATCCTTTTTTTTATTTGTAAAATTCTTTAATAGATTGAAAAAAAAAAAAAAAAACTGTTCTGTAGATATTTTACTGGAGGATTTCTAGATTCGTTTCGATATTTATCCTCTTAACCCATTTTAAGATAATGATATACATAATTAGGCCGGTTTTATTGTATTACTATTTGTTTCTACTGTTCTTTATCCGACAACTTCTTACGCTTGGTATTTCGATATTCGGTATAACTTTTTTTTGTTTGTAAACCGATTGGAAAGAAACAAATACTAAATGTTACGGAAAGCTTGCCTACTTCAGTGAAAACCGCATTTAAATCGGTTAAGCCTTTTCTGAGATTAGCGTGCACAGACGAACAGACAAAAATTCTAAAAACTTTTAACCTCAGTAAAATTTTTAACTCAATAAAATGAGCATGTACCTGCAACGTGTACAAATTGCTTTTTTGAAAAAAAAAAATTTAACGTGCAGACGCAGCTCGTTTACCATTTTATTATATACTGTATTTCATATTATGCATAACGCATTTTTCCTTTCATCTGTGCACAAGAGGCGAGACCTTGATATGAGCGATTCATAGAAATTGAGAGTGGGTTGACCGCAGACCACTAAAATATATTTTTTACTTATTGACAGTTTCAAAAAAAAAACTCAGCATGAGTGGAAACTTTAACTTGCTTACGTGTGAAAGGTTAATAACTCCTTTTTTGTGTTGAGGTTGGCAGACAGGCTCACGGTCCCCTTGACAGTAGGTAGGTGGCTACCGTCGCCTATATCGCTTTCAATGCCTATGCTGGTGCTGCAATTTGGTTCCGACCATAGTAGGATTAATGATAAGTGATAGGATAGAGAAATAAGCTCTGTTTGTTTCTATCTTGATATCAGTTACAATATAGGTCTCAGTTACACTCCTTATAAATTTTGCGAATTAATTTGGCAGTCGCCTTTTTTGAATATGCCTTTTTTACCTTTACCTTTATGAAAAATCAAAAAATTAACTATTAGTTAATGTTAATATGTCTGATTTTTTTTTCTTGGCTTGTTATACATTTATTTATATATAAATATTAGCTGGTGCCCACGACTTCGTCCGCGTTGAAAAATATTAAGTAGCCTATCCTGTGTCCCGTACGTCCAAATGTTTATCTAGCAAGTTTCATGAAAATCAGTTAATTCGTTACAGAGTTTTGGAGGAACATACATACATACAGAAAAAAATTCTAAAAATCGTCAATTTAGTTTCAGTATCATGTATAGAGCCTATAAACACGATATCTCTGAAAACAAAGTGACTTACTCCATGACCGACCCTTACAGATTTATTATTAGTATTGATGTATATTTGTTTTTATGTATATACCTACATATATATGTACATAAAAGCATAGGTAGTTAACGTAGGACGCATAGTGGCGACCTCGTCGTACCAAAAGCAGTACCAGTGTCAGTGGGTAAGTGTGTCAGTGTGCCAGTAGGGCGCGCGTCATCCGCGACCATGCCTCTCCTCTCCCTCCTGTGTACTCCCCTCTGTTTTCCGTCCGCACCAAGGTCCCAACAAACTGCAGCTAAATCTTATTTGTACACTATACACCTATCTGTATAAGGCGTAGGATTTCTCCGTCAATTCATCTTCAAATTTTGTGCTCTCGTAAGATGCAATAAACAACATATAAACATTCCCCGAAAACATTCAACCGAAATTATAATATATCGTTGTTGTAAAACAAAAATCAATATCTGCTATGTACACTTTTTGTGATTCAAAAATTTTAGCCTTATTCACTGCCTTATCTGCTAAGTGTCTATGAGCACTATTAGTCGAACTAGGTACTACCTCATCAAGGTAGTAAAATTTAATTATTAATAGTTACTAGTTATTACTAGTTAATTACTAGTTTACGTATAACAACCATAAGTTTCAAAATTTTTTTTTTAAATATTAATAGATTAAATGCTGATGCTACGATCGGCAGATAAAATTAATAGATTAAATAATAATTAAAGTGCTTCCGTTGCGTGCGCTGCGTTTGGTTTAAGTTACGCAAAAACTATGTATGATGGAAATGTTCCTCTTTAAAAGTTCTAAAAAAAATCTTGACAGCATATTATGTCTATCTTTTAAGATTAACTCACTAGAACCTTTTTTATCGTAATCAAGTTTGATCGAAATTAATGCATTATTTGCGAAGATATTAATCCTTATCCAAATAAATACGTTATTCATAACAAGTATTTAGTGGTGAACAAAATAGCCCTTAACTTCACTTGATTTCAATCAACATCTTAGGAGATATCAAAATTTTATAATAACTCCGCAACAAAATAGATATGATAACGATCGGGTCGGTTCAATTCACGCACGGGCATCACTGCTGCGAGGTACAATGATTTTAACGAAATTTAGTATAAAGTAAGCTTGAACCTCGAGGAAGGACATAATAATAATTTTTATCCAACCGCGATAACCGACATTCATTCGGACGAAGTCGCGGGAAACAGCAAGTGTACTAATAGATATACCTAAGTGTTGCATAATATGCCGGGAAAATATTTTTTTCGTATAGTTGTAGTAGGTATTTCAATGTATTTTATATACCTACAAATTCAAAATATTATTTATCGTAGTTTATTTACATTTTTTTTAATTTAATATACTTAGATAAATTTGATTCGACAGATTATTGCCATTTTGGAGGCAGTGGCATAATCCCATTGCTGTATTAAATATTTAAATTAAAGGTCTATTCTATAGTCTTATAAATACGTCACTGGTGCGTTTTATTCATTTCTTCTACATATTTTCTAATAATTAGCAGAAGGGATGTCACCAGACGGTACTTTTCGTGCCTTTGCTTAGTCCCCATATCAAAGATAAAATAGTATTTAACTAGTACTTTATTTGCTTCAAATATGAATTGTATAAGAGTATAAATACAAAAAGATAAAATAAAAAGACATACAGGTATGAAAATGGACCCTGCCAGGATTCGAACCTGGATCTTGTGATTCCTAGTCAGACGCGTTGTCCGTTACGCCACAAGGTCTTGAATATACGTTTCGAATGTTTCTATCTGTATAATAAAACGGTGACGTAACACGAGTAATAATCCTTTAATCTTATATTCTTCTTTCTTCTTTTTCTTTCTTATAAAAGGCGATGTGTGTATGTATGCCCCCGCATGTCTCCTATAAACTCCAAAACCGCTGAACCGATTTTGATGAAATTTTCAGAGAATCTTCAGATTAGTGCAGCGGGTTTTCCTGTGAAGTTTGGTAGTGATCAGACGCGGACGAAGTCGCGGGCAAATACTAGTCCATTATAATAAATACAAAAAATAAAATAAAAAGACATACAGGTATGAAAATGGACCCTGCCAGGATTCGAACCTGGATCTTCTGATTCCTAGTCAGACGCGTTGTCCGTTACGCCACAAGGTCTTGAATATACGTTTCGAATGTTTCTATCTGTATAATAAAACGGTGACGTAACACGAGTAATAATCCTTTAATCTTATATTCTTCTTTCTTCTTTTTCTTTCTTATAAAAGGCGATGTGTGTATGTATGCCCCCGCATGTCTCCTATAAACTCCAAAACCGCTGAACCGATTTTGATGAAATTTTCAGAGAATCTTCAGATTAGTGCAGCGGGTTTTCCTGTGAAGTTTGGTAGTGATCAGACGCGGACGAAGTCGCGGGCAAATACTAGTCCATTATAATAAATACAAAAAATAAAATAAAAAGACATACAGGTATGAAAATGGACCCTGCCAGGATTCGAACCTGGATCTTCTGATTCCTAGTCAGACGCGTTGTCCGTTACGCCACAAGGTCTTGAATATACGTTTCGAATGTTTCTATCTGTATAATAAAACGGTGACGTAACACGAGTAATAATCCTTTAATCTTATATTCTTCTTTCTTCTTTTTCTTTCTTATAAAAGGCGATGTGTGTATGTATGCCCCCGCATGTCTCCTATAAACTCCAAAACCGCTGAACCGATTTTGATGAAATTTTCAGAGAATCTTCAGATTAGTGCAGCGGGTTTTCCTGTGAAGTTTGGTAGTGATCAGACGCGGACGAAGTCGCGGGCAAATACTAGTCCATTATAATAAATACAAAAAATAAAATAAAAAGACATACAGGTATGAAAATGGACCCTGCCAGGATTCGAACCTGGATCTTCTGATTCCTAGTCAGACGCGTTGTCCGTTACGCCACAAGGTCTTGAATATACGTTTCGAATGTTTCTATCTGTATAATAAAACGGTGACGTAACACGAGTAATAATCCTTTAATCTTATATTCTTCTTTCTTCTTTTTCTTTCTTATAAAAGGCGATGTGTGTATGTATGCCCCCGTATGTCTCCTATAAACTCCAAAACCGCTGAACCGATTTTGATGAAATATTCAGTCAATCTTTAGATTAGTGCAGCGGGTGTTCCTGTGAAGTTTGGCAGCGATCGGACGCGGATGAAGTCGCGAGCAAATACTAGTCCATTATAATAAATACAAAAAAATAAAATAAAAAGACATACAGGTATGAAAATGGACCCTGCCAGGATTCGAACCTGGATCTTCCGATTCCTAGTCAGACGCGTTGTCCGTTACGCTACAAGGTCTTGAATATACTTTTCAAATGTTTCTATCTGTATAATAAAACGGTGACGTAAACCGAGTCTAATAATCCGTGAATTCTTATAATTAAATATTTATATAAATAATAATTAGCAGAAGGGATGTCACCAGACGATACTTTTCGTGCCTTTGCTTAGAATATGTTCTTTAAATTGTGTTTTTTTCAGTTGTCCCTATATCATAGATAAAATAGTATTTAATTAGTACTTTATTTGCTTCAAATATGAATTGTATAAGAGTATAAATACAAAAAGATAAAATAAAAAGACATACACGTATGAAAATGGACCCTGCCAGGATTCGAACCTGGATCTTCCGATTCCTAGTCAGACGCGTTGTCCGTTACGCTACAAGGTCTTGAATATACTTTTCGAATGTTTATACCTGTATAATCAAAACGGTGATATATTTATATTTATTTTTACTGCTTAATACACAAAATTTATTTTAAAATATGATTTGTTGGTTTTTATTTACATATTAGGTAAGAACATCGCCGCAATAAATAGTTCACTTAATTTTTTTATGTATATTCACTGGCCTGCTCACGCAACCTAAGTTTTTGCACAATAATTAGTGTCTTTACCTACTTATCTTTTAAAAACAAAATGTCAAGGAAAATATCTACATTTTAATTTCATAAATAAGAATATTTTTCTTTTGAGTAACAAATTTTGAGTACTTGTAGTTAACTATTATGATAATGTCAGTAACATTAAATGCATCAACGTTTTAAGCAGTTGCTTCCTTCTTTTCGTTCCCAATCGAAACAAACTAGATACAAATTAATATACAAAAACAACTAACAACCTGATAAACTATCGCGAATTATCAGAGTATATATTTTTTTCTTAGCTGTGTTGTTTACGTTTAAAAAACGTTAAAAATAGGTAGTCATCGTACATACTTAAAGAGTAAAAGAAACAGTCTCCACGCGGAAATCATGAAAACTATACCTACAATAATTTCTTGTCAATTTTTAAAACTTTACAAGAACAAAGAAAGTTAGGAATTCTAAGAAAAATTGTCTTAATAAATTGATAGGTATCAAATACGAAAGTTACGAGGAAATAACACTTAGATTCTTAAAACAAAAACAAAACTAATTTAGTGTTATTTGTTTAATTCAGGCACTATTAAGAGATTTATGAATTTCATTTTTTTTAAGTATAATTTTTTATAAAAATACCTATATTATTTACGTTATAGCATGGAGCGTATGACAGGTGTCAGTAAGTAACACACGTCTAGGGAAGTGTCACTGACAATGTGCAATAGAATTTTATCGATAACTCGATAAGAAAATGTTAATAAAAAACTAATTTTAAAATTAATATTAACTTTATTAAAAATAAAGAAAAAAAATTAAAAAAATATATTTTTAAAAGAATTTTTGCGTCCTAAAACCCATTAGGATTACGTATTTTTTATAAAATATAGAATTTAATTTTTTCATAAAATTTGTATGTTTTGTTTATTTATTTAATTGTACCAAGATATTGAACTAATAACAATTAAAATAAGTACGATAAACCACCTTCTCTGTAATAAGTATCGACTATCTATCATAGCTATACAACGCATCACTGAACAAGTCTAGGACGTTACGTTACGCGCATACACCTTAAGTCACAACATTTGTATTTTATTTATTTGTAACAATAATCATTATATACTGCGATTAATAATGGCAGTTTGAATTTATTTAATTTACTACAACAAATTTTATTGATTGCGTTTGTAATTCGCGCCAACTTTCGTTGGTGAAAAGGAACGTCGTCTAATGTCATACGTTTACGTACCATGATACGTACATACGTACAGCAAAAGTGGGTCAGTTGATTTTTCTATTGAGATTGAGTCTATCTATATATTTTTCATGCATGTACATCATGTACATTACCGCCTTAACGGACGTCATAGATTTCCTCCCCCAATAGAGTAGTTACTGATGTTCGTAGATTACGCCACAGGCCAAATGAAAAATGTATAAGTAGACATTGATAGTCACAGCAGAAGTGCGTCAGTTGATTTTTCTAAAATAATCATTCTACGAGGAAAGTTAAGAGAAATGAAGTAGTAGAGCAGATACTTAGCTTTAATTTAAGCACAAGCAAATTTTTGTAGGACCAATAGTTCTCTTGTAAACAAGTAAATAATAATAGTAAAGAGATCGGATTTTACAAAAATCCTTGGGGATTTATGCATCGATAATATGGAAGTGTTATGGAATAATTATTTTCTTTCCCATACCATTGTAGGGTTTTTCTTATTGGTGAAGTTTTAATAATCTTGGTGATGTAATTGTGCATTAAGTCATTTGTTTTTATATTTACTTAGTTTAGAATTATTTTACATGTAGACTTAAAATTTTAACGTATAAAAATTGATAATTATGGTATAGTTACCTTGCAGAGGTTACAATTAACAATTTATAGCGCTCGATGCATTCATTGTACCTATTATACAATGCTTTTTTTGTTGAATAGGCGAATTTGATCTGCCATAAATATTTCACAATAGCTTTGTTTCTTTCTGTGTGCTCATACAAAATGGGTTAATTTTGAGGTTCAATTAATTATAATTGAACCAGTAGGTGTAATTATCTCAAAAAACTACTGTACGGATTTTCATGAGGTTTTCATCTACCAACAGAATCCTAGGGAAGGTATATAGTTATAATTTGTTAATCTTTATGAATAGCTTACTACATTTATTATAACTTCTAAAAAAATGATCACATTATAATGTATTTGGAAAAGCTGTTTAGAAGTTAACAGTGTTAATCCATTATCAAATTAATCATTTCATACACAAAATACACATACATAGGCCCTTTACATTGTATAATTTAGAAGAATATTTAGGAGCTATTATAAATTAAAAACTACGCTAGAGAAAAGTTACGCCACAACGTCTTGAATATACGTTTCGAATGTTTCTATTGTTTCTATCTGTATAACCAAAACGGTGACGTAACACGAGTCTAATAATCCGTTAATTCTTATAATTAAATATTTATATAAATAATAATTAGCAGAAGGGGTGGCACCAGACAATACTTTTCGTGAATTTGCTTACAATATGTACTTTAAATTGTGGTTTTTTTTAGTTGTCCCCATATAAAAGATAAAATAATATTTAACTAGTACTTTATTTGCTTCAAATATGAATTGTATAGAGTACAAAATAAAAAATGATAAAATAAAAAGACATACAGGTATGAAAATGGACCCTGCCAGGATTCGAACCTGGATCTTCTGATTCCTAGTCAGACGCGTTGTCCGTTACGCCACAAGGTCTTGAATATACGTTTCGAATGTTTCTATCTGTATAATAAAACGGTGACGTACCACGAGTCTAATATAATTCGTTAATTCTTATAATTAAATATTTATATTAATAATAATTAGCAGAAGGGAGGGCACCAGAAGATACTTTGCGTGCTTTTGCTTAGAATACGTACTTTAAATTGTGTTTTTAGTTGTCCCCATATCAAAATAGTAAAATTATATTTAACTAGTACTTTATTTGCTTCAAATATGAATTGTATAAGAGTACAAATACAAAAAGATAAAATAAAGACATATTTTCATACCATTTTCATCCAAAATGGTCCATACCAGTGGAAACAATATATCGATCTTCTCGGGTACTAGTGCACCTGGATCTGCCACTACAAAGTGTCCTCAGATGGTTTCTAGTTTCTGCGTACCTTCGCTTCACCTGCCGGTTCGTTCTTAATGTTACACCCACCATTCTTGCAGTACGACGCATAGTGATGATTAGCTCCAAAAAGCCATGATTTTTGCACATTATTTAAGGCATGATCATGAAAGAGGCATGATAAGTAAATTTTACCTGATGTAGACAAATTGGCTTTTGTATCAAAATTCATCGATCGAGAAATAAATGAAAAATACAAAAAGTCGAAAGTAAGATGGCAATTTGAAAACGAGTGTTTTTGCTTATAATTTTTTTAAGCAATTCCCTAGAAGAAGGCAGCCGTTCCTTATCGACTGCAAAGTTTTTCTATAAACAATTAAATTACGGGAGAAATACCAATTTTAAAAGTGTGTTAGGTACTAAGTTTACACTGCCCGGTATAATGTTAGATTGCCAACCATTGTAATGTGAAGCCCACAACTCTCCTCCGTACTGTATTTGTATAACGAATTGCTGGCAAGTAGGTGGGTACTAGGACACGAAGAATAATCATGTTTATTTGAACGAGAAATCCAATTTACCGGGATCAACTAGTTTATTTACTCTTGTTTCATTCTACTGACTAAAATGTTGGTACTGACACACCAAGGTCAAACAGTATTGATCCTATTTGTTTTGTATATTGCATTAAGCGGTTACTATGAAAACAAAGCACCATTAAAAAACATCAAAACTATGAAATACTTATGTGATCGTCAGAGAATTGGAAGTCGTTATTCTTCTATACCCTTGCGGAACTACCTAATCACTGTATCTCTAAGATTTCATGTTTGGATTTGTCCGACAATATCGGAATCCGACTGATTCTTAAAGATACGGGCGGACCTGTTTGATCTATAAAATTTCACGTATGGATTACTTTTTTTTTAAATAAAGGTCGTCAGACAGACTGACGGCAAGTGCGACGCCGACCACAGTAGGGTATTGAAGGGTAGGGTAAGGATAAAGAAAGAATAGAGAAATGCAGTGCACTTTTATTACTTCTAGTGTTATAAGTGGACCTTTATAACAAAAAAATAACGAATCTGGTTTTATCAACACCAACAAACTAACGATTCCTAATTTATTTGATATAATATGGCCGATCAATATGGCGGCCGAGCGTGGGCAAATATATGCGTTTCTTTTCTATTTCGAAGGTTATTTCAGTTTTGCAACTGTTTGCTCGTTAAGCCTTTGACAGGACTATTTTTTAAAATACTCAATATATCTCATCATTCAGTCGTTTTTATGTCGTAATACTCGTACAAACGCTTAAACTCGCTGTAACTTCGCTGTAGTTTCTTTATAAATAGGTCTTATTCAAATTCTTCAGGTATAATTTATTGAAAATTATTTATAACATCGCTTTCTAAACTGTATTTAAGTCGATATATTTCGTCGTTTAGTATTCTGACTCGGCGTAGTATACAAGTGTTGCCCTTTGGCGAAATTGAATTTCAATTTATCTTGGTAAGTAGGACACGCCGCGCGCGCGCATGTTGCAATCCTGCGTACCAATGAGTGTGTTTCACTGAGATCTCACTTCGTTTGACGTGAAAAAAGGTAATCGCACATTGTGTATTGTAATCAAGTCAACTTACCACCATTTTTGAATTGTCCTCTTTTTAAGTTGCTTATTTATCTACTTGGAAATCTTTTGAAGTACCTACACGTTGCAGGAAAATTAATATTTTACTTTAAATCATACTTATGCGAAGAGATGAGAGGCAAGGCAGGCTTTTTTAACTGTCAAATTAAGATATGTTAGAGGGTTATAGTAGCGTAGTTGATAACACAAAACATTTTGTATACAGCTTATCACAAAAATAGCAAGCGACAAGATAGAGATAGCCGATTGCAGTATAGAATTTCTCACTACTTAAGGTGATAATGTCACCAGATGGGTTGCCCTGTCTGAAGTTCAGAACGCAGTGTGCCCTGTCACACCAGTAATAATTTCTATCGAGTAACCGCATAATTAATCGATATCTGCATAGACGATGCCGTCGTTTGGTGCAATAATAGAACTCGATAAAACTATGTCAGATAGTTTACGATATTAGAAGATAGGACTAAGATGCCGAAAGGCTAGTATATCTCCCCTTAAAAATAAAACAAATTTATTTTTATAAATCTATTTATATATTTATCTATTTAAAATACTACAATTAATATCTGTGTTATATTAGATTATCAATATTGTGTGTGTGAAATTGTATTACCCAATCATACACTGTCTGACCTTGCGGAGTTGAGCAATGCATGCGAGCGCCAACAAAATTTTGTTCAAACATTTTTTTAACAATCTATATGCTAATTGCTTAGTTTGTTTTTTATTTTATTTTAGTTATATTCCAAAATCATTTAGGCTTCATAATCATCAACGTGATGATGTGGCTATGACCATGTGGGTCATGCCCACATTATGCCGAAACGATTTTCTTTTCAATTTTCGACTTTGTTATTTTTATACGTTAACGAGTCGGGTGTAGGGTTTCTTTATCAAGTTGTCTATTAGGGAAATAAAAGGGAAAGGGAATAAGTAAATACAAATAATTGTAGGGGTTTGTATGTTTCGGCTATGTTATTTAAGCAAATCTAACTACTACTTACTTGTAATCTCAAAAACGTTCACATTTTACTGAGAAAATGTGACTTACTATAAATAGACCTACACGTGAGGAAACATAAGAGCCAATTTTAATTTTAACATTTATTTACTTATTTATTTATTTAATAAAGTACACAAACAGATTGCAATTATTTACATGAAAATTATAAAATACACGTTTAATTTAACTTAACCACTAATGCTCTTAATTAACAATTAAAATAAAGTTTGATGTCACATTTACAACGAATGCATAATTTAAAAAAATGTTAAACTAAGGCGAAGTTAGGTGTATCTTAATAATACAATTACAATAAGCATTAATAAGCATTATTATTATTAACTATATACGTTTACCTTATACCTACAGACGGTATCCCCTGATTTCGTCAATTTTCTGAATTGCCTCCCACTATATAGAAGAAAATTTAAAGACATAATTACATTACATAATAATCATAATTGTTATTCTAAATATCTGTATTTGTTTGCTCCTAAAAGATTGTGAACTACATACATAGTATTGACAGATTTGCGTTCTAATCTACTTATCAAATTAACACAATTATTGTATTTATATGATCAAGTACATTCATAAAGTATTATCTGGTTGGTCGTTCGAAATAAACAACTTAATTGCAGTTAAGTGTTTTGCCCGAACGACCT
The DNA here is from genome assembly GCA_936446665.2 of Synanthedon andrenaeformis. Classification (NCBI taxonomy): domain Eukaryota; kingdom Metazoa; phylum Arthropoda; class Insecta; order Lepidoptera; family Sesiidae; genus Synanthedon; species Synanthedon andrenaeformis. Next base: position 12,726,928 of record OW387776.2, on the reverse strand, counting down.
GACTTAGATAACGAATCATTATTAGTGCAGATACAAAGTTTGGGGTTGTTCTGTGCTACTAAACTATTGAACTGCATCTTTTGATCGTAAAATATTAGGTCAACAGATTGAAATATAATATATTGTTGTGTAACTAGCTACACAGTTGCAAATTAATTGTGCTAATTTATCAATTTCATTAAGTAGGTTAAACGAGGAATTCCTTTGTTCCATTATTATCTAACACATACCTTATCGTACAAGGGTTGACAGCACACCCTACGTGTTACTCCATTACTGTTGCTAATATTTCTAGACGATGGCATCAAATGACCGTCAGTTTGCCTGCCTGTGTGATAAAGTTTTCATTAAACTGTAGTTGAATTGATAAATAATGAAAACTGTGTTTTATTACAAGTAAAAAATTAAATAGCAGTAAAAAAAATAGAGAAATGGCCAAAGATCCTAGTCCCGCCTGACATAACTTATTTTCTAATGAATGTGGGGAAACGAGTAGTGTTCCTATTCACGTATCTAATAAGTTGGGTAGACGTCCAATTTACAAATATCAGTTGAGAAAGGTAAATAGGACTAACTTCACTTATGGTAGGGTAGGCCGTGGGCCCGTGAGCCCGTGGCTCGAGTACCACATTTAGCATCGTGATGCTAAATGTGCAGTTAGGAACAACGTAGGAGACGTTGTTTCCTACGTTTCTTAACTTGTTCTAGAAAATGGAGGAAATTTAAATTCGCGCGGTAATTAAATGTCTCTGCTTAAAAATGTTGACTACGGAGCAGGTAAATCAAGACTTGCAAGGATCATTAGGGGTTCATGCTTCTCCATACTTTACAGTTGCTCGTTGGTGTGCTGAGTTTAATCGAGGAAGATTGTCCACCAACGATGACTCACGCTCGGCTCGCCGTGCCGAACAAATTATAAAAAAAGTTAAAAAAAATGTTTTGGCGGATCGTCATGTTACAACTCGTTTTATAGCTGAAGAAATGAAGATTTCGAAAGGGGTGTCTATAATATTATGCAGAACCACCTGGGCATGAAAAAAGTGTTCGCGCGCTGGGTGCCCAGAATGCTTACGGACGCACAGAAACAAACCAGACTAAGGATTTCGCGAAGCTGTTTTGGATTTGTTGCAGCAAGATCCTGATCGATTTTTGTCTCGATTCATAACCATGGATGAAACATGGCTTCATCATTATGATCCGGAAATAAAACAGCAGTCCATGACTTGGAAGAGACCGCCATCTCCAACCCCTAAGAAATTTAAGGCATTTCCATCCGCCGGTAAGATCATGGGGGCTCTCTTTTCTGGGCCAGCTAAGGGGTGGTAATAATCGAATACCTCAATCATGGAGTTACTATTACGGGGAATTTATATGCAGGACAAATAAAAAAATTGCGCAATGAAATACGCGAGAAACGGCGTTGCAAACTGACTAAAGTTGTTTTGTTTCACCAAGATAACAGCCCCGCGCGCAAGTCCAACGTTGCGATAGCTGCCATTGAAGATGCTGGCGTTGAACTGATGGAACATCCTCCATATTCACCGGACCTCGCTCATAGTGATTTCTATCTTTTCCGCGGTTGACAGAGTACCTCAGAGGCCAAAAATTTGAAGACGATGCAGTACCTACACGGTTTTTTAGAGGCTCAGGATAAACAGTTTTTTTACTAAGGGAATTTTAAGTCTAAAAAAAAGATATATCAAGTGTATTAGCTTAAAAGGTGACTATGTTGAAAAATAAAATAAGTTGTATTAAAAGATAATTGCGTCTTTGTCATTCTCACTTTTTTTTTGAACACCCCTCGTATTTATTGGTTTCATTAAATATTTTTCGCCTTCTCGAATTTTAACTAAACTAGAGTCAAATTCCATTTGAAAAAATTAATGTTTTAATGATACTTTATTAATTATCTTCAGGCATTATGATTTGCTATGTGACCATTTCAAAATTATGAACTCTCAGGTAAATCACCAGTTTCCGCCTGTTTCCGTACCATCCGCGCCGCCGTTTCTACAAACAGCCTTGTGCTACTTCCAAGTATTGTAATATGTACATACATATGAGCCTGCGCATTTCGTGTTGATTATCTCTATAATAGATCCATTTGTAGGTATTGAAAGAAGCGTTGGAAAAATTGTCATACTGTGGTATCAGAAGCAAGATGTTTACATGACAAACAAGCATCGAAATAATATATCTTTGCACGTATACCACTAGTATACCTGATCAACAGTATACCTTCATATACTGTATCGCAGTAACAGTATCACGTCAAACAGTATACCTTGGTTGCGTACCACAAAATTGCGTTGAGCACATGTGAGACGAGCAGGCAATTGAATATGAAAAACAGATAAAAAAACAATTCAATCAAATTTATCTTAAATAAAAATGCATATATAAACGATATCATAAAAACGAAATTTTATTTTTGTTTTGCTTTTTATTGTATTTCTTTAAAATTTAAACCTTTTATTTTTAAATATTTCTATGGCATTACTTGTGTTAATGTTAAGTAATCACCTACCATCAAGAAAAACGCCAGCCTGAGTGACGAACTTAAGATAAAAAATAATAATTAAAAAACACTTAAAAGTAAAATGTCATTTTTTGGATTAATTGTTGTACAAGGTGAATTCTACTCTATCGTTTATAACAAGGATGCTTTTTATTAGTTGTTTTTTTTTTAAAGTTGCATTATAAGTCTTGTAGAACTTTTTAAAGAACTTTAATTCGTTTTGAGTGTTATAATTTTAAGTTTCGCAATAGCATACAATTTTATTATTGCAAAATAGTTCTCACAAGGAAAAATCTTAGCAATTAAATTAGGCGATATAGTATGAAGATTTTTTTAAATTGGTCCGCCAAATTGTAACCAGAAAATTTCACTCATATTTCAAGACGATTAAATATAGCCTTCAACGAATTTGATAAGCAATGTTTTTAAAAACCAGTTTTTTCGGGGTCTTCAATATGAATGTGTTGGGCTGTTTGAAAGCAAGGTTGCATACGAGTGTAAGTAGTGATCACGAACTTAAAAGTTATTTTATAATATACAAATTATATTTTAATCTTTCAAGTTAAATTATTAAATATTGTTTACATTGTAATAGAATACAATTTTATTATATTTGAATTCATCTGTACTAATATTATAAAGAGGAAGGATTTGTTAGTTTGTTGTTTGCATTGAATAGGCTCCGAAACTACTGGACCGATTTGAAAAATTCTTTCACTATTGGGAAGCTATATTATATCAGCGAGTAACATAGGCTATATTTTGTAAAGTTACGCGGACGAAGCCGCGTGCAACAGCTAGTACATAATATAAACATTTATTTCGATTCTTAATATTTTTATTTTTAAATTTGTACAAGTAATAATAAAATTGATGTCAAATTTCAAAGGGCAGTTAATTTTAAAATTTACTTTCTAATTGTCAGTTTTCATAATAAAAATATAAAACATTTAACTAAACTTTTGATTAATAATATTTATGAAAATATGTTTCGTAACTTTACACAAACTTATTTTAACTGAATTCGTAAAGATTAACATTAAAAATTTGTTGTGTAAATAACATATCAACATTAAACATTTAGTTTAAGTAATTTATATTGTTTAACTACACGTTTAATGTTGGTACATTATTATATACATTACTTATACCTACATATTTTATACATTACTTATACCTACATAAATTTTATAGAAAAAACTATTACAAAAATATAGAAAATTAAACTATTACAAAAATAGTAAATAAGTGACAATATTTTTAAAAAAATATTTATTTTCAATTTTTGTAATTTGTCGAATGAAATAATAAATTTATTTCAATTTGCGTTTAATTACAATGATTTAATAAAATTGAGTTAGGCGTCGCTGTGGGGTTTTGGACACTGTGTGCAAGTGGCGACCGTTTGCATATGTATGTGTGTGAGCGCCGCATCACTCGGTTATTTTGTAATACCGCTTAAATCGTGGTAACCAGGCCAAGGCTTCACTTATTTACATATGTACGTGAGAAATAGCGTTCTCACTGTGTAAATGTTATGGATTTCTTTACAAAACGTATGAAGCATTCTTAATTACAGTTTACCACCGATGTGGTACAGTTAATCCCATTTTCTTCACATATTCCGAAAAAAGCGCGATATTCTTTACCTTCAGTTTACCAGATCAAGTGACTCATGCCCGCAAAAAGGAGACCGTTGAAAAAAACCCTGATTTTACAGAATTCGCGCTAGCCTCGGCTCGCGTTTTTAGTATATAAATAAACTAGCTGTTGCACACGTCTTCGTCTGCGTAACTTTGTAAAATATAGCCTATGTTACTTACTGATAATATAGCTTTCAATAGGTGAAAGAATTTTTAAAATCGACCCAGTAATTTTTGAGTTTATTCATTAAGAACATACAAAAATAAAAATCTCTTTCTCTTTATTTTATTTTCTAATATTAGTTATAAAAATAAATAAATAAAGTGTAACAATATGGCATAGGATCAATTGTTTAGGTAATCTGCGGGTAAGGTATCTAACTTCCCGTCAAGGCTTATTTCACCTTCGGAGATAGTTCAAGCCAATACGAAATAATCTCTTGTGGATATTAAATTTCAACAGACTAGTATATCACGATTATAATAGAGTGTAGGTCTATATAGTCGACCAATGACTCTATCTTCCTTATCATAAAATAAATAATATAATTGGAAGTCGTTTTCCGCGAATTTTATTATATATAATTAAACCTAATTAAGTTTCTGTGCGAGCCTATAAATCAAAAATGATGATTTTACAAAAATTAGAGATATACTTAAGTCACCTTACGAGTAAGTGGATAATTCAATAATTTAATTCACTCTTGGACAGACAGACAGACCTATTGTAAATATCTTATTATATTTTATACACTCTGATATTTTTGTAAAAATTAGTAATTTTGACATTACAAACAGACTTTTTCATACGTAAAATTAATATGAGCAAAAATGACTGAATGAATTCTTAGGTTTAACACCTAAGAAAAGGAGCACGGGTGAAGTCGCGGTTACAAGTCAGTGCATACATAAAATAAAAATGAAATGACTGTGTGTGACGTGTTGTGTATGCACAGAGGCGAGTGGGTGTGAGCGGTTTGAGCCAGCGCGTAATCATATCGAACAGAACTCTGATAAAAAAGTAGGTCACTGCCTAATTATATCCAATGTTTTGCAAACTTATGCGTTACACTACAATATAGTTTCTGATGAATGCAAAATACGACACTTATGTGTTTCATAAATTATTCATTTATGTATTCATATATACATAACGTTATTTTCGTATTTCGCAACATGTTTATTTTATGATTTCATTTTTATTTTTCTCATCATTTAATCACAAATCGCACGAACGATGATAGGTCAGCGAGTCGAAAGTTTAGCTGCCTGCACAGTGGATGCGGGTTGAATTCAGATCGGGCCTGAACCTAGAGCCTCCTAGAATATTAGAATTTTTCTCGAAGAAACAGTAATCCTTAGAAAAAAAGCCTATCTGTTTCTCCGTTAATTTCTTCCAAATCACTCAACGAATTTTGAGACCGTTTTCACTAATGGAAAACTGTTTGAGTACATAATATTAAAAACAAACTTCTTTTTGTTTATTATTTCTTTTTTAATGATACAATAATGTGCGCTAAAAAATAACACTTTAGTATATTAATATACAATATTAAGAGTCAGTAGGCAGACACATTGTAAACATTAGGCACTATGAAATTTTAGAACACTTTATCAATGTTTGATTATATCTTAACAGTAATCGGATTTTGTCCCATTGATATGGTTTGATAATATTGTACGAACATATAAAGCATTTTACTAAAATAAATATGTGATACGTTTTCACTGTTTCATTGAATTTTATACTGCTAAGATGTTTGAAGATTTTACACGTACTTTCTTTAAGTCTTTTGACATAGTATAAATAAAATAAAATAAGTTTTCTGATAATAAATAAACATTTTTGGAGTTTACTCCTTAAGAATCGATTTTCAAATAATATGCCCGGGTTATGAAAATTTATGGGAGTAAAATCAAATATCACATTTCACACGTTACGCGTTACATTTAGTTACATGCTACAATATGCTTCAATACATATTAATATAATATAATACATATATTATATTAATATGTTTTAATTGTATTTATTATTATTTTTTTATTTAATTTATCTATGTAGGTATTTTATAATCGTTCGTAAGGAGTAAACTCCAGTCGTGCGTTGGAGCTGACAGACTTTTTATTTATAGTAACTATCAAATGACTTTAAAAAAATCTTAATACACTTAATATTTAAAAAAAAACTATATATTTTTAAAATTTTAATTGGATATGTGACACACAATAATTTATAAAATGACGGTGTTAACCTAACTAACCTCCAACTGAATTAACATATTATATGAACTTACGAACAATAATGTTTTTCTAAACAGAAATTACCTTTAGCATCTCTAGTAATAATAATAATAATAATAATAATTTATTTAACCAAAAAGTATAACAAAAACAGCTTAATAAGTAATAAACTATAAATCTATAAAAAGATATTCTTAGTACCTATGTTTTGTAAGCATTTTATACATACAGAGTTGTGCAGACGAGAAGGGTTATTAAAACTATATAATATCTAGTAGGTATTATAAATTTACTTGAAACGTGTTATAAACATATACATGTTTACATGATTTGATGTGGTACTTACAACTTGGGAATTTTTTAAATATCTCTTACTAAGTATTAAGTATCCTTCATTATTCTATATAAAAATATTATTAAACTAAAACTTTAATGAGTAAATAGTAGCCACCCGCCCCCGGCTCCGCATGGATGCAATTATTTATGCTAATTATTTAAACATAAACCTTCCTACCTTATCGCTGTTTCCATTAGTTAAATCGACTTAGTAGTCAATCTCGCCAATTTTATTTCGTACTGAATGTGCACATAGTTAACTTTAAATTTAAATATATTTGTAGTGTTCTCGCACACATATTGGGTGGTTTAGAAGAAGTTAGCGAAGAAACAGATGGAAGAAAAATTTCCACCCAATCCTATCCCAGTATGGATACTTTAGTAGAATAGATAGGTGGAACGAGTAGAATTTATATACATAGATATATTTAAAATAAAGTTAAAAAGTTGAGAATAATAATAATATAGACAGTAACTATAGGTTCGTAAACGGACATACTTTTTTTTGAATTATATTTATGTACAGATTAAATTTAAATCTCATTACAATATTACATTTTATATGGTTGTGACGTTCCAATTCTATTAAAATGATATTCTTGCATTTATTTTTCCAAAGGCGCCTATGCTTCAGTTTCCGCATCCTTTTTTAAACAAAAGCGCTCGGAACTGGTTTTCCGGGCCATTAACTTTTGTCATAGGTATTGCCGATGAGGGACGACGTTATGTCACAATTATTAATAATAAAATTAACCAAAAACATTTTAAAAAATAAACTTGTAAATGCATAAAAAAATATAAATCCGATTCTCAAATAACATAATTTGTAAGTGTTTTTAAGTCACGCTTGCTAAACAGAACCAGAAAATATTTTTAACTTTCTTAAAATATTCTTTTATTGTGCAATACTGTTTGGGAAGGGGACTAAATATAGCATGAAAAAAATATAAACAAAAATATTCGGAGCGATTGTTTTTAAACCTTCGGTTTCAATTTCTTTTCCGTTACTGTTTTTAAAAGTTAAAGTTAAAATAAAGTAAAAAGTATAAGAAGCATTATTTGGAAACTTTAAAATGCAGAATATCGTGTTCGGTTATTGTTTACTTACTAGCGACTAGTGATGTGCCGTATCGTTAAAAATGTATATCCGCGGATACGGATCTTAACTTTCTTATTCAATCGGTGTCGGTGCGTGACCTTGAAACGATAGTTGACGTCCGACTTGACGCTTCACGTGACAGTGACAGGTAAGGCAGGACATATTTCGACTTGCATTGCGCAGTTCATTCATTCTAATCATTTAATTAGAATTTAAAATATTACGAAGATTTAAGTTTTGGTTTTCTCATTATAAAAGTGATGTTATAACTTTCTATAATATTTAAATATTTCATTATATTTTTAAGCTTACCACATTGATTTAAACTCAATTGATCTCATTATAATTTAATTATAGTTTTATAAAAAGTCTTATGAAAAATATGTAAATATATCATTATTTTATTAGGCTTATCGTAAAGATTTGTGATTGATCTCATTATAAAGATGGTTGACTTAGTACCTTCGAGTTATGTATTCTACTATTGGTATGGTAACTCACTAAAATAAATGTTTGCAATATAAAGGTGCCAAATATTTGATTTTATAAAATAAAAAATAAACTGAATGGAATTTAATAGTTTTTCATTGCTACCTAGTCACGTTGAAAATGTTATATAGCCTAAAGCCTTCCTCGATAAATGAACTGTACAACACAAAAATAATTCGAACCAGTAGTTCCTGAGATTAACGCGTTCAACCAAACAAACTCTTCAGCTTTATAATATTAGTAAGTATAGATTTCATCTATGAATTCAAAGTCAATAAGGTAAAAGATCCGTAAAAGATCCGCTAAAAAGTAACGGATACGGATCTTTCTTCTCCCTCGGATATCCGCGGATACGGATATGGATATCCGGCACATCACTACTAGCGATATGCCCCCCCGGCTTAGCACGGAGTTGAAATTTTCAAAAATCTTTTCTTAGTGGATGCTCAAATTTCAACTTTCCGGTCTTATTGTTAGTAGTTTTGGTTTAGGCACACATATTTTATAAGTAAGTATATAACTATTAGGAAATATCTTTCAATAAAACAAGAATTAATTTTATTTTGTGAAGTATCACGAGAATGGACATCATTACCATGCCAGAGGCATTTAACAACAACTATATATAAGTATAGATTTACTGGTGTTTTGTCTCGTAATGACATCCAAATAAAGAGTTGAGGACGAGGAAATGTATTTCAAGTCAGCCGTTCCGCGTGCAGTGCTCGTCGACCTTCAGAGTCTCGCAAGTCTAAAGCCTACATTGTATTTGCTCTTAGTGCCAATTTCAACTTAAATAATTTCATTGTATCAAACCTACATACTCATGCTCTAAAGAATCACTTTTCGGTTAATTACATAGATATACCTACGCTTGAAGTAATGAAAGAGTCGCAGATACTCTAATTTAAGTCAGGTCGAGTATTCATTTCTAAGTTTTATAGATTCCATGTGTGGCTTACAATCAAAATCATTGTTATACTGTAACTACGAAGGAAAACTTCGTGAGGAAACCTGCATACTTTAGAAGGCTAACAGTCTTTGAAGACACGTGAAATGTTGCTGATCCTTTGCAACTATAACATAATTGCTAACTTAGAAAAGAGACTTGTTGATTTTATTATACCTTAATTATAAACGCGTAAACATGTGATTGATTTTGAATTTAATAATAACTGATATTTACTAAATGCATACTAACTAATAAAAAAGAAAACATTTTTTTTATTTTTTTTTTCTAACTGTATTTGTTTCGGCGAAACTCTAAAATGGTTAGAGAAAATTTGACATGACTCACTGGAAGCGTGGCCAGGTCAGCTAGTATTTATAAGACTGAGCACCGTTCTGATCATGAGTAAAATTCCGATTGTATGTTTAATTAAATTTTCTACGAAGTCCCCAAATCATAAATAAAACGTAATATAAAATCCAGTAGGTGGGTATCTCAGAAATAAAATACTTTAATCACAAGTTATCTGAACACGAATTCTAATAACTTATTAGATCCAAATATAACAATCATATTTATTATTTTTGTCTGTCCTTCATTGCGTTTCACCTATAAATATCGAAATCACAAGTTATATATGGACACGAAACTAAATATAACATTTTTGCTCCAAAAATAACAAGCATTTCTATTTTTGTTTTTAGTGCATAACTTTTTTTTCTTTAGAAAATCGTATTAATATAAAATAATCACGATTGTTTCACATCCTGTTTACCCAGCCTTGCGGAACGATAACGCGAACCTAATGAGTGCTGTTATTTCGCTGTGGTCTTCTGTAAGGTTACTGGTTACTGCCGCCGGTAGGGTTGCCCAAAATGACTGCGAAACTCAGTGTGCATTGCCACTACTAATACGAGTAGAAAAAACATGACCTAAAAAGTGTCTACATTCCAATTTAATGTATTATTGCTAATTTTAATTTGATTCAAACTGAAAAAACTCAACAAATTATACGAATTTTGATTATATCAATTTTGATACTTTTTACTGCTTGACGTTTTTTGACTTAATATTTTTTTCACTTCTCCAGCATGAGAAGGGTGCTTTTGGTGCTTAAAAACTCGCAGAAAAATAGATTTTTGCTGCGAGCGTGATTCGTAATCGAACACCACCTTTTGGAATTATTCGGCGCAGAAAAAAGAAATGGTTCGTTCAGAAACTCATGGCCTAGCGATTAAAATTTTGATTTTATTTATTGAAATTTAAGTTTGTAAATTGTATTGGTATTTTTAAATCGTAATATTTAAAATAAATAATAGTAAACATTAACATAATTTCCTTTAAAATATCATTTTTGGTTTACATAAGAATGTCAACCAGTGAAATTTCCGATTGCAACATCTAAAAAATATATGAACTTATAAAACAAAATGGCGGAAAATAAACTTTTTTTTAGCATTAGGTCATTTATTGAACTGTTTTGATAAATATACTTTTAAAAAAATAGCGTGTCGAGCCTTAGCCGACTAGAGTTGGGAGAACAAGTTTCTAATGTTGAATATAGCTTTTTTTACCTAATACGCAACTAATAATAATACGACCATTTCAGTTTCGAACAAAATTTTAATCTGACAAATTGCAGTAATTTTAATATTGTTAATTTAGTTATGTTTTATGAAAGTTTGTTGACTATAATAAACATAATTGCTTAAAATTATCTTAATTGATTTTTTTACCTAAAGATGACCTACGCTTTTCTTGCTGTTGAGGTGAAAAGTTGTATGTTTAATACGAGAGCAAATTTGCGCTCACTGCGCTCAGTAGTCTATATTAGACTATTTCGCTAGGTCGTGATTTAAAGTCGGCACTCGCAGCAAAAAACAATTTTGCTCTCTTGTTGAACAAATAACTATTATTGCCCATATTTTCACGTTCTATCTGACATCATCGTTGAGGTTTTTGGTGACTGTTTAACATCGTATACGCAACCACAAGCCAATTTAGTAAACATTGTAATCTGGTGACGTCACGTGACTTAATAGCTCTTTCGGGATTAAACATTTCCACTATGAAAGTTGCATAAATTTAATCGAAGTATAGAAGTTAGAACAGACGATGAAGGGACCACTATATTTCCGTCACTATATTATATACATATGTGCATAGGTAGAAATAAAGAACAAATAGGTATAGTTATCACACCTATAAAATATGTCAGATCCTCAGGTGTTATTATATTTTTCATTTTTCAACGATGACGAAGTCGCGGGCAGTAGGTAAAATTATATAGACGTAACTAGCGATGTTTTGTATAAAAAATCATGTTTTAGAACCACACAAGAAACATAAAATTAGAAGCTATTCATCGCGATAAAGATAACTTAAAGGTAGCAAAGGTATGAAAGCAAATAAATTGAATAATTTCGAGAGAGAGAAAAAGACTTGTTTATTTAGGTCTAGGTTTGATCAACAAATTAGATCTAAATGTGAAATGAATAACAAGAAAGGAGACTGATTACTTATAAATTACCACAATTAAATAACTAGGACAGATAATTCAGCATATTTATTCGAATATTATAAAAATGTGTATATTATGTATTAACTTCGAACAGTAGTTATATTTCTATATTTCCATACGTTTTTAATGAACGACTGGCAAGCATGTGATTATAAATCTTTACATAAAATAAATTGAAGTTGAAGCCTTTAACTCCTCCTAAAACACGCAACGGATTTTAATGCGGTTTTCACCATCAGTGAGATAATTTTTCAGACAAGTTTTATAATATATAAGTATATAAATAAACCAAGAACGGAAAGACAGGTTGGCGAAGCCTAAAGCAGGCCGCGAGACGATTGAGACCATTCGCCCCTCCATAGTGAGATGGGTGGCGAAGTGGCGCGGAATCGTCACGTTCCTCCTGGTGCACGTGAAATGGTGCCGAGTGGTCGTGAAAGAGCCGACCGAGGATGTACCATCGCGCACATCACACTTTTGCTGACTCTCTGTCGATCTCTGTCTGCCGGCAGTCGTGAAAACGATGGTCGCCAGTGACCTTGCGTAGCAAGCCATGCTCGCGTTTTGGAATTCGAGCACATCATATCGCGCAAAGAGGCGGTGGAGAGGCAGCGGGAAAGATCGTCTCTCCTGGCCGATCCGCCGGAAGAGGCTCCGGCACGGGCAGCTGACCTTTGTCCGCCGCCTTCCCCCTTAACCGGGACCTGGCATAGGGGAGTTTACCGCCCGCCTTGACAGCCGCCTAACCCTCGGGTAGGTCGAGGTTCCGTCAGGGAGCGTAGCTGTCTCCGCGCTGGACAACCGTAGTGGGTAGCGGATGTCGTGTCATCATGTAATCGCGACTTCGCCCATCTACAGCCGCGCTACAAAGTCTACAAAGCCGGTAGGGGTCTAGCATAGCCCGGCAACGTCCATTACTCTGCCATATGTATATCAATGAGGATTTTCCAGTGTTAAAAAAAGGGTATTTTGGCGCACCAGCCTTGAGATCAGTGCAGTACTTTATATGAGGCCTAATATAAACTTTATACAGAACTACTCACAATTTTGAGTTTAAATATATACTCGTAGGTATTTCCCCAAGTGTTTTCCTACACTCTTCCGCATGTCGTATTTTACGTGTTCAACTTCACTATGTGTTAAAAAAATCATAGAGACTTGACACAACTTGTAGTGGATATCTGCCGTAGAGAGATCGCCTAGTACAAGATAATGAAACATTTTAGTTTCATCACATCGATAAGGTCAATTACAAACTTATATTTGCAGTTGAAACGTGGTTTCTATTAGAATAAAAAAATTACAACATCATTAATTATTATCAATAATATTATCAATATTATACATATAGTTGATTCTTGAATTCATCCACGGTGTTTGAAGTTTGAAGTATGAGACTTACTAGAATTTGTTTTATTTTTCCATAAGTCGTTATTTCTTTTTGATTTTTTTTTAATATATACAATTAGATAAAATACCATTTAATTAAAAAATAAAATAAATATCTAAATATTTTTTAAAAATTGTTAAAAGTGGCAGGGCACAATGCATTTTGCAATTATTTGGACAGCCCGTCTGGCGGCAGTAACCACTCCCTTACAAAAGATCACCGTGATATAACAACATGTGTGCTTTTCGGTGTGTGAGTCCTGTAGCGTTGCTTATGTTATGACGATGGTAGCGATCAAGTGAACCGTTTCTCTGACGACCTTAATATAAAAATAAGCACAGAAATTATTGCTCGATAAAACAAAATGCGTATTAACAATAAGTCACAATGTTATTTCTGTATCATAATTAAAAGAAATAATGAGCTCCCAGAATTTTATTTTAGAATTTATTCTATAAAGTGAAGTTAAAGTTCTCGGTATAAAGCACTAGCGAGGTTATGAACACTAACGAGGTTGAACACTAATGAGGTTGTTTTATTTCTCGGTACAGGAAGCAAGAAGGGCTAGGACACAACAGGGGTGCACAGGCTGTTTGCATTTAGGTCAAATCATGTCACCCTCATAAAATTAGGTCAAGAGAACTGATTTAAAACAGTCCTTTTTGGTTAACAGTTTAGTTTAACTAATAGTGATAAACTACAAATTTGCTACATTTCTTTACACAAGAGGATATATGGCCTTAAACTAAATTCGTACATTGAAGGTATTGCTAATACGTACACGCAAAAAGTATATTCAAACTTCGGTTAAGTACGATCAAAATGAGATTACTATTCGAGTTAAGTCAACTACAGCGGGGAGTGACTTTTAAAAAAGCACAATTAAACGTTAAGACGTGCTTTATTTAATTTTGATACATAATGAAAACATACTTCGAATACATGGAAGAAACGATGAAGGTATTGTATTAACAATTTAAGAACTGATATTGCTTCCCGCGCAATTAAGATATGCCCTAATTAAACAATAATAATTGTATTCTCTTATTATCAATAACAAAGTGGCTTCAGAGCTGATGTAATTCCTCCCCTCTTGCTGCTGCTGAGCGGGCTTCTATTATATTTTTGGCATTGTATGTCTTATTTTCTTATATACATAGTTATTTGATCGTATAGCTTTTGTGTGATCGTTTCGTATTGCATTTTAATACGATTGACCGCAAAGATAATAAATAAATGATTTGAATTGAATTAAAATTGATCAGAAATGACTTTGAAGGATATAGTTAGATTTTAGTAGTATCACTTAATTGGTTCAATATATAAAAAAAAAATTACCTTAAAAGAAAAAAGCATACCGTAGAATCTGTAAAATAAATTAAGTAAGTACCTCGTGTAGTATGAATCACATAAAGCATCCCGCTTTGCAAAGTAATCTTCGTGAGTAAGGAAGGTGAGAATAATTATGTAGGTCTAGACGCTGATGTATACAAATTTTTAATGATCTTGTTATTTGTTATGGTGAAACACAATACTGATTACAAACATGAGAACTTTATTTATAAACATTGCTTCTGAGAATCATATCGCTTGGTCAAACGGCAATTCAAAGGGAACTATATTTCTTATCAGTAAGGTTTATATTTATTCATCAACTTGTATCATCTAATTAATAGATCTATCGCCACGAAATATTTTCATTGTCAAATAAATAAAAAGTGTCTCCAGGTATGAATTACCAAATAAATGTCAATATGTATCTAAAATAAGAAATGCATTATTAATAAAATCGTAGTTTGTCCCTTGAATAAAAACTTTGTTCTTAAGTAATAGGTCTGCCTTTGAGCTTTTTTTGATCTACCATTACTCAAAATGGTAAATCGGTCACCAAATAAATCAATTGTGACTCCTTTTTATTTGTTACTAGCGGCCTGTTCCCGGCTTCGCCCGGGGTGCATTTTTTTAAAGTAAAAACCTTCCCTGATTATCCCTCTATCCATGAGTGAAGACAGAATTAAAATCGGCCCAGCCCTTCTCGAGTTTTGCGCTTAGCAACACATTTAGGGATTCATTTTTATATTATAGATTATAAACAATTTACATAAACAAAAAGTAGCCTATGTTACTCCTGACGACCCCCTCTTCATGTCTGCAAAGTTTCATCGAAATCGCTTCAGCCGTTTCTGAGATTACCCCGGACAGACAGACAGACACAGACAGACAGACAGACAGACAGACAAAAATTCTAAAAAAAGTTATTTACGTTTTAACAGCATGCGAATGACTCTCTAAGCTTAGTTTGAGGCAGTTTTTCGCAAATCACAGACAGACACTCTGATTTTATTTATATAGATTTTGTCACCAGTACAGTAGTTACATTTTATTTCATTCAGTTACAAAATAATACTATTCGTTAACAATTTAACAGTTCAGTTTATAAATTTTATGAATAAATGTTCAAAGGGGCGGAGCCAAATTGGCGCGCAACGATAATTGACTAATCCGTCCTCATTTTATTGTTTTATCGTCCTCATTTTATTCATTTTATTATTCTAGTAGAAATTATTATTTGAACAGTAATAATTTGAACAACAATATAAATTATAATAAAAAATATATAAATACAACTCCCAAAAATTACATCCTAGCTATAACAATTTACCGGATGTAAATAGTCAGCTAGCACAGATGTGTGTGTGACAATATCGTTTTTTAAATTATTTTGATTATACAGTTATCAGGACAAACCAATTATATTATAATAAATACAAACCTATTTATTTGATAATTGATAATATATCCCGATGATTATATGTGATTTATTATGGAATAGTTTTTATATTGTTTGGCGACTACATTTTGGCGACAGATTCTACTATTTTACGGACAAAACCTATCATTTAACAAATTCAAAACCAATTAAATTGACGACAGCTTAAATCATACCCCAATTTAAATAGTGAGAGTGTTAATATTTTTTCTTACTAAGAAAATTTATTATTAAAATTCATCGGAATCTACTCATATTAATTGTGATTTTGATACACATTTTCTATTTATAGCAGTTTTAATAATCTTTACTTTCAAAATATACCTACCACCTCTCAATTTGAAAGAATTTTGAAATATTCGGCGTGCTATTTTGTCCATCTACGGCCATCTACGGCGGCGTTACTTTTCCCATGGGCGACGGTAGCCACCTACCATCAAGTGGCCCGTCAGCCTGTATGTCGACCTTAACAAAAAAAAAACATAGTTCACTGGTTTCAGTACTTAAATATATATAGTATACTAGCTGTGCCCTCAATTACGTAAATGCGGTTTCCATACGCTTGGTTTTTCGATATTCGGTATAACTTTTTTGTTTGTAAATCAATTGTAATTAAAAACTCACAAAATGTTCGGGAAGCTACAACGTGTATCTCTATTTTAAAAAGTAATTAATGTACACACTACAGACACCGCTCGTATGCGATTTTATAATATTTATAGATAATAATGATTTCAGTAGGTACAATATAATACTTTAACGTACATATAACTATAATATATGTAGTACGAGTATAACACTACCTACAAGTCATGTTCATTAATGCACAGCATGACCGACCGGCTTTGGGAGAAGCTATCATTGACCCACTAACCCAATGCACTTGACTCTAAAACCCCAAAAACCTCCCCCTAAATGTGGAGCGTTCGGTAGGCTTGCCTCACCTCCCTCCTCTCTGTCGTCCTCTTTTCCCTCGGGTAAATACACTTAATTGTACGCTTGTACCATTTTCATGGCCTTTTGTTATTTTCTCGTTAACTTTCTTAGCATTGGACGTTCGATTGAAACTTTGTTACACAAATAAAACGAATGCAATTTATTTTAACGACGAAAATCATTTCAGATTATTTACTTAACATATATTTATTGTTTAACTAGAGACCCGCTCTCAGCTTCGCACGAGTGGGATTTTTTTTCTGCAAGTTATATATAAAAAGCTTCCTCGTATAACGTTTTTTCAATTAGTGAAAAACGCATTAAAATCCGTTGCCTAGTTTATTGAGTGACAGACAGCGCGAAGTGACCTACCTATGTAAAAGATATATGTATATAGGAAATTATCTTCTATCTTCGCCTGTGACAACGTGTAGTATATGTTAATCACAAAATTCCGCCTTAAATCAGATCATATCTACAGGACTGCAGTCAGATCCTGTATTATAGTGCCTTTATAACTTATATTGCCTGGTTCGCATCCACGCTAGCCGGCAGCCGCTTCCTGCGATGCCTTTCAGATCGTCTGAAAAAATCTGGTCGCAGTGATTCCCACGATGCGTCTTCTAAATCGTGGTCTTCATTTGAGAACTCTTCTACCCCATGCGACACTTCTATTTCAGATGTGACAGCTTGCTAATTCAAAGATTAGATGTCACAGTGTTATTACAAATAAATTATTGGCTATCACTCATCGGCGAATTCAAATAAATATACAATTAAAACAGATATGAGACGAGGCACAACGTTGGTTACGTTGTTGTAACATTACATCAACGTACGTCACCGCAACGGACGTGGAGAAAGTATGACATCACATTGCGAGTGTGCACGCAAAGAAAGTTGCGCGTGCGGCTACGAAAGCACTCTTGCTTTCGCAGGAGGTCACGGCGTCTGCTTGATAGCGAAAATGACATACTTAATGTAATAGGTACGTCTACTGTCGCTTTTAGTCCCGGCATTCAAGTGTTGATTATGAAATCGAAACTTATTGAGTCACTCCACTACACCTCATGCGCAACGTGTTCTTCGTTTTCTTGATCACGACCAGGAATGGCATTTTATTCTTTTGGCAATGTTACTTAGCCAATGACATAGTTTGTTGATGTTTTAGTCGGGTTGAAATCATTAGAAAAACCTAATGGTTTCTTAAAACATTTTTTGTTATTATATTTTTTTTTTGGAAAAACCAATTTTTTTATTTTAGCTAAAATAACATCTGTTATTTTAGCTCCTCACTGTATATCTGTTTTCTTTCAGTAATAAAAATATAAAGAGAAGAAGAAAATATACATATACTTAGTACAAAAATTTCGTTCTTTTTCTTAAATTGAATAAATTATTGCTTTGCTTACAAAAGCGTAGCCATATTTTAGTCTTCGGAATGTCCTATGGGACATATTTTTGACTATTTTTGACAACATAGTTATGGATCTTTAAATGAGAAATTAATATCAAAATTTCTTTAATTCATCATTAGAAATGTGTTGCAAGTATACCAATGGTTCTTTGCTCGAAGGATTTATAGGATAAACAGATTCTAAAATTCGTTTTCCATTTTGTATTATATAATTTTAATTAAATATATTTTTGTAAGAAGATGTAGTTTAATACTTCAGGACACGTCGAAGGAGACGCATTCAATACAAGTTAGTACAAGGTTGACTCAAACAGTCACTTGTTCATGACCCATTGACTGATTTGTCCAAAACCAGGTCAAGATCTTTAATTTATACCGCTTTTAATATTAAATGACATTTGTAATTTTAGAATCGGAATTTTTGCAATGATGTCAATTAATTAAGAGGCATTCATTATACTCGGTAACTCGGTGTACAACTATCATAAATAGAAGTTAAACGCCCCTTAACATTTTTAAGTATGTAATGTCTGTTTTGTTTTAAAGTTTGCATAGTTGTAGTTGTGGTGGCATTTGGCACCCCCTTACAGAAGTATAGCGTGAAATAACAGCATATGCGCCTGTGTTTCGGTGAGTGAGTGCGATGACAGAGCCCTTTACCCCATCCCTTCCTTATCTCTTATCGTCGGCAGCGCAATTGGAACACCAATGGCGTGGCCGGACCACGAGCAATCCGTGGTCCACCTGTTCACCTTAGGTGTATACAGGCGAGTAGCCATCTACCGTCAAGTGAACCGTCAGCCTGTCTGTCGACCTTAACATAGGAAATATCGTCATTGCATTTATTGCGTAAATTCCAGCCATTTTGCTTTATTTATTTACTTCATATAAAAAAATGAAATATATATTATATTATTAACGTTGCGTGTTCACTTTATAAAGTGATTAATTTACTCTACTGTTCTAATTTTCATACATTTATTAGTCTTTACCTAAACTTCAATAATAATTCATTGTATTTTTTTAATATTACTTATAACACTCCAATAATAGTAACAGCCATTAAAATATTACCCAATAACATTTTAATATTCAAATTTGTCGATTTTTTTTTTCTGGTTTAGACATAATTTTCTGTGTGTAGTTGAACATGATTAAATTTTTATCAGCTTAGTTGTCATCAATTAATAATCATAAAAACCTTAATTATATTTATAATAGATACATTTACAATGTGGCTAAACCAACTTCCTGCTAGTAGTTTAAACAAACAATATTGCTGGAGGCTTTATATTTCATAGTACCCATTAGGACTTAGGTATTACTTGTAGGCATAGTGTTTAATACGCTGAAGAACAAAGGGCACATTGTAAGTGAGAAAATGACGGCAGCCGATTGTTGCAAAGGCTGCTTTTGAAGATGTTTGGAACATAAACATGAGGTATCAGCTCGCGGCAACCCTGCCCTGCTGCGGCAGTGCGCGCAACTGGGTCAGTGGGCCGCCCCCCGCACCGTCCCCCGACCGTGCGGTGGCGCAACAGCTCGAACGCGCACTAACATAGACCTGGATCGCGGGAAAGTGGGTCACCGACTCACTTTCACTTATTACATGGGCTCCTAATCGTTTTCCATTGTGCGAGCGGGCGGGGGCTAGCGGGTAGCGGTAGAGCGCGCATGCGGGAGGCGCCGGCACGCGCGCCGCTGTCGCCGGCTGCCAGTCGATCACGGACCGTCTCTGAAGCGGTACGCACACTGCCGACTTAACTGCTCCGCACACTCGTCGCGATCGCAACATTACGCGTACGCGCCGCGACTTTTCAAACAGTTGCCGCAACAACCGATTGCCGCGTCAAAGTTGCGACTTCGGGACGGCGCACTTAACTATTCCTCACTGAACCTAGGACAACATGTGTTGGATTTATGTGCCTCTTACTAAAGTGTTTGAACAGGTGCAGCCCGCGAGCGGCAGATAGTGTTTTGCGGCCAGACCGCTAGTGAACTCGGTGACTGTGCGAACGTTGTCGCGGTTGAACGCCGCTGTAGGGATTTGTAACAAATTGCCGCTTCGTGCGGCCGAGCATGACGATGGATCAGCAGTCAGGCCTCATGTCCCTCAACATGTCCCCATTTGACCTGAGCCCAGGGCCGGAAGGTTCTGGTTCCGGCAGTGGTCCTTCGGGCACTACACAAGCTTACGTGCCTCAAGGAGCCGCCTATCAATGTCAATCCGAACAACAATCTTTTGGTTACGCCAACTTGGATGCATCATATTTGTTTCCGACAGGCGCTGGTGGTGAACCCGGCGCGTACTTGCCCGCAGCAGGCAACGTTTGTGACCAAACTGACACCAAGGATGTAATAGAGGAACTGTGTCCTGTGTGTGGAGACAAAGTTAGTGGCTATCACTATGGATTGCTGACCTGCGAGTCCTGCAAGGGTTTCTTCAAGAGGACTGTTCAAAACAAGAAAGTGTACACTTGCGTCGCTGAACGGGCCTGCCACATAGATAAAACACAACGAAAACGCTGCCCATTTTGCCGATTTCAAAAGTGTCTGGATGTTGGAATGAAGTTAGAAGGTGAGTGATATTATTTTGTAAGTTAGTTTATAACTTAAATGTCTTTGGAAGATATTGAAGGTTGTAGGGATAGGGCCAATATTATTTTTGAGCACATCAGGGCACTTCGCGTCACCGCTACACATGTAGGTCACACGATCGCTCACGGCCCAGATGGGATTACATCACCAACGTCAATAAAAATGCAGCAGAAACTATAAAGTTGTGAGCTTGGAAACAGAGAACTGAAACTTGCAAATATTCAAGGGTTAGACTTCAATTCTTGGTATACCAAACCATAGGTAGATACTTAATTCAATAAAAATTTAGTTTAAAACAGCAGAGTCGTGATGCAATTTTTCTTAAATTACCAAAGTAGATACTTAATTAGAATTCATGCATTCTTTTGTTTTTAATAACCTTGTCTAAATTTTACTTTACCAGTTTTTGTTTGATTATTTTTTCCTGACGTAGGCAGTAGGTACTTGTTTACTAATTGGACGAAGCCGTCAGACCACGCGGTCTCAGGGAATCTAATCTACGCTTTATGTCCAAATAACTTGAAATCGACTAGACCAACTTGTTCCAAAAAATTCACTATGATTCATGTTAATATTAAGCAATTGAAAATCTGTTTTGGTAACCCGTAAAAAAATGTTTTGTCCGTTTGCTTTATTAATTCCAATGTAAATTAGATTTTACCTAAGTATAATTACGTTGGTAAAAAAAATACATTAAAAAGCTTAATTTTTATTACAGAAAAGGTTTCAAGAAAGCCTTCCACAACTTTTAGAATATGTGTCCTATTTCATGCTACTTTTGAAAATATTTGTTGAATATCAAAAATGCTACTTAAACTGCCGTAACTGTACCGATAATCCTTCATTATTGTTCTGTAATAATCAGTATCACCGTTACAAAGGACACGAAAATGTGTCCACAAGTTTAAAAAAGGGCTGTTTAAAAGCTGTTCTAATGAGAATTCATTTTAAAATATTTTTCAACTAGATTATAAAACTTTAAATAATATGACGTTAACATCTTATCTGCAAACTAAACATCCGAAACTACTGAAATCATAAATTTTGACTCCAGCGTGATTCTAACGGATGAATGCTCTTAACATGATCAAAAGCTGACAAGAATTTCTTATACTGATTAGTAAAAAATATATTTATTTGGGTACATTAGTTACTCATTCCGAGTTATAGAGATTAAAATCAAAATATCCAATCTTTATTAGAATGTACACCTACACATCAAGTATTAATACTACATTTAGCAATTTTCCCAAAGTTTAGGCTTTCCTGATAATTTTCCAAAAGGACCGGTCAGAAGCAGCCTCGATCCACCGTCGACCCGCGGTCCTTATCAGATCGTCTGTCCACCTCGTGGGTGGACTTCCTACCACCGCTTGGCGGTCCGTGGCCTCCACTTTCTGGCCCCAGCGGCCGTCGCCTCTGCGTACTATGTTCCCTGCTCACTGCAACTTCTATCCGCCAGGTTATGTCGGTAATCTACGGATCTCCTCGTTCCTGTTTCGATCTTGCAATCTGACCACAAGGGTCTATTTCCGAGTAGTTCGGTCAACCGGACTCTTAACCGAACTACTGGGAATAGACCACCGCAAGCATAGACCTCTCCAAAGATCATTGAGCGGTGTTGAGCTTTCTTACGAGGTTCATAGTCAGAGACCACGTTTCAGTGCCATATGTCATCACTGGTAACACACAATGGTCGAAAACTGTTTTTTTAAGACGCTGAAGAATTTTAGACGAGAAGATGTTTCGGAGCTTCCCGAATCCTGCTTATCCGAGTTGGCTTTACCTATTTAGACTGTTTGTCTAAATAGATCCTGTTGAGTCCTCTTATCGACTTCACCAAGATCACAATATCGTCGATGTTTCAAAGGTGAGTAATAAATACTCACTGTTAATAGTGATGACGAGTCCTTGCCAATCCAGGAGTTCAAATGCATCTTCTAAAGCGAAAGTCAACTAGAATTAACATTTTAGTTCATTCAAGTTAGCACTTAAGTGACTATTGAATTAACTTTTTAAAATTAAGTAAATTGGTGTTACCTCTAAATAGAATTTGGCAGGTTCTCCACGGTTACCTAATTTAGAACTTAATTTCAAGACTTCGTCCACTATTTGGTTTTCATAGTTCAAGCCTCGTGACAGCACTGTATATCTACAAGTCTTCCACTAAACTTTTATATAACTAGGCTTTGTTGTTATCTAATTTATAGATCTTATACCATAAACAAGTGTGCTTATAGGTTATTAATTAGAGAACGCATTACTAAAACACGGAACATGAAATTCCAGATAGTATGCCAAAAAAACTAGCAAAATGAACAGATGTACGGGATTGTGGCCCTACATTCGTCTACATAAATTTGATTATTTGTATATAAAGATTCAACAGTTAACCAGTGTAACGAGACAGCGTTGCGACCCCAATGGATCGTTGGTAGTTTTTGATTCTTATTGATTCGGCGCATATCCGGCGTGGCGAGACGTTAGCGTTGCAACGCCAACGTCAAATCGTGGGTAGAATATACATCCAGATCAGTCCTGTCCCGTCGGATATGTTGTATTATATGGCGAAGTCTTAAACATATTTTACCTGGACTAAAGTTACTTTAGGGGATAGCACTAAGGAAATGGAAGGAAATGTGGAGTTTGAGGCGCGGATCTTAAAAACATATAACCGATATTGAAAAAAATTCAAGGGATTGTATATTCTATAGGTAATGCATTTGAAGAAGTATGGGGAGGAGCTTGACGCGCGGATCTTAAAAATATATTACCGGGATTGAAATGATCTTAGGGGATTGCATATTCTATAGGTAATGCATGTGAAGCAGTATGGGGAGGAGCGTAAAGCGCGGATCGTTCTAAATTTATAACGCGCGCGGCCGCAGAGCGCCCTGACCTACATGCGAGCGGGGCCGCGATGCGGCGCGCTCGCATCTAACTTGTATGCGTGTACGCAACACGGCCTCTTCAATGTGTGAGTGAGTCGCCATTCCGCATTTTGTTAATGTTGTATTTGCGACACAAGTCTTGGGAAACAAAAACATTATGTACACGTCTTTAGACAGACATCGACCACATTTTTAAAAAAAATTGTACCACCTTTCCTCTTGCTGGATTTAATAAAAATATATTCTTATAAGAGTCTACTAGGAACAGGAAAAGTTTTCCATACTAATCGAATTGCAAGTTGTCGAATGCATATTGTAATTGCAGTATAGTCTTTAATTGTATTCTTAATGACCGTTAAACGATAGCAATTAATGTAAGTACAATATATAATTAACCAATATCTGAATTGAAGCCAGGTGTTATTTTTATAAAAGGAAAAACGCTGAAACGTCGTACAGACAATCAGGTGATACGATTTGAACAAATCGTTGGGTGACCTGAATAAATAGTTGGGTGAAACAGCCGCCATCGTCGCAGTCGCAGCGAGCCTTGTGCAATGCCAGCCACCACTACCGTCACTCAAATACGCACACTAACAAGCGGAAACCTGTGAACTCACTTAAACCAGTACAAATAGCAAAATCTTAGAATATAAATTAACATTTTAGTTACACTTGTTTTAAAAGTCGATGTGAAAGCCTGAGAGTTTTCGGGATGCAATAAATATTTTGTTAACTTAACTAGCGACCCGCTCCCGACTTTATCTACTGCAATTATCTAACTGATAGAAATTAGATATAAAAATTATCTAACTTATGGTGGAAACCGCATCAAAATCCGTTACGTGGTTTAGGAGGAGTTAGCGGCCATACAGAGAGATGCGGAAAGGTACTTCAAATTATATTATGTAAGAAGATAAGAAGTCGTATTTTAGGTGTAGCTAGCTAGTCGTGAAATCTTCCTTCCTTTGATAACAAAACAATTCAGCAGCTACTTCGACTTACTCGTGCAGCAAACGACACCTAATTGGTTCATTAACTAAGCGCTATCGGCGCGAAATTACCCATATTACGTAAGCAACTTCTGCCATTATTTGCAACAATGTCGCGTTTGAAAGGAGCGGTCGAGAACAAATCTTGCAAATGTTAATTTTCCCTGACAACTTTTCGAAAGTGAATATTAATTATGATGGCGTTTTAGGCTGACACCGGGCGGGGTTGGTTGGTTATTTTGTTGTGTTGTGCTTGTGAATCGGGCGTACTGCGACGACTACGCGGCGACTGTATCGCGTGTTTCGACACAATCGACCGTCAGTGGTGTACGCTGCGCAAGCGCCGTTTCACAAGACGGTTCGGCCGTCCTGTCGCAACGGACTACCCAAATGTGAACTCAACACGTATCGCATTACATGTTCACGAGTACGAACACTGAATCTACAAATGTAACTTAACGAAACGTTAAGCCACATTCGATGAATTTTTCAGCTGAGTCCATTTAAAGAAAATCTTTGGAAATGCACGGATGAGCAATACTTAGTAATTGTTTCGATTATTGGAAGTAGTACAATAATCGAACCACGGTATTAATAAGTTGTAATCATTTAAAATCAATACAATAATGCACGGTTATTTTAAAAAGTGAATTAAAAGCTCTAAGTGTATCTTTAAAGTTGGCTTAAAGAAATTGCATTTGGGCCTGCCTCTCTTACGAGCTTAGTGGCAGCGCGTCGTCATCGTCGCATTGTTGGGGCGGATACTTGGGCGGGCGAATAAATAAATCATTGTTGTAAGTTATTATACGGACCGCTACCTATGCACGCTAGCACTATGCACGCTACCTTACGTAATCAAATGATACACCATCGCTTGTATAAGTACCGCATAATGTTAGTCCCACACCCGCACGATTGAAATTGCTTCAACCTAGTAAAACCGCGATGCGCATGGTGTCATCTGTATGTTATGGTACTGTATATTAATAGCCACAAGTTTTAATTTCGCAAGCTATTCAATAGGTTATGGTTTATTTATGCAAACCGTCAAAGTGCAAACAATATACGACTTGGTAAAAGTTGGCGCCCCAATTTATTCGAATGCGGTCCCGCCTGTTTTGTAACAACCTATGACGTCATGACTGTTCTACTGTTTATTGGAAAATTTGTGGGTTTTACCATTTTTTTTTACTTACTAAACGATTTATTAGAGCACCGAAAATATGGTGTAAATTTGGAGTAGAGTTTCATGGAAATTGTTTTTTCATGGTGAAAATTGTTTGAATGAATATATTCAATACATTCAGTATCGTAAAAAATTGTAAAAATCATTATGGCAATTCACAAAAAAATCTTTTCCCTGTAATTGAGTTTCGAAGTGAATTCTTACTGGACTTGCTATTAAAGCATAGGTTATTGGCGGCATGGAAATTGCACGAGGGGTCTGGTCTGTGGACAATATAGGCGGCCGTATGCCGTGACCGCGACAGATGTTAGATCAAGTTAGATCACAATAAAAACGCGCGCGCCAGCAGACTATTTCGGCGTGCTGCCTTGACCCGAATCGAGTGTTTCGACAGAGCGGCCTCGCACACCGGGCCTTTCTATTTTTTAGGCATTACCTGTCATATTATTACAACTGTTGCACGAGCACCGCCATCTTGTAAAGATTTCGGTGGGCAAGCTCTTCAGGTTCGAGTCAGTCGCGCAAAAACCGGTTTCACGTATAAAATCTAGCATGTCGGCTGGGGTCGTTTGACTGTGTGTTACTTTTCCACTCTCGAAATACTTTAATGACTACAAAATTAAATAAACTCCTTTAGAGAAGAAAATTCATTTCGAATACGAGCGGCTGAAACATGCTCGTATTGATAAGATCTTCTTCAATCTTTAGAAATCATTGTAAATAATAACGTCTAAATAAAGACGAGATCTTGACACAGTTTAGTGGATCATCGTGAATGATGATTTATCTCGGTTGTGTAATGATCGGCCAGTGCTATCTGGGCGTACGATCGTGTGCGTGCGAGCGCTCGGAACGGTTCGGGCGAGTCCGCAGGCAATCGTCGCTGCATGAAGTGGCTTGGGGGGGGAAGAGGGGCAGCCTTGACCAAGTTTCACCGGCTCGTCGTCGGTACAAGGAGCGATCCCCACTTCTTCCCGTCCTTTCGGTACACACTATTTTTTTCTCGGCAACACGGTTGTCGATTACGCCGCTCGTTAAATTTAAAAGGGCTCTTACAAGCGTACTGTCGGCCTCTCGGAATTATGCAGTTTATAGAGTAATCGGTTGCAATAACTTAATAGGAGTTTGTCGAGACGCATCCCCGTGGCCCGTTTCAAAAAGGTCGACCTTGACCTATCTGTATCAAAGTGGGTCACGCAGCTGCAAATAGCTATAGAATGCGAGGTGAACTCAAACGTACACGTATCTATTTCTGCACACCGCCTGTTTGTCACCAAGATGTGTGTGTTTTTGATTTGTTAGAATGACCTTGACCTTGATCTAGTTTGGCCATGCAGCTAACACGCCTGACCTCGTTTACCGCATTATCGGCTACTATTATTGCGTGTTGATTATAATAACATTAGATGCATTGGGACCATAAGAATTTTATAACATAAATTATTCGACATCACTCGATTCTGTCAAACCCTTTCTTACGACCTCACATTGAAGAAATTATCCAATACACAATTTACATGAAGCGTTTAAGGATTTTTTTTTACTTATTTTAATGCAAGTCCTGCATTACTTCGTCTTAAACAAAATGATTGAATACTGACTCCAGATCTAATAAATTCGGCGTCGTAGCAACTGGAGAGATTCTCAAGTTGACAGTTTCCAAACTGAACGTGTTTTTTTTTGATGTTACAAGAGTTAATGTCTTTATTTTGCAAGTAATGTTTCTGTTAAACTATAACCACATTACAGTTTGATCAATAAAAAACCTACAATTTGACCCTACTAAATGATTACCAATCATCAAGGTAGCAAAAAACAAATTTAATTATTGCTTACGATTAAATCCCAGTCATTTATAATCGTCTTTATAAAACTGTACATTACAAGAGTAGTATGTTATATTTTAATTATTTTTTGCAAAATATAAACAAGCCTGCCTCGTTTATGCTCTTTCCATTAGTGAAAACCATATCAAAATACGTTAAGTACCTAGCTTAGAAGAAGTTAGCGGAGAAACAGACAGAAGCGGACAGCAACAGCATTTGGGTGACATTATATCAAGAATGTAGAGAATTATCAAAGCGAAATGCGGGTTTGTTCTTCAGTCTAAAATGAAAAGTGACAATGTATAAAAACGTCAAAATAAAAATGTTTAAAAATGTTTTAAAATCAAATAATCTGTTTTTAAAAAAATTAAAAAGAATGATTGCATCAGAATAATTTAGCCTCTATTATATATAGCTCTCATTAAAAATATTTAATGTATAGAGACACGCCTCTACATTCTATATTTTACATATTATATTTATATATGCAGATTATATTATATATAGTGCGCAACTTAGTACCCGCTGTAATTCCTTTTTTTTTTTTGAAAATACCAAAGTGTTCTGATATTTTTCGAGGTTAAAAAAATATCCTATAGTTTAATCCAGGTATTCATCAATACATCAGTGAAAATCGCATTCAAATCGGTTAAGGCGTTTCTGAGATTTTCGTGCAAATAGCACAGACAAACAGATAAAAATACTAAAAACTATTTTTGGCCCCGGTACCTACCTACATTTTTTTGAAAAAATATTCAATGTACACACACAGCTATAGTTTACTATTTTATTATATTATATGTATAGAAACCATTATTACTATCTATTTTAGACTTAGATTAGATGTCAAATAGATGTCAATTAAGTATTAGATTAGATATCAATTACATAATAATATGCCAGTCATATTTTTTTATCCATATTACTTATACTAATATTATTAATATGAAATTAACTGTCTGTCTTTTACGTTTTCACACCCTAACAAACTAACGCCTAGCAAAGTGTAATAGCAATGCAGATATTTTTTTTTTTAATTTTGAATCGCGGGCACCAGCTAGTCAAGAATAAAGTAACACGCACTAATTTATATCTATCTCATTCTAGGCTTTGTTTAAATACATAAACCTGTTTCAAGAGGGTCGACCCCCTGAACTTAATTGACGTAGGTACGTAATTAAGATATTGTTTTAAATTTATTACTATGTTTAGGAACTTAGTCTCGGGACGCCCTTCTATTATTAATTTTAGATTATAATGTCGAATATATTCAGAAATTTTAGAAATATATAAATAAACCACGTTTTAAAAAATCACTGTTTTTTTAAAAAATTCTACAAAATTATGTTTTTGTTTTTTTTTTTTAAAAAAATCAAGCGTTTCTCTTGTTTTTAAAAATTATTACTCAGAGTAGCTTTGCTATCTTCTTACCCGTAGGAGATAGTTGGTAAAACTTAGCAACACTAGAAATAAAATTATTTCACAATATTGATTGTATTAAAAAACGCAAACAAATAATAAATTTGCATACTAAACATGTTTCTTTTTAATTCGGAGACATCTCCTAGTTACAAAAGTAAATATAAAAATTTCAGTAATAATATAAAATAAAGTAATATAAAAAATTCAATCTTAATCTTCAAAAACCGTTTAAAATGGAATTCGTAAATAATTGTGATGTTGCTTTAAAAAAAAAACACGTTTACAACAATAGCGTGAACCAGGCAGACAAGATTTCAATTTGGCGTGTTTTCTCGGTACTTCGATTTCTTTTTACTGAGAATAATTTTACAAAATGCATTGGAAGGCGGCTGGAGCTTAAAAGTCATTAAAAAAAATCAATGGAATCGCTTGCACACAGCACTCCTTAATTCGTTCTGTACGTCATATAACCCTTTTTAAACCGGATAACGCTGTCCTTATCGCACACAAATGCTCTAGGTACAACTCCAACAAAACTAGAGTTATTTTTAACTCGTGGGCTGGGCAGCTCGGCTACTCATTGAATAATGTTTTCCTTTACAGTTTCAGTCAGTTAACGCTTAATATTTACAGGAACATTAAATATTTCTGAATCCCAAACAGCTAGAGTTGGAGTTTATAAAGTTATAATAGAGTTAAGTATTGTACACAAAATTGGAGTGCGATCAGATTCCAATAAGAATACATTTAAATGAAACGTTAGCTTGGTTAATGATGGATTTATTAAAAAAAAAAAGTTCAAATAAGCTAATAACGATGAAATAAGGTAGCTGTTGAGAAATGCTACGATTATTCCACAGTAAAGTTTATTTTGCAGCGAAATATTTTTGTGATAAATTAATACTCTTAGACTCTTTTATGCAATTTTCCTGAAAACTTTTCCAATTTTTCTGGCTGTACCTAAGTTAATTTTTTTACGGACTTAAACTGATATTTAAAAAATATCAGAATTGGTCCAGCTGTTCTCGAGTTTTGCGATTAGCAATACATTTTAGCGATACATTTAATCAAATAATTTATTTGCCTTCTTTAATCAAAGCCACCTTTTAAAGATTAAGAGCATACGTATATACGATCGCCTATCGCTAGAATCGAGTGTATAGAATTTGGAATTCAGCCAGAATAATATAAGTGTAGTCGAGACCGCATGCGTTATGCGGCCGCTGGCCTATATTTCAGGCTAAATTATTAAACATTTATTGAACAGCGCATAATCATTCACACGATTGAAACTTGGTGTGTACATTATTGTGATATATTTTTTTTATATGGCACAACGACACTTGTAACCACTTTCGATCATTTTCAGGCTCTCATTCTTGTAGAACCATAGAAAATGATCTTTTTAAAGCTTAAAGTATGCAAGTCACTTTGTAATTTTTATATTAAAATTTCAAATTCAATTTTTAAAATGTTTGTATAGATTTTTTTAATTTTTAAACGCTGTAAAAATACTTCTGTCTACATAGCATATAAAACAAAGTCGCTTCCCCCTGTCCCCCTGTGTGTACGTTTAATCTTTTACACTACGTACCTGATGTGATGTGGTTTTTAGTATGGAAAGAGCGTTAAACGAGAAAGGTTTTTTATATATAATATAATTTACAGAAAAAAAATTGCACTCGCGCGAAGCCGGGAGCGGATCACTAAAAATATCATAAAACAGTTCTACCCTAAATCCAATAGATGTCGTGCGTACCTCTCTATCGCTACACCTAATTATATTTTAAACTATAATGGATAGATGGCGTTATATTTTTTTAATTATAACAAGTGTTATATTTTTTATTTTTCTTGTCGCGGGCACTAGCTAATCATAAAATAGTTCATGATTCCATAATATTCGTTTACGAAATTACGTCACTGTTCATGAAAGCAACAGAATATAATATACAGGATGGTTCAAATATCGTGGATCAAACGAAACAGATACGTAGATCCTATTAAAAATTATGCTTGTTTGGTTGTTTTTTAAGAAAACACCAAAATTTCTACTAAACAGGCAATTTACCTTTTTCTCCTTTCTTAAAAAAAAAATACTTTTAAAAAAAAAAATTATGTACAGAGGTAATGTATCATCAGTACATATATGCTTTTATAACAGTAGATACACGGTTTATGAGAAATAGTAATTTTTTCAATATTTTTTAAATGTTATGAAAAATAAAGTCTCGCTTTAGTAGCTTACTGTGGAAAAAAAAGTACTACCAAAAAAATGACCCTGTAACAGAAAAACTAACCTATTTAATAACGATTAAAATGAGGTATAACGATTAAATTAATTATCGTTTTTTCATAGCCAGGTCTACTGAAGTAAATCAGAGAACACAAAAAAAACAGATATCGAATTTATTTAAGTGGTTATAACATCACAAAAATTGTTCGAAATGTCTTCCTCCAGCGACAATACATGTCGCTGGATATCGTCTAATAAAATTTTTCAGAACCTACGAAATGGGTTTAACATTTTCTGTCGTTATCTCCAGTTTATTTCTTAACTGTTCTTGTACTGTCTGGTTCTATTATTCGTACAAAATATCTTTCATGTTGGATCCGGAATAACAGGTTTGGATCTGGAGATCTCGGTGGGCATTAGATTGTTCCACTTAGTACAATCCAACGATTTGGATACTGGGCGTTAAAATGTTCTCGTACCGCCCGAGCGTAGTGTGAGAGCACCATGTTCTTAACCAAATCTTCTGGAATTTCAGCTACGCGCAAGATATCTTTTAAATTATTTTGTAAAAATTGTAAATAGTTCAATCTTGGTGGCATTTCAAAAGTTACCATCTGTCATCCAATGATACCAGCTGAACTGGTGTTGGAAGCGATCATTTCTAACTATGTTTGGATTTACAACGGCGAAATTAAATTAATTAATGAAATTGTGATATTTTTACTCATAAACCGTGGTGTGGTATGTACTGTTATAAAAGCATTTTTGTAGTGATGATACATTACCTAGAAGATGATACACAATTTATTTTTTTTAAAAGGATACAAATTTTTTTAAATTGCCAATTTAATACAAATTTTGGGGTTTTCTTAAACAAAAAACACTCAATCAGTCATAATTTTTAATAGGATCATGTTAGGGTAGGACTAAAAAGATTTTTTTATTGTAAATAGCCGCCTCTACGTCTTTGTTTCGTTTGATCCATGATTTTTGGACCAACCTTTATAGTTTGATAATATCCGTTATGTTAATTCACAAGTACAAAATTTTCTTTATTCAAGTAACGGGGCACACTTTAAAAATCCAATTAAATGTTTGTTTTATAAGATTATAACGTCAATAAATTAATTATGTTTATGTACTTCTTCGTCTTCATAACCGAGGAGTAACCCCAATCTTAATATGTAGTAAAAAAATTAACTCTTCTTTGATGTTATTTAGATTACCCAAATTTAACATGTGTATTTCTCTTCAACCTTCACAATCTGGAAGTTGTTGTTTTTAGGAAATTCTAGTTCATGTATAATGTTTACATCACACACGAATATTATTATTCATACTTTCCTGTTCATGTTAAAATACCGTTTTTAGCAAAACAAAATGTGATGTTTTAAATGTTCAATTGTTTGAATAAGCTATGTATTTGTTTTCAGCTGTACGTGCTGACAGAATGCGTGGTGGGCGGAACAAATTTGGCCCGATGTACAAACGGGATCGCGCCCGAAAACTGCAGATGATGCGGCAACGACAAATTGCTGTCCAAACTCTACGCGGTTCCCTCGGCGACAGTGGCCTCGTGTTGGGCTTTGGTTCGCACTACGCGTCCGTACCTGTGAAGCAAGAGATTCAGATCCCGCAAGTGTCATCGCTTACATCTTCGCCTGAATCGTCGCCAGGCCCAGCGTTACTGGCCGCACAACCACAGCCGCAGCAAGCTCCGCCTCCACTAACCCACGACAAATGGGAAGCCCATTCGCCGCATTCGGCTTCCCCGGATGCCTTCGCTTTTGAAACTCAGAACACAGCCACGGCAACGCCGTCCAGCACCGCCGAGGCTACCAGCACCGAAACTCTGCGTGTTTCGCCCATGATACGAGAGTTTGTGCAGACAATTGACGATCGCGAATGGCAGAACTCACTCTTCGGACTCTTGCAGAGCCAAACTTACAACCAGTGCGAGGTTGATCTCTTTGAGTTAATGTGCAAAGTGTTAGACCAAAACTTGTTCTCTCAGGTGGACTGGGCGAGAAACACCGTGTTCTTTAAGTATTTAAAGGTGAATTTCCAGATAAGTATGAATCTCCTGACCCGAATCCTTTAGCCCTATATCCTGGTGTACACCAACTGCTGGCGTTGAAATAAAAAGCACTGCACTGCAATGCGACGTACTTGTTGAACTGTCAAGTTTAACTTAATTACGGCTTTGCGCACAGATTTCGTCTACTTCAGTGAACGTAGGCACCCCTTATGATGTGATTGTGTGAGTAATAGCGTGTGTGACTATAGTTTGAAATGACGCAGCAGGCGACGCGGAGCCGGTCGGAATCGATACACCGCGCCGCCCGCTCCGCCCCTCACCAACTAGGTCAAGATCCCACAACAAGCGTTCCACTATTATAGATAGTTGCTGCTTACATTTTTCATCAATCTACTGTTGCTTCAATTAGATTCTTTTCTTACGCAAACTTAT
Organism: Synanthedon andrenaeformis; assembly: GCA_936446665.2. NCBI lineage: Eukaryota > Metazoa > Arthropoda > Insecta > Lepidoptera > Sesiidae > Synanthedon > Synanthedon andrenaeformis. The sequence goes on along the minus strand of OW387776.2, from coordinate 12,692,995 downwards.
GAAGCCATATGAACATAACATCTTGCTTTCGAACCATTCACTGGTCGTGGACTTGGTGCAGCTGATGCAGTATGCACAAGTCGTAGTTAGAGTCGTATACATTTGATGAGCGGAAACTCAATCAATCAGTCGAAGAGAGGAGAACCGGCGGGAAGCAGCGGCCGCCCGACGACCACACTGCGGTTGGCGTACGCTTACGCAAGAGCTTCTACCGATCACGTGGGCGTGCGACGTTGCCACACTGAACGCAATGTGCCGTCTCATTCTCCCCGAAACAGTCTCCGATGCGCAACTACCAATTTTCGTTTCTGCTAAAATGAGACGGTTTGTTTACGACCCATTCTTGGAATTGGGACGAGCCACGACGTAGAACATAGATATTGTGGTTATCTCTTTACGTGGTGACGCTTATGGATTTTTTTTTTTGGGGGAAATACTTTTTACCATTTCTCTCATCTTTCTGTAGGTCCGTAAACTTGATAGGGCGGCAACGATTATGAAATTGTGGGACAGACAGGACGAATGAGAGATGCGGATGACCCACGCTTTCCCCAGACGATGTGATGTAACTGTGTGTGAGAGTAGAGAGAGGGGAGGGGCGGTACGGCAACGTTGCACTTTCGTCGACGCACTTGACACACTGCCCGTGGCCGAGTTGCCGCGAGAAAGCACTTTTTACCGCGTACCAGACGGACGGTAACGGAACAAAACGGGTTGCGCGATCTTTCTTCGCTTTCTCTTACGTAACGTATATTACCAGTTACGATTAGTCGCATAACAACTCGATGAACTTGAGCGGTCGATGACGCCTTGTTTTCATTGAACATTCTTACATTATGATTTTAAATGGCAAAAGATCACTTCTATTCAACTGAGAACTTTTCCGAACTAGATTTTTTTAAAGATTAATAACCAGGATTTCGTTCCATATGTTTAATTATGTATAAGCCCATCTTAGTCCACCATTCGGTAGTCATTAATGTAATTATTATGTCATCAACATGGATTTGGATAATTTTTAATTTAACATAGAGTATTGACGAGCGACGAGCCAACAAAGTTACGTCATATTTTAACGAAACAGATGTTAGAAAAGTAATCGCCATGTTTAATTTGAGTTTTATTTTGCTTTGAGCACCTTTTTAATATAAGGCAAATTCATCAGTCAGTCTGTCAACAACCACCTTTCCAAATTTAACGCTGTAAAAATTTTATACCATAACATCTAATTTATTAAATAAGTACGTTAAATTTATTAAATAAATAACTACCTACCCTATATTGTAAATCATGTAAGTGAAAACCGCAGTAAAATCTGTTTTAAGCCATTTCTGAGATTAGGTATTTATTTCCAAAAAAATCTAATAACTTTTCTTTGACCTCAGTTATGTTAAAACGTACAAATTATTTATTTTTTATTATTTTATGCACAGACTTGGTTCGTTTACGATTTTACTATACATATATGTATAGATTGTATAAGAATTTAGGCATAAAAATTTTGGAAATTTAATTGAAAATAATTGATTTACATGCAACTTTTAAAATAATCTTAAAAGTTAGTAATTATATTCTGCCATTCGGTTTCTCCCCTCGCTAACCGCTTCCGAGTTATAACAGGATTATGACGTGTGCGAGTCCGCATGTTATACATAATATGTACATGTGTACATACGAAGTTCTAGACAGTAACTAAGTTAGTACTGTGGTCTCTTTTTCGCCTTTGCTTGCTCTACTGTAACCTTCCCCCTTCATCATTATTCTAAAAAGTGCTTCTAAAAAAGACTATAGCAGTAAATTTTGCGTAATATTAAAAAATAACTTAGTTAAAAAAAACATTTTATCATAATATAACGTAGCTTAGGGCTTTTCGACGCGACTTTGACCTACTTTGCTCACTACCGATTATACTGACAGCTAGTCAAGATGGCTGACTAAAGGAATGTTAGCAGCTGCCCTCAAGAGTATCACGCCCTATTTCAAAATAAACTTTAGTGTTAACTATAAAAGACACATTTTCCTATGAAATTTCAGCAATAAAGCTAATAATATTTATTGAAGTTTGATAAGATAGGTGCGCGTACATATATTTAAGTTTTCTTAAATAAACGTTGTTCTTTTAATTAACTTTTTAACTAGTTACGAATATTTAATATAGATTTTTTATTACAAACCTAAAAACAAATGAAAATGAATGGTTTAAACAAAAAAATGAATAGCTCAGTAAAGTAATTTCAAGTGTAACGATTGCAATGTTATTGGGTATCATAAGAATACCTCAATTGATAGAACCGTCTGATTTTGTCGGCCCGATCTCGATTCATCGCGTTGAGCAACCGGCATATAGTGTGGCAACAACTTCGAGCTCTAAAATTCAGTTGTAACATTTCGTAAACGGCAAATTTAACGTTCACGAGCACCGCCTAGTGTTTTCTAATGCAATAAATGTAGGTCGCTAAACAACTATGATTGTTTGGCAGCCGCAACTGAGCCGTCACTTACATCAATAATAGTTAGATATTTAGCAACGAATCCTACGAAAGAAAAGAAAAGAAATAATTGGAAAACATTGATATGCAGGCGTAGACGCGAATAATAAAATAAAAAGTAGAAGACATGCCAAACATCAAGCAGTATCGTACGTTCAAACTACGTCACTCAACTCTTGACATTACACAATCATATCTTTCTAACTGCCGTACGTCTGTAAAGTAAAGCTTGATAAAGCCGAATTTTAAACTTTTCTAAGTCGAACAAACAGCCTACATAGAAACGGGGCAGTTGCCAGTTTTAATTGGAATGTTGTATAACCAAATTTTGTCTGCGACTAATCACTAACTTTTGGTTTGAAGCTCGGCGCTCTGACACAACACAATTGCTCCGTTACTAGTTAGTCTCGACGAGGCGACGGCAGAACTTCTCCCCAAGTGTTTTTAGGACGCTATTCTCTGAAGTTTTCTTGTGTCGCAATGTTTTACCTCTTTTGTTTTAGGTCGACGATCAAATGAAACTATTGCAACATTCGTGGTCCGACATGCTGGTATTAGATCATTTGCACCAGCGAATGCATAACGGTCTGCCTGATGAGACTACCCTGCACAATGGCCAGAAATTCGATCTGCTCTGCCTAGGTCTACTGGGCGTGCCCGGCCTTGCGGACCATTTCAATGAATTACAAAATAAATTAGCCGAACTGAAGTTCGACGTGCCGGACTACATTTGCGTTAAATTCTTGCTTCTTCTCAATCCCGGTAAGCAATTTTCTTTTTACACATTTTAATACTACTTTTAATAATGCTTTCGATGCGAATGATTTTGATTTCTCAATGTTTTCATTTCGTTGTTTATTTTATTATTTATGTTTTATGTTGTTTTAAAAATGATATTTTACAAAATGTCATAAACTTTGGTGTTTATTTTGAAGTAGAAATTTGCGTTTCAGAGGTGAGGGGTATAGTGAATGTGAAGTGTGTGCGGGACGGCTACCAGACCGTGCAAGCCGCTCTCCTGGATTACACACTCACCTGTTACCCAACAATACAGGCAAGTGTTTCGTTATCAATTTCCATCCCCTTGATGTTATTACTGGGTACAAGCCTTGGTTTATCGTCAGGTGAACCATTAACCTTGGCTGTCGATCATTGTATAGATAAATAAAATTTTCTGTAAAAACTTATTTAGTTGTTATTTAGATTATTTAGATGTTTAATATTAAAACAATTTAGTTGAAATATTAATGCAAGTGAATTTCAATATTCTTAAGTTAGAAACTTATCATTTTTAGGAGAAATTTGGTAAATTGGTGAGCGTCGTTCCCGAAATCCACGCGCTGGCTTCTCGAGGGGAAGAGCATTTGTACCAGCGACATTGTGCTGGACAAGCACCAACTCAAACACTTCTGATGGAGATGCTGCACGCTAAACGCAAGTAAGTATACTTTTTACTGTTTTAAAAAAACCAAGTGAGTATAAAACTTAGGTACAGTCGGGGTAAGAAAAGGTTTGTCACCTTAAAGTCGACAAATGCTTGCATCTAAGCAATTTATCAGTCATGCCATCGTTTATTTCAAACATAATATTGACCTTTGCTTAGTGCTTTAATTTTAAAATGTACCTACTAAGAGTTTACGACTTGATAAAAGGAATTATTTTGCAAACTGACGATAGGTATCGTACCCCAACTGTACATAAAAACCTCCCTGAAAATTGTTAGTAATTTATAATAAAATTTTCTAAAAATTGCGGAATTCACGGGGAAAAAACAGAATTGCCATCGACCATTAACCATAAGTAAACAGAGACAACTCTACTTGCGCGTTTCATACAGCATATTTTATTTAAATTCTTATTAAATTTTAAATCATTTAAATTCTGATGGAAAATTGCTCTTAGACTTGCAAATAAACAGAATGTGATAACATATTTTCATATATAACAAGTTCAATCACATGAATCAATCAATCACACTATGTAATTCCATGTTATTGTACCCTATGGATGCAGTCACGAGTCATATGTGCACTTTTGACTATGAATGAACACGATTTCTGGTTAGTTGTTTATTTTAACTATTTATTTGCAATAAAACATGTTTATTTAAGTGTTCACAGCCGAGATTATTTTTAAGTCTTGAAAAACACTGGCACAGTACATACCTGGCTATACTAATATTTATATTTTAGCATATTTTAGCTAAAAGATGGTATAATTATATATTGTTATAAATTATTTCGGTATTTGTCGTGACGCAATAAAAATATAAATTTATAGCTGCGTGTGCGGTCATTCAAAAATACTATAGAAGACTAGCTGACCCGGAAAACGTAGATTGGCCAAAAAAAAATTGGGGTGGGCCACCCTTATCACTTTAGAGGTGTAAAAGTAGTTTACGACCTATACCCAGACCTACCAAAAATACACAAAAAATTTCATAAAAATCGGTCAAGCCGTTTCGGAGGATTATGGTTACAAACACTGTGACACGAGAATTTTATATATCCTTTATCTATATATATAAAAATCTCGTGTCACGATGTATGTTCGCGATAAACTCTGAAACTATTGAACCGACTTTGATCAAACTTCATAAGTATCTGTTATTTGGTCCAACTTAAAAGATAGGATAGTTTATATCTCATCTTGTTTATTATTTTTTTGCAAATAATATAATATTATTAACATAGCGCCATCTGTTGATACTTATTCAATACAGCAATTATTTATCTGTGAGTTCCATAAGGTTCTCACAGATGGCGTTGTAAGGTAATTTTAACAGCTGAATTGAGTAAAAAATTGCACCCGTGCGAAGCCGGGAGCGGGCCACTAGTATAAAGATAAGATATATGGTAGGTAATATGCATTGCTATAATATAGACTGTCTGTGCTGGGCTTGGGGCGGCATTAGCAACTTACCGTCAAGTGGACGGTCAGTCTATTTGATAATTTACAAAAAAAAAATATGATACCTAAATACTAAGAAAAATCAAAATTTTCATGAAATAGAGCATTTCTCCGATTGTACGTGTTGTCACACCTTATATTGTGCACGTTGTAATGTTTGAACATACTTCATGGGAATGAGTGCAAGATATATATATAATATTTGAATTTACTTTTTTACACAACATTTTTCGTATGCAATACCCACGCTAAACTGTATTTTGAAAGACAAGTTGTTGATTGTCCTACAAGCATATAACTTATATGTAAACAAAATATTGTTCCAGGCCGAATGGAGGCGAAATGGTTAACCGGAGTGCTGAGCACACATCGTCGACCCTAGACAGATTGTATGTCACTTTGAATGATATGCGATTATCATAAGTATTAAACTATGTTTTCTCACATTACTTATAAAACTTAATATCATTAACAAAATCATAACGGAGTTGCCAGATTCAACAAATCTCACGGCTTCTAATGACTATAGCAAAGCTCTGTCAACTGTCACACTGTTTAGGGGAGTAACTAAACTTATTCAGCCCAATTAAGCTTTTGTCCATGAAAACATTCGTTTTGTAGAGTAAGGAGATGCAATGCTTATAAAATAATATATAAAAACTAGATTCAATTCTATTGTAAATATTTTTTCTCTCGCTTGCTTGGAAATGGATTTATTATTGGAAAAAGAGTAGGTACGTCAATTGAGTCTTCGGTCCGCACCCAGGCCATGTCCAAGAGGACAGTAATGGAAATTACTTACCAGATATCCATTACATTAGGGCTGGGATATTCGAATTCAACCTATTTTTTGAAACATATATATTTTTATATATTTTCTTAATCTTTCCGATTTTGATCGGAAAAAATGTATTTAATAAACATACTTGATGATTTTACGGTTCAAAACCCGATATTTACAACTTCACCGGAACATAAAATATTCCCAAAACAGGTAGATCTTGATTGTAATTAATATATAATCATAATCACTTAATATAATCTTAATTAAATATACTTTTAATAACGATAAAAAATATCAAAAAATAAGTAATGATGTTTGGAAGAACATGGCTACATTTTCTCAAAACGGTTTTATTTTTACTTTTTATGAAATAGTTCGTGCGGGGTGATGAAGAGCCTACTGCCTGCTGCGCTTGAATATCCTGGCCTTAAACTTGGACCAACTAGATCAGAAAAAGACGGCCGCCATTTTGTTTAAACTGAATTAACGAATATTTTCAACATTTATACATTTAGGATATTTTATAATAAAAGTTTTTTTTTTCTATTATTTCCTCGCAAGTTAGAGAGAGACTTTAAAAGTCTCGTATGAAATAGCAATTGACGGCCCCGTCTGTCTAATAAAGGCCTCGGCTAACGCTACGGCCTTTTAAATTCACTTCCAATATTACTCGGCCGACAATTGCTTTATTTTCGGCCTGGACAGTAATGTACTATTATATCAAGTTTCAGTTTTTATTGTTTATTGCTTTAATATAGAGAACTCCATAGAGTAGAAGCTTAATAGAAACAAAATAGGTCCGTTGAAGAGGGCTGATCAAAAAATATCTGAATAAGTTATTTTTTCATCGGTACGCGTGATTAGAAAAGATTAGATGAAGTGTATTGTATATTGAAGTGTATCTGACATTCATAAATAATTTCTTAAATACCTAAACACAATTTTTGGATATTTTTTGGTCAGTTCACTAACTGTAAACAGCTTTTTTTTTAATTTATTCGAGTTTAAAATAATCAAAACTGTGATGGACCGTTTTTAAAAAGCTAATTGTAACAATTTGTTTTGTTGTACGAAACATATAAAAACAAACACCAATGTAGATTTTTAGCATAGTCGATTCCGTGTCAGTTATCAATATCAGCAACAGCAGTTTTTTTTTACTACACTGCTTAGACTACTCTAGACTAGACTAGATTACTAAGATGCCTAGACAAGCTTCCGATTTAGTAACAATTTGTGATTTTTACTTTAAAAATATAAAAATAACTTGAAATGACGAACGAATTTTGAACTTATCATAATATTTAGAACGAGGGAAATTATAAATTCATATTTTTCATAACATTACTATAAACATATATTCTTACTTATTAAATTATTTTAAATCAATAATTTATGTTAATGTTAAATTTTGATTTTGTTTGAATTTTGTAAAAATTTTGTCAACTTCATCGTATGTTTTAGTTATTTAAATTTATCTACTAATTTTATAAAAGAATGAAGCTATAGAGGTTAGATGATCATCTGTATCGAAACTGCTTTCATTCAAGTTAAATATTATTATTTTTATTAACAATAACAACTATAAAATTTTCAATAAAATCTAGCTTCATTGTTTTGAACATAGCAAAGTTAGATATTTCCACATACAATTAAGTCAAATAAGTTTCGTGTCTATTTTAACAAGTGAATAGATCACACAGAGCTTTTCAGCCACTACATAGGACTGACAAAGCTTGTTACTACAAGGCCCTAGCCGGAGACACATTTTGAATATTCCAAATTAAGCCTTAATGAGTACCGCGCGAACGCCATTCACAAGTGACGAGTTCGATACGGTCATGCCACGGTCCTAGGCAGTGGGCGAAGACCTATAATGTGATAGGTAATTTTAGTAAAAAAAAAAAAACAATTATACCTAAACGAAGAAAAATTCCTAAAAGAAATATTGCTAAAACATTTGCTTCTTGTAAACATTCTGTTGCTCGTTTTGTAACTTTTTGTTTTACGTGAAATCCTTTATTTAATATATTATAATGTATTTTTATTTAGTTTATACACCTAATTATTTATGTATTTTATATTATGTAACGAGTGGTTGTCCTGTGTGTGTCAGGTGCGGATTCCTGCCAAGCGACACGATTGAGCCGCATTCTCCAATCTAGAGTAAGCATCATTGTCAATATAAGGATAATTACATAAATTTGTTGCACAGTTTGTAAACATTCAGCACCAATAACACCATTTCTATTTTATTTTTTAATATTAATATTATTATTATTAACAAATTATAAATATTTTCTTGAGATCGTTGTGCATGAATAAACTTTGATAAGAATGCGGCTAAATCGTCAACTCTGTTCTTTAGTAATTTTTGACTAACTGGTTTTAATAGTTAGTCATAAGTGACTTTTGACTATCTCGTTTTAATAGTTAGTCAAAAGTAACTTTTGACTATCTAGTTTTAATAGTTAGTCAAAAGTAACTTTTGACTATCTTGTTTTAATAGTTAGTCAAAAGTTACATAAAATAATATTGGTGGTATTTCTGATCGTCGAATCAGTGTTTCCTAATAGAGTATGCATTACCGGTTTCTCGGTTGTAGATTTTACCGGTTAATCTGGCAATTTTCTTTCCTGTATGTAACCGGTACTAAAAGTCGTTACTGATAATTTACCACCAACGAATACTTTCATAGAAAAAGTTCAATAACTTAGTTGACAAATTCCTCATAAAGTTATGTATTATATAATTTTCATATAAATAAGCTTTTGATTATTTATTATTATTTTTTAATATTTACTAATATATTTTTTCAAATTTATATTTCTATAGGTCTACGTATTTCTGTATTCACTATAAAATTTACACGTTATATCTAATATTTTAAAAAGAATGGTTTTTGTTATCAATTCTTTGTATCAGTTCCGTGTATGATATAATATTTGCCTTCTTTATATATGTCAATATGTTTCGCCTATTACAAATGTTTTGCCCTATCCACTTGCTAACTAACGCTTCTCTTTTCTTTTTTGCATCTTCTAGTAATAATTTTTTAAATAGGCAATCATTGCATAGGACCAAATTTCAGTCACTTAAAATTTTGAATCTTGCAAGAAATGTCACTATTTAGTTCAAACTATTGTTCAGCCATCAATTAATAAGCGGTAACTGAGATTACCTATGTTCCCATTAGATACATATATAAAAAACAATATACGATAAGTATATTTCTGTTTTCAGATCTTGAAATACCAGTGAAGAGTAATGCGAAGAGTGAAGAAGCGCCAAGCGCTCACGACACCGCATCACATGTTTAATTTTAAACAAATTTACTTATTAGTTAGGTTTAGTTTGTAATTTGGTGTGTTAATGTTATAGTTATCGCGTCGAGCGCTACGCGTGCCTAGTCCCAAATACAGTTTAAACAAATATTTATCTACTTTCTGTAAAATATTTTACACAATACACCAGTCTGCGTAGCAACAGTTTTTAATTTATTTAGCAGTACATCGTTTTATTCAAAATAAGTACTGTTTTTTTTATTTTACCTAAGTACTTTGAAACTTTATTTTATTTTTATTTTATTTTATTTTGTAATATCGTTATAATATTCATTCAATCAAGTAGTGAAAGAAATGTTACATACTTTAGGAAAGCGTCTGTGATGATAAATGAAGAAATTCGATGAGAAATATTTTTATTAAAGTTAGTTAACAATATGAAAATATAATTATAATTATAAATACAATTAACTTTTAGTTTTTAAAGCGATGAGGGTTGGGCTACTCGCCGCTCGCAATGTTTACAATTCGAAGCTATATACTTACTGTATTGACTAATCACTGTACAATTGTAAATGTAAAATTATGTCTTCACTGTATAATGTTGTGTTCTCTTACTGTTACGAACGTATGTTTTTAGTGATAGCTTAAAATGTTCTATTCTATTATTATCTATAGCGTATAGTATAAATGTGAAATGAAACCAAGTGTTTGTTGTATCGTTTGTGTGAGGACTATTATTTTACGAGGTGAAATGGGCTTGTAAAGTTTTAAATTTTATGATAAGTTGACATATTAAATTTAATTTAAAAAAAAAAGATATCATTATTTATGTTAAATTTACTTACGATTATTTGCAACATCATAAAATTCACAAATGTTAAATATTTATCGGCTAAATCAGTACAAATTGATACTATTATTGTAAATAAGTAATAATCATTTTAGCAAATGTTATCTTCACAGTGATTTATTTTTTCTATTTATACATTGTAATATATTATATAATTCATAACACGGATGACGCCTTAAAAATCATAGATTTTTAAAGAAATCAAGATGGGGTACTAGGAATCTACTGGCGAAGTAGATGTGTATTTTTATAAAAAACATTCTTTTTTTATTAACATATAATATGTTAAATAAAGTGCATGATTTCGTATTTTTCTATAAATAATTAGGATACGCGAAGAACATTAATGATCAACTTATAAAGTGGATACGGTTATTCAAGTGTTTACATCTATAATAAAGGGTTGCAAATTTGATTTGGAACGTTTTATCTCTTATTAGTTTTGTCGTAATATGAATTTCATTGGTGTGGAACGTGTGTCTCTAAGGCAGTTTTTTTACAACTGCATTGATATGCCGATTATATTCATATGTCGATGTCATTTACTAATCGTGATCGTCGTTTTGTGTTAATTACAAATTAATATTTATAGTTATTAGTATATTAAATGTTAGTATCATGTCATGGCACCAAGTGCGAATGGTGGTATACCTATCAACGATTCTATAGAAAATTGTTATGAATGTAAAACCATTGTTTCTAATTCATTTTATATTTAAATTATGATGGCACCATGATTTGTCTGTAATACCGTCCAGTTAAAACTGTAACATCACGTGGAATTTATTAAATTTAATTAATACATCACATATAATCAACAGCGTATGAATAGTCAAACTGTTCAAAAACATATTTTGAATATTTTAAAAATTTACTAAATCACAAAATGGACTCCAAAATGCTCTAGAAATTACATTTTAAGCATCACACACGCGAATGCTGTTTCTGTAATTTTATTTACAACAGCTTGTTAAAACTTTATAAATCACAATCATAGAAATTTATTTATACAATTTTTCTTTACGCAAAAATTACAAGCTGTATACGCGCTTATACACTGTATAAAATAATAAAATTTAATTTTTTAGTAAATAGTGTGAAGCTGCGTGTTTCATGTAGGCGTTACATTTTGATATTCACCGGAGGGGGGCCTAGTTTGTTAAGCCTCTACGGTGTGCGATATTTCGCAGTTACACATATATATACTTAGACGTGGACGCTTTATTGAAAGCAAAGCTAATCTGTGATGGTATGACATAGTTAGGTACATTAGGCTGTGTCGGTCTTTTTGTGGGTTATTGTAGGGCACGACGACAGGATTAGAGAATGCAATCCCGTAAAACAATTCCGGTATTTACTGTGATCAATTTACTGTAATGCGGTCCCACAGATACCGCAGATTATGTAACAGTTTCGTAACGTATTAGTTAAAATTGAACAAATGTTAAATGTTTGAACAAATACATAAAATTCAGATGTAGACGCACCAGTGCAAGCTGGCTAGTGAATCTAATAAATAAATGTACGAATTACAAATTAAAAAAGTGAAAACCTAATGTGTACAAGTACCGCTCAAATTTTTATGCGGAATTTGTAACACATACTTTAAGCGGTATTCTGAAGTTTTCATGTATATATCGGTATTGCATTCCCTAAAAAGGATTAGAATATATTATGTCTTTACCCGTAAAAGCTAACAGCTCCATTTGTTGCCTTTGTTTTTGGGGACTTTGTTAATTTTTAATGCAAAATTAGCAGGGATGTTATGGATATAATTTTTCGGATCTAGATACAGATATAGGAATAAATATCAGCTTTAGACACAATTACGGATGGAATTGGATTTTTAAAGAATTGTAAAAGTAAAATACAAACAGGAACATAAATGAATTTGTTTTTATTTTCTAGTTTATCATTTGGTCTTCCTTAACTGAAATTATTCGAAATTTTTGTATCATTTATGGATTTTTATTCCGGTTACGGTCACGGAGCTCCATAACATCCCCGATAAATTGTTTATTTCGTCCGGTTGTAAATGCGATCCGCACTGGTCCCAGATGTTTAAAACAGGAAAGTGGCAACCCTGAACACTTACGGGGACATTATACTTAGAATGTGTCGGATGCCAAGTTACCTACTTAATTGATCACTTCTATTAGCCACGCGACGACAATTTACCAAATATGTTACCATTAAACCCAGTATTCTATATATCTACATAAATATATCTACAGTCACAATACATTTAATATTGTTGAAACTAGCTTGTCTCGTTTCTAATAGAAGGTGTCGGTAATATTCTAAGACGACTACGCAGGTATCAACTTTATTTTTTTTACCGTATTCTAACCATTTGTGTATTTTTAAAAGTACAAAAATTACATAAGGTACTGTGTAGTTGTCACGTCAATGTAGTAATGCTGATAAAGGTTGCGTCACAGAGAAAGCGTGGTTATAGAGAGCACTTATTATCTATTATTGTTTTAGTCTAAAATTTAGTCTTGTTTAGTATTTAGAGTCTTAATACTAAAAAAATCGGTTGTTTTAAGTTGTTTAACGATTTGTGAAAAATAATATGTCTATAAACAATTCTGTGTGACCTAAATCAATGGGTTTTTTTTAAATGTAAGACAAAAATTACTCGCTATCGCCACGCTGACTGTGTGAAGGCACTTTGATAGTTACAGTCATGTGCCATTAGATTTTGTGATTGTACAGGGTTTGCTACAGTGGAAGACGGGTACATATGTTGAAGCAATATTTTTGTGAAAAAGGACTACAAAAACCGATATAATTTGGTTAGCAGACGAATTTTTATCGGCCTCAGACATTTCTAATTGGTTTTCAAGTAAAATTAAACTAATATTCAGTTTGCACTGAACAGGTAAAACTTTTTTATGTTGAGGCTTATTGTCCACTTGATGATATTTAAAGTTATTTATCATTATATTTCATTAAAATAGAGGAATTAAGAGATATACGTCTATTTATTATTATTTTTGTTTAGTACCATTCTGGTTTTATGAGTTCGACAATTGCGTTTAAGTATTCTTAGTCGAGTGCTTCAACGCTGTGTCTCAGGGGTCCCGGGGTCGATTCCCAGCTGGCCCAAGTTTGGAACTAATTTTTTCATAGTCTGAATTTCGCAGTAACCAAAGCCTATTCTGGCCTTACATTTTCGCAGTGGCGTTGCTTGTATTATAGGTTACCCAAACCACATACTATTAAGTGGATCATCAGCCTGTCTGACAACCTTAACATAAATATCAAAATAAAAAATGCCTATTCAGACAATTTTTTAACAAACATTTATGCATTTTTTTTAGAAAAATATTAAGCGTACAATATTGCTGCAACATATTATACTCCATCTGACATGTCTCAAGTACAAGAATACGCGTTGAGCGCTAATTTTATGAATAAATTGTTCTTTTTCTCTTGATGACAAAGAAATTAGACAATAAATAGTTCTGTGTTAAGGTGCCCAGTGTTTATAAATTATTTTTTAACATTATTTGTTAACTTCCATTGCGTCACACGTTTTAGCTTTTTAATTTTCATTTAAGTATATTAGAAATCAACACATCTATAAATTATAAATACTATCTACATGTAAGTTTAGGTTGTAATATATAGTATATAAAAAAAAACTAAACGTAAGTTTATCTATATTTATGAAAATAAATAAATTAATTATATAAAAAAAATTATTAATTGTATTATTACAAAAAACATTCTCACAGTTCAAGTGATATTTTACTTTCATGAGTTCACGGTATAATGAATCGAATTGAATTTGTAATGCTTTATAACAAATATGATTTGTTATTCATTCAAATTATATCAAAAGCTTGGCCTGATCACACTAATCACATCATACTCAATTCACACCAAAGAACAATGTTACATATAAAAAAAAATGTTCCGATTCAAAAACTGAATGGTCTCGCACCATTATAAAAAAAAATTACAAGTCTTTCTATACATTAATAGTGTTAAAATTACAATTAAATAAAATAAAAAAGTGTGACGGGCTTAAGGCCCATAGTCAACGCGATATTTTGGCAACAGTCTTTAAGTGATTTTCTCGCAAATGAAAATCGATAAATATCCGACGTATTTGGTACTACTACTGACTAAAGCGAAGTACTCAGATGATTTCTCTCTAAAAATATTTGTAATCAAATGAAACCGCATTAAATGCGAGATACGTTTTCGCGACCATATTAGTTGTCAATTAAAAACTACATAAATATACTTCTAACAGATTATCGCGTTTGCTATGACCCTAAAGCATAGTAGAATTGATGTTTAATTGTTTGTTTACAAATGTACATTTTTTTTTCTTTCATTTATTTAGATATAAGGGTTGTAGTTAGTATAGGGATTAGACTAGGGCGCTGTTACTTCGCTCAGATTCTCACGCAGTTGACGTTGCGCTACGACAGGCCGCACCCACGGTGTAGTAGGGTCGCACACATTCCAAAATAACTGTACAGTTAAAGTTAAGTGAAGCGCAGGTTTGTATGTTAACCACTTTGTTGTTCATTAACGATAAGTTAGATTTAATCTCAATCAATGTGTTGTTTAACCTTAGTCTGTGTATAGTATTTTCTCGGTTAAGTTTACGTGAGGATGCGAATTTGAGCGGATCGACAGGCCTCAGCCTGAATGGTTCATTTAGTTTTAAGTCTAAGTACCTAATCGTAAATTAATTATTACCGTTGCACCTAACTATATTTCTTGAGCCGTGTTTAGTATATTCTATTAATTGTAAATATAGATAGGTCGAAGGTAAAAAAAATATCTATATAAGAAGATATGATCGGTCATATGAATCTGATAATGTGGGGCTGAAATACAGTAAATATCGCATTTGGTGTTAATTAAAATTTAATAAGTGTTTCGAACCACCATTATAGTTGTATTCTATGTTCACTGTTTAGTGCGTGGCAAGGTATCAAATGTACCTAGACCTTCACACAATGAGTGGAACAAACCCTCGCATCTACATATATAATATATTTATATATATTATAATAAAGATTAAGTACACCTGTTAAGTTCTGCCATAAAGGCTTGTTGTGAGGCTGCTCCAATTTTATTGTAAACGCATCCTAATGTCACCAGCTATATACAGGCTGATGTTATATTTGGATCGGAGCGACCGACAGTAACTTAGTTTACCACAGCCACATTTGTACCGTGTCATTACCTCACATTACATCTTTTTTTTTTTTACATTAAAATCTTATAGTTATATTGTTGATGCTAAATCATTAAAACCTATTTTTATTGTCAATATTGTTTAGTGGTGTCATTAAGTTTATTTAAAACACAATGATCTATATTTAAGAACAGCAACATAGATTATAGATACATGGATGGCGGTGTGCATCGTCAATGTATTTATTTACGTGGTGATTATTTGTGAGACGCACTTATAGACCGGCTGCAGTCGGTTGCGCTGTAGAAATAAACTTATTTTCGTTTAATTGTGTCTTTACTTGTTACACGTCATCATTCATCTCCAAGGATTTTTTTTTATGAAGAGCAGTATTTTTTAATATTGAACACAAAGACATACTTACTACTTATTAGGGTGAATGAAAATTTAAAAAGAATTTTAAAATACATAGTTGTTTCTTCAGTTACACAAGGTATTAAAAATATGACAAAATTTTCAATTGACTAAGGTGCGATTTCACCATACTCTTTAGTATTTAACATCGCTGTTAAGTCATTTAGCGCTGTCACTCGCATACTGCAAACGTCTGTTAAATGACTTAACAGCGATGTCAAATACTAACAGAGTATGGTGAAATCGCGCCTAAACATTGTCAATCGATTTGTCAATAGAAAAC
Source organism: Synanthedon andrenaeformis (assembly GCA_936446665.2). Taxonomy (NCBI): domain Eukaryota; kingdom Metazoa; phylum Arthropoda; class Insecta; order Lepidoptera; family Sesiidae; genus Synanthedon; species Synanthedon andrenaeformis. The sequence goes on along the minus strand of OW387776.2, from coordinate 12,676,811 downwards.
GAAAGTGCGACGCTTCTTTGCAACTAAATTGTTTTTATTCATGATACGATTTTTTCAAATTTTAAGTATGTCCCACATATAGTGAAATTATTTTTGTAAATATTTTTAATGTTAATTTTCACATACACGCATACATAACCTACAAATCCTCCACCTTGATATCTTAATATCGTGATGAGTATAATATTATAATTAATCTATCAGTATAAACAAGCAACGCCATAGGCGCTGCAAGTACGCTGCCGACCATAATCGAATTAAGGATAAGGGAATGTGCTTATGGAAGGGAAAGGGAAATGTGCTCTGGCATCCCTCACCGCCCGCCGCCAGACAGGCTGCCGAATTTATGACTGCAAAACGCCACTACACAATTTACCGAATTATTTTTATTTCATTTGATAAATTGATTTCTGTTTATAAAATTAAACCGTATTTCTTTGGGGGTTTTGTTTAAATACAAAAACCATATACAAATACGATTTATAGAGACTATTTTGGGGATAGTAATAAAATTTACTTCCTCGCAGTCTTACCTTTCAGCCATGTCTAACGAATGTTGTGAGACTCGTCTCTACGGGTGTCTTCAAGGTAAAGTCAAGTTCGCTTGGTTTGTATTTTTGGTTCTTTGATTTGCTTAATAGAAAACAATGTTTTGCCTGTTACGAAATCCATAATAACATTATTATGGATTTCGTAACAGGCAAAACATTGTACACATGTACGCATATCCATAGAATGAAGTCTAAACTATCGAGCTTCTCATATGCATTACGCGAAATTAAAAAGACTACAAACATAGAAACAGCAATAACAACATATTATGCGTATGCGCACGCCTGGCTAAGTTATGGTGTTATTCTGTGGGGTAACAGTACAGATGTAGCCTCTTTATTCACCCTTCAAAAAAAGTTAATCAGAATCATAGCAAATATAAAACAGATTGATAGCTGTAGACCATACTTTCTCGAATATAAAATATTAACTCTGCCCAGCTTATATATTTTGGAGATGTGTAAATTTGTCCGAAAATATAAACAATTTTATACAAAACGTGAAGACTTATCATACAAGTATACACTACGACATAAAAATGATTTAATATTACCAACATTACGATTAAAACTAAATTCTTCAAATACCTTCAGTTCTTCTATAAAAATATATAATAAATTACCAGATAATTTAAAAAAAGAAAACAATAATATCATATTTATAAAAAAATTGAAAAAAATCCTAAATAGTAAATGTTACTATAATACTAATGAATATTTTGAAGATCATATAATTATTTAATGTAAATATATGTAAATATTATTTATTTTTAATCTAAAATTTAATTTATATAAAATAAAATATTTTTTTACTTATATATAATTTACGCTTCCTCTCTCCTAGTCCCTTAAGTTGCATGCCCGACAGGGTCCATAATACTGGTCTTTTATATATTTTTTAACATCTTTGTATATACATTATGGTTTAGCAATAAATGAATTGAATTGAATTGAATTGAATTGAAATGTAGAGAAAATAAGTTTTTTTTTCTGAAAGGAAAAGACACATTTCGCACACTTCATTTCACAATCAGTTAGATAATTTTTCATGGAAGTTTTAAAGGGAAAAACTATTTATTTTGATTTTTTGTATTATTTATAGAATAAAATACAAAAAATCAAAATAAATCGTTTTTCAATCACAATCAGTACGTTTATGAACGCCATCTAGCTAATTAGAACCGAAGCTCTTAGGCTTTCTATCCATACTATAAATGCGAAAGTGGTTTTGGAGGTTTGTAACGCAAAAACGCCTAAACGAATTTGTATGAAATTTAGCACACAAATAGTTTATTACCTGGATTAACATATGGGATACTTTTTATCGGGGAAAATGTTATGTCCCGGGATTGTCTAAAAATATAAAAAAGAGGGCACCACCGTCACAGAGATAAAGATGTTAGGTAAGGTGAAAAGTTCTCGACCTAACAGAGATGGCGCTCTATTCGTTAATCCATCAGAACTATGTTACTCCATCTGTCGTCAAAATTAATACTGGTACAAACTCGATTTGTAACGCATTTACGCCTTAATTACTTTACCTATCATAATGAAATTTTGCATGCAGGCAAAAAAAAAAAAAACTGTTCCAAAAGGATCATCTATAATTAAAAAAATATCAACGCCCGACAAAAATTTTCAGAAAAATTTAAATAAATGTTTTAACATGGTTTTAACAAATTAAAAGAACTTAAATACTACCTATATCAAAGGTAATTAATTCCTTTAGTAAACAACATAGGTATTACTAATTAATTATTCAGTAGATATTGTCATTCGGAACTGACATTATAATCGCTTCGTTTTGTTACCCTTAGCATATTGCTGAGTACTTTTTGAATTATTTCAAAATACATAGAGATATAGAAATCCAAAGTTAAAATACATAATCAATGAATTTCATGATCGCTAAATTGTCGGTTATCAGTCGTTAGATGGCTTGGTACAAAGTACTGGGGCAAGAACGATCATAAATGTCAAGTACTCAAGACTGGACACATTATGTCTGTAGTACTTAAGTACATTGCTGGCTCGATTAATAATTGACTGCTTCTAATTTTGGCTCGATATTGCCAAAGTTACAAGCAGTCAAAGTTTTAATAATAATAGGGTTTCACGCAGATGACTTATCAACCAACCGCTTCACTGCGACTTAGCAGCGGTCGGGGGCGGGAGACAAGTGGTAGTGATTCGATTGCACCATGAACAACGCGGCTAGCGTTGTGACAGGATGTGAGAGCAGCGCCTGGTGATATGAGAGTCTTCAATTTAGTGTTGGTACTCTTTCAACTTATAAATTAACACACTCGCAGTGAGCTTGGCCGTTAATTCTTGAGTGCAAAATCACACGGTCAGCGTGGCCAGAAGTCAAATGCCGACCCGAGCTCTGCTCCCTTTCACATCTAGATCTAAACTGCTCTCGCTACGATATCTAAGTCGGTAGAGAGGCTGACGGTCCACTTGATGGTAAGTGGCTACCGTCACCTATAACACAAGCACAGCTGCAAGTGCGCTGTCGGCTAAAGTAGGATTAAGGATAAAGAATAGGAAAATTGGCTCTGGAAACCGTCTTTCACACACGTGGTGTTATTTTACGGCGGTCTTCTCTATACTTTTATGGCGTTATGCAATTATATATACAAAAAACTTTCTCGTTTATCGCTCTTTCTATTAGTGAAAACTTTATCAAAATCCGTTAGATCTTAGCAAATACAGCAAAACGGACAGCGAGTTGATTTTATAATATGTAGATAGGTAATTTTTGCAAATATTAAACGATAACTCCTATAAATGATCAAGTAAAGCTAATATACACGGTATTGGTGTGTCCTCAATGGTGTCACTTCTTTGTCGCAGTCCCTTCGAGTTTTTACCATTTGTCGGCAATTTTTTGCTTTTTATCATATACTGTTACTATATATTTATTATATTATATTATATTTTAATATGAAACCTTAATAAACATTAATAAATTTTAATATGGCTATACATAAATAAATAAACTGTACTTCTCATGACTAACTGAATAATGGACCGTTAGTCGCTTGCCACTGAGGTTAAGGTTACGACAACAGGGTACGAAAACTCTTTCATCAAATTTCTTCTCACTGTCCGGGAATATATGTTGCTGCTTATTACAGACTATTTTATTCATTTTTAGGTCGACAGAGGCTGACGGTCCACTTGATAGAAAGTGGCTACCGTCGCCTATAACACAAGCAGTATGTGCTAAAAATGCATTGCCGACAAAGAGGAACTTCATAAGTCACTTTCTTCAATCATTGAACAGGTTCTTAAACTATAGAGAAGGGTTACAAGACTTCCAATCAGGGATCAGCAACACAACCAGGGTTACATGAGCGCTGCCGACCCTGTGGGAATTTGTTAACGGCACACTTAAAAAAGCCCTCAGAAGGGAGGATGTTCCAAAGTTCGCCGCACGTCCACGGGATAAAGTATCCACTCATCCGGACCATGTAAAGCGGAACCTTATCCAAGTAATGCGAATGGGGGTCTAACGTAGCGGGTTTCTAAAAGCTGCAAAGAGGTAAATCGGCCATTTTTAGAGGTAATCAAAATCTGCGATTCTCGTCGTTTGTATCCGTTGGTACCACCGAAAGATTGGCAGTTTTTGATTACCTCGAAAAATGGCCGATTTACCTTTTTTTGAGTTTTTGGAAATCCGCTACTTTCGACCCCCTTAAGGTACAAACAAAAAGAAAGTTGGCACAAACAAAAAGAAAGTTGGTACAAACAAAAAAAAAGTTGGTACAAACAAGTACATACTGAGATACAAATAAACGTATTCATTTAATAAAATCTATTTCTTAATGTCGAGTTCAGGTTCACACAGTTCTTGCATAAAATTATATTTGCATAAAATTGTAACACAATATTGAGATGGAACATCCGCTCGATTTAACTTTGCTTGCACTTTAGAGAACTCGCGACGTATCGAGAAATAAATGTGCTGAATAAAAATAGGATTTCTACAAATCTACAACAATCTTCTTTTATACTAATACTAGCGGCCCGCTCCCGACTTCTCCCGGGGTGCATTTTTTACCTAAAAACCTTCCCTGATTATTCCTTTATCCATGAGTGAAGACAGAATTAAAATCGGCCCAGCTGTTTTGGAGTTTTGCGCTTAGCAACACATTTAGGGATTCATTTTTCAAATGATTTGTATTTTTGTTTTCTATGAAACTACTGGACCGATTTTTAAAAAATCTCTATATTAGGCTATATCTATTAAAATGTTGTGTTGGTTTGTGTATGCTTCAAAAACTCGAGAATTGGTAGACCGATTTTAATTCGGTTCTCACATACGGAAGGAGGGATAAACGGGGAATATTCTTATATATAAAAAATTCACCCCGGTCGAAGCCGGGAGCGGATCGCTAGTATTTTATAAAGGTATAGGCATAACATAGACTATATTTCATAAAGTTACGTTATCACATTCTATTCTACTAGCTTTAGCTCGCGACTTTGTCTTACCTTTTAAAACATTTAAACAATATTTATTGCTCACTAGTGACCCGCTTACGGCTTAGCCTGGGATGTAATTTTTACATATACAAACGTTGCCCCTCTCCCTCTTTCCTCATAAGTGAAAACCGTATTAAAATTAAAATAGCACAGAGATTGATTTTTGTATAAAGACATACTATAAGTATTTAAAAAATAAAAATAAAATATTCATTATTTTATTTTTATTTTTTAACAGACTCCCGGGAACAGATATTTTTTGTATCCCTGACATGTATGTACAATTTCATTGTGATCGGTTGAGTAGTGAAAGTACGTTGAGTAGTTTATTTATTATAATTAGGATTCCCAACCACCTTAAATTTCTATCTAGATTTCTACCATTATTTTTTTTACGGCAGTAACGCCGTAAAAAAAATATTGCAGGTATTGCATAATCCATACATATAATAAAATCTTAAACGTGTCATTAAACATTTTTTTTTTGAAAATAAACAATTTATCTGTTTAGGCTGTGCGTTTGTGCATGCTATTTTGTGTAACCGACTTGAATGCAGTTTCCACTGATGTATTATAGAAAGCTTCCCGTAACATTTAATATTTGTTTCATATCAATCGATATACAAACCAAAAAAGTTAGCAAAAAAAATTTGGCAGGCAACGCTGTGACGCTGCAATACGAGATAGCGATTGCTATGAACTTTTTTTATGTTAAACTCAACAGACAGGATGACGGTCCACTTGATGGCAGGTGGTTACCGTCGCCTATAACACAAGCAACGCCATAGGTGTAAGTGCGCTGCTGACCACGAACGATTAAGGTAAAGGGATAAGGGTAATGGCATCCCTTACTCACTAATGAAACATAAAAGCACATATGCTGTTATTTCACAGTGGTATTCTGTAAGAAGGTGGTTACTGACGCCAGACGGGCTCCCCAATCGACTAAAACGCGGTGTGCGTTGCCACTAAACTGTATCTATTTGTAGACTGTATTTAGTAGTTAAAATAGCATTTAATATGCTATTAGAAAAAAATGTAATTTAATATCAAGTGCAAATTTATAAAATATGAAACTACAAAACCTTTTTATGTGCTTAATGAATATGATCCAGGTTCGGATCATAAAATATTGGCATTGCGCATGGTTATTAAATCATTCATTAGTGTGCTTTGAAAGAGGACATACATTAATTAGTGCATTGATTAAGTTTGAACAATTAATTTCGAGAACTTTTGAATTTTTATTTTATGGGTGATTTCGTTTAATTTCTTCCAAGTAATTGAAGGAATTTCCATCACACCGGAAAATAAAGTACAGTCTCCAAAATGCAGTAAGTACTTTTTGAGCTTTTTTCATTTTACAAAAAGAAATATAAAATTACTGATTTATTTGCCTATAGATAAAGTGTCTTCTTGAAAATATTAGTTTCATAACTTAGTTTTATAATTAATTGTTTTACTTAATAGTTTTATAATATTTATAGCTATCTATTAATAGAATAGAGAATTAGAGCGGATTCGGGATTGCAAAATTCTTACACTGTTTGAAAATTACATAAGGCCACTTTGGGCACGTGAACAAATTGAACCCCTTTTTTTTCTCCTACATTTTTTTTATTAAAATCATAAAACTTCTCTGAGAAAATATAATATTTAGTAACCTATATGTTTTTATATAATTTGTAGTTGTTTCTTGAATTTGAAGTCGTATGGCCGCTAAATTATTTCGCTGCCGCTGACTCCTCCGCGCAACGAATTTTGATGCGGTTTTCACTATCAGTTAGATAATTTTTTACGGAAGATTTATATTATATATATAATAAAATTAAATTAAGTTTTAATTACAACCAAGTTGATGAAAAATAAATTTACATGGTTTATGTAGGCTAAACCTTAAGAGACACATAAAAATGATGTACAAGATTATTGTAATTTTCTAAATCCTAAATCCTAGGTATTTGAGGCAAGATGAAAACTTGTCCTATAACTCATCTATAATATCCTTTATACCCTAACACATAATTACAGACCTAGTGGGTAGTGGGGCTAAATCGAAGCATCACTTATATTTACGATTTTTTTGCCAAAATTGACCTTGTGGTAATTTGAAATTTTTCTATTTTGAAATTGAATATTTAGAGTTAAAAAAATTAACCAAATTCTAAAAATTTTTGTTTAAAAATTTTTTTTACAAATTAATATGAAGCAAGTTGAAATTTTTACAGGATATTATTTATAATTAAAAATAAATAAAAATATTAATATACTCGTATTATATATTATTAATATATTGGGACTTTCTACCTTCTACTTTATCATTTAATTCATTGTTGAATGAAATGAATCATGAACATGAGAACGTTAAAACGCAACGTAATTGATAAAGTGTTTTATATCATGAATTAAAACACAATAGGATCTTCCGATATGAGGAAAATAAAGCAGAGGCAGCATTATGTAAATTTCGAATTTCGAATACATACTATATCTACTGATATTATAAATGTGAAAGTAACTATGTCTGTCTGTCTGTTTGTTACCTTTTTACGCCCTAACTACTCAACCGATCATCGTGAAATTTCGTATACACGCTGTCAGAGATACAAGAAAGGACATAGGGTACCTTTCATCCAGAAAAAAAAGTACTAAAAATCATGATCTAAAATTTTTAAAAATTGTTGCTGCGCCACTGCCGAGCTTTTTAACACTCATTCATTCTCTTACATGTTAAATATTTTATTTTTCAACGCGAAGTTGCGGGCATCAGCTAGTAGGCTATATTTTGTTAAGTTACGCGAATATAGTCGCATGCAAACAACTCGTAACTTATGAAGGAAGGGAATATTCAACCAGTGTGAAGTTTTGTTAAGAAGTAATTGGAGTTTTTCATAAATATCGGAATTGCTTTGACATGAAGTTAATAAGGATACATCGTCAGCAAATAAGACACATGTTCCCCCTGTAGATTTAGGAAGGTCATTGATGTCTATTAAAAATAATAGACATCCAACGACACTTCCTTGTGGTATTGATGCATTTACTGTTTTGCATTTAGAGCGCACGCTTAAGATATCTTTGGTAAAAGTATCATAGTGTTCGATCTCAACAAATTGTTGTCTATCCTTTAGGTACGAAGCAAACCATTTATGGGCTGAGCCGCGAATGCCTAGCCCGTATAATTTATTTAATAGTATATTATGTTGTACTCTATCATATGCCTTTGTCATATCTAATAGGATGCCTACACCGTATTTATTATCTAATATTTTGACAACTTCATTTATATACTTTACTAGCGGCCTGTTCCCGACTTCGTCCGGGGTGCATTTTTTTTACGTAAAAACCTAACCTGATTATCCCTCTATCCATGAGTGAAGACAGAATTGAAATCGGCCCAGGCGTTCTCGAGTTTTGCGCTTAGCAACACATTTAGGGATTCATTTATTTATATATACAGGGTGGAAAAATAAGTCGGGCCCTGGAGGGAAACTACCTTAAATACTTAAGTTAGCTCATTTTACATAAAGGAAACATTCCTTTATTTTTAAAAAGGAACAAAACTGCATTCAAAGATTTTCTAAAACTCGCTTGGCTCGCCCGGGACTCGAACCAACTAAAATTAAAAAAACAATCACTCTATTTTATTATACTAATCGATAGGACAAAATTTCTCTAACAAACATTTGGTCTTACTCTCGTCTGTTGTACAAGATATCCATGAAGAATACCTATTCAGTACACAAGTTCTTTAATGAACGTAATGTAAAAAATGTTATTTATGAAAACTGTTATGACACCGTGCAAGAGCTAAGGGTTATAGAAAATGTTATTAGGGGCATACACCACAACACTTTGCTGAAGGCTACAATAAATGAATTTCAACGGAGATTAAATTTGTGTATCCGGAACGAGGGGGCTCATTTCGAACAATTTATTAGTTAAATAATTTAAGTGTAACAAATTGATAACAAAATAAAGTTAATGTTAAATTTTACGATCATTTTTATTTTTAAGACCAAATGTTTGTTAGAGAAATTTTATCCTGAATAATAATCCTATCGATTAGTATAATAAAACAGCGAGTGTTTGTTTTTTTTAATTTTTAGTTGGTTCGAGTCCCGGGCGAGCCAAGCGAGTTTTAAAAAATCTTTGAATGCAGTTTTGTTTCTTTTTAAAAATAAAGGAATGTCTCCTTTATGTAAAATGAGCTAGCTTAAGGATTTAAGGTAGTTTCCCTCCAGGGCCCGACTTATTTTTCCACCCTGTATATGGCCCACGAGACATTCGTCACATTCGCTTTTTTCCACATTAGACATTCGTCATATTCGTTATTGGTCACATCCATTTTATCGTAACATTCATTAACATTTTTAGTTATTTATTTAACTAGACATTCATTATTATATTCGTTATTGACCAAATGACCATTCATTAAGCCTATACTGATCTGGATTTCTATAATAATTTCCATTTTAATTAGAAATGGACTTCATAATATTTATTTTACTCGTAGTTAACTTACGTTAGTCTGGTAGAAAAGAAAAGAAGTTTAAAAATCTTTAACATTTTATTTATTGTTAATTTTAAACCTTTACGATCAGTCTATATGAGATCTTTGTAATAAGACAAAATTTGTGTAGGCAATTGAAAATCTAGTCCTTACTTTGTGTTGCACAATAAAATTATTAAAATTAATTGTAAAAGTAAATGATCGAAACATTCTAGATGCACAATGTGACTGATTGAGGATCAGGGATGATCATGCCGACGACACTGATATGCAGTGTGCATGTCTCCTAATTAAGGAAAACGAATGATCTTGATCCTGACAATCTCTGTTTATGAATCATGACTGAAGACTTTTTCTACGTAATAAGCAATAAAAGTCACCAAAATAAAATAATTATACATACTTGGGTTTTTAAAAATAAGACTAAGCGCTTTAAAACATCCCTTATAATGCGCACTGACAAGGTTTGGAACTCCCTGCCGGCGGCGTCTGTATTTCCGAGCACATATAACCCAAATCTTTTCAAAGTTCGAGTGAACAGGTATCTTCTGGTTGAGCTCGTTAGTTAGTTGATGGCCAAGAGCAAACCCATCTTTATTAAAAAAAAGTTTTTAATAAATAAGCAATATAAGAAAGTTCCCATTAGTTCAATTAATTAATGTAATTGAACTAGTGAGACTAAAAAGTCCCATTAGTTCAATCAATTGAACTAGTGGGAATAAACCATTAATTTCAGACAAAGTTAATAATATGTAGTCTTCGAAAGATATAGGGGATAATATATTTCTTAATGAATGTACTTGGCTACGTCATAAATGGGTGTGACCAATAACGAATATGACGAATACCTAATGTGGTAAAAAGCGAATGTGACGAATGTCTCGTAGGTATAAATATATTATATTATATTTATGTTTATATACATTTATTTACTGCTAAAACTGTGGAGCGGTTTTTTCGAAAGCCATGACTTTGAGAATTTTGAGAAAGAGAAAAGAAATTTTTGATGCAGTTGGCAAAAGGGCAATTGGGCAACAGTTACTTGGATTGGTTTTTTCATCTTTTTTATAAACAGGTTTAATGATTGTCTTTTTAATTGTAATGGAAAAGAGCCTTTGTTAAAATTAAAACTGATCAATTAAAAATTAAAACCCGTGGGGGTGGCGTAACCATAAAAAAACAAATAGCACGTAATAGGTCTTTTATATGTATTATTATATTTAAAGCGTCTTCACATTTTCTTTCTTTTTTAGAGGAAGAATTTTCATATTTTTTACATCTTTCTAATAATAGGTACAATTACAAAACAAATGTAAATTGATTTTTTTTTATAGTTTCTAATAATATTACTTAGATAATAAAGAGAGGAGCTTTCTAACATTGACTTTTTTAAATGTTATTATTATATTTAAATCTAATGAAAAAATATTTTTCAGCTCTAAATATACTGAACATAATTACTACAGAGGTGTGATTGTGAGTTACACTAACAGTGTGTGCACTTCAGAAACAAGTAAGGCTGTTTTAAGTATTTTATATTAAATTACGTTCGTCAGTAAATTTACTAAAGTAACGAAAATTTCAGTACGTAAGCAAGAAATATCACGATCTTTCAAGAACGATGAAGTCGGTTTACAGCACGTTAAGGGTCTGCTACTTGTACGTACAAAAACAATAACAATCACAACTATGAAAAGACGGGACATACTGCAAATAGGTTTGTTTAAAACAATGAAATTTAAATTTTAACTGTAGTTTTTAAATTTAATTTCTAAGGCGGTTTTCACATAATAAAAATATTGTTTAAATCTTTAAAATATTGTGCAGTTTATTCACTTTGATTCACTAACGTCAACCTCTTGAAGTTATCTTTAAAAGGTTGTGGAAATCGCCTTTAAAATTACTTTATTTTGATAACAAAGAGAAATACATATTATGATTTGAATTTACAATTTTAAAGTAATAAGTACCCTCATGTCGACGACATAATCTATGTGTTTTTTTTGTTGTATGAAATACACAATATTAACTATTTATTACAATGTTATTGTGTATAAAATTAATATTTGGAATGTCTGAAACATTTAACTTCACACAGCTTAGAGATAAAAAATTTATTAAACCCAACAGTTTGTTGCTGAATTTTTATTAAGAAAAATCTATAAAATGGGTACGATTAATAGCTTCTTAATTGATATTATTGACTGTACACATGCTTGTATACTTTTTGTTGCATCAAATAGCAAAAAAAATCGTGTTACATTAACGAAGATAAATATAGTTTCCAGTCGTCTTTGATTTCATTTTAAAGTTCGTGATATCTTTTACAATCATCATAATCGTATAAAATTTCTGCAGTAAGTGTACGTTAACTGCTCTCACCCTTCTTTCTAATTGTCAATCAAAAATAATATTCAGAAACTTCCATAGAAATAATAAATTAAAAATGTTTTTTTTTCTGTTTTATTTCTAGTTAATTAAAAATAGAAATCCATAATGTTTTATTTTTAATAAAAGTTTGGTTTTAATTCATAATTATAGTTTAAGTAGGTATTAATAATTAGTTCAATTTCTTCACTAAATAAGTTTATTTGTTATTTTTAGAAGTATCTCAACCTGTTAACCTATTGAAGTATTGCAAGCTTGCAATCTTACCAAAGCCCGATGAAGACCAAAGACAACCAGAACACCAAGAAGAAACATTCAATTTCAGAAGATATGAAGCCCAACCACATGACGGCTACACATTTATAGCTGGCGAAATTGAAATATATACATGCTTACCATCTACAAGTGAGTAGATATTAAATGACCCTTCAATTGTTAATTAAAAATAATATTTATAAACCTTCATATAAATAATAAAATAAAAAGGATTTTTCGATTTTATTTGTGGGAAATCTACTCTACTCTCTTAAAAGTGTGGCTTTAATTCGTGGCTATAGTTTAAGTTATATATAATTAGTTCAATTTCTCCACTAAATAAGTTTATTTGTTATTTGTATTATAGAACCTGTTGACCTGTTGAAGTTTAGCAATCTTGCAATGTCACAAAGGCCCTATGAAGCTCTTGTAGAGGATCAAAGAGAAAAATTCAGATTCAGAAGATATGAAGCCCAACCACATAACGGCTTCCTCTTCATAGCTGGGGAAAATGAAATATTTACATGCATGCCATCCACAAACGAAGCTAGTGAACGCGTAGCTTATATAAACGCAGTATTCGGAAACCAAGCTGCTAGAGGCGGTGTAGACAGAAACAAAACAAACAAAGGCGTAGATGCCAGGGCTGAAGTAACCGGAAATGGAACAGCTGGAAACGTTGAAACAGCCACAGGCAAGGAAGGAACGAGTCGACAAAATCTTACTGGAGCCAGGGGTAAAAGAACCGTAAATGGAACAGCTGGAAACGTTGAAACAGCCACAGGCAAGGAAGGAACAAGTGGACAAAATCTTACTGGAGCCAGGGGTAAAAGATCCGTAAATGGAACAGCTGGAAACGTTGAAATAGCCACAGGCAAGGAAGGAACGAGTGGACAAAATCTTACTGGAGCCAGGGGTAAAAGAACCGGAAATGGAACAGCTGAAAACGTTAAAACAGCCACAGGGGAGGGTGCAAGTGGACAAAATCTCACTGGAGTAAACGATAATTGCACAGATAAGTAAGAATCTAATTATATATTTAAATATTATTTTATGTTGTAATCAAAGCGGTTAGTTTGTGTTTGTTTTGATGCATGTTACATGGTCGTCTACAATCTTGTCTTAGCCTTTCGTGAATTTCTTCTAATAAATGATACATGTCATGAAGAAGTCATACATGTCAAACCTTCATAAATCTATTTGCTTAGTAGAGATGGCATTTAGCGCTGGTTTCACATACTTGCGTTTCCTGATTTCGTTCCTCTTTGCTGTATTTTTTGATGACAACTAAAAATACAATATGAATCCCAGTTGGCGCTAGAGTCGAACATACCAAAAAAGGGCCGAACTAGACCAAAAAAGGGCCGCGGATTGATCCATGCTGCTTCTGACCGGTTCTATAGGAACATTATAAGCGAGGCCTCTGTCCAGCAGTGGACGTCCTACAACTTATATGATTATATACTAGACTTATAAATATAACTTTACCTACCCTACATTTTTTTTTTCAGTTCAGACACTGTTGGAAATGATAATAATGATGATGATATTTACCTTTATGACAAGAAAGAACGATTTAAAACAACAGGTAAGTCTAATAAATGTTTTGTAATTTCAAATTAATTATATTCCATTACTGTGAAGTGTGCATCAAAATGTTATTATTTTCAGTTTTTAAAAAAGTACTTTTCATGGAAATCAGAGGTGTCAATCAGAATCAGAACTCAAAATCTGTTAAATATATCATCAAAGCGCTTACAAAAACAATCACTCTTACAACCAATGAAACGGATGAAGAATTACGAGTACGTTAGAGGAGCCGCATATTGACACTGAAAAGGTGAAACATTGTTTGTTTATATCTCTTAATTAAGTAATTTCTGTCTAAAAGTTCTTTCGCGTGTATGTATATAACTACACTTTCTGTTAGTATCATAGGTTTAATATGTTTTCAGTTCGAAATATCTATAAAGGAAAAATAAAGCCTTGTTCAGCAGATTATTCCATACACTAAAAAATTGCTATTTTTTAATAGTAGGAACTTGATGATCTCCATTAGCTAAAGCTGTTCTTTACAGTCTTTCTTGAATATGCTGTTTCTTTATAAGCCAATCAATGAAACCGGCTCCAGCTTGAGCAGGTTGAGTGTCCCCTATAGATTTTTCAGATTCCTCATCTCCAAAACGTATAACTTCTTTATTGAACTTAAATATTGAACTTGTTTATTGTTTATTGACCATTGGATCGACCATTATAACCAATATATGTCTGTTATTTTAATATTAATTCAATAGACACAAATAGTGTGGTATTTATGTCATTTATATCTGACACAAAAATGTCACTATATGCATTAAAAAATCTTTTACAGGTGTTATCGTCGTCACCTCAGCCGCAACTTCATCGATTTAGTATTACTCCAGGTCTACCATTTAATACCACACCATACCTTGTATCAACTTGTAACGAACACAACTAAGGGCTTTTTACATAATATAAAAAAAAAACTCGTTCAGCAGCGCACTTGCTACCTTAATGTTTTTTGGCAACCTAACCTACCATTAAGTAGGCTGTCAGCCTACCGGCCATTATTTTTTCAGCTTATAAAAATTAAGTTGTAATTCTACACATTTCTTTGTAAGAAAATCTATGTCTCCATTAAGCATGAAGACAAATTTAATAAATATTTTTAAAATTAAATTCAACATTTGCTGGTATAAAAAAAATGTCAACAATAAAAAAATTTTTCAACATATAAATTTTCAACATATAAAAAAATGTGTCAGTTTCAAATATCCTTAGTTAAGCTTAGTTTTAACTTTGGTTTAAAATTTGTTAAAATAACCTTTTAAGTATTTGGTTTAAACTTTGGTTTAAAATACCTAGTTACTTCAAATTACGCTTCACGTTAATAATGTTTAATACCTACGTTAATGTTGTTAACGTCTTTCGCCAAATGGTGAAACACTAGTTAAGGTTTTTATTAACAAACGGTTGTATAAATTCAAATTTCTTTGCAACCATTATATAAATTCTTTACATAGATAAAAGTACGGGTATTTTAGTTGTAGTCGATTGACGTAAGAATGTTTGTGTGACAAGTATTATATCTTGTGCGATTTCTCTAAATATAAAACAATGCATTTACATTTTTTTTAAATATTTTTATTTGAGTAAAGTACATTTAAGTAATTAGTACTTAAGTATGAATTTATAATTAAGTCTTTTTATTACCATTTCTTTACTTAATTTTGTATGCAACGTATCTAATAAAGAAAATCTTTTAAAAATCGTTCTTTCATTCATTATTACTTATTTATTCATTACAATAATTCACAATAATAATTCTAAAAGATATGAAAATGAAAATTTGTCATAAATTTGCATGGTGTAATAAATAAATTAAATAATCACAACTAAAAGAAACCGACACTTGATCACTATTGACATTATAGGCTTTAATAAGAGGTAAAATACCTATCAATTTTATTGTTTTTGTTTATTTTATTGTCAGAGAGCGCAATTAGAAGAATTACACTATAAAAAAACTTAAAACGAATCTTTATAAATTTAATAGAGGCAAGAACATTTACAGAAAACCGTAAAATAACAATTATTTTGTGCGTAAAATAATAAATTATTTTGTGCTATTGTGTTTCGATGAATAAGTGATGCCAGGCTCCATTTCCCTATCTCTTCTATTCTTTATCCTTAATATTACTATAGTCCAGGATTGTTGCGGATGCAGATCTTTTAACAGGAAAGCGGAAGAGGAATTATAGACGAGGTTAAAAAAGATTAATTTTTCCAAGACATTTTGTAAATATATTTATTTATTATCAGACACGTATTTCTAAACAAAATGATAACAATGTCTGTAAACCTTTATTAGGTTTGTCTAGACATTTTATTTCACGCTATGACAACATTACAATAATATGATTTATTATTTTAAAGTTGACATTGCAAAATTATCAAAAATATTGACTATTTTTTCTTCTTATCTATTGAAGTAAAACTGTATAAATATAATAGAAAATGTAGAAAACTATCAACTATTGTGCCTCCGTGTAAAATTGTTTTGTTTGTTACTTCCTTGTGCCGGGTCACTGGGCATGTTTCGATTATATTTAGCAGGATTGGTTAAAATTAGGACGTAGCTTGTGTGAAATTAAACACGGCAATAAGTCATAAGTACGTAATAGCAAATAGTTTTGTATTGTTTCTATTGTTGATGTGACGTTTCATTAAAAAATGACGTTGCCTTGGCAACGGACTGCTATAGATTGTTAAACATGGCTACCGATGACGAGAAATCGCGGATCGAAAAATTACTTAGTAGTTTAGAAATACCCGAAATAAAGCTATCGGAATGCTCTTCAAATCTAGTAAAGGAGTTCAATAAAAAATCAGACGAACAATCTAAAAACGAAGAAGAGATGTCGATGTCAGCTGAAGAGAAATACGAGAATCCTTACATCCCGGACAAACATTTACTAGGCGAGGTGGATAAGAAGTTGCATGAATTACACTGTTTAAACAAATGGTAAGTATTTTCTTGAACTAAACTTGCGATTCTTAATAGAGTAGCAGCGTTGTGCCTATTAGTAGTCCGATAGTTTAGTCCGATGAATGAACTTATGAGACTATTTCGTCTTAGTAGTTCGACGATACAGAAAATCGGACTACTCAACTCCCATCCTGATCGACATATACTTTATATATCCCGCGTATTTCCACTTCAGCTTACTGATTCTTTGGGCTTTGTCGCCCACTAATTTTATTTGAATTTTCTTGAATTTATTACTTTACTTGAAAATTTTGAGCTGAGCAATTTATAGACTAAGACATTATATATAAGAAAAGGCTGCAAGCATCGTTGGTCAACTTATAAAGACTATTAGTAGGTAGATACCATCGCCTCCCCATTGGTACATACAAAGGTATTTCACAATTTTTATTTTATAAAATTTTTACTCATAATTTTATTTGTGACTGGACATTTTTTAATTGTTCTAAATGAGTAGGTAGTGTTTTACCAACCAAACCATAAGTATAATTTCATATCACAATTTTTAATTTTTTTTTATGAACAATGAATTCACATAATGAATAAATAAATAATCTTTGATTAATAATTATTAAATAATACATAAAACCACGTGTTGATAGTTTAGTTTATGGGTTTCTCGTAGTTTCAGAAATCTGCTTTGATTACACACCTCTTTACTTATCTGAAGCAAATTTTATCAGATATATCAATTTACTATGTTAATAATTATATGTATTTTAACAATTTAAGTGTCATACAGAAAATCAAACATAAAAGTAAAAGGGTGATAATTTTTCATGTATGTATGTTAATCTCTATGTGGGCTAAATATTACTCTCTAAATAGGTTATGCCTAAATGGTATCTCTAAATGGTAACAAATTGACAATGCTAAAAACTTTTTTTTAATTATATATCTTACTTTTTTCTAGTAAATTATATAAGATCTATGAGAATATAGATTTGATTGTGAATAACTTTCAGCGCAAAGAAGAAATCTCTCGAAGCTTTGCAAGAGTCAGGGGAAGATCCGAAGAGACCTTGGCGTACACACACGAACAATGAAAAGTTACTTCGCATCAACAATGACATAAAACGTCACCACGAAAAAGCCTCCGATATGATCACCCCAATGGCTGAAAATGATATGAAGAATCTTGTTGTTGAATGTAAAGAAGATGCTGCCGACGCACCGCGAGTGACTGCACTCACCCTGAGAAATGCGGTGGATGAAGCAAAAAAAATACTGCCTAATTTTCGATATCGTAACGTAGACAACACATCGGCTACTAAGATTCTGCCGCAAGCTCACGACCCGCCGAATAAAATATCCGAAAATAATAGTTCGCTTCCAACTGTGCCAGTTTATGATGTGTGACAATTATTTATGTAGAAATAATAAAATAAATTATCAAATTAATTTCTTTTATTTTTTTCTTAAAGTTTTTTAAAGCCTGTTCCTTAGTCAGTCACACATATCAATACTCGTGCATATCAATCAATACTAATAATAAATCTGTAAGGTCGGTCATGGAGTAAGTTACTTTGTTTTCATAGATATCGTGTTTATAGGCTCTACATGATACTGAAGGTAAATTGACGATTTTTAGAAACTTTTTCTGTATGTATGTATGTATGTATATTCCTCCATAACTCTGAAACGAATTAACTGATTTTCATGAAACGGACGTACGGGACACAGGATAGGCTACTTAATATTTTTCAACGCGGACGAAGTTTGTGGGCACCAGCTAGTCTTTAATAATCCTAAACGTTCTAAGTTTACGAGTATGTAATTTATTTCACTTTAATTATAGTCAAAACTTTTAATATGCAAGTGGCCTACAATTTATTTTACTGTAGGTGTTTTGTAATAACAGTTTTAATTTTCGTAATCAAATTATTTGAAATCAACTTCAACTCGGGAACAAATACTTAGGAAGCCCAATTATATGGCAAACGGAACCCCTAGATATAAGGGTTGTCCCGATTTAGCACCACTACTCCCCCAGCCAGGACTGTAGTTCTTAGGGTTATTATAGAAGAATCATAGGAAACATTTTCAGCTTGCCTTAAATGCCTAACCGGAAATGTTTACCATCTCTCGGGCCATGGTATAGTTTTGTAATCGTTAAAAATATTACGTAAGCCTTTCTATGTAACTCGAATTATAATTAAAAAGAAATTTTATTAAGTGTAGCACTTTTAACGTTGGATGAGTAATTGTAATCAAGGAATATGAAATTCATGCGACCGATATAAACTGTGATTTCACAAGTAGTCAGCATTTATTATGCTGGGAGATCCGTTATGATACGTAATAGCATCCGTTATGATACGTAGACAAATTACGCGTCCACAGAGTGTACATTAAATCTTTATTTAATTTAAATTTCATTTGGGTCGTATGTTACTAGTATTAAATTAATACTTATTATTTATTACATATTATATAAAACTAGCTGGTGCCCACGACTTCGTCCGCGTTGAAAAATATTAAGTAACCTATCCTGTGTCCCGTACGTCCAAATGTTTATCTACCAAGTTTCATGAATATCAGTTAATTCGTTTCAGAGTTATGGAGGAACATACATACATACATACAGAAAAAAAATCTAAAAATCGTCAATTTAGTTTCAGTATCATGTACAGAGCCTATAAACACAATATCTCTGAAAACAAAGTAACTTACTCCATGACCGACCCTTACAGATTTATTATTAGTATAGATTGATGAAGTTAGAGGATATACAGAAAGACAGATGTCCGCCTCTGTCTTTCTGTATATCCTCTAACTATTCCTAAATCGTGCACCGCGACCCGGCCCCGGTTTCGCGCGGTTTTGCCATTAGTGAAAACTTGAATCAACTTGTTGGACGGTTCAAAAGAAGTTAGCGAAGAAACAGATACAAGCGGATTATCCTAACGAAATGAATAATTTTTTCATGATTCATCGTGAAAAGTCATAACAAGATTTAGTCCCTCCAGGCATTAGGTTACACATTAGGTTACATGCATGTGTTTAATATGTAATCCACTAGGAACCCGCTTCCGGCTTCGCATGTATGATTTTTTTCCTGCAAATTATATACACAAACTATCCTCGTTTATCGCTCTTTCCAGTAGTGAAAACTGTATCAAAATCCATTAGGTGGTTTAGTTAAAGGGAAAATTTCCCATATCACAGCAATTCACGAATTAATATTACCTAATAATATCGGATGTGTAAAATTTCTAATTGTTCCCTGCCACTACAAATAAAGTTTTTCTCATATCTAACTATGGGGTCTCTAACTATGGGCCTCGTAGGAAAGCTCAACCTGTCTCAACGTGCTATGGAGAGGGCTATGCTCGGGGTTACACTGCAAGATCGAATCAGGAAAGAGGAGCTCCGTAGAAGAACGAAAGTTTTCGACATAGCCCGGCGAATCAGTATAAGTACACATAGGTATGTTATACAAGACAAGCAAGTTGAATTTACAGTAGGCAGGATATATAGTACTCAGAGCGGACAGCCGCTCAGGCCGGAAGTTTCTTAGTGTAGGCAAGCGCAGCGAAGGACGTCCACCCACAAGGTCAACATGAGCTAATAAGGGCCGAGGGTCGAAGGTGGTTCCAGGCTGCATCAGACCGGTCTTATTGAAAAGTTATAAGGGGAAACTTTATAAAACTTGTGTACATGTTAACATATGTTAACATATTGATGCCAAACATGGAGTCTTACAAAAAAATTAGAACAGAAACTGAAGGTTTGTCAAAAATCTATGCAAAGAAGTATGTTGAACATAAAATTAAAAGATAAATGCAGACTAACAGATATCCAAAAGAAAATGCAAATCCCCAACATAATAGTAAAAATAAGTCAGCTAAAATGGCGCTGGACGGGTCACATAATGAGAGAAAGAGTGGATAAGTGGACCAAAAGAGTGGTGGAATGGTATCCAAGAGAAGGAAAAAGAAAAAAGGGAAGGCAGCTGAGAAGATGGGATGATGATCTTCCCAAAAGATGGAGACAGCTAGCACTTGACCGCAGCAGGTGGCATGATCTGGAGGAGGCCTATGTCTTCGGACAACCTGATAAAGTTGCGGATGTCTAATTCACAATAGCAAAATATCAACAAATTTAATTTAAAAAAAAAATCATTATATAGAAGCACATCACGGTATATTCACACATAATTTCTGTAACTTATCAGTGAATAAAGGCTTATTTTATTTATTTTTATTTTTTATTTTATTTTTATGTCCAGCAGTGGACGTCCTATGAGCTGAGATGATGATGGTGACTGTTTAAACTTAAGCGTGTTACCATGAGTTCACAAAGATATAATGTACACATACTTAGTATAAATAAAATAATGGCTCTATATGTTGAATTTCACATACGCAAATATCTGCTTTGCGTTGCAAAAACCTACATACACATTACAAATTAATAAATATGTTTTATTGGCTTTTATCGACAATTCATCAGCTTCAAATCTGACGAATGAAAAAATTAAAGATTAAGATCAATGTTGAAGATACCTAAAAAAATTGTGTATAATTATCTCAATGAAGAAAACGTTTCGATAATCGTTTAAATTTAACAAAGAACGTATAATATTATTGTATTCAGTTTTAACAATGGAAAGTGATCATAATCGTGAACTATCAATATTTTTATATCTTTACCTTTAAGTTAAACATAAGTTAATCAAATAGTGGATATTATCACCGCGGTCGTGAGAGCTGAAGGACCTGACTGAAATGCTGCTCAAATATTATATAATTTTAACTCTTTTTGCGGCTGTAATAGCGAGACAGAAAAAATATAGAAAAAATGCCGAAGAAAGTAGCGAAGAAGTTATTGGTGAAGAGCCATATAAAAATATGAATTATGACCGTTTGACGACAACGTTGGGACCGGCGAAAGGAGAAATGGTTGTAGAGAAGTTTGTCGAAACATTAATGTCCAGCGAAAGATATCTCAAAATGATGGAGACTGTGGAGATTAAATTGAACCATTTGGACGCTACTTTCCACGAACGCACAAACACCATCATTAAATATCTCTCCGAGATGTTAAGAATAGTGAAAAATTCCGCAGCAAATGAATTAGAAGACGCCTTGAAAGGCGTTAAAGGTGATTTAGACAAATTGAAGACTTCATTGGCGACCCGTTTAGATCCGGTGACTAATATGCGAGGTAAGTCATTTTATTATTTAACTAGCTGGTGCCTGCGACTTCGTCCACGTTGAAAAATAAAAAAATATATAAATATAACGCTCGACATCTTGTTGCTATAACAAGTCAGCTAAAGGTCAGGCGTTTTATTTTAGATGATCTCTTGGGAACAATATTTTTTCTGGATGAAAGGTATCTGAAGTATGCAAAATTTCATGAAGATCGGTCGAGTAGTTAAAGCGTGAAAAGGTAACAGACAGAGAGTTACTTTCACATTTACAATATAGTATGGATTGTGTTTTATATTTTTAGATGATCCCTCTGGAACAATCCTTTTTTCTGGATCAAAGGTACCCTGTATCCCTCACAACGTGTATGCAAAATTTCACGATGATTTGTTGAGTAGTAAAGGCGTGAAAAGGTAACAAACAGACAGACATTTCCGTTTTCACTACAGAGCTATTTTCACATTTATAATATTATTGGCTGGTGCCCGCGACTTCATCCGCATTGAACGATGAAAGGTAACCTATGTCCTTTCTGGTGTCCCATACAACGTGTATGCAAAATTTCATGGTGATCGGTTCAGTAGTTTTTGCGTGAAAGAGTAACAAACATCCATACATTCATACATCCATAGAAACTTTCGCATTTATAATAGTATGGAAGCATGAATTTTTGCGTTATAAAAATATTATAACTATGAAGAAAGATTAAACTGACTTGCCATTACGAAAACCTTGCATCTTCAACAGTTTCGTACAAATCTTTTGATAGTATATGCTTCTCGGTTGTTCTTGGTCGATTTTACTACGTCACTAGCCAAAGATACTGTTGCCTGAAGCCGATAAAGTAACAAAGTGGCGATATAAGAAAAATATTAGGGGTTAAAGTATGAAATTGCCGATTTGTACTGAAAAATAAAAATTCGTTTTTTTTTTTAATTTAACATATTTATTTAATCAAAATAATTACCATTATTATCTATACATTGCTGCCATCTAATAGGAAGCTCATTTATGCCTTTGCGATAGAACTCTGGTGATCTAGATTCGACAAACTGTGTGAAAGCATTTTGCACTGCCTCCTGAGAAGAAAACTTTTTATCACGCAGAAAATTGTCCAAATCACGAAAAAAATGGTAGTCCGTTGGAGCAAGGTCTGGCGAATACGGAGGGTGACGAATGGTTTCTAATTGCAGTTCCTGTAGAGTTAAAACGGTTTCTCGTGCTGTATGAGGTCTCGCGTTATCATGGAGCAATAATGGTGAAGATCGATTCATAAGTCGGGGCTGTTTCACTGCTAGTTTCGCTATCATTGTTCGGAGTTCGGCGCAGTAGACATCTGCCGTTATTGCTTGATCAGATCGGAGAAAGCTATAGTGAATAACACCACGCTGAGACCACCAAACAGTTACCATTACCTTTTTATTGGTAAGCTTTGCTTTAGGACACTGTTGCGGCGTTTGACCTGGGGTCAGCCATTGCATTTTCCGCTTACGATTATCGTAAAGAATCCATTTTTCATCACATGTCACAATTCGATCCAATATTCCTTCATTTCTGTATCGATTCAACAAGGCAACGCAAGTTTCAACACGCGTTTCTTTCTGCAGATCAATCAAATCATGAGGCACCCATTTTTCATATTTTTTTATTTTATTGATTTGACGCAAATGAGTCAATATTGTTGGTAAGGTAACGTTAAACCATGCCGCTAATTCCTGGGTAGTTTGGCTCGGATCGGTTTCCACCATCTCTTTCAAATCATTGTTATTCACCTGTGTGGGCGGTCTTCCACGTGGTTCGTTCTTCAAATCGAAGTTTCCATCACGAAAGCGTTTAAACCAAAATCGCACAGTGCGTTCATTAGCAGTCCCCTCTCCAAACGCAACATTAATATTGCGAGCTGTTTCTGCCGCGTTATTTCCGCGTCGGAACTCGTATTCAAAAATCACACGAGTTTTCGAAGTATCCATCTTTATTGTCTAAGCTGAATAAAAAAAACAACTGAAAGTTGATAATCGAATGTTGCACATTTTTTAAAAGAAGAACTACATAGGTACCGTATGAAAAAAGTTTCACTCAAAAATCTCAAACCATGAAGGTTCTATGTCAATTCGAAGTACCTATTACAATAAAACGGCAATTTCATACTTTAACCCCTATTATTCATCACAATAGGCATAAGCAAATAGCACCGAATTTGTCACAATGCTATCTCTCTTTCAAAATCCGTTGACATTATTACATAGCATAAAATGACGTCATTACCTTTTTTTTGAGGGGAAATCACAATTTACGGATATCCCATGTTCCACCATTTGGCGGCAAATATGAGACCCGGAATCATAGCGAGGCCTTATCCCTGGGCCCTGCCATTCTACTAATACTGTGGCGACCCACTGTAACATCTGTGGGCCACCAAACCTCTCAACTGGCGAGTTCCGAACGCCAGATGCCCTCCTCTGATGCCCGCAACAACCAGACACCGCCGCCAAGGCGACGTCGACCAGCTACTCGACCCTGTGGGGATTGGGCCGGACTTACCCGGTAACACACCCAGAAAGTGCCGCCTGAGGCAGACGCGATGTTCCGCCTGGGGGTTCAACCGGACCCGTAGCCCAAAGAACCCACACAGGGCCGGCCCTACCGACCTGAGCAGGATGCCGGGGGTCCTCCTCCCAGGTCCCCAGTTCCAGGACTCAGGACTTACGACCCCGACGACAGCTGGCAGGGACAAGTCGAGGCGGAGGGATAAGCCCTGCCCCAGACCGTCCTTTGGGAGAGCGCTCATCGGAGCACTCGTCCTCCTATAGTGCGCTCCGCCACGAGCTTCGCTGACGGAGCCCACTCGTAGCACACGGGTGTGGGTCTTGTTGGTCGCCAACAAACAAATCCGATTGGACGAGCAATCCGGTGGAGCAATAAAATAATCAAATTGTCCAAAATTCAATCAAATAAGTTAAATTGTTCACACTTCCTTTAAGTATTTCAGTTATATTCATCATTATGTAACAGCATCATAATGTTATGTAATTAGAAGGTCACGGAGCTAAAAATTTATCATCGCAGTTAATATTAGTAGACGCTTTAACATTCCGTTTGATGGTAGATATGTGATTATGTGCTTAAGTGCCGGCGCACTAAAGGCGAAATGTAGTATAAGAAAGAGTTTTATTCACTGTGCAACTATTGATATGTATTCTAGAGCATCGAAGCTACCCTACTAAGGGAGTAAGATATTAATTGATTTTCGCTTTCATTGCAATACGTATAATAGTTTAACAGAGAAAAATGCTTTACGTTGCGCTTCGCCAGTGCGCCTGTCCTTATAGACCTTAAGTATATTAACTCTTAATATAATCTCAGGAGCTGTGTGTCAATCAGATGATCCATACCCCTGGGTCTATAATCGTCTAGGTCAGTGCAGTCATTTTTCAGGTCAAGGGTGGCATTGAGCCACTTTTAAAGAAGTTTAGAGTAGGATAGGTTTTTATGAAGATAGGCAGGTAGGTTGACGATCGTGGCTACAGAACGCCTATAAATAGAAGCGACATAGGGACGCAGCAGAATTTATTTTATGCACTTTTGGGAATATAGGAGAATTTTAAATCATGGGCAAGTACTTAAAATTAAAAAGCTTAAGTAGGAGTGGCCAAATGACCAAAATCTAGCGAAAATGTCACGAAACTACGCTGTGCATTCCCCAAAACATGTAATATATGCGGTGACTTGCCCCAGAATTATATTTCATACTTGACTTCCTATTAGCTCCGAAAGATTTTAATATGCAACATTGAAGTATGTTTGATGTTCGTAGAACGAATCAGTTTCACATTCACATTTTTATTTGGCTTTAAATGCATAATGCTATTTTTAAGCATTTCTTGAATAAGCTAATCTATAAATATCTATACATATTATAAAATGAAGTCGCTATCTGCCTCATTCTGTTTTTCCCCTAACTTCTTCTATCAGCGGCCAACTGATTTTCATGCGGTTTCACTCATAGAAAGAGCGAAAAACGAGGAAGGATTGCGTAGGTATATAATTTTCAGAAAAAAATTAATTCTGTTTTCTAGTTGCTAGTAAGCAATAAAAAAAATTATGTACTTACTAACCAAAGACTGATACGATTACCTACTTACTAAAAATAATACTATATATAGTTATTTTATATCGTTCCTTAAAATGAATTTCCGATTTATTAACGACCTTCGTTTTACTACAGTTTCATACAATGGCTTCGCGTAAAATGTACTACCAATCAATATACGAATTAATATTATTTACTCATTTATATTTTAAATACGAGGACGGAGGTATGTGTAAACGTTTTGAAAAATTACCTGCGACATAATGGTTGTATTATTTATTTACAACAATACCCTGTATACAATCCCACTGATTATACAGTCAGTGGGAAAATATTTTTATTATTTTATGTTTATGTTTTTTATTATTTGATCTGAATTGTGTAAACTAAATGCGTGTGAGAACGTCGCGCATAATGTACCAGTCGCTTCGACGGATACTCGCTGTTCGCATTACGAGATGATCGCAAATCAAATAACATTGAAATTATTTTTCCTGTTATACATTGTAACCTGTGATAGCTTAAAACAAAAAAGGATAAACGCCAATAAGAATCCCAACAAAGCACTATGGAAACAAGAATATGAAGATGAGCTTGAAAACGCTATGCTTGCAAGAAAACATGAGAATTACACAAAATTTTCACAATCCTTCGTAACAGACGACGAGGTTATAAAAAAGTTATTAGACATAATGACATCAAGTGAACAGCACATGAAAATTTTGGACAGTATCGACTTTAAACTGAACAGGTTGGATACAGAGTTTCACGAGAAAACAAATGTTATAATTAGAAGTTTTAAGGATAACATGAAACTTATACAAAGTCCAGAAACACATGAGAAACTAGATGAAACTGTGCAGAATATAAATAAGGCTCTAAATGATCTTAAAATTATGTTACATAAATCACAAAGGAGCTTCATCGATGGTAATAAATTATGTAATGTTCGATTTTTATTAGGTGTCGAATTTTAGATACTTAGATATATATGTACATCCAACTAGGTAGAGCCAACTTCGAGAAAGAGGTCCATCATCGAATCCAGCTCGTTCGGGAAGCTCCGATATTTTCTCGTTTAAAATTCGTCAGTGCATTCAAACAAGTTATCGACTAATGTGTGCTATCAGTGATGACATATGGCGCTGAAACGCGGTCTCTAAGCTCGTATGAAAGCTCAATGTCGCTCAACGAGCTATGGTTACAATGCGAGATCGTATCAGGAATGAAGAGAGATGTAAACTAAGGAAAATTACCGACATAACTCACCGGATTAGTAAGTTATAGTGGCAGTGGGCAGGACACATAGTACGAATAGCCGACGGCCGCTGGGGCTGGAAGGTTCTCCAGTAGAAGCCACGGACCGGCAAGCGCAACGTAGGACGTCCACCGACAAGGTGGACAGATGGCCTGATAACGGCCGCGGGTCGACGGTGGATCCAGGCTGCTTATCCATCCTTTTGGATCCTGGTGGATCCTTTTGGAAAATTATGGGGGCGCCTGTGTCCAGCAGTATATGTCCTAAGGCTGATATGATGATTAGGATGATGATATTTCAAGAATAACACCAATACCAAATTTCACAGTGTAACCTAAGAAAAGTGTTTAATTGTAAATTTATTTTTATTTTTAGCTGACTCTCGAGATTATTATGTGGACTCAAAAATGGATGTTCGTCTGTCGCATTTGGAAGATCAAATGAAGAATATTGCCGTAGGAGTCGACTCCATAGTGTCAACAATATCGGAAGTGAAGAATCGACAGTATAGCGCGAAGACCTCATCAACGAGCAGGTTAACATTTTTGATTATCAATTATTTCTTTTTCTACATTCAGAAATTATTGTTGATATGACTTAAAAGTAGCCAAATATATTTTTATTTTTATTTAAATAATTTTATGCATTTCATTTATTTATTTTTGTTATACATTATATATTTCCGAATGAAATTTAGAAGAATATCAAATTAAACGATGCTTAGAAAATGGTTCCATTTTCAGTTCTTGGAAGATGCTTGAGCCAATTCCTTCATCCTTACCTATTGAGGTCTATTAGGGTCAAGAGCGCATTTAGATCCCCCTAAGTGCTGTTTGTGTATGCGTCGATATATACGTTCTACAAAGTAGACTGACAGCTAACCTTCTAAGCTGCTGCTAGATTAATAATAACTACACTAGATACGATTTTTAGGACCCGATTATTTCTATCTACTTTTTTAAATCTTACCATCTATCAAGAACTAGTAGGTATAGCTGAATATACTTTCAGCATTACGGGCAAGTGCAAGATGGATTTTTCTAATTCACAGAAAAGAATTTGTTATTATTAAATAACAAAAATTTACGGAAATTGTATTCATACTCTTTTATCATTCAGCGACTATCAAAACTTAGTTTGCTGAGTACTATTTGGCAACTGAGTACTCAGTGAATAGTAAGAGCTGAGTATTTTTTTTAATTTTTTTAAATAAAACACATTCTTCAAATAAATTATTACGATATTCTTCTTTCTAAACCTTTATAGGTGTCAGCTGATTTTTGGATGTCGATCTTTTAGCGCAGTGTGCGTAGTGATGTCACACACTACGCACACTGCAATAAATGCACTCAAATCTGTACACTCCGTTTTGGGGCAGATAATCCATTACTGAAGGCAACTTCTGTAGAAAAATACCTTCTGCCCACCGCTTATTGTTAAGGGACCTCCAATGCACTTGCATATCCCAATAGTTGCTTGTGTTTTAGACAGTAGTTGTTACCGACAATTAATGGGAACGTCAGTATATATACTGTCTTTTTATGAAAAATTACTTAATGAATTATTTAAGTTTATTATTATTATTTAATGAATTTACTTTCGTCGACATATTAACATGTAGTTTCCAGACGAAAGTAGTTTCGAAAATTTCAGTAAGTGCTCTTAATATTTTTAAAAACTAGTAGTCCCAAATAATATATTTTTCTTTTTTCACATTTTCTTCTTAATTTTTTTTCGCTTAGTTGTCATAGGCGGTCAGACGAATTCTTTACGAAGTTTATTAAATAGATTGAATTGTGAATAAATTAAGTGTTTGTTGTTCGGTAAGTACAGATCCACAGATGCGACTGGCTCAACTGACTTGGTCACATTAATCAATGAATTTAAGAGAACACTTTACGAGCAAAAAGCAAAGAAATGTGATTGCAGGTGAGTGATTAACATTTAATTCACAAAATTTTTGGAGTTTACTCCATTTTCATATAAGTGTAAGCCCGGTGTATAAAAATTTATGGGAGTAAAATCAAAATTGTTACACGGTATGCGTAACGTTCTAATTTTGAATATTTTAGAATCTCAGTTTATTTCAGATTTCAGTAAATTTCAGAGATATTGCGCCATCTACACACTATTATTATTATTAGCGCCATATACACAATATCTGAAACTAGAGTATGTTACGTAAGAATACATACTTGCGAAAACTAGATGGCACTAGTAATCACTTTAACAGAGATGATATTAATTCGTTATGATAAATGTTTTTATAATTTTTATAGTTTTTATAATCTCTAAAAGAAGGTCTAGGAAAATTTACAAATCAAAATTTGAGTTCTTTAGGGGAATTTCTAATATAATTTTCTAGAATATACGACGGGTGCCTCTCGGGGACTCGAATTGTGATTTGTTAGTTAATTTTCCCGGACTATTATAATTTTATTATCAGAACTAACATAGGACGAGTAGACCGCTCGGAAAGATACCCTACAGACTGCCACGAGATACAATTACAAGGCTTCAACATTTCTGGAATATACAAAATCAAACCGGACGAGATGGAACCGTTCTATGTGCTTTGTGATCTATCAACTAGCGGTGGAGAATGGACTGTAAGTGGCTTACAATAAAACATAACTTTGAATAGATTAAATATTGCAACGTATGTATATGAAATTAATTACACTCATATGCAAAGATATATTATTTCCATCCACTCATCTGACTTTGGTATTAATATGTTCACACTATGTTTATTTTGACGTGAATATATCTTTAAATTTGCTTCCATGGTGAGAAGCAATTCAGAAAAGTGAACAAAATCAGAGGATATTGTTTGATAGTGTAGCCACATCTATCATCTACATCCAAAATTTATTTACACTACTAGATTGCTAAAGAATTAATGATTTCTTTTATTTATATGGTACATTCGAATTCGTTTAATATATACATCCTCGACACAGCCACATTTTTTTTTAGTTTATTAAGTATATGATTCCGACATAACTACGCAACCGAACAGCGTCGCGCGACCATTTTCATTCTTTCTTGCATTTTTAATTTACAGCCATTTAAATGCGTTCGGCTACCGTAGCAACCAGTACGATAACCAATTTTAACACCGTTCTTTAGCGCGTACTCACACACCATAACATAGCATACCATATACAAAGAGTTTGTGCGTTAATTTTAAGGAAAAGTAAATAAATAATAAGAACTTTATAAACATTTCTATCTCGGCCCAACCCTTCCAACCAAACGGTAAACCAGCACAACCATAGCGTGCACACTCGTCGTTTCATGGTCCTTCGAGCATTTAAACCAGTTAGTGAACATTACCAGTCTTCATTGAATTGCAGTGTTTTACTGAGCTACATCGTAAGGAGAAAACCAGGTCAGACCAAACCATTTTTTTAATACAAATTGTAAATAAATTTCAGCAAAATGGAAAATTACTTCCTCAACCAAACTGAAATTTATGAAGCTTTAAATAAGCTTCTAACCAACATAAAGAAAGATGGGTCCGATAGAAAAACCATTGATTATTGTAACCGCCAAATTGGGACTTTTAGAGTCTTATTGGAAACACTACGAAACCAACCACCAAAAAATGTGTGCGATAGCAGAATTTGACCATATTTATTTTAAAAAGGGTTGTTTCGGCATAGCCGGAGAACTCTATTTGACCATTAAAAAATTAATTACGACCACAATGAAACAGTTAACATCAGAACCTAAAAAAGCAGAGGAGGAAGATGGAACTTCATCGCGTGCTGAAATACCCCAAAAGCAAGATAAAACCACGGCGTCTGCCAGTCACTTACACAATATGCTTAAAAAGCAAACTATTAACTTCAAAGCCTCCATGCACACTGTAGGTACCATAAACGTGAACCAGATGCAAAACAAGTGGGAATTCGAAGATGCTCTTCATTCCCTTCAAACCAGGTGGTCAATAATCGACAGCTTTCATTGGGAGATTGAAAACGAGTCTAATGAAGAAAACTTGTGGTACCAAAATGAGTTTATCAAACACGAACAGTTATTCAACCAGATAAAGAAGTCAATCAATACTGAAATATGCAACATGTCTCATAGAGAGAAGTCAACACCACAAATGAATATACCAACTTTTAGCGGTAACTTCCATCAGTGGATGTCCTTAAAGATTTAAAAGTCTTTAAAGACTTTTTCAATGAGACGATTCACAAAAATCCTTTTGTATCTAAAGCCCAAAAAATGCAATGCTTAAAAGGAAAAATTACTGGTGAAGCTGAGCGTCTCATTCACCACCTTTAAATCAGTTCCGAAAACTATGATGTATGTTGGGAGATTCTAAATTTTGCATCGCATATTGGGTCTTCCCAATATGCAACACCAATTAATGACTGCCATCAAAAAATTACATGCCATCACTAAAGAGTCTTCACGCCATTACAAGTTTGGGTGTTGATATAACCACATGGGGCCCACTTTTGGTCAACTTATTATCTCAAAAATTAGACAGTGACTCATTTTCAAAATATATGAGCCAGCCCGTTCCAACGGCTTATTTTAAAGTTAATTTGTTACTCTACGATAAGCTAGTTACATATTTAAAAAGTCACCCCTTTATGGGGGATGACGTAATATTACGCTAGCATACCCATATACAATATCTTGACAAAGAAAGCACCTAGCGAGCCCATTCCAACGGCTTATTTTGTTGCTAATTTGTTGCTCTGAGAAAAGCTAGTTAGATATTAAAAAATGTCACCACGTCATATTTACAGTGATAATGGAAC
Organism: Synanthedon andrenaeformis; assembly: GCA_936446665.2. NCBI lineage: Eukaryota > Metazoa > Arthropoda > Insecta > Lepidoptera > Sesiidae > Synanthedon > Synanthedon andrenaeformis. The sequence goes on along the minus strand of OW387776.2, from coordinate 12,644,755 downwards.
GAACTTTGTAGGAGCAAATAAGATTTTGCAAAAAGAGTATACTCAACTTAAAGAACTATTTGACACCAACTTCTTATCCGAAATCACAGAAATGGAAATAGAGTGGCACTTTAATGCACCTACATGGCCAAACGCGGGAGGACTTTGGGAGAGGGCAGTTAGAAGCCTTAAACAGCATCTGAAGAAAGTTATAGGTGACCAAAAATTAACATTTGAGGAGTATACGACTCACTTAAGGCCGTTACAGAGTTAGAATCAGAAATTTATGATTCCCGGCGGATCATAATGCCATGATGTGTTTAGTTTGCAAATAAGATATTAACGTCATATTATTTGTAGTTTTATAATCTAGATAACAGTCGAAAAATATTTTAAAATATTGGGATACTTTTCTCATTAGAACTGATTTTAAGCAACCCTTTTTTAAAATTAGCCGTCGACGGTGGACGCAGAAGCGAGATATTAGTAAAATTATATGCGACAAAATATAAAAATATTGATTTTCCAAAAATTCATATCATTTATTAGATAATAGTCGAAAAAAACATACGATTTCTGTAAATTTTCATTCAAGAAAAGTATAATCAAAAGTGTCACTTTTAGTAATTTTTCGTGATATTAAACGTGTTATTTTAGGATCAAATTTGAGATATTTCTGTTTTTTCTTGGACCTAGTATGCGAAGTCAATGTTCTAAAAGATTGTGTTATAATTTTTTTAATAACTTGTATATTTATCTGCGTAGGCCGTCAACCGCTAGTTTAAAAAAAGGGCTGTTTAAAAATGTTCTAATGAAAATTCACTTTAAAATATTTTTCAGCTATTTACTAGATTATACAACTACAAATAATATGACGTTAACATCTTATCTGCAAACTAAAACATCTGAAACTACTGAAATCATAAATTTTGACTCCAGCGTGATTTTAATTGATGAACGCTCTTAAGCAAATTAAAAGCTTGTCTCAATTCTCGGCCCCTGTATACTATGACTGAAGACCCTGAAGATATTGATTTTCTAAAACCTGCTCATTTCTTGACGGCACGACCGGGATGAACTGTCATTGAAACCGAACGAGATGCTAGAACCAGGTGACATCTCATCACCAAGCTATTTCAAGACCTATGGAAAAGATAGAATTGCGAATATTTAACTCAGTTATCAGCACGAAATAAATGGATGGAAACCAAGAAAAATAATACAACGGGTGACCTTGTTGTTATCCATGAAGATAATTTGCCACCAGGAAGGTGGCTTATGGGGCGTGTATTAGATACGCACCCAGGCGACGATGGCTTAGTACGAGTCGTCACTCTAAAAACCAAAAATGGAATAATAAAACGACCTAATATTAAACTGTCAACATTACCAATAAACCCATCCGGTGACTCATCGCAACCACAATCCAACACACAACCAAATAACCCACCAAACAAGCAAAGTGGTGTCTCTGAACCAGAAGTGCAGAGGAAAACGTCCCACGAGACCAAAGTTCATGTCAGTGGCCACTTCTATATTGCTTTTCATGACCCTTTTTTACCTTCTTATGGTATGCATAAAGTCAAACAATTTCCTAATAAGCAAACTCTGTACTTTGATCCAATAGCCAAGGTACAGCTCATCAGAGATAAATGGAATTTAGTCGTTTACTACGACATGGCACCATATTGGGCCGACATAGAGGCATATAATAAAATAACACATTACTTGGAAAGATTGTGTACCACAATTGAAAAACTATCGCCTTCTATATTCTTGTCTCTTGTCCTCTTAAACCAGAATTTAGAAAGGTTAACATTATATAAAGTTAACAAAATTGAAATTGGTATATAAGTTAAAAGTAAAGTGAAGTAAGCACTTACTTACTTACTCGTGGTTATAGTTTGGGCAGCAGGTCGAACGATAGTAGGCATCCCCTACCGTGAAGTTAATATGTGGGCTGTTCTGTGAGTGAGTAAAGCGATACTGGAACCCATTTCCTTATCTTCTAATCATTTAACCCAGTATCCCTTATTCCATTCAGATAAGCACCCCACTTCAAGTAGATACTTATTAACCTACGGTCGACAGAGCCACTTAGCATAGACAGACAAACTGTGTGCCTACATAAAAAAAAAAAAAATACAAAGTTGTTATCGACTAATAAATTGCAAATTATCGTCTGCAACTAATAAATCACCTTTGTATTCGATGAGTTAAATAATGTTTATATTGCGATAGCGTATAATCTTAATAGCGTATATATTATTTCTCAGAATGCATCACTGTCTCGTATAGGAAGATCATACAGCAAAAAACGTGATAATTTTTTTTCCAATAACCTAAGTAAATTAATTAGATTAGGTTATTTGTATAGTAAAAATAATGATACTATATGTTTTTTATTTCTTTTAACGAAGGTATTTCAAAATCGTTTCGACGGGTCTCAAGACTTTTTTAGAAACTGGATAGACTATAAACATGGCTTTGGAAATTTAGCTGGAGAATTTTGGCTTGGATTAGAAAAGCTACATTATCTCACCAATCAAAAGCTGTACGAACTAAGAATTGAAATGGAAAGTCCACGCGGGTTGGAGGCATACGCAGCATATTCTGTTTTCACAATTGGACCAGAGCATGAGGGGTACAGGATCAGTACACTCGGCACATTCCATGGGAATGCAGGTATGGTGCACAACGGTGACCTTGCAAAAAGAAATATGTTTAAACCTCAAAAACTATTCAGGTCACGTGGAACTTTTGATTGTTGTGTAAATCATTAGATTATTTTTAGTATATATTCACCTATAAAGAATTCTTATTTCTTCTAGGTTCTTTAAAATATTATTTATTTTACTGTCCCAATGTTATCCCATTATCCCAATCAGGGAAAAGGTAGCCTTGATTCTCGTTTCAGTCTTCTAACATTGTCAGTAACGTTGATTAGTTTTACAGCAATGGGGTTTTGGTGACTTTTTTGCAAGGTACAAACTAGACAGGTCTAGTCTATCGACTGAAAAAAAAATATGGAAAATTATTATATTTTAAGTCAGTTATTATCTAACAATATTACATATCGCAACAACACAAGGCAAAGTAATTACTTGAAATAAAATTATAATTTTATTTAACACGCGTTTTGTAGATAAAATAAGTAATAACTCTAGCAATTGTAATTGCTCTTCTTCTCTAAGTGGCTTATCAGGTTTCCCCGATGTTGACGATCACCCTTGAAAAGGCCTCTCTATCACCCGCCACTTGGGACAGCTCTCCCACTTCCGTAATTCCGGTCCATTGACGGATGTTCCTTAACCAAGACATTTGTCTTCTGGAGACTCCTCTTGCCCCCCATGGTAAGATGGAGCATATCTCACGCCTCAGGATATGACCCAGATATGCAACTTTACGAAGCCTATTATAATATTCGCCAGTAGCTCTCTGTTAGTATAAGCTCTTCTAAGAATTTCCAATATGGAAATTGCTCCAAACAAGGGTTTTTTATAATTTATCTAATCAACAGTTTAAATTTTCTCGTATGCAACCAATAGCTTATTGAAATAGCAACAATGTGCCCGAATACTCTTTATTGTAACTTACTTGTTTGGCTTTAGTTACGAAGCATTAAAAGTTAGATCAAAAAATATTCCTTGAGACATTTCCAGGTGATTCACTATCATATCACGCTGGTCAAAAGTTTTCTACTGTGGATGTTGATAACGACGAATGGAAAGACGGCGCTTGTACAGCTGAACACGGAGGCGCTTGGTGGTACAAAGAATGCGATAAAAGGTTTAGCATAAAAGCAGAAACTTAAATGAATAAAAACTTAGATTAAATGAAAAAAATGTACATTAAACTTACATTATTCTTTGCAGTAATCTAAATGGAAAATACGCATCTACAGCAGAGGAAAATCGTGGTCAATCAATATATTGGGTTTCGTTTAAAGGCCCCAATTTTCCACTTTCAAAAACTAAAATGATGATAAGGCCATTACCAGCGAGTCGTCCGAATGATTATACGGAACAAAACAGGGTAATGTAGGTTTCTTGTTTCTTAAATTAAGGTCTAAACCTCTTAAAGCAATTATATTATAAAAATCTTTACTGATAACTCACCAAATTTACATTATAAGTGTTAGGCAAGTGTATCAGAGAACGGCTATTGAGACATCAGACGCAGGTCCCAATACTGCGGGTTACAAAAATAATACAACTGATTTTTTTCCCTAAAACTACTAAGATAGTCGAGAACAATTTGGTTTACAACTCGGAATCCAGTTATAATGAACGGTTTGAATGGTTTTTTTTTTGTTGGTATAAACCTTCCTTGTTTATTCCTCTTTCTATTAGCGAAAACCGTATCAAAACCCGTTAGGTGGTTTAGAAGTAGTTAGCGGAGAAACAGGTTTAGAGTTTCGGAGATTCGGTTGGAAAGTATTGTTTTTTTTTTACACCCGTAAAAAATTAATTAGGATTCCGTGAAAAATTATTTGTCTGATAGTGAAAACCGCATCAAAATTTCAAATACGTGCGAATATGTAATAAATTTTATAATGCTCATACAAAAAGCGACAGTTTTTAATAGGTACTTTTTTTGGCCTTTAGAAACCCAACAAAAAAATCATTAAAATCCTTTAACTATAACTGGAATTCGTCATTTTCCCTTAAAATTCTCCTCTTAACCCAGTCTAATTACACTGGACTATAAATTATTTTTACATTATTTAACAATTCGTTTAAAAAAATGATTTAGATGCTTTATCATAACGTTTTATCTTGCATTGAAAATAATTTGGAAATCAACCTAAGAATAATATTTCAGAAACTTTTAGAGATATCGAAATTAAATCAACTGTCGGACAGGATGAAATACCGCTCAAAGGATTTAATAAAAGGCACTTACAATTTGAGCCACGCGTATCGATACGGCGGTGACTACACGCGAGCAGAACCCTTTTTACCTAATTATACGTGATTTTTTTATTACATATAAATTATATAGAATATGTATTATATAAATACAATGCATATGTTACGAGACAGAAGTTTGTAGGGCTCTTGTAATGTTTAGAATACTAGGGGCCTCTTTCACCAACTACACCAAAGTGTTGATTAGTTACATTTCAAGTAACGTTAATTGGCGAGTAAATGTTAAGAGTATCTTGTTTCAATTTCATTGAAATTATACCTTTGAGTAATGCTACTCGAAGATGGTGAAACTCGTACGCTTTCTTACCGGTGACTTTAAATGGCAGTTAGCCTACTTGACACTTTACTCAGAGATGATGAGAGGCCCTAAGAATGCGAATTGTCATAGATATCAATTTGTAATCTTATTTAAAGTAAATCAAATGTTAGTAACGTCTTTTTTTAGACATGTTACACATATTTTTACATTTAATGTATTAATTTTGCAATAATTTAAATAAATATAAAAACTATGTCATAAAAAAACCATTCAGATGTCAGGCATCAAATTTTATATAATGAAATTTGATGCATAGCAGCTTGATTGTTACATTTACTGCACTAATTGTAATATATATGTTTTAAGTGTTTATTGACAGTAATGATTACATTGGTAGTTTATTAGATTCCTAACCATTAAATAAAATAAAGACTAGTACACCTGACACATTTGCCCTGCGAATTTCTATCAGTAATTCATATTATTCCATTATTATTATATTATCTCATGTATTCATATAACTGTTAAGTTTAAAACCTTTAGGTTAACGTGAATGCACGAGATGATCCAAACTTGTTCTTTAAATGTAAGTGTCTTCTAAATGTTTTATTATACCAATGTAATATATCTTAATCACCAAAGAAATATCTTTTGAAAGAATTGTTATTTTAAGTGTTTGTGACATCGCTTATTTCAATAGTTTATTTTTCAGCACATAAAGTAGTAATGTTTTTCTATTTAAAAAGTTAAAACAAATAAAAGTTGTTTTATTTATTTAAATATAATTTACAAATTAAGTGGGAATTTAAGTAATAAAACCAAGTTTTATCAGTCTCAATCAATATAATCATGAAAATTGTTTCATACAAATGAACCTCAATCACGACAGAGAGTAATGCAAGAAAAACATCTGATTTTATGTATTTAAAGGACAAATCAGAAAGGTTTTTCTCACAGATACAGTACGAGAATTGAGCAAAATAACACACTATTGGCAGGTGTTTCAATTTAGATAGAAAAAAGGATTAAATTATGTTAAACATAAAAAGAACTAAACTGACTAACCTATTACAATATTTTCTATACAATTTTATGTATAATATAACAAACAATCTACGGTTGCGCATAATGGCAGTGCCAAAGCCGTTCGAAGAATTACTTCTTAATGTACAACACCACATTCACTACAAATAATCACTATAAAATATGTATTCCTCACAATTTACACTATAATATATATATACCTTATAAAATCGTATGTTAAAAACGAAAAAAAATTTAGAAACACCAGTTGAAACCGATTTTAGACCGATTTTATATAATATATCAAAAGAAATTGAGACATACTGACCAGTTTTTGGTATTATTTATCATTTTAAAGCGGTGTGCACACACATTGCAATGAGCAATGAATGTCTCAAATCGCATTGAATGAAACAATTTTGCAATGTGAGAACACGACTTTATTTAGAAAAACCCATCTTACTGTTATATAATTTGTATCTGAACGATTGCCCTGTTGCGAGCGATACATTAACTTTAAAAATAAAATATAAAAAGGGTCGATATTTTCTAATAATAATAAATACATTAAGTCCACCGAGAGTGAACTTTGTGTATCGCCTTAAACGAGGCCATAAGGTGGGTTTTGTGGGAAACTCTTAACACACAAATAATATGTACGCTAAGTAGCACCATAGACCGTTTTGTTATATATAGACATCTTACATAAACATACAGACGTCATAAAAACTGAACAACCTGTAATCGCTACATCTATGCTCTATAGTCCTGCGAGACCACGACAGCAGGCGTCGAGATTTTTTCCTCATAAATTATTCGAATAAAAAAATTAAAAAAAATAACATCTAAAATATACTAGAATTTAAGAACCATAATTGAGTACGAACATTATGTTATACCATCAAAATTTCACAGGACATTTTGGCTTTGGCCCAAAATTTTGGCATTTCACAAGACACAAAATTTTTGTTATTTTTGTTTTTTTTTTATTTCAATCAACATTTTCCAATATCAAGCATATCTTCAAATACAGTTTTGAGTGAAAAATTAAATAATCAATTCACTCATACAGAGCTGCCACTTTTTTCATTTAGCGTTGCAAGAGTGTCTGCTGGTGTGGTGACAGATAAAATAAAAAATATAAAAATAATAATAAATCAAAACAAATTTTAAATAACAAAAGAAATAACTAAAACAAAGAAAAAAAAATTAAAAACAAAAATAAATAAAAATAAATCAATCGGTCCTTCGGACGTTTGTTGCGAAAGATCAACATCTGATCAAGATATAGCGATTAAACAGTGAAATTTGATTATTAACGGTCCAACTCTTTTCAGCTCCACAAATACAAATTGCACTCAATTCTCTTAAAAAATATTACAACCTAATAATACGAATAAGTTTTCGTTCCTATCTAACATTTAGTCTTAAAAATTAATAAACATACATCTTATAAGTAAACATTAGCCAAAGAAAACTCAAATAACTCACTACCTAGAGATCAGCAACAAGCGTGTTTTTTCACGTTTGTCTAAAACAACTAAGGTATTGATACCAATCAGAGCGTCCACCGAAAAGTCCAAAATATTAAGTAAACTATTGACTATTGTGTGTACAATTGAATTGAACACACCGGAGGGGGGGTACTGTTAGTAAATTAAGTTTGTATGTCATGCGTTTGTTTTCGCACACAACTGTCAAAGAATCAAAGATCACGAGAAATGGATGAGATTACCTACAATAGGCTTAAATGCCAAAAGATCAAATAGGCTAAAGTACGAAAGGGTACAGTTGACTATAAAAAATTACTGAAATGATCAATTCCAATGGGAAATCGGAAAGAAAAAAAAAGTGTCACTATATAATAAAATAGGTCTGGTAAGAAAAAGAAATCATAAGATTAAACTATTCAAAAGAAATGGTAAGATGTGTTAAAAAATATGATTGATTATACGGAAGAATGAACAACTTTAAACGTAAAGAGTAAAAGCGTAAACCTACAAGACGATTTAAAAGTTTAAATTAACATAGTGTGAGTTGAGGCTGTATATTGTTGGGGGTAATCCTATATCCCTGAGAAAAGTAATCTCGTTTCTCTGTGACTCACTAACTCACATAGGCAGGTAATATACAGAGGTATCACGGTATATAAAATAATATTTGCAATTATGCACGACAAATGAACAAAGCGACTAACTTAAGAGCGAAGTTGCATTACAAAACAGGACTACTTATAGAATACACATGGGATGGGACTACTTGAGCGCTGTTGGCACTACAAGCTGAAGCACTAAAATTCAAGATGTTTGTTTTACATCGATATTTGCATCTTAGAGGCTCGTCCATTTCGCATGCTGCTATATAGACAGCCGCCTTTGGCATACGTGTTGGCGGGCACGCAACCGTGGGAGTTTGAGGCCGAGGCAGATATGCGGTAAAGGGCAGCTCAGCCTCCGCAGGGACCTAATGCCAGCAATCGCACCTTGGAGGTCATTCGCCCAGTGTTGGACGAATAGCTAAACGCGGGGAGCCCAGGGGCAGCACAATTGCCAAGTGCAGTAAACGGACGGCGCACCGAAATGAGCTCGCTGCCGCAATTGCCAAATAAGGAAGCGCCGGTGAGAAGCGGCAGATAAGATACGTTACATCCAAATCGTCTATTTTATGTGGGAGGCTTAATTTGGGTTCATTTAACATCCCCTATGAAAATCAGATGCGCTCGAGTAAATCCCAAAAATCCCCTCTTGGGCTCCCCTAATATAACAAAATTGTAATAGAATTCAGCGTTTTCATCAAAAACGTTTACTACAAAATAATTAAATTAATCTTATATTAATTAGGTAAGTAGGCGGACCATCGACATGTCCCGGATGCGACCAAGTAAAAATAAACAATAAATATATACTAAACCCAAAAATTAAAGTTACAGCCTGTTGATACAATTTCCAATTTCTTACATACAATTTCCAATTTCTTTATAGCCTTTAATTTTTGGGACTAGTGTATAACTAATATATAATTTAGATATTATATTTAAGTGAAGGTTGCGAATGAGAATGCAAAAAAGTAACTTTTTCAATGAGAAAAAGATTTTCGGAAAAACAACGAAATTTTATAGTTTTAGTTCTTTAAGAAAATGATTAGTTTGGACTGATCAGAGCGTGATTTTCAATAAAATAATACTGCCTCTAAAAGGCCTAAATTAAAAACATGTACCTTCTTTTAAATAACAAAACAATAGGTTATTTTGTTAAATTTAAATGCGTTAAATTTACATAATATTACACATGTAACTGATACATGTGACTATGGAACACACAGCTATACTAAATATCTAAATTGTCCATTTTTTGATTCATTGATTTAGTCATCTAAAGGCAAGAAAATTATATAAGCAATATTATCTCACATGACTATTGTTTTATAAAATGTAATAATAAGCACATGTTACAGAGATTGTTTAGTGGTTTACATAATATATAATAATAATCACATACTAATATATTTTCATCAATAAGCTTACGTTAAGTATTACCTATCACTAAAATATTACTTACGTATTTAAGGGTGTCGCAAAGATGCGACATTTATCTATCTAATTATATAATACTTACGATATAAACCACTTAAAACTAACAGTACACATACAACAACGTCTATTGGGCATAATTGAACACAAAATTTTCATTGTCCTGTTTAGTAATTCTCACTGAGCGCCTAACATTGAACTGAAACAATAAAAAAATAACTGGTAATTGGTGGGTGGCTACCGTCGCCTATAACACAAGCAACGCCATAGAAGCATTAAGGATGAGGGATAATGAAGGAATGGGGGGGGTCTGGCATCGCTTACTTACTCACTCATCGTAAACACAGCTGCACATATTATGGTGGTCTTCTGTAAGCAAGTAGTTACTGCTGCGAAACGCAGAGTGCCCTGCCACTACTTTCCAAATCCAGACCAGAGCTACCTTTGAAAAGTTCATTTCAAAAGTTAACCCCGCCGGGAAACAAACTCTGTAACGTTAGGCAAAGCTCGTAAGAAAGCTGAATGTCGCTCAACGAGCTATGGAGAGGTCTATGCTAGGGGTTACAGTGCGACATTAAATAGGGATGAGGAAATTCGTCAAAGAATTCAAGAAAAGGAAAATGAAAGAAGAACCTTAGTCGTGGTCCGCAGTGTTTTGTTCGCTCTCTGGGCGTAGAGAATCGATGCACGCAACAATCTTGAGTGCCGGCCCCAGCTTCATAGAGAGCGCCATCACCAGATGCTCAGGCCTGATGAGCAGAAGCGCCTCGCCGTCCACCTCCTGCATGTGGAAGTCGTCCGCGTAGCCCGCGCATCCGGGAATGTTGCGGATGAACTCGCACACCTCACTCACCTGAAACACAATTCCATTATAAATATATTAAACAAATTTTAATATGCAACACTTCAAAATCTCCTTCGTTTTAACGCATCAAGAATAATGTAAGAGAGGCAGTAGAAAGGCAGTAGGAGTAACATCTCAAACTATATATAGGCCCATATCTAAATTATTTTCAAATTACTTGAGAAAATCGTCTACATTCAGACTTACTCTTCATTAAAAATGTATTTAATAGTAATCAGCACAGTTTTATTAAGGGTAGATCAACTTATTCAAATTTAGTTATATTTAATTATTACATTTCTGAGGCCATTAGAGCAAATTTTTTTAATGTCTCACGCCTTTAATTAAAGTCGGCACTCGCAGCATAAAACAATTTTGCTCTCTTGTTGAACAAATAACTATTATTTTTATCACAAGACATATTGAACAAGTTCAATACTTTGGCTCGTCTAATGGCTTTTTGGTTTGCATATACAAAAGTATATTTTGTACACTGACCGTCCATTTCTGCACATCAGACAGCGACCTCGCCGCGGCATCTTCACCGACTCGATTGTCATCCGACGCTCCTGGCAGCATTTTAAAATTGCCCAGACTGCTGCCCTCACTCGCACTCTCATTTGTTGACGTTATGCGGACATGGCTGCCACTGCCATCAAGCATCTGCTTTTTACCTATTTATAACCAAAAAAAAGTTAGGGAAACTCCTCGAATTGAGAATAATTTCAGGACAAAAGCTAAAAGGAGCTGAACAAATGTGGTGGTCTCTCCCTAAGATGCGAAGATTCAATGACATTTTCAAAAGTAGTCAGTAACACCGCTATTTACTGGCTCACGGAGGCCTAAAATCTAGTGCAAATTAATTTAAAACTATTGTTAAGTAGCTGTCGCACGCGACTTCGCATAATGTAGCGATACAGTATTTGGTAGAAACTGACGGAAGTGTCATTATTGGTTTTCAACATTCGTCATTAATGACCAAAGGGAATTAAATTTTCATAAATTTCGATTTATAACGAACCTGGAATCTGGCGAATGTGCACTCGCTTTTTTAAATAGTTTTTAAGTTTATCCGTTACAAACATACAATTACAAATTAATCTCACTTTATAATATTACTATAAATTTTACAAGTGAAAGGAATTGAATAAGTTAAACGATGTTATTTAAAAAATGAAAATTAAACAAATTACGGAGACATGCACTTGTGCAAGTAATACGATGCGAGTGATGCATTTACGCGAAATATTACCCGACCGACCGCGTACTATGACTTACACATTACTCGACCAAAATATGCATGACATTCAGTGTTGCCAACCCAACCCTAAAGTAAAACTGTATATATGCTTTAAAAAACTGTAGAAAACTGTAAATATAAAAATAAAAAACAGTAAACCTACAGCTTTTTAATAACACGCTTATGTGCTTCGGTTAACCAAAATATTATTCAAGCAAAAAAATATTGAATTTTTACCAACTAAATATTTGTTTTGAACGTATTGAATCACAGATTTAGTTGATTCAACTAAACTCAAACTTTTTTTTCTCTGTGTAACTAGTAAATAGTAATAGATAGAACGCATATAGGGATTGCGTTGACTACTCTCGCGATCAATGCGAAATGCTTGATTGTAGATTTATCAGTCGACTCATCTACCAACAATGAAAAATTGTTTTCCCTTAAATTCTCCATCAATTCTCAGTTTTCAGCCTAAACTGAAAACTGAGAAGATGTCTAAAAAACTGTAAATCTACAGTTAAAACTGTAGGGTTGGCAACATTGATGACATTACATTGAAACATGACATTTCAAGTGATAAGATATCGCTCATGCGGCAATGTTCGGTCGGGTCTCGCCATTAGATAGCTTCTCTACTCACTCTTTACACTTGCCGATATAGTGCGAGTGAGAGGGGGAGAAAGACATGTGGCGCCATGTCTCGCTACATTTAGAACTACTAGCGCTAACCGTAAAGTATGTTCTGTGTTCTGTAGGAATAATTTGACATTTCCTGTGTTGTCAGTTTTTAACTATACAAAAATACAGATCTCACCTAATCTAACTTATTAAAAAATTACGATTTTATAAAACCGTAATTAATCCTTAATTAGTTTAGAATTAATAGTTCACAGCTGATATAAAATTACAAAAAAATAACAGCTATTTATTGCGTTATACCATTTTTTATATATTTAACTTCACATATAAATTATGAATTGTTTTTTTATTCATTCCAATTTGACCTGTCATTGGTAATTTCATGCTTTAAATGAAATTGAAACCTTTAAATAACAATTATACGAATATTACATCAAGAAAACAATATAAAAGTATTTTTAGCGTAAAATATTATAGTCCGTGCGGAAAGAGAATCGACGCGACGTATAACGGAACTATAGTATTTTCGCTGTATGATGATTTGCGTGACAGTTCTCACTTTTTCATGTCACATATACTGTTTTCAACTAAAAAAAACTGGCACAAAAAAAATAACAATTAAACAAACAAATGTATGAAAAAAATATCTATTGGAAAAACACAAAAGGAATTAACACTTTTATAATTATTTTATTATTATAATAGGTAAATGTAATAAAAAACATATATTTTAAAAGTATCAAACGCGTGGAACGGAGCTTGTGTCATTAGGGATTGACACTAGGCATATTCACTTATATTCGATATATCGAAAGTACTCTAAGTTTGCCATGGGATATTCGGAGATTTAACAATTTTTCTATTTTATATATTTATAAAAACATCGTATTTTGATAATAAACTAAAGCTGACTAATAAAGATTCTGAGTCTGATACGAGTTGTCAAGTTTCGAGTTCTGACAGTAATGATTAAATAAATTAATATTTTAAACAGACTCCATTGTATTCTATAATTTATTTAACATAACCTGCTTTTTAAGATTTAAAAATTTATTTCTAAATCTGCAAATCTAAAATCGGTTGTTCGATTCCATTTGCTTTGCCAACTGATTCGATATTTTCAAACAATCGATTAAATGTCGTTAGGTTGCATCACTAAAATTGTCAGTTACGAACTGTCACGCATATCATCGTACAGCGAAAATACTATAACAACGATTTTTAAAACGTAGTGATTATATACTCTTTGTTTATGGCAATCCAACTGTCAATTTGTCAAACTTGTTTTGGTGTTGATTTCGATGTGTTTTCTTGTTATTTTTGCTCAAAATCATGTAGAAAAGTGGTGAAACCTTAAACTGTTCGACAAGGGAAATAATAAAATAATATTATTCAGTTTTGCCAGAGAAAAAAAAAGGCGAAACACACCATTATCGACTTACAAAAAGTCATAGAACGTGTAGCCGCGATAACAGGTATTTGACAGTTTTTTGTATGAAAATTGACCCCTGTTACCTATCCCCGCCTTCTTAAAACGTATAATCATTTAAAAAAATAATAAATATTTGATTATTTCATGAACTCATAACCAATGTTTTTGAAAGTAAGTGGAACTGTAAACCGTGTTGATACTTTGCATTTTTAAACTTTTTAGGCCTGAATAGTTTTAGGCCTGCTACGTTGTGTAAAATAAAAAAAAAGAAGATACCACAAATAACGGTGTGTGGTGCACACCTGGGAAAAAACGTAAAGGAAGACCAAAAACAGTTATTGTTGATGATTTTGACAAGTGTGCAATCAGTAACAAAATACAATTTTATGCTGTAAGGAAGGAGGTACCCACTAAGGTAACGGCATCATGTGTTAAAGCATGACATAAGTTTTTGTAGTGGAAAAAGTTTGAGTTTTAAAAGAACTGATATAAATACGATTACGATTCTCTGTGAATAAATTTATACGAGAATGTATAAATATTTTTTATTAACATTATCCCTTAGACATTAAATACGAAACTAGTTTTTGTCCACAGTTTCGTTTACATAATCTGTATCTTTTAGCAAACCTTTTTCTTTCAGAATTTTAATTTCTGTGCCTAGAGTTGAAAAGATTACTATCAATGAGCGTAGTCTTCCTCCTTTTTTACCAATTCTTCTAAAGCCTGGTTTAGACGATGGTAGTGACTGGACCCAGTGACCAAATTTTCAGACCCAGTTACTGTTATAATGTGGACGGGATCGCCAGTAAGTCATTTAATTTACGTGATAGCTACTGGGCCCGAAAATAGACAGGCAGGCTAGTCAACTGGACTGACTTGAGGGTGCGAAGTCAGCACTGGACTGACTTGAAACTAGTGTCTATACAAGCCCAATAGCAAGTCAGCGCTGGACTGGGTTACTGACCGCGTCTATACCAGGCTTAACTTCTTGTAAATCGCTATAAGCTTAATTGAGAAGAATTGTTCCAACCAATTGATAACATTATTTTCAAGGCAGCTGTACGATTTTTCTTTTTCCTCTGAAAAACACCAAGTTTCTTATTCTTGCTTGTTTCTCCAAGAAGTAAATTCTTTTTTCTTGAAGAAGTGTCTTTCTTCCCGTTACAAAAATTTCTCTTCCTAAATACTGCTTATATTTTTGTGTGACTTGTTCCGTAACATCTTTACCCATTTCTCGAATTTCACATCTTTTTTCGTCTTGCTCTTTTTTTATTGTTATTAGCGCATTCATAATTTCTTCCGTGATTTGATTTGTTTGTTTTGGTACAAATTATGCCCTCTATCGGTGAGCCTTTATATTAGCTAATCGATTATTGATGTATGACGATGTAATGCGCTTCAGTTGTGACAGATGGCGCTACGTGTATGAGGCAACGTCGCGTTTTTAGTGATTTGTAAAAAACATAAATTATTTTATAAAGTTATATTTATTCTGCACTATGTTTTCACTTTTGCTTACTAGAAAATAGTCCTAATTGGAAAAGTATCTTGAAAAATTAATTTTTTTTAAAAACCCGTGGAATTAAAAAAGCGGTAGGTACTTAGATGATTTATATGACGTTATTAGTTTTTACGAAATTAATTATTATTTTTCAATGTCAACATCACCAATTCACTAAGCACTTTCTTTTTGTTTACATAAAAAAGTCACGAGCCGAGTCACTTTTTAGATTTTTAATTTTTAACGGAGCCGATGTTTAGCGCGCCACTGTGGCACCCCTCTCAATACTCAATTAGTCAAACACAGGATTTAAAAAACTGCTCGGCGTCATTTATCCAGTTGAATTGTAAAATGCATTTGTTTTAAATTTTTTACAATATAAATTACAATATACAGGGCATCCCAAGACTATGCGACATGAAGGGAAAGTACTTTAAATATCGTCGATAGGATAATTTGCTGAAAGAAGATGTTATTTTTCCTTGCAATTTTTAACGTTACCCCCTACACCCTCAGCACAACCTTACACCCTTGAGGACTCTTAATATGTTCATCTGGATACTGTAAGGTAATAATTGTACCAATTTTCAAAACTACACGGATTATTTCCCCTGCAATGGAAAAGTTTATATAAACTAATAATCAATTATTACTTACGTGGTGGTTCATCGGAAGTCGGGGATTTATTTTCCTTATCTTCCTTGTCTGCTGTCCATTCTCGTAATGGACGGTTAACCTTTACACAAAGATATAATTAATTTTAATCCAGTCACTTTATATATATATTTCAAATATATGTTGTTCTTTCTATTTAATTGATGATTTTTCTCTAAATACTTCATAAATTTTTAATAACTCTTAAATTAAAAATACCATGTCTTAGGCCCATTAATATCTTTATCTTTTCACAATAGGTGAAACTATAACTAAACTAAAACTATAACTATAATATCATATAACAATCTTTATCTTATTACAAATAACTTACAGCGAAAGGTTCTCCTGCTTCTTGAATAACGTAACCCTCGATAACGTGTGTTAGGATGTTAGGTTTAACCATAGCCTTCGGCAGTCCTTTATCTGGAATTTTTATAACACATTGTTGCAGTTATTAAGCGGCAACTAGATGGACTGTAATGGACATCCTTTCGTGTCTATTACAGTCCATCTGATGGGTGCACCTGATTGGCTATCTATCTGCCATAAAATGTTAATCGTTACCGTGCGCAGCCGTCTGTCCGATGTGTTTGTTGGGACCGTTGAACATAGACGTGGTGTTCGTCGTGGTCGTTGTCACCGGCGAAGTAATAGCAGTGGTCATTGTTACCGCTGCTGACGTCACGGCTGCAACTGTCGACACCACCTGTGTGTGCAACACAACACACCGATAATGTGTGCAACACAACACACCGATAAATGGCTACCAAATAAATGTGTACCTATCTACCTACTTATAAAAGTTATATTATGTCATCTATACCACTTTATGTGAGTGGGAAATATGCGTGAGTAAGATAATATATTTTGAGTATAAAAATGTAGGATAACTAACACCTAACACCAGGAACGAACACAAATTCAAACTAAAAGTTTAAACAAACAATTCCAGATTGTTTTTAAAATGGGCATAGGTATTGATGATTGTGCTTACTTGTGGTACAAGTGGCGTTATAAGTTGTGTGCTGCTAGGACACGGTGCGGTGGTAGTGACCGTCGCTGACGCAACAGGCGGTTCACTCGCACTTGCCGGTGGCGGAAATTCACTCTTCACTTGGTTTAATTTAGACTCTATGGACATACAAAACCATTAAATGCACATGTTATAATTCTTTATTGGGTCTGCACACAGAATGACGGCTGTTGTCGGATGATTCTTAATGAATTTTTATTTTTAATTATTATGTTAAGATCGACAGACATGTTCACTTGATTTGGGTGGTTACCGTTACACAAGCAACGCCATAGGTGCTGCAAGTGCGATGCCTACGACAGAAAGGGTAAGTAACGGATGGGGTAATGAACCCTGGCAACCCTTTCTCACTCACTGAAACACAACAGCGCATATTCTGTTATTTCACGGTAGTCTTCTGTAAGGGAGTGGTTACTGTCGCCAGACGGGCTGCCCAAATGACTGCGAAATGAATAGAAGACTAGTGTTGAAAAAGGGAAGTGTATGTTAATACTTAATAAACAAATTTAATGTAATATCATCTAACCGGTGGCAGTGGTGTTTGTAGATACGGCTGCGTGGGCCGAGGTAGCGGTGGTGACAGTCGCCGCGGAGCTTGATGTCATCGCTGTAGAAGCGAAAGCATTGGAGACTTTGGTCTCTGGTTGCGCAGTGGAATCGGCCGCGGGGAGTGACTGCGACGACAACTGTTGAACGCCCTGTGCCTGTTTCAAAAAGTAATAACACTCATCATTTTTAATGGATCTTTAAACACAGTGAGAATTTCTAGCCTAGTGAGAATTTTTGATGTAAGAAAAGAATTTTGGAAAATTCCAATAATTATGTTGAAACATAGCTTAGGGGTAAAATATTAGCTAATATCCTACGTGTTACTCGTAGGATATGTTGAAACACGGTTAGAAAAATAGACTCGACTTACCGGTGGCGGCATCTTTTTCTCATCATCGGTCTTAGAGTGTGTCACCAACGGTGATACAGAATTTTGTATGGGCAGCACAGAGCCCTGTACCGGGGCCGCAATCAGACCGACAGTGCCCTGTGTGGCTTGCAACGTCAGCTGCGGTGAACTCAGATTGTTTGCATTCACCTACAATAGACAACACCAAACGTATACGTTAGCAATTATAGGGTCAACCTGGGTAATACGAAACAGGGGGTAAATGGAAACAGTTATCATAATTCCTCCTTGTCTATAAAAACAATCAATTTGCCTCATCAAACGTCGTAGGGCTACTTACTATATTTTATTTACTATGATTTCAGTTTTCAAAATTACAACGCAAAATTTGTACACATTAGTCAAGATTGTTTAGTTTCCATTTCCCTCTGATATGATGTTTCCAATTACCTACCCCAAAAATCAAACGATGATAATATATTGATGGGTAATTGTAAACAGAGATTTAGAGACCTTTTTAATTAACAAAATTGATTTCGATGATAATTGAATCAAAATAATGTTAAAATGTCATATAATGATAATGCATACGACTTTTTTGTTAAGAAGTTTAATTTTTAAATTAATGAAGGTAGCAAAACGATCATGTTTTTACAATTACCCTTGTTGACTACACACATTCACTTCTTAGTGTATTACAAAATAAACCTACAAAAAGATGAGAATTTTGAAATTTATAAAAACTGTATCAATATAAATACAACAGATTTGTCCGTCGAAATAGAAAATATAAACTAATGTCAATTTTACTCTAAAATAAAGTTTAAATATCACACTTTAAAATTTAAATTTTTATTCAGGTCGACATAGTATGCCAATGCATTTTTTTTAAATTATTGCAGCTGTTAAGTTTTTTTTTCAACAACTCAGGTTAAAACTAATTTACTTCCACATTTATAATATTGACTTCGAATTCATAGTTTTTAAAGTTAGCACTTTTAAATTTTTA
Organism: Synanthedon andrenaeformis; assembly: GCA_936446665.2. NCBI lineage: Eukaryota > Metazoa > Arthropoda > Insecta > Lepidoptera > Sesiidae > Synanthedon > Synanthedon andrenaeformis. The sequence continues at coordinate 12,625,775 of OW387776.2, read as the reverse complement.
TTTGTAAAGACCTCACCTAATGAATTAACGTAGGTACAACTAATAGCAAGACGGGAAATCATACAACAAATAAATATTTATCTTAATAGTAATCGATTTTCATCTGTTTATCTTATTAAATTTTAAGACAGGTTAAATTATTTTCAAAAACTAATAAAACTAATCCCATAGCCTCTACTGATTATGTTATTGGAGAGCGACAATTAATTAATTTTGAACTCTATTGCTGCATTGCTCAGAGTCCAAGTGAAAAATGTACGTTATATAGTCGGCCAGATTCGTCTAAGTATATTTACGTATTCGTCATAAGGCAAGCAAAAAAGAATCACGTACAAGCCTACGTATTAGCACAATAATATAAGACTAGGTTGTAATCTCTTCGATGACATCACCAAACATCAGTTCACGCGAATCACATCGTTACCACGGAGAAAAGGGATAGTTTACAGTACAATATAAATAAAGGTGCTTCCAAATTGACAAACATATGATAACAAGACATCATTTAGAGTACTTGTCAACAACTATCGACCTCAGGGGGCCTAGCCAAGATGCAAAAGCTTCGTAGCGTACTTCCGAAACGAAAGAGAACGCCAAGAGAAAACCCAGTGATTGGTTATTGTAACGTCAAACGTTTATTTTGACGTTACACCAACCAATCACCAAGCTTTCTCTTAACGTAAACGACTGTAGAAAGCAGTTTGGCTAGGCCCCCTGAAGTTCCAGCGTTCTTAACATTGTCTAAAATTGAAACATGAGTAGGTAAACGTGATGACATGACTCACGTGCATATGTTATATCCGTTGTTTTATAAACACATATAAAAACATATTTTGTTATTATAATAAGGACTCACCATTAGACGTTTAACAAATATTCAAAAACAGATATTTTATTTAGCAAACATAAGTTTACCTCTAAACCGTTAAAACATCCCCTTTCTCTAACCACACACACATATGACATTGATAATATTTATTACATGCATTTCTATACGAAATACACTCGAAGTTGGCTAACAGTGACTCAAATTTTATTTATACATAATTTAAAAAAATGTGCATACTAAACATGCATATATAAAGAATTTTAATTAATATATGAGTTTCAGAACTTAATTAAACAATATAACACAAGCTAATCAGACGAATGAAAAGGAACTAGGAAAAAGATCTTAAAAGGTAAGGGCTGAGATCCCTAATCCCTTATTCATGCACTGAAACTTAATAATGATCTTCTGCAAGTGAGTGGCTACTGCCATAAAAGGACTAACCACTTTCGTCATTATATGTGATTTAGATTAGATATATCACAACGTCATTATATGATATATGGCGAAGAATGTTTAGTTACATTGGTGAATGTAACTATTAAATACACTTTTACAAAACATCTTATATGATATATCCAAGTACATATAAGAAAAGTCTTCTTAATAAGTTTACTATTATAACATACGTGAATTCATATAATTTATAATATTTTATATAGATCTAAATGTTTACTGGACTATAGCAAATTTCTTATAATGATTTCTTATTTCCATGAAATTTTCCTAAATTAACTTAAAATAAATACAGCAGGCCAATTCTTTAAACACTATTGTTAATCGAAAATTGAATTTTCAGGTAAAATTTTCAATTCACATTCCATTATAGTTTTGGCATTAACCGCGATAACATGAGCGAAAGAAAATACTTCAGAAAACAACAATAAATTTATCGTAAGATAATCCATGTCTAAAGAGTTATTCATCGCAAAAATAAACATTACCTCTATAAATAATAATTAAAAAAAATCTATGTCGCATGCAACTTTTAGCAGTTTCCAAGACAAGAACTTATTGATATTTTATAATAAAATCATAGATTAACATAGATTTTAGTCAAGCCACAAATTGATACTCATAGTACAGGGTAAAAATTAGTCTTGATTAGGCTCCCTAACGTGCACGATGCACCCAAATAAAGGACATACATGTACTAATTGGATAAATTATTTAAAAATAATTAACTCTTTTCGGTAGCTCTAAACTACGTACGAACTTCGTTTCTCTTACAATGAGTAGAATTTTTGCCAAAAAATCAATATCAACACACAGAAAGAAAGACATATTTATTTTAATATATAAGTATAAATTCAACTTTAATGATTCAGCTCGTTATTTTTTTGAAGACAAGTGGAATTGGATTTTTATTATTTTTTATTCCATGTACCAGGATTTTTTATGTGATTTCTAGTAATTGTCCATTTATCACGTTTAGTTATCATTTATCCATTTAGAACGTGTAAACGACGCGTAAGGCCCGTAAAAATTATCAAACTTTTCAATAATTGCAAAGGAACAGCGAATATAAGAGTAATTACCTTAATCGTTGTCATCATAATCGAATATTGTCATAATTATTACGAGGCCTAATGTTGATTTAATTTTAGAATCGCGTCAACGAAAAGTACTCGTCTGGTAGGTATATACCTACTGGGCCCCGTAGCCATGTGTGCTTTCTACAGTCGTTTACTCTACGCCACGCTAAGAGAAAACTTCGTGATTGGTCATAATTTTATTTTGACGTTACAACAACCAATCACCAAGCTTTCTTTTAGCGTTCTCTCTTCGTTTGCGAAGTACGCAACGAAGCGTTTGCATCTTGGCTAGGCCCCTTGGTATATACTTACACTCAAAAAGAGAAGAGACAATCACCTATCACATACCCTTTGAATAAATTAGTCAACAAAATAAAATAAATTACCACTTTGAGGACACCAAGTCTAAAAGACAAAATTAATGTATCATTTAAAAAAATTAATTTCGACGCCAAACAAATTGAATGGCTTTTGATGAAACTACGGTCATAAAACACATAAGCAATAATTTAAACACGGACTAATTAAGTGGACAGAAACTCATTAAAATATATTTTTGTCGGTTTTCTTTATAAACCATCAAAATAAAATAAATTTCCACTCAGTAGGTTTGATATAAATTTTACCTTATTGTTTTGTGTACGAGTACTTTTAGTTCGAGGAGATATTATTTTAAAATTGCTCTACATTTAACAAAACATTGTCAACACGAATGGAAGCCATTTTACAGGACTTTTTTTTTCCAAAAACAACTTGTTCTTAAAAACTTTACATTATGCGTGTATATATTATTGTCCTTACACATTTAGAACTCAGTTTAATAAGTGTTGTTTATACATATTATATTAAATAACTCTTCCGTTTGCGTCAACGCATTTTATATCCATATCACGAGAGGGTTGAAAACATGTTAATTCGAATAATTTATCCCTTATACAATTTTAAGCAATAATCTGTTAAGTAATTTAATAAAAAATGCCTCTTCTGTTAATCGGAGTTTTCTACAATTGGATAAAAATGTAGATTTTTTTTAACTACATTACAACAACATCTCGACGTTGATTTACATAATTTCCAACTTCTCGTGACATTTTATTTTATTTTATATTATTTTATATTGGGAGGTTGTGTTGATACCTCTTGTTGCAATATCGCCGACGAGACTTGTACCAGAGGCGCCGTCAATAGTGAAGTGCCGTCGAGTGTAAGGCCCTGTGATTGTTATTCATGACTTATCCAACTAATTTGACATTTCACATAGATATGTATCAACGCTTACTTCTATCATTTAGTAATTAGAAAGAAATATTTATAGTTATCATTTACCGTTTGCAATGTAGCAGCATGATTCAAATTCGGCTGCTGCTGAACGGCCATTCCCACCGACGTCTGAACTAGACCGCTGCCAACCAATGTCTGGAAAGTGAGTTGAAAAGTTTCACTGAGAGGAAGAGAAAACTTAAATTGAAATGAATAATTAAAGCCGAATGAAACGTGTATATGAAAGATATACCTACCAAACGCCCGACAAACGTTAGATTTTTATTTTTAGATAGGAACATGGAAATTTAGCCTATGTCCATCTTGAAATTTTATTGTAGTAACTATTGGTGAAAGATCTTTTTTTAAATTCGATGAGTAGTTTCGATGATTAGCTTCTAATACAAACAAACAAATATACTCTTAGTGTCTGCTATTTATGTTGACTGAAGTTGATTGAAAAGTACTCTGTGACGTTTCAAAAGAGGTGTTCATTCATTCAGATTCATTCGATGGTATGATATTTAACGGGTATCAGTCGCACGCGTTCGCGAAGAGAGGTCGATGTCGTATGTCCGCGCACCTTATAGTTGGAAGTTTATTGTAGTTCTGATGTATCGGTCGGTCAATAAAAGTATTAGGACTCAACATAAAGTGGATTAATTAATGTACCCGAATTAGAGTGCTAATAAACTTTGCCTCTATATAATATTATATTTACACGAGTCATACTTACCTGACAACCTATCTATTTGTAGATAACTAACAAAATGTTTACCCTGTTCCTTTTTCCCTTACAAGCCTGTGGGCCAAGATTTGAAAGAGATTTTTTTGGTATGGCCAAACATTAATTGGGCTGTAGAGGACCCAAGAAATTGAGTTCTCCTTTCGTATTAAGAATTTTCTAATAAGTATAGTGAACATCTAATTTTTGAAAAATAGCTGCTCTCGCCTAGACAGACAATGCAAAGCATCCTAAAAATAAGCGTAACCTTATCTTTTTAATATATTTTTACCTGGTGCTGTGGTATCTGTTGAATTTGAGATAGTGCTTGGTTTTGGGATTGTTGAGTGGAATTCATTTGGCTCACTAGTGTTCCCGGCTGTGGCATTCCACTTAACTGTAATTAGAAAAAGTAATTAACTTAATAAATTAAGTTTCTTTCACAACTTGCTAGTAAAGTCCCGATTTGTATTAGTTTCAAGCCTGCTGTAGGTATTCATTTTTGTAAAATCTTGTTCACCTAGCAAACATTTATGTTTTGTTTTGCTTTTTTATTTTATTTTTCAAAATTTAATTATTTATATTAACAGTCAAAGTTTTAGAAAACACCACAGTTTTCTTACACTGTATTATTAGATGGGATCTCATTGTTCGAGATTATGCACTAGACATGATATTAAAAAACTTTCCCGAATACAATATTGAATTCCTAAAATGTTGAATTTAAAAAATGTTGAATCCCAAAATGTTGAATTCCCAAAATGTTGCAACATTTTGCAAATTCAACATTTTAGGAATTCAACATTGTGGTCCGGAAGGTTAAACAAATTGTGTATGGCTGCGTCGTGGACACGGTTATAAGATTTACGTGAAAAGGTGATAGTACAATACGAGTATTTTCTTTGAGCGCATTATATATTTATATGTATTAGCTCATCCAACTTATTCTAATATACCGAAAAAAAAAATTTGATCCTATAACTATAGAGTGGTTTAATTAAATTTTGCATATAGATGGTAGAAATGTAACTAGAAAGCGAATTTGAAGACGTATCAAATAGACAAGACATAAAGAAAATACGCCGAAATGTTGTCCATACCTGATGTATTTGTTGGACCATTGATATGGTCTGAGGCATTCCGGCCATAGGCAATGTTTGCGAAACTGATCCTACCGGTAAAGTTCCTTGTTGCATACCGAGCGTCATTCCTACAACACACATAGTATGTTCATTAATACTACTATAACTGGAAGGTTAGTTACCTAGCGTACCGCAGTCAAATGGCAGTGTGAGAAACCTATTAGAATACCGTTGTAAAATAATAGCACAAACAATCAGTTGTGTTTCTATGACCTACATCATCATCTCAGCCGCATGGCGACCACTGCCGTGGCCTCCACTCGAAAACCTTCCGGCCCCAGCCACTGCCATTTCAACTTACTGGATATCTTCAGCATACTTGCATTCCTCTAGCTGGCTTTGCTTGTGATAACAGCAGTAATCAAAAGTACCTACGTATGATATTTTTTATAATTATAAATAAAACTAGATTTTTAACGTGAGAAGAAAAGTTAAAAATTAAAGTCCTATCAATATGAATGAGGTCCTCACTCATCAATGGAGAGGCAAAAATGTTTTGAGAATTTAAAATTGGATCATTCAAAATTGGTTTATTCAAATGAAAAAGTGCATTTACTCTAACGGAAAATATTTTGAGACAATAAATTCATTTTTGACTTTTGATGTGTTAACAAAAAAAAAATTGCCTAACGCGCCTAAAGAAGTTTTCACTTCAAAAAAAAACAACTGCACTAACTTTTAACTAAATAATTATAATACTACCTACTTCCGAATTACTTTTATTATATCTATAATAAGTACGTCTTGAAATTTATGATTGCAGTAGGGTTTCGTTCAAAATAAAATAAGTGTTTATAATACTACTTGTAAAAAGCCTAAATTAGTTGGTATTTGTTTTTGAGGCCTCTGTTTTTTTAAATGTAGTGGATTATTTTAATATACTAAAGAAACTAAAGAGTAAGACACTAAAGAGTGGCCGTGATCTGATTGATCTAATAATACTGCCTACGAATACTGTACAATCTCAATATATTAGTTTTCAAATGTTTTAATACTATATTGATTGTGTTTTCAGCCAAGAGTTCTGGAAAGGAAAGAGGATTATAGAAATGGAAAAGGAAAGACCTCAGTGGTTCAGTAAAAATCTTCTCCAAAAATCTACCCAAGAACCTTCAGACTCCAAGGATGCCAAGGATTTAAAGAAATAACCAAATCAAATTAACAATGCAACGTGAAGTCTCCAGCGATAAACATCATCACGCTTTATGTAATTAATTAATTTGCTTGTTTGGCGCCAACTCATAATTACTTAGGTATACTTACATTAGTTTATTATTTTTTGCTATCAGTTTATCAGTTTTTTCTCGGCGGTTTAATTTTTTTTTTAAGTTTTATTTTTTTTTATTATATTATTATTTATATTATTTTGTACTATACAACTCAGCATTAAGATCTGTAAGTAATTAGGGTTAACAAACATGTAGGTTTGTTACCTTGTGGATAGTGTTGGACTAGTTGTGAAGTTTGTTGCTGATGGAGCAACTGTTGTTGTTGCTGCTGCTGCTGCTGTTGCTGTTGCTGCTGCTGCTGCTGTTGTTGTTGCTGCTGCTGCTGTTGTTGTTGCTGCTGTTGTTGTTGCTGTTTTTGGTAACAAAGATAAAAAATTCTTTAATTGCATCAGTTTTGTGTGTTTATTTATCTATAATATAAAAATGAATCCCTAAATGTGTTGCTAAGCGCAAAACTCGAGAACAGCTGGGCCGATTTTAATTCTGTCTTCACTCATGGATAGAGGGATAATCAGGGAAGGTTTTTACGTAAAAAAAATGCACCCCGGGCGAAGCTGGGAGCGGGCCGGTCTATAATATAAAAATGAATCCCTAAATGTGTTGCTAAGCGCAAAACTCGAGAACGGCTGGACCGATTTTAATTCTGTCTTCACTCATGGACAGAGGGATAGTCAGGGAAGGTTTTTACGTAAAAAAATGCACCTCGGGCGAAGCCGGGAGCGGCCCGCTAGTGTTCCATAAATTTTCTTTTTATCTAAATAAAATCACTTTTTTTAAGCGCCATAACTGAATCTCGTTTAAAATTTGCCTCAATATGTATAAAAATAAGTACATAAATAATTTACCGTTATTCCTTGTATGACTTGTGATTGTATTAAAGATTGTTGCTGCATAGTCTTGGATTTGTCCACGCCCGTGATTTGCGCCATAGAACCACCAGTATTCATCAACAACAATCTGCAATGTATGTAAAAAAATTACATTTCTTTCAATGCTTTCATCAAATGAAAGGAAAATAGTTTATTTTCTTTTGTTAGATTGACTCCCTTTGTACGAGATTATGATTATACTTGTGCTAGGATACGCTTTCACATTATCCTAAACGTAAAGTGACTATATTTATATCCTGCAGCGAACAGGTGACTTTACAAACTACACATCTCAGTAATGGCAGTAGGTAGAAAAACAATTCTTCACATCTTAATCTCTATTATGGGGCCGATTAAGCCTTATTTTAATATTGTCACTTACGACTGTTTCGGTTGTTGCTGAATTTGTTGGTGCTGAATCTTATTTTGCGTCTGGTTCGCTGCGTCCTGTTTCGAGGCTGGGGCCGGTGAACGCACTCCAGCTTTGCCACGATTTTTCGCCTGAACCAAAATCAAATTATCAAACTCGATTTACTTCATATTTAAAGTATTTATTAACTTTCTTACAATCCTCAACTCCGTCGAGAAAAAAATTCATTGAAACTAAATAATTTACAATAAGTAACTTGAAATTCTAACACATGTTTAATGTCAACTTTTATCTCGTCGAAATCTATCATGTCTGAAAATCAGTAGATGTCGCAAACTTAATTTGAAGAAATTAAAATAAACATATAGTAGTTACAAGCACTCGCTTGTAATATGGAACTGGACCACAAATTAATGTTTACCTGATTAGCTTGATTTGCGGTCTGTGTGGACACAGAGGAAGCAGGTCTTATTCCACCGGAGGGCAGTATATTCGAGAGTGGTCGCGGCCCTTTCGACAACCCGTCGGAAGTCGCGCGAGGTTTCCCCGCAGTCCCCGTCGCACACGTCATATTTGTATCTGGAAACGAGACGTTGACAGAACTGTTACTATAAAGCACTACTAGCTTTTAATTCCGAGCGACTTTCTGAAACCCTGACCACCTGTATGCAAAATTTCAAGGTGATTCAAGGTTGAGCAATTTTGGCGTCCATAGGGAACCATACAAACACACATCGACTTTTATTATTTTAGCGTCATATAACTTTTAATACCTACTAGCGGCCAGTCTCCGACTTTGCACGGAATTTTTTCTCATTATACGCTCTTTCCATTAGTGAAAACCGCATGAAAATACGTTTAGTATATAGTTGTTGAGAGACAGGCGCGGGCAGTGAATTCAATTTACATAAAAGTACTAATGTTGGTTGGTGCACACAAACATGTACTGTCTTTACTGTCTTGAGATGAAGTCGACTGTAGTTTTATTACCTGATTAGGCATAGCCCCGACCCGCCCTTGAAATCCTATAACTATCCTGCCCCAAAGTAGGTTTAGTTTATTGCTATAAAAGTATACCTACGGGCAAATTGGAAACTTATTATAACGCAATGGTAGCTTATTGAATTTTTGTGTAAACACAGTCGTTTATCGTAAGCGCTTTGCATAGCCTTGTTTGCAGTTTGTTGTTTGGTCAACAAATCGTAATTCGCAATGCTAGTAGGTAGTTAGGTACATATGTATCATCATTATCAATATTGTCGTTCGCTGGACATAGGCCTCCCCAAAGCTCGATACAGAGCAAAATCATGTAGTAATAAAATGTTGTTGGTTTGTGTACGCTTCAAAAACTCAAGAATGGGTAGACCGAGTTTCATTCGGTTTTCACATATATAATATGGAAAAATGGATATACGGGAAAGATTTTTTATATATACAAATTGCACCCAGGGCGATGCGCAGAGCGCCGCCGCCATTAGCATAATGTAAACTTAATATTAAAAACATAGACGCAGTGCGATAATATATTATTAAACATGAAAAATAAAATGCACATGCATTTTACAAATAGTTAATTTATCTATTAACTCTGTAAACGCAGATAATCTGTTTTTCTGTACAAAATTGATATAATTTTTATATTCAGTGGTTCAATTTATTTATACACACAAACCGTCCTCGTTTTATATCTCTTTCCATAAGTGAAAATCAAATAAAAATCGGTTGCGCTGTCTTGGAGTCCATAGATAACAAACATTTTTACATTGATTTTTATTTATACAGATACTAGCTACACACTCCCAGCTTCGCCCGGGTTCAAAATAAGGTCTATCTTAAGGTGGACCAAATTACACATAGTTACGAAGTCGGTTCAGTAGTTTAGGAGTTCATTGGCTTCAAACATGTGACACGAAATTTTTATATATATTATAGAGTTATAGTAAAAGGAAATTATAGAACAAATATAAAATAAAATAATACCTATGTATACAAATATTAAAAATAATTCCCTGGAATCGCCATTTGTAACTAGACTTTAATCTACTCAATAAGTCGCCAATAAGTCTATGCGAGCATTGGACACTACAGTACAAGCCCTAACGTATCTAAAAGAATAGAAAAGGTTATTTGATATAAGCACAGCATGACACATTCTCCAATCATTTTTATTTTTGCGCTAGCGTTTGCTCGCGGCTCCGCTTATTATACCGCTTATTATAATAAAACACATTGCAAGCAAAGATGTGTGGTTGCCAAGTTTCAACCAATTGTCTTTCGAAAAACAAGTTCAAAAATATGGAACACATTATTTTATATATTTTCTCATGTTAAGGTCGACAGACAGGCTGACGATCTACTTGGTGGTAGGTGGCAACCGTCGCCTATAGTGAAAACAACGCCACAATGAGATTAAGGATAAGGAAATGGAAAATGGGCTTTTATGATATTCTAATTATACAGATAGGTAATTTCTAATAATTAAAAAAATGACACTGACTGTTATGTTGTATGTTCTGCGGCGAATGCTGTATGAACATCGATGGTGGAGCGTCCGGTTGGGTCCCCCTGATGAATATCGGTGGATTCGGCGTTAGAAGACCTCCAGCCGGTAATGCCCCGGCCGGTATACCACCGGCCCAAACTTGAGGTAAAGCACCTGATATCTGCCAAGGGGCAAACTGCATCGCTTGACCGCCGGTCTGTGAAGGAACCGTTTAATTAGGAGGCTAATAATTAATAGAATAGCCAGTTCATCTAACGTTAGTTTCTACTATCGAGAAGTGCTTCAACTATTGAGATGTTCTCCTATTTAAAATAACCCTTTCAAATAGATGTTCAATTATATACTTAATTTGTTATTACATATAACCGTGGCGTACAACAAAAACGTTATTTTATAATTTTGACGTTGCGAAAAGAAACATTTTTCTGTTACTAGAGGAAGCGATTTTTTTTTTAGTTTTTGTTGGGCCAAAACTTCATAAAAATGACACTTAAAAAAACCTTAATAAGGAACTAATGACCAGGTAAATAAACGACCATAATGTAGTCACTCATTATTAGTTCTTTTTTTTTTAATTTCTCTCGTAGTGAATCCTCACTACCTGTTTTGTTTCGGTGTTTGAATAAGGGATGCCAGAGCCCATTACTCCATCCCTTCCTTATTCCTTATTGTTAATTCTTCTACTAGGGCACTCTGGTATATTTCAAACCCTTATATACATACTAGTAGAGGGACCTCAAAATGCACACTGTCGAGGAAACAATTAAAAAAATAACAAAATATTATAAGCTAAGGATCGATAAACACCCCGACATATTAGCAAAGAACCTCATGGCGAAACCAGGGGAGACCCGAAGATTGAAAAAGAGGATTCCACAAAACTCTATGCCTACTTACAGAAAATTTCGAATATGAGGTCTCATCACTGGATGAGTGCCTCCCAAGACATTACAATGCTTGACATAAGAATTACTGAATATTCCAGAGGCGACAGATCGTAATATAGAGGAGACATGAAAAAAACAAACATTTAAAGCTAATAAAATTAATTATCCCACAGTTTACTTGTGACATTTCACTTGTTAGTACATAGGTTGCTATTATCACAAGCCTACCATAGGCGGTGCAAGTACGCTGTCAACCTTAGTACATAGGACAAAGGATAAGGGATTATAGAAACATATAGGAAAATGTTATCAATCAACACAGAAACGCAAGCAAAAAAATTTACACATTCATGCTCGCAAAGCACAATTAGTTATAATTTTAATACAATCGCGACAATAACAAAAATAAAAACATGACTAAAACTAAGCTCGGATGTATAAAAAATATCTAACTAATTATTAAACGGTGATTTTTAAACAATTATGGAAAAAGTTCTTCAAATATTGAAGACATGAAATTTCACTTATCAGTATTGACTTTTATATTATGTCGAGCCCCTTCTGTCTGTTCCTCTTCTAAACAAACCATGAGATTTTGATAAAAGACCTAACAAAGATCGGTTAAATGAGTAAAAACAAGTGAGTATGTTTACCATACCTACATATCATACTTAGATACCCATTATCCTAATGTGTGTTTACGCAATATTAAAATTTAAGAGCATGGGGGTTCAGCTTATAAGTTGAAAATTGCTTCACGTAACATTTAGACAAATTCACGTAACAATCATTTTACCTGTAGCGGACTGATGATCTGCGCTTGTGCCTGTTGTTGTCCGAGAACATTCTGTGACACTTGAACGCATTGTGCCTGCACCGGCACAGTTTGCGCATTTCCGGTATTCGTGTTACCGACTTTACCACCGGAAACTTTGCCGCCGGTTATTCCCTGAAAACGACATTAAAGAGATTTTTACCTAACATTAAAATTATCAACGTCAAAACTGACTTATTATTCATCATAATCATCTCAGCCAGCCCGGATCCACCCGAAATGGGATAGATAAATGGGGCCCTGTCGTCCTTTACTTACTCATCGATAGGAAAATCCTATTTAAGGTGGTTAACATTACTGCAAGATTGTCCGCCCAATCTATGACTATGTCCTGTCAATACTAATATTTTTTTGTAATGGCATATAAGTAACTTAATTGACATTATAACTAAAATAAAAATAGCCCGTCAAGTCAGCTATCTGTAGTTAAAATGCCGTTAAAATCGGTCTAGCCGTTTCATAGATTAGCCGGAATAAACAGACAGACTGACTGAACAAATATTAATATACTGATATATTCTGTTCTTTTTAACAGACTTAGGTACATATACTATTTGATATACATTTAATTGAAGGTGAACAGACGACCTGGTCCTTTTGGAAAATTATGGGTGATGCCTTTGTCCAGCGGTGGACAGGCTAAGGGTGAGATGATGATGATGATGATGATGGTGGTGAAGGTGGTTAGGGGTTGTTTAAACATTACAGACACTTAAGTTTTATTCGTGTGTGTGGATTTCGAACGATATCACTCACCTTGTGCATGTCTCCAGTTTTTTGTTGCTGGTTCATTGCGGAGACTGTGGCTTGCGAATGTGCCGGCAGAATGCTCGACTGTGAATTGATGACACCGACGGGGCTGAACACAAACGCTTGATTTTGCGTTGTGGGTATCGCCGGTATTGTAGTGTACCCGGGGAATGGGCCTGTTCCAATTTTAAATGTACAAGTTTATTATTGATTATTTTCTTTGCTTAAGATGAACAAACACATGGCCAATACGGTAATTGACTAATAATATGCAAGATATTAAACATCGTAACGAAAACTTTATAAGACATAAGAAATCAAATGCCATGTAAAGTTATTATTAATTTGTGATTTTTTAATTCTTACAATACTTTCTCCGGACCAGACCGGCTGTTAGAGTGGCGACGACAACATTTGGGCAAACTAGCCAACACTTGGGCTGAACTAATAATTATTTTTTGAATAAAATTTTTAAATTAACTTTTTTTTCTTCCCGCTATGTCTCAATTTTAATTTTTACTGACCAAGTCGACTAGCGTATAAAGTTATATTGCCTCATCATCACTTTTTTTAATTCAAATATAACAACGCGATTTGTACAATGTTTTTTTAATCAAACTTAACGAAGCCTAAGTCACAATATTTACACTCACAAAGTCGATACTTGGTAGATATGAATATAAAACACTGAACCACTAATTCCGAAGACTGTACGTACGTAAACGTGCACTTCAAACTGATTTTTTAAAATAATGAAAATGCAATTTAAAAAAAAATTCTAATAAGTGTGAAGCATAAACCGATAAAAAAAGCTTGTTTTGCTTGAATAGTTGTGTGATTGATCGTAAAATAATAAATGAAAAAGCTGTCTGCACTTAAAATAAAGAATGATTCCGGAAAAAGCTTTAAATTTCAAATGCCAATTAAAAAAATTCCCAAATAATATAGTCTGAACGGATTTTACATGATTAAATATGGAATTTTTCTTTGCAATATCTATTTATATATGTCATGTTATTTAAATTGTTTTAGATGAACATATTAAATAAAACAAACCCAATAACAATATTGTTGTTTTAACTAAATTAAAACAATAACATTGTCTGCACTCAAAGCTATAAATTACCCATGTAAAATTGCTCACGTAACTGGTGTGTAACTGAAATAATTCCCTCAATAAGAATTAAGGCACAACCACAAATGTCAGCCAATTATTTAAAAAAATAAAAAAATAAAAACAAACAATTATATTCAATCAATTTTAGAAGTTTGTATAAACCTTGATCCGGATACGCTAGACCTGTAAAATTCACTACAAACACTAAATAGTGTGGAAGTTCTTTTTGCACTATTTGCACCAAATACAAGGTGAATTTATTGGTTATTTGGTTATGATGTTAAGTTTTATTCTACTTAAATGGATCCTTTGTATTGGTTAGATTAGACTTGATTTTTGAGTGTATTAGTCCAGTGCCGTCTTAAGTCTATTCGGCGCCGGGGTGCGGGGCTCAGCCTGCGCCCTCGTTTTCTTTTACACTGCAGCGTGGCACGCGACCGACGACACACTGCAGTATGAAAGGGGTCCTAGTCAACCAAGAAAACACAATACACGTAATTTTGATAATTTGTTTATTTTTCTAAAATACAAAACTAAAATTAAACTTAAATTATACAAATTAAACCCAATTATACAAATAAAAAACAAAACTATTCTCCATTCGAGACATTATGTCCAGTTTCTGGAATTAACACTCTAGAAAAGGTACCTACTTTTTCAAAAAAGTGAAGAATTATACTTTTATTTTAACATGAAAAAGAACATGATGCAAAAACAAAGAAAAGAAGGAACCTGTTAGTTGAGAAATCAATAGAATTATGAGTTAATTACAATTAACAGTGATTGTAATGGCGAAAAACACCAGCAATCCAAGTTCCAACTCTCGTTTATATTATTATTTAATTGCTAAATATCTATTTATTGTATGTACATACATCAAACAAACTCAATTTTTCTTGCTTTTGAGTCGGCAAAGATTTTAATTAAATCATTTATTTTTATATTAATTTTGGATTCTATACTTATAATAGCTAAGTTTGTCAGTCTGTCTTGGGTCATGGTTGACCGAAGATAATTTTTTATTAATTTTAATTTTGAAAAGGATCGTTCACCTTCAGCTACTGTAACAGGCAGTGTTAAATATATACGTAGAGATGTTGAGATATTAGGAAATGAGGAGATTAAATTATTAGAATATATATAGCTTAAAATATTAGTGGGAGTGCTTGTTGATGCATTGGGAAAAAACATTGGTAACAATTCTAATTCATTATATAAATCCTCCCCGTCAATATCAAATCTATTTTTAAATGTTAGTTTTTGTTGGAGCCGAGAACATTGAGATTTTTTTTCATGCAACTCTAATTTCCTCCAGCATTCAATGTTTTGGAAGAGTGAAAAAACTGAATTGTGTTCCGTCAGCAAATCGAATCTCTCATTTAATTTAGAGATAGCAGTGTCCAGTATAAAAAAATAAAAACATACTTTAAATTTGTTGGTTGGGTCTAAAATGGGCTCATCTGCAGCCTCGTAATCAAAATGTCTTTTTCGGGGACGTGGACGAACAGTTTCTTTAAATTCTGTTTCGCATTCTAATTCTTCAGCAATTAATTTTGCATCAGATAACAACTGTTCAAACGCACTATCGGTGCGGTATTGCTCCAAATCTTTTTTAACCAGATTAATCATTTTGGTAGCCTCTGAAATAATTACGTCTGATTTTTGCAAATTTTTGCTTACAATATTAATCTTTAGTAAAATATTGTACCATATAACTACTGAACATATGAATCTATAAGACTTTAATTTGGCTATTAATGAACTCGCTATGTTTTTTGTGTCGCTATCATACTTGTTATTTGTAAAAATAGAGTATAATGCATCGTAAATTTTATCCATGTTAAAACGTAGTGCTCTAAGAGCATCAAATCTACTTTCCCAACGCGTATTTGAAAGAGGTTTTAATGACAAAGTAGGTATCTGTTTCATAATTACATCCCAGCGTGATGTGGATGCTGAAAAAAATACATAGATTTCTTGGACAATAGAGAAAAAGTTTGTAATTTCCAATGAGCTTTTAGCGGCGTCATTTACTACTAAATTAAGGGAGTGAGCAGCACACGGTACGTAAAAAGCACGAGGATTCATGTCCAATATTTTTTTTTGGAGGCCTATATTTTTCCCCCTCATATTGGCTCCATTATCATATCCTTGGCCTCGCAAATCATCGAATTCAATATTGCATGATTTTAAAAAATCTAACAAATAAGTCTTCAACCCTTGTCCGGTAGTATCAGTTACAGGTAAAAAACCTAAAAAATGTTCTCGTACCTCAGCGCGTTTTGTCGATGGATTTAAATAAATAAACCTCACAATAACAGTAAGTTTTTCTTGGTGTGAGATATCAGGTGTGCAATCTAGAATTACAGAGTAGTATTTACATTGCTTCAAAAGACTAATTATAGTCGTTTTAATTTTTTCAGCAATTATACTAATCAGTTCATTTTGAATGTTATGACCAAGATAATGTGGCATGCGATGCTGAGTTCTTTGAATTCGAGCAATGTGTTCTGATAGTGTACTATCAAAATTAGATATACTCTCCACCAACTTTAAAAAATTACCATTATTTGGGTCATACAACTTCTCAGTTGTGCCCCTAAATGCTATATTTTGACCTGCTAAAAATTTTATAATTTCTATTATCCTTTCCAAAACTGCCGTCCACCTCTTTTTCTCGCGGTCTATTTCAGTTTGATTTACCGAGTCTACTGTTTGCCCTTTCAATAAGTCATTTTTTAAATCCAAATATTTTTTAAAAGAACATATGTGCCCTGAACTTTTCTCATGCCGTTCTATATTTCTCGACAAATGCCCCCAGTCTTTGTAACCAGTGGGGCCATTAAATGCAGTGACATTAATATTAAAAAGCTTACAGTGAAAACAAAAAACAGAATCAGTAGATGTGGAATATACAAGCCAAACTCGATGAATAATTTCGTTATTTTGTAACTTTTTACTGTAATATGTATCTGAAAACGACCTCATGTTACTATCTGAAGGATAGTTGGTTTTTTTAATCTGAATTGGTCCACGTTCTGTTAAAAATAATCTTAAACTATCGGGTATTACTTGCGGCCAGAGAGCAGGATCATTCGCGACATTTTCACAAAATCGTACATCTGGTTCTGTTGCTGGTTGGTTAACAATTGGTTCACTTGAAGTAGGCGATGTACTGGTACTAGTGTGAGCTGGAACTTGTGAAATACTCGTAGAAGTTCTCTCTTCCAAGTTAACTGTCTCTTCTAACTGTCGAGCTGATGTTGACGAAGATGTACCTAAAAAACATAAGATAGTCAACAATTTGTGTAACCAAGTGTGGTAACAGGGCCACGCAATAATATTTTAGGACAATAAAAAATTAAAAACAGCGCCTGAAAGTTAAGGCGGGCATAGTTAGTCTGGCCGAGCGCGCTCATTGTGGAATAGGGTACCTATATGCACTCAATATTTTATTTTTTTTAACGATCGGCTACATAAATAAATTACGTAAAAACAACGTTTCACGCTAAAAATAGGTTTATTTTATTATTAAAAAAAAGTTTAAATTGTTAACCAGCAGCGATAGGAAATTGAAACGACCAATTCAATATGGCGGCCATTGTGACGTCACAATGTCCGCCATAACCGCCCGACGGAATATTCAAACTATGAAAATTTTACATTTCGCGCGATTTCTAAAAGTTTACTTAAATTGAACGGACAATGGAGACTTAAAAAAAAATAATTACAAGTACTGCTTTGTTCCTATTAATTAAAAGTCAGTCATTGATTATATACCTAATAGGTAACTAATTAGCTATTTATTCAAACTAATTCAAAGTTACAACTATACACATTACAACTATACAAGTTACACTGATTCAGTATTCGCTTCACCTTGCAGTCTTCACCCCACAGATATAAAGTCAGGATTAGTGACTACATAAGAAGAATAGATAAATACATCTATTCTTGGTAGATTATCACTTAGTTAGAGTTTTGACGAAACTCGATTTAATTATTGCTTAGCCTTTTGAAATTTTTGTGCACATTTACTATACCTACTGCAATCCTATTAATAGGTGATAGGCTCCCTATTAGGTAGAGGTAATTATGCAATTGTCGCCTGGGTTAACTGGTACCACCCGCTTATTTATTTCTGCTGTGAAGTAGCAATGCAACATCCAGTCCACTGTTAGACATGAGCCTCCAAAACTATAGGGTTATTTATTGTCATAATCTCCACGATGGGAACGCGTGTTGGAGATATCACACAACACAAAAATTTAACATACAAGGTCTGAGAAGGTATGTAATTAAACAAATATTTGCACCGGCCGGGATTCGAACCCGAGACCTTCGGCACAAGAGTCAGTGTTACTAACCATTGCGCAACGGAAGGCCATCGCGCAAAATAGATATTGTCATTAGGTATACAGTTACAGGTAACTTATACAAAAAATAAGAAGTGTAATAATAATAAGTAGAAGTAGGTAGGAACTTAGTTAGGGATCGAACCCAGGCAGGACACACCAGCGACTTCTGTCACTGATTTACGCTACTTCAGATGTATTATATAAGGTAGTACTTTAAAGGTACCTACCAACCAACTAACTGAACTTACCAGATCGAAAGAAAGAGTCAATCGGAGAAGTTAGCTTTTTAATTTTTTCTCCTTTCTCCAGTTTCCTTTTTCTGTTTTGAGCACCCGATGGTTTCTTTTTACCATCCCCTAATTCGGCCATCTACAATAAAATTAAATTTTAATTTAATATTTCTTTCTTTATAATAAATAAAGTAGGTTGTTTTTGATATATTTGACAGCAGGTTTTCTCGTGTCAAAAATAGATTAAGACTGATATTTAAATAGAAAATAAGAAAATGTTATTAATTAAGAACTAATTAAGTAGTTAAGACATGTATTAATAACCATTAGTAGTTAAGTTAATTTAAACATGTTAAGTACACTGTTTAGGAGTGCAATTTAGATTAGTCAATACACTTGTTATTTATAATTATCATGTATATAATTGTATTCTGTTTGTGTACTTCATCAAATAAATAAATAAATAAATAAATCACTAACATTAAGAGGGTACTGCACGAAATTTTGGAAATTGACGTATTTTTAAATAACTAGTAATGTACGCTCAATTACTTAAATACATTAAAAGAACTTTTGTAGGTTAGTCTGATCCTTGCACAAGGTCACCGCCTTGTTGAAATTTGAAATAAATGCATTTTGTATTAATAAACAATACATGACGGTAATGACTTTTAAAAATATTTATCTTCGAATACTTCGTAAATTTTACGCATGAAGCACTAACTGTCACACGGAAATGTTTGTATTGATATTCCGCAGAGCACCCTCTTCTTAATATTGATTATAAAAATATAAATAGGAAATTATTAAGAATTTTCAATTTTTAATCCAAACGCCTGATGGTTTTGCAAACAAAAAAATTGCTCTAATAAAATCACTAGGCGCACTTATTTGTCGTATGGCATGACGTCATGAGGTATCAAGTCAGCTGTGTTATAAATTTTGTATTTACACACGTTTAAAGTGTTTTTGGAAGTGAAGATTTTCGTTCGCGCTGCACGCCCTTAAGAATTTGTATTTTTGCGATTATAAACAAATAAACAATCATGACTCTCTCTCATAAACAAATACTACAAAAAAATTGTTCCCTAACCCAGGATTCGAACCAAGCAGGACCATTCGTTCCAACACGATGGCGTCAACAATGATGTATTTTTCTAGCTAGGTATGAGTACTTTTGGGTATCGGTATTGTACCTATGTATTGTATTTTAATTTTAACCGACGAGTTCTCGAGTGGAAACCACTGTCCACGAACGAACGAACGTACGTAGCTTCGGACGCCCCTCCAGCCCACCGCTGGACCGACGAACATAGTCGGTAGGCGCCTAGGTATTAGTTGGATGAGGATGGTCGAGAACTGCGTGCTGTCGTTTGGAGAAACCTATGTCCAGGAGTGGGTGATAGGTGGCTACGATGATAATGATTGACCTAACACTTAAAAAATAAAATTGACTTACCTTGATATTTTTTCTCTTATTTATGACGAAGAAATTTCATTTATTCCATGCATTTACAACTTACACAAAATCTCAATAATTTCTGCACTAAGATCTTCTGTGCTAATTCGGCGGTTGTCGCAAATGAAATGAGCTAACGAATTTAATTACTTAAAAAGAAGATATCAGATCAATCACTGACCGACACTACATAGGCGCCGCGCGCCGCGCTGTAAATTCAAATGAACTTACACCTAATTGTAGTGATTTAGAGATCATTTCTCTTTAAGTGCGAGCGCTCGGACGGCTATATCAAAGGGAGCAATTACTCGCCTACGAAAGACGCACAGGTGCCGCTCCGCCGCCGTGCGCCCATTTCAAATGAACTTACACTTTATTGACTTAGAGATCATTTTGCTTCAAGTGCGAGCGCCCGGGCGGCTATATCAAAGGGAGCAATTACTCGCCTATGACAGACGCATAGGTGCCGCTCCGCCGCCGTGCGCCCATTTCAAATGAACTCACACTTTATTGACTTAGAGATCATTTTGCTTCAAGTGCGGGCGACCGGGCGGCAATGTGCCAAGTTTTATACACTCTCTTTGGATTAGAGATTTTGCCGCGCGCGTGTTGTATTAAATAAAATTTTTATTTGTGTAGTAATAAGAGTCATTTTAGCTTGCACATCATGAGCGGTATGACAAGCGCCGAAAGCGTAATAAAAGTAAAACAATGATTATTTTTGATGACTATTTTTTTTATATTTACTTTTGGGCATACGTATTTGTCGTAACAAGTATATTAAACTGTGCAATGGCGTTAAATTCAATGAAATATCTAAATATTCAGGGTTCGGCAAGGCGCCCCCGGGCGCTCTGCGCCCGGGTGCACCGCACCCCTTGCACCCCCGGGTAAAGACGGCCCTGTATTAGTCCATCTGACTATTAGCAGATGAGTGGTGAGAAAATTGACTGGTGAGGTTTTGTTCTCCATTAGGAACTTCCCCTATATTATTATAGCTCAGTCAGACGTTTCAGGCGACTTATGCAATCAGGCACAATAAGCTGGGAGACATTTTTTGAGATAAGCCTTTATTTCCTCCTTCACTGTTGGCACATTCAAATGTTTGTGGACCTCCGAGTTTCTTATAAACCAAGAAGTGTTGGTGATTTATTTGAGCATGTTGTTTTGAGTTCTCTGAATTTTCATTAAGAAAATATTCGAGTATTGCCCGTGGTACACCTACATATTTAACATATAAGAAGTTTCAATTCATTGCCTACTTAAATTTTATTGTGCTAGGTGCATAGAGTGAATTTAAAAAGCGAATTAAGAAATGAATTCCTAAATAACAATGTAGGTACACTTTTTACTATTACAAAGGAGATCCATCAGTTTTGTATGGAGATCATGTATCCGTTTATTTTCGTTTCAACGACTGAAACTTGTATAATTTATTTATGATCATCATTTTCATACCTATTTATTTATGATATATAAATTTTATAAATCTGAAATATTGACAGGAAATTACTGAAAAGAAAGACTTTTACTAGGTACCAGATTTTCCAAAGTGTAACCTACCTACCTACCTAATTTATCATTTTATTACATTAGAGGTAATTACATGTACTTATGCATAAGTACATGGAAATGTACTTCATAGTACATTCCATTACATTACATTTAGCCAAATTCAGACAGACTAAATGGGCGAAAAAAAGCTTGCTCTTTACATTTGATCTAATTAGCTAGCTAACTCAGTATTTGCTCAGTGTAACAGCGAATTCCAAGCATGTCGTAAGTACATATAGCACTTTCATGAGATGATGAGACCATCAAAACATCAAAGGATAGGGCTCGCTTTGGCTATGGTTGCGTCAAGCTCGATTTAAATGACTAAAAAAAGACGCAGGAAGTATTGGGTGAATAAATATTTGCTTCTAAGAAAAAAAGTATATTAGAACCGGATGATGTTTCTAAGATTGGAGTCTTCAAGGTCGCATTTGGCTCCAATTCCTTAAAAATTTCTAGAAGAACTCATTGCCCCTCATTTCTGTAATCTTTATTTTTATATTCTCTGTGGATTTTGTCCCATAAATAGGGCATTTCTTTATATATCTCAAGTAATTGAAGAATTACTTCTTTTTCTCTGGTGGTCATCGCTGCTCGAAAGTACTGCGCTGCGCAGAGCCTATCTTCGAACACAATGTAGTGTAAGAAAAAATCGTAGCATTTAGTCTTAACTGAGTCTTTCAGATGGCAGTTTTATTAAATTAAGATTGTTTAAGTTCGACCATGGTCAGGTAGATGTCGTTTTGATGAATAATCTATAATTGCTATATAAAACTTCGCAATAGAAATGGTAGATTTTGGTAGAATAATCATTACTTTCTTCTTCATAATGCGCCGGTCCAATTCTGTGCTGGAGTCTTTTTTTAATTTATTTATAAATATCACCGTGTTGTTAACAATAATAACATATTGTAATATTAAATTTTATATTTTCGATTATTTTATATTTATAATGGTACCGTTTCGGTATTGTTTTACGCATAAAGCTACTTCATGGATTTGACGTGCTTGATAAATAGAAATTAGAATAACTGTGTTTTAATCTAACAGTGTTAGTGATTTTTCCGTAGACGCTGGGTATATATTATAGTTCTTGTACTAGTAACACTAACAAAATGTCATTGTGTTTAGAAGAATAGCGTACGCGTCATTTTTCTTATCAATATTTTCTGCAATTTGCATATTTTTGCGTTGTTTTCGAATTCGTGTTTTGCGACCGTTCAGTTCTGCTCCTCCGGCTTGGTTCGATAGTGCACAAATTGAGATAGACTTATTATTATTGTGAACATGTCGGGCTCCGACAAAAAGTGCTGGCGCCGGAAGTGTTATTAGTTTTAACAAAAAGTGATTAGTTTTGGCGCCGGAACAATTTTACAACATTATGCTATTATGATTAAACTAATTAGGATTATATGCAATAACTAAATATAGGTTGTCTATGTGCTTTCTGTTGTTATTGTAATGGTACCCTGATGATATCGATGTGAAGAAATTTAAAATATAAACACCATAAAGAAACATTATTCCTAAAAATAAGAAATAAATAAATTACATATTGTACTACTTTAGTTTCATTGCATTATTCCCATATTAAGGACAGTTAATAAATTATAATGAAGCAACTACTAACCTATTCTGTGACGTATACATGCTAGTTCTAACTTAAAAATTCAGATGGCGCTAAAAAGCGTTACCCGTTTTGACGGCTAAGATAAGTCTCTATTCCCGTATATAATTATAGTACTTTGTGGCGCTGCGTTAGGCGACAAATGATGCACGTCCATCATTTGTCCTCGCACTCCGCTGCGAGTGACAGACATAGAGTAACATATATACTGGTGGCAGACAACTAAACGCATTTCTTGCCTGAATGTCTTTACACTTGTCTAAATTCAGTCTAATTCATTTAGTTGACTGAATTTAGCCAAATGTAAAGGCCGCTTAAGAAACGGAATGCAGTTTAGAAGCTTGTAAATATAAATTTACTCTGTGTCACTCAGACATGCGCAGAATGTGTCACCTAGATGAAAAGAAAGATATATCTCTTTAAGGCTCGCGCACATTAGGGCGGGCCGCATCACATAACAAAAATCCTCCTACATCACTTTCATACATTCATTTTATATGAACCATCGCACACTACAGGCAGACCGCATCGCAACGCACTGGCGGATCGCTTGCTAGGCGTATTTTTGCGTCGATGTTATGCGTTGCAATGCGGCCCGCCTCAGTGTGCGTTAGCAACTTAGGTATTTGGGCTTATTATTTTACTCTTTTTTTCGCTTTTTGACGTTTCACGCGCGTGTTTTATATACACGTATGTTTTTTTGTTTTAACTCTTCCTCAAAGAGCAGATTAAATAAATACAACTCTTCGTCAGAATTATCCATCGCTTTGGACTGCCAACGGCTGATTATCAATTATTGCGTTGCGGCGAGCTCCGACGCGACTCCTGTGTGCTTTGGCGCAATTTTGCAAAGCGGTGCGCTGCGGCCTGTCGCGGCTATAGTGTGCGCGAGCCTTAAGGCGTACTGACTTAACTATATCCTTCATTTAGTGACTGAACTACACGAAACACGTCATAGAAGCCTATATATCAATTCATCTCTCATTCGTTCAATTCAATACAATGATTATACATTAATTGATAGTAAATTGATTTTCCTTCATAATTGGTAGCTGCTGAATGCTGAATGAAATGTTATTTTCATTTGTTTGTAAGCACTGCATGGCTTATTTAAAAATCAATTTCTATTTACAACTAGCGGGCCGCTCCCGGCTTCGCCCGAGGTGCATTTTTTTACGTAAAAACCTTCCCTCTGTCCATGAGTGAAGACAGAATTAAAATCGGTCCAGCCGTTTTCACAACACTTAGCAACACATTTAGGGATTCGTTTTTATATTATAGAAAATATTAATGATTTAAATGTACAATTTACACTATTTACAAGTATTTACTATTTATAAAAAGTAGCTGCAACAATTTTTTTGTTCGCAATCTTGTACGCCGCTCATTTAATGCCTTGGAAAATTACGCTCACTTAGCAAAACAAACACCTGTGTCGTGAATTGTCACACAATTATTATTAATGTTTATGCATCAATAAAATCTTAAACAAAACTGTGCCTTATGTTACACGTAATAATGGCCATAACGCTCGAACTCTTTACTCTTGATCTAATGACCATGCCCAACTTGTCTCGCTCTCGCATTTGTTTACTTATAGCGCTGTTTCTTCACTCACTGACTTGACTATAAAGACTTGCGTTCCGTTTCTCGATTCCCTTATCGTTCGTGAACTAAATAAACTAAAAGATATAGTCTGTACTAGAGTGAAGGAGATTTACGGTAAATGCACCGTACTCAGCACAAATTTACCACCTACCGTAGACGTATGGCAACGGTGACAAAGTCTACCGTAATTTGGAAAGATTTAGATTTTGTATAAAAAAAAATTAACACACCAAAACACAAAAAATATTGTGTTATGAACGCACCCCAATCTTCATGAATGAGTTATGTTCGGGAATTCCCCGTATTTAGAGGAAATATGTACTTGCCTAAAATGCCAATAATTTGAGTGGTCGTTTATGCGTGTCAATTTCAAGTAATGATATGACAATTTAATTTAGTTTCATTGCATTTTGATTTTAGTAAGACATCATATAGTAAACTTTTTAATTGTTAATTGTGTTTGTTTTAAACTTAATAATGAGTGAAAGTAGCTCCGATTCTAAATCTGAAGTAGAAGTGCCGAATAAAAAAGAAAACACTATAAGCAGAAGTTTCGAGATGAGTGGCTTCAGTCCAGTCACCGTAATTTAGTAAAATCTACCGTAGTTTTTTGATGGTATCACCGTCGACCGGATTTTGGACATGGCAACACTGTACCCGTCTAGTGTCACTGTCAGCTGTCTGTGTGTTAATGTCATGTCATTGTTTGTGTTTTCGATGATTTCTTATAACTTTCTTTCTTATAATTTCTTATAACCGGCTTTAATTGGAAACGCTTAAATCTTGCGTTTTACCTTGTGTTGCGTGATCGGAATAGTCGCAACGAATATACAAATATACAAGACATACCTAATGGCAAATATAATTCAGAAGGACTTGATCGCCCTCGCCTCATAGCATCGTTTACTATAATACACAACCATGAACCAACCATTACAGCTATTATACATTGTTCAGTGTTATTACAAGAGCTACTTGGCAACAGACCTACCTCATTTTGATCCTCAGAAAAGAAAGAAAATATAATAAGTTATAATTTCATTTCTCATATGTTATAATATATTGTTTGTTATGTTTGATAAAGCTATTTATTAAAACCATGAACTCTTTGTATATTTACTTTGAAAAATATTTATGTATATTGTAAGAATTAATGTATACCTAATGACTGTTTGTTTCCTGAATAAAGAGAGAAAAAAAATTACTACATTTTACCTAATTTTATGCATTAAAATATAATTATCCAATTACAACAAAGATCCCTAACCATATCCTTACTTTCCTGAAGCAATTTTTAATAAAGTTTTCATTCATATATCTAATACTCTGTCGCAAACAAGCCTGTGAACTCATACAGCCAGCGGAACCTCTGTTGTGTCTGGGGGGTTGTTAGGGCCATCGGATTAGTCTGGCTACTTAAAGTAAGGTTTTTGTAGTGCACTACAAAAACTAGACAGCTGACCGACTTGGGGAAACAATGTTAGTATTTTGTGTCGAATGTTTTAAGTAAGTCACATTTCAAGAGGTCACTAGTTAATTGTTATTGATTAGTTATTCCAGGGTATCAATTGGTTCTTGGACGACTCATAAATTCGAAGGTATTCTTTTTGTGTGGGAGTCTTGGATGGGGATCTTTTTCTTTGCCTTATTGTCTTTTTTCCTGTAATTATGAGTTGGTCGTATTGGATTATTGCTCTGTTTCCCTTTTTTAATTCTGCCTGCAGTTTGATTTTTAATTCTCTTTTTCTATTTATAATGTCTTTTAGGAAGTCTTATATGATATAGATACCTATATATCACAGAAATTTGTTGTTTTTTAGTAGTTCCATTCTAAATGGCAACGTAGCCCACTGCAGAGACCAAAGATGGACTTTAATAGCAACTAGCTGGAAACTAGCTACAGGGGCAAGGAAGGTCGGCCGGCCATACAAAAGGTGGGTTGATGACCATACAGACATAGCCGGAAGTGATTGGATTAACGTGGCCAAAGACAAGGACAGATAGAAGCTGGAGGAGGCCTACACCCAAAGAGGGGTCCAAACAAATAAATAGTAAACAGTGTAACTACATTACTAATGCTGTTTAATTATACTACTTGATAAGAAAAAAAAATGTAATTGTAAGAAAAGTTTGGTATAAATAAATGCTTTATTATTATTTCCCATTGTCTATTATTATTATTATTATACAAAATATTTCTAGTTGCTGGTTCCTGTAACAAGCTAGCAAAAGACTAGGTTTGTCTCGTTATAAAATGAAAATTACTATCTTAATGAATAAAATTGAAATGTTTATTCCGGGCAGTGGTAAGCGGTGATATGTAAAAATTTAGTTCAGGGACTTTGTTCAATCAACAAACACTAACCTAGGTATTCATTTTTTTTATATAATATAAATATTATAATATTTAACCTTATGTTCAATAGTTAAAAAATCTCTTATTAGGGCATTCAACTAATCGGATGTCCGAGTCGACAAAGTAAATGAGTTTTAATTTTAGGACCATGTCAATTGCTTTTAGGACAACTGGACATGGGACAACTAGAAGTTTGTCCCATGTCTATAACCTGATCTAATGAAACATCTATTTAAAAACAAGTAATTAATTGAATGGGTGCAATACTGAGCGGACGAGACCAATATCAATTGCAGTCTAGTTCATCATATAAGTAATTGTAGGTAGACTGCTGTGTTGTGACAGCAGTCCACCAAGTGTTTAGAGTGTAGAGTGGGACGGCCTAACCCTTCCTTCTACTGAGACTCAGGTTAGGGATGTTTTACTAACCTAAAATGGTGTGCAACTATCAGTGTTGTCCAAAATTTAGTGTAATTTCGTCAAATGTCAAATCATTTTATTAACAACTAGGCATTAACAAAAAGGTTATTTTTTAAACTTTTAGGTTATAACTACCTAGTTGCATGTGATCTTGAAATTTAGAAATAAAAAATTAAAAATATATTTTTTTTTTTTTTTTTAAATAGAGATGGGTTTGCTCTTGGCCAACATCCAGGTGTGTAGCGAAGATGAAGCCTATGATGGAGCGAGCTCACCCAGAAGGTGCCTATTTATGGTAGGTATAATTTTATTTTATCTAACAACTTACAAATGGAGTCACATACTTGTAGGTCAAAGGTTACTTTATACAATATCAAATGTCAAATGAATTTATTTAGAAACGCGTTCCTAAAAAACACGTTCCTATGCAATAACCAATAGGTTCCTAAATCCTATTGGTTATTGCATAGATCGGGCAGGTGCTTGCTGATGTGGCTGCGCAGAACCGAAACGGAAGAGAAGATTTGGCCACACAAAGTACAACCAATCTCATGTTCCGGGTGTTTGCTTAATAAGTGATTGGCGAGGCCTCGTTCTTTGGTGAACGCTCTACGGCAAATTCCACACCAGTAGCTGCTGTCCGTCGGGTGCTTGTATCTCATGTGGGCCTTAAGCGACCTCTGCGAACCGTACACTTTCCCGCAAATCCCGCACGGCGTATCGGTCATGACGCAAGTGGTTGAGTGATCTTCTAACTCCAGACTCGTCTCGAAGTTTTTATAGCACACCTTGCACTTGTATTCGTAGCGGTGCAAGTAACTAACATGTTTTTTGAAGCTTTGCAGCGACGTGTAAGTCTTGCAACATATGACACACACAAATTCCATCCCAGGCGCCTGGTGCTTAAGTTGACAATGCCGTTTTAGGTTGCTCGCTGTCTTGTACAGCTTGCCGCAATGTTGACAAACTTCGTAGTGTCTGCTAGCACTAGTGCTCATTGTCTCGTGCCGCACCATAGGGGTGGAGGTTAATTCATCGTCTACCGTTTCCATCTCAATCTTTTCCATTTTGATTTCATATTTAAATTCATAGTTACTCATAGTTAATTAAACAAAAGAGCGTCAGTGTGAAAAAAAATACGAGATGTCCCTCTCGCAAGTGACAGATGAATAAAAAGTTCAATCAAAATGTAATTAATTAGCAGTGAACATAGAATAGTTTTAATTAATATTAGAAGATGTGTCAATCAATTTATTTTTGTTTAGTTATTGCAAAAATATAAATGAATTATTGAATGGTTACTAGAACTGATTATCATCTAAATTATAAGCTCCAAACAATGCCTGTAAATTACTACAATAAAAGATTTCAATACAAATATAAATCATATAGGTACTTGCTGTTTTATTTTATTCTGCGTTTCATAATTCCAAGGAGTAATTTGACATTTCCTGGATTTCAGGTTACAAAAATAGTGATGTTACCTAATCGAACTTATTAAAAAACTTTAATCAATGATTTATAGAACCTTAAACAGTTTAGAATTAATATTAATTATTATTTCATTGTTTAAATTATATTTTATTGCAAAATGCAGAACGGTCTATAAGTAGCAATCCTTTTCGATTATTATAATTTTTATGATTAGAATATTTTCATAGGTGACATAAAATTTTCACAAAATAGCTATGTAATCCGTTATACTATTTTTTATTTATTTGACTTCACATAAATATTTTGAATTACTTTTTATTCATTCAAATCGACCTAGACATTAGTAATTCTGCTTTAAATAGCGAAATATTAAAATTCGGATAAATTTTTTCTAGAACCACGCCTATGGAGTTTCGTTTTTCATGACAATACAATGTATGCAAAAATAATGTACTTTATTGTTGGGAATGTCCAGTTAGTGACGTCCATCGACGTGATCGATCATGTGAATAAAACAAATTTAAACTAATATAACATTTCTGTTATTTATTGTTTTGACGGTTTAATATTTTTGAATATTTATAACTGGGATAGTTGTTTTCCTTGATGAAACATGGCTAAATGCAAATCACACCCTGTCAAAATCGTTGACAGATGACAAAGCTGAATCTACCTCCAAAGTGCCAAATGGTAAAGGACAAAGACTAATTATTTATTGCTCATGCTGGAATGTCTAGGTTTCGTGCCTAATTGTCTACTGGCATTCAAGTCTGTAAAGATAAATGAATAACACAAGGAAATAAACTTTCAAAAATTTAAGCAGTGGGTTTCAAACTTTCTTAATACCACTTACAAAAAGATAAAGCGCCCACATGTAGTAACCGCAACATTGAATTAATATCATGGCTGCAAAGCTAGGGTATAGAGGCGAGGGAAACGACGCTGAAGGACGAATTATCATATTCACAAACCTTGAACTCCTACATACACGTTGGATGAAATGGCGAAAGAAATGGTCCATACGGTCATTCGTTTACCACCATACCACTGCCAGTAAGTACAACGCAACAGAACTCATTTGGGCTCATGTCAAAGGTTGTTCTCTGTTTTTCGAAGTTAAGTTCGAAATCTTAATAATAGGGGTTAAAGTATGAAATTGCCGTTTTATTGTAATAGGTACTTCGAATTGACATAGAACCTTCATGGTTTGAGATTTTTGAGTGAAACTTTTTTCATACGGTACCTATTAGCCCAGTCAATGAAGCCGTAACTTTGCCATTTTGACCTGGGTGAGTAGAACCAACGGGAAAATGTGCGTTAATAATCCTGCAAAAACATATCAAAAATGCAGGGTCCTAAATCACCGGAATGATTTGCAAAAAAATTGCAAAAAGGTGAAAAAATGACTTTTTCTCAAATATCTCGAAAAATATAAGAGATATGAGAAAAAGTTTCAAATAATAGTTGTAGAGGATTTAATTCTCTACAAAAATGATTAGAATGAATTTTTGCGTATCGGGCACCGTTGGCACGGAAATCACGTTTAAAGTATGAAAAATTGAAAAATGATTTTTTTTTGGCTCAAAATAAAAAAATAATTTATTTTCCAAATAGGAGTGATTTTTTCTGCATCCCGCGAACATTTCCTAAGAGATTACCCTTTCATTGTTGTACATTTATATTGTTTATAAACAAATAAAAACTTTAAAATTCATTTTTAGCCATCTTAAAATTATTTTTTTGATTTAATTTTCACACCAATCGATTTAGAATGAAGTTTTCTATAAGATTAAGTTATTTTTTTAGACAAAAAAAGATTCATCGAGATTTAGCTTAGAAATGGGTTTTGGGGAACTTTCTCAGGGATCCGACACTGGCGATGAGAGAGAAAGACTATAGTTATGTCTCGCTCGCACTCACACAAAATTTCTGCGCGTGCGCGGCGTACGAAAAAGCATGCGTGCGAGAGAGACCAACTTTTTCCAAATGAGAGGAAGAAGGATAGAGTGAGGCGCGTGCGCACAGCGATTAAGAGTATAAGTGCGACAAAGACAGATTTTTTTTACATAAGAGCGAGAAGGACAGAGCGACATGGGTCCGCTCAGCTCAAAAAATCGCGTTCGGCTCCGAGTTGCGGAATTTTTTTATTGATAAACGATCTCCAAAAACGTTATTTTAAGCTATATATCAATCGATTCAGAATCGAAAACTGAATCGATTACACCCACTCCCATTTTTAACTTTTTTTTGTAATTTTTTTTTTTAAATTAACTAATAAATGAGTCATTTTTCATCTGGAAAAAGTCATTTTAACCCATATATTAATCGATTCAGAACTGAATCGATTACACCTATTCCTGTTTTTGATTGTTTTTTGTAATTTTTTTTTTAAATTAACTAATAAATGACTCATTTTTCATCTGGAAAAACGTCATTTTAACCCATATATTAATCGATTCAGAATTGAAAACTGAATCGATTACACCTATTCCTATTTTTGATTTTTTTTTGTAATTTTTTTTTTAAATTAACTAATAAATGACTCATTTTTCATCTGGAAAAACGTCATTTTAACCCATATATTAATCGATTCAGAATTGAAAACTGAATCGATTACACCCACTCTTATTTTTAACTTTTTTTGGTAATTTTTTTTTAAATTATCTAATAAATAAGTGATTTCTACTTCTAAAAAACGTCATTTCAACCCATATATTAATTTTTGGGCCTTGGGTTGGAATGACGTCCGAATAAAGACGTTTATTTCTCTATTTAACAGTAAAATGTTGGAAGAAATAAATAAAAAATAGGAATAGGTGTAATCGATTCAGTTTTGTTCTGAATCGATTAATATATGGGTTAAAATGACGTTTTTCCAGATGAAAAATGAGTCATTTATTAGTTAATTTAAAAAAAAAATTACAAAAAAAAAATCAAAAATAGGAATAGGTGTAATCGATTCAGTTTTCAATTCTGAATCGATTAATATATGGGTTAAAATGACGTTTTTCCAGATGAAAAATGAGTCATTTATTAGTTAATTTAAAAAAAAAAATTACAAAAAACAATCAAAAACAGGAATAGGTGTAATCGATTCAGTTCTGAATCGATTAATATATGGGTTAAAATGACTTTTTCCAGATGAAAAATGACTCATTTATTAGTTAATTTAAAAAAAAAAATTACAAAAAAAAGTTAAAAATGGGAGTGGGTGTAATCGATTCAGTTTTCGATTCTGAATCGATTGATATATAGCTTAAAATAACGTTTTTGGAGATCGTTTATCAATAAAAAAATTCCGCAACTCGGAGCCGAACGCGATTTTTTGAGCTGAGCGGACCCATGTCGCTCTGTCCTTCTCGCTCTTATGTAAAAAAAATCTGTCTTTGTCGCACTTATACTCTTAATCGCTGTGCGCACGCGCCTCACTCTATCCTTCTTCCTCTCATTTGGAAAAAGTTGGTCTCTCTCGCACGCATGCTTTTTCGTACGCCGCGCACGCGCAGAAATTTTGTGTGAGTGCGAGCGAGACATAACTATAGTCTTTCTCTCTCATCGCCAGTGTCGGATCCCTGAGAAAGTTCCCCAAAACCCATTTCTAAGCTAAATCTCGATGAATCTTTTTTTGTCTAAAAAAATAACTTAATCTTATAGAAAACTTCATTCTAAATCGATTGGTGTGAAAATTAAATCAAAAAAATAATTTTAAGATGGCTAAAAATGAATTTTAAAGTTTTTATTTGTTTATAAACAATATAAATGTACAACAATGAAAGGGTAATCTCTTAGGAAATGTTCGCGGGATGCAGAAAAAATCACTCCTATTTGGAAAATAAATTATTTTTTTATTTTGAGCCAAAAAAAAATCATTTTTCAATTTTTCATACTTTAAACGTGATTTCCGTGCCAACGGTGCCCGATACGCAAAAATTCATTCTAATCATTTTTGTAGAGAATTAAATCCTCTACAACTATTATTTGAAACTTTTTCTCATATCTCTTATAGTTTTCGAGATATTTGAGAAAAAGTCATTTTTTCACCTTTTTGCAATTTTTTTGCAAATCATTCCGGTGATTTAGGACCCTGCATTTTTGATATGTTTTTGCAGGATTATTAACGCACATTTTCCCGTTGGTTCTACTCACCCAGGTCAAAATGGCAAAGTTACGGCTTCATTGACTGGGCTATATGTAGTTCTTCTTTTAAAAAATGTGCAACATTCGATTATCAACTTTCAGTTGTTTTTTTTATTCAGCTTAGACAATAAAGATGGATACTTCGAAAATTCGTGTGATTTTTGAATACGAGTTCCGACGCGGAACTAACGCGGCAGAAACAGCTCGCAATATTAATGTTGCGTTTGGAGAGGGGACTGCTAATGAACGCACTGTGCGATTTTGGTTTAAACGCTTTCGTGATGGAAACTTCGATTTGAAGAACGAACCACGTGGAAGACCGCCCACACCGGTGAATAACAATGATTTGAAAGAGATGGTGGAAGCCGATCCGAGCCAAACTACCCAGGAATTAGCGGCATGGTTTAACGTTACCTTACCAACAATATTGACTCATTTGCGTCAAATCAATAAAATAAAAAAATATGAAAAATGGGTGCCTCATGATTTGACTGATCTGCAGAAAGAAACGCGTGTTGAAACTTGCGTTGCCTTGTTGAATCGATACAGAAATGAAGGAATATTGGATCGAATTGTGACATGTGATGAAAAATGGATTCTTTACGATAATCGTAAGCGGAAAATGCAATGGCTGACCCCAGGTCAAACGCCGCAACAGTGTCCTAAAGCAAAGCTTACCAATAAAAAGGTAATGGTAACTGTTTGGTGGTCTCAGCGTGGTGTTATTCACTATAGCTTTCTCCGATCTTTTCAAGCAATAACGGCAGATGTCTACTGCGCCGAACTCCGAACAATGATAGCGAAACTAGCAGTGAAACAGCCCCGACTTATGAATCGATCTTCACCATTATTGCTCCATGATAACGCGAGACCTCATACAGCACGAGAAACCGTTTTAACTCTACAGGAACTGCAATTAGAAACCATTTGTCACCCTCCGTATTCGCCAGACCTTGCTCCAACGGACTACCATTTTTTTCGTGATTTGGACAATTTTCTGCGTGATAAAAAGTTTTCTTCTCAGGAGGCAGTGCAAAATGCTTTCACACAGTTTGTCGAATCTAGATCACCAGAGTTCTATCGCAAAGGCATAAATGAGCTTCCTATTAGATGGCAGCAATGTATAGATAATAATGGTAATTATTTTGATTAAATAAATATGTTAAATTAAAAAAAAAACGAATTTTTATTTTTCAGTACAAATCGGCAATTTCATACTTTAACCCCTAATATAAATCTATAAATATGTTTATTATATTCTTGTCAATATTTATTCTAGGTCACGTTGCCTTTTACGGCTAATAAAAATGTTAACTTTATTGCAAGATGCATGTGAACATGTTACGGCAGAAGATTGGAAGAAAGTAATCAACAAGTCGAGAAAAATTATGGGAAACGTTTGGGAGCGCCATGTTCACTTTGATAACATTCATGACCAAGAATTAATTTTATCAATGTACAGGACTGTCCCAGCGACTCCGAATCCGATTATGGCGACGACGATGATTTCGGTTGTAAGTAGTGTTGAGTAGGACATACAAGAGGCGGTACATTTGTCCCATACATGACGTGAAAATGTAAGAGTAGCTCAACATTTCAGTGTACTACTTCAAATTTTATGTCGCGGTCGTCGCGTCCGCGTCACAGAGTGAGTACCCACAAACTTGTAGGCAAGGCACTCTGTGGTCGCGTTAATTAACTATACTAATACGCTAAGTACGCCTCGCCTCGTTTGAAGTAGGACATTGTACTGGCTCAGTTGAAAAAAGAGGCTACTCTTACAAACTCTTTTTCAAGTCGTGTCCTACCCAACACTAGTTGTAAGTAAGCCATTAATTATATTAATGGCACCTACGTGTAATGAAACATCTTAATCCTCCTATTTTATTAAAATTATGTACGGTTAATTTATATTTATTATGTACTACAGTTATTTATAAATTGCACAATTATTTATTATCTATGGCAATATTGTACTAAAAATATAGATAATTATGAACAAATAAAAACATGTTGCCGAGCATTAGGTATGTCACTTTGACAGCTGTCACAGAGATAAAGTAGTTATAATTTAAAGGACGGTCAGCTTGTTGGTTTTCTCAAAGACTGGCACTGATTAAATAAAGGGTAAAGTTGAGTAGCAATAAATTTAGTAACTAAACGGGTCGACACTAAAAAATTAGTCAAATAGATTAGTAAGTCATTTAGTTGATTGGCCCCAAAACTAGGATTTTCAAACATTTATGACTACAAAACAGTGTTACAAGTGCTAAACTTATATTTAAACTCTTTATTTGTTAGAAAACTATACTTTTGCGTGTGACATTTATAATGGTAAGTTTAAGGTGTTTTTTCTTAATATTTGGCATATCTGTAGTGTCCAACCGAATGTCAATTTCTGGCCGAAGCCAATTAATCGAAGCCAAAGGCTTAAAAGCTCTAAGAAATTTTGTTCCAGATTGGCTACAAGCTACAATTAATAATATAAATTATTTTAAAACTTTAATATTGAAGGTTTATATCGACTGTATAATGTAGAAAGTTAATTTAAATTATCTCTACAAGTTGATCGAGACGGTAAAAAAGAGACCCTGCAATTTGTCAAAAATAATAACATTTTGAAATAATGTGAATATAACATTTATTTATTTATTTAGAAATCTTCAGCAAAACCTTTGACTTTGGCTGGGTTTTGAGTCGGCCGGAGATTTTTTGGTTCAAGTCAAAGCTTCGCTCGGTCACTACATATCTATGTTTACATAAAATCTCTTGCTCAAATGAATATGGTATATCAATTAGCGCTTAATGCTCAAAGTGTAAAATAAAATATTCTAATAAGCGACCTTTTTGAAGGTTTAACTTTTTGAAGTGAAAACTTCTTTTGGCGCGACACTGTCATGTAATGTCATATAAATTTCACTTAAACCACCACATTTGGATTAAAATTAATAATATCTGTGTTTATAGGAAGCAGATAAGGAAGATAAAGAAAATGAATCTCAGAGTTCTGATGAAATACCGCGTATTCGTAAGTAATAATTAAACTGTTCCATCAAATATTGCAATAACATTTTGATACTTTGAGGAAGAAAAGAGTATGTACGAAGCTTGTTTTAGTTTGAGAAGCTATTCAATCTAAAGTTGTTTATCTGCTCCGTATTATGATTTATCTATACTAGTTACTTTACTTACTAATATTATAAAGAGGAAAGATTTTTTTGCTTGAATTGAATAAGCTCCGAAACTACTGGACCGTTTTGAAAAATACTTTGACTGTTGGGAAGCTATATTATCAGCGAGTAACATAGGCTATATTTTATAAAGTTACACGGACGAAGTCGCGTGCAACAGCTAGTTGTTAATAAGTTAATACCAAAAATACAAGCAAGGTGCAAGTGCATCGCCAACCTTTATAGGGTAAAAGGGAACAAATTAAAGGTAAAATAAGAAATGGGCTCTAGCAGTTCTCTCCTAATTGCAGAAATATTATTGAATATTAAATAAGCACTTTCAAAGGCACTTTGACGATTAGCACGTTGACGGCTAATCAAACCTGTCTTTTGGTAGGTACTTAGTACATACTTCCTATCTAACGGGCATTAGCGTTCGTCGCCGCGACCAGTATAGATGTTGAGCAAAATGTCATTTATTATCATCATCAGTTTTTTAGTTCATGACATAATATTTGGAAGATTGTAGAGTACATGATTTAGATATGAATCGATCTATAGACGGAGTAGATAGCGTAGGTACCCACTGGTCAGTTTCCTTGCTCGTCAATTTCACTAATTCACCAGTTTACTCATTAGAATTAGTGAAATTGACGAGTGAGGAAAATGATCAGTGGTACGCTAACTCCAAATATCTGGCCAATAGCTTAAATTTGAGTAATAAATGTTTCGGTATTCATTATTCGCGGCGTCTATACTGCTCTACACTGTGGCATGCGCCGTATGCCACGGAAACAAATGTATGAATCAGTCATACATTTGTTTCCGTCGCTCGACGCCCTGCAAGACGTTCCTGCGAATCGCCGATACGCCTGGCATGTTTACTATACTATTTTCACTGTATGATGATATGCGTGACAGTTCGATGCAACCTAACGACATTTAATCGATTGTTTGAAAATATCGAATCAGTTGGCAAAGCAAATGGAATGCAACTACCGATTTTAGATTTTCAGATTTAGAAATAAATTCTTAAATCTTAAAAAATAGGTTATGTTAAAAAAATTATAGAATACACAATTCAGTCTGCTTAAAATATTAATTTATTCATTCGTTACTGTCAGAACTAGTCCAAAGTTAAATTAAAATTTATTTTGTTTTATTATTATTAGTCAGCTTTAGTTTTATTATCAAAATACTATGTTTTTATAAATATATAGTATAGTAAAAATATTTGTTAAATCTCCGAAAATCCTATGGCAAACATAGAGTACTTTCGATATATCGAATGTAAGTGAATATGTCTAGTGTTAATCCCTATTGACACAAGCTCCGTTCCACGACCACGCGTTTGACACTTTTAAAATACATATACCTATTATAATAAAATCATTATAAGTGATAATTCCTTTCGAATAGGTAATTTTTTTTCATACATTTGTTTGTTTAATTGTTATTTTTTATGAGCCAGTTTTTTTTTTAAGTTAAAAACAGTATGCGTGACATGAAAAAGTGAGAACTGTCACGCAAATCACCATACAGCGAAAATACTAGTATTTTCATTGTTTGATGATATGCGTGACAGTTCGATGCAACCTAACGACATTTAATCGATTGTTTGAAAATATCGAATCAGTTGGCAAAGCAAATGGAATCCAACTACCGATTTTAGATTTTCAGATTTAGAAATAAATTCTTAAATCTTAAAAAATAGGTTATGTTAAAAATATTATAGAATACACAATTCATCTGCTTAAAATATTAATTTATTCATTCGTTACTGTCAGAACTACAGAGAAATTAAAATTTACTTTTGTTTTATTATTATTAGTCAGCTTTAGTTTTATTATCAAAATACTATGTTTTTATAAATATATAGTATCATAGAGGTATAATGGTATAGTAAAAATATTTGTTAAATCTCCGAATATCCTATGGCAAACACAGAGTACTTTCGATATATCGAATGTAAGTGAATATGTCGTGTCAATTCCTATTGACACAAGCTTCATTCCATGACCACGCGTTAAAATACATAATACTATAATAAAATCATTATAAGTGATAATTCCTTTCGAATAGGTAATTTTTTTTCATACATTTGTTTGTTTAATTGTTATTTTTTGTGCCAGTTTTTTTTAAAGTTAAAAACAGGCGTGACATGAAAAAGTGAGAACTGCCACGCAAATCATCATACAGCGAAAATACTATACATTTTTATACGTTTTTTTTAGGCACAAAACGCAATTATCAAGCCGCGCGAAAATTCGTTAAGCAGACAGGTACTAAGTGTGATTTGTTTATAACATTGTTTAACTTATTCAACTCCTTTTACTTATAAAATCTATACCAATATATTAATTTGTACTTTTGTTTGTAATGGAAACTACTAGAACGATTTTAAAAAAAATTTCATCCATAGAACGCTACATTATGCGGACGAAGTCGCGTGCCACAGCTTGTTAACAATAAAGTCATAAATTTACACTTGACCTTAGGAACTGCGTAAGCCAGTGAGTAGCGGTGTTAACAAAGTCATAGTGATATTGAATACTTTTGAAAATGTCAGACTCATAGCATCTTAGGGAGTTACCATTACACTTGTTCAGCTCCTTTTAGCTTTTGCCTGAAATTATTCTCAATTCGAGGAGTTTCCCTAACAAGAGCTGTTTACTGAATGATTCGGTGATTGACTTTTTTTGGTTATAAATAGGTAAAAAGCAGAGGCTTGACGGCAGTAGCAGCCACGTTCCGTCAACAAATGAGAGTGTGAGTGAGGGCAGCAGTCAGGGCAATTTGAAAATGCAGTCAGGAGGAGCGTCGGATGACAATCAAGTCGATGAACATTTGGAGAGGTCGCTGTCTGATGTTCGGAAATGGACGGTCAGTGTACAATTTTTACTTATATATATGCAAAATAAAAAGCCATTAGACCAGCCAAAGTATTGAACTTGTCCAACATTTGTCGTGTTACAAATAAAAAAGTTTTCCAATTTTAATTGTATCTTATATTATTCTTGACGAGTTAGAATGAAGGAGATTTTTAAGTATTGCGTTTGTGATGTTTATTGTACCAATGCCGAATTAAAATGGAAATTAAAATAATTCAGTAATAGTTTATGCGCAAAGTTTATCTAGAAATAATGTATTAATCCATATTAAATTATAATGGAATTGAGTTTCAGGTGAGTCAGGTGTGCGAGTTTATCCGCAACATTCCCGGATGCGCGGGCTACGCGTACAACTTCTTCATGCAGGAGGTGGACGGCGAGGCGCTTATGCTCATCAAGCCTGAGCATCTGATGTCGGTGCTCTCCATAAAGCTGGGGCCGGCACTCAAGATTTGCTCTAAAATCGAAGCTCTACGCCGCGAATATAGTGAAAAATGTATCTTTTAAACCCACCTTACGGCCTCGTTTAAGACGGCACACAAAGTTTACTCTCGGTGGACTTAATTTTATTTTTAAAGTTAATGTATCGCTCGCAACAGGGCAATAGCTCAGATACAAATTATTTAACAGTAAGATAGGTTTTTCTAAATATAGTCGTGTTCTCACATTGCAAAATAGTTTCAATAGTTGATTTGAGACATTCATTGCTCATTGCAATGTGTGTGCACACCGCTTTAAAATGATAAATAATACCAAAACTTGTTAGTATGTTTCAATGTCTTTTGATATATTATATAAAATCGGTTGTAACTGGTGTTTCTAATTTTTTTTTCGTTTCTTGAAAACACTATATGTTTGGGATATTTTAAAAAAAATTACTTACGATTTTATAAGGTATATATTAGTCTAAATTGAAACGAATTTTAATATTTTATAGTGATTATTTGTAGTGATTGTTCTGTTGTACATTAAGAAGTAATTCTTCGAACCGTTGATTGTTTGTTAAATTATTTATTATAGTTTATTATAGTTCACTCTCGGTGGACTTAATTTTATTTTTAAAGTTAATGTATCGCTCGCAACAGGGCAATAGCCCAAAGATACAAATTATTTAACAGTAAGATAGGTTTTTCTAAATATACTCGTTTTCTCACATTGCAAAATAGTTTCAATAGTTGATTTGAGACATTCATTGCTCATTGCGATGTGTGTGCACACCGCTTTAAAATGATAAATAATACCAAAACTTGTTAGTATGTTTCAATGTCTTTTGATATATTATATAAAATCGGTTGTAACTGGTGTTTCTAAATTTTTTTTCGTTTCTTGAAAACACTATATGTTTGGGATATTTTAAAAAAAATTACTTACGATTTTATAAGGTATATATTAGTCTAAATTGAAACGAATTTTAATATTTTATAGTGATTATTTGTAGTGATTGTTCTGTTGTACATTAAGAAGTAATTCTTCGAACCGCTTTGGCACTGCCATTATGCACAACCGTTGATTGTTTGTTAAATTATACATGAAAATGTATAAAAAATTGTAAGAGGTTAGTCAGTTTAGTTCTTTTTAAATTTATTTTTCTTTTTTTATTTATTATAGTTTGGTTCTTTTGATAGAAAAAAGGATTAAATTATGCATTTCAAAATGCAAAAAAGAAAAGAAACATCACATATCCTTTTTTCTTCATTGAATCGCGATCGAAACATGGGAAACACCATCGAATCGCCAAAATTCAGTAAGCCCCACGACGCTCGAGTAACCACAAACACATGTAGTATCATGGGCTACCATACCATTTTGTATTCTAGAAAAATATATAAACATATGTTATTATATGATACCATATGTTTATATATTATACAATTATAGTTTATTTCCGACATAAATGTAAAGATTTAAAATTATAATAAAAAAAAATTCGAGCGTTTTCATTAGAGCCCATTATTTTATCCCTTATCCTTAATCTTTCTATGGTCGACAACGCACTTGCAACACCTATGGCCGCGTTGCTTGTGTTATAGGCGACCGTCAGCCTTAACATAAAAATGTATGTCGACCTTAACATAAAAAGGCCGATATTGTATAAACTCGCTCGCTTTGTTTAAGAATTGTTTTCATACAAATAATTGCGCATAAGCAATGTTGTCTGTCTTGTTACTAGATACTAGATAGTGTTATTTCATAGATACTAAAATACAAGTGACGCGATCTGTTGATGCCGGTCGTAGGTTCCATATTTTTAATTTTCTTACATTTTCTAGTTTCTTTTAATTTCCACCTTTGCATGTATTTACCTACATTGTTATTTTTTCCATTTTCTAATTTTTCCATATTATCAATTTGGTAACTATTGAGTATAATCAAAGGCAAAAATATATACAAGTATACGACTAGGTACATGTAACGTTAATATAGAAAAAAGAAAAAAAAATGCACCCGCTAAAAACGGTTTGACCAAGTGTGACTTGTAGTTAACTTTTACGGGTAGTGTCTATTAATTTTATTTTTAATTTTGACCGATGGGTTATGTCGGACTCCTATCCCAAAACGGTAGGGACTCTACCGCCTGCTTATCTGCCGCTTCTCACCGGCGCTTTCTTATTCGGCAATTGTGGCAGCGAGCTCAGTTCAGTGCGCTGTCCGTTTACTGCACTTGGCAAGTGTGCTGCCCCTGGGCTCCCCGCGTGTCTAGCCATTCGTCCAACACTGGGCGAATGACCTCCAAGGTGCGATTGCTGGCATTAGGTCCCTGCGGAGGCTGAGCTGCCCTTTACCGCATATCTGCCTCGGCCTCCAGGTCCCACGGTTGCGTGCCCGCCAACACGTATGCCAAAGGCGGCTGTCTATATAGCAGCATGCGAAATGGTCGAGCCTCTAACATGCAAATATCGATGTAAAACAAACATCTTGAATTTTAGTGCTTCGACATGTAGTGCCAACAGCGCTCAAGTAGTCCCATCCCATGTGTATTCTATAAGTAGTCCTGTTTTGTAATGCAACTTCGCTCTTAAGTTAGTCGCTTTGTTCATTTGTCGTGCATAATTGCAAATATTATTTTATATACCGTGATACCTCTGTATATTACCTGCCTATGTGAGTTAGTGAGTCACAGAGAAACGAGATTACTTTTCTCAGGGATATAGGATTACCCCCAACAATATACAGCCTCAACTCACACTATGTTAATTTAAACTTTTAAATCGTCTTGTAGGTTTACGCTTTTATTCTTTACGCTTAAAGTTGTTCATTCTTCCGTATAATCAATCATATTTTTTAACACATCTTACAATTTCTTTTGAATAGTTTAATCTTATGATTTATTTTTCTTACCAGACCAATTTTATTAGTGACATAACATTTTTTTTTTCTTTCCGATTTCCCATTGGAATTGATCATTTAAGTAATTTTTTATAGAAACGATATTACTTTTCTCAGGGATATAAGATTACCCCCAACAATATACTATCTCAACGGCACGTAATTGAATGATTTCTCATTAATATGTGAGTATTAGGTAATGCGGTGGTTTTGCGTGAACTATGCTTTATTTTAATAAAGCAGACAATAAAGTTTATTATAAATTCGCAAAAATATATAAAATGAAAATTAAATCGGCATAATAATGGTGAAGTGAAGATCCGAATATAAACTAAAAGCATCAGATTCAAATGATTTAAACTGTTTACAATTCCATTTTTTTTATGTGGCTGTAACAAAACCAAATACGAGAGAAAAGATTCCATTATACTCGAAGTAGGTACCTTTTTCTTAAACTTTTTTTTACCGTTTCCTTGTGATTTGAAGGGTAATAAATTATTATTTTCAAACCATTGGTTTGTAGGTAGAGATAACAGATTAAAATATTTAACACCTATTCTATTTATGAGTCCATTCTTTCAAGAAGAAAAGCCCATTGTAATAAATAAAAAATCAATCGATAGAAACATACTGTCTACTCGTGTCATTATACTAAAATTAAAGTTTAATTAATAATGTTGAATATATTACCAGCTTGCCCTT
Organism: Synanthedon andrenaeformis; assembly: GCA_936446665.2. Lineage (NCBI taxonomy): Eukaryota > Metazoa > Arthropoda > Insecta > Lepidoptera > Sesiidae > Synanthedon > Synanthedon andrenaeformis. The sequence continues at coordinate 12,582,452 of OW387776.2, read as the reverse complement.
GAAGCACAGGCTTGCCCTGAGTCGTAAGCATATGAGGCGTCAGCTGATTGCTCTGAAACGGCTTACCGGCCGTTATCACCTGGAGATGATATGAACAAATGTATTAGGTATTATTTTTAATACTTATTTTTTATTGAGAATAACTTTATTTTAGGTTTATAAATAGATTTTTTAAAATTTCTTTACCTGAATTCCCTGTGTATTCAGACCAGAATGCAACGCAATGTTTCCTGGCATTAAAAGCTGGCCTTGTGTATTGTACAACTGCTGGATATATGTGTTGTTTTGCATCGGCTGCTGAATAACCTGCACACGGCTATGTCCCCACTCCGTGCTAGAAATTATAATCAACATTTTCAAAAATCACTCCATTTTTTATATAATTACTTAGATTAGCTAACGTTCTCTATTAGCTAACGTCTTTGTGATTATTCTAGAATTTATTTCACAAAACGTATTGAAAAACAATAAGCCATCCTCTATCCATGAAACATTATGCACAATATGTACTGAAGATTAACGGAGAAACAGACAGAGTCGGACAGCGACTTCATTATATACTAGCGACCTAACCCCGGCTTCGCATGATGTAGTATGTTTTGCAAATTATTATACAGACACCACGTTTATCTGTATCAAAATACATTGTGTAGTTTTCAAGAACTTAACGGAGAAATATATAGAGGGGAAAGCGACTTTATTCTGTCTGCTGTATCAAGGTTATCATGTTATGAATATCACGAATTTCACATCAATCGAACCTGCGAAAGTAAGTGAGATCTCTTTTTGAACTAGGAAGTAGGTGATCTTCACAAATTATAGGCTAAGAACTATCTCGATCACGTCAGCTTTCAAACAAAAAAATCTAATCAAAATAGGTCCATCCGTTTTGGAGCTACAGACAGATACAGAGATATACTAAAATTAAATAAAACACAGGTCAAATTTATAACAACCCTTGCGTTGAGCATCGGGGTTTAAAAATATGTATAGCTATAGATAAAACATATATAAACAGAAGAAGACGTTTTTTTGTTACCTTTAGAAAGTAAAATATGAGGCGGAAAGTAAACTTATCCGCCTGTTAATTAATATAACAGAAAACCCTATGCAGGTAGATGATTGAAGTTGCATTAAAGGAAAAATACACTTGTCTTACCTTATTTGCTGCGGATGCTGTGTGTTTGGTGGCAAACTTTGCAATGGAGGCATTGAGTTCATTGCAGCACCAGCTTGCTGCTGTATAGCCGAAGTCTGCTGTTGCTGTATACATATTTATGTCAGAAGAATATTTTATTGAAGTCATGAAAAATGGCCGTCTAAATCGGTCTAGATGCATAAAGACTTAAACGTGTTATACTGCCTAAAACCTAAAGCGACGCGGTCGTCACGTGACGACGTGTTGCTGTGACGACCGCGTCGCTCTACGGCTTAAAAGTATACTGACAATATAATTTCTTTTTTAACAAGTTTTATAGCCACTATACTAAAAAACAGCCTACCCACTATACTGTTACGGGAAACGCTAATTTAAAATATATACAGGGTGGAAAAATAAGTCGGGCCCTGGAGGGACCTTAAATCTAACTTATCTGGGAACTACCTTAAATCCTTAAGTTAGCTCATTTTACATAAAGGAAACATTCCTTTATTTTTAAAAAGAAACAAAACTGCATTCAAAGATTTTCTAAAACTCGCTTGGCTCGCCCGGGACTCGAACCAACTAAAATTAAAAAAACAAGCACTCGCCATTTTATTATACTAATCGATAGGATTATTATTATTCAGGATAAATTTTCTCTAACAAACATTTGGTCTTACTCTCGTCTGTCGTACAAGATATCCATGAAGAATACCTATTTAGTACACAAGTTCTTTAATGAACGTAATGTAAAAAATGTTATTTATGAAACCTGTTATGACACCGTGCAAGAGCTAAGGGTTGTAGAAAATGTTATTAGGGGCATACACCACAACACTTTGCTGAAGGCTACAAGAAATGAATTTCAACGGAGACTAAATTTGTGTATCCGGAACGAAGGGGTTCATTTCGAACAATTTTAATTTAAGTGTAACAAATTGATAACAAAATAAAGTTAATGTTAGATTTTAGGATTATTTTTATTTTTAAGACCAAATGTTTGTTAGAGAAATTTTATCTTGAATAATAATCCTATCGATTAGTATAATAAAATAGCGAGTGTTTGTTTTTTTTTTAATTTTAGTTGGTTGATGTCCCGGGCGAGCCAAGCGCGTTTTAAAAAATCTTTGAATGCAGTTTTGTTTCTTTTTAAAATTAAAGGAATGTCTCCTTTATGTAAAATGAGCTAGCTTAAGGATTTAAGGTAGTTTCCCTCCAGGGCCCGACATATTTTTCCACCCTGTATGTTAAATGACCGCCTTTTGATGGATTATTGCAGTTAGTTTCCATTTTGCTAACCGTACCGATTTTCTCGTTCCTCGGCCTCGCTCCATCATAGGCCTCATCCTTGCTACACAGCTGGTTGTTGGCCAAGAGCAAACCTATCTCTAATAAAATTTAAAAAAAAACCCACCTGATGTTGTGCCATACTGCTTGGCATCGATGAAACCACCGTCACAGTCTGATGGTGGGGCTGCGTAGACTCGTGTTGCGACATGCTATGCGTCTGCACCACTTGTGATTGACCTTCAACTATCTATAAACGACAGAGTGATAATGTCAATCCACCCATGAAAATTGTAATATTACTACCGACCCGCTCCCGAATTCGCCCTGGATGCAATTTTTGAAGTGAAAACTTGTCTCTATGGCGCGTCGGGCCCTTTTAGCATGGAGAAAAAACCACTGAACCCGGTCGACACGCCAAGTACGCGAATTAGTACCTACTCGTCAACAGTTTGTTAAGGTGTTGATGATGACGATAGATAGTTCAGAAGTCATAGAGCGGTTGTCCACAGTCTGACGTGTAGTCCTACGACTGTTTTTTTTTTAATTTAGAGAAATCTTCTTCGTTTATCCCTCTTTCTATAAGTGAAAACCGCATTAAAATCCTTTGGGTGGTTTGGAAGTAATTAGCAGAGAAACAGACAGAACAAAATAGAAGTAGATGCATCCTAGGCAAAGCCAGGAGAGGGTCGCTAGTAAAATATATTTTTACAAACATAAGTTTTTTTTTGCAATATTTTTTGTAACATTTCGATTTTAAGGTCTATTTTATATCATATAATTATTTATGTTGAATACTAGGCGTTTAAAGTAGACGTAGGTAGACGCCTAGACCCACATTAGATAAAACAAAATATTGAAAGTCAAATATATAAACAACTTTAACATTAGTTGTCTAGGTAACAATACTACATTGTATTTTAGTTATATTTTTATACGTCCAAGTATTTAATTTGTTTGGACCATTTATTTTTAACTATACTTAAATAATGTTCATTGTTTCTCTCGCGGGAGGTGTTGTTATTGTAATTTAATAATCACTGTGCAATTGAATGTAATACTAAGAAATAAGAAATGCTTAAAAGTCACGTCGCGGATATATTAATGTTAATTTATCGCTTAGCGAATTTCTGCAAGGTAAAATTCTCGGAATATAATCGCGAAATTATTATATTACACGAGATGGTATCCTGTAAGTTTCAACTTGACACAAATAGGTATATCATAAATTTTTTCAATTTTTTTTTGAAATCACGCGCCTGGTAAATTTAAAGACCCTACTCTCCAGCCAGGACCATTGATATTATAATGACTACACCTACAAAATGATGATTGATCCGATATACAAGACAATGAAATTTGTTGCCGATATGATTGCGATGATTCACAAGTAGGTTGGTAATGTTTCGTTTATATATATATTAATAACTTTTTCTCGATTAATGGTCCTTTTATTAAATTTATAACCTATTTTCATATTTCATATAAATTTGTATTTTCCCAAATTTCATCATTATAATATGGATGATGCATTCTGTGGTGCCCTTATTTTGTAGTGAATTGCTTCCAATTAAATAAAAATTGTCGATCTATAATTCTACACTGATATTATAAAGAGATTTGTATTTGTATGTTGTGTATAATTAACTCAAAAAATACCCGACCGATTTTATAAAAAGCTACATTATCGGCAAGTAACATTAGATTATATTTTATATAGTTAAGCGGACGAAGTCGCGTGCAAGAGCTAGTAAATAAATTTAAAAAATCAAATAAACGTCTTTGTTAATATTGGAAATTTTTTCAGTCACTTATAATTAAACATTTTCTGTTAAATTAATAGAAATGGTTAGATACTCACTTGCTGCTGTTTGATCTCTCCGGGCATGCCGGTCTTCTGGTTTTTGTCAAAGAGCAAGTTGACGTTTTGTTGTGGCGTCAAAAAACTTAAATTAATTTCGCCTATCCCAGGCACGTTAAATTGTTGAGTGTGCAGAGGTTGGTTATTCGAAACCTAATAGAACAAAAAAAAAGTTTTTTTTTATTTAAGTCGACTAAAAATATTTTTAAAATTGAATAATTAAATCTATATAGGGTGGAAAAATAAGTCTGGCCCTGGAGGGAAACTACCTTAAATCCTTAAGCTAGCTCATTTTACATAAAGGAGACATTCCTTTATTTTTAAAAAGAAACAAAACTGCATTCAAAGATTTTTTAAAACTCGCTTGGCTCGCCCGGGACTCGAACCAACTAAAATTAAAAAAAAACAAACACTCGCTTTTTTATTATACTAATCGATAGGATTATTATTCAGGATAAAATTTCTCTAACAAACATTTGGTCTTACTCTCGTCTGTCGTACAAGATATCCATGAATCTTTGAATGCAGTTTTGTTTCTTTTTAAAAATAAAGGAATGTTTCCCTTATGTAAAATGAGCCAACTTAAAGATCTAAGGTAATTTCCCTCCAGGGCCCGACTTATTTTTCCACCCTGTATATTACAATCATATGTTTGTATTATTTTATGCTAGCTTGGTGCCCGCTACTTCTTTCGCGTCGAAAAAAAAAACGTACTTACATACAACGAATTCGTTAGACGATGAAGTTTTTATATAGAGCTACTTACCTCGTGCGAAGCCGTTGCTGGCAAACTTTTACGTTTTTTATTATATTTTAGTGGAATAATAGGTAAGCACAACTTTTTTTTCATTTTTTAAAGGACACCGTATTAGGTCAAATGCAATTTTCATTCATGTGCACTTCAGATCGTAGTGAAAGCTACGTGCGATCGCGATCGCGAATTAATACCGTGTGACGGATTCAAGCGAACGCGAGGCGCGACCGGTGATGACGCACTTCGCACAGGCTATTCGCCTCCTACCCTTCCCCCCCAACACTATCCCATTGTGCTTACCTATACTTTGGGAGCCATACAATTAATTATTGGTTTTAAACTATCTTGGCCATACACGACCCTTGGAAGCTGTACACTCTTCATCTCTTATGATTTACCCCTAATATTATGTCTAAGGATTAGCATAAAAACAAGCCAAATAAAATAAATATTTACTTTCTAATACGAATACTTATATTAATAAGCTACGGAAATTTTATCTTCTATTTTTTTAAATAGAAACGCGCATTTTTTTAAATTTTGTTATTTGCTTTTTAAGGCATTTGTTTGTATTGAAAAACTTACGTACAATTTTTTAACATTAAAACTAAACATTATGTTTAAATTTAAAAGTAGCTACATTTTGCCTCACGTAAAGAAATGTCCACACAATATTTAACTATGTTTTAAAAAATATAGAACGTTATAATACTAAACATCATCCCTTATTTTACACCCCCATTGGAAATAATTTGTAAAGCACAAATACCTAAATCTCAATTTTCACATTTCTATTGTCAAAAACTACACAAATTTTCCTAAATTTTACATTTTCCTAAATAATAAGACTACCTACTTACAAAAGCTTCGGAAATTTCATACTAACTTTCATCTTGCAGAGATGAATAATTTTATTTAATATAACTTTGAAAAAAAAAAGAGCCAGATATATGACTAACCTGCAGATACTTCTGCTGCTGGTGATCAGATTGCACCGGTTGAATTTCAACTTTTTGTTGTTGGGTTTGTTGCTGCTGCTGCTGCTGTTGTTGTTGTTGTTGCTGCTGCTGCTGTTGTTGCTGTTGAAACTGCTTTTGTAACTGAAATAATAGTTTTCTAACTATGGTTTGTGTGGTTATATAAACCTTAAGGTACGTGACTACCGTCATCCAGACCAAACGCAATATGTCCTGCCACTGATGTGTAAAAATTACACAAAATATATTTATTACTAGAAGTGAGGAGCATAAACAACACAAATCTAAAAAATCATAATATATCTAATAATACTTTTTATTTAATAATCAAGCTGACATTTCAATTGAGGTATTTTTGTAAGGAATTCGTCAGAGACAAATAATGTTTCTTTTAAAGGTAAAGGTCGGCAGACAGGCTGACGGTCCACTTGATGGTAGATGGCTACCGTCGCGTATAACACAAGCAACGGCACAGGTGCTGCAAGTATCCTGCCAACTACAGTGTGATAAGGATATTTAGGGTATTTAGGGTCCAAAATCTATTTTCTTATCCCTATAGGAAAATGGATTTTGGACACTAAATATTTTAGCGAAAAGCTAATTCTATTCTACTGATGTCTGGTGGCCTCATACATCATATTGCACCAGTTGAAAAAAATTATGAAGATAGAAACTACTTAGTACCTGCATTAAGTACACAACAAAATATATAAATTAGTTAATTGTTACACAGCTCACCAGCTCCTGGTCCTGTTGAGTTTTAATTTGCTGCTGTATAACTTGTTGTCTCTGCAAAGCTTGTTGTTGCAATTGTTGCAACTGTTGCTGTTGCAATTGTTGCAGCTGTTGCTGTTGTAGTTGAAACTGCTGTTGCTGCTGGATTAGTTGCTGTTGTATCTGTTTAATATGAAGGAAATTATTGTAGTTAGAATATTGAAATGGTTATGGTTTCCATAAGACTGGGATACAGGGTGGAAAAATAAGTCGGGCCCTGGAGGGAAACTACCTTAAATCTTTAAGTTGGCTCATTTTACATAAAGGAAACATTCCTTTATTTTTAAAAAGAAACAAAACTGCATTCAAAGATTTTCTAAAATTCGCTTGGCTCGCCCGGCACTCGAACCAACTAAAATTAAAAAAAACAAACACTCGCTGTTTTATATACTAATCGATAGGATTATTATTCAGGATAAAATTTCTCTAACAAACATTTGGTCTTAAAAATAAAAATGATCGTAAAATCTAATATTAACTTTATTTTGTTATCAATTTGTTACACTTAAATTATTTAACTGATAAATTGTTCGAAATGAACCCCCTCGTTCCGGATACACAAATTTAGTCTCCCTTGAAATTCATTTCTTGTAGCCTTCAGCAAAGTGTTGTGGTGTATGCCTCTAATAACGGGGGGCATCAGGGGCATGATAACATTTTCTATAACCCTTAGCTCTTACACGGTGTCATAACAGGTTTCATAAATAGCATTTTTTACATTACGTTCATTAAAGAACTTGTGTACTAAATATGTATTATTCATGGATATCTTGTACGACAGACGATTGTAAGACCAAATGTTTGTTAGAGAAATTTTATCCTGAATAATAATCCTATCGATAAGTATAATAAAATAGCGTGTTTTTTTTTTAATTTTAGTTGGTTCGAGTCCCGGGCGAGCCAAGTGAACTTTAGAAAATCTTTGAATGCAGTTTTGTTTCTTTTTAAAAATAAAGGAATGTTTCCTTTATGTAAAATGAGCCAACTTAAAGATTTAAGGTAGTTTCCCTCCAGGGCCTGACTTATTTTTCCACCCTGTATATAAAACTTGGAGGGTGCCTACTACATTGACTTCTTTTTGTAGGATTAAACTCCATATGTAACCTAACAGTACTGGGGTGACGTCAATGTTATGTATGTGCATTTATTTAATATAATTAGTCCCAACTTCTATTTCTTACTAGTGACCCGCGCCTGGTTTCGTCGGTGATGCAATTTTTATATATACAAAAATTTCCCGTCTAGCTTTAAATACGTGAAAAATATTTAAAGCTAGAAACTTGAAGCTACAATTTTCTTTTTTAATGAGCTAAGAGCTCATTTCCTTCGAAGTTACAGCCTATTGAAAATCACCTAAAAATTTGGATTTTTTTTTTCTATTTTCCTTAATTTTTACGACTACTATATGTAGTATAAAAATTTGGATTTTTTTTTTCTATTTTCCTTAATTTTTACGACTACTATTAATATATCAAATGTGGTATCCATAATATAAGTATTAGTTGCTTAGTCTGGAACTAGATGGCGCTGTGTGGAATGTGTAAAGATATTTATTTATTTATTTATTTATTATAAGACATTGATGAAGTTCAAATACATTAATCAATAAATTGCTGTAAACAATACTAATTGCCTACAAAAGCTAATGGATTTATTATCTGGGTTCAATTTTTATATAAACAAAAACTGACCTGCAAATTATCTTCCTCCGCCTTCTTATTCCTGTACTGATAGTCATCACTCTGATTATCTGCTTCCGCCTTCGGCTGTTTCAACTCTGGACATTGATAGTTAGTATTCTGTTTGTCTAGTGCGAGCAAAGTGTTTGCCACGTCATACTTCTCTTCGAAGGTGATGCCCGCTTTTTCAGCTAATGTCTCCAGACACTGCAATGGCCTTTTCGCGGTCTTGGGGGACGTCTTATTTTTTTCAATATGACCGTTCCCTGAAGAAGGTTTAATGACTGTTCTTGTTATAGTTATGCTATTCTTATTACACTTGTCTTTTTTGTCATTCTTGGGTTCGAGAGTGAAATAATTTTTCGTGTAATTGTTATCTTTGTTCTTGTCTTCGTTAATATTATTGTTCTCTATCAAAGTTATAGTAGTGGAATTTGCCAACTTTATAGATTTGTCTTTAGTATCATCTTTAGCGGTAACTACTTGACCTTGTATAAGCTGTTGTGTGGGCACCTGTTGATTTACAACCGAGGAAGCATTCTGCTGTATCTCCTGCGAATGCAATTTTTCACTGGATTTCAGCAAAGATTGCTGCTGAACACCGGAACTTTGTGGTTCCTTTTCTTGTTCCTTCTTCTTTAAATTATTTAGGATTTCCGATCTGTAAAGAAAACATTGATTTATAAAGGTAGTTAAAATGTCTCATAAAAAGTTTTCAATTACAGAGATGAAAATTAAGTCTCGTAATTTTTAAGAGCTGCAGTCATGTTAAGTTGTTAACCACTTAAATTAAAGCCTTAAATGTAATTATAATAGTCTACTACAATTTCAATGCGTAGGTTTATACATATTAATTTTTTTTTCTTTAAAGTACCTAGGTCATATCAGATTTTGACTATTAATAATGAAAGTCTAAGGAGTCTAAGGGCTCCGGTTCTGAAGTTGTTATATTTTATTATGTCATAATTAGTTTTTAGAGCAAAATTGTATTTTCCATCCATATTTAGATAATAATAATTTTTGAAAATATAATTACACCACGATAGGTGGTTGGGGTCTAAAATAAGTACGTAATAGTAAAGTAATATATTGAAAAATAAAAAATAAATCCATCTTTCAATGACCATGCCTAATATAATATTTACAATAAAATATTTTTGATACCATGATAAGACAACCTGTCTTATCCTCAATGATAAGCTTATTTTATTATTTTAAATATAAATAGAAAAACATAAATAGCCCTAATCTCATATTCTCTTCAAGGATGTCATTATGCCAAATAATGTAATGCATTTTATTAGCATAATTAAAGGGACTAATATTTAATAAGTAAACCAGTTTACTTAGTTTTGCATGTCATCACTTTTTTCGAGGATGGCTCTGTGCAGAATTACATATATTAAAATTGTATACCAAATTATTTTGTTAACTCAAAATTATGTCCCTAGTTAAATACTCTTTAAAATAAAATATATACGTTTACATCTACGTTGAGGTTACATATTTATGTGTTTTTCACATTTTATTGGTTATATACATGTGATAGGTTGATTTTCATTCAGATAAACAAAAACCTTTATGACTTTTTTTATCGAAGAACTTTTGGTCATTTCAGACTTTATTTTAGCTTAACTTTATTTTAGACACAATACGTAAAGAACATTGGATTAAAAGAGACTAGTGCCCGGTTTTTTAAGTTCCGAGTTAAACTCTCACTTACTATTGATTCGATAAAGTTAAACGTATGATAAACGTCGGATAACTATCACCGAGTTTCTGAATACACAATGTGCCGTTCAATAACTATGCAACCGATAGCTAGTTCCTCTACTTGCCACTAGATGGGTCTTCTCGTCAACAAAATAAGTCTTAAATTGATTTTATCATTTCAATTCATCATTAATAGCAGTTATAGTAATAGCAAAAAATATTCTGATATAAATAAGTGACCAAAATATATTTTTTATTATAAATTACTTTAATTCGTTATTTATCATGAATGACATCGTTGTCAAGAAAGTTTCAAATGCGCTAGCATCTTGTAAGCGTCAAATAAAGTTATTGAACCGATAAACGGCACACATTGGCCAGTTTAACATAAACGGAGTTTATCTTACATTGGGGTATTCGGAAATGCATTTTCAAAAGTTATCGAACCAATAGCGCTAGCGAATAGATAAACTACCAACAAAAGTACCTCAGAAACCGGGCATAGGTATGTTCAATTTAACATTTTAAAAATGAAAATTTCCTTTTATCAAAGGAAGAAGAGACCTGGCAGTCTTCTACATCGGCAAAGACCAGTGAGAAACCAAGTCAGAATGTGGTTATCTATTTTTTTTTTATTGTGAAATATGTTCATGTAAGATTTGTCTTGATTTATGATATTGTTTACAATTTAAGTCTACTTTGTATCTAATTTATAGTAATATTCATCTAATATTTAATTTTTAATCTTTTATTACCTGACCCTTTACCTACCTTAGGAAAATATCGAATTTAAATCTAAAATAATGATTAATTAATATCTATATTATAATTTAAATATAATAAATTCGTATATCGAATTGTCGACATTTTAATTAAAAAATGAATTAAATTTTATTACGCAACAAATGATTGTTGACTGTTGCATGAAACTTTCTGTCTGACGTCACATACCGCATTGACCAATGACCGCACTTTTACAAATTTATTTATAAAGTGGCATTAAAAGTGACATCCTAATAGCGACCGAAACATGCTGGTATTAAAATTTCTTTTTAAGCGCTGATAGTTTCAAGGTGTTGTGTTATTTTGGCGTCGACCACTGACCAATAACTAGATTGAAGAGACTCAAGTTCGCTGCTAACGACTTATTTTTTTTTCGTTAAACTAAATTGTGTAGAGCATTAAAAAGTTCCTACGTGTTTCATATTTACGAACACATTATTTATTTCGAATCACAGTTCTCACATAAATAAATATATAATTGGAAACCAATATGTTCAATATAAATAAACAAAAATTGAGGGTTATAGCTTGGGACACATTTTGTATGCCTATTAAAATTAAAACCTATTAAAATTAAGTACCTGGATTAGGAAATAAGAACGTTCTAGTTATGCTAGCAGGCGAGTGGTCTATTAAAATAATAGGTAAAATCAAACAATTCGTCCATTTGGGCGAGTAGTCCATTAACTCCATTAAACGGCCTACGAGCAGATATATGTATTTATAAAACAAAAACGGCTTCACTATGTTGTCCGCACAATTATTCTGTCTATAGTTCTTATTTGGTTATAATATTTCTTTTCTTATATAATATTTCTCAAATACCTTGGTATGGTATGGTGTAATTTTTATTAATTAATCTAGTTTAATACTAATATTGTTTTTACAGTATGTAAGTACCGACTAATCTTAGTTCATGTAAGCAATTACACATAGTTAGTAGTAGATATACGGGTATAAAAAAATTGTAATATTAATATCATAAAAATTACACCATACCATTGTGTGTAACAATAGGCAAGTGCCTCTATTACAATACCTCTTGTAGTTAAGTGAATCAATTTACAAAGGCGTTAAAAATTTATACGAATAAAAAAATAAAAAAATCTAAATATTTAGACCCTAGATTCGAGCCCTACAAATTCAAGTTTTGTGCGTGACGCTGTGTTTGCGTATGCTGTGTGTGTGACCTTGTAAATATGTAATTGCGTCCGTGAGAGGGACGCGTCAGTATTCGTTTCTATCAACTCGCATTGTGAGAATTCTATTAGATAGGTATTTGTATTATTCTAGATCTTGTAGGAAACAATCACACATCCACACACACACACTCATAAATATGTAGGTACCTAGTACTAGTGCTATTGCGTGCACAAAATTAATGATCGATTGAAACCACTGAGTAAATAATACAAAGAACGTCTACTTTCAAACTAAAATTTGAAATATCGAATCTATTTCTAATTTAAATTTATTTATTATATTGGTGATATGCTAATTACATTTCAATATTATTATATTATTTTAATTTATATTCTAATAGTATTAGGTACCTGCCTACCTATATTTAAATGTTTTTAGTAGTAACATAATTTTCCAGCAAAAGGTCTTTACAATTTAATTAGTGCGATCATTGGAAAATAAGTAAGGGGCAGAAATAAAAATTTAATTTAGCATGGCTGAGATTTGCAGAGGTGTAAAGGAGAGGGGGGGGACGACGACAACGCATGCCGCCATCTTAGTTTTGACTGTTATTGACGGCAAAAAAAGTATTTCTTTTCGAGGTAGGGTCGTAACCAAAAATTTTGGTCGTAACTGTTAATTCTACAACAATTTTACAAACAGCATTACCTATAGAACGTGTATGATATCTAATATACCTTTCACACAGTTAGTTTATTCACAAAAAAGTATGAACTAATAAATTAATCACAATAAATAACTTGGTGTACAGTATGTGCCAAAAAATAAGTGACGAAAACACTTCAACAGGGTGCTGTAAAGAAACAAAAGTTTGGGTTATTTCCTACCTGAATGCCTGCCCAATATACATTGTATTGTTGAATATTCATTGTTATACTTGAAGTATGGTCTCAAGTGTTTTCGTCACTTATTTTATGGAACAAACTATACCTATATTTTAAAATGTGCTTAGTAGTATTAAGTATTTTAGTTAAGAGGGAACACGGGTACAGCAGAATTTGAAAAATAGGTATTTGAAGAAACTATTGCCATCGCGCTGCGCCCGAACGACAAGCAGTCTATGTGTGTGTGAATAGTTTGTGTTTGTGTGCGTAGCGTAGGGGCCCACACCTTTGGCCCGCGCGCCGCGACGTATCGGCGTTTTGTTTTCATATTTCAACTTACTCGCTCATATTAGTTTGTTGATGAGACTTGATTCTTTGCCTTACTGTTTGGGCTCGGCTTGTGAATCAGATTTAGAGTAAATATTTTCACTACTAGATAAAAATCGTAGTGTAACGGTTCAGCCTTGCTAATTTTCATCGGATTCACTAAACAGGATGCAGTCAAGGCACAGATTAAATAAGAGTTACTATAGTAACAGATTCGTAACCCATACAAAAGCTAAAATACCTAAGCTATATTAGCCTACAAAAGACGCTGCAACAAGAAACGTACTCTACGGACGCGTGCCGAGAATCGAGATTCCCGCGTACACAGCGCGATTACGTCATCGAGCGAAAACGTTAAGGTTGTACAAAATCTACAAAGAACATAAATTAAAGAAAGTGGCTTAGTCCAAGATTTCTGTACCTACAAAGGTAGAAGTAATTTTTTTTTGTAAGAATCAACTTTTGGTGATAACGTAATAAAAATAAATAACCTAATATATAAATAATTAGCTAGTTATTATAAAAAAACTAATATAACTTTCTATATTATGTAAATGTGTTATATTTTTAATTTATTTTCATTAGGTATAACAACAGTTAGATAGTTTAATTAAAACCTTATTATAAGGGAGCAAGTTATTTATACTTGTTACCACTTAACTCACTACAATAAAACTCATACAATAAAAATAACTTACAATACAAATGTTCAAAAACTATAAAAACTATTTTAACGGGATTTCATTGCATTGGATAAATAATTTATTTATACAAGGAAACTTAATAATGCAAAAGATCCAACAAAAGGTAACACGGGTACAGACCTTTTTTCTTCTTCGGATATCCGGGGATGGATATAAATATCTAGCACATTAATAGAAAAAACGACTCGCCCGATCTAAAACACCCACCGTCCTACGATCTAGGTAGATCTAAATACTTAAAATTAAGTACTTATAATTCAAATAACGTAATGAAAAAAGACAAATTTTTATTTAACTTTTGACTACGACATCCAACAACTTCACAATAGTTAACCATCGTATCGTTAGTCAAGAATTTAATGATAAAATATGTAAGTATCGCTGCGTTTTGAGCGGGAAACGTGCACGTTCTCGCAGTCGGCAACCTACTGTCGTTCGGACTGCCGGCAGTCTACTTAGCGGTAGGTATTTAAAACGCTCCGTGGCGCGAGTGACGGGGGGCCTGGTCAAGGGAAAGACAAATATTCGAAAAAAAGGAGCCGACGAATATGGCATTGTGTTTTTATAACGGCAAAAAAAAAACATTCAAAACAAAACATTCAAAGTTGCGGGATTATTAAAACTATTATTGTACTCCCAATTCAAAGGTACACCTGCTACTAACTATGGCAAAGAGAAGAAAGACGAAGCGATACCTAGGTACGTCAATTTTCGGAAGAAACTGGACTGGGGGGGGGGGAGAGAGTACTGAATGCGGGTTATTTGTAGACAGAAAGAAATATTTTTTAGCTGCAAGTCCTGATGGATAAATGATGATTCCATTGTGGAAATAAAATGCCCATATAAAATCCAAGAAATGACTCCAAAAGAAGGGATAGAAAAAAAAGACTACTGTACACTTGAGAACAATATGTTGAAATTGAAAAGAAATCATTACTTTTATCAGGTCTAAGGAAAATTGCATATCATACAGAGAAAATACTGTTATTTTATTTTGTGGAGCCCTATTTATGAAAAAATTGATAAAGATGACGAGTTTTGGCGAAAAGTTGAATTAAAATTGATTTTTTTTTAATGAATGCCTGCTACCCGAATTAATTGACGGTCGTATTCCCAGAAATTTACCTGTAAGGAAAAGAGTAGAAATAACTACAGAATAAATAAATAATTTGGAAAATGAACTATTTTATTTTAATAATAAATATTTACATTATCGGATCGTGACATGAACAATCACAGTATCACACGAAAACTCTACTGCGCGTCAGTGATGGAAAAAGCTGTGATTGTCAATTCACGGTCGGTTCCGCCTAGCTCCGCATTAGTGAATATGCGCCCTTATATTTGACTGTATATTGATACTTCACTTTCCTATTAAGTATATCTGAGCTACAAGAAACAACTACTAAGATAAAAACTGATAACTGCACCTTATACGCAACTGTTTAATAAATATCGATATCGATAAACAACTCTAGTATCGATAACATTATCGATAAATATCACTTCCTTAGTTATATACGTATTAGTCTGAATCCCCCTCACCTCCAGCCTTCCCCCGTATTGTGCGATAGGGACAAATGCAGCTCAGACCGATTATACCTACAAATTTTTTACTAAATCGAGGTTTCATATTCCCCTGTTTTCTCCTCTAAAAATTGAGCCTATCGAATAATTTTTATACAAATATTTTCAAGAAGAAGAAGAATTTTTTTTTACCTTAAAAATCTTTTAAATTTGTTTTATAGTCGTCTGATTAGGGTGACATAAAAGGACAATTTATTACGATTTTTGAGAAGACATATTTTCTTATGTAATTAGTTGGTGGAAAAAAAGAAATAATAAGGGCATAGCTTTAGCCGACCTAGATTTTATGACAAAAAATTTTTGCTCTAGAAGGATTATCCAGGGAGAAAACAGGGGATTACATTTGTATGGAAAAACGCTGGTAGCGTTCCCTGTTAAAGAATGGAAATAACTCCTTGCATACATACACAGTATGAATACAGAAATTGTTAAAGAAATTTTTTAAACATTCTTTAATACTTACCATTTCACTTACAGATATAGATATATTGTACATTGTACTATAGAGTATTTAGGAACGGGTATCTAAATAAAAAACGACCTGTCTGGCATTATTTCACCAGGGGTAAGCAAAAAAATAACGAAAACGTGCGAGCGGGAGGGTGCAATGCGGACGCGTATGGCGCTAGAAAGAGATGAATACATCTCACTGGGGGAGTTTGAACACGAACCGGTTGGCGGGAGCCAGACGGCGCTGAGCGTTCTCCCTCCCCTCGGCTGTCGACCCTCAAGTATGAGGGCCTCCACAAACTGTCAGCTTTTCCCCAAACGATTGCACTAATAATATTCTAGCTAGCTCGTAACACTTCACACAATATAATAGCTTTCATTTACTTGGGCACAATCACTATTATTACATGAGTCATGTTCTTCATTTAACATAAAGCGTCCTTTCTCCTTCGCAAACGTGCCAATGTTGGTAATAATCATTGGCAATTTAAGGCCCACGATGTGTGCAATGAAACACACCGCCACACGCAATGCACTTCCCCACACCAGATCGCAATCATAAAGTAAAAAAATAACATAAAATACCTTTTGGTGTAAAAACCATAAGAACAACGTTCCATCGTTTCAAAATAAATGGTTAACTGAAGGTTAAGCGCCGTCTCATGCGGCAATGATTAAAATTAAAAAACAAACAAAAAGGTAAGGAACGAGACATTCGCACAGGTGAAAGTAAACACAACACTCATTATCGACGAAAACGACATACAAACACACTTTATCGATAGTACGATGCCCGTCTCATTGCAACGATAACCTTCTTGCGAGCGGCAAAATAGGACTGACTGAGCTGTTAAATGTTAATACTGCGGGCCGCAAGCAGAGAAGCGGGGCGCGCGGCTGTAGTGCCACACCCGTACCCCGCACCGCAACATACCGTTTTTACCCGTCACCAATAGAACGGCTGCTCTCAAGCCTAGCCTACCATTGGCGAATTTATTTTATGACCGTTCCACATACAAAACCGGTTGCCATGAACAACACAAAAGGACGCGAGGGACGAATTTTGCGTTGGGGAGATTGCCATGAGCCATTGCTTGCTTGCTATACCTACCATCTATACCCACATGCTATGCTTCTCCCTTTCAAACTCGTTGTGCGTGGAAGAGATGATTTCTAAGTGATATGTAGTTATTTTCCTACGTAACTTCTCTTTACCGGTCACTCTTAAATAATAACATGCTTGGCAGCTAGTCAGCAGCTCACTTGCAGCCTACCTGTAGTGTTGCTTGGATTCAGATTCGTCAGATTCCACTTTCGTCGAAAAATTTAGTTCATGAATTTATGAATGACGACTGTGGAAAACCGATAATGACACTTTCGTCAGTTTTTACCAAATAGTGTAACAGAACAGACCACATGTGCGTTTTTAACTTTGAGAGAGTTAAATTAAATAAATATTTTGCCTTTAACAAAGACAATATCATCGTCATCCAAGTAGATGTTTACAACAGAACGATTTAGGAGAGGTATGAGGGCTGTTGAATGCGAGATTAGATATTATGAAAGGTTCGTCCAACTAGTCTCACGAAAGCGGAAACTGACGAATGTGTACTAAATCGTTGCTTGTATTACAGGCGACGATAGCCACATCCCCCCCCCCCCCCCCCCTATAAAATACAGCTACACATGTTTTATAACTTATCGTTTGGTTGGCCCCCACACTAAGCTGTGCTTGTATCGTGGGAGTCTACTGCAAGTACATAAGCATATACCTAAATGAAAAACATAGAAAGTATTACAATATAAATATTATACAGGCTGCACCAAAGTAATAAATAAAATAGAAAAGGATAGACCATTGCAGACTACAGATACGATAATAATAGTAGATTCGATGTTTCATAAATACATTATTTGACTCATCGAAAAACAATCCTTAGTTTACCTACTTGTACGATATTATTATTATTACGAAATCTCGCACGGTATCACAATGGCCCAACCCAAGCTGGCAGCCATATTATTAACAATGGCGCCGTCGTTGTAAAAAAGGGGCTGCTTTTTTTGCACCATTAAAAAAAACAGTAAACTCAAATCCCATATTGAAATTTTTTAGTTAATTTTATAGTATAGTAACTTTTAAGTACTTTTAAAATATAAATTCCTGGAAATAGTCAAGCTAGAAACAATACTTAATGAAAATAACTAAAAAAAAGGAGTGATTAGAAAGTAACCTACCTATTAAACAAATCAAAATGTGTGCTTTAACTTAAGCGGTTAAATCGACTCTCGTTTTCCTTCATTTTACTTAAAGGGCACTTAAGGCCAAAATAAAATGTAGCAAACATTCAGGATTTAGTTACACACGATGTTAGTGACATTCAAGACTAAGGGATTTAGTTACACACGATAATAGTGACATTCAAGACAGGCTTTAGTTAAAGACTAACGACTTAGGGATAAGATGTACGAGTATTTACCACAGGTTTGTAAACCAGACCAAGGTTTTGCTTGAAAGTGCGGCGCCTTGGTACGGAAAAACTTACAAGACAATGTGAAAGTGTTTGCTATGCTATCGGGCGCAGGCAGAGCTGGAAATTACATGCAAAGGAAATCGATCCATGTCGCTATATAAATAAGAAGCAGAGTCGTATTTGCAAACAAAAAATACTTTGAACTTCCAAGTATTTTTTGGATTTATAAGTCCGGGGCAGTAAAATCAAAATTGTCACACGGTATGCGTTACGCGTTAGTCTTAATTTTAAAATATCTGAAGTTTCAGAGATATTGCGCCATCTACCAATAAATCTGAAACTATAATATGTTACGTAATAAATACATCCTCGCGAATACTAGATGGCGCCGGTAATCATTTGAACAGAGATGGCGTTGACATTAATTCGTTATGATAAATGTTTTATAATTTTTATTCGGTATGTAGTTTATAATCATTCGTAAGGAGTAAATTCCAGTCGTACGTCGGAGCTGACACACACACTTTTTAGTTTACTCCTTAAGAATCGATTTTCATAAACACTAGTCCCAAAAATTAGATGATATAAAAAAAAAACAAATTTTTAGGTGATTTTCAACAGGCTGTAACTTCGAAGAAAATGGTCGTACAGAGCTTGAATCCCAGCTTCAAATACTTTTCTCGTTATCGGTTTATGAGTAGGGGAAAGTGGGGAAACGCAAACGCGGGGAAATCCCGAACACAGTGATTACAGTAGGTTAGAAGTAGATGACTTGATGTTGTTAGCCACCATCTTAAAGGTAACGTCACTTTTAGTGTCGCGTGGCAAACGGAACGAAACAAACGTGCACGCCGTCCAAGGTATGAATATTTATATTTTTTGTTGTTTTTTCTTATAATTTTTTGGCGCATTTACTATCAGTGCGGTCTCATTTTAATTAAATATCTTAGCCACTTAACTTGGACAGCTTATTGGGTACATATCAAAGGTTATACTAATATCATTAGTAGCGGTGTACATAAATCTAATTTCAAGATTTTTTTTACAACTTTTAAATTTGAACACGCGGGGTAATCACGAACGAATTCAGTCTGACCATTTAAAAGATATGTGCCCACATGCAGAAAACTCTAATAGTGTGCAAGATCCTAATGTTGTAACTTCCGGCACATATGCCGTTGTAACTCAAGCCCGCATTTCTGATGTTCCAGTTGCAATGGATATATTGACTTCGGATATACTTGCTCTTAAAACACAAGCTCTTGAGGTTTCGGCTTTCAAGGCCAAAATTGTTGTTGTAGTTGCTGTGAAGTATCATGATTCTAAAGTTCTTACTGATAGACACACTCCTCCGCCACAATGTTACGATGGTCTGAATTCTACTAAAAACACCAGAAAATGCTCTAATAAACTAATATCTGATATAGTAAATATACCTGTGTTTCCTACCAAAACACCGAAATGCAATATAAAGAAAAAGTAGCCCTCCCACGGCAAATTGGATTATGTGTTATAAGTGCCACCAATGGGTATACTAAAAATGTGCCGACCAAGTTTCAACGGCAGCGGGCTTTGATGTGATTTTTGTCATTAAAGAACTAAATTATATTAGTTCGTAATTACCCCACTCACTGTTCGGTTTTACCCGACGCGTATCGGGTAATGCCGAACACCAAGGGTTTTGTTTTCATTAGAAGATTTTTTTTTGTTTCAAATAATATACTAATGTTGAATTAAGTTTCAGATATTAGGATAAATGGACCGTCTGATTAAGAATTAAAAACATTTCTACCTCAAAAACCTACACTGTTATTCAGTTTACCCTTAGGTGTTCGTGTTTCCCCACTTTTCCCTAATAGTCAGAAAACCAACAAAAAACATGTCAGTCGTTGTCATGTCAGCACGTCAGAAGTGAAAACAGCTCACAAAATTATTGATCGCAAGAAATATATATATTATTGTGACATTTAACATGTGAAAATGTAGACGACCTTTTTGGAATATCACTGGCCGTTTTCTATTTTTATTTGAAATTACTGTTCTTTTATAATTGTCAACAGAGGTAACGCGGTAACAGTCGAGTTAAATGGTTTTTTCTCATCTGAAAAATGTCTTCAAAGAGGTATACCATACCGACCATTGGTACGGGTATTTGACATGACAT
Source organism: Synanthedon andrenaeformis (assembly GCA_936446665.2). Classification (NCBI taxonomy): domain Eukaryota; kingdom Metazoa; phylum Arthropoda; class Insecta; order Lepidoptera; family Sesiidae; genus Synanthedon; species Synanthedon andrenaeformis. Next base: position 12,561,750 of record OW387776.2, on the reverse strand, counting down.
TTGATGCTAGCTTAAAAATTGTCCTATAATTTCTTTAATACCCTAACACAGTACAGACCTGTCTGGGGAGTAGTGGGGCTAAATCGGGACAACCCTTATATTGTTCAAAAATTTTTTTGAATCTAAAATTTTTAAACTTTGAAATTGAATATTTAGAGTAAATAAAAGAGATTATTTAATCGGGTCTTTAACTTTGCCAGGCGTCTGTAAAACTAATTTACTCGCATTGGGTCCACATCGCAAAAAGTACACTAGTCGCTACTATCTACTATTTTGATGTCGCCTATGTCGACTAATGAATGAAACACATAAATTGTTTTATAAAAGAAAACTATACTTAATATATTTTATTTCATTTCATCTACAAAAAGCTCTACAAGATTGTGGCACGATACGAACCATATATTGAATGCCACCAATTACTTTCAAGTATTTTTATATGTACCTGGTTTCCAACCAGGGGCGTAGCTACCGCCGTATCAGCTGTATCAATGATACGGGGGCCCCGGCCTACAGAGGCCCCTAATGTGTGTATGCAAAAATTAGTAAAATATTATCCACAATGTCACTTAATCTCGTGATTCCCGAAAAAAAAAACATATAAAAAAATACTGTCATTGGGGCCCCCAACTAATTTTGATATAGGGCCCCTCCAAGACACGCTACGCCACTGTTTCCAACAATGGTATTTTTACACACTTGGAAGCCCTGGTATTGAATTTTGCACTATAACTAAAAATATTGGGATGAAAACAATACAAGCAAAATGCGTAAAAATAAGCCTTACCTATTCATTTCTTGTAGAATCTTTAATCATAAATCTGGTTACCAATGGTTGGTATGCGACGCCAAAAATGCAACTGCTTATAGAAATGGTTAATAAATAGGCATAAAAACATATTATTAAGATAGCTTGATATTTCATTTTGAGTATTTGACAGTCTGTCAAAAGTCAAAACTCGAACACATTGTCTTTAATTGTGTGAGGTTTAATTGAAATGTTTAAAGAAAGTAACTCTTTGGATGGGAAAAAAGGAGTTTTCTCTTTTTCCCGGTCAATTTTTCCAAATTTCGCAATGAATATAATAAAAAAAAAAAAAAGTGAATTGGTCAATCAGTTCTCGACTTTTGTGCTTAGCAACACAATTAGCTTTTCTACTTTACTATCATTATAGATTTAGTGTATGAAAATACTCTTAGCTTGACTTTAGTCTCGTAGTTTACCTAACAAGTCTAACAACTTTTATATATTATTTATGTAAAGTCGTTAGACAGGCTAAAGGTCCACTTGATGGTAGGTTATACTGCAGTCTATGGGCGTTGCCGAAGTTAGTAGGACCATGGATAAGGGATTAGGAAAGGAAAGGAAACCTTACTCAGCGAAACACAACATTGCACTGTGAAATAACTGGCTGTAAGGGGCTGGTTACTGCCGCCTTAGTGTCGGCTGTGAAACGCAGTGTGCTTTACCGCTGCTAAACTCTGGGTGAGACCAACCATATCAGAGCCAACTTTGAAAAGTTCATTACCAAAATTGCCCTACCCAAAAAACTATAGCTACCCAAGAAACGACTTAACGGAATTAGATGAAATTTGGCACAGAGATAACTTATTTCTGGGATTAACATATAAGATACTTTTATCCTGAAATAAAAAAAATTAAAAAGAGAAAAACCATCAAGCTCCTAGTTAACTACATTGTGTTTGTTTCATTTATATTAGTATATAAATGTAATAGCTAATTACAAATGTTATGCTAAAATTCAGTTCGTCCTAAACGCTACACAATTTCAAAATATAAATCTTTCAAAAAACAGTTGCCTCTTTTACCGCTCAACTGACCGGCTTTTGAGTTTGTTGACGCTACGGTTGGTGGCAAGGTCACGCGTCGAGTCCATACAAAAAGGCTTTCTATTTAGGATGCGTGGCCTTATTAAAAAAACTTGCTTTGTCTCTTTTTCTTAAAGGTACAATAAAAGCTCCTTATTCGATTTCGTGGGTTATAGGTTCCGTAAATATGTCGTGAATATGGAATGGTAATTTGTATGGGATTATAGGGGATACCGTTTCTAGGTGCCAAAATAAAATTCAAAAGTTAATGAGCTAATAAGGAACTATTCACAAGAAAGCAACGTAAATGCACGTAGGAATGTTTCTCTGATTTTAATCAGATTAATAAGGAAATTATATTTAAATAAACTCACGTTCGTACTCTCGCTGCGTGATAATAAGTAAATTAAGACTAGATAAAGTTTTATAACAAAATTCACGATTGGAATGTGGGAAACGTGACAATAAGAGAGACAATAAGTGTTTACCAAACAGTCAAGTTGACTATAGCTAACGATAGTTGGTAGTCTTCTTTAGACGAGAAATCAAGTTAAACCTTGATACTCAGTCACTCAACTGACATACTAATTGTTGTATTTATTATGAATGTCATTAGTAAATTATATCCAAGAAGAAATTGGTTTGATTTGCATGTTGCACTTGCCGTTAGCAAACGAGTTAACAAGTCGACGTAGACAATTTTTATTATTCGACGCGTAATAAGTCGCGGGCAACAGCTAGTAAATAAATAAAACCCCAAAACTAAATACGTGAAGTTTTATGGCCCCGAAAGTAAGCACTTATAGGCCTTATATAGGCACTTATAGGGTTTACCATACAGCAGACAGGGGACGAAGCCCTGCACCTGAATTTTTTCTGCCGAGATTCGAACCAGGGTCAGAGAGCTAAGGCAAGCACCTTAACCCCTCACTCGGCTAGAACATCACTGAATTCTTTCTAAAAGGCTGGACCGATTAAAAGGTGTTAAAATATTATCGATAAAAATATTATTGGATGAAATTTTGTATTTAGAGATTTTGCTTTTGTGCCTATATAGATATTTCTTGTAAAATCATAATTTTGTTTAAAAAAGTTTTTTATCTAACTATTTATTAAAGCGCCATCTGCTGCCGGGTAGCGATAGCGTTTGTATTGTTCCCGATGCATTGCTGTTAACTCAAAATTTTGTGGGATGGCGCCATCTGAATAAGAATAACCATAGAAGTACGAATACGCTTCTCTTTGCGCGCATATTCATACTTCTATGAGAATAACCAATAATTTTACCAATAATTGTGACGATCTTAAGTCCACGTAGGCGTAAAAAGATTATGTATAACATAACCTCCTTTAATTATGTTATTATAACAAGTTAACCGAATCTATAATTAAAAGAATGAAAAATTAAAATATAGAAATCTAAGATGAAAGAATAAAAAATCTTACTGGAGCGCATTGGGAACGCACATCAAACCGCTACTCGCTGTTAAAAATTTCAAACTGAACAGCACCATTCAAAAATATTATGGCATCACTTGTGTAGACAATAGATGTTATTTATAAGGTTATATTGGAGGCATTTCATCGTCTACCTGTGTATTATTTTAAAAATTGGTTTATGCGTAAAGTAGCGAACATCAAGTACTTTAAGACAACATAAAGACTGACAGACTGACGGTCCACTTAATGGTAGGTGGCTGCCGTAGCCTAACACAAGCAACGCCACAGATGACGAAAGTGAAACTAAAGTCCAAATAGTTCAATCAATTGAACTCCTAATTGCCAAAGACCATAATTGCTACGGTTCGTCGTGACCGGGTTCGACGTACTTACTTAAGGATTTTCTTGCTCGCGATTTCGTGTGTTTTTAATATTTAATATTTAATTATAGTCTATCTCTCAAGCTGGAACGAACCATACAAATTTACGAAATTTTATTGAAATGTTTTGGATTGTTCGGGAGATCAGCGTGAACGAACATCGTGACACATGATTTCTATATCCATACTTTTTAATATTATAAATGTGAGTGTCTGTATCCAATCATATGAAATTTTACATACACGTTGTCAGCGATACAGAAAAGAACTTCTGTTCATCCAGAAAAAAAGTACTGTTCCCGAGGGGTCATCTAAAATTAAGTAAACTAGCGCCTACCAAAAGTGTATTAGCAATAAAGATGTCAGTTAATTTTTAACGTGCACCAGCTAGTATATAAATATGTTAAACTATAAGAGTACTCTTACAGATTAGAATGTCGAATAGTGATCGTATAGAAGCCCCAACTTAACGGATCAGCTATTTTAGTAGCTGTTACAGAACTATTATAGGATAAGGAAGCTGAATAAAAGTGACTTGGTCACTTGAACTCAGCATGTTACAAAAAGCATTCGATTTAATTATAGCACAATTTAGTAAAAATTGCTAAATAGTCGAGTCAAGTGCTTTTATACGACAGGTTGGTATTTTGGCAACGTAATTTCAGCTGTTATAGGACTATAGGCTGAGTAGGTAAATCGTTTCTTATTCGACTGTTTTGCTGGTTGGGGTAGATTAAGCAAACTGAATGATAGTGGACAGGGCACTTAGCTCGTGGCATATGCTAATATTGGACGACCTCCTCTCCCACTATGTGGCACGACAACACAGTCTCGGGACGATAGTGGATGCTAGGTTAATTTTGCATTGCGTTAATCTTGCAGTCTATTAGAAAACCTTTGTCAAACAGTTGGAGTGTTTCTAAATATGGTTTTGTAGATACGATTTTTTTTAATAGATATATGATATTCACTTGATTGTAGGCGGCTATTGTCCCCTAAGGACGTTGTGTTAATAATTGAAGAAACCTTAACGAAAACTTTCCCCGGCGATCACTGTAAATAGATGAAAACCGTAAAAAATCCGTTCAATAGTTTTTTAAATCATGGTGAACATACATGATACCTACTGATACTGACTACAGACTAACGAAGCATATTATTAGATAAATGAGACGGATAGAAAGAGAACTAAAAAAATTCAGTAGGTAATTATAATGGTAACATCAATGTGCGACTTAAATAGTCCTTTAAATCTGTTTATAACGATTGAAAATACATATTTGACTATAATATTTATCATACAGAAAAGAAGAATTTAAATGTATATAAGACTACTTTAAATCCTGTTAACATTTTCGAAAGACGGAAGACCTTTGATTTCCGGATTAGTATAAATAGATAAGTATAATAATTTCCACTGTATCAAAAAATGACGAACCTTACGAATAAATGAATACAAACGTTCACTTAAACCGGTTTTGTCCTGAACACAAAAATTATAATCAGTTTTTTCTTACTTCATGATATTGTGTTAAGATTAAGAGCATTTCTAATTGACATTTATACAGAAAAAAATAAATGTATAAATTTTTGCAGTTTTACGTAGAAATGAAATGTACTTTGTAAGAAGACAATAACGCCTACAGTTTCAAATGTATTTAAATCTGAATGTAGTTTAAAGGAGTCGGTAATTTTTTTTATAACGAATTTATCGTGTCGCCATAACTAATGGTTTCCTGGTCGATCGTTCACTTCATATTTGGAAATTATAATAATTTAGATATTTTTATTTTTATTTTATTTTATTATACCATTTGCCTGCATAGTTATTTTATATTTACTTATTATTCATTTCATTTAATCTTTCATGCCTCATTTAAAAATGTTTATCACTTTCACAGCTTTCACTATATACTTAGGGTACACTAACTCTGAAATTATTTGAACCTTGTTATTAGATTGTACAGAAAGAAGAATTCCTAGCGTTGTTTCTTTCGATTTAAGAAGGAAATATCTAATTTTGGTATGTCAGCTGGCTTCGCTTCCGACATGTGACAGAAGCTACCATTTTTTTATAATGGCCTTTTTTCTTTCATTCAAACATGACCTATTGTGTAAATTACCTAAGTTGTGTAAATATCCTTTGGATATTTATATTTTAATTCATAAAACCTAATTAAGTTTTTTAACCATACTAAAGTCCTACAAGTTTGGCGTGAATTTGGGTTCTGGGCTCATTTAGGTCTTACTTCCGGAGGACCCGGAAGTAAGACGTTTAAAAAGTATGAACCGATCAAATCTCTGCTAATGAAAAATATAACCTTCGCAATTCGCATTGCAAAGCAAATAAATTCGCATAGTAAAAATTATGATTTTTAAGTGTTATATAAAAAAAGACCCTAATATCTAAGTACAAACAAACTGTCCCGGATTGTGTTGTACTCACAAACTATCCGAATCATTGGTAAGTATATTTTAATCTCTACTAAAGGATTTTTTTTTTAGGAAAGTTTAGTAGGAGTCTGAGGAAGTATTTTAGACTTAGGAAGATATCCGCCACCTGGTACATTTCCAGTGTTGACGTTATCAATCAAGTTTTTTCTCAGATGTCTCTGTCGCTTAATGATAGTTGGGCAACGCACGCGAAGACTTAGCTTTGCGGCAGGAAAGGACTGCCTGGCAGAGTACCGCAATTGTGGCTTTGTGGACGGTGGTGAAGACCCGGTTTCGAGTAAACTAGTAACCGCCCTCCGCAGTCGTCCGGAAGAGTGAACACCTGGCCTCGCCACCAGGTTTAGTAACTCTTCCGCGACGGCATCACGAGGTGGAGTCCGTTTATCGGGCTGCCGCGGTGGAAATTTCAGGTGTACACCGCTTTGGGCCGCCCACCCTTAATGCCGTAGAGATAAGCGGCCATATGAGCAGGGGTCGTCCGAGGGTTTCAGGCGGAAGCAGCCTCCGACTTTGCGGTAGGTTGTGCCGCAGAGAAAAGGTTATGGGGTGTTTCAAAAGTGAAGCCCCTCACTGACTGCCCACTGCGAGAGGTAGAGAAAAGGCGGCATGTGCCTCTTCGCCCGGGGGCGGTGGACATGGGGTCGCCCGCCGTCATCACAACACCGGGGAAACGATGGGAGACGTGCTGTGTGTTTCCGGCACGACCCTTCACGGCCCGGAGGTCACACTCAGCGCCTTATCGAGGTGGAGCCCGCAGGCCTCGTCTGGCGGGGGAAGAAGATAGCGTGTCTTAAAGTCCCCTAGGCGCATAGGCGGCGCGAAGAAACACCGTGGGTTTTTAGTGGGTAGTAGCCCACATACCCCACCGATCTCTCCATGGTCGGTGAGGATCTGGTTCGCAGATTTGCCCACGCGAAAAAAAGGGTTCAAACTGCTTGTGGCAATAACCCGACATTTTACAGATTGTTTTCCAGACTCAAACGATGTCATGTTAATTTCACTAACCTTTATTATAGTGATCCGCGATCCGTGATGTGAGACAGAATAGAATCAAACAAGCGTGGTTTTTTCATTTTCATGTTTTCACATCACTTTTCATGTAACTTGGATGAATTTAATTTAACTTAAGCTCAAAATTTATGGCTATTTTTACTTTAAAAGATCATTTCACTTTGAGTGCTGTAACGGTCATACCATTTGCTCCGGATGTTGTAGATAAGCTGCGTAAAATATGTAAGTATAAACGAGTCATGTTGCATCATAACAACGCCAGCCCGCACATGACCAGACAGACGAACATTTTTTTTAAAATTGAAAACGTATAGCCCTTGACCTAGCAAATTGTTTCTTCTTTCTCTTTCCAAGAATTAGGTCTTAGGTCAACTATTCTTATCGTTATTATTATATATAAAATACACTTAGGTAAGAAGTAACATTTAACACCTAGAAGGAGTAAAATATATAGCAAGATTTTTTTTCTCGTGCAATAAAGTGCACGCTATGGAAGGAACAGCAAATTAATTTTTGGCCAATCATTGTAATTTTTTCTTATTCAACTCGTAATCTTTTAGTGAGTTTTACGTAATATCATGTTAAAATATGACAAGTATTATTGAAGTGACTTACTAAAATGGTCCCCATGGTTATCTAAAATAGACTGATATAATAACGCAATTAAAATCGTATCGGAATGGAATGGAATTCGAAGTCAGTCTTCATCGCAAGGAAGAGGCTGAAGTTAGTCTTCAGAATTAGAATTTATATTAGATATAATTATGACAAGATCTAATGGTGATGGTAAATACTAAAGGAATCCTGTGCGAGCTCGAAAATAGTAACAATATTCGATGGCATACTTACTAACCAAGCTTGCAACAACGCTTCTGTCTACTCTGGGTAACATGCACGAACAAAAGTCGCAAGAAAATCCGGTTGAAGAAACAAAAAATCACATTATTTTTGTCTCTTCAACCACACATTTAATTTTAATCACTAACCACACAAAACAGCCTCCTAGTTTAATATATTAATTAGTAATTTAGTACGATTTTACAGTAAAACTTTTCCGAAGATCGATATAATCTTGAACATCATTACCATTTCTTTAAATTGTATCACAAGAGTGATGTTGTCCTACTGATAAAAACATTCAAAGTTTTCCACTAAAACCACGTATCATAGAAGCATTTGAAAAAAGTAGTCTTGTACCTAATATTCAGCTAGGTACTCAAATTTTCTACTGTAAATAAATAAATAAATAATCTTCATACATTCCACACAGCACCATCTAGTTCCAAATTAAGCAACTATAGGCAACTATAGGTATCCATAAGGATACCAGACAGTTGATATACTACATAGATTACTTTTTTTTTGTAAATACATGCTTATTATAGATACATACATCGATGACTGAGGTACAAAGGTAAAATTTTAAACATATAAACATTTGCCCCTAGCGGGATTCGAACTCGCAACCGTTTGGTTAACAGCTAGGGTTACTAACCACCAGACGAAACGTGTCACATATTCTAAATGCTCTTCTAAACCTTCGCAATTAGTTTAAGTATTATTTTGAATCTAACATTTTACTCTGTTCAACAATGTTGCTTGCTAGGGCAATAGGGAGAGACAGCCGAATCGATCGTGGGGTGCCCCCTGCCTCTTCCCACCGAGGCTCCGAGGTGGAGTTTATCTTTATAACTGTCTGCGAAGATGCGAAACGTATTTTCGATTAATTTTCTTTAATTTCTGTATTATTAAGGGGGCGTTCAAAGTATTACGAAATGCAATTTTTGAAGATTTTTAACCCCAAGTAACGCGCCTTAACGTCTTTCTGTACTCTCCCTCCCCCTCCCTAAACGTTACGTAACGTGCAACTTGGGAGAACAAAATCCAATGACTTACAATACACTCGAGGGATTCTCTGTAAAACAGAAATATGCTGATTTGGGAGATTTTAATTCCTTAATTTTTTATTTAAATTATAACAATGTCACGTAACGCGTTGTCCGTACCCCCTCCCGCCTCCTGTAACGCATCGTAACGTTTTACAAATTGCGTTACGTACCTAATACTTGAACCTAATAACTTAGGGGAAGTTAAGAATATTAAAAATATTATTAAAAATATTATTAGAATATTAAGAATAGTTTTGGTCGTTACACTAATTTATAATTTAAAACTAATTAAACTTAATTAAGTAATAGGTATACTCCATTAAAAAATGTTTCTTCTTAGAATTATCAGTTATGATTAACTAGGAGGTTATAGAAGTTGTCATAATTTTTATGAAAATCAAACAGATTTAAATTATTACACATCAGCTATCCTTAGTAAAATAACTTTTGGCGAGACGGCGTATGTCGGATCGGCTAGTTCTATTACACTATTTGTCATTTTCGTATTCATTATTATTATGTGCTATAATCATATATAGTTGTGTACTATAGTTGTAAACTACAATTATCTATAATAGTTATATAACAGCGGAACTAATCTATCGAAACACCTACCAGTAGTTGCAAATAAACTTCACTCTGGAACCTTTAGGAGCCGAGTTAAAGAAAAAGTCATAACAAAAAGAAATAAGCCAAAACGAAGTATCTAATAGCGCGGACGGGTGTACTTTGTATTTATTGCGGTGTGTCAGTGACCGAGAAAATGTAACTTACATATAGAGAGTAAAATAGAGAACTCGTATTTCTTTTAAATCAAACGGCAGATGAAACCGCATGGCACGTCTACTTACTATATAGTGTATAAGCACATATATAATATTGTTTTTTAAATAGAAAAAAATCCACGAGTTCTTTGATCTCACGCAGGGTCTATCATATATTTTATGTCAAACTCATCTAGTAGCAAATATCTTTTAGTAAATTCGATAATAGGTATTCATATAATTATTTACCCACCTTATATAATATATGTCGAAATTTCGACATCCTACTTCATTATAAACCCACCACAGATGCTCCCCGGATATTACGCGAATTACGTATACCCAGCTATACCTACCCACCTACTAAATGACGCTCAGGACATTGACCTAGGTAAGCAGACGACTTTGAAAGTTTACTGGATCGGTTTTAGGGTTGAATATGCATGTTCGTTTTGCCTCTCTCAAACTTGTTACTAACTAATTGCCACTAATTGGTTGTATCATATTGTTGAGGCATATAGAAAAATGATAGCCAAAAGTTCTATCCATCTAAGTTATCTAAGTTAGTTTCTATCTATCAGTATGAATTTTATATCTATCTTAGTTTTTATCTTCCAGTGTCATTATCAGTACGAGATACTGAGATATTATATGACAATATTGTGAAATCAGGAGGAAGTAGTGGAAAAAGTTCAAGCAACCATGAATCGTGTCGTGACGTGATGAACCCCATTGTTTTGTCCAGTCCTATAATTTGACGAAACAATGGTGTATTTAGGGAACTTAATGAACAACATTTTTTTTTCAGTGTAGCCTCCGATTATTTATGCATCAAGTTCGTTATAAAATGTTGCATTGGGTAAACATTCCTCACTTTGGATACCTAACTCCTTTAAAAACAATGCTTGCTTGTTGCTTTGCTTATGCAAATATCGTATTATGTTCGGTAGTGGGTTCTGCCACATAGTTATTTTGGGGCTGTATAAACAAAGCAATGTTCTAATTCTAATTATTCAATGTTTCCAAAACAAACTGGACCTCGTTGGTGCACCACGCACGCTGGTATTATTATTACGATTATTTCTTCGTGATGTTAAGCTGAAAATTAAGTGATTCTGTCCATCTGACCCCAAGTTTACGGAAGTATACTGCTATCTTAATATAAGGCTAGCAGAACTTTTATTTTTCGGTCATTTTAGAGCGTAAAATTTAATTTTTTATCACTAAATGAGCATTAAATTCTGTCAATGTTCAATGGTTGTATCATCTTTTTAGAGCTGGACAACCGTTGCGACCTCCTGGTGGCTGTTGCTGCAGTAGTTTATAAGTTATCAAATATAAATAAATTTAGTCCTTTCGGTCAAAGTGCACACACCTTAGATTAAATCTATGAAACAAACACACAATCTTTTTTATAATTTTCGACCTTGTTTCAACAGTTGGAGACTTATTTCAAGATAGTTATAGCTAACATATTATATATATATATAGTCACTTAACTAACTCACGTTAATTTAAATTTAATTTACAACCGCATTTTAAAATTGGTTCTTAAAATTAGATAAGTACTACGTTTGTACTAACTGGTTAGCACTGACAGTGAAAGTTGGATTGAGTAATTTTTATTGTAATAAATTAAGTGATTCTATTAATGATTGCTCAACGAATGAAAATCACACTAGGATGACCTCCTATAACTTGTAAATTGCTTATTGAACAGGTAGCCAACTGTATCTTTGAGAATTTAACGTTTCAAATATTTGCCTTTATACGAAATTGCCTTAATGAGAAGTTGCCCTTCTGGTAATAAGTTGTCCAGAAATAGCAAATTCTAAGTTTAGAAAGTATAATATTTCAAAAGAAAAAATTGTAAGTGAAACTGATTTTATTTATTTAATAATTAAGGAAAAACAAACAGCTATAATATGACATGTAATAATTATAATCATAAACTATACGTTCAATAATATGGTCTCCCTGCAACAATGACTGTACATTACGATAAAATGCATGTGACCAATAACGAATATAACGAATGTCTAATGTGGTAAAAAGCGAATGTGACGAATGTCTCGTAGGCCATTGTAACAAGAATTTAGGGCACCATTTAGGCATCCCTAAACATCGATGATTTAGGGACTGGTTAGTTATAGAGTAGACTTTTTAATAAATGGAGCTGTTATCATATGTATTACAATTAACATATAGTTCAATGGTAAAACTAGTGAAATTTACGTGCTGAGAATCAGTGTGTTTCTTGATTGAGTTGTGCTGTGGACTGTGGTTAAAGTTTTGATCTCCCCAAAATCTACTTTAGAATCACAATACTTTGCAGCAGGTAAAAAAGGGACGGCATCGGAGGGACGCATCGACACAAATCCAAATTCTAGCCACAATGTTGTACACGATTTGGCAACGTCGCTGTCACAGAGCAACGCTGCAGGGGTGTGAACTGTGAAGTGTGGCAACGTTCGTTAGTCGCCTGACGCTATATTTCGATTAGTCACAACGTCCGAATATACCCAAATAAGTAGTACGGTCTGTCTGATGCATTACATACTCAGTCCTCAGTCCGGCTGGTTTATAGTTAGGTTGCTTTTCGTTGGAAACTCGAAATCCAGTTTGATTAAACTCGGATTAAGGTCAGGCTTCTATTTCGGCTTCTAAATTCAAATGTCAGATTATTATTTCCAGTTCATCTATTATTTAATGCACTATATCCAATCAAGTCGATCTATCCAATCAATCTCCAACAGACTTAAAGTTTCTGTTTAAATTTAACAATTCGATATCAAATTTTTGTACTTAGTCCCGTGTAAAAAACAATTATCTGATTCTATAAATTATTTTTATATAGATAACAAAGTATTCAACCATTTTGATAATTTTCATGCACAACTCCTATAATGAAAACATAACAGCGCTCCTATTAAGTAAAGAATATCGTCTTGAATATTATTACAATTTTTAGTACATACCAAACAGGGCCCTGATTCTGTATGACAATTATGATTTCACGCTTTTGTCTTACTTTGCCAAAACACATCAATGTCTTATTATGGCATTTATAATGTATGTAAGAGAATAACTTTTTAGCATTTATCGTAACAATTTAAGGAATTTACGTGGTTTCGAAGTAAGGAATCGTTAGAGAATTAGGGCCCTGAATTGGTCAAGATGCTGTTGTCTTAATAATAAGTATGTTTAGGTATTTTAATTAAACCTTGTTGTTACGGCAAACTACATAATATAACACTAATATATTAATTGTCAATGTTCGTTTACATTACAAAATTCTAATCGCCAAGAACGTCTTTTGTCAAATGGACACACACCTATCTACTTTAACAATAATTTAATCACTCATACTAATGATTCAAGGAATGCTTATGTGATTACTACTCAGTTGTATCTGACATTCTTAGCGCTTTTATTATTTTAAATTTAGTAACTAGCCCAGTCAAATAAAATGAGGGGAAATAATTCTTGTTCTTTTTATAATTGGCATACATTGCGGTATCCAGATGAACATACTAAAAGCCCTCAAGGGTGAGGGCTGGGGGTTTGAAGGTATCTATATCCAGGTTTTTGCTCATATCGCATCGATATATACTATATATATCGATGTCATATCGCGAATATCTTTACGAATAGCATTATGATTACTTCTGACAAAATATTCTACGTAAAATTTCCTACAAATTTGGATATATTCGTTTTTACTCTACGATCAATACCTACTTTAGGAGCTACAGGCTGTGTAAGTTAACAGAGAGTTAAGTTGTGTAAGATGCTGTTGTTAGGGAAGATGTGGATTTAGTAGTTCTTCTAATGGCTCTATCAGCACCGGCAAACATTCCTTGACAAGTCTGGAGAAGGGAAAGTGGAAACTAAGATATTTTCGTCACATGAACTCCACCAAACCAAAGTGCTTGTTATCTTTAAAAATAATTACTACTCTTTTAACCAATATTTATTTTGTCATTTACTTTATAAATATTAACTAACTGTCATTGTTAATGTTATTGTTAATGTTATCAATCAATTTTGTTAACATATCTTTGCAAAGAAAGTTTTTGAGGTATAAAAGTGGATATTGCTACTGAACATTTCTTCTTGGAAGTACTTACTTATGCAGAAAGTGGGAAATTTAATGTTGTTTTGTTCGTACAGTCTACAACGGTCACATTGTTAGCCGTGACGAAAGAATATGTAAAGAAAGAATAAGATACACATGCATTACCTTAGTAAACAAAATATCTAATTAAAGTGCGTCCAAATCAAATAATTTGTTATAGAACTTTATTGCATAATATCCATATAGCATATCCATATTGTTATATAACATTTGTTGCATATCCATATTGTTATATAACATTGTTACACAAACAAGACTACAAAAGTGTTATAAAAATATAAAAATGTTATCTAACATGTCTAACATTGTCTCGGTCGCATCATGAGTAGGTTCACGTGATAACGTGACTCACGCACAAATATTATATAATTTGGTTTTCTAACACAATATCGTCCTCAATCCACGTGTATAAAAACTACTATATAACTACGTTTTATAATATATTTTGTTACACAGTCTGGACACAGTTTCTAAGTCCATATAGTTCGGCAATACCGTGCAAGTAAAATGAAAATAAAACTAATATGTAATTAATTATGTAATCATTTATTCACAAGGTGGACATATATACATATACACTTGTGTATTTTTATTTTTGGGTGTTATGTTTCTTATTATTATTTGCATGTATTATACATTTGTTTATATGATCTTAGAATTTATTTGACTGCCCGAATTTAAAAGTGTATAATAATTTAAAAATATTTCATCATAAAGTAACTAACTAAAACAGGTCTATGCACAGTATAAATTATCTAATAAGAGACTAATGGGTATAATATAATTTGAAACAATATTTCAATTAAAAGCCTTTATTACGTTTTTATAACTGTTACAAACCTTCAAAGCTGTGTAGGAAAATATTTATTCCTCAAGTTGTTTATATTGCCTATATCTAGGTACTTCAGCCAACTTACTACTTAAGGACGATTACACAGAATATTGGCTAAAATTTTAAAAATTTAAAAATAAAATAAAAATACATGTTCTTCATTCCAGCTTTAACCAGTTTCTCTTATTTTATTGTTTAGATTATATTGCTTTTTTTCTTTTCTTTTAAAATTAAGATATTTCTCACTTATTCTAACTCAATATTAATTATATTAAACGCAATATTAATGGACTCAATGTGTTAACAATTCTTTTCAATAATTAGTTAGTTTTCTTAATATTTTATTTCTTTTGAATTATTTAAAAACCATTAACTTTTATTAACTTTGTGATCTATTCCAGAAATTTCAACTTGAAGTGCAACTAAGTGAAATATTGGAAAAAAATATTCCACTCTTAAAATAAATACTATGAAAGACATTTTTACCTGTGGTACTACTGGTACTACTGGTAGTTCCATGGGTAAGTACCGTTCCATTCTGTATTTTCATTTAAGTATTATTTTGACTAGCGGTCAATCAACGGAAAACCAAAAAGTACTAGTAAAATGTCGTTCCGCCGGTAGGCGTGATCGTCCGTAATAAGTATTACGAGTATATTTCGTTCAACATTCCTTTTATCGTCTACAATTAATGAGATTTTAAGTACCAACCTGCCTACACACACAACACAATATTTATATCTGATTATTTCATAGAAATAACAGTGTCAACTACGTTTGTAAGTAAATTTTCCTAATAGAAAGCGCAGGTAAGGCTTCGCTTGACATAAAATGTTAGCAACTCGATTGAAAGACATTGGGACCTTTACTATTGAAATCTATCATAATAATACTATCATCCAAAAAGGCAGCCGACATTAGATTTACGAGTTCGTGTCTTGCCCAGGAATACAGGAGCAGTAGTAGCCCTTTATGCCTTCGTATCCATTTACTGTTGGATCTATCAAAATCTATGTATAATAATGTCTCATTCTCACATGTGATTTTATGCGGCCTCATCAATAATGTCTTGTTTTCTATAATTGTGATACCTTCAATAGTACAAATATTGTTACCCCTCAGATGTTCATGGCAGTATAATCGGGCCAGTGTTTGTATGATAAATAACTAAGGTTATTAATAAAAGTTCTTGATATGATAGTCTGGGAAAATCACCGAGGTCAGGGTTATTTGCTTCCATTCTTACGAAAACTGCCCTTTGTCGATGTATATTATTACTAGTAACCGCTCCCGTCTTCGCCCGGCGACCATTTTTTTACGTACAAACCTTTCCTGATTATCCCGCTATCCATAAGTGAAGACAGAATTAAAATCGGTCCAGCCGTTCTCGAGTTTTAGCGAGACAAACGAACAGCAATTGATTTATCACATAATCTGCAAGGTTATTTTCTGTATTTGATTTTTTATTGATAATATCGACAGGTATATTGTTGGGCCCGATCGTTATCTTCGCAAAGCATTTGATTAGCATTTATTATAGCCGCACATATTCTAAAATCCAGCTAAAATCTACCATCATGTTCCGCGCTAATATAGCTTTGTCGAAAGATTTTGAAGTCTGTCTTTGAACCTATCATTGATTGCTTCTACTACCCACCTACATTGCTCTCCACGTTTTGTTGTGGGTGGCATGTACGCTTGAATTTCATATTCTTCAATAGACGGTATGCCGTTCCGTAACCTCATATCCAATATAAAGGAATCTACTGATCTGAAGTACCATTCAAGACCAGATCCAGATTCTTTGAAAAGTAAGTAAGTTAAAATTGTAGCGTCAGATGTGGTAGCTGCGAAGGGCCCGAAAACATTTATTTTTCCTTTTTCTGAATTTATGAAGATTGTATGTTTTTGTTTAAAACAAGAAATTCATACTTTTCTGTAGATAAATATATGTGCTATCCAATATTCTTACTCTCCATAGCCCTTAGCGACATTTTAAATAATGGTGCCAATCGCTCATTAGGTTTCCCAGTCTTTATTTAAGATAGATATGTAATAGGTATGCCCAATACTGTTGCATGGCATAACGTATATATAGCATAGCCCCGCCTCTCGCCTCTATAGCCCTACCGCGCTGTCGCTAGCATGCATTTCGATATAGTTGCTCTAGTACCATTGGAGTGTACCATTAATAGTACTAGTGATACTACTTGGTATCGCCAGTACCGTTAAAAAGAAGCTAGTTAAAATATCCATACTTTACTTGCTGAACAACAAATGATAGGCGCGCGTTACATGTGTACCCACAGAAAAATAAAAATAACAAGTACAGTATTCTTACAACCAAAAAATAAATAAAATAAACAATATTTCTATTTTTTTCTAAAAATATCTTAATGATTCTAAAAACAAAGGGACGTCAATATCTCCGTTTATAAGCGCCATTTGCATTAATTTATTAATTTAAAAATAAAAATAAAAATAAAAAACAAATATAAAGACGAACACCCACTGACCAAATTACTCATATAACCATCCGGGAAGGGGGGTGGGGGAGTGGAATTTTTTTACCCAATCGTAAAGAGGATCCAAAATGAGGAACCGGAAAAATATGGAGAAGTCGATCCACCGAGGTGGCAAAAAGTTGGTGAGAGGTCCTCGGAAACTATAGAGGATAGAAAGATGGCGTTTGCGGAAAGTCATAGAGGGGGATCGGCAATTACCAGATCGCGACTCATCCCCATCCCGTTCATACATTTTTTTTACACTCCATACAAATCATACAAATCGGCATATCTCCAAAACCGTCGGGGATAGAGGGGCGGTTTCAACGGGAGCGATCGACTATCGGGGTGGTCCAACTTCTGGGATAAACTTTATCCCCCTATCCCGCCCCGTCTATCTCGGCTCCATACAAGAATGCTATTTTCGGCGAAAGGGATGGGAATATCCGTTAAAGGGTAGGAGCTACTTCAGTAGTGGCTATGGCGCGTTTCCATCCCTCGGTGGGATGCTTCCAGGGGGTCATCCCGTTTTTCAGGTTTCCCATCCCTTCATCCCGCCTCCATACAAAATTATGGTTTTTTGGAACGGCTCCCATTTCACCTGGAAGAGGTTAAAATGGAGCGGCCTATCCTATCCCGTCGAATAGTGGGTAAAGTCCTGAGCTCCAGGCTTTTTTGCCACCCTCGTCACACGGACCTGGTAAAAAGTTGGCGAAGGGATCTCGGAAACTAAAAGGGATAGGGGGATGGCGGAAAGTCATAGAGGGTCATCGGTAGTTACCACATCGCGACTCATCCCCATCCCGTACATACATTTTTTTTAAACTCCATACAACTTTTTTGGACTTTTCGAAGAGGGATATCTCCAAAACCGTCGGGGATAGATGGGCGGTGTCTTCGGGGGATAGGCATCGTTCCTCGAGGTCCAACTTCTCGGATAAACTTTATCCTCCCATCCCGCCCCTTCATCCCGCCTCCATACAAAAGTGGCGTTTTCACCGAAAGGGATGGGAATATCTCCAAAACCATAGGGGACAGGTGGGTGGTCTCCATGGCGCGTTTTCATCCTTCGGCGGGGTGCTTTCAGGGGGCTATCCCGTTTTTCGGGATTTCCATCCCTTCATCCCGCCTCCATACACATTTTTATTTTTTCGGAAAAGCAATCTTTTCACCTGGAACGGAGAAACGCGGGGCGGTCTATCCTATCCCGGCGGATAGAGAGTGACGTTTCAAGCTCCAGGCACTTTTGCCACCCTTGGTCCACCGGTCTGGTACAAAGTCGGTGAGAGGTCCTCGGAGACTGAGAGGGATAGAGGGATGGCGTTTGCGGAATGTCATAGGGGGTCATCGGCAGTTACCAAATTGAGACCCATCCCTATCCCGTTCATATATTTTTTTTAAACTCCATACAACTTTTTTTGAAATATTCAGTGAGATATCTCCGAAACCTCCGGGGATAGAGGGTCGTTTCCTTCGGGAGCGATCGACTATCGTCCTGGTCCAACTTCTCGGATAAACTTTATCCCCCTATCTCGCCCCGTCTATCCCGGCTCCATGCATGAATGCGATTTTCGGCGAAAGGGATGGAAATATCGTCAAAACCATCGGGGACAGGGTCGTAGTCGCTATGGCGAATTTTCATCCCTAGGTGGGATGCTTCCAGGGGGCCATCCCGATCTCTGTCCACCGACCTGGTAAAAAGTGGGTGAGAGGTCCTCGGAGACTACGAGGGATAGAAGGGTGGCGTTTGCGGAAAGTCATAGAGGGTCATCGGCGGTTACCAAATCGAGACCTATCCCCATCCCGTTCATACATTTTTTTAAACTCCATACAATTTTTTGGACTTTTCGAAGTGGGATATCTTCAAAACAACCGGAAATGGAGGGGCGGTGTCTTCTGGGGATAGGCATCGTTCCTCGAGGTCCAACTTCTCGGATAAACTTTATCCTCCCATCGCGCCCTCTTCATCCCGTCTCCATACAAAGGTGGCATTTTCGGCGAAACGGATGGGAATATCTCCAAAACCATAGGGGACAGGAAGTCGGTCCATACAACTTCATACAAAATCACACCTCGATGGCGATTTTGCACATTTAGAGGACGGTCGACCCGCCGCTAAGGGTCTCGAGGCCGGGGGGGGCGAACGACGAGGAGGGGGGGTAGGGGGAGATAGTTGAGCGCGCAGCGCGACCCGCACCCCCGGCCCCCCTCCGAGGAATTCGCGACCCCAGACTCGAGGGCCGCAGCGGCGGCAAAGGTGACCAGAGAGCCGCGAAAGTCCATCCCCTTTGGCCATTTAGACACAGCCAAGACTCAACCCCCCCCTCCCATCCCAGTACGAACGCGGAAACGGTGCGACCGATACCCCTCGTGTTTGGACTCATTCGATCGGGTTCATCGTGGGTAATCCGACTGGTCCGACCTAATTTCGGCATTGCGCACTGCCCACCCGCTCAGTCCCCTCTCCATACAAAATAATACCTAAAAGGGATTTTTTCCACCCACATAAGAGACGGCGGTCGATCCGTCGCGGAGCGAAGCGAAGCGGCGGGAAGGGTCTACCGGGGCACCGAAAATTTTGGACCCCCCCCCCCCTCATGACCACCCCCGTCCGTAACTCGGAAACGGCACGTCACAGCCGGGTCGTGTTTGGGCTCATCGGAGACATCTCCCCGAGATAAAAAAAATTGAACCCGCCTTCAACCCCCCGGCCGTAACTCGGAAACGGCTCATCACAGCCAGGTCGTGTTTGGGGTCATCGAAGACGTCTCGGGAAGACGAATTTTTTAGAGTAGACCAAATTTCAACTTATGACAGTTGGGGTCTACTTATGATGATTATGATTATGATTATAACTTATGACCATGGTCAACGGTTACAGGTAGACCCCCCGTGTTGGGTATCATTTGAAAGGCCTCAACGAGGGTGATCTATTCCTCCTAACCTTACCTCACCTAACCTACCCTTACTTACTTACCCCGAATTCTTCACGAATTACAAAACAAAGACCCAAAACCAAACCAAAACAATTAGACATGGCAAAAGACTACAACACCCAACTCACAACCGCGCCCCCGCGGGCTGCTTGCAGACCGCGGCAGCACGCAAAATCTAGTTTAATATATATAAGTAATTAAGTCCGTTCACATTTTTTTGGGTTACTTCTGGGTTTCATTGGATAAAGTGTTCAAAGCATAAAATTGTGGATCGTCCTTAAGAAATTTCAAACAGTGTATTAAGGTAGTGGGTTTCCTCGTAAAACAGCTATTAACTGCTATTCCACCCTTCACTTATGTTCTGTTCTGTTCTAGTTCTGTGTCTTAATCCAAATTCTTAGGCATCTAATATTTTTCCATATTATAAGAGAAATTTTTTAAAACATTTTTGTTCTATTATATTATCCTATATTCAAGTCAAAATATAGAAGTACATACAAAACTAAATTAAAAATTCAGAAATTAATATTGCAATAAAATGGTACTAGAGCAACTAAGTTGTACTGTTAATGTTGGAATATATCAAAATAAATCTGTTTCACTCTAATAAGTAGATTGAGAGTCTTTCTCCTTCACACATATAAACATTAGGTTTATTACAATAGCTCTATGTTTCATACAAGAGTCTTATACGTTTGACTTTGAGCTTCAGAGTTAGTTCTGTTAAAACTGCGCCCCTTAGTAGTAGATACCAACACACCTTCCTGCCTTAAATCCACCTTAAATCGTTATTTCTGAAAGGTTCTGATATTCACAGCGTAAACACTAGAAATAAAAATAAAATAGTGCAACCACAATTTAGACTGAGTAAAGTAAAAAACACATTTATGGGTAACTGTATTCGCTTCTATAATAAAATACCAGATGATATTTTAAATTTGTCCGATTGCCAGTTTAAATCCAAAATTAAAAAGATGTTGTATTCAAAGGCATATTACAAAGTAGATGATTATTTGGAAGATAATGACGTCTGGTCTACGGTTGCTCCAACTCAGCATAATGGATAAGAATAAAACATACTTTACAATTATAATGTAATGTAATATTTGTTTATTTACAATTGGAAACATAAAAGATGCGATTCCTGTGGAGTTTCTTTGGCCGTTCTTCTCCACAGAGGAATGCACACCTTGGTAGTGAACGTGTCATTCTCTGACGTCGAAAAGCGATTTTGTAAATCCTATTTCGAATAAAATGATTTTGAATTTGAATTTGAATTTGCTAACTAAAAGAGACTAATTAAATAATATAATTTAATACAAATTCCATCTTTCATTGCTTCCCATAACCCCAATAGTTAATACCTACCAAAATATCACTAGTACCATTAGTGGTACTGGCGATACCAAGTAGTATCACTAGTACTATTAATGGTACAGTCCAATTGTACTAGAGCAACTACATGATGCATGTAATCATAGCTTTCTTTGGGCGTATTTTTTTTGTTTAGATGATATTTTAATATTGTTGTAGTGAAAACCTTAAAATCTCAACAATCCCATAATATTTAGAAAAAAAACTGCACAGAGATAAAGTAGGAAACAGTATCTAACAATTTTAATAGGTTTTTATTTGTGTACGCTACTTTTGGCTAAGCGGGCTAAGCGGGGCTAAAAGGTCCCAATGTCTATTCATAAACCTGGTGACCCCAAAGCCCTTTTCTATGCAAATCCAACCATTTTAATGCGTAGATAGGTTGGTACTTAAGTATTTAATAAAGTTGGCATAATATACCTACATACATTAGGCGATTTTTGTTCTATCGTAGAACATATAGCAGAACTAGTTGGACTAACCCCATTTGTAATAAAATAATCTTTTTTTTTTAGTTTCAGTTTTAACTGTCTGTCCAAATAGGTATTATTTTTATATGATATTTATGTATTTTATTGAAATGTAGGCGAACTTAACAAGTATAGATAAGTATGTCACGTACTTCGCTGTGCGCTGTTGTCATTGAGCCTCGACGAGTTTGTCCGTTCCGTCGGCAACACACTCCTGCTTATCTCGTTACAGTTATACGCATTTGTCCTTTTAACATTTTGCTTTAAATAAAATGAGACTGGCAAAAGATATTTTGTTAGAAAAAAACACAGTTAATGAATGCATTAGAAGCTGATAAAGGTCGATACACAGTGCACACTGCAATCACGTAACACTGAGGTTCAATGACACCACCATTAAAGGGACATCTACCGCCATCTTTTATCGCACAGCTGCAACATCAATTAAGAATATTTACAGTGATAAAAAAAAAGTACTTACGTTCAGCATACGTGACAAATCGCGTGTATCTCCCTGAAATGCACTTTTAAAAAAACATTTGTTGACAAACACAGGCCACGGCGACGTCGCATTCAATCCGAGTCGGTGATGTGGACCTACAAGGGTCCGGCACAGCGCGGACTGTTTATAGATAATAGTCTGTCCGTTCGTTGCGCGGTTCGGGCTTTCAGAGTTCGACCGTCAGACAGACTCCGCTCGGTCCCTTTCGTGCTTAGGGCATACAATCCGACAATACTCTCATTGGCTGTAGCGTTAACCAATCAGACCGCTCGGTGCTCGTCTTTGCCACTGGCTGCTTATCTAGAGAGCTGAAAGGCAGTGGGGAAACGAGTGACGAATTCGCTAAAAACAGCAAACACTTCTTCAGGCTGCCATTCGTTTTGACATACAAATTGGCCTTCGAGGCCACACCGCTCTACATAGAGACGCCAATCGGATTTTGCCTTTTCAATAGACATAATGCTCAATGATAATAAATTAATACTATTAAACGATAAATATATCATTTTGTGTTTGCTCAATTTTAAGCCTAGTTGGGACGCGCCTCGTCTCACTTTTGTAATTACTGTCTTTATTTACCAGTGATAACCAATGACTTCGTTCATTTAGTCATTATCTAGGTTTTATCAATAGTAGATATAACATTTAAAATGTAAACAGTTTCATATTCGAACTTCAATATGTATCTATTAATAATTTAAAT
Organism: Synanthedon andrenaeformis; assembly: GCA_936446665.2. Taxonomy (NCBI): domain Eukaryota; kingdom Metazoa; phylum Arthropoda; class Insecta; order Lepidoptera; family Sesiidae; genus Synanthedon; species Synanthedon andrenaeformis. Next base: position 12,538,523 of record OW387776.2, on the reverse strand, counting down.
ATAAATAATTTTCATACCAGACGTTACAGACGATAAATTACGGAGTAACACGTATTCATGTTGAAATATCAATCTTATTGTTATGATGATAAAGTTCAAACACAAAACAGAATCACATCTATTTACGAGCGTTGCTTTTTCAACTGTACTGTGAGCTAAATAAGGCTCATTTCGTTTTGTACTTTATGGAAACATCAATTGCCATCGCTAGTGGTAGGATTAAGGAACTCCCTAAACTAAAACTATCAGTCTCTTGAATTTTCGACAACTGTTCATGGATACAGGGTAGATATCCATAGTTCCTTAAAACCTTAAATTTCAGACAATGATAACCTCTGTAGATTTCATCATAATGCTCTTTGATCATAACAAAAACATGTACTAGGTACTATTGTATGAGCATAACACGAATCTTCACACTCATCCTTATCCTCACATTCCCTTACAAAATTTACACGAATATAACAATTTGAATGTTTACTGTATATAACTAGATTTTCTTAACCTATTTTCTTACCTATTTTCTTAACCTTAATTATTAATTGAATGTAACATGACATGAGATTTAATACCTATGTATGTAAAACTCCTGGTACCCCTCCCGGTACCCCTCTTAAAATTATACCACACCGCACACTAATTGTAGGTACATATATTATGTAGTTCGACTCGATACAAACTCTACAGAGGAGTAAGGGTAACACTGTCCCACCCATAATATTTAAACTATACCTATGTATACCTAGCTAACTTAACTATACCTATGTATGTATGAGTTAAAGCCGACGCGATAGTTAGGTATGTAGATCGAACGTAATGTAACGTACCTTAACTTTTTTAACGTTGGGAAATCCTCTTGGATACCTGGCAGTGTAAGGGACACTGCGGGGTTACGCCGGTATTCTACTGGCTAAATCCCAATGACTTTCTAGCGCGGCCGTTAATGGACGGGGTCGCGGGGACGTTATGATTATGACACGACGTCGGTGCCCTACCACGGCTATCCAGCGAGGGGAGGGCTACGCTCCCATGTCAAGCGCTCAAGTTTCTGCAAAGTCCTACCTACCTAATGGCCAAAACACTTTATAAAAATTTAATACCTAAGAATCACATTTTTTTTCATTAAGAGTAGTTGGTTTATTACGTGTCTTATGATGAATTTATAAGGCAGGTAATAAACCAACTACTCTAAAACTAAAACTAACATAACAATGATGTTTAAGATTATATTTTGAGCTGTGGCCAAGGCGAAAAGAAAGTTGCTAAGTAGATATTTATTCTTTTAGGTCCTTATTAGGTCGTCTGTCCACCTTGGGGGTTGAGTTGAATTCCCAACTAGGGTGGGCACATGGACATTAGACATAATTTTAGTCTTTTCCATATTCATCTTAAGGCCCACACTGCGAAACTCGGAACTTTTCGAGCACCGTAAATTCATAATCGAGCATTTGGAGCATCTACGTAATGTAAGTAGGTACCTACCCAAAGATAACCTAACATCATATCATATATTATTTGTTTATTTATTAGCATATTTATTAGGTATATGCATACAATAAATCAGATACAAATAATAAAATAAACACATTAATCTACAATGTATATATTAAGATAATTGATAGGTCATACAGTTAATGTAGGTAAGATAAGAAAGATTGATTCTACTACGTACATAGTAAAATTCAGTTATTCTCTTCATTATCAGAAGATTTATTGTCTTCGTTGCAGACACATTTCATCTTTCTTCTTTCAGTCTTTGTGACTGCTTCTCCGGCAACTGCGTTCATCTCCCACCAAATAGCACCTCCAAGAAGGTTCTTGAAATATGGAGGTACACTTCCTTCCCGAAGTAAATATCTGCAGATAATAATAAATACATGAATATATGATCAAGTAAGTAACAAAAGATCCATTCTAATTTACTGAACAATTCAACTTACAAGTAGAACTGCTCTTCGTTGTACTCTTCTTCACGTCTCCGCCAATATCTTCTCAAATTGGGGCTCATCTGATCCGCTTCATCTATTTCTTTCAGTAAACTTTCATGTTCTTGCTCTGACATCTTCGTGTTCAAAGATTCTTCTGTAAATAAAGAGGAATGTAAACTCATGTATCTACAGTCAAAATTAATATATTTAAATACCTACTAAGGACTGCAGTATATATATATACTTCATCTATAACAATGAAGTTTTGCATAGGTACACGTTTTCAGTGGTACAGAAGAGTACATAATCGGGCAAAAGCTTACTAAATTCATATTTTAGTAAATCAACATCCAATCTGTGTTACAATCAAAACAAATTTATTAAAAAAAAAATTAATAAGAAACTTATAAGATTTTAAGTTCTAAAAATATTATAAGAAACAATTTACTCTCACGCTGAGATTGCACTTTGTGGTAAGTAGAAAGCTACCGTTGGCCTATAAATAAAATCAATATTAATAATTAAAAACCTAAAAGTATATCTAATTTGACCCAGTAATACTCGAGTTACCTTCCTCTGTTTCTAATTCCACAGACATGTCTGGAACCCGTAGAGGCTTTGTGGTAATGGTTGCTTTCGCCCGCGCGTGTATATCATCTGCTAGACGAACTCGGAGGTCCTCATATGTCCTACAAATTTACATTAATTCATTATTGATACGAATATGACAGATTTAGGTACATACAGTGTTTACAAGTATAAGTGCGCCAAACGAGGTCAACTTAGCAAAAGTAGATACGCACTTGCTAAAACAAGACAAACAAATTTCATACTCTATCATAAGAATTTCAAAATTGTGTGTTCTGTAATTCAATTGTATCCATTGTTCTATTTATTGCGAATTCAATTCATGTATGTACCTAGAGGCAGGTTTCCGCAGTAACAAACTGAACAGCTTGTTTGATTATCAGCTTACCAGTAGGTTTTGGTTCAACACGTGTGCTGTTGTGTTGAGTAATGAGTAAGGCTAGAAATATTACCTACCTTGGACTTTACTCTTTTTTAACTGACATTTTCTAAACAGTAATCTCTTTTTTATGTAAATATACAGCTACTTATAAAGCAGTGGGATCATGTAGTCTACGTGCGCATAACTAGTCGGACCACGAGAAATAAACCATATATATAGGAGAAAATGTATTAACCATATACCTTCAAGTCAAACTATCTCGACACTTTACCATAGGTAAAATAAAAATAAAAATAGACTTTTGACCAACTCCTAGACTAGACTAGATTATACGCACTATGACAATACTAGACGTCCGAGAGACGACAATTTATTTAATTATTGAAATTTAATGAAAATCTGTGATTACAATTTCGGCAGTCCTCGCTTTTTTATTTTTTATGTTAAGGTCGTTAGACGGGCTGAAGGTCCACTTGATGATAGGTGGCTACCGACTCATATAACGCCACATGTGCTGGAAATGCGCCACCAACTATAAATGGGCTCTGGCATACATAATCCATAATGTTAAATAAATATTAATTTAATTTTGTTCAAAAAAAAAACTATTGAAAGTCCATCTTATGCCTGCGACTTCGTGCGCGCACCTTCTTTCACAGGTTATTAGGGAACATAACCATACTACATGTATGAAATTAAAATCTGTACAAAATACCACGCTTGGTCACCGGTCACCAAATTCTTATCATTTTTACTTTCCGTTTACAAACAATGATTTAAAACCGGATAACCATATTTATGAACCGGAAAACCATAGTGAAAACTGGAGGGGGAGGGGGGCCTTGGCATGTACTACGGATGGTCACCGAGGTGGGGGATTACAAATTGTAAAAAATGGGTCACGTGTGCTTTATTGTAGGCTCTTGGTGTGTCAATAAATAAATGAATCTAATAAATACGATTTCTTCATACCGATGAGCTATGGCTTGTACTATGTCATCAATTCGCCTTTCATCTTCAGACCTCGAATCTGATATGGATACATTTAGTATCGATTCCGTGTCATTCTCTACTGTTTGACGGTATTTTAATATGGCCATTAGTAACTCTTTAGCACCTTGGAGATCTTCTTTTTTGTCATCGCTCCATTGCTGCTCCAGTGTTCTGTTAAACAAACTTTCCAATTATTCCTATTACCTGGCGTTTTCTAAAGTAATAACACGACAAATAAAACTAACAGAAATGTCTGACACGTTAACTAAAAACTCGTTAAATAACTTTGAAGAAAATAAACTATCCATGCCAGCGTGTGTTTAGCCTTTGCTCGAGACTTCGCTCGTGGTTACTAGTATGATCGTTTTATCATCCTCGTAACCGTTAGAAATTCAACTAAAGAAGTTGTTGACGAGTACATTTACCTACTTAGGACAAACGTTCCAGTTGGTAAATCTAACCTTGACAAGGAGGTCGATCGTGGAATCAAGCTCGGATATGGTTACTAGCGACAATTGGCCCTGAAACTTTTTTCCTAACTAAGGGTCTCGTAAGAAAGCTCAACGTCGTCGCTCAACCAGTTATAGAAATAAGGAATGATGAGATCAGTAGACAAGCAATAGTTACCGACATAGCCGGCGGATCAGTAAGTTGAAGTGGTAGTGGGCAAGCTACAACATATCCTATGTCTATGTCCTAGGCAACAGTGGATGTCCTACAGCTGAGATTATGATGATGATCAATTTCAAAACTAATATTCAAATTTCAAATATTTAAACTAGATACCGGGATGCTTGTGGATACAAATCCTGTGCATAATAAAAGACATGGTTAATATTTATGGTGGCAAATTACATTCAATCGGCCTAAATTGTGTTCGGCGCAAAAGTGTAATAGGTAAATATTCTCACATAATATCATATCATTACTAAAAGTAAGGATAATAACCTCAAAACAAAAGCCCTTGGAAGTCTTGGTGGCAGTACGTTGGCTGGCTTCATGGGTTTTGGTTCGAACCTCTTGTAAGGTCGCATCCAGTGGTAAAATCCTTTGCCGGAATCTTGCTTGAGGTCCTTGTATTGTAAATGTATTGGTTTACCAGCCAATTTTGAATCCATTAGCCATTTCTAAAAACATTTTTACTGGTTGAACATGAAACGTACGTAATAGTTTAAGGTTTTTAAGGTTTTAATGTTTCTAAAGTTTCCAATTGTATTGACTACTTTAAAACGAACCTCGGTTTCTGTGTGATGTATCGGCGTCAGCATTGATACCAGACTTCTGTAATCACCAAAAGTATCATGGTTCTCTATAGAACACCACGGCTGCCAACAGCAGGCTCGTTTGTACATTTCTACTAAGGATTTGTGTACTAACTCCGAGCATGTCAAGTCACTGAAATAAATTTGAATTTGAATAATTAAAAAGAAATATCGACATTATCTTTTCTACTATAAACAACTGTAAAAACATATTACCGCCTCAAAACAATAAATCTTAAAGTATTTCCGACATGAGCAGAGCTGCATTTTGTGTTATGTAATCTGGCTTCATTAGTAGACTTATCGAAATCGTTTTTAAAGTCACCGCTGAGAGTTTCTAAAATCGGTACATTTAATTGTTCTTCTTCGAATACAAGTTCCACTGATTGATCAGTTTCTATTAAACTTATGCCACCTTCTTCATTTACAATTACTTCTTTGCCAAAGGAATCCTTCATTCTTAAAAAGTTTTGATGAAATTTTGTCACACTACACAGGTCATCCGATGTAATTTTTATGTCACAGGTAGTTTTTGATTTACATTCTAAACATGCATCATAATCTATATGTAGTTTTTCTCCATCAAAGTGAGCAGTGGTTTCACTATCCAATAATAAATCATATTTGTTATTTGTATCAACAACTAAACTTGTATTATTGATTGAATCAATAGTAATATTGCCATTGGACTTGTTTATAGAAACAGTTGTAAAATTAGGATGTTCAATGGTATAAATAATGTTTACAGATATATATCCATCCATTCTTTTTTCTTCTTCTTGGGACTCTTCTCCCTTACTGGGAATGGTAGAATTAGTATTAATGTTATGATTCGATTCCGCATCCTCATTGCTCTTTTGCGATTTTAACGTGTTACTATCCAACACATCTAACTCGAAAGTTTCAAAGTATTCTTTCTCCTCGTCAGTCCATTCTGGGTAAATTTCGTTTTCTTCGATTACGAAGTAAGTAATAATTCTAGTACTGTCCGGAAAAGTAACTGTTTGTACTCCATCTTTGTTAAGCAATGTATTTACACCATCCATGCGCCTTGAAAAAATTTCTTGTAAGTTGTAGTTAGTAGCAGTTCTAATTAACAATTTTTCTATTACATTAACATTTTCGTTTACATATTTTTTTCTCAGACCACTAGTTTCAGTTAATTCAAAATCATCAATAATCAATTCATAATTCAAAGGTTTTATAACATTTTCGTATTCGTTATCTGCAGTTTTTGGCGTTTGTACTGAAGGTGTCCCTTTGCTGGACTTATCCTTTTCTTTCCCTTTACCTTTCTTACCCTTGTCTGAACTCAACTCACTAGCAACGTCTTCAGTTGTTTCAGACCTAAATATTGATTTTTTGCAACTAATAACTTTTATATAGGATCCGTCAGGCCTAAGTACTTCGATGAGACCTGTAGGTCGAAAGATAATTACTTCACCATTTAAACTTATGCAGCGCATGTCCTCATTGAGATGAACCAATGGCGTTACATAGTACTGTTTTATATGTGATATTTCCGAAGAATTCTCAACATGAACGCTTTCAGTTATAAGACCATTGGGCCATGTAATGTAGAATGAGTGGAAGTATTTAGTTTCGAATATTTGCGGTAGTGTGGATTTCTCAGATTCCCTCACATTTTCAACTGCAGAAGCCATCAATATAGATACTGGTTCTTGGTAAGTTTGTTTTTTAATATTTATAATTACTTGATCAGCCGTGTTGACTCTAAATGACTCACACATGAGAAGTATTTCTGTTGAGACAAATTCACCAATTGCTCGGTGTACCCAAAAACTATTGTTATTATTTCCAGGTACAACATTCAAAATAATATATTCTAAGTTCATGGGTATTATGAGAGTATACATACTGGTAATTTTAGTACCTTCTTCAGAATAAAACATTGAATCTTTTCCAAATGCTTCTATCCTTCGATCTCCTAAATCATATCCAGAAAAAGGTTTTTTTACTATATCCTGTGTCTCAGAAATTTCAATATTTGTTAAAGATTTCCTTACATTTTTTGGTGTCGATGCAGTAGGAGATTTAGGTTTTTTACTACTTTTTGAATCAAAATCAGTTTGAGATAGAGAAATCACGGTTTTCTTCGAAGGAGAATCGATATCTTTAGTCTCAGATATGACTTCTTCATGTTGTGCTGCAACCTTGCCAAATTTTAGTGAACCTTCCATTAGCAATTCTGACTCCATGTCTGTTTGTTCAACACACAATTTAGCAGCTGAAGGATCAATCCAAACTTTACTTTCAGACTGATATTTTAAAAGCAACTTTTCTTCGTACAGATCCTCTTCTTTTTGAATCCAGTCGTAATGTTCTTCTAAAACAAAATCAAAGAAATCCTGCAGGCATAGGGGAGTGGGTAAGTGACACCGCCAATTTTGTCGTGTTAAGCCATCCTTGTCATGACTATTGTAAAATAATAATATAATACTGTCAGTCACGGAACAATATTTGTAGTCAACACAATTAAAATTATTATAAGCATCAAGTATAATCTGAAATGCACTTATTCCTGTGAAGTCTTCAAAGCAATTATAATCTTCTATAATATTACTTATGGGTTTTCCTGAGTCAATCTCAGCTACCGAGACAAGTTCACTAATATCAGGACAATCAAACAAAAATTTAACCCGGCTAATTTCAGGGTCGTCCTCGTAAGTTTCATCTAATGTATTTTCACTTTTTGTGATTGACGGAAAGGAGTGAGATTTAGAACTGCTGGTTTGCAATATAGTTGTCGACTCCTTGCTTAGAGGTTTAGCCATAACACTTCGTTTCAAATATACTTTTTTAAATTCAGTTATAGTGGAAAGTGGCAAAAGAACATTTTTCAAAGAACTTCTATTATTGTATAATTTACGACACGACAATATGTGCAAGAGACGGTTTAGTTCAGCAGTTTCGACATCTTCCCTTTCAAAGCAAGACAATAGTAAGTTAACATGAAAGTTAATTTTAGCTTCAATTTCTCCTGTTGGTGCATCGAAAAATTTCCACAAACGGTGTATAGGCATTCCATATAAAGATGACCATATGACATTGTCTAAATTAATGTTTCCTAAATGAAAGGTGCTATATTTAGCTTTGTCACCATAATTAATAACGATCGGATTTTTGAAATCTTCGTATTCCTCGCCATACGTTATACGAAATTTTTTAATATTATCAGGACAAAGTTTGTTAAATATTTCAGTCACAAGCGCCTCAGCCTTTTCTACTTTTGTTTGTTCGCTTAAATCCTGTTGAGTATCCGAAATGGTCGGCTCGCTATATTCCTTTTCTAATTTATGACTCCGGCTAACCGTTCGTAATATGCCATCCATAACTGAGTATACTGTTACACATTCCAAAGGCAGTCCATCTAATTGCAGATTATAGGATTTCATATAACGCGAGTCTTCTGTGTCTTCAGGCACATGAATAATATTCATGTTGTCTATAAAATGTAAATGTTGTCTATTTAAATCTTGAATATCATACATGAGATAACACAATTCGTCATATATTTTATCAGGATTCCCTGTTAGCATTTCAGTATCCCAATAAGGGGGGGAGAATACGATAAAGGCTGTGTGTTTGAAATCATCAGTGGTATCTCTTTGAATCCTTAGTTGTTGTATGTCGTTCCAGAATTTCTGAGATTTATCTATTAAGATATCCGTTTGACTCTGATCTCTTTTAGAGACACGTAGTAAACTTGATGGTATTTTAGAATCATCGTGATTAATTCGTACTTGAACAACAGCTGTAAGAGGTATGCCAATCTTAACTAAACAGATTCCAAGATAAGGCTCCTGGAAACCAGTCACTGCGATATAAAGGTTTGGACCATCTTTTGGATAATCGTCTACGTATACTTTATCTCTCCATTCTTCGCCCCTTACTCTAAGTGAAGTGTTGTACTTTTTTCCTTCATTTGATACTGGAAATTCTGATTCAGTGGGAACTGGCTCACCTTTTTTAGTTTTGCTTTTGGGAGAGGTTTCAGAAACCTCTGGAGGTTCTGGTGGCTGTACATTAACAGTGCCACGCACTTCAGTTCTATCAATCATTGTAGCCGACTCCCTTTTCATACCTTCTCTAACTGCTAGTCTTTGCCGTTTAATATAAAGATATTCATCTTTCATTTTTAGAATAAGATATTTAATAATTAGTGCAAGAATGTCGGGCGGGATATCCTTTTTCTCTTTAAGGTAACTTTGACCTTCTTCGAAAACACGCAAGTTTTCATCTTTCACTTTCTTCTCGCCACCTAATTGATTGACCATAAATATAGTTTCAGTTTTGCATATGTTTTTAATAACAAAACGTTTTTCCTGTGCAGCAGATATTTCAAATTTGTTAAGGTACATGCGATCTTGATCACTGCCAGCTGCTTCTGTTAATATAACTTTTACTTTGAAATTATCATCGTCCAATGGAGCAGTTTCGATACAAGTCCGCCAATAGTTTTCATCAGGAACCAATTCTTTTACTTTTTTAGGTGCCATTTGTAATAGAACCACAACATTCGATGTAAGTACGGTTACATCACATTCATATCCTTAATCTGCAGTTTTAATTAATATTAATTGGTATTATGTATGGATGTTTCACGTTAAATTAGGCATAAAATATAAGACACAAATAATATTCCTTATGTAAGAAATAAGATAATGTCAATCGAACACATTAATTCGAAAGTCAAAATGAAGGAATTTGTTTATTCTAAAATTTAATACACCAGTATTAATTATTGTATTCACATAGCTCGTCTGAGTACTTATTATTACCATACTTATTGATAAACTTGGAGGTTTTTAATGTAAATCATATAAAGTAACATTTTAAATTTGCCGCCTTACGTCCCGAAGGAGGCCGGTAAGCCTCCTTCGGGCCGAAGAGGAGGAGGCCGTAAAAATTCAGATTAGAGAATATAATTGGAACTTTAGTTGGTATAAAAATACCAACATTACCAACTAAAAGCTAAAGAATTTACACCAACTATACTCAATATATTATTAATGCGGTTATTAATATTTACTGATTTGGCCTAGATTTTTATTGCCTTAATTAAAGAAAAATATTTTTTATATGATTTTAAAGCTTTTTTATATTCAGTAGGATGTACCTATTAGAAATATTCTTCGAAAAACTGAATTATCTCCGTAAATTTTTCGACTAGAAACCAATTTGTTTAAATAGAAATAAAAATGTCTACATATTAGAAACACACGCTAAATACAATATATAAAAAGTAGTGACAATATAATAATAAAATATATTCAACTATGCAATAGTTACCAAACACTAAAAATACTTAAATTTTTAAATTATTTGTGTCCTTTTGAATTGAAATTGTCTGTGGTTCTTAATTGTCATGTGTCATTTGCAGTTGACATTAATTTGTTATACACTTATCTGTTCTATGTGAATTTGTGACAGACTACTAGATTATTATTTATTTTAATTCTCGTTCATTATAGAAATTTTTTATTAACATTTAAAAGCTCTTTCAATATACATGTCGCGGAAGAAAGAAACGTTAAATAAAAGATTAAACGATGGACAATTTAAATAATAAGTTTCATCTATAAAAATCATGTGGATGACCCATTTGTTTATCCCGACTGTGCTGATAATTTTCTCGGGGTGTATATATTTTTCGGTGTCGGGTAGTGAAGACGAATTTAATGTTGATTATTCGTGTAATCTCACTGAATCATCTGCTGCTAAGTTTGAATTCGATACTCATGTCGTGGGAAGTGAGCACATAGTTACATTTAATGGATACTTTTTAAAATCTACAAGAGAAAAATATGTTAGTGCGGCGCTTAAAAATGCAGGGGTAAGTTTTTTTTTGATATATTATTTTTGTTACAGTATGCATTTACACTGAATTTTATATTTGTCCCATATTTTGGCAATGGCTGGGTGGAGGCCTTCCTCTTGTGTAACTTAAAGACAAAATTCTAACACAAATTTTGTATACAGCAGATATCTCAATCTCTCCTTTATTTACGATATGTGTTTGGATACTCATGCTTAGTATTTTCCTTTAAAAAGCCACTGAAGTTAACACACCAAAATATTTAAAAAAATATGTGTAGCGAAAATAGGTAATTTTGATTTTAAAACATAAATGTACAAGACATATTACTATTTTCCTTATAAATATTGTTGTTTTAATATAGATATTGCTGTATATTAAAATCTCTTTCTAAATACCTACCCTCTAAATTTTTTCTAAATAATAATATATTTTTTAAAATACTAAATAAAGTTTTAGTGGGTAGATAATGAATCTAGGTTACTTCTGACCATTGAACCACAATGGGGAAAATATGGGGGGGATATAGACTATTTCAGCAGTGGACAACCTACGGACGAAAGGACCTTTAACTTGAAATAATGTTTAACTTGTGGATGCTTACTTATCCCATTACTTTGTGTCTTCATTATATTATATTATAGGTGTTTATCACACTGAAAGAGTGGCTCTTTCGATAAAATATAGCCTATGTTACACATGGGTAATGTTTTTTTAAAAGAATGAAGAAAGTGATATATCATCCCCTTAAAGTGGAAAATTTTGTACTTAACATTAAGCAATTATTTAAAAGGTTTTTATGAATTTTTATATTTAAATAGTGTGCATACTTAGTGACTATTCCTGATATTGGATGGCAATATATACAGTGTTATTAATGCTTCATAAAATGATAAAAAAAAACTTTTCTGTATTACATAATAAAAACTAGAATTAAAAGATAATCCATAGTAATTCTGTGATTCAGTAAAAAAAATTCTACACCAGGAGTGTTGATAGCAACTAATGTAACCAAGTTGGTATAAAAATATTTTATACAGCAACTAACTATTTAATATGGCACAAAAAGATATCTACTTTTTGTGTACTTTATGTAAGGTTATATACCTACTATCTCATACTTCTTATCTCATCAAATGAAGCATAAAAACAAACATATTATGATGTCATGCCTTTTAGATTGACACCAAGGCATACAATGACAGTTTGCCAAGGAAAATCATTACAATTTTTAAGAACTGACCCACATTATCTTATGAATTGCAAATACTTTGTATGGAAATCAACATATTGAGATCCATAGATTTGTGTGTTGTCATGAATAAAATATAGATATTTTTTACAGGTGTCAAACTGGACAATCGTTCAGCGCAATAATCCAGCTAACGAGTATCCCAGTGATTTTGATGTGATAATTGTTAATGAAGATGTACAGCGAGCACTCAATGTATTGCGCGATCATCCAGCAGTCCGTCGAGTCACTGCCCAAAGGCTGGTACAACGCACGATTAAATATGTAAAAGATGTGAGTAATGTAAAATATATAATTAATAAGTTAAGCTACATAAAGAATATAAAGAATATAAAGCTACATAAGAATATAATATATACATAAGAATATAAAGAATATATATATATATATAATAAATAAGTTAAGCTACATAAATCACATAAAGAATATAAAGCTACATAAGAATATAATATATACATAAGAATATAAAGAATATAATATATAGCTTTTATTTATAGAAATCGTAACTACATGTACAATTAAGTATCATCATAGCGACGTTGAAATTTGCATATGTCGTTAATGGCATATGGAAAGCTATTTATAACATCTAAAGTAATGTAGGTAAGTACATGTTTGTAGTAATTATCATTACCCACAAAATTGAACGCTAGGTTATATTCTTTAACTATAATAGCTAAGTCACAATATAATTATTTTTTTCAAATTAGTTGTTGATAACGTGGGTAGAATCGAAAGCGATGACATTATTTACCTCCATATTTTATTTTTGTTTAATTTATTACATTATTAATTGTTTAGAACATTATATATTCATATGTTAAGATATATGAAGTCTTGGACTTCAGCTAGTATTATTATAAAGAAAAAACTTATTAATTTTTACTTTTTTACTAGCTTGTCTACCGACATAGACCTCCTCTAAGTTTTTCTACTGTATTTGTCCTTCGATTTCCTCGTCCATGTTATACCTTCCTCTTATTCATTTCTTTCTTTTGGGCTACGAACTCTTAATGTTTCTTAATTATCCTAAAATGATGTAAAAATTAATGATTAATGATTAAAAATTTTGCCAAAAGAAATGGTCAGAAGTGGCCCGAAATTATTATATGCCCGTAAATGTTTTGACTCCGTAGCAACTGAACAGATTAATCAAGTAGAAATATTCTCAACTGGATATATTCGCAACTGGACAGTTTAGTAGATTGTTCATTCTAATTTAAAATATACTTAAGATCGTTAACTATATGTTAGTGGCCTTTTAAATATTTCAATTTTCTTTATCCACAAATTTTTAAATAGGTACAAAAAGCTTTCACATTAGATGCCACTTGATTTAAAAGTGAAATAAAAGTGCTAATTGCTAATTCTCATTTGCAAAATATTATTTGGTCTTGAATTTATTTTTCAACAATTATGTCAATAAGAGGGGGAATTATTTCACGTTTGTCGTTCGATTTATTTCACGTTAACTTGTTTCCTTATTTAAGTCTTACAAAATATTTCTTTTTCCTTAACAGAGCATTCACTCTCGCAGAAATAACACGATTCTATTTTCGCACTTCCGCTTCAGCCTCCAGATCCAATTACTACCTACACTCCTTCAATATGTCAAGCGTGAGGGTGCCCTTATCCTCATAAATTCCCTAATTAATTATTATTATGATATATCTATTTATTTTACCACTAGTCTGCACTAAGCTTCATTAATCTATAATTATACTAGTGGCCCGGCTTCAGCTTCGCACGGGTGCAATTTTTTATTCAATCCAGCCGATAAATTACCTTAAACCGACATCTGTTAGAACCTTTTGGAACTCACAGATAAATAATTGCTGGATTGTATAGGTATCAACAGATGGCGCTATGTTAATAATATTGTATAATTTGCAAAAAAATTATAAACAAAATGAGATATAAACCAAATAACAGATACTTATGAAGTTTGATCAAAGTCGGTTCAGGAGTTTCAGAGTTTATCGCGAACGTACATCGTGACACGAGATTTTTATATATATAGATAAGATAAAAGGTTAAAAATAGTTCAGTACATTTTTCTTATCTGTGAATCTATAGTATATTTTAGTAGCTATCGATGAACTTTATTTGAATAAAAGAATATATTTTAAATGATTGTGGTTGAATGTCTGCCCGTGGGTGAACAGTACCAAAAAATATACATTAGTAATTATATTTGATTAATATGAAAAGTCACATATCCATTTTTATCTTTTGGTAATCATTACAGCTTAACGTCAAAATTTCTACTGAAATTATTCATTTTGTTTTTTTGCAATTTTTTTTTTTTTTACTTATTCTTTCTTGTCGGTCTTGCATTCTTTATTTCCAGTTTTATTTGGTTTTAATAATAAATATTATGTTTTAACGATATCAATATGTGAATTATTATGTATAATTGTTTTAATTATTGTTTTATCTATTATTTCAGGACATCTGCGGTCCCTCGGGATGCCTTTACGCTGGATGGCGTAATCATCGTGCACGCGCTCTTCGTTCGTTAAAACAACGCGAGGTAAGCAATGTATTTTTTTTTTCTTAAATTCGATTAAATTAGCATTTTCTGCTTACCTAGTAATAATTATAGATGGTTAGAAATAACAAAAAGGATAAGGGTTAGAATAGGCAATACAATTATTTTTAAAACAGTCATTTAAAAACAATTGTATATTGTCACTAGTTTCTTTTTAATTTTTTGTTTTCAGAATGGAGGTTATGCATCCAGAAAACTTTTGAGGACTGTTCCGCGTCAGATCACGTCGGTGTTGAAAGCGGACGTTCTGTGGTCTTTAGGAGTTACTGGTGAGTTTATTCGTTACATAAATATTCTAAAGGCGCCTTTTGATCGAGACTTGTATAGCTAAACTTATATAAGTATACACAAATTTTTGAAGATACGTTTTGAAGATCGAATTTACATCGCGCAGTCGCGCTTGCTCCGTCGAGGGAAATAAGCAATCGTTAATAAAACTTACTTACTGCACGCTACTTCTGATTGGCATTTCAAATTTTTAGTGATTTACATTCAATTGTTAATAAGAAGATGAAAATAGAACACAGAGCTTGCTGTGCAAAAGGAAAAACTTGCCATTTTGACGTCACACCAGTAGTGTTAATTGTATTTATAGGTGAAGGAATAAGAGTGGCCGTATTTGATACGGGACTAGCACGACACCATCCACACTTCGGCCGAATTCGCGAACGAACCGATTGGACCGGCGAGAATACGTTGGACGACGCTCTCGGCCACGGTACATTCGTCGCTGGTGTGATAGCGTCTCGTGCTGATTGCTTAGGTTTCGCGCCCGACGCGGACCTTCACATATTTAGAGTCTTCACTGACAATCAGGTGTGTTTCCTTTTGTTTTTCAACTGACAACTAATACAGTTTGAAACTGAACTACTTCTGTTGAACTAGAATAGTTGCCGGTGTGAAACTGTAAAGCAGAACTGGCCTAAAATCAGCAGCGCTGTACTAAGCCAGCTTATGCTCAGCTTATGCTGAGCCAGATACACTTTTTGCTGCCATGTCGCACACTCAATGGGACTTTAATTATGACGTATTCTCATTTACTTAAATGTGAAAATTTTGCATGTATTTTATTTGTTTTAGTTATCTTTAGATGTATTTATTAGTGTGGGTCGTCATGTGTATGTAAATAAAGGTTTTCTATCTCCTAACTATCTTCTATCTAAATATTTTTAACTTCCATAGTGGGAGGCAATTCAAAAAACCGGATGATACTTATCAAAATCGAGGAATACAGTATATCTGTATCCAAAATTTAATCACACCACTCGATAGCTAAAGGATCAAAGATTTTTTTTGGTATATAAAATAGAATAATATTTTTTTAATAATAGCATAATATCCAATACAAGCCACTTTAACAAAACGACCTGAGGTGATCTTAACTTATTTGTTAATCCATTTTTAAATGAGCATTTTTGGTATTCGTTCATAGCTAAATGGATTATAGATTTGATGGAAAATAATTGATTACATCTAGTGATATTGTTAAAAATAACAGGCATGAATTAACACAGTTGATGAATTTTCCAGGTCTCGTACACGTCATGGTTTTTGGACGCGTTCAACTATGCCATCATGCGAAAAATTAATGTACTAAATCTTAGTATAGGTGGACCGGATTTTATGGACCATCCGTTCGTGGATAAAGTTTGGGAACTCAGTGCGAATAAGGTAACGTATTAACTTTTAATATATTGTAGCGACATAGTAAGCAAAAATAGTGCGCATCAACAAGTTTGTCCAGACAGATCAAATGAACCGGCAATTTTATTAGAAGGAGACACTAGCGATTTAGAACAAAGTAAGACAGTAGCTAAGGACGCAGATGTGCAGAAAACGCCATCAGAGGTCCAAGCGCAAACGCCTCTTACTCGTACCACACGTAGTGGTAGAATTGTAAACAAGCCAGTGAGGTTTTTAATCGACGAGTAGGTCAGGTCGTTAACCGGTACGATGTACGTCATATGTGACACGTTAGGTACATTGCACAATTAGTAACAGTTAAAATGCCAATAATAATTTATTTTACCAGACAAATAATTTCGCAATGTCTAATTTGATGAGTAAGATTATTATTGTAATAAATAGGCATGACCAACTCCCGCTAAAGTAATCCAAGTTTAGAAAAATGGGTTCATACTCCAGCACAGAAACTGCAGAAGTGGGCAGCAGCCAAATTCACGAGGATCAATTAACTATTTTGTCGGAACAGTTGGCCCAAGAGCGATACATGCTAACGTGCATCATAATAAAATTATACTAATAATGCTAGTAAGCTTCAGTTTTTATCAACATGCCAAGGACAAAGTTAAGAAGTGGATGGCACCTGTGCTTACCAACAGGTTTTAGTGCATCAAGTGCGTAAAGGGGAAGGTTTATATTATGTAGTTATTTCCTTTGTGTATTGTTATTATATTACCATGTGTTACTGTTATATTAAGTTATGTTCGCTATTGTATACCTATAGTAATGATAAATCGTCTTTTTCCTTTTTTATATACATTATTTTTAACATTTACATCTACAATTTTTTGTCAAAAATGCTATTTAATGGATGCGCAATGTGTTATTTAAAATATACTATAATCAATTTTGTTCCAAACTTAACATGTATGCAGTACTCATTCCAATTGCAGTACTTATTGCGTCATGCATTCTGTAACGGTTTAATTTACACAGCAACATGCTGACTTAGCGTCTGAAGTATCGAGACAGAATATACAGGCTGTTTTTGTAGCGCAAAAGTTACAGGATGCATCGACAACGCATAGTTATTATTTTTAAATGTTTCAGTCTTAATTTCTTCCTTTTGGAAATATGTAACTTCCTTTTCTTTTCCAAAGGGGGGGAATGATGTAGCGACATAGTAAGCAAAAATAGTGCGCATCAGCAAGTTTGTCCAGACAGGCGCGGCTCGATCGCGTCACCGCAGTCGCATTGTAAGTGTTCCTCAGAACACACGTTATCGAGCCCGACCTGCCTGGTATAATCAGAGATCACGTCATTTAAATAGAACGTTTGTTAAAGTTGAGTGGAATAAATAATCTGGAGTACAGATAGTGTTTTATTGAACTCAGGGCACACACCCAACTTTACAATATTTACGGTGACATTCATATTCTGCTTGTTATTATGATTTGTAAATAATTGTTTCTTTTTTTTAGGTTATCATGGTATCGGCTATAGGCAATGACGGACCATTGTACGGCACTTTAAACAATCCAGCAGACCAAATGGACGTAATCGGTGTCGGAGGTATTGGTTTCGATGATCGTATAGCTAAATTTTCATCGAGGGGCATGACTACATGGGAGTTGCCTCACGTTAGTATCAAACAATTTTATCCCACCGTACTATGCAAAAATTGTAAAAAGACATGGTGTTTTGATTGTTTTCTTTTTTTTTGTCATAGGGTTATGGCCGAATGAAACCAGATATTGTGACATACGGTAGTGGAGTAAGAGGTTCCAGTGTCAACGGTGGTTGCAGGTCTCTTAGTGGTAAGTAAAATACATCTCAGAGCTAAATTGAATACTCATTTTTTTTGTTAATATTTATGTTAATCTATTACAAACTGACAAAACAATGACTTACTTTAAATATTAAAAATATATATATATATATATATATTATATTTCTAGGTACTTCGGTGGCATCGCCAGTGGTAGCTGGTGCCATCGCACTTTTGGCTAGCGGAATCCCTCGTCAAAATTTAACACCGGCGTCTGTTAAACAAGCCCTATGTATCACAGCCAGACGATTGCCGGTCGCTAACATGTTCGAACAGGGACACGGAAAATTGGATCTTATTAGCGCTTATAAGGTACGATTTTGCTAAGACACTGAAAGAAAGAGTTATTTATGAATTAATTTTTCAAACAATTTAAATAATTATATATTACCTTCACAGTTCCTCCGTGAATATGAACCGCAGGCGACCCTCAGTCCGGCTTACATAGATTTGACTGAATGCCAGTACATGTGGCCTTATTGCACTCAACCACTGTACTACAGCGCCCAACCAACAATAGCGAATGTGACAGTTATCAACGGTCTTGGCGTTTCCGGAAAAGTGGTATGCTTTTTTTTTACCTCTTATTACTATGTGAAGGTGAGACTGTATGATGTATGTATTGTATAACAAAAATAAACTAATAACAAAGTAGTCTATCAAAAATCATTCAAGGAAGCAAAAATCTACAGATTCATCATCACCTTTTTAAACATCACCACTGAGGTCCAAAAAATAACTTTCTTGTTTTTGGAGTTTACTCCTTAAGAATCGATTCGATCGATTTGCATATATATATATATATATATATATAGTATGAAAATTTATGGGAGTAAAATCAAAATTGTCACACGGAATGAGTTACGTTCTATTTTTTTGAATATTTTAGAATATCTCAAGTTTCATAGATATTGCGCCATCTACACAATATTATTTAAAAAAGAGCAATGTTGTTCTTTCGGCGTGTTCGAATTGTGAAAATCGAAACACAACAGCAGACCTGCTGTTATATCACGGTTATCTTCTGTAAGGGGGTGGTTACTGCTGCTAGTCGGGCTGTCCAAATGCAGTGTGCCCTGTCACTACTAAAAATAATACATTTAGGTAATTAGATAAGCTGTCGGTTTACTTGATGGCAATCCTAGACAAGTAACGCCACATGTGCTGCAAGGATAAGGGATTAGGAAGGGTAAGAGAAAATATGTTTGTCAAAGAATGCGACTAACTTAGTAGGTATTTCCTTTTTGCAAGGAAAGTTGCTATGGGAAGTTCATTGTTGTTTTTTTTCTCACAGATGGAAGTTAATTGGCATCCACATTTGCCTCACGGCGTCTTGTTATCAGTGTCAACTGAGTACAGCCAGGTTTTATGGCCTTGGTCGGGATGGTTGGCTCTTAGCTTTACTGTGACGGAAAATGGAGCAGACTTTGAAGGAATCATCGAGGTTAGAAATTTCATACATTTTCATGCAAAATGGTTTTTTTGTTATTATATTTATAACTAAAAGCCTTAACTGCCAGTTTTCATTTATATAATTAATGTGGAAACTATATTTTTCACAATTCGATTGATGTCAAAACATGCTGATCTGTTTTATTTGTTATTGAAAGATATTTGAAGAATTATTTAATTTCCAGGGTCACCTAAATGTTACCATAGAGAGTCACGACGAAAACAGCGAGGTGGGAACCAGAAACGCCACACTAATGTTGCCAATAAGGTGAGACTTGTTTAATTTTAACAAGGCGTTTATCGCTCTTTTCATTAGTGAAAACCGTATCAAAATCCATTGATTGGTTTAGAAGAAGTCAATGGAGAGTAACAAGCACAAGCGATTTTATTTTATACGAAAATATTTCGTAGATAAGTAAGTAAGCAGGTTAATGGTAACCCTGAGGTTACGAGGTCAAGAGATATGCATTGACTTACACAGTTTGTTACGTCAAACAAGTCATTGACATCACAATGCAACGAAGATAAAATTTTGCAATTTAAGTAACAGTGACACTGTTTCCAGAGCCAGAGTAATACCAGTGCCAGTTCGATCACGACGTCTCCTGTGGGATCAGTTCCATAGTCTGCGTTATCCCGGCGGATACTTTCCGAGGGACGACCTTCGCGCCAAACACGACCCATTAGACTGGCACGCTGACCACGTACACACAAATTTCAGAGACATGTACAGAAGACTTAGGGAGCATGGATATTATATGGAAGTAATGGGTGAGTATTATTGTAATTTGTACACCCACAAGTTGGACAGACGATCTGATAAGGGCTGCAGGTCGACCGTGGATCGAGGCTGCTTCTGATTGGTTCTTTTGGAAAATTATAGGGGAAGCCTCTGTCCAGCAGTGCAGTCGACCTCCAGCGGCTGAGTTGATGTTGTTGATAATGATTATAATTTAATAAAAGCTTCTTTTTAAGCTCATTTTTTTACGCATGCGTTACGAAAACATTAACTATTGTTTTTTTTTATTTTTTATTTCACCACTGAACACAATCTACATACTTTTATTTTCTTAAGTGTTATAATGTTATGTGTACTGAATCAATTTTGGCGGGACTTTCACGTTGAGATTGATAGTCTTATTAAAAATGGGCTTTTACTCATTCACCGAAACACATTATCAAATAAGTTTTTATTTTACATTGGTCTTCTGTAAGGAGTTGGTCACTGCTGCCAGACGGGCAGCCCATTTAAAACCCCGTGAAGCAGTGTATTTATGCGCTAATTTAACTTTAAATTGTGTTCAATTTGTTTCACTGATCGTAATGGATAATATGTCTGTACAGGAACCCCACTGACTTGTGTCGACACGTCCTTGTACGGAGCTTTGCTACTGGTGGACCCAGAAGACGAATACTTCCCCGAAGAGATGGCATCCTTGAAGGAAGCCGTGGACTCTGGGCTATCGCTTGTAGTCTTCGCTGACTGGTACAACGCCTCGTTATTGCGACACGTGAAATTTTATGATGAAAACACGCGGCAGTGGTAAGGGTGCCATGTTTTATTATTAATCAAGATTGAAAAACTCTATCAGCTTAAAGGGGGATGAAATTTATTACTTATAAGTTAACACAAATTTTAATTTTAATCATTTAATACTAGATTTCAACTTCAATTTGTTGGCTTTTTACAGGTGGATTCCGGAAACAGGTGGTGCCAATATTCCAGCATTGAACGATCTGCTCAGTATATATCAGGTATTAAAATCATCCTTTTCCTTTAAGTTTATTCGGTAATTATCCAATACTTAGCTTGAATCAGCAGCAGTACGCCCAGCAGTGGACGTACGTAATCACAGCCGTAGCTGAGATTATGATGATGATCATAAACACACAAAATACACAGAGTATATCAAAGTGCGTTTATAAAGACAGTCAAAAGAAAATAAAGTATGGAAAAACGAAATTCATGTATTTTTCTGTATTTGACCAGTGTCAAGAGGCTAAGTTTTAAGTGGGACAATAAAGTTAAAAAAGTGTGTGTGTGTGTGTGTCAGCACCGACGCACGACTAGAGTTTACTCCTAATGAACGTTCATAAAATACATAAATTAGTAAATGAGGGTAAATGAATGCATTTTGTAAGCTTTATTAGTTTGTCAATTTTCTCAATTCACAAATAATTTATATCCATTGATATTAATATGTATTGAAGCATTTTGTGGTCTGTAACGCGTAACGTGTGACATGTGACATTTGATTTTACTCTCATAGATTTTCATACCCCAGGCTTTTATATATGAAAATCGATACTTAATGAGTAAACTCCAAAAAAGAGATAATTTGTTATATACATTTGGCTTGTAAAGCATTGGCTTAAAAAAGGGGTTCTCTTATGTTTTATATTTTACAACTTATCCTACATAAACCATATCTTTAATTATCTAGCATAGCTTTTAACATAAATTCGTGTTTTTCTTTTGCAGGTGGCTTTAGGCGATCGCGTTTTTGAAGGCGCTTTTAAATTGGGCGGCCATGCTATGTACTATGCGAGTGGAACACATATACACAGTTTCCCCGAACACGGAGTGCTGGTTACTGCTAATTTGAACGATCAAGGCCACCAGGTAAAATATATTTATGTGAGAAATATAGTGTCCTACATTCTACACTATTAGTATTAATTCATACTTAGTAAAGAATTTTCTCTTGATAAATGATTAAAATTTAGTTTTCACAAATGTTCTGTGAATATATTTTCACTAATTTGATTCGCCTGGGTCCATTTCATAGCACGAACAGATTGCTTCTGAAGCACAAGTATTGTATTTTTGATATCACACTAAACTGTAATGTGTGAAACGTGTAAAGTAACGTATATTTATCTTATCGAATTATATAAGAACATTGTGTATACGTTGCTTGGTAAATTTCAGATAATGTCCGGGGAAAAGCCTGGAGGGGGAGGTGGAGCTTCGAACAGTGCAAAGACGACAGTTGACGTTCCAATATTGGGCCTACTTCAAACAGATGGCGAAACTCGTGACTATGCCAACGATACCATTGATAAGTTGCCTAAGGTAATCCGCGGATCCACATGTGGAGCCAAGCTGTGGATCCAAGTGGAAGGAGCCATAAATATTGCATTTATACCGAAATTTCTGTATTCCTTTATGTCAAGGTCGACAGACAGGCTGACGGCCCACGAAATTTTTTAAGTGTAAATATCTTTAGGCGCGTTGGGAATTTTTGAGATGGAAAAAACCATTGAACTCGCGACACTGTTACCGTAACCGACTCCTCTGTATATAAGTATATACATATATTGTAATTTTTACTGTTTTTTTTTTAGTTTAATCGCAGCTTAGATTTTCATATCTGTTTTCGTTTATAAAATCTTTTGAGTGATTAAAACAAATATGATGATTTGTTTCAGGCTGGTCGTCTCGTTGTGTACGGGGATTCGTCGTGTTTGGAAGGGGGAGCAGTCAAGTCCTGCACTTGGCTTCTTCTGGCTGCCCTGCAGTACGCCCTTGTTGGTCATCTGCCGAACACACTGAAAGAAGCGGCCACACCACACCAGAACAGACTGCGGGACGTACACATTATACCTTCTGGTAATTATATATGTATTTCGTTTAATTGACATGCGCATTGTAAATTAACTATTAACATGTTTGAACTATAATTGTTGTAGTAAAACACTAACAACAAAAAAAGTCATTTGATTAACCCATTGTACACCCACAATGGATTTATTTGTATTCCTCTATGTCTAATTTTATCTACTTTTTTTTTGTGTAACAGTTAAACTGACTGATGACGATTTTATATTAAAAAAATTGAATAAAATGTAGGACACATTTAATTTAACGTTAACAAGATGTAAAATTTATTTTATTTCTTCAGCAAAAAAAATCCTCATTATAACTTTGAATTTAGGATAAAACTAAATTTAGAATAAAATCGTTAAATTGCTTTAATAACTAAATGACAAATCAATAAAATAGGTCAAACAAAAATTAAAATCATTGATAAATAAGAATTAGAAAAAGTAGTAGCGTTTACAATTACACAAATATACAATTTGTGTTTTTTCACCCCATTAATAATATTTTGTGCAGTGTTTGAGACTTCGGATGACCAAATATGGTTAGGTTACTTATTGTTCTAAAAAATGCTATTTATTTACTACCATTTTTTTTTTACATAGAAAATTCCCAAATAAAAATAATTAAATTCAAACAATGATATATCTCTCAACTTTAAATTCTTTCACTTGCTCTATTATTGTATGATTAGGTGTATTTTGATTTTTGCATGACAGTTTTATTTCTATGACCTCTTGTTTTTAACATTCACTCTATTTTTGTATCGCACTATTTTAATTTTCTCTACTATCTTACTTAACCTGAGTGTGTGTTACTC
The DNA here is from genome assembly GCA_936446665.2 of Synanthedon andrenaeformis. Classification (NCBI taxonomy): domain Eukaryota; kingdom Metazoa; phylum Arthropoda; class Insecta; order Lepidoptera; family Sesiidae; genus Synanthedon; species Synanthedon andrenaeformis. The sequence goes on along the minus strand of OW387776.2, from coordinate 12,514,341 downwards.
TCTGTTTTGAAATGATGAAAAAAAAAACTGCTTTGATAGCATAATGACGCCTAACAAATTATGCATGATAACGAAATGTTTTGAGGGACCTGAGCAGAACACACTGTCTACGGTATAATCACATAATACTAGTGTAGTTTGTGATTGTGAATGTTTTATGTTTGCAAGAGTTGCCGAGGCGTGCCGAAGGCGGAAGGTTGCACGCATATTCACGCGTGCTCTCCGCGGACGGTAGCGGAACGAGGCCGGTGCCGCAGTGTGCCTCTCCGCCGACACTGGAGCCACGCCCTGTGCACGCTCCGCCAGCAGCAAGAACATTGGCCCCGCGACACACGCCTACCGATCCTAAAAGCATCGGTAAGCAGTCTCAAGTTTCAATCTCAATAGGTTGAGATTTTAAATTAAAATCTCATGTTTTGACGTGAATACATCTTTAAATTTTCTTCCATTGTGGGAGTTCAGAAAAGTAATGCTAACAAAATCGGGGGTGAACAAAATGCTAACAAAAAACAAAACAAGCTACTACATATCAAAGGCGTTTTCTGTCTGTTGACCTCTGCAGAAAAGAAAGCGCTTCTTACCCGATGCGTTTGTAATATTTATATGTTAAATTCATAAGTAGTACCAGAGGTAAAAATAAATCTTCCGTGGTACTACCAGACAGCATAGTAGTATTACGGGTAAAAAATAATCCTCTTGGTATACTAAGGCAGTCTGGCCTACATAGGTTGAATATGAATTATGAAGTAAATATGTGGGAATAATGTAGGTAAACGCTCATCCTTTAGATCCTGCAACGGAAATGTCTTTGGACAGTAAATAGAGCACACCGCGAGTTGCAGTAACACTAGACTAAATGTTACGTACGACGGCCAAAACACTGGACTACGCATAGTCCAACACGTGCCGTGTCGTTCTACACTTCTGAAACGCGCATTAATATATATTTTATTTTATTTTTAATTTAAGGCGCTCCTGAAATGGATGGCACCGAAGCGGCTCCGAGAGCTTGGCGCGGTGCGGGTGCGGCGCCATCTCGCTCGCAATACATCTATGAGAACCAACCTCCGACGCTGATGAGTCGCGTGATTACGCTATCCGCTCTAGCCGCGGTCGTGTACTGCCTGACCACTCTGTGGAGACGGTGCGGAAGGAAAATCAGGCGGAGAAGACTCGTCCCCTTGGCCACTTAGCGTAAATGCGTAAGGCCTAAAAAGTGATGGCGTGTGATCTAATCCGGTTCTGTTCGACGATAGTCCTATTAGTTATGACACTAATAGTTGTGTTTATCGTTTTTGTAGGTTAAAAAACAGTCATCTAAGTGTACTCATACTCACTTTTAGTTTTTAGTTTATTCAAAATTTAAGAATAGTGAATTCAAAGTTTATTTTCGCATATGTGTTATTGTTACGATAGATGACAAAAAATTTAGTAATTATTTTTTTTAGATACTATTACCAAACTATTTATTAGTTTAGTATTTAGAAACGGATACGTAGGGTAAATTGAAATTACTTTTAAAAGTGTGATTATGTAGTTCCTGTCTTTGTTAAAGCAATTTTTTTGGCCATTTTGCTTGATACAGGATGATTCTTAACTATTAACATAGTTGACATCTGTTAAGTTTGAACAAGCATGGAGTTTGGAGTTCATTTCATTAGTTCATTTTGGTGATTCCCAACTCTATCAATTGTTGATGGTTGTTAGTGCGCCATATTTGTTTACTACTTAAGACAAGTATGTTTAAACACACTGTAGTATGGACAAGTAAGATGTGTTTTGCAACAGCAAACAAAGTATTGTGTGTCTTGTTCGCCACCAGTTGCCAGAAGATAATGAAAATATATAATAAGAATATAAACAAACATTAAAAAATAAGTAAATGTAACATATTAAATGTATTTATAATTAAAATGTTCAACACTTCCAAAACTGTTTGTAATTCATTTATTATTAAATTTTATTTATTATTTTATTTTATTGACAGCTCAATTTCGTTATCAATTAGTTAATTTTAAATTTCTTTTTTTAATAAGAGTCGTCATAGTTAATGGTGGATTTTTGAAAAGTGAATTACTTAATTGGGAGTATTATATAATTGTATTATTTTTTTACATCCGCCTTTACTAACATTTATAAAAAAAAGACTAGTGTTAATTTTTTTACGTTTTGTTAGTTATAAATTAAGTATACATAATTGTTTTTATATTATAAGTAACACACTGCGTCACTGGCGGCAGTAACCAATATCCGTTAAAAAAATAACACCGTTGAATAACAGCATGTATGAAGCTGTGACGGTGAATAAGGAATATACGAGTACAGTTGCCAGAGCCCAATTTCCTATCCTTTATCCCAGCACTTGTGGCGATGCTACTGTTATAGGCGTAGCTAGCCCACCTACGAACTGTCTGACTATCTTTACATAAATTAAACTTTGATTATCATGCACTTCATTTATAACTAGTTATGAAATAACAAAGGAGTGTTCCACTTTCATATAGCCCAGCTATGAAACGTAGTTATGAATGGTTAAAATTTGCTTGATTCATAACTGGTTATGAAACAGTGTATATAATTTCTTTTTCGTTAACTGGTTATGAAAAATAATTAGGTTGGTTAGGACCAAAGGAAAAAAAACTATTATAGTAAATTTGATTTTACTTATTTGAACGTTAAGAGTTCCTGTTTACGTTTCATGTGTCTAATATAATTAATAGTTAAAGTAATTATTGTTTAAATAAAATTATTGTTTGGACTCTGCATGAACCTTGAAAGTTCTACAGATACGGTTCTCTAACAAGGCCTTAAGCCTTACTATAGTCAAGCTCACAATAATTATGTAAAACAGTTATTACTGATAAATTTACTTAGTTCACTTACAACTGTAACATTTTTGTATAGTGTTTGTATTACAAAATAACGAAATATTTGAATATTATTATTATTAATCTTGCCCTGTTTTCTCTCTAGTAGAGTCTGCATTCTAAACCAGTGTTTCTGTTTGTAATTGTAAATACCAGTGACTAAAATTAATGTTGGTTATTATTACTTTATTCTAAATAAATAATATTTAAACTAATGTCAAGTTGTTTCATTTCTTTTTTCATTGATGTTTGAGATGTCTCGATTAAATTATGAAAAGAAGCTAAGGCAAGTATAATACCTATTTAAATTAAAAATAAATAGTTAAAAAAAATATCTGCCTAAGTTTAAAATGAGGCAACTAAAATTAATAACTACCTAAGTTTATTCAATGTCAATATGACACTTGGATGAGTAGCGTTCGGAAAGTTACGAGACATCTTGTACGAATTCATCAGTGCTGCAAAATATGTTCTAATATGTTTTGCCAGTGATGACTTACGCTACGGAAATCTACTATATAAAAATAAGTCGGGTTTTCCTTCCTGACGCTATAACTCCAGAACGCACGAACCGATTTCCACGGTTTTGCATTCGTTGGAAAGGTCTCGGGCTCCGTGAGGTTTATAGCAAAGAAAATTCAGGAAAAATTTCCGAACGAACGAAGCCATCTGGTGGCGAAACGGAGTTCGCCGGGTCAGCTAGTATGATATATAAATAAGAAAGAAAGCTGTGGTAAGGGCTATAGAGAAGGATATGCTTGGTGTTATTCGGCTCGAATCAAGAATGAGGAGATTCGTATGCGAATGCGACGTTATAGATGGTCCAAGCTGACCTTACCGGTCCCTACTGGAAAAAATCTCCCGAGGCACGCACCTACTATCAAACAAAACAGGTTAGTATACTACGGGTAAAAAATATTTACCCGTGGTACCCATGACACCGCTAGTTCCACCGGTAAATACCCGACCATTATAAGAGAGGCCTGTGTTCACTCATCATGGAAAATTATGGACTACCTACGACTGAGATGAAAATGAGTACTAACGCCTCTACGAAAAAATCCCAATTTTTATAGAAGACATAAAATAAAATAAAAACTTTGGCAAAGGTGGTTACCGTAGCCCATAAATGTAAACAAAAATATCAAGTTTTCAAATGGCTGTAAGGGACTTTTTTAAGTTAAAGGCGACAGACAGGCCTGTAACACAAGCAGCGCCACGGGTGCTGTAAGCGTGCTGTCTATAGTAAGATTAAGGGATAGGGAAATGAGTTTTGGCACCCACACAACAGCACACATGCTGTTATTTCACGGTGGTCTTCTGTATGTGGGTGATTACTGCCGCCAGACAGGCTTCCCAAATGACTGTGAAACGCAGTGTCCTGCTACTACTTTTCAGTCCAGGACAGAGACAACTTGGAAAGGTTATTCGCATAAGGACAGATTCTCAAAAATACACATTAAATCATCAACCTGGAATCAAACCCATGATCCTTAGAACAGAGCGTTGCAAGTACCCTATTTTTTGGAGGTTACTGCCGCCACACAGGCTGCCCAAATGACTGCGAAACGCTTTGTGCCCTGGCAGTACTGAGTTGTTGAAACTCAACGGACTGTGTATATAGTAAAGTTATACGCGATTCTCAGGTGAGCCACGTGCTGCGTTATTACAAAGTTTATTACAGTAGTTATCGGCTTTGCTTTTTAGTTATTTCGGTGTCCACCAGGTACTGGCAGGTACGGGTCGCGGGTCGGCCGAGTTTGCTGCACGACATCCGAGCGCCGAGCGTGCCGCCCCTCGTTCGTGCCGCTCGCTATCTTTACCCTCAACTACCCCCTTTCTTTGCATCCGAATAAAATTACTCCTCTAATTTGCCTTTACTTTTCTTTGCTTTCATTTAATAAATGTTAAAACGTCCCCGAACCATAACAGTAATATGTATCAGTTGTTTTTTGCCTTCGTTTCGCAGCGGTTTTCTTATTTCCGCCGCGCCATTGCCACTAATTAAGTTGACAGTTTTCATTGTTCGCAATTTGTTTTTTTTTTAAATACAAAATGGATGATAGGGAGACGAATACCACGCAACTCACCGAGGAAGAAATTAATAAAGTAAGTTTGGTTTTAGAGTTTAGGTACCTATAAAGTAAGGCGGCGTACATAGTATCCCTACAATAATTTACAGGTTTACGTTATTATTGTCCACGACTTAACTCATCTGTGGATATTCAGAATATCACATAGCTTTGAAAATTACTAGTCTTCTCGAAAAAACAGGTTCCCTCACAGTGTGAGCATATAATATTGTTATCTAATTGATGGATGAAAAATAATTCAGAGACGTTCGCCCAACCGGAATTTGTACTTACCTTGACCTCTCTCTCTGAACTATTTTAGTTTTAGAGTAGGCGGTACTTGATCGATTAATGTAAATAGGTATCGAAAGTGCTATCTCCGCACATTTCATCTTTCCTTTTTTTTTTCGTGTCATCTAGAATAATAAGTTCAAAAGTAAGTTCTTACATATTATTTTTATATAATATATTTATTCCTAAAGGACATATTCATAAAAGAACAGGTTTGCTTGATTGAGTAAAAAAAAATTTAATCTAAATAATAATAATAGTAAAAAAAACAAGATTAGCTTTTGCTGTCTTTAGCTTTAGCTGTTCCAATAGCGGGAAGCAAAATTAACAATTAGGGGTATACATTTCAACAGTTGATTATGAATACTTACTTATTACGAAACTAGCAGGTGCCCGCGAATTCTGCGTTGAAAAAATAAGATATAACGCCTGATCAAATGTGTTAAAGCATTGTGACGCCTGACTATAATTTTGCCAAGTGTTGCATCTTTATTCTTAGATAGTTTGGAATATTCTATTGTTAAGAAAAAAAAATTGTGTGTGTGTGTGTGTTAGATCGGACACACGACTGGAGCTTACTCCTTACGAACGATTATAAAATTAAAATTTTCATATTTGGAACACGCCGAAAGAACAACATTGTTCTTTTTTAAAATTATATTGTGTAGATGGCGCAATATGTATGAAACTTAAGATATTGTAAAATGTTCAAAAAATAGAACGTAACTATAACGCATAACATAACGCATTCGTGTGACAATTTTGATTTTACTCCCATAAATACTATATTACTAGCGACCCGCTCTCAGCTTGGCCCGGGGTGCAACTTTCATATATAAAAATCTTCTCCGTTTATTACTCTTTCCATATGTGAAAACAGAATTAAAATAGGTCTACTCACTCGTTTTTGAAGCGTACACAAACCAATTTAACGTTTTTATATTAGGTATAACAAGCTGGTGCCCGCGACTTCGTCCGCTTTCAAAATGTTATATAGCCTAAAGCCTTTCTCGATAAATGGACTATCCAACACAAAAAGAATTTTTCAATTCGAACCAGTAGTTCCTGAGATTAGCGCGTTCAACCAAACAAACAAACTCTTCAGCTTTATAATATTGGTATATATTATAACTAGCTGCTCTGCCTACTACAATAGAATTAAGGATAAGGGATAGGAAAAGGATAGGAAATTGGGCCTTGGCATCCCTTCCTTACTCACTCACCAGAACACAACACCGGGTTGGTTACTACTGCCAGATGGGCTGCCCAAATGACCGCGAAACGCAGTGTGCTCTGCCATGCCACTACTAAATTGTAGTTATAGCCTAGACCTACCAACTCGGACCAACTACCCCGTACCAATATAACCAGTTTATCTTTATTTCTTAAGTTTAAATAGTAGGTACATTAAGTTTTCATATATGATTATGGTCGGTACTGTGTCTTCGAAACTACGAAGAATGTTGCTAGAAACTTCCGATATTTTTCTTAATTGTTGTTGAAAGTGATCATTATTAAAAAATCGGCCTCTACCGAGAAGATAACTGCGTCTGGCTTGGCATTAGCCCAGCATTTTTTTTACCAATAGGCTATCACTACTTGCAACAGCATTCGACTGCTTTATGTCAGAATGAAACGGAAAAAAATGCGACAGTTGTGAAAGCGAAAAGAGATGGTTATGCAATTTGCGACGCGTGAGTTTTAGTCGATGTCAATGACGGTATCTAAGGGGTTGTTTCTTAGCACTTGATCGTAAACGGGTAATTTATAGCGGCGCAAAGTGTGGAACGAGCGACCTATCAACACTTGACTTGTTTTGTCGATAAATTCACACTCGCCCTTCGTGGCGATCGCGCCTACAGAACAAAGTGTATATTGGTGAATCAAAATGCAACGGATAGGAGTTGCTATTGCTGAAGAAAAGAGGAAGGCCCGTGAACAGTTCGAAGATCAACTGCGTCTGGCCTTTGTGAAGTCTGACAATGTGGATGAAGATGATGACGACACTGAGGTAATCCTATAAAATGTATAAATGTATATATGCATGTATATACATAAGTGCCCACTAAATTGTATTGTAACTTTGGATTGCTATATATCTGATTATAAGCACTTTGGAGCATTATGATTAGGTTAAGGTAACTGCGTATACTCTATAGAATCATCGTTTAAATTTATTGTTCTTATTACAGGCCACACCCTGTATGTATACAGCAGTTAAGGTTACTAGTGTACAATAGTTCAAGTAATATCGAATGATTGTATTGCTTAAGTCGTTAAGTTCAAGTTTAATTACAGTATTCATCAGCGGCAGAATGTCCAGTTCACTACCGGTCATAGAGCATCCCACATAAATTTCCAATAGAGTCGTTTATAAGTCTAGATCTACAGTTTACCCGCAGCCTATATCAAATCGTCTGTCCACCATGTACCCAGGCATGATGGACTCCAGAACCTTTCGACCCCAGCAGCCGTCGGCTTTCCGTACTACCACTTAATTGACAATATAGTAGTGAAACATTTCGTCTTTAGTTTGGTGATACATTTTAAAATCATATATGATTTTTTATTTAAAATTTAAATCACAATAATCTTCTGCAATTCATGTATAAACTTCTGTGGGACGACATCGCGATTGGTTCTCAAATAGCGACCCGCCCCCGGCTTCGCTATTTTCTTCTGCAAATTAAGTATATATACACAAACCTGTCTTTTATCGCTCTATCCATTAGTGGAAACCGTATCAAAATCCTTTGGGTGGTTTAAAAGAAGTTAGCGGAGAAACAGACAGGCGGATAGCGTCTTTATTTTATAATATACTAGCAGCCCGCCCTGCCTTCGCACAGGATGCATTTTTTTGTATATTCTAACGGCCCTCGTTTATCCCTCTTTGAATATGCGTATTAAGAGGTGTTATTAACATATGTTATTATGAGGTGTATCACCATCTCAGCCGTGGGACGTCCACTACTGGACATAAGGCCTGTCCCATAATTTTCCAACAAGACCGGCCAAAAGCAGCCTATACTGATTGCACCGTCGCCCGCAGCCCTTATGGGTGGACATCATACGCTACGCTTGCCGGTCCGTGGCCTCCACTCGAAAACCTTCCGGCCCCAGCTGCCATCGGCTCTCCGTACTATGTGTCCTGCCTACTTCCACTTCAACTTACTGATCCGCGGGCTTATGTCGGTAACTTTCGTACGTCTACGGATGTCCTCATTTCTGATTTGATCACACAGTGTAACCCTGTGAGGGCGACATATAATAAAGGCGACGAATGATGCTGATGTAAAAATGTTTGACAGACTAAGCGTCTATATGAAAATATTATATTATATGAGCTTTTTTTATCGATCAAGTGAAGGGTTCGTGTTGAAAGCTAATAAAATACAAGTGAGTACTTACGAAACCATACAAATAAATGAGAAATTTCCATATATGCCATCACGTGTGCCATGAAGAGGTTTTTTTATGAGTGTTAGTTCACGCAGCCGTGTCACAGCCCAGACAGCAGTCAGCTAACGTGCGTGAGTATAGCAGCAACGATTTTATCACCTTAAAACCTTATAGGCAAAGGTTTGTGCATAAAAGCAAGGGCGAATTAAAAGTAAAATAAAATGGACATCTCGATGGTCGGCAAAGTGATCAGTAATTTTGTAAGTAAAACATTAGGATAATTTTATATGTGGATACTCCTTTCCGTCTGACTTAAAAGTTTTCAAATATAACAAATTATGTAGTTACCGATTAAGTTTTTATAATGAAATCCTCGAAAAGTCTAAAGAATAACTGCAATGCGCATTTATAAAATGTAAAAACATCTACTTATTTCTTGGTTGTTTGGATAATTTTTCTTTAGTTGGAAAATCGCAAATTTCGTATACCATTCGCATTAGTTAGATGCTGCTGACATCCACCTAAAGGTGACCAAATGTCCAAGGTGTAGGTAGTGCATTACTCAGCGAGAGATTACCCTTGACTGACAGACAGACAGACAGACTGTCAGACGAGCAGATCCTCGAATAAGCTTCCAAAATTCAAATACACATCCATAATGAAACACTTCAAATATACCTACATACAATTTTGTGGTTATAGTTTTTATTTGACTTGTTTTTTGTTAATTGTAATATAACCAAAAGCTTTCAATAGCCTTGTTTGTGATTCACTACTATTTTATCCTTGGTTAAAATTTATGTCTTGAATTACGGTTAAGAATTGAATTAATAATTGAATTAAAGTTATGAAAACATTTGTTTTGTTTTCTATGTCAATGTTTTCTATGTAAACAAATGTCATGTTACGGTATCGTAACATATACCGGATAATAATTATTGGGCTATTTGTTGTTGTTGTTGTTGTTGTTGTTTGTTGTGTTATGTAAAATGTGATCTAAAATATAATTTTAATCTTATTTTATACATTTTGAGTTACAAAAATAAAGAAAACACTCCTTAAATCAAATTTAAAGAGAAAAAAATACTTATTTTGCTAAAATCTAAATTCATTTTGGTTGGTAGTTTGGATCCTATCAGCGGCAAACCTGATTCTTTTTAGTTTTACTTATACTTTGATTTAATTTTTTTTAAATAAGTTTACGTTATGATCACTGAAAAAAATTTTGAAGCAATATATAAATATTAATTTCCTTCATAATTCATAGGCGCCTTACAACAATAGTTTTAGGGACATATGGCGCTGAAGCGTGATCTCTAACTATGAGCCTTGTAAAAAAGCTCAACTTTGCTCAACAAAGCTATGGAGAGAGCTATGCTCGAGGTTATATTGCGAGATCGAATCAGGAAATATCCATAGACGTACGAAAGTTACCGACATAACTCGGCGGATTAGTAGTTGAAGTAGGGGCCGGAAGGTTCTCGAATGGTTTAAGTACTTCGCAGTCATTTGGGCAGCCCGTCTGGCAGCAGGGTCACCCCCTTACAGAAGACCACCGTGAAATAACAGCATGTGTGCTGTTGTGTTTCGGTGAGTATATAAGGGATGCCAGAGCCCTTTACCCCAGTTAATGGATTAACTGACTGGAGGAATAGAAATTGATAATTTAGGAATTGATTTCTATATTTTCCACTTTGATATATGCTATAGATTTTGGTTTATCTATGGCATATTCAAATCGGCACAATGATATAAGGTATAAGGTACCCGTATAAGGTAAAACTGGTTAAAAACACAACATACGCTTGCTACGGCATTGTATTGACAACACGCCACGAATGCAACTGTCACATTTTACGGCTCACTTCAAAAACTTGAAACAATTTATCGATATTGATGCACTCCGTATAATATTTCTTCTTTGGAGGTCGTCCATTATTTTAAAAAGTGTAGTACCATTGCCACCAGTCCCCGTGCCCTTCCCAACAATCAATTTTAGACGTCGCGGTCTTTGTCTGTGACAGTGTTAGTACAACCTCTCACGGTGTACGGGGCACACCGTAACCTGTCCCTTTAATTTGCATTTATTACATTAGTTGCGGGCCGATAATTCAAACTGGTAGCGCTGGTGGCGAAGAGATGGTGCCACAACAGCACCGACTTACAATTCGTATTCTGCACGCAAATACTTCGAAAGTTTGGCGACTTGTTACTTTTATGTATTGTGTGAAATGAAATTTTGGTTCACACAGTTCGATTCAGTTGCAAATGTACATCGAAGCTTGAACATCGCTAAATATTTGTTCAAATTGAAATGTTTGTGTGCGGGGTGGGCGCCGCGTCCAGCGAAGATGAACAGGATGAGGAGGACCTGATGGATGTCTTGCAGGTCTTCAGAAATTTCAAACGAAACTGATATTTTTAAAACTACCGGTAGAATTCATATGTGAATATGTGAAGCTAACACTTCGGATCCATTTGTGTACCGATTTTTTTGATTAATATCTATTGACGAAAACGTTATCAATATAAATAAAAACGGGTTAACACAAGTTAAAAATAATTAGCAAATTCAAGTAGAATATTTTGTGTATTTACTCTCCTTGTGCTTTCTCCGTAAGTTAATTTATTTAATGATAATTTTATTTTAATTGTCATGGAAAACATACAGGGATTTTTTTCTTCTACTAATTCTTAATACTAACTAATTAATTTAACCATTAATAGAATCTACATTAAAAAACCGTTTGTAACTAACATAAGCAATCAAAATAAAACTATTCACAACTACAACTTAATAAGGAACTTTTAAAAAATCTACGTTGTAGTCAGAAATAGCTAACCATGATTCTGACTTTGCATATCTTCGCATTAAACAAATGAAGCTCTGAAAAGGCAACCAGATTTTTAAAGGATTAATATTGTTCATTGTTCATTATATCATTGAAATTACCGTTCACAAACGTAAAATATTCATGAAAGTAAGTAATATTGCTTTTTAATAACAAGAACCACGTTTGTCTAATGATCGCAGAAACGGCGAGAAGAATGCGAGCGGAAGGCGCGTCGAGGAGAGATGGACCCGCGGCTGGAATTCACGTTCCAGCTGCTCATCGATGGTACGGGTCTGCCACGGCACGCCATCATGGACCACGTCTTCGAGGGGAACATGTTAGATGACATCAACCAACTTTTTCTGCCACATATGAAAAACAAACTTCTATGGTATTATCAAGAAGTCGAAGAAGTCGAGCAGAGACCGCAGCCCGAAGGGTCGAAGCCGCGACAGCAGGGCCAAGGGAAACAACCGCCACCTCAGGTCACTATAAAGAAGAAACTGTTCTTATCTGACGGTTGGGATGTGCGATTCACCGGTATTTGCATTTACATGTTCAGAATCAACGTCAGCAAACAACTCCCGGAAGAGGGATTTCACAAAGATTTGTGAGTGTTAAATATACAATCGTTTAGTTATATTATGAAGTAATTAGCATGATAAAAACTATGAGTTTGTTACAAGGTTTTGTGGCATACTCAACGCCGAAAAAGTTGGCCTAGTGACAGCCATCGAGAGAGTAATGGAGTACGTGTACATGGGGGCGCTTGCCCATCCCAGTTCTGATGGAGACGAAGACGAGACGCGATTTCCAATTGTCAAGAATCAGTTGCTACCCGGGCTCCGATCTTTCTGTAGTGCACTAAAAGGTGAGTTATAATTGTGTTCTGGGGGGATCAACTAGATTAAAATTCCTTATCATTCCTATATTAAACTGTTTCTTCTATTTGTTTGTCAGTGTGCGAAGAGGTGTGTAATGAAACGAACTTGTTCGACGACAATCAAGTATTGATGGCCACTGTGAGTGATCATGCTGAGCTTAAAGAAATGACCAAAAATCCGGCCACTGTCACAATGCTTGAAGAAAGAGTTGACGAATGGATAAAAAAAGTTATGGAGGTAAAATTGAGTTTTTGAAATTCAAACAATTTCAAAAACACATTTTAAGTTTTACATTTGTGTTCGTTTCAATGATATCATGTTTTTATTTTAGATATTAAGTGAGAGTGAACAACTTAGGCGTGAAGTAGACACCAGCGGACCTCAAGACGAACTCGAGTATTGGAAAAAACGAGGTGCTCAGTTCTCCCAACTTGTGTCATATTTACAGGTAGCATGATAATAAATTAATCTCATTTAGTTCTTATAAATACTCCCAATGAATACTGATTGGACAGATTTTCCTTAGGATAATGAAGTACAACTGACCCTGAGCTGTCTCCAATTAGCCAATTCGAAGGTCATAAAAGTGTGGCGCGACACTGACCACAAGATAACGTTCTGCTACAACGAGGCCAAGGACAACGCCAAGTTTATACAGGCAATGGAAAAATGCTGCCATTCTCTGTACCTAGACGACCCTGTCAAAATTAAGGATTCTATACTGAGTCTACTACAAACTGTTAGACTTATACACAGTGTTTCGCAATTCTACAATACATCCGAAAGAATTTCGTCATTAATGGTAAAGGTGAGTGAGTCCATTTGTGCATTTAGGAACATTTTAAGTATTAAAGTATAATTTTAATTATCATTGGCGTTAATTGTTTAGATCACCAATCAAATGATCGAAACTTGCAAGCAGTACATCACTTGCCGCTTTAAAGAAACCATCTGGTCTCAAGAGCGTACAGTAGTCCGTCAGAAGCTAATTCATTGCATCAATTTGAACAAAACCTACAGGGAGACTTATATTTTTGTGAAAAACCAAAAATTTATACCGACCACTGAACAATTTAGTTTCTCTGAAAACTATGTGTTTGGAAAATTTGATACATTCTGTAAGCGCCTATACAAAATAATATCTATGTTCGATTTAATGGACGATTATAAAAATCTTTTTGAGAAGAGGATGGAAGGACTTTTACTGGGTGAAGGTAAATATAAATTTTGATTATGTATTAAAAATTACAATTAACTAGTGATCCACTCCCGGCTTCGCCCGGGTTCAAAATAAAAACTATCCTATCTTTTAAGTTGGACCAAATTACATATAGTTACGAAAGTTTATCAAAATCGGTTCCGTAGTTTTGGAGTTCATTACGAACAAACATGTGACACGTAATTTTTATATATTATATATTATATGTAAAGATTACATAAATATAACTTTAACTGTAATGTTTATCAGATTTAGAAGAGGCTATTCACATCTTCGAAGAAGCAAAGAAATCAGTAACCACCTGCCAATATGATTATTTGGATTATAGAAATAGTGAATTTGATAAGGACTACGAAGCATTTGAAGAAAAAACAAACGCCCTCCGTGAGTCTATCGGCAACACCATTGAAGAGAATTTCGCCAGCGTTTGGGAAACACCTCAGGGCATTAAATTCCTTACGAGATTTGAAAAGGTTCCTTTGAAATATTGGTTCTAATACAACTGTGTGCATTGTAGCCTATGTATACCTAATCTATCATTTCTCCGTACAGGTCAGTGAGAAGATACAGATTACTAAGCTGAGTGAGAAGTATGAGCGTGTTCTCAAATATTGCGAGAAAGAAGTAGACAAGATTACGAAGATGTTTAAAAAGCAGAAGGGCGATCCTCCCTTGCCTCGGAACTTCTCGCCGGTGGCGGGACGTATAAAGTGGTCGCGATGCTTGATGCATAACATGCGTGAGACAGTGGAAGCTGTTTCGGCGCACCCCGTGCTACGAGCATTGCCTACCGCCGCAGATTTGATGCGGAAGTACCATAATACGCGAGCGCTCATTCACCACTATGAGGACACCATGCGTGCTGTCTGGATCAATCAAAACGTAATGTCTTTCATTCAAATTTAATGTTATACTAACAGTCACTATCGTACTAATGCTGACATCTATATATAGATAGATAGATAGACAATTAAATAATGATAAAATTTAAATCATGCGCACTAAATACGTGTATCTCTCCATCAATTTATTTCACTTCTATAACAGTTATAAGAAAAAGTGTTTGCATTGCATGATAATAAGATATATTTCATTGAATTTTAATTTTAATAATTTTTTTGTGGAATAATTAGCGGATTCAGAGCAGTTCCGCCACATTGCTTAATGCCTTCCTTCCTTCCTTCCTATATAAAACGGACCTCCCCTCCAGGCCAGGCACAACGTAATTTTAACTTTTTCTTTTCTTGGACTGCTCCTTGCCTTTTACTAGACGAAGACGAACGTGGACTAGCTCTACTACTAGTAGCAGAGTAGCTCTAACCAGATAAGATAGATTACAACGCTTGTTTAAAATTGTTTTTTGTGATGTAACATTGTGATGTTTAGTTACTTCACGAAAAAGTGAATTGCGATGTATACGTATTATACCGAGTGCTAAACCGGTGTCTTGCCCTTACCAAATTCTAGCACAACGCCAGCACAACGCTATCTGTACGATATATTTTGAAACAAATCTAGTGATGTAGTAAAATTTTATTCTAAACAACAGATGTCGATGTATTAACGAAGCAAAAGAAGGTTTATGGTTTTGACTGATATGTCATCTATTTTCATCTGTTTAATCATAACTTTTAAATTACTTATGGGATATATACATTTACATAGTATAAAACAAAGTCTCTGTCTGTCTGTCTGTCCCTCCGCATGTTGTACTCTCGTAAATCTTATTTTTAGTAATGTTTGCCTTTATAAATTTTTCTATTAATATATTTTATTTGCTGTTGTAGATAGTATTTGTAGTATTTAATTGTAGATCTCTAACTATGGGCCTCGTAAGGAAGCTCAATGTCGCTCAACGAGCTATGGAAAGGGCTATGCTCGGAGTTACACTGCGAGATCGAATCAGAAATGAGGAGATCCGTAGACGTACGAAAGTTACCGACACAAGCCGGCGGATCAGTAAGTTGAAGTGGCAATGGGCAGGGCATATAGTACGGAGAGCCTTGGGCCACTGGGGCCGGAAGGTTCTCCAGTGGAGGCCACGGACCAGTAAGCGTAGCGTAGGACGTCCACCCGCAAGGTGGACAGACAACCTAATAAAGGGCCGCGGATCAACGGTGGATCCAGGCTGCTTCCGACCGTTCCTATTGGAGAGTTATGGGGGAGGCCTATGTCCAGCAGTGGACGTCCTGCGGCTGAGATGATGATGATGATGAAATGAAGATTGGCCGACTCAATATTGTTGTAAGCTATCCCCGTAAGCGTCAATAGCCACCAGCCATTGAGAAGTCCGTATCTTCTTGAGATGAGATTCTTACGTAGCTGATGGAACAACAGAACTGTTAAAACTTTCATAAATATTGTTTGATATTTAATATACTTTCATAAATATTGTTTTGTTACGATTCCATGTAGTTTTGGGACGTGGATGACAGTTTAAACAGCACCGTACTAAAAATCGACGAGACGGGACACATAGTTGTAAACCTCGATCACACCATCAAATTGCTCATCAGAGAATCGGATTGTCTGGTTAAAATGGGGATAGAACTGCCGATAGTGTGCCACTCGCTATACGCGAAGAAAAACCATTTCAACATTGTTAACGATTCACTAGAGGTGAGGTCTTGATTATAGCTCTGAATACAAAATTTTATAATAGCAAAAACGTTAAATTATAGTAGCAATGTTATGACTAGTAAAAAAATAAATAAATTGCCCCTAATATTGCGTACATCAGAATTAAATAGAGGTGTTTTGTATATAGTTCTTGTAACAGAGTACTACTCGCCAGCAAGTAAACCAAGTAATATCTATATAATCGCGAATAATACCGGTTCCTCGGCATTATTCGTGTTCTGTATTCTTAGGTGTATTCTGTATTCTAAAGTGATTAAACTATTTGTAACTAAGATACAAAACTTTTTGTTAGTTTCTTTTGGAGGACTACTTGCGCACCGTGCGTCGAGTAAAACTGGAAGTGCGCCCTCTCTTCTTGCCGCAAGTGGTCCGATTGTCGTTCTTACTGCTGCCTGGTCTGCGCTCGGTGGCCTGGACTAGCGACGACTGGCGCCACTTCATCGATCGCGCTAATGATGCCATCAAGAGCTTCGATGTACTTGTCACCAGAGTGCACGACATATACACAAACAGAATTATATATGTTTTGTCCGGAATGCAGGAAGTCACACTAATAACACTGCCAGGTAAGTATTCTAGAGAAATGCAACAAAATAATTATCAAACATTTAAATTTGATTAATTATTTAATTTAAGTAATCAATCAATTACGTAGATAGGTATCGAAATAATATATAGATAGATCTTTTTTGCTTCTATCTACGATTAATTAATATTTGCTAAAAAATTATATAAAAATTAAAGTAATTAAAATAAATTGAAATTTATTTATCACTAACAATCTACATAATATTTCATTTAGTTATATAGTTATATTTGAAACTTAGATCTAATTTCTTTTAGAAGTGACTCCTTGGTCAATGGAAGAGTTTTTGGAGAATGTGGAGACGGGATGTAGGTAATTACATATTCTTAATGTACAGTGTAGAATGAATCCATATTTGGATGTAGGTAATATAAAGTGCCTAATTTTTCTACTAGAAACGCGTGTGTAGAATTAAATAGAAAGAGTATAATGGTGGAAGAAGCCGTAGAGGAGGTACTTGAACTAGTGAAGAGAGCAGCTCATCAAATAACGCCCACTGAAATCAACCCAGATTTCGAGTTTCTTATAGCTGAAGGTAACAATTGCATTTTTATTATTTTCAAAAAGTCTTAGGAGAATAGAGTGTACGGTGGGCATGCCTGTCATCAAATCAAAACAAAACATGGCCTATTTCACGATAGTCTACTTTAAGAGGTGGTTACAGACGTCAGATAAACTTTCAAGCTTACGACCTGCCAGTATTAATTAATCAATTAATTTAGTGTAGTGCTGTTGTGTTTCGTTCAGTGGTAAAGCCCATATCCCTCTAATCCTTCCTAAAAACTGATTCTTAGCCAGTGCGATCAGCACCGCACTTGCAGGCGTTGCTTGTGTTATAGGCAACGGTCATATAGCATCAAGTATATACCGTCAGGCTGTCTGTCGGCCTTTACATAAAAAGTATGAAATTTTAAATTAATCTTATATTTTATTCCATAGTATTTCTGATCCAAATTGTGATTGTAGAAATCTTGACTACTTTTATTAGATGAGGGCGAGACAGATAGCGGTGTCGGTGCGGCTTCATCAATGATGAATGAGTCCACAAGTTCAAGTGGTCAACAGGATTGGTCGGCCGTGTGGGAGTGTTTTGAAGACCCACATCGACTCATCTCCATGCCCGCTGGCGGTCTCTCAAAAAGCATGCAGGTATACATATACCTATACTATATTAAAACCAATGCAGAGATGACTCAGCATTCTAATCGACGCAGAATAATTTTGACTAACATCTAATAGTGATAAAAGAGAAACCAAATTTATATAAAACCATAGAAGTTTAGAATGAAGGTCAAATATCTAAGTAATACTGAGTTTTTTTCGTAATACTTAATTTTGTAATTATGCGGAAACATTTCCATTAATGATTCCACTTATACCTATCATGTATAGCCGAAAAAAATATAACTATTTCATTACTTTACGTGACACAGGAAATGGTGAAGAATGCTGTAAGTGAGATGCGTCGTTACTACAGCAGAAAGGTGATAGACGTTCTAATCAAGGTGACCAGGAGAACACTCGATCTGATAATAAAACAATTTTCTCACGACAATGACATAATACCCAACGAGGACGGTAAACTAGATCATTATATACAGCATTAAAGTTTACCACGTACCATATTATAAGAAATTTTCTTACTTAGGTGTACCGAGAAGACCATTATTTCTGTTGAACGCGACACTGATGATACCGAACGTGTCTGTCAAACCGACACTTGAAGAGATTCAAGAAGCTCTAGTAGCAGCTGGAAAACACATATCAGGACTCTCCAAGGGAGTTGCTCAGTGGACCGGCGGAAAAGGCAATGCTGCCACGGTATTCACATATTTTTGGAAATAATTCAAATAGTACCATAGTAACTCAAGTTCAAATAAAGATAATAACTTATAACTATTATTTTGGTACAGGAAAAAACGAGTTGTAAAGTAAGCTAAAATTACTATTGATTTTTGTTGAGGAAATGACCACCATACACAGTGAATGCTCTCGTATTATAAGTTAATTGGTTCGTTTCCTTGCTTGTTTTTTCCTTTTCCTGTGTGGTGTTAAATAATATAATCTTCTATGTAATGTTAACCACTTGCATGTCTGTTTGTTTTGTGTGTATGTGTGTTACTCGTTTGCATAACTGTTTTTTATTTCATTATTTTGCTCAATGCTCACGCTCAACACTCGATGTTGCTTGCTTGCGAGCATCTTGTTTATATGGCGCACGTTATCCGCTGCATCCCGTTACCCCGCACGCTGAGTCCTATCGGTTCAGGTGAGCTGGAAGAAGCTGGCGGGCCACCAGTCCACCCAGCAGCTATTAGAGGTTGTGACCAGGCTTGATGAACAGGTCCACTTATCAGCACCGTTGGCGATGGCGCAGAAGTCTTTAAAAATAATGGAGGCAGCAAAAACAAAGAGAAGAAAGCACTACAGATTGGAGTCAGAAGAGAAGCCAACTTTCCCTTACCAGCAAAAAAACTTTTATAACCATATAATGGAGAATAAAGAAATAGTGAAGACGCTGTCTTTGTTGTCAACGTGCACCCAAAACATTAAAACGGTATTAAATTTAATTCATTAAGCGAAATTGATATTAATTTATTTTATATTTTACAGACATATTATTTTATTTTTCTAGGAGTTAAATACTTTGGTAAAGCGGTGGCGACCGTACCATTATTTGTGGAAATGTGAGAAAACTCTTAGACAGCTATTAGCATGGACTTTGAATGATTTTGAAGTGGCTTTAAAGAAACATAGTGAATTGGAATCGAAACTCACTACAGAACCCGATCTACTTATTATTGGAAACTGTTTAGCAGTGTCCACAGAAAAACTAAAACTAGGACTGACTACAGAACTGAAAAGTACCTGAAAAGTTATTTGTGTGAGTAATAATATACGAGGAATTGTTAAGATTCAAATCTGTGTTTTATTTGCAGATGGAACCCATAGAATAGGTCAAGCGATGCGCAAAAAATACAAACGCGAAATGGACTACGTGTATGCCATTATGAACGACTTAGAGAGGAAGTTAGAGAGACCGATTAGGGACCTCGATGACGTAAGGACGGTTATGGAAACTCTCAAGAAAATCAGGGAACAAGAAGTTGATATGGAGCTTAAAATTGATCCCGTTGAGGTTCGAACGTGCTCATAGTTGCCTATTGTATACGCCTTTACTGCAATGTCTTAAATATTGCGAAATTCTGGTATTTGTAGGAGGCGTTCAACGTAATCACTCGCTATGAGTTGTCTGTAAGTCAAGAAGACCTGGAGCAGGTGGATAACCTCCGATACACATGGCAGCAGTTGCAAGCTACGGCCCTAGCGTCGCATGTACATCTACTTAAAATGCAACCGCAATTTGAGGAGGATTTGAACAGCAATTTGGATAAGTTTAGAGATGATAACACCGATTATTGCCATGAGTACAGACATGCGGGCCCTATGCAGCCAGGACTCAGCCCCAGGGAAGCTTCAGACAGATTAATACTATTCCAAGTAAGTAAAGAATAATATATATTATTATTTATCTATATCACGTATTGCACTAAATACTGTTTTTCGAATTGTTTAGAATCGTTTCGATGGCATGTGGCGCAAGTTGCAAACTTACCAAAACGGGGAAGAGTTGTTCGGTCTACCGCACACGGAGTATCCAGAACTGGCGCAAATAAGAAAAGAACTAAATTTGCTCCAGAAATTGTACAAGTTATATAACGACGTTATAGACCGTGTCAGCAGTTACTACGACATACCCTGGGGAGACGTCAATATTGAAGAAATAAATAATGAACTTATGGAATTTCAGAATAGATGTCGAAAATTACCGAAGGGGTTCGTAGAGGCCATTTACATTCTATATGAAATTTAAAGCTAAATTTAATAGTTAAATTTACATAAATATTCGTTTACAGAATTTATTAAAATGTTCTGTAACATTGTAGATTAAAAGAGTGGCCTGCGTTCTTCGCATTGAAGAAAACAATAGACGACTTTAATGACATGTGCCCCCTTCTCGAACTGATGGCGAATAAAGCTATGAAACCGCGACACTGGCAGCGTATAATGGAAGTTACGCAATATAACTTCGAATTGGACAATGAAGATTTTTGTCTTAAGAATATTTTGGAAGCCCCGTTGCTGCAAAATAAAGAGGACATTGAAGTAAGAATAAAACTATTAATTATTAACACAATTATTTATCTATGAATAACATATAATAGAGATTTTTTGTGACATCAGGACATTTGTATATCGGCAATGAAAGAGAAAGATATTGAAGCCAAGCTTCGTCAGGTGACTAATGAGTGGTCCGTGCATGAGCTCACGTTCCAGACTTTCAACAACCGCGGAGAGCTGCTGCTGCGAGGCGACACCACGGCCGAGACGATCGGACAGCTCGAAGACAGCCTTATGATACTCGGCTCCTTGTTATCCAATCGGTATCTTATAATAATTCAATGCAAAATATAATTAATATTTGTTAATGTTAAGGTATATATATTAAGACCTTGCATTTTATATATTATTTCGATGATTAAGACACATTTTTTAAGTTGTAACATGTTCTGTTCACCAGGTACAACGCACCTTTTCGTAAACAGATACAACAGTGGTTGTATGATTTGCAAAACACAAACGAGATACTCGAACGGTGGCTGCTAGTACAGAACATGTGGGTGTACCTAGAAGCGGTATTTGTAGGCGGCGACATCGCCAAGCAGTTACCAAAAGAAGCAAAACGTTTCTCAAAGATTGACAAATCATGGCAAAAGATAATGCAAAGGGCGCACGAAACTCCTGGAGTAGTATCCTGTTGTGTGGGTGACGATCTTTTAAGGCAACTTTTGCCTCACTTACAAGAGCAATTGGAGCTTTGTCAAAAATCGCTTAGTGGCTACTTGGAGAAGAAGAGAACTATGTTTCCTAGATTTTTTTTCGTATCTGATCCAGCTCTCCTCGAAATCTTGGGTCAAGCATCGGACTCTCATACGATACAAAATCACTTGCTTTCAATTTTCGACAACATTCGTTATGTCAAGTTTCACGATATAGGTAAATAAATATGTATAAATTATGTATATCACAATTAATTAGTGAGATTTGATAAATGTATTTTTTTGTTTTGTTTTATGTTTGAAGAATACAACAAAATGATAGCCATAGTATCATCAGAAGGTGAAGAGATAAAATTAGAGCGCGCGGTACGCGCTGAAGGCTCAGTGGAGACGTGGCTCACTTCCTTATTGCAATCCGCTCAGGGCAGCCTTCACTCCATAATCCGCAATGCTGTCTCTATTCTCAATGATCCTGCTTTTAACATTCTTTTATTTTTGGACAAGTTGCCTGCGCAGGTCAGTTAATACTTTCCTATTTTAGACGTTTTTATAATGATTTTAAAATTAAGATTTTACTGTTATGATTATTTAACAGATTGGCCTATTGGGAATACAAATAATTTGGACCCGCGACGCGGAACAAGCCCTCATGCAAGCTAGACAAGACAAAAAGATCATGATGGAAACAAATAATAAATTCTTAGAACTACTTAATACACTCATTGATCAGACAACCAGGGATTTGCTCAAGATAGAACGAATCAAATTCGAGACTCTTATCACGATACATGTTCATCAACGTGATATCTTTGATATGCTAGTAGGTCTTTTGGATAATATTGTAATTGTAATGTACCATATAAACAAAGTTGATATTAATGCATTGGTTACATTTTAGTGCCGGTTAAGTGTGCGATCTGCGACAGACTTTGAATGGTTGAAGCAATGCCGGTTTTACTTTAAAGAAGATGCAGATAAGACCTGGATTTCAGTCACTGATGTCACATTCGCCTATCAAAACGAGTATCTGGGCTGTACTGAAAGATTGGTAATCACACCATTAACAGACAGGTGTGTTAATCTAATATTATATAGAGAATTTTATCTTTGTATTTGTATCTTTGTATGTTTGTAGTAATATTACTGGAACGATAATGTAATAAGTCGCGTGAAACAGCTAGGTGTTGAGAATGCTGTTTATATTTTCAGGTGCTACATAACATTGGCCCAAGCGTTAGCAATGAGCATGGGTGGAGCTCCGTGTGGACCAGCAGGCACAGGAAAAACTGAAACGGTAAAAGATATGGGCAAGACACTCGCCAAATACGTTGTCGTCTTCAATTGTTCTGACCAAATGGATTACCGGTAAATTTTACTATTTCGTATCTGTATGAGCTTAGTATATTACCACTAATCTGACATAATATGGTAGGTAGGTACAACTTAAAATGCCTTCGAATATCGCTTGTCTTTTATGCAGATTGTCCCACGACAATTTCCTCAAGGAAATTGTCGTGGGACAATCTCCACGATGGGACAATCGCTCAAGCGTTGGAACTTATTTGCTCATTCGTCGAAAAACAGCAACACAGGATTGGGCGACCCACTAGTTAATGTTCTGGTTCAAAGCATATTTTACATTAAACTTAACATCATGCTTCTATAACAGGGGTCTAGGGCGCATCTACAAAGGCCTTGCTCAATCCGGCTCTTGGGGCTGCTTTGACGAGTTCAACCGAATTGAGTTGCCAGTGCTCTCCGTAGCCGCACAGCAGGTCGCCGTTGTTCTCGCCGCCAAAAAGGAAAAGAAGAAAAACTTCGTGTTTACCGACGGTGATACATCGGACATGTGTCCAGAGTTTGGTATCTTTATAACAATGGTAAGTAATGAGAAATTTTGTGATATAGGTGATTGATTACCTACATTTGAAACCTTAAAATTTCTTGTAATAGAATCCAGGATACGCCGGGCGAAAGGAGTTGCCTGAGAATTTGAAGATACAATTCAGGACTGTGGCGATGATGGTGCCTGACCGACAAATAATTATTAGAGTCAAGCTAGCGTCTTGTGGTTTCCTAGAAAATATTACATTGGCCAGGAAATTCTATACGCTCTACAAACTATGTGAAGAGCAGCTCACTAAACAGGTAACAATTAGCTGACATATAGTGACTTAATGCTTCTTACCTACTCAATATTAAACGATGTAGTTTGTTTCTTAACACTCAAAATAAAAACGTACTTGAAAAATAATTCGTATTACAATTAATTCTTGTATTTAATAGCTCATTTCTTGAGTAAGAATATGGGCTTTAACAACACGCTACGACTCTAAGAAAAGAAGAAAAGAAAACGAAAAATAGCGCGGGCGGGCGATGGGTTGTAGCGGGTCGGCTGCCCGACAAAATCCGAGACCCGAGCTAGTGAATTATGACTGTAGTAAATATTTTAGGTTCACTACGATTTTGGTCTTCGTAACATCCTGTCAGTGTTGAGGACTCTCGGTGCCGTGAAGCGCGTCAATTCTAAAGACAACGAGAGCACAATTGTCATGCGAGTGCTTCGAGATATGAACCTCTCCAAACTCATAGATGAGGACGAGCCGCTGTTTATTTCGCTCGTTGCCGATCTCTTCCCTAATCAAGCTTTAGAAAAAACTACATACCCTGAGTTAGAGGAGGCTGTGAAAAATCAAGTCGAGCAAACTGGTCTTATATATCACGCTCCTTGGATTTTAAAAATCGTTCAGGTAATTGTTATCAGTTGTCAAATGCCTATTGAAGAATGATAAGCATCGAAATATGTATGAAGTGAATGCGAAATATCATTTTAGTTGTACGAGACACAACGCGTTCGACATGGAATTATGACACTGGGACCACCAGGAGCCGGTAAAACGACCTGTATACACACTCTAATGAATGCCTTATCTGTTATTGAGGAAGTACACAGGTAATGCTTATGTTAGTTACAAACAGGTGTTTGGCAAGAACAAGACTTGAACTTGACTTGACTTGAAGAGAAAAAAAAAATTGGAAAGAGAAGCTTGACAGTGTCAACCTTAACATTATATGAAAAAAAATATATACAAAATAATTTTGCACTGTCTTAAAATATCCATTATATTCGTAATTGAAATTGAAAATATCTATCAAGAGTCCATTGGTAAAAGTCCTGTACTTGTCAAACCTGTAAAATCAATAATTCATGTTTTACGCTATTAATTATAATAGTATAATCACATAAAAATGTTCATTTTTAAATATATCTCAGATCTAACAAAAACAATTCCTTGAAATATTGTTTGAGTATTAAGTAGATATAAATAAAATGTTTAATATTTATCCACAGTTTTCGAAATAACTGTATTTTGATGAAAGGCACGCACGGCGGCTTATTATTGGAAGAGTAAACAGCTTAACTGCGGAAAGCGACCATTGCGTATTTGTTAATTTTAATAAATAAATACTTTGTAATGTTCAGTTTTTCCCTGTAATTTTTTCTCATCAATTTCTTTCCAGCAAAGCCGTGTGTGTGGTAGGGATGTCGACCGCTTTGGACATCACGGACTTTCTTGTATTAATAGCGCCGGCCGTATTTCAGCATAAATGACATCATACATAGGTCTCTTGCCACCATTATGACTTCCATGCTCGAACCAAATGGCATCGTGCGTGATGATGGCAAGAGACTAGATGGGATGTCTCTAGTTCCATGGAGGATGGGTAGTCCACTAGTGTGGGATGCCACCTGCATCGACACTTTGGCACCGTCCCATCTTCATTGAACACTTGCCACAGCTGATGGTGCTCCGGAGGCGGCCGAGAAGCGTAAAATCCACAAATACAGATATATCGGCACCGGCTACATGTTCATTCCCTTCGGTGTCGAATCTCTGGGTCCGCGGGGCCCTAACGCGCTTAAATTTTTTAACATCTTGTCGAAACGTTTGGTCGACCCACGATTATAGAGCCTATTACCTCGGGCAACAGATCAGCATTGCCATACAACGATGCAGCCAGCATGCTTAGGGGACCGAAGCTTCATACTGTATAATATGTATATGTAAATGTAATAAAAAATTTGTTTAGCCTTAAATATTGTTATCAAATAAATGTGTATATCAATACTAATAATAAATCTGTAAGGGTCAGTCATGGACTAAGTTACTTTGTTTTCAGAGATATCATGTTTATAGGCTCTATACATGATACTGAAACTAAATTGACGATTTTTATAATTTTTTTCTGTATGTATGTTCCTCCATAACTCTGAAACGAGTTAACTGATTTTCATGAAACTTGGTATATAAACATTTGGACATACGATGGGACACAGGATAGGCTACTTAATATTTTTCAACGCGGACGAAGTCGTGGGCACCAGCTAGTAATATTAATAAAGTATTCGTTTATTTTATATATATATATTTTTAGGGAAATGCGTATGAACCCTAAAGCTATAACTGCAGCACAAATGTTTGGTCGTCTCGATGTAGCCACAAACGATTGGACGGATGGTATATTTTCTGCTTTATGGAGAAAAACCCTCAAAATAAAAACCGGTGAGCATATTTGGTTGGTTCTCGATGGTCCGGTTGACAGTATTTGGATTGAAAATCTCAATTCAGTTCTCGATGATAACAAAACTTTAACGTTGGCTAACGGGGATCGACTAACTATGGCACCGACTTCTAAAATAATATTCGAGCCTGAAAATATTGATAACGCTTCACCTGCAACTGTATCGAGAAACGGAATGGTTTACATGAGCTCGTCGGGTCTCGATTGGGAACCAGGTAAAAATACTTCTATATTTGTATCGTACATGTTTCACTACAAGTTCACCTTTTAAGGTTAAGGTTAAGATTAAAAAATGATTGTTAATTCTTAAGTACGACTATGTTGAAAAACTATTTAAGTCGATTTAAAAACGTAATACCAACCACATATTTCGATAGCCTCAATTTATATATCTAAATTTATTATGTCTTTTACTTTTATATGTAACTACTTATTATTAATTAAATGTATATTTAGTCATTTATAATTTATTATTATTTGTATTAATTATTAATTAATTAGTACTGTAATTTTTTAGTGTTGCGAGCTTGGCTTAAGACACGATCACCACGAGAAGTTGAAGTTTTCAGTTCTCTATTTCAACAAACATTTCTGAGCGTTTATACTTGGTGTACACAGAACCTTACGTTCAGCATGCGAGTGTTACAAAGCAACGTTATACTGCAAATGCTTAATCTTCTCGAAGGTTTAGTTCCTCCTCAAATAGAAGAAACTGAAGACACTTCAGCTAGTAAATCAGTAAATGGCGATATAGATGAAGAGGAAGAGAAAGAAAAAACCGAAGAAATAATATTGTTCACACACGAACACTTACATAAAATTTACGTGTTCACTTTGATGTGGGCCTTTGGTTCATTTTTGGAAACAGATGATCGTGTAAGATTCGATATGTACTTAAAACAAAATTTCTCCGAGACGATTGATTTGCCCAAACATATGAATAATAAACAGTCAATTGCTTTTGATTTTTACGTAAAGCACCCTGGCAAGTGGGAGCCCTGGGAGGATATGGTTCCAAACTATCAATATCCGGATACAGCTTCACCAGACTATGCGAGTATATTGGTGCCGATCGTGGACAATGTGAGGATAAATTACTTGATACATTGTATTGCAAAACAAGGGAAAGCTGTATTGTTGTTAGGTGAACAAGGTTCAGCAAAAACTGTTATGATGAAAGCATATATGAAAAATGCCAATCCAGAACAATTCATGGGGCGCTCTTTTAATTTTT
The DNA here is from genome assembly GCA_936446665.2 of Synanthedon andrenaeformis. Lineage (NCBI taxonomy): Eukaryota > Metazoa > Arthropoda > Insecta > Lepidoptera > Sesiidae > Synanthedon > Synanthedon andrenaeformis. The sequence goes on along the minus strand of OW387776.2, from coordinate 12,486,890 downwards.
CGTCTGCTACAAGCCCATATCAATTCCAAAAAACAATTGAAAGTTACGTCGAAAAACGTAGTGGAATGACATTCGGACCACCTGGAGGTAAAAAGATGTTAGTTTTTATCGATGATATAAATCTTCCACAAATAAATGAGTGGGGAGATCAAATTACCAATGAAATTGTCAGACAGACAATGAGCATGGGTGGTTTCTATAGTTTAGAAAAGCCAGGTGACTTCACTACCATTATTGACATACATTTCTTAGCAGCGATGGGTCAACCAGGTATATACCAAGTACCGTAATCATACTTTTGTGTTGTTTAAAGAAAAATCATAATATTTATGAACTTATTTTATAGGTGGTGGCAGAAACGATATACCATCAAGATTAAAACGACAGTTTGCTATATTTAACTGTCCTTTCCCTAATAATGATTCCATTGATAAAATATTCAAAGTGATCGGTGAGGGGCACTACAATGCCAAACGAGGATTTACTGTAGAAGTTAGAGGCCTCATTAAGAAAATTATACCTCTGACACGGGAACTTTGGATGAAAACAAGACTTAATTTATTGCCAACCCCAGCTAAATTTCACTATGTATTTTCATTACGAGATTTATCTAGAGTTTGGCAAGGAATGGTAGGTACTTTACCTACTGTAATTGAATCGGAAAAATGCTTGATGTTGTTGTGGAAGCACGAATGTTCTAGAGTATTTTCCGACAGATTTACTTATCAATGTGATAAGGATTGGTTTAATAAAGAGCTGTATAGCTTGACCAAAGAGATTTTAGGAATTGAGTTCAAAAAAATGATGGAAAGTGATCCGGTATTTGTTGATTTTATGCGGTAAGAAATGTTTTATTTTTTATTTTTTAATATTTTGACACTTGCAATAATAAAGAATCAATATCTTTTTACTATAGTGACGCTCCTGAGCCAACAGGTGAAGAAGGAGAAGATGCAGATATGGAGTTGCCAAAAGTGTATGAACCAGTTTTTGATTATTCTGAACTACGTGAACGTCTAGAAATGTTCCTTTCACAGTTCAATGAAATGGTGCGAGGATCCGGCATGGATTTGGTTTTCTTCCCAGATGCCATGCTACATTTAGTGAAAATATCAAGAGTAATAAGACATCCACGGGGAAACGTAATGTTAGTGGGTGTCGGAGGCTCCGGAAAGCAGTCACTGACTAAATTATCTACATTCATAGCAGGATATCGTTCATTTCAAATTGCTCTTACTAGGTCCTATAACGTTGGAAACTTCTTGGAAGATTTGAAACTTTTGTATCGAAGTTGTGGTGTTCAAGGAAAAGGGACAACATTCATTTTTACTGATTTAGACATTAAAGAAGAAGGTTTTTTGGAATACCTTAACAATATACTTTCGTCTGGTGTAATATCTAATCTATTCACCAAAGATGAACAACAAGAAATCATCTCAGAGCTCACTCCGATCATGAAACGTGAAAATCAAAAGAGAACGCTTACTAATGAACTAGTTATGGAATATTTTCTTAACAGGACATGTCAAAATCTTCATGTTGTGTTATGTTTTTCACCTGTAAGTTTTTTTTAGAATCTTTTTTGTTTTTAGATTCTTTTCATTCTGTCGTAGTGTTCAGAAAAAATAATATCTTATTTATTTCAGGTAAGCGAAGCTTTTAGATACCGAGCATTACGCTTCCCGGCCCTAATATCTGGATGCACAATTGATTGGTTCCAACCGTGGCCAAAAGATGCGCTCGTTTCGGTGGCTGATCACTTCCTAGCTGATTTTGAAATAGAATGTAGTGACAGTGTAAAGAAAGAGCTTGTTACGGTATTAGGAACTATACAAGATGAAGTATCTAAAGTATCTACGGAATACTTTCAAAGATTCCGCCGTTCGTCTCATGTGACGCCGAAATCTTATCTAAATTTCATAGGAGGCTATAAAATAATTTATCAAATGAAACAAAAAGAACTAGGCGATGGAGCTTTGAGAATGGATAATGGGTTAGAAAAATTAAGAGAAGCGTCAATATCTGTTGAAGTATTAAAAAAAGATTTAGCTGTTATGGAACAGGATTTAGCATTAGCATCAGAAAAAGCTGGTCGCGTACTTACGGAAGTAACAGAAAGGGCAATGCAAGCAGAAATAGTAAAAAACCAGGTTCAAATAGTAAAGGAAAAGGCCGAAGCATTAGTTGCATATATTGCCGAAGAAAAGGAAAAAGCTGAAATAAAATTAGAAGCCGCTAAACCTGCCCTTGAAGAAGCTGAAGCTGCATTAAACACAATAAAACCTGCGCATATAGCTACAGTGAGAAAGTTAGGCCGGCCACCGCATCTTATTATGAGAATCATGGACTGTGTACTTATTCTGTTTCAAAGGAGACTGCATCCAGTAATATCAGATACCGCTGCACCTTGCCCAAAGCCCTCCTGGACAGAGTCATTAAAGGTTTCTTTCTAATATTTTAAAATGTTACAATATAAATTTTATTTTAATAGTTTTAAACATTGTGAAATTAAAATTTTCAGATGATGGCCAGCACCACATTTCTACTTCAATTACAAAATTACCCTAAAGATATAATTAATAACGAAATGGTAGAACATCTCGTCCCATATTTTGAAATGGAGGACTACAATATGGATACTGCTAAGCGAGTGTGCGGTGATGTTGCTGGTCTCTTGTCTTGGACTAAAGCCATGGCTTTTTTCCACAGTGTGAACAAAGAAGTGTTGCCATTGAAAGCGAATTTGCTATTACAAGAAGCTAGATTAAAAGTATGTAAAACATAAATATATAACATTAGCTTAAATAACATTCAATTACTTACTTATAATGGTCATTCTTACAGGTCGCCATGGAAGACTTAGCTTCGGCTGAAAGGCAACTTGAAGAGAGGGAAATGTCTCTACGTAAAGTAAAGGAACAATATGAAGCTGCCGTTTCGGAAAAACAACAATTAACCGATGCTGCTAACGTTTGCCTAAGAAAAATGACAGCAGCAACTGCATTAATAAACGGATTAGGAGGTGAAAAAATAAGATGGACTCAACAAAGTAAAGACTTTAAAGAACAGCTAGGACGATTAGTTGGAGATGTTGTTTTAGCTACTGGCTTCTTATCTTACTGTGGTCCTTACAACCAAGAGTTTAGAAACAGTTTACTCAGCACATGGATGGGAATTTTGAAAAATAAAGAGATACCTGTTACAGATAGCTTAAACATAACAAATATGTTAGTAGAAAATGCCACCATATCAGAATGGACCTTACAAGGTTTACCAAACGACGACCTTTCCGTTCAGAATGCTCTAATAGTAACAAAGTCTAGTTCTTATCCTCTATTAGTAGATCCACAAAGCCAAGGTAAAAATTGGATAAAGAATAAGGAAAGTTCCAACGAACTACAAATAACGTCGCTTAATCATAAATATTTCCGCACACATTTAGAAGACAGTTTATCTTTAGGTAGACCACTATTAATTGAAGATGTTGGTGTTGAATTAGACCCTGTTATAGATAACGTTTTAGAGAAAAACTTTATAAAATCTGGCTCTATAGAGAAAGTTATTGTAGGCGACAAAGAGTGTGACGTAATGCCAGGATTTATGCTGTACATTACCACTAAATTACCTAACCCAGCTTATTCACCGGAAATTAGTGCTAAAACATCTATTATTGATTTTACTGTTACTATGCAAGGCCTGGAGGATCAGTTACTTGGACGTGTTATATTAATGGAGAAATCCGATCTAGAGGAAGAACGTGTGGCTTTATTCGAATCTGTCATGAAAAATCAAAGGAGTATGAAGGAACTGGAAAGTAATCTTTTGTGTCGTTTAACATCTTCTGAGGGATCACTTGTAGACGATGAAGCGCTAATTCAAGTGCTCCAAATAACTAAAACGACTGCTGAAGAAGTTAACGAAAAATTGAAAGTTGCAGAAGTAACCGAGAAAAAAATTATAAAAGCCAGAGAAGAATTCCGAGCGGTCGCAGCAAGGGGATCTATATTATACTTTTTAATAGTCGAAATGAGTAACGTGAATTTAATGTATCAGAATTCATTAAAACAATTTCTAAATATTTTTGATAATTCGATAACAAAATCGACCAAAAGTAATGTCGCTGAAGAGCGCATAAACATTATTTTGAAACATCTCACTCATGAAGTATGGGCATTCACTTTACGTAGCTTGTACGAAAGACATAAAGCGTTATTTACCCTAATGCTTGCGATGAAAATCGACTGCCAGCGAGCATTGATATCTCACGATGAGTTCATGGCCTTCGTTAAGGGTGGGGCATCACTTGATTTAAACGCCGTTACTCCTAAACCATTCAAATGGATCTTAGATATAACATGGCTAAATTTGGTTGAAATAAGTAAATTAAAAACGTTTTCCGACGTGCTAAACAGGGTTAGTTGATTTTCTAAACAAATTGTAATAATAATAATTGTAATAATAGTAATGGGGATTGTGTAACAGAAAATTCCACTTTCAGATATCGACAAATGAGAAGGAATGGCGCCATTGGTACGAGAAGGCAAAGCCTGAGGAAGAAACTATACCAAGTGGCTATCAGGAGAGTCTCGACGTTTTTCGTAAACTTCTTCTCATTCGATCTTGGAGTCCAGACCGCACTCTATCTCAGGCCAGAAAATATATTGTTGGTAATTAAAAATGATTTTATCTCAGTAAAAAATTTTATTTTATTTTATACTGTGATGGCAATAGTAGGTTGTAGGTGGTGGTGACACTTGAAATTTATTTTAATATGAATGATCGCTTTTTTCCCTTGTGTCCTTTTATATTTATGTCTTCGTCGTATTACTAGGATTTCATTTAATTTTTTTCCAATCATTGGTCGGCGGTTATCATACCTTTATTGAAATGAGTTTCTTAAAGTTAGGTGTCTGAAATGTTCTACTTATTTGGTTAGTCGTATTAAATACTTCTTAAAAAGTTTAGTAATAAAACTCGTCTGAATTTGTTTTTCAAAATTTTCATTTAAATATATTATTTATAAAAGGTAAAATGCTCTCGTGGACTTATTGGCCAACCCAATATAATGTGCAAACTAAAAAAGTAATCAAGTGAGGGCGAAGCTAAGATTTAATAAAGATAACAAGTAAAGAAAAAATATGTATATTGACCACTTTTTTTTTACTTCCGCTAGATTCCCTTGGTCCAGAGTACGGAGAAGGTTGTATTCTGAACTTGGAAGCTACATGGGAAGAGTCTGAACCTCGCACACCATTAATATGTATCCTTTCTATAGGATCAGATCCATCTACACAAATAGCTGCCTTGGCCAAGGCTAAGGAGATTTGTAAGTTCTTTAGTAAGATTTGTTAGTCCAGGTTAACTGATAAATTCCAACATGTATACTCGCTGAAAATGAATATATACATAGATTGAGAATCTTTTTTTTATAGCTATGAAAGCCGTATCTATGGGGCAAGGTCAAGAAATTGTGGCACGAAAGATGATATCAGATTCAATGAATGAAGGTGGTTGGGTTCTGCTTCAAAACATACACCTGTCTCTTCCGTTTTGTGTAGAAGCTATGGATGCACTCATAGAAACGGAACATATTCACGAGAGTTTTCGTCTTTGGCTCACTACTGAAGTACATTCAGACTTTCCTATTGGACTATTGCAAATGGCAATCAAATTCACCAATGAACCACCTCAAGGCATCCGAGCAAGTATGAAGAGAACATACCAGAATATCACGCAGGACACATTGGACTATTCGTCCCTTTCTCAGTGGCCTCCACTATTGTACGCTGTTGCATTCTTACACACAATAGTACAAGAACGGAGAAAGTTTGGCCCTCTCGGCTGGAATATTCCTTACGAGTTCAATCAGGCCGATTACGCTGCCAGCGTACAATTTATTCAGAATCACTTAGACGATATAGATCCTAAAAAAGGTATATCTTGGCCCACTATTTGTTATATGCTCGGAGAAGTGCAGTACGGCGGGCGTGTTACAGATGACTTTGACAAACGCTTGCTCACAACTTTCACAAACGTATGGTTCTGTGATGTCCTCCTTCGACCTGGTTTCGAGTTTTACAGAGGATACAAAGTACCTCAGACGAGAAACTTACAGGGCTACGTCGATTACATAAATCAATTACCTCTAACCGATACTCCTGAGGTGTTTGGGTTGCACGGCAATGCAGACATAACGTACCAAATAAACAGCGCTAAGGATATACTGGATACTATACTGAGCGTACAGCCAAAAGAGGGGGGCAGTCAAGGTGGGGAAACTAGAGAGAGTATCGTTTATCGTTTAGCGGAAGATATGTTGGAGAAATTACCTAAACAATATGTTGTATTTGAAGTTAGAGAGGCTCTGCAAAAGATGGGCGCTTTTCTTCCTATGAACATATTCTTGCGGTACGTTTTCATGTTTTCCCTAACCGTCACCGAGTTATAAATATTTTTAATAGTTAATTATATATCTGTCTGTTAATTAGGCAAGAAATTGATAGAATACAGCGCGTGATAAAAACAGTATATTCTACACTATGCGACTTGAAATTGGCGATCGACGGAACGATTGTAATGAGCCAAGGTCTACGGGAATCATTGGATGCCATGTACGACGCACGAATACCCCAGAAATGGTTGAAGGTTAGCAAAATCAAAAGCAAAAAAAGTTTTTTTGTTTACATTTTTTAAGATTAGCTTTTATAAATGAAGTGATTACACATAGACACTTTTTACAGAAATTATTACTCTTAATAATATGTTACTACCATTGTAATAACCCATTAGTTTCACAAGAAAACATTCTATAAACACCCAATCTTAGAGAGCTTAGAAAACTTAGAGAAGTTTGCATTGGTGAAATTTTGTATTTATAAATGTAGGAATAAATCTTTTTATTTATTTTATTGTGTTCATAGGTTTCCTGGGAGTCAGCTACCCTTGGCTTCTGGTACACAGAGCTCCTGGAAAGAGAGCAACAATATCGCATTTGGTTACGAAATGGAAGGCCGCATGCATTTTGGATGACAGGTTTCTTCAATCCACAAGGATTCCTTACGGCTATGAGACAGGTAAGAACATTTCATGCCAGAAAAAAATTCCTTTTGCTCTATGTAGTTGCATTGTTAATAAAGAGTGAATATTTAAGGAGGTGACACGAAGTCATAAGGGTTGGGCTTTGGACTCGGTGGTGCTTCAGAATCACATCACCAAATTAAATAGGGAGGATGTTCACGAGGGGCCCGCAGAAGGTGTTTACGTGAACGGATTATTCCTTGAAGGTATTGTCAACATATGATTATGACTTCTAAAGGCTTTTCTAAGATAACGCATTTACATGAAATACATAGACACTTAAATTAATAAATTATTTTTTCAGGTGCATCTCTTGACCGAAAATCTGGAAAACTAATTGAATCAAAGGCAAAAGTATTGTACGAACAGATGCCTGTGATTTATATTTTCGCAATAAATACAACCGCGGGGAAAGATCCTAGACTGTACGAATGTCCTATATATAGAAAACCACAGAGAACAGACGCAAAATACGTGGGCTCTATTGATTTTGAAACCGATAGCAATCCTCGCCACTGGACGCTCCGAGGCGTGGCATTGTTGTGTGATATCAAGTAGAAACTGTCACCATCATAAATACCTACCTGATAACATACGAACGTAACTGAAATAAAAGATAATATCGTAATACACATTTTATTTGTTCTTATTGGATGGTGATAAATCCTGTAATTTACTAAGCCAGGTTAACAATAAGTGTTAAGCTTTATAACTCCGTTTTATACCTACCTACTCTAAAAATATTTTCTAAAATATTAATATAAATAATGTTTAATTACAATGTCAAAGAAAACGATAATGTTGACATTCAGTAATGGTGACGCAAATTACCTAATGGTACACACTTTGTTTACAATAATGTATTTCTTGTACACACGCAACGCCGGGGTGGAGGGTGCCAGCACGCCTACCTTGTTAAGGTAAATGTCAAGTGGTAAGGGTAGCCCACACAGAAAAGTGCTAGAGGCCTCTGGCGTGCCTCATAGTGCAGCACACGTGCTGTTAAATCACGATTTCCTTCTGTGAGAAGGTGGTTTTTATGATGTTGTATGGGTTGTGACTGCACTAAGCCATAATCTTTATATATATAAAAATTACATGTCACATTGTGTGTCCTCTGAACCGATTTTGATAAAACTATGTGTAATTTGGTCCAACTTAAAAGATAGGATAGTTTATATCTCAATTATTTTTATTTTTACCAACAATTATTTGTTATAATTATCTGTGAGTTCCATAAGAATCTAATAGATGGCGGTGTAAGGATTTAATAATAATAATAATTTAATAATAACATTTTTTGAATAAAAAATTGCACCCGTACGAATCCGGCAGCGGGCCACTAGTTTAAGTATAAATATTTAAAAAAATGGATGTAAACGATGTCACGATAGAAGTGAAACCTTCTGATTTTCCAATATTAAAATTATAAATATTGTTATTTACCTACATACGATGCAGTGCGTCACCAATCCTAGCGCGCTTTTGGAAGTATACCCGATTCAGTGTCACCGACCCGAACGAGACGATTCACTTACGTTCATTCCTCAGTGACGCGCCTATAGAAGTTCAAAAACTTTTCAAAAATATATTTGCAACTTTTTAAACCTAAGAACTTTTCAAAGGTATATGAGAAAGCAGTGTCCCATACCGCGCGCACCTAATGCGCTCGCCGCAGCATAGCGTGGCCGGGTTCAGCTAATCTTAACTTTATAAAATATAGCCTGATAATGTAGCTTTCTATAGGTGAAAGAGGTTTCAAAATCGGTCCAGTCATTTTTGAGTTTATTCATTACAAACATACATCTCTCTTTATAATAATATTTATAATATATAGAGTGTGAGGGTGGAGTCAATTTACGACACCGAACACAGATTAAAAAAGTGATTAGTTCTAACAAATTAACCTCACATTTGGAACTGTTTTATTTTAGTCACAAATTACTGCTAGTTGGAAAATGTTGCCGTACACGCTGCTTCTAATCTTTGCCTCTGTTTCCTGTAAACAGAGTTATCAAATTACCTTAAACAATCTTAACAATTTATCCTTTTGTATTGAAAACCATATACATAAGTACTACAAAGAGAAGAGTAAGTTAACATTTGTCGATATGGACTTTGACGATGAGGAAGTTTTGAAAGCTATACATCAACAAAAGTATATGAGTGTCGTCTCCAGAAATCCGTCTAAAAATATACCAGGTCGTAATGAGGGATACTTCATAATGGCGGCGGATTTGTCGACTTTCGTTGAAAATATTGGTTTTCTCAGTCGAGAGGGTCAATGGGAGCCACAAGAGATTCACGTGATTATCATAAAACATCTGCACAAACTGGATATACAATACTTGTTCGACAAATTATTATCACTTCACATATTTCGAGTTATTCTCGTGAACGGAACCAATGATGCGAACATGTTTTCTTACAATCCGTTTGATAACAACGGATGCGGTAAACGTTACGACAAGATTATTAGTCTTGGCAAATGTCTCGATATCAAGCACGAATATATACCTAGAGTAAAAAGAAATGCCTTACACAATTGTACCGTTCACGTAATATTACCCGAATGGCCTCCATACAGCATACAGAACGGATCAAGAGGGCGAATTGGCGTAGACCAATTTGTGCTTTCTATGTTGGGACAATTGGAAGGTTTCAATGTGAATTACACATTTGTTAATTTTGCTAATGATACGGCAACAGTATCGCCCAATATGACCGCGTCTCGTCCTCTGAATTACTTGCAAAATAACGAAGCTGACGTGGTGATGGGTGGACTTCTACTGGAAGAGGCGCGGGCTGCAGCATTCAACTATCTATGCGGTCATCTAGCGTATACAGACGAGATGATCATCTTAGTTCGCAGTGCTGGCTTCGTGCCGCTCTCTATGAACCTCTACCTAGAGTTCAGCACGTCTGTTTGGATATTACTGCTCGTCACATTCCTTTCATATACCGCCTTAGTATTAGCATTGTTTCGCTTCAAAAACATTGGCTCTCTCATATTGAAGCTATGGGACAACTTATTTCTTCACGGCTCCTTCATTCAATGCAAATTTATTGTAAAATGTGTGTTGATAGCTTGGGTTTGGTTCACATATTTGATTAATACTTACTACCAGACTGGACTGATGAGCCTAACTACGAATCCCTATAAAGATTATCAAATCTCCAACGAAGAGGATCTATTAAGTCATAATATAAAACCTTGCATCAGTTCAACTATATCCAAGTTCCTGTTAATGCAATCGAAGCAATCCATATACGAGGTTGGCAAGGATGAGAGATGTAGCGAGATCTTGAGCGCTTTAGAGGTCATCAGCAGCGATGACTATCCCGCCAAGGTCTTCACCGTAGCACCGCAATCAATTTACTCATACAATCAATATCAGTTTAATGAAGATATGAGCAAACCCAATATTTACGTGTTTGAAAAGCCCTTGTTTAAAATGATAGATGCGATATATTTATTTAAAGGGTTCCCTTTACAGGGATACTTAAACTTACACACGTTGAGGCTCAGGGAGAACGGACTTGTGGATCATGCTCTGAACGAACTATTCTATAAACAATATTTATACACTTCATCGCGCAAGCAAAGCAAACAAAACGAACATAGGGTGATAGTGCCGTGGTTAGTTCTTGTAATAGGATGCTCTTTGTCTATTTTTGCATTCGTATTGGAACTGCTTGCAAAGTCCAAACTTTTACTTAGGCTTACGGCATATTGTAAAAAATAATTATCTTCACTTTTGAACATTGTTTCGTGTAAACACTTAATTAATTGAAACCGCTTTGAATTTCGTGAAATTGCAAATTTTAAATAAACACCATTTCACTATTAGTCACTTGTTTAAAACGCCCTAAACTCTGAAACTACGTACCAGTGGATTTAAAAAATATATTTTGGAGTTGGTTGCTCAATTCTTTAGGAAGATTATAAGTTATTATCACGCTATGACTCTTAGGAGCCGAGCAAAAGAAAAAAAAACCGAGAATTAAAGAGAGCCCAAATGTTCACGCCTTTTCAAATTAAATTGATCGGCGTGTGCCGATTGTGTTACTTACCTTCCACAAACAGTAATGTAATTGTTTTATATAAAATAAAAATTATATAGTATACTTAATTGTTTTCCTTACCCTTATGGATGGATTCATGGGTTCATTAAGTAGTTTCTTGAGGTTTCTTCCGGCATTCCACCAAAATGTTATCTCGGCCCCTTCATCACTAGTCATAAAAATTAAGGGATATAGAAAAAAAAACAATTTTTAGGAGATTTTCAACAGGCTGTAAGTTCGAAGGAAATGGTCGTACAGAGCTCATTAAAAAAGGAAATTGTAGCTTCAAGTCTCCAGTTTTTGAATTTTAAATATTTTTTACGTTAGCTGTTTATGAGTAATCGTCAGAAAACCAAAGGATCTTTTTTCCAAATTTTTGCTCGTTTTGAAATTGGTGTACGGGCTGTAATATTTTTTTGTAAAGCTCCTTTGGAGAATTTAATTCCCTACAATTTGACCCCCTTATAAGCTCTGTACGATGATTTGTCACTGAGTTAACGTCGATCAAAGCAAAAAAGTCATTTTTGAGTTTGACAATCGATTACTTGGGAAATAATGGTAGTACAAAAAATTAAAGAAGGGTTCAATACAAGGTGCTTAAATTGGACTTTGATAAAAAAAAAATTCAAACCGAAATGTTCACCGAAAAAAAGGTAAAAAATTACAAATTTAAGGATATTTGGAACCTGAAAAAGGGTCCTGAAAAACCCTGAAAGTTTCAAAGCGCTGCGATTACTTTTTCTTAGTGTTAGCAATGTTAAAATTACCGTAAGATAATCGGTAATTTTAAATAAACGTTAGATAATCTAAAATTACCTAACGTGAAAAATATTTAAAGATCGGATTCAAAAACTAAAGACTTGAAGCTACAATTTCCTTTTTAAATGAGCTCTGTACGACCATTTACTTCGAATTTACAGCCTGTTGAAAATCACCTAAAAATTTGGAATTTTTTCATATAGAAATATATCCCTTAATTTCTATATCCTTTAATTTTTGCGACTACTATATATATAAAGGACAAGAGAACCTGCTTTCGAAATATTTGTCACAAAACACACATAAATTTAAACCAAAGCCGTTCAGTAGTTTTTACGTACATCCATCCATCCTCATAATATTTGTAATATTAGCGGCAATTAAAATTAGCGCCAAAAAACTACACTATGCTACGCTACTCTTTATTACCTGCTGCAAAAAGTTACCTATACTACGCAGGGAATAAAGTATTCTATGGTTTCATTTACTCATTTGTAAATTCACCTTCTCGACACCTATCAAATGCATAATGAATTATAATTTGTGCGATAGTTACAGATATTGGAGCGTTAAACCAAACAGACATACAAACTCATCAGCTTTATTATTAAATTTTTATTCTATTATGAGATTTTTTTGGAGAAATCATTGTTTTAAATTTTATTTTCTTTCTCCACAACATTATACATATATCCTACAAAAAATTTAATTGCAAAAGTTTCTAAAATTATAATGTAAAATTTATTATTTTAGCCGTAAATGCTTTCATATTTTTTGTTTACATTATTTAGAATTTTTACTAAATGAAATGTATAACATTTTAGCAATTTATTATTTGAGTATTCTGTGTGGTAGTCTACGGTCTTTATTATTAAACAAGCTGTTGCACGCGACTTCGCCCGCGTTACTATAACATATATATTACTCGCTGATAACGTAGCTTTATATAGGTGAAAGAATTTTTAAAATCGGTCCTGTAGTTTTTGAGTCATTACAAAAATACAAATATTCTCTCTTTATAATATTAGTTTACTCTGCGTGCATATCAAACATATTCCAGTCTGTTGTCACGTAAATTTAAGTGCTCTGTGTATGACGTTCCTTCCTCCACCACCCGCCAAAAGACCCAGACAGATATTAAATAGGATCGATTTAAAACCTCAGTCAGTACAGTAGTCAGTCACTAATTAAGATAAGAATAAGTGTAATAAATTTAATTAGGAGTAAGTAATAAAATTAGACATAATTATATTAGAAAATCTCACTACTGCGTTAACGCGACAAACATAGCTAGTTTAAATAAACATTTTACTCAATAATAACTTGTTAGATGTTCTTGTTTTTAATTCTTGTAGGCGGTAAAATAAAATGCAACCATGCAATTTTAAAACATCAATAGTGTACAATAAATCATATTCAAATGGTAATTTTATAGTGAAATCAAGTATTATCTGACATTTCGTAAATAAATAATCTGAATACTTGTTTATAACATTTGTGATTGTTTTATTATAGCTTAGCAATATGTCGCGTTATTACAAGCGATACACCCGAGAAGATGTTATGCAGGGAATAGTTCATATTTCTGGTACATTATGTGATTTTGAGTGTGTGATAGTGGGAAACTATCCTCAACAACATAAAGGTAAGTGTTTTATAAAAGAACATGGTTTTTAATATGTTAATTTGTTGCTAAGTATGTTTGCAAATGCTTGCAATATTATCGCAACTCTGACCCACATTTATGAATTGCAACTAACCTTTGCTCTATGCAAACTACTTTGTATGCTTCTTATCATTGCAGACAAACCAAAGAAAATATAATGTAAACAATGTTCATTTCTATTTATAGAAAAACTACCCTTTTTGTACTAAATAATTCTTAAACATCCAAAACCTCTTTCTTAATGATAAAAAGCTATTCTTCTTCCGTTCTTGTTCTAAAGTTTTCTGCATAACTATAAATTTGTTGACAAACTGTTTGTTGAGCAGTTTCCTTGCTATCAAAAGGTCGAAGGTTAAATGAAACAAACACTCACACATTCAGTTCAATATAGTGCAACATGTGCAAAATGGCACTACAATTTGGCCAACAATAGCCAATTGGTAAAAATTTTGTAAGCAATATTTCTTTTATAACTATTGCTTAAATTTTTTTTACCAAATACTGTCAAGTGATTCAAATTTCAATTTGATTTCTAGTTAATTAATTATGCAAAAGTTGTCATGGATAAATTGGAAATGTCAAACTTAATAAGATGCGAGAATGGCAGTAACGGTTACTTGAACAAATTGGGTATTCGGAATATTACATAGTTTTCCACGGGCATTTCCCATTTTTATCCTTGTGTCTATTATACGTGATTATACAATGAAAATCGGTTATAGCACCAAAAAGGTTAATTATAGGTTATTCAAGGTACCACAAAAATTTGTTGTAATAAACACATAGTCATTATAGCATTATTAATTGATTGTAGGGATTCAGTTGAGACTTTTATATTTAGTCGTTATATCCGGTTTCTACAGTATGTTGTATCAATAATTGATATTGTTGTAACATAAATTCATATGTTACTGTTATGAGTAACCTGTTAGTGTTATAAACGTGTTAACTGTTAATAACAATCTGTGTAAGAAAATAAAACATTAAATCTGTGTTTGTTTTCAGTTGATGATGGAGTTTATACCATTGACTACAAAAGAACTATGACTTTAAAGCAAATGTTAAGAATGGAAATGGTATGATTACTCTTCATAGTTTTAGACATTATTTTTTATTTTATTTTGTATATGATAATTTTTATAATCTTTGTTTATTTGATGGGTACTTATAGATTTCAACAAATTATCATGATCAAACTTTTTTTTCATCATACAATCATATTGGTTTGAAGGGCCAGTTTTCCATTAAGAAAAGTCCCTGTGGCTTTATGCCATGATAATAATTGTTAGACCAAGTTCTTAAGTCACTCTTCCTTACTAGTCTTAATTTTTATATGTTCTGTATGGATTCCAAAACCGTTTAACTGATATTCATTAAAGTTTCATGCAATCTTCAGATTATAGCAGCAGGTCTTCCTGCGAACTAAAGGACAAAATTATCAATAATCATTAAAATTTAGATTTTAATAAATATCTTATTTTATGTTAAGGTTGACAGACAGGCTGACCGTCCACTTAATGGTAGGTGGCTACAGTCATCTGTAACGCAAACAAGGTGCTGCAAATTCGCTGCCAACCAACTTCTTGATTTTATTCTAAAAATGATGTAACTACAACTTACTGTTACTGTTACATGGTGTTACAATACATGTGATTTTCAGGTTGAAACCAGACGAGACATAAACGTCGTCAGAATGGATCGACAGAACATAGATGCTATTAGCAATTTTAACCCAAACGCTAGAGATTTAGTGAAGCTTATACATTGGGCCCTTAACTATTTGAAAAACTGTAACTGTGAAGAGCTTTATGAGCCTATTAGAGTGGATAAAGCTATTATAGCCTCTATTGAGAAAGTAAATGATTGGTTCGATGTGTTAGAAGCAAAAGGTGTATCGATCTTTGAAAGACCGGAGCTGTGCGAGCCTTTCACTGCACCACCAGGAACTCTGTCTGCAAATCAACCCATATGCACTGAAGAATTGTTCAGAGAGTATAGGAGGCGCATGGGCGTCCTAAATATTCAAAATGCCTACCCAGATTACAATAATACGATTAATTTTCGAAATGTCTATTCCAATTACAATAATATGGTTAATATACCAAATGTCTATGCAGATTATAATAATATGGTAAATTGTCAAAATGCCTATGCTGATTACAATAATAGGTTTAATATCCAAAATGCCTATGCAGACTTCAATAAAATGGTTAAAAATGTGGTTTCAGGGTACAATCCTTCGATTCACAATGTCCTAGGTGCATACAAGTACGTGTGAACTGAATGATGAACTTATAGTTCTTTTTTTATAAAGTTTTGGAGTTTACTCCTTAAGAATCGATTTGCATTTATATAAAAGGCCCGAATATTTTAAAAATAATTTTTTTCGAATATTTTAAAATATCTCTGAAGTTTCATAATTATTCGTTCGTAAGGAGTAAACTCCAGTCGTGCGTCGGAGCTGACACACGCACATTTTTTTATTTCTTTAATGTTTTTTTTAATGTTCCTTTTTGTGGTAAAAATATCTTCTCCAGTGAGTTGGGAATCCCCAGATACTTCACGGAGAAGCTGCTTTTCTTCCAGTTCATATCTTAGAGTAAAAGGAATGTATAAGTTAATCGCGAGTGGTCACCGCTCAAAGCAATTCAATTGCATGTAATTTAATTCTTGGAAAATTTCAATCATAATAAATAAAATTTTATATATATGATCTATATGTTTAGAGTATAACGTATATAATATATTACAAATATAGCTTTAATGTGCAGAGTCTATTCGATATTTACCTATATATTTGCCAATATATATATATATATAATAATAGGGCCTAGTGGACACTTAAGATAAATGTTCCACATTAGGTCAAAAATGAGAGGCAACCTATTTATTAAATATATTTAAAAAATAGATATTAAATTAATTTGATTTTAGTATAAATTTTGATTAATATTTCCAATTTTTGTATTAATTTTTCCCCACGCGAGCTCGTTAGATGCAATTTTCAACCGATTTCAAAAAAGGAAAAGTAGCTTCTATTATGCCTTTACAATAAGTGTGTTGTCGAAATAAGGATCGGGGCTCGCGCGTGGAATGCGGCTAATAGTTAGGAAATTTAATAAACAAATGTGATAAAAATATTTATAAATGTTAATTATACGTTGTACCCTACATGAAATAAATGTGTACTATTCATTGTTAAAACTTAGTTCATTTTATATTGTTTATTTAAAAAAATTAATTAATTTGGAGATGTTTCAAATTTTTTGTTTTCTTTATGATGTTGTTTAATAAGTAAATAAAGAGAATGTTTCAAATTTTTTGTTTTCTTTATGGTAAAGTTTAAAGTAAGTTAAGAGGATGTTTCAAATTTGTTGTTTTCTTTATGATGATGTTTAATAAGTAAGTAAAGTAAAGAGGATGTTTCAAATTTGTTGTTTTCTTTATGATGATGTTTAATAAGTAAGTAAAGTAAAGAGGATGTTTCAAATTTGTTGTTTTCTTTATGATGATGTTTAATAAGTAAGTAAAGTAAAGAGGATGTTTCAAATTTGTTGTTTTCTTTATGATGATGTTTAATAAGTAAGTAAAGTAAAGAGGATGTTTAAAATTTGTTGTTTTCTTTATGATGATGTTTAATAAGTAAGTAAAGTAAAGAGGATGTTTAAAATTTGTTTTCTTTATGATGATGTTTAATAAGTAAAGTTTATGCACAAGAAATGCTATTTTTTATTTTTCCCTTGAAATGACAGCACGACTAGGTAGGCACTTATTGTGTTTCAGTGAGTGAGTAAGGGATGCCAGAGCCCATCACCTCATCCTTAATGTTGTTCGTTTTATAGGCGAGCAACGGTAGCCATCTAACAACAAGTGGGCTGTTAGCCAGTCTTTCGACCTTGAAATTTGAAGGCTACCATTCTCTGCTTACATGTAATAAAATAAGTAAATATCCCTAATTACGATTGCGGCAGCAGGAGGATCGAAAAAAACTAAATTTACTTATATTTAATAAAAAGAAATTACGAACTAATTAAAATTATGGAATGCGTTTCATATCCGGTGAGTGCATCAGGTAACGTCGGTATTGCGTAATGCTGTGTCAGCGGTGACATCAATTCAGTTATTTGAACTGCTGAGGTAAAAGTGCAGCGTCGGCGATTCTCTTCTTATAGGTATATGTAATTCCCTTCATCCATGTTGCAATTTAATTTCACTGTAAATGTAATTAACGTCTGTCATTTTTAGTTTAGTTCAACTATCCAGTCATTTTCAAACTTGGGTATTTTGAGCGTGAAACAATTGAAATGAACAGATAAGTTAGACATCCATATCTATAAATATTATGAAGCTGAAGATTTTGTTTGGTTGAACGCGAAAATCTCAGGAACTAGTACTGGTTCGAATTGATACATTTTTTTTGTTGGATTGTCGAGAAATTTATCCATTATCCTGCGACCAATAGGAGCGGAGCATCAATGGAAAATGTTGCAAAAACGGGAAAAATGATTCCTTTTTGAGAGCTTCCGTTGCGTGCGCTGCGTGAACGGTTTAAGTTACGCAAAAATCATGTATGAAGGAATTGTTTCTCTTTAAAAGTTCTAAAAAAAGTTCGCGACAGCATATGTCTATCTTTTAAGTTTGACTCACCATAACCTTTATTATGGTAATCAAATTTGATCGAAATTAATGCATTATTTTCGAAGGTGTTTTATCAATATGATATTTAATCCTTACCCAAATAAATACGTTATGGTTTATTTAGTTGTCAACATCTTAGGAGATATCATAATTTTAAAATAACTCCGCACCAAAATAGGTATAATTACTCATATATTTTCTTTTTCAACTCGGACGAAGTCGCGGGCATCAGCTAGTTAATATCATAACTGAAAGTATTTAACTCTTACCGCCTTACCTACTTAACCGATCATTATGAAATTTTGCACACGTCAGATACAAGGAGGTACCTTTCATCCAGAAAAAAGTTAATTGCCAAGTGACCATTTAACTATAGAAATCTAACAGCAATGAATGTCAGGCTTGTTCATATATTTTGTCAGTTACATATTTTATTTTCCAACGCGGACGAAGTCGCAGGCATCAGCTAGTATAAAATAAATTTCAATCCATCTGCTATCTATTTCAATATTTTATTTATTAGACAGCAGATAGAGTTATGTTTAGTTTACCTAAATGGTGCAATATTCATTTTATCTTGCATACCTCGGATCAAGGCCTAGTTTCTCTTAGTTATTAAAATTAAATAACAACATATTTTGGAGATATGTAAATTTTATTGTCAATTAATACTCGTATTTATATACAAATATTTTCACATAAAACTACTTTAACGTCATAAATGTTGCGATACGTTAAACCATACTCTTCATCGATGAGCATCATTAAACTAATTTAATTAATATATAAATTCATATATTGCATAGGATGAAATTTCAGTCAGGAATTAATATTCGAAAATCACATTTAATGTAAATAATATTTATGAAACAATTTAATACATGGAATGATAAATTATAACCTGAATTAATCGGCACAGTTTTTGAATTAAAAATAATATTATTAATACCGATTATCAATTTATTGATTTTAAAGTATAATTTTCTATAGCTTTGCATTTCCGCTGTCCTACTTGCCGTATCGTGGCGATTTTGATTATACGTAAATTACAAAATTTTACATAAAATATAACGTGATTTTTCATAATAACTTTTATATAGGTCTTAAAAAATATAATTTATGTGTACAAATATGGCTTAATCTAATAATTCATTTGACTTAAGATATACCACACATATACAGTAGGTGAAAAGAATAATTACAATTTTGTTTTACTAGAGAGATCAGAGAAGTGATGATTTTGATAAATTGTGATGATTTTAATAAATTAATAAACAAAAATATTTCCATAGAGAAACAAACTCAATTATACATAAAATAATTGGTTCCTATTTTTGTATACCTGGATGTATACACAAATATTTCATTTATATATAAAAAAGACGAGTTTATAATACTTATACGCATTGAGACATCTGATAACTATAATACAGAAATCAAATAAAATTTTATAAATTTTTTGCATCTATGAAACAACGAAAAGAAAATGTCTTATTTCCACCAAATGCAAACATGTAATGTTGTATTAACTTTCACATCCAATAAAGCTTTGGCATTGATTACGAATATTTAGACAGAATAGGGCTAAGTGACGACAAGTCTTGGCGTGGGCAAGATGTGATGGTGCGCAGCGAAGGTGAGAGCAGTCGCCCAACGCAGGCGATCATCGACTACCGCGCCGGCCAAAGTGTGGCCGAACCACGGACGTTCCTTTGTGCGCTTCTGCTTGTCTTTGTGCACGAATGTGATCGCCCATCGCGCGTGTGGATTACGACGGGGCTCGTAGCCCTCGTACCACACCATGTCCGCTACACGCCACGAGTCCACCATCAAAGAGCCTTGCTTGTCTTTGTAGTAGCACAAGTTGCCGTCTTGCACTTCAAACCAGTGCAGCTTGAAGGCCTTCGCGGCGTCGCTGGCGAATCGCATTTCGCCACAAATCGACGCAGAGTTCCGTCTCGCCGCCTCCATTTCATGCAACACTTCGTTCCCTTTCACCAGCAAGTAGTTATCTTTGCGGTCTTCCTCGTCCCAGTAGCCCCACCGCAGCACCACATCTAAAACTACTTCGTCCACGTGGATGATCCTACGCATCGATTCGCCGCATATCACCTCCTCTATGGTCAACAAGTGCGAGTCCCTTTTGGCGCGTTCGCTCAGCTCTATGCAAATGTCCGCGCAAGTCTTGCTAGGCGTCAACGCGAGCTGATGGCAAGTGGTCTTGTCGAAGAGGTAGAACCAGACGCGCAGATCGCCGGCGGGGGGTGCTCGCGCTGTTTGCGCGGCCAACACGCGAGACAGCACTGCTCGCACGGCTGTCTCGCGGCGCCGCTCCGCTTCGCTGGGCCTCCATACACGTTCGTACTGCTCGATTAGTTCGTATACCACGCGCACCTCGCGGGATGACCACGAGGCCGAAACGCTGTCGCCGCTCAGCGGCGCCGGCATCAGTGTCGGAGCCCACACGGCCGCCAAGTTGAGCGCTGGCATTCTATTAGCGTGTGCCATTATATGCACAAAGTGCAAGTGCGCGAAAAGTTTCCGCGCAGTAGCACCGGCCACTGGAGCCGGCGGCAACGAAGCGAGCACTCGCCGGTACTCAGCGTAGCGTTCTTCTTCTACAGTCAGATCTAGCGCAGCAACGAGCGCTCGCCGCTCAGCAGTCGCTACCAGAGGAGAGGGCAGGTCACGCAGGAAGCGTTTAAGCACGCCGGCAACTTCATGCTCTGAGTGCTGCGCTGGACTCAGCTGCACTGCCCAAGCGTCGCGTCTGAACCGCGCCAGTAACTCGCCTAGGGCCGACGCGCTGCCAGCGCGCCGGTAAATCCCTTCCGAGAGGGTCCCGTGCGCGTATATGAAGCTTATGCATTTATCCACCACGGTGGGCACGTCCTCCTTGGTGAGTTGCTGGTGATGTATTTGCGCTCCGTTGTTGTGCGCCGCAAGCTTTATCATGTACCGCCAACCCTTCAGCTCCTTCTCGTGAGAGAATCTAAGATAGAGTGTAGCGTGCGGGCAGTCGAGTACCAAGCTGCCACTGCACTCTCCCGGACACAACTTCTTAGTCTCCTCGTCTGCTTCTTGAGTCACTGAAACAAACGAAAGTGCAATTAGACTGAGACAGAAAAGGAAGCATGTAAGTAATTGCGTAGGTACATATAGTTGGAAAATTTATGGATCAGGCCCGATGCTAGAGCTGGGAGCTGTGCTAGCTGAGTTTAAGAAGTAACTGCGAAGAAATATTAAACTACTATGCTCACCGACGCATCTCGTTTTTCTCAAGTCGACAGCACACAGTTCCAAATCCTCAGTAGTCTCAGTGGCCTCTAGGTTGTACACTAAGACGCGTCGTATCAGCATGATCCACACACCGCGCCAAGCGCCACTCACGCCCTCCTTTTTTTAATAAAAATAATCCATTACATTAAACTCATCACAAAAGATAATAAATGTTTGCTTATTACAAAGATTTTTGAGATAATATCTCAAAAAATCTTTGTAAAAATAAGCAGAAATATTTTGTTAATATCATATGAACAAGTTAATGTAGAAAAACAGTTAGGACACACATACAAAGACACACAAGTCAAATTTATAACAGCCTGTTTTTGAGTCGGCATCGGGAGTTAAAAATAAAATCCCTTCAGTTGAAGCATGCCAACTACAACAATATTTTCAAATTGCTTTCCGGTAAATACTTATTTTAGTTATAGGATATGAGTCAATAGTCGACTAGTGAGAGGAACAAATGATTTTATACACACAAATGACTCACCTTCATGTAACACCAACCACATCTTGTGAACTCAGAGGTGTATTTGGTTGGGAAACCGGTGAGGTGTTCGGCTATTTTTTGTGCCCAGTTCCTTCTGTCTGATGCACTCTGACTGCTGAACGTAATTTTACGAGGTGTGCCCCTAACACCGCCATTGGACACCACTATATCAAAGCAGTATGAATTGGGGGTGGTGCTAGTAATAAAAGAAAAAAAAACAATAAAAAAAAAGAAAAAAAAATTTACTCCTTACGGACGGACTTACGGAGTGGAGTTTACTCCTTACGGACGATTATAAAATTTAAACTTTCACAATTCGAACACGCCGAAAGAATAACATTGTTCTTTTTTAAAATTATATTGTGTAGGGTGCAATATCTCTGAAACTATATTCTAAAATATTTAAAAAAAATTGAACGCATATCACAACGCATTCGTGCTGGCATTCGTGGGACAATTTTGATTTTACTCCCATAAATTTTCTTAAGGAGTGAACTCCAAAAAAAAAAAACAAAATAGGCTACATGAAAACTTAAAAGACTGTATATATTCTAAATGAGGTAGAATTTGTGAAATCTTGATTGAAATGGGCTACCATCATGGAAAAATAAATAATAAAGTAAGAACTCTTTCTCGGATGTTTTTTTTTTATTATATTTAAATATCAACACTACTAAAGTAAAATTACAATTTTAACAATTTCATATGTTAATTTAAATTGGTTGCCTGTACAAGCTTTGATTTTGTGATGTCGGATGTAATGTACTGATCTGATGTAACGGGTGATTCATTTAGAGGTACTTTTTTGTCTATGGATTTTTTGACAGATGAAGCGTGAGTCGTGATAACCTTTTATGGTATTTTTGTTCTATATAGTTTGACATTTCATCATGGAAAGACTTAGCCCCGCACAGCGTCTACAAATAATACAGCTGTATTACGAAAATCAGCGTTCAGCGAGGAATGTGTTTCGTGCACTTAGAGAAACTTATGGTCCACATAATCGGCCTACCGAACGCACGATTCGCCATACCATCCAAAAATTTGAGAGCCAATTTACTTTAATAGATAATACACGACCAAAAAGACCACATCCAGCACGTAGCGAAGAAAATATTGCGGCGGTAGCTGAGAGTGTACGCGATGACCGCAAAGAATCGATCCGGCGCCGTTCGCAACAACTTGGCTTGTCATATGCAACGACTTGGCGTATTTTACGTAAGGATCTTGGTTTCAAAGCTTACAAAATTCAACTAGTGCAAGAATTGAAGCCGACT
The DNA here is from genome assembly GCA_936446665.2 of Synanthedon andrenaeformis. NCBI lineage: Eukaryota > Metazoa > Arthropoda > Insecta > Lepidoptera > Sesiidae > Synanthedon > Synanthedon andrenaeformis. The sequence continues at coordinate 12,463,633 of OW387776.2, read as the reverse complement.
GACCTACCAAATTGTCACCAATTCAGTCTTTGGGCTCTTGAAAAGCTTAAAGAAAATCCACTGTTTTCGTCAAAAATTTTGTTTAGTGATGAGGCACATTTCTGGCTTAACGGATATGTCAACAAACAAAATTGCCGTATTTGGTCCGAAGAGCAACCTGAAGAGATTCAAGCGCTGCCATTACATCCAGACAAAACAACGGTTTGGTGTGGTTTATGGGCCGGTGGAATCATCGGTCCATATTTCTTCAAAAACGAGGCCGGCCGGAACGTAACTGTCAATGGTGACCGTTATCGTGCCATGATAACAGACTATTTGTTTCCTGAAATTGAAGCCCGTGATCTTCAGGACATTTGGTACCAACAAGACGGCGCCACTTGCCACACAGCACGTGAAACCATGGCTTTATTGCGTGAACAATTTGGTGAACAGTTAATTTCGCGCTTCGGACCGGTGAGTTGGCCGCCTAGATCCTGTGATATCACACCCCTAGACTTTTTCCTTTGGGGCTATGTAAAGTCCAAAGTCTATATTGATAAGCCAGGTACGATTGAGCAACTGGAAGCCAACATTACTCGCGTTATTCGCCAAATACCAATCGAAATGCTTAGACGCGTCATCGAAAATTGGAACTGCAGAATGGACTATGTTAACCGGAGTAACGGCCAACATTTGAAAGAAATAATCTTTAAATAATAAATGTAAAGAATAGTTCTTTTGTATAATAATAAAAATTACCCGATAAATTTGTTTTTATTAATATATTTTTTTGTTTTGAAAAAGTACCTCCAAATGAATCACCCGTTACTAACTAATTAATAATAAATTACAATCAAATTATGTTACCTGGATGAAAGTGGCAAGACAATTTGTACAGAGTAGATATTGTCCAATAAGTAGGCTTCTTTGAGTATTGTGTTTGTTGGGTCAGTATAACACATGATTTTTTGATTAGACAATACACAGTATCTTATTTGTGAGTTTTTGAACAAGTCATCGACACCGCCGGTGATTATCCGTGACAGAATGCCACTGAAGTATGGCATCGGCAACTTATTTACTTGAGGTCTCTCGACAACATTCACCTTTGAGACAGCTTGTTTAGCTGGTTTGTTCAAAACACTGTCCAATTTCAATATGTTGGAAAACTTTTGGATAACCGAGTTTGATGGACGTACCTCCTCTTCACTGAGAGGTTTTATTGTGCAATCGCCAGTTACAAACCAATTTGAGTTCCTGTCTTTGTCTTTAGCTTTGTCTATAGTGGATGCTTCGACTTTCACATCTGTTTCACTAGGAAATAAACTGTCAGACCTCTCTGGCGGTGTGGGTGGATTGAAATAATCACTCTCACCAAAATCATAATTTTCTTCATTACTGTCTGTCGAAACAATTGTACCATACATGTCTCCAACCAAAAAAGATTCTAGCAGTAACAATTCATTGCTCATACCCTCATACTTCTCAACAGATGAACTTGTATTCAGTGGGTCGAATTCATATATAGTGCTCTTGCTTGGTCTCTCATTGCTTGCTTCGCTTGGAGGGTTCCAATTTTCATACAAAGAATTGTTTCTCATATAACGCCAATCCACAGTAGTTCTTTTCTTCCTTCTCTCAGGTATTTCTGGAGCGGATGAAGTGCTTATTACACTGTTCTTTCTCGATTGTTTTGGGGTGTCATAAGTCAATTGGTCACTCGATTGATCAAATTCTCTGCTGTCATCATGTGAAAAATTACTTAATGTGTCAGTGTTCGAGTCAGAATTACTCGAAAATAACGATACATTGTCCAAATGAGACGAGTTTAGGTTGAGATTTGGGAGGTCTTGTTGATTCTGGTTGTTGTGACTCTTTTTTTGTTCTAAAAGTGGTGAATTAAATTGTATATTGTCAAATAAGCCAACATCAACTACTGGCATGGAAACACATCTCTGAGTAGCTTCAACGTCATCCGCACTTTCATTCTTCTTTGCCCTCCTCAGCCTCAGGCCAGCTGTTTTAGTGCCCTCTATGACAGATTTGGTTACAGAATCCCTCATGGCTCGAGACGATGTGAGTGTTTTCTCGAGTGTCCCTTTGGCAAATTTCGAGCCATCCATTATTGACTTTTCGATTTTTTCATTAGCTGATTTGGCTGACATGCTAACCTTTAAAGCCACATCTTCTGTTATTTGTCTGGCTGAAGTACTAACTTTCAGAGCGACATCCTCCGTTAATTGTTTTGACACTGTGCCTATCGAACGAAATATTTCCGAAGCGGTAATCCTGTCGTTATTTGTTGGCACTTTGGTCCTCGGCAATGGTACTGGTGTTTTGGATGGATCGTTTTGTGGAATGAATGCACTCCTGGGCTTCGGTATTGGAGGTGAATCCGTCATTATTGTTTAATTTACGATTAGTTGACCAGTTTAGCTAAGAAGTAGGTGATAACATTGTTCATAACAAGTGAATGACTCACGGTACAACTCACAATGAACACAAACGCGGCGGGTTCACTTAATAAATACAATAAGCTGACCTAATTTTAAAGCACAAATATTTAATATAAGAACAGCTATTCAATTGAAGCTCAATAATTGTTAAGTTGTTATTTATTATGGTCTAAGCTAATTAGATAATTATAAAGAAAAACAACACTTGAATACAACAGTAAAGGTGAGGCAAGCAATAGGGCGACTAACGCCACAGATTACTATAGTTCGTAAATATAGCTCGATCTCTGTGACAGATGTCAGTTGGATGTCAGAGTGACATACCTAGTGCTAGGTAACATGTTTTTATTTGTTCATAATTATCGATATTTTTAGTATCTACAATATTGTCATTGATAATAAATAGTAGTGCATTTATAAATAACTGTACATCATTCTAATAAAATAAAACCGAAGGATTAAGATGTTGAATTACACGTAGTTACCATTACAATGGCTTACAACCGAAATCATCGTCATCGCCTGCCATTGAATCACCGCCATACAATGGCAGACAGGGTCCGCACAGAATACTATAATACTGCAGAATGTAATCAAATGTCTTCACTAGTGATGTGCCGGATATTCGTGTCCGTATAGGCGGATATCTGAGGGAGAAGAAAGATCGGTATCCGTTACTTTTTAGCGGATCTTTTACCTTATTAATTTTCAATTCGCTATTAAATTCCATTCAGATTGTATTTCGGTTACTGAAGCGACTCCAGAGCCCATTCATTTATCTGTGGCACACCTGTCTCTTATTCTGGACCTCGATGGAGGCACTTGTTTAATGTCAGCCATTCACGATCAAACCTTTCGTCCAATCGGCATTGACTTGATCATGCAAAATGCCAATACATTATCAAGCCATACGTATCATGTCGATTGGACGATTGGCTCAACACCTGCTCCTTCCATATAAAAATATTTCCGTGCCATAAATCTCCCAGTACAATACAAATGCTTGTAACTTAATATATTATTATAAACGCGAAAGTATGTGAGCATTTATGGTAGTCTTTGACGAACCTGTTGGATGGGTGATAAGGATACTTGCCTAATGTCTCAAGGGCCCAGGGTTCGAGTCCTGGCAGGGTGAACTTTGGAAATGAACTTTTCAAATTAGGCTCTGGTCTGGATTTGGAAGGTAGTGGCAGGGCGGCTAACTGCATTTCGCAGTCATTGGGGCAGCCCGTCTGGCGGCAGTAACCACCCCCTTACCCTGAAATAACAATGTATTATGTGTTGTTGTGTTACGGTAACGGGAGTTATTAGGGATGCCACAACCCATTACCCCATCCCTTATTCTTCTATCATTTAGCAGTTATTGTTCTTTATGATGAATCTTTGATATAATGCTATAATCATTGATTATAGGTGACGAAAACAGGCCTCTTTTATTAATCGGATATCAAAATTTTATTAATCCTTCAATATTGTAAAGGTGTAAGTTTTTTTCAAAGGAATTAAGTTTTTTACAATGAAAATTCAGATCATATAGATTTTTTTTTATTTTATTTTTTCCAATGGAATCAAGAATTTTAGATGTACGATACATTGTTATTGCAAATTTATGCCGAAAATTTATTAATGGTGACAACATAGTTTTTCTATTAGTCATTAAATAAATTCACTACTTTAAATCTATAATACAAACTAAAAATAAGCTTATTTAAAACTAGCTGTGTCCCGTACGTCCAAATGTTTATCTACCAAGTTTTATGAAAATCAATTAATTCGTTTCAGAGTTATCGAGGAACATGCATACATACAATACCTACACTTACAGATTTATTATTAGTATTGATAAAATCTAATCCTAAGTTATACGAGTATATGTTTTATTATTTCAATTCAAGAAATTCTTTGTATTAATATGTTTTAATTATAAAGAACCACTTCTTTTGTAACAAAATGAATTCTTATTCTAAACCAGCTGATGCCTACGACTTCGTCCGCGTTGAAAAATATTAAGTAGCCTATCCTGTGTCCCGTACGTCCAAATGTTTATCTACCAAGTTTCATGAGAATCAGTTAATTCGTTTCAGAGTTATGTAGGAACATACATACATACATACATACAGTACAACGTTACAACGTTAGCCCCCACAATACAACCTGCTCTTGCAGCTATATTGACAAGGTTTCATCCATTAGATATTTGGGTGTTATAATTGATCAAAGACTATCATGGCACTCCCACACCGAACAGATTATGGGCAGAGCTAGGAAGCTGATATGGATTTTTAAAACACTTAGGCATGTTGCAAACAAAGAACTCTTAAATAAAATTTGCATAGCCTTAGCTCAATCAGTTCTGTGTTATTGTATTCCAATATGGGGCGGAGCCTCTAAAATCAAATTTTTGGAATTGGAAAGAGTGCAAAGATCATTACTTAAAGTAATGTACTTTTTGCCCCACAGATTCCCCACTACTGAACTTTATAATTATTGTGACGTCCTAACTGTAAGAAAATTGTATATATTAACTGCTACACTTAAACTACATAAATCCTTACATTATGACCCTAATATAATTAAAAAGAGAAGAAATGATATTGTTGTTCAACCAAAAATTGTGAGAACCGCTTTTGCTCGAAGACAATATATTACCCAAACTTCTTATCTATATAACAAACTAGCTGACCCGGCGAACTCCGTTTCGCCACCAGATGGCTTCGTTTTATGTAACATTTCGTAAAAGATTTTCCCGCTTTTCTGTTGAAATTTTTCCTGAATTTTCTTTGCTATAAACCTCACGGAGCCCGAGACCTTTCCAACGAATGCAAAACCGTGCAAATCGGTTCGTGCGTTCTGGAGTTATAGCGTCAGGAAGGAAAACCCGACTTATTTTTATATAGTAGATTAAATAAGAAGCTTAATATTTATCCAATGACATACTATAACTGCAAAAAGGCCCTGTCGGACTGGCTCAAGACCCTAAATTATAATGAAACTGAATCTTTATTAAAGACTTTACTTGATTAAATTGTATATTTGAAACATTGATTTGATTATGGGATGGGACTATGTAAAAACTAAATTATTATTATTATATAAAAACTAAACTAAAATTATTATGTATTATGTAAAAACTACACTTTAACTTACATAAAGATAATGCTACTTCACATACACATTCATACACTCACATATATACTTTTACACACACACATACCCTTACATATTTTATTTTATTCTAATATTGTAGATATTATAATAGTTTTTTCTATCCTAAATTAGCCTAAGATTTAAGTACGGTGTTGGAGGAGCGGGGGTCTCCTGATACAAGTATTTCATACTTAATAGGAGGTCCCCTACACCCTTTTTGTAACTAGGCTTAAGTTTGATGAATAAATTATTTATTATTATTTATTTATTTAAAGTAACTTACTCCATGACCGACCCTTACAGATTTATTATTAGTATTGATTAACAAAATAACTTTTTCATATCTTTATAATTCGAAGCTTTAATGCCAATAGATCTCTACTGCTACAAACATTTTCTTATAATAATTTTTAGTTTATAGCTTCGAAAGTTATTGAACAATAAAATTTATGGCACATCTTCAAGTTGAAAAGTGAAAACACTTATCGTGGGATATTATTCAAAAGAATGTAGAGGATTATTATTATACAAATTATTAATATTTAGATTAGAAACGACAACACAATATTCAATCACAGCCAAACAAACTTGTTTCATTGTGGGTTTTTTCATGGCTTCTCGTCCATGAAAAATCCCACAATATTATCCAGTTTGTATTATTATTTGGTAGTTTATCAATTTAAAAAAAAGTATTCTAACAGATCCCTTCTCACAACACAATAAGCTAAAGCTTAATACGTAAACCATATTTTAGTATCACTTTCACTAATCTTTAATTGAAATATTACTAGAAAAATATAAGGCTAAGGAAACACTACAAAGAACCTAGCGAACGAACGTGTTTGTAAAGTGGTTCTAAGAGTGAGTTATTTGTTCTGTTCTCTCTTCATAGGATACACGTAATGCAAAACCACCATATCTGCAAATTTTATGAAAAGTCTGCTTTTGGGTTCTAGTAATATTCTATGTATAATATTTTATACATAGCTACTAGCTTTTATAATTTACTAGTTAGCTATTAAATTATTAAATTCTGATTTTTAAGAGAACTTCCAAGTCTCAATTTAATTTTTCCCGCAATAATGACAATTAGCAGATGTGCGATATTCATAGGACCCTTGACATAGGCGCGTGGAGGCGCAGTTAGATGAAGTGGAGCTTGTCAGACATTGCGTTGTGAGGGGGGGTGTGCAGGGTTCTCGCGACGAGGACGACCAGCTTGCGGGCCCACTGGCACACGGACGGCACTTGAACATTCGTGTGGTCCATGTGGTTGAAGTAGTTTTTCGTCAGCTTGTTTGACAAGTCCTGGATCTGAAAGTAAACCAAATCACAACTTTATATACTAGACTCGCTAAGCGGAACTCATGCAAGCGAGCAAAGGAGGTGCCTACGTTTTCAATTACAACTTTATTTAAATTGTTTATTTAAATAAAGTTGTTCCCAATAAAAAAACATATGTTATTTAAGTCTTCTCTGAAATATTATAATATTAAACACATATTAAGTTATTAAAAGTTTAACCTGAAGGTTAAGCTCTAAAAACTAAAATAAAGATATAGTATCATTTTAAGATAATATATTTATTACCTTTGGTTTTTAAGCCCATAACTTTTTTTAATCAATCAATAAAGTAATGCAATTTAATTTGTTATTTGCTATTCTGTATATGAAAAAGGGGGTTAAAAATATTAATATTATTGAATTATGAAATTTGGTCAAAGTTCACACCGAGCACACATTTCAAGGCCAGGTACATCGCTTGTGTAAGAAGAAAACAAACTTACACTGTCCGGTCCTAGCTCGGTAGTATCTTCTAATACCATATATGAGGTTGACGCTACGAGGCCTTCGCGTATTTCCCACTCCAAGTAAAAATAGTATCTGTAAAATGAAAAGATAATTGATATATTCTGTCGCCACGAGGATAAGCCAAGGTTAAGAGAGTAGAATACCTTTGGGGCTTGATGACCTTGTCGACGACGATGTCGGGGCGCGTGAGCTCGTTGCGGCGCTTGAAAGACACGGCGATGAATGCCATCTTGGGTGGCTCGTTGTCGACGTACAGCTCCGTCAATCTTTTCTTTATGTTCGCCAGCTGCCGAACAACATTAAACTTAACCAGTAAGTAAAATAACCGGCGCGGGATTGTGGCCACACACGTAACAATATACTTGCACGAGTGTAGACTTGCACAAATTAACCTTACTCCCAAGTAAGCACAGTATCAATAGGCTATCTCAAGTAAGTATACTTGAACAATACGAATGTGGGCATCCAGGTGTGTTGTACGATGACAACATTTGTGATTTACGATGACAATAAAATAAGGATGACAGTCAGTCTTATTCGCAATAATTATGAGGCAAGTGTTGCTGTTACACAGGCCGCTGAACCCATATGTAATTTAAACTATTCCAAAGTTTTATTTTATTATTAATGAATTGCTGTAACTGTAATTTGTAACGTTCTTACGTTAGTGTGTGATTTTTATGAATTTATGATTCTATTGACTGTTATTTGTATTTTATTTTGTTCCAGTCTTGAATTATGGACTTGAGATGTCCACACGCAGCTTATGAAAAGAAATTCAATTACCTCGTGGGCCACGACGTTTGGAATCTGACGTTCGTGGACGTGGCCGCGGTAGAACAATATGTACGAGGGCAGAGAGCCGTTCACTTCCTTGTACCGCTTGAGGGCGTTCGTAATGTTGGAGCTCATGTGCGAGCCCAGCTGCTCGTATTGTGTGAGCCCCGACGTATACGTGTTCACAGTCGAGAAGTACTGGGTCATCTGATCGTCGAGCGTCGCGATGAACGCGCAGAAGTTGCTCTCCTTGAGGTAACTGTCTACGCGAACGTCGTAGCCGACCACCATCAGGCCCTTTATCGGTATTGCGTTCTGAAAGGGCGCGCCGCCCAGCTTGCAGTTGATCTGGACGGCCAACTTGGTCGCTATGGACATCGCGTCATTTCTCGTCATGTTGCGTGCCCACACCACTTGAGTGGGCACCGGCAGCTCCACTGTGCACTTCTTCTTAATGGCGTTATAACTGCGTACCGTAAATTATTATAAATTATAATAATTTATTATAATTTTTTTAGTCTCAACAAAGATAATAGAAAAAAATCACTAGACTTCAATTTTATAGTGGATTGCAAACTTTTTTTTATAAAATTCGCTATTTCGGAGCTCGTACAGGTCTCATTTTTTACGATGCGATGTGGTGTCCAAGTGTGTCCACCCGATGAAAACCAAGCATTACCGAGAATTAAAAAAAAAAAAAAAAAATCGGAAATGTAAATAAAACGATGAACGAAACCACGGGCCGCATGCATGTAATAGTAACGGTAAATGTAGTCAATTTGTAGGTCTAATAAAACATTAGTTTCTAACATCTTAAGGCTCAAAACCACGAAGGTGGCGAATTCGGTTTGGAAGCTCGTAAAATAAAATATACCAATGAATAACAGTAAATAAGAATTCAATACTATCGAGATCAATTAGATGTATCTATACCTAAAATTTATGATTTGAAAAATAAGTAATTTTAAATAATTTAACAAGAAATATGTGTAAAAAGTCAGTTCGGGAACGCGTCCAAAACAAAAACTTCAAACTTCAACTTACGTTAACAAATAGTAAAATCATTCTTTATATATTCTCAATGTTCATTAGAGTTTGTTTGTTTCCTAAACAATTATTATTCTAAGCCAAAATATAGACAATAAAATAATTTTAAACACGGCATTTGTCAAAAGTTTGTCCGAGAAATCAAACGTCATATCCGTGAACGCGACTTGTGGCGCTAGTGTGCTTTAGTGGCGAGCAATAGTGTTGTGAGGCGGGCGTCATTTGTTTTGTGCGTAAATAAATAACAATTTAAGTGGTAAGTACTGTTATGTTCATGTATTTTTTACCGTACCTTAATTATACGTCATCACGGGAATGGGTGGAATAGTAAATTATATTAAAATAACAATTAGTTAATAAGTATTCTGTAAAACTATCATTGTTTACTTCACAATAAGCTAGAAATAATATATCTAAGATGGCGACCATTGAAATTGTAGACGCGAAATTTCAAAAACGTCATTTCGGGAACAGCCATTAAGGGAACGTTCCCGGACATAATGACACGTTCCCGGTTTAACGTAGTGGTTTCTGACATGACTTATTATTGGTGAATTAATATTTAATAAATATTTTGTTGAAATTCAAAGATCTTCTTTTGTTTTCAGTAAAAATGGAACCAAACGAAAATGAGAAAAAGAAGAAAACTAAAAAAATACTTAAAAAAATAGTTTAGCTTATATAAAACAAAGGGAAAAAGCCAATGCAAGAAAGCGGAAGTTCTTAGACAAAATGACAGAGGAACAAAGAGAAATAAAAAAAAAAGAAAATTTATTTTATTTTTATTTTATGCGGTTGCATTATCTATATTCTTTATTTTATTGCGTTAGATCAAAGTGCATTACTTAATTTGATTATTTTTCATTTTGAAGTCTTCTATATTTTGTTATATTTTGAATTTGTTGCTTGAAATTTGAAACTTAGCTACTTTTTAATTTTCAATTTGATGATTTTTATAAATATCCATGTCTATTCACCAAATTTCCATTTGCATTTAAAAAAATATAGTAAAATGCTATTAAAAATAATAATATTTTATTGTTTTCTATAAACAATATATTTAAAAATAAATATTTAGTTACGTTCCCGAAATGACGATTTTTGCTGTCGAGTTACCTTAAAATCGCTGTATTTTGAAAAATTGAGAAATCTGTGCGCGCCCCTTTTAAATATATTAAGTTTAATAACAAAACAATCATTTATACTTCTTTATTTGGCTATTGCTTTTAACATTTTATGCTCAAATTGCAAACGTGAAATTCGCCACCTTCGTGATTTTGAGCCTTAAACATTATTTATTATTATTTTTTTCGACAAAGTTGAAAATTTACCCTTTAGGATCAGACTCCTTGTGGTCGAGAACACACATTATGAACGCGGGGTTAAAGTGGCTAATCATTAACTCCAAAGTATCTGCATAGTTACTGTTGCGCCGCCACGATATAACTGAAAACAATTATTTCAATTAATTAGTTTAGATAAGTATGTTTATACAATGGCACAAAAGGGCTCATTAGAAGGAAGTATGTCTACCACATCAATAAAACTAATCATTTTAGGAATTAATAATTAAATACAAGATATAAGGCATATAGCTTTATTCAGTGTATAGCTTTTTTCTTCATCTAATTGATTGATTGTATGATTGATTGATTAATGAATTGATTGAAAGAATAAATCCTTTCAATCAATTCAGCTTCAAGCTTAATCGTGCTTTGTTCGTAACGATTGTTTATACAGTTACTTCTGGATTTGTTAGACAGTTTGTCAAAAGAGTTTGATATACTTATTTTGTCTTTTTATTAATTTGTAATTTTTATTCATGTTTAATGCTTTATACGAGTAAAGAATAATGTTATGAATACTTAATATCGATAACATCACAGCACTACACTAGGCCTTTACGGTAACATTCTAAAACATTCCGTAGACCAACAGGAAAAATAACAATGGTTTCCATTTCGCTCCTTCTAGTTTATTCAGTATTCTGAAGATAGTAATTCTAGTTACCTATTCTAGGTGGGGGCATGCTAAAGCCGATGTCGCCGGCGGTCTTTATAATTTGTTTTACAAAATTATACGTCTCAGGGTGTTGATTTTCCATTGTCACTACCACCCACGAGGTCAGGTTGGCGATCTTCAGCAACGGTGTCGACCTAAAACGCATTATTGTTTTACTAACAATTTGTAAAAAACTTAAATTTGTTAATTCAACTAATTAAAAAATTAATATAATATGTAATTCATTGCCTGACACGTGCCACAAGTGAACTTTTCTTGCAATATTTCTCACAAACTACAAACTAACAATACAAAAAGTTAGTTTAGAAAGAAAAAATACAAGGGTTATACTTTCCATCTTAAGAATTGCCTACACATGTTTTTAAAGCTTTAAGCATTTTGCTTTACGATAGAATTTAAGCAATAGACCAAAGAAGTAAAATAAAGGATGAACGGTTGTATAGAAACCGGTCATTTTTAAAGTTAGATCCATGATATTTCAAATATAAGCTAAAAATAAATAAATAAATAAGCATGTTCAACGTTTTTGAAAATCTCTCCCCTAAGAGGGGTTGAAATTTTATACCGGGAGTCCGTCATTTTTGAAGTAAGAAGAATGAAATGTAATACTAAAGCTTCTCAGCAAAAATAAATACGCATTTTGTCATTTTTGGAAATTTAACCCCAAGCAGAAGTATGAAAACATAGTATGATATATTACGTATAAATAGTATCCAGTACCGCGCACGCCTTAGTGAAGCGGAGCCGGGTTCAACTAGTAGGAAATAGAATTAGATGCTGCTGAAAATATTGCTAGAAAAACCAGATGAATTTACCTAATTTATATAACACTACAAGGACGCGAATGTTGGTCGTGTTTTAGGTGTTAACTGACTCAAGGGTTCCAAGTTCGATTCCTAGAAAGGTGATCACAGTGAACAATGGGAACAAATTGATACACACTGAATGCCTCTAGTCCACTTGCGTTTGCTGTCGTCGGCTGGATACTCGGAGTCGTTGCCTTGGACGTTTATTTCGGGGGGCAGTTGATTCGACATCTTCAAGTTCCACGTACGCAATTCCTGTTGAAACCAATAAAATAGTTACTGTGACTGATCATTTATACTGCGATTTTATAAAACTGATTTACGATGGCAGACGAAAGCAGTGAAGTCGTGACGGGTTCGCAAAAAACCTAGTCAAAAACTCATTGTAGAGAAATATTATCCTAAATTGCTAATATGGCGGTCTACGAGTATATAAATGACTATGAGGCTGCGGTTACGAAACGAGTAGGGCTAAGTAATTTACTTACTTTACTTGCTAGCTAAGTAATTTTTGACGAGCTCTGATCTGACCCTGGTGAAAGAAAGTCGCAATCGCAATAGTTGTGGCTAATTAAATCTTACTTTATATCATTTTAATCAAAAGAAAAGCCGAAAATCAAATGATTTTCGGCGTGCGCCTTTGGTAGTGATCCGACACTCACTACTAAGAGCCGCGCCTTGCTTTGCTGTAACGCGACTCGACACATATAAGAGCTCGGGATGCAATACAAAATGTATGCAAACGGGAGCTCTTTTACGTGGGATTGATTTATAACGCCCGGCGTCATAACAAGGGCGCCGGCGTCATAACAAGGGCGCAGGTTCATTGAAAGGGTGCCGTGGCCGGCGCTCCCTACACCGCTGCGCCCGTGTGCACCCCTGCACCCTGCACACATGGTTAAGACGCCTCTGATTACAAGTGTAACGAACCAAGAATTACAAAGCTGACCATTTGTAATTCTGACGATTTGAAAAACTGACGATCTAAATGTTTGTCCTTTTGAAAATCTGAGTTTTTAAAAGGAAAGGATTTTCAACAGGCTGTAAATTCGAAAGAAATGGTCGTACAGAGCTCATTAAAAAAGGAAATTGTATGTATAAGTCTCTAGTTTTTGAGTACGAGCTTCAAATATTTTTCACATTAGCGGTTTATGAGTAATCGTCAGAAAACCAACGAAAACCAGCTCTGTATGACCATTTTCATTGAAGTTACGGCCTGTTGAAAATGACCTAAAAATTTGGTTTTTTTTTTTAATATCCTTTAATTTTTGTGACTAGTGTATATTATAAATTTAGCCCACAGAAATGCATAAATGAAAAAAATTTTTTTTTTATATTTATAATACTAAAATACTAAATAAACATACATTACATAGCTCAGGCCGTATTGTAGTGAATTTTAAATTTAAAACCCCAATTAGATTTTTTATGTCTATGAAGAGCATGTAAAGTTCAACATCAATGAATAAAGGCAAAATATTTTCGGTTTGGACACATGGAATTTTAAGCCACAACATTTTATTGAAGGATGCATTTCATTTTATTTTAGTATGCTATTGCTTTCCGGTGCAGTTCCATTAAGACTTTTTCAGGTGACATATTTAATCTTTTTAATAACCATTTTCAATTATTTTCAGTTAGTTGATTGTGAAAAATGTTGAGATAGTTGTTTTAGTTTGGATATTTTGTAAGTTTAAAATGCTTATACGTTTTGATGTTTGATATTGAAATTATGATAGTGTAACAGTCAAATAAATGAGTATAAGCACCAATAGTTTTATATCTTATATGGATCCCATGGAAGTGAAATATTAAATAGAAGAAGAAACAATATCAGCAATAATAAATGAGTACTCAGACTGCCGGTTCAATTTAGGTGCTGGTGGACGATCCAAGACCCAAATACCCGGATGAAAACCACCGGTTCTCCAATTTAGGACCACTGTTGGCTCCGACCGTTCAACGAAATCACGTATAACCTTGCCAACGTCTCGCGCGCGACTAAGCCGAACTACCTAGGCAGGCGTCTAGAATAATAACATAATAATCTGTGCATCTAGCTAACGCTAGAATTTTACTTTCAATTTATTTAAAACACCATATAATTGGAGAAATTATTACAAAAATATTAATATTATTAATAAACAATATTTTAGGAATATAAAAAGATTTCAAAGACTTCGCTAATTTGCGAAAACTTAAAAAAAGTCTCTCAAAAAAATTAATTTCGTTTCCGCCCGAGACAATGTTACCAACCCCACTGTTTTAACCCTTAGATTTGCTGTTTTCATATTGATGCCCCTGTTTTCTGTTTCATTCCTAATTCTAATTTTTCTGTTTTTCAATTAGCGTTCAGAGCCACAGTCTATGTGATTGACAGTCAATTTTTATGCACGGGGAAATTCCAGTGTAAGAATGACAGCTACAGACAAGCCCTATTGTATTGCGGCTACAGCTTTCAAGCTTTGAATTTGTGAAATATGTGATTCCGCCGTTTATTTTATATGTATAACAATATTTACTAAGTCCTTGATAAAATGAGCATGAACTATTAAAGGAGCCTTACACACTAAATACCGAAATAACCGATTGCTACTCATTTGAAGCCACAGAAAGGCACATGAAGAAATTTAACAAAAATATGTAGATTTTAAAAAGGAAAATGAGTGAAAATATTGAGAATGAAAGTGGAAATTTATTTACTTAATTTTACTTTGATTTTTGCTTTTTATTATGTTGTGATCAGTATTATAATCCTTACTAATACTAATCCGTACTAATATTAATAAATGCGAAAGTTTGTTTGGATGTATAGATGTAAGGATATTTGTTACTCTTTGACGCAAAAACTACTGAACCGATCACCATGAAATTTTGTATACGCGTTGTCTGGGACACCAGAAAGGACATAGGGTACCTTTCATCCAGAAAAAAGGACTATTCCCGAGGTATCATCTTGAATTAAGGAAAATAACTCCTGGCTAAGTGTAATAGCAATAACGATATCAGGCGATATATTGCTTTTTTTAACGCGGACACTATCTAGTATAACAATGTATGTAAGTAGGTTATTGTTTTAATTATATGAGGAAAGTATGATATCAGCCTTTTTTACTTTACCTACTGTTTGCACCTGTTTTTTTTTATTGGTGAGGTGTTTTGTGTTTCTTGGGGTTGGCAACACTGCCCCGATAAAAAACTGCTAGCTGATTGGTTGAAGCCGACAAAAAGCGCATGCGTAGAATCAAATAATTTGACTTTTTATATTTACAATGTTCACAGTGTAATTTAAATGAAAAAAATTGATATTAATTAAAATATTTCACATTTTTTATTCTTTTATATATACTATATTTCTAAATAATAATACTAATAAATGGTTATGTAGTCTTTTATAAAAAAAAAATGGTTAGTTTATAGCAAAGTTAACTTAAAATTAGATGTGTCCTTTTTCTTTTAAGTAGAAGAAAATATTGATAATATTAAAATAATAATTTTTGAAGGGAAAATGCGTTGGGCATTTTTGAGATGGGATAAAATCACTGAATTTGCGACAGTGTCATGTTACGTACGACAATTATAAAAGAACACAGTAATTTCAAATAAACATAGAAAACATCCAATGATATTCCAAAAAGGTTGTCTACATTTTCACATGTTAAATGTCACTTGTCACCTGCATGTCACAATAAAATATTTCCTGACGATTCAAAAAATAAACACGTAATTATTCAAGTTTTATTGTCATTATGTGTCAGTCATATATATATATTTTCTCTTGTATTTCTTGCGATGAATAATGTTATGAAGATTAGTTTTCACTTTTGACGTGCAGTCCAACGACTGACATGTATTTTTTTAATCAATACTAATAATAAATCTGTAAGGGTCGGTCATGGAGTAAGTTACTTTGTTTTCAGAGATATCGTGTTTATAGGCTCTATACATGATACTGAAACTAAATTGACGATTTTTAGAATTTTTTCTGTATGTATGTTCCTTCATAACTCTGAAACGAATTAACTGATTTTTATGAAACTTGGTAGATAAACATTTGGACGTACGGGACACAGGATAGGCTACTTAATATTTTTCAACGCGGACGAAGTCGTGAGCACCAGCTAGTCATAAATATAAAAAGCCAAATGCTTTGATTCCAAATCCGAATCATGTACTTCTTGTCGGTAGTTGATTTTCGGATGGACCTGAAATTTATTTTACTATATGTTAGATGTAATTTAAGAATATTAGATGTCGCTAGATACATGTCGAGTGTTTATTTGAACGGTTGTTGAAATGTAATTTTAGTAGACTG
Source organism: Synanthedon andrenaeformis (assembly GCA_936446665.2). Classification (NCBI taxonomy): domain Eukaryota; kingdom Metazoa; phylum Arthropoda; class Insecta; order Lepidoptera; family Sesiidae; genus Synanthedon; species Synanthedon andrenaeformis. The sequence goes on along the minus strand of OW387776.2, from coordinate 12,447,269 downwards.
TACCATTTGTAATTCTGACGATTTGAAAATCTGACCTTTTGAAAGTAAAGGACTTTAACGGTCTTACCACAAAAACATTAAACACACTTTAAACAGGCTTTGAACGCGTGTTTAAATAAAACTTTACTACAAAACAGTATCTAGGCGTTATTTAGGGTTAGACAATGCTTAAGCATTGTTTAAATTTAAACACCGCCAGATGCTAGTTTAACGAGTGTCTATCTAGTTAGCGGCTTCTATTCCTTGGACGTGTTCTGTCAAACTTGTAATCGTTTTGCGTAATATTAAAAAATTCTTTTGATTTTTGAAATGACTATGGATATTTTAAATTTAATTCGATAATATCAACGAAATGCTTAAAAACGAAACGCTATGAACTATGAAAATATGAATATTAAATTAACAAATTAAACTTGACATTTGACAATTACGCCAGTGTCAGTTATGTTCCATTATGCGCAATGTTGTTTCGGATAACAAAATTTTATAAATAATCTAACGTATTTGTTGTAATTTATGCCTATTCCATTCTTATAATTTGCTTATATCATTAATATAGTTCGAAATAATAGCTTGTAAAAACCAACATTCACCTTTATACGCCTATCAGATCTGCGTAAAATGAAAACGACACGAATGAATGAATGAATGTTTGCCAGTTCTCGTAATTTAACACTGGCTTACAAAAACAAGCGTTAAATAAGGTTTTGTGGTAGGGAAATTTTAAACGCTCGCTAAACGATGTTTAAATAGTTTGACATTGTCTAAGTAAACACGTGATTAAACAGTGTTTACTTATTTTTTTGTAGTAAGACCGTTAGATACCAATCAAAATAAACATAGTTCTTTGGTTGAAGTTTCGCATACTTTCTATTATTTGTTAACTGCTTTTCTAAAGCGGCTTGGATTTCAGAAACAAATTAAAAAAAAACAACAGATTAATAATTCAGAATGTTTATTTAATCACATAAGTATTATGCACTTAAAAAGTAAATACTTAATCACAAATTGTATAAGCAGTCATGATGTCCAACAAACAATTTTGACATAAATCAAAAAGAGAAATATTTTTAGTCCCGATGGTTTGTGCGTTTTAATATATTATTCATAGTTTTAATATATTATGATTATGACATTGTGGAAACAGGTAAGACACAAAACAATTGAAATCCTGCAGTGAGCATGATCAGACCCCGAGCCTAGCCTTTGTTCTCAAAACACCTATCACTCCATATGTAATATAGGTACTGATTACATCTAATACAATGACTACATTTTAATTATTATATATTTATATTCATAAAAACCCTAATTGTTCTGATTTTTCTATACAAATCAGTTACAAAACACATTTATACCTAGTGTTATTTGACTGTAGCGTTTAAAAACGCAACGTATTTAGTATATAGTATATCAAAATCATTTTAACATAAAATTAAATAACAGAAGTATATTTACAATTTAAATATAAATTACTATTAAAAATAAAAATAAAAATTTGTCTAATAATAATAATGTATAAAGGTCGACAGAGTCTGCTGCGAAGCAAAAAGATTAAAAACAATAATTTCATTTGGAATGGAATAAAGTAATAATAGTGCAGCAGAACAGCAGCACAAAGACTTCAAGCGTGTCTTGTTACAAGACAAATACATACATAAATATTATAATATAAAAAATAATAAAAAAGACACTAACGCCTTAAATATAAACAAAGGATACAAATAGTTATTAAAAATGCACATGATTACGTCTTACGAAGGATATATTGCAATTAATATAAATTAGCCTTTAAAACTACGGCATACGTAAAGGATACATAATAATCGAGTCGATATTGTTGGCTACGAATCTGGTATAGTACACAAGTCGCAACATTCACACAACACGAACACTCGCTCACATATTGTATGCGATGTAGATGGCGTCGATCTGGTCGGAGAGGAAGCCGTCGCGCAAGTGCATGCGCTGCTTCTCGCCGCGCGAGTTGATGGGCACCACGCCCGGATCCACGACCACCACTACGCCCACGATCAGGTGGTGCTCTTCTAGCACCGCGTTCGTCACCAGCGGCACCAAGTTGAGCGCTTCGCTGTCGCTGCCGTCCAGCTCCACCACCACCACCAGCAGGTTGGTCCACGTGAACACGGCGCACTCGGCCACCTTCTTGTGGCAGCGGAGTACGGAGTTCTCGATGTCGATCGGGTGGTAGCGCATGCCGCGCAGCATCACAGTCTCGTCCAGCGCGCCCACCACGAACACCGCGTCGTGCGCGTCGCGAGCAGAGTCGGGCGGTGCGGTGTCCGAAGACGCCAGTGACGCCAGCGAGGTCGCGTCCGCGTCGGACGCGTCGTCGACCGCCGCCACGGACGCGCTCGTAGCGGGTTCGGTGCGTCGCAAGAATCCCAGGTAGCCGGTGCGCGCGTACACCTCGCCCGAGTCGCCCGTGACGAGGCGCGCGCCAAAGTGATCCCCGCACTCGCCCTCCTCTCCGTAGATGGTGAAGTAGCCGCTGGCGTTGTGCGGTGATTGCACCCAAATCTCGCCCAGATGCGAGTCCCCGCACTGACCACGAGTCTCTGGGTTGGCCGTGATGACGCGTACGCCCGGCAACAGCTTGCCCGATTCCATGAGACAAAGAGAGTGCGGCGCGCCGCGCTCCACCAGCGATACGCGGTCGTTGCGTAAAGCGCGCAAATCCACGTACACCGTGGACGGCTCGGGGCTGGATGCGCCCTGTAGGCACACAGCTACGTTCACGCGGCAGCCGAATGACGTGGATACAGCGCGTGGACTCAGTCCCAGTGCGGAGAATAACTTGGAGAAGGAGTTGCTGAGGCCGATGCGCGGCCTCTCCTCGGCGACGACGACGCACGTGCGTACGCACGCGAGATTTACGCCTTTAGCCTTCAACTGCTGCACGGAGCCTCCGAGACCCTTAGTGCAAAGCTCCATTACGCCGTACGAGCAAAACGTGTCTCGCACCTTGTACTGCGACACGGCCGTCAGCCACAGCGCTGGGTTGCTTTCTACTTCGGACGGCGGAATCAGAACCGAGTGGTGGCCCGAGTACACACTGCTGAGACACCACAGCGCGAAGCCTAGTCCGCAGTAGGGATCGAGGCACAGTGCAATGTGCCGCGAAGGGTACAACTCGCAAGCGATCTTCATCGAGCGGCACAGCGAAGTGACCGCCGCGTGCGACATCTTGATGCCGGCCAGCATGCCCGTCGTCGACACGCTGAAGTCCAAGTATGCTAGCATCTCGGCGGTGGGTGCGCGGTAAACAATAGGCAGTCGCTTCTTGGGCACGTCGTCCGTATCGAGGGTGGGCGGCCACGACTTGCCGTCGAGCACGTTGCTTGCCTCCTTCGAGCGCAACAATTTCATCACGGACTGATTGGATAGCACGAGCGTCGCCTTGCTCACGTCGACGATCATACGCACGGTCGGCAGTGTCGTGTGGAGGTTCTGCGGGTGAGGCGGCCTGATGGTGACGGGCACCGCGCCCACGTATAGGCACCCGTAAAACGCGCACACCAGGTCAAGCCCCGGTGGAAAGATTAACGCTACGTGATCGCCCGTATTCACCCGGCCCTTCTCGAGAAGCAAGTTGCCGATCCTTTCCGCTTTTTTGTGCAGCTCGGCGCAGGTGAGCACCTTGGACACAGCCCCTTTCGAGTTGAGCAGCGTGAACACAACGTGGTCGGAGGTGCTCTGGGCTCGCCACCTCAGGATCTGCGATATGAACTGGTACTGAAAAGAGAGAAAGGCATATGCTATGTATACTGTTTAGAACTGCAATTTAGCAATTGGACTTCATACATAAATTTCGTGGTTTTGATTTAATGAAATAAATAATGAAGTCTCACCTTGCGAGCGGCGTCCGAGTCGTCCGAGTAGCCCATATCTCGACCTTGCGCTGACGCCAAACGATTGCCCTGGACCAGGTTGCCTACGATCACGGAGGCCGGGCCTACATCCGAGTGTATCTCCCTCGGTTTGGGTAGGTTGGTGACGCAGGTGTGCGGGCACATGAGAACGTTGGCCGGATGCAGTGTGCCCTCGAGGAAGCGCCGCTTGCACTCGCTGAGGTGTATACCGCCTAATGGCGTCTTCGGCAGGTAATTGGGCTGCACGAGCGCCAGACAGTAAATACCCACTTGGTGAATGGAATCGACTGCCTGCAATACGCGCGACATCCACTGGAAGGACTCCTCTTCGCCGCAATCCGGTCGCTGCTCGGCGACAATGCAGATGCGCTCATCCCGCAGTACTCGCACTGAAAACACAGCGATGCGCCCGCGATAGATGAACTTCATTGGCTCAACGGCGAGCACGGTGGCGATGATGTCGTCCACGTTGTGTTTGCGGCCCGTCACCGTCATGAGGCCGTCGCGCGAGCCGCATACGAAGACGAGTCCGCCGGGGCCCAGAAAGCCTAATAGCCCGCTGCGTACGTAATGCTCCTCGCCGATTGGCTCGCCGTCGGCGTCAAGCGGTCGCACGCGGAACACTGCAGCCGTGAGTCCGGCCAGCCCCCAGTACCCGGAACCTGTCGCGCCAGATAGCACGCAGATCTCGCCTACCTCGTCCGTTTTGCACAGGTACGCCGGGCCCTCCATCTTCACAACCACGATCACACCTGTAATAATTAAAAAGCTTGTGTGAACAAGTGAGTGCCGGGTGGCCTTAATTAGTTTTGTTTACAATAGGTTGGCAAGAGTAAACTCACACGAGGGCACCACCTGGCCGCAGTCCTGCAAGGTGAGCGAAGTGAGCGAGTTCTCGGCGTCAACGCGAACCACGCCGTAAGAGAGGCCGGCCATGGAGAGAACGCCTCGTCCGGCGGCGGCGGCGCCTCGGCCTGCGCGCCGCACGCACACGGTCAGCGACTCGCTGCTGCACGCACACGGGCAAATGGCGTCACCACGCACGCCCTTGCTCTGGAACACCGACAGGAACTGGTCGCACGAGGAGAGCGACCACGGGTTGGCACCGTCGGCCACCAGCAGCATGCGCAGAGAACTCAGCGATATCTCTTTGTGGTCCCGCGTTGCCAGTAGGCCCCAGTGTAGATCGCGCGACTTCACCACGGCGACAGACGCGCGATACTTGGTGATCATGTGCATCCAAGAGGCGGGGCTGACCTTCATGAGCGCATACGGGATAAAGATGACGTGCATACCGTTCAGCACGCTGGTCAAAACTGCATGCCACAGGCCTGTCTCACGTTTGAAGTCCAACACGCACACCATGTGTTCGCCCTCGGTATAGCCGCAGGCAGCCGACAGCATGCGACAGTGTGCCACCATCGCGGAGCGCGTCACCACCACGCCCATGGCGGCCCCGTCGGCCGCCGACGTTGGTTCCACGTGTGCTGGCGCGTCGTCCGCAGGACGCGGCGGCGGGATCCAATCTCGCGGCGGACGTGACAATTTCTCTGTTGACACCCACTGAAGGGCCGGCCAGCCACGGAACGACACCACCTCGCCCGACGACGTTTTCGGCAGCCCCTTGAGACAAGCGTCCGACGTGAGCGCGTACTGCACGGAGCAAGACCCGAGCAGGAAACCCACCTGTTGCAGGCCGGCGTCGCGGCGCGTGAGGGGCACTTCGATGGGCACCGGCACCACGCCGGCCTGCAAGCAGCCGTACATGGCGCACACGAAGTTAATGGGGTCGTTGTTCGGGTACACGAGCGCCACACGGTCTCCGGGCTTGATGGCGCCTTCGCAGCCCGCACTGCCGCCGCCATCGCTGCTCCGGCTGGAGAATGTTCTGTTCAGTAGTGCGTGTGCAATCTTTAGGGAGCGGCTGAGCAGTTTTCCGTATGTTAGCGAGTTAGATAGCTTCCCGTTGGGGTCGAGGACGGTGGCGACGTTGGCCTTAAAGGACGCGGTGCCGTAACGCTGCAGCGCCGCCTCCAGATTCCTGGGCAGACCGGCGGGCACGACCAATTGCTCACCGACAGCCGGCGTCATCGTGCCACCTTCGGGTTTGGGAGCATTCGGGTCCTTTGGGTTAGCAGCAATTTCGAGCTCGATATCGTCATCCTCGTAGAACTCTGGCAGAGGTCTACGCTTCGGTCTCTTGAGCGTGTTCAGCAGCTGTTGTATCTTGGCCGACACTTTCCACCGGCCTGTGCCAGTGCCGGTGCCCGTATCTTCGCCGGGATAACACTGCACGCGATCTGCAACGTGCGCGCCGCCTCCTCCGCGTCGCGCCCCTACGCTCGTGTGAGTCACATCGGGCGGTATATCTGTACACATAACAAAAGTGACATTATGTCAATCGAATCCTTGGGGACTCACGAATGTTGAATTGATCGGATCCGTTGACTACTTACACTGTGGCATGTGTGCCGCCAATTCGGTGAGGTCTATCTCGGTCCTGTCCCTCGGGCCGTGCTTTTTGTCCCTCTGGTGCTGATGGTGTTGGTGCGGTGGCGGGTGTATGTGCGGGTGTGGATGGGGGTGTGGGTGAGGGTGCGGCGGGGGCGCGGCTGCGGCGCGGGGGTGCGGTGCGGCTGGGCGACGTGCGGGCGGCGAGCTCAGCTCAGGCGGAGGCGGCAATTCCGCGTCGCCGGCGCACGAATCCTCATCAGAACTGGAAGCTACACAGGGAGAGATGTTTTCGCTACAGTATTCACATGATTTGTAGTCTCTCCACAATAATTTACCGTCGTAATATTTTTTTAATGGTAAAGACATTAGGGATGTTGACTATTTTTAGGAATACCTATAAGCAAGAGAGAGACCCCCCTTTTCGGCGCTCGTCTAATATGAGGGCAAAGTAGCATTGAAAAGAGACAGATTTCAATTTGTAAAACCATTGCCAGAATAGCCTGGAAGAAGTGAAACTTTCTACCTTTGTGTATCTTTCTTTCTCTTTCCCTCTTGCGTTGGAATATTGGACGCTACTCGTTGCTAACGCTCGCGCTGGCCTGTAACAGGTATACTACGCGCATGCGTTCGAGTGCCACGCATTCACTCTCGCTCTGTCTTTCTATTCCCCCTCCTAGCGTTAAACGTTTAACGCAAACTTGTTGGAAGTCGCATTAGAAGTTTCACTTCAAAAGATTTTTGCACCGATCAAAGAGACGGGGGCTATTTTGTCAGAAGATAAAAATAAGTGTTTTAAACACGCTATTAAAACAGTCCGCACCACCCAGGGTGGGGGACTATTCGACAACTTCAAATCTGTCTTTTTTCAATGCTACTTTGCCATCATGTGTGTCGAACGCCGAAAAGGGGGTCGCCTCTTAGTCTATATTAAGCTAATTGGTTATCAAATCATGACCTAATTAACAGGAGGTAATAACATCGGAGTAAGTACAAAAGCGCTTTTGATTGCGATTTAATAAAGAGAACAACATCATTGAATAGTAGAATGACGTTAACATCACGCACCAATACTCAACGACACATGGGCTGTTATTTAACGGTAAGGTGTGCGAGATTAATTTCATATAATCTGTAATTTTTTTATACTTAAGCCCTACTAAGTACTCTAACATTACTAGTAATTTTGAACCCTACTAAGTACTCTAACATTACTAGTAATTTTGAAAAATTAAGACCGTAGACTGAAAGGTTTCTTATGAAATAGTATTCTTTATTCAGCTGTTAGTTTCATTGTTAACACGAATGTGATTTGGAAAACTCTAGGTTCTTGTATTAACATTTTTTTTGTGAATAAAATTGTTTGAATTAAAAAGTTTCATATTTTTACTGCATTTGTTTCACGACACTACTTTTTAGATTTAAAGTACATTACTTAAGTAACAAACGAATAAATAAACAATTTAAGTATACAAGGTGATCACTTACAAAGGTCATGTCTCTCCCTGTCAGGACTCTTGGCCATCATTGAGGTTCTTTTGGAAGGCATTGGCAGCGACGGTTTTGGCCTACTCTGCATCTCGGCGAGCGCTTGCTGTACAGCCTCTTGTCTCACCTCTGTGAACGCAAATGAAGACGTGTCACGCAATACAACTGTGGTCTCGTAGACTTCACTATAATAAATGAACTAACTAATATGTTACAACAAATAGGATATTAAATACACGAATAAATTTTATTAACACGTACGGCACGTTTCAAATAACCGTATTAACATCAAAGCGTGTGTATGTAAACAAAGCATCAAGTTACAAGATGAAAACGTGCAGGTAAGCAATTTTTATTTGATAATGAACATGCAATGCAAAACAATGCGTAACGCGGGCGTGCTGCGTCGCATCAGCAAAAGTGAAACTGAAAAAAAAAACATTATGATTGTAAGGCGACACTCAAAATTAACACCAGCGACATGCCTCTGTAGGTACATACATACTTTCATTGTGCGTTGCGATTTACGTAACAGTGACCTATTTCTGTAGAACAGACGCTATCTTATTTTACCAACTCGACAAGAGTTGGGTTCAGGTTTTTTTTTGTCTAATGAAAACCGCTATAATTGAACGCTAAGAGAAAAAAAGAGAACGAGACGAAACATTTCTATTGATAAGTAGGAAAAAAGTCGAATGATTTGATTGCATATGCATAAGTTTGCGTGACGCGTGCGGCGTGAACGACCGCAAAGACGTTTCACCGCGTCGTACATAGTAGGAGAGCTGTTTAAATATTTTTGTATTCGAATTACCGTAAAAATTTATACGGGTTCAAAATAAAAACTATCCTATGTTTCAAATTGGACCAAATTACACAAAGTTACGAAGTTTTATCAAAATCAGTTCAGTGGTTTAGTTTATCGGCGACAAACATGTGACGAAATTTTTAATATATATAGATAATTATACTTCTAAAATTTACAAAAAAAACATATAAAACCGCTGACCGGGCCGAGAGGTAGTTGGTAGGTATGAGGCGATCTTTGAATTTCTGAATTTGTGAAATATGCCGCAATAAATATTCTATGCATTTTGTAGTCTTTAATTATGCAACTTAAAGTTAAAAAGCTATTTACTACAGTACTGCTAGCCACAGATGCGGAGATCATGCGTATTATTTAGATAAGGTGCCGTTGCGCGCAGTTCGGATGTGTTGAAACTTTATCCTGCCAACGTGAAAACTGTGGGAGGTGTTTTCTGTTTTCCACCTAACTATATGGGCTTCTTCAAGCGATCCGTGAAGGAATTCCCGCGGGGCCGGGATCGGACACAAGTGGGTCGTCAGCCTTTCTGCCACTTTTTATATTAGTAAAGAAAAAACATCGAAAATAATTTTGGCGGCACGATTTTTACGATAACCTAGTACAAGCGTACTAGATTTTGTATTCCGATACATGTAACTAAAGAAATATTATGTCAATTTTCACGTTACCTTAAATAACTCTACCAAAAAATGTCTCCCAGCTCTCAAACTAACAAAGTGGCACAGGTACGGCGGACCGTAAAAGGGTCGGAAAGGAATCAATTATTATTTTTATTAGTTCAGTAAACGTTCGCTTTACTTTAGACACATTGATTTATTTATTTTTAATTAGACCACAAGAACATTTCTATTGATTTCAAAAGTAATAAAAACCTGTTGAATGGCTTTATTTAAGAATCTTTGTATGAACCATTGTCGTTTTATCACTCTATTACAGTACGAGACCATTAGAATCAAGAAGAGGAAATGTATATAATGTTACAGATAATATAGTTAGTAATAGCACCTGAAAAATATTTCCCAAACCAAATTAAATTCATATTTGTATAGACCGCTATAAATAGAAGAAATTGGATGAAAAGTTAAGCTCGGTTGAATGAATAGCTGATGAGTTTTCCAATTGATTGCCAAATCAGTGATAGTGAAATACATATATTATTTTTTATCAGTAATAATTAATGAAAAGTTCTTTTCGATCACGCATTTTTCTACCTTTTTCAAAGGCGAAGTCTTTCTGTATTTTCGAATGAATTTTCAATCCATAATAATCTCAAATAGTAAGTAGGTGGAGATTTCAGGGAGAATAATAAACAGCCTATTTGAGTATAGCTAACAGTTATATTGAAAATAATAACAGTTATTTAAAATTTTAAATACTTTTCATAATAAACGTCGGTGGTGATAAAGTGTAGAGCTAGAGGGCTTCTTAACAAGGCTCAGCTATTTTGATTGAGATGCAAATCATTGCTACGCTCGAACTGTGGAATCCGGGTTAAAATGAGGATCCGGCTTGAAATACTCGTAGATATTAGATAAGATATATAATTATAAAATTATTTTAGTATATTTTAAATTTTTATTATACCTGTAACTAATAACATAGACATACGGTATCTCGTAACAAGTAAAAAAAAAACAATATTCTGTTATCGTGTTTTTTGGAGTTTAGGTACTCCATAAGAATTGATTTGCATATATTTATAAGCCCACGGTATGAAAATTTATGGTAGTAAAATCAAAACTGTCACACGGAAAATGCGTTACATTCTATTTTCGAATATTTTTTTAGAAATATTCGAAAATCTCTGAAACTACAACATGTTACGTAATAATACATCCTTGGAAATCTTCAGAAAAGGCGATGGCGCTGATATTTATTTATTTATTAAATTTATTAATTATTTACATTATATTTATTTTATTTTATTTTTTATAATCGTTCGTACGGAGTAAACTCCAGTCGCGCGTCGGAGCTGACTTATGAGCAGTTATCAAAGAAATAGTAATCTAAAATTTAACGTATAATAAACCCAAGAACCCACTCGGAATATTTGCCTGATTTTACCAAGTACGAGTAGGTAGTAGGTACATTTATGTTGGTGACAACGACCGCAGTGCAGTGTATTTTAAATACTGTTTACAATTCCAGTTACTGGCAACTAAATATTTTCAAGGGTCGTCGCGACTCGGGACGGTGCCAAAATTTTTTCAGCTTCACGATACTATATTTCATCTTTTATAATTGCCCACAATAATTTATATACATATATTCTATTCGATTGGCAATAATTGTTTGGCGAAATTGTGTAAGATCACGAAAAAATGTCTGTAATTTAATTTTTCACAACAAGCAAATAATATAGACCAATATAGCATTTATATATAATTGTAATAATGAACAAAATTAACGAAATTTATTCTTTTTCAAAGAATTATTAAACTATATTTGTTTTTATTGCTAGCTCCGGTTGCATTATAACATCGTCACAAAAAGAATTTAATATGAGGGTTGTAATTTTATTATTTTCTAGTATAAAATCGATTACTTGTTAAATGTGTAATCTAAATGTTTATTTTTGAGCAAAATATAACAACTGAAAAAAATAAGCGAATATTATTATAGAGAGTACCTACTTAACACAGTATCAACTCGCAACCAGCTAGAAACTACTATTGTACTCGCATTCCAATTATCTTGTTGCGGGCAGCTTAGGTCAGGGTTTTAGAAAATGACATTTAATTGAATCTCGCGGTCACTTTTACGTGACCAATACCTAAATGATTTAAATATTCGACTTTCAGAGCAACGACTAAGACTTTGTCGTGCTGATAAAGTTGGTGTTAGTGTTTAGGGATAGTTTAAAGACCGCAAAAAATCCTCCCTGCGCAATCAATAGAAATGAGGTTGCGCAACTGCTCTATCTGAGTAATCGACTATTCTTGAAATATTGCACATAATGTTTGTACAGACGTTGCACAATCAATCGCATCTGTGGAAGCTATAAATAGCGACCAATTGACCGTTTTTCACATTGAGTAGCGTGAAAAGCACGTGGTTGCCGGGCGCAGTTGCAGACAGAGACATACACCACATAAATTGTTAATAAGCCGCAGCTGTCTGCTACACATTGAAAGAGTCTAATGAACTTTCCTTTTTAGCAACACATAATATAGATGAGCCAAACGTGTTATCGTGTGACATCGTTTATTTATCATTAGGCACAATATTTTTGCTTTGAACGTTAGAAAGCTTACTGGACCCGTTCCGCAGGTTCAGAAACATGTCTTCACTCCGTATAATAGCTACAGGGCCCGATATCGCTAGCGATAGATAGGCAGTGTTTAGTGAGGGGCGTGCGATGCGTGAGGTGTGAGAGAGGTATGACTCACCCGAGTGGTAGCGGGTCTCGTTCCGAGTGAGTCGCCTGTTGGTGCGTCCGCGGCCGCGGTTTGGCCCGGCCGGCCGCGCGCACGGTGCTGCTGCACCACGATAACACACGCACACATAACATACACGAGTACACATACGACCACAGAGAACGCAATCACAATGGCACGATATTTACGGGACTGAACATTTTCAATCCCGCGGAATTGGGATCCTGCAGTGTTGGTCTTAGAAACCAATTAGACCATAATAATACTTTTGTTTAGGTTATCTTAAAAGCGAAATGGGATAAATCTGTACCAAGAGTTTTGTTTGAGGTACATACATTCCGACAAAACTTAACGCTGGTTCAGTACATGTATACAAACACTAGCGGCCCGTCATGAAAGAGTAGCCGTTTAGCCCCGTCTTTGTACATATGTCGAATCTTCAAGTATCAACTTCATCTGAACATTGTAAAACATTGTTTTTAATCCGACATACTGCACGCAGGATCCCAACTCTCCCATATATATATACTGATATTGCGTTCCCTATGTACCAACTCTCAAATATATTATTAAAAAACTTATTCCTGAAAGTATTAAGCTATTGCTTATCCACTGGAAGCGACACGGTTAATGTGTTTGACTGCGTTAATAGTTCCGAAAATGTCATAACTTATCAATAGCGTACGATTACGCTAACCGCAGACGAAATACAGAGGGTATTTGTCTTGTTATAATGCTATATACTTTATGTTGGTAATTGGTAATGTATAAAAGCCACGTATGATACTTGAGTCGTGAAAATTTTGAACATCAAAACTATCGAAAACTATGAACTTAGTCGATTTCCTGTCCTCGCCTTAAAGGCGTCTTGTATTTCACATTAAAATAATAATTTGTTTCACCATTGAATGTACTGTACCCACACATACACACAAACATTCATATACCACATTTTATCGACGCAACGACGCGACTCGAGTGCATTTCTTTCATTGTTTTAACTGTTTTTCTTCTTAAAACATATATCCGCGATCAACATGTGCACGAAATTAATTATGTAGCTGGCCAACTAAATTATTTCTAATTGCAATTACATTTTGAACTTTTTATTTAGCTGTCACTTGCGAGAGAAAAAAATGACATCTATATTTTTTTTTCACTGACGCTTTTTTTGTTTGACAACACCCGTACATCATAATTTTTAACGTAAAAATATATTTTTTTTACATTATGAGTGACTATGAGTTTAAAGCGACAGTGGAGGTGAGCGTGGAGAGACTTGATGTGGAAACGGCAGACGATGAATTGACCTCCACCGCTATGGTGCTGCACGAGATAATGAGCACTAGTGCTAGCGGACAGGGCGAAGTTTGTCCACATTGCGGAAAGCTGTACAAGACGGCGAGCACCCTACAATCGCACTGTCAACTTAAGCACCCGACGCCAGTGACGAGAGCCAGTACGGAAGTTCAGTGTCCCATCTGCGACAAAACTTATCCGTCGCTGCTAAGCTTGCACAAGCACTCACGTTACATGCACCGCTACGAATACAAGTGCAAGGCGTGCTATAGGAACTTCGCGACGCGTCTGGAGCTCAAAGATCACGCAACCAGTTGCGTCATGACCGAAACGCCGTGCGGGATTTGCAGGAGGGTGTACGGTTCGCGGATGGCGCTTAAGAACCACATGAAATACATGCACCCGGGGGAAAGCAGCCACTGGTGCGTGATTTGCCGTAGAGCGTTCACCAACGAACGAGGTCTCGCCAATCACGTGACAGGCATACACCCGGAAAACGCGACCACGTGTGCTTGGTGTGGCCGAGTCTTCTCTTCCAGGCCGGCTCTGGAGAGCCACGTAGTCAGCAAGCATATAAAGAGCAGCGCGGGCGGCGCTAGTGCCGCAGTCAAGCACATCTGCGGTCTATGCAATAGGAAATTTCTACGGACCGCCGAACTGGTTCAACACGCTCTTCGAGAACACGCTTCTAAATAAATTCATTTCATATTAACACATTTATTTCGTTTATTTATTATAATTAATCTTATGGACGAGATAGATATTTATTTTTAAATTAAATACTTAAGCGACTTTATTTGTGAGTATAAGGTTAAATAAAAATATGTTTTTTTTGTTTAGTTCGAAATTTCAATTAGATTGTAATAATTTTAGCAGACACTTGATGAAGATAATAGTCTAAAAACTGAACGTTTTTAACAATATTTTTATAAAAGATTTTTTTTTGTTTCAAAATGCTATTAGGCATTTGACGGAATTACACTAGTTATACTAAATTTTAGACAACATTGATAGTTGCACACCATTTTAGGGGTTTCAGTATTCGACAGATTCGTTTTTGTTTAATTAAGTCTGTCGAATACAAAAACAAACATGTAAAACGTAGAACGCCCCTAACCTGGGTCTCAGTTGAAGGAGGGGTTAGGCCGTCCCGCTCTACACTCTAGACGTACATCACAACATAGCAGTCTACCAACTGTAGACGTATATGCTGCGTACATGCCATAATTCCATCAATACTGCCTACAACTACTTATATGATGAACTAGACTGCAATCGATTTTGGTCTCGACCGCTACGTATTGCACTTATTCAATTAATTACTTGTTTTTAAATAGATGTTTCATTAGATCAAGTTATAGAGACATGGGACAAACTTCTAGTTGTCCTGTGTCCAATTCAGTCCTAAAAGCAATAAAATGGTCCTATAATTAAACTTGTCTCGGACATGCGAATAGTTGAATGTCCTAATGGTATAATATTTATATTATATAAAAAATGAATATGTTAGTGTTTGTTGATTGAACAAAGTCCCTGAACTAAATTGTTACACGTCACCGCTCACCGCTGCCCGGAAAAAGTGTTTCAATTTTCTTCATTAGATAGTAATTTTCATTTTATAGCGAGACGAACCTAGTCTTTTGCTAGCTTATTACGGGAACCAGCCACTAGAAATATTTTGTATAAGCTCAGTTAATTACACAATATTGCAAGTAATAACGTCGAGGTTAGAGTTAACTTGAGACATGCATTTGTCAAAGTAAAGGAAATGAAGGAAGTAGGTAAAAGAAATGGACATTTTTGTTAGAGAAAACAGAAATTTTAATATTTAATTGGCAATTATTTGCATCTATGTAGTTATAATATGATTAAAATTATATTGCCTCTTTCCATAAACGCCTAAGTTTTGCAGCGTCTACAACCGGTGGCCTTTTTTTTTTTTTTTTCACGTCCGCTATAAGGCGAAGTTGCGAGGTCGGACGAACACTCTTCCGCAACTCCGCCGCGGGGGTCCGTAACCGGACACTGCTCATTAGGACGGTGCACCCGAACTGCCAAAGTGCGCCGTGCCTCTCAGGATGAAACGGGCGGTAGAGTCCCCATCTACCGCCCTAGTCCTGTCAGGGATCCAGGTGGCGAGCGTACGCCAGCCTCCTGCGTCCAGTTCGACGGCGACGGAAGGGATGGGACAGGACGTCGTCCTCCCGCTCTCTCTCCGCCGCCTCCTTCTGCGAAATGACATCTTCGCAGAAGGATTGAATCGCTCGCCAAGCGGCTCTGCTGCCGACCATAGCTTTCACTACGGCCGGCAAAGAGAAGTCATGTCCAATGGTCGCAGCGAGCTCAGTTCGCTGCGCCGACCATCTAGGGCACTCCGCAAGAGTGTGCTGTGCGCTGTCCTCAGCGCATGCACACGAGTGGCACTCTGGAGTTGGCTCCCTACGAGCCACCCGATGGAGATAGCTCCCGAAACAGCCATGTCCCGAGAGCACCTGCACCAGGCGGAACGTGAGAGCCCCGTGTCTCCTCTTGAGCCACTCGTCCAACCGGTGGCCTAGCTAAAGATAATCAAACGATCTGTGACGCTATTCCAGGACAAAAAATATTTACGTATCTAAGAAAGTATGGAAAACAAAGCTAAAAGCAGATTTCTGACCGCTGCAACATTAAAAACAAACCTGATTTTTTCGGCAACAAAAATATACCCGCTTTACCTTTAGTACCTAATGATTCATATTTCTAAACGTGACCGTTTGTAAATGACATTACCGATTTGGTATAGGCCCCAAAGCAATATATAACTATAGAATTAGCAATTTGGCCGTAAGGGTAGCAACCCTCGTGCGCATTTGTATGGAATACACACAAGTTAGTCTTCTTTGGGAGTTTCTATCAGAGTCTTCATATACATTTAAAATACACATTATAAAAAACGATAAGCGGGATATAAATAAAATTTGTTGCGCTGGTTTTCAATCTAATCATTGAACACACTATAAGTCTATTCTTTGGTATAGCGTCAGTTGAAAAAACTAGCCAATAATCCTATTCTATGGTATTATCAAAGTGAAATTGTTACTGAGATAAATAAAAGTATATTATGTATTTACTTCACAATTAAAAGAAAAAGTATTCTAACTTTATAAACATCAGAAACATAAAACACGCTATATTCGTTTTATTACGTGGAATAGTAATTATAAGGAGATTTTAATACAATAAACATAAATTAAATAATAATTAGTTTGGAATTAACAGTGATTTCATGATACAATTTCATATAAGTGTTGTCGTGTTCAATAAGTGGAATTACTTTATTGTCACAAGGGATTTATTATTGCTGACTGTTAAAATTTTCAAGGTTACATGAAGCAGCAGAAAGCAAGCATTAATTTAAATAGATGCAACATAAACTACGAATTCACATTAGTTGATCAGTGGATAGTAAGTGACCATGAAATAATTTCACCTTTCGTTTTCGATTACAGAGCATACAATTCTCTTATCATAGACTGTTATAATAATAACTAGTAAGTGAAAATATCAGATTAATCTGTTGAATGTACGTTGTACGTCAAGTGTGCGATAATCATGAGGACAATGGCGTAGCCTTGACGGAACTTTAATGAGGCATCGCCTCTCTTCGCTATGTCATGTTTATGATCACGCACGTTATTCGTATGTGAATGTATTCATAACAAGTTTCCAAAGATAGATAGATCTACAAAAGATAGCATTATATTTAAATGGTGATAGAAAATGTACATTTTTAGTTAACAATAAAAGACAATGAACATACATGACGCCCTTTGTTGACTTTAACGGGCTTGAAGTATACACTGTCTCTCTATTTATGTCCGTCTGTTTCTCCACGAACTTCATTTAAAGTATCCAACGGATTCACTGATGGAACAGACGATGAAGCTTTATAATTTGCAAAAAATATATATATACATCAGGATCAGTACCTACAGGTGAATTTAGAAATATTTATTATGATACTGTAATAACTACTAGGTACCAAAAAATAAAAAGTCGATAAGTTGTCCCAAAAATAAAGACTAATGCCCAACATCTAGATTACGTGTTTTATCCAGATTTCTGACTGAAAATTATTTTCATTGTTAAACATAACCCACATTTTATCCTTTTAAGTGATAATAAGCTAAAAAATATACCGTTTTTAACTACAAATTCTGAATGTATACAAATATATGAAAAAAAAAAACAAAACCTTTAGTCAATAAATACCTAGAATTTTACTTTCGTCTGTCAAGACATAAGTTCATGTTGTTACATGTACCTACAATAGACCAAATTTTCGGGCACTTGTGTGACTGTGGTTTAGTTAGTTGCCTAATTCACTTATTATGACAAAATTACATTACGTTTCGACCGAAACGTCAATATATTGTATTTCTATGATTACCTATATTGGCGAGCAACAAGTATGTACACACAGCTGCTCCAGTGAAACCGCGTTCACCATACACTGAAATAATTGGGCCGACACCTAATTATACACATAGACAAATGTTGAATGGCGGAAGTTGACATCCGGTGTATTGCCTACCGCCACACCAAATGTACCTGCTACCTGTATATTGCATATTATTTATATACGCGATTTTCCAATTATAAACTGTATAACCCCTACGCTAAACACTACGTCAGTTTTCACAGTGCTTAAGGGTGACTATAGGTATAAAAACGAGTCGACCCTCATCGGACGGACGTAAAGTGTAACATGACCGACGGAAGATGCGGTTGGGGTAACCTTAGACACTAGGTGGTTAGTGTGTTGTGTACCGACTACCGAGCAAGTTTCCTTAAAAACAACCGAGTCCCTTTGCACCCCAATAAAGTCGTGTCATCGTCGACTTAAAAGGCTCATTAGTAATGAAGACACAAAAGAATTCATACTAATTAAAGATATACGCAAACAATGAGAATTAATATTTATGCTTTTTGGTTGCAACAGAAAGTAATTATACTTAATTGAAATATTTGCGTAAATTACTAGCTAGGTACAGATTTTCTCACAAATCAAACTGAACGCGTGCGAGGCGTCACGTACAGTGAGTGTTATATTAATAATTGCAACCGTAATATAAAGTAGAACACTACAACGATAGACAATTCATCACAATTACGTTTAATTGTGATAATAACAAAAACTTATATGTCTTAACTAGTAAATGTTGTAAAGAAAGTTTGTTCTGAGGTATTTATTGTCAGAGAGGTCGCTGTTAAGAAATTCCATACAAATATCACGCGTCCTTTCAGGTGACTGATTGCACATAATATTCTGGTAATTATATTATATATGATTCATACTTGCATTTCGTTTTCGAAAACACCTGCGATGTTTCCTGCAATTTTTTTTTCGCAATATCGCAGCTTCGTTATTAGGAAACCAGCTGGCCGACTGACGGCATGCTATTATTATGAATTCTGAATATCTCTAAAAAAAACAATATTTCAACAAAAGGAAACCGTGGATGAAACTTTACACAAAGTTACGCTGCGTTCTAGATAAGAAGGATACATTCAATCAAGGCAATTTCGTCCACGTAGTATAATAGTTCAATTCTAAATGTTACATAGCAATTTACTATTGAACTTATCAATAAATGACGTCAGCGTCGTCAGTCAGTGGCGAGACGAGTCATATTAAAAGAAAATTATGCACATACTTACCTTAAAACTCACATTAAAATTTTTATTCCTCGTTAGACCTATATTTAACTATATTATCAAAAAATAACTAGCCACATGCGAAATTTCTAGCTACTTACTGTACCGCACTCGATACGAACCACGAATCAATTATAATAAGAGTAGATTTATAGCACAAGTGTCTACTACAAGTGTTCAACAAAACATGCAGAGCTCAGCTACAAAAAGGTTCCCATAAAATTCGAACAATTGACATCATTTCATATTTGCTACGTAAAGTCTCCGAAAGAAACAAGTTCAAAAAGTAAGATTTTTTTTTTTTTAATATTATCCTCCGGTTTCTAATTTAAGCTGTACTTACTCGTAAGTGAAGAAACAATAAACAAGAAGGTTTGATATTATTTCTGTAACAATAAATAAAAAGGTTTGATATTATTTCACAGACCAATACTTGAACGAGGACAATAATTGTTTTCACAATATTTTTTCCTGTATTCATTTTGCTTTTCTGAATTCACAATGATAGCACTAAATATATTTTCAAATACATACACATTTTCTATAAATATATGTATGTTACAAATTTCTCTGTGGTCACGTGTGTAACAAAAATTAATATGATTACAAATTCTCTCTCTCTATTGGGTTCATTAGACGTATTCAAAATTAGTAATAAAAAAAGTATCAAAAGTATTCTCCCCCAATTTTTTAAAATAGGGCTTAGATTAGATCCTTTTCATTTTTTAGAAAAAAATGAATTGACAAGAACTTAAGCATTAGTTTAGTTGAGAATAATTATCGCAAATTTCATTTAATTGTTAAACTGTTCCGCAAAAGCATATCATGTCTTCCAATAAAGTAGAGTTGGTTGTGATAAACCTGAAACTAGAGTCTCTAGAAAAACATACAACAGTAAATGCAATGGTGACGTCACAGTTAAGGTGACGTAATGCACTTCATTATGACAACTAAATGATACATCAAGTGGGGTAAATGTCAAATAATTTTACTTTAATAAAGACCAACCTATTATCTTCCGTCCGGGATAAATCCATATTAGACATCTGCCTTTGACTAGTTGTAATATGAAACGTTGTCAATTGTAAGAATATTTACGAATATCCTGTGTTTAATACCAACTCATTGTGCAGGATGAAGGAGCGTTGTGTCAAACGCAGCTCGGCTTCGTAACGTGCAATGATCGTGGCTCGTGTCGACTAAATACATGCATATCTATCTCCCAAATACAATCCCATCCTTATTCAACTTAAGCGTTTCGACGTATCTTACTTTATCTCACGCAATGCACGTTCCACTTACGCATATATTTAAATACCCGACATTGATAGTAGCCACAGCTTCCACAACGGAGTTTTTATTCGGTGACAATAGGCCAATGTCGTAGCTAAGGTCTTAACGCATCAACTTATCAAAATTTGTAGGATTTTGATAAGTTGATAAGTTTCCAGTGTCATAAAAAAGAAACTAAGTAGGTACTAACTCAATTTATTTGTTGTCATACATTTTTATTTTCAAATTGTTAGTAAATGTTTTGTTTAAAAAGACGCATTTTTTATATTTATTGACCTTTAAATCCTTTTATTAATAAAGCGTTTAGAATTAATATGATACAATATAATTTCAGAATAATATAAATCGAGCTTGCAGAGTAAATTTATTTACAATCAGCTTACAATGTCAAGCCTGTGATCGCTTGGAGACCATTCGTTCTTTTGACGCCTAGTTAATGGGGGTCAATTTGTTGCAAAGGTCGTGTTTTAAGATCACTCAAGTTAGTAGGTTATCAATTTATCCAGAATTTTCTTATCTTTCTTGCGAGCTTTATTCTCTCGAATGTTATAGGTCAATAGTTTCTTCACGTGTTCGGTTTATGGGTTGTTTGTAAGGGAATAAACTACATTTATTCAGTTCAATTCGGCTTTTGTCCATAGAAAATAAAGGTTATTTATAGAGATGCGATCTATCCCCCAGCTAAGACTCTGAGAGTGAAGATAGGCTACCACCAATTACACAGGCACCCATTAAGGTAAGTTAAGATAACCTGAATGGTATCGCTTCTCATTGTGCGTGACCCGACGATGCGTGCGTCGATTCCTCGTGTGCTGTCGACTGCTCCCGCCGTCGCCTCGAGGAGCACGAGCCGATTGACCAGCTGCACCCATTGCCCAACAACAAATCACATTTTACAACATTATTTCATTCGGGGTTATCGAACCCGCGTGTACGACTGATAACGAGTGAGGTGAACCCGCCACTCTCATATCCAACCCATATTTCAACTAACCAATCTGTCACACAGCCAATATATGAAAGCTACAATCTAACTACTTGTATAAATGCAGGATTGGTGAACCATTACAAGTCTTAGTTGAATCAATCACAAGCATTTACTTGTGTGCGCAGACGAAATGCATATTGTGACTTCTGTCCCGTCAGAACTAGATCCCCGACTATATTATTTTAGATACTTTTTAACGCAATAACAAATTCGTAGTGACAGCTGTTCGTTTAATACGATAAATACATACGAGTTCCAAAATCTATATGTAAGTTTAGTTTTTCATTATGTAATGCTTTGTTATGCAATAGATCAGTTAAGATATATTTCATATATTACAAATATTATTATATCAATTTAATTTGTATGTTTAAATATTTATAGGTCTACTTTTAAAATTGGCTTGAACTTAATATCGGCTTAAATAAACCAGTTAAATAATTACATATTACTACTTTGAATTTATGTAGTTATAACGGAACAATTTTCTAAAAGTTTCCTGTTACAATTTACTACAACAGTTAAAACGATATAAGTACTAAGCTTTATGTATACTGGATGTTATTACACCACTAAGAGGAAACCTGAAACTATTAAAATATATAGAAATTTGTTCGTGTGAGACCACGACGCCGATTATAGAATTAAGAAAAACTGTATTCACAGTTTTTTAAAAACACTCCGTGCTTTGAAAATAAACCAGGTCATTTCAGGAATGTTTTATATTCGCATTATTTTATGACCAAAAAAACCTGTACAATGGAGAACTGATTTTTGTACCTACAGTTTCATGACGCAATCTAATCTTTTATTTTTAGTTGCATTAATATCTAAAGCAGTTGTAAAAAGATTTCTAAACAATTATCTATTTTCTACAATTACAATTTTTCCAAATAAAATAATTTAGTATAGGTACTTATATTTTTTAAACTCGACTCGGGCTTGTATATATTATTTTAAACTTTAATTATTAATATAAAGTTTCAAAATTATCTATAATTGTCCATTTTGATTCTGTTCCTTTGTACATGCAATATAAAAATAGGTAAATAATACTAAATAAGGCTATATATATTACATATAACTAAAGTAATGTCATTTATTATATCATCATGTTTTAGAGGTAAGCCTTTAAAACATAAGGTAGCCTTTAAAACGTGTTTAAAAAGAGATTTGTAATTTCTTCTATTACTCGATCAAGTAAAATAGGTACCTCGTTACAATGAGAACCCCTTTCCCACTACCCCGTTCATACCCCACATTCGTTCTATCGGTTACGAGATTGGAGCGTCGCGAAATGACGTCAGCGGCGCGAGGTGCCGAGTTAACTTGACCGAATTATACTCGTATAACATACGAGTCGTATGGAAAACTTTCTCGCTAGTGTAAACAGTGAAAAAAAAATGGTAGGGAAACAAACAGTGCATGTAATTAATGTCATCACAAATCAAGCGAAGAAGTTTCAATAAAACAAAAAAAGTAACTTTCAATTTAATAAACAAAAAAACGCGACAGTGTCTATGACAATTACATATCTTGCAAGCTGTGTGCAAATATGATTTCATTGATAGATAAGTCACTCGAAAAGTTAAAAATATTTATTAAAGTTCTATAACGATTCACAATTATATATTGTTTGAGGGTTATTAGGGCCAAGTGACGTTAACAAGTGTTTTAGGGCATCGAAATTTGTACTTCAAATGCAAGTTTTGAAATAATATTTTATTAATATTTTCGCAATAAATATTATTATTTATAATAATAGTTCAAATTGGTCTAGATCGAGTAATGGTTCAAGTCAAAGTCACGTGGACACATGTCATATAAAGCCACTAAGGTTTGCAATCCCGCATTCCGCATTTCCGCATTCCAGCGCTTTCCCGCATGTCCTTGAGACCAGCGGAAATCCCGCATTTAAGCGATAAATCCCGCGCGGGAATTTTTTTAACATTGGAACATGTTTCTTGATTGAATAAAAGGTAAATACAATTATCGCCCCTACAAGCGTAGAAGCGGAGAGGGCATTTTCTGTAGCCGGTTATGATGTCTGTAATCCTACAAGAAATAAATTGGCGGACAATACAATAGATACATTGGTTTTTTGCGCTCATATTTCAGAACAATAAGTAACTGTTTTTCATGATTTTTTAGTTAATTTAATTAGTTACCTAATCGTTACTTCTTATTTATTAAATGTTTATTTATACGTACAAGTGTGAACTTTATAAACGATAATAAGTTCGTAAAGTGCTTAAAGTATGACTAAACAAATATTACCAATGATCCGATCTCTTTAACATCTAGTCTCGACAAAATTTGTTGTTTATTAGATTTTTACAAATTAAGTAATTTTGCAGCAAGAATGTTAAGTAAATAGAAACATTATAATATGGATAAGTAACAAAATATATAAATTTATTTATATACACTAGTTTAAGAATAATTCAAAAACATTAATAAAAGATACTTTTTCCAAGTCAAAACTTACTTTTAATAGAATAAGAGCTAAAAATGGGTAGTTCGAAAAATCGAAAACTCGATAGATATAATGGGTTAAATCTCTTCCCGCTGTAATTTACCGCAAATTTCCAGCTGGAAAGAAAAGACTGCGGGATTGCAAACCCTAAAAGTCTATAAGTATATAAGACGATATTTTATACTACGATCAAGGTTGGAGGGTCTAGATGGATTAAAAATGTAAGGGAATAGAGAACCGGTAGTGTCCCCTAACCATCGTCGTAGCTCGGGTAGAGTTCGCGTTACAACAGAAAGAAGAAGTGCGATGGCAAAAAAAAACTTTATTGAATAAATGTGACCACTACAAATTGGTTAGGGTGCGTCTAAGCCACAAAGAAAACTCAACCCTATTTCAAAGCGTTTAAATTTATATAAACTAACGTAGTTGTGAAATAACATAGGTAAAAACAAAGTACCACATCTCATCTGTGCTCGTAGCAGCTACAAATATCTGAGTGTTGTAGTTTAATTCACTATACGCGTTACAACGCAATAGTGATAAAATAAGTAAGCCGTTTAATCACACTCAGATAGGGAAGATGAACTGCACGAACTCATAGTAAAGGCGGTTACAATTACGCCAATCAGACCGAAAAGTCAATAGGGGAATTGACTTTTCATATCGTTCTTAAAGATTGAAATTTTCTTATAATTCAGATGGTCTTTATTCTGTTTGGCGTATTTAAAAAATATATATTAAAACAATAATAATTGAAGATTCATGATGAATAATTAGGATCACTAGCGGAAATGTTGTAATTAAATATTTTTTTTAGAAGTGGAATACAAAGTTTCGCATTACGAGGAGTCCTGGCTAAAACTGATTTGAGTCAAAACATTTTAGTTTTAGTTAAACAAACTTAACGTTAAAGATTTTGTAATTGTCGCGATTTTTTTTTAGTAATGAAATTTAAAAAAAAAAACCTTTAAAATCTATTTAAAAAACTAAAAAAATATCTTGTATACTTGTTTACGAGTATTTTATAATACCAGTGTTAATATGATTGAGCAAGTGAGCACTTAAAAGCACTTTAAAAGCATGTTCAAACAATTAACCTTTGTAAAGGTATAAAAAACATTATACATATATAATATATACATACATAGTTAAAACGCTTATGTAACTACACATAATTTTATAGCAGCACGGTCAACACTTTCAAACAATTAAACCGACAGCATTATTTTTTCTACCGGCCAAGGTTCTGTACTGACAGATTTGTAATTGCATTGCGGACAAAAAGCTGGTTGATACTATGATGTAGTATATAGTAGGCGAGGTATAATACATTCCCAACGCAATAGCCACTAACCGAAATGTGCTCGACTTTCAAACCGTTGCGTGTTGTGATAAAGTGTGGTTTATGTCAATTTATGTGCTCGCTTGTGTAGGTACACGTATGAGTTAATAACGATACAAAATAAAGGGAAAAAAATATCGCTTTAATGAAAATATGAAGTCGTCGTCGATGGTCGCCGTAAAGCTGTAATTTTCGTGCGGTTAGATTGAACATTTATGTATATCTAAACGAGTGAATGGAGATCTCCCTCAGCCTTAGAGCTTACGAGGATATATTCAGAAAATCTCTTGATTCGAGAGTGAAATCGAGCCGGAGATTACAGCGAAACTTAACTGTCTGCTATATCAAATAAACACTCAATTACTTATATTAGTATATTAACAATTCCCATAACATTAACAAAGTAAATAATAAAATAATTTTAAGATTACTTAAGTGATTATTTTATGTGATTGCGCTATGATGGACACACCAATCGCTTAGCTAATATAAGAACACAATTATTAGGAAATCTGTTAGGGTTATATTGTCACCTAAATTTTCAGTACTACCTACTTAAGTAATGAAAATTTGGCAGTCAACAATTATAGGTAATGTGTAGACAATACGCACAAAACAGCCGCTCCTAGGGCGGGTGGCGCGGCGCGGCGGGTCAATATTTGTCAATATTACTTCTCATTTTAGCATTGAATTTTAGGTATATGAAGCAAAAATGAATTTTATTTTATAAAACAAAGATTACTTGTATAAAGTTTCGATTGTGACTACAAATTTCGCTGTATTTATAAAAAGCACAAGATGTGCCCATTGCGGCTTCTCCCGCCTAAAAATTTTAAACCTCATATACACAGACAACTAGTCATACTTTGTTAGGTTTTATGAATATTAAATACAACTCATAAGTTCTATTTAAAGTAAATTAATAAACTTTATAAATTATCTAGTTGTATCGAGGTCTCATAATCCTTGCAGTCAGTCAGATTACAAATATTAAAATATGACTGACTAAATCTACGAAAGGTGTTTGTTTACGTTTATAAATAAACTATGAACTTTAAACTATAACGCTATACATACCTAATGATTATATATCAGACAGTTAAATTATCAGTGTTTAATCTTAATACATCTCCGGGTGTTTAAATGGAGTTCCAACCGATAATCTGCCATGCCAATTATTTGTATGAAGTAATGCACCACAAAAGGCCAGTGTGAATTCGACACCCAATCAAGACACCGGCTTACAAATTGGTTCAATGCACGCGCGCTCTATTTCGAGTCCAGATTGGTGATGATGGCCCCACCGATTGACCCTCGTTGCGAAATCGGGTCGCGACAATCGAACTCTCGCCCACAGTATATTTCGCGATCCTCAGGACGATCATCGACGGCGACCATAAGACATTTAAACGTCAAACGTCAATGCCACAACGCTGTTTTACGATTTAAACGTCAAATACACAAAACTTAATGTTATATATACTTTAAATAATTATAAAAGTTACCATTATTTTGTTTATCTCTCTATCTATTGTCGAACTAAAACTAAGTAGTTGTTTACACCGAACTAGTTAAACTATAATTATTATTATATCGTTAACTAATAACGATATTTATTAGTTAACGATCTTTTGTGTGTTTGACGTTTTCAATTGACGTACAATGTAAATTTATAATGAATATCATAATGATGTATTCTATCTATCTATCTATTCCCTTTATGTGTCTTCAGACACAATGGTCTTCTGGCGTGTAGGTAGGTATGTCGCAAACAGCGAAGCTTGTATTAGTTGACATTAGTGCTAGATTGCCTTATTTTTATCTTTATCGTGCTAGTCTCATCATAATGTGGTTCATAAGAATTGGAAGCAGGCAGATTGAAGTTATGCTTTGTCTTATCGATTGTTTATTTCAAAACACTTTTGACTTCAATCACAGTTAATCGAAAATGTTTCCCTGATAAACTTAAAAGTGAGACTGTATAATTTAAGTGTGTTAGACAATTTATATAGAATCAAAACTGAAAGATTAATTTTCTTTTTACACACTCAAATGTATGCACAAAGTGCACAGGCTTTGTGGTATAGTTTCAGCGTACTACACGATTAAATCTTAGTCGAGCTGTAATAGCCTGCGGCTGGTTTGTGTTGGTGACATTTTCGATTAACTAACGTTTGTGGATAAAGGCACATCTATCCAAACGAATACAATAGATTAAGGCAAATGTAGACCCCAACGAAGTTTGCAGTGTGTTGTGACTTACCTTGTGTTTGATGAGGTGTGATGAACGGGGCGAGGAGACGCAACCGCTTCTTCTCGTACCCCTTCTGTGTGATGTCACCTGTCAGATCAGATTCACGTTAGTAAAAATAAACATGGAATGCACCTCCCAAATATAAAGAACTATTACCCTGTATACTGACTCATATTATTATTATAAATGCGACAGTGAGAATTATTTTAGTAGTGGGAGTGCACACTGCGTTCTGCAGTCGTAAATTGGGCAGCTCGTTTGGAGGCACCCACCCACCTTAACAGTTAGTGTGTTGTTTTGTATCCTTTACCTATATACAGCAGAAGATATCGGCTACAAGATATCAGAAGATATCGGCTGCGTATCAGATGATACGCAGACGAAACCGCGAGCAAACAATCTTTACCTACATTGTATAAAATAAAGACCGTCCGTCTTTTAAACAACGCAAAGGATTTTAATGCGAAAAGAGCATTACAAGAAAAAGGTTTTTATTTGCAATTTGCAGAAGCGCGAAGCCGGTAGCGAGTCGCTAGTAGGATATAGATATTTATTTAGATTCACCAAAATTTCATAGAAATCAATTGGGGTCGTTTCGGAGATTTGCGTGAAAGAACATCGTGACACGTGATTTTGATTTTTATATATGTATTACAAAATGTTTTCATATCGAAATCATGTTTGTAAATCAAGATGAAAGGAAAATAACGTCTTAGTTTCAATATAGATATATTTGTCCAAATCTAATATTTTAGTCCTATCTGGTATTAGTCATAAGCGGATGACTTTATTATATATTTTATTCCGCGATAGGCAATCTCGGACAGTAATCAGAAAATAATAATAATAATGTAATAACATTTTGAACCAACATTTAAACTATGTTCATTTCATACAATACAAGAATGACAGTGCGTGATGTCATCTGTTTGTAAACATAAGCTAATTGCAGTCGTATTTTATCTTGTAATTTGTTAACTAAATACTGGGTTGATATTACGACAAAGTACCCGAAATTACCAACACTAGTATGAAACCGATGTGCCAATAGTCGCAGGCAAAGCCAGTATTAAATATGCACACTATAATTTAGGTTTTTTTTTAAATAAATTTCATTATTCGCATTTATCGTTTAGACGGATCGAATTATTATTATCTGCCGAAGAGGCAGACGGCCTTATGCCTAATCGGGCCAGCACTTATGAATACCTACTACTCTGACTTGGCTAAATGAGTTTTCTATTAACCTATAATTATGTTATAATAATATTTATTATGTTATCCGTAAAAGGATCCAATTTTCAAGCTAGCAAGTACGCATTTTTTCTAAAATAACGTCGATTTGGGCTCTGACTGAGATCTTGAAGTTCTATACGATAAATGCAGATTGTTTTCATTAACATGACACCAGGTACTAGATTTTTTTAAATGTACGTTTGGATAAAAATCCATTACATACTGTTAGTAACAACAAAATACTTTTTTCAAAACTATATTTATTATGCTGATAGCAACAATGTCATATTTTTTATTCTGTCATATATAATTTTTGTCTACAGTAGCTGTTTTCTTATTTATATTCGTGCTAAAAATAAGTCAATTGTGTAAAGTAGATACGTAAAAAAATATATGAATAGATAGATATATTAAAATGTTTGTATACGATTGAATAGAAGCAAAACTGTAGTTTTTTTTTAAAGTCAAGGTCGTAAACAGGCTTCCACTTTGTGCTAGGTGGCTACGTTCGTCTATAACACAATCAACGCCAAAGGATTAAGAATAAGGGATGGGATAAGGAAAATGACGAAACACAACACAGCACAAATGGTTTTCTCTAAACACACATGTGCCCTGAGACTAATTGTAGTCCATAACACAAGAACGGGTTCCCAATTCCTGTCGTCTCATTTTATAAGGAACAAAGAGACACACACGGACATGATCTTCTGCCCACGCCACATCGCTTCGTCAGCTTCGTCTTGAATTGAGCTGATACATCAATTAACTGTCCAATGTATGTACGTAATTTTTTATAGAGCAACTGTGGCAGATGTCACCTACCAAAATAGAGAAGCATTAAAAGCGTACAATAGAAGATTTATGCCTAGGAAAAGTATACTATGTAATGCTGTCCGGTCTAACTAATGTTATTATACATTATGTGAAAGTTTATGGCGATTTTTTAAGGTTTATTATTACTCACTGATGAATTTATATGGATAACCAATATTACGGAGAACGTAGCTCTAGTTAAGAAATTTCCGTGAGATAATACATCACACTTGTGTCTTGATTAGACGTCGTTTTGCTCTAATTTATAAGAAATGGTGCTTATAAAATTTATTTCAATTATTTCACAGTAAGTTCCCATTCACGCGGTGATATCTATATCTATCTATACTAATCTTATCTATCTATACGCATTGATATCAATACCAATCTTTACTTTATATGATAAAGAGAAAAGACTTATATTTTTGTATTTTATAAACTAATGGAGACGAACTCGCGTGCAACAGCTAGTAGGCTATAAAATGAATCATCACGCTAATTGATACTAGTAATTACTGGACGAAGTTACTGGACAAAACTAGTACAATATAAGAACATCCGAATATTAAATATACCTACGATTTTCAACAATAAGAAGTGGTAGTAGCTGAATGTATTAGGTATTAAAATAAACAATAGGATATGTTTGCGTTTAAAAATACACATACCATAAACACAAACGCCAAGAAGCATTGCCATTTATATAATATCTACTTATACTGACTACTCTTCAATTGTAGGTAATCTGAGAATGTAAACAAACGGAATTTAATCGGAGACACATAAGTGTGCCTTAGGATAAACAGTGGCGCGTGTGCCTCGGTAATACAAAGCTACTGAAACTTAAGTGGTCTGCACTGCAAGCTGCATGTATGAGTGGAGTGTCGATGTTATATTATACTATATACGAGTATGTGAGAGACAATTTGTTGTGTACAATTGTCGGATCGCCGCGACCTCATTGTATGTATATAGATGTAGAGACGCGACGAGCTACTTAGTTAGTCATCGAGTCACGACTGCGAACGACTCATAAGCATCACACAACACAACGGCGGGGCGCGAACAGGTTCTCTGGATGCGTCATTAAAACATTATGCACGCTCGTTTCTTAGTAAAAAAAAAAGACGATAGTAAAGTTATAGACCTACCTTTCCTTGTATATTCCAAACAAAAAATATACCTACTCATCGTAATAATGTTTAGTGAATGTAATTAGGGAAGATATATTTTTTAATTAGGTGATCTTGTAGTTATTGTGTACTATGCACTTTTATGAGACATTTATATTTTTTCGTGCCATTTAATTAATTAGTATTTAAGCTAAAAATAGTGTAAAAAATTTGTGGACAGGCTGGTACGTTATGAGAACCGAGCAACATCATACGTTATTATGGCAAGGGTTTAAATGAAATTTAACTAACTAATCCCTTCTGGAAGATAGGAAGCCGCTTGTGGTACCACAGACTCCAAATAAATGGACCTTCCTTGTATTTAAAACTATTAGCCAAATAAAGTCTTTTAGTAGTTCTGATTCTAGTAGTTAGATTTACGCAGACATAAATGCTTCTATGGATGAAACGCCTAAACAGATCTTCATAAATTATAGCTAAGAACAATCCCGATCACGTCAGCTTTCAAATAAAAAAAAGGTTCATCCGTTAGAGAGCTACGATTACCACAGACACACACACACCCGAACACACATGTCAAACTTAATAACACCCCGTTTTTGTGTGGTACGTCGGTTAAAACGTAGGTAATTTTGTTTTCTTTATACTCATAGAAGATATTTTTGTCATAGAGTCGACAATTAAGGAGTTATAAAATATAAGACAAATTTCGGAACCTTCAATTCAAGATGGCGGCTCGAGCCTACCCCTGCGCAGGTGAAAATTTGGATTATAATTTAACTATGGATCTACACCTAAACAAAATTGTTAAAATTATTTTTGTACTCCACGTTTTGAAGGGCAGATGCACTTTTATGTCCCTACAGACTGACTGGTATGATCAACCAATTAAATTTAAATTAAATTAGACAACGCAAGTCCCAAAATATTATACTGCACAAGAAAATGTTTTTTGTTTCAATAGAAGCACTCCGTCATATTTTGTGTTATCAAACTCGGGAGTCTCTCCGCCATCATAATATTTTTTTTATCGTATCTGGCAACTACACTATCACACATGTTAAATATTATGTAACTTTTCAAAAAAAAATATCCTAATTTATGCTACCGTTATCATTATCTATATACATAGGTACTACTAATATTATAAAGAGAGAATATTTGTATGTTTGTAATGAATAACCTCAAAAACTACTAAACAAATTTTGAAAATTCTTTCACCTATAGAAAGCTACATTATCAGCGAGCAAGTAAACTTTTATAAGAGAGCGACATTACGTGCAACAGCTAGTCGTAAATAAATGAAAATTTTAAGAACGAAAGAATACAATTAGATAGGAGGTAGGTACTAATTTATTGAGCAATTCTTAAAGAATTAATTCGCAATGTAAAGATTGGTAAAGTGTAATGATTCACTGGACATCTGGTTAATTCCAGCTAAAAACACTTAACTTACGTGAAGGCCACATGCGTGAAAGACATTAGTGGGAACACGTATACTTTTTTATGACAAGGTGGCTCTACCGTCGTGTTTATGTTCTTCATTATTCCTTATTAAACTAATGAATCTTTTTTAACATAACTTATGTAATTATGTAGATAGATAGATATATATTATTTAACGCACACGATATTGAAATTTTTTATTTTATTTTTATTTTTTCAACACGGAGGAAGTTGCGGGCACCAGCTATACAATTGTGAATCATGAAATTTATATTATTGTATAAAATATAAAATTAAAAATTCGTTTCTAAAGACGGTTCTCTATTGTGTGCAATGTATTACATATTTGCTTTGCGTCACTTCAGGGAAGTAGATTCAGGGTGAGGGAGGGTGATTTTAGCAAAGAAAACGCAGGACTTCGCCTGTTAGAGATCACTGTGATTGATTTCTTCGTTTCATTAATATATACTTTACTTTATAATTTTTTAAATCTGTAGGAATTATTTTGTTTGGAGCCAGCGGGGATGAAATTTTATGCGGGAAATGCTTTGTAGGTCTTGGCAAAACGATTTTCGCGGTACTTTTCGCGGAAGTGCTCTTGAGTATGTAATTAATGATTAAAATTTTAGTTTTAGAGAAATAAAATTTTGGATTTTTGAGCGGGTGGTATTAAGCCGTTTTGATGGACACAACCCAAAGCTCTAGTTAGTTATTGTCCACTTTAAAATCTCGTAAAATAATTTAATTCAGCCTGGGAATAATGCAAAAAACCGCAGTTTTAGCACACAAAAAATTGAACTTTATTTTATAAGCACAAAGTTATTTTCTCTTGCACGACCCACTTTTTTTTATTTTGTAAAAATGAATCATTACTTTGGGATTCAAAGTCGATTCCGCTGCAAATGATGTGACGGTAAAACAATGTCATACCAATAAAAGTAATCCTTCGAATTACTACCCTCTGATGAACCACTGGACGAATTTCTTATTACAATACATACAAAGGATGCGTCAAAAGACTCTAATGGACATTTCAATTAATTAACTGTCCGTTGTCTATATATCAAATGCGAATAATGAATAATATCGACAATATAGTACACAATAAATAGGTAGATACTTTTACGAACATGGATGAAGAGGGTTTATTTAAATACATGAATCTATAGAATTATTGATGTCACATCAAACTCATAGGTGGGCATAGATAACGACAGCCATTTCGTCCTTATGTCGTGTCAGCTACCAATAAGTAATTTAACATTGATAAACAGACTATTGATTAGTCAACAAACCGGGAAAGATAACGAAAATATATATTTAAACATTTTATTTGTTACTAGGTACAAATTAAAAAAAGGGTTTCGTTGCGAAGCGATCTTTGAACCAGTCTAATACTAAAAAAAAAAAGAATGTATGTTTGTAATGAATAAACTCAAAAACTACTGGAAAGACTTTAAAAATTCTTTCACCTATAGAAAGCTACGTTATCAGCGAGTAACAGGCTAAATTTTATGAAATTACGCGGGCAAAGTCGCGTGCAAAACAGCTAGTCCATAATAGTTCTGTCTAAATTGAAACTTTCTGTTTACACTAGGCAATTATTTTTTTGCCACTAACTTCTGTGTACATGTATTTATTTTATATTATTGCTAAGACAAAAAGGGAAATTATTGTAATAAAGGACAAAGTGATGCGGACAAAGACGCAGGCAAAACCTAGTTGTGAATCTATACTAATATTATTAAAGGAAATTATTTGTATTTGTGAATAAAACTCTATGTCATATAAAGTATTTTAATGTCATATACTTATGTTACATATTACTTTCAAATAATTTCCATGTATAATAACTATAATAATATAAAAACGAAATTTAGCATACAAATTGTCAGGGCTATAGAAAAGGCCATAGGGTACCATTCAGAATAAAGTACTATTTCTGAGGGACGCAGACGAAGCCGCAGGCAAAATCTAGTCATAAATAATATAATATTAATAATATAATATAAATATAATATTGTATAGTATAATTGGTATCATAAATTTGTGTCAAGCAATTACATAAATATAATGCTAATAGATCCTCATAATTACAAGTACAGAAACATAAATAAGACGGAATAATATATTTGAACATAACATATAAACAAACATACAATATTACATACAAATATTAAACATAAATTACAATATAATAATATCAATAAATAATACAATAAAATCGCACAGCAGATATTTTTTAATCTAAAATTTCTGTAATAAATTAATACAGTAACTAATATAAATCATTAATTACATTATTTTATATTAACACTGAATTAGGTTTTTGTCACACTGACTTGAATTTCATACTTCCTGCGGTCCGAACAAAATTGAATGCAACCCGGCTTATGCTTTGTGGTATAGTTAAGGTGATTGTATTAAAGCTCTGTCTCCATGGGTTTGATTCCTGGCGGGGCCAACGTTGGTAATGAATCCTATCCCTTATCCTTAATCCTTACTAAGTCCTTATTATATTACTATGTGCACTGCTTGTAGCGACCTATAATCAAGTACTGTCGGCCTGTCTGATAACATTAACATAAAAAGAGACGCATTGTGAGTGGTGCACTTCAGTGACGCAGAAGCAGTATACATTCAGTGTATGGAATGATAAGCTTAAAAAGCCACAGCGAAGGTGGCTTTCATCCAGAAAAAAAAACTTTTCCAGAGGGATCGTCTAAAATTAAGAAAACAAATGATTGGGATAAAGTGTCAAAAAGCGGACAAAGTCGCAAGCACCAGCCAGTACATAATTATATGAACACAATAATATCTGTACACAATGTTGAATGTATGTTCAAAAAGACTAAATTATAAATATAAAAAATCCCCCAGCACAGACATAGCTATAATTATAATAGCAACACATATTACAATATATTTGATGTAGTTTTTTAGTATTTTAGTATTTTTTAGTATTTTATGGCCTATAGTTACTGAAATATATATATATATGCTAATATTATGGCAACATGACCTTAGTAGGACAGATGTAATGTTGTGAAAGCAAAATATATATTATATATTTTAGCATATTAATATATATATAGCCACGTTACGTTTGTGCTAAGTTTAGTTAATATATATAAAAAATAATCATACAATTTTATAGTTCTAACGATAACATTGTATCATAGATAAATAAATAAAACTAGATGTTAATCATGCTTCAAGAGTTCGGCAGATTTTCAGGGATTTATTCAGTAACACAGGACTGGGAGCTTAAAAGTAATTAATAATTGAATTCAAAATGAATTCAATTATTAATTACCTTAAGCTCCTTGAATAAGAATTGGGAATTTCTAAATCCTAGGATTTATAAGTCAGAAGGGAAAGGAGGAAGTCATCGTTGAGAAACATCTGGAGGTTGACTATAACTATACAATATAATATTTTTTATTTAGTTATTTAACTTCACATATAAATTTTTAATTGTTATTATTATTATTATTATTATTCCAAATCGACCTAGTCATTAATACCTAATCGTGTTTTAAACAAAATTCAAAGCTTAAAATAACAATACTAATGTTAAATCCATAAAACAAGATAAAAATATTTTTACTGTAAAATATTTATAACTTTAAAAAAAAATCGATATTAGTACAGCACTAGTTAGAAAACGCTGGTAACATTATTTTAAAAATTTAACATTAGGACCTGTCAAATCACCAAATATTATAAAACACATTTTAAAAACATAAAACTCTCTTTTTTCAATAAAAATGAGTAAGTAAGTAATAAAGATAAAAATCGTTTTTATTTTAAGGGAAACATAGTATACAGTAGAAGTGTATAGAATTTTGTATTTACGTCACCGATATCATTATCAGAATCATAATAGTCGATATCAATAAATGAACACGAACTGTCCGATATATTAATTATTTACATAGAATTTGACCGTAAAATATTAATTAAGAAACGCATATAATATATATGTATATTGTTATGTTAGCAATTACTTAAAAGTCAACAAACAACTTCCCCAAAAACTATTGGTATACATGAAATAAAATTGATAAAATAATGAAAATTAACGAGTTATCGATCTAAAAGAAAGGATTGTAAAAATCACGTCTTACCTTCAGACAATTCCAAATCTAATTCCGCCAATTTATCTTTTACATCGTCCGGTAACTTTGCGACATCTATCACTGACTCAGCCATAATGGACATCACTATTTTCACTTAAAACATTCGAGTTAATAAACACACTTTAAGACACCATCATGACATATAGCCATCTTGAATTTTCAACAGAGCTCTGACTGGCTCTGCAGTTTGTCTGTCCGTCCGTCTCTCGTCTCTTTGTTCACACTACAACGTAAAGCGACGCTATATATATATATAATATAAAAAGTTACTCTATGGCGACGCGGTCGGTCTGCGCGAGGCATCACGTAGTCACGTCATGTGAACAGGAGGCGGCTTTAAGCTGTTGTTACCCTTTTGCGGGGGGCAGGGGAGTAACAATTTACTCCCATTGGTTCGTTGTTCACACTGACACACTGTCAGTGTCATACATGACAACGACGAAAGAGACGGCAATAAGCGATGACAGTATGTTCGAGCGAGTACTGAGAATGTCCACTGACAGATTTCACTTGCTAGCATGGTCAGGCCCCCGTCACTCGCGCCACGGAGCGTTTTAAATAACTACCGCTAAGTAGACGGCCGGCAGTCCGAACGACAGTAGGTTGCCGACCGCAAGACTGAGTGCGCACGTGCACGTTTCCCGCTCAAAACGCAGCGATACATATTTTATCATTAAATTATTGACTAATAAATTATTTAGCTATGCGTAAAGGTAGTAATAAAATGCAATGAAATCCCGTTAAAATAGTTTATATATGTTTTGAACATTTGTATTGTAAAAGTTATTTTTATTATAGGAGTTTTATTGTAGTGAGTTAGTAACAAGTATAAATAACTTGCTACCTTGTAATAAGGTTCTAATTAAATTATCTAACTGTTGTTATACCTAATGAAAAAAATAAAAATAAAAAATATAACACATTTAAATAATATAGAAAGTTATAGATATTTTTTATATATAATAACTAGCTAATTATTTATATAATAGGCCATTTAATTTTATTACGTAATTACCAAAAGTTGACAAAATTTTACATCTTTTTTCTCTATTGTTAATATTTGCTGAGATTAGTCGATTAAAAAAAAACAAATTTTTGTTTTTGAGAAATATCTCGATAATTTTTGGAAATCGAAAAAAAAATGTAATAATCAAAGTGTAATAGGGCAAGAAATTTTCTAAAATTTTTGTATGAAACTTTTTTTTGTAAAATCAATAGTTGCTGAGTTCCGTCGCTGTTTTTCTTTACTCGTCGGCAACTTTAATTGCGCTTGCGGCACTGACATAATCCAATCGAAAAATCAATTAGCAGGAGTTTTTGAAGACCGAATATCTAAAAATCTTGGACTAAGCCATTTTGTTTAATTTATATTCTTTGTACATTTTGTACAACCCTAACGTTGTCGCTCGATGACGTAATCGCGCTGTGTACGCGGGAATCTCGATTCTCGGCGCGCGTCCGTAGAGTACGTTTCTTCTTGCAGCGTCTTTTGTAGGCTAATATAGCGTAGGTATTTTAGCTTTTGTATGGGAGTGACGCATCTGTTACGATAGTAACTCTTATTTTATCTGTGGCATGGTGTTCGAAAACTAGTGTTGAAGTGTTTGAAATTGGTACGGTCAGAGCATTAGAATTCAGAATAGGGAATAGTAAGTATAAACGTTAATGGACATTTAAATAAAATAAAATAAATGAAATTTTTACTCAACGAAAAATTAACGAAATAAAATCGAATTATTATCTAAATCAACAGAGCAAAAAAGTTGTTTGATATTTTGAAGTGAAAACCATAGCATTGGTGATTAGATAGACTGGACACTAAGTACGGGGAACAGTGAACTCGTGCCGTCAGGCTCATTGAGCTCAGCAACTCTTACCCGGATTAGTATTACTTTTTGGTTCATTTTAAGCTTAACTTCGTCAATAATTTGTTAACAGATGGCGTAGTTTTCTGACAGCAATTTTTACTTTTTTATAGTCATGAAATACTTTTAATTTTATTTTTAAATTAGATAACATCATAATGGAAATAAATATTTGGATCTAATATTTAAAGAGCAAAGTTAAGTAACCAAGCTACGTCTTAATTAAAAAAATGATAGGTGGCGCCAGTTTCACAAATTATTTAATTCAATGCTGAGGCCTGCCGCCTGCCTGAGCTAAATCAATCTGCTCTGTGGTTTCTTCCATTCCAGTCATTTTCGTCATTCGGAAGTTTTTTTACACATTACACACGGTTCATACAGGTTCATAGTTTAGTTAGTTGATGTAAAATAATTCTCGTAATGGCTGCCGTGCTCGAAGTTTAGTTATTAATTGCTGTGCATACGTAGAATCAGTGTTTGAACATACTTAGTTAAAAATTCACAAGTGCAACAAGTGTATGGTACTGAACAGTGTTCGCTTGAAAGGAGTTTATTCTGATTCTCCGTAGAACGTTTCTTCTTTCATGTTTCCTTTTATGGCAACATTGATTGTAGCCAATGTTTGGAGAGTGCTTTCGGCTCTCGTGTGCTGTACAGCAATAAAAACGTAATCTATGCACCGCGATAAGTGTTCATAGGGACCATACTGTGTGCATCCAAAATGACTGATACTAGGTCGTCGGCCCTGTTCAAGCGGGCCGAGCAGTTGAAGAGATGGGAGGAATCCGACACCAACAAGCAGTCCACTCTGCCGAAGCGGTCTTCGCGGGTCCAGTTCTCCCCTGGGATAGTGTTCTTAGCCGCGTGCACTGCCGGGGATAAGGACGAGGTCCAGAAGCTATTGAAGAAGGGTGCAGACATCAATACTGCCAACGTCGACGGGCTCACTGCTTTACATCAGGTATGAATTTCACATTATCTTAACTGCAATGCATAATCCAAAGTATTTCTATTTACACTTCTAACAATTTGCGTATTTCGAAATGTACGTAAGGTCTCCGTTTATTTGGGTGTTATGAATATTTAGGTTTACAAAAAAAAAGTAATTTTTTGGCGGGTAGTTTTTTAAAATTATTTTCAGTAACATCTATTGATTGTATAATAAATACAAGGGACAGTTTCACAGTAAAAAACCTCATTGCATTTTTGATGTTCCCATGTTTGATCACATATATATATCCTCATTTTTTCCTCAATTATCCTACTCCTATTTAACTTGATCTAAGGTGCTGCTATGACCTGGCATTTTAATTGCATTACACATTATTTTAATATTTTTTTTGCCTCACAAGAACTTACCTAACTTAAACGAAATATATAAGAAGGCAACCTTCAGCATTGTGATTAGTTTTAGTATCTTATTTTAGTATTTAGATTCTTAATAATATAAATTGATGACATAACAAAATAGAGATTGAAATTGTCTTGCATTTAATGTTACTGGTAGGATGTAAAAGCCAAAAGAAGTAAAATCTGACAAACATATTAACAGACAATGATTCATTGTCAATTCCAGTAAAAATATATTATTTTTGTTGCCTCATATTACCTACCCTAATTAAACGAAATAATTAAAAGCCATAATAAAAATTTACAAACAAAATACATCAACATATCTAAATTTATATGTACACAATAGATATAACACTGTTTACATTATTACTGGAAAATCTTTATTTCCTTAACCAAATTTGATAAATTTTTAATTAGTTATTAGTTCTAAAATAAAACTAAATTTAAAAAAAACACTATTTTTTTAAATTTGTAATAGATTTGTTTATACAATATTACATTAATAGATTCGTAAGTTTTAATGGTTGCAATTATGAATTAAAACTGAAAAGGTATTATTAAAACAATTTCATTTCATTTAATAATTGAAGTTAATAATTTTTTTTTAATTTTTTTTTATTTATTTATTTATTTATTTATTTATTTACAGGAACATTTACAAGCCTTGTATTGTGTGCTTCATGAATTTTAATTAATTTTTTTTAAAATATTAAAAAATAAATATTAATTATAATAATTAAAAATTCAAATAATAACAAATTATAAATGACTAAATATACACGAAATTAATAATAAGTAGTTACATATACAATTGAAAATTTTATGCTTATACTGTATTATTGTTTTGTAATCTAACACCTTACAATCCAGAACTTGATATAGAGACAATATAGATTGTGCAAATGCTTGCATAAATGCGACCTCGAGACTTAACTTGAGATCAGTAATGTGTGAAATGCAAAATTATTTATAAATATAATAAAATTGTAAGACGAGATGTTTGTCTTATTATTAAAAAAAAAAACTGTTTATGTTGTACTTATGCATACATATTGTCTGTGAGTTTTATCACTCTTATCTGAGAAACGGATTAGCCGATTTGAATGCGGTTTTCACTGATGTATTCATGATTAACTATATAGGATATTTTTTATCCCAATTTTCAGTCGACAAAATACTTATAGGCGATTGAAGCAACCTTAGACCACATACCCAGTGAGTGTAAATGAACATTTTTTTTCTTTTTCTTTTAAAGAAGTTGTTAAAAAATATATATATTACTCAAATAAAACTTCTTTTGTCTAATAACTAAGACGGTCTTGTAAATGTGGTCGATCGGTCACCTATACTTATGATGATCGGTCATGTCAAAGAGAGTCATTTATGATCATACATATGATACATCATGATACCTATCATGCATACGTAGGTACCTATCATTCATACCTATGACGATCGGTCATGTCAGTCAGTCGATCTTTATGAAGGTGTCAAGATTTGTATGTTTTGAATTTTGCCCTACGTCTTGACCACTGTAGTTCGTTTTTTCGTAAATCTCACAGGAACCTAACATTTTTTCTGTAAAAAAGTCTTCTGTAGTAAAAAACTGCATTCAAATCGATTAAGCTGTTTCTGAAATTATTGAAAAACAGAAATAAATCTAAAAAATTTTTTTTTGACTTCTGTAAGATAGATAAGTGGGACAAAGAGTAGTTAGGTACATTTTTTTTTTTTTGAAAAAATTATGTCCAAATTGTAGGTATTCTCTTTACAAAATGAGTTGAAACATAGAAAAATGTAGGAATCCTTATGTTATAGTAATTGAAATCGCTTTCCGTGTCTGGCTGTCTGTACATCTGCTAACTTCTCGTAAATCACGCAAAAGATTTTGATGCGGTTATCACTATCAGTTAGATAATTTTTCACGGAATATATTAGGGGTTAAAGTATGAAATTGCCGATTTGTACTGAAAAATAAAAATTCGTTTTTTTTTTAATTTAACATATTTATTTAATCAAAATAATTACCATTATTATCTATACATTGCTGCCATTTAAAAGGAAGCTCATTTATGCCTTTGCGATAGAACTCTGGTGATCTAGATTCGACAAACTGTGTGAAAGCATTTTGCACTGCCTCCTGGTAGTCCGAATAAAATGGTAGTCCGTTGGAGCAAGGTCTGGCGAATACGGAGGGTGACGAATGGTTTCTAATTGCAGTTCCTGTAGAGTCTGCAGATCAGTCAAATCATGAGGCACCCATTTTTCATATTTTTTTATTTTATTGATTTGACGCAAATGAGTCAATATTGTTGGTAAGGTAACGTTAAACCATGCCGCTAATTCCTGGGTAGTTTGGCTCGGATCGGCTTCCACCATCTCTTTCAAATCATTGTTATTCACCTGTGTGGGCGGTCTTCCACGTGGTTCGTTCTTCAAATCGAAGTTTCCATCACGAAAGCGTTTAAACCAAAATCGCACAGTGCGTTCATTAGCAGTCCCCTCTCCAAACGCAACATTAATATTGCGAGCTGTTTCTGCCGCGTTAGTTCCGTGTCGGAACTCGTATTCAAAAATCACACGAATTTTCGAAGTATCCATCTTTATTGTCTAAGCTGAATAAAAAAAACAACCGAAAGTTGATAATCGAATGTTGCACATTTTTTAAAAGAAGAACTACATAGGTACCGTATGAAAAAAGTTTCACTCAAAAATCTCAAACCATGAAGGTTCTATGTCAATTCGAAGTACCTATTACAATAAAACGGCAATTTCATACTTTAACCCCTATTTTAATAAAAACTAATAAATTTTTATGTGAGCAGAAAAACTGTCCTCATCTGTCTGTTTCTCCGTTAAACCATACAATCCAACTGATTTTGGTAAGGTTTTCACTTATGGAAAGAGGGATCAACGAGAGAAAGAAAAAAAGAACGTGACACAATTTATCAGATTTAGTTAGCGCGTACTTAACCTTGGGTTAATTTCAATAAAGAAACACTGGGTGGCATCGGTTCTAATCCATTCTAATCCCCTGTTTGGTTTTTTTTTAATCGGGACCTGGACGGTAGTCTCAGGGGAGACTACCCCCCGACGTGAGGTCCCCGAAATGGCTGGCGTACCTCCATTTTTGGGGTACGCTGAGGTTCTCCTCGCGTTAAATAGAAAAAAGGTGGCGAAGGGCGATTATCCGATGTGCAAATAGCTGATCGCGCTATAATGCTAGCACGCGAAACTCTTCCAGGGGAACCCAGTGCTGATTTGCAATAATGTGGGTGCAATAAAGCAGAAGCAAGCCGCCCTTGGCGCTAGTACCTACATCTTTAGATGCACAAGGCATATTGCCACTCTGCACTCTTCAAACTTGCACATCCATCTCAAAACAATCAACTTGCAAAAGATCATGCTGATTCTCAAGTCAAATCCGCTCTTTTGTCAGCCTTTTACAAACAGAGACAAATATAAACAAAAATTTTAAGAATTTAATATTACTTTGCAATCTGTTTTAACAGCTTAAAATTCTCTTAAATCTAAAAAATCTATAATAATACTAAGGGACAAAAATCACATTTCATAATAGTCAATTAAAAACTTGATCCGCTATAGATTTACCCTTTGTAGAAATTGGTCTTGGGGTAAAATTTTGGCCTTGTGTGTAGAGTGCTAGGCATTTTGAGGATTGGGCATTCGTGGACTAAGCCCCTGCCGGCCGGGCCCATGTTTTACTGTCACGAATCCACCGGCACAGAACCCCGATGCCACGCACGAAACGCCGCATGCACTTCGCCTAGCCTCTTTGCCGTGCCACTCCTAATGTGGACCTTAACATGTCGATGTAGAAGTGGAATTGATTTGAATCGTTTCGGCGCATGTAACAGGTTGGGTTTTAGTACTCCGAATAACTTTTGATTGTGTCGACGAGACGCCGCTGAACGTCACCGGTACAGAATTAGATTCGGCCACTGTCTGCCGCGGTGTTCGCGTGTTTCTTTTACCATTGCCACCTAACATAATACGTTGTGCTCTA
Source organism: Synanthedon andrenaeformis (assembly GCA_936446665.2). Lineage (NCBI taxonomy): Eukaryota > Metazoa > Arthropoda > Insecta > Lepidoptera > Sesiidae > Synanthedon > Synanthedon andrenaeformis. The sequence goes on along the minus strand of OW387776.2, from coordinate 12,403,867 downwards.
TCGAAAGTTGCTTACGCGAGCGATGTACGACGAACTATTCGGTAGAGTCGAGCTGAACCGCCCGCTGGCGTTTATAGGGCGGTTCCGGAGATTTTTCTCTCTCGGACACCATTAAGATTATTGTGCCAAACACACGTCGCGGCCGGCGTTGGTAACGCACGAGAACTCATGCGCAAACGTATTGAGGACACGAGTTACGATCTAATATACGATTCAAACATAGTTAGACATGTTAGTATTTGATACCCCAGATCTCAAGTCATGAGGAACATTTTTCAAATAAACAACATTAAACAAAAATAATTATAAACAAATAGAATAGAATGTACTATAAAAAAAAAAACTTTTCATGACCAATATTTTCATGAATATAAAAAAAAATATAAATCTTATTTTCTTGCTTACAAGATTCCCTACAGTCTTGTTTTTTATAATTTTTTAAATTAAATTATTAATTTTTAAATATCCAATTTGTTTGAAATTACTTTATTTTAGCACAAACGATGTTATTGTAAATGCACTTTAAGTATTTTGTATCATTCTTATCTGTAAATATCTAATTACTTACTTAGTTTAAAAGAAAGTAAGAAAAGAGTAACTAACTATGTGGTCTTTGAACATAAGTTAATGTCTCGAAATGAATGTTTTTTCATAAATTAGTGACTTGTACTACTTAATTGACTTTCAAAGCTTCCTATTCATCATGTCATAAGTACAACAGGAAAATGAATGTCTAAAACCTATTAAGTTATAAGTTTTCATTGTAATTTTCGTGCAAATTTAGTTTTATAGTGCTGTACAGATATTGGTTATTGTTAACTTGATATGCTCCTTAACCTGAACCAATAATTGAACGAAATGAACGCTTCATTGTACTCGTAATTGTTATGATTATGATATGATGCAGCAGGCGCGGTCAATTTCGTAGAATACCTACTGGTTGAGTACAAGTTACGTTGTCACCACAATCATCCCTTTTTTCTTTGCCTAAGAGAAATTGAACGCATTAAATTTGCTAATTTGTTGATTGAACATTTGTCCTCGAATAATCTTGCTTGTCGCGGGAACGATAGATTCGTTACGAGAAATTATTGTAAATAAAAAAATCTACTAAGACTGATCAAATCACGTCAGTATCAGTTAAATCTTCAACGGTTATGTGCTGTTAGATCTTTATTCCCTACACTTAGAGTTCTATTATTCCCATTTCCCATGGTTCAATTTAAGGGATAGACTCCCTAGAAATACTCAGAACTTCGGAATATTTGGAAAGATCTCAATCTTTAACTCAATCTCACCATACAGAAAATTGAGTTTCTTTTTAATTGTAAAGACTTTATGTACCTACTCGTTTCGTTAGTTGTGTACGAATAGTGTTAATAAAGTTTTAAGCGTAAGTTATTCCAGATGGGCATATACTATGTATTATACGATATAGCCCATGTCCATCCGGATAGTCACAGTTCGCATTTATTAATCGTCAATAATATTTCTCGTTCAATAGATTCAAGTAAGTACTTTAATAATTTACCTTTCATAATAAATGACAAGCGTCCTTTCAACACTTTTTCATTTGTATAATTTGATTTATTAATAGTTCAATGTCAATTTTGTAAACATCTATGTGGTCGCAAATACAGTACAAGATATGAGCAACCTTGGTTTATAAATAAAATTATAGTAGCAAGTGTTGCGGGAGCAATATACTTATCTGGAAACTCATTATCATCAGCAGTTTACTGCTTCTATCCATATTTACGTAACACTGGAGATGCGTAAACATTACGCCAATGTTAACTTCTCATTGGAAAGGGTTTAAAAGAACCTTGAAATAAAATTATAAATGGATCGAGTTAGTTTTCATCTGTGCCAATAGATTATAATATAATATTATTAGCTGCAACTACCCTGCAGATTCGCCTGTCTTAAATTTGTTAAAATGACATCTATTACTTACGCGTTTAGTTTCTTGAGATATTATATAACAGTAAATTAATTATTTGGTATTTCGCTTTTTAAAAATATAATATTAACACTTCATCGCGATTCCTCCATATGCTGTTGCTAATTCCTTCGATTTATGGTTTCAAACATATATTTGAGTGGAGTAAAGCCGCGAGTTATAGCTAGTCACTTTTAAATATAGTTTGTATTAGACGCAGATAATGTTGCTTCTTACTTGTGAAGGAATTTCGAAATCGGTTCTCTGGCCACAACAAACAAACGCACATTTTTATATCTATAGTATTAACGTAGACATTCAACTGTACAAGTTATAAATAAAGGATTTTGACATTATCTCGGCCGCCTCCCAGTGTGCCCTCCACTTGATCAGATCAGCAGTTCCGCCACGTCGGATGTGTGCCGAACCCTTACGCATTATTGGTCGAATTTTAATCCCAAAATATATTTGTACCAAGATACACTATGCCCTGTTCCGAAGCACATACCGAAAACTGTATTGCGTCAGTTTTCACTTTGTTAAACTGCTGTTGCTGAATGATGATTTTATGCTTCTGTGGTGTATAGGCAGAGCGACAAACGGTTCATACTCCAACACGTTACGCATCTGGATTGGTGGTGTGGCCTATTTATAAAGTGCGGTTTGTTGCCTTAGATCAGTATACCAAATAGAAACGGTGCTCATTTGCTAGTAGCACATTAGTAAATTGGGCTCATATATTATCGGCCGCATTACGTCTTAGCCGGCGTTGTTAAATTATAACATTGTTATCTATGGACGACATTGTAATAGATTCCAATCACGAACTTTATGTTCTGTCTCCGTCTGTGTATTAGAAGATTTTTTGTTTTAGTTTAATTACCTATATTATGTAACAAATATTGATGAAGGATTATATAACAAATATTACCCCATTGCAGACGACCGCCGTGAAATAAATGGCAAGGGTGGTGTTGTGGTGTGTTTGAGTTGTTAGGTGTATGAGATGCAAATTTCCCTATCCCATCCTAATCGCTTATCTTTTATTCTACCAAGGTCGACAGCACCTGTGATGTTTTTATAGGCGACGTTATAGCAAAATAGCAAAATTAGGCCAAATATTAGAATCTCGTATTGAGCGCTGTCATTGACCGACCTACATTATATTGTAAAGTTTAGAAAATGATGTATTACTTGAATGACAGTGTGTGGGGTAATTTTAGAATCGGACTAGAGAAGCTTTTTCGAGGTTTTCGAGGTCACTTGATCGTCGTTGCCGAATCGTCAGTCTGTATTTTTAAATTATATATATATATCTAAAGAGCCTGCTTTGCGGAAACAAAAGGGTAGTCAATTGCACGACGATTTTAGCATCCGGATGATAGTGGTGATTGGTCCGCTAGCGACGATATCGTAACTGACAATATTAACAAAAATGAATATATCTAATGTTTTATTTAAACATTTTTTTTTTACTAACTACTAACGATTATTGCCTGCGTTTAAAAAATAAAGCACTCGTTCTTTTTGAAGGTTTATTATAAATTTCAAATTCGCTAAAACTTAAGTATACCTAGTAGAGTTAAAAATGACAAAAATACTATTTATTATAATGTTTCTAACAAAATTAAAATATAATAACAATAGAACTAGTTGAACACTAACACGAAGCGTAAAAAACACATAATTACAATGTTATGATAAATAAAATTCAATGCACTTTATTAAATGAACGATATATTAAATATTGTCAATTATGATTTCTTCGAAGTGAACTTGAGATGGCGTTCATTCATAATGTAGGTACTATTATGGGAATATTTGTAACCAGACTCGATGTTATGTTTGTAAAATTTGCTAGCCTTGCGACTGTTATGTTATTGTAATATGAGGAGTGTATGTCTGGGAATTGTATGTCTGGGAATTGTGCATGTGCAAGGTAGCGGTTCTCGGGAGACGTCAACGATCGTGGCACTGACCCTCCAGTAATTTCCTACTATTTTGCGAAATACATCGATGAGCTACTGTTGTTTAATATTGTATATGCAAATTTTTAATATAAAACTAGCTGAGTCTCGCGGCTTCGCGCGCCTTGAAAATACATTACCGCTGTCACCAACCACACGCATTCTTCATATAACATTCATATAAAACATTTCTAATTTTCATTTAATTTTCCAATAGGACTGGTCAGAAGCAGCCTAGATTCACCTTCGACCCGGTTTGTGGCCTCCATTCGAAAACCTTCCGTCGGCTTTTGTACTATGTGTCCTGCTCACTGCTATTTCAACTTACTGATTCGACAGCTTATGTCGGCAACTTCCGAACGTCTACGGATCTCCTTATTGCTGATTCGATCTCGCAGTGTAACCCCGAGCATAGCCCTCTTCATAGCTCGTTGAGCGACATTAGGCTTTTTATACGAGGCCCATAGTTAGAGACCACGTTTCAACGACATAATTATGTCATCACTGGCAACACACATTGTTCGAAAACTTTTGTTTTGAGACACTAAGGAATATCGGACGAGAAGACGTCTCGTAGCTTCCCGAACGCTGTCCACCCGTGCTTGTTTCGACGATCGACCTCCTTCTCAAAGTTGGCTCTATCCAGTTGGACTGTTTGACCCAAATATTGGTTTGGTAATGGCAATAAATATAGAAAAATATTTTCTTGAATGATAGCTATAATATAAAATTTAACTCGGCCATGATGAGTCCGCCGGGACTTTTGTGTATCGATAACATATTTTTTTTCCCCGTGATTTTGAAATAAAAAAAAATACTAATAAAAAAACTGTCTAGTCTATTTTTTAATTAAGCTCTCTCCGATTAATCGCCACATATCTAATGCATACAAATTAACACATATTATATGCTTCTACTTGAAAAGCTGTGTGTGCGAATAAAATTTCTTTGAATTTATCTTACTGGATTAATATTACTCCAATCGCCAAAGATGTCGAGAGATAAAAATGAAAAGCATACTATGAGGATATCATAGAATTAAATGTAATTTTTTTATTTTATTTTTATATTTATATTAAACTAGCGACCCGCTCGCGGCATGGAACGCTTGCATTTTTTTTCTGCAAATTGTATATGAAAACTTTCCTCATTTACCGCTCTTTCCATTAGTGAAAACCGCATTAATATCCGTTGCGTGGTTTAGTAGTTAGCGGGTAGACGCAGGAAGCGACTTCAAATTATACTATGTAAAGAAGAAAATGTGTAAAGATGTAATATGTTGTAAGGACGATATGTGAACGGTGCGATCTTTCAGGCGTGCATCGACGACAATCTGGAAATGGTGGAGTACCTGGTGGCGAATGGCGCCGACGTGAACCGCGGAGATAACGAGGGGTGGACTCCTCTTCACGCGACCGCTTCGTGCGGATTCCTCAGCATAGCAAGGTACGGCACTGTTTGTCAAACATCAGATTTGTATGGAGATCAGGTGATAAATTCATTTCCAAAGTTGACCCTACCGGCAATTGAACTTGCGATCCCTGAGACAGAGCTTTAAGACCTTAACCACTCATTTAACGGGCTCGTCAATGTCAGTTGTACCAATTAATGCCTAACCCTAGTCTTTAACACCGTACTGCGCTCTTTAAATTCTAAGTAGGTACGTCCGCATTACTTGGATCAGATGCCGATACTTTATCCGTTTATCCTTATCCGTTATCCCACGGACGCGTGGACTTTGGAATAAACTGCCTTCACTAGGTGATTTCACTAAGCTTCGATATGGGCCTTTTAAAACGAGCCGTAAACAGATTCCGGCAGGTCCAGAGGATCTAGTGCACCTAGATCCTCTGGTGTTGCTTGTGTATTTAGGCGACGGTAACCACCTACCATCAAGTGGACCGGTCTGCCTTTGTAATATTTACGTAAAAAAAAAACAATAAAAATTAAAAATAGGAAGCAAGTATATGTATGTAAATATGTGTCTCTCGTATCAGCAGACAAAGACTATTTTGTAATGTTCTTCCTGCAAATCCAGCGCGCGGTAATGGATATGCCACAAGCATGCAATTCATATATTGATGCACATATAATATGATAGGAAAATAATGATTGTTCACTGTTTCTTTGTCGCGTGAATGGTGATGATTCAACTATTGCTACTAATGAAATTATCAATGGAATTGACGTCACTATTTAGTTCATAACACGACTAATTTTATTTATTGAGTACGCAGCAGAAATTATACAGCAGAAATTTATAATGTAATTTATATAATAATTTTGTCTGTCAATTTAAAGCCTTTAACGTGTGTAAAACACGTATTGAAAATATAATAGGTATTCATTTATTATTTCCGACGTTTATTGTTTTAGTTTTACGTTTTAGTTGTTATAGTGGTTATAGTCAAGTGGTTATAGTTTGTAAGCCCTCTGACTTCCGAGTTCGATTCCTGGCAAGAATTGGAATTTCGATTTTATTATTCTATTTTATTCTATTTTATTTTTATAAATATAGGTCTAGCTTTTCATCACTCGTAATTTTTATTATTTACTAGCTGGTGCCCACGACTTCGTCCGCATAATATTAAGTAGCTTATCCTGTGTCCCATACGTCCAAATGTTTATCTACCAAGTTTTCATGAAAATCAGTTAATTCGTTTCAGAGTTATGGAGGAACATACATACAGAAAAAAATTCTTAAAATCGTCAATTTAGTTTCAGTATCATGTATAGAGCCTATAAACACGATATCTCTGTAAACAAAGTAACTTACTCCATGACCGACCCTTACAGATTTATTATTAGTATTGATGTCGGCGTGGAATTCTCTAAATTTAATTGAACACATTACACACTAAAGTTATATATGCAAGATTTTACGAATACTATGGATTTTTGTTACATTCTCAGATGTAAACCGTTTAAGCCACAAAGATTGCCCATTATATCTGTATTAAAACATGGGATACTTTTTCTCGGTCGTAATTTGTATTCGTTGTTATTTCAGACTAGTTTCATTACTAGTTATTACGAGACATCTACGAATACTTATAGTCTGAGATACGGCATTAGAAATATATACCCTCATCTGTTATTTAATGATGGCAAAGTTTATCTGGTAGATGATACTTACATTGATAAATTGCGAATGGATTGCCTAATTAAATCCGGTGCCGATGCTGTTAAATAAAATAAATAATAATTAACTCTCGCCATCCTTATCCTATCTGACACATGGAGTAGCGCACGTACTTAACGCTTCTCTGACACTCTCCACGCTCGCGCCGAAAAGTTAAATTTTTATTACGAGTAATTACTTATTTAATTATTTACTTTTGTTTTATACTCGTAATAAAAATATAAGTTTACGGCGCGAGCGTTGAGAGTGTCAGAGAAGCGTTAAGTACGTGCGCTACTCCATGCGACAGATAGGATAGGGATGGCGAGAGTTAATTATTATTTATTTTATTTAACAGCATCGGCACCGGATTTCATTAGGCAACCCATTCTTAATTTATCAATGTAAGTATCATCTACCAGGTAATCTTTGCCATCATTAAATAACAGATGAGGGTATATCTCGTACTATTAGAACGTAATCATTAATTCAGATCGAATTGAATCCTAGAATTGGAATCAATTTTTAAACATTGAACATTGAATTGAAGCATATTGTAGCCTGTAACGCGTAACGTGTGACATGTGACATTTGATTTTAATCCCATAAATTTTCATATCCCGAGCTTATTTATGAAATCGATTCGGAGTAAATTTCGACCCTAGGTATCGCCGGAATAATTACGTGCCAGGCAAACAATTGTTCAGGAAACGTTAATAATAACGTTTACATTTCAGATTTCTAATTGAGAACGGGGCGAATGTTGATGTGGTGAATCATGACGGCGAGCTACCCGTCGATATTGCCGACAGTAACTCTATGACTGAGCTGCTCAAGAAAGTTATCGAAGAAAAGGGTTTGTGGATATTTATTATCTGTTTTTTTTTTTTCTAAAGGACTTCTAAAGGAGCGAACATATTATAAGTGAACCGTCACGCTGCGCGCGATGATCGGTGACGCACTGAATTTTCGTCCGCGATGACAATTAAAAAATATGACAGAATTTATCTGATTAATACGCCTGTTATACTTTTTCCAGTTTCTTTTTTGCTGTTCCATTTTTAGATGATCCCTTGGGAATGTTACTTTTTTTCTGGATGAAAGGTACCCAATGTTCTTTTGTGCGTCCCTGAAAATGTGTATGCAAAATTTCACGATGATCAGTTTGATAGTTGGGAGGCGTTATAATAATAATAATAATACATTTATTTGCAAGAATACTTGGTTACAGTAGGAGATATGTATAATTTTATAGTACAAGTTTTCTACCTGAGTACAGGTGTGCAATGTAACAGAGAAAAAGACAGGGTTTTATTCACATTTATAATGTTAATAATAGCTCCATAGTTAAATTTTTCGCAAACGTTGATTGAGTTTTTAAATATCAGGTATCGACTGTGAAAAGTCTCGTAAGGCGGAAGCGGACAGTTTATTGAAAGACGCTCGCAATTGGGCCCAGAACGGTTACGTGGATGTGAGAGATCCGAAGACCGGAGGCACTCCGCTCCACGTCGCTGCGGCCAAGGGCTACCTCAATGTGAGACTCTTTATTTACCACTAGTGATATATTATCGTCTTACACTTTTTTTACCACTGGACCATAATTTCTGAACCTTTTTAGTGTCGCGACCCCTTTAAACAGCCAAAAAGTTAAGTAAAACATGTTGCGACGACCGACTCAATTACAAGTTTTACATCGGCTAATTAACACGACGAAGATTCGTACTTATTTCCAGTGTCATGATTCGATTCTTATTTATTTTTAATTTTTTACGAGCGTTTTCCACAATTACACATTCTTTTTAAAAACACATGTTTGTGATTTACAAATATTGAAATATTCTTAGTATTTTCTACAAGGGTTTTATTTAATGAACACATTGCGACCTCCAGGTTGAGAAACTATGCACTAGCTAGACTGACGCGCCCTGGCTTTCCCTATGGTCATCTGGAATAATGTAACTGAAATAGTGAAAGATTTTTTTGTTTTCAAAAGTGAAGAAAGTTGTTCCGGATGTTACTCTCCACACACGTATAAAGTTCTATCTCTCTTTCTCTTTGTAATATTGGCACAGGCTAGTGACTAATTAACGGAAAATGCAATTTCATGATTGATAACTTTAACGCATTCTCAAGGTACATGCATAAATAAACGATAGGATAGGCATTATATTCTCATTGATGATCGTAACTTATTAATCAACCTAATTTATTTTATTATTGTATGAAAAAGCATAATATTTTCTAAAACAAAAACATTGTTTCACACAATGTCATTTAATTTTAATGTCATAGTATACGACGAATGTTGGATTGATTATGTTGGAACTATATCAAAATGTCATTTGACATCTACCATACCTACGGTATTATAATGATCATTCAATCCGTTGGAATCGGGAACACACACGGTATGTTTACGAAGAAATCAATGCAATTGCACACCAGTGGCCAAAGTTGTGCAATTTTACTTTGGTACACACATATCTATCTAATGGGTAGCAGGTATTTTCATTTTCAGGTATCATGGTATTGCACAACCTTACGCTCTTGTGTGCCATTACGATGTCCAGGTCGCGCAGACTCTTCTCGAAGACTGTCACATGGATTCAGACTGTCTGGATGACGACGGATGGTCTCCGTTGCACGCAGCTGCACTGTGGGCTCACAAGGATGCCATTTCACTGCTGCTCAAGTATGGAGCGGATCCACTGCTTAAAAATTATGCGGTAAGTTTATGAAAGAATACTCCAACATTCTTGTCCACCACCAACCACCCCATCCAATGATCCAAGAGATTAGAGATTAGAGTGATCACGGCTGCTTGGTGTTGTTAAACCAAAATGACATTTATATGAGATTCTAACATTTTCACCTTAGTTCACTGCCTTATCTGTCGTATTAAAAAAACTGCCAAGTGCTTGGTGCTTATTTCGAATTTGTTATGTGCAAAATTTACTTACTCTATTATCAAAATAAAAAATAGATAAAATTGGTTTATGTATAACAAACCTAAGTTTCAAATTAAATACTTCATTAAAAATAAACGTTTATGTAAAAATTGTCAGGAAATCTGTCAATATATTAATGTATGACGACAGATATGCCTAAAAACCAATGATCATGTCGACTATTTTATTCGTTTTACCGACGTACATTTTGATTTGACCCTTGATATACAATATATATTTTTCTCATGTTTTAAGGCCGTCACAGAGTTAGAATCAGAAATTTATAATTCCCGGCGGATCATAATGCCATGATGTGTTTAGTTTGCAGATAAGATATTAACGTCATATTATTTGTAGTTTTATAATCTAGATAATAGTCGAAAAATATTTTAAAATATTGGGATACTTTTCTCATTAGAACAGATTTTAAGCAACCCTTTTTTAAAATTAGCGGTTGACGGTCGACGCAGAAGCGAGATATTAGTAAAATTATATGCGACAAATTATAAAAATATTGATTTTCCAAAAATTCATATCATTTATTAGATAATAGTCGAAAAAAACATACGATTTCTGTAAATTTTCATTCAAGAAAAGTATAATCAAAAGTGTCACTTTTAGTAATTTTTCCTGATATTAAACGTGTTATTTTAGGATCAAATTTGAGATATTTCTGTTTTTTCTTGGACCTAGTATGCGAAGTCATTAATGTTCTAAGAGATTGTCTTATAATTTTTTTAATAACTTCTATATATATCTGCGTAGGCCGTCGACCGCTAGTTTAAAAAAAGGGCTGTTTAAAAATGTTCTAATGTAAATTCACTTTAAAATATTTTTCAGCTATTTACTAGATTATACAACTACAAATAATATGACGTTAACATCTTATCTGCAAACTAAAACATCTGAAACTACTGAAATCATAAATTTTGACTCCAGCGTGATTTTAATTGATGAACGCTCTTAACCGCATTAAAAAAGCTTGTATACCAGAGGGATAGACGGCGGGAAGCGACTTTGTTTTACTTGTATACTTTGTAAAGATAATAAATACACTCAAAAAATATTACTCGCAACGTACACGTATTTATGTAAAACACACGTATGTGACACAGTGAAATTCATTTATTTACTAAAATCTGATCGGTGCAGGGCCAGACGTGTCTCGACCTGGTGGATCCGAGCATATCGGCCTGGTTGAACGAAACGTTGAAGAAGAACCGTATGAACAACAACAATGACGAGGAGGAGAAACGTAAGCCCAATCGGCCACAATTGCCTCCGACACCGCCACAGGCGCAGCCACAGCCGCAGCCACAAGCGCAGCAAGTGCAAGAGCACAAGCGCGTGCAAGTCCACATCACGGGCCAGACGGACGAAGGCGAGCGAGACACTAGTGCTCGGGCGACAGACGTAGCCGGCGAAGACCGTGACCCGCCCTCGTGGCGGCGCTCTGCATCCTTCCGCAAGCAGCCTGAAGCACAACGCGAGGCTGACCGCTCTCCCGACAATGACACCATACTCAGAAGGGCTCACAGCTTTGAAAATGATAAAACGTATGTCTTTTCTTCTTAATGTCAATTGTCTTTAATTGTCTTCAAGGGAATAACTAGGTTTGTTCAGCTCAATTCAACTTTTGTCCGTAGAAGAAAAAGGTTTTCTATGAATATGCGTACCTACGCTTCCGTTCTTATTGATATTCAATTCAGCTCAGTTCAGATTTTTGCTATTGAAAAAAAAAAAACGGTTTTCTATAGTGAATCAGTTAGTAATTCAGCTCAATTCAGCTTTTGTTCATAGTAAAATTCGATTTTGTATACAGATACGTACACGACCGCTCAGCTTATTTATTCAGCTCAATTCAGCTTTTGTCCATAAAAAACCGGTTCTGTGTGGACAAAAGTTAAATGGCGCTGAATAAATGTAATTTATTCCCAAAATTTCACTGCGAATTAGTAAAACTTCACAGTCATGTATTCGTATGTCACACTTGCAAGTAATTTCTTTAGTCAACATCTCGTATACTTTTTGTACAGTTAATTAACGCAATACCAATTAAATAAGACTGTTTAAGTGAAAAGCAGACAGCCGGTCCTATGTTGCCGGTAAGAGGCTACCGTCGCCTATTGATACAAGCAAAGCCATAGGTGCAATGTGCGCTATCGCCCGATGGTCTTCTGCAAGGGGATTCTTACAGGCTGTCCAATTTTTGACTGTAAAACGCAGTGTCCTGCTAATACTAAAACATTTCCTTATCTGTTACCAAATAGATACTAATAAGAACGCTTAATCAGTCATGTTACACGTGATGCTCTAGCTTCACTTAACTACATCTCTTAACTTTCTGACTAACTTACGTGAGTAAAGGTTAACTTTTTTGAAGATTTTTTTAAATATCTAATAAAATTTATCATTTCTAAAACTTACAATGCTTCGACTAAAACTGAGTCATGTTTTTTTTTAAAGTAAACTATATGTAGCAGACATTGAAATAGTTAAATATGTTACGAAAAGAGTTAGAGAGCATCTTTAATTATTTTAAATCTTTTTAAAGGGATGATTTAGTTTATTTTTCAATATCCAATTCGCAAGGAATAAGAAAAGTTAGTTCCTTAAATAATCTCATGTGCTGTGACAGTAAGCGTCCTTAGAAGGAATTCCTGTGTAAATAGCCTATTTGAGTCTCAAAAATAATGCAAAAATTAAATATAACAAAAAGAGGTTTAAAAAGAGGAAAATCACTTATATGACTAGTAATTAGTAATCATTTATTTAGATACTATAAACAGTCTTTTTAGGTATATCGCCATTTTTTAATATCTGAAACGATCTAGATATATTTAATAATGACGTCACACAGCGTTATCGTATCCTTTATACTTTGGTGTCTCGCAATTTCGTAACTTACGTGTGACATTTTTTATTCTTTTCAAGTCGCATACAAAAATAACAACTTTTTGTGGACTAAGTTGATATGAGTTTCATGAAACTCATATCAGCAAGTTGAAAGTAAATGTCAGAACTCGTTAACTCGAACATTTCATGACTAAGTGACAAGATGACTAAGTAATATCATCACAAATTTTCTTATTGTTTATGGGAATGGTTGCATGTTTTTGCGAGTTCGACGTTGTCGGATTATAAAGATATGTTAGTAGGTACATAATGATTTAAGGCCGTTACAGAGTTAGAATCAGAAATTTATGATTCCCGGCGGATAATAATGCCCTGATGTGTTTAGTTTGCAGATAAGATATTAAGGTCATATTATTTGTAGTTTTATAATCTAGATAATAGTCGAAAAATATTTTAAAATATTGGGATACTTTTCTCATTAGAACAGATTTTAAGCAACCCTTTTTTAAAATTAGCGGTCGACGGTCGACGCAGAAGCGAGATATTGGTAAAATTATATGCGACAAATTATAAAAATATTGATTTTCCAAAAATTCATATCATTTATTAGATAATAGTCGAAAAAAACATACGATTTCTGTAAATTTTCATTCAAGAAAAGTATAATCAAAAGTGTCACTTTTAGTAATTTTTCGTGATATTAAACGTGTTATTTTAGGATCAAATTTGAGATATTTCTGTTTTTTCTTGGACCTAGTATGCGAAGTCGTTAATGTTCTAAAATATTGTGTTATAATTTTTTTAATAACTTGTATATTTATCTGCGTAGGCCGTCGACCGCTAGTTTAAAAAAAGGGCTGTTTAAAAATGTTCTAATGAAAATTCACTAAAATATTTTTCAGCTATTTACTAGATTATACAACTACAAATAATATGACGTTAACATCTTATCTGCAAACTAAAACATTTGAAACTACTGAAATCATAAATTTTGACTTCAGCGTGATTTTAATTGATGAACGCTCTTAAAAAAAAATTGTGTGTGTCAGCTCCGACACACGACTTGAGTTTACTCCGGAAGATTATAAAATTTAAATTTTCACAATTCGAACACGCCGAAAGAACAACATTGTTCTTTTTTTAAATAATATTGTTTATCTATGGTGCAATATCTATGAAACTTAAGATTTAACATAACGCATTCGTGCTCACATTCCGTGTGACAATTTTGATTTTACTCCTATAAATTTTCATACCACGGGCTTATATATAATATATGCAAATCGATTCTTAAGGAGTAAACTCCAAAAATATGTGGTTGAGAGAAGAGTAGGAATAGAATCAATGTTGTGAGTGTTGCATGTGGTCACAGTTTCTACCAGCGGTATCGCGACGTAACTGCTCGCATTAAGGCGACGTCGTGCCCTTCGATACCTCCAGCTCCTGCGCCGGTTAAGGACACCGACGATGACGTTCAGATCAGGTGCTCATTTCTAATCACATTACTAATTCAATTATCCTTTACCAATTTCAGTCATTCAAATGCCATTCGTCATTTTTTAATATGTCATTACAATAACCGCCGGTTTGGGGTACTCATTTTTTTGCGAAATTCATTTACAATTATATGTATGTCTAATACATTTAACAATGCCAAGAACGATGAATTTTTATTTAAGTAAAAATTAAAATAGCAAAAGTTGATTACGATTCAAGATTATATAGAAGCGGAAGCAATTGACACAACATGACGTTAACAAGTCAATTAACTTATGTTGCATTTGCAGACTGAACCCGATAGACAAGACTAAGAAAGAAAAGGAAGCTAACACGAAGAGCACGCCTGCCGCCAATCAGACAGTCAGAAGGTGATTAAAGACAATTTTGATTTTCAATAGTAACATTTTGATTTCGATTATGTAACGCCGGCTTTGGTGTTGTTTTCAACAGCGCCACGGAGGGCGATCAGAACAGTAACAATTCGACACCGAGCGCTACGACGCCTACAAAACTATCGCCCGGGAATATATTCAAGAATTTTTTTAAGTACATCACCCACAGCTTTTTTGTGTGCTGTTTTGTAACGTGTACTGCATGATTAGATGGACCAAATATAAAAAATAATAATAATAAGTTTGCGGACAACACAGTGAAGCCGATTTTATAACTTTATTGAGATTTTATGTTCCAGCTTGTAACCTCAATTATTGTTTATTTACTCATCCTGCATTTTATTTTTTGTTTTTGCACCTTTTCACGACGCAATTCGGCATTTTCACTAGTTATATTTTAATAAAGCGAGGCGTAGTTTTATTGCATTTGCGTGTATATACAGCGAAGGCGTCTTCATTATTTCTTATTTGATCTGAGGTTTTGCGTGTGTTTAGAGTGTGTGTTCGCATTGTGTAAACGGTAGGATTGAGAGTGTGACATTACCGCAGATCGTTTGTGCCGCCCGTTCGCGATGAGGAGAGCGAGACCCAGCGGAAGGCGCACGCGAAGCGCGTCCGCGAGACCAGACGCTCCACGCAAGGGGTCACCCTGGACGAGATCAAGTCCGCCGAGCAACTGGTCAACAAGAAACCCACAGACAACCACTCAGCCCGTCCAGAAGCGGAAGCGCCCGCCTCCAACGCCACAGTGACCGCACCCGTAACCGCACCGTCCGCGGTCCCCGCTGCCGCAAACGTACGTCTCTACTGTTCACTACTTCGATCCCTATTACTAGTTCTTTTGCCGACATTAGCTAGGACCTCTCCAAGTAAGAATAAACACTATAGATTCCTCAACTGTTAATGGTTATATTTTAGTCTCAAAGAAAAGAAGATTCTCAACTCACCATTGATTCTTCATATTGTAGGTTTCCTACCTTAACCTAACCTAACCCATTACCGTTCATCTCTTATTTTAAGCCTTCAGGGGTGGAATTTCCGAAAATCCTTCCTTAGTGGATTAGTGGATGATTCCTCATCAAAAAATGTATCAACTGTCAAAATTCAAGTTTATGGTTTAGGATCTGTGTTCTTGAATATTTCCTAGTTTATTCCTACTTCGATGGTCGCGCTGGTAAATAATTAATTAAACATAACTCACAGTGTTCTTACAAATTACATAATATATGTGACTTATATTGCTTCATATTGTCTGCTCATAGGATCTTATCTTGTACATATACCCATTTGACTAGTAGTGTAAATATGACGTGGGGTTGAGTTTGTGTGTACGATTGTATCGAGTGCAGGAGACCGCGGTGACGCCACCAACCGCCGCCGCCACCGCGACCATCGCGACCAACAACGAGCGTCGGCCGTCGTGGCGGCTGCGGCTCGACCCCGCCAACAAGGTCCACGTCCACTCAGCACGATGATTGTTGGCATGCTGTGTGTTTGTGTGTGCTTGTCTGTGCGCGTGCTTGACACCGCCCCCGACTTGAATATGGCCGTGTATTGCGTACAGTTTGAACTGGAGGATGCCGGCGCGACTACGGTCACGCTGCCACTGAGGCGTCCGCCCTCGGGCGCGCCGCCCCCGCCAGAGGAGAAGGAGTCTCGCGAGAGCAGCACAGAGAGCAAGAGCTCTTCTGGCGGCGCGTCTCCGGCCAGTACGCAGGCGGCGCTCAACGTGATCCAGCGACGGCGACGTCCCAAGCGACGCTCCACAGGATTCGGCAATGTCGACATGGACGTACGTCTCTATGATAAGCCACAGTTTACAGGGAAAATTTAATACACTCATTCGTTAAAGGCAAAGTTAATCTCTTGGAGGATTACTCCCGTAAACAACATTTATTCAGCTTTTGTCCACAGAAAGCAGCAGTTTTGTATAGAAATGCGTTAACTTTTCGAATCTATTCAGTTTCAGAGCTGTTGAGCCACGTCAGCACTGCACGCGACTGTTTCTAGTTTCTACTATTAATCACTATGGACTATGTTTAATTCAGTTTTATTTTCAGGAAATAGTCAACAACGCGGCTGAAGCAGACGGAGAAGTTGCACAGGTTAGTTAAGCACTGATATATAATTATGTGTGTGTATTATCAACTAACACATTTTGAAAGCATTACGACATGACTCAGTGTACCTGGAATAATAGTTAAATTCGTTTTTACGGCTACTTAACAATTCATTATGACAAAATTGTTTTAGAATTTTCTCCGAAGACAGTTTTAAATCTCTTCATGTGTCATAAGTAAATACAAAACAAAAATAAAAAAATTAACATTAAATTTGATAATGAATTATACAAGACATTAACTTCAAAAACGGAAGTTAAGTTATTACGAGGATTAATGTTAAAATTGTAGATGAATTAATGAGCGGAGTTTTGTGACACATTTCCAAATTGTTTCCTATTTAGCAAATTACTGAGGCCTACAATAATTTGTATCGAATATGCTCTTGAGTTGAGAAAACAAATTGAGATCCATTACTTAGTCACCAGACAATTCAAAAGAACATTTATTCACATATTTAAAACGAATTGAATAATATTTATACTTAATCACACAAGTTAAGCAATATTTTAAACACAATCTTTTGTAAATTTGCTTGTTTTTAAATTGTTGAAGGCAAATTCTCGGTTGAAAATTTTCCAAGAAACTTACGGCGGATGTGTCGACACAGTATTTTGTGCAGAATAATATGTGTTGGCATTTTTAACTTCCAGCACGTGTTTGTAATTCACTATAATTGAGCTTTATTTATTGTTTAATCTGATTATTGATAATTATAATAAGAGTAGATTTTTTCCATTATCACGTTGAATTTATATTAGTAATCTGTTAGTACATGTTTAATTAGGTTTTTTTACTCATCTATTGATTACATTTTTATATTTTTCAAATGATTTGTCTTTGTTAATTGGTTTGAATATGTTTTTTATATATCAAAGGACACGACTAAGATAACTGCGTATACTAACAGCGGACCTAGATAGGATAAAGGATAAGATTTCGTAACATGTTTCACGATTATCTTCTGCCCTTTCACTATTAAATAAATATAGAATGTTCAATGTAAGCATGAATTTTGCATTGATATTTATTTGCTGCAGAAACATTAGCGACATCTGGGAAAAATTGTTAAAACTAAGTAGTGTCGACTCAAGAAAAGTTAGCAAAAGTCGAACTTAAATGAACATTAAAATAATGTATTTTAGTTTCTAGATTAATTTTCAAAATAATTAATTTTAGGCGAAGTATAACGAAGGATTTTTTTGCCAGTGTTTGTAACTACATATCTTCAAGTGATTTCATAATTCGCCTTAAGTTAGCTCATTTTACATAAAGGAAACATTCCTTTATTTTTAAAAAGAAACAAAACTGCATTCAAAGAGAAATTTTATCCTGAATAATAATCCTATCGATTATTATAATAGTATAATAAATTAGTTCGAGTCCCGGGCGAGCCAAGCGAGTTTTAGAAAATCTTTGAATGCAGTTTTGTTTCTTTTTAAAAATAAAGGAATGTCTCCTTTATGTAAAATGAGCTAGCTTAAAGATTTAAGGTAGTTTCCCTCCAGGGCCCGACTTATTTTTCCACCCTGTATATAAAAATCTCGTGTCACGATGTATGTTCGCGATGAACTCTGAAACTACTGAACCGACTTTGATCAAACTTCATAAGTATCTGTTATTTGGTCCAACTTAAAACATAGGATAGTTTATATATCTCATTTTGTTTATTATTTTGTTTATTATTTTTTTTTGCAAATTATATAATATTATTAACATAGCGCCATCTGTTGATACTTATTCAATACAGCAATTATTTATCTGTGAGTTCCATAAGGTTCTCACAGATGGCGGTTTAAAGTAATTTATCGGCTGGATTGCAAAAAAGCACCCTGGGCGAAGCCGGGAGCGGGCCACTAGTAGTGTATAATTTACTATCTACTTATTTGAACAAAAAAACATTCTTTTGATTTCATGGATCTTCTATCCTTGTATATTAATTTACTTAGCGACACAAATTACCATTATTACCATTTGTCGTATTCTTGCCTGCTCTGAAAGCATTAGTGACGTCCACCACCAGCGGTCACCAGACATCTTGCTATCCGCTCTTCAACCACCACCAGCTTTCCTGGTCCCCTGCGGGCTATGTTACATTCTTAAGTTCTACAATAACTGAAAAGCTCCTGTTCAGTTTGAGACCTACAGCGACATCTATGAACAGACTGAAGCAGTGCGTCACTGAACGTCTTATGTTTTATGTCATTTTTCTACCCACATACCAATAATTTTACTTGTACATCGTATCTTAGAGAATATAACAAGTAAACTGAACGCCTAACTCAAACAGACCCTTATCTTTTATAACATATCGTTCAGAGAAATTGCTAGCATTTCGTCAAGATTGACATTTCCGTCATTTGGACAAGATATTTCGTCACTGTCCACGTCTTAATGTAGGCTCAGAATACTGAACAAATCAGGGGTTAAACCTTTTATAAAACTGAACCAGCGGAAACTACTTTTACTGGTGTTAAAAGTAAGCATGTCGCCAATGCCAACATTAATAAAAGTACATTTTATTTTAATTATGTGCCCTTGTGTCGCTTCGTGATTGTGAGATTCGCGATGAAATGGGATATTATTATTTTATTTTTTCTTTGTTACATCGTTTTAGCATAGTAAAATAAAATACTGTTGGAAATGTTTTCATTAAATAAAAAATAAAATAACATAGAGAATTGAGGCGTTTGAACAAGTCTTGCTTCCATGTTTATTTTTATCTAGTATTGCTTTCAAAATCGTATTGGGAAAATATAACATTTTTTTTGACAGGTGTTCTGTGCCAATTTGGGATTGTGTCAAAATATTACGCGTGTTCTTAGTAAACTTTACGTATAACAACTAATATTTGTTGTACAGTCACGCTTTGAGTCCTAAAATAGAATAGGTTCACGTGTGCCTATTTTCTGATCTGTAATCTTTATTAAACGGTACAAAGGTAATATTAGTTTATGCTATCATGTGCTGGCTTGCTCCCAGACTGTAATGAGTACATTCTAATAAATATATATCTTGTTTACACATGCGAATTCATATCAATTTTTGATTCGTCTATCTAATGTCTCTATCTGTTATTTTGATTATTGTCAACTTCTAAATGTCTAAAGCAGTTTTGTGTTTTTATTTATTTATTTACATTTTTAATCATACTATACTATATTAACTAGCAGACCGCTCCCGGCTTCGCACGGATTTAACTTTCACGTTTAAACCGTTGATAGTAACTTTACTGTAAACATCGCTTCGAATAATAGTTATTTTTGTAAAATAACTTATTTATGTAAATATAACCAATAATATTAAGAAATCATCGCATCGCTTCGTTTACCTACAACACATGACGATGATGTTATTGTGATGCCGCCTTTAGTAATAGTACAAATTTAGCTCGTCCGCACCGGCGGCGGCCGCCCAAATACTGGCTGAGGTGGGCTGAGGTATACAAACTATCATAAATAATTTAAATTCGCTCGTAACATTTGTTTACATTTATCATGTACGCACATCGAGCGAATCTTTCGATCTAGGAGAGCGATGTGTTGGCTCGAATCCAATTCAACTTGTTGAACCTTAGCGTGTCGCCGTAACTTTGAATAATATTGAATGAAATGTGTAAGATGCGATCGCTCGCTCGTGACTCGAGAGATTATCGAATACGTAAACTGTTCCAGCGGTCCCCGCGTTACACCGTTGTGAAAGCGACCGGACACGCGTAAACTTGAAAATAGATTTTATTTTAAGCTATGAGAGACAATAAGTGGAGCTCGGGTCGGAATTAGCGCGACGCCCGCTCCATTAAGGATGCATCGTATAAATATAGTCGTCCAGTGGTTACCTCGGTGCGTGAAGGATTCACCTGCACTCCAGAGGCCCGCCTCCGCGCTTGCGTTGGCTCGCGTGACCATCGCCCTCGGGTCTGGTCGTCGCTCGTGCGTCACACGTCTTACCGGTGTATCGCGTGGGCGTCGTCCATTTCAAACTTGGAAACGGCCAGTGTGTTTTCATGTGGCGCAGCGACCGCTCGTCAGATGAGTCGCAAATCGGACAGGTTCGCGTCGTCTTCGCGACCGCGGAGTCTCACCACGCACTTCGGCTCTTCGCCGAGCGTGCTCGGCTCAGTGTTTGGCGCGTCGCAATATAAGAGTCCTTATGCGAACAACAATTACACTTCTAGCTCGTACAGAAACTACAATCCTTACACGACAGGCTATGGCCGGAGTCCTAATTTGGGCATATACGGCGGCACGAGCTCCGGATATGGAGGGGTTTACTTGAGTGGGGCGTCGTTGGGCTCGTTGAATTTAATGACGCCCGTGTTGAAGAAGTTAGATAAGAAATTGTTGGCGAGCAAGAAGGACTTCAAACCGAGACCGGTACCGCCCGCTAAGGTTGCCGCCGGACCGGCGACTGAACCACCGCCGGTGGTGCCGGAGCCGCCGGTTCGTCCGGCAAGAAAGAACCGATCCAACAAGTTGAACGAGATGAACAAGGAGCGCTCGCGTTCGCTTACTTCTCTCGATACTCTCGGCTCCTTGAACTCGCGCTCGTTGAGTCTGACCTCGCTCGCTTCTGATGGATATTGTGTACGTTCCTGCACGTTTGTAAGCAACGAGAGCGATGCCAGTGCCAAGTTTATAATGCGCGAATTTGTCATTTCAGTCTGGTAGCGAACGGACGGAGAACGAAGACACTGAAAACCGCGACTACAAGGCGTTGTATGAGGCGTCGATGGTTGAGGTGCGTCGTTTGCGAGCCCTCCTCACTACCTCTGAGCAGCAGCTGCGCGACGCGCGAGGAACCATCACTAAGCTCACGCAATTGGTAACTGCTTTTTTATTGTTTGTCATTTCATACCTGGTTTTAAGGCACACAATTTATCGATTTCGTGAAACTCAAAAATCTTTGGAAGTTTCTATCTTTAATTTCTCGTAAACTGTTGAAATAAATTTAATTTAAAAAGTTAGTTTCAAATACATAAATGGAACATTGAAGCCTAGACATATGCTGAGACGCAGGCGATGCAGTTCCACGCAGCGCTGGTCAGAGCACATTTTGTAATTCAGAAGCGTCCTTTGAGCTGTGTGACATGTGTCTACTGCTGCGCCTCGTTGTGATGCACAGATTTCTGCGCTACACGCGTATTTCGAATTTTGAAAATATTTTAATAATTTTGATGCTACTTGTTTTAGAATCAGAACCCCCTGTCCGAAATCGACAAAAGAGAGAAGAGGGCGCTCGAACGGAAACTATCCGAGATGGAGGAGGAACTCAAGGTGAGAGCGCATCAATTGTAGTTTTTTTTTAAACAGGTTGGCGATTCAGGTAGTAATGTTGGTGTTCGTTTTGTAGCAATTGCAAAAGCTAAAAGCCGAGAACGAAAGGCTGAGGGCCGAGAATCGTGCCCTAACGCGGGTCGTAAGCAAATTGACCAACTCAACCGCCAAATAGGTAAAATTGTGTTTGAGGTCGAGTGGCTCGCGCGCGCTCGTGCCCTTTCGTGCCCACCATTGCCCACCATTGCCCGCCATTGTCCACCGTTGCCCACCGTTGCCCACTGTTGCCCACCGATGTTTAAACTTGAGACTGACGCACTCGAAACACTCGATACATGTTAATAATACATTAACCGTGTGTGGAAGGAACGTTTCTAACTTGCGCTATCATATCAGTGTGTTGCATGAATGTCCGTTGTCTTGTAACATGACAAGGAGACTCTGTGTGATACAAATGCCCCTCGTTTGCTTTCAGTACCAGCAGACTCTCCAAACTGAGAACCAGCGGTTGAAGGACGAGAATGGTGCACTCATCCGGGTGATAAGTAAATTGTCCAAGTGAATTGTCGTCCAAACGTCGCTTCGCATTTAATCGAGATATAACTGTGTGATTCGGCTACAATACATATTCATAATACGTGTTTAATAAATGTAGCATAATTGATTTTTGTCTAAGTGTAAAGTAGATAAGTATTATAGTGAAGTGGGATTGAAAAGAAATTTGTGAGACGCAATATCTACAATTTAGCTATATTTATATTATTATATTTGTTGTATAGATAAGTATGTGTACATCTCGAATTACTAAAAAAAAGTTACGATTTAATTAGATATATTATAGAATCAGGGGTGGGTTGAGGTGTGAGGTCTACTTGTGATTAAAAAATATTTCTTGCGGTCGACTGCAAGGTAGAGTTTACAAAAGAGAAATAAAACATCTTTGTGATAAGTTTGAAGCTTCATCAGCGGAAACATCAAAATCGAAAGCAGAGCCGATTTCAGGACTTAATGCCACCACTTCACATTGTTCCCATCGTGAGAAATCAAAGGGTCTTCAGAGACGTACCTAAATTCACAAAATAAATTGCCCGTTAAGAAAAAAAATTAAAGGCGATTTAAGTAGCAATAATTAGCATATATTGCTACCTAAATTGCCTTCGCGGTCGACCGGTAGACCGCGGACGACCTCTTGGCCATCCCTGATATAGAACAATAGTCATTGATTTTTAAATGTGATATTTATAGAAATGATCGATTGGCATTCGTTTAATATTGGATATTCATCCATTCATACAATCATTCTTTCATTCATTCAAGTCGGCGACAAATTTATTAGTTGGTTTAAAAAGGCAAATTAATTATGCATAATATTTTTATTTAGTTATTTATAAAGGAATATGTGCATCACAAGTTTCATCACATTTAGAAAACAATTTGTCTCAATCACAAGCAACTATATAATGATAAAAATTACAATTAAAAAACAAATTGATTTATATATTCATCACAAGCAAATTTATTGCACGATAATTATATCGAAATTTAAATAGTTGATTGTATCTGCGTTATCTTTCATAATAAATATTGTTTAAAATTATTAATACGCTCTCGATCGCAATATAAATGTGATTATTTTCTCTTTCTTTGAAAAAAAATGACAAATTTGAAATGTATATATTTTTTGTTTTTTCTTAGAACAAAACTATAAAACGTAACGAAGTGTCACGAATAATCATGACACTAATTCGTAATAACTTAGTCCGCTGATTGATTTTTTTTTTAATTTATTTCCAGAATAAGTTAATAATCTTTTCTAATTTGTTTTTTTTTTTAATTTTTTTTTAATTTTTTTTTTCTGAGAACGTGGCTTAATTAAAACCATAGAACGTAACGAAGTGTCCTGAATTTTTGTTAGAACGTGGACTAATTAGAACTATAAAACGTAACGAAGTGTAATGAATAATCATAACACTAATTCGTAGTAACAGTCCGCTGATAGATTTTTTTTTAATTTATTTCCAGGATAAGAGTTAATAAATCCTTTCTAATTTGTTTTTGTTTTTTATTTTTATTGTTACCTTTTTTAAATTTCACAAAAGTGCCTTTACGTATGTGTACTGTTTGAGAGTATCGTGATACAATTTTATACCTTTAGTTCACCATATTAATACCATAACAACGCCAAGCTGTCTAACAACTAGATATTGTGAACTTTTTTCAAAGAATAATTAGGCTCATTTGACACATACAGATGTTTTTTTTTAACTATTGGTTATACCAAGGCGTTAATGTTTAAAAAACACTGCGCAATAGTCTTATGTTGGGGTTTTGACGCAGTAAATTTGATATTACACATCAATTAACCCTTTAACCGTTTGTTTTTGTAGCCCCTTACCGCTAGACTCTTAAGAGAAAGCAACGCAATGATGTAAAAATAAAAATTATACAAGTAGAGAAATTTGTCGTAGGCTCTGGCGTAATGGACACGAAAATAATTGTCGGATAAATCCGACAGGCGGTTAATAGTTACTTAACATATATAACCGGCTGCCTGATTGGACTTAGCTTAATTCTAATTTGATATCAGAAATTTTATTAATTGGTATATAAAATCCATAATTCCTATCAAATACATAAGTCTTGGTTATACTTTACGAATTGATAACATAGCACAATCAATTTATGCATATATCCAATGGAAATTCTACATCTCAAGTTATGTTTCAATAGGCAAACAGCAAATCGATAAAATAATGTAGCTTGGCGTTTATATGTTATTAAAATGTGTGTCCTAAGAGTTACCCTTTTCAGCTGATTCATATCTGAATGAATCTTTTACGTTTTTTATATGTACGTCCTCAGAATATAGAATAAAATGATGGTGCGTGATTGCATGCCGTACTTTGTACCTAAAAAGAAGATGGCTGCCTAATTAATAATAAAAAATAAGGAAAAAAATATCTTATATAAATGTGTACAACTTTAAATCAATCCTATTTTATACATTTTCGTTCGTCAAAAATGAATAGTTTAATTGCGCCTTAAGTATTCAACCAAACGCGAATGAAGACGTGAGCAAAAGCTAGTAATGATCAAATTATGCAACGCTTTGCCTATGGCAAATGAACAGTAATTCATCATGGATTGAACAGAATTTCTATTACAAACGTTAATATTCCGTTTTTAAACAACTTTACGAGCGATTGCGTCTGCTGTTTTGTTCTATATTCTGAGTGCATAACGACTAAATGGTCAGCAAAAGAGCAATTTACACAGACACTATTTAAAGCCTAAAATTTTAACAAGGTCTAACTTACAATAAATTATAGGAGACTAAATGTTTTTGACATATTAGTGCATTATGTTTGTAGATTTTATTTATGTAAGGAGGGGGAGGGCTGAGTAAAAAGCATATTAGTCACTGAGTAGCAAAAGCCGTCAAGTTTAAAGCCGGTTAAAAAATGAAGTTGGCGTTTGTAGACTTAGGCTTGTATTATGAATATTATCTAACTTTTCCAAAGTTTACGTTAAAAAGTTTTGTCTCCTCTAGAAGCAACAAAAGAATAGGATATTTGGTTTGCAATTATTGAAATATATAAGTTGATACTGCATTTGTACACAAATCAAAATTAAAGATAAATAGTTTTAAATTTGCAGTGTCACGTAAGTATGCTATTTATTTCCCCTTTTCCTTTAAAATTAACAATTTCTCGTTTATACGTGTAGCTCATCTCTTATTTTTTTCCTACTTAATGTGAAAAAGGGGGAACGATTATTAAGAGGCATTTACTTCTTGGGAAACATTTCACAATATAAGCCTCAGTAAGTCAAAGGGACTATGTCGTTAGCCCCTAAAATCATAGTAATTATTAGAATAAGCTAATGTTTTTTTTATTACGACACTTCTTATTCAGTTCTCCCTAATGTTATGAATGAATGTTTCTTCAATGACTGCATTAGATAAGTTGTTATACTTATACCCAATTTAAATATTTCTCGAAACGTGCTTTGTAAAACAAGTTTACGAAACATTTTCAGAAGATACAGAAATGGCTGACTGATGTAATCTTACGACATTTACAATTACAGGTACCTACACTACCGTATGTTCACTATGATATCATTTTGTATTACAGAAAATTAAAGCATTAAATAATATTAATGAGTTTTATTCTGGATTACGTTTTTTCTAAATTTTATAACTTACCTACTAGTAGAAGTGATGTGGCTACAGTCGTAAATGACACAAACAACGCCACAGGTGCTGCAATATGATTGGTGTTAGATGGATGCGAAGATCCAACAGTGTTAGACCAGTTTTGAAAATTATATAATAGTATAGTAATTTAAGATAATGTCTCCGTTTGTTTTTGTGAAAGATCCTCAATTGCCTAATATATTAGTAATGTGGTCGATTTTGTCGTGAACACAGCTCAGCTTATAGTACTTAATTTATTAGGAGACCTCGATCTAATTACGAAATTAGGTCGGAATCTTGATGAATCAGTAACCGAAATATTTATAATTAGACTTTATTTATGGGGAACATTTTATGGAATTAGGTATCACCCAAAACTTAGGGACCGAGGCAGTTTATAGGAACCTCTTAATACCACTATTCATAGACGTATCCAGATTCGTGTCAGAAGTCAGCCAAGGTATTTTTTCAGGTAATTTTTCAGCGAGTGGAGTTATCTGAATGAAATGGATGCTGGGCATTGTTTCAAGATTACATTAAAAATTATCTACTTGCTTTTAACGTCTTCGAAACGTCATTGACCTGAATTTGTTAGCGCGGAATTACGCAGAAGGTTGAATTTAGAAGAAAAATAATCATAGTAAATTTTTGATTATTTCCTTTTTGATTTACACACATTTTCTTTCACGATTGAAATATACAAAATGCAAATTATGTACCTATATGATGTACAAGTGAGGTATAAATCAAAATATACTATTATAATCGAGAAAAACTAATATATTTTAACGAAAGAAAAGAAAAAAAACTCGTAAAAGATAACATTAAATTGGAGCGGACAATATCTAAGCGCCTACTTCAAAAATACTCGCAATGTTTCATGCAACATGTCATTTGCCTGCATGTACTACATCAATCTACTTACACTAGGCGTTATTTTAATTAAATAGTATCGACCTGACATGTTTTCTACCTAGGTAAAGTATATAAATAATTGCACTTTATAAGTATCAGGGCTTACTGCATTCTTCAGCGTAGTGGCTGGCGGTTGAAACCACTTACAGAAGACCACCCATAAATAATGTAATGTTATTTCACCTTAACTTTCTTTGAGTACTAGCATTGTTTATGTTCATTGACGACGGTACAACCCTCTGCAGGTTGGTACCATCCCTCTTCAAAAATGATTAAAATAAGTTACATTATAATGTGGGAAATACGAAAGAACACCGTGAAATAACAGTACGTGTTTCGGTGAGTGAGTAAGTGATGCCAGAACCTATTCCCATATCCCTTAATCCCGCTGTAGTGATGTAGTAGGCAGCGCACATGGAGCAGTTGTGGCTAGGGAGCTGAGTGCCAAAATTTCTATATGATTTGTTCGTGTGATTGTACCATAAAAAACATTAAGGACCGCGTCTGCCACCATGACAGCCCTGCGTTGTCAATTGACAGCACTTTGAAAATGTAAAAAAAACCCGTCTGCTTAATAATCATTTGTTCGTGTCTGCCTCTTGGACCGATGGTCAGAATCATCCTCAAAACAATGAACATCTAAGAGGCAGACGTCCAGCCTTGTCTAACTTTTTAAGTTATTAATTATTTTTTAAAAATTATGATTTAAAAATATTTATATGAAATGTTCGCTTGGCAGACCTGAATTGTTCGATTAATGACAATGTAAAGAACCATAGAAAAATAGTCTGCCACCATGGTAGCGCTGCGTTTTCAATTAACTGCAGCGTTTCAAAAATGTAAAACAAAAAACAGTCGGACTCACGTAAGAAGTGAAAACGTAGCTTCACAAAAATAATTGTATGATATTTAAATTCCTTGGCATTATCGTCAGCCTGTCTGGCGATCTTAACATTAAAAAAAAATCAAAACGACAAAATCTTTAAGTATGTATTATGAAGGTATATAACAGAATTCACAAGGTTTATATCAAAATATGTTTATTTAACAAAAAAATAAAACTTACATTAACAATATTCTTGTAAAAATGGAGACTTATTAGAGAGAGAAAGAGGGTTAGGAATAATAATGAGATATAATAGAGGCCTAAGAGTTAGAAAAGGAGTGGGAGCATCAATGAGGATTTTCTTATACATAAACGTAACATTTCTATTTTACAATATTTACAACATAATATTTAACTTATTAAACTAAGTCTTATTAGTTTAACTTATTAAAGGGAACGCCGCTAATTACTCTAAAAGGCAATACATAAATTGTTTTGGCATCAATATCTACTTTAATTAGCAAAACTTTAATAATACACAATGTGTTTCAATATTTTCCGCCTATCTATGAATTGGAAATGCTTTAATCAATACTAATAATAAATCTGTAAGGGTCGGTCATGGAGTAAGTTACTTTGTTTTCAGAGATATCGTGTTTATAGGCTCTATACATGATACTGAAACTAAATTGACGATTTTTAGAATTTTTTTCTGTATGTATGTATGTTCTTCCATAATTCTGAAAGGAATTAACTGATTTTCATGAAACTTGGTAGATAAACATTTGGTCGCACGGGACACAGGATAGGCTACTTAATATTTTTCAACGCGGAAGAAGTCGTGGGCACCAGCTAGTATCTAAATAAATGTAACTTAAATTCTTTGCCGACAAATAATTTAATGTAAATTACATGAAATCCAACGGATTAGGAACTAACCAATTACAAACCATTCTACGTGTACTAAGACAAAGAATTACAGTTTTTAAGAATATAATATATGACATAAAATCCAACACATTTATGCAGCATTTATGTACATCTTTGGTACAATTGTCTAGTGAACGTTGGAGACATGATCACTCGAACGATACGATGTAATTTTGCTTTCTTTTGACTCACTATAAACAACGTAAACGTAGTTATTATAACTAGAAACTAGGTATATCTAACGTTGAACACTCGACTATAAATGGTAACCATATTACCATAGATTTTATATGTCACATCACACGTATTATACAAGCTAAGGAATCAGCGTACAGCGACTCCATTGATGGTGACGACAGCATTCGGACCAGTTGGCTCGGGCTCATACGCAGAGTCGGTGTCAAGCCGTCCGCGGTTGCGACTGCCGCGTCCATAGGCGGTGTTGTCAGCACTACGTTCAGTGTCAAGGTCGCTGTACGGCGAATCATACACATTGTCGCTAACGTGGTCGTATATATGTCGCCCATTTGTATCATGGAGTGTCGCGTAACTCATCACAGCCGCGTTCTGATCTTCCTTCCTCTCGGCGCCTTCTATATTTTCTGTGTTCTTTACGGGAGTCGCTTTACGAAGCCTCAAATAAATCACACCTAACAGCATGAGTAGGAAAAGTACTACGCCGCAACCGACGCCAACGCTGAGAGGCAGCGCACCTGAGTCAGCTGCCTCGTCAGTTGCTACTTCACAGCTGGGTTCCTCGCCTGACCAGCGTCCCTCTTCCGTGCACTTGCGTAAGAACGGCCCCACGCGCTGGTATTGCGGCAGACAGTGATACTCTATGGAACTACCGAACAGAGTGCTGTTCGATATTATTACGCGTCCATTGTCTATTGTTCCTGGATTTTTGCAATCGATGGCTGAAACAAGACAAAATATTTATTCGGTTACCCATACGAACATACTGAATTAGAGCTTCACGTAATGTAACGATACTTACGTATGCACAGTGGAGGTGAACCACTCCATTGCCCTCGCGGTAGGCAAGTTCGTGTGTGGTTGCCTTTTAAAGCGTAGCCTCTGTCGCAGCGATAATGAGCCTCACCGCCTATACTCAACGTTGACGTCGCCACCGTTAGCCCTGTGCTACCCTTCAGTTGAAGAGACGGGTCCGAGCATGTTATTTCTACAATCATCACAGGTAATAATGTTTCAAAAAGTTCCAATACTCAATCACAGTATGTAAAAGTGTCATTTCGTTACGTGCTAACCTTTACATTCGGGAGGTTCCGAGCTCCAGGTGCCATCGTCCTGACAGAGTCGTCGCGATACACCATCTAACTGCCAATGTTGGTCGCATTCATATAGAACTGCAGCACCGTAGTATGTAGCGTTTGTCGCTAGAGTCACCTTGCCGTTGATCAAACGACCCGGATTTCCGCATTCCACATCTAGAAAAAAAAGTATGTAAAAGTACACAGACCACAGTGCTTCTCAGATTTCCAAATTTGAGTTTATTTAAGGGTTTATAGTTACATTGACATCGTGGCGTGACTCCGCTCCAGCGTCCATTGTCCTCACAGGTGGACAGACTCTCGCCGATTACTTTGTAGCCTCTTTCGCATCTGTATTTGACCAGAGCACCGATTCTGTAGGTGTTACCGGCGTTGACGGTGACGGATGTGCGGATCAGTGTACGGCCGTGCATTCTGTCGTTACCGGTCACAGAAACGATGCTATTGTCAGCCACTATTGGCTCCGGACAACGGATTTCTGAAAAATATTTGATTTAATTTATCATACGATCATAAATGACTCGTTTACCTTTCTGGAATATCATTTCATTTTTCTGCGATGAGTTTTTACGACTCCGTTGGCTGCGTGGGCCCTCTGGAATTAATTACAATCAGAGCTTTACCTTCACATCGCGGTGAGGAGTCGCTCCACAGGCCATCTTGAGTACACACCCTCCTCACTGGTCCAATCAACCGATAGTTTGTAGTGCAAGAATATTGCATGATGCTGGCGAGATGCGTCGTGCCGTTCACCAGCTCCGCCGAACCGTATGGTAACGGAGGCAATTTACCACAGTCGACATCTACAATAATTAATATAAATATTAGAATAATAATTCAGGGCTAGTCAGATTAGTTGGTAGTCATAATTTGGCCGTCTAGCGACAGTTCAGGAGACCATTGCGTTATAATGTGTTTCATTAAAAGAGTGCCAAGCCCATTTCTCTATACGCTCTAGAGAAATTCTAGGTTCTATTCTAATGAGGTCGACAGCGCACTTGCAACGTCTATGACAGGGGTTCCCAAACTTATTTTGTCTACTGCCCAGTTTGAGAGTAAATTATTTTTTAGCGGCCCCATCCTAGCTAAATGAAATTACAAATCACCCCCCAAGCCTCTACACAACGCCCCCATTTTTTTTCTGGGTCTCTTACCGCCCCCCTTTAGGCCTGCAGCGCCCACAAGGGGGCGTTATCGCCCACTTTGGGAAAGACTGGTCTATGACGTCGTTTGCAACATCTATGACCGCTGACCTTAGCATAAAAATAAGTTACACTCAATTATATGATAGAGAAACTTACATTCACACTTGGGCGAGTCTGCAGACCATTCGCCATCCGTTTGACAGGTTAGTGTTTGCTCCCCAATTAATTTGTGCCCTGCTTCACAGTGAAACGTTATACTGGAGTGAACGTTATAGTCATATACTTCGATGTAACCACCAGCAGGCACCTCAGGGTCGGGACACGATATTACTAACAACAAAAACACACATTAGGTATGGTCGACTCTGTATGAGATATTACTAAAAAGGGATAAGTATAGACTTACGTTCGCAAGATGGTGTGTCGTGGGACCACTTGCCGTCTCGATTACAGGTGAGCTCTTCTGCACCGGACAGCCAATAATCGGGTTCACAGTTAAACCGGGCTACCGAGCCATAAGTAGTAGTACCATTGAGCAAGCGGAAGGAACCTTTGTGTACTTGAGCTGGTGTGCCGCAATCCACGTATTTACAGGAAGGTGGACTGCCGGACCATATGCCGCCGAGTGTGCACGTAACACTAGGTGGTCCGAATAATATGAATCCATTCTGACAGACGTACGTAGCTAGAGAGCCAGCTTTACGACCACCTACGACGACAGTGGCTCCAGCCACTGGCGGTGGATCTGGACACCAATCGAACAAGCATTTGGGTGACTCGTTACTCCAAACACCTTCATCACCGCAATCTCTTTTAGCGTCTCCGACGAGGGTGTAATTCTCTCGGCATGAGTAGATAGCCTTTGCACCGTGAGTGGTGCGACCGTCTACTAATGTCACCTCGCCATCTTGAATTGGTGTTAGATTACCACAGTTAACGTCTGAAAAAAAATC
This sequence comes from Synanthedon andrenaeformis, assembly GCA_936446665.2. Taxonomy (NCBI): domain Eukaryota; kingdom Metazoa; phylum Arthropoda; class Insecta; order Lepidoptera; family Sesiidae; genus Synanthedon; species Synanthedon andrenaeformis. The sequence goes on along the minus strand of OW387776.2, from coordinate 12,371,483 downwards.
TTTTATATAAAAATCTGTGTATGTTTTTGTTGTTCTCTATGGACCCCGAAATCTCTCAACCGATTTTAATGAAATTATCAGGCAATCTTCAAAATAGCCCAGCGGACGTGATCCTTTGAAGTTTAGAGCGATCGGATAAATAAATACATTTTTGTTTTATTTTTTTTGGTACGAGTAATTTTGACATTCAATGCCTGGCAAAAAGATATTACCAATAGAGATTGAATAAATGTATTTAACAGAAAAAAGGGCGCAGACGAAATCGCTGGCAAAAGCTAGGTATTACTGTAACTATTACTGTATATACTTACATTTGCACCCAGGAGCTGCGCCTGACCAGAAGCCGTCCTTCGTGCACTCTCGAGTTTTGTCTCCGAGGAGCATGTGGCCGTCGGGACACTGATATGCAATTGATGCGCCCACTTTGTAGTTATCACCGATGATCGTAGTGTTTAACAGCTTATCAGGACTGCCGCACGACGGAGGAACTGGCGATCAAATACAACTTTTGTTGACATCTAAAACTAGCAGATTTTATTTGGGCCTTAAAGTGACATTTAGCAACAACGCACAGCAAGAACAAAACTACATTTAAATATTTAATTTACACACACACACACACACACACACACACACACTGAGTGAGCGTCACTGAGTCTGACAATCACGCGAGTTCAGTGTTTTTCCCCATTAAAACACTTGTGCCTAACTTTTTTTTCACTTCCCCATTAAACGTTACTCAGTGAGTGACACAAAAGTGCTCAAAGTGCCTAAGAAAATTTCACTCCAACATTAAGCGTCACTGAGCGCGGCGATGCGAGTTCATTGTTTCTTCCCCATACCAAAGGTACCCAAGGGTCCCAAAGAAGTTTTCATTTCAATACTATTGTATATCGCTGCAGCGCAATTGACAGTTCGCTGTTGCATACTGAATAAGGACGATATGTACCTATGAAGGTGACACTCACGGTACTGGCAGATCCAGTGCAGGTAGTCGAGGTTGCAGCCAACATCGTTCCACAGCCATGACCTGCCGCCATCCAGCACCACGCAGTTCTGTTCACCGTTGTAGTTGTTAGGCTGGTCCTTGCCCCAAGCTGGTCGCGACACTATTTCGCCTGAAACCGCTCTCAAACGTTAGCTATTTGACCTTTCCATTGTTCCTCTTTTCACCATCTTATTAAAAAACATTAATCTTACCATCAACCCACTTCCACGTTCTGGAAGTGATTCCTGGCTCTTTCTGTGCCCCAATCCACACAAGCTGTGTTTTTAATTGAGATTTACGACGTTCCAGCTCTTGAATTAGAAAACTCGATGTTGCACCCTAAAAATAAAAAAAATCGTTAGAAATGCCTCATTGTATTTTAAAACTAATGACCCGCTCTCGACTTCGCCCGGGATACAACTTTTTTATACTTTTGCCAAACATTGGTTCTTTATTCTTATATAGCTGGTCCTCGCGGCTTCGCCTGCGTGGATTTAGCCTATATGGATATAGTCTAATATTGAGCCTATATCCATCCTGAAATTCTATTCCAACTGTGGGTGAAAGATTTTTTATATGGGACGAGTAATTTCGAAGAGCCTCCTGCACAAAAATAAACATACAAGACAAGAGCTATATATTCCTGAAAGTACCTGAAATCCATTGATCAAATCGCCACCGTGAGCTTGACACTGTTTCCTGGCTTCATCGAAGGCACTGCCCTTGGCCACGTTGAACTCGTAACAGTTCCTGGAGAAAGCGGCGAGTTCTATCTCTGCAGGGGCTCCGGCTGGAGCGCATCGATCATTCGAAAATTCTATCAAATATAAAAAAAATAATTAAAATTGATAACAAGTGTTATATTGATAAGAGACTTTCTAGTCTAGTTACCTTCTGTGGTGAAAACTTCCACTTCGCAGAGTGACAACGATCCCTCCACTCCAACCAGCTGCAGAAACACATGTTGCCCGACCAGAGGACGAGCACACGTGAATGTTTTCGTTACGCCCTCGTCTAAACGACACAAGGATTAACATAGGGCGTCACTTTATATTCAGGTCACTGTCAGATGAAGAGGTAGATCGTCTACCCGCTAGACAGATGTAATAAGAGCCACATCATATATCTACTGTGGTACAGTCTGCTCGTGACACTACATCGTAGAAAGGAATATACGTAATCCAAACGACCTAACTCTGACAAGAGTGTACGAATCCAACGAATGTCCGTTTATTTATATGAATCTAAAACCTGCTTTGAAACGCCTGATATATTGCTAGAATTTATGTTTTCCTTATCAATACTAAAAATAAATCTGTAAGGGTCGGTCATGGAGTAAGTTACTTTGTTTTCAGAGATATCGTGTTTATAGGCTCTATACATGTTACTGAAACTAAATTGACGATTTTTAGAATTTTTTTCTGTATGTATGTATGTATATTCCTCCATAACTCTGAAACGAATTAACTGATTTAACTGCCTATCACAGGATAGGCTACTTAATATTTTTCAACGCGGACGAAGTCGTGGGCACCAGCTAGTAATAAATATACCTAGAAATAACCTTACCTAGAATATGTCTTGCCAACTTTATGTCAGAAAAAGGATTCGATTATAATATTTATTACGTGCACATCTGTTGTTTATTTAAAAACACATTTTATAAAATTTAATACACTTATTCAAATAAAATAAAAAATTAAGATCAAAATATACTTATTATGAAAATATAATTAATATTATATTGATTTGTGCTCTATATACATATACATACTAACTTTAGCTATACCACGAGCAGCACGCTTCTTAAGCTTACAAATCTACAATATAAATGAAAATAATAAAAACTACAAAAACATCATAAGGCATTTTAAACATTTAACATTAATTTGTTATGGTTAAAAACAATCTATAGAACGAAATTCGTTTGTTGCAAAATTTTAGCCTAAACAAAAAGACCGAAAGATAGACAAGACAACCTTATGTTTTCATTGAAAAATTAAAAAATATATTTAAAAATGAATTAACTAATTACTCATTTTGCGATGACTGCCCTTTTTAGAACAGGAGCTGAATCGCAATTAATTTTGAGTTTTTACAACATATTTTATTACCTTCTAATGTTTTCGCTGTTTGTTATTTGCTAGCTATAACGATGATTGGACAGATTATGTGCGATGATTGTTCCAAATTGAATGATTTAACGCTGAATTGCTGACACTTCCGAGTAATTATAGTCGGAGAATAGTTCGCATACCATCCGAGCCTACAACGCGGCACCGAACTTGCGTCCTGCAGCAATACAATGGCGGGTTGATTATAGAGAGCGCACGCAACGACCTTTATCTTTTGGTTTGCTATCAGACAGTGCTGTACATATTTCTTAGCTTTCATTATTTTAGGAGACACCTGTACCTGAGATGATTCTCTTTATCTGGGGATCATCACAACGTTTTTAAATTTTCATTTTATTAGGTAAATACGACATAACAAAATATCACACAACACTATAATAAAGACTAATTTTCGTTAGTGATTTTTTCTTCTTCAAACATACATATATCCAGTGAGGTATTAAATGAGGGTATCAAATCAAATCATGTACTGATTCCAAAATATCCAAAAACATTTCAGCTAGTTGTTTTGTAAAAAAATATAAACCCTTTTAAAACACATCCAGTTTGTACTCTTCCTGACAGGAAACGGCTAAATGATTTTTTTCTAAAATACGCCGAATGACTCGTTATATCTAACGTAATTAAAGGATTTCGGAACTTACTTTTTTTTAGCTTTGTTATATTAGTATTAGATGAAAAACTCGAAAAAAGTCAAATTTAAAAAAGCGTTTACTTTAAAAAAAAAATGATAATACAAATAGGATTATTGCAGCTAAGGAGGAACGGTGTAAGAGGCGAAACGCGAGTCGCGGCTTGTGGCGTTATCACTTGATTACAATTGTACTAATATTGAGTGTGGGAATTATTTACAACAATTGAAGAAACCGAGGCCATAAAAAGTGTAAGACGAATGTTTCTGTCATCACTTTCGCGACGCTGCACCAGTCGTTATACAAAATGAAAGTCAATATATTAAAAGTAATGAACAAATAATATTATAATAAGTAATTATAGCAAACATTTTTCAATTCTTTGACGGCAGTGACTAATCATGGAAATTATATAACATTTTAGTTAGTCTTTCTCTGGAATTGCCTTATTTTGCAAGCCCATTTCTTTTTTTATACAGATGTTGATGTATGAGCGTGTTGTGAATAATCTTTCTATATCTTTTTTATATATATTAGGGGTTAAAGTATGAAATTGCCGATTTGTACTGAAAAATAAAAATTCGTTTTTTTTTTAAATTTAACATATTTATTTAATCAAAATAATTACCATTATTATCTATACATTGCTGCCATCTAATAGGAAGCTCATTTATGCCTTTGCGATAGAATTCTGGTGATCTAGATTCGACAAACTGTGTGAAAGCATTTTGCACTGCCTCCTGAGAAGAAAACTTTTTATCACGCAGAAAATTGTCCAAATCACGAAAAAAATGGTAGTCCGTTGGAGCAAGGTCTGGCGAATACGGAGGGTGACGAATGGTTTCTAATTGCAGTTCCTGTAGAGTCTGCAGATCAGTCAAATCATGAGGCACCCATTTTTCATATATTTTTATTTTATTGATTTGACGCAAATGAGTCAATATTGTTGGTAAGGTAACGTTAAACCATGCCGCTAATTCCTGGGTAGTTTGGCTCGGATCGGCTTCCACCATCTCTTTCAAATCATTGTTATTCACCTGTGTGGGCGGTCTTCCACGTGGTTCGTTCTTCAAATCGAACTTTCCATCACGAAAGCGTTTAAACCAAAATCGCACAGTGCGTTCATTAGCAGTCCCCTCTCCAAACGCAACATTAATATTGCGAGCTGTTTCTGCCGCGTTAGTTCCGCGTCGGAACTCGTATTCAAAAATCACACGAATTTTCGAAGTATCCATCTTTATTGTCTAAGCTGAATAAAAAAAACAACTGAAAGTTGATAATCGAATGTTGCACATTTTTTAAAAGAAGAACTACATAGGTACCGTATGAAAAAAGTTTCACTCAAAAATCTCAAACCATGAAGGTTCTATGTCAATTCGAAGTACCTATTACAATAAAACGGCAATTTCATACTTTAACCCCTATTATTTTTGATGCTTCTCTCATATGCTTGTTTAAATGTTAGCATATTTTTTAAAAATTCTACTCTGTGATAGAAAGCTCTGATGTTAGTTCTGATTCTGGGATACTTAAGTTAATCATCCTACAAACGGTGCGGTTATCTAAATGAATTATTTCGACTTAAAAAACTTGTTAATTTGTATACTAATTCAAAATTGTGACGTCGTATATGTTATTTGTTCGCGGCGTGTGACGAACATTACGTATGTGCATTGTTAACGTCAGACTCACACACACATCACTTCACTGACCACTGTTTTTGCTGCTACTCTCCTAAGACCAATTAAATTCTACAGTAGTAATTACATAATACACCTTAGTTGAGGTGTAATGAGACGATTGTAAATTTTATGCAATACTACTACTAGGAGATATTTTTCATTTTTCGCCCGCGCTGAAAAATGAAAAATATCTCCTGAGAAAATATCTGACATTATATCTGTGGCGACGGTGGCGCCCATTTTTTTTATTTTAGAAGATACCTCAGTAACTTAACTTACAGGATAAAAAGTTATATATGTTAATCCAGGTAAAACTATCTGTGTGCAAAATTTTATCCGTTTTTGCGTGAATATATATATTATACATACTGATATTGCGAAATTTTAAAAATATCATATATTACAGTACCTACTCTACAACTGGTTAGCTGATAGACTGATACACAATCTTATCCCAGTAGACTACAATTGCTAAACCCTAAAACTGACATTATTGTCAGAACTCAAACACCTATTGTGAGTTACCGTAGAAATATCATATGTTACGAACACCAACATTGCTTACTCGATAAAAAACACACCATATTCAACCAGTGCAACTCCCCTTTATATTTCTATTGTTTACTGAACCAATGATTGGCGGTGACGACACGAAGTTCTCATGGTGGCTGAGGCTATAGCGAGCGGTGCGCGGTGTTGGCAAGATGACGTATCGAGAGAGCATGAGAATCTTGCCTTAATCTCCACTTTCTTTTGATTGAGCGATACAACTCAACGATATTCTTGTGACTGTCTTGGGATAATGAATTAAACAGCAGATACAGCAATCTTTTTATGCTTTCTTTATTGCTTGCTTTCTTTTTGACGTTACCACAAAATAGAACAACTAAAAATACTAATGGCAATTTGTCGAAAGGCCACATGCTGATAAATTGATTGTGCTAAACCGAGTGCAACCTATACGCGAGCCCTAAAAATATTTTCTATGTCGACATTGTCAGGAATCGAACCTTAGAACACATAAAGCATTATAACCACTTGACTAACGAGCTCGGCGATCTTCCAGGCCCTTCCAATCTGTATACATTGTGTTGAAAGTAAAGTAACCGTTATTTTTAGCATTAAACAATATTTTAACGTATAATGAACAAAGAGCTGTTTTACTATAAATCATGGTATATTTAGAATAAGACATGCCACAAAAACGTCGTTTACTTCACCAAGCAACGACTCATCGACCTCATTTTTCAGTCGTAAACACAACACTATCAAGTAGTAAGTGCGAATGCGTAGGCAATTTTAAAATGGCTGTAAGTACTTCGACGAGAAGATTTGAACTAAATATTTACGCGTTCTTTTTAGAACATTTTCAAAATCCATTCTCTGACTCGTGCGAAGTAGGGTAAGGTAAAAATAAATGTTCAAACATTTCAGTGCCGACACTTATAGTTTGCTTATAAAATTGATTTTTAGTAGGGATGTTACGGTGCGCGTGCGTTCTCATGTAACTTACCTTTAGGAAATCTCCATACTTGTAATAGTCGGCGATGAAAGATATAGGAAAACAACGTACCGATTAGATATAGACTTAAATTTAGACTTACCAATAGTACCTGGGAACCAGGCACACAAAGGGTTCCGCTGTAGATCACTGCTACTGTTTCCGACTCTTATTTCCAGGTCTTGTAGAGGTTGATGGCCTGTGCAGTTAAAAATATTAAATATTTTTTGTTCAATAGTCAGCCAGCCTTATGAGTCATGCAAACTCTCTAAAAACTCAAACCCTTGCAGTGCTCCTCAAAATTAAAAGATTTATTTTTAACCGTAGTTCAGAGACTAATTATTTTAATTATTAAGTACCAAATACTACATTGTCAATTATATTATAGTTTTATACTAAATGTGAAATAATTTTTGGTATACACAGTGTATTTTTATTAGTTATATTTCTTTTTTTCCGGTGTACTGTGTTGGTGCATCTAAACTCAACGATTTGTGTACGTAAAGATCTCAGATTAGTAAAATAGAGTAAATATATAAAAAAAAGATAAAAGATATAATAATTTGAGGCTTGTTTAGACGCTTACTCAATATATTTTAATATGGAAAATGGCTTTAATGAGTTTATATGTTTGTTAAAAATAATAATAAATATTATTATTATAATTGCGGCGACATCTGCCATCTGTTACTTTTGCTTTTAGCCAATAATTTCGTTTAATGCCTCCCTCTTTGGAGGCCTTGTAGAAATACATAAATAAATTTCCGTGACAGTAAAAATGCAGTTATTTAAGTTTTAATTAGTGACAAAATGTGAAAATGTAATAGCGACCAATGGGTTTGTTAATAAATCTTGTGTCAGCGTTTTGCAATTGCATCACTGGTCACCCGTCACCCGTCACAGCCTGATTGTGTTCCGCAGAAGGTGTGTAATTTCACTTTAGGGGGCTGCTAACTTAAGTAGGTATCGATCGATTATTGCGAAACAGGAGGGGCTGGTCTGTCGGACAAGTGGAGTAAACGTGTGTGTATTTGTTCGCCTGTATTGAATGTGAAAATGACATACATACCACAGCAACCTCTAGTTGTGACCCTCACAACTTTAACAGCGTAGTGTCTGAGCAAGTCGACCTGCCACCAAGGTGAAGCCTCTCTCTGAGTCTCTGTGCATCTCTTTCCATCATGTTCGGTGGTCTTCTCACCGTCGTTGCCATTGCCGGCGGGTCCTCCGCGCACAGTCGTCGATTGGTTTGCAGGTTTGCGAAACGCGACATTCGTACCTGTAGATGCATCGATAATTTTCTTCAATGTTTCCTTTTATCAAAACATAGTAATGTAGTACCAGGATACTGGAATATGGAAATTTCAGGATCTCCCTTTTATCCTTTTGGAATATCGGGAAACTTGAATTTTGAAAGCTCTCCTAATTTCTGTTCTGTATCCCTGAGAATGTGTATGCAAAATTTCATAATGATCGGTTAAGAAGTCGAGCCGTGAAAGCGTAAAAAACAAACTACCTTTCGCATTTTAGGTTGTATGAATTCTCTATTTACCACAAAATGGTGGCTCCTTAGTCCAATGTCCACTGAGCGTGCATTCCCTCTGGTGAGCACCGAAGAGTTCGTAACCATCATCGCATTCGTAACTGGCCACCGAGCCTGGTGCCAGGTCAGCCGTGCTTGGGTCGGTCGAGGGAGGAGTCAGCTCGACTTTTGCATTCGGCGGCACTGCTGGGTGTCCACATCGTCGTTCTGCAAAGGAAACTCGGTCACAATTCATTGATTCACATGTATGCGTGTATGCTAAAAGAAACGCGGAACACACAACGGCTACCTTGCATAATGTGCTCATCCTACATTGCTTCCTTGGTACCAATCATTTACAAAAGCTGACGTTATGTGCCAACGATGGACACGCAATTGCAATAACTTGAATTGCAAGGAAGACATTGTTATTAGATCATCATTTATACAAAGTAGCCATGCAAGCCAAATTTAATCCAAAGTTGGGATTGCATTAAATAACATGAAAGTTTCTTATTGGTTAGATAATGGGTCCTTTATGGATTTACGTTACACAATGCGCGGTGTATGTATGTACGTACGCCTTTAAAATAACAATAGCTCCTAATTCTGTTGACCGGGATCACGCACAACAATTTATTACAAAATAGTGCAACAGTAGCATACTTAACTGATCTTGTATTGACAATTACATTTATTCCGCTATTTTCTTTGTAATGACATGTTTAAACAACATAATAACTACTTAACTACTACTTAACAAACTACTTAAGATATAAGAGTAAAAAAGATCCCGAAGCTTCTGTCTTTATATTAAATCTAATCTATTATAGACTAGCTGGTGCCCACGACTTCGTCCGCATTGAAAAATATTAAGTAGTCTATCCTGTGTCCCGTACGTCCAAATGTTTATCTACCAAGTTTCATGAAAATCAGTTAATTCGTTTCAGTTATGAAGGAACATACATACATACATACAGAAAAAAATTCTAAAAATCGTCAATTTAGTTTCAGTATCATGTATAGAGCCTATAAACACGATATCTCTGAAAACAAAGTAACTTACTCCATGACCGACCCTTACAGATTTATTATTAGTATTGATGTTACTGAACGGGTATAAATACTAAAGTAATTTTCATACATATCAGCATATTTTAATTCAGGTTTTACTTATGGAAAGAGGTATAAACGGGGAAGCCCCGGTCGAAGCCGGGAGCGGGTGGCAAGTAAATCATTAATTAAAGAAATAAGTTTTATTTATTTCAAAGTTCTCTTGAAATTTTTCTACACATGAGTTTTATGAGCCATATCCGATATGGATCCTCATATTTTGCAGACGTTGTGTCGTAGAAAATAAAGAATGTAGAAAAGAAACATATGGTCTAAGAGCCGGTAGGAGATCGACCTTCACCGATCTGATAACTCGATGAGACATATTTTTTATCGAATATAGTTTATAAAGAAATATGCCTATAATGGCTTGCCTATCAAAAAGTGTTCATGACTATTTTTAATTTAATTAATTTAATTAAAAAATATTTTATGAACGATTTTTTGGAGGCAAGCCTATATGATTGGTTTTCTAATTAAAATATCTTATCTATGATGTCAACTTCGATTGGTTAACAGATCGGTGTAGTTAACTATTTTGATTTGCCTGTTCACATCTGCTTGCCGGGTAGTCATGCACAGAAATGAGAAGGCAAACCTACCTAGGCATACTCTGTGTGTTAAAAACTATAAGTTGAGATAAACTCAATCGGTTACCAAAAGAGTGAAGGTGATAAAAGAAAATGGATTAAAATCAATTAAATTAAAAATAGTCATGAACACTTTTTGATAGGCAAGCCATTATAGGCATATTTCTTTATAAACTATATTCGATAAAAAATATGTCTCATCGAGTTATCAGATCGGTGAAGGTCGATCTCGACCCGTCTCCCCTACTAATAATTAATATACAATATATCATCACCCCATCATCTCAGACGTAGGACAATCTACGTTGGCTCCCTCTGCCTAGCTTCCTATCACGCTGGCTTATAGTCGACTATGACATTTAATAACATTACATAAATTTATGGGTATTTTTATGTACATAAATATATAACCTTAATCATATTACTTTGAATTTAGTTGCCTATTAACTTTTTGTGCCAGCATTTCAATAAATCATCGCATAACTAAGTTATCTTTCGCTAAGGCGCATTTAAAGTTTAAAAAAAAAATACCCGATCTAGGCCACGCACGTAATCGTTTCATGAATCGTGACGAATGTCGACCCGTCACGAAAACGTAACAGTATCGAATATAAAACAACTATTCACATAGAATCGAGTTCTCGGAGTACTACACTCCATCGAGCCGTACTCGTGCGACCTTCAGGGAAGTTGCAGATTCACTTAGGGGAGAATCTAATTGTAGGCAGTGTATGAGTCGAACCATATTAGTTGGCTGCACATGCATCGTACGTTCGCCTTGACACTTAAATCTATTATAGACGGGTAAATAGCATTGTATAGATATGTCGGTAATGGACTTGTGAAGTTTGTTAGAAGGTCGACGAGTTGCCTAGTGTCTATCAGTTTCCTATTAAAATATCAAACTATCAAACTAAACTTCGTTAGATCTATTATGGATCTAGTGAGTTTTTTTTTTAGTAGCTTAAGATGTTTAATGAAAACGGGTTTACTGAGATTTTTATTAGTTAATATTTTATTACCATCAAATTAAGTAAATAAATACAAGACGCTCACAAGACAGTGTATAAAGTACTAGGCGAGCCGACCGACCCCGGTTTCGGCAATTTTTATTTTCTTAAGGACTCAAAGAATATTATTTTTTTTAAATATCCGAAGGCATAACAATTGTTCTCGAGTTTTGCACTTAGCAACTTAGCAGCGGTTATTTTTGCTTATAAAGATTTATAAATATAGCCAAGTCAGTTAAGTAATTAAATTTTTATTTTCTGAAAAAGCGATCCTTATTTTTATATGCATTTAAGTAACAATTTTTTCAAATTATTTCGACGGGTCCCAACCTGGTCACAACTGTCAACTGTGACTTACTTAACTAAGCCAAACGTGATTCCTGATACGAAATACTTATTATGGGCTTATAGTGTATAGCTTATTATACAGCTTAATAGTATGGGAGTAAGACCATTGAACTATAATAAGGATTTGACATTACAAATTTGACTAATGTATCCTTACTTACTTACTTAGATTAACCGGCAAACAGAATGTTATATATAGGGATGGTGTATCGAAACACAAGCAACATTTGATATTTTTTACTTTGTTCTTATCTGTAAGGGTATGGGTCACTGCCGCCTATTATTCTTATTAATTACATCCTAATGACTTCATCATTAAATTTTATGTTTGTGTATTAATTTTCAAAGTTCATGTCATTGCTTTGTTTCCTTAATTCACTTTTCTGGCTAAGCCTTCTGTATTTTAACATGTCGTCGCTTAACCCAAAAACCACAGATATGTTATATATTGAGTTCTTCAATTATGTCAATTATATTTTATAAAAAAGCATGAAAATTCTCCCATGATGTTTGTTATAGTGCAGACGCGCAATGACCAAAATACGCATACAGACCGACCAACATTGAGATTCGAAATGCAACTTTAAACTTTGTCTGTTGCTGGGTATTATGCGATCCACGTCTCAGATCCCGCTAGAACAAACCATTCTCCGGCTGATACTTGCACATACAAAAACCTATACACGGAGACATGCGTGCCCTACATTCGTGTGACGCAAATTTTGAGCGTGCAGCGATAACTCAAAGTTCTTGAAATCGGTAAAGTCGGCGTTCAAATGTTTGCGACGTTGTTATGTTTTGAACTTATTTATACTTACTCTAAAGCTGTTTAAATAGTAGAAGCAAGACGGGTTTCCACTATTATTCAACTCTTTGCAAGACCACTGTAAAATAACAGTACTTAAATTAACAATTGTATTTCATTGAGAGGGAAAGGGTACCAGGGCCCGTACCTCTGTCTACAAATTCTCCAACTTATCCGTCATACTTCGATTCAATCGGCAGTACACTTGCATTTCGCCTCAGCCTTAATAATTAAAAAAACTTTAATTTACTATATAATATTATACAGAGAAAAGATTTGTATTTTTCTTTGTTATGAATAAACTCAAAAACTAGGGGAGGAATTTTAAAAATTATTTCATTTACAGAAAGCTGCATTATAATCGAATAACATAGACTATATTTTATAAAGTTACGCGGACAAAGTCACGTACAACAGCTAGTTTAACAATAAAAACGCTGACTTTACTTACTTTTCCTTGCCCTTGCCGTATAACACAAACACCAGGGGAACTTGCATGAACTTTTTTATAGTTAGCTTAAAGAGACTCTTGTTGTAGCTGGACGCAAACTCAATAAACAAAAAGTTCTCACATCTGCAGTCAATTTACTACATAATCGAATTGTGCGCAGTTGCCACTCCGAAGAAATGAATTAGTAGAATAATAGGAATTCTTTACCACCCGATGTGCTCCAAAGTCTTATTTATATGATACTCAGTCTGTCACCCACGCCATCGCTTATGTTTTACGCCGAATGCTAGCGGTCAAGTAAAGGCGTGCGTCACCTACTTTGATAGAATAGCTAGTAAACCAAGTCAATCGTATGTAACGTATCTTGGCGTTATGAGCCCTTAATTGAAAAGCAATTCTAGCAAGTGATCTTGAATGACATTGGTAGGAATAATAAAAACTTCACGAAAGTTGGTAGGTACAATATAAATACATACATTTAGTACCTATGAAGTGCTTTGCTTATGTCAATTCTCAGCATTGAATTGAACCCTAGATTCTCTAACTTGAACCCTGGAGCAGGAGAACATCACAAAATTAGGCACTTGCTAGTTTTTTTGTTTCTGTTATTTCTCTCTGAATGGCCCAAATTCTATTTTCGACACTTTTTGAGAGTGAATTTTGATGGGATCCTATTAATTTGTTGATGTTGACTATGACTAGATAGTAGATTGATTACACTATTTACAATTTTCATTGAAACCTTCTGGGATCATGTCTGAATAATGAATTAAAGAGTCCCTGTTCGATTATCTTATACTTACTACAATACAAATACAATATAGATTTTTACTCGAATCGCATACAAGTGATTCATCTTGAGTCATCTTTGAGTACGTTTGTTCAATCACCTTTTCGTTTAAAACTCTTCGATACCTTAGTAGTAGTACACATTCAGTATGCAGTAAGCTAAATGTCATAGACATAAGCTAGCACCTAGCTCCTGTCCCTTTTATTGAAATAGATATTCGGCTAACTTTTTCTAAACCACCTACAGATTTTGATACTGTTTTCACAAATAGAAAGAGTGACAAACGACCGTTGTTTTTTGCTACGTAAATGACGAAAGTATATGTATATAATTTCCAGAAAAAATGCATCCTCTGGTCAGATCTTTATTATAAAATAAATTACCTATTGTTAAGCAAATAAAGCAATTCCTATTAACCAAGAAATTAAATAAGTCCAACAATGTTTTCATATTTACAAGCGCTTACCATCGTCCGATGGTCTAATAAAGCGCGGTCCCTTTGTTTGTTAATATCTATGTTTATCTTTCAAATTTCCGTAGACTGTCTATATAATTCTAGATATTATAATTATCTAGTTTCCTAACCTAACCAGCGCTTCATCTAACAATATAGTTGTTAGGGGCGTTGTTTTTTTAAAAAATAATTGCTTATATATCCACACTCCTTTGGAATAATCTACATAGGCAATAAAATAAATAAACAACTACTGAAATGTGTCTTGCAACTAATTATCTCGTTTCATTTTTTTCAGTGACGAGTATCTTATTAATTAAATATGAAGCAATAAAAAGTATTTTTAAAGCAATTATATCAGCATAACACTGTTTGTATGAACCGTGAGAAATTCTGTACAATAGACGGTATTACGAAACTGGTTACCCTTGGCGGTTATATCCTATTTAACGACTGCAATCAGTACAGACAAAAGTTTGAAGAATAGGGGCAGACATACTGTGCATAATTTCCTTGGGATTCGGTAGTAGAATTACTTTGTGTTATATCTTGTTTTAGTAGGTACCTACTGGCAATACTGGCAGTACCTAATTTACAAGTCCAGTGAGTCTTATTATGCCATAAGCCGTTTTAATTGCAATGGCCTAGCAAACATTTCTTTATGACTAGCACTTAAAAGTAATAAGTCTGAACCATCTAGGTCAACTCAGGCGGCATGCATAAATTGGATCACAGCTAACGACCAGAAAAACACAGAAAAGTAATGACAGTTTGGAATGTTTTTGTTTTAAATATTAATGAACTTCATTGTTAACAGCATAAACATACAACTTTTTTGCTACATACCATAGATACCCAGCGACTGATCAAGAGTTCTGACCGCCCTAGGCTAATTATGAGGACGCGCCCCCGACATTTAACCTTGGGGTGGCAAACCCTAAGGTTAAATGTACTAATATTATTGCAATAACTGGATATTGAAGTTATTAAAAAGAGTTTATTTAACTTTTGTTACTCATAAGGTGTCGTGGCTGAGTGGGCTGTTACGTGTAGTGTTAAGCCGGCGTGCGTTAGGGTCTTAGATTCGAATTTTCGCTAGGGTTTAATTATATATTTATTTAAGTGAAAAATGTTAAGATACATAAGTGTCGAGACAAAATATAAAACAAATCCCAATAACATAAAAAACGGAGCGTTGAGTAAAATTTTTATTTTTATTTTTTAAAAACGTTCGAGTCAATAAATAGCTAAATAAACATTTCTTCATTTTGAAATAATATTTAATTACATATTCATAATAACTCATTTTCTAAGGCTAACTAATATATTTTATAGTTACTACGATATGATTTCATGCTCGCCAGTGAACGCACAATTATCTTTACTATATATTTTTTAATCTCTAATAATTAATTCGTTAGGAAGTTACAAAATATTTATTTAAAACTATTAAATATTTTTTTGGCAATGGGCTATCAAATCATTTTGTTGGCGTAAATAAAATTTAGTTGTCAGAAGAGATTTTTTTTCTCAGTGTAGGGTAGATGCAATGATGCTAGATTAATAGCGCATGCGAAGACACGATTTCAGCGCGCCCAGTGCCGGTTTTAGCACTACCAGCGCCCTGGGCGAGATTTCTGTGGCGCCCCCTAACTGCAATTCAAACCCATACGAAAAAAAGGCAAAGAACATAATGAAATAACGATTTATTAAAGAAATAACCATTTCTTAGAAAACTAATAAAATTTTACCTTTCTAGCCTTTCTATCGGCGAACTCTTTTGTTAGGTTATCAAAGTCGATTTTTTCAGCAATTTCATTTTCGATCGACACAGTTGCCAAAGAGGGTAGCGGGGTTAAGAAGGGTCTGGCGGCCCCCACTGGTTTTGATACCTTCGTCCCAAAAATCATGGAGGGCCAAAAAAAATTTTTTTTGAGATTTTGCCCAACCCCATGGACCCCTACAAAAACCACATAAACGAGAAAAGTGTGTTTTTTTTGATAATATATTTTTTAGACCATTTAAATTAACTTTTTAGCTGTTTCAATGCAAGTAAAAATTTGTTTAGGTTGTGTAGATAGTCCCTGAATTGTTTCAGATTTTTCTGTAAAGTTAAACCACCCTTGGTTTAACTTTAAATGCAAAAAACTCGTAAAAAAAAATCGCGATTTTTTAGAAATAAGTCCATGGTATTTAGGTGTAGACTTGATCAAAAATTACGGGATAAACGTGGTTGAAAGATACAATCTTACTCTACAAGTAGACTCTCTTCGGTTGCGTCTAGTCACCGATAACTTAATTTGAGTAAAACTCGAGTTTTAATGTTATGCGATTTTTGCCTTTCAAACGAATCAGAGTTCAATTAAACTAAAAAAGCATCAAAAATGGTGTCAATATTTGGGTCGCTGATCATGAATTCGATGTCAAAAATATGTTTTGACAATTGCATAACCTTAAAACTCGAGTTTTAATCAAGTTAAGTTATCGGTGACTAGACGATGTAGGGATAGATAATGTGTTTCTCTATGGTCGGGGATTCTCGGCTTGAACACTGCGTTCAATTCTAATTTTGCCAACATAGTTAACGGCTTTTTCGCTTAACTTCTCGAAAAAATAGGTAACTGCGTTTGAAGAAACTATCTAGTCAGTTAGCAGTGGAAAAAAAATCTGTGAAAAATAGTCGTTGTGACCGCGGCGCCCCTGTATATCCGGCGCCCTGGGCGGTCGCCCAACCGCGCCCTACCCTCGCCGCTCGTGAGGCGCCCCTCCGATTCTCGCGCCCTAGGCTGCAGCCTAATTAGCCTAAGGGTTAATCAGGCCCTGTAGATACCATGGAACAACTTAATAAAATAGATACCATACATACATACATACATACATACATACATACATACATACATACATACATACATACATACATACATACATACATACATACATACATACATACATACATACCATATATACTCGTGCCATACATAATATAACTTTTTGCTGGTCTTTTTTTTAATTATAAATTGATCGTCTTTTTTATATATAAATTCTCTTATCATTATTCGATTTGTTCATTGTAAAATATACACATTAAATAATTCATAATATAGTTTTTTAATTTAGTTAGATATTAAAAATAAATCCCTCTACAATTTCCATTGTAACATTGATAATGAAACATTTATTTTATTGTTTTTTAATTTAGTTGGTGACCCTAGGATTGTGCACAGGCGCAGGCACACGCTGCTCCTAACCAGATGTCGTCAAAAGATCTCTTGCCGACTGATTTATTGGACACTTGTGTCGCGACCACTTTTTCTGGGACGACCCGTTTTTATGACCGGAAGGTTACCACGACTATATAATAGTAACATATGATATAAGGAATAATATGGCCAATTTGTGTGGTCCAAAATAATCACTTTTATTATTGTCATTTCGCACATTCAAGCAATAATGTGGTTATGAATATATGAAAATCATTTTTATGTGAATTACACGTATTTGATATTCACATAAGAAATGTATAAATACAAAATTAATCAAGCTTAAGACCCATAGGCAGGATTCCAAGCATACTGGCAGCATTACCTCGTTGTAGACTAATTTGTTTTCTATTCAAAGTTCTAATTTTACTAGATTATTAATTTGTCTATGTTACGTTATCATAGTTAAGCCTGATTTTGATAAAAATTAACATAGCGCGGGCAAAATATTTTTTTTAAATCCACGAAACTTAAAAAAACACACTTAACTTTGAACTAAAACCAAATATTTATCTACGCACAAGCATTGATTGAAAAAGTGCTCCGGGAAAGAATGGTTTGTTTCCAGCGGCGAGATAGCAAGAAAACCCGAAACAAAAACTCATGGGACTAATTTAAACAATCGGGTCGTTCATTGAAAAAATCTTGCACATGTGTTACTTGGTGACCTTCTAAGAATTATTTTACAAGAACATTCTTACATTCTTACTTCGCTCTGTTTCTCTTAGTTCTTTAGACTGGAACTATTTGCCAGCTAGAACTTAATAGCTACCAGTCAAAGATTTAAATCGACAGTGTTAACACAAATTTTAACGAATCTTTTAAAAATTTTTTAACTTCTTGTTGACTACGTAATATCAGATATAATAATATCGTCACGAAATCACGAAATCAGTTTTGGAAGGCATCTTTCTGTTGAATGTTACTTCTTCAAGTATTTCATAAAGACGAAACTATAAGTTATAAAATAAGATAAGAAAGCTTTATAACTTACTAGCTACCCGACCCCAGCTTCGCTCGGATTGTAATTTAAAAAAATATATTTTTAACTGATCCTTACGTTATAAAATAAACCTATTTTCCAAATTTTAGCTTTCTAGACTTGATAATTTTTGGCTGTGCGTTGACACTCAGTGAGTGCAAAGTATTATTAGAATTATATAACGTTTAATTACTAAAAAAATAAGTTATAGCCATAAGTTATAAATTATATTTAGTCATAAAAGGTATGAGCGATCTCCATAATAAATATCTATATATATCTATACTGTCTTAATTATTTTTGATGCTCATTCCTATTATTTGCCGAACATTATTTTAAATTGTAACGTTGAATAAATAATACGGATATGACAGTACGCAAATAAATTCCGCAATGCCTTCTAATGTTGACATTTTATAAAGAAAAGTCAAGGTTCAGTAATCAGTATCGGGTGCAACGCACGTACTTGTTCGCCCACACCACACATTAGTAAGTTCCCCATACTCCGCTGTGTGGCCTCTAAAATGTTGCATTTATTGTTTATATTTATATTTATATAAGAAGGTATTTAAAACAATAATTTTATTGAAGTCAAACTTCTTTGCGTGCGATGGGAGTAAAATTTCAAGATCGAATTTTGTGTGACGTTTCAGTGATAATGAGACGCTTCTTGTAACGTTTCTGCAAAAGTAAATTAATCATTAAACAGTTATAAAAATGGGCTGAACAATTGGCGTGAATTAAAAGCATGTGTGCTGTTTTGTTGCGTCTTTTTTTGGAGTTTACACCATACAAAATTAAATGTCACATGTCACATACGTTACGCGTTACATATATTATATATTATTAATATTTTTAATTATATTTATTATATTATTCTTTTATCGTTCGTAAGAACTTCAGTCGTGCGCCGGAGCTGACACACACTCCCTTTTTTTTTCTTTTGTAAATGTCGTCAGTTCACAGCTTTGAACTTTCATCCTTCATCACTTTGAACAAGCTTCTATTTGTACACAAGCACAGTAGTAGCTATCTGTTATCGATTACACCGTTGGCCTGCCTACTGATCTTTTTTATAACGAAAAAAGACTGATCTTTTTTATAACGAAAAAAAGTAAAACACGAAATTTAGTCTGGAAAAAAATTAGTACCATTTTAACGGCACTGGTTTAAGTCGGCGCGGCGGTTTACGAGTGGGCAAAATAATGCGTGTTCATTGACATAGACGACAAAAAGCTTTATAGTTTAGTCGCTCGCTTGTATCTAAGCCATAATCTGTATCACGTATCGTTTCATGAGTGTTGCGAGATTATTTTGTAAAGCATCCGCAGTCACGGTAACTCGCTTCTTAACAAAAAATACATTTGACCTCCACCATTGATATTTTTTTATAATATAAAAGTAGAACAACATTATCGTAAACTAGCAGACACAACTGCACCGATAGTTTTAATTCGTAGGTTCAATTCAATAGTTCAAATCTGATAGTTTTTTCTGATAATTATATACACAAACCTTCTTGTTTATCGCTCTTTCCATTTGTGAAATCGCGTCAAAAACCGTTGCATAGTTTAGAAGAAGTTAGCGGCGAAACAGACATAAGCGACATATAAATAACTGTAAATAGGGGATGGTTACTACCGTCAGACGGAGTTGATAAAAGCAGTGAGAAATCCCACTGTTAAAATGTCTATTTATAAGGAAGAGGCTCAAATTCCAGCCGTCAAATTCTTCTGTTGCAACTTGATGTCAATTTGAAGTCCACTGAAGAATAAATTGTAATTGTAATTATAAATTAATTAGTAATACTTAATCAAACGCATCGTCTGAGTTCATCCACTTAATTGGTCAAATTGGACCAATTTTAATGTTTGTCACATCACATGGCGGCTAAAACGGTCTCTGGGAACCAAAGCAATGAGGTCGTGTAAACTATAAACTATATAGTATTTGATCTGAGAATATAATTTATTAAAATTTGCTTTTGAAATTAAACTTACTACAAATCTTACTATCGTATCTTATTATAGGTATTAATTTTTAAGTAATTGCTGAACTATTTTATTTTGCATTCAAAAAAAGATTAAAGATATCACAAAACAGCACGAAAACTAAATATATAACTTTTTAGTAATATAATAGACAAAGCGATTACAAGATGGTTAACATATTGGGCATTACCGAGCAAGCAAGATATGGCCAACCAGCGAATTCTATTTTAATGTATGACATATTATTGTGTGACTCCTACAATATGCAGACAAACATAAGATATGTTTGTAGTCTAGTGTCGTTAGTATTCTTGGTTAATTGTTATACCAGATTTCTGTCAAGTGTTCTATATTTTTAGTTGTGACTAATTTAAAACGATTACTCACTAATAATTTTGGAAATGTTCAATGTCCTTTTTATGTAGGTATTTTTTTAAGCGTGTAGGTTGACGGTCCATTTGATGGTAGGTGGCTACCGTCACTCCCCTGTTACTACAAGTAGCGCAATAGGTGCTGCAAGCAAGTGCACTTGACCTTCGTAAAATAAAGGATTGTCGGTTTTTGGGGAAATGGATTCTTTCAACCCTCACTCACTCATCGAAACTCTTACTGCTATTACACAGTAGGTGAAATGATATGATATTGACAAATTTTCCATATAAATGTTTCACGCTCTCGCTAGGGAGTGCGGTCATTATAAACTCATGCTAGACCCACTGTATAGTTAGAGTTACACCAACCAGACGTCTGTCCAATTCTAAATTGCTTTAAAATTACTTATAAATTATGCAGTTTGTATATTGCACACAATGACAGCAAAGGCTGGAATAGCAGGCTGGAATGTTAATAATAAATCCGAATAGGTCGAGGGACTACGAGAGGGAGCACGGGCAGTAAGCCGTATTTTAATTTAAACCTGATGTATTCTAAATTAATTAAAAACCTTCAAATTTAAACTCAGAAGTCTTAGCCCACATGAATTCCAATCTAATGTGGAATTTTTGATTTCAAGTTCAAGATTAAATTTACACATTTGTAAATGATTATAAACCTTCTTGCAATGTAATAAGGACCCTCAAATAACGATTACATGAAGATGGGCTTAGTTTCGTTGCGTGGGCGCCTATGCGCAGGCTTCTTGATCGGTTATCATCAATCATGGATGTGTAAACATTGTGTTGTCTATTGTTTTATACTGTTTAGGTTGACAGTTACAGTAGGTAAGCATGGTTATCACCTCAAATGTAATAAATAAATAGACATTATACAGAAATCATCATAGACAAACGCACCAATCGCGTGAGCACCTGACTTCTAGTTATTATTATAGAAACCAAAATACAAATTGAGGATGGAACTATGGAATTTCACAGTTGATCCCAAAACCACTGAGTTAAAGGGCTAATCTATACAAATGTTATAAAGAGAGAATATTTGTATCTGTTTGTAATGAATAAACTATAAAACTACAAAACCGATTTTAAAAATTCTTTCACCTGTAGAAAGCTACATTATCAGTGAGTAACATTGGCTATATTTTATAAAGATACGCGGACGAGGTCACGTGTAACAGCTAGTATTATAAAGAGTTTGTATGTAAGGGGTAATCTTCGAAACTACTCATCCGATTAAAAAATATCCTTTCAACAATACTTAATTAGAATAGAATTTCAGGATGGACTTAAGCTAAATATTCCCCGTGGACGACGTCGCGGGCACGAGCTAGTATCTTAATAATGTGATCAAGGCACATCGATGACATAAAAATGGTGTCCATCGTACCGCTGAATTAAAAGAAGCGATTCAAATGTTATATTAAAAAAAAGAAAAGTAGAACTAGTTTTGGCCTTAACATTTAGGTTTCACCTTTCGGCAAAAAAGCATCTGTTCTCAACAAGATTAATTTGATTTAGCTTAACCCGGTGAGATTGTGGTTGCGACACGACACCGTTAGCAGAGTTGCCTACCACAATTCCACTACAAAAATGGTTTGAGCTAGGACCATAAACTTTGCACTATTTTCACATTATTTTTGAATTACTTTGTATTCTTTTTGTTTGAAGTGATTAAATAACATAATAAATACATATAATATGTTTTGAGCTTCCAAGTAATATAGTAAAATATAGTTTTCCAATCGTAAATACATTATTATTACAAGCATAATTGGGTTTTTCTTAAGCTTCCACTGCGACACACTACAATATATAATGTATACTCGCACTTAATATATTCATATTATAATAATGAACCTAATGGAATCAATCCACAATCGCTAGTTATCAAAGATTGGCTTTAAAATTGGCTAATCGTGTTAATATGATGAAATGTTTATTTTAAACATTTCGGCCATATCAGTCCGTAGGTAAAAAAAAACTAAAAATTGTCAATAATTACCACAAAAAAAAACCTTTGACGGAGTAGTAAAAGTTGTAAAAGGTATTGTTTTTTAACCTATGTGCTTCTGATAGACCGAAATGAAGTCTGTAAATCAATTGTCGAGCCGAATGATTACAAAAGCAGTAAATCGCTTGTCAAGTCAGCTAATATCTGTTGAAGTAGGTGTGATATAAGGCACTAGGTGGCACATATACTATTGTGATATATACTATTACTATATAAGGCAACGACAGTAGGTACTAGTTCAGTAACACTCGCTCACTTTAGCACATGTCGCGGAAATTCGAGTGGGTGACCTTTGCGCGCGCCGGACCATGGTCGATAAGTCGATGGTCGTTGCGTAAACAACTTTTATAATAAATAAAATAAAGTCATTGTGCCCTTTGATTTTTCTTTGAAAGAATGTATTTTTAAACCTATTTTGCAATTGGTTGGCATTCTGTACTCAGCTGTATGTTGCCTAACTAAATGCTTATCTACCTAATGCTATAGGTTTTTCTGATATAAATAAAATTTGTAATTAATTCGTCGAGCACTTCGGTGATCGAACTCTATTTCAGATTTAACTGTTATTTTAATTTCGAAAGGGTTTATTACATCATGAATGACTTCTTTTATGGACAAAATTCTTAAAATAACTAACTTAACTCATAACTTGCAAAATAACGACATTATTTTTGTTATTTTTAAATTTTTTTAATTATAGTTGTTTATTTTTTAATATTTTGTACGAGTTACTAATAGATTACTCGCTGGAATTTAACTCGCTTGAACCGGCGACCGGCGAGTTATTTGGGATAGGTCATATAAATCCAATGTCACTACAAACACTTTTACCTATATCGTACATATGATTAACAATTAAAAATAATAATATTACATTAATTAATATCATATCGATTGAGAAAATATATTAAACTGACTGTATTTGTCATAGAAAAAAATAAAAATATGAAAAATTTCTCTAGTTCTCGTAAACATTATTTCAGATGCATCTAGAATCATTCAACTGTTAATAAAAGACATTAAAAAGTTCTAACATGGCGAGAATCCGGCTAATGGCGACATAACCGTTTACAATTTGTGTTAAGTAGCGGTATTCCGCTGTTTAGTACTATTAACACCTCCACGCTTGATTACAACCGATTTTTAAGAAAACGTGAACAAAAAAAATTCTTTATTAGCCTGTCTCATTGTGAGATTTTTTTTGAGAAGGACGCCCGGGCGTCTTCTGTGTATGTTGGCATATTTTTCCTTGACTTTCTCTGGTGCTTGTATCTCAAAACGTTGAATTGACATGACACACTGTCCTGCTAGCTGTATAGGTAAGTAAGTGTATGCAGAACATACCAAACCGGTCGCCACGTGACGTCACTATGTGGGCCGATGGACACGGACAATGTAATGTAGGTTTTCCAACAACACTGTGTCACTGTGCACACAGTGCCACGTGTTAATTTTGCGACATGCATTTTGGGAAACATGTTTTCTACCATAACGGAAACTAATTTATGTATCATTTTTAAAAATAGTTTTTATTTCTATTTTTAACTAATTTAAAACGAATTCCGTACCAATTTTCGTAAAAGTGGAGTCAGACAAGTTGTTATCTCGAAGTAGATGCCCTTTATTAGTAGAAAAGTAAGGTACGAGACTTACTTTTGTACTAGTCTTGAAAAAGCGACACCTGATTGAAAATAAAAATAAGTAAAAAATGTAGCAAGTAGCCGTCTCATACCTATAAAAGAACTTACTATACATAGTATATCACCTATCATATAAATATTCGTGATATATGTCATTTGTTATAACTTTTTCTAATATAGAAAACAGTTTCTAAAAATAGAAACAATAGTTATTATAAAGAAAATTGAGTGTAATAATATGTAGGTTAGGATTTCGTGTAATAACGTCATTCTATGAGCTATATAAAAAGCTTGAAATAAATCGTACTTTTATTAAGAAGTCGATAGAAACGTTTAAGTTAATATTGAATCGGCCTGGTGGCTTTATATTGAACATGTCCGAGGCTTAGTTTCGGGTCGCGTAACTTTCTCTTGCTCCAACTTCATTACTAGTTTCTTCGCCGCCGTCAAACCGTCATGTTTTTGCATCATTTCCAATCTTCCACTCATTGGAGATATGTGATTTCTAATCTCTAATTACTGGTTGCCGTCCCATATAATTTCATATAGAAATATGGAAAAAGTTATAATATAATGAATGTTTCGCGCGACTCGAACTCAAGTTAATTTAAGTAGAGATCGTAATTGATTGATAATTTTTTCCTATGTAAAATTTTACACTCAAAGGCTACAAATAGCATTTGAGACCTTCTAGTGAGCGGTATTCGGTCAAGCTTCGGTGGAGGCTAATAAAGTTCAGTCTGGCTCCAAAGCGCGTTGTCGATAAATTGTGCAATACGCCAATACTTCATAATATTAACTTGAAATGTCAAACGTTGGTCAAACGTAGATGCAATATTTTGTAAAGATGTTAGCTTTTCCCATATATATCTATCTGAATATTATAAAATACTAAATCATGCCCGCGACTTCGTCGGCGCCTCTCTTAGGTGTTAAAACATTTATTCAATCTTTATTTTAATATGTTATCTATCTTTATCTATTATTTTTAAATGAAGAGTACATTTTGTTGAAATAAGGTTATCTATTTTCATGTAAAATTCAAGATTTTGTAGATAAAGCGTAAATTTTATAAAATAATAAAACGTGCATTTTATAATTTTCTAATGAAAATATTAGTTTTTAAAATAACATTGGACTCTTTTTCCTTGCACAATTCTAAGGCTATCAATAAGTCTTCATTCTCAACTATACATAAATGCTAAATCCTAGCCACTTTGGAATTTATACTGAACCTTCAGAATAAACGGGGCTTTATTTTAACGCAGGATAACTTGTAATATTAAACAGATAATATTAAAAAAATATTGTCAGTTATGATACTTATCGTCGCCAGCAAATCCATCGCCACCGGATATTCACTAACACAGCGCGGGGGCGCGTCGCTAGAAAAGATTATACGATACATATATTATATGTAGGTAATCGCGAATTGCCCATATTTTAAATTAAAGTATAATATTTTAAAACTTTTTATTAATATATTTTAAAGATGCAAGTTGTATATATGCAAAAAAGACATATTAATAAACGTAACATAATAAAATAGAATAACATAGAATTTTTTTGACATTTGTAAACTCGTTCAGTAAAAAATGACACATGGTGATTATTTGATATTTTTTGATGGACACAAATCAAGAATTCATGGACACAAAGATCGCAAAGGTCTCTTTGAGTAAAAGTACATATAGTAGAGTAAGAATAAATGTAGTAAGGAACTTGACAAGCTTAAATCTCCATGCGATTTTGTGGTATTGTACGCAAAGGCTCGCTCGATGAAAAAGTTTTTTTTAATTCATGACGGGATCGCGTGTGCGATCAGACAGGCTTACTTTCCCTTATCCTTTGCACGTGTGTGTGTTACTTGTAAAAGAATATTATTGATATTATTCTCTGTGTAATTTTGCACTGATTATTATATTAATTGTGGTGATTATAAAGTGATTATATTATACGGATGTAGGCAAACCGAAAGAAAGTTTTAGCTCTCATGCTATTATCAAATTATTTTCTAATTTACACTTGATGTCGTAAGTTAGGTAAGAATAATTCGTAAGAAATTCTTTTTTTTGTGATGTTTAAAAATATACTTGTTGTAAGACATCATTGCAGATTTATTTCTCATACTAGCTGGTGCCCACGACTTCGTCCGCGTTGAAAAATATTAAGTAGCCTATCCTGTGTCCCGTACGTCCAAATGTTTATCTACCAAGTTTCATGAAAATCAGTTAATTCGTTTCAGAGTTATGGAGGAACATACATACATACATAAATTCAGAAAAAAATCTAAAAATCGTCAATTTAGTTTTAGTATCATGTATAGAGCCTATAAACACGATATCTCTGAAAACAAAGTAACTTACTCCATGACCGACCCTTACAGATTTATTATTAGTATTGATGTTAAAGTCGACAGACGGGCTGACGGTCGACTTGATGATAGTTGTGATGCATCATGTTTTATTTATCATTGTCATTATTTATTTTGTTAGGGTGATTTTAGCAGTAATATAAAAATATTTGATTGAGAACGTGTACACTCTTAATCTTACTCCATCTTAATACTTACCTACATAGAGTCTTTTTTTTTTTCAGGAACGGGTAGTAGTGATGTTAATTAAAATTAAATACCATTCGTATTAATATCTAAAACGCTGGAATTGAAATATCTGGCGTATTATTTTTGCGAGTTCAATAATGTCTCAGTTTTTTCTGTCTTCGGTTATTCGCATTATAGTAAGTTGAGACAACAAATCTGCCAAATACTGAATTCACTCACTGTCCTTCAGATTGCAATAGATCTTTTCAGTAAAGAAACGACCAAGACCAAGAACATGAACAACCAACCGCTATATATTATAAAATAAAGTATGAAATAAATCGACTGCGATTATAAAATGTGCCTACGCAAGATTTTATTAAATCAAGATAAGCCAAAAATTCAATCTTTCTGTGGTTACAAAAGGTGAATGTTGTAAGCATCGGACCGTACACGATTTTTAATCACGATCTACTTTACTGCAATAATAAAATTTTATTAATATTATGGTTTTTTTAGAACTTGACATTTAAAAAACCCATAATATTAATACTTGCTTCCTAGATTTCTTCGTGAGCTACTGTACTCCTAGTCGGGCAGGTAAAAATTTAATTTACGAGACTATGTAGAAGAAATCGTTTCTAATGGACCTACCAAGTACGGTGTACTAGGGGGAATAGTAGCAACATGTACTCGATTATGTCACCTTTCGATTATTAAATGATGACATGACCATTGTACTAAGAGAATTCTACTAAGAAGAAGTAAACTGGAAACAGCAATAATCAATCAATATCTATGATTATTATTGCTGTTTCCAGTTTGCTTCTTATCAATATATATCAATATATTGATACAATACGCCTGTAGTGTAGTTTATTATTATACAAATACAAACTTCGTTGCAGCTAAAGTCTTAAAGCTAAGCTAAGCAATTTTAAACAATTGTTTAAACCTTGAACAATTGTTTAAAACTGGTTGCAAGTAATTTAGATTTAAGTAATTTAATTTAGATGCTACAACAGTTTAATAAAACTGTTGTATTGTCATTTTAAAATTGTATTGTAAAACATCTATTGTCAATAGACAATAGATGGCGTTGAACAATGGTTACATATTATGAAAAATGATGCATATAAAAATATACAGACATATAGACTATGATACACATTACTTTAGTCATCATTTATAGACTACTATGGATTATAATATATTCGACAAGAATAACAATCGACGTCAAATATGTTTTGGTGCTGTTACTACAATAGCGAGTGAATCACATACATGAGTAATTATGAGATTAGCTCAAATAAAAGTTAAGTATAATTATTATAATATTCAATTCAATACCTTGTAACGGACTTGTAACAATTTTTTTATTTCTTATTTTAACTAACTGAAAACTGAGTAGAAATTAATTAACATTATAGGGGAAAATTGAATACTAGGAATCGTCGTGTAATTTAAAAAGCTCAATTTACTTTTCAATGAATAAGTGTTTCGATTTCTTGTGTATAACTCATGCGGATATGACTAAAATTAAATTCATAATAATATGTTCGCACATGTAATATACACAGTGGTCGCGTTCGCGTTATGCACAAGAGGTTTCACGCTTCGCGGATTTTGAGTATTTTTTGCGTCATTCATTAACATAATCATTAATAGACAATGAAGTTGCAGGCAATTAGTTTTTATTTTCGGCTGTTGTCTCTGCGTCGTGTCGGTTATTTTAAATCTGTTTTGTAACATTATTGGGTCAGTGTAAACTTAGATTGCGGTTTTCTGTCGCGAATGGAAACTTGCGGGGCGGTCCAGTGAAATGTTCCGCTCAAGGCTTCACTGGTAAAGGGACCGTCCACTAGTTCGGTCTTTCGCGTGAACAAGAAAGGCGCATTGTTCACTCACCTTGGTTTTGAGCCGGGGCGAGGGCAGCGCTCCAAATAACAAGGCACACAACTAACAGCAACATTTTGCAATTGTCTCTCGGAACAAATTAACAAATAATCGTCACTCTTGCATATTAATGGCAACACTCACACACACTCACACATAAACAGCTTTAGTGCTTTGAAAGTAAGAGTTGTTCCTGTGGCGGGCGTTTCGAGTCGAGGAGGTACACACCGGCTGTGACGTAGCAGTGTGTATCTGACATGCGCTCGCGACTGTCTGTTGGTGACTGCGATGGCTGCCGAGGCGACCCGCCCGACAGCTGCCCCCACCGTGTGTCCGCCTTTCACCGTTACAATTTTGTAGCCCCAAGAGACTGCGGTGAGGTTGAGCAAGGCTACATGACGATTGACAATCCACAACAGCGGCAGCCCGCCCCAGCACAGCCGGCATCGCCTACTGCCAACGTACGATATTCAAAATAAAACTGTTCTTCGTGAACATACCTTTTTTCTTTTATATACATTACATACTCGACTTTTAAATAATAATTTAGACATTGATTTTAATTAACTGTCTATATAAATAAGAAAAATCGTTGGCCACATTTTGCTGATTGTTTTTATTGTGTTCGTAATTGTCAGGACAAAGTTTGTTTGAAATATTTTTTTCGGAAAATCCACCACTAGGCCATAGACCTCCCCTCAATGTGATTTCTCACGTGTTTTAAACTAATGCTGACTAATCTTCTAGGACATTTATTTTTTCGTCAAGATGGTATTCTTTATCATTACAGCAAATTATCAAATACACACCACACTGTAGAAAAATACTTAAGTTGAAGGCCGGAAAGGGTTCCGAACCTGCTCCAGTCGTGTCGGAAGTTGAACTTTTACCCACTCAGTTCACACTGAATGTATTATACTTAATTTTTTGTTATATATATATATATATAGTAAAATTTTCTATATACATATTCAGTTAAAATTACAAAATAGGTATGGTAAGTATTGAAACCACACATTTGCTTCTCACTATATTTTTATATTTCCCAAAGGTTACATAAAGCAATAGGTACACTATTTGTTCCGAATAAAATTTACATGAATCCAAAATAAAAGTACATTCACGTGTAATAAAATTGTATTCATAAATCGTGTATTACATACATAATTTTAGCTTTGACAGTGTGTATACATTTTTTGCCCTTTATGAATACATTTTTTTTATACGTGACTGTAGCTATTCATTATTAGAGTTTATTAGCTATATAACATACACATTAAAATAATATCACATTAATAAAATTACACCGAGGATATAGATTTGCGCTTTTAAACCTA
Organism: Synanthedon andrenaeformis; assembly: GCA_936446665.2. Classification (NCBI taxonomy): domain Eukaryota; kingdom Metazoa; phylum Arthropoda; class Insecta; order Lepidoptera; family Sesiidae; genus Synanthedon; species Synanthedon andrenaeformis. The sequence continues at coordinate 12,341,408 of OW387776.2, read as the reverse complement.
ATCTATGAATCGATGTTGGTTAGTTAAAATAATTTATGGAAAATATTACAAGTTTGTTTGAAATATTTTTTTAGTACTGATAATTGTAGGTAAGTACTGATAATTGCAGGTGTGTTAAATGATCTTAAATCTTAAATTACATAAATGCTGATAAATTGACATGTTATAATAGTATAACATGTCAATTTTGAGGCTTTTTTCGTTTAAAAATACCATGTTTTAGATAAATATGTTTCCGAAATATATTATTTTGGAATTATAAAAAAGCCTTTAAAAATTTTTAGTCTTTCGATTGCCACAGACAGTAAATTTTCAGTGAAGCAATTTAAAAAGTAGCTGCTCATTAGTGACTGCACAGATTTATTCAAGAGCCCATTGGTCCAGTGGTTAACGAGTGGTCAAGTGGCCTTAGAGCTTTGACTCAGAGGTCCCGGATTCGAATCCCGGCATTCCAATTATGGAAAATGAAATTTTCCAATTTTAGAAGTTAACTAGTTTAAAGTATGCAGGGTTTCACTCCCAGTTCTTCGTATGGTTATCAGTTATCATAGTTGTTTACTTTAGTAGGTACTTTTAGTCTTGGTGATTTGTTTATTTATTTATTCATCAGTCGTCTGTGGCTTATGTAAAAATCGCCTTAGCTTAACCGAGGGCACATTTTAAACATCTGTATTACATTGGATAAATACACTCCGAACGCGATTACTTGTGCATTTTATCACTTGCTTAAACAAATATCACACCGTAAACACTAATATTATATCTTCTTATAAGTAAATAATACAAGTCTTTAGATTGTATGTATTTGTAAAAATATTCCAAAAACAGGCGGGTACAAATAGCCACATAGAAATACATTTCTAACACCACACTAGATAAAATACATCTAAAGGTGCATTCTCATTTGACTATAATATATTCAGTATAACATTGCTGATCTTTAATTATACGATTAGAAATTATGCTAAAAAAATATATATTTAATGCTGCAAATTTATCTCTTCAAAACAAACGGAAGGGTCCCTGTTTAAAATTGATTTACAGTTGTATATAAATACATTTAAAATGAATTCACTTATTACAGTATGTATGTACATCGGCAAAAATGGACGGGACACATTTGAAATGTACCTAATTAAAAATTCAACTAATGTCGGCGGAATTCAGAATGGCTGCAACATTTACTACACCGGGTCAAATGTAACATTTGTACCAGTTCTGTTTAGATATTATATTTAGAGCCAATTCGATGCAACAACATCAACATCAAATGAATATAGGTAACATTTACACATTTACGCAAGACTAACGACTAAGTACAATACTATAATTCTTGACATAAAGCTGAATGCACAAGATACCTATAACACATATTTTAAAACTACGGAATCTATGTATATAAATCTAAATCAACTCGTAACAGTATTTATGTCTATTGATTTTTATTGAATAGAAATAGAAATGAATTAAAAAAAAAGAAAGATTAGAAAAGGTATCGTATTAAAATCTGTTAGAAATGAAATGTTTTTGCGTAGACACTGACTACAGTTCTTGCGGCTCTCGGGAGGAAGAGGCGCGCGTGGTGTTCAAAGAATGTAACATTTGGTGCATAATGTGGACCCTGACATCTCCGGTAGCAGACTGGTACTCCAACGCTCTGCGGTGTCGGCATGTGAAAGTCCCGGAGAGAGTGTTCTTACAGCAGCAATAGTTGAAGAGGTGTGCGAACGCCCTGCGAAAGTTTCTGTTGGCGATGCTGTACAGGAAACTGGTGATGACAGAGCGACATACGCCTATCCAAACTGTGTGGTAATACTTAGGGTCGCTGGAAGCTGGATACTCGTGAACTACGATCAGGTAGGGAGTCCACGCAATGACGTACAGCAGATACGAGACCATGTTCAAATATGTCGAGGATGTGTCTCTGTCGTATTGCTGGGAACGTTTGTAATGCGTCTGTTCACGTGCTTTCCGATGTACCCGGATAGCAGACAGAGTTAGACAGACCGTAGTGACTAAGAATGGTATAGCGTGGAAGGCGACGGTTGTGATCATCCTAAAGTATACGTTGCCGCGGTGCTGGCGGGTGCAGTAGTCGTAGTCCAGCCGCAGATACACGCCGAGACCGGATATCCCGAAGCACATACAGTAGATGAGGAAGGCGATCAGGCCAACTTTCAAGGAAATGAACCCGTTGTACTGTTCAGGGGAGCGGCAAAGCCTGAAGTACGTTTCCGTGGCGACTAGCTGTGTGCAGTAACATTGAAAACATTAAGTCAAGTCTAGTTACTGTCAATACAGTCGATCTGCAATCAAGCCATTATCTTAATTGGATCTTTTTGTAATTTGTCATTTTTTTTATGTGTTAAGACCACTTGATGGTAGGCTCTAGCTTTCCTCACTCACTCACCGAAACACAATTGCAATTTGACGATGGTCTTCTAACACCAGATGGGCTGCCATTTATTAAGTTCTATGTCGTAGTACGATTATAAATAACTATTAACCATTACTGTATTCTGTCTTAAATTTCAGTCCAAAATACAAATTCAAGTAAATCCTTCTCAAAAAGAAGCACAGCTTTAGTCCCTTTATGCAACATTTTATAGATCGACAAATTTTTAATCAGACAATACACCTCATTGAAATTTCCTCGCGAAGTTACCTTCATTGTTATTGCTGGGTGTCAACATAGGAAGTCAAACAAACCAAGAGTTGTAGGAGTTTTATGTACTGTTGAACTATCAAGTACGTGATTGAGATAGGTACCATGGAGAAGAGGCTGTAACAGTATGTGGAGGTTTGTGTGAGGAAGTGCAGCATCTGGCAGACTTGAACCGTGTCCCACTCGCCAGACAGGAGCACGACGGCGGCGCACGGGATAACACCAGTTGTTATTATCAGATCGGCAACGCCCGTGCACGCCAAGTACACATTGCCTGCACAACATAAAAAAAAGTATATTAAATCTTTGTAATAGCATGTACGAAGATGTCTTAACCTTCGTTTACACTATGACTACTGCTTTAGTAAAATTTAAGGCGCCATCTCCATCAGCGAAATAAACGCGACGTTAGTGTGACCGTATCACCCAATTCGATACAAATCTGCATGGGTCCGTCCACACTATCTGCATGGGATCGCGAGGCAGCCTTGCGGTTATGGCTTGCGAGACATGGCTCGCGCGGTAGCCTCGGATAGATACTAATGCCCGAGGCGAGCCTCGCGAGGCAAGCTGAGCCAACTGCTCTCGAACATTCGGAAATGCATGTGTATTGTTTAAAACACAGCCACGTTTTAAAGCAATACAAGGTTACCAACGATAGCAGGGTGGACTAGTAGCTTTCGTGAAGTGCCTTAGTAGTCCAATTTCTACTTAAGGTGACCATCATTGTCAAGCGACTCTTAGAGTGAAATCATTTCATTTCATTTTATTTCTGAGGATGTCTTAGAAGTAATTACATTAGAAAGAAGTGAACGTAAGCGACAGGGTTTAAAAAAAAGTTAACACACCGATTTTCTTCAATGTGTGCTCAACAAAAAATGCAGCTACGAAGAATCCGTTCATGGTGGTACCGAGGCACGAGCAAAACAACATGAAGAGGAGCCGACCGAGCCTCGGCCACTCCTGGCTCATTGTCACCGGGGAATAGAGTCGGGTGTGGTTCCCATAATAGCTTCCATGGTACAGGGAACCCCCGCGAACTGCTCCCACCCCACGCATGGGGCGTGTTGGCTCTGCAAAAGCAATGCAAACATTATCATTATATATTATATAATGATAATATATAATGATAATGAGGAATAATAAAATACACATTTTGTGATATGTATATTACATTTTGTTAAGATCTTAAATTAATACTTTTAAATTACGCAACGGATTTTAATGCGGTTTTCACTGATGGAAAAAGCGTTAAAAGAGGAATTTCATAAGTGCGAGGCCTGGAGCGGGTCGTTAGTTTATTATATATTACATATTATCAATTAAGATTGATAACTGTAAAAACGTATATTCGCAGTTAATGTATTTTAAAAAAATCTTCTCGACAGGGATTTTTGAAAAAGAATAATGTAAAACAAAGAAGAAATTTTCTTACAAAAATAAAGTGCGTAAACATTTCATCTTCTGAAATGAAAATTATAGGCCAATTAATTGAAATAATAATAATATGTTTTGAACATCCCCTTAAAAATTTAGATTTGTTGAATCCTAAAAGCTATCAACTGTTTAACTATATTAAAAAAAATTATTATACGATACCTATATAATTCAGGCGCTCCATTTAGACATCAACGCGTCATGTTTAGTATTGGAAGAACTATATTTCGTGATTGCAATTTTTCAATGCTAATGTTTTTTTTTTCTTACAACGTTTTTTCTAACAAGGGAAAAGAGGACTAAATCAGTAAGTAAAGTCAGGGTAAGAAAAGGTTCGTCACCTTAAAGTCGACATTTGCTTGCATCAGGGCAATAATTATCAGCCATGCCAAAATTTCAGTTCAAACATCTGTTAATGTTCTTAATGTTTTAGTTTCAAAAGGTAATAAGAGTCTACGACTTGATAAAAGAACGAATTTGAAAACTGACGAAGGTTTTCGTGCCCTGACTGTACAACGAACGCGCTAGACATACCAATGGCAAGGTTAAGGGCATCATCGATAACGCAAGAATCAATAAGATGCACGGGAGGAATATGGTAAGAAACACGATAAATGACGATTTCATAATTAAATAAATTTAATGAGTTGAACATCCTCACATATCTTTCTGTCTGTCTGTCTGTTCTTTAACTCCTACATCAAATGCGAACTCAAAGATCTTTAAAATCCGTCCAGCTGTTCTCGAATTATACCTAAATGTTTTAATAAACACGAGTTCAGTTTATATACACATATAATTATATAGAATAGATTACATATTTATGTAAATAATTGATACAAAGTCACTTTAACATAATATTCAAAAATATTGATGCATTAGATTGTAAATAATAGATTGCTGTGATAGTCGATTCTAGTCAATAATAGATACAAAAAATAAAGTTAATTTATAGTTAAATAATTCAATAAAAATCGGATTACACGTAATGAAAAAACTTTAAGGTATGATAACCAACAGTCAATGTAATTTAATAAAATACTCTATTAAATTTATATATTTATAAATAAAATGAAATTAAATTTAAAAAAAAAAAATGCAAGTTGAAAATTTACTAGGAAATAATAAATGTTATTACACGTACGTACGTTTCTGATCGGAGTTAAGGGCAGCACGTCCGCACTGAGCTGGTTGTGGAAGATACGTCCGAATGCATCTGAGCTTCCTTTTCCAATGAAATATAGTATAGCTTTGTGTATGTAGGTATGTTGTGTATAATGCGGTTGGTTGCAAACCAAGCGATGCGCGGGGAGGAATGGGAAGGAAAAGAGAGGCTGATTCTGAAATCATTCGTTGAGAGCGAAGGTGTACTGAGCTTAAAGCCTTAGAGCATTCCCTCAATAGTCTGGAAGCTTCTCAGTTGAGCGCGCAAATAACGGAGAGACAAATTGCATTTTCGAACTATTCTCGTCTTTCAGTACCTAAACATTTCTCTATTGAAATAGTTGGCATAGAATAAGCAAACTTATTATTACTTTGTAAGTCATTAAAATAGTCATTCAAAAGGCAAGTGTAGGGTATACGTTCATACATTTTATTCAACATTTGATTTATATATTTGTATGTACATTATCGTTGTCACTTTCTTCTTCGTTTATAGCCCTTTTAGCTAAAATCCATTGAAAACCGTATTAAAATCCATTGAGTGTTAGCAGAGAAACAGCGATTTTATTTTAATAATTTAATAAATACATATTTAAAATATGTTATATTATAAAATATATATTTACCAAATTTATCAACAGATTCAGTTATCAAATATAAATCAATATAATCGCAATCTTTCAAAATGTCTAAAAGTATACCTACCTATTAATTCACTTAAATTTGATCTATTACAAAATGCATAATTTTGTTTTAAACGCTATAAAAAAAAAACTTACATCCAGCTAACATAATTAACTGTGGCCTTAGCGTCTAGTTGCTTATTTCGATTTAACTTAATTTAGCCAAGTTGCGTTTACGTCGCTTCGCATTTGATTACTTCGCGTCTATTTTTGAAGTCTATCTTGTGTTTATTTTTAAAAAGAAAAATTATCTAGGTACTATCAACACATCGTCATTTAAGACAGGTGGAAATAATGGCATATGATTCGTAAGAAAAATACGAAAATAAAATATTAATTAGTATTTATAGTTTCTTTAAGTAACAATTATAACAACTATAAGTAACGTTGCATTGAGGTACACATAAATAGGAAATGTGAAACTTACATTACGGTCCACAATGATGTATCCTGTAGTTAAATTTCACTGGCTAAGGTTATTAAAGCAGCATTCATCTGAAAAATATAGAAAATAATATCGGTTTATATTTTACGAAACCCTCAACCCCTTTACCCATTATTAATTCTATTAATTTATACTATAATTATGTCATACTAGTTGGTGAAAAATGAAAAATACATATATAACACCTGACATTATACTTTAACCCAAGCGTTGGATCTTTATTTTCTATCCATTCTAACTATTGGTGAAAGATTTTTTTTTAAATCGGATGAGTTTTCGTAGAGATGCACCTTCTACATACAAATAAAACAAACAAACATACAAATTTTACCTCTTTATAATGTTAGTTGTAGACACTAAACATACAGTTAGTTATTTATATTAAAAATATTATTTATGTATTATTAAAAATTCGTTTATCGAGCAGAACCATTTACAAAAAAAAAAAACAATTTATCAAAAATAATATATTTTTTTTAATTAAAATTTTATCTTTGGAATCTATGGAACTGACATGGACATCAACCAAGGACCTCATTAATAGCATAAAAACATTCCTCCACAAATTTGTTAAACGGTAAATTTAAAAATAATAATAATAGAGGAATCATATATACACGATCCTCTTGAAAAGTTTCAATTTTGGTTCAAGCTTTTTTATTATTATTACTGAAATCATTATTGAAAAATTACTTGTCAATTGGCACATTAATATCTATATTTTTTATGAATCTGCGAGTATCGAACGGATAGACAAATACAGGTAGGCATAAAAGTTTAGCTATTAATTGTCTATTTTTGTGAAAATTTATGACTCCCAGTATTACGACATGTTTTATGAGCAGATGTTGGCGTGATAATTATATTCCACTAGCGCGTCTTTCTAGCGATTAGTTTAAAATTAAGAATTCATAACGAAACAATTACTTATGAAATCGTTCGTCCTAACTGACTATTAAGGCACATCGAACACTACGAAGTAAAACAGCACACATACGTCTATTTTACGATGGCCTTGTGTAAGGGGCAAGGCAAGGCAAGGGGGTGGTTACAGCCGCCAGACGAGCTGCCCCATTAATGACTGTGAATCGCAATTTTCCTTGCCACCACTTAATTGCTGAGAGATGGCTTTGGGAACATCAACCGGGCTCTTACTAATGTTGCAATATGACTGGGTCTCAAAGTCAAGTATACGAAAAAGTAAGACTAACACATGATTTTATTCTTTTTTAATGATTCTCTGGACGTTTCTCTGGAGATAATATATGGCCCAGTGTTAACGCATATGGAGATCTATACAAGTTACTTGGATCAGCAGAAGCGACTTGCTAGGGCATCAGGGTTCAAACGATCCAATTTTGCTATTATAACACATGTAATGACATTCAAGATAGTTGAAGGAAGGAGGGAAGGGACTGAAGTAGATTATCGTTTAAAGTGACGTATCGCAAGGCTGCCGGCACAGGAAATGCAACGCTTGTTTCTTCTATCGTATATCTATAGATGAAAATTGATCGCCTAACAAAGGGTTCCAGAAAAGTGTTCATTTTTGGAGAACGTAAAACACTTGACTTTTTATGAGTTGGTTTACAAATTTAATGTTTTTTTTTATGTATTAAAATTAATATATAGAAAGTCTATATAGCCATTAGTTAAATAGACCAACCTGTGAGTTGATGTCACTTCGTGTCGCAAGTAACTTTAACAAGAACTAAAGCATTCTGTCACCTACTTCATGTTTCAACGTCAATTGAACACAGCTAAAGACATAAAACACCAAATGTACTTTATTAGAAAATACCATTAAAAAGACACAATAGTTTACGAACACCGCTAATATAATATTTTTTAATATAAAGTCAAAAAATTGTGCGCGATGTATTTTTAACAGATTAAACGATTATTCGCATTAAATTGTTTTTTTTTTCTAGGTTATTTATTGTGATCTGAGTGTTGCTAGGCGTGGTGGGCGGCATGGTGGTTTGGGAAGGGTGATGTTAAGGTGCGCTCTTGAAATTATTAGTAGCTATGCGCAGCTACCCCGCACGAGGTTCGCGTTCGTTTGGCGACGTCTAGTCGAGGACATATGGCGACAGCGTGTAGCTATACATCTATCCAGCCGAGGCTAGATGATGGCGACCGTGAACTACCGGTATTTTAATTGGTCTATGATTGGTTAGATCTCAGGGACTCTTCCTTATTCGGCTAATAAGTTCTCTCAAGGAAATCGAAACTAAAGCGCTTATCTCACTTTACAATTTCAAGGATTCCAATCTAGGAAATCCGAAAGTGTAATCGCAGTTAGAACAGATTGTATTCAATTTAGCCAAATTGGAGGCCCCAATCTCTCTGTTTCCTATATATGTAGGTTAAAAATATACCTACATATATAGCTGCTTAAATTCAAAAGTACCACAAATCAAAAAATTCCAAAAACGTTTTATTGCAAAAATACAATCACAATCCTTCATACTGTATGTTGCAAAAAGACTTATGGTTGTTTTATTTCATATTTAGTATATTTTGATATTTTTTATATTCAAAAGTAACTCCATATGTTTATATCTCCTTTAGTATTCAGTTTATTATAAAATTACTTAAAACATTTATTAATGCAACTTAAAAATACTTTATATTATACTAATACTCTACTAGCGGCCCGCTCCCGGCTACGCTCGGGGTGCATTTGTTTACGTAAAAACCTTCCTCTATCCACGAGAGAGAGAAATAAAATTTATTTATTTATTTTCGATTAGCTCTTCTATAAAAAAGTGTAATTTTGATTAGTGGTACTTTTTTGAATTTAAGCAGCGATATCATGATAATCAAAAAAATTAGACGTCCTGACTGGAAAATGTAACAGGTGACAGATATCCACCCAAGTCTAAAAAATACTTATTGACTCCTACTAAAATTTGCTGAAATAAAATAACTCCATACGCGAACTTCCCCAGGACTAGCATGTTCTGTCCATATCCTGCAAACCTTTTTCTAATATCTAATAATGAATGCATTTCCATGTAAAATGTCCCTCTGAATGGGATAAAAAAACCCTACGACGTGTTTTTATTCGTAAAAAATCATTTTAAATTTTTCTAATCACAATAAAATCATTAAAAATTATTGAAAATTAAATAAAAAAAACACCGAAAACGTTGCTGTCATAATACATTAATGTATCCCGGTTTAATTTTTAAAAAAAATTTTTTATATTAAAAATTTTTTTTTTTAATTTTTCTCACTTCAAATTGATTTATCTCCTAATCCATTGAAGATAGAGAAAATTGTCAAAAGACCCTTTTTGTAGAAAATTTAATTCTCTACAACTTTTATCTGAACTATTTTTCTGTAACTTGTACCGTTTTCAAGTTATATACGAAAAAAGCGTTTTTGCAACGTTTCGCAATTTTTCCGCAAATGTTCCGGTCAAGTCACGGCCCTGATTTTTTCGCCTATAATTCTACTCATTATTTACAAACTTTTCTCGTTGGTTTTAGGTCTCCCTCCCAAAATGGCGATTTAAAACCCCCATTGACTGGACTATAAAATACAAATCTCTCTGTATAACATTAGTATAGACAAAACAAAAATTACAAAATTTTGCTAGTGTTGCTATATTAAAAAAATACTTGGACTACACGATTGAAAAAATACTTGGACTACACGATTGAAAAAATACAAATAATATATGTATTATATATTGTATAACGTAAAACGATATACATTTCATGTAACGCCAATTTTATAAATTCAATAGAAATTCTAGTGTTTTTAAATATTTGAAACGTTTTGATATAGGATAGGAATGCGCATGACGTAAATTAATGATTATCTCTGAATACTTGCAACACATTCTGTAAATAGAGATGTGAGTAACATGAAACTACAATTCGTTACTCCTCATTACGTTACTCGTTATTACGATACCTTACTCTTTTATCGAGATATTTTATTTAAGATACGGTTAAGCATTAGATTATCATAGAATCGGTTCCTTATTATACGTTAGTCGTTATTACATTTAACTTTTTTTTCGAGATATTTTATTTAAAATACGGTTAAGCATTGGATTACCATAGAATCGGTTCCTTATTACGTTACTCGTTATTACGATACTTTACTCTTTTCTCGAGATATTTTCTTTAAGATACCGTTAAGCATTACTACCATAGAATCGGTATCACTTATTTAATAAATATTCATCTTTTGAATCTTGTATCTTTGTATCTCGTGCCAGTCTCTATTAACTCATTTCAGCCGATCAGTATCTCATTTACCGCAAGATCATAGAGGGCCGCTCGTTCTCTACAAGGTTAGCCATGTGCTAAATGGCAATCAAGGTCGGTGAACTAATCTTTTATACAGTCCATTAATTACCCGTATAGGCCTAGTTCAAGACATTCATTTCTGCTTGGTGCCTAAAACGTTTTTTGAATGTCACTTTAATTAATGCTCTTCTTATATTTTTATTAAAATATTTTAATTAAAAACGGGATACTTAAAAATACGCTGTCAATTTAACCAATTTACATAATTTAAACAAGCCGTTCTTTGTCACTCTTATATTACAGTGACAAACAAGACGTAATATTTCAATTTTCAGCTGTATGACAGTATGGAATCAAAATGTAATAAATGGAATAAAATTAAAAATACTAAGAAGCTAAAATCTTATTTAAAATAAAATCAATATTGCAATAATATTTAATCAAAGTGATATGCGCGTAACGTAACGTAAGTAGTTCCGTATGACTAATAACAGAATTGTCAATCAATTTCGTAAACTGTATTATTACTACTATAAATTTATTTATAGTAACGTTCACTCGATCTAATAGCATATTTTAAATTCATTCGGTAACAGGCTCTGATATAGCGAATAATGTCAGTATTCATTTTATTTAAATACCTTGAAAATAACAGTGCGGTACAATTACTCATTATTCTGTAACGGATTACTCGACTCGTTACCATTAACTAACCCAACATTATCTCGCTTTAATCAATTGATTGCAGTTTGACTTTGACGTTTGTTTGTAATTTATTTTGTTGGTTGGAAATTTATCTCTTTCCAGTCCATAATTTGTAAATAGTTTTATTGTTTTAACTAAAATAATTTTATTGTAATAAAATATTCGCGAGATATTTCGAAGTGCTTTTGTAATAGCATTCTTACTTGCTCAACCGTAACAAAAAGAAGTGCGATTTAACAGGTACGTACCCTACGTGTTGGTTGACCGGTATTTTTTATGCATCTTCGTGGCCTCCGTTAAATAAATCACTGATCAACCGTCACCATAAGTGGCAACTTCCCGTTCAATTGATGCCAATTTTAATTTAACCATACTCTACTGTGAAAATTTCACGTCTCCCACAGGTTCAGAATGGATGAAACACGTCTGCTACAAATTATAGCGCATTTGCTTAGCACTGCTACTATACTGTCGTGTCTCTTTTTAAAAGTGCCCCAAATTTTAAGCATCAAGAAAAAACAGTCCGCGAAAGGTGTGTACTTGCAGGCGATTATTTTGGAGATCACTGGGTAAGGGCCACACCATCTTTATTACCTAGTACCTAGGTAGTTATACTAGCTGACTGACCTTTCCACTGGATTTACCAACAAACATTTTCTTTCATAAAACCAATGGCTCATCTCATTCACACTCCAACGAAAATAAGAACAACTCTTAGTAATATTTCAAAATCATATCGGCTGTAACTCGATGGTCTTGTGCCCTTCATATTCTATCATGAGGATACTTGTATTTCCGCTTGGAAGTGAGATATTGTAAAAGATCTGTTATCAAGGACCATTTTGATCCTGAACGGGGACCCTTAAATCCCACACTAAATCCATATTGACATTTGCCTCATTAATATCAAATCTAGCCTTATCATACTTGGTGACTTTTTAAATATATTACTCTTGTCTTGCATGTTCCGGTATCGACTCAAGATCAACATAAGTAGCTCATCTGCTTGGCTTTCCTGACCCATATTTTGGAGTGTCACAAAGGGAATAAAAACATTCAAAAATCATTTGAGGATTGATTACACAAAATCATGATAGTAGTACAAAATACAAATAAATTAATTAACCTTTTAAAATAGAACCCAGTTTTGAAACACAATAACTTCAGTAAAATAAATATCAAACCAACTCAAAATCACATTTTTATTTTCTATTTATTTCTATTTATACTACCAGCACTTTTCCACTGCCACAAAACCAGCGACAGCAATACAGTGATGATGCCTTTCATATAAGACAATCACTTGAATCATTGTCCATCAAGTTGATTGGTCACAATTGCCTTCAGTTTTCTTTAACGGTGTGGCTATTCCATTCAGTGACAAGGTAAAAAGTCTAGGCATATATCTTGATCGCGATTTCTCCTGGGGTTCACAGTTGCGGGAACTGAGCAGGAGAGTTTTTGCGTCTGGGAACTCGTTGAGAAGACTGCGAAATTTTCTTCCCACTGCCACTAAAATTGCACTTGCGCAATCACTTCTCCTCTCAATACTTGATTATGCAGATGTCAGCTATCTTGATTTAACTAATGCACAGCTAGATAAACTTGAGCGGCTCCAGAATTTTTGTATTAGGTTCATATTTGGTCTTCGCAAATATGACCATGTCTCTGAATTTCGTAATAAACTCAAGTGGCTTCCTATTAGACTTCGCCGGAACTTACATATACTTTCCCTACTTTACAATATTTTGTTTAATCCTAAGTCCCCGCCTTATCTTAAACAGCGTTTTGATTTCCTTCGTGACACACATACCAGATGCCTAAGATCATCGGACAACCTGAGACTTGCGATGCCATCTCACTCGTCGTCATTTTTTAGTAAATCCTTTACTGTTGAAGCAGCGCGTTTGTGGAATGCATTGCCTCTGTCAATAAAACAAGCTCAATCACTGCCTGCCTTTAAGAGGCTTGTTAAAAATCATTACCTGACTCAATAATTTCATTTAAACTTTTGCTTTTCCGTATTCTCCTGTCACCATATATTTAATTATTATATTTATATGTGATATTATTATATATATGTATCGATGTATACCAATGTTGTTTATTTTAAGTAATATTTTATTTTATGTAAGTATATACAATGTATGTATATAATGTATGTATGTATATATCTCCTGAAGTACACCGCTAATTTCCCCTTGTTCTATTTGTTACTAATCCTGTCCATCCAAAGGTTGTCTGGAAGATATCGCTTTTAGCGATAAGACCGCCCATTGTACATTGTCATATTTTGCATTTTTTTTTTTATTTTTCTTATTGTGTTACTCTGTGTACAATAAAGTATATCTATCTATCTATCTATTTCAATGGAAACACGGTTGCGGGACCGGCTCGATCAGCGTTCACTTCGAATGCTCTCTCTAGAATGTCAAGTCTAGATTACGTTCATTGTAATCCACAGACTAAATCAAATTACTCAAACAGACAGACACGTCGACAAAGTATGAGACAAAAACGATCAAAGAATGGCCGTTCTTTGGTCGTTTTCCTATTTTATCGATAGAAAGGTGTCCTCTACCATTAGCGAACTTCATACTTCCCCTTCGTTCAGATTGCTTCTTGCTTGACGTTTTAACAGATAATCGTTAGTTTCGCAAACCCTCCATTTGTGGCAAATAATATACGATATTAATGATTTTAAGGAATCTCAATATGTGTTTTTTTAGCTTTACAATAATGACACTGTACAACTTCACAAATAAATATGGCGTGATGACATATCTGGAGTATCCCATAATATTGTGTCAGATATATGTCCTCATCTACTACACACTGAAGTACAAGAGGATGCTGACTCTTTCCATCATTCCGTTTATTGCTGGCGCCTATGTTGTTACTGTACTGGGGTTCATGTTGGAGTTTATACCAAAATATTTGCTTAACTATTTGGTGGTGAGTGACTTTCCATGTCTGTCTGTCTGTATATCCGCTAATTTCTCCTAAGCCACGAATTTTCACCTATTAATATTAAGTTTTCAATAGATTAAATATAATAAAATTTTGTATTGCAACATAGTATTTCTATTTCTATTTTGGTCTCTGTAATAAATATTTTAACCTACTTATAATTTGAATCGTATTTTACAGTTATTAAAATGCTTTGAATATTTAACAAAATACCTCTACATATCTCTTCACTTTGCACCTTTGCAATCACGCAAAGCTGGTTGCGGGTAGTTTTAAATATTAATGTTTTATTGAACAGTCACTGATATTTTGTATCTGTACTAAATAAGTTAGACTTGTATTATAGAGATTTCACCATATATAGGCGCTAAAGATTGTACTTATACTCAAGTATGGGTATGTTTTCTTTTTCAGCCATTTTGTACACCACTCAGTGGCTTTGCTAAAGTAACATACATTTACGGCATAGTGATGGCAGCTAATGCAGACTCTGTGTCGCTATTGACTTGGATCATTTCTATCGCCACCAATGCAGGTAATACATGAAAGATTAAAAATATACAATTAACAAGGTGTGCTCAATATGCGCTATTGATCTAAGAATGCGTCTGACCTCGACACGTGATGCTAGTTAAAACGGGGACATATAAAAATAACACTAACTGAAACATTGCACGCACATGTACCTACACAATGTTTTATTGTCATTATTTAAGTTGTTTTAATTGATATAGCGATAGGACAAATGCTGGGGACACATGGTAGACTTAATATTGAATTCAAGTCTTGCCTGTAAGCCCTGAGTCTTTCATGTGTGACTTAGAAATGATGTTAATTTGCTGAAAAACAAATGATTTTCTGTCATTACACATTCCTTACCATCAAACATATACAAACATATCAGCAAGATGGCAACACTAAGTTCGAGTAGCAAGACTTTAAATAAAAAGAAGTTTTTCCTTTAATTCGATTTATAAAACAGACTTCAATATATGTATTAATGTTCCATTGTGCAAATAATATCATCTATTATAGGTCTTAGTTATTATAAAAAACGTATGCATGTTACTGAAAATAATATGTTATATTTGTGTACCTACATTTAACGTTTTTAGAAACTTTTTTACAAGGCTTTTGGGTTCACCTGTGTAATAATTTTAATATTTATTTCCAGCTCGTATGTTTACGGTGTATGTCGATTCTGGCGATATGAAGCTTATGATGAACTTCTTCATATCAAGTCTTCTCAGCGCCGGAGTGCTTGGAACAGCTTTCTACTACCAGAACCTAGCGCCTCCCTATCAACCAGCCACAAGGAGGAAGTCGCCCAGGCCCTCGTTTCATAACCATATGGATTAAACAAATTGAAATATAAGTAGCGGCACGAAACTCTAGCGCTGACCGTTATTGCGCAGAAGTCAAAAATTAGGTGTCACAGGGGGGCTAGAGGGACGAAGGGTGCGCGTGCGTAGCGCCGGTTGGCTAGCCAGTCGTATTCCGTCCCCCGCTCCGATACGATGCTCCGCGGACTTCTGACTGTACAGTTGTGTACTAAAGTGTCATTGCCACTAAGTGCCATTGCCATTGTACAGTTGTGTACTAAGTTGTTATTGCCGTTCATTATTATTGTTTTTTAAGTTTGAGTTTGTTATTGTTGGGTTTTTTATTAGTGTGTTTTTACGGTCTTATTCATAAAAATCCCTTATTAGAGGTTTAAAACGTTCATTAGTTAAAACGCTCATAAGACCTTAATAAGCTTATTATAAAATTCCTATTCATAAACGCTCAATAAGCCTGTGATAACTAAATATTCTCTATGGATTAGTTTATAATTGTTATGTTGCCGTTCTGATGAGTTCATAGACAAAAAAGCTAAAATCTCTCTATCCACGCCCTAAATGTGATGTGACATTTTGACATTCAATTCGCAACAGATTAGATTACCTATACCTACGTGTGATCAGGGTTGTTTTAAATTATTTTCTTTTCAAATTACCAATTAAAAGGAGACAAAAACGGTGAAAAAAAGGGAAAGAAGCCTAAATTGGTCTGAGGAGGCTAAATCTTGCTTGACAATATCAATAATAAAGGCAGCCGTATGTTTATTAAAACGGTATCTCCTTTTGAACTCCACGACGGGCAAAGAAAATGGATCATGTCTCTCTTGGTATACCTTTCGACGATGTGGAATCTTTTCTACAAGTTCAATGGCGGCTATAGCTTGTAAAGCTTGCATGACAAAACTTTTATTATATCGATTATTATTGTGTTATATCTTAATTAAGTAATTTAAACTATTATTTGTATAAATAAATATCTTAGATATGACTAACTTCTTTACAAACACCAAACTCTACATCAAACGTCATTCAGAAATTAGATGTTTTAAGTCGGCCATCTTGAATTGTTCCCTTATTAGAGGCTTATAGTAGGGTACATGCTTCAATAACTTTATGAAGGCGTTATTAGAGCATTTTACGCTATTGAACGTTTATGAATAATGTTTTTTGGAATGTCATTTTTTTGCATATGTCTAGAAGAAATACTGTTTTGAAAAGACAGGCACGTAAAATGGTGTATGACGTGCATTGTTTGGTTAAAAGAGAAACCAATGAATTGATTGATTCTTTAAAGCAAATAAAAAGTGAGATTGATGAAGCAACGAGTATTTTGCTCAGCCTTCGAATAGCAGCACGATAAGACAAACTGCAGACAATATGAAGACGGGCAACATGAAAATTAAAGTTATAATTGTATTATTTGGTTATATTACATGAAAATTATGTTATATTGTATTATTTGGATATATTAATCAAAGTTATAATTGTATTATATGCTCGACTGTACCCATGCGCAGCTATCCCTTCCACATTTCGTTCAGCGCTAAACTTACGTGCCGCTACTTATACCACTCCATTATATCCAACAACTTTCAATCGAAAATGGTTTAATTAATAGGTAGATACACCTAAGTAATCACATTTTACATAACAGAACACTAACAGAGCATTTGGTTAGGTAGTATGGTAAATTGGTTAAAGAAATTTACCAGTTGCAATCTGATGACGTTATTATTGTTATTATTCTACAATAATAGAACTTAAATAAAAATATATATAGTATATATGTACATATATGTACATTTTTGAACAATACTCTAATTTAATTGGGGCCTAATTAAAAGTGGTTTATAGTCAAATTCATTCAATATTTATTAAATGTGATCTGTTCACATTAATTTATTGTTATATTATTTTTAAATTTATAGGAATTATTATGAGTAGGTATAGATTAATAAAAGTATGACTTAAAATGAGTATTGTATTGTAAAATATTTATTGATACAAATGTCATTTTTTTATTAATTCAGTTAGTCTCAATTTTACAAATTAGATTTGATTTTTATATTTTATTAAAAATTATTAAGGATTGGTATAGTCTTTTTAACTGTAGTGACATGACTTATTAGCCATAAATAAAATTTATAATAATATTATGTAGGTTAGTAATATGCGGTGTTTCCCTTTATCAATAAATATTAGATGCATTTAAAAATTAAAGACATAATAGTAATATATAACACACAAGCAGTCTATATTGTGGAGGCAGTATATCTAACGTAAAATCATAATACATCTTAAATGTCACAATATAGTGTCACAAATAATATTATATACGATGACATAATTGTCTGTTTGTGTGTTAGGATATATGTATATACCTACATATTATAGTATAGTGAGTGATTCCAATTTTAATAGGAAGTTCGTGGTGTCCTTTTTTATAAATTATTGTCCTCATATTTGATTATGCAAATGCATTAATTCGGTTCTAGTTATTGACATTGAATTATTAATGTACGTTAATTATTTATTTATATAAATTACTTGAGAATATTTCAAATGTACAGACATTATCAATCATAATCAGCATTTGTCGAAACGAAATGACGTTGATGTAGCTGAACGTCCAACTTATAATGAACTTTAAACTATTGTACTGATACCTACATGATGTATTAGCATAGGAGTACCTACAATTTTAATAAAAGACTTACCCAGAAAATTGCAAATTAAGCAATAATAGTTCAGATAAACGCCAGAACTGTTTGATGGTAAAAAGGTGGTGATCTCAAATCTTTAAAATCTCAAATTAAAATATTAACATTAAGGTTCTTAGAATCTTTAAAAAATGACGTTGAAAATTGCGTAGATAGGTAGGTGTTCAAATAATAAAATATAACAATGTCCTTAAAGAAAACTACGTTTCTAGCCCCATTGTGTGTGGGAGCAAGTTGGTTTCTGCTATGATAAGAAGTAGTCAAAGTTTTGTGAAAATATTAGAGTATATTTACTTACACTGTAGTCTTTAATTAAGTAGAGAAGCTTAATACCCACCATTATAAATTATCTATTAAACATAGGGCTGTTAGAAGTCTGAAATTATTTTTGTATAAAAATTGGATACTGTTAGATAACTGGTTGTTTTTCAAAATTTTATCTAGTCTACAAAATGATCCGAAGAGAGGTCGTCTTTCACCCACCTGTTTAACACCTGTTCGTTTTCTTTTTTTATTCAAACTTCGTAATTACGTACATAGCAAAGTGAGCAGTGTCATTTCTCAATCTGCACTGCATGTATTTTATGATATTAATGGCACCTTGTTCTATTCCTTGACCTGTGATGTTATTAATTTTAGGTATCAATTGGATACCTTAGTTCACAAGTAATCTAGGCTAGCAATTTTAAATATTTTTTAATGGACTGCACTATTTGCGTTTTAATATTTAAGACATAATTTAATGTGTTCAATCAAGTTAAGATTTTTTTTTACCAAAATGCCATTCTGCATAATGGAATGTTATGGTCACAAACTATTTTGATATGTAAATATTTTTTATTTTACCAAATTGTTAAATGTGAATTAAGGTAACCAATTAATAATTATGTAATAGCCATTTAGGCGAGTATTAATCAATTTGTTAATATTAATGTTTAATGTTTTTGTAAGTGTATTTTGGCTGTAATAAAATTATATACTTTAATGTTGTTAGAATATAGAAGCTATTAACTTGTAATCTGATAGTAAACTCTATTTATCTCTCTTATGGTTTTTCTAGAAATAAACTATTCAGAATGTTGTAAAACTTATTCACAAGCACAAATTAGAAAATTATTTGTTAGTTCAATGTTTTGTGCCATTTTTAGAAATATGTAAATTCCTAATGTGCCAAATGAGGCCCTTATGTTATTCCAAATAAATCTATTGAAACATTAATTTTGTAACAAGGTTTTATTTACTGCTTATCCTGCCCTAACATCACTTCATTTGACAATTATATTACAACCCCACTGTGGATAGCTTTAATAATCAAATATCTTCACTTCTGAGCTGCTGAAATTTTTGCAAAATCTTTTGCGCAGGCGAGCGATTAACAAAGGTCGATGATTTATTAGTAGTAAAATCTGAGCGTGGCTTAAACGATATCTCGTTTGTTCTCGCCCACTTTTTACATCTAGATAAGGAGCTATCTCTAGACGAATGACGCTTAGATGGTAGTAGGGGCGAACAGAAATCCCTAGGCGTACAGGTATTTACAGAAGAAGAAGACGTACACTTTGCTCTCGGAGTCGTGATCGACCCGTGAAGCGGCGAACTAATGTAACACGGTTCGCATCTGTATACTTCGTGAGTCTGCATTACACAACTTCTTATTTCTGGCAACGCTGGTAGTTCTGGCGAAGAGTCTTCAGACGTTGACAATTGGTCACGAATTTCCATCCGCCCCTCTGGTTCCTGAGCACCAAAACTAATCCGACTCATTAGCAGTTTGGCCTTGCACCTCGCTCTGGCTTTAGCTACTCTCATATCACTCTTACATGTAAAGTAACAACTATTTTCATCGATATATTTGCAAATCTCCTCAGCTTCCTCCTGCGGTGATACACTACGATCTCTAAAAAATCCGAAACCGTTGCGCAAATCATCGACACCCTCAATGAACAGCCAAGTGAGGGTGGTTATAACAAGTGTCAAGGTTGTAAACACCGCGATAGCCGTTATGGCGTCCGGGCTCGTTATTTTATTCTGAATCTTCCCAATGACGCCATAAGTAACAATGTTTATAGTGCGCTTGTTAGCGTGCGCACGGCAAGTATAGAAGCCCCTAAGATCATTATCAGCCGCTGCAACCAACTTGAGCACTTTCCCATCATCAGCTGATCGTACAGATTTGCTTTTAAGTTTTCCATAAACTTCGGTGTCCAGGAACAGCCAATGTGCTGATTGATACGGACTCAACTTTCTGGCATGGAGACACGATAAATTTAGTTGACCAGAAAGGCCCCAAGCTGTTTCACGGTACATTACTGATAAGCTGCCCGTACGCGATGATACTTGAACTCCTTCACTTGTGGAACGCTCCACACTAAGTTTGTGTAAATCGTGTAGTACACTATTTATACTGAGAGAAGCTATAATTCCATAAAAAGACGTAAAATCTTCTGGTAAAAAGTTCTTTATTTCCATCGGTACTCCGCCAACGAAAAATTCATCGCTGCACAATGAATATACTGTTGTCTGTTTCTCTGAATCTTGTGGCAATCCTTCAAAGTATAAACCGTTGCTACTTTTGCTTTTGCTGTCGTCGTCTCTCAATTCACGTCGTTTTCTTCCAGTCTCATCTTCTGCAATAACATGGAGGTGGTCCCCCATGTTTATAGTAGCTTCAATGGTATTAGTACCTCTTTTTTTATGCAACGTCACGTCGACCCATTCGTCAACCGAATACTCCATGGAACTGTCGCTACACGATACCACTTCTCCCGAAACCATTTTCAGTTTGATCTTCATATTCTGTAACTTCATGTGAAGCCAACTATTCGTTTTATCGTCTCTAAGAAACAAAATTGTTCCTGAATCTCTTTTAGATTTAAACGTAAGCTCTATGCGCCATTCATTATTTGAATCAAAACAGGGTATTCGTGCGTATTGATCAGTATCTAGAGGCAAATAAGCCTCTTCTAAGCCGGCTCTCTCGTAAGCGATATTTAAAGCGGAAGTCGGAATGTAGTCGGTTTGCTTTTGAATATCTCTTTGGACCACCATACTCAATGGCATGAAATTTAATATAACCTCCTGTATTTCCCCGTGTAGTCTTTCACCTACTACGATGTCCATTTTATCATTAGGAAAATCAGGATCACATGTAAAGGTGCCTCGTATTGATCTCGGTGCATCATTTAATCTAAGAGTTGCGCCCTCATTGGTGACAGTCGCTAAAACTGTATGCCAAACGGCCAGTTCTATTGTCATTGGTGTGCATATTTGTGGGAGACCACACGATCCGTAATCATTTGCATGCAAACAAATACGCCACTTGTGCAAATTGAGTTTTACACGCGAATTATGGGCTGTCCCTCTCCTTACCAAAGTGCCATGTGGTGAGAACGGCAGGAACCGAATATAAACATGAAACAGGGAAGAACGCTTATGTTCGAAATTATATTTCAAAGACGATTCTCCATTCAATACGGCAACAGTGTGAGGGTAAACTTCACAGGGAATTAGGTGACATGAAGCAGTTGTAGTTCTAGGTCCGAGGCAAGGAGCTCCCCCACCAGAAGGACTCGGCCTGCTGCAAGATCTGGTCCGAGTTCGCCTGCCGGGGCCACAGGTTTGCGAGCACGGACTCCAGCTTCCCCAACCCGACCAACTTCCATTAAGCACACAATGTTCGTTCTCGCAAATTTTCATCTGGTCATGCTGACCCTGACAGTGGGTGCCCCAATTCGTGGCTGTCAATGGATTTGGTTTTTCATTGCACGTTCTACGGCGACGAGTTACTCCGATTCCACAAGACTCCGAGCAAGACGACCACTGTTTCCACTCACCCCATACGTCGCGAACTTCTCCATCTTTGTTTACTTCACATTGGTTGCCCTCACATTCAATGGATTGTAATGGTGTGCCATGACAGATAAGTCCAGCATCCGATGGGGGTGGATTGTTGCATAGTCTTAGTCTCCAACGCAGACCGGGCCCGCAGCGGGCTCCACATGCAGACCATTCACCCCAAGGGCTCCATTCGCCGATTACACGACAACCTATGCCATGCTTTATACATTGTAGGGCTTTCCAAAGAGATTCAATATTAATTTGCCAAGTGTTGTCCGTCGATACAGCCGCTTCAATCGCCTCAAAGGGGCACTCCATTTGCAGACATCTTTCTAAAAGGGCCGGAAAGGTCTCTAACAACTTAAACGCTTCGGTTTTGATTGGATCTTTTTCCGCAAGTTTACGGTAATCCTGTACAGTGCAATTTGTGATTTGACATGTTTCATCTTTCTCATGGGGCCCATCGCATGGAAGACCGTCTTTAGCAGGCTGAGGGTTAGTGCACCGTCTGCTTGCAAAGCGATGTCCAACGTCGTCACAGGGTCCCGAACATGCACTCCAAGCACTCCAACTGGACCATCCTCCGTCAATCGGGCAATCCGGATCTGATATAACACCGAGTTCACACTCCGCACGCCAAATTGCACGCTCCCGACTTAAAGGCTTTGCACTTCTTAAAAAGTATAATGCACATATAAATAACAGTAAAGTTAAGCATACTACTTCGCCTTTTCTAATTTTATACATTGCATTTCAGTTTTCTTATTCGGTTACAAACAAATCGTTATCGATATCTTGACAGATTTGACATCATTTTCTCTCAATTATTGCCAAATTAGTCATAGAGTAATTTTTCTTATTCTTCAGTAGAATGCCTTTGATCCAGTCTTTTTTATTTGAATCATTGAGGAAGGTAAATAGTCAGTCTTGACACGAATACGTGGACACAATAGTTTGGTCAATTTTAAGAAATAGAATTAAGACCGAGCTATTTTCAATAATCACGTCTAAACGTCTAGGCTTTATTACCTTGGACACCACTGCCCAACTCCACGCCAAACCTGAACAGAAAGAGCGATGAACAGGAATATTTGTGTATATTATAAACTAATTGGTGCCCACGACTTCGTCAGCTTTGAAAAATAAAAAAAAACATAAGCAATATACTTAACGGCTGACATCACACTTAAGTACAATTTTGCCAGGTGTTAGTTTACTCAATTTTAGAGGATCACTCGGGAACAGTATTTTTTTTCTGGATACCCTATGCCCTTTCCGATATCCCTGAATCCCTGACAAGGTGTATGCAGAATTTCATGATGATCGGTTGAGTTACTTTAGTATGGATTGAAGAAAAAAATTGGATCTGTCAATCTTTTTTAAATGAGTGGCTTGACTAAGTGGTTTAAGTTGTATCTTCACACTAGTAATCCGCCCCTGGTTTTGCACAGAGTTAAAATCCTTTCTTAGCGGATGCATAGGTTATAATATAACATAAACCTGAGTTCCCAACTACAGCTTCCTAGACTTAGTAGTTTTGGCTATGTGTTGATAGATAAAACGATTTTACAATTTTATCTGCGCTAAGTTACTATTTCAGTTAATGGTTTTCAAGTACATACACACATATAATAATGTATATCCTGAAGTATGTCTATTAAAATCAAAGCTTAAAATTAAGCGAAATTAAAACACATTATTAATAATCATAATAATTCATTAATAATTTATGTTTTACATACATGCATAGTAAAAATATAACAGTCTAATAACTAAATAAAGGTCTCGAATACATTTGCAATAAATTCCATTTCAAAAATAACATTTTTGGAGCTTTAGAAGCTCTTATTTTCAAATCTATCACATCAAATATTTTGGCATTAAAATGAAAAATAACAATTCGAAATATACTAAGAAAACTCACAGACGTTCTGATCACTGGGTGATAGGAAAAAGATTTTGGATAGGAAGGAAAGATAGGAGGAAATAGGATATTTATTTAAAAATTTAGAAATATGTACCGGAGCAAGCGTGCTGCGGTAGTGACGTGGCGTCAGTGACGCCTTGGTGATTTTGAATGGCCACGACAGACACTAATAACGTTCCATAAATTTAGGAGAAGGCACATGAGTAAAGCAAGTGAAGAATAGCATTGGATTTTGAGAAAAATCACATAAAACTTTTTACAATAAACAAAAACAATGTCACTACGATAAATTTACAAACTTATCGTGACGGGGACTATAGTTAACGATTTATACATACAAAAATTGTAAATTGTGAGCACCGTTTACATATTCAAATTAATTTAATTAATAAGACGTTTGTAAGATTGACTCTTCATAATCTTAGATAAAATTGAAAGAGAAGAATAGTAAGAAAGAAAGTCTTTGTGATTATTATTGAAATGAATGAAATGCTAGAAATAAATCAAAATACATACCAAATATTGAAAATTTTCTTAAAATACAACAAATAGCCTCGCAGATAGATCACAAGAGCTTTCTTTTCATAAAAAAATGACCTTTTGTTTTAAATAAAAATAAAAATATAATGTGTCTAGAGAGACAGACTTTTAAATAGGATAGTCACTTAGTGAGATTGCGTTAAAAAGCCAAACTTACTTACAAAATAACATATTTTTATACATGATAACAAAATACAATATACAAACAAAATACAATACAAAACAATTTTATACAAAATAACATTTTTTATCTAGTGGCCTGCTCCCGGCTTCGCCCGGGGTGCTTTTTTGCAATCCAGCCGATAAATTACTTTAAACCGCCATTTGTGAGAACCTTATGGAACTCACAGATAAATAATTGCTGTATTGTATTGAATAAGTATCAACAGATGGCGCTATGTTAATAATATTATATAATTTAAAAAATAATAATAATCAAAATAATAAATAAAATGAGATATAAACTATCCTATCTTTTAAGTTGGACCAAATAACATATACTTATGAAGTTTGATCAAAGTCGGTTCAGTAGTTTCAGTGTTTATCGCGAACATACATCGTGACACGAGATTTTTATATACATGTAAGATATAATAAAAAGGGACTTTTTTTACCGTTGTCCCTCGGTAACTTGTTGATTAACCATATGTAATAATACTTCTCTAGTGTGTTTTTTAACATAAAAAACACAAACACTGAACCATTTTTATAAGAGAAATTAATAAATTAGTTTCCAATTTTGTGGATGATTATAACTTATTAATATTGGCAGATGTAGAATCAGTGAATATGAAGTTTTATCGACACATTCTGACACATCTAGCCATTTTTGTAGCCATATTTTCATGTCCCAATTATTTAAGTGTTGACTGTTCAAGCCTCGTATCAGACAGGCGTTATGTAGGCCCTCGGTGCTTAGTGATTTTACTCCTCCTTCCCTGATTATAGCTTTATCCATTTCTAATAGTATAAAAGCCCTGTTTTTCAGTTTCTGCCATCTAAATATGCCTTTACTCATGCCGTGCATTTTTAGTAAGTGCCCCTGTAACAGATTTTGATCATTTTTTTAAATTGCAAACACTTTTCAACTATAAATAAGATTACCTAAACACTTCGTTATATAAATTGTGATTTCAGAATAATATTATTACATATATACTTCTTTTAGAAAACGAGTTTTAGATCATTGACACTAAAACTCGACGGGTTCAATTCCCGGTAGGTCCCGGTCAAACTTTGGAAATAAACTTTTCATAGTTGCCTCTTTTCTGAATCTGTCAAGTGTTCGCAGGGCACACTGTGTTTTGCAGCCATTTGGGCAGCCTGTCTGGTGGCAGTAACCATCCCCTTACAGAAGACCACCGTGAAATAACAGCACGTGTGCTGTTGTGTTTCAGTGATGAGTAAGGTGTGCCAGAGCCCATCCCTTAGTGTTCATTCAAGTTGACTCGCTGGTGCGGTGGCGGGCGCGGTTACGAAATATCAAACACACAGCATAATATGCAAGTGTTCACGTACACAACGCAGGTGTGGCGAAAGTAGCGACGGAGCGCGCGATACACTCGTAATGTCAGGTAAGTTCGACCAGTTTGAAATTGTCGCTAGTAATGATGGTACGTTTTCATCATGTCGTTCAATACAGAGGTAGCTTATCAGTGAATCATTAAAAATAAAAGATCGTCGTTCATCTTTTCAACGTCTGACAACATGTCACTATCGCGCAAACGCCTGGCGGTCGACGTGACGTGAACACGGGCTCGCCATATCCACCGCGACCGCACCCGCCACCGCGCCCGCGCGTTCTACGTGAACGAGCACTTAATCTTACTTTGGTAGGCTATTGCAGCACCTGCGGCGTTGCTTGTGTTAAAGGGACGGTAGCCGCCTACCATCAAGTGTGGACCATTAGCCTGTCTTACGAACTTTAAATAAAAATAAAATTACTGTGACTGAAAAAAAGTAAGGTTGACATTCTGGATTAACTAACAGAGTAAATCTATCTTTTAAAAAAGTCCACAAAAGTCCACACGAGAACAATTCTAGCATAATATCCCCTTAAAAAGACCTAGATTCTAGATTTCTCTAGAATTAGCAAGAATTTTTTTAAATAAACTCACCAAATGTGCAAAACTTAAGTGCTCCAAATGATAGGGTTCTTTGGTAAAGAGATCTTTACAAAGTATGATATCATTTGCTTTCGGATGTACACCAGAGCTCAGTGAGGCTATTACGCCACACCATATTTCCTTTTCTTTTCCCACTGGAATGGAGTCCACTTTCGACTGCAATGCACGAAACACTGGCTTGTTGTGACGGAGGCGCTCCTTCAATTCCAACGTCGAGAATTCCGATTTTTGCTGTATAGACCAGAAATGGGAACACAGCAGTGCCCTAGGTTTCATGAAACTGAAATACAATAAAAAATACTATTTATATACAGTTGTTATGGAGGAATGTTTGTCAGTCAGGCAGTATGCTACACCCAAATCTAAGACTAAGAACAATTTTTATTTCACTTTGATTGTATTTTATATTATTTTTGCCAAAAAAAAAATTTTTTTTTTTGGGTATAAAAAATTGTTTACAACCTAACCTATTAAGACCTACCGAATATACACAAAAAAATTTATAAAAACCGGTCAAGCCGTTTCGGAGGAGTTTTGTTATAAACACTGTGTCACGAGAATTTTATATATAATAAAGATTATATTGTACAAATATATTTTGTGTTTTGCTTCAATATGATTGTTTGTAATTAAACGTAAATGAATTTTGTAACAGAGAAGGTGACATAATTTCAAGTATAGTAAACATTAATCTTTAAGGTATCTATCTAAAAAAAATCCTGAATTTATTTAAAATCGTAGCAAATAAATTCACAATGAATAAATTTTCGGACTACCAACTGCACAACAGTTGCGACATTGTCGATTAGGTTAAACAAGAATCAATGACAAAATAAAAATTGACAATGTTGACAAACGATAATAGTTAAGATAGACATGATCACTTGATATGCAAGGGGAAATTGTATAACTATAATTATATCCCCCATTCAAATATTTAATAGATGAACATAAAAATTAAAATAGTAATATAAAATAATGATAAACATTAATATTAAAATATAATATATCTACTTAAATTAGAAATAAGAAATTACCCCCGGTAGAAATATTAAAAAAAAAAACCTTGAAGATAGTCCTGTTAGGTGTATATATTTTATTGATTGTATCATTGTATCACTAAAAGAGTATATTAAAAAACGCTTACGCCAATGGGAATATAATGTAATTTCCCAGGGGTATCGCTGACAATATCAATACCGGTGCGATTTTCCACATGTCTGATGGCATTTTCTGATATAACTTTATTTCTTCGTGACTTAATTTCGCGAAACCTTTGTCTCTGGATATTCTCACTCGTAAAGAAATGTATCTTCTCAAATCATTCAGGAATTCTTTTATGCCAACACTGAACACTTTGTACATTTTCATTGCATTGGGAAACTTTTCAGCAAACATTGTAGTGTAATCTTTAACATATTGAGCGTATTGTGTGATGAAATATTTTCGAAGTTTTTCTTTTTTGGTCTTGAGAACGGTGGTTTGCTTTTTTCTTACATTCATTAGATACCTGAAATTAATATAAAAAACAACATTTAACTATATTTTCAAATAATATTCAACATTCAATATTCAACTTATCAAAGTAACTTTGTACCTATACTTACCTATTCATTATACTAACTTTATATAATTTTAAATTATATCTTTAACCAGCTGGTGCTCACGACTTCGTCCGCGTTCAAATATATAGCCTAAAGCCTTCCTCGATAAATAAACTATCCAACACAAAAAGAATTTTTCAATTCGATCCAGTAGTTCCTGAGATTAACGCGTTAAACCAAACAAACTCTTCAGTTTAGATTTGGGTCATGCATGCTGCATGTTTTGAGATTTCATTATATCACATGGGATAAGTCATTCGTAAATTATTTATTCAGTAAATTATCCAAATATTTAGCCTAATAAGAACACTAAAATATGTACCAAGTATACAGAACAAATATTCGACCAAACATTCATTGCATCTTTACTAAAAAGGCATATTAATAGTACATATTTAATAGTGTCCGACCGATGGTCAATTTCTGGCCGAGGTTGAAGCCAAAGCCGATTAATTGGCCATCACCATAATCTTCGGCCAAAACCGAAGGCTTAAAAGCTCTCAGAAATTTTGTTTAAGATTTGCTACAAGCTATTATTAATAATATGATATAAATGATTTTGAAACTTTGATATTGAAGGTTTATATCGACTGTATAATATAGAAAGGTAATTTAAATCATCTCTACAAATTGATCTATATCTTGCAATTTGTTTGTCAAAAATAATAACAATTCGAAATAATGTGAATTATAACATTTATTTATTTATTAAATTAATTTAACAATCACAATCAGATCGATCAATCAGTCTTCGCTTTTCTAGACTAGTGCGAAACTAGACACTTTCTTAATAAATATTGGTCAATTAAATCCACAGTTTTAAAAGTTTTAGAAAATCAAAAATTAAAGTATCCATTATGATACGATACTATAAATAATCAATAATTACTGTATTATCAACATGTCGGACACTAGTATTTAGGCGACTGTGCACTTAATGGTAGGTGGCTACCATAGCCTATTAGCATAAGCTTTTCAGGAAATCTAAAGGACAAGGTAGGTTTAAAAAACCTTTACTCACTCTCCGAAACAACAGCATGTGTTCTATTATAATTTTATGGTAATTTCTCATTGGGAATTATTAACAACAATAAACAACTAATTGTAAACACGTAAATAAAAAGTTAAAAGATTAATATAAATGGTTAGTCACCTCAGTGCTTTCTTGGCATGAAAACATGTTTACACTGACACTATAGTAAAAATTAGAAGGCCGTTAGAAATAGTAATAATTAAGATACATACCCGTGCAACTGGGGTTGCAACCAATAACCATGTGGGCCAACCTTAGCCAATGGACGGTTGTAAAGCAACCCTGCCCTGGTCACCGGTATAATTTTCTGTAGGGACATCTTGCTGTTTACAATGCTCAAAAACTTCACGAATTCAATCAAGGTTAGCAAAATAAATTTTATTCACAATATGCTCAATCGAAGTAAAAGTTTTTACTTAGGAGGTATGTAAGTTTTTGCTGTTGATGAGGTATTTTATTTGGAGTAGCAAAGGTAACAAGCGCCTCTCTCTGTGAGGTTATTACTGTTTTTAACACAGTCGGTGTCGGTAGACATACAGTCATACATAATATTAATTTGTTTTTAAAATAATTTAAAAGTTTCAATGTCGATGTCAATGGTGGTGTCAATGTCAACTGTCTATATAGTATGTCATGTCAACTTGTTTGTGATATACGTTAGTTTTGTTGTTGTCAGTATCTACCTCAGAGTAAACATAAGCAAGCTATAGAGCGCTAACGTCGCTAGTTGTCCATTATGCCAAGTGTAAGCAGATGTTCTATAGATACTGATAGATAGATGTAGCGGTTGAATAGTGATGTGCCACGATTAATGTCTGTGCGTAAATGTCAGTACTTCATTAGTTTAAGTATTAGGTAGGTATGTATTTTGTATGTATGTATTTTTTATATTATTTTGTTGTACGATCTTGTATGTATTTTATTATATATTTGTAGGTAAGTAATACTTACTTAAATACCTTAATTTGGTATGGTACTTATAATAACTTATTATTTATAAGTATCTATTATGTTGGTACGTAACATGATCATGTAGGTAAGTATTTATAAATCTCATATTTTGTAAAACTAGAATAAAATAACGCCCCCGCGCCTCCCGCAACCTCCTTTCTCGCCATGAGTAATTTTGTTAACATCCGTGTTTTCTAATCAAAATATTACTTACCGATGAAAAGAAAAATCATTGTTCTTATTAGTTTGCTTCCGTGAATCGTTCTTACAGCTTGGTACTGCACATTCACCATTATAACATTAAATTTAAATAAATATCGGTGGGAGAAATATTCAGCGCGCGTGACATTTGTGACTAATAGCGTCGCCATTGCAATTTCGATACTGTTCAAACCCGTGCTTATAGTTCATACTCGCCAACGTTCGCTCTATAGCCTGCTTATGTTTACTCTGAGGTATCTACTATTTAGTTTGTGGTTGTTGTCCATTTATTTCTCAGAGAAAAACTATTAACTTGATATCACAGAACACTATTATTCCTATTTGTATGATCACGGTATGATCTTCGGCTAGTCTTCGGCCCCATATCCTGCCCAGCCCATAGATAGTCACAAACTAAATAGTAGAAGCAAGTGAAAAAGGAAACGGTATATAATGTTTACTATTTCGACACGAAAACTTTTATTAAAAAATAATCACTCTCATTACACATACTTTATGTAGGTATACAAAATAAAACTTGTGCAGTGTTAAAACAATATCTAGTCATTAAAATAAAATAATAAGGAGCCATCCCTCGCTCCCTTATCCTTAATCCTTCTATGGTCGGCAGCGCACTTGTAGCACTTATGGCGCTGCTTGTGTTATGGGCAACGGCTACCACCTGCCATCAAGTGAACCGTCAGCCTGTCTGTCGACCTTATCATTAAAAAAAGAAACTGTTTATTGAAACATGGATGGCATTTCGAATTACAAAGAACATTATTATTCGATGAAATCTATCGAAGCATTTTTTAGCCGCTTCGTTTCGATTAATGTGCACATTAACCGGCTAAAGATGGAAGTTCACGACGCAAACTAACATGATATCGAACTTAAGCCGAAGTTAGCCGGCTAAACTTAAGTTTATGTTCACACCTACCTTTAGCCGTAACATATATATGAAATAGTGTCCGTCGAATACGCTCAATTGGGCGGCGCGGCGCTCCAGTAGAATGAGTCTGACCGATAGGTTTGAAGATGACAATAAAACATACATAACATGAGAGCTATGGTTATGTAAATGTCAGTGGTTTTTGTTTCATCAAAATCGATGCAGTATTTCCAAAGTTATTAGCGCCGAAAGTGGCGGTCGTTATTTAAATTTTCAAGTACGCGCGCGCCAAGCGGATGACGTCACACATCGATAGCGGGCCGGTTTCGGAGACGCGCCGCGCGAAGTTTAGGTTTTTAGCGTTACTCTCACAACGATCGAGGCTCGCGCATCGCACGCACACACGTACGTATGCATAGAGCAAGAGCCCACGACGGCCAGATCTTCGTTATTTTATAAAAGCTAAAAGTTTCTAGGTGCATGTCCCCAACACAGGTATTAAAAACCAGCGAGGACCAGCAGACTCAGCCGGGTAGTGCTTGGGCTCATCGGAGACGTCTCTCCGATATAAAAACATTGACGCCCCCCTCGGACCCCCCCGGCCGTAACTCGGAAACGACGCGACGCAGTGGGGTCGTGTTTGTGCTCATCGGAGACGTCTCTCCGAGATAAAAAATTTGACGCCCCCCTCGGACCCCCCGGCCGTAACTCGGAAACGACGCGACGCAATGGGGTCGTGTTTGTGATCATCGGAGACGTCTCTCCGATATAAAAAATTTGACGCCCCCCTCGGACCCCCCCGGCCGTAACTCGGAAACGACGCGACGCAGTGGGGTCGTGTTTGTGCTCATTGGAGACGTCTCTCCGAGATAAAAAATTTGACGCCCCCCTCGGACCACTCCGGCCGTAACTCGGAAACGACGCGACGCAGTGGGGTCGTGTTTGGGCTCATCGGAGACGTCTCGACGAGATAAAAAATTTGACGCCCCCCTCGGACCCCCTCAGCCGTAACTCGGAAACGACGCGACGCAGTGGGGTCGTGTTTGGGCTCATCGGAGACGTCTCTCCGAGATAAAAAATTTGACCCCCCCCTCGGACCCCCCCCGGCCGTAACTCGGAAACGACGCGACGCAGTGGGGTCGTGTTTGAGCTCATCGGGGACGTCTCTCCGAGATAAAAAATTTGACGCCCCCCTCGGACCCCCCGGCCGTAACTCGGAAACGACGCGACGCAATGGGGTCGTGTTTGTGATCATCGGAGACGTCTCTCCGATATAAAAAATTTGACGCCCCCCTCGGACCCCCCCGGCCGTAACTCGGAAACGACGCGACGCAGTGGGGTCGTGTTTGTGCTCATTGGAGACGTCTCTCCGAGATAAAAAATTTGACGCCCCCTCGGACCCCCCGGCCGTAACTTGGGAACGACGCGACGCAGTGGGGTCGTGTTTGTGCTCATCGGGGACGTCTCTGCGAGATAAAAAATTTGACACCCCCTCCAACCTCTCCGGCCGTAACTTGGAAATAGCGCGACGCACCCGGGTCGTGTTTGGAATCATCTAAGACGGCTCTCGGGAAGGCGAATTTTTTAGAGTAGACCAAATTTCAAATTTTGGCAGTTGCGGTCTACTCGTAGGACCATGGTCAACGGTTACAGGTAGACCCCCGTGTTGGGTATCATTTGAAAGGTCTCAACGAGGGTGATCAATTGAAACTAATCCCCTCTCCCTCCCCCTTTTAAGTAAAAGTCTCCTACCCCCAATTCTTTACGAATTACAAAACAAAGACCCTAAACCAAACCAAAACAATTAACTATAGCAAATGACAACACCCAACCGCGCCCCCACGGACTACTTGCAGACCGCAGCAGCACGCACGATCTAGTATTTAAATAGCGTAGAACTAAACAAAATGCTCTTATTTATAAATTATGAGGAGACAAAGCACTAAATAGTATTTTGATCACTAAATAATAAAAATGACCAAATCCCATTTGCGTATAACGAAACGCATGATGGCGCATCTGTCAAACCTAATATCATTAGTGTCAAAAGATCACGCCAAATTTCAAATACCTATGTCGTCTTTGATCTTGAAATTATGATGTAAACTGCGCAACTAAAAAATTACTCCTCGGAACTATTTATCTCCGCAGCTAGAAACTTTACAGAAAGATTTCTATCAGGCCAGAAACCCACGGCATTCTCGGTGCATGCAAATACGAGATCCGCCTTATATTATTAAACCAATGGAAGAGAGGAAAGCAAGGGTGCAAAGCGCGTCGAAAGATTTGGAACCGAATGCAACTGATGAATAGAAGGTTTGTAAGGAACAGTATGCCATAAGTTCTAATCTAAGGAGATCCTAAGTTTTCTAGGAGTCAGATTTTTTTACATAATCATCATGGTAAATTTACTACATATGGAACGTTCTCGAAAGCCCGAGCGTAGCTCTGGGCGCAAGGAAAGTTCCACACACGTCCGCACTTTGAAGACGCAAAGCGTATAATGATGTTACGACAAATTATACAAGCGTCCAATTAGTGACGACTTTTGGCAAGTTTTACGGTTTTATTGGAAAGTAAATCGTGTTCTTATACCCCTAAACGACATTTTAACTTACCCTGTGCATAACCATATCTATTCTGATTTATACAAACTCATGCTCAGGATCATATAATTGACTCCAGTTTGAAAATTAAAAATGCTTACAAACGTTTTCAGTACAATATATTATTTTTGTAATTGGGAATAACAATTTCATTTTGTATTGTGCAACTAAAATAATAATTATACACTAACTAGATCGTGCTTGCTACCGCGGTCTGCAAGCAGCCCGCAAGGGCGCGGTTGTGAGTTAGGTGTTGTCATTTGCCATAGTTAATTGTTTTGGTTTGGTTTTGGGTCTTTTTTGTAATTCGTGAAGAATTAGGGGTAAGTAAAAAGGGGGAGTAAAATTGGTCACCCTCGTTGAGACCTTTCAAATGATACCCAACACGCAACCGTTTATCTAAAACCGTTGACCATGGTCTACTGAGTAGACCGCAACTGTCAAAATTTGAAATTTGGTCTACTCTAAAAAATTCGTCTCCGAGATGTCCCCGATGAGCCCAAACACGACTTTGCTGCGTTGCGCCGTTTCCGAATTACAGCCGGGAGGGTCCGAGGGGGGCGTCAAATTTTTTATCTCGGAGAGACGTCTCCAATGAGCACAAACACGACCCCACTGCGTCGCGTCGTTTCCGAGTTACGGCCGGGGGGGGGTCCGAGGGGGGTTTAAATTTTTTATCTCGGAGAGACGTCTCCGATGAGCCCAAACACGACCCCACTGCGTCGCGTCGTTTCCGAGTTACGGCTGAGGGGGTCCGAGGGGGGCGTCAAATTTTTTATCTCGTCGAGACGTCTCCGATGAGCCCAAACACGACCCCACTGCGTCGCGTCGTTTCCGAGTTACGGCTGAGGGGGTCCGAGGGGGGCGTCAAATTTTTTATCTCGTCGAGACGTCTCCGATGAGCCCAAACACGACCCCACTGCGTCGCGTCGTTTCCGAGTTACGGCTGAGGGGGTCCGAGGGGGGCGTCAAATTTTTTATCTCGTCGAGACGTCTCCGATGAGCCCAAACACGACCCCACTGCGTCGCGTCGTTTTCGAGTTACGGCTGAGGTGGTCCGAGGGGGGCGTCAATTTTTTTATCTCGTCGAGACGTCTCCGATGAGCCCAAACACGACCCCACTGCGTCGCGTCGTTTCCGAGTTACGGCTGAGGGGGTCCGAGGGGGGCGTCAAATTTTTTATCTCGTCGAGACGTCTCCGATGAGCCCAAACACGACCCCACTGCGTCGCGTCGTTTCCGAGTTACGGCCGGGGGGGTCCGAGGGGGGCGTTAAATTTTTTATCTCGTCGAGACGTCTCCGATGAGCCCAAACACGACCCGGCTGAGTCGCGCCGTTTCCGAGTTACGGCTGAGGGGGTTAGAGGGGGGGTTCAAATTTTTTATCTCGTCGAGACGTCTCCGATGAGCCCAAACACGACCCGGCTGCGTCGCGCCGTTTCCGAGTTACGGCTGAGGGGGTTAGAGGGGGGGTTCAAATTTTTTATTTCGTCGAGACGTCTCCGATGAGCCCAAACACGACCCCACTGCGTCGCGTCGTTTCCGAGTTACGGCTGAGGGGGTCCGAGGGGGGGCGTCAAATTTTTTATCTCGTCGAGACGTCTCCGATGAGCCCAAACACGACCCCACTGCGTCGCGTCGTTTCCGAGTTACGGCTGAGGGGGTCCGAGGGGGGCGTCAAATTTTTTATCTCGTCGAGACGTCTCCGATGAGCCCAAACACGACCCGGCTGCGTCGCGCCGTTTCCGAGTTACGGCTGAGGGGGTTAGAGGGGGGGGGTTCAAATTTTTTATCTCGTCGAGACGTCTCCGATGAGCCCAAACACGACTCGGCTGAACCAGACTGAACCGTGGCCCGAGCGTGATTTCATAATAATAGCCTTCATAGTAATTTGTATGAAGATTTTGAGCGAAAAAATTGGGCGTTTGTGATTTTTTTTACGCAAAATAGGAATATGTTTATTAAGAAATGAAGATTGTATCTATTTTTTTATAGTTTTAACTTTATTATTTGATAAAATTCATTTAATAATTCTTGATACTTACCGACACAATTGTAACAAAACGGGAGTGCGATTTACACGTTTTTAGTGATTTTCTGGATTTTTTTTACACTTATCCATAAGCATTATCTTAAATTCGAATGTTTCAGCAAAAAGTAACATTCATTGGCTAGCTGTGTTATTTTTTTCAAGGTTGTGGAGCATCGTTTACTATATAATTCTTTTACAATCCCGACCCTCGATTGCCGTAAGGGACCCTTAACCGTGTCGCCGGCTGTCGCTCGCTCTCGCTCTGTCGATTTGTGACGTCATCAACGCTCGCGAGTCAGTTTGAAAAATGTGGGCGGCGCGCTAACTTTGAACGCTTATAACTCTGTCATTTTTTAAGATATCAATGAAATAAAAACACTGTAGTAATATTCTAGTGACCAGTATTCTGGTGATATGTTTAACAAAACTCATTGGTCAGACTCATTGGGGCGTGGCGCTCCAGTAGCATTTTATATGAATGCTACTGGATTCATATAAAATGCTACTGGATTTATTTTATTTACAGTGGTTTCACGAACTACGAAACCAACTGGTCAATTTATGAACCACTATTTAATGCTTTTAGCTTGCCACCTTTTCAGTTAAAAACCCATATAAGTTGGTCCTCCTTCCTTACCTCTACCCCTCCATAGTCTTAATGTACACCTTCGTTTGTCTGTTTCAAATCTAGCTATACTATTTTATGTTTCTTAATTTTATATAAGTATTTAAAAATGAAAATTCTATAACAATAATTTGATCTACAAAAATTTCTTCTCTTGCTACTGGTTAGGTAATTTCAGTTACGAACATAGATGAAGGGGCTAAGTTTGCAGTGACGATGACGTAACTATCACAAAAGAAAATAAAACACAAAAATTAACACTTTATTCAGTATTTATTCAGTTCTCTCTCGTTTCAGAGGGGGGGAGTATGGGGGAGAATGGGGGGAATATGGGAGGAAGTATGGAGGAGAGTGGGAGGAGGGTGGGGGGGAGTATGGGGGGGAATGAGGTGAGCATGGGGGAGAACGGCGGGAGGGTGGGGGGGAGTATTTGGGAGAATGGGGGGAGGGTTGGGGAGAGTATTTGGGAGAATAGGGGAAGGGTGGGGGGGAGTATTTGGGAGAATGGGGGGTGGGTGGGGGGGAGTATTTGGGAGAATGGGGGGAGGGTGGGGGGGAGTATTTGGGAGAATGGGGGGAGGGTGGGGGGGAATATGAGGGAGAATGGGGGGAGTATGGGCGTGAATAGGGCGAAGATGGAGGAGAATGGGGGGAGGGTGGGGGGGAATATGAGGGAGAATGGGGGGAGTATGGGCGTGAATGGGGCGAAGATGGAGGAGAATGGGGGGGAGTAGGGGGGGTAGTAAAAAGGTGTACGGGGAGGCGCACATTTCGCCCCATGCTTGGTCCAATTAAAAACTCTTGTCGTGAAAGAATTCGCCGCTCACTTTAAGGCTTGTTGACTTAGTTCTTAGCTGAAAAAAGATAATTTTTTCTATATTACACTGTAAGCAGAATTCATAGTATGAAATAGTATGGTATAATGTAGATTATTTAAATTAATACTACGTGGATCTATGACACCCCCAAGTTATTGCAGTATTATTATTGTTATATGCTTCTCACAAAAAATTAAAGGAGAAAAAAAAATGAATTTCATGATCGCTAAATTGTTGGTTATCAGTCGCTAGATGTCTTGGCACAGGATACTGGGGCGAGAACGACCGTAAATGTCAATGTCAAGTACTCCGACTGGACACATTATGTCTGTTATGTCTGTAGACATTGCTGGCTCGATTAATTTTGTTAGAAAATAACAGTAAAATTGTTTTTCATTTTTATTAATTTAAACCATTTGGAATTAATTACTGATTCGTTAAAGGGTCTATATTTTAATTAATTGCTCTTATTACAGATCACACCCTGTATATATTACAGGTCAGTAATCAACAAGATAAAATTTCTACAGCCTAAGTTATTTCTTTCATATTTTATCTGATTTAAGTGAGTGAACTTACTCAGTAGGTATTTCTACAGGCGTTGAATTTGTTTGAGCGTGCATCATTGATATTAGATCAAGTTTCCATTGCAAACGGTATGTTTGCCACCATCCAAGACCAAAAGATGTTACAGGAATAACCTGAAATGTGAACATAATATAAAGATACTTCTGAATCAAAATCCAACAAAATATTTTTAAGAGAAATACTTATTTTATTAATTTATACATGCTTGAGCTGGTCCAACAAGAAAAAACAGACAGGCCTTTCTTTAGTTCTTATTTTATCTGAGCTTGTAGATTGCCAGACAAATTTTGTTCAACACAAGAATACAATTGGTTTTTAATTTAAATTGTACTTGTTGTATAGTGTGTTCCATAATTCAAAGGAGTAGTTTGACAGGCCCTAATATCAAATTTTAAAAAAAATGTTACCAGTGTTTTTTCCGTAGTGGAGTACTAATATCGGTTTTACTTAAATATGTAGTTATAATATTTTACAGTAAAAATATTTTTAATCTTGTTTTATTGATTTAACATTCGTATTATTGTTATTTTAAGATTTGAATTTAGTTTAAAGCAAGATTACTATTTTAAATAATTCACAATATATATGTGAAGTTAAATAAATAAAAAATAGTATAATGCATTACATAGCTATTATTTTGTGATAATTTTATGTCACCTATGAAAATTATAATAATTGAAAAAAATTGTGAAAGGATGGACTTTACAAAGAATATAATTTAAAGTATTAAATAACAATTATTATTAATTCTAAACTAATTAATGTTCTATAAAGCATTGATTATGGTTTTATAAAACGGTAAGTTTTTTAATAAATTCGATTAGGTGACATCACTATTTTTTGTATGGTCAAAAACCTGCAACTAGCGATGGGTAATGCAGTAAAAACTTTTTATTAGATTTATTTAGTCTTTCGGATATGGTGTATAATAAAACCAAGAACTATACATTGTCAGGAATAATATTTCTTAAACAGACATCCAAATCAATTTTCAGTGTCTTCATGGTGGAGCTTATTATGTTGACCTTTCACTAGCCGTAAAAATTTAAAAATCTTTTTGTAAGATGCACACCTGGATGAAAGGAAGATACAAACTTGGAATTGGAATTGAAACGTGTTTTGCTTGATGACGACTTGTGGATATGGATTCAACAAATTCTCGATATTTTGGAGTAGATCACCACATGGATTTGGAAATTAGATAAATATAATAACGATGACGACGACGACGACGACGACATGAGAGATTACGAAGAAGAGGTAACTGCCCGATTCTGATCCAATAAATTTCGATGAACCATCTACAAGTGGCACACAAAAAATGACACAAGATTGCGTCGATTCCAACACTGATTCTGATTAGGGTTGCCATCTCTAAAATCTACCTACCAGGACAAAAAGCATGAAAACCCTGGCTTCTCAAATGACTACTAAACGCAGTGCTTTTTTAAATGTTAAGGTCGGCAGATGGGAGGTGGCTACCGTCGCCTATAACACAAGCAATGCCACAGATGGTTCAATTGCACTGCTGACTACAGTAAGATTATGGATAAGGGATTGTGAAGGTATAGGGAAATGGGCTCCAGATCCAGACCAAAGCCAATTGTGAAAAGTTAATTTCCAAAGCTGGGAAAAAAACCCGGGATCCCTGATACAGTGAGTTAAAGCAAACACCTTAACCACTCGATCAAGGGGTCATCCTCTATAACGAGCTGCACAATTATAACTGCGTAACGCAGTTTGCTCTCTTCCTCTATTCTTTTATCTAGACTAATATTAAGAGATAAGATTTGTATTTTTGTTTGTAATGAATAAACTCAAAAACTATTTTAAAAAATTGCTGAGCGGCGGCAATTTGAAAACTTTATAAGCCGGACTACAAATTAAACCCCGCCCGGACGCTCCCCCGACACCCTGTAAACTAGGACAAATCCGGGGAAACCCGGACGGATGGCAACCGTAATTCTGATTAACCCATATATAGTCTTACTTACTTTTTCTATTGTTTTATTGATTTTTAATTGTAATAAAAGGTAATTTAAATGTCCTTTGTAAATGTTTAAGTACAAATAAATAACCATTGCAATAATAATACATAATACTGTTTCGATTTTTATTTACATTGGTAAAAATACAAAGCAAAAGTATCTTATGAATAAATATTAGATAAAAAATAATACCTCATGAAGTTTTGTTTAGTAAAACATAAGTACTGAGTATAAAATAAAGAAAAAGTACTTAAATAGTTTTTACTGAGTATTAACTCTGGCTTGAGTAAATACTACAGTGCTTACCCATCCTTACATGCAACCCAAGAAATGTCAAATTTCTCCTTCGAAGTAAAAAACGCAGTATAAGCAGTGATATGTTAAACAAGACATCACTGAGTATAAAATCAAGAATTTGTATTTCTTGTTTTATGCGGTTACTGTGTAAAATAAGATATTGAATATGACAACATGGTGTTTATGGCATAAATGGGTTATGGCAAAGTTATGACAATTACACAATCGCATGAGATATAAAGTGTATGTACTTACATTTTCACAAGTTAACTTCAGACTGACAAAGATTTTAGGTTAGGTCACTGGTCAATCGAATTTATATTTACGAGTATATAATCAACTTGCAAAACAACTACTAATTACGAAATTAGATAGAATACAAACACACAGCAAGTCAGCGACGAGAAACGTTATTATTTTTTCAAATTAAACAATAAACACACTGACTGACTGTGACCGAGGTAGCGAGCCGGCGGGAAAACCGAAATCCATAGAGCAGATCAGCAGACCTCTTTATCCGGTCCGAAAACAGTTCAGTGTTGCCGTAGTTAATTATTTTCTATCGCATTAATGTGTTGTTATCAAAAAGACAAAAGTTCTCAACAAGTATTTTGCATTTTCAAAATACAAAATATGTTCTAAAAGGTATTTCAAATAAAATAGAAAATACTTTTAGATTTTTTTTTATAAAAAGTTATTGAAGTGAAAACTTCTTTAGGCGCGTTGGTCGCGACAGTGTCATTTTATTTTATACAATTCTTGAGATGGGGTAAAATCATTGAAATCGTCAGCTTACGTAATATAATGTAAGCGTTGACAACTGCATATGAAAGTAAACTTTCTAAATATGAACAATGAGTAATATAGTATACACATGTGACCAAAGCAGACAAGACATTTTCTGCTCTGGTCACATGTGTATTACAGGACATAAAATAAAATAATTTTTTGAATTGATCAATTTGATCGATTGTTCAAAACCTCTTTATAGTTGTCTTTTTAAGTGAACTTACAACTTTTAAGTGGTGTTGCCTTTAAGCACTTGCACCCAAATTAACGATTTTATGTCAAATGATGCGTCTTTTGATAATTCTGACATTAAATAAATATAAATAAATAAATATCAACATATTCCACACAGCAACTATAGGCTTGTATTATGGATACCAGACAGTTGATATACTACATAGATGACTTTTTTTTTGTAAATACATACATATTATAGATACAAACATCCATGACTCAGGTACAAACGTAAAATTTTACACATAAACATTTTCACCTAGCGGGATTCGAACCCGCGACCGTTTGGTTAACAGCTAGGGTTACTAAAATAGCGGAAACAAAAGTATTTCACGGCCGCGGCATCTAGGTCATAGATCTTCAGAATTTAGTATTTGTTTTTTTATTTTATTTTAGTTGTTGTTTACTTTTTTAAAAATAAACATACTTTTATTTTTATTTGATTGTACTTTTGACTAAGTATTTGTATCTAATTATGACGACTAGAAAAATTGACCATCTGAAAGTCTGTCTATTTGAAAATCTGTTCTTTTGAAAGTGAAGGGATTTATATAAGACAATATTTATTTATTTCGGATAATTTATAATCCATATGATAAAAGAAAGAATTAAGAATTATTAATTAAAATAAAAATTTACAATCTTAATTTACAAAGATTAGCCATTGAGTCGACAGGCATGTACAGTTATCTACACGGAGATTCTAAATGGATAGAGACAAGTTGGTTTTACGAATTAATGTACTAAGTATTTACATTTTCGTTCACTGTCCAACAAACCGACTTATTGTCTTGCCTTTATTTTTGTAGGTATTGGCCATCATAATTTTAATTAAAATAAAAATTGTCACACTAATGTCATTAAGTAGATTTTCATCAAAAGTTATATTCTTCCCCTTACATATTTATAATGTTATTCAAGTTATGGAATTAGTAATGTAATATTTGAAATGAAAATATTGTGTATGAAAATATTTAATTTTGCCGAATATTCACTTCATATCTTATACAATGCCTAATCACCAAAGCTATTAAACAAAAATGTCGTAAGTTTTATATAGTTTGTGTTAATTCTTTTCATTTAGAATTGCTCTTAAAATAAATTCGGTACAAGTATTATTAATTTATCTACTTTATAATGAAAATGAAAACGCAATTCTGTAAATACTGAACAAGCGCCCATTTCCATCAAATAGCAGTTTGCAAATTCGTTCATTTCACATCAGTCGTATTAAAGAGAGTAAAGAGATAGATATATATTGGTTTTTTATTTTATTTTTTTATTTAGGACTTGCAAAGATTGTCAATCATCATGCACTTTGGGTAATTTTAAGAAAATTGTCGACCTTAAAAACTCTGGTATAACTATTTACGAGTATTTCAATCGCACTAATGAGGTAATATATTTTTTACATTAATTTTTAATAAATCATCTGGAAATGCTGTATAGTATATAGACTGCTTCCTCCAGTCTATATATTTTTTATGTACCTCCTACCTAAGTTTCCGCTGAAAGGCTGACAGTAGTTATCTACCATAAAGTGGACCCAATTTATGGCTACCTATTACCACAAGAAACGCCACAGATGGTGCAAGTACGCTGCCTACCTTACTCACTTCACTCAACGAATGTCTTGTTCTGTTCGGTGACTGAACATTATTTTAGATGTCTAGATGCTCATATAATTATGTAGAACGTGGTTTAAAAAATCTGTAAAAAACATTAGATATGGTTCCTCCTTTGTTACAATAGAAAAGAAGAACTTTAAATGATGAATATATGTATATTTTTACAGTGCGGAATAGTTCCGAAAAAGAGCAATTCAATAATAGTACACAATAAAAGTGGCAAGAAAGTGAAGCGGTTTGAGTATGTCCGTGAATTATGTATGTAATTCTACTTTATTTCAAACAATTTTACTTAATTCATTTGATCTAACTAAACTGACACGACATAGCTGAGGGACTGTTCATCCTTTGCAGGTCAATACAAAACCAAATGCTTCCACTGCGTTTCTCTAATAAAACGGGTACGCAATCTTATCGATGAAATAACTGATTTAAGAGAAAATGAGATTTTGACAATATGTGACCACTGTAAGAAGTCAAGAAAAGTAAGTAAATGCAAGCGATGCGAGTATATCCTGTCGACGTTTCGTGCGGAAAATGTGACTCAATATCTGGAGCATCAGCGCCGCCTCGATATGTGGATGTGCAAGACTAAAAGATTGATAGACACATTCGATGAAAGTCCAGTTTGCAAACACAATACACCAGAGAGGCGAGGAACAATAGATGAATTGGAACAGTTATTGCAAGAATTACGTCACTCCACACCAGTATGTGAGCCAGAAATAAATTTCTTTCCTGATTCGCCACTACCGAAACTGCCCAGCGTAGATGACTTTTCTGCTAATCGAAGTTTTTTGGAAGAAATGATAACAAAACTTAAAAGAG
Organism: Synanthedon andrenaeformis; assembly: GCA_936446665.2. NCBI lineage: Eukaryota > Metazoa > Arthropoda > Insecta > Lepidoptera > Sesiidae > Synanthedon > Synanthedon andrenaeformis. Next base: position 12,297,468 of record OW387776.2, on the reverse strand, counting down.
AATCAACTAGACGTCGAATCTCTTCTGACGACAGTCTCTACGCGTCACCATCGAAAGCAGATACACATTGCGTATGTAAATATTTGAAAGAAGGGTTGAAAGAGACTTCATTTTTAGACAATGTGCCAAAAGAAATTCCACTTCCAAAGGAAACGATCAAGGTTAAGATGGAAGAAAAAGAGAAAGAGAAAGAGAAGGGAAAAGTGAAGACTGTAGAATTAAAAAAGTATACGTCTAAAGAAACATTAGTTACATCTGCATTGTTAAATGACAAGGAAAACAAACCAGAGAAACATAAGCCCAGTCCCGAATCTGAAATGTTTTTAAAAATGCTACAGGACCGAAACAAATTTAGGGAACAAAAAGAAAAACCTATTCGAGAAAAACCAGTTGTGATACCAAGAATCGATACACTTCCTGAGATAGTGGAAAAACCTAAAAGGGTGCTTCCAGAGCTTACGTCGGATAGTGTGATTGAATGTTTTCATGGAGTTAAAAATGTTCGCCAGAAAATGATAAAAGGCACTAATATAGTTCCCTTCGATCCTCACTACCAAGACTTAAAAGAGAGTTCCGAAGCTATTTTTTACAAAGTGAACACTATTTTACCTCTTCTCACAGACTCTCTTAACGGAACAATAGTTCCTCTCACTTCTTCAATTACTACAGATAGTAAAAAGAAATCAAAGAAAATTCAAGAGGTAAGAGACTAAAACTATTCAACATATTATTATGCAATGTTTTTTTGGAGCCCATATTTATACTTTTAAATAAAATTAAGGTTATGTCTGCTTATAATGTTAAAATAATAACTTTTTACTAAATGTATATCAATGTATGTACGATACTTATAATAAAAAATAAAATAAATTATCTCCGAAACGGCTGGACCGATTTTGACTAGATGGCATATACCCGATTCATAAGAAGTAGCTTGTGTCCTCCTTGTGTTGCTTGTGTCCTTAGGCGACGGTAGCCACCTACCATCAAGTGGACCGTCAGCCTGTCTGCCGCCTTTCATAATATACATATATAAAAAATAATTTTTAAAAATAAATTTAAATATAGTTTTTTGATAATAACGAATTTTTCAGGATGGGCCTGCCCGCGGCTTAATTAAGTATATGTTATCAGACAGACAGTTTATTGATAATGGTTGGACCAAATTACCAACGACTAAAGTAATGCGCCGGGTAAGTAAAGAATAAGTAATTGGATATATTTTGTTAAATACAAGTGGACATATTATTGTGGTGGATCCAGGCTGCTTCTGACAGGTCCTATTGGGCAATTTTGGGGGAGGCCTATATCCAGCAGTGAGGCGGCTGCTGGATCCAGTCCTGCGGCTGAGACAAAAAGAAACGCAACATGTCATTGGTGAACCAAACAAATTTTTGAAGTAGGTATTTGTGATTGCAGCTGAATATTTATAAGATGGTACCAGCGAAAGCCGAATACGATTGGTTCACAAAACACAAAAATGTGAAACGTTTGAATTACGACACTGGAGAATTATTGGCTGAGATAAATGACGATGGAACCGGACAGTGGTATTATAGGTGTGGCGATGTGGCTTTGGAATATCATTTCGCTGCGGGTTGGTTTATACTTACTAGATGAATTTACAGTGGATTTGAATTCAAAAACGTCTTGTTGAAAAGTATGCCTACAAAGTGTATAACCCGAGAATAGGGAGTAAAATCTACTCACAACACAATGCACATCGTTTGAACCCGATGAAATTACTGGCAAATGAGTGATGTTAGGCGCGCTTTGAACTGCGGGCAATCCCTACCGGAATATGAAACTCCGAACTCCGACAATTAGAATCTTCTCTTTACGGTTATTTTCTACCGGAGGTTGGCGATTGCATTGATATGATGCCACACTATAGCCACACTATAAGAAACCCAACTCCTCAGCAACTTACAGCAGATAAAGCGTGTTTGGGCTTATTAAATTAGAAAGTTGGGGGTTTGTTTATAATTTTAATTATGTTTTGTGCCCTCTATTATTAAATTGTAATACAGGATAAAATAAAACAGAAATGTTCATACTGAATGACAATCGAAATTTAAATTAGAATCAGCGCATTTTGCCTCGACATTATTAGAAAAGGTTACTTGTCGAATTATCTTTTCAATGATAAAAAAAATGATTAAGTAAAAAAAAAAACAGAATGCGTCAGTACATGTGCTATGTATATTAATTTACATTAAATTAATAAATAATCAGTTTACTAGTTAAATAAGTGTAATATTTTTGCCGCACCCGACAGAGGCGAACGCTCAGCACCGGTACGTAGTATACAGTTCTCGGGAACAACATTATCTTGAGCCACGCAAACCCAAGACAGTATTGGGCACTTTCGATTATCTTGGAAACGGAGTGGTCTACGACGAATACGGTCGGGAGAGGTACGTGATTTAATTGTACTGCACTAATTGGTGTCCGTGACTTCGTCTGCGTTAAAAAAGAAAATATACGAGTAACTAGCTGTTGCCCGCGACTTCGTCCGCGTGAATGTCGGTTATCGCGGTTGGATATAAAGTATTATTATGTCCTTCCTTGAGGTTCAACCTTACTCTATACTAAATTTCGTTAAAATCGATTCAGTAGTTAGCCGTGCACAACCGGGAGCCAACTTCTTATATTCTATATTGTATATATTATTATTCTTACTTCCTGTATTATATTATAAATGAAATTAGTCGGCAATATTCTATGGGATTAGACTTTGTATAAAACCTAACTTTATAATCAAGAGTTTTGAAACTGAAAAATCTGCGTCCTCTCGCAATAATCCTCGAATTCCCTTGTCATGTTTTATTCAGATAAATAATGTTCAAATTTAATTTATTACCATTATTAGAAAGAGATGGTCGAGGGCATGACTATGTAATGTATAAGCATTGTAAGAATCAATATCCAAACCGATTTGTAATGAAAGGTTATCTTACTCCGTGAAATTACACGAATTGGTCGTTATATAGGATATTGAATTGTTTACAGACTGAAATACAATCAATCAGAAGGCGTGGTGATCGACCCTAAGATCGGATCGCCTGGCAAGTGGAGATGGCACACGCTGAACGATCCAGCCGTGCTACAATCCGTTTTTCAGGACACGTACTTGAAACAAACGCCAGACTGTCTGATAAAGCAACTGCCGAAGAATTCTGAGGAGATCAAAAGGAATCCCGCCAATGACGAAATGTTGGCAATTGAATTCGAAAACTTTGTAAAGGAGAAAAAACAGAAGCTGTCTCAGAAATTCAATCCTTTTCAAATAAGAATGAAGGCTCTCAAACTGAACAAGTATTTTTCGCTGAGAGTGATCGATCAATCAAATGTATACTTAATTTTTAGAGACGGACGTGTCAACTTGAAATTAAATTTAGGCATGATCCTTTTGAGCAATGAAATCGTTGATACAGATATGTCCGAATTGGGAGCCATTGCTACCTCTTACGACAAGATTCCAGCTAGATCAGATAGCGTGGCGCAAATCCAGAAAACTCTAACGAACGCTAGAGAGGCGGCGAAACGTACAATCAATGTGTCTACATCGATATCCAGTGCCGTTTAATTAGGTACTGTAGGTAATATTATTCAAGTTAAGCAACGATGGTAGAAAAAATTTCGAATATAAAAAGCAGGCTTACAAACAGTAATGTTTTAATATTATTTTATTCAGATTCCGAATAAGAAACAGAACTAAAACCACATGTAACATGTACTTATGTCGATTTTTTAATAGATTTAATTTTATTTGTTTGTATTTTTTATGATGGATGTTAGTTTTCGCCTATGTACTGAAGCTATACTGTGGCGATGGCAAGTACTGTTTATTCCTGTATACAGAACTACAGAACAGAACTAGTGAGACTTTTTGTTCCCTAGCATACACAAATGCATAAGTGCTGTTATCACTGTGGTCTTTGCTAAATGTGGTTACTAGTTCCAGTTCCAGTCAGACAGCTTAGTATTGACATCGAAACATAGTCTGCTCTGCCACTATTATAATTATGTAGGTATGTATCTATGTAAAGTTAAATTGAGATAAATAAAATAAAGCAATAAAAAATCATTAACAAACAGTATACAATTATAGACATATACCTACATACAAACCATTATTTTTTAATTATTATTTATTAAAAACGAATTTCTTTTATTTGTTTATTATTAGTTTATATTATATTAGTTTTCTACTTTTCTAAGTTTGATAGTGTAGCAATTTGTAGTCAAGTTAATTTTGTTTTATTATTATTTAAATTAATAAAAATAATTGACTTACAGTTTGTGTAATACCTACCTATACTATACAACCTTTCTTACACGCTTTTCTCTATTGTCTCACTTGACAACGTTTGGGGCAAATTCGAGTATATCTTATACGATTTTTTTTCTCGTCCGTCGAATTTCTCTAACCCGGCGGTCTTTCTGCTCAACGGTCATCTCGGACAACGCTTACAGAGTGAAAGGTGATCGTGAATAATGGTTTGCATCACTGCTGATCCAACCCAGTTTTTATAACTGGTGTTTTTATATTTTATATTTGAGATAGATGTTAGTGGACCTCTCCGTTTTTATCTCATTAAAGAATTAGAATTTGAATTTGAATTTGAATTTGAACCCAGTTCTTGCTCAAGCACTAGATACTAGATATAAAAATGTCGGTGTTATTGGATAAATTTTTGTATATTTTCTGGACTGACTGCCGACCTGTCCTCTCTTCATCTTCAAACCTTCTCAGATCTACATTCGGCAAGCCAATTAATTTTTTTTCTTTGAATTCATGAATTTTCAATTCATAGATGAAATTCTATATTTACGTGATTAGATAGCAATGAAAAACTATTAAAATTCATTCAGATTATTTTTCATTTCTTAAAATCAAATATTTGGTGTCTTTATATTGCAAACATTTATTCGTATTGAGTTACTATACCAATAGTAGAGATAAACCACTTCTGACCCACCGTACCACCGACCATACCCCCAGTGGTACGGAAACCAAACTAAAATCATTTACCCGATTGGCCCTATCTATTGGCCAACTAATGCACAAATGATAAGACGCGCGATAGAGCAGACGTGCTGTTCCATAGATAGCGCGCGCTCCTCGCCATACAATGACAGCGATAAAAAAAACTTATTACACTGTAAGCAGAATACATAGTATGAAAATAGTATGGTATAATGTATAGGTACGCGTACTTACTGTCAAGTACGATAGTACATTTAAGTACGTGAATACGCGTAAGTACGTAAGTAAATAAGTACGTGAATAAGTAAGTAATAAAAGCTGTAGCTACTGGACCGATTTTAGAAATTCTTTCACCTAGAGAAAGTTACATTATCAGCGAGTAACAAAGTTACGCGATTTTATAAAGTTGAGAGCTAGTTATTGAATAAAGCTGCGGGCTGATCGGATTGCCTTCATACCCCATCAGGTCTTAATCCACGCAGGCAACGACACAGGACTTATTGAAATGGTTTGTTCGCATAAAGACAGATTCTCATAACGACGAAAATTTGTGACAGTATTGGCACAGGTGTGTTGATAATGACGATATAAATTTCTTATTCGGTTACATATATGTGGTGTCGAATTATTGATAACAATTGTAACAACAAAGATAAAAATAATTAATGATTGTAGTGATGGGTATTATCGTATTATTTATCGATAATTTGTAGTAACCAACGTCGACGGAAATACATTTCCGATCTAATCAGCAGGTTGACGCTGAAGCCAAGTTACTTCAGACCGGTTCCAGAAGGCAACAATTGATAAAATATAACTTTTCGTCAGGTAAACAGACGGGTGAAAGCTCCTATTGCTGATATTATGATGATTATGACCATGATGAATTAACTTCGAAAAATCGTATCAGTGCAGACACGTTTCCAAGTCTTATTAATTACAAACAAATATACAAAAACACAAATCTTCTCTCTATAATATTAATAGATATAAATGTGGTTAATTTGTTTCATATGTATTTGATATACCTAAAAAAAATTGGTTACATAGCATAATGTGCAAGTCGCATAATGTGCAGGCTACTTTAAATGAAACGAGTGTCATAAACTACTATAAAACAAGCAATATTCATCTACAAATACTTTATATACACATTTCTTGGAATGCAACGAAGGAGGTTACAGATGTGTAGTTAAATTTCGATACGTCGTTTTTATAACCTTCACATCCCTTCTCTATATCTAGTTACCTACTTATTATTTTTACTTAAATTTATGTCGTTATGTAGTCTGCAATGGTCTTCACAAGAAGTTGGTGTAATCTTGTCTTAAATATTTAAAAAAACAACATGGTTTTAGAGGTTAGTGACATAATAACTTTTATCAGTAGTTACTAACAGAGATAGTTACCTATTTGATTAAGTACATACCTACATACAGTATTATAATATACATACACGATTAGTATTATTATTTGCCAATAGATTTAGAGAAAATTTAAAAGTATTGTATACGTGTATCACAGCGAGCGAATGGTCAGTCATGGTCAGTTATTGACTCAATATTGATTGCTTGACAACTAATTTTGACGTTTAAATAAGAACGTTGAATGCTTAGCTAAAAACCACACGAATTTGTGTTTGTAAGCTGTAACAAGATTAATTTTGTATATTTTGTAACATGTGCTTTGCGTTTTTTTTACCCACATTTTATAATTTTCCTACCGCTGTCAACCTTGATAGTTAGACGTATTTTCACGTCGGTCGTTACCCTGCTCTTTTCATAAGAAATTTCTAATGATTTATTGTGCTGACTGATTTATTTATGTAATAAATTTTTCTTATCTTTTTCAGCTTTTATTTTCAATAATAAATATTTATAGAAAATAATTCAAGTGTACTGATTATAGCCGGTATACCTACTTGAGTTGCTTAAATTTTTTTATCCCTCCAGATTTATAATCCCTTGTACTATGAACGTAGCAAAGAGACCATATATTGATAGGTGATACTACGGGCAAGAAAAATTTCCAGTGGTCCACCTCGGTGGACAAAGCAAGTGGACTACGTGTAATACCCGATTTTTTTCTTTTTACAGTGGTTGGTGCAAACCCATGACGTAGGTTTACTATGGAAATCTCTTCCAACCTATATGATCTCACAGAGTGTTTATTTGCTCGCGGGATTGGTAACGTTTATACACGGTAATTTTTCAAAGCAATAACTAAGTTGGTTTTGTGAAATGTTACACTTTACTTCTTCGTAATTATATCAAATTCCATAAATCTTACATATAAAAGGCGATGTGTGTATGTATGTCCCCTATAGATTCCAAAACCGCTGAACCGATTTTGATGAAACTTTCAGACAATCTTCAGATTAGTCCAGCGGGTGTTCCTGTGAAGTTTTGTTGCGATCGGACGCGGATGAAGTCGCGGGCAAATACTAGTAAAATATAAATTTCCAAAACCTATACCTATTTTATAAAGAATTAAAAAAAGTAAAAAGAGTAAAAAGTAAGTACAATAAAAAGTGGGTAAGCAGTTCACGGCAAATTCAGATTCTGACTTTCGACTTCTTGTATGGATGGATAATGAACTATGATCACATGTTCTGAAACTGAGGTGAGACATTGCGAGGAAACTTCTGAAAAGACTGGCAATCATTGAAGATACTCGTACGTAAAGTTCCGCTAATTGGGATAATGGGGTGTCTTAAACCCATTTATCTAGTGTATATTAACTTGTGAGTATTTTCTCTGTAGAAAAGCCTACGCCTCGAATTGGGGGCATATAATTTATAAATTACTGTGCAATATTTATAGTACCTACCTACGTCGTAACGTATGATTTCAGCTTTAAAAAAGGGCGGTCGTTGGCCTTACTTCTGGTTCGCGACAATAATTCACGGTGTTTATACGGATAACTTTTGGCACTTCGTGCTACCGGAGTATGATAATTTCTGGCACTCATTAACACCAATTACGCTGCTGGGAGAACGGCTTCCTCTTCACATAATATTTTTGTGTAAGTTTACTAGAACTAAGTAGTGACTCGTCTATTTCGCTTTGTGAAGGAATAAAATATACTTAGGTAGCTTATTTTTTTTTACAGATCCCGCATTTATATACCATGCCGCTTACGCCGTTTACAGACTGAATATACCATTTTACGCTGAGCCATTCGCTGTTGGTCTTCTAACAGTTTTGATCGACATTCCCTATGACATAGTCGCTGTTAAATTTGTGCATTGGACCTGGCACGATACAGATCCAAATATATACGACAGACATTATTGGGTGCCATGGAACTCTTACTATTTCCACGCCGCATTTGCTGCGAGTTTGTACTTCTGCTTCCATTACACGAGAAAATTATTAGCGCCGAGATTGAAACAGTGGCAAGTTGCTAAGTAAGTTTCTTTATAAACTGTCACACTACTGAAATCGGAGACTAGCATCGTAAAATTGCGTTTGCTCTGCGTCGATTCTCTATTATGTACGCAGTATTACAATAATGGCCGTCTAACTTTTAAAATTTTCAAATAACACAATCTGTTCTAATCCATACAGTCAATACTTAGTTTTCAAAAATTTGTGAAAGCATTTGAAAAATTAGAAATTAGAAACTTTATCTAACGAATTTTGAAGTTAATTAAAAAAATCTGTGTTTTATTTCTTCTCTTTATCATTTCTCTATATCAAGAACATATCACAAACGAAAATTTTGTTACATATACATACCTGTGTAGTGTATTTACTTGTTTTCAAGCCAAAGTTTTTTTTTAGTACAAAAACGGAATGGATTTCCATGATAATTGCTTCATTCCTAGGTATGCCAGGAGGCATATTGTTGTTTGTTCCCTTTTATCATCCCATGCATGACCGTTTGGGAATACACAGTGAGGTGACTTTCTTCATTTTATTTGCCTTGTTTGGTTATTTCATTATAAAAGGTCTCATGGACAGAAAAGACGTGGTTATTGAAAAGTAAGTAATAAGAAAATTGTAAAAAAAATTACTTATTTAAACAACTAATTACAATATATAATTTTCTTTTATCATGATTTATAAGTCTTGTGGGTTATTCTTTAATTAATTATCAATTATAATAATTATAATAACAAAATAACTTAAATTATAACTGAAATTTGTATCTTAAATTGGCCTTAAGTATTTAGATTAAAATTTAGACATTTAATTTCATTCCAGATTAAATTATATGGACTATATAATGCTAATTCAATTAGCAATTCACTACTCTATTTATTGGTGCTTCGTTGTATTTTACGATCCCGAACTTCACTTCTCGCATGGGCCTCACGAACCTGTAGGGCCTTGTGGTAAATACAGCACCCTTACAACTCCTATCCTTCAGGTATGACATCATAAATATTTCCAACTATAAATTGAATTCTGTCGTCTATCTGTCATATGCAGCCTCCAGAGCACAGCATTTCCTCACTGATCACAAATGGCGTTTATACATATTTCTCAACGAAAAGCCACAAATATGTATAAACGCCATAGATTTTGCCAACTCTGTTAGTGCTAAAACACAGCTTACATTTTCAGGAATTGAAAAAACGAACTTACCTGTGTGTAGACGATTATGACGAAAAATATTTCGACTTCCATTGCACTCAGAAGCCGCAATTTGGAGCAACGCATTATACGATATGTGGAACACCGTTCGAGTAAGTATACGCTACATGTGCTGCAAGGTGCTATGTATTGGCAATGATGCACAGAAGCCACTTTTTACTTAACAGAATATAATTTTAGTATGCTGTCGTGTCAGTGCGTGAGAAATGTTTCTCATAATCTCTAATTTTAAAAACTTAGATGCAAAGCCTGGCACATAGACGGAAAGTTGCCTGTATATGTATTTTATAAGATCTACTTCGGAGTGCTCAAGAGCTGCATGAACTCATACCGCCTCATTTCTTTCATCGGACATTCAGACGTATGGCTAGTTACCATCCTCATCTTGTCGAAATCCCTATTTTTCGAACCAAGCGCTTTAAAATATCCTTTATAATGCGCACTGGCACTGTGTTTCCGAGCTCATATAAGTTCCAGTGAATAGGCATTTTCTGGGTGAGCTCGCTCCATCGTAACCCATCTCTAATTAAAAAAAAAAACCTTATTTATCATACTAAGGTCGGCAGCACACTTGAAGCATCTGTGGCTTTGCTTGTGTTGTACTTATCTTGAAACGGACGAGCCGTCAACCTACTAGAGCTTTGCATTTAAAAAAAACCCTATCTCTTCTTGCATAACAGAACATATGCTATCGTGTGTGTGTGTAAGAGATGTCAATCCATCCCCTGGCCTAGATCTATATCACCTTTTGTGCCTGATAGATGTTACAGAATTAGAGCGATTTAAAAATTGTTGCTAAGTTTGTCTCTCCGATAGAAGTAAAATGGTAAAATATAGGTAATATCATTTAAATAATTTGTTGTTTTTTTTTTTACAGAAATAGAGCAGAATACATAGTAATAATATCGGCTATCTGTGTTACAGCTGCAGGAATTTTCCATTCAATTTATTTTCCTCTACAGCGAAAGAATGTTCGTAACGCCGTAAATAAGAACAAATAAGTGGATATGCAAATATCTGTTTTTCAGTTAAATAAATTGTTAAATATTTGTTTAAATAATTTGTTAACTGCATAGCTAATATGATTGTTAAATAATTTCTTATTAGAAAAATAGAAGTGTTTGTTGATGAATATTAAAATATTTGGTGATTGCATTAACACCTTGATTTTATTTAATTCGCTTTGGAAAGAAGTCAAATTTATATTTATTTATTTATTTATATCATCATTATATCATATTTATTCAAATAGTCGCGACTTCTAATGCGCCTTTTTTTTCTTAGGTGTTAAAACATGAATTATTCTTCTGATCTTATTTATTGAATTTATTGTTTTTAAGTGATCCGTCTACAACAGTACTTACTTTCTTTGTATGAAAAGTATCTCATGTCCTTTTTCTGTACTTCTGGTAATGTCTATAGAGAGAATCAATAAAATTTAAATTCTTTTTTAAAAATCAAGAAACGCAGGTTATGAATTTAAATAAAAATAGAGAATCGCTGAGATGAAAAAAGAAACAGGAGCTATTTTTAAAAAGCTTTTCGTTATTCTAGGGATATGTTACAAAAATCATAGTATATTAAATAAAAATTCAAAAACAACCAATTTCAAAAGCGTAATATTTAATCACCATATAATTTGATATGTTCGTTTCACCATCACTTATAATCCCTTATTGCTAAATTGAGTCTAACATCGGGCATGGTTTTAAATGGAGGGTTAACAGACTACAATAATATAGACATTCATTTGAAATTTATGTCAGTACTAAGTATTTACTCATATATATAAGTTTGTGCATTTGAAAAACACTGATTTTGCTACTAAGTACATATTCGATACGACTACCCAGTAAATATTATTTTAATTTATATGAATATCTTTTACACCAATGAGTAATTGATGTCTATTAAAATTTAAAAAAGAAAAGAAAAAGAAAATTATAAAACATTATAATTAGGCCAAAAAACGGAAAAGTTGAATGCCTAAAATATTGTACAATTTTCGTAATTTTTATGCGAAAAATGATAAGCTAAACTAAATTTAAAAATAATGACATCCGGACAAAATATAATTGCAAACAATTTAACGTTACATAATCAAATTCGTTTCTAAATTTAATATTCATTTATTTCTTTATTGCGCTTAGGTACCCTATATTCTTATGATTATAAGATGTTATGCACACGGTGTATCTTACACGCTTCAGAGGTAGTTAGAATAACCTTGTATATAGTGTGTATTTTCAATACATATTATCATCCGTAACTACTGAATATTTGTGCGCAAAAAATACATCGTGTGCATAGGTCAACACTTCACACAGCGAGCAGGTTCGGAAGTTTTGGTCATATATTGACAAGGTTTAACGTAATGGTCAAATCACAATACTTCGAATCCAATGATCAATGAATTAAAACCAAATAATAATAATATTTCTTATATATAAAATTCTCGTGTGTAACAAAACTCCTCCGAAACGGCTTGACCGATTTTTATAATTTTTTTTTGTTTATATTCGGTTGGTCTGAGAATAGGTTGTAATTTTTTTTTATACCCAAAAAAAAATTTTTTTTGGCAAGACTACGTTTGCAGGGTCAGCTAGTTATTATATAAAAAAATAATTATGTAATAGATTTTTCAAAAAACAGTAGGTACGAAAATTAAAAGGTATTGTGTAATTTTAAACATTTTAAAAAACTATGGATAAATCTCTGACTCAAACAACCATGTTAACAATTGAGGTTTTTTTTTATTGGCGTCTAAATTAAAATAAGGCAAAATGCTGCTTACAGGCAAAACGCTTATCATCTGACTCGAATTCTGTGTGACAATAAATTACTACTTTCTACAAATAACTCCCATAATATCAATAACAGTGGATATACTAATAAAATATATATTAATTAACATTATCACGGTTAAATTTTGGACAAGTTATCTTGACTTTAACATAGCTTGTCAACCTTTAGAAACAATTTAAGACTAGACCAAGAAGATTTCTAGACTTTTGTGTGGAATGTAATCATGTTAGTAAGTTCATATATTTTTTTGACTAATATAGCGTCGAGTAGAATTTAAAGTGAGATTTAAAATTCTATAGAAAATATTTTTTAAAGTACAAACAACCTTTACTTCCAAATGTTTGCAGTCATTTTAGTGACCAAAAATTATAACATGATTTGTGAACAATCGGGAACAGTTATAAATATTTTGTAAAGGGTGCATCACAAAAATGTGCAATACGAATATCATGTAATTATTATATATTACATATATATAATTTATTACGACATCTAATAACATCTATAACATTAATAGTGAAGCATTTTTGTTAGAACTTTACACAATACGATTAGAATATAGGTAATACATATATATACCTAACTTATTTAAGTATTTATAAAAAGTAATAATAGTATCAAATGATAATAATAAAAAATAATTGGTTTTATATAAAATAATTGAAATAAAAAAAAGATAGGTATTTTGTCTCACTTTCATTCAACCCCAAAAAGACATCTGCTAGTTTACTCTACTGTAAAAGCTTAATCTAGATATTTACGTTAGATTAACTATTTAAAATAATTTAAGGTAGGATTTTTTAAAGTTATAAACAGCTAATATGGAATATATTTATATTCCAGGCAGAATAGCTTCTAACTCTATGGAATGAAAGAGATAAGGATACAATAAGTTATAAGAAACAATTAATAAATAAAATTAGAAATGTTAGTCTTTAATATATCGTTAAAATAAAATAAAATGATTTGATAACTTTTATCAGATTGGGGTATTAAAATTTAGTTAGATCCGTTGAGGGGAATAATTGTGCCTTTATTAAATTTTGAGCAGTATCAAATATTGAATTAAGTTACTTTAAAAAATATTTGAGCAATAAACTAAATGAAAATGTTAAATAAAAATAAGTATTTTGACTTAAAATTTTTTATAGATTAGATTTTTCTTTAGATGTTTCTAAATATTAAAAAAAAAATTGTTCATTTGAATATACATTATTCAATAATTATATTTGAACACATTATACGAGTATAGTTGAAAGGCGCACATATCCGCATCAAATATCGATATGTGCGTCACTAATATAGCTTGTCTATATCTAAGAGCTTTATATAATATAGTTTTTCAGATCCGTTCATTTATCTTAACATAAACATGACATCTAACGCAATAAGATTATTTTAAATCATATCTTGTGACAGTACTTACTATTTTTTTCCATAAATTATAAATATTTCCATGAATTCCGGTATTGAAACATGTCCGTATTAAAAGGACAAAACAGTGGCAAACGTATGAATTTAACTATTTTTTAATAAAAAACAAATTTATCGCTTTATTATATATAAAGTTTCACTTCTCTATTGATAAACATACAATTGCAAGCTAAATTATTTCGGGTAGGACAACGTCTTATTAAGGAATGGTTAAGCAAAAAAGAAAATAACATCCATTTTCCAATTGGATTGGGCAATTGGGCAGGCAATTCCAGGAAATTGGGCATCCTTTCCAAGGTTAGGCGGTACTTCACTGCGAGACAGCTCCTTGACTTATACAGAGCACAAGTCCGATCCTGCATGGAGTACTGCTGCCACCTCTGGGATGGGTCTGCCCGTTATCAACTGGCTGCACTGGACTCGATTGAAAGGCGAGCTAAGAAACTTATTGGCAACAACGCCCTTGTGGAGTCTCAACTTCAAAGCCTGCAGCATCGCCGAAAAGTAGCATGCCTATCGATTTTCTATCGTCTACACTATGGAGAGTGTGCGTCCGTTCTGTTCGATTTGATCCAACCGGAACCGTTCCACTTGCGGACCACGAGGCGCGGGCAGGGGTTTCATCCATTCGTGGTTGCCGTTCCTCGTTCGCGCACGAAGCGTTTCAGTTCCACCTTCCTTGTCCGAACTGCTAAGGAGTGGAACTCATTGCCTGCGTCCGTGTTTCCGCATAATTACAATCTCGGGATCTTCAAGTCAAGGGTGAATGGGCACTTACTAGGTAAGCGTGGTCCACCTTCGGCCGCATCTGCACCTTACATCAAGTGAGATCGCGGCCAAGCGCTGCCTTGTTTAATAAAAAAAAAAAAAAATTTTAGGTAATACTAAGCGCTTGAATTTTTTATTATCTAAGTATTTTTAGCTATTTATGTTACTAGATTATTAAATTTAATAATCTAGTTTCATAGAAGATTGATATCATATAGAGATTGCGGACGGAGCACAAGTGTTGAGGAAATATTAAGTATGTGTTTTAACAGTAGGGTCAGTAGGAAATGCGCGTTTAGAAGCAGCTGTTTTATGTTAATGTTTTCATTTTTACTTCGGTTTATTCTTGAAAAGCTCGTCAACGACAGATGGATCGGCGATAGTAGACGTGTCGCCAATGTCTGTGTCACCAATAGCTATCTTTCTCAATATCCTCCTCATAATCTTTCCCGACCTAGTCTTGGGGAGGCCAGGTGCATACTGAATCACATCGGGTACAGCGAACGCGCCGATTCTTTGGCGCACGCGTTTCTTAAGCGAATCAACGAGTTTCGGACTAAATTTCGCGTTTTCATTCAGTATTACGAAACAGTAGAGGGACTCTCCCTTCACAGGGTGCGGTTTCGAGACGACTGCGGCCTCAGACACGTCAGGCTCTTCGGTAAGTACACTTTCTACTTCAGAAGTTGACATTAGATGTCCAGAAACGTTGAGCATGTCATCAATACGACCTGTTACCCAAATGAGGCCGTCTTCGTCGCGCCTGGCTCCTAAAAAAATTAAAACAAACCAATTGACTACGACTTGCTAATATCAAATCAAAATCAAAATATTTATTTATTTCCACAATTAGGTTTCTACAAGAAACTCTTATGATCGTCATTATAAATTTAAATTTACCAGGGTTTCGGAAAAAAGCCAAGATGACGATCCTGAGAAGAAACCCCAAAAGAAACTTAGGATACTACTCTTTTTGTCATCTTTTTATATGAAAAATTAATATTCACATATGTATACAACTTTATTAATTTATTCAATAGGGCATAGGCAAAAATAACATCAATGACGATGATTTCATCCGTTAAATGTTACTTCCATACATACACACACACACACACACACACACGCACATTTATTATGTTCACATGTAATCCAACTTATTTTATTTTTATTTTATTATGAGCGTTTACCCTTAAACATTTTCATTCTATTCTAATATTATAAAGGAAGATTTATATTTCTGTATGTTTGTAATGAATAAACTCAAAAACGACTGGGTCAATTTTAAAAATTCTTTAACTTATAAACGAAGTCGCGTGCAACAGCTAGTTATAAATAAAAATTAATCGCCGTTCAAAAACTCAAGATTGGCTAGTCCTATTTTAATTACGTTTTCACTTATGGTAAATGTATAAACAGGGAAGGTTTGTAACAGAAAGGGAAGGGAAGGTTGTATAAAGATAACAGGATAAAAATTGCACCCCGGACGAAGCCGGGGGCGGGTTGCTAATAAGTAATAAAATATAACAGGTGAAAAATCCGCAAACACTACTCGTAAAAGGTTACTGTGAACCTATAGCTATAATTTAAGAACTAATCCAACTAAGGACTAAATAAACTTTGTTTATAAACTAAATAAGACAAAATAGTTTCACACACTTTCTCATTTATAAAAACCTTTATATAAATCACATTGAGCCTTATGGACCAACCGACACACCGTCTAGCCTAAGCAGAACCATATTTAATATGATTGATCATATATGTAGATATGAGGTGCTTACATTGGATAGTTAATCTCCAAAACTGTCCATTTTGAACTTAATACAAATTATCAATCATAATTATTTTACAGACCTTACTTTATAGTTAACAAATTTCAGCTACTGAATTTCAATTCAACTGAACATTTTTTTTATAGCATTTATATCGAACATTTTTTTATTTATAGATTGATTGATATAAAACAAACATTATAATTTAAGTGAAGATTACCACAATACATCAGTGAAAACCGCATTCAAATCGGTTAAGCCGTTTCTGAGATTAGCGTGAATAAACGCACAAACATACAAAAATTCTAATCACTGTACCATATGTACCATACCGTCCCCTTTTTAATATTCAATATACAGCACGACTCGTTTACTATTTTATTATATGTATGTATAGATTTCTTCTATCTAATAAATTAAATATACTGTTAGCGTTTGCTATTTATGTCGACGGAATAAAGTATAAAGTACTCTGTGATATTACAATATGAAGTTCGTTGACATTGATTTGACGTTAGAATATAAAGTACATTGACATTGATGTAACGTTTACAAAAAGATTCATTCATTCATTCAGATTCATTCGGTGGCATGATATTGAAAGTATCAGTCAGTTGAACGAACGATGTCGATGTCGTATATCCGCACACCTTATAGTTGGAATTGTAGTTCTGATCTATCGGTCGGTCAATAAAAGTACTGGGACTCAACATAAACTGGTTTAATTAATATCCCTGAAGTAGAGTGCTTATAATCTTAAACAAGTTAATTTCATAAAAGATGTCAAGAAGTCTTTTTATAAACTGAGATAAGCCCGTTACTGATAAGAATTACAAAGTTGGTAAAAATCTTCGTAACATTACAGTATTAAATGTTCTTATCGTATTATTTACACTGACTAGTGGAAATGGCGTGATAACAGATTTCATTTCATCACTTTAAAATCAGCCCCGCCGCAAACATTAAACGTTAAAATCGCACGCGGGAATTTAGGGGTCGGCAAATTGACCGATCAAACACGTGATAAAATTGTATTTAACTACTAGCTGGTGCTAGCGACTTCATCCGCGTTAAATAAAAAAAAATACTTATAAGAAATAATAACGCTTAACGCTTGAAATATAAACGTGAAAGTAACTGCGTCTGTCTGTCTGTTACCTTTTCACGCCTTAATTACTCAACCGATCATCATCAAGTTTTGGATACACGTTGTCCAAAAGACCAGTCCAGGAAAAGACATGGGGTACCTTTCATAGAGAAAAAAAAATACACTGTTCATGGAGTAAGTTATGTACTTTGTTTTCAGAGATATCGTGTTTATAGGCTTTATACATGATACTGAAACTAAATTGACGATTTTTAGAATTTTTTTCTGTATGTATGTATGTATGTATGTATGTACGTATGTACGTATGTACGTGTGTACGTGTGTGCGTGTGTGCGTGTGTGCGTGTGTGCGTGTGTGCGTGTGTGCGTGTGTGCGTGTGTGCGTGTGTGCGTGTGTGCGTGTGTGTGTGTGTGCGCGTGTGTGTGTGTGTGTGTGTGTGTGTGTGTGTGTGTGTGTGCGTGCGCATGTATGTATGTTCCTCCATAACTCTGAAACGAATTAACTGATTTTCATGAAACTTGGTAAATAAACATTTGGACGTACGGGACACAGGATAGGCTACTTAATATTTTTCAACGCGGACAAAGTCGTGGGCACCAGCTAGTCGAAAATAAAATAAAACATTAACGCCTGGCCATACTGCTATAGCAACAATAGGTCAAACGTCTTATTGCTTATGTATTTTTTATTCTCCAACGCAAACAAAGTCGCGGGCACCAGCTAGTAAGTAATAATTATGAAATTCGGCAGGTTTTTGGTACATTATGGTGTTTTACTAAAGTCGTCAAAGTGGGAAAGTCGGCATAAAGGGAAACACTTAATTTGACGCGAGCATCGAAATAATACAAATTAGAATTGCATGCATACAATGATATATTATTTCGATGCATCATCATAGGTATACATAGTTTACATACGATTGTGAACTATAACATTGACTACGCCGCTTGCGAAATTAATTACTTTATGATAAACTATCACAACATTACTGCTTGTTTTCTTAATAACGTGAAAAATAGATGATGTTGACAGAAGAAAATGACTCAGTGTTGTGTAATAATTATCGTATTATTATTATTTATGAATCAATGAATACCGATAGCTTTGACGCGCAAATGCTCATCCTTATTATTTGTAGGATTTGTATCTCATTTTTAACTTATTAAAATATTTCGCCTTCCATATTGCCTTCAACTCCCAGGCCTGAATACACTGAATCAACTACTTAACGACCCGCTCCCGGCTTCGTCCGTGGAAATTATAAATATCTTCCCCGTTTATCCCCTTTTCCTCATGTGAAAAACCGAAATAAAATCGGTCTACCCATTCTCAAGTTTTTGAAGCTTACACAAACCAAGTTAATATATTTAAGTACTGACTAAATATCCGCACATTTTTACTTAGCTTCTGAAGTATGTACAGATGGAAATAAACTCACCATCTCCAGTGCAATAAAATCCTGGAAACTTGGAGAAATAAACCTTCTCGTAACGGCTATGGTCTCCGAAGAGAGTCCTCATGATGCCCGGCCAAGGACGACAGAATACCAAATAGCCTTCACCGGGGCCTTCTATCAGTTTGCCTTCTTCATCGAGTAATTGAGGTTCTACACCAAAGAATGGAAATCCCTGTAACAAAATGAATTTTGTAAGTCTGCAGTCAATAGCTCTGAGGTGTTTCCGCTGCTACAATATGGGCTTCTTCAAGTAATTCCCGTAGGATCAGCAGCGCACTTGCCACTTAGGCGACGGCTACTACCATCAACCCTCAAGTTGACCGCTAGCCATCAAGTGGTCATCAACTAGTCCTGCTTGCTACTCAAGGCCCGTAAATATTTTATTATTATAGAAAACTAGCTGGTGCCCACGACTTCGCCCGCGTTGAAAAACAAAATATATATAAGAAATATAACGCTTAACCAGTTGTTGCTATAACACTGGTCAGACGTTAGTTTTTTTTATTTTATTTTAGACAATCCCACGGCAACAGTTTTTTTCTAGATGAAAGGTACTCTATGTCCTTTCCTGTATACCTTACAACGTGTATGCAAAATTTCATTATGATTAGTTGAGTAGTTAAGGCGTGAAAGGGTTACTTTCACATTTATAATATTAGTATGTATTAGTAAATATATGGATTAAAAGATCAAATTAAATTTACATGTTAGGTATAGTTTTAATTTCAAAATGTTATCCTTTCTGTTTGTATACACCGACATTATATGTAGGTATACGTACTTATACCCACTCTAAAGATTAAAAAATATTTATGTAGCAGCGAAGGGGTGATTATATTCGAATTTTATTTTGATTTAACACTACAAATTTACATTGACACTGACGTCACAAAATGTATAAGATGAAATTCTTGGAGTAGGTGAGGAATTTACAAAACCAAAATAAAACCTAACTTTGATCTTTGTTTGATAAAAAACCCACTCCCTAAACAAAAGATATATCGTTTCTCTAACAGGGCGCACAAATGCTTATTTAAAAATTAATTAACATTTTGTTATACCAACCGCTGCGCCTGGTTTCATTGGTGTAGCTCCAGGCAGACTGGTAATAACATGGCCACCTGTTTCTGTCTGCCAGAAGGTATCAGCGATGGAGCATCTCTGACGGCCAACGAGGTTGTAATACCAAAGCCAAGCTTCAGGGTTGATCGGCTCACCGACACTTCCCAATACTCGAAGAGATTTTAGATCATGCCTGCACAATATAAAAAAAATATATCATAAGAATTGGGCATAGTGTAGGTAACTTGAAAAATTATTACAAAAAAAAAGTGAAAAATATATTCTGTAAATACTAATTAAATGTTTAATTATGGAATGGAACAATCATTTTCAATGTTAATGGAAAGGACGTAAGAAACAGAATCAGCTGTTTATCGATATCAGGAGCGAAGGCAAACTACATTTAAATCTTTTATATAACTGTCTACATGTTTAGCTTGGATTTGAGAACTCTGTACTATGTTATCGAGTTAGAGTTCAAATCAATATGTCAATTCAAGTTCATAAAATTATTGTCAAGGAAAACATTTTTTCCACTATCGTATTAGTAGTCCATTAGGCTAAAATGACAGTTATAACTTATATAGATGCTAGACTTCGTACGCATTAAAAATTAAAAGAAACATAACCCCTGACAATATATAGCATTTGATCGGCTTACATCTTTATTGCTGTTATACTTTTGCCAGGTGTTGAATTTTTATTTTAAGTGAACAGTGCAAATTCTGGATAAAAGGTAAACCATGTTCTTTTCTGTATTCGTGACAATGTGTGCAAAATTTTATGATGCTCGGTTGAGTAGTTAAGTCGTGAAATGGTAACAGACGGACAGAGTTACAATTACATTTATAATATTAGTATTTACTAGATGGTGCCCGCGACTTCGTTCGCGTTGAAAAAGCAATATATTGCCTGACATCGTTATTGCTATTATACTTACACTTTCACTATATCATCGCCAAATTTCATGAGCGCCCTTAACGCCGTCGGAGCAGTGTAGAACTGTGACACCTTATACTTGTCAACAATCGACCAGTAACGATCATTTCCTGGGTAGAATGGTGTGCCTTCGAACTGTCAAGGAAACATTCAACTTTTTTTTTTTTAACAATATTTAAACAACGAGTTTTAATAGAGTATGCACTGAGTTAAACACGAGACTTGATGAATAAAATAACTCGATTAATGAGTATAGCATATTCTCAAATTTAACTTGCCGAAAATTATTCTTTTTATAATTAAAAAAAATGTAATGAGATCAAAAAAAAATAGAGTAGATCTAATGAATTTGATCCACATACTAAAAGTGAATACCTTTAATATTATTATCCAACAAAGTTTTTATCGTAGATTCTTTTGTCTAAAAGGCAAAAGTGGGTCGACCGTCTAATTATGAATTTATAAAATTTATGATTTCAATTCAATATCGTCTAATATTTTTCACGATTTTTTTTTTATGTCTAATGTCCACGTAATTTTTATGTATCTATCTGATTGCATATAAGCATAATAAATTTATATTATTATATTAGTTGCGAATAAACGAGTTGTATATTGAATGAAAGTAGATATTACTGGTGGAACGAAAGGTTTAGCTGAACTTGAAATAGCTTCCGTGTCCATAAATTGGGTCAAAGGTTTTTACTCATATAAATAGAAGGAGACGTCCTCGACGGGTTGTCATTCCGGTCACGTGACGCGTGTCTCATACGTCACCGGCGGCAGATCAACCTTGATACATAGGTACAGTCATACATTCGATTTATATACAGTCACGAAACCATAAAATACCGAGCTCAATCGTATCTAATTCCATTGAATTGAAACTGGTTTATTTTTCTATCCAAAGATCTCAAATTTTCTGCTCTTCTGGAAACTTATTCTAGTTCCCGAAGTAAAGTTTCATTGCTATAATCACTTTTGGTCAGTTGATGTATTTTGTAAAAAAAAAATTATATCAATCTCATCAAAGTTTTTATTTTAAAAATAAGTTCAATAAAATGCTGTAATCCATAATAATAATAAATATTTTTTTAAATATTTGTTTCTGAATCTAAAAATTGTGTTTATTAAACAAATTCTTAATTTAATAAAAATACACGTCTGGCAGATGTCAGACATCGAAAAAAAAAATTTAGTACTTAATTTTTAAATACACACTAGTTCCGCCAGTGTTAGCCAAAGGGCTGGCTAAAGTTTGGCCAAAGTGTTGCCAAACGTTGGCGTCGTCACCTCAACAGCGCATCGCATCCACCGCAAAAGATCAAAAAAAATTTAGACTCACCAAAACAGATGTAGCCCCGTTTAACAAAGGTGCGTACACGACATAGGTATGTCCCGTGATCCAGCCGACATCTGCTGTGCACCAATAAATGTCTTTGTCGCGGTAATCGAACACATACCGCAAAGTGGCGGTAGCGTATAGCATATAGCCAGAAGTGGTATGGAGAACACCTTTAGGTTTGCCAGTGGAACCGCTGCGGACAATACGATATTATATAGGTATGTTACTTATTCTTCGTTTGTACGAAGTTTGAACTAAGTGAGGTATATGTATTTAGGAGAATTTGTGATCTCAACTTTCTTTCTAAAAAAAATATTTCATATTATATCTCATAATGTTTTATTATTTATTACTGCGTCCAATAACTAACAAGACAGTAATCACGGAATTACGTTATGTGGTATGGAATTAGTATGCAGCTCCCGTTGGCAAGTGTGCCTTAAGATCGGGTATTTAAGTAGATATAATTGCAGGTTTTAAACCACATAATTATGCCAAAGTTTTCAACAAACAGTGCACTATATTGGATGCATGTAATACTTATATATGATACTTAGACATGCGAATACAGCTATTCTTTCTAGACACTAATTGAACAGAACAATACTTATTCATGTTCCTATTCTACTTTACTCATGATATGCACGACAATCGGTGCTCCATTATTCTATTTCTATTACCTACATTTACTCTGATAGAGGCTTCCTACAGTATAAAAATAATATATAGAGAAAATGACTAAAAACTGTTGATATGTCCAAAATATGCACAATGCAAAATAAAAAATTCATTTTATTTTTATATATTTAAATTAAAGACCGTACAAAAACAACGAAATATTCTTAAAATTATGCATTGTTTTTGTGACAATATAAAATTAAGTATTTTTCCAAATTTGCGAGCGTAAATTTGTGACGTCTCTCACCCAGTATCAATTTGTACGCCGAAACGGCCGAAAACGACCTCTTTACATCCACTGACGTCATTGGACAAAATTTAAAATTTGGCGCCATTTCTGGAAATACCTGTTTAGCCAGGGTACGGCCTGTGCCGTTGATGCAGGCATTAATGTTCTTTATGTCTTCAAGACTCAGGTTTTTACGCAAAATGGAGTCCAACTTTGTGCGAATCTTTTCTAACATTGAATTAGGAAGGGCGTTGGCGAGTTCGATCATTGTTTGTCTGGTCAGTCAGTTCACTTAGCCACTGCGCTCGCGCCCTTCAAGTCATCGTCCTAACACGATTGGAAAAAAGGCTAAAATATGCATAAACGCCGTAATAGAGAGTTATATGAGAGTTATAGAGAGCATATAATCCGATGTCTAGTAATGGATCAATATAATAATTAATTTAGGAAAATAATAGTAAAACATATTTGTGATAATTATTTCTGTATTACCTGGTATAAAGCATGAAAAGTGGATCTTCAGCTCCCATCCACTCGGGGGGACAAATGGTAGATTGACCATCGACCATGTCATGCCACCATACATCTCTATCGTCATTCCAATCATACTGGAAACAATTAGGTTTATTTATTTTATTAATATTAAAAAAATAATAATTGATAATTAAAAAAAATTTAATAACTTAAAATCAATATTAATAATAAATCTGTAAGGGTCGGTCATGGAGTAAGTTACTTTGTTTTCAGAGATATCGTGTTTATAGGCTCAATACATGATACTGAAACTAAATTGACGATTTTTAGAATTTTTTTCTGTATGTATATATGTATGTACATATGTATGTACATATGTATGTACATATGTATGTACATATGTATGTACATATGTATGTACATATGTATGTACATATGTATGTACATATGTATGTATGTATGTATGTTCATAACTCTGAAACGAATTAACTGATTTTCATGAAACTTGGTAGATAAACATTTGGACGTACGGGACACAGGATAGGCTACTTAATATTTTTCAACGCGGACGAAGTCGTGGTCACCAGCTAGTGTGTAATATATTAATTATTAATTAGTTAGTTAACACTTAAAAGTTTAGTTTAGTTTAGTATATAAATGAGAAGCAGTGAAAAAGTTTCACCTATTTATTAATAACTAGTTAGTTCCATGTTTGTATAATAAATTCAATTCATAAAACTAGTATTTCAGTTGAGTATTGTGAAGATTGATTACCTGTGGGTTTGACTTTCAACGAACAAACCTTTCTACACAAATAGATCACGTTTGGGATGAACATATAGGGTACTTTCAACGATATTCTATGAGGTACTTTTGACTTGGTGGGTATATCTAGTATATCGAGGATAAAAGTTAGTTTCGGTTTCAGTTAATGTCAAATAAGTAAAAATGGTTAAAATTTGTTGTTATCAAAGTATTTTTTGTGTCAGTTAATTGGCTTTTACAAATATTAATTTACGGACTTAACTTTCGCCTTAAAGACGAGTTCACAAACGACCTGTGTGAACCTGGAACCCGACATGGAGTAATCAATTTTTTTTTAAATGCATACGTTTGTACTCAGTATGTACTGGTTTGTACCAACTTTTTTTTGTTTGTACCTCAATGGGCTCGGAGATACGAAATTTTCAAAATACTCAGAACCCGACTTGAAGGAATCGATTTTTTTTTAAATGCAAACGTTTGTACTCGGTATGTACTTGTTTGTACCAATTTTCTTTTCGTTTGTACCTCAAGGGGTTGGAAATTAGGGGCATTTCAAAAAGTGCAAAAATGGTAAATCTGATATTTTTTCAAAGGAATTCAAAATCTGCCAGCGGGGATAGATTTCTAGTCGTTTGTACCCATTTGTACCACCAAGGGATTCGTTTGTACCTCAAAGGGTTCGGAGATACTAAATGTTCAAAATATTCAAAAACCAGATAATCAAAATCTGCGAGCGGGAATAGATTCCCAGTCGTTTGTACCCATCAAAACCACTGAAAGATTCGTTTGTACCTTAAGGGGTTTGGAGAATCTAAATTTTCGTAATATACGGAAACCCAATTAGAGGAATCGATTTCTTTAAATACAAACGTTTGTACTCTGTGTGTACTTATTTGTAACAATTTTCTTTTCGTTTGTACCTTAAAGGGTTGGAAATTAGCGGCATTTCAAAAAGTGCAAAAATGGTAAATTTGTTATTTTTTAGAGGAAATCAAAATTTGCTAGCGGGGATAGATTTCTAGCCGTTTTTACCCATTTGTACCACCATGATATTTGTTTGTACCTCAAGGGGTTGGAAATTAGGGGCATTTCAAAAAGTGCAAAAATGGTAAATCTGACATTTTTTCGAGGAAATCAAAATCTGCGAGCGGAGATAGATTCCTAGTCGCTTGTACCCATATGTACCACCAAGAGATTCGTTTGTACCTCAATGGGTTCGGAGATACTAAATGTTCAAAATATTCAAAAACCAGATAATCAAAATCTGCGAGCAGGGATAGATTCTCCGAACCCAACATTTAGTATCTCCGAACCCTTTGAGTTACAAACGAATCCTTTGGTGGTACAAATGGGTACAAACGACTAGGAATCTATCCCCGCTCGCAGATTTTGAATTCCTCGAAAAAATATCAGATTTACCATTTTTGCACTTTTTGAAATGCCGCTAATTTCCAACCCTTACGAAAATTACGAAAATTTAGATTCTCCAAACCCCTTAAGGTACAAACGTATCTTTCAGTGGTTTTGATGGGTACAAACGACTGGGAATCTATCCCCGCTCGCAGATTTTGATTATCTGGTTTTTGAATATTTTGTATCTCCGAACCCATTGAGGTACAAACGAATCTCTTGGTGGTACAAATGTGTACAAACGACTAGGAATCTATCTCCGCTCACAGATTTTGATTTCCTCGAAAAAATGTCAGACACCATTTTTGCACTTTTTGAAATTTATTTATTTATTTTATTTTAGGGAAATTTACAGGTACAAATACATAACAATAATCAGAGTAAATAGCTTAACCTAATAAAAAAATTCCACTTATAGATTTCAAATTATAGATACAAACTATATATTACAAACTAGTCTAAAATGCCCCTAATTTCCAACCCCTTGAGGTACAAACGAATCTCTTGGCGGTACAAATGGGTACAAACGTCTAGGAATCTATCCCGCTAGCAAATTTTGATTTCCTCTAAAAAATAACAAATTCACCATTTATGCACTTTTTGAAATGCCCCTAATTTCCAACCCCTTGAGGTACAAACGAAAAGAAAATTGGTACAAACAAGTAGTACATACCGAGTACAAACGTATGCATTTAAAAAAATTCGATTCCTTCAAGTCGGGTTCTGAGTATTTTGAAAATTTCGTATCTCCGAACCCATTGAGGTACAAACAAAAAAAAAAGTTGGTACAAACCAGTACATACTGAGTACAAACGTATGCATTTAAAAAAAAATTGATTACTCCATGTCGGGTTCCAGGTTCACACAGGTTCACAAACGGCCCTATTCGGTTCTTACATAGAATGAAATTGTCATTGTTTTTTCAATTCAATAAATCAATATATAGTTCATGCGACTTTTCAAGTCGAATAATCGACCACGCTTCAGGTTTACAAGGCGAAGGTATTGAGTAGTTTGTTTAATACATACCAAAGATGTGATATCATCTGGCATGTCCCCACACGGCGTAACTCTCGCCAAGTGAGAAACGACAACGCACATTTTGACGTCATGGTTGTATTTCGTTTTTGCCTTCTCTAAGGCTTCGTCGCAGGTTTTCTTGAGATTCAAAAGCTTCTCGCCACGCCAGCCACCGTCAGCCGTCACCAAAACCTTCGCCTTACAATCGGACATCCTCTCAGCTAACGAGTCCGATGAGAAACCTGCAAACTAAATCTTTCATTTTTGAATACCCAAAAAATGCAGACAATCGAAATTTATTTTATTTATTTATATTATGGATAGCCAACGTAATAGTGTACATATAAAATTCAACAACAAATTGCATAACACAGTTCAGCTTGCACAAATTACATTTACAGGATCTTTATATCTTCTAATATGATGTTTAAACTAAAAACCTATTGTAAAAAAATACCTAATTAAAAATTTGTACAGGAAAATGACTATAAAATTCGCGATTTAAGTCGATTGACTTTAATCAAACTTGGAGAAACTTTGACCAACACTTATGTATTTTATAAATAAAGAATTTTATTTTTAAACAAAATATTTTCATGCCAGGCGTCCCGCGACGGGAGTACTATGTCGCCTTAAGTAAAGTATATTTTAAATTTTATGCTATATTAATGGCGTACAACCATTTGTTTATATATATGATTCTTTTATTAAGCATACATAAAATAAGAGGAAAATAGGTATGTATCTTGGAAGCATTGTAGGTACCAAGAAATTTTTTTTGTTACTTTTGATATAAACTTATGAGATATCTATAAAGCGCACTTGTATATCGACAGCATTGCCAATTGTCTGTGGAGTATTGCTCGTATACGTTCATAACTCTTTGAAAAATCTTCATACAATGAAATGTATATTGCCTTACCACAACAGAATGTATAGCACCGATTCTTGCACACGCCAGCATACAGACTACGGTCTCTAGTATCATCGGCATGTAAATTGATACACGATCTCCTTTTCCAATTCCTCGGTCTTTGAGGCCGTTGCTGAACTGACACACCATGTCTGTCAGTTTTTTGTACGTAATGCGGCTGTAGTCATCCGCGTTATTTCCCTCCCTGTAAAATAATTGGCTGATTTTATTATCAGTTTAAGTATTTTTTTAATACCTTCCATAAGTTTTTTAGTCACTGAGGCATATAAGTTTATTCAGTCAAAACGAAATCTCTTTCGCCAATCGACGAACTCTTCAATCCGAGAGGTTAAGATGTAAGCCGAAACCGTAGTAATTGGAATACAGGAGTTAATTTTCTCGCAAGGTTAATTATAAACCTTGAACAAAGTCACAAGTGGGTAAGTTTTATAAACAAAGTGCAGCTAAAGGTTTCGCCTTCAATCTGCATTCAAAGAATTCAATTTAAGACAATCTACATTCTATGATATACAATAAGGAAAACTCGCTTATTATTGAATGAAAATTTTTCTCTTTTATACTATTTATTCTACTTTTATCCGCAACTTCATTGTGTGTGTGTATGTGTGTGTGTGTGTGATTCAGGCTTTAAGTGCTTGGGGGTTTTGCATTATGTGTGCTTGCTTATCCACAAATATATTCACAATAATTGAAGAGATAACGTGAAATTTTCAGACATGTGATATAAAATATATTTTAGGTGATATAAGTCGCGGGCAGATATATTGTACATACCAACGTAAAAAAATTTTTTCGCTCAGCCATATATTCAATAAACGTCACTGCTGGTATCATTTTTACTATTAGCTATTTAAAAAAAAAAGAAACATAAGCAATAAAAGCCTCACATATTTATTGCTATTACACACTTTTTCCAGGGGTTTTTTTTTCTTAATTTTAGACGATCCCTCGGGAACAGTGCTATTTTTCTGGGTGAAAGGTATCCCGTGTCCTCTCCGGTATCCCTGAAAACGTGTCTGCAAAATTTCTTTATGATCGGTTGAGTAGTTTAAAGGTGAAAATAACCTCATTTTCACATTTATAATATTAGTAAGTATGAATATGTGTATTTTGAAATAATTTATGCAATACAATAATTTCAACATGCATATAATTTCGCAAATAAAAATCATGCATTTTTAAGGAAGTTAAATAAGCAAAAGCCTACTAGAATGTTTTGCTGGGGTTAACAACCTAATCGTTTTACTAAAGTGTAATGTAAAAAATGACATATAAAAAGCCGTCACCACGGCACATAGGTATTCAGGGATTCAGAAAAGAACTTATGGTGCTATTCATCCCGAAAAAAGTACAGTTCCCGGGAATAATCTAAAAATAAAAAATATTCCTGGCATAATTATAACAGCAATTATTTTGACAAAAACGCCTGACGCTATCCTAATATTTTGTCAGGATAAAAAGTAACAAACTTAATTTCAACTAAATCCCACACATGGATCTAGAGCATATTCCTCGTCAAACAGAGCAGAGTTCTTCGCCCAGTAGTGGTTAGATGTCCTTACAGTGCCAGAATAGTCTGGCACTGTAAGGACATCTAACTCCACTCACAAGTGATGATGTCACTTGAAATAGTCACAGAGAAAGTAAAGATTCATATACAAGGCTTAATTAGCAACGCACTAATTCGTATAACAAGATACAGCTGTTACATAGTAACATAATATTCGCAGGCCTTACCGTATCTCGTTTAATCTATTCGTTAAGATAATTAATTATTTGAGTGAATTAAATTATTCCTTATTTTTTACTGAACTATTACTAATATAAGATATATAATATAAGATACTATATAGACCAATAAAAGAAACGTCAAAGAAAAAAATAAAAGAAAGCAAGTAGACCTTAGATGTTATTCCGCAACATGTTATGTTATTTAGCTATTGTAAACATAGATCTAGATCTATGATTGTAAAAATATTTGACTATTTATCTATTACAAATGTGACTCATCATACACAAGTTCAAAAGTAATAGGAAAAATTATGTTGAATACTAAAGACATGGATATTATTAAATAAGACGGCAAGTACTCTTTGAAACACAACTCTCCCATTGTTATCACTGTTATCAGCGCGATGTCAATCACTTATAGTTGATATTGTGTGTCTGTCATTTTATTGTTACTCACATATCATATAATGCATATATCAAATTATGTTTAATTTGAAATATGTATTATATGATATATAACAGTTCAGTTAAAGACACTGGTCTATTCAATAATTACGGCGAAGTCTGTCAAATGGCCTATTGCCGTCGGCGTCATCATATTATTGAAGACTAAAGTGTATATTTTTACAATTTCACCTCATGTGGCCTTATTTCACGGCAAGAACTTGCAACTCAATCCTTGATCAATCCTCAATTAATCAAGACAAGGAGACGAGCATCTTACTTACACGATTCCTACACGTGTGTAAATATGTACCTATATGTATACTATCCACAGTTAAACATTTTTATGCAGGTAAAGTCGGGGTACGAAATCCTTTCTTTTATCATATTGTAGACACTTAATACCTTTTGAAACTAAACTTTTGAACTAAGCAAACGTAAATGGTTTCGATTGAAATAAAACATTGGTGTGACTGATAAAATTGCCCTGTCGACTTAAAGGTGACGAACCCGTCACCTTCTTTCCTTACCCCGACTGTACATAAAAGTACACATCTTCAAATGTAAGAACACTATAAAATTCCAAGCAGAAGCAACAGCTTCGTTTTCCTTCTAACTAATACTGATACTGATTTGTAATGACGTGGAAAACTATTGTCTTGTTATGGCTTCGGCTTTATTACAACATCTCATCTATTCGTTTTTTTGGTATGTAATATACTGCTATGTATATATCTATATATTTACATCAGCATAAGTAAGTGTGTCTGTCCGTATGTCCGCTAACTCCTCCTTAATCACGCAACTGATTTTGAAGCGTTTTTCGTTTGTCCCTCTTTCCATGAGAGAAAACTGAATTAAAATCCGTTTGATGATTTTAAATAAGTGTTAACGGAGCAACAGACAGCAGATGTTTACAGTATGCAAGTGACAGCGCTAAATGTCTTAAAAGCGATGTTAAATACTAACAGAGTATGGTGAAATCGTCCGGCTGTTCGTACTGTGCCGGAAAGTTTTGTCACTGCAAGCCTCCAGCAGAACTCCCGGACCGGAGTAATATGTAAACGTATTACAACGATTTTTTTCCATTGCATTGTGTACAGATTTCAAACAGTTTATTGTCATTTTGAATAGAATACTTGAATTATCACCGAGTTGACCGTCAGAAAACAATCTCTGCCATCTAATCACATATAAAATATGTACAATTGTATCATTCATTTATTTTAAAAGTACACTGAAATCACATTCATATTTTAATTTGACTTTACAATGTACTTCATTTGAAGATTTAGTTTATACTTATCATAATGAGACAATAACATCCTGCTGGCGGTTCGAGTTAAAAGACTACTAGCTACTCAACAGCCTATTCGCAGAATTTTTAGACTGGGAATTTAAAACCACTTTATAAAGAGCAAATCGCGTCTACCGATAACGTTGCTCTTTTATCTCAAGCATTCCACTTGCTAAACACAATTCCCTAAATACATTACCTACAGGATGTTTATATTAAGGCTTTGTATTACTCATCTGTCGAATACCAAGATAATCATACTTTTTTATATTAAATCTCTCAACGCTCGATTCTTGAAACTGCTAACTATCTCGCCAGTTATTCTTAAGATGAGCCCTCTTTAGCATCTAGACTAGGCATCAGTTTGTCATATGTGTCAGTAGTCACCTACCATCAAGTTAACCGTCAACCTGTCTGACGACGTTAACATTTAAAAAGAAATTATGTAATGCGCGAGGAAACTCCTCTAGGCTGAGAAGAAAAAAAATCGAAATTAGTCAATCCGTCCTCAACAAAAAAAGTCGTTACCGTACAAAGTGTATAAGAAAATTAATTTTATTCATATTTTTTTTTGTGAATATTTTTCCGGTAAAAAGTTATTCCGCTATTCGGGATGAAGACAAATTCAACAAATCGAAGTTAATAAAAATCGGTCCAGCCGTTCTTCACCAGGATAACCTGGAGTATTATTCAGTTAGGGGTTCCTGGTGGACAAATTGTGGACTAAATGGTTGGAATCGATCCCTTTTGATTTGGATGAATTTGGGCAGAACTTTGCTTTTATCACATAACGGAGTTTTCCAAAGGAAAATTTTTTTTTGCAAAATTCAAAATTTCACAATTTTTCTCCTTTTTCAAATTTGTTTTTCAAATCTCTCGAAAACTATTATAGTTACAAAAATGGTTCAAACTTTGTTTTAAAGGGGATACTTGGTGCTACAGAAAAATAATAATATTTCGAAGTTTTTTTTTCCAAAAATCGCTTTTTTGCAAGATTTTGAAGATCAAAAATCGTAAAAATGGACACGTGACATAAAATTTTTTGTTCTAGTTTTTTTCTAGAGTACCTCTTGTCTTAAAAGATTCTGAAATTATCAAGATGGGGATTTTTTTCAAAAGATATAAATTTTTGATTTTTGAAAAAAAAAACGTACTCTTGAGCTCTCTTTAGCAATCTGTCTGGACTATGCACCAGATTGTCATATGTGACGGTAACCACCTACCATCAAGTTAACCGACGACCTGTCTGACGACGTTAACATTTAAAAAGAATGTTAATGTTTACGCTTTTAAACTTTATCATTTCGACGGTCCCTACGTACATAAAGACATGTCTAAAACCGGGGTTTACAGGAGAGCGTAATTTATGTTCAAACCACTCTAGAAATAATTATATGTATAAGTAATTATAAATTTTGTTTTTTCTAGAATATTTTATTAGCTTTAGGAACTTTCTAATGGTAATCTAAAGACAATTATGCAATAAAAAAAAATTGCCATTTTTGACATGTCTTTATGTACGTAGGGACCGTCGATTTGTTATTTAAGAATAGGAAAATTAAAAGGCGTGTTAAATATAATCTCAACCCACCACAAGACTGCGTAGGAATATGTCAAATTGAGATAAAAAAAAAACACATTTAAAGCATACAAGCGATGTGATAAGAGCCAGAGGAGAAAATTAGGTGCGCGCTATCGATATTTTTGTTTCTTGTAATATGAGGCTATCACTGCTACTTATGTTTCTTTCACGAATCCAACACGTGGGACACATAATTTATGTAATTTACCCAAAAAGGCAAAAATTGAATTTAACAATTCAAAAGTTCAGTGAAACTCAAAGTTCCCAAACCAATTTTTAAAATTCTAAACCTATAATTGGTAGTCGCCTTTCTCCTGTATGGCTACCAACTCCTCCTAAACCATCATCATTTTTTCATCATCAGTTAGATAAATTTTCCCTAATGTAATGAGTATAAAAAACAAATCTTCAGCAATAGCGACGTCTGTTCCCGATTATCAATAAAATTGTTGCGGTCTCTAAATCAATTGTGTAAAATGTTTTTAATACATGATTAGTGGTGGCTAAAGCAAGAAACGCGATTATCCCCCAATAAATATAACGTTATTATGCCCCCAAGTCACTCAGATACTCCGTAAGTCAAAGTAGTAAGATTAAAGATTTCACAATAAATGTTTAAGTACAACTGGATAAACTTAAATAATTTATTCTTCCAATTTTTCTAAACATAACTGAAATTACCATTTTATTATGTAATAGGGTGCTGCGACTCAAATAAGTAATAGAACTTGATTAAATATTCTTATATATTGTAATTTAATACAGCCCATTTGCTAATTACAAAAAAATAACCTATTTCCATCGTGTTGGTACTGAATCGAAATCAAGTGTACACCCGATTATTTAAATATTAAGTGGTTAAAAGGTCGTATGTTTGCGAGTCACATAATACGATAATTCGCCTTGCATATGCGTGTACGATAAATAATATGAAATTTAAAGTTACATAATATAGGAAAGACAGTTAAATGATGATAATGTTTGAGGAAAATCAATAAGACCGCGCGCCGTCTCACTGGTGCATTTTCGCTCAGCTGACTATTGATTCAGCTACGAGTATCATGGGATGATAACAGAAAACCACTTACCAGTAGTATGCGATCTGATCTCCGCGTCCATTTCTTACGTTACGATCGAGAAGGTTGAAGCATACATTAGTTACGGACCCCTCCATCCATTTGACGAATATTTTCCCCTTGTTTATATCGAAATTGTACGATACGAAATTGCCGGGCTGGGACGGAGTTTGCCAATAGAATTCTTTCGCTATTTCCGACCAGAACGCTTCAGGATCTTGTACTGATTTTTTGTGCATCTCTTTGTATTTCTCGAAAGATGCTAAGTGTGACTTTTGAACAACATGTTCAGATGGTTTGTAGACGCGAGACATCGCGGTCGAAGCGCTCGTATAGAAAATGTATGCGGTCTGAATAAAGTCGCCCGGACGACTCGCTGTACTCGCGGTTACTGACTTTATTTTACACTGCGCTCTCTGTAATACTGACTGCTGACTCTGTACGTGAACTATTGGATTGAAGTTTGTACTGCGTTGACGTTTCGAAGCAACCGAACAACGATCGAGTGAAATGTGACGCAACCGGGATCGCGCAGGCGCGACACACTCGACATTAATTCGTTCCCGATTTCGCTGAAGTGGAACCAGGAAATGTTAGGATTGATAAGAAGGGCCGCATCATCCATAATCCAACGTGGGTCGTATTATCCAACGCGCAAAATAAATTCAAACAATGCCTACCAACTCCATCGTAGCCCTACTTACATTTGTCTAATACCTATGTCCTCCACCTTACTATTTTTCTATATTTTGGCCTGTTACGTACGAAAAAATTTTTCCAAATTTTTTACAAAAACCTTCCTCGTTTATCGCTCTTTTCATTTGTGAAAACCGCATCAAAATTCGTTGCCTAGTTTAGTTGGTGTCGGTTCGTTAAGGATATACAGACAGACGTTAAGGTTATCCGAGAGTTTCAGTTGGAAGTGGCCTCCGGTTTTGCGATAGGTTGTACTACAGAGAAGCGGTTATGGGGCTATGGGGTGCTTCAGGAGTCCCCCTCGCTAACGCAGAGCTGCGCGTGCAGCTTTGCCGGTCGCCCAGGAGCATATTACGAAAAAAGATTATGAAGAAAATTCATTTTTTCATACATTTTGTATGGAGGCGGTATGAAGTTCGCCGGGTTTGCTAATAGGTAAAATAAAACATGAATGAAACCGATATCATTCTGACTTCTGACACGTCACGTCACACACAACACGTCGCGTCGGCAGGGACGCCGCAAGGGGGCAAGCGTGCGTGGCACGCGGGTGGCACGTCTGGGGCGACAAATTGAGCGACACACGATAAAAAATTATTAATAAAAAAATATTCAAAATCGTGAAACAAATGTCATGTCAACAAACTCGTACAACACCGGCGCATAATTACTATTTTATTTTAAGTATCGAATTATTACCATCCACCAGAATTAAGATGGGAACAATTATGGAATCACAGCGAAATAATCGGAGTTCGAAGTTCTCTCAATGGCGCGGCACTGTTTTTGTCTATTTTCTATTTGTCTGTGCGTTTTGTATACGCTCAGAAACGGCTTTGGCTTAACGGATTTGGATGAGGAAGGCAAGTCTCCTTCCACTTGGATCCACAGCTTGCCTCCACATATAGATAGCTTAATTATGCCTCCACATATGGACTGCATTAATTTACATGTAGGCTTGTCTATCTATACTTTACTTTACTAATATTATAAAGAGGAAAGATTTGTTTGTTTTTGTTTGTTTGCATTGAATAGACTCCGAAACTACTGGACAGATTTGAAAAATACTTTCACTGTTGGCAAGCTACATTATCAGCGAGTAACATAAGCTATATTAGTTTCAAAAATCAGGGATCCTTATTAAAACTCCAATAATGTAACCCAAGGTGTAAAAAAATGACCTAAAATATTTCTTACATCATGTGCTCTGCGAAAACTATTAATGAAAGAACAAAATAATGTACTACGACTTTGCAGAACACATCATTATCTACAAAGTGTCGCGACAGCATATGTCTAACTATAAAGCGCCAGATACACGACGACACTGACACTCGACACAAATATCGACACTATGCCGATTGCCTCCACACGGTAAGCAATTTTTTGTGTCGACATTGGTGTATACATCTAGTGTCCCGGTTCAATTGTATTGGCTGTCTACACGAATCGCGACATGTTACACTGCAATTCAGTGTACTCGCCATGAATCGACGTACTGCTGCCGCGGTTGTCGCGATTTGTGTTTCAATTAAAATGCGTCGTTGTAAAAAGAGATCGATATGGATAAAAGATTGGATTAAAAGGAGAGCACAGCTGGGGGCATATAAACAATAATTGTTATCTGAACTGAAAAACGAAGATCCAGAATGCTACAAAAACTTTCTTCGGATGAAACACGAAGACTTTCAATACTTCTAACAAGATTTACCCTGCGATAAATAAATAAAATACGAATATGAGATTAGCTATTACTAGTAATGTGGAAGAACGTTTGACGATAACACAAAGATTTTCGGCGTCAGGTAAATTATATTTTACACCATTATCTATCTTAATAGGTTACACACATACAGGTCGAATTGATAACCTCCTTTGTTGAAGTTGGTAAAATAAGTACTACATTCGTTTCAGGAGATTCGTATCGATCGCTCTCGTACTTATTTCGAATACCACGACAAACGATTATCCGACAAACTTACAACAACAAAGTTCTG
This sequence comes from Synanthedon andrenaeformis, assembly GCA_936446665.2. Classification (NCBI taxonomy): domain Eukaryota; kingdom Metazoa; phylum Arthropoda; class Insecta; order Lepidoptera; family Sesiidae; genus Synanthedon; species Synanthedon andrenaeformis. The sequence goes on along the minus strand of OW387776.2, from coordinate 12,260,849 downwards.
CCAAACTTTCTACCGCTGCTGTCTTCTTAATTCTATTTTTATAATCGGGGTTTGAGATTTGGCACAGTTCTGGCAGTGCTTCATAATATAAAATCAAAGATTTTATTTTCTCTGCAATCCACGCGCGTGACGTCATACTACTCTACCTAAAATTTCGCACAGGTTTGACACTTGTACTGGACACCGCGCACGTCCTGTCTCCACGGCTGCAACACCGACACAGCGACACCGACACAACATCTGCAACTAAGTGTCGCGGCAGTGGACACACATAGACAGTCGATGTATACACTGAGTGTCTAGTGTCAAGTGTCGTGTATCCCTAGCATTAGAGTTATACCACGTGTTCTTTTATTTTAAAAAATTAATTGAAATGCTGCCGCTAGAAAAGGCTCTTTGTATCTTGGTATTAATCCTCATCTGCTTCAATACCTTTATATAATTTTTTGAATTATTCAATTCGGACATTCCATTCGAAAGATATCACGAGTTTAAAAATGTAAGTATTAGAAAAAAGTCGCGTGGTCGATGTAGGCGTTACTGGGGTACGGGAGGAGTCATAATAAATACTCAAAAACGACTAGACCGATTTTAAAAATTCTTTCACCTATAGAAAGCTATATTATCAGCGAGTAACACAGGCTTTTTATATAGTTACGCGGACGAAGTCGCGTGCAACAGATAGTTATAGTATAATTATCAAGTGTAAGGATCTGAATACTAGTTATCCTATTTTATTATTAATGTGAATGTGAAATTTGGGTAGAGGATAGGAATCATACGAAATTATTCACTTTTATCCATCAAAAGAATACGTTTAAGCATTTTCAGTTATTGCGCCACCTATGGGGAAGGCTGTACAACGTCTGCACGGCTAAGCTAACTACAAGATCTGAGAGACTTGTTATACTTATAAAGTATAGATGGCTCTGAATACTAATTATCATATTATCAATGTAACAATTTTGTTTCGGCATTCGACAGGTTCATTTTTGGTTAGATTCGTAATTGGTCAGATTGTTATAGTTTAGTACCATTTTGAGACAATCCCAAATTGACACAATCCTAAAATTAAGTATATGTAAATAAATTCGGAAAAAATGAGTTATGAGCAGGCGCTGATTATTTTATATATCTAACTTTATTTTTTAAGCTATAGTAAATTCTTTTATATCTTGCAGAATAATGTTTTGGCAATAACGAGTTTAGTTAGTAATAAAATATTAAATTCATTTTACAATAAATCAACCATCCCACTATCACGAGTCATGATCGGAGTTTAATGTATATTACTGTATACATTAAACTCCACACATTAATCTATGTATAGATTTCAACTCCCTGGTTGAAATTCAGTAGATTTTGCCTACAAAAGTTGGCATAACAGAACATGTATGTTACTACAAAATAACGGTACTTACCCGGCCTTCCTCCACTTGTCTCCCCCATGTCTAGGATCCTATCCCATGGGATCCTAGGATAATTCTTTTGGTGGAACTACCGGTGTCACTACTTTTAATACCTAACGACTCAATCAACATAAAACCAGATACCCAAAATTTGCCATAGTTAATAATGCTTGAAGTTCCATACTTTGTAATTTAATCATCGTCTCCATCGTATAAAAACAATGTAAGTCAAATTAATATTTAATTAATTAACACTTATGCAGATTGTGTTCGATTTGATCTGGGCTGTACTTCTGGGTGATTAGCGCATCTGGTATTTTGCGAATCTGGTTTTATGCGATTGAGCCCTAAAACAAGAAAGTTGGCTAGTACGTCAACACTCGTAAAAAAAGGGTGTCGTTAGGATCACCTAACACATTTTTTCCGAGCGTTTACGCTGGTCTTAAACTGTAGGTACTCATATTGTTAAGACTATAATTCACCCAAATAATTAAACGAAAAATGAAACGATATTATAATAGTAACAGAAAATTTTCATATATATATTTTATTACATTTTTAACAGTCACATCTATTGCTTATTAAAAAGAAATAGATATGACTGTTATAAATGGTATCTATCAGTTATATCACCCACCTTAAAATTACCCCTACCCCTCTTAAAATTGAGTCAGTAGCTAAGTAGTTGTCTCTGATAAATATCGCAGTATATGTTTAGGCCAATGCAATGCATTATAACAAGTGTTTTATTGGCTAAGCTTACTGCACGCAAAAGCTATATCAGGACCAATGGTTCCAAATTTAATTTGCATATCTCCCTTTTAAATTCATTTTGAATCAGCTGGCATTTGACAAATTCAGACGTCAGTTTAGCTGTTTCAATGGATCAAACTCATCTGGCAAACCAATCAGCATCAATGCGGCTAATTCCTCGTCATCGTCGATGCTGATAATATCAGCTAGTTCTTGCGTAACGGAAATAATATTCCCAAATAGTGATCCATGCAATTTTTGTCATTGTCAATTAGCAATTATTACATCTGAAATTTCCATGTGCCATAATTCGAGACTCCTTCCAGTTTCTCAATAATCATACTTGATCCAGTACTTATAACAATGCTATTTATTGAAATAGTCGAAGTAATTACTAGTATCATTATCCGTCATTTTGATAAAATAAAATATTATATTAAAAAAAAAATTGACTATTATTTTACAAACACAAGTCATTATATTACTTTTAATCACTGGGTTTAAATGCCCATAACCAATGTTAAGACTATAATTCACCCAAATAATTAAATGAAAAATGAAACGATGTTATAATAGTAACACAAAATATTTTATTACATTTTTAACAGTCATATCTATGTATTTCTTTTTAATAAGCAATAGACAAAATCCAAATTTACAAAAAAGGTTAAGCATAACACATACGTCAGATTCGTAATTGGTCATATTCTTGATTAATCAGAATGCCGAAGGGACTTATACAATAGCCTATGAAATTAGTAGTCTGTAAGCCCTGAAATACACTATCGCTTCCGGTCCATTACAACCAAATCCCAATTTGTCTGTTTCCCATTTTGACCGAAATGCAAATTACCTTTCCCAAATCAACCAAATATTAAAATGTCTTAGTCCCAGAATGACTGAAATCCGAAATGCCCTAGTGCCAAATTGCCTGAAAATTTGAAGATTGTAAAATATTATGCATGTTTATTGTTTATCAGAGCCAACTTTGTTATTTGCAAAGTTGCAATTGCAAAAAAAATATTTGCCCTTTTTTTATTGACCCTTTTTTTCTTATTTTTTGCGCGGGAAAATCTGCGAACCAGATCCCACCTTGCTGACATTTCCACATCAATCGTGGCAGCACCTGTTGATGTATCTAAGTAAAAACCATCGAGTGGACCGCCAGCTTGTCTGTTGCCTAAAATTATAAAAATTAAATAAATTTGCGGCTTACATTAGTAATTAAAAATTAAGTCAATTTGGCATTCAGATTCAGTCGATTTAAAATTCAGTCTATTTGGGATTCAGGTGTATTCACATTTCAGGCAATTTGGGATTTGGTTGTAATGGACTGGAAGCACACTATCTACGTACGCGTATGGTACGAAGTAAAAAAAAACGGTTTAGTCCACGGAAAAGAAAATTGAAAAAACATCGTTTTTCCCAGTACATATTAAGTATTTCATGTTTTCGTGATATTTTTGTAGTTTACTCAGAATCTGTACGAAATTATTGTTTATTTTCGCGAATATACTTATAATGGTTTAAATACGTTCTCGATTTTCTAAGCTGCACTTACAGGAGTTACAGATTTCATAGGCTTCGGCTTACATGGATAACTATAAAGTTCGCAAAAAAGTGACTTAATGAAAGCTGCTTTTTATAATTAGGAACACAGTCCAAGAAAAACACTGAATAGAAATGAATATTACTACACAATTATAAAATTTATTAGAAAATACATCACTTTTAGCTTATAATATAACACACAATACAAGTAGATATTATTTAATACAAAGTCAAGTATATCCACAAGTCTGGTAGGTACATCCACTAACACATGATTTTCGGGTCGCTTTGATATCCGAAACATCCAAAATTGAGTCCGCTTCTGAAATGTTATAAAAATGTCATTTAAATTAGTTTACAATAAAAGCAGCTGAGGCGAAAAGCTTTTATCACACTAAATCGTTATAATAATATGTTTCAAGTTAAACCCCTCTACTCTATTGTTCTTAGGGTTCTTAAAACTCTATGGTTCTTAAAATTCAATTGGATAAAAAAGGGTTAGGTTAGACTAATACTAAACAGCTAATATGGCGGCCAACATCAAACACTAAGTGATATGACCTATTAAAACAAACAATGCCATAGGTGCGGCAAATGCTGTGCCGACATTAATAGATAAATTATATGATACTTTCTGTCGGAACTAAAAAAAAATAGTCAGATAGTCTCGGTCAGATAACTTTATCCTATTGATCCTAAACACGAAAAAGTTTTGAAGTCCATTTTGTTGCCGCTACAACTGCCTGGATAACGCAGTTAAGTTACATCCGCCAACTGCCTGGTGGTCACAAATAAACATAAAAATGTTTAAATATGTTACGTGATTTACCTATCCAATTTTCGCCAGCAATATCCCTATTTACATCATTCTCGTATAACCTGAACTGTGCGTCGCTCCCCTTTGCATACACTTAACATCAAACTGTACAGGTAAAAGTATATTCTACAACATTTCTGTAACAAATTAATAATTACTGTTTCCAGTCGATACATTTTATTAAATCTAAATCAAATTTCATATGTTTCAATAAATCAAAGATCATAAAAAATCGGTCCAGCCGTTTTCGAGTTATAAATGGTATAACTAACTTGATGTATCTACAGATTTACAATTTGTAATCAATTGTAATTTTGGAGTCGGTGCCAGCCAAGGAAACTAATTGTGCAGTTTCTCCGACTCCAAAATTAACTCATATATTGTTAATAGGTATATAAGTATCAATAATTTCTGTTTAATGCGTTTTGCTTTGAAATAATTAAAATATTATTTTCGACTTTATAGTTTTTAGTTTAAGTTTGTACACGTAGGTGGCTTTTTGTTTTTTTTTTATAAAAAAAAAAATTACTTACATCATATATAAAGTATTTATATCTCCATCCGCAAAAACGCTGCACCTTGTATTGTATATTATTATTCTATGTTAACTTTAAACAATCTTTTGATGAACTTCGTATAAGTGGTGATTTGGTTTGCAGTTGGTTTCCTGCTGATGGAGGTGATTCAGGGCTTGAGCTTTCCTGTTATTAAAATAAAATTAGCCAATAAGTTAACTAGTATAATATATTGGCAATACACCTTGTCTGTTTTCTATGTAAAAATACAGTGAATTAAGATTTTTCTAATGCGGTTTTATTTTTATTGAAAACTTAACGAAATATCTCAAATCCATTTACTGACGTTAACAATTTATTAATTTTTCACCTCTTTCGTCTCTTGCTTGTTTTCGAAAATCTCCGTGTGCAATAATGCCATATTTAATACAAATATCTTGTAAAAAATCCCGGCGCTAAAAGTACTCCATGACATATTGTTATCTTCATTTTCCTAAAAAATCGAACACTCATTTGAATAAAATTATTAGATATAGTAGTAATGTCATGTTGTAATAATAGTAATAGTAGACCCTAAGGATTTTTTCAATCCTCAGGTTCATCCAACGCCCATATTTAACTTACCTCTCCTTCTGACGATTCTAGAACCTCCTCCCAACTTAATGTTTCAACTGAATTAACATTACCATCGAAAGTATCCATCTTGTCGTCCTTACTTTCAACGTTATCCTTACTCTTTATTAAATCATCAAACTTCATGTCGTCTTTACTTTCAACATTATCCTTACTCTTTGTTAAATCATCAAACTTCTTGTCGGAGTCGTTGAATGCTTTGTCACTCGAACCCATCTGAGGAAACATGTAACTCTAAATGACCAGGGAATTAATCGCACATAAATATCTAAAACTAAATACTATAAAGATAATATTATCTATTACTACATATAGCAAAGTATATTATTCATTGGAAGATATGATATGACAGGTCTTCTATGTAAGTGCGATCAAAGGATAACGATTAAGTCGTATTTTAGGGGAGCCCACAATGCTAACCCAAACCGGCAGATTAAGAAGTATCCGTTATCGGAGATACGTGGGGCATATACACTATCAATATATGACGCGCTCGAGTAAATCGCAAAATCCCCTGTTGGACTCCCCTACTATTAAATTAAACAGAATTTCTTTATTTATTTCTTTGTTTTTAAAATTTAAACTTACCTTTTTATATCGAGTTAGCACCGGAGAGCAGTGGAGTAGATCACATTTAATGCCTACAAATGAAAAATCCAAGCGCATTAGTGAATTTTTATTGAAATTACATGAACATACAACAAGTATATAAATTCTCAGCTTTGGTTGCAAACATAACAATCATAGAACATACTTCAGTTAAGTTTCTCATCATTAACATTTTCTTTCGTAAAAACCCTATTGAAATTTTAAAACAAGCAAAGGTTGTTGGCTAAGTGGACATACTTAGTTTTTTTCATGGAATAGTTAGGACTGTGGAGACTTAAAATAAACACAATTCGTAAAATATTTCTTTATATTTTATGGTTAAACTTACTTTTTATTATTAAGATTGCACCAGACAGCACTGGAGTAGATTACATTTAATACCTTGAAATGAAAATGTAAACACGCATTAATAATTTACATTTTAATTAAATAAATTTATATGTCAACGAAAATTTCTTATATTTTTTTTTCAGATTTGGTTCCATGCATTAGGCATCATATTGTACAAACTTCAGGTAAGTTTTTCATCATCAATATTTCCTTGATTAAATAACCCTTGAAATTATGAAATAAACAAAAAGTATTTCTACAACCAAGTATAGGTACCTACATGAATTTATTTGTGAAAAGTTTATATGTATTTGTATTTATTTAGTTAGAAATGTTGAATCCTAAAATCTATATAATTTTACAATATTTTAAACTTACCTTATCATATTGTGATTTTACAGGAATGCACTGGAGTAGATCCCATTTAATACCTTGAAATGAAAATGTTGTGACATTAAATAAATTTTATTACAATTACATAAATATAATGTAAGTATATGTGATATGTAAACGCAAACATGTTATACATATTTTTCTCAGATTTGGTTCCATGCACAATCATCACAGTACAATATTTCAGGTAAGTTTTTCATCATCAATATTTCCTTAATAAAGTTTGAATTTTCAAACAAGCAAGTGGCCATTTTTCGGTTAAGTGGTCATAGCTTTATGTAGAACGAATTATTGTATATTGAATTTGGGACTGTTGTTCTAAAATTAATACGATTTCTTTATTTATTTATTTTAAACTAAAACATACCTTATATATTGATATTGCACCACGGAATGCTTTGAAATAAAAAATTAAGCACGTTAATCAATTTATATTTAAATTACATACTTAGAGATATGTACATTATTTATTTTATCAGATTTGGTTCATGTCACAAGCATCATAAATACTTCAGGTAAATTTTTCATCACCAATATTCTGTTTACCAGCCCTTAACGTTTATACAAGTACGGGGCATTTTGTTGGTAAATTATTATGCATCTGTATGTAATAGGTTGACGTGTATTTAATTTAGGACTGTGAAATCCTAAAATAAATAAAATAAGGCAATTATTTCTTTGTATTTTATAATAACAACTTACTTTTTTATACCGACATTGCACCGTAGTACACTGGAGTAGATCCCGTTCAATATATTGAAATAAAAATATGAGTACCTACACTATATCTATTTTATATCAATTATGTACCTAAATATTAGACAAACGTGTTTTATTTATTTTTTCACATTTGGTTTAGTCATAGTCCATACTTCAGGTAAGTTTCCAACAATAAAAATTTCCTTCAGGATATTATGGTCCTGGCCAGGACGATATTGTGGTCCTGTCGAAGTCAATAAGAGAATCACTCAACACGATGCTCGATGGCCTTAACCGAGTTTCAAGACGAAAGTTATGTTGTGATTGTGTTGTGTTACAGGAACAGTTGCGAATTCAATTGTAGAAATTGTTGACTGAATTTACTTGGGATCAAAATTCCAATTAAGTAGAGCCAACTTCGAGAAAGAAGTCAATCGTCGCATTTAGCACGGATGGGCAGCGTTCGGGAATCTCCGAGATATCTTCTCGTTAAAAAATCCTAACTGTCTCGACCAAAGTATGTTGCCGGTGAAGACACATGGCGCTGAAACGTGGTCTCTAACTATGAGAAGGCTTAGACGTACGAAAGCTATCAGTGAGTTGAAGTGGCAGTGGGCAGGACACATCACGGACCGGCAAGCGCAGAATAGGGCATCCACTCACAAGGCCGCGGAAGGATGACGGTGGATCCAGACTGCTTCTGATTGGTCTTATTAGAAAATTATGGGGAAGGCCTATGTCCAGCAATGGACGTCCTGCGGCACGATGATGATGATGACTATGATGAATATTTCCTTAGAAACCATTTCAATTTTGAAACTAGCAAGTATCCACTAGACTAACTGGACACCGATAACCGATCCCAATCCACATGGTAATCGACAAATATTCCATCTAGTGTTGAAAACTCAAAATTAAAACAGAACTTTATACTTATAACAAAGTCTCATTTCAATAAGTGAATCTATCTCAAGTACGAATATTAATATTTCAAGTTCTTATTATATGAAATTAATATTTAAAAATAAAATAAACTTACTTAGCTTTGTTTTTTAGCCATTAGATCTTCGCCTTCCTCGACCATGTGAAATTCGGAACCTTAAAATCAAACACAAATTATTTTTAAAATAAAAATATGTATTTTGGACGTTAAGTTCTAAATACTATAATACTATATTATAAAAGCACTCTCAGGTTGTCATAGCTTATGGAAAGAGGATATGAAAAAATAATATACGTAGAACACAACTATAGTAGGTAAATTATAAAATAGCATATTTTTGTTAAAAAGCTTTCTTGATGAAGAAATGAAAAAAAAAACCCATGAACTTCTAATAATTAAATATTACAAATAACAAAATACATTCGCTTAAATTTTAACAAAACTAATTTCATAAGTCAATCTGTGTTAATTTTTCTGCATAGAGTAGCAGGTACCTACTGGGTACCTAAAACTTATACTAACACTAGTGGCCAGCTCCCGGCTTCGCACGGATTCAAAATAAAAACTATCCTATCTTTTATCGGATTATCAAAATCGGTTCAGTAGTTTAGTTCATCCCGGAGACACAACGTGACACGTAATTTATATATATATATATATATATTTAAAAAAAAAAAGATTTATACTTTTTTATTCTTGTTAATAACTCAAAAACTACTGAACCGATTTTAAAAATTCCTTTGGCTATAGATATTTACTTAAACAGCGAGTACTTACGCTATATTTTATAAAATTAAACGGACAAAGTCGCTTGCAACAGCAAGTTATAAATAGACTGAATTCGTGGCCGAAGCGAAGAAAGCGGATCACTAGTTATTAATAATAATTAAAAAAAACAAAATTAATCGTATAAATTTATCTCCACAAATCTCTTCAAGTTTTCATCCATATATCTTCTATCCATACACGACGATAATTATTTGGAATGTAAGTCTCACCAACAAGGCATTACGGATTCATAATACTGGTAATGCCAAGATGGTATCAACTTACGAGCCATATAATCAACACATGTAGATGAAACCAATGTAGATCTTGATATTAACTATGTTGTTTCTTGTTGGGGCTCCAAAGGCTTAATCAATTAAGAAACGCCTTTGAGAGGGACCAACTGGTTAAAAATATATACACAGTTCCTCCTAACAAAAGCGTCTCCAAACTGATTTTGGTAGTGTCTCTTCTAGCAAGAAATTTTATATTACATCTAGATGAAAAAAAAAAACATTGAATATGACATTAGCGTAAATGATAATGAATTTGTCAATATATTTTTACGAGCTCATAAATATAATTATAGTGCATATTTATTTATTTTTTTATTTGAAAAGGCTTACCAACTTACTTACTTACTTACTTACTTACTTAATGAATTTAAATTATAGGAATGCACAACATTATTTGAGATTAATTAAATTATAAATTAATCGAATGTCAATGAGATCAAAAATACAAATACCTGGAACAACTTACATATACCTAATCAATCAGTAACACAAAATCAAATGAAATCAATAAAACAAAAATACCAATCAATAAAAGAGAGAAACAAGTAAATAATGGAAAAATAAGAAATAACATATTTATGCATTATTGCGGTACACTTTTAAATGGTATAACCCTTTTAAATGGTCCGATTCTATTTGAAAAAATGTCGATGTCACACTTGTGATATATTTCATTATAATATTTCATATGTGTATTTATGTATGTATAGATATTTTTTATATTGGATTATCAACTTCTAATTAGTAGGTTCGCCAGTGTGCGCAGCACCAATAATTTTCTAAATAAAACAATGCTTACCCAAGGAATAAAAAGGAGAACTCGACCTTGCGGACGATATGCCCTATGTCGAATTTTTTAATATGCAACATATCCAACTGTACTATTTCTGGATGAAATATGAAAAAAATGGGGTGTGGCTTTGTCTTTAACACAGCCGCGAGTTTTACGTGGATATAATATTTTCTTCGAGCGTATTATACGTAAATATCCAACGAATTCGAATATAGATATACCAAAAAAAAAACTTAAACCTTTAGTTATCAAGTGATGTAATTAAATTTTAGACGTAGATGTTAGATATTTAAACTCTATCCTCCGATTTTGATGTTTTCTAAATTTCCTCGCATTGTTTAAGCAAATTTAATGACTTACTTCACGTTAAAAAATTAAAATAGAAAAATAATTTTGATTTCATTTAGGATATTTTTCCATTACTGAATATTGTGTAATCTTATATTATAAGATAAAAAAATAAATGACAGTTAAAAATATACAAATTTTATGATTTTAATTTTAATTTAAAACACATATATATACATCAAAGCATACATACCTATTAATAATCGTATATGTATAATCCGATTCACTGGTTTTGCTTACTTAAAAATTTTAATAAATTTAATTCACAAATAATAAAATATACAAATATTTTATTTGACTAATTTGACTGTTCGTTTTTGCATGTCAAATGATAATCCGAAATTCTTCTTTTTTTATTTTTGAACGTGGCGAGTATACAGCCAAAAACCAAACACATAGATGATAAAAAGTATATTTTTTAAAATTTTCTTTACATCTCTAATGTATGAAAGCTGCACGAATCATATAGATTAGTAGTAATTACTTAATTAAATCCTAAGTAACTCTAAAAGTAGTACACTCATGGTTCACTAAGAACAATTCCGTTAACTTACGTATTACATTTGTTTAAATTTTACTTAGTAATGTGAGAACACGCGAACTGAATCACATTCTAGTGAAACCTTCTACGTATATTGGGATGCGCGCGTTGCGGGTGTTAGGGTTGCCATCTCGTTGTTTTTGGTGCGGCAGTTGGACGTCTCAAAATAAAACAATTATTTTAAAAAATATAAAATTTAAAAACTTTAATATTTCAATTTCATCCGATCGAACTGATTTTCCACATGTCCTGAAACTAACAATACAAAAATTGTTATTTAAAATTAAGCATTAATTTAAATTTAGCAATTAATTTTTTTGATAATAAATTTTCATATATGAAAACTTTCCGGAGTATGAAAATTTATGGGAGTAAAATCAAATGTCACATGTCACACGTTACGCCTTACAGGCTACAATATGCTTCAATACATACTATTATAATATAATACATATAATATATACGATACATATAATATGTTTTAATTATATTTATTAAATTTATAAATTATTTAAATTATCTATGTATTTTATTTTATAATCGTTCGTAAGGAGTAAACTCCAGTCGTGCGTCGGAGCTGGCACACACACTTTATTTACTTAATATATTGATTGCAACATATATGTATTACTTACGATGAAATAACCGACGATAGAAATTACTATATTTCTTAAGGCGGCTCCCTCCAAAATTATTCCCTCCATACAAGATCATGTTTTTCTAAGAAACTCTAATATACTTAATTAGGGGCGAAATAAATGTATGTGAGTATTGAGGATATCATCTGTAAAAACAGCTTTCGATACACGATTTATAATTGTGTATCGAAAGCTCAATATAACTGAATTTTGCTTTTTTTTGTATGAAACTTTACAAAAGTAATTACTAAAATATCGATGGTGAATGTAAAAATATTTTGACAGTCTTAGTATTCAGGTAAGTATTAGGGGTTAAAGTATGAAATTGCCGATTTGTACTGAAAAATAAAAATTCGTTTTTTTTTTTAATTTAACATATTTATTTAATCAAAATAATTACCATTATTATCTATACATTGCTGCCATCTAATAGGAAGCTCATTTATGCCTTTGCGATAGAACTCTGGTGATCTAGATTCGACAAACTGTGTGAAAGCATTTTGCACTGCCTCCTGAGAAGAAAACTTTTTATCACGCAGAAAATTGTCCAAATCACGAAAAAAATGGTAGTCCGTTGGAGCAAGGTCTGGCGAATACGGAGAGTGACGAATGGTTTCTAATTGCAGTTCCTGTAGAGTCTGCAGATCAGTCAAATCATGAGGCACCCATTTTTCATATTTTTTTATTTTATTGATTTGACGCAAATGAGTCAATATTGTTGGTAAGGTAACGTTAAACCATGCCGCTAATTCCTGGGTAGTTTGGCTCGGATCGGCTTCCACCATCTCTTTCAAATCATTGTTATTCACCTGTGTGGGCGGTCTTCCACGTGGTTCGTTCTTCAAATCGAAGTTTCCATCACGAAAGCGTTTAAACCAAAATCGCACAGTGCGTTCATTAGCAGTCCCCTCTCCAAACGCAACATTAATATTGCGAGCTGTTTCTGCCGCGTTAGTTCCGCGTCGGAACTCGTATTCAAAAATCACACGAATTTTCGAAGTATCCATCTTTATTGTCTAAGCTGAATAAAAAAAACAACTGAAAGTTGATAAACGAATGTTGCACATTTTTTAAAAGAAGAACTACATAGGTACCGTATGAAAAAAGTTTCACTCAAAAATCTCAAACCATGAAGGTTCTATGTCAATTCGAAGTACCTATTACAATAAAACGGCAATTTCATACTTTAACCCCTATTACTATGAATAAATAAAAAAACATAAAATTTTGTCACAATTGGACGGGATACCTACGCTTATTCGCGTTCTCATTCGAACTCGGCCTTAAGTAATTAGTAGTGGATATTAGTCAAGTTAAAAAAATGGTTCATAATAAATACAATCACGTGGTATTTTGGCAACGTAATTATATGTATATGTGGCAATAGGCATGATGACGATGTTAAAAAATCACAGAAGAAATAATTTTAGAGAAAAATATACGTTAAAAGAGTTTCAAAAAATTGAGTAATTTTAATATAAACATTACGATTAATAAGATTTTCAATAAAATAAAAGTATAAAATGCAGCAATCGGCCATGTTAACTGAAACACCAATCAGATCGAATGACGTCATACCTATGTAGATCTCACAGAGGCCCTTATTAATATATTTTACTTTACTCTATGCTATATATATTACTTTACTCCATAGAGTAACTTATTATATACCACAGAACACTATTACTCTATGCCCATGAACCTTTGTTGTGATTTCGCGTTTCAATTTAATTTTTGCGTAATTTTATTAGTTGTTTTGATAATTTTATTAGTTGCGTAATTTTATTAGTTGTTGTTTCGAACACAGACCTAAATATTTTTACATGGGTGTGACGTCACAAGCGGACGCCATGACACCTATGAGCGTTTTCGCGCTTAAATTAAAAATATATAAAAAAAATGCAATAATTTGCGTTAAAAGTTAGTTTATTGCTGAAATATTGTTTTTTTTGGAAATAGTAAATATGTACCTACGTAATGGAAAAGAATTTAAAAATCAGTCATCATGCCTATTGTAGCTAACTAGAAAACTGCACGTCCGGGAAATCTGTACTGCACATGCGCGCGAGTTATCTTTGCGCATAGGTTATCGCGCATACCGCTCGCGACCTTTTTCAACCCCCACCTACCCCGCTCCCAAGCTAACACCCATAACATAAACAGATCTCCATTTACTTGGTTTGATTACAGGAAAATCGCAAAAATCTATACGAGATGGCAACCCTAACGCAGGTGACGTCATTTGTCAAAAAAGAAAAGGAATCTTTTCTGTTCGCCTTTGTTCTTTAATAAATAGCATTTTAAACAATATTTTGATTTACACTATTTCACATTATTTTTATATGTACATGTTAATTTCTAATTATAATTATCTATATATAAAAATACAAGGAACACGTCTTTAAACATTTATTTTGTGTCGACAATTTGATATTCGTTGGATTTAAAATTTTACAAATACCTCTACCATCTATGGTAGGTATTTGCAAAATTTAAAATCTACCGCCAGGATGGCGTACATTTATGATTTGATTTATTAAGAATTTATATATTATTGTGTGGTACATTACTGTAAAATAAAAGGTTTTCCAAATGTCGTCGGTTTGTTGAAAATATTAAATCATTACATTTACATCAATAAAATTTTTAGTCGTGAAAGAATATTAAATGGTGTGTTAGATATTTATTGTAATAATTCATCACAGTTTTTTTTTATCTAACTAGATATGTATATTATAATAATTCACACAGTGCCTCATTTTCAATATGATAATGACACTCGGTGGACACTATCAAAATCCGAGAGAAATGCTGTGACTAATATTTTATTTTTTTCACTTGTTGATTTTCATTAAAAAAAAATTGAAATTAGAAATTATATAAAATATATATCATGCCAAGCGTATTTAAAAATAATTAATTAGTATTTCAATTTTCTAAAAAAAGAACCGAAATTATGGTGTTGCGAAAATCCTATATCTAGGCATCTAGGTGACGCGCAGGTTACGTACACACCATTGACCAAGTTGAGAGTCTCAAACCTGCGCATTGGGAATCGCTTCATGGGTTTTGCGCAGATCGATTGAGCCCAGATGAGCCCAGATTTTCATGCCGGGTTTTCGCTTTAAAAAAATGTACATCCAGACAGCTAGAATGTAAGCGTGCAACATTCAACAAGTAAGTAATATGCGCAGAGCACAAAAAAGAAAATTTAGACAAAGAACACAGCTTAAGTTACACACAAAATTAGAAGAACCTAGATAAAAATAAAACCAAGCACTTCACTGCACAGGTGTCATTGTAGAAATAATGTTAAAACAATAGCACATAAATAATATAAATTTAAACAATTTAACACACATATAAAGTATAGAAATAAACAAAGAAAAAATAAAAGTATTACTTACCTGCGAGTAAAAATTGTAGCGAGCACTTCGATATTTTCACAGAAATTTTATTTTAAAATTGCAATAAAATTTAAAGAGAGTCCATAAATGTTTTATTAAAAGAATGAACCATTAATTTAAACACAGTTTCTTAAACACTAGAGTGCAACGTTAAGGTTGCAACAGAAATGAGCGATACGCAAGGAGATCTCGCTCAGACTGTGCTGAGGGCGCTAAATTCCTAGGTTAACTAAGGTAGCCAGGCCAGGGCGGCGCATCCCGGGCGACTTTTGCAGGATCGATACTGCAACCCATTTTACCCGATTAAATTCTATATAGGCTACGAATGTAATACAACCAGTGCGTATGCAATAAGTAGGTATCTACTTTATTGATAAAATACATTGAGCCTCACATATTAAAGTTTGTTTACCTTCAATATTATTACCAATTGAAAAACTAATACTAAAATAATAATTAACTTTTTACGCCTTAAAAATAGGTGAAAATCCAAATGTTCCAATTATTTCCACTTGTTCCCGATGTTTGATCCAGAACTAATTAACGCCCGACCCAAAACCTGGGTGTTATAAGTTTGACGTGTGTGTCTTTGTGTCTGTCTGTGAACGGATAGACCGATTTTGATCTGTTTTTTTTTTTTGTTGAAAAGCTTGAGTGACCAGGATGGTTCTTAGTTAAAATTTATGAAAATCTGTTGAGGCATTTGAAGATCATCAGCTCGTTCTGTAGTTGACCGGGATGCAATTTTGATAAAAGAGGGATAAAAGAGAAAGATTTATGGATAAGAGGATAAGATAGTCTAAGGACATGTTACATGGACGGGGATGGACATGGACATGAATAGACATGGATGGACATGGACATGGACAGGGACGTGGACAATAGACGTAGACATTGCTTGTTAAAATTTCAATGGATAATAAGAATAAGATCTTTAAAGTTTATTTTCAAAAAAGTATTTTAATTGGGAAAACAACATAATAAAATAAAACGAGATCAAATATAAAATTGTTTTAATTAAGAACCATTAAACACATGTGCGTTCTAATGAAAATTTATAAAAATAGACATTTGGTTAAGTTTGATGTATAATTTGAAATTTATAAATTTATGTATAATTTGATTCATTGAATTGAATTCATTGAAATTCATTGATGTATAATTTCAAATTTATAAATTTCAAATTTTAAATCAAACTTTAGATTTCAAGAAACAGCAACAACAATTTAATTGTAATAGATATTAACAAAAAATCTTAAAACGACCTTATAAATAATGATCATGCATAAATATATAATTAGGTAATTATTAAAAAAAAAAGTACAAATTAAAAATACAATAAAAATTAAGTCGGGAGTGCAAAGTACTCAATATGTTGGCTGAATTGCAATACTTGACCGCTCAAAGAAGCACTTATTTGATTCGTTTTATTACCATACAATATCTGCTCAATAGTAAGAGAATAAGTGCTTCAAATTCAAGAAGAAGACAAGAATTAGACTTCATTAACACAAACAAACCGCCAATGCGATGTCAAGTCGGTATCAAAGCTTCTAAAAAAGCTTCACTGGCGTCGTCTGATTATAACTTTATGTTATTAATTTATGTAATTTTTTTAATGATATTAAATTTATGTAGTTAAATAATGCAAATAAGAGTGAGTCGATCCTAGCCGCTACTTTATCAATTGACAAAAGAAAGTCCCTTTCTTTCGAGTACTGGTTTAAGAATCTTTATGAGAAAATTTATTGAGAAATTTAATTGTAAATCTTCAGACGGTATTTAAAAAACAACAGCATCAATTGCAGAGGAGATTTCCCATTAAAATAAACAGAAGGTTCGATGGTGGTTACGAATCCAGATCTTAAGAGTAGGTGTGTGGCATTTAGAACTCGAGTTTCTGCACGACCTGAAAGTATGAATAATTAAGTAAGTAAATATTATATATTTTTTGTTATCAATCGAAGCCTACTGATTTTCACCTTTTCTAATTATTTTGTGGATTAGAAATGATGAGTACATGCTCTAACTGTAAAATATATTTTTTGTGGAGATGTAATTTTTAATTTTATGTTAATGTCGGCAGACAGGCTGATGGTGAACTATTTGTTTAAGTTTTCCCTCGGTGGTTATCCCATCCCCACAGAATTCAATTTTAATATTACAATTTCTTAATTTAAAACTTCAGATTGACAATGTTAGGTTTACAAAGGTACTCAGCGTAACCGCCATTGTCACGAATTGCGTTATTGGGTTTACCTTAAATTTTGCTGTGATCTAATGTGCAACCTTGATGGTAGGTGTCCACCGTCACCTAATAACACAGCGCCACATATGCTGCAAGTGCGCTGCTGACTACAGTACGATTAAGGATAGGGATTGGGATAGGATAGGGAAACCCATTTCCCTACTCTCGCATCCCTTATTCATTTACCGAAACACGACAACACACGTGCTGTTATTTTACGGTGGTCTTCTGTATGGGGGTGGTTACTACCACCAGACGCGCTGCCCAAATGACTTTGACTACGAAACGCAGTGTAAACCTCTCACTACTTTCCAGAGTCAACTTTGAAAAGTTCATCTCCAACATTCCCAGCCGGGAATCGAACCCAGCGCTTGTATATATTACCTATAAACCAATAAATAAACGATCCTATAGTACCTGTATAGTGTGTTGTCGCTCGAGGCTCGAGTCCGACATATTCAATTCTTCAGGGCCTTCCTTCTCCCCCATATCTTTCAGTTGCCACGCCATAATGTTTGGCTTCGCACATGTTTTGCTTTGTATAGTTTCTGTAAAACAATTGTGTATTATTAAACGTTATATGTAACCGCGTTTGTCGGTTTGTTCAGTGATGTCTTCGAAAGTGTGCCTTCCTTTTTTTTTAAATATGTAACCTTTTAATGGAATGACGACATAATAAAGCTAATGTCCAGTAAGACCTATGTCCAGCAGTACACATCCATCCTACGGTTAGATGAGAATGGTTGTTTATTGAATGTGCAATTCTGTATATTGTGAATCAGGACTTATTGAGTTAGTCGTTAATGAGTTTCCTAAAAAAATAGGAGGATTCTCTTGTAAGCACATTACCAGCGACTAACAAAGGCTACGCGGACAAAATCTCGTGCAACAGCCTAGTCTTATATAATTAAAAATGTATGTTGTCCTATGTTAGCCTCTATGGACACCAACCGTTCAACTGATTTTAATTCGGTTTTCACTTATGGAAAGAGAGATAAATGAGGAAGGAGAATCAAAAAATAAAGATACAATGTTTAGCAAAAGTAATGGCAAAAGGAGGTCGTTGTTATATACAGGGTGGAAAAATAAGTCAGGCCCTGGAGGGAAACTACCTTAAATCCTTAATTTATAAGTTAAATAATTTAAGTATAACAAATTGATAATAAAATAAAGTTAATGTTAGATTTTACGTTCATTTTGATTTTTTAGGCCAAATGCTTGTTAGAGAAATTTTATCCTGAATAATAATCCTAGCGATTAGTATAATAAAATAGGGAGTGTTTGTTTTTTTAATTTTAGTTGGTTCGAGTCCCGGCGAGCCAAACGAGTTTTAGAAAATCTTTGAATGCAGTTTTGTTTCTTTTTAAAAATAAAGGAATGTCTCCTTTATGTAAAATGAGCCAACTTAAGGATTTAAGGTAGTTTCCCTCCAGGGCCCGACTTATTTTTCCACCCTGTATATAATATATCTTGTCAGGCATTAATTCTTTTATTTTTCAGCGCATACGAAGTTGAGGGCACCAACCAGTTAGTGTAAAATAATATCGCTACTAATACAGGCTAGAATAGAAAAACTGTTTTCACAACTAGTTAGGTATATATTATTTGTGCTTTGGACTCGACAGATTATAATAACTACTTTGAAGGAACATATAATTAAAATAACCTATTTATTTAGTATTAATTTAAGTTATTTACTAACTAATTTTAGAATGGAAATATTTTGTGAATATACATTAATTTGTACCTACCTATACAATTTAATTTACAAATTGTCATTTTATCAATTTTATTGATGATTAATTTCTTGTTGATAAAGTTATTAAATTTTCCAAGCAAGTTGTTTAAAAAAAATAGGAAAATTTTTCGCCGGAAAAATCATTAAAATAAAAATGGCCTTATTAGGGACTCGCTATTATATATAATTGCAATTGAACATAGGTTAAAGAAAGAAATAAGTTTAAATTACACATACCTGCAGGAAATTTCCCATGAATATTGTTTGCTGATTCTCTCCCGTCATCAGAGAGGCTTCTACTTAAAATGGACGATATGCGTGAATGTCCATCTGCTGTTTCCACAACGGACATCATATTTTGAGAAGAATTTAAAATGTCCATTAACCACGCAAACACTTATTATTATTATTTAGTTAGAGATACAAAAATAGAAATGGGTCATTAAAAGAACAGATAAGGTAAAAGGCTAAGAAAATTGAAAAGAAAATAGCGTGCCAACCACGATGCGAAACTGAGCCTTCGTAAATTTCTCCGTATAATGCCCAATACTTAAAAAAAAATATTGTAAAATATATAATGATTATTGCCATTTTTTAAACGAAATTGTAACTGTTGTTCTTTATAACTCTCCAAGCTCAATGAACATGAATCAAGCGAACACGAACGAACAAACGCCCAGCGCAACACAAGAAATTAAATGCCACATTTTGTTAAGATACCTACATTTTCTTACAATACCAACATTTTCTTACGATACCCACTTTTTTTTTTTTTTTAATGAATGAATGAGCAAATTTCATCTGCTAACTAAATATATGGTAACTAATTTATTGAAAATCACTGACACAGTTAAAGGGTTTTGAAAGGATTTCTTTAACATCTAACGGATTTTTTAATTTTTTAATGGAATTATTTCTTGACTGGCTGGTGCCCGCGACTTCATCCGCGTTGAAAAATAAAAAATATAACACTTGAGAGAGTTATGGTATGAGTACCATAACGCCCGACATCGACGGGTAGCGCCGAATTTTTATATTTTTAGATGATGCAATTAATTAACTTTTTTATACGCTAGATATTTGTATGTAAATATTGTAAAATTATTTTTGTCATCTTTATAATAAATATTTACTTATTAATTAACTATTTGTGTGATGCAAATTTTATCGAAATCCGTTAACCGTTTGTGCGTGATTGAATAAAAACTAATAAAAATAATCGCATTTATAATATTATTAGATATATGAAATAGGATTCGTTAGATAGATATGATTTTGATTAGTGTTTAGGCGTTCTATCATGTAAATATGTATGTAAATAACAGTTCCTAAAGGAGACGCTAGATGTCGCTATTTGCCGATGGCTATCAGTGTGTTTTGCCGCATGTCAGACGGAGACGAGATTTGTTTACATTTAATTTAAAATAATTGTCTAAAGTATTTTTTAACATCAATTTGTGTATCGGGTGAGAGAATATGGCCGTTGTTTTATCTATCGTATTTGGATAGGCTTTCACCCGAGATGGATCAATTAATTAAAAGGGTAGGTAGTTGTGAACTTTGTTAAACCGATGTCATGATAGTGAGTGAGCAAAACATCCTAAGTACAGTGACATTAAACATTGTAAGTAAAATTGAAATTCATTTACATAGAAGAAAAACTTGTTAAAAATTAAAGTGTTTGGATAATATCTCAATATATATGTATATATATTTGAGTAGGTTTTGAGTTTTTAACAAGAATACAAAAATACAAATCGTTTCTTTTTATAATCTTTATATAATATAATCTTTTTTATAATATATAAATAAATTACGTGTGACGTTGTTTGACGCCAATGAACTCCTAAACTACTGAACCGATTTTGATAAAACTTTTCTAGCGGCGACATTTTAATTAAAATTTTAACATAAAAGAACACTTATTGTGGCATAACTATAATAGTTGGACATATGCTGTCGCGAACTTTTTTTAGAACTTTTAGAGAAACAATTTCTTCATACATGATTTTTGCGTAATTTAAAGCTCTCAAAAAGGAATCATTTTTCCCTTTTTTGTAAAATTTTCCATTGACGCTTCGCTCCTATTAGTCGCAGCGTGATGTTATATAGACTAAAGCCTTCCTCGATAAATGGACTCTCCAACAAAAAAATAATTTTTCAATTCGAACACGTAGTTCCTGAGATTAACACGTTCAACCGATAATGATTTAATTCTGTGTTCACCAAGTGTTCACTTACCATGGTGCTTTTTTTATAATGTTCGACCAATAGGCATCCCTAACGTATTTATAATCCTAAGTTGCAGAAATCACCCCAAGAGAACGACACAGATTTAAAACATCCGAAAAGCTCCCAAACAGAATTTCTCTCGCTTCTAATATGTTTCTTAGAACCATTAACTTTAGATCCATTTTAAAATATAAAATAACTAAATTAAACAAACAATCCGCTTTCACCGTCAAAAGAAAATGAATACAAAAGTGGCGGGAACTACCCCGTTTTTTTAATAGGTAAGAAGGCCTAGGTAGTAGGTTCAGCATTTGTAGTGCATTCAACTAATAATTATTATTTTTTATTAGTCTACCATAGTATTAGTTAACAGACTAATCATTATTTTTGAGAAACAGAAAATATTAGAACTCGTAAATATAACGGTGAAGGTTTGTGTATATATATACCTATATATAATGCAAAAAAAAATGCATTCTTGCTAAGCTTCTTGGTTTGGTAGTACGAAATTAAAGTATAAATTAAAATAAAATAATTAAAGTATAACTACCAGCCGCGATTACATGAGTAAATTGTTCAAGCAAATGATTTTGAAGAATAGTTCGAGAATTTCAGACATAGTAGCTACCTACTCGAGCTTTTTAAAATTAGGTTTTAAAATTTAAAATTACATTTTCAGGTGTGGATCACCACATAGGTTTTCAAAAAGGCGATAGCGACGAAAGAATCTACCATATCTCTCCTGATTCAACTCATTTTGATGGCATGGATAAGGAATCTCAAATGGCTCCTGTGTCTATGATTGCCAACCTGTTCATGGGTATTGGCCATGGAATAACTTTCTACTATTTAGTAGGCACTGCTAACATTACCCTGGACAACGTCAAGATGATGACGCACCCAAGTTTATTCTCGCCAGAGTTCTTCTCGCTGACAATTTTCGCAATGGAAGCTGTCGGAGTAGTGATGCCTCTCGAGAACGCTATGAAGACTCCACGCTCTATGCTCGGCATATGCGGTGTACTCAATAAAGGAATATCAGGAGTGACCCAGCGATTGTTTGTATGATTATCGAGTAAAAATAATTACTAGTAGCGCCATCTAGCGCACTAGTGTGTAAACAACATCAACGGTCAATTAGAATTCGATTTTATTAAATGAGGGGCACATGAAAATTTAAAAAAGGATATAGGAAGTTAATTGCCGGTGAGAGGTAAATTTTTGCACTCTCTTGTTTCCCAAATGCGATTGCGATTAGACGTACACAAGTTTAGATAAGGCAGATTGCCGATTTTAAATATAAAGTCATTAGTAGAAAACTTAGAAGAATTTTAACGAGCGAGTCTCTGTGAGCGGAGAGTGTTGAAGACGACAATTCCGTCTTCAACAATCTGTTCGAGGAAGGCAGAGCTTCTTTCGCCACGATCGCATTGATCGGTGGTCAGCTCGAGTTGGGCTTAGCGCTGGCAAGCATTCCCTGCGGACGACGGTGCTGGCGGTGGCATTGGGCTGGTGAGTTTCGGCGGTGGTGACGCAGCGACCTTGATCAAAGTTACCCACATCCTTTTATTTGTGTACGCACTTCAGTGATGTATTAATTAGCCGTGACGGCAAGTTGATTAACAGTGGGAAGAGCAAGCAATTCCTGTCTCAGTATTTGCATTCAAGAGGACTTGTAAATAAATTGTAAATAATTATCATATAGATTAAGATTAGAATAAGTTTAGGATTAAGGTTTGATTTGTTTAACTCACTCACGACTAAATAATAAAATTTGTATATAGAAAAAGTTACTTTATTGAATGTCATCCCGCTGATCGTTAGGTTTCTTCAGTGTGCTGGCGCCCTAAGATTTGTTGTCTACTGGCTGTTTCTGGTCGGTGAGTAAGGTCGTCAGTCACACCCGACTCACAACGTTACAACTTTAGTCTACATTCTGCTCGGTCTTCTAGGCTACTTAAGATACGGCGATGCTGTCGGAGATTCTATCACTTTGAATTTGGGAATAACCGAGATGAGTAATATTTATATTAATAGAACTTTTTTAGCTGACGTCTGACGCACCACTTGATGGATACCATCATAACGTATAACACAAGCAACGCCACTGCTGCTGCAAGTGTACGACCATAGTGGAGTTGATAATAAGGGATTGGGTTCTGGCTTCTCTTACTCACTCACGAAACACATACTGATATTCCACGAGAATCTTTTGTAAAGCGGTGGTTATACGACTTCGCATGGGGTGGAATTTTTTGATAAAAAATAAAATTTTATATAAAAATCATCCTCGTTTATCCCTCTTACCATATGTTAAAAACTAATTAAAATCTGTCTACCTATTCTAGGATTTTTTAAGCGTATACAAACTAACTTATTATATTAATTAATACGAATATCCTTCTTACCCGGTTTATGACCGCTAAACGCAGTACGCTACCATTAATGTAAATTAAATTTTGGCCATAACCTGCTGTGTTGTACAAGTTAGCGACAACTTGTATTAGGCTAGTATTATTATATATTCACAGGTACATCGACACAAAAAAATAATAATTATAATAATATTGTTATTGTATTCTTGGGTGCATTTTTTGACTTGTATTAAGAGCATAGCGTGTGATAGTTGGCTATGTAAGGGTTTAGCGATATTTATAGTAAGTAATGTTTAAAATCGACTAGACCAATTTTTTCAAATGATTTTCACACTGATCTATTGAGGGTGATATTTCAATATGGTATACTTGATATAAGATAAACCATTACAGTCTGTATATTAATTTTTAATATTCTGAGATATTATTTATCTTGTCAACAACTTATCGAATTAATTTGAACAAAATATATTATGACAAGATAGATAATTTCCTGAGCAAGATATTCGGGTTTTTTGTCCGATATCTGGGCTAGATTAAATACTTATTGAAAATTTCGTTTTCATTCCCAGCCCGATACATAGCATGTTAATTATTTAGTGAATGTGGGTTTCATATTTAAGTTTTTTTTATTATTATTATTTTAAAGATAAAGTTCGCATTTCCGACGTTGATTCAACTATATTCGCCGTAGTGTTGCTTACGTATCTTATATTGTTAAAAATGTTTTATTCACTCGAGTACACTGTTAAGATCGCCTTCCAAAGGGCAGATAACGTAAACGACACTCGTAAACTTTGAGTGCAGTTATAACAATTGTAATTGTGAACTCAAATAGAAAATATATAATTACCAACATAATAATTATGTATACAGAGAAGGATCGGATGAAAACCATGGTATTGTATCTTAGACTTTATTATCGGAACTATTTAGTTTAAGAATAACCAATACTAGGGACGTTATGTACTCTTACATATATATATTATTATCAGTTACTTATTTCACGCCGAGACCGAGACCGGAAACGGAGACAGGAGATAACGAAAGACTTCTCTCATTATTGATAATTTAACGATTAAATATTAGACATTTAAGCAATTTAAAACACAATAGTCAAGTATGTATTGTCTTTTAAATTTTCAAAACTCTATTTTTTTTATTTTATTTTTATTTTTTTTTATTTTTTTTTTCGTAAAGTTGGCTATTAGGTACCTAAATAATGTTGAGGTATAATTTTTATTAATGATGTGTCTTTTCAGTAACTTTTACAGAATACAAGAAAATTTCATCTACAACGTTTATACAGAAGTTCCTATTTTCCCCAAAATGTACATTTATATTATTTATGAATAATCTAATTATTATAAGTTTTTATAAGTTTGTATACAAGAAAAGTTATTTTATTGCAAACGTCAATAAATCTTGTATTAAAATCATAGTTCTTTTGTGAAATATAAAGCGTACAAACTCTACTATTAATGGCTGGTTTTATTTTATTATCTCATACTTATCAATATCTAAGCTTAACTTCACAAATATACGAGTGTCCCAAAACTTTATGATAAGCTAGGTACTGAGTGTAGGCCACTTCATTACGGTTTATAATAGAATAATTATATTATATTAATACAGGTACCTATACGCAAATTTGTCAATAAGAAAAATTAAAAATTTGTCTTTATCAAAATCGGGAATTAACATTTTTGGGATTAAAAATCAGAAAAGATCAGTCTGCGCAGCATATTGCTTTATACGTTCTTTTGCAGTCTTGCTCTCTTTCTGAAAATAAAAAGAAAATAGTTGTAAATATAAAATAAATTAAATATAATATATAAGAAGTGATCTTGCATACCCATAGTGATGTGCCGGATCGTTAAAAATATAGATCCACGGATACCAATCGGTGTTGGTGCGCCACTTGTGGCTTTGCGTGACACTGACATTGACAGGCAGGACATGTCTCGACTTACACAGGTCTTTCTTTCAAGAAGATTTTGGTTTTCTCATTATTTCGTTATTTTATTAACCTTACCACAAAGACAAACTAAACTCAGATATTTTAATTAATATTTTATAAAAACTTCCTATAATAAATATTTAAATATATAATTATTTTAATAGACTTGTCACAAAGATCTCATTAAGAAGATAGTTGGTTTAGTACACGAGTTATAGGTATGGTAACTCACTATGTTTTTGCAATATAAAAGCGCAAAATTTTTGATTTTATAAAATAAAAAATAATCTGAATGGAATTTAATAGTTTTTCATTGCTACCTAATATCACATATATATAATTTCATCTTCGAATTAAATATTATTAAGGTAAAAGATACTTAAAGATTTGCCAAAAATAACGGATACGGATACGGATCTTTCTCCTCCATCGGATATCCGCGGATAAGGACATGGATACGGATATCCGGCACATCACTAATACCTACAAATAAAACAATTTACTTTTTCGAGCTTATTTGGG
Organism: Synanthedon andrenaeformis; assembly: GCA_936446665.2. Lineage (NCBI taxonomy): Eukaryota > Metazoa > Arthropoda > Insecta > Lepidoptera > Sesiidae > Synanthedon > Synanthedon andrenaeformis. Next base: position 12,234,331 of record OW387776.2, on the reverse strand, counting down.
TTCCATATTTCACCGAGTTTTCCATTTCAGCAGTTAAAGGCCACAGTTAATTACTTGGAAAAAATAAGGTGTTCTTTACAACATAAATAGCTGAATAAATAGCTGACTCGGCGAATGTCATACCGCGTCAAAGAGCCGTTTCATACAAAATATATATTGGGGAAACAGGAAGATTTTTCGTGTTAGTACCGGTGTATTATTAGGGCCAGTTTTATAACAATCCGTTAGTTAAATTTTATATCAAATAGACGAAAAAATGATCTAATAGTATAATATAGTGTATTATAACAATATATTCGTAAGTCAACAGTATAATTTGACAGTTATATATATTATAGTTAACAGCGAAACTTAACAGTTCTTGACAGACTACAACGAAACCGTCGACAATATTCATAAACTTCGGCGTATTTTTACGGATAGCTACCGAATGTTTAATTACTTTTATAGAACCACCGTCAGTAAACGTTATTGATGGACCGTTAACCGTTCGTTACCAGCACTGTAACGAACGGGAAAAAGGTATGTCGTTTATAAAACTGGCCCTTAATAGCTTTATTAGTTTATTAGTTATAAACGTTATAACGATTCTCGAGTTACAAACGGTGTAATTAACACGACTCCCTTTTATATATATCTCACTAGTAGACACGTATAAAAATGAATATTGGTAAAAACAATGATATAATTATAAGAATTACCTCTGATTTTTAACAGATGGTTTAGGGTTAAGACCACGGCGTTGCTTCGGGGGTGGAGGTTTGCAATAATCCTGCAAGTATACATTTAGTCAATTTACAATTCAATATCACTCGCAATAAGTGATTTTAGTCCGATGGAGGTAACCATTTCAATACTTACATCTTTGTCGAATTGGTCGAGAGGACTGGAGGATGGCTGCACCTGCAAACAATATACCGTATGCTCAGTTTTATCCATTAGTGATAGATGTCTAACAGAACTCATGGCAAATGGGGAAATTGGACCAGACTAAAAATTGATACTGTTTCACTTTTATTTGTCTTTAATAGGAGTTTTCAAGCAAGAATACAAATGGAAACACTTGGACAAATATTGAAAATAGAAAGAGGTGTTAGGCCAAGTGACCCACTGTCTCCCAAGCTATTTTCTGCTGTGCTTGGAAACATATTGGAAGAAGACTGCATCATCTTCGATTTGCAGACGACATTGTCTTGCTCGAAGAAAACCCTCACAAGCTTGAATAAGTGATACAAGATCTAAACAAAGAAAGTGAGAAAGTCGGGCTGGCAATGAACATAGGATCAATGAATAAGAAATAAAAATCAATGAACAGAGGTTCTTGGGTCTGTACTACCTGGACCGGTCGCCCTTGTTCGGACCGTCATCGTGTATAGTATTTGTGTACCTAATTGCCCACGATGCTAAGAAATAATGAAAACGCGTTCTCATTCTGATGTCTTTTATAATTAACTTACTCCCTGTTGCTTCAAATCCTCCATAGCCATCGGCTTCTTTTCTCTCCTCATCACTTCCTGAAAACAATTACAGTTCGATAGAGCGTTGAAATTATACAATGATAATTGTAAAGCAAATTAATAATTGGCTCATGTAAAAATCAGACAAAAAGTCACAGTTAATGATAGTTAATCAAAGTATATATTTTATGAATTACACTTGAATGATGACGCAAACTAAATTTGTATGTATTTATCTCATCGAAAACATCTTGGCACCTCGAAAGAATGCAGTACCGCAGCTACGGTCGGCAAACAAAAGACAATACATAAATGTTACGCGGACAAAGTCGCGTGCAACAGCTATCTATACTAATATTATAAGGAGAAAAGATTTGGCGACCGTTTGGCTACAGTTAATTGAAGTAGTAAAGCCTTTAATAATGGTTAAGATTCACGAAGATTTCGTAGTCACGAAATGGCGGCAGTAACCATACTCTCAGAGGAGCACACTGTAAAATAACTGCAGCACCTATGTGTAAGGGATGCCAGGCCTTCTGCTCCTTTTTCCCGCACTTTGTCCTTAACCCTTAATCATCGCAATTGGATCCAAACCGGTGTCTGTAAATAGGTTTACTGTAAAAGCTATAATAAAACCTACTATTAAAGCACAGAAAATCAAAAATAATAACGTACGAGTTTTTTGAAGGAAAGAACCATGCAATAATCGTCCCCACTCACCAACATATTTCAAACGAAGAAATACTGATGATTTTTTAATATGACGATCTCTGCCGTAATAATGGTGTTTTCATGCAAATCGAATTTGAATTATTATTATTTTTTATATGATTTTTTTTGATTCACTCAATTGTAAAAAGGACAATATATAGGACAAATAACACTATCCTATATAATTAAAGAAAATATAATATCTTCAGTAAAGACATTAACAAGCGATTTAATAAAGGCAAAATGTGCACATCGGAAATTTCTTGGCACCGCGAAAGAATGCAGCACCGCACGCTACGGTCAGCAAACAAAAGACAATACAAAAATGTTTATGTATACATATTATAATAATATAGAAGTATGTGTTTTTTTTTACTTATTAAATACATTTATAGAAAAGTTAAAAGAACTTGTTGCGAGTGCCGAGAAATTTCCGACGGGTTGTTAAATAAACTTTATGAATGAATCTTTGCAAAATAATAAATGAATAAGTATTCAATGGATGAAATATTAATATTGTGATGCAACATCCCTTTAAGATTATAGAAATATATGCAATCGAACAATGAGGGATTTTCTTACCTCTTCTTTATCATTCACTGTATTATTTAATTGTTTTTTGTCTTCATCTAGTTGAGCAATGGTCAGTTTCAAGTTCTCTGTGGCTGCTATGGCATCCTGTAAATAATAGTATGCACCCCCATGAAGGGATGACATTTTTTAATATCTAACTAGCCTATCTCAGAGCAACAAATTAGCAACAAAATAAGCCGTTGGAATGGGCTCGCTAGGTGCTTTCTTTGTCAAGATATTGTATATGGGTATGCTAGCGTAATATTACGTCAGCATACCCGTCGTTTCTCGTAAACTAATGGAGGTATAATTTTTTTTTTTACGGTACTAATTAGCAACAAATTCCCATATAGTTTTCAAGTCCGGCTTATGAAATGGGTATGCCACCACAATATACGTGTATTTCTTGGGTGACGCTGACGTCATCTGATGAGTTCAGTGGTTTATCCCCACACAAAATTATCCATACCTAAAGTGCCCAAAGCGCCTAAAGAAGTTTCCACTTAAATAATACCTACAAAAGAAATCACAAATAACTTACATCGCGTGCAGACTTTAAACTGTTAAATTGTTCGGTCAAAGTGAAATGTTGACCCTCCAACTCGTTAAACTTTTCGGTCAAAGTCACGTGTTCACCCTTCAAATTGTTAAACTTTTCGGTCGACACAATATATTCAGCCTTCACCTGTGTAAGTGTCTTTATAAGTTCATTATTTTGATCCAAAATGGACTTGGTGAAAGCCTCTTGGCCCTTTAATTTATCTTTTAATTCTTCATTCAACTTTGAGCTTGTAATTTTGCTCTGTTTTTTCTCTTTTTTGAGCTTTTTGAAAGCTAAAGATAGTGTTTTGTTATCCGATTGGCATCTAGCAAGAGTCTCGTTTAAATCTTCAACCACATTTTTCAAATAATCAGTCAATTCATGGTTATTCTTCACTCTGAAATAGAAATATATAGCTTCAGTATTATAGGATAGATATTGTTCATGTATACGAGATTCGACACTTACTTGTTTAGTATTTCAGTCCTGTTCCTGATTTCCTCGTCAAGTTTCTCGGACAATTCTTCACGTTCCATTTGTATAATATTCATGCGCTCTTTTTGTTTCTTATTTATTTCTTCCATTATTTGCATTTGAGATTGCAAAGCGCAGGATGAAGCTTCTTGTGTTACCTATGTATTAATTTTCAATCAAGTATTATAACATTAATAATAAGTTCAAAAAAGTTACCCAAGCAAATAATCATTTACTTAAGTGCAAAAATAAATAAAATATGACGACATAAAGCGATACGCACCAACATGTCTATAATATTTTGTCTTGCGCGAGAAAATCTTTCGTTGATCTTTCTCTCATCCTCTAACTGTTTTTCAAAATCGAATAAATTCCATAAATTCATATTTTAGGATGAAAATCTCGACACAATCGTTTTTAGTAAATTTGCACAACGCAGATTCAGAGAGGTAGTTTTTCCAATATAGTGAAAAATGGAGGGAAAATGTATTAAAACATAGACAAAAAAACAGCCAGTTAGAAATCAAACCACAGAATATTACAGAACCACAGAATATTAAAAATTGTATTACAAATTCTTCACCGGGGAGGGTGAATATGTCTATATGACGTACTGTAACACATGAACGTGAGAGACACAGATTATAAAGACTATTTTGTTTCACAAGTGAGAGATGAACACTCAACAAAGATCATGGACCTAATATAGTAAGCAGGACTGTTTATTCGCAGCTAAAAAGCGAGCCGGGTACGAGATATATTATGTAGTGGAGAGGCTGTGTGCCTTTCTCATAGGGTGACAATAACATTTTTGTTTTATTAGACAAATTTAAATGTAATATACCTACATAAGATCCATTTTTATTTTATTGAACAAAAACGTAAAGATATTAATTCACCACATACAATTTACCAGTTTTAAACTTAAATACACATTCGTATATACACGTATTCATTTACACTCATTAAACATAATATTCTTTCAATATTATACCACTGAATGAATGGACACCTCTTTTTGAAATGTCACAGAGCACTTTTCAATCCAAACTGACTGTATATATACAGGCTGGCGCAACTCAAAGGAAAAAAACGATGTATGAAACGCATTGACTCTTTAATGGCGGAATAAACCGACTAAGTCAAGGGGATTGCGAAACCCATTAAGTTATTAAAGACATAGCCGATTCTTTAGTTTGGCCGTATTACGTCAAAACCACAAACAACCTTCGGCGCCATATTGATGTTTTGCAATCTCTGTCTTTCATTGCAACTGTCTTTGTTGTTTATTTTCGGATTTTTCGGCAAGCAGAGTATTGATTTTTATAAAACTTGCTAAAATTTTAGTGTTTAAATACTCTTTCTTCGTAGTGTTATATTTGGTGTATAGTGTTTAGTGTTCAAGATGCCGAAAGTAACCAGCGAAATATGTGGCCTAAGAACGAGTCGCATTGATAATAAAAACGAATATTTATGGCCCAATTCCCGCTGGATGAAGATAGGTTAGTACATATTATATCTTGCTGCTGTTCTAAAACCATGTATAATATAGTTTATTGGGAGTTTAGTTCAAATTTTCGAATAAAATTGTGTTGCATGCAAACAATAGTGCACTGCCATTTTTTATCGACAATCGGTAAAAATTTCTTTTTTATTTTATTGAACCAATGGTACATTGGGGTGTATGCATGTAAGATGAACACATGCGTACACCCCAATGTACCAATTGGTTTGTTTTAGTTTTATTTTGCCTTTCTTTTTTATTTATATGTATATTTAACTAAAAATAACATTTATTATTCATTTACTTTCTAGGTGCAGGCAAGACTTTGAAAAGAAAAAACAACAAATGAAATGCTGTTCCATGTATCAGAATATCTGCCAATCCATTGAACGATGAAGTTTTCAGTGAATTTACGGCTCCATATTGCTAAAAATCCTGTACAAACAACAAATGTGATGCTGTTCCATGTATCGGGCCAATCCATTGAATTACTTTATGAAATTATTATTACGTTATACATGACATAATCCAATTTTTATGTGTGTTACAGAACCTTCAACGTCAACCTTGGATACTGCCGTAATTAACTTAAAAATAAATAGATCCTGCAGTCCTCAAAGATTTTATGTGAAGTTACTCTTGTGGCTAGGGAGCTGGGTGCCAATCGGCGTAACCGTAAACTGTATGATAGTAATAAAGCAATGATTGTAATTATTTGATTTTTTATTTGTCATTAAATAATATTTAAAATTATGTAAGGGCTTTTTTTGGGATTTTCTTAAACCATAGACTATAGAGTCAATTATACTATCGACCTCATTTATCGAAACAATAGCACATCCTTATTTTTTTTGTTCGTTATGTTGGCAGCATCGTACTTTTTAATTTTGGTTAGGTTGGTACTGGAGCACTTCGTCGTTGTCATAGAACAGTGAATTTCATTTTCATTGTATGGGTGGCCCGTCTCTATAAACGTAGTGATTATATACTCTTTGTCTTTATTTTTCATGTGAATACTGAAGTCAGGCTGGCGCATCTCAAAGGAAAGAAAATGATGTATGAAAAACATGGAATGTGTAATGCCGGAATAACCCGACTAAGTCAAGGCGATTGCGAAACCCATTAAATTATTAGACATCACCGATTCTCTAATTTGGCCGTATTACGTTAAAACCACAAACAACCATCGGCGCCATATTGATTATTGATGTGTTGCAATATGGCGTCTTTCATTTCGACTGTCTTTGTTTGTTTGTTGTATATTTTCGGATTTTTCGGCAAGCAGAGTATTGATTTTTATAAAACTTGCCAAAATTTTAGTGTTTAAATACTCTTTCTTCGTAGTGTTATATTTGGTGTATAGTGTTTAGTGTTCTAGATGCCGAAAGTAACCTGCGAAATATGTGGCCTAAGAACGAGTCGCATTGATAATAAAAAACTAATTTTTTTGGCCCAGTTCACGCTGGATGAAGATAGGTTAGTACATATTATATCTTGCTGCTGTTCTAAAACCATGTATAATATAGTTTATTGGGAGTTTAGTTCAAATTTTCGAATAAAATTGTGTTGCATGTAAACAATAGTGCAGTGCCATTTTTTATCGACAATCGGCAAAAATTTATTTTTTATTTTATTGCACTGAATAATAAGAGATGAACACATGCATACACCCCAATGTACCAATAGTTTTATTTTGCCTTTATTTTTTTATTTATATATTTATCTAAAAATAACATTTATTATTCCTTTACTTTCTAGGTGCAGGCAAGACTGAAAAGAAAAAAAAAAACAGCTGTACAAACAATAAATGAAATGCTGTTCCATGTATCGGAATATCTGCCAATCCATTGAACGATGAAGTTTTCAGTGAATTTACGCTCCGTATTGCTAAAAATCCTGTACAAACAACAAATTAAATGCTGTTCCATGTATTGGGCCAATCCATTGAATTACTTTATGAAATTATTATTACGTTATACATGACATAATCCAATTTTTATGTGTGTTACAGAACCTTCAACGTCGACCCGCCGTAATTAACTTAAAAATAAATAGATCCTGCAGTCCTCAAAGATTTTATATGAAGTTACTCTTGTGGCTAGGGAGCTGGGTGCCAAAATTTCTATATGATTTGTTCGTGTTAGGATGATTGTACCATAAAAAAACATTAAGGACCGCGTCTGCCACCATGACAGCCCTGCGTTGTCAATTGACAGCACTTTGAAAATGTGAAAAAAACTGTGTGTTAAATCATTTGTTCGTCTGCCTCTTGGATTGATGGTCAGAATCATCCTCAAAACGATAAACATCGAAGAGGCAGACGTGCATGGCTCTGTTTTATTACGGGGCGTAGTTGCAAAAATGTAAGCGCTGTAACTCAAAAACATTTTTATTTGTTTGCCATAAACTTTCATCCCTATCAATATGAACAACGAACATATACCAAAATGGCACCCAGCTCTGTAACCATTGTTTTTTTCGTTCGCTACTTCTCTGCTACTCCGTCAGTCGGCGATAACCGTAAACTGTATGATAGTAATAAAGCAATTATTGTAATTATTTGATTTTTTATTTGTCAATAAATAATATTTAAAATTATGTAAGGGCTTTTTTTGGGATTTTCTTAAACCATAGACTATAGAGTCAATTATACTATCGACCTCATTTTTCGAAACAATAGCACATCCTTATTTTTTTTGTTCGTTATTTTGGCAGCATCGTACTTTTTAATTTTGGTTAGGTTGGTACTGGAGCACTTCGTCGTTGTCATAGAACAGTGAATTTCATTTTCATTGTATGGGAGGCCCGTCTCTTTAAACCGTAAAGGGAGAAACGTAGTGATTGTATACTCTTTTGCCTTTATTTTTCATGTGAATACTGAAGTATACGTGCTATTAGTTTACATATTTTTTTCTCCTGAACTATAATAAGTTTAAATTTAATACAATGTCAAGAATGTTAAGAAGTTTGTGTGAAATACAACGGAGCTTTTCCATTTTTACCAATAATGTTCATATTAATAGTGCATTTTCAAAAGTTGTAAGGTCAAAGACCAATATAGCTTTTAATCGAAGAACAGCCAGTATCAAAGGTCACCAAAAACAATCTGTAGAACTCATAAAATGGATGTTATTGGTAAGGTTTTCTTTAGTATATTTTTGAATCATTTATCCCTCTTCATATAATATTATGCAAATATTTCTTACCACACAGTTATAATAAAAAACATAGATTTATTCTACGTTTAAAAGAATCTTGTAAATAATTGTGAAAAGGGTCAAATAAAGCCTACTTCTTTGCTTGATGGACATTTGCTATAACTCATTGATGCCATAAACACATGCTAATTTATATAGTGTTAAATAGGGATAATGAAAAATGCTATTTCATTATCCCTATTTAACACCTACTAACAAAATTAATAAAGAAACAAAATTAATGAATTTAACTCAAATATTTAAATTTAGTACATGTATACTCGTTCGAAAGATATTAGATAAAACAATTCATTCCGATATTACCTTGCTTAAACAAAAAGATATTTCCAACTGCATAACTAGGCGAGCAAGCCATGTTGTCTTACCAAAGGTACGAACAACATATGGTAAAGAAATGGTTACTTTTGGGGGGGGGGGGGGGGGGCACTACTTTTTAAGGAATTACCTTTGCATATAAAATAGGCAAAATCTTTTAGAGAATTTAGATTCAACCTGTCGAAACATTTTATGTTAAATGTTTAAATGTTTTGATGTGTGATAAAAAATCAGTAACAAATATTTAATTTTAGTGACTTTTGTCTGCCTGTTTAATGTTTCATTTCTTAATTAAGTTTTTTTTTTCTATATCTCATGTAAGTAGCTTTTAGCTTTAATGAAGAAAATATAAACCGATAGTGTGTTTTGTTTACTGTAACCAACATTTAATAAACGTTCATAAACTCGCCAGTTCAATAGCTTGTTTTTTGACCTTACACAATTACCACATAAAATAAGAAATACAAATTCTTGATCTTACAAGTACAATATAAAATAAAAAGTAATTGTATTCTTGTGTTGAACAATCTGTCTGACAATCTGTAAGCTCAGATAAAACAAGAACTAAAGAAAGGCCCCTGTGGACAGCAGAGTGAAGCCAGTGAAACCATGCCTCGCCTTAATAAATGATAAATTGCTTAGAGGAATGGTGTAAAAACCAGTCAAAAGTGAAGGCTTATGTAGACAATTTTGTATTTTAGTAGAATAAATTATTTACTTCCATATGTCTATATAAATTTACATGTTTATCCTAATGCAATAGTGCAGTTAAATTAAAATTAAACTAATTTTGTACTTCTTATGGTGTCTCCCCAACTAGTGAAGGTTGGCGATCAGCCTGGAACAGTCTGTCTGTTTTTTCTTGTTGGAACAGCTCAAGCATGTATCTATAAATTAATAAAATAAGTATTTCTCTTACAAAAGATTTTGTTAGATTTTGATTCAGGAGTATATATTATGTTCACTTTTCAGGTTATTCCTGTAACATCTTTTGGTCTTGGATTTTGGCAAACATATCGTTTGCAATGGAAACTTGATCTAATATCAATGATGCACGCTCAAACAAATTCAACGCCTGCAGAAATGCCTACTGAGTAAGTTCACTCACTTAAATCAGATAAAATGTAAAAGTATTAACAGGCTGTAGAAATTTTATCTTGTTGACCAAGGTTTATAGCTCCTATAATTTACTATAACCTAGAAGGTTATACTATACTGAGGGTGTCATATCTCCACAGAGTATTAATTTAAATAATCTACATTTTACCACTGGACTATTCATACTACACTGGGTCAGTTAGAAAATGTTTAATATCTTCAAAACTACCTGACCCAGCTTTATGAAATAAAGACTCAATTAAAGTAAAACTAAATAAATTTTATTTTTATTTAAGCACATTAAAATATTCTTTAATTCAGTCTTTATTTCATTTATAGTTAGGTCAGGTACTTTTGAAGATATTGAAGATTTTCTAACCGACCCTTTTTCTTTGCAGTCCAGTGTATGAATTCTACTTACAGTGTAATATAGAAAAATAATTATCTGTTTTCAGCTATAAAGAACTGCAGTCAATGGAATACAGGCCTGTGAAAGTGCGCGGCGAATTCCTTCATGACAAAGAGTTTTTAATTGGACCAAGAGCACTTATTGAACAACATGGCCCAAACAGAACTGGATCCCTTATATCTGACCCAAAGAAAAACCAGGGGTGGCTTGTTATTACACCCTTTAAAATAAAAGAGACAGGGTAAATATGACATCTTAGAAATACAGTGTTCCCTAAATATAATGAGGTGTGGATGTGGGCTTTAAATTTCTTTGAACACATACAGATCTTTGCGATCTTTTCTAAAATCATTAGAAGAACACATCGTTTGCTATGTGTTCGACCGACCTTAATAATAATATGCATTTAATAATGTTATTTGTGTTGGCAGGGATGTGATACTAATAAATCGTGGATGGGTACCGAAGCATTTAAAGAGTAAGGAGGCGAGACAGTCCTCGATGTTACAGGGTGAAGTAGAATTGGTTGGCGTAGTTAGACTCTCAGAAACTAGACCACCTTTCATGCCTAAAAATATGCCAGAAAAAGGAACATGGTTTTACAAGTTAGTGACTAATTTTATATTTTTATTTATTTTTTCTTCATCTTACCCTTCTATGGTCAATCAAGGATAACTTATTAATACTCAAGTTTCACAATAATGAAATTTGCATAGGCAAGGCAGTCAGCACTTTTTAATATTCAATCTTCAAGTTTTTTTTTAATCTTTAGTTATTAAGAGCGTTACACGATCAGAATCAGAAATTTATTATTCCCGGCGGATCATAATGCCATGATGTGTTTAGTTTGCAGATAAGATATTAACGTCATATTATTTGTAATTTTATAACTAGATAATGTCTGAAAAATATTTTAAAATATTGGGATAATTTTCTCATTAGATCAGTTTTTAAAGAGCCCTTTTTTTGAAACTAGCGGTCGACGGTCTACGCAGAAGCGATATATTAGTAAAATTATATGCGACAAACTTATAGAAATATTGATTTTCAAAATTTATTAGTACATGGCTGAAAAGTATGTACATACGATTTCTGAAAATTTTCATTCAAGAAAAGTGTCACTTTTAGTAATTTCTCGTGATATTAAACGTGTTATTTTAGGATCAAATTTGAGATATTTCTGTTTTTTCTTGGACCTAGTATGTGAAGTCATTAATGTTCTAAAAGATTGTGTTATATTTTTTTTAATAACTTGTATATTTATCTGCGTAGGCCGTCGACCGCTAGTTTAAAAAAAGGGCTGTTTAAAAATATTCTAATGAAAATTTACTTTAAAATATTTTTCAGGTATTTACTAGATTTTTTTTTTTTACTTAAACCCCTCCAGCATCATGCGCTGAAGCCTATGTCTACTGTTCCTCATTCATACCAGTTCTTGCTCACTTGCCTCTCGTACTTTCATGCTGCATACTGTTTCTTTCTTTCATCCATCCTTTCTTTCATTCCATTACGGGTGGGATGCCCGTCTGTCTGTGCCTATTCTTACTATCTATTTATTATTCCTTATCATTACTTTCTGCTATTGGGTGTTGGGTAATTGAAAACTCGACGCATTTTTTTATTTATTAAAATTAAACATAGATTATTCAACTACCAATAATATGACGTTAACATCTTATCTGCAAATTAAAACATCTGAAACTACTGAAATCATAAATTTTGAATCCAGCGTGATTCTAATTGATGAATGCTCTTAATATTTTGCTTGAGACATTGTTCATTTTTTGAGATATTGTTCATAAAATGTGTATAAGGTTTTTAAAACTAATCATAAATTAAATAATACGTTTATTGTTTTAAACTACAATGACAGTGGATGTCCTACGGTCTCAGCCGTAGGACATCCACTGCCGATAGGTCTCCCCCATAAATCGAATCAAAGACCATAGAGGCATTCCCCATAATTTATCAGTGGATATTGTAGACAATTTAGGTCACAAATCGAAGTATAAGTAGTGACAGGCTGCAGATTAAGTAGTCGCAGGGCATACTGCTGCGTTTCGTAGTAACCGTCTGGCAGCAGTAACCACCCCCTTACAGCATGTGTGCTGTTGTTTCGGTGAGTGAGTAACTGATGCCAGAGCCTATTTCCCTAACTCTACTATAAACGGCAGCGCACTTATATAGGCGACGGTAGCCACCTACCATCACGTGGACCGTCAGCCTATTAGCCAACCTTAACATATATGTTTATATGTTTACAGAAATCTTGAAGAAATGAGCGACCACATTGGATGTTTGCCGGTTTGGTTAGACGTTCGCGGTATTACCGATCCTCCCGAGGGATGGCCTCAACCCAACCAAACGAATATTACGCTCAGGAACGAACATTTTTCATATCTAGTCACCTGGTACCTTCTGGCGGTTTTCACCAGTGTAATGTGGCATCGTTACTTTATAAAACGTCTACCACTACTATAGGAATGAGTAGTGTTGCCCAAATGCAAGACCAAGACGAGACTTAGCCAGTCTTGGTCTTGTTCTTGCATCAATATACCTGGTCTTGGTCTTGGTATTGCGCTCACAGTCTTGGTCTTGGTCTTGCAGCAAGAGTCTCGCAAGTCTTGCAATCACCTATTATAGTCCAATCAAATAAGGCTTTAAATCGAAATTTGTGGTAAGTATAGGAATTTTTTCACCCCTTCTCGAGGGTTGTTTACAAAAAAACTCTTACTAGTCGTTTTTAGATCTTTCAAAGAAATACATACATAAAAAATTCCGGTATTTATCTCAAAATTCGGTCATCGCCAAAATTCGACAACCCGGACATCGCCGCGCTAAAGCCCTGCATAAAAAAATGACCTTGCGGTAACTTTGTTTACATTTGGTATCGCTTCTCAATGGCCCTACATTATTTCCTTCATCGACGGCACCTAAATTTTTTTTTGAACTGTATTTTCCGTCATCCAAATTTATATTTTGTTATAAACTTGTACCTATCATCTAATTAATAGATCTGTCGGCACAAAATATTTTCATTGTCAATTAAATAAATGTGTCGCCAGGTATGAATTAACAAATTAATGTCAATATGTATCTAAAATAATAAATGTTTTATCAAAAAAATCGTAGTTTGTCCTATGAATAAAACTTTGTTGTGAAAATAATAGATTTGTCCCTTAAATAATAGCTCCGTACTAAAAAAAAATGGTAGATCTGTCAGCAAATAAATCAATTATCGTATCGTCGCCAGATTATGACTTCCTTTTATTTATTTTATCTCCAGTACACAGTAGTTATATTTTATCTTTTCAGTTATCAAATAATACAATTCGTTACCAATAACAGTTCAGTTTATAATTTCATTAAAAAAATGTTTAATTAAAGGGGCGGAGCAAAATTCTACTAGAAATTTACGTAAATTATACTTTATTATAATTTACGTAGTACATAATTTACATAATAAAAAATAAATCAATACAACACCCCAAATAAATAAATACATCCTATCAATTTACAGGATGTAAATATAGTAAAACAATACCTATGATGTATAATGAACTAGCTGAGTCCGCGGTTCCGCTCTCGTGGACTCAGTGGTTTGATTTAAATTGCAAGACGCAAGAGGCAGGCTTAGTCTTGTTCTTGCTTAAGTCTTACAGGGTCAGTCTTGGTCTTGGTCTTGCAAAAATGCAAGAACAAGACCAAGACTTGCAAGACTTTTGGGCAACACTAGACAATTCTCAACCAAACCTCAATGGTCTAAACAAATTAAACTAAAATGTAAATCTATTGTCTTGCCCCTGCAATGAAGCTAGCTATATTAAGTACATAATTATAATAAAAAACCAATGTAATCAATTATGTGTTACCAGCTTATATTATAGTATTATTTTGCATTTTTACATAGAGTAAGATTGTAAAGTACATATGTAGTTTTATAATAAAACCTGCGAATTGAATACCTTTTTTTTGTTTTAATCTTTTTGACATGAACATGTCTTTAAAGTTTCCAGTGAGCGGCAATTCACATCTGATAATTACAGTATGACGCTGTAGCTCTAGCTCTCTGTATATGGATAGAAGATGGGTTTCTTTGATCCTCTATTTGCATCTATTACCAACCGACAAACGACGCTGTCCACCTGGTTGGTCCGTTAGTAATTTTTTTTTCTTAACCGACCACGTGTCAAGTCAGTTAGTAATTGACAAACACCACCACTATTCCGAATTTATACAATTTTTCCCGAAAATAATATCAAGAGGTAACATTAAAATAATATCACAGGGTAATAATCAGTTATTCTAGTCACTATTTCAAGACTTGTGTTCGTACACACATATCGTAACCAGAAGTTATTATACAGGGTGTGGTCTGTAATAAGAGCAATAAATTTAAACGATGATTGTATAGAGTATATGCTCCAAAGTGCTTATACTCAGAGATATAGCAATCCAGTTACAATACATAATCAATGAATTTCATGATCGCTAAATTGTCGGTTTTCAATCGTTAGATGTCTTGGTACAGGGTACTGGGGCGAGAATGATCCTAATCGTAACGTAAGTACTCCGACTAAACACATTATGTCTGTAGTAGTACATTGCTGGCTCGATTAATTTTGTTAAAAAATAACAGTAAATTTGTTTTTCATTTTTATTAATTTAAACCATTTGGAATTAATTACTGATTCGTTAAAGGGTCTATTATTACAGGCCACACCTGTATACCACACTCCACAAAGGAAATGCGGAGGAGTTGGTCAGACGGTAATAAACTTTGATAGACCGGTAGGTAGTTTGTCGGTTAGGAATGAAAATTTTGATTACCTACTAAAAAAATTTACTAACGGACCATCCAGGTGGACAAGCATAGTTTGTTGGTTGGTAATAGACGTTCTATCGAGTGGCGTAAATAAATTTAGATGATCCAAATTTTATTTACACAACTCGATAGATGATCAGAGGGTTCTTCCACATTATGAAGTTATAATACTTCATAATGTGGAATACATATAATAATGGGTATACATATATACCCTGTATATATGTATATAGTTCACGTACAAGGACGTGCCCAATCCACGTCGTAGCCTTACCTCATTTTTCTTTATCATAAATTTGTGTTAGCAATTTCATGTCTGCAATATTTGAAATGTGGGTTAAATAAAAAACATGATCACAGTGAGATCTAGTGATTATATTTTAAGTTTTCTTATTCTACATACAGCTGGTATAACAAAAAATAAGGTAATAAACAGAAAAGTCGGTTTACATAACGCGTATTTAAATATAAAACAAATGTTCACATGATCTTATACAAAAAGTAATGAACGATCAGCGTCTGAAGTAGATAAACGTACAAGTGCTCAAAATTTTAAAATGTAAGTTTTGTTTTATTACTATAAACGATCTTAAGAATTGATGTAATGTAGGTCACTTTTAGGCCAAATTTTGTTGTTTGTTATGTGATTCTCTTGAAAGTATTTATTATGTTTCGTTTATGGATTTAATACGATTTATGAAACAGGAAACCATTTTTTGAGAAAAAAAAATGTAGGAAATATTCTCTTGAAAATGTTCTCTATACGCAGATGACTTCTTGAGATTCATTTATAATAAATTCACATACAAAAAGCCCTAAAAATATTTAACTACCTAAATCGAGTAACACGTGTTTACAGCATGACTTTCAGGTATATTTAAATTTGATATCTTGTACGTTCATATAGATACGACATTGATCGCGTGTGAGGAATACAAATTAAAGCTCAAAACATACAAATATAAATTTAAATACAAAAAAAACTGCGATTTCACTATTAAATGTTAAATTTTATTTTAATGATTTAAAATGAATCTTTAAATAGACACGAATTATCAGATATTACCGTCTTATAGTCCACAGTTAGTTTAATAAATACGTACAGTGTTACAAATTGGAATCATCTTTTATTATTGTATAAAAAATAAAATAAATTTAAAATTGCGAGACACTTAAGCGCACACGCTTTAGTCTAAGTGCGTGCGATTTTAGTCTAAGAACTAAATCAGAATCACTATCTCATTGGCCGCCTAGTGTGCATGTATGCTAAAATATCTCTTAAACTTAGATATTTTAGATGACCCAGATTTTTTTAAACCACAGATTTTGGTTTTTTAAATACTGCGAATAAACCATTATTTCGAATAAACAAAAATTTTACAATTAATTGTCGTGAGCCTGTCCTACTTGTTTTGAGCATATTTTGATCGCTTTCGACGCGGCCTTAAACAGACCCACAAACATTGAAAAAAAAAAAAAAAAACACTGTTTAGTTTAACTGTTTGGCCCTGGTTATCCTTCTCTTTGTGAGTTATTCATTAACGCCAGTACAGTCGATGGCTTGTTATTTTGTTAACAATGTTTTGTTTCAACTCAAATAATCGAAAAAGGGATGTAGGCCCGACATCTTGAACCACTGCTTTACATTGTAAACAAAAATACACAAGCAATCGACAACAATACCATAAACAAACTACGATTTCCTTTTTTAAATTATCACAAAGAGAACATTTTCCCAAGAGGTAACACTGCAACACGATGGGATTATTATATACTTTAAATCTAAACATCAAATACTACTGCGTTAAGGGAAACCACACGTTGGCCACTATCTACCGATACTGTCTGTCTGTCGCCAGAGCGATCAAACGGAATTCGTGTTTGCTCTTCCCACCCAAGGAAATGATTCCCACCAACTGTTGAATAAACACCGTTTCATTTCCTTCATAAAATCAGTTGCTGAAGCGACAAGACGATCGCGTAAGCGTCTTTGCAGTTGCGAAGTCGTCGCTAGCAACAATATTGGACGCCGCAACTAGGCGAGCGGCGTTACCCGCGATTAAACATAGCTAAAATGCGGCCTCAGTACAAATTCGGCTAATCAACTAGTTGCTTGAGCGATAGTAGCCAATGTGCGGCCTCCCTAAGTAGTTTTCTTAATAACTTACATATACTATTCTAAAAACAATATTATGATAGACAAGTGACATAGATAGAAAGGAAAGTAAATATAAAAAAAAAATTCAATAATCATGCTTAACCACGTCTGTGACGTTTCAGATAAAGTTAAATAAATAAATTTTGTATAACTACGATTAACTTCCGAAAATTAAAGAGAGAAAGTGTTACGAAACAAGTTACATAGATTGAAAAAAAATAAAAATACAGAGTGACCAACTTGAGGCAAAAACTATATTTTTTAGTTTTGAGATATAACATGGAATAAAAATTTGAAAAATACCAAAAAATATATTCTCGTATATATACTTAAGAGACAGCGAGTAAAGACGAATTGATTAATTTTCTAAAGCGAAGTCCGACAAAGCGATTTACTGTTTTCATATTTTTATAAAAGTTATGTCCTTAGTTCAGATTTATCATAAAACAGTTAAAATAATTATCAGTAAACTTTTAAGGTGAGTTCACACTGGAACGCGACGCGGCGCACACTTTTTTAAATAACAAAATAGACTTCAATCAATTGCCTGTATTAAATTAAATTACACATTTAATATTGACAATAATTATTGGATTTTAATTCAATTGCCTGTATTAAATTACACATTTACTGGAAAAATATAACTGACAATGAGCTTGTAGATGAAAAATGATTTATGAAGCTGACCTTTCTTTGTGAAATAACGGAAAAACTTAATGAACCCTTAGCTTAGTCACCCCTGCCCAACAATTACAATAATTCCAATAGTGAACACGTGTAATCATAGTTGATAAATGTATTTTTAAAGTATCACGTGTATGCAAGGCAAGTGTCCTTAGATATACTAAATGACAATGACAGTGCGTCACTGTCATCTTTCTTTTCGCTTTCATCTACGGTTCTATATGGAATTGCTAACATAAAAAATGTGCGGGTAACGTCGCTATACTGTGTGAGCTCCGAGAAGGTGATGAAATGATACATACGTAATATGATTAAAAAAAAAACATTTTTTTAAAAGAAAGAAATAGAGTAGCAATCACGCAATTAATCAGAGTCATACATTGCAACAACATCAATCACATTACTACACAATTAACATCGATATTAAATATAATGAGAAAGATTAAAGCCCAGTACACACATGGCTATAATTTATATATATATATACATATATTAAAGCGACGCATATATTTTGTCTAGTAATTTTTGAGTGATCACGCACGCAGCTATAAATATATTATGTTTTTACTGCGTCACAACCTATACTCGAAATATATTAGTGATATATCGTAATAGTGTTGTGATGGCGACATATATATTTTAGCATCATGTGCTGTGTGTGGTACATTGCCATAATATACTTATAATTTAGCAAATTAATATATACTATATCCATGTGTGTGCTGGGATTTAAGATGCGTCTCGCACTTTTTTATTCGAACCAATTCTCTACTCGCTGTTGTTTCAAATCTCTATATTAAAAAACCACCTCCATTTGTGGACTTTCATTCCACAAACACCTCTTGAGCGCACCAGAGAAGCACCTACGTATACATGCAATAATTAATCTAATCGAAATGTTTCTAAAAAATCCAGTGTGTTTGAAAAAGTAATATAAAATGCCACATGGTCTACAAGACAAATAACATCAACTTATTGATAAATTAAATTAGGAGAAAATATGTGCCTCTCCGGTAGACGATTTTGCATGAGGGGCTGTATGATGAGACCCCTCAAACATAATTAAAATCAAAACGTGACCAAAGCGTGGCGAAATAATCACACGATTGTAAATAAATGATGTGTGGCTTGGATTTCCATTTCTTTAAGCGGGCAAATCGAAGTTGGCCACATGTATTTGCGGCACATGTGTGGGATCAATCTGTGGAGTGGTCTTGTAGTCACAGAGACCGAGCTCCTTCAGTTTCCATTCCCATTCCATTGTTTGAACCTTGTGCAGAGTCTCAGCTTCCGTGTGTTGGCGACGGAGCATCCCTTCCTGTAAACGCAATTAACAATTGTAACAACTGTACCGAATCACTCGACGAGTCATTATAAAAAAGTGAATTGAACAGTAAAGAAACGTGCTTGTTTTATTTATAGCAACTACCCTCATTTACCAATATTAACAGCTCAAAATTGAATTTACTAACTCGGAAAAAAACAATATCTATATACTATACAAAAAATTGGTGGTAATTGCCCATTTCATGACACGAAAACGTAGATTCTCTGGCATAGACATAGCAAATCAATTAATTAAATATAAAGTTAAATTGAATCGATTAACTATTTTTAGGTTAGCAAATTACAAACTTAAAATTCAACAAACATTTGGAGAAATTAGCAAAAAAAAAATTACGTGTAATTTAAATTATTACTGATTTTCTTTATACCCAGAAAACTTCAGAGATAATATAAAATATTCGAAAATAGAATGTAACGCATACCGTGTGACAATTTTGATTTCACACCCATAATTTCTCATACCTCGGGATTATAATATGAAAATCGATTCTTAAGGAGTATACTACAAAGAAGGAGTGTACTTCGTGTAACAAATCATTTAAAAAAACGGTGATTACCTTAATGCGTTCCCATTTATCATCGACTTCCTGCAACCACGAATTGATCTGTCGGCCATTGCAACGCGAACGTTGGGCGTTGCGTTTCTCCTCCTGTTCGGGGGCCAGGACGTTGTATACTTCGCGGTCGCGGAGTATTGTGCAAACGGAGAACGGCAGGGCCTAAAATACACACCAATCATTATCAATTAGGGCACAGAAGCTACCTATTTCCAATTTATTTTACATATATTATACATGAGAGGAGATAGGATATCTGCAAACTGTAATAACCTGCACAAATTCGTCACAAAGCTTTTTCGTATCTACAGCTGGATGTCGATTTCTAATGAACGCTCAAGGATCTTTCGTGTGATCTACACGAATCCAATAAAACTCAGTTATGGAAAGTTTCAAATAAATTTTTTATACCTGATTAGCAACAGCCCTCTCAGCTCGTCCGTGAACTCTCAAGATCTCTTGTTCCACAGCCAACACGAGTTTTTCTTTCTCAACCAAATGTTGTATACGCAATTTGGTCCTGGACAGAATAAAATTAGTCACATAAGTTTTGGTGTCAATCTAATTAGGAAATCTTTTTTTTAAACCCAATTAGGGTATGAAGTAAATTATTATTTCTTTATAATTTAACTCTACGTAACCAATATTTTGCGTTGCAATTATGCGGATGAATTTTTAGGCATTTAGTTTTATGTAGCCCATTTATCGATTACCTATGCAATTTAATAATGTACTGTATCCTCCTTTTTTGCTTCTATCTACGCTTTTAATATAACTTTATTATCGGCATTAACTTTGTACTATAGCAGGTTTTTTTTTACCTTTCCTTCTCTTGCGAAGTGAACTCCTCCACCATTTGTGTGGGCAGTGTCGCTGGTATTTCAATCGGTTGTTCAGGATTCACGTTGCCCTGCAGTGTGTAAGTGCAACGGTTCATCAGATACTTGTTGAAGTCCTTCGGCGGCTTCGGTTTCACCGGGAACAGACTGCGTTGGCGACGATCGATCTGTAAAACAAATTACACGTACTAAATAAATATCTAAGAACACCCTCTCTTCGTTCTTTTCAGATAGTTTTCGTCACATATACAATATTCAGTAAACAAAGGAGTTTTGCTGAGAAGTATGTGGAGCCGTCACGCTCGGATTCTTTGACGCTAAATTATAATTATATTTTTAATGTCGAAATTGTAAAAATTAGAAGTTTTCATTTCTGTCGTGTTGTCATAAGCTGACAGTGGGTGTCAGCCTGACATCCATTTTTTTTAATAATTAAGCCCCTATGGAAGATGATTTAATCAAATTTACTTATTTGAAACTTGCTATTATTATTATTCTTCTCAGACATTATGAATGAAACAAATTGAAAATTCAACCTCACAGGGGGAAAAAAGGCTAATAAAGTTTGTATAAATAAATGTTAATAAAAACAAATAACAAAGAAATTACCTGCTTACGAATGTGAATGTACATTTGATACGGATTGGAATTCGCCACGTTCTGCGACTGCGTGCTCGTTTCCGCTGCTTCAGACCTCACTGCCCTGGCTTGACTACTCTGGTCTGACTTTGCTTGATCCTTAGACGCCTTTATTTTACGTTTACGGGGATGAAGTTCCACAGATGGACCCGGCACAGCAACTGAAATAATATATAATCACAACATTACCATTTTTATAAACATCATGTGTCACATTAAAAACACTAATGATGTCCATATAAATCAGGCAACACTATTAACATCCGTATACACAAACAAAATTTGAGTGACGGACAGCACTATGCGCTCGTTAAAACAGACTATTTTAGGCAATGCATAGCTTAGTGTCCAATCTTGTGTCAAATTTTGGGTTATGTCAGTTTGAATATAATAAATAAATATTTTAAGAACGTTAAAATTATACTAAAGCGATAAATTATTTATTAAATATAATAAACGAAGAAAGATATATATGACAATATAGATATAGTCTCCCTTTCGATAGAAGTGAATGGAATTCTGAAAAACATTTGTGTTATCATATATCTATATTATTACAGTTAAATAAAGTAACTAGAATGCATAGACAAAAATCCTGTCAATAAATAAATCGGTACATAGTATATAAAGTCCCTTTTATCGGCATGTCTCGGAAAGTTTTAAACGAATTTTGTTCCAATTGTAGGTATCTATGTAAAGTGGATGCAATGAAAGTGCCTTTTGCATAAGGATTGGTATTCAACTTGTTTTGTTTGCGAATACAGGTACTTATTCCGTATGTACCCGAAGACTTTCCACGTTCTATAGTTCTGTCTTCATATGCTGTTTATCTGAACTGTAGATCGACTCTTAAATTGTATATCCCAGTGAAATCAAATAGAGGAACGATAGAATACAATAAGTTACGTAAATAAAAATTAAATAATCGACATCAATACAATAATCATTGCAGCATAAGAAATAAATGCGATATTTGTTTTAAAGGATCTCAATATCTGTATATATATATATATATTATACACATATATAACTGTATACTCATAATAAACAAACATTCTCAATTTGAGGATAGTGTGATAAAGGGTTTGTGGAATTTCTAAATAATCCACAAAGAGAGAGGAATTTTGTATACAATGAATTTTGTTTCATTGTATAATTCTTCAAAGATCCAATTTTTCCCTACACTATAATATTCCGTATTTTTCACGCTTTAATCACACGTTCCAACCACGTCTAAAATAAAAAAGAACACACGTAGCTGGATAAAAGGAAAAAAATCCAAACTTATCATTAGACAATTTGCACTAACGATAAATGGATGGGTGCATCAGTTTTTAAAAAATTTAAAATATGAATTTAGTCCAGCTACGTTCATACAACAATGAACCAATTTATTTGATGACTACATACATGTTTTGGCACGGTTTCTTGGCCTGCCTGTTAAAAAAAAATGATTAGTGACTGACTGATCCAATATGCCTGTGCTATCCAATATGGAAAAACAAGAACTTATAAACCTTACCAGTTTCGGACCTTCCGCTTGTGCCGGCCGAAGATGTCGAGGGCTCACAATCTTGTCCCTACAACAAACAAGTCACAATTGAGGGCGCTGCGTAGTTCCAATTTATTCAATTTAGACCTTATGTTAACAGTTACAATATATAAATTGTAAATAAATAAATAAAAAAAGGAAACACAGAGGGTTAACGAGGAAAGATGGCGAACAAAATCAATATTTATTTATACATAAAACATTCAACTCTACTTACGTTTCAAAACATATATATACCTATATTTTAGAATTTTGCAAATAAAACATTATCGCACAAATAATAAAATAAGCCAGATTGCACAGCAAATCAAGAACCTAAGCACGAATTTCGACGTTCAATATTGTTTTACAGGAAGCCCTCGAGATACATCAAACTTTTTTTTATAATTTCTCTACTCAAATCCACTGTTGTAGGTTTTAAATTTCGCATCTCCTGAAACGATTTTATACATTGTGGGGGTAGATGCTTTAGAAACGTTGTGTGGGGTACTCCGTAACATACAACACAACATACAAGGCCAAAAATAATGCTTGTGTGCTGTTGTTAAAAAATATTTAATATCATAAGTTCACATAAAAATCTTATGCAAGACTAACATGCATGGGAAGGTTGAATGTGGTATAAGCATAGACGCATGCGGTTGCCATATAAGTATTCATTATCGTCTACACCAGGCATGTTAAACATGGGCCCGTTTCAACTTAAAGAAGGCTCGAATACCTACGGCCCGAAACTACTTCGAACGAGTTTCCAATAAGTAACCCTGTCGTCCACACACATTTATTATAATGAAAGTCTCGTAAGAATTAAGATTGCTGATAGATTCTAATTAAACTTACATAACCCCGCCCCGTAGTCAAATGCATATACTTCACGAACAGACACTTGTGACTGAGTTTGACACGCCTGTTCTACACAGTTCCCAAGCTTTATTTGATAAAAGTATATATATACACACTTTTATCTCTTTAATATATATACTTTCATATTCAACAAACATACAAGAGGAGCTTGGATACAATAATTTCTACTGACATTAAAATATTTGAGGCAGGACTGTCATAATATTGAAAATAAAATCAACATTCATTGAAATTGTATGCGGTCCCCGATTTTGTTCATAATAGAAATATCAATTAAAACAGATTGAGATATGTGTTAAATTGAGATATTTTTACTACGAATATGAGTATCATTTTTCTTCATAAACATTGCTATTCTATAACCGCTTTTAAATTCAAATGTAACGCCACAGGTTCAACAATTATAAGTCACACACCAAAACGACAATTCTGTTAACCGAAATGTTGTTTCAGATACTTTATAATAACCGTTGTGGCAAAGGCAGAAGCGGGCGGGCACCTTGTATATGAAAAAGGCATATTTCTAGAATGAACGTGCCACAACTTCGAGGACTTCCTGTATACGTAAAGTGCATTTATACATGTAACTTACAGAGCCCGATGTTTTCAGGCTCTTGTTGGAATTCAAAGATTTTCCCTTGCCGGAGCGGTTTTCGTTCCGCTTGCAGGGGGATGTTCCTCCCCTCTCCTTATTTCCATCATACATCCTGTGCGAACGGAGGACTCTTTGTCCAGCCTTGGGGAGGAAAAATACTTTATTCAGTGTCGCACGACGACATTTTACAATAGATAAGTAGAGCTATGATATTATAATAAATAAAATATTGATAATGTTTTTTATTCCTTAGCAGTTCTACAAAAACAACTGGTATCTTCTTTTGTAGATGTCACTAACAAACCTGTAATGTCTCACCAAGTGGTTAGTTCCATTTTCACAACTTGCGCAGTTCTCATCTCTATAAAGGTCCTTGATGTAAGCGAAGAAATTCAATGTTATAAGAGTGAAAAAATATTCAGACAATATTAATATTTAATAATTATATAGTTTTTAGCTATTATATACATTGAATCAACCTTTTTAGAATGTAATAAAATAGGCATATTAGTGTAATTAAATTTCAATAATGGACCTTCTCGTTACAGCTTCACAACTTTTTTAAACTACCTTTACCTTTACATTACCTCAAAATAAATATTATTAGGTGCAGTCCACTCTTTTTTTTAATGCCAATGCTATTTTAAAGTATTTGTCTGACTCTTAATGTGACAAATTAATATGTCATGTGTATTAAGATGACTCGTGAATCTTAAGTACGAAATGAATCCTATGTATTAAAATATAACCGTGTCTTAACTGGAAAAATAAATGTAAACTGAAATTAATAAACTCTTTTTATTAATTTCACTAATTTCATGTAATGGTTATACAAAATGTAAATTTTACATTAACTTGCGTCCGCGTGACAGAAAAACAAATTGTGATTTACATTTACTCACGTCGGCTTGATAGCAAAACAAATTGTGAGTTAAATTTACTTGCGTCCGCGTGACAGAAAAACAAATTGTGAGTTACATTTACTTGCGTCCGCGTGACAGAAAAACAAATTGTGAGTTAAATTTACTTGCGTCCGCGTGACAGAAAACCAAATTGTGAGTTAAATTTACTTGCGTCCGCGTGACAGAAAAACAAATTGTGAGTTACATTTACTTGCGTCCGCGTGACAGAAAAACAAATTGTGAGTTAAATTTACTTGCGTCCGCGTGACAGAAAACCAAATTGTGAGTTAAATTTACTTGCGTCCGCGTGACAGAAAAACAAATTGTGAGTTACATTTACTTGCGTCCGCGTGACAGAAAAACAAATTGTGAGTTACATTTATTTGCGTCTGCGTGACAGAAAAAGAAATTGTGAGTTACATTTACTGTTCGTGTGTTAAACTAAATATAAATTAAATTTGCTCGTGTTTGTGTAAATGTGGAATAAAATGGAATTACAATTACTCGCGTCGGTGTAAAAGTGGATTAACATGGAATTAAATACATATAAAGGCAAACCAACGCGTAAATTACATTTATGTACTCAAGCCCGTGTTAACCAAAATCGTTGGTATAAAACCCGGAATAACAACGGATTTAAAAGTTTGCAGAAATACGTTGAATAAGATTTATTGAAACGCAATTATTCATTACCTTGCTACTGTCTCCTGTCCTTTTGTCGTCGAAGTTCCCATCGGAGCTATCGGATGTGGAGGCTTGGGTTGCTTCAGTACTGGTGCAAGGTATTACATACGGAAGTGTGGCAGCGCTGCCACGACCTTTACCTCCTCCTCTTTGTCCGGAACCACCTAAATATCACATTTTTTAACAATTTATTATTGTAATTTTTTTTATAAAAAAAAAAAATACGGAGGAGGTTCTCAATTCGACGCGTATATATATTTTTTTATGTATGACCACGCATAATGATAATTCTTTTTTTATTGGCCTCGAAGTTGGCCCCATATAGATTTGGAAAAACAAGTGATTTATTGTTCACTCACAGATTTTAATGCTGAGTTTTGTATTACAATTAAAAAAGTAATCAAAAATTAAGCATGTAGTAATTAGTAGATTATAGCCACAGAAAATTATAAAATAAAAACTTTTTAACAAAAAAATTAAACCGCCCAAAACATAAAAAGGTTATTATTTTTTGCTTTTCAGTTTTTTCTGAGATTTAATTTGTCCTATTTATGGTTTAGTGTATTCAAACATTTTACCTTCACCCTCCTGCTCATTTCTATTTCCCGAACCGCTCGCACCACCCGGGATTACAATTTTGAGCGGTGGAACTTTGGGTGCAGCAGATTCTTGGGTCTTTTGTTCTTCCGTATCACCGTCAGGGTCCTTAGATTGGCTTGATTTCGGACTAGTAACTGGACTCTTCCGATCTTGTTTATTAGCTTGAGAGCTCGAAGCGCCTTTTGCGCTACCAGACGATTTGCCCTTTATATAGAAAAAAACGATGCACAATTTAAATATATGTTAAATTAAGATATGTACTATAAAAAAGTAATTATATAAAATTTATATGGAGACAATTACAAACTAGCTTTAAGAGGTAATTGATAGATGAGTAATAATTGTAGACACAAAAAAGAAGTACAAAATTTAAAGATTACACTTATTTATACTTCTACTTTTATATGTCCAAATATAAAATTACACAATTTTTTTTTAAATAGATTGAGGCACATTAATAATAAACAGTCTGGGTATTTCTCCGAGACGGCATATTTATTTTACTTCATTTAATAATTGTCCTTTGTTTCTATTTGCAAAAAATGTAGAAATTAAATTGTGTGAGGTTCAGGGGAAGATGACGTTAACCATATTTACCTGATGTGCACCCTGCGCGCCAGATTTAGCTCCTGCGCCGCCGCCCTTTCCTTGCGATTGTAAATTACCTTTACCGGAGGAACTACCACCTGTACCGCCTTTAGTATTCTGCGCACTTTTGTTCAACTGTGGCGCACCCGTCTTGCTAGCTGGCCCGGGCGGTTTGTTTCCCGTCAATACGCTAAAAACGAAAGGAGATCAATCAGTTTTATGTGAATATCAGGTCATCAATTATTTTACTCTTAACGGTTGAATCTTTTACCATTATGTAAGAAGAAATTACAAGTCTTACTGGGACAATATTGTGTAATTGGTAATGGTGTTTCATAGAATGACGCTCGCATTGATCGAGCGTCGAACAACGTACAACGTTCGTATATATATATCTAAAAATTCTTATATTGCGATAAGGAGAACAGATAATTACATTGAATCAGATAATCGATGTATGCACTACTCTGACTACATTTAAAACTAAGAAGGACGGCCTGGCCCAAAACTTACCGGCCAGGTCCACCTCTAGAAACAGGCGCAGGTTTCGCCATTGATTCTTTTTCTTCAATATCCTTCCTCTTCTTACGTCTGTTGCTATCATCGTCGTTCCCATCGTTGTCTTGGCTGTCTTCTGAATAACGCCTCTTGCTATCAGACGCATCGTCCTGCGACGACGAAACTAATCCACTGTTTAGCTGTGATGTTTCTGCAAAATAGAAGCAGTACAATTATATTTATATGCACCATAATTAATTAAGGCATAATTAATTATTTATATTCTATAGTACAATTGCATATGGAACTTATTTCCAGCCACTCCATTTTTATTTATACTTTTGTATTTGTCTAAAATATTTTACTTATATCATGTCTTAAATAAATTAATAATAAAAGTAGTGTTAGGTTTTTTTCATACAAATGTATTATTTTTATGTTTGTTGTTACATTAACTCAAAAATCAATCGCTAGATGTTGCTAAGAGCAAAACTCGAGAACGGCTGGACCAACAAATTGGTCCAGTTTTGCGCAAGTGTTAGTAAGATTACTCAAGGCCTTCTTCGGGGGCATTTTCATAAATCATCCGCCAGTGGCGTTATTCCTGTGATATAAGCATTTGAAAATACTGACAAAAGTGAAAATATTCAGTGTACTTGAGATATTCCCATTAGTTATATCAGAAACGTGAGCAGCTTATTGTTAGAACGATATTACGTACAAGTACTTAACCTTGTTCGATTGATTTTAATGTCAGACTGATTTCAGATGTGTTTTAAGTTAAGAATATTTTACTTTTTTTTTCGTTTTATTTAGGGAATTAGGTTGCTATGAGACTTTTTTACATTTGTTAAATTAAGGACCTGAACTAAGGTGGCAAAATTGAAGTATGAATTGCGGACAAGTATGTACGTGAAGCTAGAATGACAGGTGAAAGGGATGTGATGGCGTCGAGTCGGGTAGAGAGCGAATAAGGGTTATTTTCACCCTAATTCTAATTCGAGCAGAGAGTGAATGACATTAAATCAATGTTAACGTCTGGAATAAGCTCGCATACAAAAAAAAAACAGTGGCACTCCGGGAGCGCCAACAGAAGTGAAAACTTGAACAATTACGTGTGTTTTTTGAATCATCAGGAAAGTACATACTTATATACAAATGTGTCGGTTACGGTAACAGTGTCGCAAGATCAATGGTTTTTTTTCCCATCTCAAAAATGCCCAACGCGCCTAAAGAAGTTTTCACTTAATAAAAAAATTGAACTTTCTCTCGAAAAATATGAAAATTAAAACAATATTTAAAAAATTTCAACTGTACAAACAAGCCATTGGCCAATAACAAAGAAGCACAACAGTGTTAATGGTAAACAGAAAGTGGATGTATTTTTCATTTGGTTATTGTTACTTAATAGTTAACTATTTGGCGCATAAAAACGTTAAACAGAATAAAATAATGCTTTTGACGCTATCTTTAACTAAGATCGTAAACATTATGAAGCTTTCAAAATGCCCTAATAATTCCAATACGTAATCATCTTTTTTTCGCTAGCGTAGTCAATCACCCAGTTGGACCCAGCGTCCAGATTGAATAATATGTTCCATAACTTTTCTTGTATAACGTTCTTGTACACGTTATTTAACATATAACATTGTAACAGAACAATGTACACGTCCACAGTTGTCAGAATGCAGGTTTAAATAAAAAACACTAAGATATTAAATACCTAAAATTTTATGATCACATATTTACATTAAAAAACTATCAACCTAATTACAGCAGTATTGCTGTAAAACTATAACAATGCTATATAGATTACAGCAGTATTGCTGTTACTTTAATGCTATATTACGGCAGTATTGCTGTAACTATAATGCTATATAGATTACAGCAATATTGCTGTAACTTTAAAACTGCAATAATTTTGGGCATATTTTTTTACTAAGAACCGGATGATTTAAGGTGAAAGGATTCATTGACAGTTGTTCACAGATTTACCATCTTTACTTTCAGTAGCGAGTTTCTCCTGGTTAGAAGAGTCCTTTGTATCAAAATGTTCACTCTGCACTAGACCATCCATATTTGTTCTTTTGTTAATGTCACTCGTACTTGCATTGCTACCCTTCTTGGTGCTGTCATCCCTTACCCGATTGTGCTGTGCTGTTCTTGTGTTACGATCTGTTAAGTTCAATAAATTTTGTTCCAAATAAAATCATTTATTTATTTACTGATGTTCCTACACTTTTTCTATCCATAAATAGTTATACATCAGTAATGATGAGAAATTACTATTATAAAAGTGCTCTATTGCTTTCTAAATTTCAGAATTATTTTAACCACGGTATAGTAGTGACAATGGATTGATGGCATTGCCACAATCAATAAATACTTCACATTCTTACTATATATTTTTTATATATAATCTAATTGAATTGGACTCTCCAGTTAGGATGTATATACATTCTAAATTTTTTTTTGTTTTTTCAAAAAAATTTAGTTATGAAATTTTCCAGACATCATCAAGTAGAATAGATAAAGTTATAAAATGTTGAATGTTTGAATTTTCAATGTTTGAGCTTTAAAGCGAGTACTGCTTAAAAAATTTCTTGAATATTTGAGTAGTCTAAAAATAATATAAAAATAAATGTGTTTTTTTTTAAATGACATTAGAAAGAGTATCAGATTAATACTTTTTTCTGTTTTTGTTTTTTAAATATGATTAAAATATTATGGTGCAGTTAGTTTTTAATTGTTCCACCTCAATTTGTACATACACTTATAAAGCATTTTTTTTTTTATTATTAACTGTTGTCAAAAAACAATTGTTTTTTGTTAACTGAGAGTGATCTTTTCACAATTCAACAATATTTTTAAGGTGCGCCATTTTAGCTGCCAGTTGAGGGGTGGGGTCGCACACAAAAGGTTTTCTAGTCAAATTCTCTTTATCTATTCTACAAGATGATTTGATAGAAAAATTTCAATTGACATTATTCAACACTTTTTCCTTATTAGTAAGTACCCACCGTGAAATTGACATAATGTAATAATTTTTACCTGGTAACTATTTTACATTGTTATTGTAAATGGAAAACATAATAAATATAAATAAATCAACTAGAAACAAACTAAGATTTATTTCATTAAAATATTCGTGTGATAATTCACTACATTATATTGCGGACACATTTGCGTTATTAAATTTAACCATCATAATATATATACATACAAACTGGAAACTGTTACTATGTAAGTATAAAAAGAAAATACTATGTAGATTGATATAGATTTTACCTGCATATAATATCTAATTTGTCAAAAAAGATACAAGCAACGGACACCTTATCACATCACAATTCGGTTTTAATAACACATTTCTAAACAGATTTCACTCTTGAAAAAATCACATTGTCACGTCAGTCGGGTCATTAGCAGTTGATTTATATTACGTACCTACCTAAGCCTAGGGTCATAGGCACGGACGTATGCGGCATGCATGCATCTTATTTTAGATAAATTAATGCGAAATAAAGAATTATACACTCCCCTTTGTTGTGTGGAGGCGTCTTCCTTTGCATTTCACGTCGTCAAACGTATAATAAACTGTTACTCGCTATCCACAAATTATAACAGAAAAAAAACCTTTGCTATATCCAGACAGCAGAACCAACGCGAAGTTAGCGCGGAGAAACGGGGCGAGCGGCCATCACAAAATAAGTGCACACGCCCCGGGACGATCCGTTTCACGCAAGAACTTTTTGCTTTGTTCAGTCACATCAAATATTAAATCGAATATTCGTAGGGGATGTAAAAGGAATACAAACTAAGCTCTCTTTTAAATGACTGACGATTCGGATGTGACGCAATCTCCTAGCAGGTTTTTGCAAATAAAAAAAAAATCGCCATTTTGAAATACTAGAGAATTTCAGGTTTTCATACAGATGGTTCGACTTAAATTCCTGGTCGTGCTGATTCTTAATCTGAGGATTTAAAAAAAACTTTTTGAGTTGATTTTTTAAAATCACTGAATGTAACTAATAAAATTATCCGAAAATAGCATGAAAATAAAAACAAACAAAGCATTTTCTCACTGTTTTCGATGTTAATTTTACAATTTTTTGAAGTTATTTTGGCCAAAAAAACACACACTTCAAAATACCGCCACTAGTCGTCGTAGCAGGTATTAAATTTTCAAAATTTAATTCGTAGAACTTAAAGTACAACAAACCAGCCACAGTGTAGTACATACAATAACAACGAGTGCTGTGATAATCTGTGATGGCAACATGGTTGCCATAGTTGGCGAGTGGTTACGATGCGAGAGAGTGAAAGATTAAAGAAATAGCGAAAGGAAGAGAGAATGTAACCCGGGGTAGAAAATAAATGTTTTCCTTCTTTCAGCTGTACGAGCAAAACTTTATTGACGATTTTTGATACTTAGGCTTGCGGAAATCGGAGGATTATGTTTTCCTGTTAGCCTTTCATTATTTCCTTTAAAAAAAATAGGGCGTTCGAGAATTTCCAGGCTACTTTTTTCGCATTTTTGTGACCCTTCCTTTGCCTTACGTGTCGCTCAAGTTGTCAGATTATTAAAATGCACACTTTTCAGCATTTAATTAATCCATCTTACCTTATTCTGACGCGCTCGAGAATGTCTAGGTGACTTTTTTGCAACTTTGTTATCTTCTCACTCTCTTACGTCACGCTCAAATAGTTTATTAAAATGCACACTTTTCAGCATGTTATTATAATCCACCATACCTTATAATCTGACGCTCTCAAGAATGTCGAGGTACCTTTTTTTGCAACTTTGTGACCCTCCCACTTTCTTACGTCACGCTTAAATCGTGAGATTATTAAAATGCACACTTTTCCACCATACTTTAATCTGCCGCACTTGAATAAATCCCATAATTCGGTTTTCGGTCCCATAAAGAGTTCGGCATATTTTTCTTAACAAAAATATTTGTTTTTTGTCATAATTGATACCCCAAATGGAAAAACGAATTTCAAAATGAACGTCGTTTATTGTCTAAAACATTGAAGTATTCAACAAAAAATTACGAAATATTTTTTATTTGTGTTCATCGCTAAGTATTTTTTAAAGTTCATATAACATTTTATCGTAAAATGGAACGTAATCGATCACTCGGTGCGTTTTGAATACAGGATAAATTTCATCATGTTTGAAGGGGACGGGAAAACGAAATCTTAGAATCTATCATTCTTAGAATCTATTGTGTAATGTGAAAAAAAAAAGTATGAATAGAAAAGGACATACATATTGCGAATTATATTTTAGCCTGATTTGACGTCATAAACCCCTACTTCTGATAAATGTTGCTATTTCTTTTCAAATCACGATAAAATACATATAATTCTCACTCGCTTTAACCCGCATGCGCAATAGAGATAAACGCCCACGTATTTATATTTATAGTATAGTATTGCTTGTTCGATCCGATGTTAACTCAAGGCCCCTGGAGATGATTACTTGCCCAGTTTGCTTGACCTCTAGTTGCATACTAAATGTAAGCAATGAGAGATCTAATGGATGGACTAAGCTATAATGTTTATAAAGCAGCTCAGCCTTAATAATGTTTCTAGCTAGATAGAGAGCATTTGGTATCTTTACGATAGATACTATATAGATAAGCGGCAGATGAGCCCCGCAAAAGGACATTTCGCTGATTTATTTTACTAACTAGGTATCAAGGGAATTTCCAATAACTTGTTTATAATATTTATCTGACCTTATGTAATATTTAACTAGATAAATTTTTGACAAATTAATGATGTTCAAATTAATAAAGACAAATAATGTACAAAATGCGAAATAAAAAGAAGTCTCACGAGGTTCTATTTCTAGCCGAATCATGTTCTTGGTTCTCCAGTTTTATTTGAATCCCAAGAGCATTTACTTCTTTTTAGAATGCATAATTTTTTTAAAGGGTTCTCGACGTATTTGAAGTTATTTCTTGCTTTTTTTTGTTAGTACATTATTCCGCTTTCTTTAGTCGGTTTTAACTTCCAACGAACAATAGGGACCTACCTAACCTGTTCCTTGTTCGTCCCTTTACCCCTGAATAACAAAATTGACCCTTGTTGCAAATTTAAGGAATGAATTTGCACTTTCTGAACTTACTTAAAAATTTTGATGTTTCCTTTAATTGGGGAGGCTTATATGCTTACTTGCTTACTTTAAATTTTATGTACTTCATTTAATTAAATAATATTTAATTTATATTTAACTATTTTTAAAAAATATTCCGGATACGGATGATTGTATAACGTATTGAGTGCGCCTCTAGTTACTAAAGGCGTATAATTAAAATCGCTACCTAAAATAAAACCTTATTACGTGAAATGTCAATGTGAAAACGTAACAAGTTTTCACGCCTAAAATACTCAACTCATCATCATTCAATTTTGCATACACGTTGCCAGGAATACAGAAAAGAACATAGGGTACTTTTCATATAGAAAAAAAGAACTAACGTAATAATAATATATTATATGAGCAATTAAGATTGAATAAATTTTTCAACACCTAAGAAAGAGAGGCGCGGACGAAGTCGCAGAAAAAATCTTGTATGTATATAAAAATCACGTATCACGATGTTCGTTCACGCTAATCTCCGAAACCGCGCAACCTACCTATTTCAATGAAAATTTATTAAAGTGCGTGGTTGTTTTCACTTAAAAATTAGGATACAATTCATAGAGGTACGTGAACGAAGTCGCGAGCAAAAGCTAGTTGTACTATAAAAAGTACAATTATTATAACTGATATGCTGATCAAGGAAAATGTAAACTTTATTTTTTAAATAACAAGCCTTTCTCTAATTATTGGATCATTATGAAAATACTTTATTTAAAAGCTTTTGAAAGCTCGCCAACCCACAGTTAATTTATGTTTTTAGTCAAACACTAATTAAAGTTAATTAATTAGTGACTGACTTAAAATCAATATCGTAATGACTAAAAGTTAATATCCCCTACATTATAAAACACAATGAAATTTTATTAAATATTCCCATGTTAGTACATCGTGTAAAGAGAGTTTCATAAAAAAATCCCTTACGTAGTTTTAATTTTTATATAATTATTATATTGTATGTATAGATAAAATATATAGCTGCAATGAGAATGTATACAAGTGCAATGCTATAGGTAAGCTGAACAAGAGTAATGATTTAAAAATAATAAACTTAGCAAAGAAAAAAAAAAACAAAGTGGCTGCAAGTTCGTTAAATACATGACCCATGAGTGTGTACCATTATAGAGTAAATAGTATACTACTTGACTGGTATATGTACTATTTAGTCTATGGTACCATTAAAATATTTTTCTTAGCAGTAAGCCTACTTACACTTCATTGGCTTTATAAGCAAATTATTTTTATGATTAAGTAACTTCAACAGGGTAGGTAACACAACAAATATATAATTATATTTTTATATCATTATTATTATATAAATACCTTATCTATTTTTTTTTACTATTTTTGGAGTTTACTCCTTAAGAATCGAGTTTCATATATGTAGAAAGAAGACCGGGGTATGAAAATATTTGAAGTTTTAGAGACATTGCGCAATCTACACAATATTATTATGTATTATTAGCGCCATCTAAACAATGTCTCTGAAACTAGAATGTTAATACATCCTTGCGAAAACTAGATGACTCATTCCAACAGATATTGCGCTGATATTAATTCGTTATGATAATTTTTATTATGTATTTTATAATCGTTCGTAAGGAGTAAACTCCAGTCGTGCATCGGAGCTGACAAAAACACCTTTTTAATTAATTTTATCAGTTTGGTCATCAATTAATTTATAAACATCGAGATATTATTGTGAAGTTTTCTTACTTTAATTTGCCATTTTTAATTACTATTAATCAAATATATTGGCAATTTAGCAACAGTTATTGACAAAAAAAGAGATTAGTCTTCATGTTTGAATTCGTAAATGGTGACCACTTTATAAAGGACATCGTTCTGCATTATATGAGAAGACTAACAAATTAAATTCCTGTTAATGTGCTGTTTTAGTTCACTACAGCATTATACACAATTTGAAAAGAGGTCTGGTAACAGCTGTGGAATTTTAGTGTGATCAATTTTATATGGTAGTTTTACAATATTACCCTATATCATGTATATAAAAAAGTCAAAGGAAGGCTGGTTATAGGCGTACTGCTAAGAAACCATCTAAGTCTGAATATACAGGATGTAATTAGTAAAAAAAAAAACTTAAAAAAAAATTGCAATTCAACGAAAATAGATAAGTACGTATATATTAAATAATAAACAGTCAGATGTACCTTCATTTGCTGAAATAAAAATAATATTACCTGCTCGGAATGTGTTGATCCTTTAATCTTCGGGTGGCTATTTTACCGACATTTTGCTTGAAGGACAACTAATCAAAAAAGTGAAAAAAAAGGAAATAAAAAGAAAAAAAAAATACACACCTTTTAATGATTGCAGATACTCTAGAATTTGAGGTGCTGCATAATCGATGGGAGTTTTCCCTTTAGCATTCTTGATAAATGGATTGGCCCCATGTTCAACAAGGTATTTAACCATTTTAAGAACGCCAGATGTGGCAGCATCGTGTAGTGGTGTATCATTGTCTAATCCTTTAGCGTTTACATTCGCACCACCCTTCACAAGAACTACAACAACTCGGTGCCAACCATAGCTGCACGCCTCATGAAGAGGTGTCCAACCTAAAATACATTAATTAAACATAGACAACATTCACGCACGGTAGCATGCATCACTAGGGACTAAAAAGCGAGTGAATGAATAGAGAAAAAAAAAACATCCTAAAACACATAAAAGATAAGCTCGAAAATATCGCCTAGTTAGAAATCAATAAAGATCACACAAATATTATGTATGTGCAAGTGTATGGGATGATAAGAGTGCGAAACAGAGGCATGAATTAATCACTAAGAACAGTGTTAACATTTTGAAAGAAAAATGAATTAAATATTATTCACGACGTCATCACACGTGAAACATACGGTAAGTACTAATTATGTGCAACATCATTTAAATATACCATATGTTTCATTTGTGATGATTAGGTTAGTGACATATGAAACATATAAAATATGGTGGCAGCAACAGTTCGATTTTTGTAGGTAATTCAGTAAGTAAGAAAAATCTTTACTAAATGCATTTTTAATTTTAACTCCTGTCGTTCATAGATCTTAATCGCACTAAGTAATGTACTTAGTGGAAGGTCATTTAGTTCCGAGTGCGAGTTCTTATGTAAAAACAGGGTTCGCAAAAATCCGATATTCAATATAAACACATCGCAAAATGTTTTGCCAAGTGTAACACTGCTGGACGAATTCGGCTTTTTCTTTTTTAAATATTCGTTGAAGTTCCCAGAAAATAGATTCCGTGTGAAGCCGGGGCCGGTGTCTGCATACCATCAACACCAAAGAGCCGCTGACGTTGATAGGTTAAAAGACGCAGGCCAACTTAGTGCTCCTGTATCCCTTACATCAAAATACAACAGTACTCTTGATCTTGAAGATGGTCTGAACAATAATGATACATTGAGTGCGTCGCATGTCACTCTCGAGAGAGTGTGATAGCTTTATATGTATAGTAATCTATACTTATAAAATCGTTGGTCAACGAAAAACCAAAACTTCTATGTCTAGAATTTTATAATACAAGCATCCACTAAGAAACGATTTTTGAAAATTTCAAATTCGTGCGTAGTCGGGAATGGGTTGCTAGTTATTAAAATATATACATATTTTAATAAATAATATGTATCGTTATTCTAATGTGGACATTGGCTCTAATGCGACCAACCGTCGAATTGCAGAAAACAATACATCCGTGGGAAGCCGGGAGTGGGTCGCTAGTCTCATTTATAAATGAAATAATAATTCATAATTCACAATGAATAGAAAACAAAACCTATTGAACAAATAAAGAATTAATATTGTAATAAATAAATGTTTTTCAATTTAAAACTTCAAAAAATAATTCCTCCGAAGATTGTATGTTTCATTATTTCTATATTTTTTTTCAAAA
Source organism: Synanthedon andrenaeformis (assembly GCA_936446665.2). Taxonomy (NCBI): domain Eukaryota; kingdom Metazoa; phylum Arthropoda; class Insecta; order Lepidoptera; family Sesiidae; genus Synanthedon; species Synanthedon andrenaeformis. Next base: position 12,196,633 of record OW387776.2, on the reverse strand, counting down.
TAACCTCAATATTCAAATAAAAAATTAAAATAGTTCAATTTAAGTAGGTGCAAAGCTCATTTCAATATTACTGGTCAGTTGATGTCTAAAAAATAATGAATTGTTGTTTGCAATTTAACCCCAATGATAAAAATATAGTACCGGGAAAAAAAATTATATTATGTATTATAATTTTAAAAATTCTATTTGAGGGTTGACTCATTTAGCACTATCACAAAGCTCCATTCATTCTAGCATTACAAAGTTTTTCAGTGTAAAGGACTATCAAGGAAACTACAGAACCAATTCTAAAAAAATATTCTACCAATAGACAGATAATTCTGATAAAATAGATGGAACACATTTTATTTGTAACAAGGAAATTGAAATCCTAATATTTATAGCTTTTATGTCCTATACCACTTATTAGATATTATTGCAATAGTCATATAGTCATTTTATTTTATTTGGTATAACAAATAATTGTAATGTAGTATTACATAAAAAAAGTATATCTCTCATCTTTAGAAAGTACAACATACTGCATCAAAATTAAAAAAAAAAAAAATCGAGACTCATAACGACTAAATCGCAAGGTCCCTCTGCAAAGTCCCTATAACGAATATTAATTCTTATAATTGCTTGTAAGGACTAATTAATTAGTATTACCATTTTTTTTGGAGCCTAGAAGATTGCAAGATATGTAAATAAAAACAAGGCTAACACAAATTTGAAATTAATTATTTTAAAAAATTTCTCTACAGTTAACGCTTAAATGGAAATGTATCAATTTACTTAAAAAAATGCTATCAGTTATGTAGATAATTGATGAAACTTAATGTATCTAAATTCAAGGAGAATAATAGAGGTTAATAGGCCTATTATGTAAAGCATAACATAAGCTAGAAAGTAAAAATTGTGGGGGCCTAGTATGTATAGATAAACAATGATGTCTGCATTGTAATTTGCTTTTAGACAAAAATAATTATTAGAAGTAATATTTTTTTTTTCAAAAGATTTTCTAAAATTTATATAAAAATTACTAAAATGTACATTTATACAAAATAGCAAGGAATGACAATTTCTAACACTTGCTTGACAATTGATTCAATTGGTTCTTCACTAGCAATTGAGACATCAATAATGGCAACGTATTGTTATGGGGGTAGGTATATACCGTAAAGTTGAGTGAGAAATACTAAGATATTTGAACATTTATAATGAAATCATGAAGGAGTCTTATATAAAATATTTAAAAAAAAGATTTGTTACCGAGGCAACTTATGTTACCGAAGTCAGAAAAATAGTTTTTAGAGTTAACCTCTTGTTAACTCTTGGCACAAACAGGTTAGCCTATTTGAATGCTATTTCCACTAATGTATTGTAGCAAACTTCCTCTAACATTTAATATTTTTTTCACATTCCAATCGGTCTACAAACAAGAACGTTGTACTGAATAACAAAATAACAAGCTTTCAAGAAATGCACTTACAAAGAAATTTGTAATCTAATAATGTCAAACCTATTGAATATTGATTACCTAAGTATCGAACTAGAATAATGTAAATGTTATTTTTTTCAAATCTTAACATTTCATTATTATAAAATGTTAGTGCAGTATAAAATTTTAACATTTATAAACTTTTAGAAGGCAATTTCCTGTAAGCCTTTACTAGTTTTAAATTAAACCTTTGAATATATTTAATAACCAGTTCACATGAATTTAACACTTGTAGGTAGTTGATAAAATGGAATATTGATTATTCAATTACAAAGCTAGGAATACAAATTGAAGTGTTAATTTCTTCTCGTTTGACGATTCTGTCTGTGCATAAAATAAGACAATTATACAATGTAAGCAAAATTCAGTTTAAGAGTGTACGTACCTGCAAAATCTTGGACATCTGGATTTTGTCCTTGATCGAGAAGCTTCTTTACGTGCTCATGATCCCCCTTGATGGCGGCTACGTGTAGAGCTGTCTCACCGCGCTCGTTGCGTCTTGTCTTCTTTTTCTCCTCAGCAGTTGGAGGCGGAGGGGCTGGACACAGAATAAAAGGTAAAAGACTGTCTAATAGCTAAGACACATTAGGTTTACTGAAAAAGTGTTTACCCGGTGGGGCGTCCTGCGAAGATATCTGCATAACCAGAGCGAGCTGTTGCCGCTCAGATACTGGTGCTGTGACTTGGGCCCGCTGGTTGCCATCCGGCCCGCGCCCAGACGCTCTCGACCGCGGAGTCGAGGGCATTCTTCACACTTAACGACTCTTCTAAAACCGATATAAAACTATGTCACTGTGCACAATTAGCGAAAAACTTAAAAAATGCAATGGTCAGCATACCCGCCAATAATGATTATCAAGATGTGAACTAAATTTACCTTCGGTATGGCGACTAGATTCGCTGTACTTGTTTGAAAGAAATGTAGGTTGCTAGAGATTTAATTTAGCTTTGAAAAACCAAGGAAATTAATGGTTAATACAATTCAGCAATTCACTTCGAATTCACTCTAAAGACTGTTCGCTCGCGACGGACAAGCAACTAACAAGACAACGAAAGTGTGTGTTGCACTGAGCTGTCATTGGTGTGTTGTGTTCCTACCTATCCTGTGTGCTGCGTGCGCATATTTGTCTATGGATTGCTATTGACGTATACTCTCGCTAGAGAGTATATATGTTTCTTGGACGTATATATTTTTAGGGTTGCCATATTGATTTCTTACACTTAATGTTACGACCTTTGAATAAAGAGATTTGGCATTTCTTTCATATCGTTATGTATCGATATAATAAAATATCATGATGACATCGTATTTTTCGTTATCGATTTAAAGAACAATAAAAACAAATGTAAAAAATACATTTAATTTTGTAAAATCAATAGACAATTTGAACTCATTTTATTTTTATTTTCTGTGACAGTGACAGTTGTCGATGTCAAGTGTCAATCGCTGCAACAATTTTATAATTATTATTATTTTATTTATTATTACATCACGTAATTACGTTTGTATCGCTGTTTCAGTCGTCCATTTTTAAATAGACTTGTTTTGTTGTGAATTTAGTTTTACTTATTAGTTCACCATTACTGAAATATGTGGCGGCCTGCATTTAGTTTATTACGGAGAATTAATATTCCTTCGATTCAAGAGAATGCTTATTCTAAACTACTATACTCTACCAAAACCCGGCCTAGGTCGACAGCTAAACTTACATTGGTTAGCGCCAGTGTTGGTGTTTTAGTAGGCGCCGGTTACGGAGGTTATACTCATTACAAAATTAATATAAAGAAGAATCAACCCGATGATAAGGATGAGTACGCGTTTTTAGAGAAAGCTCCAGATTATAAAGCACATTATAGGGTAAGTTTGTTTCCAATCAAAAAAATCTTTCACAAATCGATTCTATTTACACAAGGACGAACCTATGTGTCTCAGGGTTTCTGGCAGGTTCTGGTCTGGGCTTGCAGGGTTTCTATGTATTGTATGGCTATATCCCATAACAAGCCTAATAGTAGATACTTACTTAGTTGGCCATACAATTTAGCTTTATTCTTTAAAGAATATAGGTACACAATCTTCATTAGTTATTGGGATAAATGGCTAATTTCTATGAAAGCTTCCTCTTTTATTAGCTTCTATTGGAGCAAAATAGAGATATACAAGTAACTATACTCTTTAACATGTTCACAGTCACCATACAAGACATTTTAATCAACCAATACGTTCAACATGGTTTTCAATGAATATGGGAAGAACTATTATTGCCTTGATATGTAAATTTCAGTATTATATAATCAGTATGATAAACTTTCTGCATATACACCACAGTGTAGTACATTGGACTGTGAATGTGTTGATAATAAAATCTTCTAGTTTTTCTACAAGAAAGCAATCTAATTGTTTTGAAAACTGTGTTTTAGGTTATACTCGTAATGTTCTTTATTTGAAATCTCAAATTATACTTACTTGCACCAATCAACGATCAATTGTGCTCATTTATAATTAATTTTTGTTTTAGGTAATCAACAATTCTGATACAAGTAATCTGCGGTTAATTTTGTTTCAATATCGTACGTGCCCATTTTGTTGCAAAGTTCGCGCATACCTTGATTCAAAGGGAATGAGTTATGAAATTGTGGAGGTTGATGCTGTACTTCGTCAGGCAATTAAATGGTCAGGCTACAAAAAAGTGCCTATACTGCTGGCAAAGGTCGAAGGTGGATATCAGGTAAGATTTTCTCTATTCCTCTTGTGTCAAGTTATAATTCGTAATTGCTTTTTTTACTAAATTTGACCAAGCTCTGTCTCTGAGGTCCCTGGTACCGATTCTGGCAGATTTGGAAAGTAGCGGCAGGACATGCTGCATTTTACAGTCATTTGGGCAGCCTGTTAGGTGGTAATAACCACCTCCTTACAGAAGTCACTGTGAAATAATAGCATTTGTGCTATTATGTTGGAAGTAGAGGATGCCAGTGCCCATTTCCCTATCCCTTCCTAATTCCTATCCTTAATCTTACTGAGTCTTAATAGGTCAGATAAGGATTGGACTTCTTACTGGGCAACACCTGTGGCATTGCTTGTGTTATATTGAGCAAGTGATTTTGTATAAACAATTTTATAACATGAAAACGTGGATTTTACATTTATGACTGCATCTCAGTGTTAAAGTACAAAAATTTATAAATTTAAACCGATTGTTAGAAAAATATACTTTTGAGTGTAAAAGTTTACAATAGTAATTTTTAAAGTGCATTTTTTGTTAATATTTAACATATTTGTTATCTTCATTTACATAAAATCTCTTGTTCAAATGCATTGTTTTATTAATTTTTTTTTATGAATCCCTTAAAAATTGTTATTTGCATTGTCCCCATGCCCTTGCTTTATGTGATTTTGTGGTGCTCTCCTGCAAGAAGGTGTTTTTTACCTAGATTGTCTTGTCACTCAAGCCGTTAGATGTTTTGTTAATATAGTGTTATTTTTTTTGTATGTTTCAGCAACTTTTGGACAGCAGTGCGATAATATCTGTTCTGGAGACATATATACAGGACGGTGATACATCACTGCGTCAGATTATTAAATACTATCCCACAACAAGATATCAAAATGAACAAGGAAAACATGTGTCGGACATTACTAACAAATATTTTGTTATGCACAAGAATCCGACTAGCAAAACGAGTATAGAAAATGAAAAGTAAGTCGATTGTTTATTTCATTATAATAATATGGTCTATATTTATATGTAATGTAACAAATATTTCTGCATATAATTGGTACAGTTGATATATTATAATACCATCAATGGTATAGGCCTGCGACATTAATAAAGAAATGCCATTAAAATAAAGCCATCGAAGGTTGTATATATATCTTAATCCATTTTTTTTTTAAATAATGTATCAGACATAACTATTTCCTAAATAAAACAGGCTCAGGGTTCTCTTATGTGGGGGTATATGGGCTATATAGTCCACCATTTTAGCTCATTATGGAATTGGTTGGTTTGAAGAATGCTACTTTTATCTCCATAAATCAGAAATAAGTAATTATCTAACAAACAGCAAGCACGCAAAGTCAGAACACTACATACCTACATTATGTAGAAAATTCTTAACAATTATAGGCAGCCCTCCTTTTATTCGCAAATTATAAACTTTCACAAAATATAAACTAAAGAGTTTATATTTTAATTAAATTAAAATTAAAAATAACTATGCAATATCAGAATATCCACAATATAATGCATCGCATATAATAATCTTCGCATTTAGTAAATTTTAAGTACTATTAAACACATTGACTGTTGAAAGTTAAAAAATAAAATAGATGTTAAATTGCCAGTTGACAGTTGCTGTTCATCTAACATCTCCTGGAAATATAACTCCTTACTCTTATATGAGTTAAAATGGAAATAAATATACAAAATATAATTGACGACTTATGTGACTTATTTATTGTTTTAGTGAAGAACGCAAGTGGCGACAGTGGGCAGACAGTATCTTAGTGCACACTCTGTCGCCAAACGTGTACCGAACTCCTGGTGAAGCTCTGGAGACGTTCAAATGGTTTGAAGAAGCAGGTGGATGGCGGAATTCTTTTCCTGCTTGGGAGTGTGCCTTGATGGTATATGGTGGTGCTTTAGCAATGTGGATTATTGCCAAGAGACTTAAGACCAGGTGATTATATTAGAGTTTTTTGTACAAAAATATTTTATGGCTCAGTAAATTTATAAAATACACTTAGATTATTAATTCCTTATATTTATCTGAATGGTCACATAATCAAAACTACATTAAACATACACTATTAGACTACTGTGAAATCACAGCGTATGGTTTTTCGGTGACTGAGTAAGAGGTCTTGTCCGCAAATTGTCCCTTAACCGTTTTGTAATGTGTAAGGGCAATAGGCTACCCACCATACATTGGAGATTCAGTTTTATTCAAATAAAATCACTTGTATCGACTGATTCTCAATGCACAGCCAAAAAACTAGGTACTAAGCTAGAAAACTGAAACACAGCGGCGAAGGCGGGAGCGGGTCGCTGGGATATACTAATGTAAAGAGAAAAAGAGAGAAGATTTGTATCTGTTTGTAATGAATAATCTCAAAAACTATTGATAGCGCGCGAGTTGAATGCAGTCGGGGCCTGAGGTCTCGCACGCCTGTAGTGTAGTGATGTGCGTGCTGTCCTCGACAACTATCACACGCTTAATGTGTTATCGCGTTAATATTCAAGTTGCAAGCCGCGTGTTATTTTTGTTTTTAATAATGTCTGATCCGAGTCAATCAAGTTTTGTTACAAAAAACGAGTTTTTATTTTGAGTTTTTAAACGAAAAATGGGGCGATGAAGAGTCTTTCACAAGTGGCGCGCAACGTGAGGCATCGAAGACCTTTTACAGTGTTTTATTTCTAAACTTAAAATGTTAAGGTTAAAACAATGTTGAAATTTATCGACATATTGTCATCATTAATTCTAATTAGGTCACAGCACTATCGCATTCCTGAGCTTTGCATTCAACTCGCGCGCTATCAGTACTGGACCGACTTTAAAAATTTCTCAGTTAAGCCGTGTGATAACTCAGTTATCACACGGCTTTTATCTGTATTTTTGAAAACAATAATATGAACTGGTGTTATAGGTTAGAGGTTCATTTTGGTGATAATGTGTCTAGACACTCTTGTACCATTACCAATGCATGACAAAATCTCCCAAATAATTACTAAAATGAATGTGTTTTATTTATGTACATTGAAAGTCAAACATTATCTGTAACTTTGATATAATAAAGTTGGCTAAAACTTATTTTTAATATATGCAGTAAAATATGTTGTAGTATCTAAGTAGGAAGCTATAATATCTTTGTTACTTTTTAATAGTCAATATAGCCCACCTTTTTTACATATGTATGTACACGAAAGTAAAATAATAGGTATATTTTTTAGATATTGAAAGCTAAAACCTAAGATATCAATGTTGCAGACATCACATCAAAGAAGACGCCCGTGAGTCCCTATATGATGCTGCTAATGTTTGGATGAATGCTGTAAAGAAGAAGGGCACCCATTTCCTTGGAGGTGATAAACCAAATCTTGCCGACATAACCGTTTACGGAGTCCTCAGCAGTATCGAGGGCTGCCAAGCCTTCCAGGATCTCCGTAGGAACAGTGATATAGGAATATGGTATGACGAAATAAAGAGATCTATAGAAAACAAACAAGGCAAAGTTATGAGTGTCGCATCTCAAATGTAAAACTATTTACATATGGGGCATGCCAAAAGTAATTAAATACTCTTTACTCTTTATAATTTTATACTGGCAAAATATACACTATCGTAAACACTATCTACGACACGACTATTTATCAAATATATTTTTCTTTAAAATGCTTATTTTTGTGAGAATCGGGAGGGAATTTGCTTGCAACAATGGAACTTCTTCTTCTTAGTCGGACACTCTTGTCAGAGTGGTCGTGGTTGCGCTGACGAGGTACACGGTGGGGTGTTCGGTGGGTCGATATCATTTCCGAGGGTAGCTCTCCTGACGATGTGCTTCCATTTTTGACGGTTAGAGGCGTCGCGAGTACACTGGAGCATGATGATTGATTGACTTTGTGATGGCGTCTATCCAGCAGGTTGGCGATCGACCGCGTGCTCTCTTGCCTTCCACCTTTTTTTTTTAACGTTGGGAAATCCTCTTGGATACCCGGCAGTGTAGGGGACACTGCGGGGTTATGCCGGATTCCTACCGGCTAAAACCCAACGACTTTCTTTCGATCGCGGCGGTTGATGGGCGGGGTCGTGGGGACGTTATTACACGACTTCGGCGCCCCGCCACAGCTATCCAGCGCGGGGAGGCCTGTGCTCCCTGTTAGAACCTGGGCGTACCCGAAAGTGGAGGTACGCCGGCCATCTCGGGGGACCTTACGACGGGCGGCAGTCTCCCCCAAGACCACCGCCAAGGTCCCGGTTAGGGTGGAAGGCGGCGAACATAGGCCAGCCGCCTGCGCCCGAGCCTCCTCCGGCAGATTGGCTGGGAGAGGGGATCCTCTTCCCGCTGCCTTTCCGCCGCTTCCTTGCGCGACATGACGTGCTCACAGAACGTAAGCATCGCCTGCCACGCAAGGTCACTGCCAACCATCGATTTTACGACGGCCGGCAGCGAGAGATCGGCGCCCATGACGAGAGACAGAGCGGCGCGCTGCTCTGCCCATTCGGGGCATTCAGCCAAAGTGTGCTGCGCAGTGTCAACCGCGCAGCCACAATGGTGGCATTCCTCCGTAGGCTCTCTCACGGCCACCCGGTGAAGGTAACGCCCGAAGCAACCATGCCCCGAGAGCACCTGCACCAGGCGGAACGTGAGGGCCCCGCGCCGCTTTTCCAGCCATTCCTCTAGGGAGGGGCGAATTGCCTCAATCGTCAGGCGGCCCGCACTGGGCTGCGCCAGCCTTTCCTTCCACTTTTCGAGGAGGATCGTCTGGGAGTGTCTCCTCAACCTGACGACCTCCTCCGACGACAACACCGAGCCGCGCGATCGCGCGTCCGCGACTTCACGGTACACCGCCGCCAACACTTCGGCATCCAACTCCCACGGAGGGGTGCCAGCCAGTACACATGCCGCCTCAAAAGAGATGGTGCGGTACCCCCTCACAATCCTGACTGCCATGGTCCTTTGCGCGCGGCGCAAGAGTGGCCTATTACGGGCAGTCAGGTGGTCCGCCCGTGCGACGTTTTGGAGGCCTAGGGCGCGCGTGTCGCAGTATGAGCGAGACGGCGCGTTACATATGTTCTTTAATTTGTTGTTACAACTTTTGTCTGAAGCTTAAGTACATTGCCGATGTTCATTTAAATAATTAAATAACTCATACATAAACAAAGTATTTTTTCACTGAGATTTGAGATTTTTTGGTTCAGTGTCATTTTTTCCCTTCAATTCAATTAATACCTAAATAAATGGAAGTTATAAGTACGCTAAAAGTGTATTCCACATATGGATTACCGTTTTATAATGTGATCATTATTTGTAGACTTGAATACAGAAAATAGTGCATGGAGAAATGAAGACTAAATTCGTCGCTACCGTGACTAAAAGGTGTATCTCATTTCAAATTTTTTTTACAGAAGATCTAAAAAAACGATTTTTTTCTCCCGATTACCAGATAATTTTGTTGATAGATTCTTAATTATTTGTTCTAATCTAAAATCTGTCCGTTGGAGTTTCACCGGTCACCGCTCGCTGGGCCGAGCGAGTGTCCGTACACGGCCTACGCGGGTGTTGGTCGGTGAGAAGCGGCACACCTGCGTCAAGACGCACAAGAACCGTTATGTTTATTTTTCAAGATTTGGTGCATATTATCTGCACTCAGATTATCAATATCATGCTGCAGCACGAACCTTGCTCGCGCGAACCTGGGACAAACGTAATACCTAATAGGTAAACGAGTACCTTCGGAGTTTCTTATTTTAGTGAGCGATTTTAATTAGCTGTCTACCAACAAGTGGCAGGGCACCCTGCATTTCGCAGTCATTTGGGCAGCCCGTCTAACCACCATCTTACAGAAGACCGCCGTGAAATAACCGGTCTCGGTTCTGCGCACGAAGACTGGTGCGGGTCGCAACGGGCGGATTTTCTCCGATAGCTCTGTCGCTCAGTGGCAGTTGGGCAACGCACGCGAAGAAAGAAGCTCTACAGCAGGGAAGGACCGCTTGGCAGAGTACCGCAATCGTGGCTTTGTAAAGAAGATGGTGAAGACCCGATTTCGGGGACCGGCCTAGTAAGAGCGCAGTCAGCAGCGGAAGAGTGAACACTCAGCTTCGCGATCCGGCTAAGTAACTCTTCAGCGACGGCAACACCAGTTGGAACCCGTTACTCCACCTCATACTACCGCGATTGCTGTGTAAAATGTCAATTGGACGTCCGCGAGTTTCAGGTGGAAGTAGCCACCGACTCTGCGGTAGGTTGTGCCGCAGAGAAGTGTTTATTTATGGGGTGCTACAGGAGTGAAGCTCCTTGCTGACTGCCCGCTGCGAGATGAGATCGTCCGCCATCATCATAACGCCGAGCAATGACCGGCTGTGTATTTCCGGCACGTCGTTTGATAGGAAAATCGTTTGATCAACTCCGATTTAAGTTTTTCGTATTTACCTTCGCTTAATTAATTTTTCATTTCGAGAAAATGTTTTAGCTTTTATTTTTCCTTGTCACATTCTCATCAGTTCTCTTTTGTTTCTCTGCGGTGCATACTGTCTTGTCTTCAGGTGCATGAAGTCACACCCGACATTGGCGGGTCGCTTTTTGAACGGGCGAGTATCCACGAATGGGCGAATCTTTCGTACTATGACGATGCTATTTCGTACTATGACGACGAGGACGATGACGATTCTCCATTTAGTGAAGAATCGCGAGGTGTTTTTGAGATTCGTTATTCTCTTACTTTTCTTAGAGCCTTGTCTTTTTGTGACATGAAAAAAATGAAAAATAAGAAAAAAAACTTGAAAAATAGAGCATTTCTGTATATAAAATACATGAGTAGTCTTTTAGTCATGGTAGCGACGTGTTAATAAATATTCTAAATTGGTAGTTATAATAAATATTATCAAATGTTATAGAGATCGTCCCTTAATCGATGATAATCGGTCAGTTTATTTGCCTTTAAACCTGATTGACTTGAGTTAAGGGCCCATCCTAAAAAGTTACGTTATGAGAAAGATATAATAAGTAATTGCGACGGCATCCGCCAAGTTCATATTAATTTAGACATTACAGTATTGTTTGACGCCTGCCTCGTTGGAGGCCTTGTATAATAAAATAAAATAAAGTAATTATGTGGAGTGCCAGCAATAAGAATTGAAAAAAGTATGTATTTCTTCACATTATATTTGTATTTCATAATGCCATGTGTGAAATAAAACTTTTGTAAATCGTTACTGGTTTTTCTTTATTTATTCGAATTTAAGGCGATCCATATTATTTAAGAGATAGGTAAAAAGGATAGACCCCCAGACAAGTGGATTAAGAGATTTTCCTGTTAGTGTCTTTTTCTTATATACTACAAGCCTTGTTAGGGGCGCGACTTTGTCCGTCAATGGTTCAGGCCAAGTAAAAATCTGAGGCAGTTGGGATTCCGTGGCGGGTTCCTCCCTGCTCAAATGCAGCCGGTTTCTCTCCTTGTAGCCTTGAATCCCGACCGATTGCATCTATCGGAGGTAACACAGTTTTCCTCTCATTTAGCTTTTGAAAGGGGAAAGTAGTAAAATTATTAAGTAGTAGTTAATAATATTTTTACACTACAATGAGGTTTACTCATCCAGTAGAGGATTAGACTGATCACCTACTGGACTTTTTCTATTAGATGTGTAAAGAAAAAGGATTTTAATTTTATAAAAGGTGTTTAATTTTCTTGTTTTAAAAAAGGAAATTTTACTTATGATATGATATTGTGAGTTTAGCAGGCAATTTGTGTGTAGGTCAGAGAGAATCCGCGATTGGCGACATCTGGTGGTGTAGTTGCAGTAGCACCTTCGCTTCCGTCCGTCACTACGTATAGTACAAACGGTTTTGCTCCCGCTGTGAATGAAAAACAAAAATAAATGAAAAAAATTCATGAGGCTATTTAATATAGCGCGGGGAGGGCTACGCTCCCTCTAGGAACTACGGCGTACCCGAAAGTTGAGGTACGCCCAAGATCAAGGCCAAGGCAATCTCCCCCAAGACCATCGCCCGAGCCTCCTCGGGCGTCCTTGCCCGACATGACGTGCACGCAAAAAGCATCGCCTGCCACGCTATAGTATAATTTGGCCTAGAAAATCCTATGGACAGTCTCGGCACTGTACGGTTTAATTAATACTTACTTTGCACAGAGACAAAGCCAATGCCACAAAAACGATCCGTGCCAACGGCATTGCCAGTTGCTACTACGTATGGATTTGGTATAACCACAAAATCTGTAGTACAATCGCCATCGTTTACGGCTCCCACGGTGGTACCCAATACAGTATTATCGGCACCTTCCACATCTCCTGTTACCGTAAACGAATACTGGTCGGCCGTCTGAAAAACAACGCATTTAAATAAAGGTGATTGGGTATCTTACTTTAAATTGGTAATCTTTAGAAGTGACCTAAAGATCAGTAATTAGGCTAAAGGTCCATTCGAAGAAAAGTAGCTACTTCTACATATAAAACAAAAAACACCAGGGAACCACAGAGCACAGCTGCACTAGTAAAGTATCGCTATTTCATCGCGGCATTGCATTGTCATAATTGATCAGTGGATGTCAGGAAAACTTATATAAAAAAGATTTCTATGAAAAAAAGAATTATACTTATTATTAAAAAATAAATATGTATGTCTAAATTGCAATAAGATCCGTATTACGACCTTACTACATATATTTCTTAATTACTTCACATGTTTTATCGGTAGGTGCCTATTTACCTACAATATTATTCTCTGATAAAAAAAATTCAGTCGACTTATTTTATTTAGATTAGATACATTTTTTATATGCAGATATAATAATAGGGGTTAAAGTATGAAATTGCCGTTTTATTGTAATAGGTACTTCGAATTGACATAGAACCTTCATGGTTTGAGATTTTTGAGTGAAACTTTTTTCATACGGTACCTATGTAGTTCTTCTTTTAAAAAATGTGCAACATTCGATTATCCTCTTTCAGTTGTTTTTTTTATTCAGCTTAGACAATAAAGATGGATACTTCGAAAATTCGTGTGATTTTTGAATACGAGTTCCGACGCGGAACTAACGCGGCAGAAACAGCTCGCAATATTAATGTTGCGTTTGGAGAGGGGACTGCTAATGAACGCACTGTGCGATTTTGGTTTAAACGCTTTCGTGATGGAAACTTCGATTTGAAGAACGAACCACGTGGAAGACCGCCCACACAGGTGAATAACAATGATTTGAAAGAGATGGTGGAAGCCGATCCGAGCCAAACTACCCAGGAATTAGCGGCATGGTTTAACGTTACCTTACCAACAATATTGACTCATTTGCGTCAAATCAATAAAATAAAAAAATATGACAAATGGGTGCCTCATGATTTGACTGATCTGCAGACTCTACAGGAACTGCAATTAGAAACCATTCGTCACCCTCCGTATTCGCCAGACCTTGCTCCAAAGGACTACCATTTTTTTCGTGATTTGGACAATTTTCTGCGTGATAAAAAGTTTTCTTCTCAGGAGGCAGTGCAAAATGCTTTCACACAGTTTGTCGAATCTAGATCACCAGAGTTCTATCGCAAAGGCATAAATGAGCTTCTTATTAGATGGCAGCAATGTATAGATAATAATGGTAATTATTTTGATTAAATAAATATGTTAAATTAAAAAAAAAACGAATTTTTATTTTTCAGTACAAATCGGCAATTTCATACTTTAACCCCTAATATATAAAACCACTATTTTACTGATTTTACTGGAGTACCTACTGAGGTTACGGTCTACTAAGGTTTACTACCTTAGCAGATTCCGTAGGCCCTGTTTAAGTGTAGTATTAGGAAAAAATAGGTAGGTAAATGATAATTTAATGGACATAGAATTGGTACACTATACTTACCTACCTACTTGTTAAAATTGACATAACATCTTGTTCATATGATTACGTGAAGTCGAAATTACGATGTTCTAGCCACAAAAGATGAAATTAGTAGCATACAAATATTAGGCTTATGAACTGATAAAGGCGGTCGACGGTGGATCCAGGTTGCTTATGAACAGGTTTCCCTCTATCCATGAGTGAAGACAGAATTAAAATCGGTCCACCCGTTCTCGAGTTTAGCGCTTAGCAACACATTTAGGGATTCATTTTTATATTATAGATTGTTAGAGGATTATCAGCAGTGGATGTCTTGCGGCTGACATGATGAAATATTATGCTTAACCTACCTGGGCATAACTTATGGCACAATAGCCAGCCTCCATTCGTATACATATGCCGTAATTCAAGTTCACCATTTGTCGAGTTCCGGTTACTAGAGAAGCACTGAGAATTTGATTGGCGGCCGTGCCGTAGTTGAAACTGTTTATTGTGCCCGTAACTCCAGTGTAATATTGCAAACATCCATTCGGTGCTGAACAAAAAATTACATACTTCTATAGGGACAAAAATGATGTAATCATATAGGTACACTTCACCGAGAACGCAGCTGCATTTAATCACTCGACCAAGGGGCTCGTCAAAAATAAAAATTAACAAAGCTACTTTTGAAATACTTATAAAAGCCAGTTAAGTGTCACTTAAGTTTACGTATTGGTTCTATCTGATATGTTAGTTTTTAGGTGTTTCTGAAGTTGTGGTCTAACTTATTATTTTTTATTTTACTATCAATTGTATGTATTTCTGATAGCATGGAGTATTTTAAATGAATTACGTCAGAAGTGAAAACTACGCCATCTGTTAAAATCCTAACAAAGTATTGACAAAGTTAAGCTTATAGTGATTAGTGGAGCAAGAAGTATGTATTAATTCGGTTAGATGGCGCTTATTTCATAAAATTAACTGTTACTGGAGTTGTAAGAGAGATGGCGCTAAAAAAGTTTTCACTTAATTTTTTTTTATACCTAACTAGGAATTCTTCATGTTATTTAAATATGACTATCAGGAAAAACTAAAGCTCTAGTTCAAAGTCTATAAGTAAATGAATTTGAACATATCTTAGCCTCTGTATTTTTATAAAGCCAAGACACTAATGTGTGTTTAATACGGTCTTTTTATATAAAAAATCAAACGTTAGATTTTCGTTAAACTACATTGTGGTATAATTTATGTAGGATGGGTGTACCAGTCCCAAAACAGGTACCAGTGGTTGACCACTCACATGTTCAATTGAATAAATTAAGAAATAGAAGGCATTTTATTGTTTAAGAAATAGAAAAAGAAGAATCCAACTGTTTTGTCAGGTTGCCTAGACTTTTACCAACTTTCCAAACAAAATTGTAGCGGGAGTGAACGAAAAATATCTATTGGAATGCACTGGTCAAACTTAGGCACAGTCTCGTTTTTGATATTGTTCGTGAAATGTATAAAAAACTGAAATATCTGAATTCAAATAATTTATCAATATTGCAGCGTTGGTAAACAATAAACAACTTTAGATATATATTTTTACCTTAAAACTACATAATATTAGTTCAGAGCATTCCAAAGTCAAAATTTGTCCTTAGGTGGTTTTTGACTGGTACACCTACCCTAGATTGGACTATATAAAATTAATTCGACATTGAGTGTGCTAATTATTCCACTAAAAACACTGTTTTAAATTTGAAAAACTTTAGTAGTCAAATAGTGAATCGTATGACACTAGGGAATGCAATACCGGGATACCGGGATCCCGAAATACCGGGATCCCGCACCATTTTTGCGGGACCAGTCCCGCGCCTAATCGTGCGGGATCCCGCGGGATTTGCGGGACTGCGCAGCGACATACGGCACGTGATGTTCGGCACGCGGAAGCGCGCGAACTGAGTCAGCCGGCTCGCGAAAGATGTCGCGAAAGATGTTGTTTTTTTGTTTATTTGTAATAGTTATTCTTATTTCTAATTAGTGACTGATTTGATTACTTATAAATAGTTTCACTTTCACAAAACTATTGAGACGCTATGTTTTATGTGCATTTGCGCAGCTCCTTCCTAAATAATGGATAGTTGTTTTTTGTTTGTTTGTATTGTAATAATAGTTTTTAACCTTTGTTTGAAGGAAACTGTTATTTCTTATTAATTATTTGATTACTTAATAAATAGTGTCAATAATATTTTTAGTTTCATTTTAAGTTCTATGGGCTCGTTTATGATACAGGATTCCTCTCTTTTTTCAATGAGTTTCAAAAAACATGCGGGATCCCGCAAATACCTGGATCCCGCGGGATTGAACATCTCAATCCCGCGGGATCCAGCAATTGAAATTTTGCTGCGGGATTGCATTCCCTATATGACACCATACAAACCTATTCCCGGACAGTCACAGCCTAGTTGAACCAACTTTATGTTCCACCGCCTTGAGAATGTCGTTGCTAAGGTGGCTGTGATTGTTATCGTGATTGCGTTGTCTCCGTTGAAATCGACAAATAAGGTTTGTCCAGTGTTGTCTCCGCATATTATAGGCACAATAGTGTTGCCTCCAGTGATTGTAATTGAATCTGTAACGCAGTTTCCATCGCCGTCCGGCTGAGCTAGTACCATATCTAAGAAGTCTATGCGAAGCTGCAAAATTGAAATTAAAAATTTAATGACAGTTGAGTAATACTTATTACTCGTGATCTTACATATTATTGTTTTTGCGAAGTCGCGAACGCTTAGCTGTTGCACGCGACTTCGCCCTCGTAATTTTTTTTTTATAAAAAGCCTGTTACTCGCTGATAATGTAGATTTCTATAGGTGAAAGCATTTTTAAAATTGGTCCAGCCGTTTTTGAGTTTATTCATAACAAACATACAAATTTTCTCTCTTTATAATATTAGATATTAGTATAGATTATGTATTCAAATGAAATTAATATATATTTTGTTACCTCCTCTTTCATTACCTACAACGAGATGATAGTCGAGCATTGTGCCTAGTCATACTTATGTTAGAGAGAATAACTAGCTACACTTTGATATTACCTGACATATGTTGCTATTGCATCGATTAACAATAATGGTACACGCCGCGCCGCCCCCGTATGCGGCTGGATATCCTGGACTCGTGAAATATGTATTGTTTACGTTTGTTGTACTACCACAAGTGCGCGATACTGGAAAAAATTCATTAGTATTGATTACACAATAAAATTTAATTTAACGCGAGTACAGTAAATTATTTAGATAAATAACTACATTTTGATTTCAAATCGTATAGTGCTATATATTTTTATTTCCTATTTCTTTCTAATTACGTAATACCAGTTCTTTAATTAGAATGTAATTAGAAGAAAGAAATACCTAATTTTAAGTAGTTTACTTAGCAATTTAAGTATCAAAAAACTGTTTGCAGTCATTAATAAAATTTGCTTTATTGACACTTTAAAGCACCTTCTGCATAGTTCTGTCTACATATTTATTTGAAGGTAGTAATAAAACAAAATAACATCTATTGTATGTTATTTTGTTTTCCTGTAGGGTTTATGTAGAAAATAAAATAAATAAATAAATAATAAAACATGCAGACCAAATGCAAAAAATATATGCGAATATTCGTTAATCTTAATGAAGAATTTACTAATTCAATAAGTAAGACGACAACTATAATAATTTCTAAATTGTTATATTATAGAAATTCCCAAAGTTAACACACGAAATATGTATCTACAATCAGTTTTACATTTATTAAGTTTTAATATAAAATTTCCCATTGGTTCTATCAGAAATATTTTAACTGCCTAAAGATAGATTATGGATAGACCTATGACGATCTATGACAATTTACTTTGTTATCTGTTAAAAAAATGTTCTTACCAATACAACACCTTCCTCTTCTAGAAGCACAAGTGCCAGCTATCGTGCCATTTAGATTATTACATTCCCTTCTTGCGAGGCATGTACCATTCATTGTGTTCACACTGGAACATTCCGTGTTTGCAAACCTGACTATGCTTACGAATGGGAACACTGCAAATAATAATATAGTTTCTTTTAGAGCCGGTTCAAGGAGTCCAATCGCTTATATTGGCCGATTTATTTCTTTTATGGTGTAAGAAAATTTATAATAGTGATAAAAATTTCTACTTCCTTTTCAACGTACGAGATTTCAAAAACGTATAAGAATTCTATTTTATGTTACCCTTGAAAGTTGTATAAGCATACGAATTTTAAATAATAAATTGTACCTACACATATTACAAATTTGACAAGAAATACAAATATACTATGGGACAAACGGAGCATATAAACTGGGACGCAGTGGTTTTTTTGTGGGACGAACCAGGCATAAATGACAAAAAGAATGGTATCCCGAGTTTCTTTTGGGGTTTCTTCTAAAGATCATCATAATCTGTTTGCTGTTTGTTTCTTTAACGAAAAAAATACTTTTTTACTCTTTACATCGCACATGCAAATTCGATCGCACACTTAGAACTGTTTATGTATTAGAAAATTCGCTTAGTTAACGACGTATGTAAATATATATATGGTACTCACACAATTTCCCCTGCCTGTATGAATCCGTATCTTCATCTGCTATATCGTTTTCATCATATGCAGAATATGCAGCCACCGCGACGAGATAGACCGCAATAGATATTATAACAACGTATTTTTTATCCATTTTCGAACTGCAGTCGAAAGTACCAGTCGATAAATTAGGTCAACCCTTTCACCGGAACGTAACTCTTGAAGAAATACTATTGTTCAAATGAGGAACGAGTTGTCAACAAAACTATATATACATAAAGTAGGCGGTAACGGTTTGTCTGTTTGTGCAAATTATTAGGGATCTTACCGTTTTTCATTTAGCGTCCGGTCACCAGACTATGAAGTTAACATGGATCCGTGACTATTCTTCGTGAGATCTGTACCATATGAAATGTAGGTTAGTGTTTCGAATTAAAAAGGGCCATAATATAACCACTATTTTGTACTGTTGAACTATAGGTTTTTTTTATTAAGACGATATACTTGAGAATATTTCGAAGATTCAATTTTCGCTTAATTGATTAGCTGTAGAGATAAATAACAGCAAACCTTAAGTTAAGCCTGCTTAACGTTTTGTTTAAGTTTTTAAGTATCGATTGACGCGGAAGGTGGATAGGAGAATCCTGCTGAGTTTCAGCGAGGAGGTAACGCTCAGCGAAGGTAGTGCTGTCCGAGTCCTCGACTAAGAGCCTGATGATCGTCTGTCCTAGAGCAGTGGGTTTCAAGAAGACAAACACGGCTCTCTCTCTCTCGTTCCGGCTCACGCAGATACTCTTGGGGCACGGATGCTTTGGGAAGTACTTGTATGACGTCTAGGAAAGAGCGGACGCCGTCTACTGAGGATACTGCACAGCATACACTGGCTGAGTGCAGAACCAGTCAGCATACTGGGATCCTACTAATCCGTACTAATGTAGATTATAAAAGTTAATCATCTACTATAGGGTCATCACTTAATAATTACATTTCTTTTATAGGGACCATTAATTCATCACATTAAAATATTTGTTTTAGTTCCATCAATGGAACGATGTAATGGTACCACGGTTTACGAAGGAAACATTCGTCATATTAATTATTGGTCACACCCATTTATGATGTACCAAATAAAAACAAGAAAGTTGGCGAGTACGTCAACGCTCATTACCTACCATTTAGAAATATTTAATCTCTTAAGGCCGTTACAGAGTTAGAATCAGAAATTTATGATTCCCGGCAGATCATAATGCCATGATGTGTTTAGTTTGCAGATAAAATATTAACGTCATATTATTTGTAGTTTTATAATCTCGTAAATGGCTGAAAAATATTTTAAAATATGGGATACTTTTCTCATTAGAACAGATTTTAAGCAACCCTTTTTTAAAATTAGCGGTTGACGGTCGACGCAGAAGCGAGATATTAGTAAAATTATATACGACAAATTATAAAAATATTGATTTTCCAAAAAATCATATCATTTATTAGATAATAGTCGAAAAAAACATACGATTTTTGTAAATTTTCATTCAAGAAAAGTATAATCAAAAGTGTCACTTTTAGTAATTTTTCGTGATATTAAACGTGTTATTTTAGGATCAAATTTGAGATATTTCTGTTTTTTCTTGGACCTAGTATGCGAAGTCAATGTTCTAAAAGATTGTGTTATAATTTTTTTTATAACTTGTATATTTATCTGCGTAAGCCGTCGACCGCTAGTTTAAAAAAAGGGCTGTTTAAAAATGCTCTAATGAAAATTCACTAAAATATTTTTCAGCTATTTACTAGATTATACAACTACAAATAATATGACGTTAACATCTTATCTGCAAACTAAAACATCTGAAACTACTGAAATCATAAATTTTGACTCCAGCGTGATTTTAATTGATGAACGCTCTTAAGAATATCCTAAGAATCCCCTAAGAATCTTTCATATTCAGAATACGAAGAATATAATTATCGACAACCTTTTGCTCGTGATTAATCTTAGATGATTGTCATGAACTCTTTTGTGTAATTACAAAACAGTTCACGTCGTAGTAATATTTATTAAATGAAATTCATAAGCTGGGTTAAATAAAAAGTCAATTCAATTGTGACTAAATTTAATTTGTTCTGAAATGTGAAATAAGATTAATACATTAGGAGTAATCGTACATACGTTTATAATAGGCACATTATTGTAGCACTTCGCGTTACAAAGTCGACCCACTGGCTGTCGGTCAACGGATCATTAAACGATAAAGTAGATATGTAAAATATGCGATAGGCATCTAAATATAGGCTATACATCTCTACAAATATATCAGCTAAGAACTTTTAAAGTTATTACACAAGAGAGCGGGTAAAATGATAAATCTATTTGCGGCTTATAAAGTACATAGGCCATTGTTACATTCATTACGTAAATAAAAATTAGTTAGCTTTCAAATACAATTTACGAATTGAAAATTTTAATGACATCATTGTGACAGATGTAACAAGAAAGTATAACCAAGGCTATTAAAATAATATTGTAATATAAAATAATAATTTAGATAACATCGTAATTGAAATTTTCTGGACAAAGTATTGTTATAAAGAATGATGTATTACAACTTGGTAAACGGAACGATATAATTTCCTAAACAATCTTATTGAATCAAAGACTTTCTCTATGTAGGTGTAATATTATTGTAAAATTTTCACAGTGGGTAAGGAAAACTTATTCAATATTTTTATTAATAAAATTTTCAAACAATTAATACACTGTCCGAATAAAAACTTGATGATTTTACTGCTTAATTTGTTTTAAGAAATACATTTAAAGCAATTTATACGTTTATTTTGTTTAAAAAATAAAAAAATCAAGAAACAATTCAAATATTATTGCTTATCAGAAATTTTGAGATTTTGAGATTTTACATCCTTGAGACCCTTTTTGTACAACCGTCAGAACGATATTATTAAATTTGGACATAGAAAAAGTAAGACAATACAGTAAGTAGACAATGAAAACAATGTACGCGAAATATTACATCCAATAAAATGTATAGGTACTAATGTTTGGTTAGTTTGACTTAGTTTTTTTATGGCACATCAACTAAGTCGGCGTTTAGAAATCAAACAAATGTATACCAAATAATATTATTCGATTTTCATGCAGTTTTTCCGGATAAATTTCTATAAGTTTACAAGTTAGTGTATTTGAGTTATTTTTTTTAATTTAAAAAATTACTAAATTTTTTTTAGAAATATACTTTATCAAAAATGAAAATATTACATAAGAACTGATACCTAAGTATGACTGCACAAAAATCGCTGTTGGTAATAATAAACTACAATTCTAGACATGTATCGGGCAAGTATTAAAATTATCATAAAAACGAAATGTGGCAAATAATAAAACACAACGTTAGTAAATCACACATTTGACAACTCTTAACAATTAAGTACATATTACGTATATAACTACTTCAAATGAGTGTACAGTTGTGGCCATAGAAAAAGCGACTGTAGGTAATGAATAAAATGACTGATAAGATCTGTTTTCAAAAGTATGATCTATAATAAAATGAATATTTATATAAGATTTTGGAAAAGGATTTACAACAAAATGGATTTAGAAAAGGATTTACAACAAAATGGATTTTAGAAAAGGTTTTGTGTGAAAAAAATTTCATGCGTTTCGGTACATGGCTCTTTCTACCATATAAAATGTTGTCTTAGGTAAATTAAGGTCAATTAGGGTTGCCAAAAAGTTTTTTTTTAAATATAATTTAAAAATTTCATAATACGAAAAATATATCTTCAAAGAAAATGTCGCATTGTACAGAAAAGGACATAAAGACTCTTCATAAAGACAAAATACTGTTCACGAGGGATCATGTAAAAATATAAATAAAATATATGAGCAAAAAATGTAAACATTGTATACAGACATTTTAGGATGTCCACAACTGTACGTGGCAACTATACACAAAACTATAAATACAATAATAATAATAATATAAAAATGAATTTAAAAACATGTCATTGGTAATAAATTATCTCTTGACTTAGTCAACATACTTAATTAAACTCGTAATTAACTTACTATCAAAGGGATGCAAAGTTGGAATATACATTTTATTGTAAATAATACAAATACTATGAAATGGGTTACGAGCTAAGGGTTAATTAAAATATCACTTTTTTATTAACCCTTAACTGCCTTTATCATATATGACAACTTTGCACTAAAGAAAACATAAACATAATTTATATTTTTTAAATAATATTACATTATAACTTTATAGGTACAGGGAATAAGTAAAATTATAAGAAATTGAGGTAAGTGTAAATTTGTTTCATACAGAAAGACAACCCTAATAATTTACTATAATATTTTCAAAATAAACTAGATACAGCTTAATTAAGCAACCTTTTAAATATGGCATCTATAGACACGTATGGCAAACTTAAAGTGTAAGGCATTTAACTTAGATCCTAATTATATAGCAAGGAAACTAAGTAGTTTTAATGGTATAGCCGTTATCAAGGTTACTAATCTTGTTTGTAAAATGATTTCGGGGGAGAAATAACTTTAAGAGAAAGACTAATAGGCGCATTAAATAGAATCGAGGAATTCTTAAAAATCAGTCTGATTTTAAATGAAAATTTCACTACGAAATCGAAATGAAAATGATCACTTTTGATAACTCTTAAAGACTAGAAAAATTATGACACTAATGTTAAGGATATTATTAAGAATTAAGATTATTAAGAAATAACCTAAGACTGTGTGTATACATAAGATATTTAAAAGCCGGTATAATAATAGTGGAAATTATTTTTACGCCTCGCGATTTTGAAAAATGTGTCTAGGGTGTGTCTCACGTTATATTGGAATTGCTTGATTCAAGTGGGCAGCAAAATGTATATTTTGTAGGGCACAATAAAGAAAACAGTTCGGCGTCTTTATTGCAAACAGATCTGTAAAGTAAAATGCAATTGTTTTCTTTTCATACTAAAGTAAGTATAACTTTTTTTTTGTAATATAACAGTATACTGAATATTGAGTCATGGTAAATCCAAGTAAACGTTATTATATCTAGATAAATTTTGACAAATTTATTTTTATTTGTTTGGGCATTTATTTTTTAGTTAGTCGTGTATTCGTTTTTTCTACTAATTAGTGATAATAATTACTAATTAGTAGGTGAGTTACTTTGTTTCAGCCAAAAATGTAAACAGGTATGACAATACATTAAAATAAACCGTAAAAAATGCGTATACATAAATCAAATCACGAAATTGCCATCTGTAGTCAATTACTTAAAAAAATTTGACAATAATAAAACAATTATTAATAATTTATTACTATTCAAGTAGATATTGACTATGAAGTACTAATATAGTTCAGTTAGAAGCTTCCTATGGTAGGTATCGTGCGGTACAGACCCAGGTTCTCCCTGGCTCAGATAACTTTGTACGCTTATTTATATTAAAATACATAGTTTAGAGTTTAGAAGACAGTGAATGTCTTCCTTCAATTAAAAATTACATAGTCCAAGTCAAATAAATCTGCATATGTTTAGAGAAAATGGCCGTAGCTTAGTGTTCACCATGTTTTTCAACACTGAACCACCTGCCTACTATGAAACGCATAGAGGCCTAAGTGTCAGTTCTGCTTAAAGATGCTTGAAGAGGCAAGATACTTAACGTATTTATTAGGAAGTAACTTGAATAGTAAATAAGTTCTACATTGCTAATTACGTCGCTTTTTGGTGTGAACCGATACTGAAAGTTACCTTTGTGCAGATTTGTTAGGCATCGTTATAGTTATGTCCATTTTTTTTTTATTATTTTTTTTTAAAGGCACTTAAAGGGCACCGACGTCGTTTCATATTAACATATTACCTACTTGATACATTTCAGACAATATTTTGTATTTTTTGAGAAGTGAACACGCTAAAATAGACTGCCTTATGGTTTAGCCTTACTAATGGTAAGGTGAGCATTAATTTTTATTTGTCACCAGTGCAATTTCAAATTTAAAACGACTTGGTTATTTCATCTAATTTACAGTAATATTTGTATGTCCCTCTCATTACATATTTTATTGCACATAAACTATTGCCTATAATATTTTCGAGCTGTATTTATTGAAAATGTAATAATGTATATTAATGTACACATTAAACTATTCTGTTACAAACAAGATTATATAAGAATAATTGGACGGACACAATAAGGTTTGTTATGTGCTATAAAAGCATCTAATAATCAAGTGCAATTAGGTTTATACCATATCTACAGTTATAATGAACGGTTTTTAAGTTATTTTTTTTATTGGGTTTCTAATGGCCTGATATTATAGTTTACCCATTAAAATTGCCACTTTATAATTATTATTTTTTGAACGCGAGTAATTCTTTTGTTTTATATATTTTAAAAAAATTATTTCTCATTGATGTATAAGCAATTGAGCATATACCTACATATTATTATTATTATTATATGTATTATTTTAGTATAATAACACGTACATGCTGTATAATCTATGTATATAGAACATAATCCATTCAATATAACTGGATTTCGTCATTTTCCCATAAAATCGTCTAATTGCACTGGACTATAAGGATTTCTTACCATTCATACATAATAATTTATTATTTTGAATACAATACATATATATTCATGCTATTATTATTTTAAGTAGGTAACAAATGAACTGAGGGGCATTAATTCACTCAGTGGTTCTGTCCCAGACTAGTTTTTTTTAGTACCATTTTATGACCTGGTTATTTATGAACACTAGATCACTTACTATTGTGAAAAATTACTGTGATGTTTTTGTGAAATATTTGACCTTTAAAAAAACACCTCAAACTTTTTATATAATATATATTTATGTTGAAAGGAAAAAATAAAAGAAACCCATTTAGTCCGCAAAAACTAAAATAGTTTGATTATTAGAATTAAAGATTAAAAAAAAATGTTTCTTTAATAAATAATTTGTAAATATTTTGTCTAACTAAGTATTTTATTCTCACGAGCCAATTTTTTTCCTCTATTGAGAAAAAAGTGCTTGTTTATATGCGAATCGTTTTGTCTAAAATATTTTAACTTTTTGGAAAATTTTCTTATATTCGAATGAAATATGTATTCTTTTTAACATAATATAAACTGCATAGTGATATTTACAAATTAATATCAAACTTTTTGAAGTATATTTTCTTAAAATTTTAGAATTGAACAAACACCTGAATTAAGCTCTTTTGACATTAATATTTATAAATTTCAATCAATAGCCCTTACGATAAATATTGTTCTATATAACAACTTTATCTATTTTATATATATATATATATATATATATATATATATATATATATATATATATATTTTAGTGGAATAAATATATGACACAATGCGCTGAAAGTAAGCCCAGCTTCAATTCAATATGCGATGTAACTATGTTATAATAACAGTTACATGTACGTAAATAATCGAGACTAGAAAAATGTAAAATGCGTTCGAAAAAAACGACCTTCGATTCGCGACTTCGCATTGTGATAGACATATAAACGTTAATACAAAAACCTGGTTTCATTTTTTAAAGATAAAAAAAGGGTGTAGGTATATTATAAAGAAATGAAAATGCACAAACCATAAAGTTAGTTTTAATTTGGACCGGTCAAAATGGGCATTTAAGTTGTTATTGTGGCGAAATATGATTGATTTGTTAGTAAACTTATGAGAAAAAAAATCACATTAAATAAATAATACTTAAATAGACTTAAAAAGTCATTACTAAAAAATATATTCTTAAAGAGCACACATTTTAAAGTCTAAAAATGAACTAACAATCCAGCGTGTCAAGTAAAAATAATATTTATAGCCCCCGGTCGTAAGATCCGATTACGCAAGCATGAATCTTAATAATTACATGTATAAATATTTAAAAATAACTTACCTATATAACATCATATAATTGATAATTTATATATTGTAATTACATATATTAATATAATGATAATTAATTATAATATCTTGGATATTCTTGCTCTCTTACTTAACCTAATTAATTTAACTTATTTACTAAAAATTATCTAATCATATCTAAAAAATACTTAGAGCTTGAATATCGGGCGCCTGCAGGTAACCGTTGCTGTACAGTGAGCAATTAAATTATTACCAAAAATTTATTTATTTGTGTGAATGTTATACTTAAAAACATGTGCGATAAAAATTTACTTAAATTATTTTATCTGAATTTTTACAATGATAATAATTATTAATAGCATCGTACTAAATCTATAGTGAGGTGTCATCTGAATTTGTTTGGTATCGATTTAATTTCTAACTCGCGTTAATCGAAGTTAGATCAAATTACTTAGGGTTGCCAAAAAAACTTTAAAGGTATGTAGTGAATTTGTGTGAAATAATATGGAGATTTATACCGTGCTTCTGATTCTAATTAATTAATTTATATATACTGTTCCCGAGCTAAAAATTCAACGCCTGACAAGAATATATGAGCAATAATGACAAAGAAAAAGCGGCATGAAGTCGCATGCAAAAGTATAAGAAGTAGCAATTTTGACTGAATTCGTTATGTTATGAGATAAGATCCAAGAACTTTTGGGAATCTGACGAAGAAGTTTGCTGAATATGCAAATCTCTATTATGACGTTATCGCGCATATACATACGCGTTGGTGTTGTTTATTGTAGCAAATACAAATTAATAATTTTATAAACACACATCCATTTATTTATATGTAAAATAGTTTTTACCAGACTTACTGCTTGTTATAAAACGAGCAAAATTTTTGGCAACCCTACGGTTTTTGGTTGAATTTCAGATTTTACTAGGTTTTCTCAATGAATTTCACATAAATTAATTTTATTTACATTTTAGCAACGGCATCAGGCTGCAATGTTGTCATCCCACTTATAATCAAGTAAACATTTTAAATGTATTTAAATTACATATTCAAAAAATACATAAATGATTTTAGATATTTTCGTAACATGACTTTTCTAACAATAAATGTATATAAAGCGATTTCCTTGGTAATGCTGTTGTGTTGTTATTGTTGTTGTGGGTAAATCTTATGCCAGCCATACAAATTCAAGCCATACAAGTTACGTGTAAGGCTGGCATAAAACGTTTATATAACTGATATTTGCAAAACCCTTAACACTGTGATAAAATTTTATATAAAAAATTCAGCTTAGGTATATATGTTTGTGTCCACAAAATTTGAAAACCAGCCAATGGATTGTGACTTGAAATTTTTACAAATTATTGCATTTTAACAGAAGTGTTTCTATATGTTTTTTATTTGATAATATATATATATATATATATATCTGACAATGCGGTCGTGATGTGAGTTTTACAGGAATTTGTTTGTGCACATGAGATTAGAATTAAAATATTAAATTAGGTACTTATTATTGAATAATTACAGATAATAAGTAGAGCAAAAATAATTGTTGCAAACAAGAGTTAGCTTGTCGACATCTCACACTTTTACAGTGGCAGGGTTTTGAAATAAATAAAGGCGAGTACATAAAAACGAAATCTAAACACTTTCGGGTATTACACGAAAAGCGTTCTACTACAATTAAATAAACATTGAAGTTGAGTATCTGTTTGAAGAGTGTTGGTGTCTATATCCTGTTACGCCGGTCACAGCACGCTGTACAATGTATCCATAAGACTTGTATCCAATTCGCACTCCAGGAAAATACTTTCGCTGCATTCCTCCTAGAATTTAATTAGAACTGTATTATAAACAGTATTATAATTAAAACTTAGTATTTAAACTAGTATTAAAACATAGCCTCAATGCCATAACATAAGTATACCACAACAATATGCAAATTGGCAACGTCAACGTGACAACGGACCCTGTTTATCCAGGCAAGGATACTTATTATTTTTTTGTATGATCTTGGCAAAATAAGCGATTTTTTTAACTATACATATAAATCTTAAAATATAATAATGTCTATGAATCTCTTTACCTTCCTCTCTTCTAACCTATAACTCAATAGATATAACTAACTGTATGTCTACTTCGAATTGTACATTGTGACTTGTCAAAATGCGACTTAGTCCCTTCACGCATTAGGTACACCTATCTTAATTAATAGAGTTAATTGAGTTGTTATTGTCACGTGTTGGAATTGAGTTAGAGTATTACCTGTGCGGCGTGAGGCGCGGATTCTGACTCCCCGCCTCTTCTCGCGTGTCATTTGGACATTTTGGGCAAATGCCGCTTCATGTGGAGCGCAAGATGGTCAGACCTTGCGAAGGAGCGTTCACACACCGAGCATTTGAACGGTTTAGCACCAGTATGCTTGCGGTAATGCCGCGTCAACTCGTCAGACCTCGCGAATCGCCACTCGCATTCCGGCCATTGGCAAGTGTATGGTTTCTCTCCTATGAAAATATTTATGTATTACTTAGTTATAAACTCGCATAAATTCACTACGCAGCCGTATTGTCAACAGAATTAGTACCTACTCCATCTGCAGTGGAATTCAATTGAATAGTAAACACTGATTGTTATTTTCGGTATTAAAAAGAATGCTAGGTAGCCCTGAAAACGGTGCTGGTTATTTGATGAAATAATACGGGCTCTTATCTTTTAAAAATATTTCGCACGTGCTCAATATTAAACAAATCGCAATGCCAGTAAAATATTGTAAAAGTAATAAAATAATTTAAAATAAAATTACCTGTATGTATCCGCTGATGCGCTTTAAGATGAGAGCTTTTGGTGTATACCTTCGTACATCCTGTAATATAAGAAAACACGATAAATATTAAATTTTTTAAAATTTAATGAATAAGTGGTGTTAAAAGTTATGAAATTTATAAATTATTTATGTGTGTATCTACGTATTTGTGTACCAAATATTGCCTGTCTGCCTCTCAGTCTTGTATGTCTTGTCTCAGGTCTTTTCAGTGAATCAGATGAACATTTATTTTTAGGCGACCTCTGCTGTATATTCATCAGCTTCAAATAAGGTACACAATAATATCAGACCCAAGCTCATTAACAATATATTGTACAACGGGTACTTTGAGAGTTTTAACTAATCTAGATAAATTTTTCAATACCTTTAAAACTAGAATTTAAAAAAATATAGTTATAATTTAAAAATTAAATTTAATAAAACCACACTTAAAAAAATTAAAAACCATTGAAGTATTTTTTTTCTCTCTTAAAGGCGATATTATCACACAGACATCTAATGCGAAAGGATTAATTAAAAATGATTGCTTGGTGTGATTGTACATTCATTACAAAGTCCTCGATATCTATAAATTAAAAAATAGAAGTTTTTTGTCTCGGGGTTTACCTGTCTTTTAGAAAAATAAAGATATAATTATGTTTAGTGATGTCAATATTGATGTTAGTCAGTGTTTTTCTAATATAAAGTAATACCTATAAAGTCGCAATGGTGAACCCTTCGCTTTTCGAGTTCGGGATTGTTGCGTCTGTTATATTTAACTGATGAAGGTGCAGGCGCCAGCCGTGGGTGTATGAGGGCTGTATGAGACAGTGGCCTTGGCGCGGGTTGTATAGGCACCAGCGGTGGCGGTTGTACTAGTTGCTGAAAAAATTAAAAAAAAAACATTCATTTGTCATTGAATATCAGAAGTTTCGTTCATTTTTTTATGTGAATGGCTGATTTTTGGTATAGTCTTTTAACCCCCATTGCAAAAACAGGGTGTTATAAATTTTACCCATTTGTGTTTGTATCTCTCTGTAGTATCGTAACTACACACAGGTATACTGTTAGCATAGTGGCAGTGCACGTTGCGTTTCGTAGTCATTTGGGCAGCCTGTGTCTGGCGGAAGTAACCACCCCCTTACAGAAGGTTAAGAGATGCCAGAGCCCATTTACCCTTTATGGTCGTCAGTGCATTTGCAGCTCAAAGAAAATATCACTCGTAACACTTGATGGCAGACGACGGTAGCCACCTACCATCAAGAGGATTGTTAGCCTGTCTGTCAATGATAACATTTAAAAAAAACAGTTTATCTGAAATATGTTTTCCATTATAATCAGCGTATGAATGAAAGAACAGAAATACTTACAGTCATATGAACTGACTGTACATCAGCCATCTGTAATGCAAAAAATGACATTTAATAACCTTTAAATGAATTAGTAGATACGAACTTCACTTCTAATCTTACAAAGTACATATACTATGTAATCGTTAATTTATCTGATATTAACAATTTAAATCAGACTCTGAAATATTGTCGCTGATAAATGATAATAGATCCCACTAAAACGAAAGCTATGGTAAAATTTAACTTCCTTAAAGATGTACATAGTGTAAATTAAAAGTATAAATTGAAGTCACTTTCCGCATTTGTTTGTCTGTTTGTGCTAGAACTCCGCCTGAACCACCCAACGATGGATGGAGGTTTCACCATCAGTTAGATAATTTTTCACGCAAGGTTTATACATATATACAATAAAACTTAATTAAGTTTTAACCTAACCAAATCGCCGTAACTTAAACTATCCAGCAGATTTCGGTACAGTTTTCACTAATGGAAAGAGAAGAGGAATAAACGAGGAAGGTTTGTGTATTCTTATAAAAAATAGTTGAAAGTACTTGTTTTATTAAAATAGAAAACACATAAGAAGACACGGAAATTAATTTGGGAGAGGAGATCAAAATCAAATAAAAATAAAAATATTTATTTATCAATTAGATCAGGGCAGTCCACCTCAGAAACCAGATCTTTCTCAAGGTCAAGGCATTCACATACAGATTCAGTTAAACGAATATATTGGAAAGCGACAGAGACCATCATCATAAAAGACTGTTGTTTGTACCTTAGGTGGTAAAACCCCATCTTTGTAAATTTTCGCTGTATGGATTCGATGACTATTAGATTTGTAAATATTATGTAACATAGATTTGTAAACGGTTCCAAATTCCGACGTAGGTATATTCTAAGTAAGATCTTACAAGGGTTCAGCGATTCCGGGTGTTCGATACCGCTACTGGGCCGACATAAATTTTAAATTTTTAACTTTTAACTTTAGCTGTGGTATTGACGTGAAGGCTTTCGTTTGGTGGTTAGATTTGATATCAGCCTTTTATGTTGTTGATTACTGCAGAATGCAGTTATTTATAAGCAAAGTCCAAAAGTTTAAAGCCTACCTTAACATTACATTGACACATATGGTCACAGCATAGCGTTACATAGCATTTGGAGGCCGAAAAATATATGTTATAATACCTGTGGATGATGATGAGTATGTGGCCCGGGATGTGGAAGAATATGCGGCGGCCGTAGCAATGGCGGCGGGTGGTAAGGCGGAGGCGGCGTTCGTCGCGGTCCCGTCTGCAAATGAACACGAAAAGATCGACTCTGCTTACCACAATCAAAGTCCTGCAAAAGTCTTCAAAAATCGTAACGAATGTGTTTTTATTTCGGAAAAAAATTTCTTTAAAATTCTGACCATTCGAGTAATGCTCCCTTGCCCTCGGAAATCCTTTTTTACCTTCGCTTTTAGTATTGAAGACTCTTACTCGAACCTATAATATATACTTCCATAAGCTCTATAATATATACTTACTTAATATTATAAATGTGAAAGTAACTCTGCCTGTCTGTTATCTTTTCTCGCCTTAACTACTCAACCGACAATCATGAAATATTGCATAGGTACACGTTATTGGGGATACAGGAAAAGTGGATTGTTCCTAAGGGATCATCTAAAATAAAATAAAAAACTAACGCCTGGCCAAAGTGTTATAGTAACAAGAGGTCAAGCGTTATATTGCTTATATATTCTTTTTATTTTTCAACGCAGACGAAGTCGCGGGCACCAGCTAGTCTACAATATTCGAGAAAAATATTTAAAAAAAAACAAATTCGCAAAGCAAAAGATCGGTCGCTTCATCGCAAGCGATCGCAAAACACTTTGTGTCCAAAACTCTTATGGATTACCTGCATGGAATTGCCTGGACTGCCTTGATCCGACCCGGGCGGAGTCAACGGAGACATGTAGACAAGTCTAGATGGTGGGTACTTGGCAAACGAAGTCGCTGGTTGCGGCTGATTTTGCTGTTGAGGTGGCTGAGGATGCGTGTACGATGGAGGCGCACAGAGCCTCTCCGTCTTGATCTCCAAAGGGCTGAGTAACGGTGTCGCGCATTCTTCGAGCAGTGCGTCATCAGTCTCAAGTTTAACATGATTGGCGCCCAGAGGAGCCAACATATTCGCATTTTCTGGGTCAATATTTCTGATGGAGGAGGCAATGTCCTCCCAGAGGGCGGGACGAAGGTACGCATCGTCACGTGAAGAGGTACCACCATCGAAAAGGTCCATGTGGGCGGGCGCGTGCGCGGCGCCCTCTTGCTTGCAGAGCAGCGATTCTAAATCCGATGTCTGAAAGTCACATAAATTTTCGCTATTAGCTTGATAATAAACAAAAAAAGTTTTTTAATACACAGTACCTTGACGATCGATTTGCACTCAGTGGACATAAGATCGTCATAATAATTGTAATGCTTCTATTGGATGTAAACCTAACATGTTCGTATTTATACCGCCATTTCACAAAATTTTCAGGTAACAGTTGATTATATTATCCAATGGCAATAATACAAATGCCACTTTACGAGATGGCACTTTAATTAGTACAAATCAATAAAAAACTTTTTTTTTTTGTGTTAAATTGCGTACTTTGGTAGAGTTGGTAGATTTAAAAAGCAAAACCTTTTGTCCATTGTAGGCTCCTCTCAAGAGGTCCAGGGAGAGAATGGATTACCTCAACGTTGGGGTAAAATAAACATCATAAGAGAAGTAGGTATATAATAATTAATAAATAAACAATTTATTATTAAAATACTATTGCTAACATTATGATAATTCAATCAATTGTAAATGTTTAAAGTTTAAATCTTTCAATGTAATTTATTCTAAGAAATTCAGTCCGTATTTATTATACAAATCCTTTGATCACAACAAAGACCAATCCCGTGGGGCAGCAAATTTCAAGCGGGCATTACATTGGCTTTTACTAAATTCTTATTAACGCAATGATCATCGGAAATGATAGAGTTGCGAAAGTGAACTGTACTCTGCACAATTTAAGGATGAAAATCGTTATTTAATGTTGCGATTGGAGTCTGAATAAGAATGATGTTGAAGAACGTTTACGGAGATTAGATAAATACTCGATGGACATCTGATCGACGAGGATCTGTCTTGAGTGACAGTCAAGTTGGTAACGCTTGCATCATAACAACGGCTAGTAACTGTTATAATTTCAACTCTGACATATATTGTCAACGCAATAAAATCACACATGTTCTATGGGGGTCAACTAGACTAATAAATGCTACGTTATCTGAAAAAAAAAAATCTCGATTGTGGCTAATGTTTGTCTGCTTATCAGTTCAACAATTTATTTCGGAAGTTCCATGTGTATTATAAAGTAAATAAATTATAAATTGAAGTCGCTGTCCGCGCTATAGGTATATTGCTTTGCAAAAAGAAAATTACATCCGTGCGAAGCCGGGAGTGCGTCGCTTGCAGGCTATAGTTATATTACATTATAACTAGCTATAGTTATATTATATTATAACTAGCTATAGTTACATTAGCTATAGTTATGTCATATTGTAAATAGTATAGTAAAAACATACAGGACGCAGGGGTTATATGGTTATTCTTTTGGAAATTAATTAATATACTTCAATCAGCACAAAATGCTGAAATATTACTCAAAGGAATACTGAAATATTACACAAATGAACAAATATTACTTAAAGGTCTATAAATTTCCAGACATTGTGTTTCCAGTTATAGCTACAAAATAGTTTTTTTTAAATTGGAACAAATCGGTGTCACTGTAGACATCCATTTGCTTGCTGCAATAAAAAGTGTAGTGCCTATATAAAAATGATAATAATTTGAGAATGTGGACGAAGTATAGGAAATTGAGAGGTAGTGCGAGCGCCTGGCGCGTTGCATTAACATACAATGGAAGCAGGCCCACGCACGAGACGTCGTCGTCGACGCAGGTGACGCGAGACGTACGTTGCTCATATAAGATGCTTACATAAACTGTCATGTCGGAACAGATTTAATCCAGCTTTGTAATTAGTTTAACCGACTGCCCTGTGACATACACAGTTGATGTGGTTGAACAATGAAAATTTGTAGAATTAAGCCCTACAGTGTAAAACATAACAGTAGGTTGATTTGTTAGAAAAGGCCTGTGTATTTTATTTTGTATACACTAACAGTTATAACTTAAAAAGTGTAAGTTTAACTTATAGTAAATTTTAGTGATAATAGTAATAAAAATCATTTTGAATTTATCTCCGCCCTGAATAGCAAATTAGCAAAATTCAAATAAAACCTGAAATTTTCATAAAAAACATTTTAAATAAAATAATTCATTTTCTCATACGTTTCATATGGAACGGGATTTTATTCTGAGGCGGTACGAAGTTCGCCGGGTCACCTAGTTGTACTCGTATAATAAATATTTAGTTACAATAAGAGTCTACATTCTTATAAATAAAATATTGAAACATTGTAATCTCTATAATAATTAAAACATTATAATATTGTCAATATGCTGTGTACGTTGCTTTTCTAAATATAAATTTAACAAATATATAACCATGATAAGAAATCGTATCAATAATCAACACTATACATAGGTATACGCTGATTATGTCCATTGTCTTGTCTTATCAATATTTATTTTGATATTTTTACATACTAATAAGTGGGAGGGTCTATTTCCGTTATACCTATTGCCTACCCACTTTTATGTAGGTACCTATAGTTATTTGTCTTCTATAATTATAAAGAGAAAAGTTTGTATTTTTGTACGGTCTTAACATAAAGTCGACCAACAAATTGCCTGGTGAATTTTACATAAAAAAAAAGTAAATCATTGTCATATGAATAACGCAAGAAAAAATTGTATTTAAATAACTCTCGTCTCGAGTTAAAGGCGTTGCTTTCAAATCACACTTATATGCGTCTATTAATTTTAAGTAGTAGCAAATGACTGCATTTCGCATTCATTTGGGTAGCCCGTCTGACGGCAGTAACGTATGCCAGACCCTATCTCCTATTCCCTTCGTTACTATATCCTTAATCCATGGTCGTCAGCGTATGTTGCGTTGCTTGTGTCGTAGGCCTTAACATAATCTTAACAACTGGACCGCCAGCCTTTCAGACTAAGCACAAAAAAAGTTTTAAAAGTTAAATTAAATTTATAGAATAATTAGTCCTTAAGAATCGATTTGCATATACGTATATATAAGCTCGTGGTATGAAAATATATGGGAGTAAAATCAAAATTCACACGAATGTTAAAGCATCTGAAGTTTCAGAGATATTGTGCCATCTAAACAATATTATTTAAAAAAAGAACAATGTTGTTCTATCGGCTTGTTCGAATTGTGAAAATTTAAATTTTACAATCGTTCGCAACTCACACACGATTTGTTTATTATTATTTATTTTATATGATTTTTAAAATGATTCCTCCCAAAATTAGGTACTGTTTAATTAGCGTAACAAAAAATTTATAGACCTTTTTCTAGTCTTAAAAGGAATCTCGTTATCGATCAAGCAGAGTGAAAGTTCGCTGCATCAACCCCCGAGAGAGTGTGGATAAACTTAGCTCGAGTACGTGTGCATGGCATGGATTGGAACCTCTTTAGTGCAGCGCACAGTGGTGGTGTCGCAACTGTGCCGGACCGCGCGAATTCCTTCCATGACCTTTGCGGATCGAACGATTGCGACAGTGCAGCGCGAGCGCGGCTTCTCTACCGCTCGGCTAGACAAGCTTGAGCAACAACCGCCACAGACTATCTATACAGACACTACAACCAGATATCGTTAAATAGATATACCCATTTCCATACAAAAATATAAATCCTTATTTTAAAAATTTAAAAAACTATTCATTTTTAAATTAAAAAACTAAGCAATCAGATTATAATGAGATTTACTGTAAAAAATGCAAGGGATCATGAAAGTAAAAATAAATAAATTGTGTCTGTGTCAGCTCCGACGCACGACTGGAGTTTACTCCTTACGAACGATAAATAAATAATTTAATAAATACGAACGAACGAATAAATATTAGCGCCATCTGTTCGAATTATGATTACGTTTTCCAACAATGTATTATTACGTAACATATTCTAGTTTCAGAGATATTGGTAGATGGCACAATATATCTGAAACTTCAGAAACATTCTTAAATATTCGAAAATAGAACGTAACGCATTTTCCGTGTGACAATTTTGATTTTACTCCCATAAATTTTCAAACCGTGGGCTTATATACTCGTATATGCAAATCTTAA
Organism: Synanthedon andrenaeformis; assembly: GCA_936446665.2. NCBI lineage: Eukaryota > Metazoa > Arthropoda > Insecta > Lepidoptera > Sesiidae > Synanthedon > Synanthedon andrenaeformis. Next base: position 12,159,670 of record OW387776.2, on the reverse strand, counting down.
GGATTCTTAAGGAGTAAACCCCAAAAACTTTGTTTTTATAGGTTTGCAAACTTTTCTACTTTAGCTAGCTGGCTGGCTTTGGCTTTTTATAATTATAAGCAGGTCTTCTAGTCTTTATTATTACTTCAAAATAGTTCATATGGTGACTATGTATACGGGGATACTTAAATGATATCACGCCTCCAGCAGAACACGAGATAGCGAGAGATGAGCTTTGTGATTTCTTCTATTCTTATTTAAATGAACAATTTTAAAGTATTTATTGAATTAAATTGGAAAAAAAAATGGAGTAGAGGGAAGCAATATAATCGAAATTTATTTTAGATCTAAATTGAATTGATTATATATTCTGTGCGTTCAAACCGACCGCTAGGTGTTTTATTCGCTTCAGTTTAACTCATTTACGAAGTCAGCTAAATCAGGCAGCTTATAACGACTAGACAGCTATTGTGAAATTAAAGAACCTCTGTAGTTCGTGAGTGTACATTGAAGTAACTATTCGAATTTACGATCAAAATTTTCTATACTTACTCAAACGTCTTTTTCTCTCATTTAAACATTTGGATTTTGAGTTTTCAGTTGTGGTGCTTGAGAAATATTACATATTGTGTATTTATATATGTAAAAGCTCCCCAGGTATGTAAAATATACATATTTATTATATGGTAGTCTAATTGCAAAGAGCTATGAGTCTGTACCACCTTTCACGTATTAGAAGAAAAAAATATCACGCGACTTATGACGCAAGAGCCTATAATTCGAACAAAATAGAAGACGAAGAAGACAACGATTTCCTTTTCGATACTTGAGCAATTTCGAAATGAATCAACGCGTTAAGCCCTGTTTCGAGTAGTGAAAGACGCACTTGTTTGTACTCAATATAGATTGTATCTCAAATCTCAAGTTATTGCTTCTCTATTTACACCTATTGTTATTATTAGTTTGACTTGTGAATGAAGCAAACTTATTACAAGTTTCTCTTGTTGTAGGTAACCGTAGGAAAAATAGAACAAATTTTATGACCTTTTGCAATGGTAATAATAATAATAATAAACGCTAACAACTTCGATTTTTACGTTTTCAAATAAACCAAAAATAATTTAAAGGAAAACTTTAGGCGAAGTCTACTTCTTATAATTTTTAGGCGAAGTATTTAAAAAGTTGTTATAATTAAAGGTAAAGTCGATCATAGAGAATATCAGAACAAAAAAGGAAAACATTCGGTACATAAGTTAACATTTATTGTTTAGAATTTCAAAAGTCTATAATTAGTAAAAATGGCTAACATTGTTCTATTTTGGAAACTATACCATCTCAACGAAAAAACTGATCGTATCAACTTCAATGAAAATTAGGTATACCTATTAAATTATCTATCGTGAGTGTCCAACAAAAACAAATAGTTCTGATTGGTAGTTGTCATGATAATCACCATGACGCGTCCATATATCAATGAGTTTGCGTCGTGACGCTCTGCCTCCTAGTCATCAAAAGCGACCAATGGAAATCGAGTACGGATAGTCGCTTTAGAAAATTAATCTCTATTCTATTTGCTCATCAACTGCAATCCTCTTCCTGCAAAATGTTTTATTCTAATTCAAAATTTTATTTATGGAATTACTATCACTTGAAAAATATAATATTTGAGAAAATAATACTTGAGCTATAAACGATCTACGTACTAGTTTTTAATTTAAAGCTTTTAGTCTTAAAGAATTTTAAAATTCTTAAATAAGACGTGACGATCAATGGGTCTTTTGGCAGCTAACGTCCTACAGCCCTAATAAGATTTGAAGATCAAATAAATGCAATGAGTCTCACGTCATTTCACTCATTAAACGACATGCAAGAGTAACGCATCAGGGTTCAGATGGTCATTGGGTATTGCATACCACCAGCATGGATATTGTATTTTAAAAATAAAGGCGCCTCTTAAAATAATTCAAAAGAAATGTTAATATGAACATAGAGATTTCTCTTTTATTGCATAGGGTGTGGTTAAAATTGTCTGCACGCATCAATAAGACTTTGGCGTTTACAGATTGTGTGATAATTAGTGTTAAGGCTGTGGTTAAGGGAACACATTCTAGTTACAGCAAAAACTGATACCCGCTAACGTCATTTTTAAGCTATTAAAATATAATAACTACAGATAATGCTGTAAGTAATTGTGCTTACATGAAAATCAAATTATAACATTTATCTCTATCAATCACATTATAAGGAGAAATTCTGTTTGTGTCAATTTTTATTTGCTAACATCTAACAAGCGTCGGGTTTCGTCTTTACTAAAAATGTAATTTTTACTTTAAGTACTATCGAACTAATCAATAAAGTAGTCAACTCAAGTGTAACTTGAAACTAATATAATTTATAGACACACTTAACGACAAAGTAGGGGCAAAAGCTAGTATAATATAGTCAGGAGGTAAGTTTCCATTACTAAAAAGATATTGTCATATAAATTTATACCATCAGTAATATTTCGAGGGTTCTTTCCCTTAACAATGCCCCATTTGCTGTGACCTTTTGGATTGGTTTGCATGAAAGGAATTAAAATTGTCGGTACGTCCCGTTATGGCATTGTTTCGACATAAGGCTCTTAAGTATTCCTAACACCCACGTGTTCCATTAGTACTGCAAAAAACAAACTTACAACCGACATTTATACTCTGAAAGACACTTCATAATATTATTGATAGTTTATGTGGGAGCCAGAATTTTTTATTATTTTTGTAAATAATGTTATATGTAATTTTGTTTGAAACTCAACTTATCTTCTTACCGAATGACAGTTATAAGAACATATTTTATGTAAATATAGCGACCAGCCCTCGGCTTCATACGGATGCAGTGTTTCTGCAAATTTAAAACCATATTAAAACCGTTGGTTGGTTTAAGAGAAGTTAGAGGAGAGATGGGCAATCAGCGACTTTATATACATTTATTGTACATAATAATAGTTAATTAAATAACGCTATGGTAATAATAAGGTAACATTTAATAGGCCGTGAGCACACAGTGAGTTGGGAGCTACGTGTTTCAGTAAGGTGGCATTAGGGCGGAGTTGGGTGGACGGTGTCGGGAGGATCGATATCGCGAACGCCGCCCATCGGCCGCGATAGGCGGCCAGGGTGGTGGAGGCAGACTGTACAGGTGGTCACTGAACATTGCCGTGTGATTTCAGCGTTTTGCTCGTAAGCGTCTACAACCTTCCTTTGTTAATATGTTAAATCAATTTTTCTATCACAAAAATCTCTCTAGCCCTCCTTACACAATGTACATAATATTTTTTTTTAAATGTTAACGTCACTTGATATTAGGTGGCTACTATCAAGTGAGCTGCCGACTACAGTAGGAATTATTGTAATGGTTTGGGAAGGGGAAGGGGAAATGAGAAGGAGTAGGGAAATGGGCTCAGGCATTCCTTTCCTTACTCACTAACCGAAACACAAACATCACATGTGCTGTAAGGGGGTTGGTTCAAATGACTGCGAAACGCAGTGGGCTTGCCACTAATCAAATTACATAGTTAATTAATTTATGCTCGTGCGTCTTCAGTTCCAGAAGCAATGACATCCTTCGCGACAATCTTTTGCCATCATTAACGTAATTGCAGTCTTAGAACCAAACGGCATCATACGCGATGGTGGGAAGAGACCTGACGGGATGTCGTTAAATCGTACACTGGCTCCTTAGCATCTTCCGAGTATCAAAGTTAAAGCTGGAGTCGCGGTAGAGAATGCAGAGGAGCGAAAGATTAATAATCATAAAAATATAAGTTATTCTTGCTCTTTCGTTCCCCTTAGCTCTGAAAAGCTGAGCCAGTGGGGTCCTAATGCGCGTCACCTCATTAAAGACATATCCAAGCGCTTGATAGACAAAACTGGCAATGAGAGGGCTGGGCATCGAGTATCTTTGGGGGCTGGGCAATCTGGGCATTACCTCTCAGATTCATTTAGTAATCTAATGAAGCCAGCAGGTTGGGTACTTTGCCATCTGGACCCAAATTTAATTGCATCAATAATTTATAAATAGTAAATTTCATTTTATTGTATATTTATTAGGTGTTTTTAATTTTTTATAATATTATTGTAATTAATTGTTTTAGTCATTCCTTGAATAAAAATAAAAGAAACATTAATTAAATTTTAATGTTATTATTAACTCCTATAAATAACTAGCGACCTGCCCTCGGATTCCCACTGATGAATTTATATGTGAATAAGAAATAATTTTCACTTGCTCTAATAGCGAGAAAATACTAGTTTACATTTAAACATTCTAGAAACCCGCCGTAGTACGCTAGAGTACTCGTTAGATACAATCTATATCTATAGCTCACGCCTGTATAAATACACCTAGATTGAAGTTCTTACAGTAGTACCAAAATAAAGTTTTTTGACTACAACGGGCTGCCTAGTATTATGCTAAATGCAGTGTGCTGGCCACTAATCGTACTATTCTGAAAAAATACTTAATAAATTACTTAGTTGGCTAAGGGCCTCTTTCACCATTTACAAGTAAAGTGTTGATTACTTACTTTTTCAATATCTTGTTCCAATCTCATTGAAATTACCCTTGAGTAATGCTACTCGAAGATAGTGAAACTCGTACGCTTTCTTACCGGTGACTTTAAATGGCGGTTAGCCTACTTGACACTTTACTCAGAGATGGTGAAAGAGGCCCTAACAGTTATATTGGAGGTTCTTCAAGTGCAAACTACGAGTAGGTATCTATTTATGTGCATTAGGGTGGCCTTAGAAACTAATTTTATTCAGAAAGCTTCACGTATTCGTGTGTTTTATTGTCCTTTATTAAATTGAACCCATGGGAAGCTCGGGCCAAATAAACTATACCTAATGTTTTCCGTGAGGCTACAAAAGCCCCATGTCGATTGTATTTGTTTAAATTACATTACACTTTTGGGCTATCGATTATCGCGTGAGTAAGTTTTTTTTACTAAAGAAATATTATGGTTTATATAAAATTATTTTTATCAAAACAAAAACCGACTTCAAGACTAAACTTAAAAAGTCGAAAATAATATTTTAATGAAGTACTTCAAATCACATTTCACCTATTCACATTTTGGAGTCGATGCCAACCGAGGACAGTTTAATTCTGCGGCTTCTATTATATTTTTATTATATATTTTCGGGGAGAGTTGAATTTTATTTTCGACGTTCTCGACCCCTAGTAAGTACATGCAAAATTTCAAAAGGATCGATTGAGTAGTTATGGCGTGAAAGCCTAACAAACAAACACTCACTTTCACATTTACCTACCTATTAGTTAGGATTAGGTTTGTATTTAATCTGATATGAAGCCCATTAGAGAAGATATGCCCAAATAGGTATTGAGAATTGTCAGTAATGTTTAAACGATTTCCGAAGGCGCAATGGAAAGGATATATCAACCTAACTTGCATCAAGTTACTAGACTACTCGCTAGAATTTATCTCGCTCGAACCGGCAAGTTATCATGTTTGCATTTTACCTATTATTTCACTAGACAACTAAATAAAAAAAAAAAACTTACCTCGTGTTTTGTCGGGTAAGTGTATTATTCGCATGCGCTTAATTTGAAATGGGGATCGCCGCATAACGAAACTTGAGTAGTGTTTACTTTTCCCATAATTTCTGGTGAATGTTAGTTCGTGGCACCAAGGGGGCAAAATAGGTGACGAACGAGTCGATTATTTAAATAAAAAGGTCACGGATGTCGTTTTAATAACAGTCAAACATTGTGACGATAAGGCATTATTTTTTATTTAATAATTTGTTTATTGTACTTTTATCACATTAGTTCCCAATTTAATCTTCGCCCGTGTATCTAAATAGAGAAAAAGTAGCACTTATTCTAGAATTCTTGTTTTAAAAAGATAGTAAAACAAAGTAGCTTCCCGTCGTCGGTCCGTCTGTATGTCTGTATCTTTTAATGCGGTTTTTACTAGTCGGAAGAGCGTTCAACGAGAAAGGTTTTTATTTATAATATTCAATAAAAAATTGCACCCATGCGAAGACAGGAGCGGGTAGCTTGTTGGGTATAAAAATAAGTGTTTCATTAAAATAATCTCTTTCAAGTTTTCCGTTTTCATTTGTCATTTGTTTCCCTACGCGAATTTTTTGTAATTTTGTTTCATGCTTAGTAGTCATAACGTAAAACCTATTTAGAAAAATGGAGCTAAACCAAGTGCTCCCACAGCGTTGGTTACTGCTTCATGCTGCACGCTAACAGTACCAACACACGACAAACTATATTTCTTTTTACATAATTATTCATCTCATTTAATCAACATCAACATTAGTAATTTACAGCTGACTCTTAGAAGCCTTGAATTAACATATTGCTAATAGCTGACCTATTTTTATCGGCCTAAACTATTTTGTAATAGTTATAAAATTGTCATAAAACGCTGTGCCCGCGACTGACAAACAAAAAACTTAACTTTGTGAACTGATTGTAATGAAACAAATACTTAATGTTACGGGAAGCTTGCTACAATATATCAGTTAAAACAGCATTCAAATTGATTAAGCCGATTCTGCGATTAGCGTGCACAAAAACAGACAAACAGACAAAATTTCACCTGGGTAATGTACTTACTCACCTTCGCTTCTCACAATTAGATTTAAGCCTGATGCCAGTGCTATTGCCAAGCCCAGGGCGGAATGAGCACATATTTCACATATTATTCATTAATGAAGACCCGCAGACCAATTCAAATCGACCTTGTATGCAATAATAATTAATAAATATTTTAATTATTCTTAGACAAATTAAATATATACAGTAAGGATAATATAGCATCCACCAGAGAACTCTCCTCAGTGAATACAAGTGGGTGAACCGACCAAAGTCAACTGCAACCATCCTGTCCGCTATCATCTTAAAGATGATCTTAAACATCGGCGACGGTAGCCATGCAGATGAGTACCTACCATGAAGTGAGTTTTCAGTGATTCACGAATCGAAAATATGTAAGTATGTAGTATAGGTATGTATGCTGTAATTACATTTATGTCAATCTATTCCAAGCAACTATAAGCATGAGGAGAAAATATACATTATGTTTCATGTAATGTTGTTTGTTTCAATCTTCTTGGAAAATTGCGGAATGAAATTGGCAGAATAGGTAATGTTTCTCATTGTCTGATCAAAAGACAGTCGCTTTGTCTAATTGTAGATAAACAACTGTTTTATTTGTAGTTAGTGAGGTTTTGTAATTAAACACATAGTATAATTATAAAGCCTCAAAAACTGCTATAGCTAATTTTATGTATATGGTTTATAGTGGTCTTTTAGGTTTTTAACTAGAAGAATATTTTAACCAGTACAGTTTTAAAACTTTTATTGTTCGAAAGTCGGTCTTAGTATGTTCTTACGTGTTCTGTTGTGAATTTACAAAATGCGAACAACTAACGGAAATACTTTGATTGTCACGTTCGTCAGAAGTCTCGTATGTTTATATTTTATTTCAATCTCGATCTTATCTGTCACGGAATAGAAAATATTTTTTCTAAGAAGTAAAAATATATCTGAATATGTAATTTTATAACTACAAATAATTTTCGCACTGAACTTGGTACGGTTAATTTATATATTATTTGAAAAAGTTTGAATTTTCTAGGAAAATATGCTTTAATAACAAGGATGAAATAATTATTTGATTGTTGACTTTATTGAATAATGACTGTTGATAATTTATCCCTGAGACCGCGTGGTCCGACTGCTTCGTCCGATTGATCGCAATGTTAGTTGATTTTCCAGTCAGCTTTGAAATCAATTTTCTGAAATATTTTAAAGAATTAGTTTTACTCTTATAAACAATCGTCACTCACATTATAATTCTTTGCTTTATAACTATACTAACGCACCCCGTTTTCGCCCGAGTAGAATCGGGGGACTTCGTATACATAAAATACAGCCTATGTCCATCTGGAACAATGTATCCTTCAAGTTTCAAAAATTTTTTTCAATCAGGTGTTATTACAAATTCCAAACAAACTTACAAAATCCTTTCTCTGAACTTAGTCAACATTTCTAACATAGTAGTGAGATTTAACAAAAAAATCAGGGCATAAATATTCATAGGTCATCCCCCTACGTCGCGTCGAAGGGGTGAAAATGTATGACTGTATAGCTTTTATAATAAAAACATATTAGCCGCATCGCATGTCTGTCTTTTCGTGACCGGGCAGTTTTACACCTGGTCAAATGGGGAGATGGGAGGCCACGGGAGCAGGGGAGCATGGGGTTTTATGAGGATAATGGGTAAAGAGAGGGCAGAGGGAGGCAAAGGCACAGTTTGTCAGCGGTTAGCTATTAATGAATGCGCCCATAATGTTTATTGTGCCTGCTGAGTTTTTTGGTAATATCTGTAATTCATCGTTTCGTGAATTGATTGTCATGACTTTCTTATCTTTTACGTATAAATTCATTACTAGATGTATTATAAATATAAATTAATTGCTTTTGTATATTGAAAATTTAAAAGTTTTACGTCGCATTGAGGCCGTTTTGAATCTATACAAAATTGCATGTATTTTAACGAATAAAAATATATGAATATAAATCACGTAAATCGCTTTACAATTTGCTATGAAATTTGACCCAATATAATATTATTTTTTCCATGTTAACTTCCACACTTAAAAACGAAAGATCCTAGCTTTTACTTAAGACTATATGTAGAAAAAAATGATTAATAAATGCAAAAATAATAAAAGAAGATTTAATAACAATTTTACCATAATGCACAAAACCACCATGTCTATGTTTGGATACAACTAGTGTATCGTATCGTAATTACTTGCTGATGCACGCACTTCGTCCGCATTCTATAGGCGGACGAAGTCACGTGCAACCGCTAGTAATATTAGTATAGATATCCCGTCTTCCAGTTAGAACCAACTATCCATCCACATCAATACTAATAATAAATCTGTAAGGGTCGGTCATGGAGTAAGTTACTTTGTTTTCAGAGATATCGTGTTTATAGGCTCTATACATGATACTGAAACTAAATTGACGATTTTTAGAATTTTTTTCTGTATGTATGTATGTTCCTCCATAACTCTGAAACGAATTAACTGATTTTCATGAAACTTGGTAGATAAACATTTAGACGTACGGGACACAGTATATGCTAGTTAATATTTTTCAACGCGGACGAAGTCGTGCGCACCAGCTAGTTCACAATAAATATTGAAATCTGTCGGGCGGTTTTTGAGTTTTAGAGTTAACGTACGCAGATATTCACTCTAAAACTGTAACACGTGATTTTTATTGAATTGAAATGTCACTTTTGAATCTAGTACACGATTAGATAATAAAAAAAGAAAATGTCATAAGTAACCAGTTTTATTATGGTAAATAGATTTAATATTAATAATTTTGTAAATTTTGGACTGGTTCGTTTGACAGACGTAGGGCACACAATTATCACGTGCCATCGTTTACACATTTGACTCCATTTTATTATAATAATGTAATTATGACAAACACAGGGGGGCAGGTCGCGTGTCGGACGGGTGTCTGGGTCCTTCGCTCCCCGCTAGTACACCCCATTATATGATCGCGATGCTACAATCGGCTGGGGGTAAGTTTAACTTTTTAATTTGACGACGTACTTGTTTTGCGGTAAAATACTTTTGTATTGTAAAAGGGTGTGATTTTTACGAGTACTTCTATTAGGAAATACGTATTTTTTTGTTTTATGACATTTTATAGCTCTATTGAAATGAGTTATAGTCAAAACTTAAAACGAAGCATTTGAGCTCTTTTCCCATATTCTTAATTTGTCTATTGTACTATATCCTGCATAGGCGAAGCAGCCACATACATCTAGTTACATCCAGTTAGTTGATAATTATTTTCTAAAAAAAATCTTTTTCTTCAGCTTTCCTAAAAATAATCATTACTTTTGTGCAAGTTGGAAAAATTACTGCATTTAATAATTAACTTTTGCAAAATTTTAAAGGTTTAGTTTAGTTTACACGGTTCATATTCTAGTATACTTTTTTTATTTTAAGGTATTGATTTTTGGTTTTCCAAAAAATCGCGTTATCATAAATTTTGTTTACGATTGAAACCTTAACATCTATATATTTTCAGAGACTACATAGTTAAATAGTAACTATTAAATCTAATATGAAGTCCTTTAGTTTTACAATAAATACTCATATCACAATTTGATGATATACAAAGTTTGAAATCTATTTTAAATAAATAAAAAAATCTAACCAATAAAATGAATGGAGCATTTACAAAAAGCAATTAACAACCAAAGACGCATCAGTAACAATCTGGTAAGAAGGGGTCGATGGTAGCCGGCTGCTAATTAACTAATGGATGTACAATATCGCCCTGGTTCCTCCCCCTCCGTCCTCCTAACCTCACTCCCTTCCCCCCCGCGCTAGCCCATAATGGATTGTGGCACGCTCATCGCGTCACTGCGACTCTATCTTGGATTTCGCTTGCTTTCCATTGGACGACTCTAAGTACCTTTACATTAGTTTCAAAGGAAATATAAATAAGTGCCTAATTAATTAACATAAGTAGCCAATTTTTTTATTAAAAAAAAACAAATACACGCTCTAAACTCATAAACCGATTTATTGGGTTTAAAATTTGTTAGAAATACTACATTTACAGAAGCCACTCACTTACAGAAGACTGTAGTGAAATATCAATCTAAACAAAAATATAAGTCAAACATAATTAAACCAACTAGCATCATGGAGTAGCAAGTATGATATTACGATATAAAGTAAAAAGCTTAAGAAACGCTCCTGAAAGAATTTTAAAATATTTCTTGTTTTAACTATGGATATGTGGAACAAGGTCGACATCTGTATCTTCTAAAAACATTTCGTTAAAAAGTCTAACAAATGAAGGAGGCACGAATGAATATCGTATAATAATAATTCAGATAAAAAAATTATACCCTATTTCAATTTTCACCAGATAACAAATATCACAAATGTTAACTCAAGAGGAAGGAAATGGTATCATCTGTCATCTGTGAATGTAATCATGCAATTTTTAATAACTTTTGTAATCAAGGTATCCTCTCAATACGAGAAATATATATATTTATGTTACGTTTTGCGTACTCCATATTTGTGATGTATTTTCTAGGTTACTGCGCACAAAGACACGGTATAAATATTAGCACATGTTCGCATTATAAAGCCTAAGGATTTGTTGGCTTTAGATATAACAGTGTATATGTGCCTATCAAAGAATATACGGTGGTCATATAATATATAATACTTAAGTAAATCACGATCAATATGAACCCTGTGCAAGACTCGATCGCATAAAAGGTATACGAGTATATGTGGATAAACATATTTTTTTTTGTGTGTATACAGCATAATAAGAACACTTGTCAATATTAAATTCTAACATATTTAATAAACAGTAAGAGAAGAACCTATTCAAATCCGCCTGGGGGACCTGTTGACATTTCATACTATTAATACTATAATTTATTTTCATGTAAAAATTTTAGATTTTAAAAAACACAAGCATATGATTTATGAATATATCGTGAATAACATTGGACCTAGAAGAGATCCTTGAGGTAAGATCTAGACGTTAACCTTGCTATAGCACAGCCTGAATACGATTTTGAACATATGATCCGTTTAAAACTGAAAAAAAAAATGGCAAATGGTCTACAACAGAAAAAAATTGGGCACATCTGCTCTACAGCATACATTTACTACAATTGTAGATAATATAAAATATGATATATATTTTTTATATATTCCTAGAATTCATTACTCTTTATTTTTTTCTATCACCTAAAACATCTCGTAATAAGGGAGCCGTCAGTTTTATAGGCGACTGCAATAAAAAACGCATAAATTGTCGCCCAACATAAATTGAATAGACTTAAGTTAGTTGGAGATGTGGCTAAGTAGTATCGGAATATATTGAGCTTACAACGATTGACATAAGGTTCATTGTTGTGTACCGTTGCGCGGTTGAGTGGTAAGGGTAGTTGTACTTGTATAGTTGTATATAGAATTGAAGTGAACGTTATAATAGTATTGCAACGATATTAAACAAGATATCGACCTGTTTGGATATTGGTAAAGTAACACTCAGGTGGTGTATTTTCAGTGATGGTAAACTACTCCTTAGTTATAGTGGCTAAAGGTTGCACATAAAACAAGCATTTAAGGGGTTTGATACGTTTCGTAACAATGTTGTTATGTTATCCAAAAAAGATACTGTTTCGTCACTATTGTAGTAATATTGTAAAGAGGATAGTTTGTATGTTTGTTTGTTGGTATGTAGAAGGTAATCTTCGAAACATATCAGATTTTAAAAAAATGCTTTCACTAATATGTAGTTAGAATTTCAGGATGGACATAGCTTAATTAATAATCTAAAAATAAAGATCCAACGATTCACAAAAGTATAATGCCAGGATGTTATTTTGCTTTTCATATTTTGTCAGGCGTTATGTCTTTTATTTCTCAATGCGGTCGAAGTCGCGGGCACCAGCTAGTAGAAAATATGACTAACAGCGAGGGCAGTTTTAAGCAAACCTGTATAAATATATCTTAGTGTACTTAAACCAAAATTATTCACATTACAAAATATATATAAATCCATGTTACACTTGGAGCTAAATAAACGAACAAATAGTTATTTGTCTGTCTCTCTGATTCCTTTGGTGTCGAATAGGCGAATAAGGCAAATATTTTTTAACAAACTTTTCGTACTAAAGAGCGACAGGCAAATTGATTGTTTGTGTCCCATTTAATCCATGAGACCGTGTGGACAAACTGCTTCGTCCGACTGATCGGACTACCCGGACTTTTTTTCCGTTGGTTCGATTGATAGGACAATGCGGACTTTTTTCCTGTTGGTTCCATCACAGACTTCGAGGAATGGTAGAAAGCTAAAGTAGGATACATAACCAAAACCAAAAGATATGCTAGCTCTACATAATGCCATCATCATAGGGTTTTGCCTAATACGCGAGCTTTAATACTCGAAAAGCCACAAACTAGACGTTAATGGACATTTCGATGCGTAGAAACAAGACTTTAATTATTCTAAATCTCTTTGAACGACTTAATTTTAAAAAAAATTACGTATACAGAGAGGTGCTATAAATAAGTCAATAGAGCTTTTGAGTATTCATTGTATAAATATAAAATAAGATGTTACGTAATTGTGTGAGTCACGAAAAATCCATTATGAATTATCTTCTATTTATATTGTACTGTCTTTTTTATTTTAAGTATTACTTGTATTTACAAAGTATTGGTTAGTCTGCATAGTAAATTTAATAAGAAATTAATAATGTATGTAAACATTCCGCACAGCAGGAGGGAATAGCCTATTGGCTGTATATAATTTTTAGAGATTCACGAGTATTGATATTTTAATTTTCCGCTAAATTCATGTCGCGCACATAATAATATGTAATCGATTTTTATCAAAAACGATATCAAAACCAAAACTTTTTAAACGAAAATGGGTACATTATATAAATAGGAATAAAATGCAGCGTTGGCCGATATAAGGTGAATACGTTGCGCGCGCATTTACATAGGTATCGATGTGTTATTGCTCCCCCTCTAGAAACCGCCCGCCCTACGCTGTGATTGGTGGGCGGAAACGGAGGAAAATTGTGGGAAATTTATAACGTCAAGTTGTAATGAATAATTTATGGCGACCACCTCAGAAAACGTAGAGGCTTACATAAGTTTTACCTACAACAGTTATGTACCCAAACATTATATCTGTTAGCTAATTGAAAAATTTGGGCACATTATTTTAGTATAATAAACAAACACTGCGTGTGATAAGTTCAAGATTATATAGGTGACAATGTGTTAATAAAAAATATTTATTCAAATTGGTAATCGAGAATATGAACTATAAGTACCTAATAACATGTTTAATATATTAGTTTGTTGTTGAGCAAAAAACAAAATTTTTGAAATATTAGTGGATCAAAAATCTATTTTAAAATTTACGTGGTAATATTGATATTGTAAGTTTACATAAGAATTAAATATTTCAAAAACTGTACTTACCTAATGAGTTAACTTATATTTTACTAATCAATTAGGGCGATGTCAAAGGCAAAGTTAGTTCTTTATAAGTTACATAGTTGCGTTTACATTAATTATATACGAATTGTGTGTTCGTTGTAACAAAAGAATTACTTGAAATATAGTCAATAGAGAAGTCAATGGGTACCTAATAAGCTATTCAGTTATCGGTCCATAAATAACGTCCGAAATAGAACGTTTAGCTAGATTAGCAAAATACAGAACGAAGCCAGTAGGTATTAATGAAATTTAGCGGACAAACTACAATTAGGTAGGTACCCAGTTCTATTAGTCAAAGCAAATAATGAATGTCGAAACTCATTTGAATTTTTATTGTCAACACAATCAGCATCTAGTTTCTTAGTTTACCTACATTTGTGAAGAACTTTCTCTCGAGTTTATTTTTTATTAAAGATTTTATTAAGTTGTGGTTAGATCAACTTTAACCACAAACACTGTCGTGAATTAAAAACTTAAAATCATATTTGACGAGCCTTAACTCAAGGGTCTCAGGTTCGATTCTCAGCAGGGCCAACATTGGAACTGCGTCTGGCTTGGTTTGGATTATGTTGGAGAATGCATGAATCGACTTTGAAAACGATAACACTTCCCGAAACACAACAGCACTTATTTCGTGCTTTTATTTCACGGTGATATTTTGTAGGAGGATAGTGATTGCCAATAGGCTAGATGTCAAACGTGTACTGCAAACTGAAAATTATATATTGAAGAAAAGAATTAATATAGGTAGGTACTACGGGAAACCACCACATAGCAGTAAAAACCTCATTCGTCGGAAAGCTTTTGCTTTATGAAAACATTGAAAACATAAGGCATTGACACTTAGTAATAGTTTTACTTGCGTCTCTCGTTTATGTAGGTATTGAAAAGTACAAATTAGGGTGGTTTCGACAGTCGGTCGGGCGAGCCCGTTTATGGCAACAGGATACCGAATGCCCTCCCACGGGAAATTTAATCATTATTATTAATAATTTTTTTTCTATTTGTTATACGGGAGTGTTTTGAGCTTTTTATAATGTATTATAAAAAATAATATATTCAAATTCAAAATAAATTATTTGCTGAATACAGTTGTACATAAGTTGTAAATTTATTTATATTAGGTTTTTTAAAAAATGTGACTGACAGACTATAGCAATTGCAACCTTAACATCAATGGCGCCACGGAAACCAACTTTATGAATGTAATGAAGGTGTTAATAGCAATATCTATGAAGACCTCTTATCAAGCCCCGAAGCAATAATGGGGTGATATAAGTTTGACGCGTGTGTCTGTGTATCTGCGTTTTTTTCTGTTCAAAAAACCTCAGCCCATTTCCTAGTTGACGAAGGTATTTCACTAACTTCCACAGGTT
This sequence comes from Synanthedon andrenaeformis, assembly GCA_936446665.2. NCBI lineage: Eukaryota > Metazoa > Arthropoda > Insecta > Lepidoptera > Sesiidae > Synanthedon > Synanthedon andrenaeformis. The sequence continues at coordinate 12,144,204 of OW387776.2, read as the reverse complement.
CGATTGACGATGGCATAGGTACTGTTACTTCGGTGATATTTCCATAACATAGTAACCTTGATTTGATGCTGCAGCATCAACTCACCTGCGGAACATCCAACTCCTCAGCATCTTACAGCAGATATAGCGTGCTTAGGCTCAATAGAATGTCGGGGGTAAGCTTATAATTTTAATTATATCATAATCTGTTAAGTATTATAGTACTGTACTTTTCAAATCAAAATTCAACTCAAAAACAGACTTATTAATAAATATAGGTATGCAAAAGTTGGTCGCAATTTCCTCGATTAGACCTTAGCGAATTTAATAATACAACAAAACAAGACACATAAACTACTTCGACGTACGTTAGTATGTATGAATGACTACGCGAAGGAATGTGCTGCGCACGCGACTTGTACACTCACATGTAAGCTAACAACTTTACACCAAACACACACACTAGCGCTTGAAACGAGTTGTTCTAAACACATACATGTATAACTTACGTCTGTAATATGTCTGCACTCACACTTTTACAATGTACATTCACAAACACAATTTATCAGATATCTATCCTAAATTGTATAAAACTAAGTGGTTATGTCTTCTAGTTTTAATTTTTTTGTTGGGAAAACACCTATTTAATCTCGCCTTTAAGTTAAACCTTAAATTGTCAACTCACTTATTTAAGATCTAAAACTAACTCAACCTTGTCAGCTTAGATGTGACTTTCGAGTAGCTAAGAATAGAGCTTAGCTGTGGCGCATTTCATTCACTTTTCATCCCTATCTTAGGTACTAATGATCTAAAACGATCTTAACATCAGGCTATACTAATTCATATTATCATAGATATTTATATCTAAATAAGATATAATAAAAAAGTCAACATAACATAAAATTTACATAAACCAACATAACATTAATTTTTTATATATAAAAGATTTAATACTCTTTTATTACGTGACTGTACGAAGTCTCTTGAATGGCGTTGCCAGGCACAAGATTACTATTTGCCCGTTACTTGCCTCAATGAATGGTGCCTCTGTATCCAGTACCCGAAAAGTATTAACATTAATTTCGTTTTAAGTAATATAACACATTCGTCGTTAGAAATAAAGTTAGTTTTTAAGCATAGCTTTATTTAACTTCACTACAAAGGATTTAATTTTGGCCTTATGTTATAAGGAAGTAAGCCGGGAGTATGCGAATTGCAAAGTTATCTTTTTTTAAATGGGGTCTGTTGCGAAGTCGAAAGTCGAAGTAACTTTCCGACATTTTTGCGTAAACTAGTGAATAACTTTCACAGATTTTGGGACCCTTATCTATTGGACCTTATGAATTATTAAGTTAAAGTGAAAATATATTTCATTTCGAATAACTCAGTAAATAAAGTTAGCCAGAGAATAGATCCGTGGGTCACAAATGAGTAGGTATAATTATACTGAATACTGACGAATATTGAGAAAAACTTTCCTTTAATTAAGACGACATTTCCATTCTGGCTTCAGTTGAGCTACTCTCAAATAATCAGGCATACATTTTGAAACATTTAATTTTTAACACAAGATAATAAATACAGGCTATTACTTATCTTATGATATATTATATATAAATAAAATTTCTTTGCATTTTATCAGCGATTAATTATCAGTGAAAAGTCGTCGCGTCTTAAATATAACATAGGTATAATATTATAATTATTCGATAAATATTGTATATTTGGATATACTTAACACATTCGAATTGCGAATGTCGATGGATAGAGTGCAGAATAACAAACAGTGTAAACGAACATTTCTTATTTAGATTTAGTACAACGAAGTTTGCATTACTTAGAGTGTGAGACTGTGAGAACGGTCCTAATGTTGGCTATGAAATCTCTTATATATATAAAAATTTCGTCACATGTTTGTCGCCGATGAACTAAACTACTGAACCGATTTTGATAAAACTTCGTAACTATGTGTAATTGGTCCAACTTAAACTTAAATTTTGAACCCGGGCGAAGCCGGAAGCGTGTAGCTAGTAATATTATAAAAGTAAGTAAAAGAAATACAATTTTCTTATGAAGTTGACTGATAATTTTTAAAGAGTTTAAACTCTTCAGCGTTTCGTTGGGTAGGTTCGATTGGCAAAATCACGTGTCGTTTTCACAATAAGCTCCCAAGTTTCGGGCCGGGAAATGAACCCGCGACGCCCACGCGTCGCCGGAAATAACGTATATATACAGATCCTATCATGCTTGTAAAGTAGGTATGCTGAGCACGACTTCGTCATTAGTGAGATTTGTGCATTTTTATATTTTTTTGAAAAGGTAGCCGAGATTTGGTAAGACTAAAACAAGTGAGGTCATTGACATACCTTATAACATAACTGATCAACTTATTAAAAAAAGAGATTAATGAGAAATTATAAATTAATTATCATAAAAAGACATTATTTAACTTATCTTTCAAAAAAGATTTTTTTTTCATATAAACATATTTTTCATATGTTTTTTTTTTCATGTTCTATTTAAGATTCCGTGGGTTTTCGTCTCTTGTATTTTTAAAAAAATGGTCATAGTGTTTTTTATAAACGTAATCATGTGCCTGTCTGTTTGTGATATCATTACTCATGATCACTACAAATTGATCCTTTAATCACGAAGGTATTTCAAGTAGGTTTTGTTCTTTAAGAAAGAATTATTTTTTAATTATTTTTTTATAACTAAATGAACATTCCTAAACTAGGTCAGGTTGATAAATATTATTTATTTATTGTCAGTGTTAACTGGAGTCAAGTTTCAAAAGAAGATTATTTGAATATTCAGACAAACATCGTTTGTGTATATAATTTGCAGAAACAAAATGCATCCGTGGGAAGCTGGGCGGGTCGCTAGTATTTGTATAATTGTATAATATAGTTGTATAATAAAATATGATACTGTTTGCTCCATTGCTTTGTCTGTCACGTCACACAAGTATTTAGATGTAGCACAATGATAATCGCAATATTAATGATTTAAACAATATAAATATGTATAATCTAAAATCAAAGGTTAAAAACAAGATATAATAACAGAATCGGTTAATTTTATATTAATTTAATGACTCATAGTTAGACAATGGACTACGAATCAGATTTAAATAAATATTTTAATATTACATTAGCATCTTTTGCTTATCCACTTAATTCTATTATATTATCAAACAGTTCACTTTATTTTGATACTGTTTTCCCCACAATTTTAATAAAAAAACTTGAGGTTTTAGAATTTTAAGAATTATAAACATAAGAAAATACTTTTTAAATCTTTTTTTATCTAGTAAGATTTTTTTTAGTGTTGTTATGTCTAGGCTTTGTTTTAAATAACAACATGTTAATGAATATACATACGTGAAGAAAATTTTAACATCCTACTAATATTATAAATGCGAAGAATCGTCTCAAAATATTAAAAAATGCGCGCCTTGGTGGCGCCACCGTCGTCAAAGCAATATGTCATTCGTTATAATACTCATATATTTTTTTAGATGTTATGTTTTTAATTATCAACCATAATTTAATATATAATACCAGCTAATAATAAAATAAAATAATAGTATGAGTTTGATTGGGTTCATTACTTTTTGTTCAAGATCTATTGCGACACTAGGCTGTGTTCCGCGGTTTGACCGGTTGATGATAAAACGCTTATATATTATAACCTTCACCGAAGATTGGTCTATCAATTGCTAGATCGATCAAATCAAATGTTAGATAAATAAATAAATCTATGACTATTAAATAAGAACAATTAAACAGGAACACAATAAAACGGAAGGACAATAGATACGTTTCGCAAACAAACTGATAGATATTTATTAATCAACACATCATATTCGGCAACTTCATATATCTACGGCTTCATTGAGCAATGCCTCAATTGTTTCCAACATTCACAGTGATCGGGTCAAAGGCCACCCCATAGTTCCAAGCTGTTCGATATATCAAACTATCTTAAATCTTGTAACATTTATGGCATCAGCTTCCTCGAACGCACGTTAAAAGAAGACAGAGACGGCAACATAACGCCATTATAGTAAATTAAACAGGTTTTAGCATAGTTTATCTCATCTAACTCGCGTTACGGACCCACGAATTTCATTCAACTCTGTCACATTAAACTTTCGTTCTAACCGAACACCAAAAAGCAGTTAGTCAAGCGCAACATTTTACGACCAGAATTGTATTCAATATTTGTCACCATAAAAAGATCACATTTATTGTGCCACTAAACATAACTGTTCGAGGCATTAGGTACGAATTAAAAACCTAGAGCAAAAGTAACACTTCTATGAATTGGGCAAATGAAGTGATTGGGTATTACGATCTCTTTATCATAAGCAAGTGAGTTTATGGCGAAAATTATTTCAAGGTTTGATTTATTTTTATATAAAATTAGTTCAGTCAAATCAGTTTTCTGGTGGCTTAAGTTTATCAGTTTTATGTAGTAGTAAACTTAGACTTAACTTAAGTTAAGCGTTAAAGTTAAGTTGAGGTTAAGCGTGGAGCTTTATAAAAACCTCAAAAGCTCCAGCTAGTTCAATAAGGGTGAATTAAGTTTTAAATAACAGCTAAATACTCTCTAGTTTAGGAAAGAAGTGCTTATATCAGCTTGAATAAAGTGCGAGGAGTTACAGGCTATAGTGGGCTATTAACTTGCGGATTCGCAGAACTTCAAAGGTTTTAGATGACATTTGTTTCTCTTATGTTTTCTTTCATTATTAGAGCAATTCAAAAAGCGGATTCCAGACTATAGATTCAGGCTGCTTTAGGTCCTAGTGGAGACATGGAGAGGCTTATGTCCAGCAGTGGATGTCTTATTGCTGAGATTTTTATTCCACACATGAAATCAAATAACACTTAGCTGGGTCTACCATGTCAACAATTGACCCAGTGGGTCAAACCAGTCGGCTGAGCTGGATTTTTATTGCAGGCATCACAAAATCTATGTTCTAATCCAAAACATATCTATCAGTGCGCCAAGAAGTTAAACCAAAACTGTTCAGCAGTTTACATACGATTTTCTAACAAATCCAAATATCCTAATAAACTTTCGCAATTATAATATTCAGTAAGAATCATATAACGTGTTTTATAATAAAGAGGTCATAATAGAAGTCGACGAAAACACTGGAAAACCTGACTATAATGGCATGTGTAGCTTTTGAATGTTTCCTAGTATTTAAAATTGAAGAGAGCAGCTTCGAAGTTATTCTTTTACATATACTTAGAATAACCATTTCAAACGGGTCACCTTATAATCGACTATTTCACTATTAAACTTCCTCTTTTGTTTTCAGTAATCAAAGTGTATCAGTAATCAAACTAGATCCTATATACAACATTGTTATTAGAACTACTGTGGCATCTGAGTGTAGGTAATACTTCTTTATAATGCGCTATTAAATTTGAATGAATGAGTTGAATTGATGTCAGCTATAATAACGGCACATTATACTTAGAGATATTGATACCCTATTACTTGTAATAAAAACACGTGGGACCTCTAAGTTCGGTGAGATTATAACCACTAATTCACAACGGATTATGATGACTAGTTCATTGAGTTATTGTTGAAGCTTGGAGGCATTAGTTAATGATTAGATGTCATTCTGGATTTTCAAGTTATTTTAAATTTCAAATGAAGTAATAATGTAAATAAAATTTTGGCAGACGGTGTCGTTTATGGCCGATTATTTGCTATCTGTATTTAATTATAGTAAAGAAAACTTTGATTCTTTTTATACTTATAATATAAGACAAACACAAATTAACTTTTAAACATAAATAATCTTTTTAACATAATAATAACATAAACATAATAACATAAATAATAATAAATAAATTAACTTTTAAACTTTTAAACATAATAACATAAATAACATAAATAATAATAATAATTTTAACATAATTTTACAGTTTTTTATGTATTTGTTAATTTATATTAAAAACACAGCCTACATCTATATAATATATTTATAAGCTTGTATTTTTTCATGTGAACTGAAGATTCAATTACTCGTAATTAAGAAAGTGATTTCTTTTTTCTTCATTGTTTATAAAATATTTTCTTTGTCTTGGCTATGAATAAATTCAAATTCATGCTAGTAAATTTTAATAAAATTTGGCCCATTTAAAAGTATGTAATTTAGTTTAGCATGACAATAACAGTACGGCTACGTACATAATGGCGTGGAGTCAGTGTGGAGAATTAACATGACTGCATGATGATGTCAACGTCTTATGTAACGGACGGTCTCGAGGCTTTCATACTTCGAAGGCCACCATAGTGGAGGTACATAATCTTTTTTATTTTGTATCTTGTATTGTTTACAAACAACAGAGTAAGTAAAATTAAAGTTTTTACACGAATATAGACCTGCTACGGGTGCCAACGAGTCGAGGAACATTTTATTCTACAATGGCGCAGGGGCAAATTTTTTCCAAAATTTTCTCTTCGTAAGAACCCTCCTCGAACATCAAGGAATATTTAAAAAATATAGTCCATTTAGTCTAATTTAGTCCAGCCGTTCTTAGGCCATTTTTTTTAATTATATAGATCAATAGTGTTTAGATATTATTATGGGTAGAGACCGGGGATGGTTAACTAACTTTTCGTTTGAACCTTAATAATAGGAGTTAAAGTATGAAATTGCCGTTTTATTGTAATAGGTACTTCGAATTGACATAGAACCTTCATGGTTTGAGATTTTTGAGTGAAACTTTTTTCATACGGTACCTATGTAGTTCTTCTTTTAAAAAATGTGCAACATTCGATTATCCTCTTTCAGTTGTTTTTTTTATTCAGCTTAGACAATAAAGATGGATACTTCGAAAATTCGTGTGATTTTTGAATACGAGTTCCGACGCGGAACTAACGCGGCAGAAACAGCTCGCAATATTAATGTTGCGTTTGGAGAGGGGACTGCTAATGAACGCACTGTGCGATTTTGGTTTAAACGCTTTCGTGATGGAAACTTCGATTTGAAGAACGAACCACGTGGAAGACCGCCCACACAGGTGAATAACAATGATTTGAAAGAGATGGTGGAAGCCGATCCGAGCCAAACTACCCAGGAATTAGCGGCATGGTTTAACGTTACCTTACCAACAATATTGACTCATTTGCGTCAAATCAATAAAATAAAAAAAATATGAAAAATGGGTGCCTCATGATTTGACTGATCTGCAGACTCTACAGGAACTGCAATTAGAAACCATTCGTCACCCTCCGTATTCGCCAGACCTTGCTCCAACGGACTACCATTTTTTTCGTGATTTGGACAATTTTCTGCGTGATAAAAAGTTTTCTTCTCAGGAGGCAGTGCAAAATGCTTTCACACAGTTTGTCGAATCTAGATCACCAGAGTTCTATCGCAAAGGCATAAATGAGCTTCCTATTAGATGGCAGCAATGTATAGATAATAATGGTAATTATTTTGATTAAATAAATATGTTAAATTAAAAAAAAAAAGAATTTTTATTTTTCAGTACAAATCGGCAATTTCATACTTTAACCCCTAATATCTTTGGAGTTTTACATTCAAATGATTAAGTATGTATCCTGCTAACTAAAAAAGCTTCGTTCATTACCATATTTTAATATTTAATTGGAAATTTATTGATTTTTTATAAGCTCTTACCTTTAGTCTACCTACCCCAAACGCGGGGTAGGTTGACCACATGCAGGGGGTAGGTTGACCTATGGCGCTCGTTGATGCTTTATCAAAACAAATCACAGAAATTTAATTAAAAAAGGAAAAATAAAACAACAAAATTAATAATCATATTAGTTTGAATTGATTTATATAAAATACATAAATCAATTCAAACACTTTTTTAACTTATCATGGCACATAAAGTTAAAATTTTAATGAAGTCTAATTTCTAAATCACCACAACCTTTGAACAAAAAGAAAATCTTACTCTAATTCAGTATATTTTCGGAACTTTCAAATTTTAAATTAGTTTTCCTCATCTGTAAATTTTTGCACTCATAAAACATTAATTTGCCTTTTGCACATTTTGAGTGAGCCCATAGCTTACATGTAATACACTGGATTCATATTAGTTGATTAGTCTACCAGCCCCTAAAAAAAACTAGTCAATCAGCCCCAGGCGGCATTTTAGATTTTGATCACATTCATAACCTAAATATACATGCTTATTTGAAAATAAAGCTATGCATCGAAAAGAGAAATTCTTAAACTTATCTGTGAGATAGGAGCAATAAACTTCACAACGTATTTACACACGTGACAACAAAAAGTATACGAAAGGAAAAAAATACTTACGTTGGTCAAAATTCGATATCATGGCACCATACAAAAACGACATGCACTTCGTACGATTGAGCGGGACGCGGGGCTCGATCCTTGAGTCTGATTGAAGGACGCAAAACACGTGATACCGGCGTGTTTTCGACGGTTAGTCTACCTACCCCTATAGACAACCATCCCCGGTCTCCACCTTTTTTTTTACGACGAGGGGTAAACCTTCTATAGGTACCCGGGTAGGAAGCACCGGGTTATGTGAGATTTTTACTCACTAAAAACCCCCCCATTTGTCGCCAGCTGCGCCTTTTCGGAAACCGTGGTACCTCCCTCCGTATTGCCCGCGGTCCCTGTAGCACACCATTCTTTTCGAATACGTCGTGGGTAGCTATGAGTAGGCCAATCACCGGAACCCCTTTTAGTCGCCTCATACGACAGGCAGAGGATACCGTGACTGTATTCTTATTGACCCCAGATCACAGGGTATTATAGCGGTTTCCACCGCCTCCTCGGTGACGTCTACGCCTTGCAGGGTCAGCCTTCTCGCGATTCCGCTCAGCAGCTTCCTTCTGGAAGGACCTACATTACATATATAGTAATTGACAGCCATGTAAGCCTTAAATTAGAAATGGTTATTCAGATATAAATTTTCCAAAATAAAACATTCAATGGTGAAAACTGCAGAAAAATCTGACGCTTAATTCAGAAAACTAAGCTAACAACCCACTGACGCTTATATTAGTGATTGTACTGATCTATTCATCAATAAATCATAACTGATTTATTGCTATTTGAATTTTCAGATAATTATGCTAATTTATATGAAAAAATAAACTCAAAAGTATTTCTCAATTAGATAACAACTTAATTATATTACTTCAGTAAATGTTGCCATCTATTGAAAGGATCTGGATAAGAGAATAATAGATAAGATATTGGATATCTAGGTGGAAATAGGATACTGCAATCTATACCTACTTTATTTTATAAACAGATTTGTATTTTTGTTTGTAATGAATAAACTTAAAAAAATACTGAACCGATATTAAAAATTCTTTCACCTATTGAATGCGTCATTATAAGCGAGTAACATCGGCTTTATTTTATAGGTCGAAGTCATAATGCAACAGCTAGTGTTTTATATTTGTAATTAATCCTAGTATTTGGATTTGAGCACTCTTAATGGATGTTACAGAAAAGCCGTTTCTTTTTTCAAATTCAAGCACAGATTATAACTAAACATTGTGTATTTAGAACGGATTCGTGAGTATTATTGGTGAGACTCTCGACAAATATTAGTTTTGGCCCTCTCTCCATTCAATGGCACTTGAAACTGTGCTCTTGCGTATTACAAAAATGGACAAATTCTCACGGTTTATTATAAACATTACCTTTTTGCATAAAAATATTTTATTTGCAAATTACAACAAGTTACAAGCAAAGATTTTCGATTAATGTGTGTTGAATGTCCCTAAACTATATGGCTCATAAAAATGCTCAACGTTGCTCAGTGATCAGGAATGAGAAGACTTGAAGACAAACAAAAACGCCGTTATTGTTAAGACAATATACATATATTAGAGAAGCTATGGTTAAAAATTATAAACTAACCCCCGACGTTATATTGATCCCGAAACACGATTTAGGTAAGTTGCTGAGAAGTTGGGTATATCACAGACTAATTGCAACAGCATCAGGTCAAGGTTTACCAGTCATGGAAATAAGACCGAAGTAACAGTACATCAAATTTCAAATAAATCGAACCCGTAGTTCCCTAGGTCAACTAGGAAAAGTGTTGATGATCTTCAAACGCCTAAATAGATCTTCATAAATTATAAGTTAGATTTTGTTTTATACACAGGTCAAACTTATAACACCTCTCTTTTGCGTCAGGCGTCGGGGGTTAAAATATAAAATTAATTCCAATTGAACAAAATGGCGAATTGACAAGTGACTGAATAAATATTTAACAGTGCAACCGATTTGTATAGAATTTGGCTTTTAAAAAGAATGTCAGAACAGTCCACTTGTTTAAATTCTATTAGTATAACTGTCGTGGCTGGGAAACGAGAAAAGCGCCCACGCAAGAGCCGGTGCGTTCGTCATTCGTCCACACAAGCAGGTTACTAACAACAAGCGGACAAAACGTAGTATCAAAGAAATTACATTGCCGGCAATGACGCGCAAAAATGTTTAAATGAATTACCTAATTGAAAAATATCGCGTATTCGTCGTGTGTTTTTCACTTATCTTAAATGTCAATGCATAATTAAGATGTAAAATAAATTAGGTTAACATTTTTTTGTACATTACTAGCGCCTTGCTAAGTCTTAGCACAGATGCTATTAACTAACTATGTTTAACACCCACATTATTTTAAGGATTAAAGACGGAAAAGCTCAAACGATAAAGCAAACGCTTCGCACGTTTCATTTCCCTATTTCTTCCTATCCCAGAGAAGAGCTCAGAGCACATTTCCCTATTCCTTCCCATCGTTAAACTTTAGTCTGGAGCACATTGCAACACATGTGGCTTTGCTTGTGTTATAAGGCGACGGTAGCCACCTACCATTAAGTGGACCGTCAGCCTGTCTAAAAGTAAGTTTTTTTAATATTGATATTTACAAAACTTTCTAAAGAATCTTTGGGTTTTGTTGGAATCTGTACAGTTAATATGATCGTATTGACTGTCTGCAACAAACGCACAGAATTTACTTTACCGCTTTATGTTACAGCCTTAATAAGACTAAATCCTTTTCGGTCACATTTAATGACGTACTGTCTCACATAGGCCCATTGATGGATTGTAAATTGATGTCTTGTGCACGATATCTAGAGAACCAATCAACGAATTTAGCTTCGTTTTTGATTTAATTATGTTAGTACATTTAAAAAGGCAGTTTGAGAGCCTAGATCTCAAGGCTCGTCAACAAGCGAGAAAAGCGAAACTTGTCAGTAACGATGATAACTCCCAAGACTCCCTTTAATAATATGATAATAACTTATAAGTCTATATTAAAACCCTACATTGGCTTACTCATTGTAGTGTTAATGGTTGAAGATTCAAATAAAAGGGAAAACATGTTTAAAAAATCTGGTATTGATGCACTCCTAACTTGATAAACCTTCTGAATACATTGGACAAAAAGTCCTGTCAATAATCTTCCGATTTTATTAACAGGTCTTCAATGTTGTGCTGCCCTTGATACCTTTTCCTTTTTTAAACCTTAGAACTTGGCTCAAAGTGATTTCTATGCTTCCATGTTTATCTAATTTTATATGCAAGTTTTAGTGACAAGATTCCATATAAAATGAAACAATTTGATCTCTTCTTAACATTAATTGACATAACAGTATAACTTCGCATGCAAAGAAAAAATTTGCAATATTAAGTTTAATTTTGCAATTTTGCATTCTTTTCGCTGTCAAAAATAATTTAACAAATTGTTATCAAAAGTAATGATCGGATGCTGTCAAATCGTTAGGTAAGGTTAAGGTTGCCTTTACGACGATTCCCTTCTCCGTTTTCGGGCCACAATCGAGCGACAATGGAAATGGAAAAATACATAATAAAGGAAAGTAGGTAAATAAAAGTTGCATTATGTTTCCTACTCATTGCAATAATTGATTATGCAAACCAGTTAATTGATGATGGAACCAGAGACGGACCTAGTCGAATGGCTATTCGTTATGAAATGAATTTTCAAAGTTTGCTCTGAACCTGGCAAGTAGTGGTAGGCACACTGCGATTCGCAATCATTTCGACTGCCCGTCTGTCTTCAGTAACCACCACCTTAAAAATATCACAAGGAAATAACCGATTGACGACGACATAGTTCGTTAGTGGGCATTGTTCAGAAATAAAAGTTTATTCGACATCTAAACCAAGTTATTCTGTAAGTTATTTAATTGTTATTGAAAAGAGTCTAAATTGAATTATCGTAATTGCTAATAATGTCGACGGCCCCCTATTATATTATATAGATTGTTAATTAATTTTAGTGCCGAAAGAGTGTTTTTTCACTGGAGCTGACGGAAGTTCAATTAGGACGGTCAATTAATTTCATGTCAATAAATTTTATTGACTGTTATAGATAGGCGCAGTGAATGGAAATTTTTTCTTATTTGTTTATTTTATTTATATATAATGTTAGTTTAATTATGTTGTTATTTTCAGATCATTTTAAATCATCAATCAATAAATAATTATAAGATTAATATAAGTAGAGACCGAGAATTTTATAAACAAAACCTTTCCATTGATGAAAACCCTTAAAATACTTTGGGTGTTTTAATGGTAGAAAATAGATGATCAGACCTAGGGTGACTCGAAGCGATAGATCTACCCACGACTCCTACAGAAACCAAACATTTTCCAGACTAAAAAGTGCCGTATATGATGATCCAGGTAATAAACTATTATTGAAGAGGAATACTAAAACATACAACAGTTTGTGATGTTGTTGTTATCCTAGAAAAATTAAGCACATATATCTGAACTGGACTGTATAGAAAATCTGATTGAGCGCAACAATGGGTAAGGCCCAGCATAACAATATATAAAATATGGTCTCGATTTTAAATTTAAATCGTTTAAAAATTCCGGGTACCATAAACGTCTCGAAGGTGATGTTTTAAAGCTCGCTTCTATATGAATGAACTGTGTAACAGTAAAATGGTAAAAAGCGGACAATAATGAAGATTTACGATTGGAGTGAACAGGTGGCGAGATTGATCCGGAGATAACGCAGTTATGTCGATGAGTGGAGCGCTTCACTTTTTTATGAACAGCTAAACTAGTCAATACAAAATTAGATCAAAATTAAAAGACCAAAATGTTTAAATGTTTAATTTCTTTATTAAAATTTAAAAAAAAAATGAGCACAGCACAGCTATTATAGAATATAACTTTTAAATATGAGTGACTTTTAAAAATAAGGTGATATTAAGTATGTACCTACATTTAAAACTGCAGAAGTGTGATATTGTGTAATATGAACTTTCAAAAAAATTCGCCTTAATTTCAGATAATGAAACTAGTATGAACAATGTCTTGTAAAACTTGTAAATTTGACAAAAACCATCAAAGAGACGAAATTGGTAATTCACTGAGAAATTATGACCGGTATGAAAAAAATTGTAAAATATATCGAAAGATAAGTTATCGACCGCGATTACCTTAGGCCCATGCTCAGGCTACAACGCCCTCGGGCGTACCGGACTGTCTGCGAGCCACTTTCTATACGCGGCACGAGTACAATCGGTGTGCTCAGGCTGCTCAGATAATTTCACTCATTAAACTGCACGCAGAAAGTGCGTGTGTGGTCGTTTCAAAGTGCCTATTGATTAGACTTACATTTTGGTAAGTAAAAGCCCTACTCTTGGGAGACTTATCCCCGTTTTCACCAACACTCACCTAGAGTTAGGGAACACATAAAGCCGGCTATTCACGGCAGTCACATTCACTATCCTGCATGAAGTGCCGAACTGCAAGGCGGACTGCCGTGAATGGTCGGCCTAAGTAGTAGTTAGGTGTTCCCTAACTCTAGGTGAAAACGGGCATTAGAGGTACAAAACTTAAAGATCGTCATCTAGCGACAAGCGATATTTACTGTAAGCATTTTTACAATATATCCTGACTGACTATATATATTTATAGCTACAAGTAACTCACCCAAAATAGAATTGTTACTATATAATGTACATTTATGTATAATAATTATTTATATAAAATATATTATCTGAAATATTATTTCATATTAAGACGAGAACACCATGACACTACACGACATAGTAAAGAAATTAGCATTTTTTTAAAAATTGCTCTTAATGTTCAGGACTTATGTGTGGGTTATTAAATCTAAACCATTTCTACTACCATTAGTGCTCAGACTAGAAATAAAAAAATTGTCGGCCGAGTAGTATTGGAAAGTACGAGGTGAAGAAGAGTAGTACATCCTAAATGAATTGAAAAAGACGAGGCGTAAGCCGAGTTCCTTTTGAACAAACAAGCATGTGGGAGAAAAAAATTTCGAACGTATTTTTCGCATGAACGATTATATGAAATGCCATAAGTAGGTACAAGTAGGTATGTAGCGATTTCTTCACGTGTAAATAAAATTTTAAATGCACTGTTGCCATAATCTGTCAATCTGACAAATCATCTGTCAACTTATGGAATTTCATTCTTATGGAATTCGAATTGTAGTACCTACCGACGTGAACACAAATTTAAATTTAGAATTAGCATCACGCGCGTTCTTCTATCTGTTCAATCTAAATCGGCTTAACCCTTAACTTTAACAATGGTGCGTAGAATTCATAAAGACGCTTTACACCGCTGCTTGAATTAGACAACATATAGCTCGACAACCACTGTTGCGGCAATGCATTCGATGTTGATATAAATTGTCCCCCGTGAACACAATGTGGGTCTCCGCACAATGATACGCAGAGTTTTGAGCTCATTTGTCATCGGAAAGATAATAGTCAATGTTCGTTGAATCGACAATGGGCCATATTTTCTTCTTGTTCTGTTATGCAGAAATGTTTTGTTTAATATTATGAAACTCATTGAGATTTAACCAAGTAGGTTATGTTGCAAGTATATAATTATATAATTTAAAAATGTGTATGTGTATGAGTTGGGATATTGTAATGACTAAAACGAGTGTACGTGTACTGGAATTAGATTATATTCTTGGTGTATTTAGTACAAAACAAAGTCGCCACTGGTGTTTGTAGTTTGTAGTAGATTAAGATATTTTTCAATATAACTTTAGATTGTATTATTTGTGTATATAATGAATGTATGATTGATAAAATTAAATTTTGTGTTTTGAAAATATGGAAAAGCGATAGTCTAAAATGAAAACCAAAAACACAAAGAAAATATATAGGTACCTAGAGGTCTACCTTTTATTATTAAGTGTTTTGCATTATCTAATCTTAAATAATAATGAAATAATTTTTATAATTTATATATGTATATAAAAATGTTGTGTTGGTTTGTGTATCTCTCAAAAACTCGAAAACTAGCCGACGGATTCACTTGAAATTTTTACACAATATGCAACCCGCTTCAGGGATTGATCTTATCTATATTTTATAATCTCGATCGCGAAAAAATGACTTTTTATACGGCGCCATCTGCCAAAAGCGAAGAGAACTAACTAGCCAACGATAACCGCTGTCACATTTAAAGTGGAAGTTAGCCGTTTTTATGGCAGCCGCTGATCGTTGAACGTCAAAGAAAACCACAGCGAAGCGTGGTCGGGCTCAGCTAGTTGAATAATAAAATAATTGATTTTATTATACAATCGCGTAGGTATAGCAGGATGTTTAATATTTAGAAATATCTAAATGCAACTTAAGTACACCTATGTTTCACTTTGGATTGATTTCATGTTTTCTTTGTATAAAAAACTAAATTAATATATTAAAATATAATCTATTTGATAAAATTTGAAATGTTTTTAACTGATTTTTAGCGAGTAATACTTTAGTTATAAAATAATTTTTTCTCATCTTTTTGAATTTTAATTCTATTGATACGTAATTGTAATTCTATTATCAATTGTGTCAGCATTATTTTTGTAAATAACTGTAATAGTCTTCCCATTATACTGCTGTTTCACTGGAATGATAATTCACACAGCTATTATACGATATTGTTTTCAAATGCAGCCATGAATGATGATCGATTTAAATCGTCATATATACGCAGATATGCAATAATCGTAAGTCATTGTTATGGGGCATAAAAATATAAACGCTACCGGTGTTAAGCTCGACTATAAAGTATCAAACTTTATTGTTTGGTTCGTATGAATGTAATTTCGTGGTAATCGAAATGTAACATTAATTTTGTAAATTTTTATCTTATACTTAACTACCTAATATTTATGGGTTGGGATCATAACGACTGCATTGTCAAAACGACCAAATCATCATAGGGTCTAGATTTCAAAAGGACCATCTCTGTAGAAAGCCCATATCTATCTGTAAAGTGTCTATTCCAAGATTTTATTGGTACAAATAACGTTTGTTGTGACTCAACGAAATCAATATAAGTGTCTGAGCTTCAACAAAAACCTTTTTCTTACTATCTTCCATTGCGGTAGATGGACAATCTATTTGCTGCTGTAATCTCTTGGACTTTCTCAATTTTAGTTGTACCTAGTTCTTAAGGGACTCTAATTATGAAAATTTTCATACTCTTTTTCTAAAATAGTTATGGACTAACCAATTACGCCAGCCCTCTTATGAATTATGAAAACTCTCTTCCAACAGGGTTATCACTGCTTATTAGAATCATAAATAAATATTCAGATCGTGTGCTTATAAAAAATTTAAAGATTGTCGAATAGGTAATGCAATTAGCGAGTTTATCACGGTTAGTTATTCGATCTTGCTACTCTAGTTAATTAATGGATTTGTAAGCGAGCCGGCCACATTCACTCGATCGATCCTTTAGGTCATAGGTCGTCACACGTTAGACTAGTACAGCTATAGTTTACACAGCTGCCCCACGTCACTTTACTCGAAATGGCGAATCACGCCTCCGACGTCAGACAAGGATAGCAATATTGATAGTGAAATGTTTAGTAAGATAAGCGGTAATGCAAATAAGTCTTTGACAATACCGTTTAAGGTTTAATTTAGATCTGTCAAACGCTGGTCACGATTTTGTCATTGGCGTTGAGGCAGTCTTTAATATTGGTATTTCATTTTCATTGTGTTTATGCAGATATTTACACAGTCGGTGATTATATTACTTTATAACCAATTAGGATATAATTTAGTGATTCTAAAATAGTTTTTTATTTTTTAAATTTTTTTTTATGATGATAAGCCATAATAAGTCCACCGACGATTTCATGTCGTCGCTGAACATATAATAAATAAAATAAATAAACAATAAAATGTTCATATTAATAGTTAATAAAACACCAAAATCCTAATGACTTTATTGACCATCAATAAGAAATATTGACCTGAAATACATACACTAGGTATACCGGTATGAAGTGAGCGTGAAGATATGTCTCGATACGGAACATTTGTTGTGAACGAGCCATAATTTTTGAAGTGAAAACTTCTTTAGGCGCGTTGGGCATTTTTGAGATAGGATAAAATCATTGAACTCACGATAGTGTCATGTAACCATGTAAGCGTTGATGTAGCTGATATTAATTTAAAATAATTTAAAAAAAGAAAAATAAGCAGACAACTGCATATGAAAGTAAACTTGCTAGATATGATAACAAGGATACACCTCTGACCAATAATCTAGTTTCATATCAATTTCAAACCTTTTTAATGGTCTGTCATTATGATTTTTAATGTCCTAGTCCCTTAAGTTGCATGCCCGACAGGGTCCATAATACTGGTCTTTTATATATTTTTTAACATCTTTGTAAAAAAAAGTTCATGTTAAATAATTATGTTCTATTTATTGTCATTGTGTTTCAGTGTAATATGTTTTCTCTTGTATTTTCTGCGATCAATAATAATCGTATTTACCTGATTCGATAATGTCAACCAATTTAAATATCATACAATTATTTTTGTGAAGCTACGTTTTCACTTCTGACGTGCAGTCCTACGACTGAGATGTATTTTTTTTTGTTTGGTTGCTATGACAATTGTCAAACATATTTAGTTATACATCAAGTCATTGTACAAACAAAATCATATTTTTTCATCGTGTTAAAAATGTCGAAGTTTGTACTAGAAAATAATGATTTGCAGAAAGTATTAAATTTTTGTTTTCATTTGAAGAAAAGTGCTGGAGAGTCGCATCGAATGCTTGCCGAGGCATATGGTGATCATGCTCTATCAGAAGCGGTTTCAACGATTCTGAGATAATGATTTTGAATGTGAGAAATAAAGGACGTGGAAGACCACCAAAAAAGTTTGAAGACGCCGAATTGCAAGCAATATTGGATGTTTCGGCAGCTGATCGTTTCGGCAAGAAGACAATGCTGTGTGTCTGGTGGGACCAGAAAGGTGTGGTGTACCACTAGCTCCTAAAAACCTGGGAAACTGTTAATGCTGATCGCTACCGATAACAAATGATCAATTTGAACCATGCATTGATCGAAAAACGACCAGAATGGGCCTTAAGTGTTAAGAATTAATTAGCAATGAACTAGCATTTTAAATCGTATTAGACTAGGGCGCGATTTCACCATACTCTGTTAGTATTTGACATCGCTGTTAAGTCATTTAACAGACGTTTACAGTATGCAAGTGACAGCGTTAAATGACTTAACAGCGATGTTAAATACTAACAGAGTATGGTGAAATCGCGCCTTAATCTTTTAAAAACATTAATTACATCAAGTTAAAATTAGTGTCCCATTGGTTTCATATCAACCTATCTTTTTTCATGTTTAATTTTAATTACCAATAAAAATAATACTGCAGCCTTTATTGTAATATCTTAATTCTAGATAACATACGTGTAATTAAATATTCTTAAATTTTTAAATTATTGTTTTTATGGTGTACTGTAATATAGGTTATTGTGTATACCTACATAAAAAGGGTGTATAGTTATAGGCATTGCTTATCAATAGAATATTCTTTGAAAGTTAATGGGTACATTTATTAGTTGCTTGCGCCTTTGTTTGCTTGAGTTTTAGGCACTTGGTCGCGTATCAGTCAAAATCAATAGCAAGCCGTCGTCGTCGAGGTCTGTTTGCATAAGTAACACTCTCTGATAACAATCCACGATAGTGCTTACTTATAAGGAATACATGAATACCATTAAATTATATGAATTTCATGGTATGATCAAATTTATGAAAACTAAAAATCAAATTGGGTTATTTGAACGTTTAAATATAATTTGAAACATATGGGCCATACAATAAAGAATACTTACACTTAATTTTTATACGTTCACTTAATATTACATCATAATTATTATTTTTAAGGGCGATTCGCATAATATTTTAAATATTGCCTAAATTTGCACAAAATTGGTTTAAATCGTTTTCTCACAAATAATCTTACTATTTTTTAATAGATTTTGTTTCTAAATCTGTACAATTTTAATTATTTTCACCCTAATAATCTACCGTCTTGATAATCGTACCTATATATGTATATTAAAAATAAAAACCAAAAGGATCGTAATCAAAAAGTTTCGAACCAAAAGCAGGCAAATACAAAAGGAAATACTAATCTGGCATAAAATTGTAAAAAGGAATAAATTTATCGTTGTTCCATTTCCTAATACCAGTATATACCCCTATTAATAAAAATGGCAATTTTTCCTTGCACTCTTGTTCATGGTCTCAATTTGAATTACCGGTAATTTCTTATTAAGTAATATGTTTATCTACCTTAAAAATTTAACAATGAATTATTTGAAAGTAAAAAAAAACCACTTAAGTTAGTTCGTTCATGTTAAAAAAGTTTAACCTAAAAAGATAGCCAAAGAAACGATAGCCGCAAGTGACAACAGCTTATCTATAGGTATGTTAAAGGTACCTAGGTATTGAACGCGAGTCTTGTTACATCATACTTAGTTTACTTACAGATCTACAGTTAATATGACAATTGTGTATAAAATGCATTATATCTATATACATCGATATTTTAGGAAACGCTTACAGGAACTACTTATAACCTACTTAGGAGTCCGCAATAGTGATATTTGTTCCGACACTGGTAAGTATACGCAAATAAATTAGTCACGAATAAGACATATTAATTCATAAGATGAAAAAACATCTATAATACAAAAATGAATCCCTAAATGTATTGCTAAGCGCAAAACTCGAGAACGGGTGGACCGATTTTAATTCTGTCTTCACTCATGGATAGAGGGATAATCACGGAAGGTTTTTACGTAAACAAAAAATGCACCCCGGGCGAAGCCGGGAACAAGCCGCTAGTATTAAATAAAATCTAATTTCTTTACTAAACAATTTCGTTAAATTCCATTTTGAAGTGATAGTAAATAAATCAAGTGGGGTTAGTTGAAGATATTATTTTATTTTTTTAGGCACTAAATAGACCCGGAGATGAAATTGGTGACTTCAAAATTGTATTTTTACGACTTATCCATAGATCCAGTCAGCTGTACAAAAATTTTAAAAAAATCTTCACAAAATCACACGAAAAATATTTAGTTTATTTTTTTATCATCACTTATTTAAATGTAAAACTAAACCGAAGCTTGAAATTCCTTTTTTTTTTTTCAAACTAATTTCTATTTAATATATATTTGTTTTATGAAGTTTGTAATGGAAGAAATGTGTGTGAATATTTTTTTTAATACACAGACATACACACAATACCTATGCTATGACTGCTGTGTATAGGCATCCTGTGACGTTTTAGAAAATTTCTGCACGATAAGAATGAACAGCGCGGTTATTAACCCACCGGTGGATTTAACTGTGCAACGGTGACGAAATATATTTTTTCACCCTCATCGCATAGGTATTACATCAATTACTTAATAGAGAAACCATCATCTTTGATTCGCTAAATTCTGTTTTATTATCTGTTTTTTTTTTTTTACTGTTATTTCGAATATTGGGCAATTGGGCGTGTTTTATGAAAATTACCTTTTTCATTTATTTGGATTAAAACTACACCCGTTCCCGGCTTCACACGAATGTAATTTTGTTTGCAAGTTACATATTTGCATATTTATTCCAAACCTTCTTCGGTTAAGGCTCTTTCCATCAGTTAATCCGTATCACAATCCGTTGGGCGATTTAAATGAAGTTAGAGGAGAAACAGAGAAAGGCGGACAGAGATTTTATTAATTTATAATATAATATGTATAAATGTTCAGATTAATTTATATTATCTATATGTAATGATAATGTAACTTTATCCGTTTCTAACTATTCCATGGCTAATCTTTTTAAACTACTTTGTATGAAATTAATTACTTATGGAGATTAAAAACCCTAGTGAAAAGAATCTGGCTACTTTTAATGTAGATGAGATTTTTTAAATGTATGATATTTTATGTTAAGATAAGTTAATATTTCTATATTACTAAACATACAAACTACTTTGGGATGTAGACAGTTAGCAAATTATATTGTTTAGTAAGAGGTAATTGAAGTCCTATTGCCTTTATAATATAGTATTATATATAGGTAATGTTTACTTTAATAACTAAGAATTAAAAATAATATTAAAAATTAAACGTACATAAGACAGAAACTTAAGCAAACGAATATATAAACACAAATTGCAATCCGATGATCCAGTAATGTTCGGCGAGTCCTATTATTGTCAAACGGGGTTACTTTGACTTCCAGGGGAACATTGACAGATTTTGGGGCTAAATTGACAATGATAATGCCAATGATAATTTACAGGTCTGTTTGTGTCTTTATAACGACTCAGAAGCGCGGGAAGTCCCGACAAATCATAGCGACGCATCCACTGTGTTGCCATAAAGATGTGGCGGGGGGAAGGGTACAAAAAAAATCCTAATAAAGAAGTGTTGATTATTTTGGTCTTTTTTATTCAATTTTCTTAAAATTTTCATTCAAAATGATGAATATTGCTTCTTATTTTTGTAGAATTAATGTAAGCTTTTAAGCGATTGCTTTGACTTTCAGTGCATTTAAATGCTATTGTCAAAATTTAAATGCTATTACTCTAGGTCACTTTGACACTTACAAAAAACAATAGAAGAATTTATTTTTTCCCCATTTGAGCATTGGACTGTATAAATAGCCAAAAGACTAATTGTACTATAGAGATAAAAAATTATCAAACCCTTAAAAACCTGCAAAATTAACCCCGTTTGACGGCATTTCTACAAAATGCCTCAGTTTGTATGTAAAAGTGTTCAATGATGTTTGGTTAATTTATTTTTAATGTGAATATATGTCAACTAACAAAGGTGGGGTCCGCAAAAAGTAGGTTTACGAGTGTTATCTCTGGTTTGGCGCGCTGCAAAAATATTGATTAGATAATGCGGTGACAGTTAAAATGCTTGTGTAAATAAAAGATGCATATTTTTCATTGATATCGTACTATCGGCCACTTGTCCGGCGATAACTTTTGCACTTCCTTCAAATTTTACAATGCGCTTAAAAATACTTTAAAAAATTGTTAACAATGTTTAAAATTCGATCGGCTTTAATGAAACATACTCCAATCATCGCGAGGATAAGTATCTGGGCATCTACATTTGTATTGAATGTTAGTAAAAATCTCTCTTATTTATTAAATCTTGGTAGGAATAATCTTGATATTTCTCGATATATTTCCTTTAAATAGCGTCTAGCTTTCTAGCGTCTTAAATTAAAAGACATATCTTGGATATGGGACAAATGAGGCATAAATGCATATTTCAAAACTTAGAATTGAACGTTTAATTATTACTCTGACTGACTGATTAACCAGGAAATTTCATAAAATACTAAGACTTGAATAAAGAATAGTACGAGATGAATATACTATCTAAATATCCTTTTTTAAGAAAATTGCACGGACGGAGCACTTCTTAAAGTATATATGGAGAGTTGTTACTCTAGGTTATATACTCTACTCGTAGGTATATATGGAGAGTTGTTGTTAGGCATATATATTTTATAAAATCGCGCGAATGAAATCGCGTGCAAGAGCTAGTTAATAATAAAATTAAAGGAGTACGCCATAATTTGGAATATTCATTATCAAAAAATATATAACAGTTATTATTGAAAAAGTCACAAGAAGAAAATTGTGATAAGGAATACGTGTTAATATACTTACATATTAACACGTATTTATTACGTGCGAATAACGCGAATTCCATCAAGTTTTCTATAGTATTAACCAGTTTATGAGAGAAAATCACGTGCTATCTTTTAATAAAGTTATCGCAGTGAAATGAATAAACTGTATCGTTTAATATAAAATAGGATAGCTCCGATAGTGTTACGGTGTGTACTAGTATAGAACAAGAAAACCTTGCGGTCCCATTACAAGTATAACAGGTCCTAAGTCTTGTATCGTAGCATATAAAGTGAAACTGCATCGCGGGCTTATCAATTGCAATTTCATTATCTACCAGACGCCTGCCTCTGTGCCGACACAATATCTCCACAGTTCTTGATTCTTCGTAATCAAAAACTAACTACATACAAATTAAACATAATACATACAAACATACTTTAATGTAACTCGTAAGACATCGACTGTTTTAAGACTGATCACGGTTTTGTTTAAATTGTTTCAAAACAACATTAATATCGTCATATTTTAAGGAATCAACATAATCTTTTTAGCACCATAAGAGTCGTAAAAAGTCGCTTCCCGAATTCATAGATATGAATGATTGCTTCCCCTTATATGTGTAAGGAAATCAGGCCATGAATCCATTTCACCATAACCAATTAGAAAGAATAAGCATTATCTACCTTTTTAGTATTTTTTCCGAACTACTTGTATGTCTTTTTTTTTATTTTCAGCAGTACAATGACTTTTTGGGTTACATCAAAACTAATTCCAAACTCAAAAACCAATGCGGTCCGACCAATGACGACCGCGTAGTTTTTTGATAAATCTAGATAGTCGCTGAGTTTTCAAAAAATGACTTAATTTCTATCGATATTGTACGTTACAATTAAATATGAATAATTCTAAAAATATAAAGTTCCACTGGGATTCGAGGTGGATGTGTCTTATGGTGTTGAATTCTCAAATGTTAAATTTGACTATATCCAATATTATACCAAATATATCTATGACTGATGGTGGTGCTGGAAACCTGCTCGCTTTTATATTAGTTTTTATTCTAATCGGAATACCTCTTATCTTCATGGAATTGCATGTAAGTCAATATACAGGACGTGATTGCATTGATATATGGAAGATCCGAAGCTGCATCTCTCACATGGGATATATACAAATCTGTTGGCAAGTTTGCATTTTGTTTTATAATCACGGAATAACTTCTTTTCTGTTTCATTATTTTCTAATAAGTATTCAAGATCCCATTCCTTACTACGTTTGTGGTAATTGGTCCGATGAAACATGCAATAGTTTATACAGAAATTACACACTCCATCGGGATTGCATCGTGAGGACAATACCGCTGAGTTATTGTAAGGACCTACACGTCACTTACCCTGAATATCAATATTGGATGTTCCATGTATTGAACGCGAATCAAACTAGTGTATTACGTGTTGCTTGGCATGTGCTAGTTGCTTCTGGATTAGTCTGTATATTTCTTTTTGTCTCGTGCATGAGACTACATAAGTCTCTTAAGTGGTCCTTAATATTGCTGACGAGTTACCCTATAGCTGCGAACTTTATACTAATGGTGGGATCTATGATGCAGAAGGGAGTTGTCACCATATTTGAAGAAGCTTTCGATACAAATTTCAGTTTGTTTCGCAAGAGATTCCGCCCAACACAGGTTGTTGAATATGTACTGTACGGCCTTAAAATTGGAACAGGCCTCACCAGCAACTTAGGCGCATCATCGGAATTTCGTTCACCATGCTACTCCAACGCTGTTATATCTGTTTTAATTTCAACTACTTTTGCTATACTTTCCATTTGCACGACTGCTATGTTAACTTGCCCATATAACTATGAGTACAACAGCCAACCAATAATTATGTTGGATTCTGATATGAATTTTCCCTTTGAAAAATTGCCAAGATATTTAAGTGCATTCAGCTACAGGTACTTTTGGATTTTACTAACATATAGCATCCAAGCGTTATTAGGTCTTAATACAAATGTAATTATATTTCACAATTTACTTGACGTATTAAGGCGAAGGTATACTTTGATATCAGACTACCCTGGTTTAGTTAGCTTCATTGGATCTACTATTTTATTTATTGTTACAATTCCATTATTGAGCCGAGTTGGAGTTGTATATGTAACATCGGCGTTTAGGGGCTACATGCATTTAACGTCATGTTGCTTTGCCTTTATCGAATGCCTCATATTTGTTACTTTGTATGGCTCAGATAGACTTTCGACAGACATCCATTTTATGCAAGGAATTAAACCTAAAGCTTACATCAAATTAATTTGGGTCACTATAAGCATTGTAGTTACCTTGGTCTTTTGTTACGAAATATATATTAAAATATGTGATTCTAAAACAATGTTACACGATGTATTGGGTTTAGTGTTTTTGTTACTGGCATTTGGTGGTGGACTATTAGTATTGATAATGAAATTATTAATTGCTTCATGCAAACGCAGATTTAAAGAAATGGTTAGAGAGATTCCGGATTGGGGGCCTCAGAGTGATGTGCTACAGCGGAGTAGAGCAATGTTCACTGCGTATGCAATGACGAAGGAATATTTATACCGCCAGAACCATTTGCAAGCTAAGATAAAAGAAAGGCAAAAAATATCCAACACTAGGAACTTGACACTTTAATAGAACTAATAGAGAAGATTAGGTCGTTTAATAGAGTTTTAACTGACAGCTTAGTGAGCCTAACGCTCGGCAAAGGTAAGTTCGAATTCCATCGCATCGAAACATAATAAGGAAATCGCATTGAACTCGGAAAATAGAGCAATATCGAAGATATATTATGTCATATTATGCTAGGCTTCGCACGGGTGAATTTTTTTATAAAAACTTTTTTTGTAAATAAATTCTGTAAAAACATTTCTTGTATAACGCCCTTTCCATTAGTTAAAACCGTATTAAAATATTTAAATGATTAAAAGAGTTAAAAAGTTTAAAAGATTTAAGCGTACATACATACAGAGGGACAGACGGCGGGAAACTACTTTGTTTTATACCTACTATGTAAAGATTTAATATGTAAAGTTGTAGGATTTATATTAAAGAGCGGGCATAGTAGCAGCACCTTACAATTACAGGCACCTAGTGCATAGAAATTCCCAGGCAAAGCAAGTTTTCTGACGGCCTTTTACAATTTTCTTCACCACCATTGCTAGACTGATACTTTATTTGCCTCTATGTACATTCTTTTTGTGTATAAAAACGTACTCTTCATTAATAAATGGGTCTATTGAACAAAGTTTTTTTTTTATGAATCTGTAATGGAATTACGAGCGTAAGCTAAAACAAAAAAAAACTTTTCCATATTGGACATCGTAAAATTTATAGCTACAATATAATTAAGTTTTTCTTGTGCCACGTGTGATGTTATAGTTATGACTCATTCTGTCTACTAGTAATATTTCTTATGGCATTAAATCTATCTTTACTATTATTGGATATTGCGTAATAACGTGTCGGGTGACTCAACGCCAAAAATATTGTTATATATTATATAACTATGTGTACAAATGGGAAATGAATTTATGTTAAAGTTGTTATTAAGCGCGATAATTTATTCCTAATATCAAGGCGTCTAAATGACTCATATGGAATCACTAACTAGTTTTTGTCACTATTGTATTTTTTTTAAGACGAAAAGACACTTAATTATTTATTGGATATATCTTTAATATTATGTGTAGTATTTAATTTAATTTAATAATAGAATCTATAATTCAGTATGTATCTGTAAATTTTTGATTTCTGGGATTAATTTGTAATTTATTAGTCGTTCTTGTTTGTTTATTGTATTTTAATACTCCATTATAAATAAAAAGTATAATAAAATGTTGTGAAATTAAAATTATTTGTTAAAAATAATATTTCTTTATTTAAAATTTTTGTATTCAATTCACTAACTAAAAAATCAAATCACCATTAGATACATTTGGAATTTTTCAAAACATTCCTATGAAATGGCATTATACAAATTATTATTACACCTCTTCTGCTAAACAATTGTAAGTATATTTTAACAGGACAAATGGGAGTACAACCCTCAGATTTATTTTTTTTAATGTAAAGGTCATCAGACAGGATAACGGTTCACTTGATGGTATGTGCTATTAAGTTCCAAAATTAACCCATTAACCGCCAAAAGCCAAAAACTAAGTAAAACAAGTTAGAAGTTACTATAATATATTAGGTCACTCAGTAGCATTATGTACAAAAAGCATAATGAACAAAACGCAAATAGTACAAAACTCAAAATGAACACAAGCAAAAGGAAATCCTTTGGAAGGTTTATAAAAAATTAGCGGATATAAATTTTATAAATTATTAAATTACATCCCAAGAGAAGCCCGGAGCGGAACACTAGTTATATAATAAAGGCAATGTCTGCTTCAGTCTGTTTATCCGCTAATTTTTTATAAACTATCCAACGGATTTCCTTTTGATTGTTGTGTTAATTTTGAGTTTTGTACAATTTGCGTTTTTTTCATTATGCTTTTTGTACATAGCTACTGAGCGTATTTTTTGAGTTACTCGGGTTACTAAACTAAAATTCTATAAATTTGGTACAACAGCCAGATTACCTGCGAAGATAAGGAATATAGCCTAAAAATTTTAAATTAACAGGCAGACTAACACGTGAGTAAAGTTTTAATACAGATACATGTGTACGCGCAGGAGTCGTGTTGTATTTATAAGGAAATATATGTTCAGTACAAAATAGTGGCACGCTTGACAGGTACACTCATCAAATTTATTACATACTTAGGAGGTTCTAAAAAAGAAAGTCCACCGTTTCCGCCTCGTCCCACTCTGACGTCCGACTTTTGTAAAGGAAAAAGAAATATAGGTATGTAAAAAAGTGGCGCGCCAAGCTGTCTGCGAGCGATGTGTCGCAACCTCGCGGGCCGCATCACTTACCTGTCTTTCGACTACTTTTACAATTCCCTGCATCACTTAATTCTTTAGTATGGTTGTTGCTGACACACGCCGCATTACGGAACAGCGATGTACAACTACCATTAGTTCTCACTTCTAACAAATCGTGTATTCACCCTTCACGCATAAATGGATAGAATTTGTCGGAATGATACGACGGTGAAGAGGAATTGAAATACTGAACCACATACTGTTTGATAACAATAATGCGAAAAAAAATAACCATATATACCTGCATTTTTGAACTATACGTTTTAAAGCGTATATTAGAGTGACCTGATACATTTTGATATTTAACAGCTAAAGTAAGTAATATAATAAAATTGTGAATAAACATAGTGATACTAATATAAAGAAAACTCGTGTAATCGAAAGACTGATTCGGATCCCAGTTGTGAAAAGCCTTAGAGATGCAATCACACATTGTATCTTTTAGAAGGTTTTTATGTAAAAATAGGTTAGGCAGGCTTTTTTATGTAAAGGTAGTTTAGGCAGAAGGTCCACTTGATGCTAGATGACAATTGTCGCTTTTTAACACAGGCAACGTAGTTAGTAGGCTACCTTAAATATTAGTAAAACAATGAATGAGGTAAGAGGGGTTAGGGAAATGGGCTCTGGCATTCCTTAATTACTCATCGAAATAAGGTTACATGCTCTCAGCAGCAGTACTCAGCAGCATACATGCTGTTATTTCACGATTTTCTTACGTAAAGCGAGGATACTTACTGCCTCTAAAAGGGCTGTTTAATTTAGGACTGCGAAACGCGAAACGCCTTGTCAGTAGAAAAATATGACCACACTTGTATGTGTAACATGTACGAAAACTAGCATTATTCGAAAACGATTTGAGTTTAATCAATTGAAACAGAAAAGAGTGAACTAGATCAACTATCTGGGAGTGTAAGAGCTAATTCAGGATCCCAAGTCAGCTACACGACAAGTTGGCTCTATTTAAGGAAAGTTTCAACTGCAGTTTCATTTTAAAGTGTTTGAATAGTTAAATTAAGGTTGTTCTCAATAATAATACATGGCACATGCACAGAGTGTCAGCAAGACGAGTGCAAATCCAGTTCGAGGCAGATTGCGTCATACAAATGGAACATTTAGAATGTTTGACCCGGCGGCGTCAAGACCGACTACTATCCACAGCGCGGTGGCACCGACCGACGACCCGACTGAATTCCAACTATTGTCACGATATTACCACCTATCAACTATAACCGCTGCTGGCTACGACTAAAACTAGACATATGTATAGCAGACACAAAAGCTGCACAGAGCCACTTGCCCCGTCATAATCTCTGTGTTGCGAAATCTTTGGGTTTCATTTAACGACTCAACACTGCACTGTAGTATTTGTTATTTTATTTCTCGTTACGGAGTCACAAAAAAAAATCAACAAACTCAACGCTCGTTGGAAATTAAAAAAAAACATGTGTTGAAAGAAAAATGGCTAATTCTAACCGATTCGTCTACTTTCTTTCTATCCTAGATCGATATTTCCTAGGAGCTCAAAGGCAGGTGTGGACATGTTGTGTACTTTATATTAATAGCAATAAGGCTATAGAAAATAGGCTTAGATATTTTAGTGAATACAAATTTATTTGAATACCTATAGTTCTGCTTTTTTTTTAGTCAAAATAAGACTGATTAAATTCACTAATACAACTGTTAAAAGACAGATATTATTTTTGAAATCTGTTCCAAATATACATCATAGACTACATTAAATAATAATGAAGAAAAAACGTTTATTTTTTAATTGTTAATAAATATTTGTTATGCCATTATTGTTAATAATGTTGTTGTGATTTTGAAATATAACTTCGTATTCACTATTTATTGCTATGTATCCAATGAAAATGACAAAAGCATTGAGATAACTATTTAAAATAAACAATCAACATTTATCAAACGCTATCTCTACTTGGACACGTACACTTAAATGTTCAGCAATTTCACAACGCTCATTTGCTTTTTGGAAAAAGTGTCCATATCTGACTGTTAAGATATAAGTTGCATTGCATAGCGGTGTCTAAAAAGGTTGTTAAGACTTGAATGGCTTTACGATCAGTTGTGTTTATCGGCGCATTAACCTGCAATGCTCCACGCTCCGACTGACCAACATTCAAGAGGTGGTATCGCATCCGCAGAACACACTAACAAAAAACACCTTCTTTTTCGTACCCTACCAGACTTTCCGCCGACATTCATTGTGTATGTATGAAAAACACATAGAAAATACAACTATTTAATTATTATTTGTATAATAAATAAATTTATTATTCTTTATTGCCTTATTTGTTTCTTATTTAATATTTTAAAACCTTAAGAAGAAATATTAAAAATCATATATAGAAAGTTTTAATTTTATTAAAACTTTATATACATATATATATTTAAATAAAAGTCATTAATAAAATCAACAAAAACATGATTAAAACAAACTCCTGGATAGTGAATCATTCTTATTTTAATATTATATATCATACTAGCGACCCCCGGCTTCGCACGGAGATAAAATTATCAATAATCCCCTCTTAGCGGATGCTTACTTTATAAAATAGACCTATTTTGTTAAGTTTCTGCTTTTTTGACTTAGTAGTTTTGACTGTGCGTTAAGTTAGACAATTTTATAAATACTTATATATTTTTCTTTTTTTTATATGTACACGATTGAACATCATCATTGATTTGCACATAGGATAAACTTCTTTACTAGTGTTTTGAATAATGGTTCTGTCTAAATGCACTTCGATCTATGGTGCCGATCACTTTCGTCGGCGCGCGCGCAGGTTGTTGTTCCCTCCGCCCACCGCACGCGATACCCCTTCTTTGGCTCAAATCAAATAGTATCAATAGGCACAGTAGCAACACTAAATTTGTTTAGAACTATGAAAAAAATAATTTAATGTTGATATATGTAATAAAATTTATAAATTCTTTGGGGAAATATCTAGTCTGGGGCTAATTTATGGTTATCAATTTCTAAATCTGTAAAGTAGGGCTCTTGAACAAATGAAGTTTCAAATACCCCCTCTTCATGGTTATGTGGTTAAATAGGTTTAATGAGTAGAGGGACATCAAATGAATTTACTTTTTCCATATAAGGCTTGCATCCTTTTATTTACTCTTGTTCTCTGGCTAAGAGCGTCCTGGATGTTATCTCAGTGTTTTCATCCTTTTTGTTGTGAATCGTTAGAGCATTAAAGCATTTGATTATTATATGAAATTACACTGTTATTATTAAATTAATAGTTTATCTTTAAGATTTCAAAGTTCAATGCCAGAATTAAAAAATATGAAGACTCAACCAATTTTACTTTGATTTTCAAAATCACTTAATTATCTTTTAACTGCTTGCAAACATATATTATTTCGATGGTTTTAACTAAAAGTTATAAAAAAAAGTAATGAAAGTTTTATGTTTGCCCGTAATCTTATGAACTTAAAATGAGATTGACGCTTACGAGTTTTTTAAAAACTTTATCTAAGTTTTAACGAGTTTGAGACAGAAATGAACTCAATCATGTTTTTTTACTGTAAGCTCTTTATACTGTGACGTAACGGTGTTCTTTGTTAAGAAAAGTCAACACGCATATAATACATTGTAAAACCTTATCATGCTTTAGGTACGCTTTCAGATTCACATTAACAAAATTACTCAATCAATAAGTAGTCAGTTAACTTCTCAAACTACATAATTAAATAATGTAAATATAAGTAATTATACATAACTTATACTTATAAAGAATATAAAACATGATATTTTTTTAAGTAAGGCATTGCTAGGCTGCAACCCTCCCCCCCCAGGTGGGTCATGACCTTGTAGTGGTGGGGGGCTTAACCCTCGGCAAGTCACCAGCCTTTGCTTGGCTGATCGGATTGACGCTGGGGAACCAACAAGACCCACGTGCGTGTGCTCCGGGGTTTCATCCCTTCGTGGTTGATGTTCCTCTCACGAAGCGTTTCAGTTCCACCTTCCTTGTCCGAACTGCTAAGGAGTGGAACTCATTGCCTGCGTCCGTGTTTCGTCAAAATTACAATCTCGGGGTTTTCAAATCTAGGGTAAATGGGCACTTACTAGGTAAGCGTGATCCACCTTCGGCCGCATCTGCACCTTCCATCAAGTGAGATCGCGGTTCCTTGACTCAATAAAAAAAAGCTGCCTCCGACTCTGCGGTAGGTTGTGCCGCAGAGTGCTTCAGAAGTGCTTATGGGGTGCTTCAGAAGTGAAGCCCCTTGCTGACTGCCCGCGGCGAGAGGTGGAGAATAGGCGGCCTGTGCCGCTTCGCCCAGAGGCGGCGGACATGGGGACGTCGGCCTCATCACAACACCGGGCAACGAAAGGAGACGTTCTGTGTGTTTCCGGCACTTCTCTTCATGGCGCGGAGGTCACACTCTTCGCCTGATCGAGGTGGAGCTCGCAAGTGTGCGGGCCTCGTCTGGCGGGGAGACAAGGTAGCGTGTCTTAACGTCCCCTAATCCCCGCCCATAGACGGCGCGAAGAAACACCGTGGGGTTTTAGTGGATAGAAGTCCCACATACCCCACACAGATCTCCCCATGGTCGGTGGGGATCTGAATCGCACATTTCCTCACGTAAAAAAAGGCTGTACGCTGCCGTCATTACAGTCTGTTCCTAATAGGATAAAGAATGGGAGACACATAGTAATAGAATAAACATTGTAACATTAGATCGCTTTTTCCCAAATGAAATAAATGCTGCAAATTCAATGTGTAACTACCCCTTTCTCACAAATCGAAACGTAACAGCTCATGTGCTTTTATGTTCTTCTTTAAAGGATTTGTTACTGCTGACAAACTGGCTATCCAGTTTATAACGGCGGGATGACGTGTGACCTGCCACTACTATGTAACTAAGTTTCTTTCTATTTCTATAACAAATAAACCGCTGTGGCCTCAAATATCAACAACTATACATTTTTTAATTTAATGTGTTGTAGAAAACATAAATTTTAATTAAAGGAGTTTCTATGAATATTAACTAATCCGGATACAAAAAGCATTGTAGCTGAGTATTCGGTTTTCATAGCTTGCCCGACCGATAAGTCGTTTGAATGTGTCAATAAGAGATAACAAGAACAAATAGTGGAAGGTATAGAGGACGGCGACACGCACGATAACTGCAACCAAGAAATCACTGAAGACTTGTTTTAACTATTTCAAAGCCGCATTTATATTTTATATTTTAAACTCTTCGTGGCAACAAGAGTTGCTTCAAAGGAACAGTCTAAGATATTCAATTGTTTCAAATTTTAAAAAAATTCCCATTTCACTACTCCGAAATATTCAGTAGCTATTACAAAAAAAAAAAACTATATTTTATGGTGTCGGTGATCATAATACGATAAGTGTGTTTGGGATACATCTATACTAATATAAATAAAAAAGATTTTTATTTTGTATTTTGGTTTGTAAAGAATAAACTCAATAACTATACGATTTTAAACGAGTAACATAGGCTATGTTTTATAAAGTTACGCGGACGAAGTCACGTGCAACAGCTGGTGGAATATAAAGTCAAGGTTGTATTTCTATTCTTGGTCTTAAGGATGAATACTGCATGCGTGCCTCTCCTCGAATGAATTATTTGTCGTTCAAGCTGTAATAACATCTATTTTGCGAAATTTTCTTGTAATATATTGAAAAAAGTATAAAAAAATTAAAAACGCATCACAAAAGGATTTATATCAGGATTGTATTTCTTTTCGATATAATGTTACATGTACTCATTCTGACATTTAGTTATACGTCAAAATTGTGAAATCTTACACTTTTTTATAATAAGACCAAAGTATTTTAGATTTCAAGTTCAAGAGCTGACATAAAAAAGTAATTGACTAAGACAACTAGACCTTCTGTTCGATTATATTTATTAGTTTTCCCGTTAGTTCGTATGTGCTTTTGCCCCGGGCGATCGCAATACTTGCGTAGTACCTAAAGATAGCCTCGGGGTAGAAAGTCGCATCAAGCTGCCGGCGTCGAATGACGTGGACGTCCCACAAATGGGACATATGACCCTTTGGAAACCGTTCTTCGCATTGTGACCATTGTGGTTTGTCAAATAAACAATATTATCTAATAAATTAACATATATTATTAGACATTCATAGAAATAAAAATTTTTAGGTATTTTTTTTAATTCTATTAACCACATAACTAATTTTGCTGGTTAACAGGTTCATAGAATAAAATGCGCGGGCATTATGTAGACTCGAGTTGATTTTATTGAATAATAAGATTATTTTTAAATTATAATCAATACTAATAATAAATCTGTAAGGGTCGGTCATGGAGTAAGTTACTTTGTTTTCAGAGATATCGTGTTTATAGGCTGCATACATGATACTGAAACCAAATTGACGATTTTTAGAATTTTTTTCTGTATGTATGTTCCTCCATAACTCTTAAACGAATTAACTGATTTTCATGAAACTTGGTAGATAAACATTTGGACGTACGGGACACAGGATAGGCTACATAATATTTTTCAACGCGGACTATGTCGTGGGCACCAGCTAGTCCTAAATAAAACTGTAAATTTTATTGCTATACGAAAAAAAAATTAAAGAACCAAGCAATGTTTCATGTTGTAATTTAAATTCCTCGAATCGTTGAACAAATTTTCGGTTTACTTGCTACAATCGGATTATACCTAAAATTTTTAAAAGAAGTCGAACATTAGGAACGCCTTTAAGTGACTTAAGTTTAGTCGTCAAGATTAAATTATAATGATTTCCTCTTTCCAAAAAAAAGTACAAAAATGCCAACGGTTCGCAAAGTAAACGTAGAGCTTTCCATTGAATGGAAAAATGCATCGCAGAGCCGGTTCCTTCATACCTTCCGGATTCCCAACCTGCTACTCTAGGTCAATATCATCTGTCTCACTCACTCGTATGGCGGCCAACAGCGAGTGCACAATCGATTTGGGGTCGCGTCGCCCTAACCTAGATTGTGTCTGCATTCAGTGGATTTGTAGCCTGGAACCGATTTTGTATCTTCGCACATAACTGACCTTATGACAGCTTTGAAGATTACTGTAAGCCTTACTTCCGAATAAGGGCTTCATACTTATTGAGCTCTCGATTAGAGAAACAATTAGGTAGGGACTTCATAATTAATAAAATGAATTTCAAAATTGTAATAAAATTTACAAAATGCACTGACACTTAGAACTAATGAAAATTCGTTAATTGATAATAACATAATTGTATTGCGAATGAACTCGAAATATTAGGTTTTTTTTTACATATATCCAAATTACATATTGCGAAAATATTCCACATTTGTTATTTTTAATTTAAGGCTGTAATTACTTTTTGAATTAAATTGTGCAGAATCTTTGTTTTGTTTTATTTATTTTATTATGAGAATATAAAATCTGTCCCACGATGCGATTCCCGCCAGGGTCCAACTTTGGAAATGAACTTTTCTAATTTTCTAGTAGTCAAAGTAGAGGCAAGGCACAGTGGTTTTCGCAGACATTTGGGCAGCGAAGCAGCACTCTTTATTATAAAGAGTAAACAACGATAAGAGGAAAGATTAGAGTTTTTGTATGTTTGTTTGTATGTTTGTTTGTTTGTAATGGGTATAAACTCAAAAACTAATTAACTGATTTAAAAAAATCTTTCACCAAGTCTGTATTTATAAAATTAGATTTATATTTTAAGATGAAGTCTACGCGAACGAAGTCACGATCAATGGCTAGTATTACAAAAGGAATAAAAAACGGTCATTATATGGGTTGAAGCCTAGAGACCTATGCAATACCAGTTGTATTGCACTAGTGATTATGTTGTAATTTTTAAAAACGTGTACAAGAACAAAAGATTAAAAGTAAGCGACAAGATGACCACAACAGAATTGGGTTTAGTGTTAAGTAGCTATCATAATAACTATCAATAATAAGGTGGGGACAAACCCATGGCGCGAAGTGGAATAAATCAATGTAACTATGTTTGTCCTCTATGAATTCCTAAACGGCTCATCCGATTTTAATTCTGTTTTCACTCATGAAAAAAAGGGATAAAAGGGGATAGTTTGTGAATATGAAAAAAAAATGTATAAAGGGTAGTGAAGATGAACCTGCTTTAAGATGAATGTAGTTACGATGTTGAAATTTGTTTTAAATAATATAAACTTATGATAATTCAATGGCACTTAAGATGATAATAATGCCAGATAATTCTTTCTTTTAAGGAAGAATAATCTGCCATTTGCCTATTTAAATGAGATGTCCAGAAAGAAAGAATGGATACAATAAAATCCGTGGAGACTGAAGCATTTTGAGTGTTTCGCCGACCTGCGTGGCCTACTATCACAAATACACGAGACAGCGGCATCTTTTATCTCGTCATTCAAGTTCGGCTGTTGCCCTAAATTGTTTTCAACATTTTACCAAACAAAATTATGATTAATAGCAATGATGATTGATTGTCATTAAAACTTGGATGGACGAATCAATCATTTTATTGTGTGACCGTAATTATATTATATTATTCTGTTAACAGCACCTTGCATGCCTGATATAAGTAATCCGTAATAAACATTATTAAATAATTCTCTAAACCAACTCGATCGTTTCATAAAATACGTCTTTCACAAGTAACAGCTGTTAAATACTCATTTCTTTCTTTAGGTAGCAAGTAAAAATCTTCCTGTAAATTTGTTTTAAAATTTTGTAGATAGGGGTGAGAGACTGTTTGAAAAATTCTTTCACTATTATGAAGGTATTTCTAGATAGACATTATTATATTTTATGTGTTATGGACCAAGTGATAGAAGGCATTGTTCATAACGCCTGGGCAATAGTCAAATCTCGGGTAACGTATTAAATACCTATCTTTTGCCATAGAAAATGGCCGCTCCTTTAACAATTTCTAAACACAAACATAATCTAACTTAATATCCAAAGACACATAAATTTAAAAAAAATAATTTGGCATTAATGGAATAAAATAGGTATCGACTATGAAAACAGTCAATTTCCAAAAATATTTTAATATTAATTTGCGCATGCAATATATATACTTATATAAATAAAAATGAGTCTTTAAATGTGTAGCTGGAAAACGCTGGACCAACTCGGCTAATTTATTTTCAAAGTCCGAGTAAGCTTCTTATGAAGAGAAAAACTGGAATTTTTTTCCGATTATTTTAAAATTTAAGTTACAAATCAGCTGCCAAAAACCAAAATAGCTTTTTACCTAACCATGTCTGTCTGGGCAGTTGTTATTAAAATATTTTAATTTTAAATTTCATTACCAATTAAATAATATACCTACATACACGTATATAAATATGTGTAACAAGGTTTCACATAAACATACTTGACTATAAAGAGCAATATAATCGATCAGGTATTGAGCACAATCATTGTGTTCATCAGTTGGACCGTGAATCCTGTCACTATCCCCCCCCCCCTCACTCCATTGGACCCCCTCCCCTCATATGAATCTCATTTACGTGTCGCTTACGCAACCTGGTAGAACCACTGGAGTGTGTAATGTTACCTAATTGATACGAAGGGTTAACCGGATTCGTTTAGATTGCCCTACAACAATATAGCCACCTAATTGGCGTCTATTTGTTTCTTCATTCATTTTATTTCTGTGTCTTTGAAGGCTTTAATATCTAAAGGAAGCGTGATGTCGTGTGACGTTTAAATTTACATTTTCATAAGCCTTTGATGATTTCTCAATCGTTCTCTCCTACAGCTAATTAATTGACTGTCCATCTGTTACTGCTAAAATGCGAATTCTGTAAGCCTAAAATAATGTAACTTTCTAACGAGCTACATTAGTCCCCGCTGAGCCAAAGATTAAGGATTCTGGCATTTTGTTATGATTTGTTTGCATGAAGATTCATATTGAGATTTAAGTGCTAGTGTAAAGTATTTAAATTATTCATATTAAAAAAGCTAGTTAGTTTTTTGACATTTTTTTTTCGTTTAACCTATAATGTGTAGGCAATAAAATAAACTATCGATTAATAAAAGTAGGAAACAGAGAACAATGGGCGATGTCACAGTGCGCGCAACTCAAATGGTGCGTTAAATATTATTTTACACGCAGTACGGTTAGCAAAAAAGCTTTCATGTAGGTACAGAATATAATTTCTTTTAGAAATATTCATAGGAATCTCTAAATTATTTACGTCTACTTATTTTTGTACAGAAAATTTTAAAAAATTACTAAATTAGTTGACATAATATATTTACAATCATTTGAAAAAAAAAATCTGGTACATTTTTACCATTTTAAATATTTCTTTAAACAACATTTAATATTCAGTCTGTACATAGGTAAGAAACGTATGCTTCGAAGATAGCACGGTATTAGGTACTATGATTGCCGGAATTATGTTAGACGCCAAATTTTAACCCGAAATTAGGGACAAACTGGAGCTAACGATTATTTCTATAAATTAAAGGCTACAAAGCAAAATTATATTATACATCTATCTTAATACAACAGTTTACAAAATAAAACAGTTCCAATTCCTAGCATATTTCTACTTTTTTATAATATAAAAGTCATCCTCAAAGTAGGCCTTAATATTCCCTAATATAGTACATTTGCCTTATATATGTTATATAATAATAGAGTTAAATAGAAAAAAAAGAATGTAGAACAAT
This sequence comes from Synanthedon andrenaeformis, assembly GCA_936446665.2. Classification (NCBI taxonomy): domain Eukaryota; kingdom Metazoa; phylum Arthropoda; class Insecta; order Lepidoptera; family Sesiidae; genus Synanthedon; species Synanthedon andrenaeformis. The sequence continues at coordinate 12,105,569 of OW387776.2, read as the reverse complement.
AAATAGATAAACTTATTGTCTGACTGTACGTAGTATAAAGAAAACAGGGCGTGGTATTTATTGCAATAGACATAGCATAGTGTGGAAAAGTAGAAATCGACATACAATCAACATCCTATTATCTGCTTGTCAATACTAAATATAAATTTTGATAAAATTATGTCTAATTAAAATATTTTTTATAAAACATTACGATTCGTCTTTATTTTGCCTGGAAAGAGAAAAGTTGGGCGAATTAAAACAGAGAGTGGACCAGGATAGCTAAAGTTGAGCTAAGAATAAGAATATTTTAAGTCTTATTTGGCAAAATGTAAAGGTAATGACAAAAGTTCTAATAGTTTTGTACCTATAATTACTTATTAGTTTATTATAACTTCGCCTGCGTAACTTTATAAAATATAGCCTGTGTTACTAGCTGATAACGTAGCTTTCTATAGGTGAAAGTATTTTTATAATAGTTATTCATTTTTGCGTTTATTCAAGTAAGAGTAAGTTTTTGAGTTTTTGAGTCATTACAAACATACAAATCTTCTCTCTTATTAATATTAATTAATATAATATTAGCATAGAAATAAAGAAAATCAGATTTTGATTTTCTTTATTTCTATGCTAAATTTAAGTTGCCTAAAATTGCCTATAAAACTTAAACATTTATTATTAAAGTCTTTTTTATAGGCTTAAGACCGATTTATTTAGCCATGAATACATAACAGACAGGCAGTCCGAGTTATATCCGCATTATTTAAATATGGATAATTTTAAATACAGTTAATATATATTAAACATTAAAAACAAATAATATTTTTGTTGAAATATAAATCCTTCAATGAAAATTCACTGCATTCAATCAGTTGTTATAAAATTGAATTAAACGTTTCTTTGGAACTGGAACACTAGTTAATTACGTACAACACTAGTTTGAAGTATTGATAAAAAGTATACACTATTTCCTATACAGTGATTCCTAGTTAATGTTAACAAAAAAACTACTGAAGCAAACGATGCGAGCAATTAAACACTCATTTAACTGATATTGCGTTTATCAATCACGTACTACATATTTCGCTACATTGATAACACAAAAGCTTTTCCTACTTTCAATGTTGCGATTACTGTTCTTAAAATTTTGTTAGATTGTTATGAATCAATATTAATTATATTTTCTTATGTTAAAGTCGACAGACAGGCTGACGATCGACAAAACGCCATAGGTTCTGCAAGTGCGTTGCCTTTTTTTAATAAAGGTTTAAAGGTTTCAAAGAGCAATTTGATATGTTCGTTGTCTCTTCAAACTACCAATAATTACGGATATTTGGATACGGTTTTCACTAATGGAAAGAGCGATAAACGGAAAAGTTTGCGTATATAATTTGCAGACAAAATTGCAACCGTGCGAAGCTGGGGCAGGGTAGCTAGGAAGTTTATATATTTTTATATATATTAATATAATATATTATGTAGTTGTTCAAAATAATAGTAGTATATCTAAATAATAAATTGTACTAACTAATATATTATAAAAATATTAAATCCAGAACCTGGTCTAGTCTATGATTGAGAAATTAATGACAAATAAGTTATTCAAATCTAACACGTGTAAATATTTCACGCAGACAAAAAGACATTTTATATAAGAAAATTTCGTTAACGAACTTATCGTAACATACAAGGTACATACTTCCCGTCGACCTAGAATCATGTGACATTTAACAAGACTGAAGCTCTCGCAAAAATAAAAAAATACACTTACTTGTAGCTGGGGCCACATCGCGTCCAAGAGTATATATATGTGAGACCCCATATGTATGGCGAAAACTTTTCTTCATACACAGTATAAAATGAAAACTTTGTCACGAAATCAGTTGAGCAAGCTCTTACTGTTCACAATGATCACAGATAAATTTAAGAAATAACAAAAAAATATAGATTTATCATAATTTCAATGACACAATTTTTTGAACCATTCTAAATAAATGTGTGCAGAACTAAATAGGCGAATGCAAAATGAAGTAAAAAAGGCTTGGCATCATTGTTTATTGACTAAAACTGCATACACATAACCTACATTATATTCCGAGATGTATAAGTTTTCTACTCAGCATTTTATCTGTGTCAGTCATATTTTTGACCTAATTCGACTAGGCTGTAAGAGAGAAGATTGGTATTTATGTTTGTATTAAGTAAGCTCAAAAACTAATGGACCGATTTTTTAAAAATTTTTCACATATGAAAGCTACATTGTCAGCGAGTAACTTAAATTATATGTAAATCATATAAATTTACGCAAACGAAGTCGCGTGCAATAGCTAGTATACATTACTATAGTAAACGAGCCGTATCTTTACATTAAAAATGTTTGTCTGTCTGTACGCTTTTTCACGCTAATCTCAGAAGCGGCTTAACCGGTTTGAATGCGGTTTTTATTGATGTGATGATGGTTACCTGGTACCTGGATTAAAATATGGGATACTTTTTATCCTAGAAAAATGTTCGGTTCGTGTGGGATTTTTAATAAACAAACTAACGCGCGTACGGAGTTGCAAGCATCAGCTGGATAATCAATAAATACTAATCAATACTAATAATAAATCTGTAAGGGTCGGTCATGGAGTAAGTTACTTTGTTTTCATAGATATCGTGTTTATAGGCTCTATACATGATACTGAAACTAAATTGACGATTTTTAGAATTTTTTTTGTATGTATGTTCCTCCATAACTCTGAAACGAATTAACTGACTTTCATGAAACTTGGTAGATAAATATTTGGACGTACGGGACACAGGATAGGCTACTTAATATTTTTCAACGCGGACGAAGTCGTGGGCACCAGCTAGTTAGAAATAAAGTAAAGCAACTAATGCAGATTCCTACACATGTCACCCTACGAGTATTCCGGCGCCCATCACCCCTCTATACGTAACATTGATTCCCATACGTTTCACGGTTAATGGTCACGCACAATGGTTTACGTACCGTATCATTTACTATAACATAAACATTATTAGTATTTTTATTCAAGACTATTGAACTGTATAATTTGTATCCCTAATTTGTTAATTGTAGTGTTAAAGCAATGTTTCAGAAAAAGATTTTTTTTATGTTAAGCGCGACGGACAGACTGACAGCTCACTTGATGGTAGGTGGCTACCGTCGCCTATAACACAAGCACCGCCACATGCGATTCAAGTGCGCTGCTGGCCATAGGATGATTAAGGACAGGTATAAGGAAGGGGTAAGGACATGGTTTTTTGTAAGGTTGCTGCCGCCAGACGGGTTGTCCTATCCAGATGACGCTTGTATGATAAACTACCAAATCCGTTGATGTATCTTTTGAACGGATAACTCTAAAATACATAAGGAAATGTACGCAGTGAAGCACAGATGAGACAATACTTACAACAGTTATTGCATCATGTGTAACGATAAGTGCGCCAAAGGCTTATCTGTGCGGATAGACAATCTGTTTACAGTAAAACACATGTATCTATGAGTACGTTCATTGAAAGCCTTTAATCGTCTTCAAATAATGTATATGTAATCATCAAAATATCAATATTTAGATTTTTTGTTCTGTTTATTTTTTTATTTTTATTGTGTATTATTATTATATTATTTTTCATTTATGAATTTATAAATAATATATAAATAAATACGAGGTTATGTTCAACGATTTTGGCGTTCAAATTCAAATTGAAAAAAAAAGAAACGAATAACAAATGTTCGTAGCATGTATGGTAATTAAATATTCAACTGTCAGTCCGGTTGAAGAATTCCATTGCACTTGGTTGCTAAACGACATAGAAGAAATAGTAAACTTACAAAAATTATTATTATTAGATTGTATTTAAATAGGTACACATGTCGCATATATGCGACGTGACAATGTCATAATGTACGCAGCATACAAATAAGAGCTCGCCGAAACACGAGCGAGTTAAGAAAATTTAGAAAAAGTGATCGTATATGTGCGGGTGAGAGTTCAGAATCGAACGGCTAAATTTATTGTTAATGTTAAAACAAAATTGTATTTCTTATTCATTAGAGACGTCGTATGCCAGTCGGTTCTTCTTAGTCATGTATCGAATAGTTTCTAAGGATATCGTCAACACTAAAGTTACGTATATGATATATTTATTTCGCTACGGATCACTGACCTGACAAAGATTACTCTTAATGTTTGTGGAATGATGTGTTTGCCTTTATATCCACGATACTAACAAGTTGAGTCTAATCTAAAGAATGTTTATGATATACTTTATAATTTGAAACACTAGACTCTGCCTTCTTACTTTCTTCTACTACCTACTTATGAATGTTAATGAGCACTTTGAAGTTCTTTCTGGAAGAAATTCTCTGAAATATATAAGGGTGCAATTTGCACGAAAGTAGGTGGCAAAGCAGATGCATACAAACAGACAGACATGCGCGGTGGAGAACTTTCTATTATAATATGTAAGCTCTTTGCTATACGCTGTTTTGCGGGACATGAAAAACCTTTAGCATGTTTGTATAATACAATACAAGCTGCTATCTCCTGAAACCTATCAAATCGAGATTATTTAAAAAAAAAATTCTAATTTCAATCTGCAATTACCTAATCTAATTCTATTTACAAACAAAGTTGGTTTATATAGTTCTTTAGTATGTTAATTGACCCTGCTGGGAATCGAACCCGGTACTCCTGAGAGGTTTTTTTACTTCTTAAAATGTCAACTAAGTGAAATATGTAAACAATGCTTTATTGTTCTTTATAGTACGTGATCATCGTGTAACTAAATATAAAATATCGATGACATTACGTTTACCTACTTTTTCTAACTGTGACATTATTTGCTATAGTATTATGTCAAGGTCTGTCACCTAGATTTCATTAGTAACTTTATTTATTCTAAAAATTAAAAATAATTTAAAATTAAATTTTAGGCACGCGTTCATTTTGTGCAGAATTATTTGACAGACAAGTAATTGACCAACCTTTTAAATTTTATTACTTTTTAAATCCGAAATTATGTTAGCGCGCACAATTGAAAAATCAAAATGTAGGATAAATTCAAATTGTTTTCGTTTTCTGGAGAAGTCCTTTGGATGATTTTGACGTGCCTGTTGGACGAGTGGTTGGGGCCTTAATGCTCTGTCCTAGGCTACCCGGGTTCGATTCCTGGCACCTTCAACTTTGAAAATAACTTCAAAATTAGCTCTGGTCTGGATCTGGAAATCTGGATAGTACCTAGTGCCACTGAGTTTCGCATTCATTCCGACTGGCGGCATCCTTACAACCGGAAACCGTAAAATAACAGCACATTAGCTGTTGTGTTTCAGCGAATGAGTACGGGATGCCAGACCCCATTTCCCCATTTCCTCTCAATTCCTTATCACTTAATCTTACTGTAGTCAACAGCGCATTGCATGCTTGTGCTATAGGCAACGGTAGCCACCTACCATCAAGTGGACCGTCAGACTGTCTGCCAACCCTAACTTAGATAAGTCATACGGTACAAACAAGTTGAAGACTGACCTGCATCTGGAGCCAGGATTCGAGGAGCCCAGTGGCGTGAGGTGCGCCCCAGCGACCGCCGCCAGGGACAATCTATAAAATCGTTAAAGTCATTAAGATACCATTATCATTACTGGCCGTCATTATGATCACAGTAAGATCGTCAGATGATCTCCCAATAGACCACAAATAAGCTAAATATATTAAAAATGAGATTTTAAAAGGATATAATATAAAGTGATTTTTTAATTTATTGTTCCTGCACAACCTATAAGTGAAGAATAAAACAAATTTTTATGTAATACCTTTTAATTATTCAATAAACTAGCATCCCAAGGATAATAGCAAGGATGCAATTTTTATCTGTAAATTTGTCTACAAATTTTTCTCGTTTTTCGATCTTTCCGTTAGAGGAAACCGTATCAAAATCCTTTAGGTGGTTAAGACGAAGTTAGGGGAGAAACAGACGGCGACTTAATTTTATAATATGTAGATGAAGATAAAAGGACAACGTTAAAATATTTCGTAGGTACCTACTTTTACTGATTTTAACATATTATCTAATTTTATGTAAAAGAGTTAAATCTTAGTACATTTTACTTTAAATGAAAAGATTTAGTAATTTATTAATAAAAGTTTTTTTTTTATTAATTTCATATTAATTTTATTGGTTGTTTACGTCTGACTCCCTCTACTTCTTCTTAGGTCTATAGACTCAAAACCTATAATCAGTATATATTTTTAAATAAAACTTCTGTAACTTCTTTTTTTTATATAAAACCTTTTATATTCATATATAAACTTCTTTGCATATATATATAAATTCTTTGCATAGTATAAAACAAAGTCGCTTCCCGCCATATGTTCTGTATGTACGCTTAGATCTTTTAAACCACGCAACGGATTTTAATGCGACTTTCACTAATGGAAAGCGCGTTAAAGAAGGAACCTTTTCATATAAAAAAAATCCGTGCGAAGGCAGGGGCTTCCAGCTAGTAACATACTATGATATGACCAGACTAATATAGATCAACCATTTTAAAATTAATCCTACTGACGTAAATATATTGTTGCTATTTTTACAACCCTCACTACATTATTATTAATAAGAAATAATAATGAGAAATGGAATAATTAAACAATCGTCTAACGATTTTTCAGGAATGTAGGAGGAATGGTAGGAGTATGAATAGGATTAAAAGACTCCAAAGGAAAATGGGGTCTAGTATTCCTAACTCACTCACTGTAACACAACAGCACAGATGCTGTTATTTCACGGTGATATTATTGTCGCCAGACGCGCCGCCAAATTCATGACTTTTTTGATACTATTTTTGACAAAAAATAAACACCTTTTTTTATTATTTTTATGACATTACTAAACTTATATGGCATAAATTAATGTTATTTACATCATTTGTACTCGTAACTAGAGATAGGCTAAACCGTTTTTTATGATCTTTGATTTGTTTAATTTGTCTCCGCCTCAAAAGTAGAATAACTATTTAAGACATCCGAAATATTTACGAAAAAAATATTGTGACTAAAATTCATTTTCGGGTACATTTTGTATGCAACGGGCCGGTATATAGTTCGCTGGGTCAGCTAGTTTCAAAATAAATTTTAGGGTTCCAGGATCATTAGTTTAGGATTCAGGAACTAGATTCTAGAATGAAAATGATGGGGAACGAAAACCTAAGCACACGCAGCCACTGTCCAGTTAATATGTTAATGAATTTAAAACTATCAAAGACGACATTATGAATACACTTAACTGTATTTCAAATGTTTTATACACAAAACTTGGCCATTCTTTTATACCGATGACAATGTGTCATCATTTTATGACTGTGAAAACTATGTTTAAATTAAAATTATCTTCTTTATGTTCGTGTGGAGTGTAGAAACTATATTTATTAGTCAATATTCGAACTTTATGCGGTATTTATTTCAAAAAGATATAACATATAATGTCAAACATATAACTGTTAAAAATTTAGAGTTAGTCGATTCAATTTAAAGGTAAGCAATATAATTTGTTTTCAATTAAAATAAAAACTGTGTGTGTTGAAAGGATACCGTAATCTATATCAATGCATAAGTATAATAAAAACAAGTTGTTCTGTCTGTTTCTCCGCTAACTTCTTTTAAAATTTAAATCAATCAATTGATTTTGTTACTGTTTTCGCTAATGAAAAGACAACCTTTTTTAGGTTTGTTTAGATGTGAATACTTGGCCACGTGCTTGGACCCAACAAATATGTGGCGTTCTTGGTTAAGTCGTGGTTGCCATCCAGGAGTGGACTGGATTTCAATCAGTCGAGCAACTAATTCTAGCAACTTCTATAACTGAAGTGACACAGAATGTTATGATTAATGTCCTTGTTGTGCCTACTCCAGTAACAGTGGAGAATTCAACTCTCGAAGTTGTGTACGAGATATCTACTTGGGACAAACAGTTCAATAAGGTAGAACCAACTTCGAGGTCAACCGTCGAATCCAGATCGGATGGGCAGTGTCCCTTACACTGCCGGGTATCCAAGAGGATTTCCCAACACAAAAAAAGGGAATGTGTCTTGACCAATGTGTGTTGCCAGTGATGACACATGGCGCTGAAACGTTCGCTAACTATGGGCCCCGTAAGAAAACTCAACGTCGCTCAACAAGCTATGAAGAGGACTATATGAATCAGAAATGAGCCACAAGGTGGACAGACGACCTGTCAAAGGCTGTTAAGGTCGACGGTGGATCCAGGCAGCTTCTGACCAGTCTTATTGGAGAATTATGATATTTGTATTTATATTACGATGTTGTAAGTGCATCTACAATACGAAACCTTTTTTTTTTTGGAAAATAACTAAACTTGAAATTGAGTTCTTTAGTTCACTTAAATTGTAATAGTATATTCTTTCTCACTGACACATTTTTAATTTAAAATTTATTCAATTAATAAAAATTTATTTACTTTAGATGTCGCGTCGATATTTAAACACTTGTCTCAACCCTAGGAACCTATGTGATAAACTGCGTATTTTTTCGCGCAATGGTCATACAAATAGGAACGCGCGTCAGTACGTTACTTTGCCTTGAATAATAAAATAGTGTTTTATTTACAGAAAGTAAAGCAAAAATTTTCTCTTTACTTATTTATTTTTTAATCGTCAGTCTTTTTTACCAGAGTTTCTGGATGACGACAATCCTGAAAAGAAATCCCCAAATAATCTCAGAACACTATTATATGAACACGTTTAAAATAATAAAAAAAAGTTGTAAATAAACCATTACTACTTATTAGACACAAATCATAGTAGGTATATATAATTCTCTAAATATAGAATGAGTTTAGAATCTTTTAAACCCTTGTATCATTATCACTTAAATAAGCAGCGATTCTATAATTGGTATATACAGAACGTACTGAAAAATCGCCATAAATGTTTTAGAACTCAACTTCAAAACTTTTTATAAGTAAACTAAGAAAAAAGGCGTTTGACTTTATAAATAACAGAAGCTCTAGTAATAACTATAATATATATATATATGTATAACAAATAAATGCCGAACAATTTTTTTTTATACAAAATAATATATTAAATGACATTTAATAAACTTCCCACGTATTTAATTTAATTTAAGTGTAATTAAGTTTTTTGCCTCTTTGAAATTTTAATATTATATGCTGACATTGTTATAATAAATAATATAACGTATTTTTTAAACTACTGTGATAAGACATAAAAGTGGTTTATTAAAAGATCTGTGTAAAAATTGCTAGATATACTTTAATAGCGCAAATAATAAATTTATCTTCCAGGATTTCTGTATGGTTAAATAATGTATAATCTGAAAATGTAGGCGATTTTTTGCAGCTAATGGAAAATGTGCCGTCGGCTCTGTTTCGTTGATGTCTTTTCTATTGAAGCTGACTCGACACCAATTACCACTTTGTTAGTTAACATATTTAGATTTATAATATATCTTTCTTAAAAATGCATCATTATATTTATTTCGATAGTATTAATGACACATGTTTTGCAAATAATATATCTAAATATTTAATTCATTATAATGTAATGTAATGTTGAGATTTTGTTGTTAAATTTGTTATTAGTTACAAGTAAACTTAACAAAGATATTTCATGTTAATTCTTTTCACAAAAATCTCAAATCTTAAAACGTAAAAACAAAATAGGTACTTGTAATAATTTCGTTTTGATAATATAAATAAATAAGATATTTCTATGAAAAAAGTTCTACAAAATAACACAATTAAATTTATATTTAGACAATAAATAATATCTAACAGTATATAAATATTCATTGTTGAAATTTTTTTCCGCTGAAGTTAATAATTAGTTTAAAATATTAATAAGTTAACCCGCGTCCCTATCTCCTTAATAAATTATTTTATGAAGTGTAAGCATATTAAAATCTTTAATGAAACTTTTAACTTAAATCCTTTTAAATTAAAGACAAATTCAGCCGAAAAAATTCGCGCGATCTTTCCCGCCGGAACTCTCTTTTAGCCTTTCAACTTTGAATCCGCGCCCTGAATTGAAGTGACCTTTTTAATATTTAATTTATTTTATATAAATAAATAAAAAATACACATACTCTGCGTATTTATATAGTAAGAGTATGTGTACATGCGTATATGTAATATTAATTTACCGATCCGATCATACATAATCCACATCAACTCAAAACAACTACAAATTTTAGGTAAACTTTTCAATAAAAATTAGTTGTTTATTATAAATTCACAAAATCCGTGCGCAGATTTAATTCACAAAAACCACTTAGCCGTAGGACAGGCGTTTAGGCCAACAATTTCAGTATGGGAAAGTGCACTGCCAAAACCGATCACACATAGTATGCTGTGTGCAGTGTATCACACACGCGACATAATATAGCACAGTATGACACAGGTGGCCTGTCATCGTACCTGGTCGCCCACAAGGTCCTCGGCAGCTCTGATTGCGCAGCAGGCCTCCATTCCCGGCTATGGCCGGGTGCGACGTCTACTCACTGCGTTGTCACAGAGTCGCGTGTAAGCCACGGTGCGGTATCATCGCGCACGCCTGCGCGCAACGGCTGCGCGCGTCTTACTGCCACTGGCTGCGTGATAGCGTTCAACGTCTGACCTCCTTCGCAGGGTTGCAATGAAAGTGATTAGGTTCTTGCGCGACTGATAACGAGGGCTAGTGCCGCTACCAAACGGTACACATTATTTAGTCCTACTCCTATTGAATACTTTACTCGCAATCCGACTCTTTACCTTACCTCCCGGGTAAGCCATTATTAAACTGATTATAAATTTGTAAATATCAGTAACTGTATGTTGTTTTATTATTGTATAGCAAAATCAATAATACTTAGGCCAGGGACGACTATGGGGACCCTGGGTCTCATAGCCGGTCGTTGGTAAAATTTTGAAAAAAAAAAACTGCTCGTGAGGCGAATCAGCTGGCACATTCTGTCCGAGGCTAAACTCGGGCAGGTTGGCTTCGTCCCACAACGTTGTACGGAGGATGCCCTCTATGATCTTCTGGAACATATAAAAAGAAATTAGAAGAAAAAAAGATAAATGTCATGGTCTCCCTAGATACAAAGGGCGTCTTTGACAACATAGGTGGCCGGACACAGTGTGCCAGCTGGCCGAAAGAAGATGCCCACAAAAGCTGCAGAGGTTGGTGGGACATTACCCCACGGGCAGATCAGTCAGAGTGGCCTATGCGTGTCGGACAATTACCAGGACTAAGGGACGTGTACAGTGGTCAGTGGGAGGCCCAACATTCTAGAACCTGTTGTTATATACTCTGCTATGCGAACAAGACGAGCTAGGCGTTCACAGTCAGGTGTTTTCAGATGAAGTCGTTCTTGTGTTTACCGGACACCAAATGGAGTATATACAGCCTGGAGCTTACAACGTGCTTGCCCAAAAATAAACTAAAATTCTCGGCGAGGAAAACCAATGCAATGGTTTACTAAAAATTACTAAAAAGATGAAATTTGACGCTCCACTATTGCAGATGTTGCCAATCCCTATGTCCAACATAATTGTGGTAAGGTTACAAACATATATAAGCAAATTACACGAGCTGCGAGATTATGGAACCTAGCGTATTGTATGCGGCCAGGTCTGGGCGGAGCATAAAAGTGGTGCGGACAGAAAGAGTTGCACGTCGTGCAGAGGAGCTTCGCGCAGAAAATCTACAAAGCCTTTGTAACGTCTCCCTAAAAAAATCCAATTTTTAGCTGTAAGAAACAATAAAGTAAAACCTAATGTGGAGAAAAACATTGAGTAAAACTTAAATTTAAACAGGAAGCGATAAATCCTAACATCATACCTAAATGCGAAAGTGTTTAAGGGCGTAGGATATATCTGTGGTGCAGAAAAAGAGTCTGATACTGAGAGATCATTCATCAAAAATAATAAATGAAAATTCAACTGGAAAGGAACCAGCCTGGCTCTAGACGAAACATTTCATAGGGTGTAGCGACATCTAGTCACTCCAACAGCAAATAAACATTTTAACCCACATCTGGCGCCCACATCTACAATTCACATTCAACAACGCCTGACAAACGTGTAAAGCAATGACTACTCGTATAAGGATTGATTAAATATTATGGGTCAGGCGTTGTTTTTTTTAACCACGCTGGCACAAGCTGGTATTACAAATTATATAAGAAGTAATTAATAGCCGTTCGGCCTACTCTTATGTTTCGAGATGGGATCATGGGATGCGTTTTTTGCGTTCTATCGTATTTAGCAGAGGTTTCTTTTGATACCTCTGTCACCGAGCATGTTACGTTTTGTCTTACGAATACCTTGTCTTACGTTGAGACTGTTTTACAAAATCACCTCTGGATTTTACACAATGTTACTGTACTGTGACCCTGTCATGTGAAAAGCAAACCGTGTCCGTTGAAAACGTTCGTACTGAGAGCGACTGTGCGAGGAAGCGAAAATTATTTCTGATGGGCGTTCAGCACCTTGGCTCTTAGTAAAAAATACGCGAGATTATACAGGTAATGGGAATGATGAAGAGGGACAAAGTTCCCTCTTCATCAGGACAGACATGGGCAGGTACATAAAAATTGGTAGGAATTTTCGGAACACCATTATAAATGAAATATAAAAAGTCCCCATTGAACCAAAAAAAAAAATTCAGCTAAACTGTAAGTTTCATCATAAAATTGTGTTAGAAAAAAATTATGTGACAATCTGAAATACACATTCCGTATAGTAGTTTAAAATTGTGACAAGGCAATTGATGAGCAAATCAATATAAAGCAATTGAAATGACTAAAAACATTGTTCATAACTCAATACGGTGTCCGTCTCTGCGCGGAACACTCACTATTTTATCTTAAAAGTTGCATTTAATAAATGATTAAGATATTATACATTTTGGAAGTTTGATTTTAAGATGGGTGCAGACATTGAAAAAATACCGTGAGTAAAATTATCTTACTATGTGCCTTAAAAGCTGCTCATGCGATTTTCGTGAAATTTATCAAGTTTTAAATCTCTTTTTAACTAGTTAATATCTAGTACATTGTTTAGATATATTCTGTTATAGTATTTGGAACAATGTATTTAAAAGAAGTTTTTGTAGTGGGCCGTGAGCTACTTACCCTACCAATTTTCTATATTATAAATTATAATATTATTTTATAACTAGCTGGTGCCCACGACTTCGTCCGCGTTGAAAAATATTAAGTAGCCTATCCTGTGTCCCGTACGTCCAAATGTTTATCTACCAAGTTTCATGAAAATCAGTTAATTCGTTTCAGAGTATTTTTTCTGTATGTATTACATATATACAGAAAAAATTCCAAAAATCGTCAATTTGGTTTCAGTATCATGTATGCAGCCTATAAACACGATATCTCTGAAAACAAAGTAACTTACTCCATGACCGACCCTTACAGATTTATTATTAGTATTGATTATTAGTATTGTAAATAATTAATATTACTAATTTTTCTTTACAACTCGGCGATGTCTTAAAGTCTCAGTTAATTAGAAAATGATATATTTGAGGATCCCATTGGTTGAGTGCTTGCCTTAGCGCCATGTTTAGCCGGCTTAATCAACTTTGGGATTGACCTTTTTAAAGTTGGTTCTGGACTGGATCTGGCAAGTAGTGGGACAGGGTCCTCTGCGTTTTGCATTTATTTAGGCAGAATAAATGCCGTCACCTCCTTACAGAAGACCGCCGTGAAACAACAGCATTCGTGCTGTGGTGTTTCGGTGAGTGAGTCTTATTCTAAATCCAACTATAGTAGGCTTTGATTGTGTTATAGGCGACGGTTGTCACCTACCAAGTGAACCGTCAGCCTGTCTGATGATCTTTACATAAAAAAAACCTTTACATACATAAGTAAGCCCAACTTACTTTTTCTACTTTTTCTAACTTACTTTATTAATATTGTCGTCAATGTAACACCAAAATTTATATTTTGTTCATATTTCAAATGTTTTACTTTAGTTTCACCGATACATAGGATAGGCTAACTAAATACGTCGTCTTTAAGGCATTGATGATATCTACATCTATATATACTTTAAAAAACATATATCTAAAAAACACTGAAAATTATAGTTTCATCTTTTTACTTCTACACCACCCAACGAATTTTGGTCCGGATGAAATCATAAACAAGAAAAATTTGCATATAAAATTGTTCGTGCGAAGCCGATGTCGGATCGCTAGTTGTTTTATATTTACAGGGTTAGGGATCGATAATTGTAGCGAATATTTGATCAACAACTGTAATGAAGATTAACAGATTTGTTTTATCTTGTGTTTCAGAGAGGAGGTCGACGTACCGACTATATCCTACTTCAAAATTGTAAGTTCTTTAATATTGTAGTTCCAAAGAGAAACATATTATCAATACTTGCTTCAGACCATCAAGGACAATAAACTAAAACTAGTTTTACTTTTTAGGGGTTCATTAGGTAAACAGATTTTAAAAATGAATTTGTAAAAAACATGATAATTATGACTTCATTGTAATATTTGTCACATACAAGTATTTGTGATAGTGATGAAATTTTCAGTTTCGTTACGCAACATGCCTGGAATTATTCGCGACAGTAATGGGTGTGTTTATTGGATTGTTAAGTGGGTTTGGAGTATGTTACAACTTGGTGCAGTTCGGCGAACTAAACACAGCTTTCGTAGAACGCACTGTCTATCAATATCAAGAGAAACTGTCGAGCAAGATGCCACTGCTGTCCCTTTTTGGCGGTGGGCGACGATTGTAAGTAGATTATATACATCAACTCGTCTTTAAAAACAGGATAATTAATATCCATACAGAGGATGGGTACTTGGGCGAATGCCGGCCACTTAGGTAAGATTTAATACTAATAAAACTAAAAATGTCAATCAAACATGTAAAATTATAGAAAGAACACAAACATAATACAAAAACCACAAGACAGAAATTAATAATAAAACAGATAGAAGATGTGTGTCCTCGCGGCAGTGAAGCGTATATTGGGTCAGCATTGTGCTGAAATGTTAGACAACACCAACGAGATGCACCTGTAGCGCTGATTTTCAGCCAACACCATTATAAGTCTATCTGGCCTATTTAGCCTTTTGGACTTAGAAACAAGACTTAAATAAAAAGAAATAAAGCATGAAAATTTTTTTCAGACACAATAGATCACACGAAGAAAACATGAAGGCGTTAATCGAAGATGGATCAGCAATGGCGATAGGATTGTTCGTCAGTACAGTTATCTCGTTAATATTTTGTGTCGTGTCTGTCGCCTTAGTTAACTGGAGTGCTTTGAAACAGGTACCAAATTTTAGGAATAATACATAACACCATGCTACCGTAAATCTGGTTCCATTGAATAAAACATAGTAGTTATGAAAGTAACAATAAAAATAGAAATCAAAACAACATTACAGTTCAGACTTTTTTTGTACTCGTCTAATCACAATAATTCAGTGATGTACGCCGATAATATTCAACCAAATACAAGGACAAATGAATAACTCTTCAATGCCGTTTAATATACTTTAATTGAAATATGTCTTTGCCTATTACATCACTGATTGAATGTTTTCATTGCGTTTAAGTACGAGTATATCGCGTGAAAACAAAATCTTTTTTATATTTGATGACTTTACAAAGTCATCTTTGTTATCATTTTGTGAGATATTTTTATCCAGCTATATTACTAACATTATGTGATTTTTTTTTTATGTCTACAGATAGACTAACGGTCCACTTGACAGGCTAACACTTGGTAGCTGGCTACGTCGCTTATAACACAAGCAACGCCACAGGTGCAGCAAGGGTGCTGCGGACCATAGTATAATTGAGGATATGGATAGGGCTAGGAAGACCCTACCTAATGGTAGGGATAGGGAAATGTGCCCTGGCATCCCTCACACATTCACCAAAACACCACAGCAAACATGCTGTCAATTCACTCTGGTTTTCTGTTAGAGGGTGGTGGTTACTGCCGCTAGACGGGCTGCCCCCAAATTGACTGTGATACGCAGTACGCCATGCCACTGCTTAAAATAATATAATGAAATAATAATGAACTACTAGTAGTAAATAAATAACAAGTTAATGAAATGCTAATGAAGAGCCCTTTTCAGATTACAAGAATCCGTACTTTATTTCTGAAAGCTGTACTTCGTCAGGATATGTCGTGGTTCGATACTGACACCGAATTTAATCTAGCTTCAAAGATGTCCGAGTAAGATAGTCTTTCTTAATAGTCTTTTTAAACAACCTTTATAACAATCGTGGTAATTTATTTTTGTTTGTGAACGGGACATGTGAGTCTGTAGAAAATCTATACTCTAGCTCGAGTGTGATGATTAGACTGCAGAAGGTAGGTGGTCGGTGGCTACCGTCGCCTATAACACAAGCAACGTCTTAGGTGAGCGTCTGCAAGTGCGCTGCCGATCGTAGAAGGATTAAGGATAAGGGATAAGGATGGGATGGGGTGATGGGCTCTGGTATCCCTTTCTCACTCATCGAAACACTACAGATTCTTCTGTAAGAGAACTTCAACTTCACAATGTTTGAAAGTATGTTTTTTAAGTTCACATAAAATCTCATTCACAAATGAATGTAGTATGGAACGTATCCCGAATGTAGGTCACATTGAATGGACTAATTACCTAATTTCTTTGCAACATTCGTGACGTGTGTATGTGGGATGGGTGGCCACGGTATTCAAACTAATGCCTCCTAAATATTATGCAATATTTTTGAGAATTAGCTTAGGAAGTTGTGTTATATTATTATATAATATATTCAGTATTTTTAAAACTCAAAAACTGCTGGACCGATTTTGAAAATTATTTCATCTATAGAAAGTTACATTATAAGCGAGTAACATACGCTATATTTTATAAAGTTACACGGGCGAAGTAGCGTGAACAGCTAGTTTTGGGTAGGCAGCGCACTAGCACTCCCCTTGGTGTTGCTTGTGCGGCAGTAACCACCTACCATCAAGTGGGCCGCCTGCCTGTCTGCTACCTTTATATTATAAAAAAAAAGTTTTATAATAAATTGAAAGCGAAAATGATATACATACAATATAAAGCAAGCTAAAGTAATATAATCCTTTGTTTGTAGAAACATGATGAAAATGAAAGATGGAATGGGTGAGAAGCTGGCCGTTGTTGGAAACCTAGTCGGAATAGCCATCATATGCATCTGTCAAGCATTTCCTCTGGGATGGGAGTTGACGTTATATTGTATGAGCGTAGTCCCTTTTGCGATTGGTGCCTCAATCATATTGTCAAATGTAAGTATTTGATTTAAATGCATGAAAATAAATTCAAATTACATTTACCATTATTTAATTTAAAAAAAAAAAAAATTGTAACAATTTAGATATTCATTGTAATGCTTGAAAACAAATTGATTAATAAAAAGTAAATGTGTCATTTATTTCATTAACGTAATAAAATGATTAGTGACCACTGGAGCTTCGTTTTCGGCCAATTTTCGGCCAAAAAAACATGATTCAGCCATATTTTCGTTTTCGGCCGAAAATAAGACTAAAGCCGAAGCTTCTTTTTCATTTTCGGCTGAAAATCCATTTTCAATCGGACACTAATAATGATGAATTATTTTATATGTTTGCATTTTGAGCTTTGTGTAAATATTAATTTTAGTATCAAACTAAATCGTCAATTCGTGAAATGGAATCGTACAGTCAAGCCGGTAAACAAGCTGAGGAAGTATTAAAGTCAGTTAAGACTGTTGTAGCGTTTGGAGGAGAAAATAAAGAAGTCGATAGGTAAGCCTATTTATATATTATTTTTATTTACGACAAAGGCCTAAGTTTTACTTGATTGTTGATGGCTGTCGTCCTCTGTAGGAGCGTAGATAATTCCCAAAATTTTCTAAAACTTCTCAAAATACTTGTCTTAAGAGTAACTTGTTTAAATAAGATTAAAACCAATAGTAATATAGCATCGATAAAATATTACTTAACCTAATATTTATTGATTGACATTACGTTATATCCATCTCCATTATAATAACCACTTGTGCTATCATTATTGAAATTTAATATTTTTGCAGATACAAAAAGTTACTGCAGCCAGCAGAACAGTTTGGCCGGAAGAGAGGCTTGTACACGGGACTCGGCTCAGGTTTTAATTGGGTACTTACCTATTCGTTGAACGCGATAGGTGTTGTTTATGGGACAAGATTCGTGTTGGACGATCTTGCATTACCGGTAGACCAAAGGTCATATCAATTCGGGGAAATATTCAGTGTAAGTTTGAATATGTTACACTATGTTGAGATTTCTTAACAGTAACTTCTTATAAATAACTGATAAACGTTAACTAATAACATTATAGATAACTAATAAACTTTTTTTTTATTTTTTCAATTCAATTCAAAACAAAATCAATGGATTTGTCATTTCTTTAAAAACATATTTCAGATTGTGTTCAGTATTTATATGGCTACACAGTCTATAACTTTCTGTATACCTCATGCTGAAACTTTTGCTAGTGCTCGTGGAGCCGCAGCTAGTATTTTCAAATTATTAGAAAGTACACCAGCCATCGATTGTTTAAGCAAAAGTGGATTGTCGCCAAGGAGAGTTATTGGCAACATTGACTTCGAAGATGTTCACTTCAGTTATCCATCGAGGTCGGATGTTACGGTAAGACACACGCGTAGTATTTCTAGAAGAGTTAATTGGGCCTTGCATATGCCTTCAGTACCTATAAAAGTAATAACGCGATGCCGAAAGACATATCTATACTAATAATTATAAAGAGAGAATATTTGTATTTTTATAGGTAATGAATAAACTTAAAAACCACTGGACTGATTTAAAAAAAATCACCTAAAGAAAGGTCAGCGAATAGCATAGGATATATTTTATAAAGTCGAGTGCAACAGCTAGTTGAGTAATAAAACTGGAACATTATCATCGCAGGTTCTTAAAGGGCTCACTCTTCATATAAAAGCTGGTGAATGCGTGGCGCTAGTCGGTAGTTCAGGTTGTGGAAAATCAACAATCTTGCAGCTG
Source organism: Synanthedon andrenaeformis (assembly GCA_936446665.2). Taxonomy (NCBI): domain Eukaryota; kingdom Metazoa; phylum Arthropoda; class Insecta; order Lepidoptera; family Sesiidae; genus Synanthedon; species Synanthedon andrenaeformis. Next base: position 12,086,516 of record OW387776.2, on the reverse strand, counting down.
ATACTAAGACTATATGATGTTAGTTCTGGTTCTGTTAACCTTGATGGGAAAAATGTGAGAAATCTGAACACAGCTTGGCTAAGATCTTCACTAGGTAAGAAAATATACGAACATCTTATATTTTAATGTCTTTAATGTTTCTGTGCATATTGTTTTGTGCATTACTGAGTGATAATTAGTGTCATTTAGTTATTGTATACTGAATTTCAGGTGTGGTAGGACAAGAACCAGTGCTATTTAAAGGAACTATTCAAGAAAATATAGCCATAGGTTGTCCTGAGGCCTCTATGGATGATATACAGAGGGTTGCAGAGATGGCATTTGCTCATGATTTTATAAAAAAATTGCCGAAGGTAATTTTTTGTTCAATTGAAATTAAATGAGGCAAAAAAGAGAATTCTAGTACTTCGAATCACTTGTAAAAACAAACTTTTTTTAGGGCTATGATACAATAATTGGCGAACGCGGTGCATCGCTCTCTGGTGGGCAAAAGCAACGTATTGCCATTGCTCGGTCATTGCTAAGAGAGCCAGCGGTTTTATTGCTTGATGAGGCGACTTCAGCTTTGGACCCACATTCAGAGAGACAAGTACAAGCAGCTCTTGACAGAGCTAGTGTTGGTAGAACTACTATTATTGTTTCTCATAGGTAATGATCAATAAAAACAAGAGTTCGTAAAAAGAATACACCGCCTAAATCAGCTAATTAAATACTTCTTTCACAGAACTTTATACAATTATTTAATCTCATCATCATCACTGCTGGACATTGCGTCCACCATAATTTTTCAATAGGTTCTACAAACTTTTTAATACTAGTATAGGACTAGATGTACTGACTGACTTACTAACTCTTAACTAACTGTAAATTAGTAAGTCCTAACTCAGAACTCACACACAGAACAAACACACAGTCCAATACCGGTTTTGTAAAATTACATAGTTAATCTTACAAACACAGATTACGTATCCGTTCCATACCATTCTGGTCTTACGCATTTATTTTTTTCAGCTACACAATGATCCTTCATAATTTTTTATAAACTCCAGAATTATTTGTTTTAATTTTAGATTATCCACAATTGTCAATGCTGATCGCATAATTTGCATGGATCAAGGTTTTATTGTGGAACAGGGGACACATGAAGATCTCATTAAAGCTAAAGGTTCTCTTTGATTTTGTGTAATTCTTTTCCTTACATACGTTGTTAAATATAAACGTATGTACTTTTAAGATCCTATGCATACATATAAATCGTGAAAGGATCGAATTGTTTGAAGCAATATTATACTTTGCTTCAGCACTTTCTGATGTTTAGGTGAATTCTTCAGACTATTAACAAATCATAGGAAGTGAGGTAAGAAGAATAAACTAGTTTGATACCTCAGCCATCGACCTAAGAAGGTTCACTTCACTAAACAGCAGTCTCCTGTGATGCTGTTTATTGTGTTATTAATTATGTGAGCAGACACGGCGATGTGGGCACATTCTCTTCTTATAATATACTTAATATAGTGTTACGTTAAAAAATAAAAAATATACTCCCGACAAAATATATGAGCATATTATTACTATTATAGATTTTTGTCAGGCGTTGGTTTTTAATACATAATCCCTAGGGAACAATACTTTTTTATGTATGAAAGATACCCTATGTAATTTTCTGTATCGCTGCTAACAATATGTATGTACAATTTCATGATGATCGGTTGAGTACTTACTTAGTTAAAGGCTTGAAAAGGTAACAGTTAGAAAGGTGGACAAAGGCAGTTACTTTAACATTTATATGATTAGTAAGTGTGAACTAGTATGGATTAATAATGACATTTTCTAATTACAGGATTTTACCACAAATTAGTAACCACTGGGAATGAAGACAAAGAACCAGATGTGATTGAATCTGTCCCCGAGGAAAATGAAGGAGAGGCAGAAGTGGCGCTCTCACCACGACAAGACATAAAAAGGAAATCAAATCGAAGAGTGCACAGACATCATTCCTTAAAATTAGGTTAAATAATACATACTTAAGAATACTGCCTGAAGGATATTTATAATTTATATTATAGATAAATTATACGCGAACTTGAGTGAGGAATAAAAATATACCAGAATATATCAATTCAGCTTGTCCAATACAATAGCGATCAGATCAGACATAAGTCTTATATTTATATTTATTTCCAAGATTCCCACGACTGGATGACGCCTCGGGGTTCCATCTGTTCAGTGATGTCAACAGGACTACAGAACTATATTTACAATGCTGATGACTCAGAAGACGAAAATGAGGAGGAAGATGAGGTATAACGCCTTTTCGTTATATTTCTAAGAATATTCTTTATACTGTTGATTGTGTAAATGAGGTTCATAATTTTCGAACAGTAGGGATATGTGGCAACTTATTCTTTTGATAGGTGGAACAAGCGACATGATTAACGAGGCGAGGACATGGGAGTCCTGCTAAACAGCTGTGGGCGTGGTGGAACACAGCCCATACCTCCCAGATCGAGGGGAGGCCTCTACCTAAGCATTCGAATATAGTATGTGAAATTTCAGGATGTGAAACCAATTAGTGACTGGCAACTTCTGAAACTCAATGCCCCGGAATGGCCCCTTATAGTGGTAGGTTGCATCGCAGCGTTTGTTCAGGGCGCTTGCTTCCCAGCTTTTGCTCTGCTCTTTGGATATACTGGTGGTGTATGTATTACCTATTTGATGTCTAACTAATCTTTTCATAACTATAACATCTTGTATAACTAAACTAAAGCTTTTCATATGTTTCTTGTGTTTCATATGTTATGTTCATATGATATGTTATGTTTCATATGTTACTTTGGAATTCAATTTATAACCTTAGTAATTAATAGTAAATATAAAAACTAAACCAACTAGTGAATTTGGATTATTAAAAAACATAAAATAATAGGTACCTACATATAATAAAAAGAATCCGCGATTGTAATCAAGATGTCCAAGTTTTAATAATAATGCATTGTGAATTTATATTTAATCAATATTTCTATTTCTAACATATTCTAAGACCTAATGAGTAAGTCAAAATTTCAAAAAAAAAATAAATTTTTGGCTATCATAATTGCTAATTACTCGTATATGTTGACAGCAATTTAGATACAAGCACAATCTACTTCTACTAGTATAATTGAAAATTTTAAAATTTAAATTAAAAAAAATTAAATAATTAAAAATGCTCTAAATGTTTTAGATATTTAAGGAAAAAGACACAAATAAAATCAAATATTTGGCCGATTTCTATTCGGGCATGTTTGTGGTGGTGGCCGCGGTCGCCGGCATAACAATGTGTTTGCAAGGTGTCACTTTCACTGTGTCCGGCCTCAAGATGACCACTAGATTACGAGTACAGTATTTCGCCAGTCTTCTTAAGCAGGTAGTTTGTTTTCCAAAGTGTTCATATTCCAAATGAAAAACACGAATATTTTAATAAACCTGTATACGTTTTTACAGGAGATTGGTTTCTATGACTGTGAGAGTAACACGGTGGGGGCACTATGTTCCCGATTGAGTAGTGATGCGGCTGAGATTCAAGGTGCGACAGGTCTCAGATTAGGTCTCATCCTTCAGGGAGTCAGTTCAGTGGTGGTGGGGTTCTTAATGGCTATCTATTACGACTGGAAGTTAACACTTGTTGGAACTGCATTTCTTCCTCTTGTAAGTATTTTATATTTAGTTTGCACTTTTAAAAGATATTTAAAATTTCATATTTGACAAGCCCGTTGGATGATTGGTAAGGGTGCATATGCCGCACCCGCGGCGTTGCTTGTATAACAGGCGACGGTAGCCACCTACCATCAAGTAGAGTAATAAAAAAAATTCAAAGACACCAATATGATGTGGAATTTTGTTTATTTATTTAGATGGTGGGAAGTATCTGGCTTGAAGGTATTGTATCTCAGAAGTCGCAATCCGACGAGCGAGCCGCAATGGAGTCAGCCACATCGATTGCTACAGAAGCAATCATCAGTATTAAAACTGTGCAGAGTTTAGGTAGGTACATGTTTCTTAAATAATATTTTGTGATAAACGCAGTTTTTATGATCTATGATATAAACCAATGGTAATAAGTTACTATGTTAAAATAAATCTCTATATATATAAAAATTACGTGTCACGTTCCTCCGCGATGAACTCCTAAACTACTCCTAAACTCCGCGATGAACCGATTTTGATCAAACTTTGTAACTACATATTTGTAATTTGGTCCAACTTAAAAGATAGGATATATTTTATAAAGTTACACCGTCGAAGTTGCGTGCGTTAGCTAGTAAAATATAATAATGAATGTATTTTAGAGAAAATCCATTAATTTTTTTACACATTTCGATAACATTTATTTCCAAATTAAAATGTCATATTTTCACATCTTTAGTCAATTAAGCATTTACTTATGTCAATAATTAGTTAGATAATTCCATTTTGCGCCATTATTGCTCCCAAACGGTTGGACTGATTTTGGTCCGGTGTTTTCCGGTTCCGGATCCGGCTGACATGACAAAAGGTGTTCTTAGCCATAATTTATATCATCGAGGACACACCACGTGACACGTAATTTTTATATTTATATAAAGATAAAGATTAAATTTGTAATACATATTTCTTTTTAAAAAACTAGGCGTAGAGGAAATATTCCTGCAGAAATTCAAGGACATGTTGAAAGAGTCGTGCGCTGCGGTTACAAAGAAATCTCGGTGGCGTGGATTGGTTTTGGGATTCGGTGTGTACGTACCGTTCATGGCATATTGTAGTGCCACTGTGTATGGTGCATACCTCATCGCTACTGAAGGACTGGAGTACAAAACAGTATTATTGTAAGCATAGAAATGTCCAAATTTCTGTAGTTTAATTGTATGAACTAAGTGCCATCTACCTGAAACAGTACGTATTTCTTGATTCATTATAAGCTTAACTTAGTCGATAGTTTTTTAAGATGTCAACAGATGGCGTAGGTTTTTCATTTTTTTTTTTGTAAAGGTCGGTAGATAGGCTGACCATCTCTATTGATAAAAAAGGCCACAGGTGCTGCTGCAAGTGTGCACCTGTGTGCAACCTTAATAATATAGTAAGGATTTCAAAAAAGGATAGGGATATGGCACACATTAAGCGTATCTTAACCAGGCGACCCTTGGTACTCTGATGTAACAATAGCTTTTTGTTAAAATAAAATGTGTTAGATTAATTGAATTTAAACATTATTGTTTCAGGGTAAACGAAGCAATTATGTATGGAGCGTATATGCTGGGACAATCCTTAGTGTATGCACCCAGTTTTAATTCGGCAAAGGCTTGTGGTGCTAGAGTATTGGCATTAATACACAGGCAACCTAAAGTATCAACACAAAATGGGTTAAAAGACAGGAAAGATTGGGTAAGGGAACGAGGTTTTCTTCTATATCATAAATATTATTCTAGAGAAAGGGTTTAATTACGGTGAAGCACAGATTGGAAAAGGGAGGAATAAAAGATAAAATAACAAACTTTGTTTACCTAAGTGTTCATACAAAAAGTTCTCGAAAAAGTTTCTCGAGGAGAAATCCTTTTATTGATCCCCTGCCGCTGGCTAGGCGGCAGGGGTATGTGGGGGTCGACCAGCATACTCCGCGTGCTCACGTAGCAGGCGGAACTGGCCCCTACCCACTAAAACTCCCCGGTGTCTCCTTGCCCATAAGTGGGGAGTGAACTGGCTCTGCCGAGGCAACTGCTCCGACCCACCCCCCTCGGGCGGCCTAGCCATTGTTGGCTAGGCTGACGCCAACGGGGGGATTGCTCGGAGACACCCGAGCAATCCCCAGACGAAAGGGGACCCGTGCAGGCATACACAGCTGGCCAGCTGTGTGCGCAGGTCCCCGAGGACATTTGAAGACGGGCTGGAGCCCGCCTTCTCCTGCCCAGACATCTGCCAGATGTTAATGAGGGACTCAATGGATACCATAATGTCCATTGGCTCCCCCACCTCCAATTTGGGCGGGACTTGTCCCGCCCGAACACCAAAATGAGCAGGGGACCAGGGGCCACCCTCCAGGCCTCCCTGTTCCCCTGAACTCCAACAGAAAAAAACAACACAAAAAGAAAACAACAACACAAAAAACAACAAAAAAAACCCTGGCGACAGAAGGCGAGAAAGGCAGAGAGAGAGATACCAATCCCACCCCAGCCGCCAGGGGAACCTCAGCTGTGCGCTCCGCCACCCCATCGGATTGAGGGTAAGCCGCCCCACCACGACAAGGTCATGGCCCACCTAGGGGGGACATCATAATTGCACCTTTTTTTTTTTTTTTTTTTTTTTTTTTTTTTTTTTTTTTTTTTTTTTTTTTTTTTTTTTTTTGTCGAGGAGAAATCCTTTTATTGATCCCCTGCCGCTTGCTAGGCGACAGGGGTATGTGGGGGTCGACAGTATACTCCGCGTTGCTCACGTAGCAGGCGGAACTGCCCCTACCCACTAAAACTCCCCGGTGTCTCCTCGCCCGTGAGTGAGGGGTGGACGGGCTCTGGCGAACCAACTGCTCCGACCCACCCCCCTCGGGCAACCTAGCCATTTCTGGCTAGGGTAACGCCAACTGGGGGGATTGCCCGGAGACACCCGAGCAATCCCCAGACGTAGGGGACCCGTGCAGGCACACACAGCTAGCAACTGTGTGCGCAGGTCCCCTAGGACATTTGAAGTTATCTATTATCTAACTTGACATTTGAAGACGGGCTGGTGCCCGCCCTCTCCTGCCCGGCCGTCTACGAGATGTTAATGGGGGACTCAATGGACACCGCAATGTCCATTGGCTCCCCCACCGTCAAAAAAGAGGGCGGGACAAGTCCCGCCCGACCGTCAACTAGAGCAGGGGACCAGGGGCCACCCTCCATGGCCTCCCTGTTCCCCTGAACTCCAACTAAAAATAAAAACAACAAAAAAACCCCTGGCGACAGAGGCGAGAAGGCAGAGGGAGAGATACCAATCCCGCCCCTGTCGCCAGGAGAACGCCGAAGAGGACGGAACAAGTTCCGCCCACCCTCAACAAAAACCCTGGCAGCAAGCTGCCAGGGGAACCTCCGATGTGCGCTCCGCTACGGGCTTGGTATCTCAAACCCGCTCGGAGCGCACGGTGTGGGCCTTCTTGGTCCCCTCGCCAAGAACTGGCGAGGGTTAAGCCCCCCCACCACGTCAAGGTCGTGGCCCACCTAGGGGGGGATCATAATTGCACCTGCGAAATCAGAATTATTCTAAATTAATATTGGAGGTATTGAACTCAAGACTTAAATTAAGGGACCGTGTCGTTTCAACTGATTATTTTTTCATACAGACAGCTACAGGCAAGTTCAGCATTAAAGATGTGGAATTCAGCTATCCAACAAGGCCTAATCAGCGAGTGCTTAAAGGCGTGGATCTCAAAACTGAAGCAGGGAAAACCATAGCCCTAGTGGGCTCCTCAGGTTGCGGTAAATCCACGATATTGCAATTACTGCAAAGGTTCTACGATCCTGATGTAGGAAATATTGTTAGTATTTTTTATATTAAACTTAGAATAATTTAAAAAAAAAACATTTATAAGTTTCTATTTCGGACATATGTAAGTACGATAATTCATATTTGCATGGTAAACTGAACTTATAAACACTTGTATTCAAGGTAGCTTTTCTAAAACGTAAATATTATTAATATTCGGACACATGAGATGCCATATTTTTTCTTTTGATTTACTTAGGAAATGGATGGCCGGGATACGAGGAGCAGCATGACTTTGCCACGGCTTCGTCGACAACTTGGAGTGGTGCAACAGGAGCCGGTCCTATTTGATAGAACACTCGGTGAAAACATAGCCTACGGTGACAATTTTCGTAAAATCACCATGCACGAAATCGTAACTGCGGCTAAAGCAGCCAACATACACAGTTTCATTGTTTCTTTGCCTAAGGTACAAACTTGTCTTTTGTCTTTGCATTTTATGGAAATATACCTACTTTTTCAAACTCGTAAAAGTCGCTACGGCGACAAGTATCTATAGCGGTGTTTTTTTAAAAAACATGTTATAACCCAGGGGTACGATACAAACCTTGGTGCCAGTGGAGCCCAACTGTCTGGTGGACAGAAACAGCGCGTGTGTATTGCGAGAGCTTTGATAAGACAACCACGATTGCTCCTTCTGGACGAAGCCACTTCAGCTCTCGACGCTAACAGTGAAAAGGTAACTTCAAGTAGATCACACCTATTATAAAAAAAATCCTAATTCGTCGAGTTCAATATCAATGCATAAAAATACCCACCTAGTTCTAAAAATATTTCTTAACTAGGTAGGTATGCAATGCAATTTATGATTTTCTATTAGGTGCTTTGCTGCAGCTGTTATAATAATATAGTATACCATGAAAGTAATTTATAGCAATGTTGAATCTAGGGTCTAGTTAGGCATTGGATTTACTAATGATAACTGAAATTTATACCTCGTTTTCAGGCGGTATCAGAAGCCCTTGAGAAAGCGTCCAAAGGCCGGACTTGTGTTACGATTGCTCACAGGCTTACCACTGTCAAGGATGCCGATATTATATGTGTTTTAGACAAAGGTAATTTTATGGAAGGGCGTTATCTTATTTTTACATTATGGCAACTTCATAATAAGAAGAAAAAAAGTGTGTGTGTCATCTCCGACGCACGACTGGAGTTTAGTCCTTACGGACGATAATATCGGCGCCATCTGTTCGAATTATGATACATGATTACTATTTCCAAGAATGTAGATATTGGTAGATGGCGCAATATCTCTGAAACTTCATATTCGAAAATAGAACGTAACGCATTCCGTGTGACAATTTTGATTTTAAATTTTAACACCCCGGGCTTATATACCTATGCAAATCGATTCTTAAGGAGTAAACTCCAAAAATAAAAAAGTGAGAACGTAATTGCTAATGGAAATTATTAGGTACCTAATTGAATTTAAATATTCAATTCAAGTGAGTTGTAATTAGTAGTTGTCTTAATAGGAGGAGTTTGAGAGTAACCCTAGTTAAATCTAGGTGAATGTATTTAGTTATATACAATAGTATCCACAGCACAGCTAAGTGTTAATATATTAAGAGAAAATGGCTTTTGTTGACAGGTAAAATAATAGAACGCGGCACTCACTCGGAGCTTATAAATACCAAAGGCCACTATTGGAAAATGTGTAAAGGACAAAATATGGCTTGACATTCATATAATATTACTAACATTATAGCTACATATATAACCAATAATCTAAGTTAGCTTCGCGATTTATCATTTCTTAATTTGGCTTAAACAGTTTTTGTCATTTGAAAACAAGCAAGAAACCATTATAGTTTGAAATTTATTCTTGTAGGTATCACTCTAGGGGCTTTATCTGCCCTTAATATCAAAGATTCAGGTTAAACAGTATAAACCGCCTTTATTAAAGGACTTTTTATATAATACTAGTGGCCCGCTCCCGGCTTCGCACGGGTGCAATCTGTTAGATTGTCTTTCACCGCCATCTGTTAGATTATCATGGAACTCACAGATAATTTTAACAAATAATTGCTGGATTGAATAGGTATCAACAGATGGCGCTATGTTAATAATATTATATAATTTGCAAAAAAATAATAAACAAAATGAGATATAAACTATCCTATCTTTTAAGTTGGACCAAATTACATATAGTTACGAAATTTTATCAAAATAGTCAGTAGTTTGGGAGTTTATCGCGAGATTTTTATATATATAGATAGATAAGAATGTAACAGATCTTTGAAAAATATATTGTTTTCTTTTCCTTTATATTATGAACTTACAAATTCTTATATGTTAATAAAATTATGTTTGAATATGATGTACCTAAATGTATTTTTTTAAACCTATATACTAGTGTAATTAGAACCAGTATAGGAGCAGTTTACCCATTATATGAAACAACCCTGTAGAAAATTAACTACAATTACTTTAAATTAGAAAAGTGTTCTAGTCAGTTCCAGACAATATTTAGAACAAAGTTTAGAAAAATAGCTATAAATTAGATTTTAATACTGACGTAAATATTTATAAAATGTGTTTTAAAACATCCATACTAATATTATAAATATTATGTCATATTAAAATATATTCGACACGTCTATGTCATATTATGTCATCTGTCTGTTACCTTTTTTGCATACACGTTGTCAGAGATACAGGAAAGGATTTTTTTTTTTTATTTTATTAAATCAAGGCAGCGCTTGGCCGCGATCTCACTTGATGTAAGGTGCAGATGCGGCCGAAGGTGGACCACGCTTACCTAGTAAGTGCCCATTCACCCTTGACTTGAAGATCCCGAGATTGTAATTATGCGGAAACACGGACGCGGGCAATGAGTTCCACTCCTTAGCAGTTCGGACAAGGAAGGTGGAACTGAAACGCTTCGTGCGCGAACGAGGAACGGCAACCACGAATGGATGAAACCCCTGCCCGCGCCTCGTGGTCCGCAAGTGGAACGGTTCCGGTTGGATCAAATCGAACAGAACGGACGCACACTCTCCATAGTGTAGACGATAGAAAATCGATAGGCATGCTACTTTTCGGCGATGCTGCAGGCTTTGAAGTTGAGACTCCACAAGGGCGTTGTTGCCAATAAGTTTCTTAGCTCGCCTTTCAATCGAGTCCAGTGCAGCCAGTTGATAACGGGCAGACCCATCCCAGAGGTGGCAGCAGTACTCCATGCAGGATCGGACTTGTGCTCTGTATAAGTCAAGGAGCTGTCTCGCAGTGAAGTACCGCCTAACCTTGGAAAGGATTCCCAATTTTCTGGCGGCCGTTTTGGCAATGGACTCGATATGCCTACCAAAGTTCAGATCGGCAGTAAGGTCTACATCTATCTATAAAATAAAATAAAAAACTAACGCCTGGCCAAAATGTTATAGCAACAAGGGCTCCAGCTAGTACCTTTACATTCAAAAGGACAGACTTTATTGTATAAATATCTATATGAACGTACAAAATATCAAACTAGACATTGTGATAGACTGATCATTTTGGAACAATGGACATTCTGAACCTGGCTCAGGTTTAAATATATGTATCTGAAAGTCAATGCTGTAAACACGTGAGTTACTTGATTTAGGTATTTAAATAGTTAAATATTTCTAGGGTTTATTGTGTGTGAATTAATTAGAAATGAATCTCAATAAGTCCTCTGCGTATAGAGAACATTTTCAAAGAGAATATTTCCTACTTTTTTTTTCTCAAAAAATAGTTCTGTTTTAAGGAAATTTATTTTTATTTCTCAATAAAAGTTTTAGAGCATTCCAAATGATGCTATATAAATAAACAAATTTTTATAGCAGTTCAAATTTTTGAGCCTTTACGGGCAATAAGAAATCGTAAACGGAATCACTTTTAAGATAATCACATAAACAAACAAAAAAATTTGACAATAACTTTATTTATGAGTAATTACTGAAATAACTTTGGCACAAAAACAAACTTTATATCTATTAACATTTAAAATTAACTTTGAAGTAAAATGGTTTTTATGCCAAAAGTTCAAGCCAAATCCTTATTTTTAACAAAGTAAGGATTTGTAACAGTGCTATGAATTAATTAATCGAACAATTTGAATAGAAAAGAAACCTTATATATTCTATAAACGTAAAAAATTAACTTTAAATTGAAAGAAATATGGATTTTATGAAAAATGTGCTTATTGTTAACAAAGTTACGAACAATAATTTAACCATGCTTTTACTTATGAATCAATTAATCAAATAATTTTGACACAAAAACAAACTTTATATCTATTAACATATAAATTTAACTTTGAAGTAAAATGGATTTTATGCCAAAAGTTCAAGCCAAATCCTTATTTTTAACAAAGTAAGGATTTGTAACAGTGCTTTGAATTAATTAATCGAACAATTTAAACGAAAAAAGAAACCTTATATATTCTATTAAAGTAAAAATTTAACTTTAAATTGAAAGAAATATGGATTTTATGAAAAATGTGCTTATTGTTAACAAAGTTACGTACAATAATTTAACCATGCTTTTCAATTAATCAAATAATTTTGACAGAAAAACAAAGTTTATAATATATATAACAAAGAAAAACAAATATGCGTTGCGCTTATTTTTTACAAGATTACAAACAAGGAATTTCTAACAAGGTTAGCTAAAACTACTAGCGGTGGTACAAAAAATAAAATAAAAAATGTTAAAATGTTCTCTATTGAAACACACTAAAAAACTTTGTCTTCTCCTCCAAAATTAAAATTTGCTTTTTCTTTATGGTCATCAGAGCTAAATTTTTGTGTAGATGTAGTGCCAATGTTATATTGGCAGACGAGCAGACCCCCCTAATTTAAACTAAAAAAACAAATTCAACTTGCTACCTACAAAATTAGTTTACGATCATTTTATGCAAATAGTTTGCAGGCTATATTGAAAAATGCTCTATTATTAAGGAGCTGCCTTTATTTTAACGTATTAATACAATAAAAAGTTTCATTTAATTCTAAGTTAATAATTCTAAAATGACATTCAAATATAAAAAATATATATTATACCTACCTAATATATATATAAGGCATAAATATTTCTCACTTGTTAAGAAGCTAGTAACTAACTCCTTGTGATTCAAACTAGTCTTCATCCATGATCGATGCTAGATCAGCTTTTGAAAAAATATATTTTTTTATGTTAAGATATACAGACAGGCAGACCTATAATAGGATAGGGGATGGAGAAATGTGCAATAGCATCCCTTCTCACTCAGGTCGGGCGGGGTGCCCAAATAACTTTTACGTCTATTAAATTAAAAAGAATTACCCAACTATTATTTACATAGACTGAAGTCAAAGAATATGACTTAGAGGTGGTATTTATTGTCAACATTTACTGCTTTAACATGACATAACAAATATAGGCTCCATAAAAACCCGAGAATGAGTTGATCCGATTTTAATTCGGTTTTCACACGTGGAAAGAGGGATTATATAAAGAAATAAAATTAGATTCAATTTTACCAATATTGGGAAGTTCTAAGTGTTTGCCAGCAGCTGTATTGAAAGTAAAGTCCATCGAATTATTGGCATTCATTCCGTTGTCCTATAAAGGGAAACAAGATATAATAGCCCCCAGTTGGTGTTTGTTACTTTTCCACGAAAAAATATAATTAATTCATTCGATCTCAAATGAAATTCCTCTGTACCTTCAGAGAGAGTATAGCTTCTGCCATAAATCTGGCAGTTCATAACAATAGGAGCCGGCTGACAGCGGAGCATGTAAGGAGCAGAGTTTTTCCACTTTCGCTACCGGAATAATACTGGTTTGCTTGACGAGGCGTTGAGTAGTGAATGGTCAGAGATGGACGTTGTCAGAGTGTCGGTTAGAGATGGACGTCGTCGAGGTGGGAGGCGGGGGCGTGTCGGTCAGAGATGGACGTCGTCGAGGTGGGAGGCAGGGGCGTGTCGGTCAGAGATGGACGTCGCCGAGGTCGGGTCAGTCAGAGGAGGACGTTGTCGAGGTTAGAGGTGGACGTTGTTGAGGTTAGAGGTGGAGGTTGTCGAGGTTGGAGCCGGAGTGCAAGGGCAGGTCGTGGTGCACCATGAGGGTGCCCCTGGGCGCGAGGGCGGCGTCGCGCTCCATGAGCTTGCGCATCTCGATGCGCAGCTTGTTCAGCACGGCGTAGTTGGGCTCGTTGTGGCGCGCCTTGTCCTGCAGCATCGTGATTTTCTGCTCCTCCTGCCTCTTCTCCTTGTAGCCCTTCAACGAGCGCGGGCCGTACAGCCGCAGCAGCGAGCCCCACGACTGCACGTGCGGGTGCAGCGCCTATAACGTCACAGACGGGCTAAGTATTGGTTTACAAGTAACAGACTCGATGAGGTGACTCGATACTCACTTGAAGAATGGCCTGTGAGGCGCGCTGCTTGGCAGTCTTCTTGTTATTGCAGACCACGGTGGTTGAGTGCTTGCCCACTTTCATGGTCAGCTCTATCTTCTGATACTCCAGCTTCTTTATCTGTAACAACCGACATCATCCTGTCAATTGTCTAAACAGACGCGTTACAACAGGAAACATTATTGTGCAAAATTATGAGAGTACTTTTAAATTACAGGAAATTCTTATGGAATCCTAACTGCCGCACATAATATAGCACTCGTTTGTATAAAGCATGGGGCGCTTTACAAACTAAGAAGTTGACTACAAATTCAATGGTTTTTAATTAACATTTTTTTATGTGTAAAGTAAATACATATGAATGTTTGAACCTCAAATAAAAAATCAAAATATTTAATCATCAAATAGGTTTCTAAGAAACGCTGTTCATTAATTTTTACTAGGGTTTTGGAAAACAAATGCCAACATTATGACGATCCTGAGAAAATCAGAATAGCATTCATTTTTTTAATCTTTAAAATAATATAATTATATAAAAATTATACACAAATCACAGTATATTATTCAAAACTAAATTTAGTATGTGCTCAGAATAGTTTAAATCAAGGCTTAATTTTTGCTTAAATAATCAGCTATTTTATAATAACTTTACGAGTAGAAGGACGAGTAACCTCAGTGTTGATGTGGTGAACGCCGGCGCCAAAGTTGCGCACCAAACAGATGCGCAGGATCGCGTACGGCGACGGCCCGCACGTCGTGGCGCAGAACTCCGTGATGCGAGGGTCCTCGATGCCTACGTAGTCGTAAAAGGATAAGTCCGGCTCGGCGCGGTCCAAGTCGTCCTTCATCTCCGGAATGAGGATTTGGATAGACGCGCGGGCAGCCTCCGACTTTGCCTGGTGCTTACTCGAGCCAACACCCACGCCGTACTGCATTTCGCCTATGAACACGGTCGCCTGGTAGGGAGACGACGCGTTCTCCAATTGCTTGAACTCGTACACGGGCTGATTCTGCAGCGCCTTTCGCGCGTACTCGTGGAACATGGACAAGTAGCTTCGCCCGTTCATTTTCACCACCCAGTCGTGCTTCCCCGCCTCGCCCGTCCCTTCGCCCCCCGTTATCAACTTCGTCCCTCCAGGAAACATCGGGCACTGTAGCGTTTTGCGCTCCTTCATATACTTGCGACGATCTGCCCAATTTTTGAAATGCATTGTGTTCACGGTCTTGAACTTGAACAACCTCTTGCAGTACTCGAATATTTGCTCGTGACTCAAGTGTTGGGTTTTCCAACTGGTACTGACGGTCTCCACCATCGGAGAAGGCATTATAAGCCCACTAGGGAGCACTACCGGCCTCCTATTCTCGGGTATACCGCCGTCATCCTCATCGCTACCGTTATTATCGGCTCTAACGCTAGTATTGCCATCATTTTTGCTATTATCACAATCATTTTCGCTATTATCACAATCATTTTTGGTATTATCACAATCATTTTTATCAATATTATTCTCATACGTGTTAATGTTAATATCTTGTTTTTCATTATTGTTAACACTAATAACCTCACTAGTAGCTAATTCATTTTCATCAGCAGCTACACTAGAATTTTTATTCTTATCAACATCAAGAATTTCGTTATTACGATTCTCTTCAACATCCTTATTGCCAATGAAGTTCAATACAGTATCAGTCTTAATTTCATGACTAAAGGGACATTTTAGTTTATTTGTCTGAATTGATAACATAGGACTAGACGATTTTCCTTGTACATTTGTATTTTCAATAATACTATTGGATTGTTTAACATTACTAAACGATTCTTGATTATTTACGCTATTAATCCAGGTACCATTTTTAATTTTTTCGTGAATTCTCTTGTTAATCTCTTTTTCTTTCTCCTCTTCTTCCAAAGCTTTTCTATACAACAGACAGGGGATCGCACTAATAGGAATCTCGTGTCTCTGAAATAATATAATATAAAAGGATATCACTTGTATAATGATTATTCAACTTGTAAAACCTATAAGTGTTTATTGTGACACCATACCATTAGTGTGTTTAGACATGACTATTTTATTTTAAAAGTAGCTGTTGCACGCGTAACTATATAAAAAGCCTATGTTACTCGCTGATAACATAGCTTTCTATAGGTGAAAGAATTTTTAAAATCGGTCCAGTAGTTTCGGAGGCTATTCAATGCAAACAAACAAATCTTTCCTCTTTATATTAGTAAGTATAGAGACATATTTATAGGGTAAACAAAATATATTTTAAATATTGTAGAAAATATGTGGGCACTCACCTTAATGTTCCCGTTCCCAAGGAAATAAGGCTTAGATAAGGTGCACACTTTAGTGTTCTTGTGCATGTAAATGGGCATCCCGCTGGAGTGACGCACCATCACCCATTCCAACGGCAACACTTCAAACTCGTTCCCACCTTTCTCTGTAACACACATTATTACATCAATCTCTCTATTGTATAGTCATGTCCTCACATCCTAATCCTAAAAAAAACTCTTTGGTTGTATCTGGTTAATTTTGATACGATTAAGTCAGAAAGTCGGGGAAAAAGAGCATATATTTAGACATTTAGCTTGTCTTACAAAATTAAAGTAATAATTACGCAAAATAAAAGTAATTACAATATATCGTTTTATAAAACAGTGGTCGTCACATTTATTTATTTGATATAGTATGTACACAAACAGATTGCAATTATGTACATGAAAACTATAAAATATGTGTGTATGGATAAAATGCTAAATTTATCTCCTAAACAGCGTACATAACATTTTTAACTTAACTACTAATGATTTTAACTTAATTCATAGTAGAAAACACGTATAACCTTCACATGTATTTTCTTTTAGGAGCATGGTATACCACGTAATGAGTACATTTCCTTGGGCCGATACAGGAAGCAAGATGATGCCATTGTTATTCATATTGCATTAGGAAATTAAGATTATTATATAAGAATAAGAACACATATGTAAAAACTGACAGTAAAGCCGGTTCTTCTGACATTTAAGTGGACCATATCCAGCAGACATCTGGTGGTCTACCTTCTAACACTCATTGACAGACTAATTGTTATAAATGTGTTAGTTGTGAGTTCAAACAGTCAAAAAGGTGGTTTAACTTGCATTACTTTTTCTTTGTTATTTAGTTATTTAGAAAAATAATAACATCTAGAAAAACACTAATAACAATTGACAAAAAGCAAATTTTATTAATTTAATTCTAAATTCAATCATACTGTGTTGTTTTTAACAGCCCTTTTGATTAGTTTCAAATTTAATATTATAATGAAATCAATACCTTCCAGCACAATCTTGGTTCTGTTTGTATAAGGTATCTCCTTAGGGTTAGGAGCATCCTTCAGTTCGTCGGGATGGCTCTCCTCCAGCAACTGATCAATCTCTTCCTCCGGGAGATCTTCCGATTGCCCTGTTCATTTTACGATTCCAAATGTTAATTATAGACGCTCAAATTGTATAATTAAAAATAGCAGCAATAGGTATTGTCACTCACACACATTCGACTAATATGCAATGCAACTTACCTCACGATTACGTCTGCACTATTTATCAATAGAAAATAATAAAAAATAGAAAATAATTACAAATGTTATCATGCAACATGACGATAAATGAACCTGCATTGCGAATTAGTTGATTGTACCTATACCCATGTAATATTAAAGTGAAAAAATAAATTAAACATTTCCAGAACACTGTGTTAACTAAAATTGAATTTCAAATAGAAACATTAAATAAATTTACCATCAGAACTGTCAGAGTCCTCGTCATCGCTGTCCTGGTCGTTTGAATTTATTTCATCCAAAACTTTGAACTTTCGAAGGTTATCCAACTCTTCTACAGATATGAAATTAACACATTCCATCCCTTCTATTGATTTATTGTCAGTTGAACTCTCGTCTGTCTCGTTAGACTTGTCACCTGTAGAATCTTTTATTTTATTCTTCTTCGGCGCTGGCTCGTCAAAATTTTGACTTCTTTTATTCATTTTAATTTACCTAAAATGTTGAAGTTAAAATTCAAAATAAATAATAAAATAATAACAATAGACCCCAGCAACTTATTTGTACGGGTGCTAGAGGCCTGTACAAATAAGTTGCACCATAACGAAAGGTAAAACACCTTTTTAGTCCCCCGTTGGCTTGATTTTGATCAGTGAGTTTCATAAATTTCTTACATTGTAACATTATAAGGTAAGTCTATAGTTATTTGAAGAAAATACATTTTTACTCAGGCGACACTACATAAAACATTTAGATTTAGTGATAAGTATATAACTAAACACAAATAATTTTAATCTAAATTAAAAACCATTTATAAAGTGTAATAACACTTTACATAATTCATACAATACAACGCCCATTATACATTTTTCTAAGAAAATAATAAAAAAACATTTTATAACTGCATATAATTAACAAAATAATGAATATATCAAAATTCGTGATTTTTGAGTACACCAATTAAAACTTGACAGGTTGTTAAAACGATAGTCCACAAATAACGATGGCACTAAAAATCCAATGTAGATGAACAGTTGGATTTTTCCATCGTTAACGCAGACTTTCATTCTGCAAGGAAGAACGTAGCATTACGTCAGCCTAGGCGCTCTGACAATTTTATACAGAGACTTGCTAGACCATAAGACCGTAGCGAGGCTCCCAGGAAATCACTTACAACAGCTAACTGAAATCAGATCTGCACAACAAAATAATTTTTATGCTTAACTCTATGTGGGTGCTCAACCATTGGAGAGGGTTTTTCCTTTAAATACCTTGGCTGCATAATGGTCAAGAAGATAACAGCATTGAGATAAGGTGTCATATAGAACAGTCCTTCATGAAGTTGAGCCACCTTCTCTGCAACCGTTCTGTCGATATTGTGACCCATATGCGCTTGGTCCGGTGCTTAGTATTCTCTTTGTTGTACGGGGTCAAGGCATGGACACTCACAATACAATGACCAGACACTTAGAAGCTTTTGATATGTGGGTATACAGGCGCATGCTATGGTTTTACAGAGGATGAACAAGAAAGTTGAGGTTTTGAAAACAATAAAAGTCAGAAAACTGGAATACTTTAGACATATCATGCGTGGCGACAAGTAAAATCTCCTGCATCTGATCATGCAAGGGAAAATTCAAGGTAGACGCAAGCCGGGCAGCGACATACTTCTTGGCTCAAGAATCTCCGCAAATGGTCTGGCCTAAGTACCATATCGCTGTTTTGAGGGTTAGGATAGCCATAATGATAGTCAACCTCCGATAGGAGATGAGGAAGAAGAAGAACCTTTTTTGTTGTTCGGTTGTTCGCAGTTTGTCTATTGCTTATTAAAAAGAAATAGATAAGACTGTTCAATGTAATAAAAATTATTTAAAAAATTCTGTTTCTATTATAACGTTTATTCGTTTAATATTCACACAAAAAAGTCTCACATGATGATATTAGGCCATTCCTTATAATTAGTAAAATTAAAATGAATAGAGGAAAGTAGTAGGTACTTAACCTATCTGTATTAATATATCACGATAATCAACAAAATGGCGCCCAAGCCACCACGAAAGACAAATTTGCATGCGTCTGCATAATTATAGCAAATGTCGAAAAAGCTTACCTGACCTGAAGATTATACAATTATACAAATAAATATCTCTACAACGCGAACGAGAATAGGTTATACGTAATGTTTTTCTTATTGTTATACTTAGGTTTAAACCACAAGAATGAGTTTCAATTTGACGAACTTAAACAGCAAGTTAACTCGGGACTACTGTTCGATATACTTAATTAAACATGGAACACATTTAATACAGAAATTAGTAAAGCGAGCAAAACACTATTACTCTTAGTGGAGGGAACAAAAGTACATTAAACTCTATTTCCGGTCTTTTTAGTTTATTCGTTTCTACTAGACAATCGCCAACACGTGCTCAACACCAACAACAAAACTGAACACAACACTGACTGACCTGCCTGACGTGACCACAGGACGTGACTGACCTGCCTGACGCAGTGTTGCCAACTGTACTATCATCTCTGGTGTAGCTAGATCAAGGAACATATATACTCTTTAGCAAGAGAGCTAGATCTTTTGCAAAAACTTGCCAGATTCCCACATTATCTTGCCCATAGAATAATATCTTGCCCCAAAAAGTAGCTAGAAGTAGCCAAAGTTAAAAAAAAACTAAACAAATCGTTAAAATCGTTTTTCTACATTAAAACTAATGGATAACTTTAAAATTAAAACTAATGGATAACTTTAATTTCGTAACATATTTACAGGTACATACTTATGGTAAAATATTATTAATATAACTTAATCTAGGGAGATGATGTAAATCATAGATCTATGATACTACCGTTCCGTTAGACTATAATATCTATAATATCTTTGATGTAGATGGTTGTGCTTCCTGAGAATCCAGTGAGTAAACCACAAAGAGTAAACCACCTACGACAACATACTAACAAAATGCGTGAAATAGAGAAAGGTAATTATTAATAAGAGAGAGTGAGAGAGAATAAACACAATCGCAATGTTCCAGCAAGTGAAACTATCAGGGGAATCCTCTTCCTTGGGCGTGTACCGTATCGCGCGCCCTTTGTGCTTTATATCTATGGTCTTACTCAGACAAAATGCAGACGAGCTGACGACTTACATACTGCTTCCACAGATCAATGATATAGATGAAGTCGCTATGTTGAAAAATTGCTAAAAAAAGTAGCTGAATCTTATAGCTACAATTTTTTAGAAATTGTAGCTGACAGGGGTGCAAAAATAGCTAGATCTAGTTATAAAATAGCTAAGTTGGCATCAGTGATAATAACTTGATAATAACATAATAATCTGTGCTGCTGGTGCTGTAATCATTAATCAATGTCCCATACAAATGACAGCTAATTTCGTGTACCATTTTGAAACGCCGCCCTCGAAAATACCGAGACTAATTTTGACGTTTCCATTTTTTATTCTATAAATATGTATAATAGTGTCTGTTTTATTCTATTTGTTGATGTCTTGAGTTGATGAAGAAATGTGTATTCTGTAAATGTTCCATGGACAATTTTAATTTTTGCACGATTAATTTTAGTTTCATGTACTTTCGCTCCATTGCCTACAGCGCCAAAAATGGTGTTTTTCAAATAGGCATAAAAATAATTTGACAGCAGCCTGTGCAGCCTGTCCAGTATGGAGGGTAGAGGTAAATTAATCATCATAAATCGAAAACATTTGCGACTTATGACTGCAAAAAATATAATTTAAACAATTAATTAATAATTAATATTATTTATTAATTATTATTAATTATTAATAAACTAATTAATGTTCTATAAAACATTGTTTACGGTTTTATAAAACCGTAAGTTTTTTAATAAGTTCAATTAGATGGTATCACTATTTTCGTATGGTCAAAAAAACCTGCAACCCAAGAAATGTCAAATTATTTCATCGAATTAAGAAACAGAACAGATTATAGTCTATGTCATAAAAGTTAAAAACATTTAAATCCTTGTGTAAAATGTTATGATTATTTGGTTATTAATACATAACAGATTTAATTGAGTCATTTGATTTTATTTTGATATAAAATATAAATAATATTGAACGATGTAACCTTAAAAGTTATTGCCAAAATTGGGATTTTGTGATATTAAACTACAGTTTTGTAATGTTTAGATATAAAAATGTAATGTTTAGATGTTATCTTCTGTATTCGTTCTTTATGTAAATAATGTAAAGCTCGCAATGAAGTACAACAAACAGGAATTATTCGTGCTAGCATCGCAACCATCACGTTGTTTTGATCGTGAGGGAGTTTTAGTGATAAGAGAAAGACAAGATGGATTCTTTCGCAGATCTGAAGGTAGGTAGTATTTTCAATAACTTATGTATCGTAGATTTTACATAGCACCTCTATTATAAAAAATTTATGATCCAACCAAATTCTAATTTAACATTATTTTCTTATCACAGAATATTTTCTCAAATGTTACACAATTTTCATAAGTGAGAGAAAACCTTAATAAAAATAAAATTTGAAAGTGTATCCTTACCAGACTTACACTATACTTAAGTTTGTTTAATAAAATAATCTGTAGGATCTGTACAGTAAATTTTAACAGTAAATTTTGTTCACAACAGTAAATTTTGTTTCACTTCATTGTAACAAAATTAAACTTCTTTGACTATTATAATACATTTTTAGAATAATTCAATGAATTATTTCTCCATGTAGCCATTTTTGAGGTGTATTATTTGAGATACTAGCATATAAGCATTGTACCTATGAATACAATGTTCAATATGAGAGTAACATACAACAAAGTAGTTTAAATTAGTAAAATCCGAATCGTAGATCAAAAATACTTAAGATTTATGTTCTGATATTAAATATTTCAACATAATTAATATTCAATCAAGATGACAATACATCAAGTCTCGCAGTTGTTTCAAAGTGGTCTTCTGGTCAGGCCGACTAATGCCATTCATTATTATTGAAATTCATTATTGTCAAAATTATTATTGACTGCAAGGATGCAGTCTACGAAATGATAAACAAAACAATTGCTATTAAAGTTTATTTCGTGTACATTTCAGGTTCATCTGTGCGCTGGTTCAGACTTCGTGGCAATCTCTTGTTCTATTTAAAAGGACCAAAGCCGTGGTATGAACCAATTGGTGTAATAGTTTTAGGACAACATCAAGTCAAAGTACAACCGCAGGATGAAAATGGACAGTGGCCTTTTCTAATAGGTAATATTTTTGTTTACCTTAAAATTTATTTTTGTTTACCTTAAAATTTATTTTTGTTTACCCTAAATTTGAAATGTTACAATTAATAAAACAAATACATGCAATATAACAACTCGAGGTGATATAAAATGTGGAATAATGACAATTATTGTTCAAATGATTATAGTTGAATAGAATTAAATAACAGTAAAATAACAGAAAAACATTTCTGAATGTTTTTCTGTAGGTACTTTGTGTTTGTAGTTATCCAAGGACTCGGCTACAGTTAGAAAGTTCACAATAGAATTTCTTGAATCACTTCAGATAAAATTTAATTGGAAATTCTCGCATTGGAATAAAATTTAAATGGAAATCCTTTGTTCACAAGGTCTTGGATTTAAAAAAAAATATTAACGGAGGCACTGTTGACACGCTCGGAGAAGCCCATAATAGTGCCTATATAAAAGGGAGGCTTTCACCCTACAAAAGGCCATATCATAACAATTTGTTTTATTTTAAAGAGCTTTTTTTATTATTATTTTTATAAAAAATAAATATCTCAATATTTAAGTACAACTTGTAAATAAACTTAATGATGATATTAATTTTCAGTTTGGGAGAATGGGGTATTTTATAAGATGTCAACTTTCCATGAATCCGAGAGGAGTTTGTGGTTAAAAGCTATACAGATGGCGCCATATGAAAAGCTAAAATCACAGATAGCTGATCTCAAGGAACAATTGAATAGAATTAGACCTGTTACAAACATACAAAGTTATAGATTGCAAAAGGGTATAATAATAGGTATAATAATTTTGTTATATTTCTTTCTGCAAAAAGCAAAAAAAAATTTTTGCTTTAAGAATATTAAAAACTTTTTTGCTAGCTCACTTAATATTAGAGTAACAATATCATCTTGTAACACAGCAATACCTGATTGAAGTTGAAGATTGAAGTGGGCTATTTTACACATAAAATAAATGCTAAGAAAAGTACTTAAGTATCGAATCAGTATTTGTTATTAAATTACGTTTCTGTAGATTTTAGTGTTTGTTTTTGTGTGTTAGATATGAACGAGGTGCCTATGTGTGAGTTGGCGTTGTCCTGTGATAATTTGCTTTGCGATCCCTACGGCCGACCTCCATCACCCACTATTGTTGTTTATATTCAACATCTAAATGGAATTTTTGTGAGATATGGTAACACTGAGATTGCCGAGGTAATTATTTGTTATATCACAAGGTGGTTTACTTAAATATATTATGTAATATGAAATATGAAAGTTTTTATAAATTGTCTTACAGAACAACTAGATAAATATCAAATCTGTTTTAATATTAACTATGTGATTTGCACTTGTAAACAATTTTCAGTGTAATAATAATATAATAGGAGGATATTTCCTCGCTACATATACGTTAAGTGATCATATGTTAATTATACTTGTACAATATTCACTGAATATATCTTAAACCAAGTTCCATTTCATTTCAGTTGTGTAGTAATCCAAGTTTTTCGAAAACGATTTTGTTCCGTGCCAGCGACGGCCTCACAGGTGGTACCGTTGTCAGATTGGTTGTCTATGACATCAAAGAAAGAATCTCAGAGACAAGTGTCCCCATGGGTTTCACTTCTATGCAACTAAGTACAATACAGGTGAGTTTTGTTTTACTTAAATGCAAAACAATGGAGCCAATAACCATAAGTTCTTCATGCATAGATAATAATAATAAAAAAAACAATTGAATACTGCTCTAAGAGATTTTGCTATAACTGTTCTGAATTGCCTCCCCCTATGGAAGCAAAATTAAAGACGTATTCATAGATTGAAAATAAAAGTTGTCATTTTGTATAATCTATATACATAAAAATGTTGTGTTGGTTTGTGTATTACTGAAAAACTCGAAAACTAGCCGACGGATTGACTTGAAATTTTTACACAACATTGCATTTAAACAGAAAAATGATCTTATGTACTTTTTTCTCCGAAAATTCCAACGGATACCAATTTTTTATATATATAAAAAAACACAATTTTCATACGTTTATCGTTGTTATGGCAACCATGCAACATTGCTGACTGAGCCACAGCGAAGCATGGCCGGGTTCAACTAGTAACTTATATAATATTTAACTTTTTAGGAAGCACAAAGATTAAGGATGGCTCTATCAACGAGAAATAAAAAGACTGTCGGTTTTATCACAATAAATGGATGGAGTCTGGAACCATCTTATATAGGAACAAGCCCTTCTCACACAAACGACGGAAACAGCATAGACATACCTCAGAAGTTGTTGTTAACTCACCGTAGATCACAATCGCTACCACCGAGACTTGGTTTAAAACTGAAGTTCCCATCGTACGGCAGCCTTTTGAAACAAAACTTTGTAAATAGTCACCAAGTTACGTACAGATTTCATTCGGGACTCGGTGGCGACATAACTGTTCATGAGATTGTTGCTGAACCGAAAGTTTGTTATATGATGCCTATACAATTATTGTAAGTAAGATTTTCAAATTTTATTTTCAATCTTTTTAAAATTAATTGAACAATGGCTGTGCTACTAAGATCCGCAGGCTTTATTTGTGTGCAGTGAGACCTTTTGTTCATAATATCTTCATAGTATGTTTACCTTACCTAGTAATTTTAACTAAAATTAAAATTTTCTTAGTACGTTTATGTTCAACTGGCAGTTCATTAAGATATACGAGTGTATATCGACAGTTTCATGGTCATAGAAGATAATATATTTATTTAATAAAATTATATTGTGTAAATGACTAAATTACATTTTATGTAAGAAATTTTCATGTAAGAACAGCTACGTAGTTCAACTGTCAGAGGATTCACAACTTAGCTATCAGGTACAGGCTGTCTGTCGCTTTAATTTCAGGGACATATTTATACAACGGGAGAAGGAGTTGCTAGAAGAGCTGCTGTCAGTTGGCGAGATATGTGGCCATTTGCAAAATAAACAATTGGACTTGGTCAGCACACATGTCACTGTACTGAAGAGGTATTGCCATGCGAAGAAATGTATGCAACAGGTCAAAGGCTACTTCAAATCTAGCTGTAGGAAAGGTGACCGCCGTAAACTTTTTCGTTAGTCAGCTAAGTATACGATATGCATTTTGGAGTTTACTCCTTAAGAATCGATTTTCATATATAATAAGCCCGCGGTATGAAAATTTATGGGAGTAAAATCAAATGTCACATGTCACACGTTACGCGTTACGGGCTACAATATGCTTCAATACATATTAATATAATATAATACATATATTAATATGTTTTAATTATATTTATTAAATTTATTAATTATATAAATTATCTATATATTTTATAATAACGATTATACGAACGCGTAAAGAGTACCTAAACTCCAGTCGTGCGTCGGAGCTGACACACACACACTTTTTTTATGAACTATCGCCTGTAACTATATTTTAACTGCAAGCAGACGAGGCGAGTTTGGAGTTTGCGCCCATCAATCTACACTTGCAACGTATGTGGGTTCACAACGACACATTGAACAAGACGGGTTCTCATGACGTCATCACCGCGGGTGCTTTCGCCGCTCACACGCACAAGTGTGAACGCTCCGGTGGTCTAATCAGGTGAATATAACTTTCTTTTTTTTGTATTATACTCCGACGTAAAGGGGGCTGTTGCATTTACATAATAAATTACGCCGTCCCACTTTAGACCTGATTGTCTCGGAAGTGTCCAACTATTTTGTCATCGGAGATCATTAATGTATGTGGACTTTAAAGTTTTTATTTGTCCATTTCCAGACTAGTTCAGCAAGTAAAAGACTTGAACAGCGCGAAAGCGGCGATGAATTACGCCACGGCAAACAAAATACAGTCTGAATACGACAACGTTGTGGCTGTGCGGAGGCTTCGAGATGAGATCGTTGCTGACATGGAGTGTATTCTAACGGAAGAACAGGAAGAGACCCTTATTGATAATGCGCTTGAAGGTAAGAACAACTATTCACTCGGTAGTCAGATGCGCATTGTGTTCCTAAGATGTTTCTTACGTATATCTGTGACGATCGAATGATCAGTCAGCCGGTTTTTCCCTAAACCCCACAATAAATAGATTCCTTATACATAATCTATATAAATAAAATCAGAGTGTCTGTCTGTGATTTGCGAAAAACTGCCTCAAACTAAGCTTAGAGATTCATTCGCATGCTGTTAAAACGTAAATAACTTTTTTTAGAATTTTTGTCTGTCTGTCTGTTTGTCCGGGGTAATCTCAGAAACGGCTGAAGCGATTTCGATGAAACTTTGCAGACATGAAGACATGTCGTCAGGAGTAACATAGGCTATCTATAATATAAAAATGGATCCCTAAACGTGTTGCTAAGCGCAAAACTCGAGAACGGCTGGGCCGATTTTAATTCTGTCTTCACTCATGGATAGAGGGATAATCAGGGAAGGTTTTTACGTAAAAAAATGCACCCAGGCGAAGCCGGGAGCGGCCCGCTAGTGTTCAATATTATTACTGTTCATCACTAAAAGTATAATGATCAAGTGGGCGATTTTAATACACGCCTAATATTGAATGACAATCAAAAGCTTGTATCATAATACACTTATAACATTAACTCTAACAAATATGTCGCTCTGTTGTCTTTAAACACATGGTTTTATATATCTGTATTGGTTGTAAAAAAATATGTTTATTTACTGACAGAAAACTCGCTTACAATATGAACCTGTGATCAAAGATTCCTTATTGTTTGAAGCCTGTGCCAAGAGCCTTCGCTCTTCCATAAAAGCCTGTACCTATACTTAACCTAAACTTTATTAAAAAAGAAAAAAGAAAGAAAACTCATTTAATTAAAATTAGATTGTACTTTAATGAGTTTATGATGATGTTTTCGTGTGTGGTTCTATTGTTTTATTAGTTGGTATGTCTTCAACTTCGTCATCGTTTTCAGTTCTAAGCCAATCCGTGAATAATGGTAGCCAATAAGGCAATCTATACTAATGTTATAAAGAAAGAAGATTAGTATGTTTGTAATGAATAAACTAAAAAACTAATTGCACAGATTTTAAAAATTCTTTCACCTATAGAAAGCTACGTTACAGCGAGTAACATAGGCTATAGTTTATAAAGTTACACGGGCGAAGTCGCGTTTAACTGCTAGTAGCCAATAAGATGAATATATATTATTTGACAAAACCTTTGGCGTGTGTGGTTTATGTGCGTACGTGTCACTCACCCTATTTGCAATTTTTTTTTTTACAGTAATCAAGGGTAAAATAAAAAGTGTATTGGCACTCTGGAATCCCGAACAAGTGGAGGAATCTCTGTCGTACATCGGTTGGCCAAACAAGAGTTGTAGTGACGAAACAGAGAATCAGGTCAGTTTATTTTATTCATTCACTCGATTCTCTTTTGTGCAAACAGTTCTGCCTCATGAGATAAACACTAATGGGCGCATTAAATTTGTTTTTTATTTATTTATACCAAGAAATAAGTACTGAAAGTTTTATTTATTATATTAATGAATTAATTATTTTCTTTGCTAATTTAAACTATATTACAACATTGTAAACCTTCTGTAACCATATGTTTTGGTTCATGTTTGGTAAGTATATAAATAAAATTAAACTACATTGTTAATTTGATGTTAAAGTGAGATTGTGAAAGTAATTATACATTTTCAATTTCAGACCATGTCAACTATAAGACGATTAACAGAACAACTGAGTATGTTCGATACGACCGGTTTAGAGTGTGATCCGTACCCGTCATCGAGCTCCAGTTCTAAAGACACATCACCAACAGTGGAACTGCCCCTGTCCTCGATAGTTCCGTGCGTCGATGACAAACTGGAATTCCACAATGACTATTTCAAGAGCGAACGAATGGAGAGATTGAATCATTCCTTCAGACTTACCCGACCTAAGATTTTAGTTGACTCTCAAAGTCTTTCGCTAGACTCGAAGAGGAATCTCCATCAGTTTCAAAGCACGGCGTCATTGGAACAAGTCACATATAAATCTCTCATGAACAATTCCAATAGTGAACAGAGAAAGGTAATAAATTTTTTCATTAACTTGTGGCATCCCTTTTTTTATTGTTGAACGCAAATAATTGTAATCAATATTCGTTTCAGAATGAAGACGTAATGGAATCAATACCAGGCGTCGAACCCGTGGACCCAACGTTAAGGGAAAGTCATTTGGCTTATTTGAGAGGTCTAGCGACCAACATTGATACAACGCTCAATACGATCGCGGACAATGTTCAACGAAAAGGTAATATGTTCATCTTAGCGGTTTTGTTTATTTATTTATTGAAGTTAAACTTCTAATGCGACTTCCAACAAGATTGCGTGAAACGTTTAACGCTACCATGGAGGGGGAATAGAAAGAGACAGAGCGAGAGTGAATGCGTGGCACTCGAACGCATGCGCGTAGTATACCTGTTACAAGCCAGTGGCGTAGTATCCACATTACGAAGTTTCACTTCTTCCGCGCGGAGGGACTTCACGCACTATTTTTTTATGTTAATTTTAGACTGGTCACTCAGGTATTGTCATTTTCCAGATGGTAACAAGGAGGAGTTAATCTCGAGCGCGGAGTGTCTGAAGGCGTGCATAGAGGAAGTGGCGCGTTGGTTGCGCGCATCTCACGCGGCCTTACGTCTCCGATGCGAGTCGCCATTATGGACGCGAGAAAATGCCGCTTTGCAAACAAGACGCGACGTTTGCTTTTCGCAAGCAGTGAGTACTACTCATCGGAAATATCTTGGCGACTCGAAAGAATGCGCCTCGTTCATCAGCGTCGCATCTCCGCCCCGTCAGTACCGTCGCCAACGCTAGCGCATTCCGCGTTCTACATTCTTTCCCTCGATTCTGTTTTCTGTTATTGTTACTTAGATATTTAGTTTTTGTTGACTGTTTTGTTTTTAATTAATATAGATTAGACATTTTATTACAATAAAACAATAATTTTTAATAAAAAAATTAGTGTAACAAAGCCCCACGTTGGGCGCCAATGTAACAAGGCCTCACGTTGGGAGCCTATTGTAACAAGGCTTCTCCGTAGGGAATCAGTGTAACAGGCCCGCGAGTTGGGACGCCACCTTTAGGTGGAAGGTCTTGAAATAAGAAACGATAACTTCAGTCACAGATTTATTTTGACAAAGATGCGGCTAGCTTAACACAGAACAAAGACATAACTATCTACGGGCGTTACACGGCTACGGGGTTTAGAACAAGTAACCCGGTAGCGTTTTAACACTAAAGGCAACCACTGGCCTTGCTAACGAGGAAAACTTTACACTAGGTTACACATTTCGTATTAGTCGCGGACCTCCGTTGAGGCTAGCGGGGCCGAGACAAAGGTACAACTTGGAAGCGGGCTCGCTCCACGAGAGCTGGCTGGTAACTGGCGTTCCTTCGCCGGCGCGGAAACTTCCGCGCTTCACGCTTATTATTATTTCACGCCTGCGCACTACCGTTGCGGCAGGGTGGGAGACGTGGTTCGCGCTGCCGTTGCGGCAGGGCTGGGGGACGAGGTTTGCGTCGCCTGTCCTAGACCCAGAAGAGGCGGAGTCTTATGCTGTGAGCCAATCACAGAGCTTCAAGCAAGTTTTTGTCCTTATATGGTATTAACGGTCGACTGCCTCGTTACATTAGTAAATTTAAAATTTATTTTTTTAAACACTTTTGTTGCCGACTGTAGCATTCTTTCAAGTCGCCGAGATATTTCCGACGTGTTGTACACTTTTTTTTATTATGTTAAGCTCTACAGACAGATGCAACCCCACAAGTGCAGAAACCAGTAGTAAGATTAAGGATATGGATTAGGTAGGGATAAGGAAATTGGCTCTGGCGTCCCTTACTCACTTATAGAAACACAACAGCACAAGTGCTGTTGAGAGACCACCTTGAGATAACTCTCAGGTGGTCTTCTGTAAGGAAGTGACTACTGCCGCCAGATGGGTTGTTCAAATGACTAAATGCAGCGTGCCCTGCCACTACTTTCCAAATTTAGACCAGAGTCACTTTTGAAACGTTCTATTCCAAGGTTAACCTCCTTTTTTAACTGATACCAGAACGCATTCCCTGTTTTCTGTCTTACCTTATACACTTTATCCTATTATAGTCCTCCGTGCATTTGCCCACATTGGGTAATAAAAGTAAAAAAATACCACTAAGATGGTGCCTCTTAATAAATTATGGTACTATCCAGTCTATAGTTAAAAAAAAAACATGTCAGTCGAAAGACTGCACGTCAGAAGTGAAAACGTAGCTTCACAAAAATAATTGTATGATTTATATCAAATTAGGCAAATACGATTATTATTGATCGCAAGAAATACAAGGGAAAATATATGACACTGACACACAATGACAATTAAATAGAACATAATTATTTAACATGAACTTCATAATGACAACCCATTAAAAAGGTTTGATGTGTGTATAAAAAACTAGATTATTGGTCAGAGGTGTATACTATATTGATCCTTGTTATCATATCTAGTAAGTTTACTTTCATATGCAGTTGTCTACTTAGTATATTACGTTACATGACATGACAGTGTCGCGAGTTCAATGGTTTTTTCCCATTTTAAAAATGTCAAACGCGCCTAAAGAAGTTTTCACTTTAAAAATCAGTGTCTTTACGTCCGTCTGATCCTTGTGAGCCTTTGACTTCATTTTGTTGCGCGTGTGCATTTGGGGAATGCATTTTTTAAGGGAATTTTGGGAAAAAGTTAACGGACAAACAGACAGAGATTGCGACTCTTGAATAAGTGAATAAGTGAATAATGTGTCTTGTATTTCAGTTGACGACGGTAACGTCAGGCCTCCTGTGTTGGCTGTGCTCGGCGCCACGTGAGACGCCTGTGAAGTTGCTGAACTCCGGCCTCTCTCCTCTGTGTGGCTTCGAAGGTCTGCTCAGTCTGTACTCTACCGAAAAGGCGATGTGGGGTGACATGGTCGTGGCCGTAGAGGATCTTCACACGGTTCTCTTCAAGCTCGTCAAAGTCGGACACAGGTGAAGCACTTTTTACGTCTCATTGGTCTGTAGTAACATGTCTATGTGCTTGACACAGTGTTTTGAAATGTTACAGCAACACAGCGACACCGACTGTCAGTGGGACGAGAACATCGACTGTAGTCCATTTGCCAGTGTCGGATTCGTTGCACTCGAAATTATCCCCAAAGGCCTTAACGTTCACGATAACAGCGGTGCTATTCAACGTGGGCATAAATGAAAAGGCTACTTTGGCTGAGGCCCTCGGCGAGACCACGCCGCAGTACCATTCGAACTGCGACAACTTGGACCGACTGAACAAGTACTATCACAAATACTGCAAAGTGTTCACTGCTGATCAAACATCCGCCGGCAGAGGTGAGAAATTATTCACTTTTTGGAGTTCACTCCTTAAGAATCGATTTTTTCATATATAAGCCCGGGGTATGAAAATTTATGGAAGTAAAATCAAAATTGTCACACGTTTCGCGTTACGCGTTACCGGTGCCGTCTAGGATTCGCAAGGATGTATTATTACATTAAATATTCTAGTTTCAGGGATATTGTGTTGAAGGCGCTAAAATTTTCTAATTTTATTAATTATTTAAATTATATTATTATTATTATTTTTATAATCGTTTGTAAGAAGTAAACTCCAGTTGTGTGTCGGAGCTGACACACACTTTTATTTTCTCTGTTAAGGTAGATAGGCTGACGCTCCACTTGATGGTGGGTGGCTACTGTAGAGGTTAGTGAAATCCCTTCGTCAACTAGGCAATGGGCTGATGCTCTTCAAACTCCTCAACAGATAGTTATAACTAAAAGCCATCCCAATCACGTCAGCTTTCAAACAACAAAATAGGAAAAAAATCGGTCCATCCGTTTGGAAGCTACGATTCCACAGACAAATTCACAGATAGACTTGTATCTGTCTTATAACACCCCGATTTCGCGCTGAGCGGCGGGGGTTAAAAATATAGATTTTCGTAATTTTTATCTTAATATGACCAGCCATATCTATCTATTATCTAATCTTCATTGGCTTTATATAATTTTACAGTGTTTTAATATTAAAATTATCTATTTTTAGCTTCCTCAAGAACAAAACCCTTAGAAGAAGTGATGGAAAACTTAAAAATCGCTGTTCACAAAAAAGTGCCAAAGAACATCGACGTTTTACATTTAGCTGCCCTCGCTACCAGACTTATGAATGGTAAGTTTCCTATCATTCCGGGATGCCCTATGATTTTCAAATATTTTGCAGAAAATTAGAACCTTATTTGTTACAGGCATACGATTTACCTCGTGCAAAAGTGCCAAAGACAGAACGGCCATGTCTGTCACACTGGAACAGTGCTCCATATTGGCAACAGAGTATCACCTGGCAGAACCAGAAATGAGAAGAGCGCTTAGTATCATGAGAAGGTAACTTTTGTTTATTTTATTTTATTATTATGTTTTATAATCTTCTCTTAGGGAGTGCTCAAACGGTCAAACTCGAGAAATATTGGCCCATATCGGTCGATTCACAATTTTGATTAATGACGACATGATTAAGAGGACGCAATTTGCAGAGGGGGGGGGGGGGAGGTCTTGTAAAACGTTACGATGCGTTACAGGGGCGGGAGGGGAATCCCTCGAGTGTATTGTACGTAATTTTTATTTTGTTCTCCCAAGTTGGCAACCTTTTTTTTTGGTCTGAGCACCCCTGTATTAACCTCTTAAGTTGCTCAGTAGCTTCTCTCCACTGAAAAAAAAAACACCCATCGTACATTTCACAAAACGTTGGATTTATTTGAGATTATCTTTTTGAGGTTAGCTTTTTTACCAGTGTTTAGTTTACTATTTTTGAAAATGAATTTACGAACAACTGAATTGAAAAATACATAGTTAAACTAATCAAGAAGAAAAATGATTTTCTTTTTGTTTAGAAACATGTACTTTATGTTCACAAGTTTTTGTAGTTATGTTGCAATTGAATCAGTTTTTGTTGAAGCTAAGACGTGTATTTGTCCTTTGCAGTGAAGGGTGTCGTCGAGAGAACACTCTGAAGAACATTGGCGTAAGGAAATACGCCTTCACCAAGAAACAGGTGTCAGCCCTGCCCCAAGATTACAGACCTCCCGCTGGCACTTATGGTCCTTCGCAAACGTAAACTTCACTTAGAGACTAAGTAAAAATGGGTACAGGCCACCGTTGCCCGGGAATCATCATGGGAAATGCCTTAATATTTTCTCAAATCGAGTGCATGATGTGTGAAATCAATTGAACTGGAAATGGGTTCCAATATGTGGGATATAATTTAATTACTTTATTGTTGTTCTATTCTTTTGGTATTTAAAATAATTATCAAACGACTATTTGTTCTTAAAATTACCACAGATCAGATACGAATCCGTTCACATGAGAAATTTTAAAAAGCAAAATTTGTAAATTCATAATTTCGCGTTGAAAACAGTTTTCGATTTATTTGTATAATTTCATTCATATTTATTGTCTAAGAAATGAACGGTTTTTTTTAAACAAAAAAACTGAAACTTTGATATAGTCGCAATAGATATTTTTGTGTATCCAAAGTTAGTAAAATATGTTTCTGAAACAATTGGCCACTGCTAAGGTCGAGCCATAGTTTGACGTGCCAAAAAAAAAACAATTTGCCAAAAATAATCAATACCTAATATACTTCATAAATACGATATTATCACCCTAAAACTGTTTACTCAAGTAGTTCTATTTATTTGGTGGCGACTATGATGTAATTTTTTGCTTTTGTAATGGAGATATCTGTAGGAATAAAATTAAATAATAAAACTTATATTATATTACTATACCTACTCATTTGAACAAGGTATTTTGTGTAAACAATTTTATAACCTCAAAACGGGTTTTTCAAACATTTATGACTACATCAAAGTGTTATAGTACAAAAACTTGTAAATTTACTGTTTATTTGATAAAAAAAAACTTTTGGATATAACGTTTATTATATTCGTAAGTTTAAGGTGTATGTTTTGTTCATTTTTCTTTCACCTATCTTTGTTTACATAAAATCTCTTGCTTAAATGAATAGGTAACTTTGTAATTATTTTTTTAAAATTTTCCTTAGTAATTAGTTATACATAACTAAGAATCTTTCTTTGTAGATTAAGATTATATAAGAGTGTAGCTTCACATAGCTTATATAATCTTAATCTACATTTCCTTAGGGACTTTATCTACATTTGAGATTTGAGTTGTATAGTTGTACCTACAGTTTGTAATATTTTAAAAGTGCAATATACATAAATATTTAAATTGTTTAATCAATGTAATATGTAGGTAAGGCGCATCTATTTGTTTAATAATTTAACTAGTAACATAGTAGGCGACATTAACTATCTATGCAAACAGCGCCATTTATACGTTTGATAATTTCTCACCTTAGATGCGCTTCACCTGAACTTAGGGGAGTACTTATATTATATATATTATATTTGTGTGTTTTGATATGTAGCTCATAATATGTAGTTTCTCTAGACTATCTTGTACTTATACATCCGAAGTTTAAAAGTTAAAATAACTTAGTTAAATTATTACTTATATAGGTTTACTTACTTAAATGTTTAATAATTGTAAATTAATATGCAGGTATTCATATTAAAGAATTCTTAAAACTGAATTTTATTTGTTTTATTTATATATTGTTTAAAGAATAGCTTAAGT
Organism: Synanthedon andrenaeformis; assembly: GCA_936446665.2. Lineage (NCBI taxonomy): Eukaryota > Metazoa > Arthropoda > Insecta > Lepidoptera > Sesiidae > Synanthedon > Synanthedon andrenaeformis. Next base: position 12,051,143 of record OW387776.2, on the reverse strand, counting down.
ATTTCATTAAAAACATGCCTAACATGCCTGGAACATAATGTCATAAGGAAAATTACCTGATTACTAATTATAACGAATAGGCTAGCTGCACTACAGCGATATTATAAATTTGAAAGTAACTCTGTCTGTCTGTTACCTTTTCACGCTTTAACTACTCAACCGATCATGAAATTTTGCATTATCGTCAGGGATACCGGAAAGGAAGTAGGGCACCTTAATTGATACAGTGTTGGATGTGATGACTAACAGTTATATTCGATCTTATATGTATATATAATATAAACTAATAAATTTTGTCCTGGCCGAAGTCGGGAGCGGGTCGCTACTTGTGTATAAGTCTTAATGTATATTACATCGCTGCAAATGCACTGCTGAATGTCGTGCCCGCTATGAACCAACAACTTAATGACCTCGTTGACACATATTTTTATTTCTTTCGTGTAGAGAAGAAACGTATCGATTTGTGATTGACATCGACCTCGTTCAATTATTCAATTGGAACGCCTTAACGAAGAACTGCTTATCTTTTATCCATTTGTATTTAATTTAGTCAGCATATTAAATGGTATTTTGTGGGAATGACTTTCGGCTTAATGACAATTAAGACTAACTTTTAATGAAATCATTTTTTATGTATAATTTTCTTACCCGAAACAAGGCTCCTTAGGTGAACAACACTTGTCTTCTTGTCTTGTCTGTATTGTATTTAGAATTAACTAGCGGGCCGCTCCCGGCTTCGCCCGAGGTGCATTTTTTTTACGTAAAAAACTTCCCTGATTATCCCTCTGTCCATCAGTGAAGACAGCCGTTCTCGAGTTTTGCGCTTAGCAACACATTTAGGGATTCATTTTTATATTATAGATAATCCCGGTGTTCGATTGCGGAATTTACAATAATATACATAACACAGGTATGCAAAATTGACCTTTTTGAAAATTGATTGTTTGAAAGGTCTATATTAAGTAAATTTGGGGTGCTGAATTCGAATATGCTATTGATTTTTTTTATCACGTAAGGTTCTTTAGATAAATGAGGTATAGAAAAAAATATTTTTTATGCTTTAAGTCGATGTTTTATTAAAATAAAAAAAACATACAATGCTTACTCACATATTTAGATTCTCGTGACGTTAGTAATAAAGTAACTTACAAAATTAACTGCTATAAATCCTTGTAATACCTCTTCCGCTTGTCACTGAAGCTTCTTTTTAAAGATTTTCGCCTGTGTTCATTCGCCTGAATTTCTTTCTTGTTTTTTCGATTGAATCCTTTTATATTTGTGCAGCAAAAGTAACAGTCATCATAGTGATTCCGTGGTTCCATCCAAATGATCGGAGTGCTGAATCGAAAGTTTTTTTTTCTCCCTTAAACCGCTGACGCAATTCTTCTAAGCAAATCGAACACACTTGGTGAGGGGTCCATGACTTGTCCTGATTCGTTATAGTAGTATATTCCTCCGTTGTTTCTTCGTGATGAATTCCCCACAAATATAACAAAAGTGTTGTGGTGAATTATTGCACTTTCTCATTGTTATCTATTTCTCACTACCAAACAAGCTCACGTTATTTTATCACGTTCAAGTACTAAATAATATTTATAACGACATTCAATCACATTTTACTGAATATTTTTAATAACTACCCACAAGTAAAATAAATATCGAAAATAAGAATTGTGATTATAGCATATTTGTACTAGGGTAGCATTTATTAGGATTTCTAAAAAACCTTACGTGATGGAATTTTTTCATTATTTTTCCGTTAATCAGCACCTCGAAATCTATAAGAAACCATTATTCAATTTCAGTCAATTTTACCCATGCATACCTGTGTAATAGTAGTCTATGTATACTGGAAAGTTTAAAATCTCAAAATAAAAAATAAATTTATGTAGATTGTTATTTTCTTCTCTCGACGAAAAAGAGAATTTTTGAATCTAAATTTTTATCAACTATTTTTTTTTAAATTGACAAGATGAAAGAAAGAGACACACGACCTACGTCTCACTCGACGCGAGCGCATGCGCTATCGACTGATTCGTTCATTCGTGAGTATATAAATAGTAATCTAGCTGTGCTTTGCTCATTCACATTCGATTCCTAGTCCAAGGAGGACGTGGTCCGGTCACGCAATTATACGGAAAAACTCAGGTCAGTTTATTTAGAATATTTTTTTAATAATATTTGATTTTACATGTGAACCATTTTGTAGATAGTGTTAAATCCCATCGCTGTAGAAATTTAGGAACTTAGGACTTTAGGGATCAAAAATTAAAAATAATAATTGAATTAATAGTAACATAAATACAATAATTATTTGACATCTTACTATAATAAACGTTGTAATCATATTGCTAATGTTATAATTACCGACTCGTGTTAAATTAAATTTTGAATTTTTAAAAAGGTGAAACGTGTTCTTTTTATAACTTTTTTGTAACAACTTACTACCATGTTTTAAAAGCAAATAAAGTCCATGGAAATCGTATCAAACAACAAGTGTTGCTTTAGGTTACATTATTGTTGGTACTGATGAAATGGTAATGACAAATCCAAGTTTTCCACCTCGAAAGCCTTTCAAATCATCGTAAAATACATTAAATTTTATGACATTTTTCATTTTTATTTTTTAATAACAAGAACAATCAAAATTTCGGTTTACCTACCTCATATAATTTTACTTAACTACATTGTCGGTAGGATATAGGCATTAGGAAAATACCTACCCCAGACCTACCCTCAATTATAAAAAAATAGTTTGTAGTTTTATGTTTGCCATTCATCTTCTATTACTATATTACTATAAAATTTAAATATACCTACTTTGTTCAGGCGTTAATCATGTAAAATGTATGAAAATAACAGTTGCCAAAGGGGACGCTAGATGTCGCCAGTGGTCGATGATTATCGGTGTGTTTTGCTGCAAGCTAGTGTTTTGTTTACATTTAATTTAATTGTCTAAAGTGAGTTTTTATCATCAATTTGTGTATCGGGTGAAGGAATATAAAGTTATGTGAATGTGCGTCCTTTTATTTATCGTTTTGGACAGGCTTTCACCCGAAAATACTGTGAAGATAATTTGGACTTGGAATAATTAGTGAAAAAAAAAAAAAAACGTTTATACGTGGAATCAATGTCCAATTTCTTCTAGTTTTTGTTATATCCTTTTATATTTATAAACTAGGTTTTGCCCGTGACTTCGTCCGCGTCCGATATTGAACCGATTTCGATAAAACTTAGTACCTAACTATGTCTAATTTGGTCCAACTTAACCCTCTATAACTCAAGAACATGGATTTTTTTTGTTTTTTCGTTTAAGGGAAATTAAAACAAAATAAAAATATACGTGTTTCATAGTTTTTCATTTATTCAATTATTTTCCAAAAAAAAAATAGAAATACAGGGAGCGTTGCCCGGGGGCAACACTGAGACATGAGCTTAAAAACTATATATAAGAGGAATTTATGAGAGGTGGAAGTTCCTGAAGCAGTTTTTGGTTTTGGTATAGCATAGAGCAACCCCGCATTTTTCGCATGTATTGTGAGTAAATCCAGTACACTTTGGGAACTTGCACCTAATTTTTTTATCAGACCATTGGGGCCAGTGCCCAATCTGGTCTTGCCGTACTGCCATAGGAGGTGCATGCTGTGCAGGTCCTTTATGTTTTTTTGCTTGTATCTCGTTCTCCAGCGAAAGGCGAGTAGACATACTGGGCTTTATACCCAATTTACAAAGAGTTACTGCAATATCTTGACGAAAATCTGCTGAAGATAAACGACATGAGAGACCTTTACAGGCTCTTTTATAAAGCAACCATGCGTTTGTTATTGTGAGATCCAAGTAATGATAGAATAGACGTATTTGCCATCGTTTGCTACGCAACTGTATCTTGTATATCCCCATGATGCTGTCGATCAGGTCAACACCACCCATGTGGCGATTATACTCTCCTACAACATTCGGTCGTTTTATATTCATGTACTTGGAATTCTGTTTGTCCCATCTGCGAACATCAGTTTCAGGCTGTATTCCAGCAAAAGTAGAAGCCAGAGTGACAATTTTATTGTCTTTCCATGCCACATTACATATGTCGGTGCCGTTGACGTCAGCTACATATTCTTCTGAATAACCTCTAGGTTTTTTCAACATCACCTTTTCTGGTAGCAACTTACAGTCTGGGATTCTATTTCTTCTAATCGTACCAAGACTGTGAATGCCATCTTTGGCCAAATATTCCAACAGACGAAGAGAGGTAAAATAATTGTCAAAATACAATTGGTAATTTTGATGCCTTGGAATCATGCGCGCTAACCTCATGACGACGTTGGATGCTGCACCCAAATCTGGCTCTTCTGGAAGCGTAATATTTTCCTTGCCAGTTTCAATTTCTGTTTTATAGGCGTAACCAGAAACGCCACTTAACACGTAGATTTTGTAACCCCATTTGTGTGGCTTTTGAGGGTTGTATCGCTTCAACACATTCCGTGCTTTAGTGGAACACATTTGCTCGTCAACACAGAGGTGTTCTTCCAAAGGGACCTTCTTGTAAGCGGCATTGAGAGACTCAACCACTGGTCTTATTTTGAAAATTCTATCATGTTCCGGATCGTTTCTAGGGAGATTTTTACTATTGTCGTTGAAGTGTAAAGTTTGGCGTATTTTCTCAAATTTATTCAATGACATAGTATCCTGTATTATTGGGGTACCAAGTATCGGACTCCAGTGGTTCGTAACTATAGGTAATCGAATAAGAGACATTAGATATACCATACCCATCAATTGCCTGATATTCATTTCTGTCACACGAAAAGTGCTATTAGGATCATTCTGAACTTGATAAAGATTGGTCTCCTCTGAAATCATCTTGATAAGTTCTTGTGGAAAGAGGTAAAAGAAAAACTGGATAGGGGTTTCTAGCTCTAGAAGTTCAGTGCCCAAGTTCTTGTTACCCTTAAACCTAAGCTGTAGGCTCTTCTTCTTCCAGCGTAAATTCAATTTGGTAGGTTTCGTTGTAGTGTGTTTTGATCGATTGCTTTGAGCTGATGAAAGTTGAGAAACGGCAACGTTTGATGCAGTTTCAGTGCTTGGAGGTGATGGAACTGAGCTTTCATGGTTATTTTGTAAGGTTTCTATAATAGAATCCACGTCGATATCTAAGGAGGAAGTATTTTCTTCAAAAGTTTCTAATTCAGGTGAATAATCTGGGTCTGCGAGGCTGTCATCATCAAAATCCAAACCGTCCTCACTGTCATCACCATTCTGCAGCACCGAGGTAATATCCTCCTTTAAAAGGACTCGAAGAGGACGCTTACGAGCTGCCCTGGAACATAATATAACACCCATCTATACAAACAAAAACTAATACAAAATAATACCCCTATCTGTCAATGTAGCTTACGGGCAACAAACACAAATTTTTAAAAAAGAGCAAAATAATGAAAATAAATGTTATTGTAACGTCAAATGTCAAATATTAAAACACTTACCTGTCCATGTTATTGAAAATAAACCCTCAAAATACGAAAAAACTATTTTTAAATACTTTTCAATTCGGAGCACGCGTGAACTCGTTCAAACCGCTAATGACTTTGTGAAACAACTTCAATTTGTGTCAGGTAACGTAACGCCATCTAGTAAATATTTTTAGTACCTGTTCGTTACTTCTGTCTGTAGACTACGGTATACAATGCAATATAATGTCAAAGAACGAATCGTATGAATTTAGTGGTAGGTTGAACAGTATGTTGCTTACAGTCTACGTAATGATATAGACTCTATATCTCTATTTTCTGTAGCCAAATTAATTGAAAAGAGATTAAATTTTTCGATTTCGTGCGTATTTCAAAACTTTCCTGCGCGGGCCTTTTAAAATTCATTCGCGGGCCATAGTGTGGCCCGCGGGCCTGGGGTTGAGCACCCTTGATATAGAGGGTTAAAAGATAGTTTAGTTTTTATTTTGAACCTGGGCGAAGCCGAGAGCGTGTAGCTAGTCTAATATATTTATCATGGACTTAGTAATTAATAGACTAAATAAAACTGAACTTTACCCGTGTTTAAATAAAATAAAATAAATATTGCTAACTCACTAAGTGTCGGAGACGTTACATTAAAATCGAACTATCTTGTTTATAATCATTCGATTTTTAAATCATGGAGGGACTTTCTTGTGTTCAAAGAGATACAAGGACACACAATAGACAATAATTCATCAGCCAAATTACCGAACCGAAAACAGTACTGGAAAATACATGGAATGGTTCACATTTAACGATTTATTTGAGTCACTTATAAAAAAATTACTGGAAAATACATGGAATGGTTCACATTTAACGATTTATTTGAGTCACTTATAAAAAAATTACTGGAAAATACATGGAATGGTTCACATTTAACGATTTATTTGAGTCACTTATAAAATAACAATCAATTTTTGCATGGGAAACTTCACTATCTCAAAACACACACTGTATTATTTTATTTATATTAGTTGGGTAATTCTAAAAATTAGTAATCTGTTTAGGATAATAATTTAGGGTGCAGTTTGTCTCGAGTCAGTAGGTAGGTATGTTTATTTGTTGTCCCAAGAAAATTAGACCAACAATAAATAATTTTGAATAAGTCCTGAATAAGTCCTAATACGGTGACATATTGTAGTTTTTCTGGAGCACCCTCAATGAAAATATCTACCCTTTAACCGCTTGGTTTTGTAGGAGCTTGACTCGTAAACGGATATCGTTTTTTATTTAGAAAGCAACGCATTGATTTAAAAAAATATACAAGTAGAGGAGTTTGTCGTATATATACGGCTCTGGCGAAAAGAACACGGAAATAATTGTCAGATAAATCCGAATCTGGCAGCTAAAGGATAAACTAGCTGCATTTAGTGGTAACAGTGGTGATATTTCTTCTTATTTAGAACTTTTTTTTTATTGAACCTAATCTTTAGGAATAATGTAAGTTTATATAAGTTACATCTAATTACTATGAATTAATTTAGTGTATTATATTATTTTTATTTATTTAATAAATAAATAAAAATAATAAAATGTACTAAATAAGAAGAAATATCACCACTGTCACCACTTAAATGCAGCTAGTTTATATTAGATAAGGTTAAATTCGATTTAGGTTTAGTACATTGGATGTTGCTTAGAGCTTTCACTGGTGCAGGTTGTGCCTCCTATAATTGTTACTTAAACACTCATGATATTATTTAATACTTTTAGAGGCCTTGTAATATAATAAATAAATAAATATAATTCTCTGGCATAAATAAACTTGAGCAATGGATGTTCCTTATATTCATAAGGGACATCCATTGCTGGTTAAGTATGGTAAAAATGTGGGTAGACCATCCAGTTGAAGTAAGAGAGAATCTGATTTGAAGAGCAAATTTAAATGTAAACTTAAATGCAAGTTAAACTTAGATGTCTTGAGACACTAGTTATGAAATATTCCACAAAAGAATTTAAATTAAGAAATTTAATAATATGGAAAGTGATTGACAAATGATGTAATTCTTGACTTAATAGATAGACTGACGGTCCACTTGATGATAGGTGGCTACCGTCGCCTATAACACAAGCAACGCCATTTGTGCTGCAAGCGCACTGCCAACCACAGTAGGACAAGGATAGGGAAAACAAGTTGTAGGAAAGAAACATATATTTGTAACAATAAATGGAGTGGTCTGTAAAATCGTTACCGTCGCTGCGGACTGGCCTGCCCAGTTTAGGACAGCGGAGCGCACTGTGTCCTGCCATTAAAACTTTCTTTTACTTTCATGGATAACTAGCTGGTGCTAGTGACTTCATTTGCGTTGAATAATGAATAATAATACTTGCATTTTTATTGCTGTGACGACGGTTTTCAGGATAAAAAAATCATATTTATGTTAATGCATGTAATAAACTAGCTGTGTGCTAAATTTCATGCAAACCCGTTGAGTAGTTTTAAACGTAAATTTACTCTACAAACTTTCGCATTTACAATATTAGCAGGATAGTAAGATTAAACTACAATCATTTGTTTACGTTACAGGTTTTAAAAATGAGTTCCAATGAACAACATGAACCGCGCCGTAGACCAAGATTCATAACCTCGACACCAATTAATGAAAACCTGGTGGACGAGGTCAACAATACCCTCGCATACAGCAGAATCGACTATGATGACTTTGTCGACTGCGACTCCGAGTATGTATATTGTATATTTTCAGACTCATGGTAGCATAAAGTTTTAAGGATAAAGAATAGGTTTTGGCAACCCTTATTTACCGTAACACTACAGCACACGGATTTGCTATTTCAAGTTGCTCTTGTAATGGAGTGGTTACTGCCGCCAGACAAATTGCTCAGTTTATTATTATAGGCACAACAGTTTTTAATGGCTAGTACCGGAGATATAAACAATGCAGTCACCAACTTTCATTTACCATTGACTTCTTCTACGAAAAATGTTACTCTTATATTTTTATATGGTCCTGATTCTCTTCAAACTCCTCTTTAAAACTATAATCTTTATAAAATATTATAATTTATTGTTTTGAGTGTGATGGTTTCTCCTTATACCGAATAACAGCTCTTATACAGCTTCTGTATTACTTCTACAGTTACTACATTTACACAGCCTCTTGATGCAGCTTTAAGTATAAAAATGAACGTAATAACAAGCTACAGCTTTTATATAGCTTGTTATAATGTTGTGGTTATGAGATTATGTATTAAATACAGTCATAAATTTCAGTTTCAGTATTCCGGATGATCGCAATGCTGATTGGGAATCAATGTTAGATTCCATTATAATTCGAGTGGCTACAATTCTTCATTTAAACACCGGTATGTATTTCATATTATTTTTTTGATTACATTAGAGCTGAAACTATTGGACCGAGTGACGGTAGACATTTCCGGGTAGGTATTTGAGGCAAGCTGAAAACTTGTTCAATAACCCTTATATGAAAATATAAGGGTTGTCCCGATTTAGCCCCACTACTCCCTAGCCAGGTCTTAGGTTAGGGTTATTATACATAGAAGAGTTATAGGACAAGTTTTCACCTTGCCTAAAATACCTACCCGGAAATGTCTACCATATTTCGGAATAAATGCATGTCAGTTAGGGGTCAACATATTGGGAGACGTAATGAGAGGATTCGGCAACCTTTTCCAACCACTGAGGACAGACTAAAATATAATACAGAAGCGCCTCAAAGGCGCTATATCCTTTGACTACTTTGTATAGAAGTTTGTCCTCTTCTGAGTGAGGAACTCACTGCTGAGCAGATATCGTCAGCCTTAACATGTCGAAAGCTTTTCTCTGGATCGGACATGCTCATACACCGAAACTTGGAGGACATTTGGAGTTTTTGTTTTTCTGTAAGGGTTTTTAAGATTTGTGACCGAAGGACGCAGTGTGGCTTTCTAAAACAAATACGAAAACTGTTCAACAGTTTAAGCGTCAGTGTAATAAAAATATGTAAATATTTTCATAAGTGTTACTTATAGTATGCACCCTCTACTTTGGGTACATTAATTAAACCACTTTGTCTAGTTCCAGCACTTTTATCGTCCGACCGATATGTCAGATACACGACGACGAGCTCTTTTCGAAGTTGCGTTGAACTGAACTGAACTGAATCTGAATGAATGATGCCCGTTTTCACCAACAGACACCTAGTGTTAGGGAACACCTAACTATTACTTAGGCCGACCTTTCACGGCAGTCCGCCTTGCAGTTCGGCACTTCATGCAGGATAGTGAATGTGACTGCCGTGAATAGCCGGCTTTATGTGTTCCCTAACTCTAGGTGAGTGTTGGTGATAACGGGTATTAGCCTTTCTTTTTTAACGTCACAGAGCACTTTTTACTATACTTTCCGCCTTAATCAGTCAATTGATTTCAGTCGACATAAATAGCAGACGCTAACATTAAGTTAAATATAAAGTTTCAAAGAAGTTGTTTTAAAGAGTTAATCTGTTTTTTTTTCTTTTTTTTTCAGACCGTCCTTACCTTGCACTTGCTGCATTAATCTTGATACTAATAATCATCATCATAACAATTGATTACTTGATACCACTGTGAACACCAGCACCACTAGCACCACACCAGATCGGAAATCGGAGATTAATGAAAATGATTTTGCATGTTATAATAAATAAATAAATCAGTTATTGAACAGTTATTGAAGAGTTATTGAACTAAAATCTAAATAAAAGCCTTATTTAATTATTGTTTTATTATTTCATAAATAACCCTTACCATATTATTTTATTGTAAAATAAAATAATTCCTACAATCTTTTTTCTTATCTTGAATAAAGTTAAGGTTTATTAGAAACCTGTGTTAGATTTTCTCCCTTCCCCGCAAAAAAAATACGGAGAAATAGGCAATAAAATATTTAATTGCTATATACTTATATCTTTTATGGATAATATTCTACAGATTTGTTCTGTATTTCGTTTATTGTTTTAAAAAAAACATCTTTTTTTATTGAAGGTTTCAGTTACAATTTTTTAAAAAGAATTTCTAATATAGTAATATATCTTAGAAAATCCCCCATTATTGGGTGATTTTTGGATTTCATTTCTAATATTTATTATATGCTCCTCAATAAAAAAAGTCAGCCGGGAGTATTTAATATCATTTCAAAATAAAAAATTTAGACTTAATACTTTCTAAAAAGAAATTTTGGCGTAAATACAAAAATCCATTTACAAGCTAATGTTTAATCAACTGCAAAATAAAATTTAGGAATATATATATATAGCCAAATTGATGTGATTATACACGTTGACTTAATAGTCTGAGATACGGCATTAGAAATATATACCCTCATCTGTTATTTAATAATGGCAAAGATATCTGGTAGATGATACTGGTAAATTGCAAAGACTTCTACAAATGTTCACTATCAAAATCTATATATTTTTATAAGCAATTTTTGAAATGGGATTAATAAAAACTTTTTCTATGATAGACTCCCTTATTATAGAAGGAATTATAAAAATAAAACGCATAAAAATAATTAGGCGGCTGTATTGTCTTTTGCCATGTAGTTAGAGAAAGACCTTTTCGTTTTTCTTTTCGTTTCTATTTTGAAATTTACCTGCGCTTTGAGCTCCGACTACATCGATAAACACATTTCACTAATGTATTAGTTTATTTTTTCCATAGAATTTTATTTACATTATATTTATAATAAAGAGTAATTTCCAAATACAATGATATCTTAAGTTAATTACAGTCACTGTAACTGTCGTCTTATGAGTTTTGCTTATTTCAGACCTGATTGCATGGCAATAAAATTGTAGGTACTTAACTGTATATGTGTCAGAAAATGGTCTCAATAGTTTTATGATCAATAGTTTGTGATCAATCACTATATTGAGTGACTAACCTAAGTATAATAATTTCTATGTATAACTACATAATTGTCTGTTTATAGTGATTGTAGGTGATGATAAGCTAAGAATTAATAGGTAAAGCACATTTTATTACAAAGACTAGATTTAAAATAGTCTAGTGCCGCTATGATAAAATTAATAAACAACTTGACAATGATACAGAAATCAGAATATATTAAATTATGAATCTGCATAAAAGGGGAATAATGTGATTTATACTAAAATAATTCTTAAAGTGGACAAGCTAATGCAGTGCTAATAATATAATTGGCCTATAAACACATTATCTACGACATTCTTTTATTGTCCTAAAAGTTCTATATTGGACTTTTGGGACACATAATAGTACCTATATGAGACCCTAATAAAACTAAAAATATGATGCACCCCACAAAATTATTAATAAAAATCGATACTTTCATCATCATAATTCATAATGATGAATTAAACGCATTTATTATGAGTAACATCAAAGTGAAACCTTTAAATAAATTATGCTAATCGATAGAAAACGCATCAAAGGTAGTACTTATAATTAACAACATTATCGTTACATAACAGTAGGACTAAATAAAAAAAAATTGATGTAATAAATTTGAAAAAATTTACAATAGTACACAACTGATATGGCTTACGATATACTTGCACAGAAGACGAAATTTTAAAGAGTGGAAAATGCTATCGACCAATTCACACACTTCACGGCTTTTCCGATAGCACTAACAGCTCTGCATTGTTTTATGAACCTTATAAATATTGTATCTAGGGTTAATGGCAAGTTTTAAGCTTCTTCGTTAATCGTCGGAGCCATAATTTCTTTTCTGCATTCACGGTGCGCCTTATCAAGTGTGTACTACTGTAAATTTTGAAGAATCTCAATCACGTAACGAGTATTATTAAGACTGTGAATAATCTAGTAAGAAAGTGACATACCTACGTAAGAATAATCCATCGATTTACCAGGCACTTAGATCTGATGACGTCATACCTAAGAAAATGAAATCGTTTTCCTCTCAGTTAAGTTGATTACTACGAAAAAGACTTATTTAATGTGCGTGCGTACATTTTGTAGTATCGGCTAAGAAAAAGGCTACGTCATATATGTAAATATAAGTGGGCGCTACGCATATCTTCGCATATAAATACAATTGCCTTAAACGGATTACTCGGAACTACGACTATCTACAAATTTGTACTTTACTTTCCTAAATTAATTTGTATTTTTTTTTTCAACAAATTTTGACAAATTAATAAAAAATTTAACACAAAAGTTCCGAGTAATTCAAGAATTAGACTTAATATGATGCAATGATTATAATTTGATCATACAAAGTTGTGTGAGATTTTATAAAAATAGGTAATAATTTTGCAGTTGGTAACATTTAAGATTCTTCCTTTGCTTTAATGAAATATGTAAGCAAGTCTATTGGTAGCGGGAACACGATCGTCGAATTTTTTTCAGCGGAAATGGTGTTTAATGTCTGTAAATAGAAAATGGAAAATAAAATATTGACAAATGGACAAGTGAATAGTTAAATGTAATTAAATAAATAAATTATCTTAGTGACCTGCAGATATCTGAGTTGTAAGGCGGCGGGACTGTCGCCTATGACTTCGGATGCTTCCCGAAGAGCTCTCGATGCTTTCTGCTCACCCTCTGCCGCTATTACCTTGGCTCTTGCCTCGCGGGCTGCCTCAGCCTCTGCAGCCATTGCCCGTTGGAGTTGTACCGGTAGACGAACGTCTTTTCTGTTTTTACAATACAACATTTGCAAACTTTATAATACGCTTGTATATCGACATTATTTGTCAACATTATGAATTTTTAATTTTTCAACACGTAACAGGGGCGCGATTAAGTGTGTGTGCGTGTGTATGTTAATGTCCACAACTCAAAAAATGTTTGTAATGAATAAACTCAAAAACTACTGGACCGATTTCAAAATTTCTTTCATCTACAGAAAGCTACATTATCAACGAGTAACATAGGCTATATTTTATAAAGTTGCGCCGGCCGAAGTTGCCTGCTACAGCTTGTTATTACTTTACTCCTGTAAAGTATGATGCTGTAATGACAATGAAGTAAAACAGCTAATATTTATATTACTTCATTGTCATTACAGCATCATCGGCGAGCTTTCACTGTTTCAATTCAAAATAGTCTACAAATTATAGACAAAGACAACCCATTACTGTAATATTGTCATCGCATATGTGTCATGTTAATGTTCGAACGTTGTAAATTACAAATCAATAGTGTGGGCGAGTGAACTGTATTATCATTCGTGTTGTTGTTGGTCGCTGCTGTTTTTATTTATTACATCTATTTGTCGTTTGTGTTGTAAATTACTTGCTCATGCCGCTTGTTAAATACACAACACATGTGGTTTTCAATCTAAAACACTAAATTGTTTGGATCTTTATGCTAATTGATAATACTGCGTTCTCTGAGTTTAACAGGTCAGCTCGTTCTACACACACTATAGAATGTTCACAATGTAGTTAATAAAAAAAGCATTACTGCTGTTTTATTAGTTCCTCTGTATCTAGTATCTGCTTATCTCAAGGATACTAACGAAGTCGGCAACGCATTTATATCGTCCAGATATCACATGTCAGGGTGGGCAATCGGTACGTACGTAAGCCTCTCTATAATAAATTAACTGGTCTATAATAAATCAATAAAATAATATGAAAAGCAATATTACGCCTGACATACTTTTGCCAAGCGTTAGATTTTTATTTTTAGATATCTGGTGCCCGCGGCTTTGCCTGCGTGGTATATTTAATCTATGTCAATCCTGAAATTCTATCCTATTTCTATTTTTTTGAAATTTGTATGAGTAGTTTCGAAGATTACCCACTTCCTGCATACAAATATACAAACATTACCTCTTTATAATATCAGTATAGACAATAACAATTAGAAATATACTTTCTTTTAAGACAATACACATACGTGGCCCATAAGTTAAACTTAGGAAAATATTGATAAGCCTTATCCGGTTGGAGTAAAATACCCTTATAGATACGTAGCCTTAGGCGGACTTAATTATAAGAGGATACTTAATATTGATGTATAATTATTTATTATATTTATTGCTACACATCTTAATTAATTGTTCATAATTTAAAAATCGATATTTCCCATAGCATAGATATAAATAATATACGACAGGTATTTCGAAGAAGAATTCAAATGGCTAAGTCAGCTATGGAGTAAACTTATGGCAAAATAGGAAAGTCTCATCTAAAACCAGAATCATGAGAACATTGGTCTACTACATATTTTTGTGTAGCAGACCCACCGGCCTGGAGACAGACCGGTGGGTTATGTCGGACTCCTGCCCCGAGATGATAGACCTACCGACTAAACCTCTTGGCTATCCTAAAACAGCTTGCGATTCGGACAAGACTATCCGCCACCTGCTATATGATAGACATGATGTGATGTGAACTATTCCTATTTCCCATGGATATTGTCAACCACTGGGCTTGGCATGTTACCGTTGAACGTACGACTTTAACGTTTCACGAAGTGGCTTAGGGCCAGTTTTATAACGATCCGTTAGTTAAATTTTATATCAAATAGACGAAAAAAAGATCTAATAGTATAATATAGTGTATTATAAACAAGTGTTCGTTAGTCAACAGTATAATTTGACAGGTAGCGTTTACTGCCTCTTTACTGACTATGATAAGGTCGGTTTATTTTGTTATTTATGTAAATAAATGTGTTTGTGACGCGACACTTGACAGTTCTTGACAGACTACAACGAAACCATCGACAATATTCATAAACTTCGGCGTATTTTTACGGGCAGCTACCGAATGTTTAATTTCTTTTATAGAACCACAGTCAGTAAACGTTATTGATGGACCGTTAACCGTTCGTTACCAGCACTGTAACGAACGGGAAAAAGGTATGTCGTTTATAAAACTGGCCCTTAAAGAACATTTTTGTTTACAATACTTCATATTAATGGGTAAAGTGAAGTGGCGGGTCGATTTTTATTAAGCCACACCATGATGCGTGTCTTTATATAGTTCTTATCTATATAGTCTATATGATAGGATATGGAAGATATACTGTATGGAAGATTGATCTCTTCCATACAGTTCAACTAGTTTTGTCCAACCGTAAAAATTAATGTATTTTATTTCCACATAGTTCTTATAAACCTTCCGTGAAAAAATATCTGTTTAACTGAAAAATAATCTAGGTGCATGAGAATGCTCAGACTGAATCCGAAAATAGAAGTTTGCTATATTGGTCCTTTCTTAGACCACTAAAAATTTATTGAAGAATCCTGTATGTTCTTATGCAGAGGAAGTGCGATTTTAAGTCAGTCGGGAATGTTCTCTGAAGATAAGATGAAATATTTGTTACCTGTATATTGTGTACCTGCCTACCAAGTATCAAGGACAAGTAGACCAAGGCCAACTTTAAAAAACTTCGTTTTTATAGATGACCTTGTCAGGGTCGAAGCTTGAGTCACACTATAGGTAAGGTTAAGGCTAAACTTAATCAACCGTCAGTTGAGCTCATCAATTTTAAATGTGACTTGCTAGGTACCTACTATATGTTCTCGCATATACTTTGAACTCGTATGAACACTTTTATCTTTCTGAATAGGAAAAGTGGCAGGTCAAAATAGAATTCGCTTAATCAATGTTGATCTCTCAATTTTTTTTTGTTTGCCTCAATGAATCCTAATTCAACAAACATTTTACCAATAAAATCTTTAAAACCACAAATCTGGTTTATATTTCTTTATTCTCCTTAAAGCTTATAGCTACTTACATGATAAATTATACCTAATAAACTTAATTTGGTAACGATATATAAGTATTAGGTGCAGCCCAACACTTACTTTCGGATGTAAATATTAGGCAAATAGACAGTTGGGAGGCACCTATGCTAATAAAACTTTTATCGTAGGTACCTTTTATCCTCATACTATTATAGAGCGTACTTATGAAGGTGTTAGTGTTTACTGGTTACTTTTGCTATAATATACCTATAACTGAAACGTCAAATTGTTTACTGCTTTTTATTATAAAAATAATAACTCAAAAGTAAAGATTACTCACATTTCAACTCGTTCAACTTTAATGCCCCAAGCTTCTGTGGCTTCGTCGAGTGATATCTGCATATTGCCCGAAATAGTTTCCCGTTCGCTGAGTATCTCGTGCAACGGTCGTGTGCCCATTGTGTTCCTAAGGGTGGTCTGCGCGAGAAGTCTGGTGGAGTGATGTGCGTTTTCCACGTTCGCGATGGAAATGGTCGCATTGTGGACTCGATAATAGACCACAGCGTCCACAGACACCGTGACAGAGTCCTTTGTCAGCACCTTTAAAATAAGTAAGTATTAAAATAAATAAGTATTTTCACGGAAATTTCATTTGATTAACAATCTTTTTAAGTCATCGACTGCTCGAAATATTCATGTTGAAAATTTTGACAAAAACTGTTTTGTTTTATATTTTTTACCAATTACTTATCCTTCTAATTGATTATGGACGAGTTTCGACTAGTGGCGATTTTAGTTTGTAAAATAGTTATTTAAATATTATAATGTCGGATTGAAAGAAATATAATAAAAAATAAAATAACAATTTATAATGAATTTCAGACAAACTATTAGACTGATTTTAAATGTTCATTTTTTTTATATTTGGAAATCAAAACATGTATTGTACATTTTTTTAGCGCTACGTAGGCGCTACGCTATCAAAACAGCAAAGCGAAAAAGCTCTATAAATTACAATGTTTTACACAAAACATTTTAATTAAACACAAACTATTTGTTAAGGAAATGAGAAAAGTTTGAACACCGGATTGTACTACACCTATTTATGTCACATAAATTATGTGTATGTAAAATTACCTCCTGGGGCGGGACGTCGTACGTCCTCGTTCGTAAATCAACCCGACCATAAGTGTCAATGCAGGGCAGAATGAAGAAGATACCTGACAAATATATGAACATATGGTTATTTCACTACAAGGCACCACTAACTTAATGGATCAAGCTATAAGTCACCTGGCCCTTTCGCTCCACCGGATAATAAACGTCCAAGGCGAAATATCACTGCTCTTTCGTATTCTTGTACCACCTACAAATCAATATATCAAATTAGAATATTTAAGTTGTCCGATAGACAGAACGATGTGGACTTTATAGGCATATTATATTTTTATTTTGTTTGTGAAAACCGCACAATCTTACATAAATAATACAATTAAGTAACTATAATTAAATTTGCTAGTTTCTTTGTTATCAATACTAATAATAAATCTGTAAGGGTCGGTCATGGAGTAAGTTACTTTGTTTTCAGAGATATCGTATTTATAGGCTCTATACATGATACTGAAACTAAATTGACGACTTTTAGAATTTTTTTCTGTATGTATGTATGTATGTATGTATGTATGTATGTATGTATGTATGTATGTATGTATGTATGTATGTATGTATGTATGTATGTATGTATGTATGTATGTATGTATGTATGTATGTATGTATGTATGTATGTATGTATGTATGTATGTATGTATGTATGTATGTATGTATGTATGTATGTATGTATGTATGTATGTATGTATGTATGTATGTATGTATGTATGTATGTATGTATGTATGTATGTATGTATGTATGTATGTATGTATGTATGTATGTATGTATGTATGTATGTATGTATGTATGTATGTATGTATGTATGTATGTATGTATGTATGTATGTATGTATGTATGTATGTATGTTCCTCCATAACTCTGAAACGAATTAACTGATTTTCATGAAACTTGGTAGATAAACATTTGGACGTACGGGACACAGGATAGGCTACTTAATATTTTTCAACGCGGACGAAGTCGTGGACACCAGCTAGTTTATTATAAATCAAATATATTCGCACAGTCCTACATCAAAGTGACCCATAGGCTGGCACTGCAGCTGACCAGGCCCAGATTCTCAAGCGCCGCAAATACTCATCCTTACTCAAGGACTACGAGCTTCCGGCACTCGCAATAGAGACACTGACATGAAGAAATTTGTAAGGATACTGTCGGCACGGCTGGTCGACTCTACAGGGGACCTCAGGGCTGGCACTTACTTCTGTCAACGCATCGCTCTGGCAGTACAAAGAGGTAACGTTTCCAGTATAATAGGGTCCATGCCGCAGGTGGACCTGTTAGACGCGGTATTCTTTTTATAATTGTTTTGTATTTAAAGTTTAATGTTAATTATGTTAATATATATAAATAATATTGAGAGAAAGGCATAATGTGTATTTGCTTACTAATGTAAACAACCAAAAAAATCAAATAGCTTATCTGACAGCATTAACCACACCTTACAGAAGACCGTGAAGTAACAGCATGTACCGTGAATCCCTTCATAGTAATAAGGCCGGATAATACTCTGTCCTTCGTAGAATAAAAGATAAGTATCCTAATAGTAAGGTGCAGCACACTTGCAGCATCTATGGCGTGATTGTGTTGTTGATCATCTACCATTAAGAAGATCGGCATACAAGCTGAGAGCTAAAACTCTTAAATTTAAACTTAGGTACAAACTTTTTTCCAAATATTGGATTAGGAAAAAATATCAAAGACCGCCGCCCATATAAAACAAAACCTCGAAAATAAAACCTATCTGAATTCTGGAATACAGAGACGTGTCCAGACGTTTGTATTAAACATCGCGACATTCATGTAAAACAGTATGATGTAACCTGTAAAACATTTTTTTTTCAGTTTCTTCGGACGTAAGGACACTTATTTTAACATATTGGAAGAGATACATATATAATAAATGTTATTACATATTATATGTACATTCTTACTTTCCAATTTATAGGTATAATTTACTTATAATAACTGCTTATAATTTTTATAGAAATCCTTAACTTTGTTCACAAAAGTAGAACTCTTATTAACTCGCTTAGTAAATTGCTCGTTAGGTACTTGTTTCATAAAACGCCTCTTTAATACGGAAATATGAAGTGAGCGTAATTACACTCGTATGAAATACGTATGTAATTACGCTCAATTCTTTCAAAAGAATTAAATATTTTATAACTTGCTGTATTTAGGTCATATCACTTTATTTTATGTATACCAAATATATTAAATTTAATAGAATTTAACTTTTTTTATTTCTACTTAACATCTGTCGATAAACTGAAAAGTTTTTTAATAATTAATATTAATATTAACTAGATTAAAAATCGCAATGCATTCAATACCTCGCAGCCACAGCAAGTAAATAATTTAGCTATACATTTATTGATTGATTCAATTGAAATTATACGCGGGCTATGAATAATTAAAAAAAAAAACTAACCTTGAAGCAAACGAATAGTGAGAAAGGCATTGTCACTACCACCAAAATCCAGGACAACACCACAAGAATTTTCCCACAAGTTTTAGACTCTGAATTTTCATCTTCGTTCGCTAAAACACATTAAAATATTTTGTAATATTTTCTTAAAAGTACAAATATTTATAATGAAGACCAAAATATAAATTTTTTACACACTTGAAGTGATTGTTGGATACAGATTCTGTCGACTGGACATTTCCAGCATAATTTATGTGAGGAATAAGAAATAGGTATATGAGAAATAAATGGCAAGGTGCGTAATAGTCGGAGTGTGACAGAGAACTGAGTATTGTATTGAGTGACCATCGCGTTAATGGCATTACTGATAAATTATTAAATCGTGTGAATTGTACAACATGACAAGATTAAATATTTAATTGTTATTTGTGTGTAGATATATAAGATTTTCACCTCCACTAGCCTCTGTTACGACCATCGTAGTTGAGTCGGAATAGCGAGCCATATTCCTCGGCGTTTAGAATCACACTACCGCACGCGTGTACCGGATCTAAGCCGAAGGCTTACTGTCGGAAGGATGTAATATCAATTACATATAAAACAACCACTCGTATTGGGCGTTCACAAAATTTTCCCGAATATATGTATAAATACATACTTGATATAGCTCAACAGAGTGTATTGCACAGATTGTTTCTATATATTTTTATCTATAAGATCTTTTAGATTTAACTGTCCTATCAAAAATCATTGGATGAGGATAGCCACAAGACTTAAAAATGAAAAAAAAAAAAACATGCTTAGTATGTAATACATTATTTAAAAAAAAAACAGATTTACTAATAGTCAGAAATAAACATTTATTATACATTTATTTATTTTATTTCTTAAATATATTATAAATATTTCAAAAATGTTTCTCTTTTTGTAAGCATGAGATTATATACCCATCACATATACATAGCGTGAGATTATATGAGATTACATAGCATTTCATGGTGACTACAAAACGCAGTGGATTCTATTGTGATTGGTATTGAATTTAACAGCGGCAACAGCGGTGCGTCCGCGGCTACGTCTCCGGCGGTGGCGGTGCAAGGCGACGCATAATGCAGGCTCGAGGCTGTGCAGCAGCGGTCGTTGTGGTTTAGATGTCCAGCATATAATAGATTATGTTACGGGTGTGGTAAACGAGGACACTTTAGAAGACTGGATACCGTAAGGTATAATTGTACCAATTTTCAAAACTACACGGACTACTTCCCCTGATTGCCGATATTCGGCTTAATTAGACTGTTACTATGAAGTGTCTAATGTTAATGATTTATATTTCGGTAAGTTGTCTACATTGTCTGCTTGATGTGTTTAAATACTTTTTTAAAGTTGGTCTTTTCAAGTGAACAATGCCAATAGTTGATGCATTTAAATATGTAATTAAGTAATAAAACAATATGTAAAATTCATAATAAATTTTATTACTAAAAACACATACGACAAACAAAGTAACAATTAAAATTAAAGTACGCTGTTGGTGCAAGGCTGTTGTACGTAGTTGAGACAGAATCCCCTATTGTCTATATCAATAGGTGCTTCGACGCTGTCCGTGTGGAACCACATGCGAAATGGTTTTACAGTGCCTGAAAAATATATAATAACCTCTTTTCAGTAATTGCATATAGAACTCCACCTATTTATAAATCCTCTCCTCTGATTAGAAATTTCGTATCATAATCATACATTTACATATAATATACATATAATTTTTTGGAATGAAATGTAATTAAAAACGTTTAGTTTTTTATTTATTTTTCTAGTGACTATACTAATGGAATAACTTATTATCAGCAGAACAGTAGTGTAGCCTTACATATTTGTGAAGGAGTATAATGTACCTACTTACTCATTATTTTTGAAGTTCTCTGAATAACAGATATTTTTAAAATAATGTATGAAATATGTTTTCAAGAGGTACGAAATCAATTTGAAATGTTAGTGAATCCAATATCGAATAGAAGTGATAGGAAAATTACATGATCAATTACTTAATAGGTGCATATTGAAACAAGCCTTACTGAGAACACTAGATGCTTGCATCGACAGATCAGCGGAAAACGTCCCACCACACAGCCTGTCTGTGCACATAGATTGAGTTGTCTGAAGACGACCGACGTTAGCGGCACACGGGATCAACAGCCAATCGTTGGCGCAATAATTTGTGCCGGGACCAGAACCGATGATGGAGTTCACCGGCGTATTGCTGTTGCCACTTAACGTGAACGCTCTCGATCTATTGTTAACTGAAAGGTAACAGTCATATTTGTTAGAGAAATCTATAATAAAAACTTAGCTGGCAGATGTGATAAAAAGAAATTTTTTATTAAAAAATACTTTATTTAAAAAACATATGTTTCCCCAAATGTTTTGTGTCGCCACATGAACAGCTGGTCTCGCCGGCTCCATCAAAAATTTCGCATCCAATAGCCCAATTCTTGAGGAAGTATAGGCTATTTATCATTATGCAAATACGTATAAGTCAGGAATATAAGCGAAAGCAAAGGTCCGACGAGAAACATTACCGAGGAGAGCCGACTTGTGCATGTCTTTATCCATTTAAATCAAATGATAGGAAAAACCGTGGGACCACAGCTAACAATTTAGTTTACACAACATTACCTCTACAGTGTCTACCACAATGATATAAAAAATAATATATGTGTAAGACTGGTGTTGCGGTCGACTAAGGGTATAAAGTATAATGTCTTATCATTTCTCCAGAGGAAACTCTTTTATGACAAGTTGGGTCGGCTATTTGCGATTCACAGTGTAACTGGGTATAACTTATGTAACGTCGTCGGGTCGCAAATTTATTTTCACTTTAAGGATTTGGGACTGTATGTTGAATACCGAATAAACAACTTAAAGAAATGTGTGTTTCATATCGTTTTGTTTCGTTAAAATTTTACTTAATTGATTAAACACTAAATATTATATGGCTTAGTTCGAATCTCAGTGTATTTTAAAATTCAAAGAAAAAGATAGCAGATAATAAATAATGTCAATTCTTTAATTAAGAAAGAGCGAGATAAAAATGTGACCTGCCCCGTGACGACCGCGTCGCTCTACGATTGAAGCTGGCAAGATATAATGCTTAAAAGTTCCATTGCATACCAGTGTCAGGGCAAGCCGTGTACTGAATTCCGCAGAAATTTCTCTCCATCCTGATGCAGATGCCGTAATCCTGATTGCTCAGCTGAGCACCGGAGACTGGATCGTAGTTAAATGACTTCAGCTGGCCTGACACACCAGTGTAATATTGGACACAACCCTCTTCAGCTGGAAAAGTAACCTGAATGTCAAGTTAGGTTAAGGGCCCTTGGGAAACAACTGCTGTGCTTACTACTTGGAATACATATTGGAGTTTGTTCACCTACGGTTGCCATGATTGATTACTTCGAAAAAAAAAGACTAACTCCAAATTCCAATCCATTCGTAATGTAAGTTTTTATATATAATTCTACAAATTATATATAAAAACGTTCGCTCTTTCCATTAGTGAACACCGCATTAAAATCCGTTGCGCAGTTTAAAAGCGTACCTACATACAGAGGGACAAACAGCGGGCAGCGACTCGTTTTAAACTATGTAAAGATACACAGTATTTTTTAATTTATCAAAATATTTATATGTAATTAAAATGTTTTTAATACATTCATGGAATTATTTTTCACTGTCGCAGGAAGCAGCAGAAACTAATGGGAGTTATAACGCAAAACGTCAACCATAAAAGTATGATCATTGCTTCAGTCTTTACAGCATTGATAACAATATATATTGAACATACCTCTATAAACAGTACTGCAAGGTATCTGAGTGACCTTCACTTTCCAGATTCTTTCGAAGGAGTTGCCACTGGTGACGAATGTAAGCTTAATTGGATTTGTTGTACCGATACCGGCGTCTATGTACACTGGAAAAAAAGCAATTGGGTACTCTAACTGATTGCATTGCTCACCAAGTTGTAAATACTGACGATTAAGACTCTCCACTTCCATGAACTGACCATTAAATTAACTTCATTGATTAGTTAAGTGATTTAATCAATACTAATAATAAATCTGTAAGTGTAGGTATTGTATGTATGTATGTTCCTCCATAACTCTGAAACGAATTAACTGATTTTCATGAAACTTGGTAGATAAACATTTGGACGTACGGGACACAAGATATGCTACTTAATATTTTTCAACGCGGACGAAGTCGTGGGCACCAGCTAGTATATAAATAAAACTCAATCATTTAAGTAGTGGCAGAACATTGCGTTCTATATTCATAAACTGGCCAGAGTCACCTCCTCCGTGACATATCTTATCCTTCTTCGTAATTCTATTGGGTTTGACACCGTACTTGCATCATGGTATGCTAATTGCTATCTATACTAATATTATAAAGAACAAAAATGTTTTTTTTGTTTGTAATGAATTAACTCAAAAACAATTGGACCGATTTCAAAAATTCTTTCACCAAAAGTATAGAATGCTACATTGTCATAGAGTAACATCGCTGACAAAATCGGAAACGAAATCGCGTGCAACAGCCAGTTTGTAAGCCAGTATTTAAGTATACAGTGTGTCCGGTCATGGACTAGCGACATTGTAGAACAGTAATATGGTCTTTTAAAGACCAATCGGAAAAGAGGACTCTTCAGTCTCCACGGGATCACTGTGGGGTCTCCACGGGATACTTTTTAAGTGAACTACTACACTCGTCAGCTCTACTATACGCATTCATCTATTGATCGCCGCTCTCTTCGCTCCTGCGACCAACACCAACTCTTACGATCTCTTTTCATTGATTTATAATTTCATGTAAAAGTTAGTATTTAAGTAGGTATATTAATTTAGCACAATATGACATTTTATTACGTACTAGCTGGTGCCCACGACTTCGTCCGCGTTGAAAAATATTAAGTAGCCTATCCTGTGTCCCGTACGTCCAAATGTTTATCTACCAAGTTTCATGAAAATCAGTTAATGGTTAATTCGTTTCAGTGTTATGGAGGAACATACATACAGAAAAAAATTCTAAAAATCGTCAATTTAGTTTCAGTATCATGTATAGAGCCTATAAACACGATATCTCTGAAAACAAAGTAATTTACTCCATGACCGACCCTTACAGATTTATTATTAGTATTGATGATTGGGTGATATATTCATAAAATAAATCTCAAAAATTTTGTATAAAAATTCCTGAAATAAAACAGGTGGTCCACTCTTCATTCCTATACTCGTCTCCACTGACTAAACAGGCCTACCGCAAAAAATACTCAACTGTGACTCCCTTGATTACTACCACAAATAGCGGGCACGGGATTTCCACCGGACACTATAAACTGATCTTGATTGCACACATGATTCATTTGTTCCGGACCAGCGATTGTGAACCGATTGAAGTCTAGTCTGAAACATTTTAGGCCATTTTTATTTTGGATTAATAAGTATAGAAGAAATTCTTTACAAATCTATGGAGTACAAATCTACGTTTTACCTAATTTGACAAACATCGGGATGGGTTTTAATGACCGTAAGCTCGCAAGATCCTGTACCGTCGTATGATGACGGGTATCCTGAATTCACGAAATACGTTCCGTTTTCCGACGTTGAACTGCCACATGATGTCATAACTGGAAAGTGTTTTATCAGTGGGAAGTACATTTCATTCGCCTTTATCGGGGATCGGGGATGGTTTTAGAGATATCCCCATCCCTTTCGGCAAAAGTGCTAATTTTGTATGAAGGGGGGGAGAAGGGCGACGTTAGTCGATGGACCTCGGGGAGAAGAGTCCCCGAAGGGACCGCGGAGGTAGCTGAAAAAAGTTGTATGCAGTGTAAAAAAATGTATGAATGGGATGAGGATGGTCGCGATGTGGTAACCTCCGGTGACTCCGCTCGCAAACCGGGCTCCACTAGGCCTCATAGTTTCCGAGATCTCGTCGCCGACTTTTTACCAGGTCAGTATGCCAGCGGTTCGAGATTTTTCTGGAGTTCACAATGGAACCAGGTACAATGGTGGAACCGCCCTGCACTTCTGGGAGAACAAATATATAAATCATATGTCAGTAGTATTTTGGCTTTTTCGTATATTAATTGAATTTAATTGAGCTAATTAGTTACCTAGTACATTTTTTTGCATTCCTTATACATAACGCTACGAAGATCGCTGAGACAGCTAGTATAATATAAAAATTGTTTCATAGAAAAAGCATCTACATGAGTACGAAGCTGTACGTGTTATTCAATCATGTAGCCAACACCTTCGATAGCTCAGTTGGTAGAGCGGTGGACTGTAGATGTTTGAATTGAAATCCATAGGTCGCTGGTTCAAATCCGGCTCGAAGGAGGCCATATGGCATAATTGTGGATATATTTTTTTAACTCAATTACTTTTTATTTTCAAGGAAAACTTTCTAAGTCATCCCCAAGAGTGTTTTGGTGTTTTTTAAATAAAAAATTGCCGAAAAATATTAACATAATCATTTTTAATTTTAGTTTGTTTAAACATGTCCAAGGCATTTGTTGTTTATCTGCTTATGAAATTAAAAGTTTATGCCATCAGTTAGTTTTTCTTTTCACGGACATTTTTATTAAGTAGAAAAAAATATCAATATTTTGCAACCGATTTCCAGACATTTAGGCAACCCGTCTAGCGGCAGTAACCACCCCCTTACAAAAGACCACCGTGAAATAACAACATGTGTGCTGTTGTTTTTTGATGAGTCAGTTAGAGATCCCAGAGCCCGTTTCCCTATCGCTTCACAATCCACAAGTGGACCGTTAGCCTGTCTGTCGGACTTAACATAAAAAAAGAAGTTTTCTAAGACACGTAGTTTTCCTTAAGATTACCTTTGGCGTTTGAAAAAGCGTAATTGAAATGGTAACTTTAGAGGTGAATTTCTAACCAAGATACGAACCTGCGTATAGTCATTACTGGGCTTTACCTGTTTACCTACATTTTCTAAAGTGAATGATTGTTACAAATTCGTAACAGAATGGAAGTTTTTTCTGAAAATTAACTGGTTGAGTATTAAATTATATTAGGGGTTAAAGTATGAAATTGCCGATTTGTACTGAAAAATAAAAATTAGTTTTTTTTTAATTTAACATATTTATTTAATCAAAATAATTACCATTATTATCTATACATTGCTGCCATCTAATAGGAAGCTCATTAGATAGAACTCTGGTGATCTAGATTCGACAAACTGTGTGAAAGCATTTTGCACTGCCTCCTGAGAAGAAAACTTTTTATCACGCAGAAAATTGTCCAAATCACGAAAAAAATGGTAGTCCGTTGGAGCAAGGTCTGGCGAATACGGAGGGTGACGAATGGTTTCTAATTGCAGTTCCTGTAGAGTTAAAACGGTTTCTCGTGCTGTATGAGGTCTCGCGTTATCATGGAGCAATAATGGTGAAGATCGAGTCATAAGTCGGGGCTGTTTCACTGCTAGTTTCGCTATCATTGTTCGGAGTTCGGCGCAGTAGACATCTGCCGTTATTGCTTGACCAGATCGGAGAAAGCTATAGTGAATAACACCACGCTGAGACCACCAAACAGTTACCATTACCTTTTTATTGGTAAGCTTTGCTTTAGGACACTGTTGCGGCGTTTGACCTGGGGTCAGCCATTGCATTTTCCGCTTACGATTATCGTAAAGAATCCATTTTTCATCACATGTCACAATTCGATCCAATATTCCTTCATTTCTGTATCGATTCAACAAGGCAACGCAAGTTTCAACACGCGTTTCTTTCTGCAGATCAGTCAAATCATGAGGCACCCATTTCTCATATTTTTTTATTTTATTCATTTGACGCAAATGAGTCAATATTGTTGGTAAGGTAACGTTAAACCATGCCGCTAATTCCTGGGTAGTTTGGCTCGGATCGGCTTCCACCATCTCTTTCAAATCATTGTTATTCACCTGTGTGGGCGGTCTTCCACGTGGTTCGTTCTTCAAATCGAAGTTTCCATCACGAAAGCGTTTAAACCAAAATCGCACAGTGCGTTCATTAGCAGTCCCCTCTCCAAACGCAACATTAATATTGCGAGCTGTTTCTGCCGCGTTAGTTCCGCGTCGGAACTCGTATTCAAAAATCACACGAATTTTCGAAGTATCCATCTTTATTGTCCAAGCTGAATAAAAAAAACAACTGAAAGTTGATAATCGAATGTTGCACATTTTTTAAAAGAAGAACTACATAGGTACCGTATGAAAAAAGTTTCACTCAAAAATCTCAAACCATGAAGGTTCTATGTCAATTTGAAGTACCTATTACAATAAAACGGCAATTTCATACTTTAACCCCTATTATTATGCACATACTTTCTTCTGACTAATTTAAAAAAAAAACAACGTTTGGAACTATTTTTGAAACTTCCTTAAACTGTGAGTAAATCGTTCACGATACTGAGCAGCAGTGGTGTAGTACTTACAAATGCAACACAAGCCGAAGCCATTGGCACAGTATCCGTTAGCAGAGCCTCCGCGGCCTGAGCACTCTCGTGCACTCATGCAAGTGCCGTTGTCCCCTGACGCTCCTGCGCAACCTCCGTTGGGGAACGTTACCACCGTGAATAGCGATAAAACTAAAACACACATTACATCTTAACCACATACTGTGTAAAACATATCCTATCTATCATAGAAACATATTGTTGTAGTGTATGGTGATGGAATCGTCTCCAGGTGCACTAAAAACTGTAGGTGTACATTTAAGCACTAAAAACTAAGGGTATGCCTTATGAAACTACTATTAACAGGTTCCTTGTCCCACATTTGATACATTGGACGGGTTTTTGTGGACGTGGTGCAATGAATTGATTTTTTTTTAATGGGGATGTGTGGAGTTATACATGGTCGATATAAAAACGAAAGTAAAGACGTACGCGGGACGTAAGCATGTGAAAATTTCTGCTGTATGGGGACAGGGAACCTGTTAAGTATATAAAAGCAGTAGGATATAAAAATAGTGACACTAAAACTGTTTCTCCAAAGTGTATTAAAGCGCATTAAATTAAAAAAAAATTAAAAGAGGGATGGAAAAAAAAAATTAAATAAAATATGTAGAAGCAATGGTTGAGAATAAAAAATATATATTATTATTTGTATTTTTTAGTTTTTCCCCATGTTACATCTTATAAAATATGCTAAGTTTATGAAAGTATGAAAAGAAAATTCGCTAGCTTTTATATATGTATAACAGATCTGTGAAAAAAATTAAAATACAATTTTTTTTATTGCCATTGCAATTTGAAATATAAGCCCATCTTTTAAGAGAAAATAATAAGAATATTTAAATATATTCCTATTGCTATCTCTTAACCAGAGTGAAAAAAGTTAACCATAGCAAAAGAATTAATAACGCAATTTACATTATTCTTACCGCTGTCTAAAAATTGAGCGAATAGGGAAATTCTTTCGTTTGAACATGAATATTTCTAAATAGTTTTCAAAGTATATAATTTTATATATTTACACTTACATCTTGTCTCCTTCTGAACTGGGGGCCAAAATCTTGCTTCCGGCTTATTTTGGTGTGCCTCCTTTATTGAATATCTCCGGTTCCATTTAGGAAAAGAGACGTCTAAAATTCCTCTACCGTTCACTCTCGCCACTTGAGGCTCTACACTCATACAAGTATGTATATATAACGCGAATATTAATAACAACATCGTTGTTTGTAAACTCATGGAACTGTGAAATGGTATACAAATGCACTATAAATATATAATATTTGTGCGGAAGAGGGCAACAATGGTGAATTTCTCTAACACAATAGCTTTTATAAACGGTTACACATCACTTTAAATGATCCGAGCGTGTAGGTACTACAATTATATATTGTATTATATACAAAAACGAATTTGTCAATAAAATTTAAAAAATAATTATCATGAGCTTATCTTTTTATAAAAAACACTTGATTACAGGAGAAAATATATAAAACTAGCTACACGCTCCCGGCTTCGCCCGGGTTCAAAATAAAAACTACGAAATAGATAAACAATATAATAATTACGTAATAGCTTAGTTTGCTATAATTTACTATCAATTTTTAAATGTGTAGTTATAGTTCCTGTAAAAGCAACTTGTTTGAATTTGTTTCATAATTTATTACTGGTTCTTTTCATCCTTTCTTTTATTTATTATTAGTGACCCGCTACCGGCTTTGCCTATAGTGCAATTTTTATATATACAAATCTTCCCCGTTTCCCCCGGATAACCTTTTCCCATAAGTTAAAACCGAATAAAAATCTGTCTAGCCATTCTTGAGTTTTTGCGAGACTAACGCACTTCGATCGATTTTTAAGACTTAAGAAGAAGATATTAGAAACACAATGTATTTATTTATTCAATTATCTGGTTTCCGCGACTTTGTCCGCGTTCAAAAATGAAAAATATAACAAGTTCTTCTAAATGTAACAATTTCAAGTTGTTCCGTCATATTTTTTCATTGTTTCTCCTGTTCATGACAGCTTCTGTAATTAAGTAAAGCAATTTGCTTTATCGATTTTGGTTTGAAAAATTCTGTTGTATCTACTTATTAGCATAAGAGAGCAGTTTTCCGGACTAATACGATTCGTCATAGTCACAAACACAATTTCCTAAGTACTTACATTTATTCGCCATGGTGTTATTATGAATATTATCGAGTTCACACTTTCACCGGATTCGCTTTTCATGTTTTGTCTCATGTACAATCGAAAACAAATTTCCATTAGAATCACAAACAATTTTTTTTAATGATGAAATGTTAGTTTCGTGTTAGTTTAAAAGAAAAAGTGAATCGCTTCTTTGGTAATCTCATTCATATATTAAGGCGTTGGTCCACTTGGTGGTAGATGGTTACCGCCGCCTATTTTGTTGCAAGTGCGTTGCAGATCTTAATAGGAATAAATATATAGGATTAGGAAGGAATAGAGAGGCTCTGACATCGCTTAATCACTCACCGAAACTCAACAGTACACGTGCTGTTATTTCTGGTTGGTTACTGGTGCTTGGTTACTGCAGCCAAACGGGCTGCTAATTTTCAGACTCAGATCAATTTAGCATTTGTGTTTGTGACTGTATTGCGTTATTATCTGGTGCACTCATATGGGCGCTCACCGCGTTAAGTACCGCTAACAAAAACTAAATATTTTCTAATATGATCAAATCACCATATTGTTCCAAAAATTTATACTTATCATTCTTTTGTAACATCTATACCACAAATAGCAAATGTATGTGACTACCATCTTATACGGGCGAAATGGCTTAACTGATTTTCATACAAGATTTTACTAATCAGGTAGCCTAATTTTATTCTGGATATATTTAGAGTTCCTTCATACTGGTACATTATAAAATCGCATAATGTTGTGTGAATGTTTTAATGTGAATTTCGGCTTTTGTAGTTTTCAAATATAATAAAGAAACTCCTTTACACTGCATTAAGTATAAGGTAGGGCCACTAAAATAAAACGCTTAGATGGTTTTAAATTTTAATAGCATTATAGACTGGTTGTAGACAACACCGATCAAATTTAATTTGGGTAGTGCATTTCATACTTAAATTTAAAACGCTTAAGGGTTGGACTACACCAAAGCAGATGTGCGGAGATGTGGGAAGCGGAGATGCGTATGATTCGTACGAATGACTGTGAAGTTATAAAATTAACTTGTGAAACCCTTTTGGGGATCCATAGTTATAGTAAAAATCTAAGATAAATCTTAGAATCCGGAGCGGAGATGAGTAAATAAAGAAATCGTGTTATTGGCTGTTAACATATCTTCGCTCAGCTTGTCTAGTTTCCCTTTTGGTGAAGTCCGGGCCTTAAATATAATCGTTAAAGTCTGTTTCAACTCAACGCTGTATTAAGAATATTAACCGGTGAAAAGGTATGTTATTGAATTTTAATAATTTCATATTCACGCGGACAAAATTTGCTCCGTAAATATTAATTAGCATTTTAAATTTGTAATTAAATTTTTTTGGGATTTTATGGCATATCTTAGCAAGGAATTCCAATAACATCGATTTATAGAACCATTCTATTTCTATTTACTAAACATTTATAAAGGAAGTCACAGTTATTTCGACAGGTACTTAAAAACTATATTTTAAAACTAGACATTTAATGCATTCGATCGCAAAGTTCCATGTGTATGTTAATGAATGTATAAAGCTTATTTAAAAAAAAAAATTTAAAACGCAAAAAACACCGGGCGTTAGGCGGTCCATCGAGCCGAGAATCGAAGCCGGGATCCTAGAACACCCTCATCACTTATCCAACAGGCTCGTCTAACGGTTAACCTGAAAATATACTAAATGCTTTTCTGAAATCAACCTCAAACTTGCTTTAAATTTTTCTTTTGCGAATAGTCCTCTCTTTATTTTTATTTTTTTCACACAAAAGAGCAATCTTGATTTGCCGAACTATGATATTTTACGAGTATCATTAAATATATAATTTCATTGGAAGAATTCATTTAACAAACACATGTCACCGAGCGCAATTTACATATACATATATTAACTTATGCTTTTACAACATTTAATACTGTATTTTTAAGATAAATTTGTATATTTTCTAAACGATCAAACTACTTGGTTTAGATAAACTTTTAAAGTCACCAGTTTTTATGAGGCGCATAATCTAATTGCCATAAAGTTTATGGACAGGATTAATGCTTTATTATTATGTAAAAACTGATTTTGGCTTCTGATTATGTAAAAACTGACCCAGTTTTTTGTAACGTTTTATGTAACGTTTCCGAAAATGTCATAAAAATAGCCAACACCTCACTATAATAACTTTATTGTCTCTCGGATGCAGTAATTTATTAACAGAGTAAATAATTAAATTTTTCAATAAATATATTCAGGTGTGCATATTCAATACAAATTTCTATTAGGTATTAGTAAATTTTTTCGAAAAATTGTTATAAATTGTTAAAAAAATAGGAAATATCTATAAATGACTATTAGATTAGGCGCTTAAAGTTTGAATTACTAATTACAGGGTGGGAACTAAGTCACTATTAAGTCACTATTATTTTTAACGTAGGTACAAGTATTACCTAATAAATAAGTTATGAAAATCAAATCAATTTTTTTTTTCAATGTGAAATATAATACTTGAAAATATTGTGGTGTATCTAATAATGTGTCGTCAACATAAATACAAGCAAAATCGATTATCATATTTTTTTTATTACTACTGATAGTCATAAAAGGAATAAATAGGTATTTATCTATTTTCTTATTCATCACAATACCAAAAAATTAAGTGATTAAAAATTCACCCTGTGCATAGTTCAAACAGATAGAAGTGTACACAACATATACCATGTATAATATATTTTATGTGTACATACTAATGTCACGTCTACTGATCACATCGAAGATTGAGTTCTCTCAATATATAGGTAATGTTTTTTATTTATTAATAAAAATATCTTAGTCTAAAAGAGAGCAGCGCTCATTAACACTGAAACTGAATGAAATACTGTCATTTTGCACCAACACTTTTCCATCTCTAACTTACGATACAGACAGAACCTACATATAGAAGTTATAGCATTTTAAAACCTCTCCTTCTATTCTAAACACTGCATGAAGTACGTAATATAATAAGTATAAGAAAGATATTTTAGACATAAAATCTAAAAAAAACCTCCAGGTTTCAATGTCTTATTAAATTATCTGGATTGTCTTGTCATTTTTTTTACTGGATTACTTATGAATAATAACTAAACTAACCAAATATACAGGGTGGAAAAATAAGTCAGGCCCTGGAGGGAAACTACCTTAAATCCTTAAGTTAGCTCACTTTACATAAAGGAGACATTCCTTTATTTTTAAAAAGAGAGAAAACTGCATTCAAAGATTTTCTAAAACTCGCTTGGCTCGCCCGGGACTCGAACCAACTAAAATTAAAAAAAAAACAAACACTCGCTATTTTATTATACTAATCGATAGGATTATTATTCAGGATAAAATTTCTCTAACAAACATTTGGTCTTAAAAACAAAAATGATCGTAAAATCTAACATTAACTTTATTTTGTTATCAATTCGTTACACTTAAATTATTTAACTGATAAATTGTTCGAAATGAGCCCCCTCGTTCCGGATACACAAATTTAGTCTCCGTTGAAATTCATTTCTTGTAGCCTTCAGCAAAGTGTTGTGGTGTATGCCCCTAATAACATTTTTTCTACAACCCTTAGCTATTGCACGGTGTCATAACAGGTTTCATAACAACATTTTTTACATGACGTTCATTAAAGAACTTGTGTACTAAATAGGTATTTTTATGGATATCTTCTACGACAGACGAGAGTAAGACCAAATGTTTGTTAGAGAAATTTTATTCTGTATAATAATCCTATCGATTAGTATAATAAAATAGCGAGTGTTTGTTTTATTAATTTTAGTTGTTTCGAGTCCCGGGCGAACCAAGCGAGTTTTAGAAAATCTGTGAATGCAGTTTTGTTTCTTTTTAAAAATAAAGGAATGTTTCCTTTAAGTAAAAGGCGCTAACTTAAGGATTTAAGGTAGTTTCCCTCCAGGGCCCGACTTATTTTTCCACCCTGTATATTTTGTTTTCAAAACTTCACTAATTTAGCATGAGAAAACGTTAGCAAAACAACGCTAAGGAAATGTTAATTGACTGTATTAAGTACGATTGAGATACAAATTTCTTTGGACCTATTTTCAAGAGATAAATGGCATTGTTGTTAACAGATTATGGTTTTGACTCGTCAACAATACATTATTATAAATTATATTAAAAGGAATAATTAAAAATAATCTATAAAAGAAGAACAAATTAGATTATTTTTGTATGTAAGTATATACTTTTTGTAAGTAGAATTTGGATAATGAAATTTAACGTTAAACAATGCATTTTTTATGAAACCAGATCCAAAAATCTTAAATAAAAAAGTGATTATAACATAAATTAACGTTTTCATAGTTTAAACTCCTTTGTTGAAAGACTGTGCAGCTCTCAACTTCTTTCTGATCCTGGGCGAGTTCCAGCGAGGCACAACTCGTGTGTCAGCTGGGTTCACACCTTCGTCGACATCGTCTGTTTCGGTCTTTATCTCCATTTTCTGAAACAGTAATCAATTAAAACTTATTTGTATATAGCATTTATAAATACAAAATTACAAAACTACAAACTATAGAGTATAGAGGATATATCCATAAATATAATATACTAGCGACCCGTCCCGGGCTTCGCACGATTATATAAAAAAACTTTCTTCCATTAGTGAAAACCTCATTAAAATCCGTTCCTAGTTTAAAAGATTTAAGCATATATACAAAGGCGGGAAGTGACTTTGTTTTGTACTTTTATATGTAAGTCTTGTTATTGCCCTTTGCCCTAGAAATTTAAGCTACTGTTTGAGGGATACCCACTTCAATAGACTTATTTAACAGATTATACCCAGATTTTTAATTCATATTTATTGCAACACAAGCAAAAGTACAATGAGGAGACAAGATTCTGAATTAAAATTGCAAATTTCGAGTTAAAATACAATTCACCTGTATGATAAGCCTGATAAAGGTGTGCTGTTGTTCGAGCAACTTGTTCATCTCACGAAGACGACGTTTCTGCTTGTCTAGCTCAGTGCTGATGAAATCTTCGTTGCTCTCCAGCACGAGGTCTAATCCTGCTAATGCGGATCTTATGTATATTTGACAAAAAACATTTGGCAAGAAAATGTTGCTATTCTATGGAAAATAAAATCAATTTTATTACAAGTGCCTAATTATACTTATGTAGTAATTGCTATAGTAGTCTTATTATAAACAAAATTGACAACAAATAAATTATCTTTCCTCTAGTCTTAAATTGTTACGGAAAGGGTACGAATATCCAACCTGATGTAATAGAAGTCCGATTTGCGGTTGTTTTGCTACGATTTGCTTTCTTCCGCGTTTGTGAATGGATGATTACATTAATTTTAAAATATATTAATATTTTTGTAGTAATATATATTTAAAATTTCCTACACGACAAAATATGCTGCTTAATGCACCACATTACAAATATTAGATAACTATAAATAAACATTACCTTTTAATTACAATCAATCTTTAATTACAAGGAATCAAAAAGTAGCTGGAAGAGAAAGTTTTCATTGCAATATACCTACCTACTGCCAATTCATCATAGAATAATAATGAGCGTCTACTTTGAATGAATGATTTTATTTATTACAAATTATATACCAAAACGTACCGTCATCAGTGAAAGGATCGCAAAACCATTTTCGAAAAATAAAATCCAGAACTCCTTTCCTCTTGCAGCAATTATTCGGATATTCAATCAGCTCGTCTTTGTCTACTTTCTCTAAGAGGAACGCTGGTAGTTTACGCTCTAATTCAGTATGAAGCACCACCTGATACGTATAAATCAATGTGCATTAATTATATGAATGATTAAATGTAAAAGACCCATGTATGCAATAGGCATGTTATAAAGAGTCACCTGCATAGCCAAACGTTTCAACTGAGCGTTCCTCCTAACACTTTCTATATCACCGACAGCTAAACCAATTAGGAGGTTCATCAACAAGATCGGCATTAAAACCATGAAGATTCCAAGTATGAAGAAAGTCGGCATGGGGAAGGGAAGGATCCGGTCTGTTTCTGACTTGTAGTACGGTT
This sequence comes from Synanthedon andrenaeformis, assembly GCA_936446665.2. Lineage (NCBI taxonomy): Eukaryota > Metazoa > Arthropoda > Insecta > Lepidoptera > Sesiidae > Synanthedon > Synanthedon andrenaeformis. The sequence goes on along the minus strand of OW387776.2, from coordinate 12,014,667 downwards.
GCACATAGGTACCCACGAAGTCCAGTTCACCGAGCATCATAGCAAAAGTCCTCATTAGCGACATGGGGACGCTGTCGAATGACAGATGTTGGCCCTGGAAAGTGTTTATCTTATAAATTTTGTAAGTGAGTAAATCAAGTTCGCTACAAATTCAATTCGCAATGCAATCTCTCGCAATTTGCAATTTGTTAATTAATTTACTTCATGACGTCATGAGCGCATTTTACGTAAAATCTATTTTATTAATCATTTATATTATATTACAAAAACTATAAAGTATACATGTTAAATTTAAAATAAATAAATTATGCGAAAATGATGATACAAAAAGTATGCTACGTAGAACCCACTTTGGATAGTAGTATGTAAAAGGCGAGACCAAACGCGATGATCAGGATTGAGAACACCATTAGAACTTTGATGAGAGTTTGGAGGATCTCGAGAAACATCACCACGTAGATTCCGATCTGATCGAATCTTTGTAAAAGAAGCAACAGCTCAAACCAAGACAGGAATACAGTAATTGCAGCAGCAGAAAACTGGAAAACATAAATTACAAAACGTATCAGTTGTTAAAGCAATAGAATAGAATGGTAATATTTTATTTGTAGCAAAGGACATTTAAGAAGATACATTTACAGGGTTAGGGATCGTAAAATATATAAAAACAAACACAAACGTCCCCCGCCACAAACCGGCTCCAACTCAGCATAATGTAGGTTGTGAAAACCAGCGCTGGTCTTCCGTTAGAGCCGATGGTGAGGCTACGCACTTATTAAACAAAACATAATACATAAAAGCTCCAAAAACAAAGAAATTTTCATAACTAAAATAGTTAAAATTAAAATACAACCTAGGAATACTTTCTGGATTTCTGGGCTTTAGGATTCTGGGTTGCTTCACTAAAAGTGGCATATTAGAATATCAATCACCACACTCACAGCTTGGGGTGATATTACGTGTTACGACGAACCATTATTACTAAATGTTAAGATTCAAATCAGTCATGCAACATTTACATTATTCATCTTTTTATCAGAAATTAACGAAAAAAGTGATAGCATGTATAAAAAAATCCAGTGGACACTTTTTGTTTGAGACCCTGACTCTAGTGTATCCTTTATCAAACTATGAATATATAATACAAAAAAAACCTATATTAATACAAACTAGAAAAAAGATCTATAATTTACTAGAGAAAAAAAATTATAAAATACATTCAGAAGGCACTGTTGTCTATAGGAATTAAGTGTATGTAAGTATTGCTCAAATTGATGAAAACACAGAAATAAATACCTGCGTGTAACATTTGTCGTTAGTAAATGTTGGCAAAACCATCATCGTGGAACTGATGTAGAGCATCCAGGAAACGAAGTTCGAAGGATCCATCATGTAATGAAACTTCTGTTGTTTCACGTTGTAAGCTTCTCGTATCAAACAGATCCCATTGTAGATAAGAATCGCTCCGGTGCTTGTATACATCGTTATCATAGTTTCGAAGTCTGTGTAAGAGAAGAAGTATTGCTGCCATTAATGTTATAACAAATAGAGGTAATATAATAAATATAGAAATAAAAATGGAATACTTGTAAATATATTGTTTTGTCAGTTATTCCATTGTAGAGTCTGCTTAAAAAAATACTTTTTCTCAAACATGCTCGGAAATGTAGGCATTCTTGTACTAAAAACAAGCCGCGAAGTTTGTAATTCTTGGCTCATGCATTTCTTTCTCGGCCTAGGTCAAGAATGTTGTATGAAAATTCATTACTGACCGCTGCTCAGCCCGATGAAATCTAGTAGGCCGCGGCGAGCGCACGGTCATTTGATTACTGGGCTGTATGGCACTGTTTTCTTTGCACTAATTGATTACTGGCCGCTGCTCAGCCCGATGAAATCTAGTAGGCCGCGGCGAGCGCATGCTCATTTGATGACTGGGCTGTATGGCGCTGTTTTCTTTGCACTCATTAAAATAAAAAAAGTGGGAAAGCAGACTTTTTTTCAGTACCTACCTAAATTAATTTTTTAATAATTTTTTCATATTATACTTTTTTTTTGTATCACGTGTTTGATTATTTCCTCACATTTATTAAGAAAAGCACTATACCAGCCTCGACCGGAATGAGGATTGCCGGACTCAGTTCTTTGTCAAGGCCTCGCTAAAGCTCGGCCTTGAAACCACTTCGTCCGGCAATCCGTCACTTCCCGGACTCTGCAGTAATGTACTATTCTATATTTAACACTTACCTCGCTTGAGTATGAACTTTCTTGTTACAGTGGTTGAATTACTGCTCGAATCGACTGCGTTGCCAGAGCCGCATCTTCCATTCAATTCATCGGACATAACTGGGTCAGAGTTCAGCATAAGAATGTAAGTGTAGACAGTTACAAAGGTGAGAAATACGCAGTAGAATAGAAGATCAGCTAGGTGAAAGAATTTTCCATACGAGTTCCACTTCATTTGCAAATACTTTTGACTCAAAGGATGAGCTAACAACTCAACTCTACCGTGAGCTACCATAGCCTGAAAACATAATTATTATAAGATCATTATAATTGTAGTATAATCACCAGAGATATCGTCTTATTGCAGTTACAAAATAATTATTTACATATTTCAGGTTAATGAATGAAATAATTTTAGTTACATTATTAAATAAACTTAGAAAAAGTCAGAAAAGTATGTCACAAAGACCATTAAGCAGTGGAAGAAGAGTATTTACAATAAAACACAACATAGTTGAACAATAAACAATAACCCATCCACCGTAAACGTTCGTGTCATGGTAATATGAAGCTGTGCTGTTCAGTTTCTTATTTGGACATTAATTTGGCGACATATAGAGAGGCAAGCACATCATTTGGATGTAGCAGAACAGCACTAGACTCACGTTGATCACAGACAACGGTTCAGGCCTGTACTTTGGGTTGTCCAACGCCAGTCTCAGCGCTTCGATCTCATGCTTCGAGTGTTGGTAGGATCTGAATGAGTACTTAATCTGTGTAAAGCGTGAAAAATTTTAAAAATTGTAAACAATGTTGCACTTACGTTCAAAGCGGGTAACGGAATAGCCTGGGATTTTACGACCGTCTCTTGTTTTCTATTAAAATGACCGTGCTCCTCCTCCAAGGTAGTGGTGGGGCATAGTGCCGCGAACTTGTACTTAATCTAGATTTTCAAATTAAATTAATAATTCGATTTTATTGAAGGATTTTATTCGAACCGGATTCCAATAAAATAATTCCAAATTTTTAGTTGGTTTTCAACAGGCTGTAACTTCGTAGGAAATGTTCGTACAGAGCTCATTAAAAAAGGAAATTGTTGCTTCAGTCTCTAGTTTTTTAATCCGAGCATTAATATCACTTTAGCAGTTTATGAGTAATCGTCAGAAAACCAAAGGATTTTTTTTATTTTAAATTTTTGCTTGTCTTGAAATTGGTGTACGGGCAGTAATATATTTTTTTGGTAATGGTAACATAAAGCTCTTTTAGAGAATTTGATTCCCTTGAATTTGACTCCCTTATGAGCTCTGTATGATGATTTGTCAATGCGTTATCGTCGATCAAAGCAAAAAAGTCATTTTTGACTTTGACAATTGATTACTCAGGAAATAATAGTCTTACAGAAAATTAAAGTAATTGATTGTCAAAGTCAAAAATGACTATTCGCTTTGATCGACGATAAATCAGTGACAAATTATCGTACTTTTTTAATGAACTCTGTACGACCATTTCCTCCAAAGTTACAGCCTGTTGAAAATCACCTAAAAATTTGGATTTTTTTTTCTATATCCCTTAATTTTGTGACTAGTGTAGTTCATACAACACTACACTGAAACATGCACTGAAAAGAAATCATCAGCTGATATTTATTATTCATTAATTACTATAAGGGCTCATGTACCGGGAATATTTCAAAAAAGAAACTTGTTAATTTGTAAGATGAATATTAAAAACCTCTGAAATTTAAGTTCAAAAATATTATTGCAGCGAGCAGTTAATAACACTTAAGATTAACCTGCTCGCTGCAGTAAGTAATGTATGTAATAAAAATTGCTATAATGTAAAAAATATTGTTAATAATATAATTTTGTTACAATAGAAAATAGTTTCTATAATTCTAATAGTAGAAAATAGTTTAATATACGAGTATATACCACAATGAGAGTTTTAAGCTACAGGGATCCTTATTTTATGTTTCCACAGCTTAACCACCGAACTAATTTTGAAGAATTTTCGTGTGAGTAAGCTTCTATGTTCGAGAAAGACATAGACAACGTGACGACACGTTTGGTCTAGTGGCTAGTAACCCTAGCTGTTAACCAAACGGTCGCGGGTTCGAATCCCGCTAGGGGCAAATGTTTATGTTAACATTTACCTTTGTACCTGAGTCATGGATGTTTGTATTTATAATATGTATGTATTTACAAAAAAAAAGTAATCTATGTATTATATCAACTGTCTGGTATCCATAATACAACCATTAAGTTGCTTAGTGTGGAACTAGATGGTTCTGTGTGGAATGTGTCAAGATATTATTTATTTATTTATTTAGATAGATAGACATTATGGTCTTACGTAAAAGCTTTTGGAATCTTTCTTGCAGTTAGCCTTGGTGATGCATTTGTCCTGAACTGCTTCGAATACACGAGGCATGTTAGCAATAAGAGCTAATGTGACGCATGGGTGACGATCAGACCGCAGAGCCATCACTTCGTTCGCTCTGAAATTACGTTTTATTTTCATAAGAATTTGTTCTTCAATTATCTGGATTAATTTAAAACCTATATAATAAAATTGTCACCTTTGCTCATGAGTGACCATGGCTAGAGCTGCTTCGGGGAACTTATAGTAAATTGCATAGTCAATGGCGCTCATGTCCATGGCGTTGTAGCTGAGCCGACACCCCATCGACAGCAGTAGTGCAATAGAATTAGGCTTGTTCTCCATTGTGGCCAGATGTAGGGGCGTATTCTAGAAAAATCGAATAAATTTATCACTAATTATTCATATTATTATTCAATTATTTATTTAATTTGAGGGGTTCCAAATTTTGTTATTCTTTTTTAAGACAAGAGATAGTAAATTTTACGAATATCTATACTAATAATTAAAGAATTTTTTTTTGATTGTAACTCAAAAACTACTAGAACGATTTTAAAATTTTTATCAGTTTATCAGGGAGTATACTTTATTAAGTTAACATATTGTATATATAACGACAGCTAGTATGTTATAAATTTAAATAAACAGTCAACTGACCCCATCCTTGTCCGACTGATCGAGTAGATGTGAGTGAACGGTGTGTAGCAGTTCAATAGTTTGCGTGTAACCACTCATGGCGGCCAGATGCAGTGGATTGCGTCCATTGTGGTCTCGGTGCAATAGAGCGCCTCGGTTTAGTAGCAAGTGAACAACCCTCGTGTGACCCTCACGTGACGCAATGTGTAGAGGTGTGAGGCCTTCGCCATCGCTGTCGTTTATTATAAAAGTGCCTTTATCAGAGTCGAGTAGTTGACATGCTGTATGATAACGGCCAAACCTAAAAAGAAAACAAATTACCTAATGTAAAACACTAGAGTTTTTTTTAATATTATATATCCCATTACTGAGAAAAGGCATCTCCTCCATAAGAACTATTGTCAATCAGGCTATCCTAAGACTGTATATTCGTATCGAGATTACCAGTCTTTTAAGGCCGTCCAGGCCATCTTGGTAAAAGGAATTATTTTTTCCTAAACGGATCACATGTCCCTCATACTCTTGAGGAAAAGACAAGAGAGGAATTGTGATGCAAAACTGGCACTGTACTACAAATACTTAACAATACTTAGGAGTACTAGGCTTAATGTTGAATAGGCTAATATTTAAGAACTCTTTAATGACATCCGAAAGATATTAGGTTATAGCTTTTTTATCGAATGCGATTGGTTCACAACGCATTATTACAATCGACAACTAAACACATTTGGATAAAATTTTTATTCATGAATAATCGATTGGGCAGGATTTTCCTTATTGTGTTTTGGATAGAGGCAACAGTATTTACAAATAAGGGATTGTACCTTGCGGCAAAGTGAAGGGGACTTTCATTATTGTTATTCTTCAAGTTGATACAAGCGCCGAGCCTGATTAAGTTCTGTAGAGATCTGATGTGTCCCTCACGACTCGCGTAGTGTAGTGGCGAGCATCCCATTGTGTCTTTTTCGTTTAGAAGTTGAGACAAAGTTTTTTCATACCGGTCCTAAAATTTTAATTTTTTAACTGAGAGGTTCATATTTTCCTTTACCTAAGCAATATAATTAAAAATATGTTCTTTAATTAAGCCATTCATGCGAAAAAGAAGGCTTACATAACTGAAGTATCCATCACCTGTTGTCTTACCTTGCACGTGGCAGCAACCTCTTCCAACCTTCCTCCATTCATTACAACAAGATGCAACACGTTCCTCGAGTTAATGTCTTTCAATTGAATATCGGCACCGAGGCGAATCTTTTAAAATACCAAAAAAATATATAATATGAATGCAATGTGTTCTTTATGAAATGAAGCATTAAAATATTAATAAAATTCTAGGAAATGCAATGAAACAGTTAAGCGGTTCCCGCCGCGACACATATTTTTCAATAGATACGCGATACGTGGAAAATGAACGACTCCTTTTTGCTTCCCTCATTAATATCGACTTAAAGATTGGAGCGCGTCATTTTCTGGGAACTTATTACAACGCATTATATTGGAAAATGTGAGACGATGATTTGCTGTTATAATATTATCTAAGATAATAATGTAATATAATAATAAGATAATATGAGATAGAATGACAAGCAACAAATTATATAAAACTAATGTTCAGAGTGTACTTTAGACTGAACAAAAATATTTATTGAATTTATTGCAAAATATTGTCGTATTAATTACATATAACATATTATATTAATAAGTTTTATTTATATTTATTAAATTATTTATTTATCGTTCGTAAGGAGTAAACTCCAGTCGTGCGTCGGAGTTGACAAACACACATTTTTTTTATTTTAAGAAGGCTATTTTAAATTGCAATTTTTACAAATTATACTGGCAAAATCATCGGAGAAGATATGATGGAGCCAATACCTTAAAAGAGAAGAAGAAGAAGAAAAATAAGAAGAAGATATTTACCAAAATATTAACACTTCTCCAACCAGCTCTCGAAGCGGCTAGTAAAAGAGGCGACCTTTTCTCTTTATCCAAAGGGTTCATGTCAGACCCTTCAGATACCAAATAGTCAACAATATCGGGATGGTCGAACATCGCGGCGCAGTGGATCGGTGTCATTTTTTGAACATCGCACGAATTTAGACATGCCATCTTCTCTTTTGGTTGCATACTGAACATCAACTTAACTATTTCCAATGCTCCCTGTTAACAATTGTTTTATTAGTTTTATTAGCAGGTTACAATATTTGATCCTATACTGAACATTTTAAGCTCACCTGTGAACAGGCCAAATGCACAGGAGTAGACAAGTCATGCTGCTGCGTTGAAATTTTAGCTCCGGACCGCAAACACAGTTCTACCGCTTTAATGTCACCTCCGTGGACAGCAGAATGCAAGGGGACGTTTCCCTCATTGTCGTAGAGAGAAATCATTTGCTCACGAGTGCAGCCTCTCGACTCGCCCCACTGAAGGAACACCTCCATAGTTCGAGAGGATGCATTCTTTGCAGCTTCGTGGATGGGATAATATCCATTGTTACATGGGCGTTTACACTTTGCACCCAGATCTGTGATCTGTATTACGAAAAGGAGATTTAATTATAATCTAATTTTGATGAAATACTATATATTTAAGTAGTTTAACTCACCAGAATTCTGGCGCACATATCGTGATCATGAATTGCTGCAATATGTAAAGCAGTGCGTCCATGTTCACCGCCCAAATCTACATTGAATTGGGTCTTATACTTTGCGAAGACTTTCAGAACGGATACCTAAACGACACATTATAAAAATAGTATTAATTTTATTGAAAGGGCGTTACGTTTGTTTTGTCCGCTAGTGCTTGTATTTATTTTAATACAAGGAAACCTTACTAAAAACACCACTAAAATTGAAAATCAGTAGTGACATTTAATTTTTGTACAGTTAATTTATTGTAGACATATTTTAAATTAAGGTTTTCTAAAATATTTTGAATTAACAATTCAACCTTACCTGATTTAACTCGGTTGCATAGTGTATTGGAGCTTGAGATTTCTCGTTCAGTATATCCGTTCTGACTTGCCTGTTGGAAGAAAATGTTTCTTAGAAAACACATCGGGGTGGTGGGTAGTATTTTATAATAGCTATCCAATTATTGCAAAATTTACTTATAAATAGTAGATTTGGTGCTGGGGCGATATTTGCAGCATGACTGTACATCAGTTGCACTCATGCGAAAGAAACTAAAAATGATTCGAAAATTACAAGATAACGATTTAATCACAAACAGTGTCAGTAAGACTAAGTTTATAATTTGCGAAAGAATGTAGGGGTGCCAACAATTGCTAACAATTTGCCACATAATATCGTATAAGTGGTGTTATAACCGTTCTACTTAAATAGAACATTTTAGTATAGGTATAGTTCTCATAGGGCATTTTACTTAAATGTTATTCAGACATGATAATTGTTTTTGTTAATAAAAACTCTACTCACTGTTGAAGCAAGAACTCAATAGCTTCCAATGCTTCACATTCTATGGCGATATGCAACGGTGTGTTTCCTTGATTGTCCTGGGCATTTAGGTCTAAAAAGAAGCATGAAAGATTATTTGGGGAATTCAATAAAATCACAATGATACTTTTACACCACTTACCGCCACCGTAGTTGTTGATAAAGTGCAGTATGTTATGATTGTTTCGTGAAGCGGCCTGATGGGCAGCTGTACGCCCTCTGGCATCAGTCACCCCGAGGCGGGACGGCTCGCTTAGATACAATCGCATGAAATCGTCAACATTGCCGCTCTCTGCCGCCTTCAAACAGAAACGTTCTTACTGTCTTTCAGTATAACTTTGATTATTTTTTATTATAATACTAGCGGTCCGCTCCCGGCTTCGCCCGGGTGCATTTTTTTTACGTAAAAACCTTCCCTGATTATCCCTCTATCCATGAGTGAAGACAGAATTAAAATCGGTCCACCCGTTCTCGAGTTTTGCGCTTAGCAACACATTTAGGGATTCATTTTTATATTATAGATTTTTTTTTAATTCGTTAAGTTAAAAAAATAATTTTACTTTAAATTTTCAGTTAGAAACAAAATTGCCTCCTTAAAAAAAGAAACACATATTTTGTCAAATTAATAAATCTTTTTAAAACATATCTTTCTACGGAGTGGTAGGTAACTTTTAGAGGATCACATTCGCGAATGCGGATGCGGGTGCGGATTTGATGAGTTTTTGATTGTGTTGAGAAACAATTGAAGGGATTATTTAATTTAATAAATTTGCAAATGTATAGTTTATACATATACATGTGAGTCGCTGCACTAAATTATTTTATCAAAAATATTTTAACCACATTTAATATCAAAACGATTCGTTTCGTACAAACGAAAAGAAAATTGGTACAAACCAGTACATACTGAGTAAACGTATGCATTAAAAAAAAATTGATTACTCCATATCGGGTTTCAGGTTCACACAGGTAACGTATTTTATTAAAGTGGACCTCGCTTTGCATGAAACATGAACCTCGCTTTGCTATTTGCTTAGTCGTAGTTGAACGCTTTCAAAGGGTTTAGAAACACTTTATTGGGTGCATACGCAAAGTATACACACATGCAGCACATACTATTTACGTTATCTCCATAATACTATAAATTAATCTGAATCTAATAAGTAATAAAAGACAACGGTTTCTATGAGCTTTGCGTGAAAGGTTAAAGTAACTAAAACATACGAAAAGTATAAGTTAAATATATTACACAAGAGCATAGCATTGATTTATGATAATTCAAATACAATAGGAAATTGAAATTTTTGACATTAAGGTGTATAACGCCGATTTGGCCTTGAATTATTAGGCTAATTTCCCCGCGCCACCCTCTACAAGAGATCGACCGCACAGAGATGGCAAAGAGTAGTATGGAGACTAGACGACAAAGGCACGACATAGTCGACTGAGCCTACTTTACTGCAAATACATACTACAAATTTATAATTATTTACAATGTAGAGGGATAATTCAGTAACAATGAAGCGTGTTTTGTTATTTAGGTAGTAAATTATGTTACCTAGTAAAAATTTTTACCCGTCTGCGCCACAACGAGGGTTATGTTTTTAGAGTGTATAGCGGCGCGCTCCCGGCTTGGCCCGGGGTGTATTTTTTCTAAAATAAACGTAGCCTAAGTTACTTCTTATTACATCAGCTACCTGCCAATAAAAGTCCCGTCAAAATCGGTCCAGCCATTTTAGAGATTAGCCGGAACAAACAAACAGACAGACACACAAAAATTGTAAAAATGTTATTTTGGATGTTATTTTGGTATTTTTCTAAAATAAACGTAGCCTAAGTTACTCCTTATTAAATCAGCTACCTGCCAATAAAAGTCCCGTCAAAATCGGTTCAGCCATTTCAGAGATTAGCCGGAACAAACAGACACCCAGACAGACAAAAATTTGGTTTGGTTATGTGGTTGGTTTATTTTGGTGTATGTACTGTATGTATGTATGTACGTATATATATTCATATGCATGTAGTAAAAAACGGTTATTTCAATATTACAAACAGACACTCCAATTTTATTTATATGTATAGATGTATGAATATTTCTTTATACGAATATAAAATATATGGTAAAAGAGCCAAACAAAAGTTTTTATCAAAACTAACAAATTTTTTAATTTTCATTAAAAACAATTGAGTTTTTGCACCAACCGTGCAAACTTCGCGTGGTACGTTTTGTTTGGGTAACGCTAATGCCGGCGGTAAATTTTTTTTTTTTATTTTGATATTTTTTTTTCAAATTCACCAAGTGAGTGAAGTGACAATAAATTGAGACAAAAAGTGTTTTTTTTTTTCATTTTGATAAAGATTACGAACTTTTTAGAGCGAGAATCTTGCTTCTTCAATTTTTTCAAAAAATCTATCGAGTGGGACAAAAAAGCGGCTGAGTGGATTAAATGGAAACTCTGTGGGGCTTTTTAGGGTATATTGAACTGTAAAAGGCACACTTAACATTTATTATTTTCTCCATATTTTTGATTCAGCGCTTGATTTTTCTAAAAGCTATCAAAAGCCCTTTTTTATAATTTTTAAAATTCATGTCAATAGAATTAAAAAAAAAAAATGTAGAAAATTTATTCACGTTTTCATTTTGTTTTCGTTTTGTCTTGTCTTTTGCCATGTCTAATTGTTTTGGTTTGGTTTTGGGTCTTATTATTATTAATTGTGTAATTTTAAAGGAGGGGGGGGGGAGTAAGGGGGGAGCGGAGGGGGGCTGGGAGGATGGTTTTGATAGATTACCCTCATCCTTTCAAATGATACCTAACATTTGTAACCGTTGACCATGGTTACGTCAAATTTTTTATCTCGTCGAGACGTCCCCGATGAGCCCAAATACGATCCGGCTGTGACGCGCCGTTTCCGAGTTACGGTCGGGGGGTCCGCGGGGGGGGGGTCAATTTTTTTATCTCGTCCAGACGTCCCCGATGAGCCCAAACACGACCCGGCTGTGACGCGCAGTTTCCGAGTTACGGCCGGGGGGGTCCGAGAGGGGCGTCAAATTTTTTATCTCGTCGAGACGTTCCCGATGAGCCCAAACACGACACGGCTGTGACGCGCCGTTTTCGAGTTATGGTCGGGGGGGTCCAAGGAGGGGGCTTTTTTTTTGGTGCCCCTGTAGACCGGATGACACTTTCCTTGGTGACTACCGATCACCCTCTATGACCTTCTGCAAACGCCACCCTTCTATCCCTCATAGTTTCCGAGAACCGCTCACCAACTTTTTACCAGAACGGTGTACCGAGAATATCGGATTTTTCTGGAGGTCACGGGGGCGTCCCCTACGCGACCACCTACAATAGGGAAACCCCCCACCGCTCCTTCTAGGAGAACAATTCGATGAGTCACTAGATACGTGAGTGGGAATCCGGCTTTATAGTGGCTTTATTTATTTATTATTTATTTATTAGGCTTATTAATTTATATGTATTAATTAATAATTATTGATATTAATTATTTTAATTAATTAATTAATTAATTAATTAAAATTCATGAAAACTTTCCTTCCTCGTTTGGTTTATTTTTGATATATTACGCTTTTGCCTCCTTTGCTTACTTCCTATCTTTATTAAATTTAGATAACAAGTATATATACAGATGAATTATTAATTGAATATTATATTACAACATAATTTATATTTAGTTTTTTAAAGATTTAATTAAAAAGAAAAAAAAGAAAACCTATTAAAGTATATACACTATCATGCACTGTCTGTTCTGCCACTAAAATGTTTATTCTTTGTTTATTACGTAAAAATTAATAATTTGATGAAGCGCAACGCAGCACAGGTCCGTCTAGCATCACGACTCGCCCCGCACTGATTTTATGGACGAGAACGGGCTAGCGCTGAGTAAGTGGGGGAAATATTTTTGATAAAAACATTATATAAAATTCAATTTTACGAATTTTCAAAAAGCGCTTTCAACAAATCATGCTACATTGTTATCTTCATAAGTGTACAAAATTTCATAATCTTTTGATAAATATTGTAGAAGTGAGATTGTTATAACTGAAAATAAAAGGGGTGAGTAGAATTTTTTTCCTGAATCAATTTCAATAAAATAAAAATTTTAATCCCAACAAATCATTCCTCATATCTTGTAGATAAACATATATTTTTTTCGCTGAAGAAAAGGCGAAATATATAATGAATAATACTGTTACAAAATGTAGCAAAAATTTAATTTTTTGGAAGGATAAGCCTTAAATCCTCTAGTTTATGTTGGAAACGTTTTGTGACTGCATATTTTTTTAAGTCCTATTTTTATATATTTTGTTGTATAAATATAAAATTCCAAAGTCGACTTTATATATTTTTAATTTTTTTTAAATTTTTAAATTAATTAATTAATATAATTTATTTTTTAAAATTTTCCGTCAAGAACTGGTTTAATAATGGTAATGCGGATAAAAACTCACTAAATACATATAACGATAAGCTAATAAATGAATTATTATGCCAGTGTTTAGAAAAAAATTGATATTTTACATTTCAACCTGACTCGACTTTAATCTGTTGTCCCAATTTGTACATAGCGAGTTCTAACTGTATTATAAACTTTTGCTACCTTTTGTAAACCATTATAAACGGTTTTATGAATACTGCGATGTTTTCATTGCGATGAAAACTTTGTTTGGTAACAGTAGATATTCCAAACAAACCATAAGTAGATTATTTTGATATTTTCTATATTTTGTTTATTTATTTATTTATTTATTTATTTTTACACACGATGTCTGTAAAGCTTTATTAGGTTTGTCTAGACATTTTTTATAAAACTATAAACAATAAATTTAATACACCATCATCATTTCTAATAACAATAACGCCCCACTATTGTATTTTCAACATTAATTGATTTTATATTAAATTAAGTGTTTTTCAAATATTAAAAAAACAGCAAACTTAACGAAAGGTGACTTTGTTCGACAAAGGACATGATTATTATCTACTAAATTGATTTCTCTTGTACTAACCCTCTTTGTTTGTATTTATTTACTCGTAGGTTGTCTGGAAGAGATCGCTCTAAGTGATATTGTCTATTATTACATTACTAGGAATTGCCCGCGACTTCGTCCGCGTCGCTACCAAGCTTCACAGGATCACCCGCTGGACTAATCTGAAGATTGTCTGAAAATTCCATCAAAATCGGTTCAGCGGTTTAGGAGTCCATAGGGAAACATACATACATACATAAAAGGCAATATGTTGCCTTTTAAAATTTAGCAAAATATATATTGGGATTTAGGATTAGTAGACTGGCGATTCATGACTGTGAATCGCTAGTCATAACCGAAAACGTGTTCAAATTAAGTTGACTGGATGACTAATCTAGCGATAAAGACTTGGACATAGGGTTGAATCTGAACTCTCTACCCAGGGCTATGGTCTCAGGGTAGATCACAAGGACACCCGGAATCGTTTCCTTCGGTTCGCAGAGAGAATCGTCAAATCTTTTGCCGGAAAAAACGCCGGAAGAAGCGCCGGAATAATAGTGGCAAAGTATTTGTTAGAAAAAAAAACCCCAGAACACCGTCGATCAGCAGTGAAGTGTGTAGATAATAAATTAGAAATATGAATGCTATGAGGATAAAGGACGGGATCGACTCGGAATCCCTTATTAATAATACATGAAAACACAATTAAATAGTTTATGAATATCACTTTACGGATGGCCCGGTCCTTTAAATTCTCACCAATACAAAGATAAAAATATAAAATATCCACATCCATTTTGAAAAAAGAAAAGAGTTTTTTTTTTTTATTTATTAAATTTAAATATTCCTCATGCAACAACAAACTTACAGTAATGATATCCTGATCTAGTGCTGTTTCCAGACTATCCAATTCCATTACTTGGTTTATATATCTCGGAAATCTGATGGCGCATTGTGAGATGCTATTTGAAATAGTTTTGGGATATTTAAAAGAACCCATCGTAGAGGTACCGAAAGATAATTATGAACCATATGAGATATCTTAAAATTATAACTACCAAATAAATGGTAAAGTAAATAGTCACTATATTATAATAATATGACATTATATTATAATCTATTTTTTATAAATGTTTTGTTATATTTGTTTGTTATAAATTATATTATAATTCATTTGTTATAAATGTTTGAAGTACGAGTAAAATCAGTTAGATGCACGGAGGGGTCGTAAAGCAGTGCAACCGCGACGCGTAGCGCACTGCTACGAAAATGCTACTGAGATGCAACTGCTACGGACCTACGGACCTTTGTGCGGTGTCGACTGCGCGCTACGAACTTGACCATGCTACGGTGAACTTCGTGGGCGGTAATTATCATTTTCATTTCGTATTTTGTATAAGTTTGTAAAGGTAAACCTTTTTTAAAATAAAGTGTCATTTTTAATTGGTAAGAATATACGTAATTATCAAAGGTATTTTTTTTAAATAAATCTAAAAGTATGCAATTGTCATCGTCGTTTCTAAGAAAATTTATAATTTTTCGTAAATACTTTTGTGATAGTTAATCATACTAACATTATAAATATGAAAGTAACTCTGTCTGTTAACTTTTCACGCCTTAACTATTAGAGCGATCATCATGTAATTACGCATACACATTGTTAAGGATACAGGTACCTTTCATCTAAAAAAATACTGTTCCTAAGAGATCATCTACAAATATTAAAAAAAATGTGGAGGCTCCACCGACGTCACGGCAATAAGTCAGGCGTTATATTACTCATATACTTTCTCAGGTGCTATATATTTTTATTTTCAATGCGGACGAAGTCGCGGTCAGCGATTTGGGACACAGTTTTTAGCGAAAGCAGAAAGTGCTTAGGAAAAAAGAGCAACATCTTGAATTAATGTACCCTCACATACCTCTTTCAATAAAGCCGGCGAAACAGGTAAGCAGGGCACAGTATGCGACCGTCTAAACAACCACATTATTTCACAATTTTTCACAATATGTCTCCATAACCACGTCCGTATCTAATCACATTGAAAATCGTTTACAGCTAAATGCAGATTCAAAAGCTTCACTATCAATAATTTAATCTGGAACATCATTACTCCATTATCAATGTTTGTACAACAAGTGTGTTCAGAGGTTCTATCGTAAATCAGCAACCGGAAAATATGATATGATTTACACGTTAATTCAAATAATAATGAGACTTTTATTGTTGTTAAATTACTAAAGCGATTTAATAAAATTTCACCTGGATTCTCTTTTCACCTGGATGAAGTTGAAAGGAACAACTGTTTTGTATTATATAAACTTTAGAAAAAAATCATCAAGTATTACCGTCAAGTGGATTTTAAGCCTTTTATTTTAAAATAATTTCTCCGGATCAGTAAGAACATATTAATGGATAACCGGATTAACAGACATAAGAAACATAAGAAAAGTTTTTTTATTCCGTAAAACGTTTTTCCTATTTTTTTGTTACAAAATATTCATCTATATAAATATAACTTAACTAATTTTGATGGTCAACAATAACATTTATAATTTTTTATATTAATTAATAACTTTTAAAAGAAAACATAACGAATAATTTTGCAGTTTTTTCTGTAAACTTGTTTGAATTGTTGTATTAATATTATTAGAGATTCAAATAAAATAGGTTCAAACTTATTTCTTCAGGACGACGTTAACGTATAAAAAATCTTTTTAGTGAATGCCTTAAACTATTATTGGTAGTATTTACAAATATATATATATATACTCACTCTAAGTATTCTGTAGGGGCTTTCCGTCAAAAAGCATACATCTCCCAAGTTTACTCTTTCGGGAGTAGTATCAGAGAGCATCACCTGCAATTCTCCACCGGGATCAGCAGTGTGCGCCCTGCCATCACCCTTTCGTTCGGTGAAAGTCCGCAGCCAATCCTAACCAAAATAACAATCAATGTAACATATATAAAATATCTTCAAATTCGTATTGTACACGTACCTGTTTCTTCAAGGTGAAGGGCCGTCGTAAACTTAAATACTACAAAGCACACAAAGAGAAGAGTATGCGCATGTGTCAAAGTCTTATTTTATTTTAGATAGATAATGCTCGCGTCTTTGTCCGCAACGAAAATTCTAAAGACTATTTTTTTACCTCGGTCGGTAACATGTACATATATATAACCAACCTCCCGTTTACCGTTTCCCGGTCCGCTCCCGGCTTCGGCGGGGTGCATTTTTTTATACGTAAAAACCTTCCCTGATTATCCCTCTATCCATGAGTGAAGACAGAATTAAAATCGGTCCAGCTGTTCTCGAGTTTTGCGCTTAGCAACACATTTAAGGATTCATTTTTATATTATAGATATGTATATTTAACTAGTAGGTATAATATTTATGTAGCGTGAAGCAGTTAGTTAATTAAACTTAAATCCAATCTCTCCATCTGCTAACACAACTTTAAGAGTGTCAGTAAAAACTTATAATTGGCATTATATAACTAGCTTCAAGTTTTCTGAAGAAAATAAAATAACAACATTGTAAGGTCATTTTATCACAAAACCTATACCAATACCGTTGGTTATCGATAAATAATTTGAAACCTATATATGTAGTATGTACAGGATGCCTATACTAGGCACAACTATACCACGAAAGATGATAAAATTGTTTTAAAAAAAAGTCGAAACTAAAACCCTTTCACGTGATCACTAGTGGAAGCTTTGAAAAAGACAAAAGATGAAAGTATTGTTTATTTTAAACCGGTTTAAAAACAGTTTGTTCTATTCTAGTTTGTTCCTTATGCATAAAGCAATAGGCGAAATTTGGAATAATTTAGTCCTAGTCACTAAGGCATCTCCGATTATGAACTAGTTACAATGTTAGGAGAGAAATATCTAAATCATAATTTCGAACAATAGTACGTACGTATTTTTATTGTGGTTTTCTATAAAACGTTAGTTACTGCCTCCATTATAAAGACTGGCTTATCAAGTTGATGACGAAGTCGGTGTGCGCCTTACCACTACAAACGTTTCTATTGCACGAATACAACATTTTCATTTAGATTGAGATCTAGTTGAGAGATCTAGTCATATGTAGTCGTAGTATAATTTGTCATAGTATAATTCGAAGTCGCTTTCAGCGTCTGCCTGTCTGTGTATGTCCGCTAACTCCCCGTTAAAATTTTATATGTTTACAACAAAAACTAAATTGGTTTTTACTTAAGCAGAAAAAAACTATACACCGAACCACTTACTTCCGTGTAAATCGTAATTACTTAGTTTTTCCGCTAACTACTTACTTCGATAACACCCCACCGATTTTGATACAGTTTTCAATAATGGAAAAAGGGATAAACGGGAAGGATTGCGTATATAAAAAGTTGCGACCCTGTAGAAGCCGGTAGCAGGTCGCTAGTTATCTATAATTATATACATAGCTAACTCTCAACATTGTCTTTTTCGATACAGCCAACAAACAAATTGAATTACTTATTTAATAATAACAGTAACTTTAAATACAGGGATGTTATGGATATGAAAAATCCAAGGTACAACACCATTTCTAAGAAACATACAAAAAAATCAAATCTCTTTATAATATTAGTGAATATTTGAGAGATCATTCTAAAGTAATTACGATTTACTCGCAGAATTGAAATGTATTACATACTGTAACACAATTTTCTGAACCTTTTACGAAACACATAATATAATAAGTAACTGTAATCATAAAAGATTACAGTTACTTATTGTATCTATCAGCTTCTGTTCATATATAGAGAAGGTATTAAACTCGTTAAACATTCAATATCTCAATAAAATAAAAAGGACAATATATTTTTTCGTTAAAACATTATATTGCTTTCACCCTCCCTTAATTTGATTTGATTCAACAAAGATACAGTCACTAGATCTTTTATCGTAGTCAATTTTTTAAGTGATACCCGCAAAAAGCAGTAGAAAAATAATTTTAAACCTTAAACTCCTTTTATAATGTTTTATGTGAGAATTTTCCCACATAAATTATTGTTCCAGTTTTGGTAGGTCATATTTATCACAAAAAATCGTGGGAAAGCCCCATATTAATATACTAGCGACCCGCTCCCGGCTTCGCACGGGTGCAATTTTGTCTGAAAATTATATATAACAAACCTTCCCGTGTATCCCTCTTTCCATATGAGAAAACCAAATTAAAATCGGTCTACCCATTCTCACGTTTTTGAAGCGTACACAAACCAACTTAACATTTTTATATACAACTAGCTGGTGCCCACGACTTCGTCCGCGTTGAAAAATATTAAGTAGCCTATCCTGATAGGCTACTTAATCTACCAAGTTTCATGAAAATCAGTTAATTCGTTTCAGAGTTATGGTGGAACATACATACATACAGAAAAAAATTCTAAAAATCGTCAATTTAGTTTCATTATCATGTATAGAGCCTATAAACACGATATCTATGAAAACAAAGTAACTTACTCCATGACCGACCCTTACAGATTTATTATTAGTATTGATAAAAGATGTATTTTTACCATAAGACCTCTGTTGCTTGCAGGTGTGACCGTGGTGTGGTTATGGCTGATGACGTGAATGGATGAGGGAACCGCACCATCAGCCGTGGCCAGGATAGATGGGCCACGCTGCTGCTCTGGTCTTCGTCTACCACCGAATAACCACATGCTCGGCATCACATCAGAATCTGCATAGTCAAGAAAGTCAAGAAAATTGGTAAACGCTGTATTTTTAATAATTAATACATTACTAACAATTGGTAAAGCTTATAAAAACATTATAAAAAATTAAAAACATTTTTTTAAATAATTACATATTTTTAAAATTATAGTAGATACAGCGAATGACAGATTTCCTCTGCCGAGTAGTCCTCAAGCGATTACTGTGTGAAACGAATCACTCGTGCTTAAAACGCTGAGTCAACCGTATATATGGCTCCAAGCGAATTTATATTAAACATTCGATTATACGATACCTACCGCAACTTTCAAGCTGTGCTTTTATAGCTTTACAAATCGATCACGTCTTTTTACAAATCGCTCATCTAGTTCTAATTGTCGCGATTGTAAACAAAAGCAATTACACAATGTTACACTTGAAGCGTGTGGGGTCCGGTTGCGCGGTTATCGTATCCGCGTCGAAGCCTCCGCCTTTGACCGCTGCGCCTACGAAATGTTCGACTGTACTGCTAGTGGTAGGCGTGCGCCCAACACGCAGTCGCCGCAACCTTCCCTCGTCCCGAGCGCGTCGCCGTCAGACGTCGCGTTGTGTAACTATAACATATGTAAATAACCGATTGATTGATGCGCTCGCGCGTAGTAAACAAACTACTACTTTATTGTGCGGTTGTAAAGTAAGTAGTAACAAAATACTACTTACTTTACAACTGCACAAGTCGTCGCGTATCATATTAAGGGCGATCAGCATCGCAAAGCCACTTTATTAGGACGGAGTGCTGTGATCGGTTAGGAACCTCCCATAATTTTGCATTAGGTCCAGTCAGAAGCAGTTTCAATTCACCGTCGAAATGCGGCCTTTACTCGTATCAGGTCGTCTGTCCACCTTAATGTGTGGATGTCCTACGCTGCGCTTGCCAGTACGTGGCTCCCCTGAAGTTTTTGAAGTGAAACTTCTAATGCGACTGACTTTCAACAAGGTTGCGTTAAACGTTTAACGCTAGGAGGGGGAATAGAAAGAGACAGAGCGAGAGTGAATGCGTGGCACTCGAACGCATGCGCGTAGTATACCTGTTATGCTGGCACTTCACATGGCTATTTGTATTTGTGTATTTGGCATATTTGGCAAACAATTACCATGTGTAGACAGTTTATTTGACAAAGTGTTGCCCTTATTTGCCTATTTGACAAATAAGGACAATATCAAATACGCGGATCCGTGCGCTTGTCGTTTTTTCGAGACACATCAAAGGGGTCAAATAGGCAAATACGCAAATAAACCGTCCACACAATGGCCATATCAGAAACGCTATTCTATGAAAATTACTAACCGGGTTCGATTTTTATGCATAGTCAGCATCCACCAGCGCCTTGCTCTCCAGGGTCTGATCAAGACTTTGTGTTTTTTGACGCATAGTATGTAATAGTAACATGCATTTAAATAATAAAATCCCGCTGCAAGTTGAAACACCTCCATAGTGTTGGTAAACACCTTGCGTTCTGCTGCCAAATGTTTGTGTGGTTGTTATTTGACTGCCATGTGTGGATGGTGGTATTTGCCATTACATATTTGCATGAATACCAGAACGTCAAATATTTTGCCACATACAACAAACACCCAATAGCGAACACAAATAGCCATGTGAAGTGCCAGCATTACAGGCCAGCGCGAGCGTTAGCTACGAGTAGCGTCCAATATTCCAACGCAAGAGGGAGAGAGAAAGAAAGATACCCAAAGGTAGAAAGTTTCACTTCTTCCGCGCGGAAGGACGCCACGCACTATTGTTTCTTTCTCTTTTATCAATAAATCAATAAAATAACATGAAAACGATAGACGAAAAATAGGACGTCATTGACCACTTAAAAAATACTAATTAACATGACACGATCAGAGTAAAATTTCCTCGAAAAAAATGTAGAGCTCCAGGGCATATTTAATCAATCAACTTATAAAAATAGAGTCATTACCCTCTCTGTATTGTAAAAACACGTACGTTAATCAATTAAGGTAATTCGATATCGTTATCTGGGGGAACATCGCTCATCGTTCTAATGGACCGCACCTACACACCTGTTTAGTTTAGTTTAAGAGGCTTCCGGTGCAACCGAGTTTTCTTCGTTGATTAAATTATGCTGTTGCTTCCAAAGTGAAGTATGCTATTGACAATCCAATTTGGCTTTTCAGTCAGTAGTTACAAGAATTCACAAATACTGAACATTTTAGAAATTAATTATATTAATACTAAATATGAAATTCTAATACGTCTCAATGCTGGATACAAGTTAAGGTGTTGAAGCGAGTTGGACCATGTATCCATAATAAATGTGTTCATTTGAATTGGCTGTAGAAATTCTAAGGGAGTGAAAAAATCGAGAAAATTAGTAACAAAATACAAGTACGCCAATAACGTCTGCGATTGTATTTATGGCTTCCCAATCATTGACACTGTTCAATCATGTGAAACTCATTTCAAGACGTGTTTTCGACTGTATACTATTTTTTCTCTGAGCGACCAGTACGCACACTAGAACGTAGTTGTATTCGATACAACTAAAGGTTGTGCTATAAGAAAGCACACACATTTTCCGAGGCTCCAGTAGGTGCTCTAGCCAGTAGAGCACGAACTTTAACTTTTAACGACAAGGGTAAAAACGGATTTAAGATCTGAAATCTTTCTTGAACTATACCTAATGTTTTCTTAATGTAGGTATTTTCAAAATATGTATGGATCATTTTTCAGATAAATAATATCTATTATTCGGAACATGTTGACTTGTTTTGACTCAAAACAGTCAGAGAATAAGAATATCTATTGGCGAAAAGTAAGATTTTCTTTAGTTCCAAAGTAAATCAAGTGTGTATCAACCTTAGTTAATACTAGCTGTTGCACGCGACATCGTCCGCGTAACTTTATAAAATATAGCCTATGCTACTTGCTAATAATATAGGTGAAAAAATTTTCAAAATCGGCCCAGTGGTTTATGAGTTATTCATTAAAAACATACAAATCTTCTCTTTTTATAATATTATAGTACACATCTGCCCAGTGAATTTAGACTATTTTATATAATTATATTACATGCAATTTCTCATTACTTTGTTGTTGTAGCGAGCAATATAAACAAGGTCAAGGTATATTTATTAAACGTTAACTTTTTTAATTAACGCGAACACTATAAACTTGTAGCTTTGAAAGCTTCCAATCATCTCCGTGACAAAGTGGAAACTCCAAGTAAAATCTTTGTTGTATCGTTATCGACTTGATGGAAACAAACTACCGAGACTGAAAATTAATTATGCACGTAGAAGTTTATATACCGTGGAACGAGTGTAGGTTCACTGTGCGCAATTAATTGCTCACTTTAAACAAACTTTAAATTATTATAAACTAACCTCCAACTTTCTATTGAATCTAAACAACTGGATGCTGTAGCGTTAGGTCAAGGTTACCATGTCATGAAAATATCACCGAAGTAACAGTATATCGAATTTTACATCAATCGAACATGTGGAAGTTAGTGAAATCCCATCGTTAGGAAATGGGATGGTGGTCTTCAAACGGCCGAACATATTTTCGTAAATTATAGCTTGGATTTATTTCGATTATGATAGCTTTCAAAAGAAAATGATCAAATTCGGTACATTCGCTTGTAAGCTACAATGCCACAGACAGACACGTATTTTTTGTAAAACGCGATTTTCTTTATTTCTACAACTATTTATTAAAGCTCCATTTCATATTTTTATTTGGTACCTACGTGTATTATTGTCGATGGATTTGTTTACCTCAAAATATTGTAAAATTTCGCTTTATAAAACACGAAAATGTCCGGCTTACATCCAAGTAATCATGCTATTATTGTATTAACCGGCCGGCGGCGCGGCGGCGTCGGTTGCAATACGGTTGCAATGCAATAAATTTATTGGATTGGTTTTAATTCCATGCCGACAAATAAAAAATTCGAGCGCAGCTCGGTCGCCTGGGGTAGGTACTATTATTTTATCAATAGTGATATTATTTATTTTATTTTATTATTAAAAGAGTTTTTTTTTGTAAGAGATAAGGTAAAGATAGAATGACGGATGACGAAGAAACTTTAGCATCCCTTATTCACTTGTAACAGTACCTAATCGTGGTGTAGACGCTGGTAGATATTTCTTTTTAAATTAAAGATGGGTTTGCTCCTGGCCAGCACCTAGCTGTGTAGAGAAAATGAGACCTATGATGGAGCAAGCTCACCCAGAAGATGCATATTCACTCGAACTTTGAAAAGATTTGGGTAATATGAGCTCGGAAATACAGACGCCGGTAGGGGTTCCAAACCTTGGCAGTGCGCATTATCAAGAATATTCTTTAGTAAAAGAGGGATTTTGATAAGATGAATCTGATGGAATGTCTGAAGAATGTCTGATAGAAGAAAGGGGAAGGTGGTATGAGCTCATACAGCTCCTTAACACATTATTATTACCTATTCATCCAAATTATATTTAAATATCCCTCACACTAATTTGAGAAATCGCTCTTTGCTGCATGTAGCTCTTAGTAAGACAAATTATAGGAAAAATACATTAATGCTCGTTCATGTAGACTTTTTAATGAAATTTTATTAGAGGATACAGATGTCGACCTGTTCCATAGTTCCATAGTTAAAACTAAAAATATTATAGCCGATAAATTCTTCAATGGCCTACTATAATACTCTTATTATCGTTGTTATTAGACTAGTTTGCTATCTATAAGTGGATTTTTTTTATTAGGTTTAAGCTATTTACTCAAACTGTTATTATGTAATTATACCTATATATTTCCCTAAAATAAAATAAAATAATCCGAAGTACATATTATAAAAGACACATAGACAAGCTATTTTGCCTGAGAGGCTAATACGTGATTTTTCTCTACAATCTCAGTGCTGCAAGTTGAGTTTTAAATTCTACGACTGCAATAACATTTGTTTCAAACGAATGAGTCTCGAGAAGAGTGGTGTACAGGAGTGTACAAAGTTTATTGTCGTGAATGTTTTGTCAGAATGATGAATGAGGCAATTTGAGGCCAACCATTCCTCAAATTACTATGCAAGGCGTGCTGTTGTCTCGTATATATACTACTATATGTTGCTGTAAGTTTACGAATAAAGATTATAATAGCGCGAGGAATAACTGCGGGTTCAGGGTTCATTTACATGTACCTACTTCATATTTTTGTTAAATAATTTATCAGACTACCTGTTGCACGCGACTTCGTCCTCGTAACTTTATAAAATGTAACCTATATTAGTCACTGATAATGTATCTTTATATAGGTGAGAGAATTTTCAAAATCGGTCCAGTAGTATTTGAGTTATCTTTTACCTACCTAGTGACGTATCCTCTATCCCAGTGTTTTTCAACCTTTTTCATGATACGACCCCCCTGGTATGAAAAAATATTTCGCGACTCCCGACCCTTCGCTTTTTTATCATGTATGTATGTGTATGTTACAGTGTTACAAATATTCATTCCATACGACGTTTTTATGCGTCTCCATAATTAGGATTCGGATATCCTATCAAGGCAACACACTTGCCTTGATAGGATATCCGAATCCTATCAAGGCATCCGGATTGGGTTGAAGCTTGTAGCTTCTTTTTATTTAAGACGGTTGTTGGCAAGGACGATTTGATAGCTTCGTGTGACCAACAAGTGATCCTTTCTCATAAAAAAAGGAAAATTTAAAAAAAAAATATATTGAAGAAATAAATAGTGTGTCTGTTCAAATCTGAGACGTTTCTCGAAGCATGAACAGTAATAGAATTCGGCAAGCGTTATCCTAATGCATTTTGTGTTTGTTAGGTCAACCATGCCCGAGATTATCGTGCACGTGTGATCAGATCCCTCGCTTATCTCACATTAGATTATATGGTTGTTTCGTTAGTAATACAGTACGAGTTTAATGAGCGTATGTACAAGGAAATACATGATGACTCTTTAGAAAAAAAAGAGTCTGTTCAATTACCTACGAACGAAGTTATTAAGACGAACAATTGCTGGAAATGTATCCTGAAGGACATCTGTCGGGCATGGCATCATCCTGGGGGAGATTATTCCGGCATATTATTTTCAGTTAGGCTCATCCTTCTAACTATGGATATGTGTACAGACATACCCAAGTATATTACCCCAAGTAATTTGCCCTTCGATAAGTTCTTATCGAGGCTGAGGCGGCAGTACGGCAGTACTTGTTACAAGTATATGCTGTAATGCGACCCTTAAATAATCATCGACAGGCTTATTGTCGCCAATAACTGATAGCATGGTTGTTAACCGATCCCAACGCCTGACGATACTTGTTGACATCGCCGTCCCTCATGACAAAAGTCTCGTGAAAGCCGAGAAAGAATAACTCAGCAAAACTCAGGCAAACTCAGACTCGGCTCACGAGGTGATTGCCATGTGGGATGTCGATTCGACAATCATTGTAACCATAGTCGTTTCTGCTAACGGTCTTATAGCGAAGAGCCTCGACTACATCTCAAGAGACTCTCGCTAGAAATACAGAAGGCGATACTTTTTTGACATAGTACGAATTGTCAGGAGGTTCTCACTTTGCAGCCCTAAACACTGGTTTTTTATAATATTTTTATATGATATAAAAAAATCAGAATTAAGGATGACAATAAATAAATGTGAATAATATCTAACTTTTCATTTGCATGAGAATTGAAAAATGGTATCAGTAGTGGCAGGGCACCGATCGCAGTCATTTGTGCAGTCAGGAATGGTTCCCGTATGGCGGCAGTAACCAGCCTCTTACAGAAAATTACCGTGAAATAATAGCGTTGTGTTTCTATGAGTGAGTGAGTGATGCCGGAGCCCATTTCCTTATCCCTATCCTATGGAAATACCCTATCCTGCTAAGGTCGGCAGCGCACTTGCAACACCAGTGGCGTTGCTTGTGTTATAGGCAACAGTAGCATTATAGATTTTTTAAATATCTATAAATTTTTTTTACTAATTTTTTTTTTTTACAATATTGGACAAGCATTACATTCAGCATTACATTCAACTTTTACAAGCAAAAGTTGAAAAATTACATAAAAAACAATCTAATTTTTGTTTTATTTAATTATTTTTCTCACGGAGTTCATAGACAATATCGATTATTATTTTAAAACCAAAACTCATAAACGCTAGGTAGTTACTACTAGTTATTCAAGTTTACTTATAATAGGTCAAATTCTCAAAGTCCTGTTTGCTCACTGAAATCTACGAAAATTCCTATTTCTACTAAAGATAGCTTTGAAAGAGATTACACAGGACTGTGTCAATTTTAAGCTATGAAACACTCGGCTCCTAATTAGCACTTATTTCCCCTTTTCGGTTCGATTTTCACTATATTTCCGGAATAATCCGGCAGCGACACGAATTTAATTTCTATACAGGTATTCCCCTCAAAGAGACCTCTCGATGCTGATGTTCCAGGGAGTAACCACATTAATGAGCAGGCAAAAATATGTTTCCTACTAAATACAAATAAAAGAAGTCTCCCCACTTGAAGGAACGTCGGTAAGCAGTTGCTTCTGTTGCTAGTTAGTTTTATTCGTTCAAATTTTAAGAAGGAATTAAGAAATCCTATTAAGTGTCAAGAAGCATTTTATCTATACTAATATTATAAAGAGAGAAGATTTGTATGTTTGTAATGAATAAACTCAAAAACTACTGGACCGATTTTAATATGCATCGTATTTTTAATGAAGGTTTTTTTAATTTTACTCTAAGAAGTCAGATTAGGCGACACTCGCCTTATTAAGACGATTGATGGTCCTTATTCTTGGTTCTTATATATAGTTTGTAGAACTATTTGATATGGTAAGCTAAATATTCAGTGTAAGCTTCTTTCGCTAAGTAACTGTCCATTAACTAAGCACTCTATTGATAATGTCACAAAACATAATCGTGTTTAACGTATCTACTTCCATTATAATGTTTGCACACATGATTGAGGATGATACAATATTTTATTGCTAATTTAGTTTAGGTTGCATTGTTGTCGGCTTCCTTCTTAAGTTTACTACCCAAATTGAATGCCATATTTTCTTGAATTGTTGTTCACAACACAGACTCAAGAAGAAAATTATTTTGAAAAACTGGAAAAAAGAACTGAATTTATTTTGAAACTTTTCAATTATGTACAAATAATTTTATTTCAGACAAAATAGTCCATCATATTTTTAATATTTTAATTTGATTTGGTGATTATTGTTGTCATAGTATACCAATTTATTATTATTGTCTCAATGTCGCAGGATTGGTAAACACAGCCTATAGGAAAAAAAACTTCAGACGGCTATTGGCACTGTCGCGGTCTTGTGTTGGGAGGGAGGCATAACGTTTTCAGTATGTGCCACCGCGAATATATCCGACGCAATACTGAACCTCTGAAATCCCAACATAACTCTGTATCATATGACATTGTATATTGGACAAGTCATCATCATCATCATCATCATTTCAGCCGCAGGACGTCCACTGCTGGACATAGGCCTCCCCCATAACTCTCCAATAGGACCGGCCAGAAGCAGCCTGGATCCACCGTTGACCTTTATTAGGTCGTCTGTCCACCTTGTGGGTGGCCTCCACTCGAGAACCTTCCGGCCCCAGCGGCCGTCGGCTCTCCGTACTATATGCCCTGCCCATTGCCACTTCAACTTACTGATCCGCCGGCTTATGTCGGTAACTTTCGTACGTCTACGGATCTCCTCATTTCTGATTCGATCTCGCAGTGTAACCCCGAGCATAGCCCTTTCCATAGCTCGTTGAGCGACATTGAGCTTCTATACGAGGCCCATAGTTAGACCACGTTTCAGCGCCATATGTCATCACCGGCAACACACATTGGTCAAAAACCTTTGTCTTGAGACACTTGAGACCTTGTCTTGAGACCTTTGTCTTGAATATTGGACAAGTATCATAAACAAACTTTAGGGGGAGTCGAAGTCGAAGGCTTTCTCCATTGCTCGGGGAGTGTAAGTTTTCGCTAAGTTTGTCGAATATTGGCTATTTGATGTTTATAGGTAATCATAATCATAAAAACAACCTTTTAACTTGCAATATCTACTTTTCTGTAGAACTATGACGCCCACTACTTAATAAAACTATGACGTCTGCGTTAAAATATGAAAAAATACTTATACGAAACTGAGTGACATTTTTGTCGCCGACACCCAAATTTTTTATAGACGATCCCTTGGGAAGCTAACATTTTTCCAGGATAACAATTATCCTATCCTATCCTATCCTATAGGTAATGAACTATCTGTGTACCAAATTTTTTCCAAAACCGTTACGCCGTTTTTACGCGAAAGAGTCAAACATCCATCCATCTTACAAACTCTCTCATATAATATTAGCAGGATTTAATTTATCTTAACTATGCTTAAGTGTGACGAGTAAGCAAGAAAAATTCCTCAGCACGGCGATAGTGGAATGGATTCTAGCATCACCGAAACACAACATTATGTTATTATGTTATGTGTCGCCAACACATAATAAATTTTAATATGTAGGCATGTTTTCTTTCTTATCATAAACGAATATATTGTAAACTTATTCGAACGGATGCAGTTTTTTCTTCAAATTATACACATTATAAATTAGTTCAACGGTCTTTCCAATGGTAAAAACCATATCAAAATACGTTGAGTGGTTAAAAAGTAAGCGGATAAACAGACAAATGTCGTCAACAACTTTACTTTATAATATGTATAGATTTTATTATTATTATTTTATTACTATTTTATTACTTTATAATATATATAATTATGTTATTTTATATACTCGTAACTATGTATATACTTAATGATAGTGAAATATTTATTTATGCTACAATACAATATATTGAAACTACATTCATGGGATAAAGGATAAGAGATAAGGATACACCAAAATACAGCAGCTTGTATGTACTTTATGTCTTAAATAATTGTCGTCAAACAGTCAGACAGACAGACAGTCTAAGTTATAGCGGAAAAGCCGAGCTGAACTGCTGCTAGTATTTTTTTACTTATTTGTTACTTTTATGTAATATTATTATGTATATAAGGAGGTATAAATGCAAATTTAACCATAATTATCAATTTAGAGTATGTATAAATGTTCTCTTATACACCAGCTAAAGGTAGCAATATATTTTTTTTTAGAAATATTAAAAGTAAATTAAAAGTATAAATTATAATTAATATAATTTATAATTAAATTAATTATAATTAACAAAAAGTATAATTAAAGAATTAAAAGTACCAATAAACAGTTTAATTTTAAAGAAGTTCACACTGAACACTGAACAGTACATACGTACATGATAAAAAAGATATGTATGTGGCATTAGCGCAAAGCAGAGAAAGGTACTTAGGCACATATACATAATTCACATAAATATATTTGTAAATTTTCCCTGAACTGGCGTTAGTAATTTCAGAAGTATTTGCAAAAAAAATACACTTCATCGTGAAGTGTTTCACGGTATTTTTGATGGAATGACATAAAACGTCAAGGGAAATGATATTAATGAAGAATATGTAAAAGCTAAAAGCATTTTTTACATACATTAGCGAACAAAACAAAATAAAAGGTACAAATTTTATTTCATGGAAACACTTTAATAAACACTTTGTTAAGATCTTGGAAACATCCTGTTCTAAAGTTATCTACATTTTTAAGAATTTAAAATATTATAATATACTTTGTTAAGCATTGAATGAGAATTCAAAATATTAGAAATATTCAATGCACGAGCCAAAATCAAATTCATCATTTCTGTATAAGAAAAACGAACTGCAATGTTCAACTCTGTGAACTATTTCATAAATTTAAACACTCCTTAACTTTTTTAGTAATACTGTTTCTCTTTCTCAAAAAAGGTATGTCAAAGAATTTTTGATTTTTCATTAGTTCTTCCGCATCGTCGAACGTTTGCGGCATATCTCGCTGAGCAGTTTCCGGTAACCAAATTGTTAGAACTCCTCCGAAACCAGCAATACAACCAACTATAACTAGAGGAATCCATGGAACGTACGTCTCTAAGTATACGATAAAAGGTGATATAACTGTCGCCACGTACCCACAGATATGTACTAATGATACGCCCGAGCCACGCACTGTTGTCGGTAAAATCTCTGCCACCCATTGATAAGCTATATTGATTGCCATATTAACTGCAAACCTAGCTACAACTGCGCACATGACTGAAGATAGACCACCGCCAACGAAGGGAATCAAAGCACTAAAAATACAACTAACCATCATAACAGAGAATGAGAGCCACTTCCTTCCAGTCCAGTCTAGAATAAATGACACAATCACCAATGAGGGGAACTCAGTGAAAGACACAAGGGTAAAAGATATGAAGAAATTATATCCCAACTGACCAAGACTTCTGACAAGTGAATCAAACACTATTAGAGCGCACATATACTCCACGCTTATACATATCAAGGCCTTACATAACAACGGCCGTCTAATAATTTCTGTCAAACTATTCTCCTCTTCATTCTTTGTTTTCAGAGCTGATAATTTAAATTGTTCTATTAACGGAAGTGGTATTTTTTTCTTGTTAATTCGGCCAATTGTCATTACTTTTTCAATGGCGTCGTCAACCCGGCCTTTAGACAGCAACCACCTTGGACTCTCTGGTATAAGAAATGGAGCTAGGAGAGCAAGAGCTAAAGGTAAACTTGTTGCTAATGATATAGTCTTCCAATGACCGCAAGCTAGCGCCAACCAAGGTAATAATGTTACACCGAATGTATAAAATATGGCAAACGGTAGATTGGCTATAATTGTTCTATACTTAGGAGCTACATATTCGAGGACAAGGAGGTATATCATAATCATACAGTTGTCGTAAGCCATACCAAGGAAAAAACGGCAAATGGAAAATTCGACGAAGTTAGTTGCAAAGATGCTTGCCACTCCCGATATACATCCAATAAAATTGCTTAACACGGCAGCCGGTAGTCGTCCGAATCGGTCACTTATCCATCCAATAACAAAACCACCAACAATGGATCCTAAGAAAAATATCGACTGTGCAGTTGCTTGATAACTGTCTTTATCGCAGACCCAGCCCATAGTGCTAGATATCGTAGGATATGGTATTTCCGTTTTGTCAAACTCCCAACCGTACTCACACGGTACAGTCTGCCATGACTCATTGGGCTGCAATCCCTTGTCGAGTACTTCACTCCAGTTTGCGACGTATGCTAAACACTGGGAATATCCAAATCTGCTTTCTTTCTCCGGTGGGATCGCTAGACTCCTCCTTTCAGCCTCTGTTAGCTGTTCTAACTCTGGTATCCAACACCAGTGGTTTGGTGAGATCTCCGTCATGAAAAGTTGAGAGAAATAAACAAAAACTCCAAAAACGTAAAAGGGGAATGTAGAGATAAAAAGTAATTTCTGATAAAGGCCAAACTCACCGGCTGCGCACAGCAAATCGTCGTAATCGATATTTGCTTTACTTTCTCTATTACATATACCTTGAGGCTTCTCAGGTTCCTTCTTAATGGTCTCGGTAAATGTTTCTTTAGACATTTTTATTTCTTCAAGTTCTTAAATAATATATTTTATATATTATTTAATTCTCTTCAGTCCTATTTACGACGACTACTAGTTAATGAATAATATCGCGTCTATAAGTGTTTCTCTTTTATGTGAGAGATAATATAAAGTTCTAAACAAATATTAATTATATTTAAGTCTTTATTTGTTACGTAAATACCATGTCAGACGATAAAATTAACAATAGTAATAAAGGATTAAATTTTATTGTTTGCCTAAGATATGCCCCAATGGGAAGTTCCAATGGATCAAACAGACTTTTATCTCTACCCGTTCTATCAACTTTCTTTTTGTAAATTTTATAATATTAATAATAATAATATATTTATTTCGGATAATTTATAATCCATATGAAAAGGAAACAATTTAAAACTATTAACATAAACAAATATCAATCTTAATATATTAAGATTTAGCAAAATAAATATATAAATACAATCTATAGCTGGATATCATGCGGTAGCAGCCAAGTCTCCTAAAGTGTTATGATATCTTCATGCCAAGACAAATAGAAAGATTCAAATTCTAAAAATAAAAACACTGTGGTAAATATTTACCACAGTGTGGTAAATATTTAATAAAGGATCATATAAATAACGTTGGGAATTTTAAGCGAATTTCTTTGTCTTTACCTATGTAAAGGCCCAAAACATTAGTAGTAGGTACATTGAAAGACACGAGGGACGTTACTATGACGAATTGATGACATAATACTTGAAAGGTTTGGTCACCAAACATTAATATTGCAAAAAAATCGCAACAAACTAGTCAAAACGATTTCAATAAATATATTTTGAATTTATTTATATCTGACCTTAGTCCACAGCGTTTCTTCTTCTTTTCCTTCTTATTACATTTATACTTAAAGCTTACATCTAGTGTTTAGATAATATATCACTTGATTTAATATCAAAATAAGGATGTTTAAATGCGTATTACATTTTATCGCAAAGGAATGATGCAATTTGTATTTCTTATTAAATTTAACCTCATGTCAATCAGTAATCGCAGGTTCGAATCTTGATCAGGCCTGTATACTTGTAATTTTTTCTGGCCTTTGTTACGTTAGAAATGTTTCCGCAGTTGGATATACTCATAAGTTCACTGCGGAAGTCGAGTATCACTTGTCTCATATTATAACGTCCAAGCACGTGTCCAGGGGGAGATTACTCGGGATTACAAGGAAGGACCGGCTGGCAGAGTACCGCAATCGTGGCTTTGTGGAGGGTAGTCAAGACCCGGTTTAACCGCCCTCCGCTGTCGCCCGGAAGAGTCATAAAGCCGGAAGAACACCCGACTTTCTGACCCGGCTTAGTAACTGTTCCGTGACGGCAACTCGAGGCTCGAGCCCGTTTCTCGGGCTGCCACAATTGCTGAGGAAATGTCATGTGGACGACCCTTAGGGCCACCCACCCATAATGACTTAGACATGCAGGTGGCAACGACCTCTGACTCAGCGGTAGGTTGTGCCGCAGATAAGAGGTTATGGGGTGCTTCAGGAGTGAAGCCCCTCGCTGACTGCCCGCTGCGAAAGGTGAGTATGGGCGGTTTATGCCGCTTCGTCCGCCGTCATTACAATACCGGACAATGATGGGAGGCGTTCTGTGTGTGTCCGTCACGTCTCTTCACGCCGCGGAGGTCAAACCCCGCATAATCGAGGTGAAGCCCGGTTGCGGGCTTCGTCTGGCGGGGGAGAGAAGGTTGCGAGTCTGAACGATCCCTAACCCATATACGGCGCGAGGAAACACCTTGGGTTTTTTAATGGCTTTGTGGGTATCTGGTTAGCAGATTTAACCACGCAAAAAAAGGTACTGTATTTCTTCGATATTTTTACTTAAATATCGCAGAATCGAAGCTCATGGTCTGTAGTTATTAAGGCTTAGAAATTCATAATCTCCGTCGTAGAACGTCCAATGTTGGATGTAGGTCTCCTCCATAATTTTCCAATAGGACCGGTTGAAAGAAGCATGGATCCAGCGTCGACTTGAGGCCGTTATTAGATTGTCTGGATTCAGCGATTGACTTCTTACTCAAATTTTAATCTAGGCTAATTAGACTGTTTGCCATAAGTATACGCACTCATTAACAACTTCGAAAGGTCTTAACTTTTTTGGCGTAAGATGGACATTTGTCATAACTTTCGTTTTGTCCATATTCATCTTAAGGTCCCAAAAAAGTCACTTTAAACTCCATTTTTGTTATATACGATTTTGGTATAACGCTTTATTAATATTTATTTTGGTTTTGGTATAAGAACATTTGAAAGAAAAAAAAGTTCTCGAGTTTTGCTAAGTGCAATACATTTAGCGATTCATTTTTATTCATATAGATATATAAGATACATATTACACTTTAAAAGAGAATTAAAAATACTTTTATTATAGGTACCTACTTATAATTAAAAATATTTTCACTTTTTCATTGCTTTGATTTTACCCTGCATTGTTTAATTTAAAACAAATAATTAAATAAAGATAGAAAGTGATAGATGTAGAAGGTGCAAGATAGAAGGACATGCGTATGATTAATTAATGTAATAACTCTCTGAAACACTTATGAAATTGCATAAATTGCTATGAAAAAAATGTTTTATGTGATTAAAAATATTATTTACTAAATGTACGTACTTAATGCTCCGAGTGAAGTCTTGAATGAAGAAAGGTATGTGGTGAATGAAATATAAAGTTTAGATTGAAACGTCTGATATTTAAAATATTATTAGCTACGGAAACACCTAAATGTTAAACTATCACTGAAAATACTGAATTTCAGAATGCTCTTCCTTCAGCGGGAAATGCCGACCTAGTAGAATAATACTGACATTTGACAGCTGACAGTGACAACAAGTAATGTAACAACAAAAACTAACATTTATTTTCTTTTTCTGTTTGCTTTTCTATACTTATATCAATTCATATTTACTTTGTTTATCAATAAGTATTTTCGTAATTTTTTCACACAGATTTACACACTCCATCTATCGGTTTTTGTTTACACTATTTTCAGTTTATCAAAGGGTTACCATTTGAACTTTTAGTAATATGACCGTATTTATGGTAGATGGCTTTTGCTGCTTACATTATCTTTTTTTAATCTCTATTGTATATAAAAATTACGTGTCACATGTTCCTCCGCGATGAAACCCTAAACTACTGAACCGATTTTGATAAAACTTTGTAACTACCTATATGTAATTTGGTCCAAATTAAAAGATAGGATATATTTTTAAAAATTACGCGGACGAAGTCGCGTGTGTCTGCTAGTAATTATATATTTTCACCTCTCAAGCACAAAAAGGTTCTAGAATATATGATGTTTTCGAATCAAACCTCTAGGAGTGGAGAAAAATCCTCAAATTATATAAAAATGTTACAAAAACAATTATTCAGACAAATATTGTAGAGAATTCAGTTTTACATAAAAATCTCTATAGGTAACTTTTTTTTGCTAAAACTAAAATTAACAGGGTTAACCAAAGAGAATCAATCCTTATCTTCTAACGTTCCTAGTTAGAAGATAAGGATTGATTCTCTTTGGCTCATTGTGATTATTTAAAAATATACCTATAAACTCTATTTTCTTGGTTCAAGAATCAAGCCTACTCGAAATTCTAGTCGCATTCGTTTTATCTTCTACAATGTACGATTTTTCGTATATAATATTAATAGAGAAAAGAAGGGATATAAAGTATGCTTAGACAATTTAGCTTATCAAGCAGATTGATCTATCCATAAGATAAAAATGCAACGTAAAGACACGTAGGAATGTTTCTCTGATTATAATCAGATTAATAAGAAAAATGTTTTAATAAATGCACGTTAGTTATGTTTGGTGCATGTTGATAAGTAAATTAAGAATACATAAATTTTTATAATAAAATTAACAATTAGAATGTGGAAGACGTGACGATAAGAGTTAAGAAAAAATAATATATATACTTAGGAAATTTATGTACAAATTTCTTTATATATTATATAAATGTCTAAAATCTGCATCTCTATTTGTAATAAAATTTTCAAATATTTCAATCATACTTATTATTTTGAAGAATGACTATGTTGGTTTTGATTCAATATTTCGTTTATCTAAGGTCAGACACCTTTTAGATGTACTCAAATTAATTGAATACGATATCTGTTCTACGCAAATTTACACTATCAACATATTTGCTAAAATAACCTCTACTTTTAAAGGAATGTATCTATTTCAATCAATCAATCAACTTCTTTTAACGTTGTGACTGATAGTAGGAGATTATAGTGCGGCAAGCAAACTTAAGAAATTGTGGATATATTTAAACAAAATCATAATATTTAATATATTTTTTTTAATTTATCAATAATTACTGTAGGATATATACATATTTATTTATTTATAATTTTAACAATTTTAATTTTAATAATTACATTTAAATGAAAATACAAATTTAACATAAAAACTTAAAAACTAACTAATTTTTTTCAAAAAATACTTATAAATAACTTAAGCCTTTGGTAGACGGAAAATTGGGCAGAATGCTGGCGGCATTGCCCCGTTGAATGCATATGCTTATCTTCTGGGCAAAGTAAGAGCCAGCATTCTGGTCACTCGACGCCTCTACCAACCGTTTTGCCACCTCCTTGTAAAGTTCATGAGCGGCTGGCCCCCACGGACCCATGCTCTCTACCGCAAGCGGCACAAACATGTAAGCTCCTATCTAAGTTTACATATTTGCGCCTCTTGAGATTTTCGGCTTTATAAGCGGCAGCACCAGCCTGTGACGTGCTTCCTGAAAGATGAGAAGGAGCCAGGGTGTCTACAGATGTGGCATCCCACATCAGGGGTCTTCCTAGCTTCCAGGGAATAAGAGTCATGCCGTCGGAGTCTCTTGCCGTCGTCTCTCATTAGTCCGTTAAGTTCTAAAACTGATGGGACGGCGGCACTAACAAACGACGAATGATGTCGTTCAGACTGGCGTTTCGCGGTATGCGTCCTGATACCGGGATAATCCGTGGTGGCCGAACCGATCTACTGATTCTCCACAATTGCAGTGATGAGGAACTGTACAAGGAGCGTCAACTCGTAGGGATGCTGCCAATCTAAAAGTAGTATTGTCTAAAAGATTGCCATTGTGGCCTGATTCCCATCGCGCTACGGCAAGTAGACGAGCACGCTCTGTATTAGAACTTGATGAATTTATCAGGTTGTCAAATTCCAAAATACAGAGAGGTTCGCCCCATTGCCTTTGGCGAATAGGGGATTTGAGTAGAGATTTTGTCGAACAGACTCTTTTCCAACTTTCTGTAACTTCTGCAAAATATAATATTTGCCAATTAGGAATTGATTGAGCTAAAATAGAGTGTAAAAATTTAGAAGTGCTGTATATAGAAGAACAGAAAACTGGTAATGAAACACTAGAAATTTTGCGAATGCCGAGGCCACCTAACCTTATAGGCAAAGAGGCCTGGCACCAAGCACGGTCATCAAAAGGTGTGTTTAGTATGGAGATGAGTGTATCTCTTATAATGTTATCGAGTTTTTGTATAAGAAAAGGATGATTCCAAAATTTAAGTATCAGAGTATACATAAATTTCACATTTTGAAAAACTTAGTGTGAGCCCTAACTTATACTGTAACTTGTACTGAAATGATAAACTGTAAATCGCTGTATATGTGGTGTTAATATCGCCTCCCAGCGTTCCGTCATCTATGTACCACACATTAAATTTTGACTTCAATTTTTGGATAGTTGGATGAATTTCTAGGCTAAAAAGAGCCGGTCCGAGGGGATCTTCTTGCTGGCATCCAACTTTAGACCAAATTAGGTTGTTTTTGTAGGTTTTCCATAGCATTGCCAAATAAAGCTCTATATAAATGAGGAATTTTGAGTTTAACTTGATGAAGAAGAGCGTTTCTGACCACAGAGTTAAAAGCGTTCTTCACATCCACTTTCACCAAAGGGTTTCTTTGATGCTCTTACAACAAATTTTGGCTGCGAGACGGCGGTACACAGTTCCAACGGCAATAGGTTTTTTTTAATGTTTGGATTATATATATATACCTATATATAATATAATTATGTTTGGAATTCCTATGCATTAGTTAGCAGGCACTGTGGCAATGGGCCACACCTTGACAGAATAAATCACGTAATCACGTTTTAGAATGTGTGTGATATTTCTTTAATATCTTTATTTGATAATTACGATTTATAGGTATTTGTACTAGCGATTTGCTGTCGGCTTTGCACGGTTAAAATTTATTTTTTAATTTTTTTTCACTAAAAACTTCCTTGTAAATTAAGTATTAATATAAGAATGTAACTTAATATAACAATACTACTTTTTTGTACTTTTCTAATATGTTATTTTTATTAATAAATTTTTAAGCAAAATTTTAATTTTAATTTTAAACCTTTTTCACGAAAGTGTAAATATAAATAATATAGTTTATAATAATATATAATATAAAAAATATAGTTTTATCGTTTCTGTAATGATCATAAATATGTCATGTCAATTGACTGGAAAGTAAGAGAATGACGGACCATTTGATCGTAAGTGACTACCACCTAGTATCGTTAGCAGTATGAGGAGGGATGCTAATAAGCCGCCATCCCTTACGAGACAATAAGTATTCACTCTCAACCACCTGAACTATAAAAGTACACAAATTATGTTACTTCACGATAGTATTCTGTACCAATTCATTTATGACTGCGGAAAGCAGTCATAAATGGCACAAAAATATTTTATTACCTAGATACTTTTAATATAGGATACTTGATATACTTTTGATCCTGGAAAAATGTTATAATGTAACGTAAAGCGAACTTATTGAACCTTATTCCAAATCATATTAACTTTGTGATGAATTATTTGTAATCAGCTCTAATGTTATACGATCAGGTTAAGTGGCAGAAGTCTATAATCATTATAAACAATGCGTGTTAAGCTGTCTGGGGGGATGTTTGGCCCATCGCTTTTCACTAATGGGGAGAGTGTTTACTGAAAACACTGAGCGTTACTGAGCTTTCGATAACAAGAGTTTTAGTGAAAAATTTACAAAATAAATTTCAACCGTGCGAAACCGAGAGCGAATCTCTAGCATGTTTAAATCATAATTATCAAATAAAAATATTAAAGAAATATCACACACATACTAAAACGTGATTACGTGATTTATTCAGTCAAGGTGTGGCCCATCGCCGCAGTGCGTGCGCACAAATGCATAGGAATTCCAAACATAATTAAATATTATGATTTTGTTTAAATATATCCCCCATTTCTTAATAGTAGGTATAAAAATCAAAATCAAAATATTGATTTATCAATTACGTTTCTCCAAGAAACTCTTATGATCGTCATTGAAAATTTTAATTTACTAGGATTTCGGAAAAGCCATAATTACGATCCTGAGACCCCGAAATAAACTCATGATACCATTCTTTTTGTCATCTATTTTTACGTATCTATCTAGTTTTAATACGTGTGGAAAATGCAAATTGCAATAAATAAAAACGTGTAGGTATTCTCAACACAAATTACCTCCTTTAACTAACTTTGTCAACAGAAATTTTATAATATCCTTTCCATAAGTGAAAACCGAATTTAAATCGGTTGAGAGGTTTTGGAGCCCATAGAGTCCATACATTGATTTTATTTATAAGAAGATAGTTAATAATTTAATATTATTTACTATACAATTTTGTTATCAGTTAATATTGTGGTTTAAAACACTCAAAAACCTATGAACGTAAAATATTTTTTTAATACCCAAAACCTCCATACTAAAGATGTATGGTTGACATAACTACGTCACTTGAAATGTAACGTGTGGTAACTAAGGGCCAGTTTTATAACGATCCGTTAGTTAAATTTTATATCAAATAGACGAAAAAAAGATCTAATAGTATAATATAGTGTATTATAAACAACTGTTCGTTAGTCAACAGTATAATTTGACAGCTAGCGTTTACTGCCTCTTTACTGACTATGATAAGGTCGGTTTATCTTACGTATCGTTTATTTTGTTATTTATGTAAATAAATGTG
Organism: Synanthedon andrenaeformis; assembly: GCA_936446665.2. NCBI lineage: Eukaryota > Metazoa > Arthropoda > Insecta > Lepidoptera > Sesiidae > Synanthedon > Synanthedon andrenaeformis. Next base: position 11,974,663 of record OW387776.2, on the reverse strand, counting down.
TTTGTGACGCGACACTTGACAGTTCTTGACAGACTACAACGAAACCATCGACAATATTCATAAACTTCGGCGTATTTTTACGGGCAGCTACCGAATGTTTAATTTCTTTTATAGAACCACCGTCAGTAAACGTTATTGACAGACCGTTAACCGTTCGGTTACTAGCACTGTAACGAACGAGAAAAAGGTATGTCGTTTATAAAACTGGCCCAATCACACACACTTACATGTAACGCGATATTGCGTACTTAAAATTTTGTTGTGGTATTGAACACTAACTGGTGCTCGCAACTTCATAGCTGTAGTTCGTTTTTCGAATCTAATTTTTTTCCAGGATAAAAAGTATCCAGTCGTCAATACATCAGTAAAAAAATACATCAGACAAAGAGACAAATTATCTTCAAAAGTTTGAACAGATCTTCTTAAACTATTGCTCTATGAACAATCTCGATTACGTCAGCTTTAAAACAAATAAAAATAGATCAAAATCGGTCCGTCCGTTCGGGAGCTGCTATGCCACAGCCAGACACGCAGATAGATACACATATACTCAGTCACACAACGATTTTGCATCGGGCGTCGGGGTTTAAAAATAGTGGGTGATAAAGAAAAAAAAATCAGCATTAATGTCACTAATTAATTCTGGTTTTCAAAGCTTGTAAAAAGCTATAAAATTGTTATGGTATTGCTACTAGTACATAATACTTTTGTTACGAGCCCATTAGCACCTTAGCGCTCTGTCTCAGGCACACTGGGCTAATTTGGAAATGAGTTTTTCAAATTTTTAATGTAGAATAAAATTGTATTTTTAAATGTCTAAAGGTTATTACCTAAAAGTAAGAATTAAAAAGTTATGACAGCAAAGTCGCCGGCAATAACATGTATTATACATGATAAAATCGTGTAAGCAAAATTAGAAGCATAAGAATGCAATTTGAACGTGAGAAATTATAAAACAATCTATTGAACTCAGACCAAATAAAAACGAAAGACAGAATGTTGCGAACAATATAGTGAAGGCTGTTTTAAAACGTGTGTGAAGGCCCGTGTTTCCATATTAATACTTATATGTAGTACCCCAATATTCGTCGTCGTGAGCAAAATTAGTTAACCATTCAGGTTTTTGGTGTAGTAAGTAGGTTTAGTAATAGTAACCTATGATTTTATAAATAATTTTTTTTCTACAACTGAAAATAATAATATAGGGGCGCAATCGAGGAATAGCAACCACGAAGGGATGAAACCCCCCCGCCCGCACCTCGTGGCGAAAACAAAACACGTCTAGTGAGCGTAGTTACTTGTATGTGTTGATGGCCCCCGTTATGCCGCCCATTCCCTTACCTAACGCGTAAATTATAATGCGTAATAAAGGGAATACTTGTTGACATTTGTGTTCCACGCTGTAAGAATTTTTATATCGAAAATTTGGGTTTCCAAGTTTATTTACGTGTGAAATGTAATTCCATCTTTCCTTTTATTTTTTGAAGACTGGCTTATATACAATTCTTTCACTTCCCAATTAAACATTTTCACCAGTAAAGTTTAATAAGGCAAGGCCTAGTTTAATTGTATTTGTGTGCATGTAACTGTGTAACATACACGAAAGGGCGTAGTTTTACCGACTTCGCCTTGCCTTCCAGTGCTCTATCTTTAGTTCTTATTTTATCTGAGCTATTGCAACATACTTTTAGGATAGTGTCTACTCAGCAAACGTGTTGACAAGCACGTTTCATGTGTTCTGAAGATAACATTGAATATCTCAACGATCACAATTTAGTATAAATACCAGTGTAGAATCCGAGTAACTTCACACATCACAGGAACATTACAAAATGAAGATATTAGTGCTAATTTCCATTTTAACAGCTTTCAATGCTGTTTCCTCGATTCTATGGGGTAAGATACCAGAAGTAATACCGTTTATTCAAGATAAAGAAATTGCGAAACGAAAGACTGAATCGACGCCCAGCCTGGAATTGGTTTCAATGGCACATGTTATAAAACCAAAAGCAACGCAAAATTCAGAAAAATCTATGGAAGAGGAACGTGAAAATAACCAACCAGAAATTTTGCAACAAATGGGTCAATCCAGAAATTCTGAACAAGGGTCGATGAGACCAAACGATAAATTGCACGAATCACATCACGAACACAATCAAGACTTCATTTCTTTTATGAAAGCATCTGATGAACACAATCGACGCTACCACGCAACAAATCAAAATATTCATCACGAGAGTCCAGCGCGTTCACATGGCATGATGCCGCAAGAAAGATATGCTGATATGGCAAATGCGGAGTGGGATATTCAAAACAGATGGCATGCGCAGCGCAGTTCTGGGGGCGTTTATGGACCAAGTCTTGGTAGTGTCAGCAGTGGCTCGGCAACAAGAAGTGGCGACAGCGGTTCAGGGGCCGAGGCCGTTTTCCCTAACGCCAACGGCGGGAATTGCGGTATTCCCTTCTTACTGCGTTGTTCGCCTTCCGTCGTGTTCGGCACATTGAGTAAAGCAAGCTCGTACTCTGCTCCCGCCTACAGAGCCGAAAGTGAGCACGTGTAAAATATTTTTTTAAATCAATAAAATGAATAACATATTTATTGTATAACTTAATAAATAATGTGTCTTTGTATTAAGTATTAATATAAGAATGTAACTTAATATATGAATACTACTTTTTTGTAATGTAGCTTTTCTAATATGTTATTTTTATTAATAAATTTTTAAGCAAAATTTAGTTTTACATTTTAAACCATCACGAGAGTGTAATAAATAATAAAAAATATAGTTTTATCGTTTCTGTAATGATCACAAATATGTCATGCCTATTGGCTGGAAAGTAAGAGAATGACGGACCATTTGATCGTAAGTGACCACCACCTAGTATCGTTAAAATAATTAGGAGGGATGCTAATAAGCCACCATCCCTTACGAGACAATAAGTCATTCACTCTCAGGCACCTAAACTATAAAAGTACCTACACAAATAGAAAGAAAGAAAGAAAGAATTTTATTCACGCAACACAGATATAATACAAAAACCACAAAACAGAAATTATTATACAGTTAAAAGATGTGTGTGTCCTCGCGGCAGTGAATATCGGATACTGGCTTAGCATTGTGCTGAGGTGCTAGACAAGCACCTGAAGCGCTGATTTTCAGTCACCACCGTTTGGGACTCACTACACTACTTAATTATTCTACACTTATACAACATATCGCTACACAAACATAATTATTCTATACACTATACCAGGGGTGGCCAACTTGATTAGACTCAAGATCTACTGTTTACTTACGAAACCCTGTGCGATCTACCAATTACATACTTCTTGAAATCCTAAATGAAACAGCGTAGTTCAGTACACAATTATGTAGTATTTTTTTATTTTATTAAGAGGGAAAACATAAAATGAAAATTATTCTTTGTATTAGTGTGAGCATTGCGTCTGAGCATCTTCCGCTAGATTAGCAAAATCAGGTTTGTAGTTGGAAATTGCCAACCTTAAAGAATCCAATCCAATAATAGTAATTTAGCATTGGTCTTGTACTGGGAGAGTGTAGCATATTAATTATAATAGATCAAACATTGTTAACTTATTAATTGTTAATTTTAGTAAATAAACTACCTCTCCATTTTATAATAATAAACTTGTGTTGTGGAAAGTCTTATTCTTTTATTTGTTAGCCTGAAGAACTCGCTTCCCTAGCAAAGGCTGTCTCATGCTCTTGCCTACTGAATCCTAGTTGGTGGTAAACAATCTGGAATGCTGCACAGCGACAAACAAGCCAAGCACACCAGAGAGGTTACAAAGTGGCGTACAACTTTAGGGACTCGAAACCCACGAGTTGCTTATGCCCATAGACTGAGAGCCGACCTCGAGACAATATAAATTTCTGCTAGAGAGGAGGCAGTACAGACTGACCACACACAGTTTTGGTATTTCATTTTTATTTTTATTTTATTTTTAGTAATTTTCGGGTTTTTTACATTTTTACTCTTCACCCCAACACAGGTTTACATTTTTACCAAATCACTACATTTAATTTCTGTTTATGTAAATTTGTATGTACCGCGGAAATTCATAAAAATAATATTATTTTTTTTTCAATTCACCGGTGTAGAGGCCTCCGAGGCTTTTGCGGAGTACTTTGCTAGTGTCTTTCTAGATAAATCACCGACACTTAATATCGACTCTTGTGTGGGTTTAGGCAATATCGGTGGTCACGTCACTATCCCCGCTATATTACCGGAGGACGTTGAACGTGGCCTAAACAGATTAAAAATAAGTAGCTCACCGAGACCCGACAACTTGCATGGGTCTACTCTAAAGGCTGGTAAGAAGCATTTCATTCTCCCGCTTTACCATATATTTAATATATCACTAAAAACTGGGAACTACCCCGACTTATGGAAACTTTCTAGGGTTACCCCGATTCCGAAGAGTAACAACAGGTCCCTAGTAGAGGAATATCGCCCAATAGCAATCCTATGCGCGCCAGCTAAAGTTTTCGAGTACATCCTCCATAATGAGATATATAGACAAGTTAAACAACAAATAGGCGAAGAGCAGCATGGCTTTAGGCCGGGTCGCTCAGTAAATACGAACCTTTTATGTTTAACTGATTATATCTCGGATGCTATGGATCATCGTTCTCAAGTAGATGTTATCTATTTCGATTTTAGAAAAGCTTTTGATAAAATTGATAACGACATTTTACTACAGAAACTATCTGCTCTTGGTTTCTCCATCGGTCTCCTCAAATTTATGGCAGATTTTTTGAGAGACCGACGGCAATATGTCAAGTATGGGATACATGTTTCGAAGCCCTATCACACCCGATCTGGTGTTAGCCAAGGCTCCATTACTGGCCCTTTATTATTCCAAATAATGGTCCATGATCTACCTAAAGTGCTTACTACAGCCAAGTGTCTTTTGTATGCTGATGATCTCAAGCTCTTTCTGGAAATAAAATCTCCCAGAGACTGCCTCAGCTTACAACAGGACATAAATCGTATTTGCCAATGGGCCGTAACAAACAAAATGACATTTAATGTAAATAAGTGTAATGTAATGACATTTGACCGCAAAAGAAATCCAATTATAACTATCATCTTGATAATTTATGTATAAATCGAGTAAATTATATTAAGGACCTAGGAGTAAAATTCGACCCTACCTTGACTTTCCATGATCATATATCTGACCTAGCCAAAGAGACCTATCGTCGACTGGGCTTCGTCATGAGAAACGCCAAGGATTTTGAAAATCCACTAGTTGTTAGAACCTTATATGCCTCGTTAGTTAGAAGCAAACTAGAATCAAGCTCGTGTGTATGGCATCCGTACCACGTCACTTACACGCGAATACTTGAAAAGGTTCAAAAAGTATTCCTTAGGTCGCTATACAAGAAACTTTATGGTTATTACCCGTATATGTACCCTACCAAATTCTTGCTGGGACAGCTTGGCTATAACTCTCTGGAAGTGAGAAGGTTGATGAATCAGCTCACTATTTGCTACAAGGTGCTTAGAGGATCAATCGATGCCTTGCACTTGCACGATTTACTGTGCACCTTATTCGTACCAGACGGACGCAGTGTATCGACTAATAGGCGTGGACAGTTACCCAAATTATTCTATATAGGTGATAGCTGCACCGTGGCGCGCTCCATGTCTCCACTCATCCGCGCCCGTCGTCATCTTAACACACTCCTTACCACCAACAAGGATTTAGATATCTTCTATGACAATTGGTCAACTATAATGAAATCATTCCTGACATATTCTGAAAATCTAATAGACCAATGGGACAGAGGCATAAAATCAGATTGATGTTCTATTTGTATCGTATATTATTTTTATAACTGGTGTTTTTATATTTTATATTTGAGATAGATGTTAGTGGACCTCTCCGTTTTTATCTCATTAAAGAATTTGAATTTGAATTTGAATTCATTAAATAATAACTTTCTAAAAAATAAAAAATAACCCACATTATACTAAGGCCATTGAGAAGCGATACCAAATGTAAACAAAGTTACCGCAAGGTCATTTTTTTATGCAGGGCTTTAGCGCGGCGATGTCCGGGTTGTCCTTGAATATTATTATCAAACGGAAGCTCGTATGCTACATTGTCTCTTTCTATCTTGTGTCAAATAGATACAACATAGAAAGAGATAATAGATTGTCAGTTCAAGTAAGGTGAATAAACTTTTGTATCTCACCAATTTGACATAGAATAAATTGGGTTCTCACTACAATTTTTTTTTTACACAAACAGAGTAATATAAAGAGCGTAGACGTACTCGCCAGCTTTCTTGTTTTGAATACTTTTGTACTCATACATTTTGTTCTGTTTTGCCAACTTTTGTAGGCATTCGTATTAATATTATTATTTCGACAATTATTATACCAACATGAATATTATTTCTTAATTAAGAAAAGTTCTTAATTAAGTAAGAAAATGATACATAATTTGGAATAATTTGCCAGCTAGGGTACAGGCTAAAAAAACACATTGTTCTGTGACACTTACGACTGTCAACTGACAATTTACAAGTCACTATATGAATTGTTTACTTGTTCTTAGTTATTATCTTCAATTCATTTAGAAATTAAACTTGTTTTATATATAGCTACTTAAATGATAGAATTAATGTATAAACATTATACATCATAAGTAAAGGTGATTTGTTCATAAACTGGTGAATAGTTGTATATTTATAGAAAAGGTACACAACTGTTTAGAAAATAGGACTTGTACTTATAGTTTATTCATAAACAATACTAATTAGCTAATTTCAACTTAATTTATTGAGAATTTAGCATCATAATTGATAAGTGGCGAGTAAATAAACCTTGTCACTTACCTGTTGTGTCTTTTTAAATGTATAAATAACAAATAACATAGTCTGACTTTAAAAATGCCATTTCAAGTTTCAACTTATTTGAATTATTTAAGTAAAAATGAGATCAAAGTCGAACTCATTCGTTATGGCCTTTTTCCAGATGAGTCGGCAACTGTAGAAAAACTGCGAGATCAGTTGAGACAGGTCGTCAACGCTGCGAGACTTGGAAAGTTTCCCGGCGGCTAAAGAAGTCGAACCAAACTCGGAATTGGAATTGACATTAGCTGAGGAAATATTCACCTCCTTAGAATTTAAATTACCTGGAGCAACCCCTTCTAAGCACAATTGAATCACGGCTCAGGTGAACTACTGGCTTGATCGTCTCTCGCGACTCAAATTTGATGACAGCAGATTGGCATCACTACACGCTCAGATCATTAAGGTATTGAAGGTATCCGACTGCAGTGAGAATGTAGATGATGGATGCAAGGATGTAACCTCTCAACCTGACCGTAAGGAAACTGTAGCGTACACTGACAGACACTTTAATATAAATTCTCTGAACTTAAGATTTGATGGCACTTCTTGTGTTAGGGTCTTTCTAGAAAGGCTGCATGGAAGAACTCAAACTATCTCGAGGGATATCCAACCAACAAATCCTTAACTCTTTGCCCGAGATTTTGTGTAGATCACCGTTGCTATGGTTTTGGTCAAATAAAAATAGCTTCACCGATTTTGAACATTTCAAATTGTGTTTTAAAATGATTTTTGACAATCCCTATTACGACTTTCACAAGTTGAAAAAAAAAACGTTCCCGTATGATGAGAGGTAAGGAGTCTCTTGTTTCGTATATCTCGACCATGCAAGCCATGTTCTCTTTAAGCTTACTACTCAACCGAATTTTGAAGAATAGTTAGAAATCCTCCGACACAACATCAGGCCAGAGTACTAGGAGTGTGCAGGCAGGTCGAGATCATCAAGCATCGACAAGATAGGTATCACGAGCCGAACCTTGATGCGTGCACGATGTCACGTGACATCACTGTGGCCAGCATAGGCAAGGCGCCTATGTCTGACAGTGGCAGGTTGAACAAATGCGTCCGATGTGGTTCATGTCAAACACGTGATAAGGTGATAAAACACAAGCCAAAAGACGGAGTCCTGTTCAACCTAACGACATTTAATCGATTGTTTGAAAATATCGAATCAGTTGGCAAAGCAAATGGAATCGAACTACTGATTTTAGATTTTCAGATTTAGAAATAAATTCTTAAATCTTAAAAAACAGGTTATGTTAAATAAATTATAGAATACAATGGAGTCTGTTTAAAATATTAATTTATTTAATCATTACTGTCAGAACTCGAAACTTGACAACTCGTATCAGACTCAGAATCTTTATTAGTCAGCTTTAGTTTATTATCAAAATACGATGTTTTTATAAATATATAAAATAGAAAAAATATTTGTTAAATCTCCGAATATCCCATGGCAAACTTAGAGTACTTTCGATATATCGAATATAAGTGAATATGCCTAGTGTCAATCCCTAATGACACAAGCTCCGTTCCACGCGTTTGATACTTTTAAAATATATGTTTTTTTATTACATTTACCTATTATAATAATAAAATAATTATAAAAGTGATAATTCCTTTTGTGTTTTTCGAATAGATATTTTTTTCATACATTTGTTTGTTTAATTGTTTTTTTTTTGTGCCAGTTTTGAAAACAGTATGTGTGACATGAAAAAGTGAGAACTGTCACGCAAATCGCACACGACACCAGTGCCTTCTGAATATAATATGTATTTTTAATTTTATATATTATTTTTTTGGTAGATGATATTTTCTTTTCTGTATAAATATAGGTGTATTTTGTATTATATATTTATAAGTTATATTTTTAATTTTAAGAGCTTTTATGTATTGTTTTATCTTGTAAGTGCGTAACCTCACCATCGGCTCTAACGGAAGACCAGCGCAGGTTTTTATAACCTGCATTATGCTGAGTTGGAGCCGGTTTGTGTTAGTCTTTTTATATATTTGTATGTTTTCAATGTCCTTTGTTACAAATAAAATATTATTCTATTCTATTCTATTCTATTCATCATACAGCGAAAATACTATAATATATATCGATGTTTTACAGATTGTTAGATTCGGGGTCATTGTGCTCAATATTGGGTAACAATGTCAATTGTATATTCCAGGACCATGGTTTTGAGAATACCATCACGGTGGTACTACCTATCTCCGGTTCCCGGTAACTACGCCACGATGACACGCGTCTGCCTGTTCTACGCGCATCTCTTGGGTCGGCGGTCTGGGTCTCCACGGTCTGCTGCAGCTCAGGACCTGTCTCGACTGATCCCGTGGAGCATACATTCACCTGAGTAGATTTCATTATAACCTGCATCTCATCGGAGCCACCCTCGGAGCTATTTAACGTAAGGCACGTCCAATACTCACCACTCACGTCCTCAACGTGCCACTAAAATTACAGAATAATGTAATATTTGGTTAACTGGTTCTTATACCATTACGAGGAACATCAAGCGCATCTTACCCCCATTTGAATTTGTTAAATAATAGTAATTTAGCATTGGTCTTGTACTGGGAGAGTGTAGCATATTAATTATAATACATCAAACATTGTTAACTTATTAGGCCCGGTTCCTATATCCCAACAACGAATCGTTTTTGCCTACCAACGGTACTTAAAGCCACGAGTCGTAAGGGTGAGGCGTTCCTATATTCATCTACTCGTAGATGAAATTACCGAATCTTTTTACTAACGGATCGGAGGACAACCGATAACGATCCGTACGTCCGTTGTAGGGCAATGAGTGATCGGTGCGTTTCTATATTATTTTCGGAACGTGAGTGAGCTGTCAAATCAACCACTCGTATTAAGAATTTTTACCGCCCGATTTTGGTCGATTATTGCAGTGCAGTAGTGATCATAAAATTATTAGAATTTTCAATTATGAGTTCAGATAGCGATATGGAATTATTAAACGCGTTATCGGATTCGAGTGACTCCGACGAAAGTGGACCAAGCTCTCGAAATTATTACGAGCGAATAGTGGAGTAAAATTTTAGATGAAAGCGATTTTAAAGTGAGATTCGAACTGAAAAAAACGGCAGTTGAATCATTATTGCTTGAAATTACACCACATTTAAGAGTCACAGGTTCCAGGTTTATAATATTACTTTTGTTAGAATCTTTTATAACCTAACCTTAAAAATATATGATTTTTGTTTTAGGAATTATGGAATATCTCCTCTACACCAACTTCTACTAGCATTGAGGTTTTATGCTTTAGGAACTATGTTGTTATCGGTAGGAGATTTTGTCGGTGTTTCAAAAGCATCATCTTGTCGCATCGTGCGAGATGTTAGTTGTGCTATAGCAAGACTATACAATAAATACATCCATGTACTACCAGAAACAGAAAATGAATTCTATGAAATTGCAAGATTTCCACGTGTTCTTGGTGCTATAGATTGTACTCACATCAGGATACAGTCACCATGTAAGAAATAATTCTTGTAGAGTGCTTGCACAATTCAACTAAAGGGTGATTTTTTAGCAATTTTCTTTTTGGCCACACTGATTTTGACAGCTCACGCGGGTTTCGTGTCTTGCGTCACTGTCAACCATGGTCAGTTTGGTCTATAATTTAACCATGAATCGACTTACAAACGAACAACGCTTGCAAATTATTGAATTTTATTATCAAAATTCATGCTCGGTTAAGAAAGTGCATCGCGCACTTCTTCCATTTTATGGTCAGTTTGGTCGACCTACTGAGGCGGCTATTCGGGCTCTTGTGAATAAATTTCGCACCAAATTCACATTATTGGACATTAAACCACCAACACGCATACGTAGAGTGCGGACAGAGGAAAGTATCGCAGCTGTATCCGCCAGTGTTAGTGACAACCGTGAATTATCGATTCGGCGCCGTTCGCAGCAATTGGGCCTCTGTTACTCCACTACATGGAAAATTTTGCGGAAGGATTTGTGTGTGAAGCCTTTTAAAATACAGCTGGTACAAGAATTGAAGTCGAACGACCTACCACAACGGCGAATTTTTGGTGAATGGGCGCTGAAAAAGTTGGATGAAGATCCACTTTTTTATCGAAAAATTGTGTTCAGCGACGAAGCTCATTTCTGGTTGAATGGATACGTGAACAAGCAAAATTGCCGTGTTTGGAGTGAAGAGCATCCAGAAGCATTGCAAGAACTACCAATTCATTCAGGAAAAGTCACTGTTTGGTGTGGATTATGGGCTGGCGGCATCATTGGGCCGTATTTCTTCAAAGACGACGAAGGCCGTAACGTTACTGTGAATGGCGAGCGCTACCGTGCGATGATTACAAACTTTTTTTTGCCCAAAATGGAAGAGCTGGACTTGCATGACATGTGGTTTCAACAAGACGGTGCCACATGCCACACAGCACGCGAAACAATGGCCCAATTGAGAGGCGAGTTCGGTGAGCAGTTTATCTCACGTTTGGGGCCGGTCAATTGGCCGCCTAGATCGTGTGATTTAACGCCTCTAGACTATTTTTTGTGGGGCTATCTTAAGGCTCATGTCTATAGCAACAAGCCCGCTTCGATTGACGCACTAGAAGAGAATATTGAAGAATTTATTCGTGAGATACCGGCCGATATGTTGGAGAGAGTATGTAAAAATTGGACTCGGCGTATGGATCATTTGAAGCGCAGCCGCGGCCAACATTTACATGAAATAATCTTCAAACACTAAATTATATCGATCGTTCTATCGACTCAAATAAAGATTTCATAAATGTTTCTGAATTTTATGTGTTTTTTTCGAAAATTAAATCCGATAGCTCTTAAAAAATCACCCTTGATTTTGCGTATTTATCTTTAAGGCCAGGCCCTGTGAAACTAAGGGAACTTTAAATAAATGTGCTGAGTCAACCACATATCTGATCAATGTGGAATTTACATATATATATTTTGAGACCTTTATCTGTAGATTATCAAGTCAGAAACATAATTAGGTGATTTTCATTCGATACATTTTTTGATCGAAATCGGCGCCTTTTCCGGAGAATATTACATTTTTCTACTAAACGGCTTGAGTTATATCGCCAAAAAACTGCTCGTAGCAAGGAAACATTGTTTACCAGTGATTGTCAAAATAAAATAAACTTAGGTTTATTTTTACTCCTATAATTAACGAAAACAATTTTGAGACTTACGTTGTTTAGTTCCGAGCTAGTGCACACCAAATCATGCTTCAAATAATGTACGCAATATTCAACCTTACGTAAGCTGTATCTTGCGATATATTAAAAAAAATCCTAGAGAGCCGCCGAGCAACTTGTAACTCTCGGGTGGCGGGACGTAGGGCGGAGCGAGCGTAGGAATTTTTTTCGTGGGGCCTGCTCTTAATGCCTAATTGTTATTTTTAGCTTCATGAATAGGAGAAGAATTCAGAAACCGAAAAGGTTATTTCTCAATCAATGTCCAAGGTGTATGCAATGCCAATCTGCTTTTCATGGATGTGGTTGCTCGTTGGCCAGGTTCAGCTCATGATGCAACAATCTTCAATAACTCAGTTATGCGAGGTTGGTAAATTATAAAATAACTCACTATTAATATATTTAATAACGGCCTTATAATTTTATACCAATGTGCTATAAGTGGTAATGTGATAGATGTCAACCATTGATGTTACATGTTTACTTTTAGCTAAATGTGAAAGAAGAACTTTTGGGAATAGGTGGTTGCTTGGAGATAGTGCATATCCCTTGAAGCCATATATATTAACTCACCTACTAAACCCTGAAGGCAGAGGTCAACTATTGTACAATGAGGCACACATCAGAACTAGAAACTGCATAGAAAGGTAATCTTCTATATCTTCTATAATTTAAAAATTAATCCCTAAATGTGTTGCTAAGCGCAAAACTCAAGAACGGCTGCGCCGATTTTAATTCTGTCTTCACTCATGGATAGAGGGATAATCAGGGAAGGTTTTTATGTAAAAAAATGCACCCGGGCGAAGCCGGGAACGAGTCGCTAGTCTATAATATAAAAATGAATACCAAAATGTGTTGCTAAGCGCAAAACTCAAGAACGGCTGGGCCGATTTTAATTCTGTCTTCACTCATGGATAGAGGGATAATCAGGGAAGGTTTTTATGTAAAAAAATGCACCCGGGCGAAGCCGGGAACGAGTCGCTAGTCTATAATATAAAAATTAATCCCTAAATGTGTTGCTAAGCGCAAAACTCAAGAACGGCTGGGCCGATTTTAATTCTGTCTTCACTCATGGATAGAGGGATAATCAGGGAAGGTTTTTATGTAAAAAAATGCACCCGGGCGAAGCCGGGAACGAGTCGCTAGTCTATAATATAAAAATTAATCCCTAAATGTGTTGCTAAGCGCAAAACTCAAGAACGGCTGGGCCGATTTTAATTCTGTCTTCACTCATGGATAGAGGGATAATCAGGGAAGGTTTTTATGTAAAAAAATGCACCCGGGCGAAGCCGGGAACGAGTCGCTAGTCTATAATATAAAAATTAATCCCTAAATGTGTTGCTAAGCGCAAAACTCAAGAACGGCTGGGCCGATTTTAATTCTGTCTTCACTCATGGATAGAGGGATAATCAGGGAAGGTTTTTATGTAAAAAAATGCACCCGGGCGAAGCCGGGAACGAGTCGCTAGTCTATAATATAAAAATTAATCCCTAAATGTGTTGCTAAGCGCAAAACTCAAGAACGGCTGGGCCGATTTTAATTCTGTCTTCACTCATGGATAGAGGGATAATCAGGGAAAGTTTTTACTTAAAAAAATGCACCCGGGCGAAGCCGGGAACGAGTCGCTAGTAACTTACTACAAATAATGTCTATAAAGTTATCAGTCCCCGTTGGAGCGCCACTATAATGGAATCACTTCTACTAACCACTTCACAGAAAAAAGAAACACGACCGTTACTACGAAAAGCGCGGGACTAGGTAATTATGTACACAATGCGCTTGCGTGTTGACGACGCGAAGGCGACTCTGAGGCGCGCGGGGAAAACGAATATTCTCGAATGCCACCGAATACCAACGAGCGACCGTGTGATCGGTTAGTTCGGCCGTGCAACGTTTTGGAGGCCTAGGGCGCGCGTGTCGCAGTATGAGTGAGACGGCGCGTTACATATGTTATTTTAATTAATGTTAGTTAAACTAAATTAATTATTTACTAGTCATCTATTAATATTTCAGGTGTTTTGGAGACTGGAAAAGGAAGCTTTTGCAGAACATTATGTTGACACGCTGATCAACATAATGTCTCGGTTCGGGAAGCAGAACGAGACAGAGTCGGAGATAAAAAACAATGAGCGATTGGAGTTTCCAGGGGACGCCGTGATGGAATTCCTGTCTTCCATCCACCAACGGTCTACCTCCTGTCAGTGACTTCCTCCTTACAGTCACTGCGCTGGCAGGTTATAACGCGTTATCGTTTCGTTCCTCAAAACGAACTGCACTTTTCATACAAGATTTCTATCTGATCGAGTAGCAGCAAGTATTTGTTTTAACCCCAACCAGAAGTTTTCACATCAAAAAAGCGAGCTACATATAAATAGTTACAAAAAATTGAACAAAGGATCACGGAACTATTCATTTTGTCCATTGTTATGATCCATGGTGATAGTGGGAATATTGTTTCAATAGATTTATGGTTCCACTATCTTCATTAGTCATTTTGCACACTCGTATAAGTTCTCAAGACATTCTGAAGTAATTTTTGCATCGTTTAGAATCACTTCGTAGTTGTTGGTTAAGTGTATTAAAGTGATTTGTCAGCCTTGATGCAACTGTCGGTGCACCCAGCATCTTTTTCGTTTTCTCTATCGACGGCGACTACCGGTTCGAGCGAAAGCGCGGAAAAAGCGAGTACGCGAGTCCAATTTAATTAATTGTTATCGAAATTTTTGATAATAAAAGTTTGCATGTTCTATTTCGTATTATTTACAAATGGTAATTCTGCAAAATGACTTATGGGGGTAGAGCATACCTACACCTCTAATTTAACTCCAACTACTCCTTATGGAAGGCCACTAGGATAATAAAAATACCAAAAAATCATATTCCACCGATCAGAAGCACCACTGGAAATTGGGCTAGATCCAACTCTTGAGAAAGCCTCTATATTTGCAGAGCATCTGCGGCAGGTTTTTAAGCCATCCCCCATCTCAAATTCTGAACATGATGACGAAGTATCAGCATATTTAAGCTGCCCAATGCAAATGTGCTTACCCTTAAAAAGTACTAGTCCTAAAGAAGTAAAAAATGAAATCGGAAACTTAAAAGAAGGAAAATCACCAGGATACGATGCAATTGACGCAAAAATGCTGCAGCATCTACCAAAAAAGGGTATTCTGATAGTGATCATTCTGAATGCATGTCTAAGACTACAATATTTCCCAAGTCAATGGAAGATATGATAATGATACCCAAACCAGGGAAACCACCTCAGGAGGCCAGTTCTTACAGACCAATCAGTCTCCTACCTGTTATTGGAAAAATTCTTGAGAAAATATTTTTAAGCCGAATGAGACAACATCTTGAGGACATTCTTCCCACACACCAATTTGGCTTTCCGGCAAATCATGGCACTATAGAGCAAATCCATCATCATAGGTAGGACGTTTAAAAACAAGCAATATTGCTCAGCAGTCTTCCTTGACATCAGACAAGCTTTTGACAAGGTCTGGCATGAAGGACTAATGTACAAACTGAAGAAAATGTTGCCACACAGCTTCTATGGGATCCGATTATACCTAGACAAACGATGCTTTGAGGTGAAGCTCAATGAAGAAACTTCCCAATTACAAGATATCAAGTCTGGTGTGCCACAAGGAAGCATACTTGGTCCAGTGCTATACCTTATAATGACTGCTGATCTACCAATGAACAATAACACCACCATCGCAACATATGCAGATTATACTGCATTAATGTCCATTCATGCCGACCCTGTTGTAGCTTCTTCCAACTTACAGGCGCACCTGGTGGATGGCAAATGGCAAATGGCTCTACCTGTGGCGTGTTAAAGCAAATAAAAGTAAATTGATCCACGTAAAAGACAAACGTGTCCTCCGGTCACTCTCTGTAACGAAAGCATACCTCAGGCTGACAACGCAAAATATCTCGGCATGCACCCGGATAGACGACTGATATGGCAGAAGCACATTTGGAGTTATCGAAAGCAGTTAGACACTAGATTGAGAAATATGTATTGGTTAATTGGACGAATATCACAACTGCCAGCTACAAGCAAAATTGTCATTTACAAAGCAATTAGACATACGGAGTACAGCTTTGGGGAACTGCTAGGTATTAGCAACATCGAAATCCTTGAAAGATTTCAAAATAAAGCCATAAGAGTAATGCTAAATATACCGCAATATATAAGTAATAAGTTCAAACAAAATGACCTGAATATTGGCACGGTAAAACAGGAGGTGGCAGCTTTTAGCAGAAATACCAACAGAGATAATCCAGACACGTTAACATTCTGGCAAAAAGGCCGTGGGGTACCGGGGCAGTGCAACACTCCAGACTAAGGAGACACAGTGTTCCTAACTTACGAAATAGATTCGACATTAGCCAATAGAAGAGGATAGTGTCACTGGACACTAAACTCTAACCATCACATCAATCAGAGAAAATCAGCCAAAGAAATAGCTCATTGTATTAAAATACAGATCGCTATGGTGGATTCAAGAGAAAAAAAAAAACTAAAAAAGTAAGTATGGCGGTGTAACGTTTCAGGGTGATCGAGTCCCTGGGCCTGACGAACGCTCGCGTGTTCTCGGAGGCCACTCCATCCACGAGGCCGAAATGAATGCTGCCAAGAAGGCATTAGCCACCGCGCAAGGTAACTTAGCACTTCTTTATTTAAGTCACAATGCTCTGTTGAAATTAATCATTTATATAGCAGTAAAGTTAGTAAAGCCAAGGAGACAAAGAGAACAATGTTAACAACCAGGCCCTCTGCCCTTTTCCTTCACACGAAGCCATCTTGCGTTGTCTTCACTGAATTGGAGCAGAATAATAGGTTTCAACGCACATTTGTGTGACAATAACTAATTCTTTTCTTTTCTTGGTTTCATGATTACCTATTTTAGACTAGACTAGGCAGTCTTTTTATTTACAAAAATAAAGCCATGCAAGCAATGTAAACAAATCTGATGTACTCACTTTTAAAAACACTTATCTCTGTTTTTCCCTAACATATATAAAATGCGCCATCTATATCCTAGTACGAGAAAGCGATCGATCTAGATTCTAGACAATACTTGGTCATCTTTTTATGATTAGTAGTTTAACACATTCACAGGTCATAGTTCACAATTTTGACCATGTTACTTTAACGCGTGTTATAGTTTCAAAAGACTTAGGTCTACTACTGGATAGTAGATTGACATTTGACGAGCATCTTGACTACATTATCTCCAAGGCCTACCGCATGCTCGGATTTGTTCTGAGAGTCAGCAAGGATTTCAAAGCCGGTTTAACCCTCTCTCTCTTATTCGACTCCTACGTTAGACCTCTACTCGAGTACGGGTCTATTGTTTGGAACCCGCAATATAAAACTCAAATTAAGAGGTTGGATAGAGTGTTTAACTTGTACTTGAAACATCTTCAATATAGATTTAACAATATACCTACGTTTGCATCCCTTGGTCTTAGACGAGTTCAGAAAGATCAACTGTTTTTATACAAGATTATGAATAATTGTATTGATTCACCATTCTTATTAAGCAATATTGGATTGAGTTGCCCTCGAATAAATTCACGCCGCAAGTGTTCGTTATACATTCCGTTCTGCAAAAGGAATTATACAAGTAATACCTTTTTGCATTGCTCTTGTAAATTTTATAACGAACACTTGCTAGATCTGGATATTTTCAGTTGTCCTATAGGAGCCTATAAACGAAGCCTTAAACAAGCTCTCGAAAATATAGTTGTGAAAATATAGTTGTGTAGTCTCCTTTTTGTTACGGCCAGTTTATATGTTTATTTTGTATGTTATATGCTATTTGTTAACTGCTTCTTGCCTTTTTTGTGTTTTCTCCTAGCTCGTAGTGACTTGTAATTTATATGTTTTAGTAATTTAGTGGAAACTTTGCTGATTTATGTTCTTCTTATATGTATATGTATAATGTGTAGCGAGATATTGTTTGTTTCCCTAATATAAATAAAATTTAATCTTATATATATATAAATCTCGTGTCACGATGTATGTGAAACTACTGAACCGACTTTGATTAAACTTCATAAGTATCTGTTATTTGTTACATTTTGTTTATTTTGTTTATTATTTTTTTGCAAATTATTATTAACATATTAACAAAATATTATTAACATAGCGCCATCTGTTGATAGTTATTCAATACAGCGATTATTTATCTGTGAGTTCCATAAGGTTCTCACAGATGGCGGTTTAAAGTAATTTATTGGCTGGATTGAAAAAAAGCACCCCGGGGCGAAGCCGGGAGCGGGCCACTAGTAAAAAATAAAATAGTGTACATACACGTGATAGATTGAGAATGAACTACAAATGATTGAACGAACGTCGTTCGTCGATCGTTTCATTCCATTCCACGTACAACTTATATTATCACATTTCGTTTGGTTATTTCTGTTTGATCGTTCGTGGAGTTCAGTTCGTTAAGTTTAGTTGAGTGTTTTCGCGAAAGGTTGAAATCAGGTAAGTGCTAACAGTTTAATAATTATTTCTATTCTATTTGCCATAACTTTTATATGCTTTCATATATTTTTGTGTATTCCTCCTATACCTGATACTGATATATTCCTCCTTAGTGCAAATATTTAGTTATCCTTCAGAAATAGGCTCGGTGTTTTATATTTTTCGTCTAGTGTATTGATATAGAATTAGGTCTTTGTCTATTCGATAAAATATTTATACAGTGAAAATAATTTAATATTTACTATATGCAAGTCCCAATTTGGTGGACATTTCGCCTCAGCTTAAGGTAAAGATGTTTTTAAAAATAACATAATTTTATTACTAGGTCTCGGATTTAGGGGTGAGAAACTGAATCATGTTTATTTTACGAAACATTGCTTCGCGATACATTTTCCATAGTTTTTGTAAATATCGTATTAATATCATTTTAAACTTTGCTGCAAAATAAAGAGGTATTTTAGTTAGATTTTAGATAAAGGAGTTTTGTATATTATTCCGAGAGAAGGTAGACATTTGCGGGTAGGTATTGAGGCAAGCAGAAAACTTGTCCTTCTTATATAACTTCTATAATAGCTACCTGCTCGATAATTTCAATAATTAAAATGTACTCGTAATACTTTCAAACTACCAAACCTCTAATCTATACTAAATTTTATTAATTTTTTTCTTTGAAAATCATCAGGCAGTCCACATCGTTTTAATTTGCTAGACTCAAAATCAATAATAAACCTAATATTAAATCATTGATTTATTATTCTATTAATAATAATTTATTATTTATTTATTAAGATTACATACAGCACATAAATTTAAAAAAATATATTATAGATTATATACAAATAGGCCTAAAGAATCATAAAAACTATATATGTATTAACATTTATCTATTAATTTAAAAAAATATAAAAATTATTGGAAAATATGTCAATATCATTAAGAACTTTATTGTAGTGATACTTGGAACGATGAAGGAATGAATTTTTAGAATGATCAGTTCTACAATAGGGAATGTGAAATGTATCTTTTGACCATGTCCTGAGTTTTGGTACGTTAAAGTGAATACATTCTAAAAGTGAAGAAGAATCGATGTGATTATTTATTATTTTATATAAGAAGACTGCGTCAATATAAGTTCGCCTATCCTTTGAACAATGCACTTGAAGCACTTGTTTTATAGTCAGTGAATATATTTCCTGTTTTATAATCTAATGATTTTAATAATTTATTATGTATTTTTTTCAATTCTAGATATATGCTTCTCGCATTGTGGGTTCCATATTATGCTTCCAAATTCCAAAATACTGCGTACAAACGAGAAGTATATAATAATAAATCAATAATACACCACCAGAACTACAGACCTGTCTGGGAAGTAGTGTGGCTAATTCAAACTTTAAATATTCTGATCGCCTGGCAGCTAGAAAGTCCCACCAAAATTATCTGTCTTTTTTAGAATAAATAGATTTTTTTATTTATTTCTTTATTTATACAACATAATGTCACATTTGGTTTAACAAAGGTGTAAACACAAACTCATTAGAGTTTTACTGCACACCATGTTCATATTAAAGAATTATTTAAAATATATACTTTCAGACATACAGACAGATAATATAAATATATACACATACTTAATTATTCATATTACGCTTGAATAAACCTTCTGTTGACGCTCACACATACTTTCGATTCTTCAATAATTACTTTAGAAGTTTAGCATTTAGTTATATTTATTTGTAGTTAATTGTAAAAAGTATTGTTTTAGCTTTTATGTGATGTTTTTGGGTGTTATTTCGCTTTTTAATGTTTTAGGTAGTTGATTAATTAGATTCAGTGTATGTCCGATCCATTTCCATTTTAATCTCTGTACTGTATATGTGACACCTGTTACTTTTGTCTTTTCTCTTATTCTGTCCTTTAATTTTATGTTTAACATACTCCTCTCCATTCCGTTTTGGCATACTTTTTAAGCTTTCATATATTTTTCAGTCAAAGCCCATAGTTTGGCAACCATAAGTCATGCAATATACTGCCTTGCATGACTTTTTTAGAATATCTATTTTTAATTATAAATAACTAGCTGTTGCACGCGGCTTCGCCCACGTAACTTTATAAAATATAGCCTATGTTACTCGCTGATAATATAACTTCCCAACAGTGAAAGAATTTTTAAAATCGGTGCAGTAGTTTCGGAGCCTATTCAATGCAAACAAACATATCTTTCCTCTTTATAATATTAGTAAAGTATAGATATCCTGTAAAAATTTCAACTTGCCTCAAATACATTTTATCAAACTGTTTTTTTTTTACTCTTTAAATATTCAAATTCAAATTATCAAAATTTCAGATTTCCTCAGGGAATTTTTTTCAAAATAAATACCTACTACTCCTCAGCCTGGTCTGTAGTTCTGTTTTTGGGTATTGTTGGTGTATGACAGTTCCCCTATTATTGATTTTGAATCCAGCAAATTAAAAACGATGTGGACTGTATGTAAGACGTATTATTTACAAAGAAAAATAATAATAAAATTTCGTATGGATTAGGTTGGGTAGTTTGAAAATATTATTGAAATCATTGAGCAGGTATTATACAAGAGTAAGAGTATTATAGAAGGACAATCCTGTCCTTCTATAATCCTCATGCTGGGACAGACATCCTGTTCTGTCTCAGCATGAGGGAAGTTAAGCGCCTAATGTTTGATTTATTTATGGTTTTGGCAGGTTATGTGCAATAAGTCCAGTTGTATTGATTTTATTTGAAATATTAAAAAAAATATGCTTTGATAAAAGTAGAAAAGTATATTTCTGTTGTTACAGGTGCTTTGAATTGTTATAAAAATGGGAGACAGAGGGAACTTGAAATTTGGGCCAGAGTGGCTCAACAAGTTATCCGCAAGTGCAACAGTCACCACAGCCGCCGCGGTCACCACAGCCGCTGGCGGCGGGGATGCGACTGCTGGTGCCTCTACATCTAAAATCCGGTAAGATTCATAAATTAATAAATTTACAAAGAATTAGGCGGTTTGATGGTTCACTCGATTAATAGGGATACGATTGTTATTTCACAATGGTGTTATTCGGGAGGAACACACGTTATGTTTTTGTTATGTTAATAAAGGACAATGGGAAACAAATGTATGGAGTCTGGGCCCACCCCTCAATAGTAACATGTGATATACCTACCGTTAGATAGGGCTTTTTAAGCGGAACATGAGTTACTAATAAACCTAAGGTCAAATGTTAGTACTTTCGGAGATATGACGTCTTAAAGTCGTCTCAGTCTAATATACGGTTCTTGGTCAGTGGATAGTTTTGAGTTCCTACCCCATGAAGTTAGCGAAGTCTTATTGTGGTGAACATCTTCGAGACGGTTTATACGTCATAGAAACCTACAGAGAAAACAATTTGCACGACCTAATGGAATATGATATACCCGCAGAAAATGTGTGGTTCCTGCGTGGAAGGATACAGTCACGCCACGTAAGAGCAAAAACATATTATTGCTATATATTAGTTGATCGAAACCAAGTTGGGAGAAACGCGATAACACAATATTATTGCACTTGCTTGACCGGACGGCAAACTGTTGGAACTTGCGCTCACATCATATCTTTGATTTGGTACCTAGGAGTTGGGAGATATCAACAATTCGTGGCCCCCGCGGGATTTTTAAATTATGTTATTGTTATAGATGTACAGGATGAATAATTATTAATCTTGTTTTAAGGTGAAATACATGTATTATTACTATTCTACCTTATAAATATCCATATAATAGGGGTTAAAGTATGAAATTGCCGTTTTATTGTAATAGGTACTTCGAATTGACATAGAACCTTCATGGTTTGAGATTTTTGAGTGAAACTTTTTTCATACGGTACCTATGTAGTTCTTCTTTTAAAAAATGTGCAACATTCGATTATCAACTTTCAGTTGTTTTTTTTATTCAGCTTAGACAATAAAGATGGATACTTCGAAAATTCGTGTGATTTTTGAATACGAGTTCCGACGCGGAACTAACGCGGCAGAAACAGCTCGCAATATTAATGTTGCGTTTGGAGAGGGGACTGCTAATGAACGCACTGTGCGATTTTGGTTTAAACGCTTTCGTGATGGAAACTTCGATTTGAAGAACGAACCACGTGGAAGACCGCCCACACAGGTGAATAACAATGATTTGAAAGAGATGGTGGAAGCCGATCCGAGCCAAACTACCCAGGAATTAGCGGCATGGTTTAACGTTACCTTACCAACAATATTGACTCATTTGCGTCAAATCAATAAAATAAAAAAATATGAAAAATGGGTGCCTCATGATTTGACTGATCTGCAGACTCTACAGGAACTGCAATTAGAAACCATTCGTCACCCTCCGTATTCGCCAGACCTTGCTCCAACGGACTACCATTTTTTTCGTGATTTGGACAATTTTCTGCGTGATAAAAAGTTTTCTTCTCAGAAGGCAGTGCAAAATGCTTTCACACAGTTTGTCGAATCTAGATCACCAGAGTTCTATCGCAAAGGCATAAATAAGCTTCCTATTAGATGGCAGCAATGTATAGATAATAATGGTAATTATTTTGATTAAATAAATATGTTAAATTAAAAAAAAACGAATTTTTATTTTTCAGTACAAATCGGCAATTTCATACTTTAATCCCTAATATTAGACTGAGACGACTTTAAGACGTCATATCTCCGAAAGTACTAACATTTGACCTTAGGTTTATTAGTAACTCATGTTCCGCTTAAAAAGCCCTATCTAACGGTAGGTATATCACATGTTACTATTGAGGGATGGGCCCACCATTACCCATTGTCTTTTGTTTCAGATATACAATGTAAGTTTGAGTGTGTGTTTATTGCAATTATTTCCTGCTCACTCATAACAAATGCTAACAATAATATTTGTTGGCACACCTTCGAAATATTGTTGATTCCTTTTTAGGCCGGTTAATAAAATAACATATTCATTTTAGGCATGGAGGAGAAATGATGCTGACACAGGCCAAGTTGAAACACAATAAGGTGCTGTACCTGGCGAGGGGCAAGGCAATTTTTACTTCGTCATCGAGTTTCCGGCCGTTATGGGACAAGGGGCACAAGAGCAACACCATCACTAACTGGCGACAGGCTCAAAGGGGCGAGAGCGGCGACGAGTGGCGCGCCTCAGATTTGGGCATATTTCGTTCCAATAACAACGGTGAGTTACTATCGAACCTTATCGTAAAAGTACCACCAAATTCCTCATTATTGAAGTTTCAACTTTCCTATAAAATTACAAGCCCTCGTCATCTCTAAGTATGCGAGAAAACTATAGGTTGCGTCATACATGAGTGCGCTAATATCATGTAGTGAGTACGTAAAAGATAGATATCCAGTCAGCTTCATTTTTTATGTGATTGCATAATAATTAGTCCAAGCAAAACATAAAATGATTACTTGATCTATGAGAACGTTTAAATGTTAAAGGCATACTTCTCACTTGTAGGTCTAAGAACAATAGGCTCCTTTGTGGGCTCGCACAAATAACATCGATTGACCTTGTACTGAGTTATTGGGGGGGTCCCAAAATAGAGTATTTTCTAACAATAACATTTATTTTGTGATTGAGGTCAAATCATCTTACATAGTATAAAGCATAGTCCCTATCTGTGTACGCTTAGATCTTTTAAACTAATCGATAGATTACCATTAACCACATTAAAATCCCGCTAGTAAAAGTATAAAATATACTTAATAATCTCTGATAGCCTCGCCGACTTGACTATTTATGTTTATGTTAACAATGTAATTAATTTGTTAGCGACATTATGTTGACCAAATTAGATTATGTTGACAATTATGTTTGAATGATTGAATGCAGTAGAGAGACACTTGATAGTTGGTGGTGTTTGTTTTGAACAGTGGTGGAACGAGAGTGGGGCGACCGCAACCGACGCACTTTGTCCAGCGGATACCCTAAAGAATCGCAAGATGAACTCCCCGAGTGGTTTGATAACCCGGACGCCGGCGCCGGCACCTTTGACGCCTCGGGTGCCTTCCACGGCGACTCCGCCGACGACGCGGACGACGCCGCTCCGCCCAAAGGCACTCCGTTGTTGACTCGGTCCCACTCTCACGCCACCGTCGCGATGGGTAACGCTGCCATGGGTAGCTCCTCAATGGGCAGCATCGCGATGAGTGATATCGGGATGTCCCAATTTCAAAATAACTGGAATATGCCAGGAATATCAGCTAGCAACATGTCAACCCTGCATAATATGCAGATCCGTGGAGCAGACTACCACGTAAGGCTCGTTTTGCAATGCAGTTTGTAAGGCCCTCGGTAGTGAGAGTAAAGAGGTGATGATATTTTTATGATAGCAGATGTTGCGGGCGATGGAGATGCAGGGCCAGGGCACACAGCCGGCCCACTCGAGAGCGTACAACGCCCTGTACGGTAACGTGGCGCACTACATGCAGTCCGACCTGTCTGAGCCCGAATGGTACTATGAGGACCCCATGGTAATTGATGGTTGCATTCTCAATATTTCATAACATTTGAGTATGCAGGCGTGCAAGTATTATGTAAGCACTCAATTGGTTTACATTGCAATTGCAAGTAAGTAACGAGACTCGCTTACATACTGCTTGTTGGCCCAGTTGACTTGACAAATTGAATAGTACCGCTCTAGTACATTGTCTTGATGTACTTATTAGATGTAAAGTTGTGAGGTTTGCAGACAGCGAGAGAGAGGGTGACGTGTTGTTTGTTGCAGAAAAACATCCAAGGGCCGTTCTCGTCGGCGCAGATGTACTACTGGTTTAGCGCAGGCCTCTTCAGCATGTCGATGCTCGTGCGCCGCTCGTGCGACCCCGAGATGCGCCCTCTGGGCTCCTACGGGCCCATGCCCTTTGTGAGTACAACACCACTCCACTTTTCCATTCTAACATAACTTTATATGACTACACTAAACTTGGTACATTTATACAAGGCATATTTTTTACGCAAATCTGTTCTTCCAATTAGCTGAATACTGAATACCTGACTTACACACTGCTTTACCTTTATCCTTAATAGTTAGATTTTGACACTGATCCTTAGTCTTTGAGTATATAATTCAGAGAAGAGATAATTCAGGTGGAACGAGAGTGGGGCGACCGCAACCGACGCACTTTGTCCAGCGGATACCCTAATGAATCGCAAGATGAACTCCCCGAGTGGTTTGATAACCCGGACGCCGGCGCCGGCACCTTCGACGCCTCGGGTGCCTTCCAGGGCGACTCCGCCGACGACGCGGACGACGCCGCTCCGCCCAAAGGCACTCCGTTGTTGACTCGGTCCCACTCTCACGCCACCGTCGCGATGGGTAACGCTGCCATGGGCAGCATCGCGATGAGTGATATCGGGATGTCCCAATTTCAAAATAACTGGAATATGCCATTAATATCAGCTGGCAACATGTCAACCCTGCATAATATGCAGATCCGTGGAGCAGACTACCACGTAAGGCTCGTTTTGCAATGCAGTTTGTAAGGCCCTCGGTAGTGAGAGTAAAGAGGTGATGATATTTTTATGATAGCAGATGTTGCGGGCGATGGAGATGCAGGGCCAGGGCACACAGCCGGCCCACTCGAGAGCGTACAACGCCCTGTACGGTAACGTGGCGCACTACATGCAGTCCGACCTGTCTGAGCCCGAATGGTACTATGAGGACCCATTGCAATTGCAAGTAAGTAACGAGACTCGCTTACATACTGCTTGTTGGCCCAGTTGACTTGACAAATTGAATAGTACCGCTCTAGTACATTGTCTTGATGTACTTATTAGATGTAAAGTTGTGAGGTTTGCAGACAGCGAGAGAGAGGGTGACGTGTTGTTTGTTGCAGAAAAACATCCAAGGGCCGTTCTCGTCGGCGCAGATGTACTACTGGTTTAGCGCAGGCCTCTTCAGCATGTCGATGCTCGTGCGCCGCTCGTGCGACCCCGAGATGCGCCCTCTGGGCTCCTACGGGCCCATGCCCTTTGTGAGTACAACACCACTCCACTTTTCCATTCTAACATAACTTTATATGACTACACTAAACTTGGTACATTTATACAAGGCATATTTTTACGCAAATCTGTTCTTCCAATTAGCTGAATACTGAATACCTGACTTACACACTGCTTTACCTTTATCCTTAATAGTTAGATTTTGAGACTGTCTTGTTTGCTGCTTACATTGCACATAATTATTACACGATCGATCATCATCAGCCTGTTAAAGTCCACTGCTAGACATCACACTATTATTTATTCTTATTTTATTGTAATAAACATTGGATAATTTTGGAACATTAAATCTACCAAAAAAACATCCAATTCAAGAAATTACAATTAATTTGGATGAAACTGTGATCCTTAGTCTTTGAGTATATAATTCAGAGAAGAGATAATTCAGGTGGAACGAGAGTGGGGCGACCGCAACCGACGCACTTTGTCCAGCGGATACCCTAATGAATCGCAAGATGAACTCCACGAGTGGTTTGATAACCCGGACGCCGGCGCCGGCACCTTCGACGCCTCGGGTGCCTTCCACGGCGACTCCGCCGACGACGCGGACGACGCCGCTCCGCCCAAAGGCACTCCGTTGTTGACTCGGTCCCACTCTCACGCCACCGTCGCGATGGGTAACGCTGCCATGGGCAGCATCGCGATGAGTGATATCGGGATGTCCCAATTTCAAAATAACTGGAATATGCCATTAATATCAGCTGGCAACATGTCAACCCTGCATAATATGCAGATCCGTGGAGCAGACTACCACGTAAGGCTCGTTTTGCAATGCAGTTTGTAAGGCCCTCGGTAGTGAGAGTAAAGAGGTGATGATATTTTTATGATAGCAGATGTTGCGGGCGATGGAGATGCAGGGCCAGGGCACACAGCCGGCCCACTCGAGCGCGTACAACGCCCTGTACGGTAACGTGGCGCACTACATGCAGTCCGACCTGTCTGAGCCCGAATGGTACTATGAGGACCCCATGGTAATTGATGGTTGCTTTCTCAGTATTCCATAACATTTGAGTATGCAGGCGTGCAAGTATTATGTAAGCACTCAATTGGTTTACATTGCAATTGCAAGTAAGTAACGAGACTCGCTTACATACTGCTTGTTGGCCCAGTTGACTTGACAAATTGAATAGTACCACTCTAGTACATTGTCTTGATGTACTTATTAGATGTAAAGTTGTGAGGTTTGCAGACAGCGAGAGAGAGGGTGACGTGTTGTTTGTTGCAGAAAAACATCCAAGGGCCGTTCTCGTCGGCGCAGATGTACTACTGGTTTAGCGCAGGCCTCTTCAGCATGTCGATGCTCGTGCGCCGCTCGTGCGACCCCGAGATGCGCCCTCTGGGCTCCTACGGGCCCATGCCCTTTGTGAGTACAACACCACTCCACTTTTCTATTCTAACATAACTTTATATGACTACACTAAACTTGGTACATTTATACAAGGCATATTTTTTACGCAAATCTGTTCTTCCAATTAGCTGAATACTGAATACCTGACTTACACACTGCTTTACCTTTATCCTTAATAGTTAGATTTTGAGACTGTCTTGTTTGCTGCTTACATTGCACATAATTATTACACGATCGATCATCATCAGCCTGTTAAAGTCCACTGCTAGACATCACACTATTATTTATTCTTATTTTATTGTAATAAACATTGGATAATTTTGGAACATTAAATCTACCAAAAAAACATCCAATTCAAGAAATTACAATTAATTTGGATGAAACTGTGATCCTTAGTCTCTTTGAGTATATAATTCAATTCATGATATTTTTTTTAATTAATCCGTATTGTGATCGAAATTTTGTTGTAGAGTGAAGAATAAGACTGTTATGTACAAATGTACCGCAGACAGACCTGTGTTGGCAATTCTCTCCGTTGCTTCACATATTTTAAAAACATCTTTCATATATATCTTAATGTAACTATCGCACACACTTTGAATGCTAGAAGCCACTTTCAAAACCATATCGTAGTAGATTCTTATAAATTTCAATATGTACGAGTATTAGCCAACACTTTTACCAGTTGTCATTTTTGCGTTGTTCATTTTATTGCTTATTAAATGATAGTTTTGCACTAATTGTACATAATCATATCATATTCACCAACGCTACAAATTTATGGTCATTTACCGTCATGTCACAAAGGGATACAGTCGAAAATAAAATATAAAATAGGCCTGAAACAATAAATATTAACTATGACGAAATTAATGTGGTTGCAATAGGTGTTACAATTAAGATTTTTGAATCGAAATTTTTTTAATTGACAAGATGAAAGAAAGAGACACGGCCTCCGTTTGGCCTCTGTATAAGGCGCAATGAAAAATATACTTTGATTATATTGGTAATACAGTTCATTTTCGTAAATGCAATTTTTTCAAACAATCAGTCATGTTTACATTATCCTACGTTCATGACTACTGCAATGCATCTCTTTCTAACACCTTTTCAATGCCAAAAGTGAATACAGTATGAACTGACAATTTGAGGAAAATTAATAAATTTAACGCCTAACTAACGCCTATTCCAACCACATAATTAGATAGCATCTATCATAAAAGTAAAATTATAGTAAACAGCTGGCAGTAGTGATTGTATATAATGCACAAGTACTTCTAGTTGGTAGTAGAGATAATTTAATTTGTCTATATAGCATCGTAGGCGCCATAGTTGGCCACGAGGCAAAAACGCCAGCAAGGCATATTTGCATTGTTAAGTTGCCATGTGCAAATGTGCAAATGTGCAACGGTCACATTGCATGCTTCAATGTCGACGCGACGCAACTCATTTTCACCTTGAGCTCTTTTTTATTATTTATATACAGTTTTACATTACTTTACTCTTTTTATACAAGGTGAAGTTTTATACTTCTGAACGTTTCTTTATTTATTTTTATTTATTTAATAGCTAACCTTACAGCATGTAACATTTCACAAATAGTGTTGTCATTTTAAATATGTGCTGTGTTTTCAGAGCTACGAACTCCCAGAGGAAATCGACATTAATCGACCGTTATCGACACCCGCCACTCTGGAGGGATCGCGACTTTTGGTAAAGTAATAATTATAATAACACTGGTTTACACACTTTATTAATATGTTCGTATAGATTTTAGGGTTATCTTTTAAAACAGACCAGTAATAATCTAACATACTTTCGTCCTTGATGAAAACGCTCACCTTGCTCGTCACTCACAGCGCCTAAGTTTTCGGGAAAAAAAGTCCAATCAAAGTGGGAATCAAGGAAATGTAACTTAAGAGCGTTCATGAATTAGAATCACGCTGGAGTTAAAATTTATGATTTTTAGTAGTTTCAGATGTTTAGTTTGCAGATAAGATGTTAACGTCATATTATTTGTAGTTTTTTAATCTAGAACATGGCTGAAAAATATTTTAAAATGAATTCTCATTAGAACAGTTTTTAAACAGCCCCTTTTCAAACTTAGCGGTCGACGGCCTACGTAGATAAATATACAAAGTATTAAAAAAAATATGAAACAGTGTTTTAGAACATAAATGACTTTACATACTAGGTCGAAGAAAAAACAGAAATATCTCAAATTTGATCCTAAAATAAGACGTTTAATATCACGAAAAATTACTAAAAGTGACACTTTTGATTATACTTTTCTTGAATGAAAATTTACAGAAATCGTATGTTTTTTTCGACTATTATCTAATAAATTATATGAATTTTTGGAAAATCAATATTTTTATAAGTTTTTCACATATAATTTTACTAATATCTCACTTCTGCGTAGACCGTCGACCGCTAGTTTTAAAAAAGGGCTGCTTAAAAACTGTTCTAATGAGAAAATTATCCCAATATTTTAAAATCTTTTTCAGACATTATCTAAATTATAAAACTACAAATAATATGACGTTAATATCTTATCTGCAAACTAAACACATCATGGCATTATGATCCGCCGGGAATCATAAATTTTCACTCCAACGTGATTCTAACTCTGCAACCCCCTTAAGAGAGATATTATGTTCACACCCATTGCATGATAGTTTTTTAATAAGTTAGCAATGATTTCTTTATAATTCTTATCTCTTTGATTTTCTAATGATCCCTGGGCGACCATTATAAAGCATTTGCAAGTGTTTTATTAAAAATAAAATCTTTCACATGGAAAATATTAAGCTGCTCATACTGTTATGTATGGGTTATTGTGGGATATTTCTTATTTAAAATCTATAATTTCTTCTTACCTAATGGTAGGTACAAGTTTCAACCGTTAAAATGATAACAATAAAATAACTGATGGCCTTCACAAAACTTTAAAAAAATTTAATTTCGAATCAAGGTGAAATTTTTGTCCTACGTTTTATTAACTGCATTAGTTAATTTTAGTTAAAAAAAAACAACTAAAATGTTTTACATTTTAGTATTTTCATTAAAAAGTCCACCAGTGCACTCCGAATGCAACATCTAAGAAAAATACCAGCGAATAGTTGTCTAACTCCAAAAGAGTTGAGATAACAAGTTTCTAATGCTGAATTTAGCCTTTTACCTAATACGCAACTTAATAACACCACCATTTTAGTTCCGAACAAACCTTTAATCTGAAAAATTGAAAACTCATCTTTGAATATTGTTAATTTAGTTATGTTTCATGAGAGTTTGTTGACTGTAAAATTATCTTAATTGGTTTTCTTTTCTATAGATGACCTAGTATAGTAACGCTTCACTCACTGCGCTCACTAGTCTATATTAAAAACTCGTGATTCAATTTTAGACTGCTTCGCTTGTTCGTGATTTAAACCAACTTTTCTCACTGACAGGTGTGGGCAAAAAATGCGTTCTCTGCGAAAGGCGGCGAGAAAAGCGGCGACTTTGAGTAAAAAGGCTGATGAGGCGGCTGTGGCTGAGGAGGCCGAGTGCAAGAGGTAAAGGAATTTGATTACTTTTGATTTAATTTTTTAGATCGTGATCGTATTTGGCATTGTATGTAAAAGGTAGACTTTCTTTTAGATCAAGATCGATTTCACGATAACAGAACAATAACAGGAAAATTTCTTTTTGACAGGAAAGCGTCCTCGGCTCCGAGCTCCGATGCCTCCGAGGACCGCATCAACAACTTGGCCTCCTCAACCATTAACCTCTTCGCCTCTTCGTACAAAGGGGCGCTTATCCTGTGATAAATGGTACTTGTGATTAAAATAAATTATTATTGGATTGAAATAAATTATTATTCTTATTATTATCCTCTTTATTTATTTTATTTCTTAATATTAATTTTTTTACAATGTAAATATAAAAAAACAATAAGTAATATAAAAGAATTTGATGAATATGTTTACATGAAGTTGTACATAGCTATGTAAAATGAAGTGATTAAATTTATGATATGGAAATATAAGAAAGTTTTATTTAATTATCTTATGGCACATGTGCCCAGACCTCGCTTACACTGCTCACCAAGAAGAATGCAAGATTTAAGGGGATGGGCCTTCTATCATCGAAATGATATAACTCTGCCCTTCTATGCATAAAGTGAAAATGATGCATATGTATATAATGTAACATCAAGAGGGGAAGAGTGTTTAATGTATGTGATGTACATTATGGTTCCAGAAAAGGATTTACATATTAGAGAAAAGATAAGGAATTTCATAGAAAAATTACTGTCATTTTAGTGAGGTAATTAAAATGCTGAAAATGTTAATATAAGGAATATAATTTTGAGAGGGGAGTTCGGCTTGATTTAGTGAAAAATGTAGAAGACTGACTGTATTGATACCCACGGGTTTTGATAGATGATTTAAAAGTGGATTTTTGTTAAAGCGTTTGTGAGATGAGATAGGGAGTTACGAATAGAGAAATAGAGTGTTGTATTATCGTTTGAAGAAGGGTGTATTCCCAGTAGTTCGGTTAACAGTTCGGTTGACCGAACTAGTGAGACTTTTTTTTTCCCCAGTAGTTCGGCCGTACAAATCAACCGGAATAGTGAGACCATTTTTTTCTGGTCCATTCCCAGTAGTTCGGTTAACACTCCGGTTGACCGAATTATAGACTGAGACTTTTTTTCCCAGTAATTCGATCGTACAAATCAACCGGAATAGTGAGACCATTTTTCTTTCATTCCGGTTGTAAATTCAATTATGCAGCCAGCATACTTGGCACTCTGCCTAGGGGACCGAAGTTTAATATATACAATTTTATTTATAGATTAATTGTTAATTTATTAATTAAAATTACCTTTACATGTCATATATATTTAAAAAAAAAAAAAAATTATAAATAATTTATTCTTTTTTTTTCCGATGGTTATATTTAAGGAGTATATCCAAACCAGGGCCACCTCTGGAAAGTACATTTACGAATTTGGCTCTGGCGGCGAAAGAACACTGGACTTAAATTAAAGGAAAAAGGAGGATCGAATTACTGGGAAAAAAGACTCAGTCTATAATTTGGTCAACCGGAGTGTTAACCGAACTACTGGGAATGGACCAGAAAAAAATGGTCTCACTATTCCGGTTGATTTGTACGGCCGAACTACTGGGAAAAAAAAGTCTCACTAGTTCGGTCAACCGAACTGTTAACCGAACTACTGGGAATACACCTGATTGGAAGGGGAAACGAGTTAAATGAAGGTAAACATAATAATAATAATTTATTTGCTGAATATAGGTAATTACAATGGTTTTATATTATAATAATAATATCTTCACACATACCACACAGCACCATCTAGTTCTACACTAAGCAACTTAATGCTTGTATTATGGATACCAGACAGTTGATATAATTCATAGATTAGTCAAATAATGAATTAGGCTCGCTACATTTTACCCTTTGAGGTGTGCAAATATTTTTAGAACACTTCATTTATCATAATAAGCAATTAATCACCACTATCCACTAATCAGACATATAATCTTTTAAATCGAAGTAACATTTATCAACTAGTTTTCTTCTTAAATTAATTAATATTGAGCTGCTTAATATTGTTCAAAATCTTGTTATAAATGACTGGTGCTAGACAAAAAACACTTGTGCATAAGAGCTGTGTGTGCTTTGCCAATACACAGTAAAAGAAAAAGAACAAAGTAAAGAAACTCGTCTAAATAAGATAGGGTTCGCTTTTACATATACTACAACCTCATATATATAAAAAGTGAAGGCAGTGTTAGTATTTTATGTTTTTTAAAATAGGATATACAACTGTCTGTTACTTTTAATTTAAACATTGCTCTAATACATCTTTTTTGTGCTTTGAAAATAAAATTCAGTCGAGTTTCCCCAGAACATAAGTCCTTACCTGAGCATAGATTCGACAAGGCCGTAATATGCCAATAAGATAGCTTCAATCTTTACAGTTTTAGATAATGGAGAGCATAGGCTTGTTTACTTAGTCGTACTTATGGTAAAATATGGTTTAGCGCGTTCCCTTTGACTAAAATGCATGACATTATTTTGTTTGAAGCAAATTAATTTTTAAATTATTAATAATTAATTAAAATATAATCTTTCTCAAAGCAGTTGAAGTCATTCATCATTATATATATCTTTGTCTCTGCATTTTATTATCATTGTGCTATCATCGGCAAAAAGACACATAGGGTGATCAACAGTT
The DNA here is from genome assembly GCA_936446665.2 of Synanthedon andrenaeformis. NCBI lineage: Eukaryota > Metazoa > Arthropoda > Insecta > Lepidoptera > Sesiidae > Synanthedon > Synanthedon andrenaeformis. The sequence goes on along the minus strand of OW387776.2, from coordinate 11,940,427 downwards.
CTTGGTAGATCATTAATGTATGCTATAAATAATAATGGTCCCAAAACGTAGTAACTATTATTTAATCTGAGCTTTTAGTCCAAAAAAATAAACGAGTGTCCAAATCCCGGACGGATCGCATAAAGAACAAGACTGTACGTCAGAGAATTAACAAGGAAGTGGGATTGGAAGGGCATCGTTCATTATTGAGCTTTTACCGCTAGGCGAAACCATTGATTCGGATCTCTACCGCCACTAGCTGATGAGACTCAACCAAGAAATACGGAAAAAGTGGCCGTAATTGATCAACAGAAAGGGTGTGGTTTTTCATGATAACGCCCATCTTTAACCACTCAGTAAATATTGACAGCTTAACTAGGAAGTGTTATATTAATGCATGCTTCATACTATGACCTTGCACTCTCAAATTTTCGCCTTGGTTTTAAACGACCTGCTATATTTATAAAATATGTAAACGGGTATGTAAGCTGCATACATTTTTAAAGACGTGTTGACTAAATTCCATTATTATAATGGACTAGTATTTGCCCGAGACTTCGTCCGCGTCCGATCGCTACCAAACTTCACAGGAACACCCGCTGCACTAATCTGAAGATTGTCTGAAAGTTTCATTAAAATCGGTTCAGCGGTTTTGGAGTCTATAGAAGCATACGACATACATACATACACACATCCCCTTTTATATAAGAAGAAAAGAAAGAAGAAGATAAGAAGAAGATTAACGGATTATTAGACTTGTCATGTCACCGTTTTGATTATACAGATAGAAATATTCGAAACGTATTTTCAAGACCTTGTGGCGTAACGGACAACGCGTCTGACTAGGAATCAGAAGATCTAGGTTCGAATCCTGGCAGGGTCCATTTTCATACCTGTATGTCTTTTTATTTTATCTTTTTGTATTTGTACTCTTATAAAATTCATATTTGAAGCAAATAAAGTTGTTAGTTAAATACTATTTTATCTTTGATATGGGATACTTTATCTTTGGTAAGTTAAAGTACCTATTTCTAAGCAAAGGCACGAAAAGTATCGTCTGGTGACGCCCCTTCTGCTAATTAATATTAATACATATAAATATTTAATCATAAGAAAAAATGTAGAAGAAATGAAATAGAACGCACCAGTGACGTATTTATATGTTTTTATAGAATAGACTTTTAATTTAAATATGTAATACAGCTATGGGATTATGCCACCCACTGCCTCCAAAATGTCATTAAGTTGTCGAATAAAATTTATGCAAGTATATTAAAATCAAATATAAATAAACTACGATAAAAATATCCTGAATTTGTATATAAAATACATAAAAATACCTACAAACAACTATTCGAAATAACTATTTTTCCGGCTTATTATGCAACACTTAGGAATTTCCTACACAATATATTATTTTGTAGTTTAAATAAAAATTAGCATAATAATTTTATTTTGAGCTGTTTCTAATAAACGAAGATTTAGTCTTTGCACTTTGTCCCAAGACTTGAATTAGATATTCTACAACTGAACCTTGTTGACTGTACTAAAGTAAAATACTAAACTGCGGAAACAGTAACTATTGTTATTTAGAACATATAGAAAATTTTGGATTATGTCCAGTCTATTAATTATTCATATTAACCAGTAAAAAATTCTCTGGGCCTACCTTTCTAATATACCTAATTTAACCGAGAAAAAACTTAGGAATAGAATTTTTAATAAGGTTGAAAGGGTTGATTTTGGTGAGTATTTTCTGAGAAAGTAAGTGAATTTTGTATGAAGATGGGTTTAGTTCACTCGGTATCTCACTTTCAGAAGGGCATAATAATTTCAATATTAGGGAATGTGTCGAAAACGTTTCGGTCGTCGAGTTTGGATGCGTTGGAATTTTGGCCAAGCGGAGAATGTGAAAAATAGGAGCAACAAGAACCTTCTTTATATTCTTTATAAAACTAATCATAAATTTAGTTAAAACACGGCTTAGGTTCTTACACTATTGAAGTGTAAAATAAGAATTTTTAAAATGACAAATAATTTTAAACAATTTGACAAATTTTTATATTTTCGTTTAGTATTTCAATCTAGTAACGATTAACAATTACTTACAATAGGTTTATCGCTCTTCCAGTAGTGAAAACCATATCAAAAATTCATTAAGGAGTTTAAAAGAAATCGGAGAAATGGAGAGAGGCGGATAGCGACTTTATTATAACGGAATTATGTATGTGTAAAAATATCACTTATTATTAAGTTTTACTTAACAATCGATTATGTATTTCAAATGCAATCGAGATTGCAATGGAAAAATTTGAAGTGTGCATCCGAACAACTGCTGATCGAATGAAGTTCAGAGCACTAATTAATTTCCTAATTGGTACTGATTTCATAAACTTCAGACCTATATTTTGTTTTCGTTGGTTGATATGGAATGAGTTAAGCAGTTAATTTTTGGAAATCGATTTTGAATAACTTTAGTAGTAGCTGGGTTCCGCAGCATTTAGCAATTATAAACTAAAGAAGCGACCGCCACCGGCTTCGCACGGGTGCAATTTTGCATAATATATACTGATACAAATTTCGAAATGCTCAATTTTTTAAAATTTTATTTAGTAGCGATTGTTTGTGATCTATAAAAAAAGTTTTCAAGTCAATTTTTCCCTCACTAGTATTTATAATACAACAAAGGTAAACAAACAAGTGGCTTCAACGAATAAAAAAACATTCGAGACTAGATTCATAAATTGCGGTTTTTTCGCTTCAAATAAGACACTTTCCATACTCCGTACTCAAGGGATCGTCTGTCACAAATTATATTATACGTAATTTTTAGATCATTGTTAGAAGATGTTTTGTTTTTCTTACATTGTAATTTAAACACACAGTAATTTCTTAATAAATATAGTAAACTTTCTTAATTTATTAAAGTTACATTACTAAAATCGTTTATAATATAATTTCAGTTATAATTACTGATAAAAAGTGGTATTTTAGAAAAAGGAAAGAATTGAAAAATATGTGATAGGTAGGAGGAAAGTTTAAGGTTGGGAGAAGTAGGTTGTCTTGGCTGCGTAACATCAGATAGAGAGTTATTTTGAAATTGATTTTCCTCAATTATCTTCAGCACGTGAGGATGAAATTATATAAATATAATATACATATATTATATTTATATACTTATATTATATAGAAGCAAATATGTAAACTGAGATAGGGGCTATATGTTTGTGTCGCTTGCGGCTCTAGCTCTACCATGGGTCCGTGGGGGCCAGCTGTTCATGAACTTTACAAGGAGGTGGCAAAACGGTTGGTAGAGGCGTCTTGTAACCAGAATGCTGGCTCTTACCAGAAGACCCAGAAGATAAGTATATGCATTCAACGGGCAATGCCGCCAGCATTCTGCCCACTTTTCCGTCTACCAAAGGCTTCTAATTATTTATAAGTATTTTTTGAAAATAATTAGTTAGTTTTTATGTTAATAAAAGTATATTAAATCTATACATATATTATGTTTCAATTAATTAATCTTATGATATTATCTTTAAAAAACCATTCCATCGTTATTACGATTTAAGTACTTATGAGGACGCTTAAAAAAATTGAATGTATTTTCCTATGGGATATCTATTCCCTTTTTTCCTTCCTATGTGTATCCTATCCTATGTATTTCACAGGGCAAGCTCAACATTTATGAAAGCAATGTACTCGTCTTGTTTTAAAATAAGGAATCTCAAAAAAGTTTTTACTTTAACAAACAATGTCTTAGACGGCATTGATATAAGATCTGTTTTATATTTTCTATATTATATTATACATTTTTTATATATGATTATGCTGTAGGTCTTACATTACAAACAATTTACGATTCCATAAAAGTTGTTAAAAGTGGTAAAGGTGTTAGTGCCTGTAATTCACGAACGCTTTCAGCTCAGGACATATTACAGTGACAAGATCGAGCGTAAATCATCTTCATGACTTTCTTAAGCCCCGATCAAAATACAGAGATAACGATAAATCTCATCATTTCAGCCGCAGGACGTCCACTGCTGGACATAGGCCTCCCCCATAACTCTCCAATAGGACCGGCCAGAAGCAGCCTGGATCCACCGTTGACCCGCGGCCTTTATTAGGTCGTCTGTCCACCTTGTGGGTGGACGTCCTACGCTGCGCTTACTGGTCCGTGGCCTCCACTGGAGAACCTTCCGGCCCCAGCGGCCCAAGGCTCTCCGTACTATATGCCCTGCCCATTGCCACTTCAACTTACTGATCCGCCGGCTTATGTCGGTAACTTTCGTACGTCTACGGATCTCCTCATTTCTGATTCGATCTCGCAGTGTAACCCCGAGCATAGCCCTTTCCATAGCTCGTTGAGCGACATTGAGCTTCCTTACGAGGCCCATAGTTAGAGACCACGTTTCAGCGCCATATGTCATCACCGGCAACACACATTGGTCGAAAACCTTTGTCTTGAGACACTGAGGAAGTTTGGACGATAAATCTACATAATTCAATTTGGAATTTTAGCCTTTTTTAATATTCCATTCAAAGACATGTTGCCATGAATCACGAGAACATTACTCTGGCTTTTATTTATTGACTCGGAACTTTTCTAGTTCTTTTCTCTGACTTTTTATTAAACTCTAAAAAATCGGATACTTGATCATGTTAACCAACTTTTTACTAGGGTACTTGAGCTGGGTAGCATAAAATATGTTGTGTCATAACGTTCCCGCGACCCAGCCTATATATGGCAGCAGTCCAGTCGGGTATCCAGACGATTTTCTAACTTTAAAACAAAGTTAAAAAAAATGCATTGAGATGGATGGATAAAAACATTTCTAAAAGACTGCTTCAACTACTGGATAAAGTATAATTTTTTCCGGAAAGTTTATACTTTAGAAAAAATAGACAGATTGAAGCGACAATGTCAGTTTATTTTAGTTTATTTTATCTTAGACAAGACAATTCTAAGATATCAGTTTCAGCGAAATTATGTATTTAATACTTTGAAGTGTTTTTAATGTTTTATAATAGGAAGCGCTGCTTTCATTACCCAAACAGCTACCTTTGTGCGATGCACGTGGCAGATGGGCGAACAAGCTTCTTCTATTATTCAAATATTAGTCTTCAAGTAAAGCATTATTCTATTACGGCCTTTCTTTGCCTGACGTTCGCATCACTCGAGACCTTTCCATTTTCTACACTTTTACACGGCTAAGTATACTCTTCTCTATAATTTTAGAATCTCTTGGAAACACCACCCATTTTCTCCGTTTTACAATAATGAAAATATCAAGTTAATGCTTTGAAATAATAAAATATGATATTTAGATACACTATATACACGCATACACTTTATGTGTACATTACTTATTATTATTGTTATATTTTTTTATGTACACGAACATACGTGTCCATACATGTCTCGGAAACTACACGGAAATCCCAGTTAAGTTTTTATATTAAATTTCACGAGAGAAAAATTATTATTGAATAAAAAATATAATTTAATTTAAAAGAAAACTAAAAAACTAAAACACGATTAGTTTCTCTATGCGACAACTGAAACCTATTATTAATCAATTATTACTATACTCAATATTTATTATAATCAAGACAACAAAAAATATTATTTAACGATACTTAACACAATTTAATAGTAAAGAAAGAAAGATCTTTCGTTTTTTTAATGTGTAAATTCCTACCAGCCGATAATAATGGTTATTTTCTTTTTTGGAATGTTGTATCTTTTGTAATATAACAACTAGAATAATAATATATTTAGAAATCTTACAAGCCTATTTAGTACAGTAGGTACATTACAAGCGAGAATAAGAAAACGTATAATATTGTTTTTTAAATAGCATACCTCTGTAATCAAATAAATTATTGATCGTCTAAACTACTTACTGTATATCACTAGTGTGTCGGCCTACCTGAAAACGCGGATATAACGTCAAATGAATCTCAATATAGTCTCAAGACTAATATTTATATGCTGCATACTAACATTGTGCAAATATACATTGGTATGACAGGTACCATATTTAGATCGGGTCCCTTCCACTCGTCACTAGTGAGATTAAATAGGTATTAATCGGTATGTATTAGACCAATGTGGTCCATTGCCCGAGCACTGGGGTCAGTCATTCAGAAACACAAAAACAGGTTATTTTCTGCGCGAAAAATTCGTGACGCCGAGTCTAGCAATTTACGAATACATGTGAAGTACTAATGTAGCCGCGTCAACGTTGAATTTTCGCTTATTAATGCAGCTACACATTTTTTTATGAATTTTTTGTCCCAATCGCATCGCAAATCGCGGCCTACTGTAGCCTCAGCCTAGATGTTAGCAGTGCGGCAATATTCTCATACCAAAATAATTACTCTATCACTTTTATCGAGTTTCCTAAAAACACGGAGGGAATTTGAAAAATAAAATAAAGTTAAAGATAACTGACTTAAAATTGCCAATAAACTTCATTTCTTATTAATAATAACGAGCCGCATTCCTGTGTAAGTATTACTTGTAAATTGATCACCAATGAATCACCGGACAATTATTAAATTACATATTGAAGTAATAATGTAAATTAATACGATTATTTACTAAAATATTCTATTAATTTTAGACTGGTTCGTATTAGCTGGATACAATGATACGTCACATATGAAACCGTTCCCCAACGCGTCCAAATGCCCCGAAAGATGATGAAAACTATCAAAAACCGCAAGATTGAATATCTTGGCCACGTGCTTACGCACGATAAATGTCTGTGCCAATTAATTATGATGGGTAAGGTGGAAGGGAAGAGATGCACCGGGCGAAGGAGAAAGTCGTGGCTCAGAATTATCCCAGAATGGACTGGGAGTGCCTTGGTCGAGCTGCTATTCCAGTTGGCTCGTGACAGGGACCGGATCAGGAAGTTGACGGCTAACCTTCAGGACTGAAGAGGCACAAGGATAGAGAGAGAGAGAGATTCTATTAATTTTGCTATTACAAATAGGTATAGCACAATTAGTTAAACTAAGAAAGATTTCCCTAAAAAGACTCAGTTCACAAGTATTTAGTATAAATGAAAGTGAGTTTTTATTATAGTAAAAGTGGTTTATATAAATCGTATTAATTAACGTACCTACGCAAAGTCAAGATTTGGGTAAAAGTGGAACACAAGATCACGTCATCGCTCCCGTAGCAAACGCGAAGAGGTGCCGCGTCATCCGTCCGCGACCCGTCCGGTCCGTATCTGTACACATGGCATAAAATTGATAATGTTATATATATCTGTCTCTCTCCGTTGCCTTCGGAGTGGGTACGGTAGAGCGAGCCAGCTGTTAACCCGTACGTTTTATACCGGTATAGCGGAGTGGCAAGAGGCAAACTTTTCCAACTTCCAAGTTGCGAGAGAACAGTTTCGTTCATACGTATGCCGTAAATGTTTAGTTGATTCGCTGCCTTCGTGAGAAACGCTCGTTCTCTATCGGACAAAACTTTACGAAAGTTAGTCATAAATATGCGCTCCATTTATGTGCTGTTCGCCGTAATCGGTGTCATATTCGCCGGTTCTGATGTGACCGAATTCAAAGTAGAAGTCCAGAGTGTACCAGAAGAATGCACCGTAAAGTCGAAGCAGGGCGATATGCTCACGATGCACTATACCGGCACGCTGGACGATGGTCACAAGTTCGATTCTAGGTGAGTACGTGGCAATATTTTATTGAATCATAGCAAGGCTTTGCTTCGGCACACTTTTTTTTTATTTGAGAAAATTATAACAGTATTAATTTAAACGAATGGTATAAAACAAACTGCTCGCGTGGCGCGTCATCGTGACTGACCTGATAAATATGTAAATGTTTGCCGCTATTTCTATATTTTGGATATAGCATGTTGTTAAGAGCATACATAGATACTTAAAATCCATATGCTCAGTTCAGTTTTGTAGTTGAAAAATTATGTATAACTAGTTGGTACCGGCGACTTCGTTCGCATTGAAAAAAAAATCACAACGCTTTAGTTCTATTATAATTTTTCTAGACTTTGGATTTTTTATTTTATTTAATCCCTCGGGAAAAGTACTTTTTTCTGGATGAAAGACCCTTCGTATATTTGTGTATATTCCTGATAATGTGTATGCAAAATTTCGTAATGATCAGGTGCGAAAAGCGTAACAGACAGATAGACAGACAGCCAGTTATTTTCATAATTTATAGTATTAGTAGATATATATGCATATATATGAAAATGTGTAAAACAATAAAGTAAATTTTTTGCAACCTTTTCTACAAATAATAACTATTGAAATTGATATTGAAAATCTCTAAGGAATAGAAAATGAAGTTAATTGAAATTTTTAATTTTTAGAATATAATATTATAATAAAATTTATGAGATAGTGCTAATTCGTCATACGAGATCAGATTTTCTAAGAAACGTGTAGTTGTGAAAAAAAAGTGAATATTGACGATATCACCTGTAAAAAGACAGCTTTCGATACACGATTTAGAATACTTCACTCGATATAATTAAATCGCAAAGTAACCTCTAACACGGAATTTCAAACAAGTTTTGCTCCTATTTTCTGTTGAAACTTTTAAAAAAAAATACAAAAATATAGATAATTAATTTAAAAATAATTTGATGTGATCACTATGAATATATAATTATAAATAAATCAAAACTAATAAAATTTTGTCACAATTGGTCGCGATACACTTGATGGGCTAATAATCTATGAGTGTGAATGAGATTTATAATATTGAAATATTGTTTAAAATATGATATTTGTTTAATAAATACATGAGCCGATTAAAAATTTAGTAAAGATTTTAAGTTAAATAATAAGTTTACAAACAAATGTAGTTGTCGCTATTGTTTTTTATTACTGTGGCTCTACTTACTATTTTTTTACAAAAAATAATTTTTTGGTATTAATCTCCTCGATTCAAACTTTTGTAAATGTTTTATGCACTGGTATTTTAGTTTAAATTTTACTCTAAGAAGTCTAATTAGGCGACGAAAATAACGCTTTTCTGCTAACTCCTCGCCTTAAGTTTCTAATAGCTCACATGCTTTATAATAAAAAAAAGTTCTTCCATCAGAAATTTTTAAATGAAAATAATTGTACAAAAATTGGCTCATATATCTAGCTTCGTCCGTTCAACTTGCTGCCTTCTGGCCGAATCAACTGACGACGACGACGTTGCTTCTAGACAATAATTTGTATTTGAAAAAATATTGCGACTTTCAATTAGTGTTCTAGCTTAAACTCAGAGAAGCCTAGGCCATCAGCAAAATTTTAGTATGATTGTCTTTATTCAATGGAAAACACCACTACTCTCTTTGAGATCTTTAAAATATTCTTCTTCTGCTTATATCTGTAGTGGACCTACTACCTACATATCATAAAATAAAGTCGCTGTCCGCCAGTCTGTTTTTGCGCTAACTTTTTCTAAACCACTTAACAGATATTGATACCGTTTACACTAATTGAAAGAGCGATAAACGAGTAACATTTGTGTATATACTTTTCTATATAAAAAAAAGAAATGACACCCGATAAAGCAGGGAGAGGGTTCTGTAGTCTGTAGTGGGTCACTTTTAGCAAAAACTTTTCTTCATTGTAAGAATCTTATGTCACCGCAATTCTATTATATCGTCTATTGACAGATGTACCAAATTGATTGACATATATCAGATATACTTAGAAGATTCTAAGTCTCCTAGGTCGTGCAGGTTTCCTCGTCAGTTTTTCCAACAACGTTACAGCTTTTATTACATACATGAGAATGAATATTGTGGGATTTCCCGAAATACGAATCTGCATATGACTTGACGATAGCTAAACGTTGAACCCAATTACATCAGCTTATTATCATCAGATATTAAAATATTAAAAACTAGTAGTTAGAACAAGTTCAATTATCAACCTAATTAGGAATAGCCATAGGCGGGTCATACTAACGGTACTTTTTCGTTTTCAACCACTATCATCTTGGCACTGTTGTTAGCAGCCACGTTATAGATTCTGGTCACATTTACGACTACCGTTATCAAAATATTTTATCTGTACTCGCCACTTGACACACAATTATAATGGACTATGGTTGCTACTATAAACTAATAAGAGCGCAATTGTATTTATAACTCAAAAAAATTACGTAAAATTTGTATGTAATTGTATGACTGTTAATAGCAACGTTTTAATATTACAAAATAGATTAGACTTGACATCCTTATCGCTATTACGAATTAATTTTGCTTTTTTGCAATTAACTATAGCATTTTAACAGATTTCAAACCTAACTTCATTATCTATTTATTGGATTTGGGTTTATTTTTTATTCATTTCAAACAAAAATACAAATACTAGATAACATTTTTTATAATATTATCTAGTATAGATACAGTCAAAATGTATTCGTTTCTTTAGAAATTTCTTACGTGCGTTATAAATAAGTATCTACTCGTGTATTAACCTTTCAATTAAGATAAATCACGTTTCCAAGTCCGAAACGTTTACATAAGTCAATTGGCGTGGGACTAACATCGATGGAGACGAAGTACGACTCGGGTGTGACATTATATGCCGATTTGTATTACAGAACTAGAGGCTGGCATTTTGACTGAGAAAAACAAAATCTACTCTCCTTGATATTTGTGTTGACCGTACATATAACCTCTTCTATTTGTGGTAAATAATTTTAAAGGAAATAAATAACACGCTTATGAGTCAAATGGAAGAAATGTTGGAGTTAAGTAGAAAATGTCTTACTGTGGACGTTCCTGTGCCATTGTTCTAAGACATCAGCTAGTAAAAACGATTTCTCTCAAAAGTTAAACATCATGTATTTTAGATATTGGATAAGGTTTGTATAAATATACTTACTTATAAAATTGTTTCACCTGACTGACTATCGACCCACAGTCAAAACTACTAGGTCTAAAAAGCTGAAATTTGGAACATCCGCTAAGAAAATTTTTACTCCGCGCTAGTTTGATACAAGCCCGAATTGGTGTACTTATTTTCAATTGTACACTCATCAGAAACTGTCAGTAATTTGGTCGGTGAGTTCGGTTACCGGAATAAAGTTATATCAAACTGTAGAATATGAAAATCTTCTATATGTAATGTCTCTAAATGTGTATTGAAAATAGTATCGTTGGCTACGAATAAATAATACTCAGGAAATGTAACTGCGCTCAAAAAATGACCCAACGAAAGTTGTGTACAAGTAGGCGGGGCTTAAAAATTGTGTACAGCGCTCCACTAGTCGGACATTTTTCTTGCAAGAGAGCACACGTCAAATCTTCGTGTACGTTTTCGTTTTTATCAATGTAAATCAGTTATAATCATCATGCCAGGTTGAGTTGTGAAGTGGTGCAAGAGCCATACGAGATTTAACTGTTCAGGGATCACTTTTCACTCGTAAATAGTCGCTAAATTATAATTATAATCAAAAATGTTCAAATACGCTATTAAATCGGGATGGTCAATATTATGCAAAATGAAGTCAGTCAATTTTTGACTTTATTCAGTAGGTTCTTTTTTCTTCCTGATAAAATGTATATTTATCAAGAATATACATTGTATATATATACAGTGCGGAAAATTAAGTCGGGCTCTGGAGGAAAACTACCTTAAATCCTTAAGTTGGCTCATTTTACATAAAGGAGACATTCCTTTATTATTAAAAAGAAACAAAATGCATTTAAAGATTATCTAAAACTCGCTTGCCTCGCCCGGGACTCGAACCGGGACTTCTTTTTATGGGGTCATGTAAAAAATGTTATTTATGAAACTGTGCAAGTGCTAAGGGTTGCGGTAGAAAATGTTATTAGGGGCATACACCACAACACTGTACTGAAGGCTACAAGAAATGGATTTCAACGGAGACTAAATTTGTGTATCCGGAACGAGGGGGCTCATTTCGTACAATTTATCAGTTAAATAGTTTAAGTGTAACAAATTGATAAAAAAATAAAGTTGTTAGATTTTACGATCATTTTTATTTTTAAGACCAAATGTTAGAGAAATTTTATCCAGAATAATAATCCTATCGATTAGTATAATAAAATAGCGAGTGTTTCTTTTTTTTTAAATTTTAGTTGGCTCGAGTCCCGGGCGAGGCAAGCTAGTTTCAGAAAATCTTTGAACGCAGTTTTGTTTCTTTTTAAAAATAAAGGAATGTCTCCTTTATGTAAAATGAGCCAACTTAATGATTTAAGGTATTTTTCCACACTGCATATAAGAAATGACATATATATATATATGGGTGTGTGTGTGTGTCATTTCTTATAGCTTTAGGAATGAAGCTTTAGTACGGAAAAAATCATGAAATAATTCTCTCACGTCTCATTAAGAAAACATTTATTAAATAAAAAAATCATATTAATAGCTTATAAAACAAAAAATATTATAAATATATAAAGTTTATATATTTTATAATTTTGTGCAATAAAATGATTACATACATACTTCTATTTAAATACTTTAGAATCCATTCGTATGTAATAAAAAACAAATAATTATAATTAAATACAAAAAATATTGTTTTATTATTGACTTAGTCTTTTTCACTTATAGCATAACATCGTCCACGCCGCTATGACAACTGCCTATCATCTGACATTGCAGCACGCGCGCGAACCAATCCCTGCTCTCGTTCTGAATTTAAACCAATCACTAGGCATGTGTATTAATAACCTTTTAATTGATTGGTATTTTGAATATACGTCGTTTTGTTTCCACGTAGGGCCACTTTTTGTGTAGAATTTGTTCCGAGTTAGAGTTCCTGAGTATTATTTATTCGTAGATCGTTGGGTATATTCCTGCTAAAATGTCAATGTATAAATAAGAATTGAAATTTGTTCACACGATAAATAGAACGCTTTTAAAATACCTTTGGTCAAGCAGCCGAGAGCGGGCGCTTTGACTTGTCACTTTGAATAACTCTGTGAAACTGAGGATTACATTTGTGGACTATTACTAACCTCATTAACTACCATGGATCCAACGTATATTTGTGGCCCAGAAAAATTTATTATAGAATCGTCTATTCTATCGATCTTTGCCTGACAATTATAGTTGCATTTTAGTTTAATTATTTTCAAATATCCTTGACAGGAATAAGAAAATTGGTATAGCAAACACTTATCTTTGTCATAACCAGTATATAAGTATACATAAACAATATGAAAATTTAAATAAAGGTAAATAAAGTATAATAAAGTTAAAATATGGAAATAATTGCTCCACGATTTTATTTAAAATCGGTCCACTGTGATGTGATGTTACGCAGCTAAGACAGTCTCCTTCTTGAAATTCACGTTTCCCTTGTATAAAATATAAACTAACCGATACAAAAGACGGAATTTCATTTTTAAAATATGATATAAGTATAGACACAAAATTTAGGATTGAAATTTTAGGATATGTTTAAGGTCTAATAACTTTATGTACTGTGTTTCACTTAAAAAAATAGTATTTTTTAAATATTCGTCAACAATATAATCTAATATTAGATTTTTAAAACAAAATACATATATTTCTTCAGTGATAAAAGGATGAGTTTAATTAAACATTTAAGACAAAAACTGTTGAAACTACAATCGCAACTGTATGCTTCTGAATACACGCTCAGGTTTAATACAAGAAAAGCGAATTTCAAACAAATATGTGTGAATATTAGAGAGAAAGTCGTGTTTGTTTTACATGGTGTACTTCGTAGAAACGTTTGCAGTACTCCATTTACGAGAGTGTGGGAAAATGAACAATTAAACACATTTTGAACTCTCCCTTTTATAGGTTTAATTATTTTATCGTGTTTTATGTAGAACGTAGTCAACTAATTAATATAAGGTAAAGGAACCAGTCATGGTTGAGGACTTTCAGACAGTTCTATTCATATACACTTGTAGAATTTAATACACAATACTTGTAATTGTAAAATTAGTAAATAAATTCGTAGCTATAGCAAATAAGTCCATAGCAAATATGGACAGTCGAAAGTGGTGAACATCTTAGAGGGAAATAAAAAGGCCATAATTTTGAAAATTATTACTTACTAGCTGGTGCCCACGACTTCGTCCGCGTTGAAAATATTAAGTAGCCTATCCTGTGTCACGTACGTCCAAATGTTTATCTACCAAGTTTCGTGAAAATCAGTTAATTCGTTTCAGAGTTATGGAGGAACATACTCCTACATACATACATACAGAAAATAATTCTAAAAATCGTCAATTTAGTTTCAGTATCATGTATAGAGCCTATAAACACGGTATCTCTGAAAACAAAGTAACTTACTCAATGACCGACCATTACAGATTTATTATTAGTATTGATTATGCATGTGTTTTTATTATCGTGCAACATGACCAATACAGGTGCCCACTACCTTACATGATTGTCTACTAAGGAATGTTATAAATAGTATGGGATTGACTTGGTTTGCGGGTGCGGTAAATTTAAATTTAAATTTATAATGACGATCATAAGAGTTTCTTGGAGAAACCTAATTGTTAAATAAATATTTTGATGTGATTTGATTTGACTTCGCGCTCATAATTACAGATTCAGTGAACCGCAATAATGGTGATCGAAGTACGGCTCACTCAATCCTCATTCGCTTGCATCGATCTGATGTCAACTGTACCAGACGCTGCTGTTTAGATTTTGTATTATACAATAATGGAGGAACCTTGTTCTCGATAAGGGGTAGTAAAATATTCACACACGCATTTTCTTTCGCAAGTGTGTTTGCGATTCTATTCTTGTATGCAAGCTTTTGACAGACTTAGGTAATACAAGACTCGTGAACTTATTAAATTATAATATTTAATTTACATGTATTCACTTACTATTTTGAGTTTTATGTAATTTAATTATTATTATTAAAATAAAAATACTACATTACATTTTTGTCCAATTATGCAGGTAGTGTATTTAATATAGTATTTCCAGCCCATGATTTTTGTCATGCTTGAGTTCCGTTTACGTCGAAATTAACATATGTAATGTAATAGTATTTGGATTTCAAAAACATAGGTTGGGTTTTCTGATCGTTTCTCTGGTCTTGAGTTTGTTGATATCTTGATTTTTTAAATTTGTTTCACTTGAATAGGTTAAAGTAGATTTGTCTTTTTATTTACTAATTACTAATATCAGTTTATAATTTAACTTTATTTATACAATTTAAATAGTCAGTTATGAACAGACTGTAGTTTAAAATGAACGTGGACGCTGAAATATCACTAGCTCACGTCCATTGTGTAACTTTTTAATTGTTCATGGGTGCTGAGCAACAAGCATTTGAACCAAGTTATTCTGCGGATAGAATTCTTAGTTGCAGTTCTAGTTATGTCCACAAAATGTTCTCAGTTCTCAAAAAAAATTTACATTATGAATGCAATCAAAGCCAACAATAACTGGACTACTTATCTGGCCATAAAAGTTATTATCATTACGAAGCTCTCACACAGATAGTCTTAATTAACTATTTTTACATATTAGTAACTCAATGTTTGTCTACAAATTTAAAATTTACTTTTTATCAGTTATTGAATTGTGGCGATCTCCGTTTAGGGAACTTTTTGATTTTTCGTTTTCGTTTTAGTTCTTTTAAAAAGAAACGCGAAAACGGAGACGAAAACGCTTTTTTCGTTACATATGTTTTATTAACCGCGCGATGTACATTATTTTATTATATATAATATAAATCGTGTACATAGTAATGTGGTGTTCATTTAATCATTCCAATACACAGAATAACTGCATGAGCAGACGTCTAGTTGAATAAAATGTTAAACCAAGTTTAAAAAGGGTTAAATTAGTCGCCCAGTATCAATTCGACCAAGCGGAAGACATTTCTTCAGTCGATTTAACTAACAACTACTCCCTTTTATCTACACTCCTCTTTTTCAGTTTCTAAATTCTATATCACAGAACACCTTACTTTAATAGGCACTCGAGCACTTCAAAAGATCATAGGTGGCGGTCCACTTGATCGTAGATGGCTACCGTCGCCTATAACACAAGCAACGTCACATGTGCTTGTAAAGTAGTGACATCAGTGTTGAACATGGTGCCAGTAATGAACCTTGCATAATAGAATTTTCAAAACGATGGCCTTTTTATTTCTCTTTAAGATATTCACCACCTTCGACTTGGATTTTAGTGTTCATAACTTGAGATGTGTCCATTATTGTATTTCACATTACTGGTTTTTAACCTGTTCATCACTAGTGCACTTGGCGTGGTTTACTTTTATATATTTTTTATAATTTTATTATAAATAATTTGAGCTTTATATTTAATTTTAATTTTAGCTATGAATTTATTTACAAAATGAAATAAGTTGCACTCTAAAATATGTAGTGTATGAAATTCTACAAAAATATATACATATAATTGTCTAAAAGTGTCCATGACTGGTGCTTTTACCTTAGTGTGTGCTGCCGAGATTAGAAAGAAAAAGGGAAATTGGGCTTTTATTCACTTGTATTGAATCACTGAAACACAACAGCACACATGCTGTTTTTTTGCCGAGGTCTTCTGTAAGGAGGTGGTTACTGTCGCCAAACGGGATGTCCAAATGATAGTGAAACGCAGTGAGTCCTACCAATACTTATTTCAGTTTTAAATTTTCATACTAAGCAGATTTTTCATTCCATTCGTGCAAACTCAAAATTTTACATTCAGCTCAAGTTTAATCAACCGAGATTAATGTTATCAAAATGTTAGCGCATCATATCCGCCGGTTAGCACTACTAATTGTAATGGCATTACATCGCAATTTAACTTGCCTACTCTCACTTAAGTTTCGTAGTTAGTGCGACAACAACACTTATGCATTATCGATGTTGTAACTGGGATCACTCAGTTTTAATGACAGCTACTATAGGTATGTGTTCGGTGTTTGCATAGCTTCGAAACGTTAACCCTTAAAAGCGATTTTATGCAGATTCTCAATTTAAATTTAAAAGTGTTCTGTCAGCCAGTTAATGTATTTTTTGATGCACCGTTTGACAGTTAGGTCACAGACGTTATTCCTTAAAATTATATTAACAGTTATATAAATTATTAGGCATTGAAGAAAGACATGAAGATAAATTTATTACAATTACAATAACCACTCTCATGCAATTAATTAATAATATTGAACTATTATTTCATTTTTTTCTTTTCTAATAATACTTAATAAGTAACCAATCGAAATCCGTTCGTTCGTTATATCTTTTATTGTATATGTTACGGCTAAAGATAGGTGTGAACATAAACTTAAGATTAGCCGGCTAAACTTAGGTTTATCTTCGAGGAGATGTTAATGTTAGTTTCATCTATCATTAGCCGGCTAAACTTAAGTTTAACTTCAGGCCCTTGGCTAAAAATGTAGAAGAAGCAAATGAAAAAGGAAACGGTATAATAATGTTTACTATTTCGACACGAAAACTTTTATTAAAAAAATAATCACTCTCATTACACATACTTATGTAGGTATACAAAATTACAAAATAAAACTTCTGCAGTGTTATTAACTTAATACAATATCTAGTCATTAAAATAAAATAATAAGGAGCCCCATCCCTCCCTTATCCCTTATCCTTAATCCTTCTATGGTCGGCAGCGCACTTGTAGCACTAATGGCGTTGCTTGTGTTATAGGCGACGGTAGCCACCTACCATCAAGTGGACCGTCAGCCTGTCTGTCGACCTTATCATAAAAAAGGAGCTGTTTGTTGGAACATGATAAACTAGAATGGCATTTCTAATTACAAAGAACATTATTATTCGATGAAATCCATCGAAACATTTTTACCGTTTCGTTTCGGTTAATGTGCATATTAACCGGCTAAAGATGGAAATTCACGACGCAAACTAACATGATATCGAACTTTAGCCTCCTCTCGAAGATAAACTTAAGATTAGCCGGCTAAACTTAAGTTTATGTTCACACTTAACTTTAGCCGTAGCATATATATTAAGTTTGATATCTTAAATTGCACCTTAAAAGTTAACTTAACACGCGTAATAACCAACAAAGATTTAAGTAACAAGACAATTAATACCACTTATCTCCAAAGACAAAGTGATAAGCATTCGCTATCGTTATGGATCACTCTGATTTCATTAACAATTTTGATTACTTTCTATTTGTGTTGTCTTCCGATAGCCGGGGAAACCGATAGAAATTTAATGAGAAAGTTCCCAGAGCGACTAAAAAGAAAATTAAATGTCGAATGTGGGAGGGATTACCAAAAAGACCCGAGTAATTAATTAAGTAAACGCGAATAGAAACAGTACGAGTATTAACGAGGACGAGAGATTCAATTTTGTTCGATACAAATTTCCAATCTAAAATTTTATACTCATGATGTATGAGCAGCGACGACGTCCTGTTTTAGTTTTAGCCATACTCTAGCTAGAGTATATAGTACAGCCATTGAAGGTAAAATACGGCGAGACTGTATAATTTTGTCAAACATCACCGATTTGCACAAAAGTTTATATGTAGGCTCTGCTTATCCTCTAATATAATATATATTATATTAAAAATAAACTAGAATTAAAAACGACGATGAAGGCAAATAACAATTTTGTTATATTAATTTGCTTAAAAGACAAGTTTAATACAATATGTTATGTTGGTTTGTATATGCTTCAAAAACTCAAAAATTGGATTTTAAACCACTGAAACACCTCTCGAGTTGGTATGGGTATGGTTCTAAGGGGGACTTTGGAACCGTCACCGATAGTCAGGGGGACTTTTACAAAAAAAACCTTGAGATTATTTAATTATAAGAAACTGGCTAGCCTTTGAGGGCCACTTGCAACAATGGTGGCATGAGACGCGGGGTGCAAGTGGTCCCCGGGCAGAAAGAACCCTCACAAGCGCTATACCTATCCTATGCCAATCCACGTATGGAATATTGCAAGCAGACTTCTTATATATGCAAGTACATACGAGTATATCCCAGTGGGGATTGTGGGGATTCCTTAGTAGGGGGATAGGTGGACCGGGCACACATTGTGGGATTCCAATCTGCTCTAAATGTAAACAAAAATAAAATAGTTTTATTAATTCCCCATGAAGGCTCAAGGTTTTCTTCAATATTAAAAATAAGAAACAATTTTTGTTTTAATGGGAACTTTATTGTAATACAACTCAGCTGATGTCCTGATTGCATTATAGATATTTCAATGTGTGTGAATCTTTGCCTGTATCTACATTATAATTCAGTTGCATTGTGGCCAGGGAGATACGGCTTAGGTTGCCATTGTTGGCCGCTGAAACAAAAGGCAATACGAAGGTCCATGATAAGTGCAATTACGCTTCTGTAAATATTTATCTGATCTGACATTTTCATACACTTCGGAATTTAAGAATGATTTGAAAACATTATTATGAGTAGTCTGCGCTCACAGACAAGGTTATCTAATTGAAAACTGCTTATATGTTGTTGTAAGTTTGTATCAATCATTTAAGAGATAAATAATAAATGTAATATCCTTTAAACTTTGTTACAATTAAGCATTACCTTTCTGAACTTTCATCTATTACTTAAAACATAAAATGAGATTTTGAAATCAATAACCAAACATATGGACGAATATTTGTGGAATAAGGTTTGTGAGTATTTTCTGTTGTACTGTATAACAATGTGTTTCGAGCGCGACTAATGGATTTTAAATAGCCATCTGAAATAATCAAATCGATTAGTTCCGAGTTAAGATATGTACGTGTACCTACATAGTTCAACTTAAGAGTAATACGTGGCCTTACCGTATTGTATGTAAGTGTAGGGATTATGTTGTTAAAATTCAATGTTTCCATGTCATGGGAAAATTATAAATCAACGTCGTCTTATCGTATACCCTATAAACATACCTACATATTCATTAAACGGGCTGTTTGCCAACTTTACCTATACGAATATCAAAAAGAGAAAATATTTGTATTTTTGTTTTTAATGAATAAACTCAAAAAACTACTGGACAGATTGTAACAGGCGACGGTAGCCAAGTGTACCGTCAAGTGGACCGTCAGCCTGTCTGTCGACCTTAACATAAAAGAAGTACAAATGATTTTTTCTGTGTAAAATTACATTTTAGAATGTAGGTAAATCCATCTTAGGACTTTTTGGCAAGCTTCCAAGCATTCTTCACAAATGTGTAAATACAAAGTAATTGAATTATTTTTGAAACATAGGTATAAATGACGATAAGAAATTTAATAGCAACATAAAGCTAATTCATTACACGCTTCTTGTAAAACTCACAGTTCAACGAGAGTGATATTTTTTATGACTTGATATATTTAGTTATTAAATAAAAACTAGAAACTTAAACATAGCTGATAAAGTAAATTTTTCGTGTACGACTTAGTAGGTACAGAATAGAGAAGCTAGATTGCTAGCTTAGTAGGACATGTGATTTGGCTGGGGCCACGGAGGGTCGAATAGACAGTTACCAACTGCAACTTTTCGATTTCATGAGTTGTTCATCATAATCATTTTCTCCAAAATGAAAGAAATCCGCATGATGAACCCGATCGAATGAACCCAAATATGTGGTCGTGATGTGGTAATCTCCGATGGCTCCGGCCGCGAACCGGGCCCCACTAGGCCTGATAGTTTCCGAGATCTCTTCGCCGACTTTTTACCAGGTCGGTATACCGACGGTTCGACATTTTTCTGGAGGTCACAAAGGGAACCCCCTCTACGACCCGGTACAATGGAGGATCCCCCCTACACTTCTGGGAGAACAAAGATATAAATCATATGTCAGTAGTATTTCGGCTTTTTCTTATATTAATTGAATTTAATTCAGCTAATAAGTTACCTAATACATTTATTGCATAACGGTACGATGATCGCTGAGACAGCTAAAAGTAAAAGTATAATGTGTAAAGCTTTTAGTAGAATATATAAAAATTGTTTCATAGAAAAAACATCTACATGAGTACGAAGCTGTACGTGTTATTCAATCATGTAGCCAACACCTTCGATAGCTCAGTTGGTAGAGCGGTGGACTGTAGATGTTTGAATTGAAATCCATAGGTCGCTGGTTCAAATCCGGCTCGAAGGAGGCCATATGGCATAATTGTGGATATATTTTTTTAACTCAATTACTTTTTATTTTCAAGGAAAACTTTCTAAGTCATCCCCAAGTGTGTTTTGGTGTTTTTTAAATAAAAAATTGCCGAAAAATATTAACATAATCATTTTTAATTTTAGTTTGTTTAAACATGTCCAAGGCATTTGTTGTTTATCTGCTTCTGTAATTATATAATAAGTAGTAATTTTAAAAATGAAACAAGAAAATCGATTGCGCCATGCGATTGACGCGACATTTCACGGCATTGTAAATTACACTTGCAGCATCTGTGGCATTGCTTGTGTTTTGGGCGACTGTAGCCACCTACAGACCGCCAGCTACTCTGTCTGCCTTAACATAAAAAAGCAGTTTTCTAAGACACGTAGTTTTCCTTAAGCAGTTTATCTTCGTCGTTTGAAAAAGCGTTTTTAATTGAAATGATTTTAGAGGTGACTCTAATGCGAATTATCATACCAAGTCGAAACCTGATTGAAATTAAGAATAAAACGAAAAATTGTTTACAAACTGTGTTTCTATATATATTGATATCAATTTTTTATCGTTTTCTTAAAACAATACGTGGCCTTTTGCTACTGGGTTCTCTTCATAGCAATAAAGGCAAATGTTTTCACACTTCAAAATACGTTTCGCGATAGCGTACGAGTATTAACTTAATCGAATTTTATTATCATCACCTTAGTAGGTGATAAATATAATTGATTACACAATATATATATTTTATTTTTTGTATTATTTCAGTTATCTTTTTAAATTCGTCTTTCCTTCTTGACGAGGTTAGGATAGCAACAAGAAAACGTACTCCCATGGAAGTTGAATGAAATAGCACAACAGTAAAACAATGTGACAATCTACAAAGCATTGTTAAGAATTTCCGTGACATTGTTCTTTTTGAGAATTAGAATTCGAGTGAAATTTTGGGTCAGTATTAAGCTTAATTGAAAAGTATATACCTATCAAAAAGTCTTTAATTACACATTTGATTGCTATCAGAATAGCAAATGGAATCCAATTAGTGTAATTCTTATCAGTAGATATTGTTTAAATAAAATTACTCCAATTTAAATTTAAAAACAAATCGTTTTATCAGTATATATATCATGTTATCAAGAGTCAAGGTTGTCACAATCGATTCAGGTGACAGTTTTTTATCACTTTACTAGCGGCTCGCCCTCGTCTTCCTCTGCAATTTTCTGGAAATTATATTGACATAACTTCTCCGTTTATCGCTTTTTCCGTTAGCGAAAACCGTATCAAAATACGTTGGGTAGTTTAGAAGAAGTTAGCAGAGAAACAAAAAGAGGCGGTCAGCGACTACTAACTAGCGACCCTCTCTCGGCTTCGCTTAGTTGCAAATTATATATAAAAATTAAAAACTTTCCTAGTTTCCTTTTTACATTAGTGAAAACTGCATTAAAATCCGTTGAATAGTTTAAAAAAATTAATGGACAAATGGCGGGAAGCGACTTTGTTTTATACTGTGTAAAGAAGAAGACGTTTGAAAGCGCAAAAAAGCCACGTCTGGATATGTTCCTAAGATCCTCAATATATATAATTTTATCAAAATCTTTTTAGTTGTTTAAAATATCTGTGAAGTCTGAAAATCCATACAATATTCACTAAATATTCTTCAAAAAAATTATGTTTTTTTTTTCACTTAAAATTACATGGTAATAGGTACTATGATGATATTCGACTGTATTTCTACTCAGATCTAGAGTTCGTATTCCAAGGAGTAAAATCTAATGTAAGTATTAATCTGGTACCATGTAATGTAATATAAAATGACATGGCGTAAAAGAATAGTGACGCAATCGACCTATATTGAATGGTTTTAACATCTTGATGAGCAACACCGGCTTTGTACGGTGAAGGGGGTTACGGTTTATCAACGGAAAAAAAAACAGTGATAAATTTTACTTGTGACATTGAATTGACTTCGCATTTGCATTTTGTTATCACTAAAGATGTGGTAGGTTGAATATTGAAAGTTCATGTGAAATTTAATACTTGAATACATACTTTGATAACACAGACAAGACCTCACAGGTGTTTAGATTCTCGTATTGGACATTTTGCATTGTCAGACCATGTCAGACATGGACGTTAAATAGCGTTGAAATAAAATAAAAAAAACTTAAAATTTTAATAAAATTAATCCAATTTAACTGCTAGCTTTTGCTTGCGACTGCGTCCGTATTTCTTTGGGACAATACTAACTATTTTTCTATATGAAAGGTACTCTATGTCCTTTTCCTGTATCACTGACGTGTTTAAAAAATTTCATGACGTTTGGGCGAGTAATAGTTTAGACGTTAAAGAGTGACAAAAAAACAAACACTTTCAACAAACAATTTTTACTTTACTTGCTTAGTTTTACTTTTTTACTTTACTTTTTTTTTGGTGATTTACTTCACTACTATAAAATAAAAACGAGCAACCAAACCGTTACCTAAAAGTACTCTACATAACCAAGGTTTAACAAGTGTTTAAATAAAATTATATATTCACCAAAGCGATAAATTCACTAAGTACTTACTTAGTACTCACATACAGCGCAGCGAGTTAACTACTTGATGTTAGCACAAATTATGATTGTGAGTTTTATGATTTAATTTTCTTTAAAAATTTAAAACACTTACCGAGTGAATATTTTTGTCGAACTGTTAGGATTTCATATATTTATTTTTGAGTTCAATAATATTTTGGAAAAATACAGAAGTTACATTACACAACAATATAGGAAAAATAATAAAATTAACACAAATTCCAGAGATAATCCTAAGATTTATTTAATACTTACTCACGTAGTTAGTAATGTAAATAGGGATGCTAAATATTGAATTCAAAAACTATAAAGTTTTTATTGGGGGAACTATTTTTAGCGTAACTGCCCAAACTAGTTGTAAAAGTTATTTTTAAATTCAATCTTATTAGAGGTAGATATACACTAACAGCGAAATTTATGTTCTGTTGATTCATTACTCTGATATGTATATAATTACTTAGTAGGATTGTACTCTGTTGATTAAAAATTAAAAATATGTGTACGACTATATTCTACTAGCTGAGCCCGCGACTTTGCACGCTGTTAGTTCGTTTTTTAAAAATCCCTCAGGAACCAAATTTTTTTTTCAGGATGATAAGTTTCCTATATGTTTATCCAGATAACAAAAAATGTTTATGCCAAATTTCGTTCAGCCGTTTTTACGTCATTGTCTTAGCTTCTATAATATTACTATCGACCCGCTCCCGGCTTCACACGGGTGCTTTTTTTTCTGAAAATACTTACATATTATAAAACAAAGTCCTCCGCCGCGTCTGTCTGTCTGTCTGTTCGCGAAAACTAAAAAACTACTGCAAAAGATTTTCATGCTGTTTTCACCAATGGATAGATTGGTTCTCGGGGGAACGTTTTAGTATATAATTTGTTAAGTTTTTGTATATTTGTTGGAAGTTTCGGAAATTAAATGAATACCTTAGGAGATAGCAAAATTAAAATAATGCGCAACGAAATTAATTTCGTGTCGCGTGACCCCGCGCCTATGTATCGAGTTACATAGGCTATTTTATATTTTCTGTAAAGAACCAGTGCGAAGCCGGGGCGGGTTGCTAGTTATATATAAAAAACTACTTTATAACCTCTATATAACCTCATTAGTGAAATCTACATTAAAATGTGTTGCATAAGTGAAAAGATCTAACCGTACATACAGAGGGACACATAGCGACTTTGTATTCCACTATGTAAAGATTAGGATTGATAAAGACAACAGATTTGGTAATATCTTCGAAGATATTACTAGTCTTCACAGTCAGAGGCGCAAGAGTGCAGGGTCCGAAATTATAATATCTCACTTACCTACTTAATTAAAAACGGCCTGCCTCTATCAAAAAGCATACATTACGGCTGGCGTGGCGGAGCGCAAAGGCTGCAACTGCGAACTGACTGGCTTTGCGTGGTGTTTCAACAATTCAGATGTATGCTTCTTGTTAGATGGCGCTGGAGCAAGTCCGCACTTTTTGCTGTACTTCTGACAGGCTGCCAGTGAAAAAGGTGGGTGTACAATCTGACCATTAGATTTTTACGTAGTAGTGATAGGTGGAAGAAAAATTTCCACCAGTGTTAAAAGGGTAACAGTAGGCAACTAAGATATATAAGTATATTTTCACACACTCCTGTACATGAGTATCAATTTTCTATCGAATGGTTAGATGAAATAGAAATATAGTTGGTTCCTACAGCCCTATCTAGTATGGAATAAAAATATCCTCGAAACAAACGCATTGATCGTTATCTCGTATGCTATACAATTTAACATTCAGTTCAAATTCTAATAGAACTTGAAATATATATGCATCTTGTCATAGAAAACGTGTTTTAATGGTCAGCTAATATAATTAATTTTGATAAGAGAATGCTTCTTCTACTTAGTTTATCTAAAAATATCTGTTCAAAAGTTCACATTTTTAGAAATTGCCTTAGTTTTTTAAATGTACCTCTAAAATAGTTTAATAGTTTACCAACTGGTAGACCACTAAATTCACCGCCGGTTCATTGTGAATTGACAGCCTCCATCACAATGAAAACTAATTTCATTGTTTAATAACGAGAGATTGAAATTTTTCACCTCTCCAGCACGAAAAGTACTGTTGGTGCCTAAAAACTCGCAGAAAAATCGATTCTTGATGCGAGCGTGATTCGAAATTCGAACACGCAATTTAACTCACAGGAATAAAATTTTGATTTTATTAGCGTGTCCAGCCATAGCCTAATAGAGTCGGCCTACCATAGCCGACTAGATTCGACCGACCATAGCCGACTAGATTCAGCCGACCATAGCCGACTAGATTCGGCCGATCTATTGTCTATCATATATATAATATCATAGTCTTATTGTCGTAATTGATTTTCTTACTTAAAAATGACCTAGTAACAATTTTCTCGCTGTTAAGGTGAAAAGTTGTATGTTAACACCAGAGCAAATTTTTTTTTATGTCTCGTGCCTTTAAATCACTCACTTCGCTCAGTAGTCTATATCAGAATTACTCCCTACGCTCGTGATTTAATTCTAGACTACTTCGCTAGTTCGTGATTTAAAGTCGGCACTCGCAGCAAAAAACAATTTTGCTCTCTAGTTGAACAAATAACTATTTGAGTACTTGAATGAATCTCGTTTGAACGCAGTGATGTGTATCAGACGCGTACTCTGAATATTATTCGCATAAAGGTACCTTTTGAATGGGCCGAGCCCTGGGGGTGTTTAAGCCCCGCGTGGTACAGATTGGGTCCGATTTATGTGTGTAGCTATATGAGTTGAATCTACGGCTTCTTTCACCGAACGCGCATTTCGTTATGTTCCTACCCACGTAAATAGAGTCTTTCTGCGAATTGCACAGTCAGGATTGTTGGAGATGTATCGTTGAGTTTGGCTGTAAGGATGTACGGTACTTTGTTTTCATTTTTTGATAACCCTTAACCGACCACTTGAGTGCATTAAAACCCGAAACAGCATTGCATTTTGTTTTGTTTCTCTCTTTCAGTTGCATGTTTCTTGTTGCTTCGTTATTACAACATTGGGATAAAAAGGTAGCTAGTTATATGCCGTTTATACATTGATAAATGTTGTGCATGAAGTGTGTATAAGTCAGTGGTATATACGAAAAAATATTAAGGTCGTCAGACTATAATTATAATTACAAATCTGCTAGTAGTAATCTTATAAGATAATGGCACAATAACAAATACACACTTCTTATGGGAAATTTATAAAAACAAATAAGTACATTACTGATGGTAATCTTTAAATATAATAGTAGACCTCATAGATAAATAAGCCAATACAGAGTAGTGACTAATGCTGATTGCTGATAATTCAGCAAAGAATATTTGCTCTGGGTTTGCCTTACTCGTACACTGCTATATAAAAATCAATATTATTTTATCAAATATCGTAGAATTATATAATACAATACTTAGATTAAATGTGACCATTTCGGGTTTACCATAGTGTAAATAATTTTCATTTACACTACACTAAAATCGAAATAAAAAGAAATTTATTACTTTTTACTCAGATAACATGTGACATGTGACAGATAACATGTCAAATCTGATTTAGATGGGACTCTTTTTAACGTAGCAATGCATTTTGAATTTAAAAATAAAAAGAATTTTCTTTTTTAATTTATCCCATGGATTAAGTAAGTGTCGATGTCCTATAGTATCAAATAATATGGAATTTATAGAGAATATTTTACTAATTTAGGCTTTTCCTTATAACCTAATTTTATTATAAATTTTATCAAAAATAAATTGAGACTTTTTTTTGTAAATTTGAATCTTATATGATAAAAAAGTTCTGCAACAAGAACGCAAGGAAAGCCTTACCTGCTATATAGGAGTCAAGTATCGATATTTTAAGTGAGATCACCCAACACTAGCCAATAAAACAAGATTGTCAGTTGCGGGAGCATAGGAAGGCCCAGGTGATACATAGCGGCCGAACTTTATAGCTTAGGCGAGGTTTCCCGCGTTTTAATATTTAATATGAAAAAAAAAAATGAACCGATCCATCGCACTCGAATCCAGACTTGTTTATTGCTACATTCTCAATATGCAATACACGGTTCGAGATATAGGAATTTCTAATACGGATTCTGTTTTCATAAATTGAAAAGAATCTCGATAGATATACTTACCAAAGATTTAATTTATTTTATCTTGTTCCAGTTATGTAGTAAGTCTTTGTGAGATTGTCTTTGTTTTCATGGGAAATGCATATTTAAAAGTTTCAATACTAATTAACTAAGAATTTCAGGTTTTTAGAACCATTACAGGAAATCACTGAATAGTTAGAAACATTTGAATTTAATCACCCAATGTGCAGTTATAAGTCATTAGTAAGGAATATTGAAGCCTGTCCTATGTACCTATTCTTATACTTTTCGTTAAAAATTGCGATAAGCTTTAACACAAGAAATAAAAATAAAATAACACAATCACAATCTAGATTGAGCAAAATTAGAAACTCATTTATGGGGAACTGTATACAATTCTATAATAAAATTCCAGACAATATTGTAAATTTGCCTGAACATAAATTAAAATTTTGATAAAGAACACTCTGTGTACCAAAGGATACTATAAAGTACAAGACTATATTAATGATAAGCATGTCTGGTCGGTGGTTGCTCCAGCACAGCACAAGACTTAATAATGATGATGTATATACTTATTGTAAATGACTATACATGCATGTAAGCAATTAAAAAAAAAAACGTGTTGGGACGTGTTGTTGGGAGTTTCTTCGCAGCTTCTTCTTCCAGCACTGACATATTCCGAAGCTTGCATGTAGTTTCAGACATTCAAAAAGAGAAATTTTATGTTCCAATTTTGAAATAAAATATTTTGAATTTTATGCTATCTCATTTCCTTCTCTTGTTTTTTTCGATAGAATCTTTTTAAAAACAATTGCCTGTTAAAAAGAGTCTATTGTTTGGTGTTTATAGTGATATTACAAAGTGTTAATTACAAATAATTGTAAACTTTTGTGTGGTTATTTACCTTAAACAGTTCGGAAGAAGACGTTAGGTAATTTAGGTCCGTGGCTCACGTGCTTCTTGGCTGAGAACTTGTAACACTCGTAAACCGTACGAAAACCAGGCCTAATCGTAGACTTAGCTTAAAACTGGAACGGTTTAGAATAATACAAGTGGTCTTTTAATTTAAAATACTGTAATTTTTCGAATATATTATATATTTTGAATACATCAATTTGCAAAAAAAAAATGCATACGAGCGAAGCCGGGTACGGGTCCCCAGTTAGTTATATCTATTTTCTCATGACTGTTATTAAAATAAAAAATAAAACACCTGAGTCTGTACATTATATTTCCACACTTATGAACTTAATTTTCTTCAGAAATATGTAGTATATGCTTTATTTTTACTGAAAGATACTCGAAGTCCTGTTTGCAATTGATAAAATTATTTAGTCACTGACACTGTATAATAAAAAAATATAACACCTGAGACTTTGTCGCTGTGACGACGATGGTGCTGCCACGACGACAGTGGAGCCCTAATTTTTATATTTTCAGACAATCCTTCGGGTACCTAACATTTTTACAGAATAAAAAGTATCATATATTCATAAGCAGTTTATATAAACTATTTGATTACCAAATTTCATCCAAATCATTTTTTACTTTCGCATTTATAATATTTAGTATGATTGTATATGTATATTAACGTTCTAAATGTTACAATATTTATTTATTATATTGTAATACTAGCCCACGACTTCGTCTGCGTTGAAAAATATTAAGTAGCCTATCCTGTGTCCCGTACGTCCAAATGTTTATCTACCAAGTTTCATGAAAATCAGTTAATTCGTTTCAGAGTTATGGTGGAACATACATACATACATACAGAAAAAAATTCTAAAAATCGTCAATTTAGTTTCAGTATCATGTATAGAGCCTATAAACACGATATCTCTGAAAACAAAGTAACTTACTCCATGACCGACCTTTACAGATTTATTATTAGTATTGACTATAAAATAAATGTTACTTGAAATAACTGTAAACATGTAAGCTAGGGACGTTTCTAGCTATTCTTAACCCAATGTAAACAAGTAACGTACCGCCCGTCCCGGTAACGATGCGGTTTCCCCCCTTTCTGAATTATTAAAACGTGCCATCCTAAAAGTTGCATCGACAGAATTAAAACTTAGCGAGGCCTTTCATATTTCACCCACTTTACTTTATACTTTCGCATTGTTCCGACTACTGAAAAAGACAGTCATTATTGTGAAGTTAACAGGCAAATTAATATTTGAAACTTGCATGAAAACAATAGGAACGTTTCAAATGAATTTGATTTGCCTTGTTAACTAACGAAAGGTGATAGTGATTCAGGTCTTTATTTAATTGCCAATTAGTGGTTATTATGTAATATATGCACATGCACGGTGGCAGTTTTTAAATACGATATTTATCTAGTTACCTACAAGTGATGAATTTTGTTAAGGAAGAAAAGGTTGCGTTAAATGTTTCTTACAACAATATTTTCACTTGAACTTTCGGCGCTTTGTGTTACAAACTTCGCCCGAAGGCATCGCGTATTTTTAATTTTCATAAGCAACTTTAACCAACTTTCAACCACTACTTTGCGAAATAAGATTCGTCCCAATGGCCTCGTAAATAGAAATTTCGCAAGCTTGCTCTCTGCATGCGTAACGCGTAATATTTTACGTTTCGATATCTTAAATGCAAGTGTGTGCTATACGTGACCAACATTATTCACCGCAGTTAGTACTTTCAATATGTTTCAACGATATCCTTGCTTCCTTTTAATATTTACTGTAAAAACCTATTTTTTCAGCGTTAAAATGTTATCTCTATCGTTAAAAAGCATGGATCTATATAATCTCTTCACGTAATTATAGGCACACTTTTTGCCCACGACTTCATCCGCGTTCTTCAAAAAGCATAGTCAAGTGGGAAGCTTTTTGGCGTTTTTTTTTTTTTTTCAAAGCTTGGAAACATTTATTCAATGCTTACTCAATTTATTATTTATTTTATGGGCTGTTGAATTGTATTTTAATATTATAGAAAACATTTACAGTACTGTCTCTGGAAGAACCTACTCAATGTCGTTTTTTATACATCTGACAACTTGTATCCAAAATTTAATAAGTTGAGTAGTTAAGGCGTGAAAGCGTAACAAACATACAAACTCATTTTCGCGTTACATTTACGTAATAGGTATAATTTCAATATTTTACAAAAATATTTTATTTCTACGAACACCAATGAATACACTATAGAATCTCGTCCATGATTAATTGACAAATTGTACTTACTTTAAATTTAAAATGAAACTAGAATAGAGGGCAGAATAAAGTTGCAAATCTTACAATGATCAATTACAAGTCTTGTGGCCTCAATAAAAAGAATAGTATCTAGCGGTTTCCAAGAGCTCAACAGTGAATTGTCAATGGACACATGTGCCCGAATCCTCCACCCACTGAATAATAGACGAACGTTGTTTGCGGCTGCGATCTTCGTCGCTGTTATTGCGGACGATTGGCCACACAGTTTTCCTTTTGGCACCCACGTGCCATGTCTCGAGAGGGGGCACTCCTTTATCCCCCTCTCGAGACCAAACAATTTATTACATGAAATATAAGTACTAAACATGTCATAATTAATAGGTAAACTTTGCCATCACGCGTATCCGAATTATAAATGAACTTATCTATTTTTCATTGTAAAGTGTCTGTGGACTGTGGTAAGACTAGTCGTTCTGTGACGCGTGACAAAGTTGCGCCTGGATACGGTTGCTTTAATAATTAAGTGCACTTTTCCGCGCGGTGTCCTCGTTGAATGTTCTTGTGGCATTTCGCTCGCAAATGCCGCGGTCAGGAAAAACGTCTGCCCTTTATCATACTACTGCTTATCAACAAACTTATTATATACAACATTCATAATTCACAGTTAAAAAGTCAGTAGTAAATTGACGTAGTTGTTGATTACGTATCAAGTAGGCGTTACCGCAGTCTCAGTGTTACACATCTATACATATTCTAAAACAAAATCCCGATATATATGCTTAGTTATAATAGCCTGTTATAACTATTGGCAAAATTACTTTAAATCGTATAATTAATTACGTAGATTGCCTACGTCCGCGACGTCCTAACTTTATGATATTTTTATCAAATATATATTTATTATCATGAGAAAGGTTCTCATTATTTTTTCTATAAATAAAATGTTTTCTGATAATCTGTTTTATTTATATAAATATATTTATTGTATGCCATAAATTATCTTCATGTGTAAAAGAAAAATCCTTAGAACTTATAAAAGGTCAGTCAGGATGTGCGCTTGAAAAGAATTATTCTTATGGCACCGACAGTCTTCATTGTAAAATAGTATATTAGTTAAATTCTGAAAGTAACATTTGGAATAACTTTTGAGGCTGTTTTGCACTAGTTAAATTATTCGTTTATTAAGTAGATAGCTAGACAGACGACCCGGTTCGGGATAATGTAGGTACCAAATATTAAGAGTATGCAAATAGTTGTAGTGATTTCGAAGATTACCCTCCACACACATAACTAAACTGATAAAATTCTCTCTCTCTCTCTCTCTCGATCTCTGTCTGTCTGTCTCTCATTATTATATTATTATTATATAACTTTAAGATAATGTTGGTTTGTACAGAATCGCAAGTCTTCGAAAGTACCTAGCTACTTTATCGATCCCTATCCCCATAAAATTTTACATGCATAAAAGGGCATTATAGATACTGTTCCCGAAAGATCATCTGAAAATAAAATTAAAAACTTTCACCACTGATAAAAATAATATGTTCAATGAAAAAAAACCTAAGAAAAAGAGGCGCTGAAAAAGTTAGTTATTGTGAATCAACATAACATACTAATTTATGTCACTCAAAATTGTTACGAAAAAGTTTAAATACCATCTAATAAAGAAATTTTAAACTAAATACATTAATAATTGTAATTCGCCTTATATTATACAAGAAATGTTATTCTATCCTTCGTTGGCATTGACTGAGATTCAAATAAAAATACACACTATTCATAACAATACACAATATTCATAATTAAAACAAAATTGAACATTCAAAAGCAGAATTTGAAGCTTGCCGTGACTGGACACCTTTCAAAATGTGTCCGCAACATTTAATTAGTGCTCAAACTTTCTTGTATTAAAAACCTGAGTGGCTCAAGGTTTAATTTTTTTTTTCATAAAAAGAAAACATCACAAACATGCACATAAAGTGGAGGGGTCGACATTTTTTCATCCGTACGTATTTCCCTACTAAGTTAACGTAAGCCTCTCTTGACAAATGTGGAAGATGAACGGTTATTTTGCACGCTGTTTATGTTGTACTTGTTTTTACAAAACGTATGTTTCTTGCACGTTGGGCTTCAAGAAAGATAAAAAGATATATTGCTTTAGCATACAGACGTAAGCTGTTCCGTAATGACTGGCGTTTTTTCACGCGGTCTTCTTCAAATTTTTTGTTAAAATCAAGTGGATATCTCTTGACATTTTTCTTTTGCGGTATGTGTTTATATTTTCATTGGGTAGGTTCGTTTAAAGTTATTCGATGCCACATTGAGATGACACAGTTTTTTCTTAACAAATGTTATTATAAATACGAAAGTGAGTTTGTTTGTTGTAACGCTTTCACGCCTTAACTACTTTTTGCATACGCATAATAATAAATTTTGTTGTCAGGGATATACAGGAAAGGACATAGGGTACCTTTAATTTAGAAAAATATTTGCATTACATTTAATTTTGCATGATGGAAGTTTATAATAACAATTATTTCGTTGGGATTCATTGAAAGTTAATATGAACGCGGATATCAAAATAATAACAAAACATTGCGGTTTTTGCCCGGGCTCAATCTGAAAACCATTTATAGGTAAGTGTATACGTTTTCTAATAAGTTTTCATGTTATTATTAAACAGCCGTAAAACATAAATTGTACACAAAATGCTATTAACTCGCTCAAGGCACATGTCATGTCTCAACGAATCTGTGATATGCAAACAACTTTTAAGATATTATACTTGTCATTGAAATGTGTAAGTATAAACAAATGGGCGTTTAAAATTTGGCTATAAAATTTTCTTAACTTTTAAACATATTTACCTGTTTAAAAGTCAACCTGCATGTTTACCGGCCAAGTGAAGCTTAGACTACTAAAGCCACTAAGCCTGAAGTCTGAAGTCCACTGGGGATGTGTTCAAATGTGTACTAAGTGGCTACATAAAATGTAAAACATTTTATATTGGCAATTGAGAAAATATTGCAGTTTGTTACTGGAATAGAAACCGTATGAAAAAAAATCATTAATTTTTTCACAATTAGATAACATGTTTGATGTTTTATTTTTCTTTCTTAACTTGTTATTTATGTACCAACACAACACACATATATATATTCTTGATAAATGGTATCCCAAATAAAAAGAATTTTTCAATTCGAACCAGTTGAGATTAAGGCCTTCAGCCAAACAAACAAACAAATTCTTCAGCTTTATAATATTAGTATAAATTCACGATCATTTTAGAAGTGTCAAAAATTGATACTAATATTATATTATTAAATCCAAAATACGTTCTTATAATGAAATAATAATAAATAATAGAATTAGTTGAAATTTATAATCAAACTAGCTTTTTCCCGCGACCTCGTCTACTAGCGTTGAAACTTTTATTTAATGTTTATTGCTCATATATAATTTATGTTTACGCCCTTTTCTGCACTCATGACAACGTGTATGCAAAATTTTATGATGATCGATAAGTATTTTCGGAAATTAGCGATTTTGAACAAATGAACATAAAATTTTTATCATAAAATTTTTTATTATATCATTTACATTTATATATTTTTTATTATAATTTAAATAAAAGTACATAAAAGCAACATGTAAATAGCGAGACTATTATAAATTTAAATTTATAAAGACGATCATAAATAAGAGTTTCTTGGAGAAACATAATTGATAAATAAATATTTTGATATGATTTTGATTTGCTAATTTATTTTATACTATGTAGATATTTTTTATTGTCTAAAGTCTTTTTATACTTATATTTCTTTAATTGTTGAGAACAATCTTAACGAAGTTTGGATGAGAAAAGTGATTTTTCACACGAATTCTACTCTTTATAATTGCTATAGTTAGTCGTGTTAATTAGTTGACATTATTTCATTAAGGTACAACTTTCACCCTAGCCGGGTTTATGTAGTTTCCAGTTTACTATACGAGGAGCCGGAAAGAGTTGCTAGTAAGTGCGGTGAACTACTGGTCGAGCAAGTTGAACAAGCTCGTTTAATTAAAATAAAAATAATCACACTAACATTTGCTTTGACTCTTGAGGGGGTGATGTTACCTCGTGACGAAGAATGGCTTGAATAATAAAAACACCGGTATTCCAAATTATTTACATAGGGTATCAACCTTTGATAAAGGATGCACTAGATTCTGGGTTGCTTCACTAAAAGTGGCATAGTAGAATATATTCACCATAGCTCATAGCTTGGGGTGATATTTCAAATTAGTTTCACAAAGTTGTCCTTAAGGTGAACACGTGTTACGATTTGTACCAACCATTATTACTAAATGTTAAGATTTAAACCAGTCATACATTATTCATATTTTTATCAGAAATTAACGAGAGAAAGTGATAGCATATATTAAAAAATTCAGTAGACATTTTTTCGCAGTTTGAGAGCCTGAATCTAGTGTATCCTTTATCAAAGGTATCAACCATCGCCACCGTCCGTCGCTCTATTCAGGAAGTAAAGTGTTTAGCATATATGCGACACGATAGGACACAGTTAGTTGTAATGTACTGTATATGTGTATATACAGGAAATAATGCATAGAAGGTTTTGTAAGTAAATCCCATTTCTTGTGCCGCAAACTTTTAAATGTTCGTTTTATGTTAAATCTGATGGTTCTTGCTTCTTTTAAGTGGCTTTCATATTCCTAAGTAATTATTTATACGTGGTCTGTGATGACGTTCTTTTCTTAAATACTAACGTGATAGCGTTTTATAATGCAATAAAAAATCATTTAAAAAAGAAATATATTTAATTAAACAAATTTGTTTGCCGCTTATAAGTTGACCAATGCACTAATCCCTAGATTGAAGCTATGCCTGTAAAAAATGTTGCTTGAAATCAGTTTAGCAGTGAAAACTTTGAAAACAGAGTAAATTTTATACAATAACTTTTTTTGACGTAACAAAACTGTTCTAGCTAGAACATAACTGTTTCCTATTTATGTCTAAATGGAAACCACGTCAGTTTTCCTATGACATTAAATAAATATGTATTATCACATAAGCTTCGTGTATCTACTGCATTAGATATTTTCTAGTAAATTCAATTTTAAAAATGGCAAGCTCGCGTGAAGTAGTTGATGGCACGAGAACCCGCTCACTTGGTTGATTGATCGCTCACCCTTAAGTCCAATAAATATTAAATAAACTAGAGCAATTTGTCCGTCCCGCTTAGTTACGATGAAATGATATATTAATATAATACAGTAGGAAGATGCATCGGTGTTCAGTTTATAGCTTGGAGTGTACGTGATCACGGCCAGGCCTAAAGAGGGCCGTAGAACAAAACTATCTCTCTATAAACCTGAGTGATGAGTTCATCCTCACTAATATTGTAAATGCGTCAATAAATTTCTTTATTTGTTACGCTTTCACAGTGCGGATGAATTCGCGGGCACAAGCTAGTTTATTAAATAATAATTCTTTATTTATGCCGAGTTGCATGGTCATAATTGGCGACTGCCAATAACAAATTTCAGATATCTACTTATTATATACCTGCAAGGTTGTTTTTGCTACATATTATTCCTTTTTTTCTTTCTGCTACAGATATATAAAATTATCTATTTATGAAGTAAACATGAAATTAAGACGAATATGGTCGATTTATAGAACCTTAAATGGACAATGTTCTTATACTTCTACTTGCATAATTTTTATACATTAAGCCTAGCCTTTGTTCACGGTTTCATCCGCATATCTATACATCACAAGAAAATTAAAATTTGTTTAGCCATTTATATCGATGATTAGCGTAAATGAACAACTTTATATTTAAAATGTTTTTGTTGAGATATAAATTTATATTCAAGTTAAAATTATATAAAAAAATTGTGTTTGAAAATGTCACATTGGATTTTTTTGATTTAACTCCCTTTAAAGCCTTTGTGACGTCTCTTGGTAATATTGTTACGGTGTAAAGGCTTGTGTGCCACAAAGGAATGTCCAGAGGCTTGTTTCGCCGTAGGGAGTGAATAGGCTAGCTTCTTAGAAACGAATATATCCGTCCCATCCTCAAATAGGAAACTCAAGCGGAAGCGAACTCATACGAGTATATCTAATTTCATATTCTTGTGCAATTTACTGGCCAGGTTAACTCGTACACGTTACGATTATAGCTGACAGAGAACGATTATAAAACGAAGATCTCAACATAATCACGTCAATATTTAAGAAAAAATGTAATATTATGTTTCTCTTACTCAATATAGATGCAGGAACCAAAACAATGCGGTAATTTCAAATGGAATATGTCAAAACAATCCATACTAATATGTGAAAATAACTGTCTTTCTGCCTGTCTGCTACCTTTTCACGCCTTAACTAAACCGATCATCATGAAATTTTGCAAACAGTCAGGGATACAGGAAAGGGTACCTTTTATCGAGAGAAATAATTTCCCAGGGATCATCTAAAATTTAATTTAAAAAAAAATTAGTGTTATAGCAACAAGAGGTCAAGCGTTATATTGCTTATATATTTTTTTATTTTTCAACTCGTACGAACTAGTTCTAAATACAATAAAAGTGAACATAAAAATTCGCTGTTCCGAACTTTTTTATCTAACAAATTTAGATTTGAAAACTTATTTCTATTTTCAACAAACGATCATACTTCAAGGCTGTTTAACGAAGTCGCAATAAAATATTGGAGCATACGGAAACTTCTCCACACACTATTTAGCAACGTTGATGTCAACACATAGGTGAACTTATCCCTTTATCTGTACAATAAGTTCATGAAGAGCACTCTGAATCGACATCTTCAGACATCTGACAGACACATTAAGTATGCGTAATATTTATTATTACTTGTA
The DNA here is from genome assembly GCA_936446665.2 of Synanthedon andrenaeformis. Classification (NCBI taxonomy): domain Eukaryota; kingdom Metazoa; phylum Arthropoda; class Insecta; order Lepidoptera; family Sesiidae; genus Synanthedon; species Synanthedon andrenaeformis. The sequence goes on along the minus strand of OW387776.2, from coordinate 11,902,607 downwards.
TATAGTTTATTTTTTATTATTATTTATTTACATTCACTAAATACTCTCAGCTATTAATTATCCAGTGTTTTTCTTACATACTAGGGGATGCATTACGTGTGTAATATTTATTCAAAGTGATTTATTTCACTTTGATTCATATATTCATTTAATATTCATATATTCAAATTCATTCATTTATTCATTTAAAATTATATTTACTTTAAAAAAATTAAATAGTTTATTTATATATGTTGAATTAAAATTATTATTTTGAATTAAAATTTCTGCATTCAATGATTTTGATTCAATGGTGTTTAGCGGAGTTGTATAATATATAGCTGAGTGAAATTTTATCTGAAAACTAAATCGATTGATCATGTATCTTACCCCCTAAGCAACTAAATATGAGCTATGAGTGTGAACAATGATTCTGTTATCGGAAGATTTAATATTTTGAAATTAGTTTTATTAAAGTGATATAAGTTTTAAATTAACATTTTAAATTAATTCTTGATAGCCACATGCTCCTAGAACTGTTTGTTAATTGTTTATTTGGTAACGTATATTTAGGTTTGGGATTTTTTTCTGCAGCTTTGCAGTCGTGAAAATCATTTTGTATGGTACGAAAAAAATCCCCAAAACAGAATTATTAAAATAATTGAACCAATGGGGGTAATAATGCTCCCATTTATACATTCACTGAGTGTGAATTGCTAATATTTATTTTTTCCTTTTCAATAAATGATGACAAGAAAGGGAAATTCAATTACACCTGACGTGCACAATGACAGGACAGAAGTCGCAACATTACACGACAAAGAGAAGAGGTTCCCATAAAAAATTTTGTTTAACTTCGCCATGTCTCATAACGTGAAAAAACAAGGTGTGTTGCTGGCTATAAATATTAAATTTGCCGTATATCTGCGAGTTTGTCGAAAAACACATCTGGTTCCTACACTAACCGAGCGTTTAAAAATTCAACGAGATGTTATCGCCGAGCCAGCCTTTGTCCTGGATTCGATCGGAATTTACTAAGATAACCGTATACTCGTTGTGGATACTAAACTAACTCTCTTTAACTTATTTTCCAATAGTGTTATTTAAATTTTCGTACAAGACCAATTTTATACTGTGACATTACATACTTTCAAATGTTTGTCTAATCGGCATAACTAAATTTGAAACACGTAAAAAATCGCTTTTTTTCTTCATTTGCTTTTTAAAAAAACATTTTGTTTAATTTTTAATGTTTTGAACGACCATAATAATTAAAAATTCCATGACTGGTGTACAAGCAATTTTACTTCAAATATAATCACGTGCGGTAAATAACAAAAGCCTATTAATTTCATATTTCATATATTCATATAAACCTCAAATGCAACTTGGAAATTTTTTGATTTATAATTAATTAAATACGCATTTCATATCTACTTTATTTTGTATTCCGTTGAAAAGATCGCGAAATTATCGGGTGTTTTTTGTGTCAGTATTTTTTAAAGTTTTCTTTAACGAGCTTAAAATATAGCACTTGGGAGTGCAATGCAAAACTTTGCGTTTTGATCTCAGCGCAGTTGTCGGGAACCGCCACAGAGTGTCGTCAAATGGGTCACGTCGAATAGCAGTAATGAAACTAACTGGGTTTTATAGCTGGTACACACGTTCACTATTACCATTATGAAAACTGTTACCATTTAACCTACGGTGGAATTCAGTTTTTTTTCTTTATAATCATATCATAATAAATTTATTTCAGACATTTGTGTCCATAGTTTTTAAAAATTATAAACTAAATTATGTTACATATTATATATGTACAAAAAACAATAAGTAAAATAAAAATTTATAGCTTTTAATAAAATGATAACTATATTATAAGTAAATTCTCAGCTAGATGTATTACATAATTGTTATTCGAGTGAAACTAAGTATGTTATGATTCTTTATCCAGGCATCTCGATGTACTTAACATGTTAGTTGAATTATTATTTGTTTACTAATTACTTTATTATTCTGATAATAACTTTGGGTATATAACCACCTTTCATCAAATTGACCAAGTCTGCCAAATTTTATAATTGTGAAATTATAAAATTTATACTTATACTTGCTGTGACTTAATTTATAGATTTCATATTATAATTACAAAACGTAATATTTCAAGTGTCATGTGAAATGGAACTTGATTTAGTATTATGACTATACTGTTAAAAATAACAATGTTATTAGTCAATATTTTGTAATTTTAAATTTTAAAATGTCATATGAATCTAAATCATATTAGATGCTGCATCATATTTGTGCTTTATTGGATTGTTTATTCTTAATATAGAAAGCATGACATCAAAATAGGGAAAGTCAGATTTCCTAAGAGGTTGATATAACAGGCAATGTCGCAATTTTTCTTTATTGTATTCGCGTAATGCGGTGCTCACATAACATCTGTTGTCACATCGTCTCGAGAAACTACAACGGGGTTATTCTATTGTAGTTTCAATTAGTCTAAACAAACATAAAACCTGTCACAAGCAGCATGACGATCGCCACTTGTCTTTGATTAGTACGAACACTGAAATTATATTAGCGATGATAGCAATTGTTCTATCCCGCTTTGTTTATTGGCTGGTGTAAACAACGACAAATGCATGTGTTGTTTTATTAATACTATCATCATCGTTCTTTCGTTTAAAGAAGGTTTAAAATAAATACGTACACTTGTAGGCAAAACTCAGTCACGTAAAGCACATATATAAATATATGGATAGATATAATGTATTTTTTACTGTTCGATCATTATTATTTATATAACATACTACATATTGTAAAACAATTTGTAAACTTGTTATAAAACAAAGTTTATAATATGCAACAAGGTTACATATTATAAACCTCTACCATTTATATGGTATAAGGTTGATGATGATGGTTTTCATGCATTTTTATCTAAGTATCAACAGTGTTCAATTCTTTAAGATTTTGTATAAGTTTGTAGAAATATGACGATTGTTGAAGATGTCGGAAGAAATCAAGCCGTCTGGGATTCCGCTTTCATCGATAACGCTGCTTAATCTGTTTGAGATATAACTTGAACAATGTATGATGGGGTTGTTGCTCTTTTATACATTAACACATGACATTATACTTTTGCCAAGCGTTGAATTTAGATTTTTTAGACAGCTGGTGCCCGCGGCTTTGCCCGCATGTAATATTTAGTCTATGTCCACCCTGTAGTTCTATTCCAACTAAATAAGTAAGTAAGTAGTGAAAATTTCTTTTTAATCGTATGAGTAGTTTCCAAAATCACCTTCTACATACAAACGAGCAAACATACAAACTTTACCTCCTTGTGGTTACAGTGCACTATGAACAATAAACTTCTCTAGTTGATCACAAAATACATAATTTTTCAAAAGATAATGGTGAACCAAGGCCATTCATTATTCCAAATTTTAACAATGATTATAGGTTCATGTTTATTTATATCACAGCCGATACTTTGAAGACGAATTTTTTCCCCCCACGTTGTTGGATCTTTGACCTATTCGCTTTTTCTCTGGTTATGTAATACGTCTGTAGTGAGAGCGATAACCATAAAGATGAGTATACATCCGTGTTCCTTATAGTATTTAATTATTTTGATAATACATTTTATGTATGTATAATGCTAATGTCTAATATTAGATACACACACACACACACACACACACATATAATTTCTTTTACAGAATATTCAATATACAATCCTATGATCTCTTAGGATATCAGATTGGAAAAAAAATCCTAATATTTACTGTATAAATTAACTACGTAATTATGTAATGAATAACATACTATTTAATTGTATATGTTGACTTATAGTGCAGATTTTTATCATTCAACTGTAAAAAAAAAATATTATCCATTATTTACAATAGAATATTAACATCTCAATGTTTCACTGTATATCTTGACTTAGTGCAGATTATTATCGTCCTATTGCAAATAATATTATTTCAATAGAAATTACACGGTAAATTTTTGTTCTCATCATCTCCATTTCAATATTTTGAAAATTTATAACCTTTGGTGATGACTTTTACTTTCTGTCCCTCTAATAATAAAAGTAGCAACATTTGTGATGATGCCAGCATTTGTTTTTTGGCGACAAAATCCTAATTTACATTATAAATGCTAAAGAGTTTGTATTGTATGTTACGCTTTCATGTCTTAATAATTACTCAATCGATCATTATCACTTTTTTCATACACGTAGTATTGTCAGAGAAAAATTTGATTAAAAAATTTCAACGGCTGACAAAAATATATTAGCAATAAATTTTGAATAAATGTTTTTATAAAATATTATGCATAAAACGACGAATTTTTTTTTAAATATATTTTAATGTACGAGTACAGAACTAAAATACAAAAAAAAATCCAGCGAAATCAGTCGTATGTACACAGTTTAAAGTGGTTAACTTTCGAACAATTGACCCATTCGTAATATTGAGACATCATGACACGCAACCACTTTCGGCGGCTGATGAATCACTATAGGACTTTCCAATGGTGCTATATATATATACAGGGTGTGGCCTGTAATAAGAGCAATAAATTAAAATATAGACCCTTTAACGAATCAGTAATTAATTCCAAATTCCAAATGGTTTCAATGAATTAAAATGAAAAACAAATTTACTGTTATTTTCTAACAAAATAAATCGAGCCAGCTATGTACTACTACAGACATAATGTGTCCAGTCGGATCGTTCTCGCCCCAGTACCCTGTACCAAGAAATCTTGGTATCGATTCAGTGTAGCTTGAACCTATATTGACAAACACTCCGGAATTTATACCACACAAACAAGAAAGGACATTGCGGATGATTTCATACTGCATTTGATTTAAAGAAACAATTTTTGTTATTATAAAAGTATAACAACGATTGTTTCTTCTGTTAACACCAATTTTTCGTGCGATAAAAGTTCATTCTATAAATAAAGTTGACTAGTATCTGATTTAAATAAGTTATCTATACTTACTTTACTAATAATATAAAGAGAGAAGTTTTGTGTGTTTGTAAATGAATAAACTCAAAAACTACTGGACCGATTTTAAAAATTCCTTTACCTATAGTAAGCTACATTATCAGCGAGTAACATTACGCGGGCGAAGTCGCGTGCAACAGCTAGTAAATGACAAGATGGTATCCAAAATGAAAAATTTAAGAATGTTCACAAAATGAGTCACATGAATCTTTATCCAATATAGCTGACATACTGGATAAGTCTTAGCTTAGTTAGAGGATGGCTGGACAATATTCGCCCGGGAGACTCGTTGATTGTTATTTATGTTAACGTTGTCAATATAAAGTGATTAGATATTTAATAAAATGCCGTGTACGCTAAGCATTTCTTTTATAATATTGTAGATATAGTATGTAGACATTCAAACTGCTTACTCGCCTTATTCTGAGAGACTTTATTCATAGAACAAAAAAAAAATGCAAAAATGCTTCAGAGTCTTACTCTGTGAAGTAGATATCTATACTAATATTATAAAGAGGAAAGATTTGATTGTTTGTTTGTTTGTTTGCTTGCATTGAATAGGCTCCGAAACTACTGGACCGATTTGAAAATTTTTGTTCACTGTTAAAAAGCTTAAATTATCAGCGAGTAACATACTTAGGCTATGTTTTATAAAGTTACGTGGACGAAGTCGTGTGCACAACTAGTGTTTTATAATTACATTAGAAAATTCCATCCTATAATTTGTTGTTTCGTAGTTTCAGACACATCGTAGGTCTGATAAACTAATCCATAAAACTAATCAGTAACCTGAAGGTTTACACAAAGTAGATAATTCTATCAACTATTTAAAATTTATTATTGTAATCTAAAACGTTCATAAAAGAAAGGAAACTCAGTTTTGAAAAAAAAATATGACAATTGCTGTGAAAAATATGACTTATTCTTTTAAGTACTCTACTCATATTTACTTTATAATAATAATAATTTTGAAAGTTTTTTCTGAAAGTTCATACAAAGTTCATACGCCGGGAAGCGACTTTGTTTTATACTATGTAAAGATTTGATATAGATATAGCTAAAGATTACATGCTTCCGGTAAAGTTAATATCACAGTTATATATGATCCAAAACTATATGAAAATAACTATTGCGCAACAAACAGAAATTGTTGCATTTTACGAATCAATAATGCTTCATTTGACCCAATTAAAGTCGTAACTCTGTCATAACTGTTAATTTTTGTTTACGATTGTACTTTATTAACATACTAGTTAGTGTCAGCGACTTTGTCCGCGTGATGTTATATAGTCTAAAGCCTTCCTCGATAAATGGACTATCCAACACAAAAATAATTTTTCAATTCGTACCAATAGTTCCTGAGATTAACGCGTTCAACTAAACAAACAAACTCTATATATAAATTTCGTGTTACGTTGTCCGCAATAAACTCCTAAACTACTAAACCGATTTTGAAAATTCTTTCACATATAGAAAGCTATATTATTAACATCACGACTTTGAAATCTAACCTTTGGTAAACACTTAAACAACTCACTTACCCATTCCTATTCTATTTAGAATTTAGAGAATAATTGAATTCGTTTTAGTCGTTGTAGTTTAATGGGAACTTAAGGAACATAGGATTCCGTAAAAGCTTGGTTATTTGATGGAGCAATATAGCCGTAAAACTCCGAAACATTCGTAAGTATGTTGTTACATAATATGCCAAACAAGGCGATTACACATCTCAATCGCGTGTCTGTCTGTTGCACATTAAAATACGAGTAAATAGACAGTTGCAAATTTAAACATTAAGCACGTAAGTACGTCGCTGGTTCTTCTTCGGTATCAACTTTCTCCGCCCGGGGGAAACTGACAGGTCATGTTAAAACACTTGCATAATTTGTAGTCAGAGAGCAGAGCTGATTGCTCATGTCAACTTTAAATGCGTAACAATTACCTACTCAATATCAACTTATACTTATTACTTAATATAATTACTTAGTTGGCGTTTGCATTTATAATGTTAGTAAGCCTAGTAAGAGAATATATATATATATACATATCTCCAATGGCCTTTTCATAAATACATCACTCAATCGATTTTGAAGAAACTTTATAGAATTTTTTTTGTAAGGACATGATATTATAAAAATGTGTAAAAGGTGCGTGAAAAAGGATTAATTAGTTGATAGTGAAAACCCAAATATTTAACTGCAATTGTCGACAGAACATCAGTACGTAAAAAAGCTTGTGCAAAGTGGCTATGTGAATTTTAATAATTTATCCAAATTATGAACAACTCGGCTGATTGTTGATAAACTGTTAATTCCTTCTGCTGACGAAAGCGTTTTTGTTATTATTGCGAATCCTTTCAATAAAGTTTAAATTAAAAATCAATTGAGTGCATACGTATATATTATCTTTTGTGAATTATTCAACATTTTTGAACCTTAGCAAAACTGCAGCGCGTCGCACTGTTTGTTCTAAAACAATTACAACTACAGATAATTAACTTTTACTGTAACATGGTAATATGTTTATTTAATATATTTTTGTGAGACTATAGCGGAAATTCTTTTGGTTAAATCAGATTCAAATAACGTTGCAAACTTAAATAACTAATATTAATAAATAAAGTATAGAGAGATGGAATTATTCTCGTGTCTGAAAAGAACTTGTTTTTATTAATTTTGTATAGTAGAGAATTGAAAACGCTGCTTGACGCTGTTGTTTGTTCACAGGGTTCAATTTAAACAGAGCTTATGAAAGAATTGAAGTTACAAAGTCTTTTAAAGAAATTATTCTTCTTTTGAAATTTAAATTTATGTCAAAGGTTTTTTGTTCAAAAAATAAATAAACAAAGAATGATATTTATGTTATAATCGATAAGTTAGCACCAACTAATGAGCTACACATAGTAATTTATAATATATAATTAAGATCGACTAATAAATGATAAAATTCATAAAGTTGTATCTTCGCCAAATAAATTGTTTCTTTCACGAATAACTCAGCCTTTGTGCATAACTTTGTAATAAATTATTTTTGCAACAAACGCGTCGATTCAAGTAATGTATAAATATAGAAATTCCCCGCAGTGCATCTATCTTCACAGACTTAATAGCGAGCCGCCTTTTGAATATTTAAAAATATGTTCAAAATTAATTATTTTGAATATTCAAAATTCAAAATCAAAATATTTGTTAATATGTAAATTAAATTGAAAAAAAAGTTACATACCCACAAACACATAACTTCTTGTGGAATTATTACTGCACGCGGCCAAAGCCCGAATAAACAGTTAAGTATGGGGAAATCATAAAATCAAAAACAATCCTTATATTTAGCAAACAAAACATATTTATAGTGAACTGTAGGAATCACTTCCTGCAGTTTAATATAATTAGTCAGCTGACTATTCATTGTTACTATTCAAAGTAACTGATTCCTAGAAAATTTTCATGTAGCCTTTTAGAAATACTAAAATTTCTGCTGCGTTTCACCATTGAGTTCAAATATCTACTTGGTTGGCACTAGCACATAATTGGGCACACTTTCAATGAGATATTCTTTTGAAAGTTCCAAAAAACGAGATACTGTAGTGCTTAAAGACACATTGGAAGTTTGATTATGAGAACGAAGCTTCAAGGATATTGTGAAAGTTGTTCGCATGTGCGATCGGTCGGAACGTGAGGTCAGGCAGGTAAAGTGAAAACCTTTGTATAAGAACTCTCTCCATGCGCTATTGGTGAACGCTAACTTCCTAATAGCAGTGCACTTTACGATGTATTGGCTACAACAAACACGTCGCTCCTTTCATTAAATGATTTCTACTTGCTTGTTCACGTCAATACGAGAAGGTTTTAACGGCGATTTCTATGTCACGGCTCAAATTCAACAAATATATCAATCAAGTCAACAACAGTTTTAATTTTTTAGCTAGCTTAGTTTAATTTAGCTCTTCGTAGAGCTTTTCTTTATATATATAAAAATGTTGTCGCCGTGTACGCCTTAAAAACTGAAGAATGAGTGAAACGATTTTAATATGGTTTTCACATATGAAAAGAGGGATAAATTGGGAAGATTATATCTAACACTAGTGGCCCGCTCCCCGCTTCGCGCGGGTGCAATTTTTTACTCAATCCAGCTGATAAAATTACCTTACATCGCCATCTGTTAGAATCTTTTGGAACTCACAGATAAATAATTGCTGGATTGAATCAACAGATGGCGCTATGTTAATAATATTATATAATTTGCAAAAAAATAAACAAAATGAGATATAAACTATACTATCTTTTAAGTTTGACCAAATTACATATAGTTACGAAATTTTATCAAAATCGGTTCAGTAGTTCGGGAGTTCATCGCGGACAAACATGTGACACGTAATTTTTATATACATATATAAGGATATAAAATTCTCGTGTCGCGGTGTTTGTTGCCAAACTCCTCCGAAACTGCTGGACCGATTTTGATGGAGTTTTGTATGCTTATCGGGTAGGGCCGAGAATCGGCCAACATCTATTTTCCATACCCCTAAATGTTAAGGGTGGTGCACCCCAATTTTTTTTTTGGCAAAACAACGTTTGTCGGGTCAGCTAGTAATATATAAAAATTCTCAGATGATTTTCAGAAATATTTTAATTGTACGTTCTAAAGTTGGTATTCAAACAACAGTTTTCTTCAACATCGAGTTTACGCGTTGTCCTAATTCAGTGCAGAAAGAGTAAATATTTAAATAGGAAAACTGAAATTCAACACACTGTGCGTCCGTAGGTACTAACAGTGTTGTTCGATAATGCCTATCTACTGACCTACTCATATAAGCATATATACAATCTATACTAGCAAAGTTGCGCAGCTCAACTTTACAAACAAAAAAGTTTTGTGGACACAGATAATTAAAACATTAACAGTAAACGCTTCCACTCGATGTCTGCTAAAACTTGATAACGATTTAATTATTTCATTATATTAAGTCACAAGCGATCCGTTGTTCTAAGTTAAAGAACACACTGTCATTGATAATGTTAATTTTTTAATATTTTTTTTTTTTTTTTTTATAACATAAAGGTGGCAGACAGGCAGGCGGCCCACTTGATGGTAGGTGGTTACCGTCGCCTAGGGACACAAGCAACACCAAGGGGAGTGCTAGTGCGCTGCCTACCCTGAAGATATTTGTTAACCCCTCGCTTGAAGAAGCCCATATTGTAGCTAGGTGGAAACACCTCAGAAGGGAGATAGTTCCAAAGTTCGCGCGTCCGCGGAATAAAGTTTCTACCCAACCGGACTGTGCGTAGTGGCACCTTATCCAAGTAATGCGGATGAACTCCACATCTATGACGCGCAGTACGGTGGTAAAAACTTGGGGTAGGCATTAGTTGGAACAACTCATCAGAGCACTCACCATTGTACAGCCGGTAGAACACACAAAGAGAGGCTACATCCCTTCTTAAACTAAGGGGTTCTAACCGTTTTTGTGTGAGCGTTGGATCATTGACAATTCGAATAATTCGACGTTGCAAGGCGTCAAATGGATCTAGCTGGTATTTTGGCGCGCCAGCCCAGAGATGAGAGCAGTATTCCATATGGGGCCTAATCTGGGCCTTGTAGAGAACAAGGCGCTGCTCCGGTGTGAAATACCGCTTTGCTCTGTTTAACACGCCCATTTTTTTGGAAGCTAGAGTAGCCTTTTCTTTCAGGTGACACCTGAACTCGACTGTGTTCGAAATGTCCACACCAAGGATACCAATGCTCTTGGATATTTCGAGCGGAGTGCCCTGAAATTTAGGTGTCGTTACAAATGGGGCCTTTTTTGCGGTGAATGCACAGACTTGCGTCTTACAGGGGTTGAATTGCACAAGGTTCGAGCAACCCCAATTTGAGACCTCAGATAATAATGTCTCAAGCGAAGACACAAGTCTGTCGCGGCTCTCCTGCAAGTCTGAGAGAGGAATATTAGCGCGGCCTTTGTAATAAGCTTCCCCAGTGCTGTCATCTGCATAGCAATGAATACTGTTGACTTGTAACAGATCATTGATATGCAAAAGAAAGAGTGTTGGGGAAAGCACAGAGCCTTGCGGGACACCGGCGTTAACTGTCATGTTGTCGGAGCAACATCCGTCAACCACGACTCTGATACTCCGACCAGTCAAAAAGTCGGCGACCCAATCGCACAATCCCTCGGGCAACCCGTAAGATGGAAGCTTGGAGAGAAGAGCTCGATGCCAGACCCGGTCAAACGCTTTTGCTATGTCCAGACCCACCGCCAAAACCTCCCCCCTGTTTGCCACAATTTCGGCCCAGCGGTGTGTAAAGTAAATGAGAAGATCACCAGTCGAGCGGCCGTGCCGAAATCCATATTGGCGGTCGCTGATCAGCTGATGATCCTCCAGATACCTCAGGAGCTGCTTATTAATAATGCGCTCCATCACCTTGGAAAGGAGGGAAGTAATAGCGATCGGTCTATAATTGGCCGGATCCGTGTGGTCACCCTTTTTGGGCAAAGGGTGGACGTGAGCAACTTTCCAAGCTTTCGGGAAGCGCTTGCTTAAATAGGAAAGTTCGAAGAGCCGCGAAAGCACGGGAGACAACTCAGGTGCGCAAATCTTTAGAACCACTGCTGGAATACCATCTGGCCCACTCGACTTGCGAACGTCAAGGGAAGCCAGTTCCCGCCGAACCTCACGTTGAGTGAAGCGTACTTCCGGCATGGAGCTGTCACAACGCGGAATTGTCGGCGGAATGGCATTCTGGTCATCCAAAGTCGAGTTGGAGGCGAAGATGTGGCACAACAGGTCGGCCTTTTCCTTCGCCAAATGAGCCAGAGTATCATTATGATTCCGCAGTGGGGGAAGCGAGGATCGACAGAAGTTGCCCTCAGCGGCCTTGGCGAGCGACCAAAAAGCCCTACTCCCGGAGGGGTAGTTAGTTAGCCGCTCACCAATCCTGCCGATATGATGATTTCTCGCCTTGGTGTACACCTTCTTGCTGAACCTCAAGGCAGCAGTGTATCCCCTTCTTAAAAGAGGGGTATCAGGACTGTTCAGCACGCGTGCTTCCATGAAGGCTTTGTAAGCAACTAATTTTTTTTGGCGAGCATTTTTACAGTCCCGGTTGAACCAAGGCTGGCTCCGACCTCCGATAAGTACTACAGAGCTGGGTATGAAATTCTCCATGCCCTGCAACACTACATCAGTGATGGAGTCAGCGATTGCCTCAATGTCCTCTGAAGAGAAACAAAGCTGCCTCCAAGGGTAAGATGCGAAAAACTCTCGCAAACCATCCCAATCTGCTGACCCGTAATGCCAAACCCTGCGCTTACCCGAGGGGCGGGTACGCACAACGTTAACGTTTGGCACAGACGCCCTAACGAGACAGTGATCCGAGGACCCGAGGGGGGCATCGACAACTATCGTGTACCCGTCAGGGCGTGTGGTCAGCAGAAGATCCAGCAAAGAAGGAGAGTGGTCCTCAATGTCTGGGATCCTAGTGGGAACCGAAACCAATTGTGAGAAACCATGTGCCAAGGCGAGATTATGTGCAGCTCTACCTGCACAGTCAGTGGTGCGTGAACCCAACCACTCAACGTTATGAGCATTGAAGTCACCCAACAGGACTACTTCAGCAGAGGGAAACTGCACTTGAGCTTCCTCTGTCATATCCCGAATGCGCTCAAAGAATTGAGTTGTCTCCGTATCACCAGCATGGGACCTGTATAGGCAACCGTAGATCCGCGTAGAACCTGCATGATCAATGCGCGCCCAAAGTATAGACAGGTCCCGATCTTCAAGCTGGCTAAGACGGCGACAACAAATATCCTCACGGACGAACAAGCATACCCCGGCTCGCCGCATGAATTTATGCTCAAATTTATAACCGGGGTAATGGAGGTAAGAGGTGTCACCCGGGCAGGATATTTGCGTCTCCGTAAGGACAAGTAGGGCAGGCCTCGCAGTTTCCAGGTGGTGATGGACACTGGTTATGTTAGAATGTAATCCCCTGATGTTGCAAAAGTCAACTTTAAAGGTGGAAGGGGATTGAACCGCTGAGGTATACCCAATCTGTTGTCTTTTCTTAGCCATTTGTTTTTTAAAAGAGGGAAAAGAAGAAGAAGAGGGAGATCGGCACTTCAAAACGATGGGCAAAGCGTGGCAACTGAGAATGCTTACATCCACCAGTTTCGTGAGTTGCCAGCATGGGGCACGGAAGGGCCCCCGGTCCCCCCCCAGCATGATAGACGGGTTCCCCACCGGTCTCCTCACCGGCCCGACTAACAAACTAGGGATTATACACGAAATGGCGGGGCAGCCTCCCGGGGCGGAGAATAAGGCAATCCCCGGGTTCGGGCCCCCAACTGTTCCGCGGGCGGCCAGCGGTCAGCCGTTTCACCGGGTCTCCCTGACCCCCACGCTGCCACGTCACACCAGTAAATGAAAGCAAACCAGTAAGAAACCACTGGTCCTCGAAGTAGAAGTACCCATCTCCCTCCTGTATTGGGCTCTGGCAACCCTTACTCACACACCGAAACACAACAGCGCACATGTCACTGTTATTTCACGGTGGTCTTCTGTAAGGGGGTGGTAACTACCGCCAGACGGGCTGCCCATTTTAAGACTGCTAAATGCAGTGTGCCCTACCACTCTTACATATACATTATACATATACATTTTACATAGTAATAAAACAAAGTCACTTCTCGCTGTCCCTCTGTATGTATGCTTAGATCATTCATTTAAACTACGCAAAGGATTTTAATGCGGTTTTCATTAAACGAGGAAGGTTTTTACATATATGGGGCATGTTATTTATATATAATAACAATTAAGCTTTGACTGTATGTTTGATCTAGGGACAGACTTCAATCGTCTTGATCCGAATTGTATTCAGGACCGTACAGTGAATCGCCATGGTTACTATGACGTGGGCAAACCGGCCATAAGATATGTTTTCGCCATTTATATTTTCTGCTCAATATTCGTCCTTACACACAATGGATTAGGATGAAATGGATTTCTACAAATTTCTGTCCAAAAATCCAAGATCACACACAATGAAGTCAGCCTACAAGTTTTGCCTGTTTACAAGTTTTCTCCTAAATAACCAATGTGACACACAATGTTTTAGCGAAAAATATATACCAAAATTCATATATTTGAATATTTATTCCCATTTTATGTGTATCCTCGATCGTCGGCGATGCTTGAAAATGTGTTCCACAGAAGGGTACCTAATTGCGGTACAGATTAATACAATAAACTCCCAGCATATTTACTACACAATCAGAAAAAAATTATTATATCATAATTATGATAAATAAGTAAGTTATGAATTAATAGAAAACTGGTTAGTACCTACTATTTACGCGGGCCATTGACGGCAGTCCCAGTCCCAAAACAAGTCTCTTATAATAATAATAACAAATCTATAGAGATTATGAACTTTAAAAAATATAGTACAGAATACTATTAAAACCCATAGGAAATGTGTGTATCCAGACATTCATTCTTGTTTGTAATGTACTTCCATCAACTTTGGACACTACTAGTCTGGTAGGTATGCGATTTTCTGAAAATTCCTAAAAGCTACAAAACTACAAAGCTGTAACTTTTCAAGTTACAGCTTTCTATATAAGTAAATATTGTTGGGTGTAGTTTAAAGTAAACTCGATGAGCTCGTTACGTAGTTAATAACTAATAAAATTTTAATTTCCGCTCTCGCAAATCTGAATCCGTCAGTTTGATCAAGACTTTAGTTGACGTTATTAAATCATGATGAAGAAACTCCTTGTTTTCTTTAAGTTTCCTTGTTTTTACAAATTTCCGATATAATGCTTCTATATTCTAGGCATCTATTAATTTCCTTTTTGTTTATAAGACAACTAGAAAGCAGCCACCGTGCTCCGGTTTCGCACTCCGGTATATTTATAAATAAAATCGTAAACGATGCCATCGTAATCGCCATGTTTGTTCAGTGAATTTTTTTTTTCTTCAAAAAATAAGTCTATTTGTACACGTTACACTTACTGAGGTTAAAAAATAGTTTTTAGTATTTTTTTCTGTTTTTCTGCGCGTTTGTGCACGCTGATCTCAGAAACGGTTTGACGGATTTGAATACGGTTTTATTTTATATGTACTATTGATGTATAGATTTTATTATATGATATAGGTATGACAGTCATCAATTGGAGTCAGTCATCTATCATTAATTCAGGCTATTAATGCTTAATATTGCATAGTATATAAAAAATTGTTCGCAACGATAGAGGTTTTTGTTTACCGTTGCAGTAGGTAACAAGCTAACGGCCGATAATCCTTTGTGAACGGAACAAACTGTTGGTAACGAACAATGGCCTATGTAATGGTTATTCTGCATGGCAGTTTATCTGATGTTCCAGTCATATCGTCCAAATATATGGGGCATATACGCATTGCCATAATTATTGAGAGCAATCTTGATATCCTTCATAATTCAGTCTTAAAAAAGTTGTTTATAGTTCATATCTAAAACTAGGTTTTAGTTAATAAAAATGTCAACAAACCAATTTGAATTACTAGCACTAGATAACTATATTAGATTTTGTTTATATTTAACAATCAACTACTAATAAGTAGTTGATGAAATATCATACTTGCCCTTGAAATCGGTACTAATATTACATAATTGCGAAAGTTTGTTTGGATGTATGGATGTTTGTTACTCTTTCATGCAACAACTACTGAACCGATCACCATGAAATTTTGCATACACGTTGTCTGGTACACCAGAAAGGACATAGGGGTACCTTTCATCCAGAAAAAAAGGACTGTTCCCGAGGGATAATCTAAAATTAAGGAAACTAACTCCTGGCTACGTGTAATAGCAATAACGAAGTCAGGCGATATATTATTATATCGCCTGACGGCTCCTGACGGCTCCTGGCGATAAATAAATAAATTATTATTATTATTCACATATATTTATTTCCTATCTTAATTTTAAATTTTTACAATATATATATATATATATATATATATATATATATATATAACAATAAATATTATAAAAACTTAAAACTAGTTTGCCGCTGGTAGCGGGGCAGGGCCCAAACTACCGGTGGTTAGGGCTGCAGACTGAGGAACCTCCTGACAATACGCGCCGTGTCAAGGAGTACTGCCTTCTGTATCTTATTATTATTATTATTGCTTTTTCAACGCGGACGAATTCGCGGGAATCTCTAATACCCAACTACCTATCTGCAAAAAAACTATCTGTCACATTAATTTCACGCACAGTTACTTAAACTATTGTTTAAAATAACTATTGCACTGTAATTTTCTCTTGAGTACTTAATCGTTGATTGAATATTGAAATAATAATTGTACTTACTAAATGACCTCTTAACAAATAAATAACTTGTCGAAAGTTATTTTTTACATGTTACAATTAAGTAAACGCAGTTTGAAAGCCTTGCATGATTCAAAACAATGATTAAGGAGTGTCATAATTATTATAATAATAATATTTTATTTTCTGTTACAGTTTCGATCGTGACCAGCCGTTCACCTTCCAAATTGGTGTGGGACAGGTCATTAAGGGCTGGGATCAAGGTTTATTGGACATGTGCGTTGGTAAGTGCCCACTAGTTACTCTTTCACATTTTTAATTTATCATATTAAGTTGGTTTGATAGTTAAGCAATAATTTTATTAAATCTTACTTGAAACTTTCGTATCTTTTTAGCATAGAGAATTCGTTATTAAATAATGAATAAACTAACTAAGTATTATGTATTTTATCTAATAAAATAACTTAAAAATAGGCCCATGAGAAATAGTTTCCGTAATATATCATTATAAAAATTGTAGTGAAACATTTTAAGCTCAATGAAGCATTAACCATTGTCGGTGGTTCGAACCATCTAGGTAGAGCAATTAATAAATAGCGACGAAATGGGTAGAAACGACCAGGTATATCAAGTTATATCTGGTCGTTAGATAGGATAGGGACCGCGGGAGGGTCTCGGAGGCCTAACCCTTCTGGTTGTGCATAACATGTGCCCAAGTGTCGGTTGTATGACATCGTCTAGGCCTCCTACTGGTTCTGATGAGGATACCATTAGTGCCTGGAGAATTGTATGTATTGTTAATGCCTAGATATCACACTTACGGTGCTACAACATCACTTATGCAATTTTTGTTAAAATTGATCTGAGTATGAGAAAAAATAACTATTGTACATCTTTACTTGGTGCGTCATAATTGGAAAAATTACATCATTTGCAGAAGTGACGGTTTAGCACCGTAAGTGCGATATATTAATTAGTCTTAGATTAATTTTAGTCCGTTGATTGATACTATCGTGATGCAATTTCCAGGTGAAAAACGCAAGCTTACAATTCCATCATCACTCGGCTACGGCGAACGTGGAGCCGGTAACGTCATTCCACCTCACGCCACTCTGCACTTCGAAGTTGAACTCATCAACATCGGTGACTCGCCTCCGACCGCTAACGTGTTCAAGGAAATCGACGCTGACAGGGACAACATGCTATCCCGAGAAGAAGTGAGTATCAGAAGTCTATTCCGAGAAATGGATACGGACGAGAACAAAGAATTGTCTCGAGAGGAGGTCAGTTTCAAGATGAATGCACGGTAGGAGCTGGGATGGTGTTGGTGGCAGCAGTGGTGTTACTAATATGATCTCAATTCAACATTTTCCTTTCTTAAAGACAAATTCTTTAAAGTTCTTTAGACACCTTTTTAGTCGCTGCTTTGAATGAAGTTGATATACATTTTCTTTTTAAATACCTACCTAATCTATGAATAATGAGAATTTAGGTACATTTCAAACATCATCAATATTTATTTTACAATTTTAATAGATTTCAACTACGTGATGAATTACCTAATATTTATTATTATTAACGGATTATTAACGAAATTTTATGTTACATTACTTTAGATTAAGTGGCCATAATCCCCATAGATTAATTTCTTCTTTGGTCTAGCGAATGCTACTTTTTAAAAAAGCCAGTAGATAAGGTAGTAAATAGTATTTTTTTTAAATAAGTAGATACTCATTTTTACCGACCGAAAAATATCTAAATCTAAAGTAATGTAAATACGACCCAAAAATATGTGAATTTGACTTTAAAAAGTCAAAAAGTACGCCATAAAACCCAAAATAAAACAAAAAAATATCTATAAGATTATTTATTGAAATAAATATTAATAAAGTCATGCCATTTCTATATCACTCTCGACTAAAGGACAGTTCATGATGTTCCTACGATGGAGGACTATATTTAATTCGATGGGTGACTATTCCTCAGATAGAGAAGACTAAACTTGCTCCCACTTCGGGACACACTTGGTACTGAGCACAGGCTCTCCACTATGTTAGGATTTATAGGTCAAGAAAAGAAATAGTTAACATGGAAGAGTGTGGCAAAAGAATCTGATATCCACTTTGTACTTTTTGTCTCTCTTCCCAGTACTTAACAGCATGACACCTTTACTTTTCAAAAGCCCTTAATTATTTGAATAATTTTAGAAGGTATTAAAACTAATTTTATTAGCACGCGACTCTGTTTAGCCACGCCCACTGCAGCTTCTCTTTAGTGCCATCATTTTTTGAGCCTCCTTCTTGTGGACAAGACCTTTCATGTCTTTGAAGAATGTACATTTAGATTTACTAACGAAGTTTTCCTTTATCAAGTGAGCATTATTTGTATAATTCCGACAGAGGACTGAGAATCAGGCCTGTCAGAGAAAAAATCCTGCATTTAGGTATATACATATTTGTTATATCATAAAGCTAGCCCTGTGGGATAAATGTTCGCCAGCCGCAATACCCACATCCCGATGGGAGTAAGCTTGCTTCGACAATTCAGCGAAGGCGGCATGATTACGTATTACGTATTATTATTATTAGTGTATTACGAAACAATATAAACGCTTGTACTAAACGGCGAAAAAAAATATCTAAGGGAAACAATATGAAACAATATGGCCAGTAATACTACATAATATACCTCACATAGAGGACAGGCCCGGCGGCTGTGTATGTATCACAAATTTATAATGAATGTAAAATTCAAAGCTATTATATCATAAAATGAAATTTATTATATGAGCCCGCTCGGACTACGACGTTATATTATGTAAGGCTATTTTTAACACTTTTGTTTTTTTAAGTATTTGTTTGTAACAGATTGATTAAAAACGACTTAATTGATTTTAAAAATTCTTTTACCTATAGAATCCTACAATATCAGCGAATGATTTGGGCTGCAGTATTTTATTTAAAAAAAATGTAACGCGCCGTCTCACCCATACTGCGACACGCGCGCCCTAGGCGTCCAAAACGTCGCACTGCCGAACTAACCGATCACACGGTCGCTCGTTGGTATTCGGTGGCATTCGAGAATATTCGTTTTCCCCGCGCGCCTCAGAGAGTCGCCTGAGCATTGTGTGTTGTGTAAGCGCAAGCGCATTGTGTAATTACCTAGTCCCGCGCTTTTCGTAGTAACGGTCGTGTTTACCAGTTTCTTTTTTCTGTAAAGTGGTCAGTAGGAGTGATTCCATTATAGTGGCGCTCAAACGGGGACTGATAACTTTATAAAAATACTAGCTGGTGCCCACGACTTCGTCCGCGTTGAAAAATATTAAGTATATCCTGTGTCCCGTACGTCCAAATGTTTATCTACCAAGTTTCATTAAAATCAATTAATTCGTTTCAGAGTTATGGAGGAACATACATACATACAGAAAAAAATTCTAAAAATCGTCAATTTAGTTTCAGTATCATGTATAGAGCCTATAAACACGATATCTCTGAAAACAAAGTAACTTACTCCATGACCGACCCTTACAGATTTATTATTAGTATTGATTTAAAAAACAAAAAAAATGCATATGAAAACAATTATTTGGCTTGCGCTTCGAAAATTATTAATATACCTATAATATGTCTAATTATGTATAGTGAATTGACAATGGCCGTGTTTTGATTAAATAGTCAATCAAAACAAAGGTAGAATCGAAAGAACATGAAAAGATATTCGTATCGCGTGATATTATCCCTTATAGTGCAAAAGAGTCTCAAACCAAGGTTTATTATGTACTTAATAACATCATCTTGAAATTATTTAACCTTTTGTTTAGTATTTATGACGGTTATAAAAATGCTGAAAGTTAAAAAAAATGCCGCAGTGGAGCGGTGTAGGTACACATTTTAATTTTTGTTTTTATAAAATTATATACTTAGATATCTATTTATTTCCTGAGATGAAGTCAACGCAAACGAAGTCACAATGTAGATACACAATGTACATGATTTCTATTTTCCTTTAAAAAGCATTACTTATATTATTTTCCAGGTCAGCGAGTATCTGAAGAAACAAATGGTGCCTCAAGATGGCGCCGAAATGAGTGAGGACATCAAACAAATGTTAGAAAGTCATGACAAGCTAGTCGAGGAAATATTCCAACACGAAGACAAGGACAAGAACGGATTCATCAGTCACGAAGAATTTTCGGGGCCCAAACATGATGAACTTTAATTTTTTTATATATAAAAATAGTTACGTACATACATGAACCTAGAAGAAACAACGGACGGAATTCCATATACCAATAAAGTGAAGCACCGTAATAAGCTCGGTAATGTGTATTTACACGTTAACACGCACACATAAAAACCATAGTAAGCTCGGCGTCCGCCATTAAGCTGCTAGCGTTGATTAATGCTCACGTAATGAGTAATTAAAATTACTATTTAATTATGCCACTTGCGTCGTGAAATGTTGTTCCTGTGGCATTTTACGTGATAAAAAAGAAGAAGGAATCACTCCACATGTAAAAACGCACACGCACACATGCTTTACTTTGTACAGTGACAGCACTCCATCCTTTGTTTTTTCTAGGTTCATGGTTACATAGCTCATAATATATTGCAAAATTGTAAAATTCTCTGGAGCTCGCTCAGCTGTATCGGAAGATTCAAAGTATAAACAGTTCGCAAAAAGATTGGATTGTGCAAAAAAACATTAATACCCAAAAAGGTCACATTTTAGTTTTAAGTTTTTATTATTATATAATGACTTAAAAGTCAAATTCCTTGTTTATTTTTTGTACTTAGCTTATTTCGTTGGTTATATCTATCCAATGACTATTAAAATTACTTAAGACATTTTTATAAAAATTACTTATTTTAAAATAAAATATGTTTGCTTTTTGCATTTTATTTTCAAATAAAACATTGTATTTTATTTGGAAATACATTATGTAAATTGCAATCTCGTAGTTGTAAGATCCTACTTCGTTAAACGTTCAACCAACAATGACCTCATCAACTCTTGTAGTAATTATTTTCAGGAAACGTTTTGGGTGATTCTGATTTCTTTTCAATTTTATAATTACCAAATTTTCTACAATTTTATAATGTCTCTATGTAAGAGCATTTTATGTACCTACTTAGATAAAGATACTTACCCAATCAAACCATCAATTTTGCATAATTACTTTTTAAAAAAGGTAAAAAACAGTTTCGCTAAGCAATAGAATGTAAAAGGCAAAACTTGTGTGAATGCACAGAAATTGTTCCTTAGTCATGTGATTTTTTCTAATAATTACAGTGAGTGTACGCGAACGCTTTTTTATACACTCTTACCGTAAATTTAAACTGTACCTATAGGTTAGGTAACAAGAAAATTTGAAGAGGTGTCTGAATCGACAAAGATGAAAAATAATACATTTAGAATGTTTGAAAAGTTTTTGAGTTTACTTTTTGTTTTCATATAACATTTCACTTTTATTCACTAAGACGAATTTGCTCCATTAAGATGCCAAACGGCTGATAAAATTGTAATAAATGTTTATAAATAAAATATGAGACTTTTATTATTATCCATCCCTGATAAGATGAATGACGAAATTTGCTTCCTTTGTGGGAGGCAATTCAGAAAACTGATGATAAAAAATCGGGGTATAGAGTTTGATGCTGTATCTACCATATCTATTATCTATATCCAAAATTTTATTACACCACTCGGTAGCTATAAGATCAAAGATTTTTTTTGGGTTTGGTACTGTCATTTACAGCTTACAGCTTTTCAATTCAACTGTTCTCCCATATGAGACAGTCCTCCATACCATTGTAGGTAGAAACATTATTATAATGTGTAATATCTGTGCTGTGGTCCTGCTAGTGACATCTATGAGCAAAGTTGAGCACTCTATTTATGAGAACAACAGAATCACGGACAGATGGCACTGTTAAGGTTAGACCCGCTTCTGCCTCTGATCCGCTAGAATCCTAACAATTAAACAAGGAAGACACAACTGATTCCTAATTTTACAACAAAAAAAAATATGTTAAAGTTGGAAACATTTGAAAGCAGTAAAATGAACAAGAAGCGTTTATATTTCGGATAATTACAGGGATGTATGTATGCGGCGTGTTGACTTAAAACAAGGGAAAAAATTACATATAGCATGGGGTGCGTAGGCACAACACCTTATATAAAAGCAGGTATATTTTATTTCATTAGAAATAAAAATGTGTCCTACAAAGAAAATAATTAATCACCGGTTTCCTATTCTAGTTATAGTATCTGTCCACAGATTACTAATATATATACTCACAAGAAAATCTTGGCCCCAACGGTCTTTCACATAATTCTGCCAGTGTCAGGTGATATCAGTTGGTGATTTGGTTTTCATATGGTTTTCATTTATAAGATATCTGAAGATAGAAACAGAAGATGGAATAGATAAAACGCCATTCTAAATTTTTATTTAGTTACAAATGTCATATTTTTGTGGCGTGTGAAATGTCAAATTGACGTTACATTTATTTGTTTGTACTGTGTTCGTTCCGTCATAGTCATATGGTTGTTTCAGAGAGAGTATTTATTTATGTGCTGTATAACTTTTTTCGAATCATTAAAAAATGCTGAAAATAATATGGTTGTCTTTGTTTTCATTAGAATTTTGGAGTGATCTGGTTTCATGGTGATTTTACTTGAGTGTAGATAGTTACTGCGTTTGCGCGGTAAGTCGTGTTATTTCGGGTCTGCATCGTCACATCGTGAACTTTTCCTACGGGATAGCAAGAGATAGAGAATCCAAGTTGAGTTTTGATCGAGCGACGCTTATACGTTGCCTATGTATGTATAACTTTGTCGATATTTTGCAGGCTAGTCTGGAATAACTTGTATGTTTCAATATACTTAATTTTAAAGTTCAAGTTTTACTTGTTTTCCGTAAATGACATCACCACATGAACCAAATTAAGTTAATGTGTCCTTATTCTTGTTTGACATGACTCTGGAAGACCCTTTCTACGTCGTAAAAGAGTAAGTCGAGACAAATTGTTTTTCTTTTTTTAGTATCTGTACTTAGACCATCTTTACTTCATCTGACAACACATTGAACTAATGATGTTGTTGGGTTTCCTTATAAATATCAAATTAGATCGTTTGTATCAATCATTTCTAGCTAGTACATAACCTAATGTCAAATTATATTTATATTGATTATTAAACATCATTTAATTAAAAAAAAACCAATATATATGTATAAATACAGTTGCTAGTCTCATTATAAATATGGTGATTTTGTAGATATAAATTATATTATAAATTGGTCACTTCTGGAATATAAACTGTATGGCAGGTTTTTAAATCTGTCAAACAAAAATAAAATTTGTTTTTAATTATTGATTTAGAATTTTTTTTTCTATTGACAATTTTTTTTAGTTTAAACCAATTTCATGGCTTCATACTCTATGTATTTAAGTAAACTTAAAAAACTAGTAATCTTATGTAATAAGTAACTGCAGCAGTTGCAAACAAATAAGATTATGTTTCTTACTTTGTTATTATTTTGTCAAACAACACTATTCTATTTACAGGGAAACCTTTATTTTTTTTTTAATATTAATTGAGTAATTCTAAAAATTAGTAATCTGTTTAGGATAATTTAGGGTGCAGTTTGTCTCGAGTCAGTAGGTAGGTACGTTTATTTGTTGTCCAAAGAAAATTAGACCAACAATAAATAATTTTGATCATCAGCCCTGAATAAGTCCTAATACGGTGACATATTGTAATTTTTCTGGAGCACCCCCAATAAAAATATCTACCCTTTAACCACTTGGTTTTCTAGGAGCTTGACTCGTAAACTGATATTTTTTTTAAATAGAAAGCAACGCATTGATTTTAAAAAAAATATACAAGTAGAGGAATTTGTCGTATATATTCGTCGTACGGTTCTGGCGAAATGGACACGGAAATAATTGTCAGATAAATCCGAATCTGGCAGCTAAAGGATAAACTAGCTGCATTTAGTGGTAACAGTGGTGATATTTCTTATCATTTAATACATTTTATTAAATTAGGTTAGATTAGATTTAGATTTAGTACATTGGATGTTGCTTAGAGCTTTCACTGGTGCAGATTGTGTCTCCTATAATTGTTACTTAAACACTCACGTCACGATATTGTTTAATGCCTTTAGAGGCCTTGTAATACTATAATTAATAAAAAATATTAATTAATTAATAAATTATCTAATTAAATTAATATTAATTAAATTAATTAATTAATTAATTAATTTCTCCGGCATGAACAAACTGCAGCAATGGATGTCCCTTATAGTTTTTTTTTATCAATACTAATAATAAATCTGTAAGGGTCGGTCATGGAGTAAGTTACTTTGTTTTCAGAGATATCGTGTTTATAGGCTCTATACATGATACTGAAACTAAATTGACGATTTTTAGATATTTTTTTTTGTATGTGTCTATGTTCCTCCATAACTCTGAAACGAATTAACTGATTTTCATGAAACTTGGTACATAAACATTTGGACGTACGGGACACAGGATAGGCTACTTAATATTTTTCAACGCGGGCAAAGTCGTGTGCACCAGCTAGTATAATATAAGGTGGTTTATGATAAAAATGTGGGTAAACAGAACATCCAGTTGAAGTAATAGAGAATCTGATTTGAAGAGCAAACTTAAATTGTCTTGAGATACTAGTTATAAAATTGTGAGCTTTTTTGGATCCACCCACATATTTCGAGCCGTCAGTCTTAACTAAGTTGTTTGTCGAGTCAAGTCGCGATTAAGTAGCTTATTATAATAAGGGTAACTGAGTGTGCAGTGCGATGCAAATGTATTCTCAAAAATGAGAAATTCTCGTTTTTGAGTTAGCTGTTTTATGTTTAAACTTGACAGATAGACTGTCCACTTGCTGGTATGTATTGTAGGTCTGGCTACCGTCGCCTATAAGACAAGCAACGCCGCAAGTGCCCAAATGCACATAGGAAAACATGTTATAGGAATAAATGAAGTAAATATTGTTTAATTATGTCCTAGTTTTTATTTTTTTAACATCAACTGATATTTTGCAAGTAGTTGGCACATTGGCCAAACGTTTGGTTAATTAAATAAGTGTAGGTTAGATTTCTACATGTTCGCCATTGTTGGCTCCAGGATAGTTCGCTATCTGAACCATTAGGGATGAACGGAATTTTTCCGATTTTTCCATTTTAACTAATAGTGATACTATTCCTCGTTCTGGTCATCCCTACTAGCGGGTATAGATAAGTTGCTATTGTGACGGTAAATGGCGTTGAAGAACAGTTCTATTACTTTTTGAATTTACAAATAAAACTTAGTACAATATATTCAACAAATGGCAAATGAGAAAAAGTATAATTAGAGTGTTCTTTATATGATCACAGTGCAATAGATAGAGATCAGATCTATTTTTTTTATCTAGGTTGGTTCTGTGTCAATGAATAACAATGTGAATTGTTATTAATTACAGTGAAGTCTTCAAAGCACTGAACAAGACTAGAGGGTTATATCTTCGGTGGCAAGAAATTTCCAAAACACCGACCACACCGAGTAGCCCTGAAGTAGAATGGACTTCGACGGAGCTGAAGAATGCACTACGCAGTATTGAATGGGACCTTGAAGACCTAGAAGATACTATAAATATCCTTTTATATAAAATATAAACAGATAAATGCTTTATTAGATTTTATAAAGAGACAGATTTTTAAATATTTATTACAGAAATAGAGATATTATATTGTTAAAATTACCTTTCTTCAAGTAACTTTAGTGAGTGAATCCGAATAATTGTCCGAACAAGTTTTAAAGTATAACCATAAATGTTATAAAGAATCTAAACTCTTGGTTTATTCACTTTGATGGATGTTAAATTTTGATTAATTTTCCTTCACCGTTAGAGCAAGAAATAAAATTGTTTAGCACATGAAAATGAAAAAGGCTGGGAGGTGCATCCGAGCATGTCAAGGGACCTTTAAAACATTATGTGGTATGTGCAGAAAAGTTTGGTTGAGGTGACCATTACCCCCCTTGAGCCATAAGTTAAATGTGCTTGCCACATCTGTGTTCTATGCAATCGTTGTCAGAGTAAATTCTTTATCTATTAAATACGCATCGTCGAAAAGAACTCATCGAAATTTAAAATTGACAATAAGGAAATTAGCGACCGGCGGTCATTCATTGAAGCTACTAAACAGGAAGTGAAGGTAAAAACACATTTTTTTAACAATAATTTTATAATAATCTGTAGGTACTAAAATTCTTCTTCTCGCGGTGCCTCTCTAACTAGTCAAGATTGGCGATCAGCCTGGAGCAGTTCCTCAGTATACTGTTAGTTATACCGGTATGCCGGTATTTTATACTAATTTTATAAAGAGGTAAAGTTTGTTTGTATGTAGGAGGTAATCTGCGAAACTACTATTTCATATTTCACCAATAGTTAAAATAGAATTACAGGATGGACATAGACTAAATATTCCAATACAACTCCTAGCAAAAGTATAATATCAAGCGTCAATGTATGTCAGGCGACACTGACAGCGAAAACTGATTTTGCTTGCTTCTAATGCCAATAGTTTCTTTTACAGGAACGTACCGAGAATAAATGTTTTACCAATATCATCATGTTATTCAACTAGGGCCCCAGATTGGGCCCGCTAGGAGTCTTCATCTGATTTTATTAGCTACTTATGATCTACAGTCGCTGCGGACTGGCCTGCCCAGTTTAGAACGCACTGTGTCCGGCCACTAAAACTTTTTTTTTACTTTTATGGCTAACTAGTTGGTGCTAGTGTCTTAATTTGCGTTAAAAAATAAAAAATACAATATATTTTTTTATCGCTGGTGGCGACAGAGGCGCCCAATTTTTCATATTTTTAAACGATCTCTTAAGAACTATTTTTAAGATAAAAAATTCAAGATAAAGCCAGGTCATAAACTAAGCTGTGTGCCAAATTTCATGCAAACCCGTCTAGTAGTTTTAAACGTAAATTTATTCTCACAAACTTTCGCATTTACAATATTAGCAGGATAGTAAGATTAAACAACAATCATTTGTTTCCATTACAGGCCATGAAAATAAAAATGAATTCCAACAAGAATCACGACAACGATATTTCAGCACGTGAACCGCTACTTAGCGTCAGCAGCCCAGTGATGCCACACTTCGGCATGGGGTTTGCGTCGTCAACGCCCAAGTATTCGAAGTTGGCGAATCAAGCTGACAGCCCGAACCGTAACCGCATAGACTTCTACGACGACAGTAACATGCAGATGCAGGAGAAAATGCTGATGGACCAAGAGGAGCAGCTACAAGTGATCAATGACTCTGTCGGCTCCCTCAAAACCGTTTCTAAGCAGATTTGCGTTGAAATCGATGAACAGGCAATGTATGTATATTGTATATATTCAGAGTCATGGTAGCTATAAAGAATGGGTTTTGGCAACCCTTATTCACCGTAACACAACAGCACACGGAATTGTTATTTCAAGTTGCTCTTGTAATGGAATGGTTACTGCCGACAGACAAATGCCTCAGTTTACTATTATAGGCACAAGAGTTTTTAATGACTAGTACCGGAGATATAAACAATGCAGTCACCAACTTTCATTTACAGCTCTTACATAGCTTCTGTATTACTTTTACAGTTACTATACATACAGTATTTATACAGCCTCACAGTGCAGCTTTAAGTATAAAAATGAACTCAAATACAGCTTTTATATGGCTTGTTAAGCTACCTGATTACATAACAGTAAAATCATTTACTTTGTGGTTATGTGATTACGTATTAAATACGATCATAAATTTTAATTTCAGTATGCTGGATGATCTCAACGTTGAAATGGAAAATACGGATTCAAAGTTAGATTCGAGTATAAAGAAAGTGGCTAAGATTCTACATTTGAATAATGGTATGTTCATATTATTTTTTTATTTACATTTAGAGCTAAAACAATTGGCCTGAGTGATGTAGACATTTCCGGGTAGGTATTTCAGGCAAGCTCAAAACTTGTCCAATAACTCTTCTATAACGCCCTAACAGACCTGGTTGAGGAGTAGTGGCGCTAAATCGGGATAATGTTATATTTTCAAATTTGTTTGTGTTTGCAACAAATGTCCTTGAGGCAATCTGAAATTTTTATACTTCGAAATTGAATATTTAAAGAGTAAAAAAAAATAAGCCACATTATTCCAGTTCCAGTTGAGGCAAGTTGAAATTTTTACATAATATTATTTATAATTAAAAATAAATATTCTTAAAAAGGACAGATCATTTTGGTGGAACTTTTTACCTGATGAAGAAAATGTAGGAGTTGATTTAGCTCCACTACTTCCCAGCCAGGTCTGTTAGGAGTCAACATATTGGGAGACGTAATGAGAGGATTCGGCAACCTTTTCCAACCACTGAGTACAGACTAAAATATAATATAGAAGCGCCTCAAAGGCGCTATATCCTTTGACTCACCGACGTGGTACTGGAGTGTTTCATTCTAACTCTATTGCTACATTGCTGAATTAATGTGTACTATAATATTTACACTGCCTTTTCAACAAGTTAAAAATGAAACTTTTTACGCCCTTCGTTGCCCTCTCACTCATCGGCTTTACT
Source organism: Synanthedon andrenaeformis (assembly GCA_936446665.2). Classification (NCBI taxonomy): domain Eukaryota; kingdom Metazoa; phylum Arthropoda; class Insecta; order Lepidoptera; family Sesiidae; genus Synanthedon; species Synanthedon andrenaeformis. Next base: position 11,873,653 of record OW387776.2, on the reverse strand, counting down.
TTGTATAGGAGAAGTTTGTCCTCTTCTGAGTGAGGAACTCACTGCTGAGCAGATATCCTCAGCCTTGACATGTCGAAAGCTTTTCTCTGGATCGGAAATGCTCATACACCGAAACTTAGAGGACATTTTGAGTTTTTGTTTTTCTGTAAGGGTTTTTAATAATTGTGTTTGAGTTTGTAAGATGTTTTAAATGTTTTTAATATGTTTTAAATTGTTTTTTTTTGTTTTCTTCAGATCGACGTCAATGGCTTGCAATAGGAGTTCTACTATTCCTTTTAGTGATAATGTTAATATTATATGTAAGCAAATTCTGAGGCTAGTGTATTTTCATTCACAAGGTCCTAATGATCTATAATTTAGAAAAAAAATTTTGTTTGGTTTTTAAACTTGTTTGTTGGCCCTGTGAACAAAATACTTACTCTGTTTTTGTTATTAGTATAAACGTTTGTTTTAGTGAATTTAGGCTCTGAACGTATTTTGACAAATAAGCACATATGTAATATGTAAATCATGGACTATTATTCTTTTATTTTTCCTCTTGAAGCTCTGAAATGTTGAAAATGATATGAATGTAAATCATTTAACTATAAATAAAGTTTAATGCCTCCGTACTAGAAGGTATATTCAGAAATAATGACGTTGTTTACATAACGTCAAGGTATATCTGGACCAGTATATATTTGCTGATCCTGTAAACAAAATACTTACTTCAGATTTTAAAAAAAAAAAAAAAACAATTTAAAATAGTTCTTTTTTTTTATTTCATAACTCTTAACTTTTGTTGTTTAAGTAAAATTGCAACTTTAAAAGTGTGGCACTAAGTATTGAAGGCCAGTATATAATAGTATTTCCATTATGTATTTAACTTTGATATTTAATTAAGTAAGTTTATTTATTCTAGTCTATTTTGAAGGAGCTACTGGTAATAAATGCATAAACCTGTGCTTCGGTATATTAAATTCGATAATATAAATCTTTATTGTTCGTTAATTGACTTTGCTTTGTTCGATGCTTGCTTGTTGTTCTTAGTTTGTTAAAAAAAAAAAAAAACTAAAAATCCGATAATCTAAATCTAAGCCTCTAATAGAGACTAATCTATTCATGCAATTTTATTGAGACTATTTTAAGCACTATCTTTGTAATTAAACTTATTTAATATATCTGTAGAATATTGAATTATGTTCCATTTGTACCTTTTGTTTTCTAGGAAGTAATTTATTGTAAATATTTTAGAAGAAATAAATAATTTATTTTTATTTAATAATGAATTGTAATTTATATTAAACTTATATAAAATTAAGAGAAAATATGCTATATGTTTTTTTTAAATAAAATATTATTCTATTATGAAATATCAACATTAGTTTCAATGGCATACTGCATATGATTATAATCATTCTTTTTTTTTATTGACTGTGGTCGTGGGGTTGTAAAAGCGCCGATAGGGTCGTCCCCTTGAATCTTAAATTCACTAATTGGAAAATTCATTTAAAGTTATGGTACTTTTCTTATTAAAGAATAACAACATTTGTAGCGTGTTCATACACTTCATACATCACTGCTGGATGCGCTACTAACCTGGATAACGCCTCAGATCCTGTATTTTATATATTTTTCGGCCTACATGTCATTCACGTATCATTTACATCACATTTTTCCCTTGTTTCCTTATTATCTTACCGACAGCCTGTTTTCCGAATGTCTGCTATACTTTTTCCTACATTTTCTCATACTTTTTACATGCATTTAGTCATCATATAATTTCAAAAACGTAAATTTATATATTTTTGACATAATCTCTTTGTTTATTTATTTCGTTGCCATAGTTCCCATAGTATTTTGACATCATGCTTTCTCATTACATTGTTGCTTTCTCGCTCATTTTTTATTCCTTTTTATATACAACCTCACCTCTAAATTCGAAATGTCCTGGCCATATATATTTATTATTTTCTAAATTTAATTTTCAAAATATTATTTCGAAGGTTTTCCAGCCGGCTAGACTGATGAAAATCAATCAGTGTGTTGTCGCTCCTCTCTGCGATACAACATTAAAATTTGGCCTGTCTTGCCTCTATCTGCTTCGTGTCATTCCGGAAGTCGGTGCTGAGACTCCGGACGCACTTCACTAGAGCAAATTTCACTTCGCGTCGTTCCGTGAGTCGGCACAGAGACTCCGGACGCACCCATCTCCGCTTTTCGTCTGCATCGTGTCGTTCCGGGAGTCGGTGCTGAGACCCCGGACGCACTTCACTACAGCAAAGCTTCACTTCGTGTCGTTCCGTGAGTCTGTGCATAGACTCCGGACGCCCCATCGCCTCTGCCCGTTTGCATCGTGTCGTTCCGGGAGTCGGTGCTCAGACCCCGGACGCACTTCACCACTGCACGCTTCACTTCGTGTCGTTCCGTGAGTCTGTGCAGAGCTCCGGACGCACCCATCGCCGCTGCCAGTCTGCATTGTATCGTTCCGGGAGTCAGTGCTGAGACCCCGGACACACTTCACCACCACCCCAGACGCTGTTTTTATTTTTTTAATCTGTATTTAATCACCTGTACATCATTCATAACACTACACAACTTTCAATTCATCCATTTTTATATATATTTATTATTTGTAAATATTCTCTAAAATATATCTGTAAATATCTATTTCATTTTTTTATTTTAACTGCCGCTTCACGACACATTTTAACAATAAGCAATAAAGTTTCAAAGGCTAAAACTTATGAATTTTAGTGATATCAATTTACAGACGTGCGCTTGTTCGTCTGTCTCATAGAATAGATTGAACGCCACAGATAATTAAAATAAATGAAATAATATAAACATTCCAATAGTGAATAAAAAATACGTTACTTAGTAATTCATGTTAAAGTTGGCTAAGTACAAAAAAATGTATTGAAACTGAAAACTCCTGAATAAAAGCTTTATTTAATTATTGGTTTATTATTTCATAAATAACCCTTAACCTATTACTTTATTATAAAATAAAATAATTCCTACAATCAACAATTCAACATTCACATTTAAAAAAAAAACTTTTTTATTGAAGGTTTCGGATAGACATGCTTCCCATTTTTTTAAAGAATTTCTAATATCATACACAAGTGATTCTTTTTGTCACATTAATGGGTGATTTTTGGATTTCACCTTTAATATACGCACACAAATTAAAGGAGCAAAAAAAATATCCAAATGTTTAGGTTATTTTCAACAGGTTGTAACTTGAAGACAAATTGTCGTAGAGTATATTTAAAAAAAGCAAAATGTTGCTTCAAATGTCTAGTTTTTGGATCTGACCTTCAAATTTTTTTTTTCTGAATTTTTCTTAGACTTGACAAAACGACCGGCAAAAAAGAAATCAAAAATTTTGTTGGTTTTCTTTGGTATCTACGGACTTGGGGGGCTTGTGGGGCTTTTTGGGTATATTGAACTGTAAAAAGCACACAACATTTTTGATTTACTCCATAATTTTGATTAAGCGCTTGATTTTTCAAAAAGCTATTAAAAGCCCTATTTTATGATTATTAAAATTCATGTAAAGTATGGAAAAAATTTTTTTTTTCAAAAAAAGCAATGATAATTTCTTGTAGAGAATTTATTCAAGTTTTCAAAACCCACCTTGAATTTTCTGTGCAATCTTAGGTTGCTGAGATATTGATGGTCAAAGACGAAATGATCCTTTTCCATTCAAAGACCGATATCTCATCGGAAAATGGTCGTATCAAGATCTTTAAAAAGAAAATTGAAGCTGAATGAACAAGTTATCCGGTCCATATGATGGTTGAAAAAAAAAATCCAAGTCCGTAGATACCAAAGAAAACCAACAATATTTTCGATTTTTTTTTTGTCGGTTGTTATATTCTTACATATTTAAAAACTAGGATTTGCCCCCGACTTCGTCCGCATCCGATCGCTACCAAACTTCACAGGGACACCCGCTGCACTAATCTGAAGATTGTCTGAAAGTTTCATCAAAATCGGTTCAGCGGTTTTGGAGTCTATAGGTGACATCCATACATACATACACACATCGCCTTTTATAATATAAGAAGGTTACATATGTTTGTCGCCTATGAACTCCTATTGAACCGATTTTGATAAAACTTCGTAACCGTGGCGTAACCCGGGCGAAGCCGGGAGCGTGTAGCTAGTCATATATATTTATTTACTTATTTATTTGATGTAGTAGGTACACAAACAGAATACAAGTAATACATGATAACTATAAATTACAAGTGTATTGATTAAAATCTAAATTGCAATCTTAAATCTAAACAGCGTACTTAACATGTTTAACTTAACTACTAATGTTTATTAATACATGTCTTAAGTACTTAATTAGTTGTTAATTAATAACATTTTCTTACTTTCTACTTGAATATCAGTCTTAATCTATTTTTGAATCGAGAAAACCTGCCGTCAATTTATCATGGACTTGGTACCTAATTAATAGACTAAATAAAACTGAACTTTACCCGTGTTTAAATAAAATAAATATTACTCACTCACTAAGTGTCGAAGACGTTACATTAAAATCGAACTATCTTGTTTTTAATCATTCGATTTTTAAATCATGGAGATCTACATAAAAAGTCATCTTATACACTTTTAAAGAAGACAAAATTTGCTACAATTTGAGTGCAACCGTAGCTCTGTATGTCATTAATTCATTAAAATATCAGTTTCTGTCGATTTTTAGAAGTCTACGGTAACAAATAAATAGTAACTATAATTACCTCCAAAATAAGTATTGTAGTGGTCTCAAAATACTTCGTATGGGTTTTTTGGGCTAATTGCACCATACTACAAATGATGTGATTCTTTTTTATTTATCGTACATATTACAAAGTAACAAAAATGCAAAACTTTCTTAAAAAATAATTTCTTTAAAAACAATTAGGTACTTTTTTTACTTTACCAATAATGCTAAAGTAAAATAAGTATGTATGGAAGTATGGATTTAGGGCGACGGAGTAAAACTTAAGGAACAAAAAATGGTAAAAATGATTAACACGTTCATTTTGAAGTTAAAAATAGTGATAGTTCAGTATCACAAAACATGGTGAAACAAACAGTTTAGAATTTAACGAATTTTGTATTTTGTATTAAGTAATTGTTTAAATTTAATGATAAATAGATCTCACTTGATCTCGTCATTCATTTGATTGGTTATAAGTACTTACATAGTGCTCGCGTTATTTACATAGCGCTTTTGTATGCGTTCACAATAAATTAAAAAAATATTAAATTATAATATTATACTAACTTTATAGTTATGTTTATTTAAATTATAATTATAACATATTTAAATTATAATTATAACAAAACAATTAAAAATAAATTTATTATAAATATACTTGTTACTACATTAAATACTTTTTTAAAAATTAACGAAATTACTGGCCAGTAACAACATCTAGATGGCGCCAGCGTCACCTACGCTTAATTTTCTTTCTTTCTTTCTTTACTTTAACGACGCGGAGTGCAAGCAAAGTGTGTTATTCAAAATTTTAATACGCAGTTTAATTGTGTCGCTATCGGTAAGTAATTAAATTTAAGTAATTATTAATAAATATCATCATACATTAATATAATCATAATAATATACATTATTTTTTTATAAAACAAAAAAAACAAGTTGATAACTTTGTAACTGCGTCATTGTGCATTGATTTCAGAATTGATTTTTATATCGTTCCCAAATTCAATATCAAATCATTATTATAGCTTCAATTATATATTAATAAAAAAATATATTGATGTAAGTACATAATATTGCAATAAAATTGGAAATAAAATATTTTACTAGGTATTAATTAAAATAATATGTCGTGTATGTAGGTACTCGCAAATGACGCCATTTGCTTTGTTCTTAGAACAAAGTTCTCTCTACTAAATAGATATTTTATAACTATAATTGCCCTCGATTTCGCCCACGTTGAAAATGAAAAATATTATTCTTGACCTCTCGTTGCTATAACACTTTATTCAGGCATTAGATTTTTTTGTTTTATTTTAAATGAATCCTCAAGAAACCGTACTTTTTTGTTTTTGTGTTTTTGTTTTGTCTTGTCATTTGCCATGTCTAATTGTTTTGGTTTGGTTTTGGGGTCTTTGTTTTGTATTTCGGAATTATTTTAAGTAGAGGGGGTCAGGGGGGGTGCCAATAGATCACCCTCGTTGAGACCTTTTAAATGATACCCAACACGAGGGATTTATCTTTTACCGTTTACCATGGTCCTACAATGGTCCTAAATTTGAAATTTGGTCTGCTCTAAAAAATTCGTCTTTCCGAGACGTCTCCGATGAGCCCAAACACGACGGCTGCGTCGGATCATTTCCGAGTTATGGTCGGGGTTAGAGAGGGGGGAGAGTTGATGAGTTTAGTGTTTATTCGTGCGACTGTGCTCTTATAATTATTGTTTTGGTTTGGTTTTGGGGTCTTTGTTTTGTATTTCGGAATTATTTTAAGTAGAGGGGGTCAGAGGGAGGGGGGGGGGGGTGCCAATAGATCACCCTCGTTGAGACCTTTTAAATTATACCCAACATGAGGGATTTATCTTTTACCGTTTACCATGGTCCTACGAATAGACCGCAACTGTCAAAATTTGAAATTTGGTCTACTCTAAAAAATTCGTCTTCCCGAAACGTCTCAGATGACTCCAAACACGACCCGGCTGTGACGTGCCGTTTCCGAGGCTTATAACACACTAAAAACACTAAAAACGTTGAGAAATTATGGTCTAATGTAAGCAGTATTGTAATTTATATATATATTTTATATATAATCATCATCAATAACGTTATTATGGCAGCCTTAGTCTAATTTTATTAAATCAGTAAAATATTACATACGATTTGGAGACGAAGTAGGTAGCTATTTCTTTTTCTCATAGGTAGTGATGAAAAATAATGTATGTGCCACTCGGGGCCAGAATATTTTCTCGGGAGGCGTAAGTTAATTTTTTTTAAATAATACTTTGTACCCTTGTAACACAAGTAACTTTAAATAACACCTATTATAGTTAAATTAATAATTTTTATTTTATTCATTTTAGCAATGAGCAAGAAAGTAAACCCGGAAAGGGTCGGAAAAATGAGAAGAGTTTCTTTTGCTGTTGAAAGATGTATAGAACCTGACGGCACGGTAAGCAATTTAATCCTTAATCCTACAAAGGTCGGCAGTGCATTTGCAGCACCTATGGTGTTGTTTGTTAGTTTACCTACGATCAAGTGGACCATCAACATATGAAAAAACCTAATTAAACAAAATCTACAAAATTTATCGTATTCCTGAGTAAGGGTTCATTTTAGTCGGTATAATTAAAAATATCTAAGTGGTTGAAATTTATTTGTCTTTTTTTTTACAGATATATTACAAAGAAATCAACACTCCGGGGACAAGCAATCAGGAGTCTAATGCTGGTATGTTTTAAAACAACACTGTCGTATACATATAATTATGTAGCAGCCAATTATTTAAAATAGACGCCTGCCAAAAGCTTAATAGCAATGGCCAGGCGTTAATTAATAAATGTTTAACAATTCGCTGTTTTAACACGTTAACAATGTTTACATAAACCCACATAAGAAAATATTAACAGTTATTAGACTTTTAGAAGGGTGGCGGGCAGGTTAGAAATTCACTTATTTCAATTTTTACTTTAGTTTGTACCCTTTTAACACAAATAACTATTTCATCATACCTATTATAGTTTTAAAGTTAAATTAATAATTTTTATTTTATTCATTTTAGCAACAATGATGGGAGATAAAAGTCCACCAGAAGCAACTGTTGCCAAGCCTACCGAGGAGAGCACCGGTAATCAATTTATATTAAGACATATTTTCTTTTTGTCATTATTTTATTTCATTTTATTCTTGTTATTTAAATACAGTTATAATAGTTTATTTGTCTCTGATTTTGATCTTTGTTTGCTTTCAGTTATTTATTGTTTAGTTGCTCTGGTGTGTGTTGTCGATCGTCTCAATTTCTAGTTTGTAGTTTATCTGTCTATGCCTTAAAATTGCCTTATGTTACCTATAACTATTGTAAGTTTTTTGTTTGTGCTGTTGGTGTACCTGTTGGAAAATAAATAAATTATTCATATAGGTACGGAAACCAGTAGGGTAAGACGGGGCAACTTCATACAGATTTTACATTTCGGATCTGTTGCTGGTGTTTCAGTGAGCGACTACGGGATTCCTTATCTCTTATCCTTAATGCTACAAAGGTCGGCAGCGCACTTACGCCACCTATGATGTTGCTTGTGTTATAGGCGACAGTTTACCTACCATCAGCCTGTCTGTCAACCTTAACATATAAAAAAACGTGTTTGTCAGTCCCGTTGCACGACTGGAGTTTACTCCTTGGTACACATAATTTGAAGATTTATTAGCCGTTCATCCAATACGCAGTTCGTCCTATTGGTTTTTAAATCCTCATTTCGTCCAACATATATTTTGTCCAACTCGCATTTTGTCCAATAAGTACATATTACGTCTACACATATCTGGTCCAACCATCGATTTAAAAGATTTATTAGCCGTTCATCCAATACGCAGTTCATCCAAATAGCATTTGGCCATTCGTCTATTACGCAGTTCTTCCATAATATGATTCGTCCCTTTCGAGATTCGTCACTACGCAGTACGTCCATTTCAAGAATTTTCATTACGCAGTTCGTCTATTACCGGCCAATTTGGAAACGAAGATCTGAATACTCTTCTACTCCAAACGACGGATATATCCGTCTAAGTGTACGGTACAATAACAACCTTCGTGCATTGTCATAAGGTTTAATTTCATAATTAACGTCATGAAGGTGTGGCGTATCAGTCATAGCTCGTCATTTTAGGCTAGAAAAAGGTAGAAAAACCTGGAAATTCACTATTTCAACTTTTTACAGTTACAGTACTTTTGATGCATGAATTAGAATATAATGAATCTGATTTTATTAAAATGCACGAAGGTTGTTATTGTACCGTACACTTAGACGGATATATCCGTCGTTTGGCGTAGAAGAGTATTCAGATCTTCGTTTCCAAATTGGCCGGTAATAGACGAACTGCGTAATGAAGATTCTTGAAATGGACGTACTGCGTAGTAGACGAATGGCCAAATGCTATTTGGACGAACTGCGTATTGGATGAACGGCTAATAAATCATTTTGAATTTGAGTTTTTAATTTGAAATTGGAATTTTGACTTTAAATTTTGACTGAATATGATTTTTTTCAAAGTGAAAGGTACCTTGCGCAGAAGAACGTAAAGATTTTTATTTAATGCTTGTATTAATTTTCTTAGCTACTTATCAAAACACATCACCACAATCATGTACTCTTATTTCATGATGGTCTTCTCTAAGGGGGTAGTTACGCCGGTAGACGGTCTCTCCAAAGTCGACCCTTTTTGAAATGCTCTTGGATACCCGGCAGTGTAGGGAAACATTGCGGGGTTATAGCGACTTTAAAGAAACTCAAATTTAATTTAATGAATAATGTTTTTAAAAATTTCCGTTTCAGGGAAACGTAAATCGTCCGGACCGAACGAAGATCAAGGACGTATAAAGAAAAGTAACAATTGAGTGATTCTTCTGAATTAGATTGGACGCATCTAGGTAAGATAAATTAAATATAGCATATGCCGTACTTTGTAACTCAGTAGTACCCACCCAGTATATGTACATGATTATAAAATACTATATGGTGCCCGCGACTTCGTCCGCGTTGAAAAGGCAATATATCGCCTGACATCGTTATTGCTATTACACTTAGTCAGGAGTTAATTTCCTTAATTGAAGATGATCCCTCGGGAATAGTCCTTTTTTTCTGGATAAAAGGTGCCCTATGTCCTTTCTGGTGTCCCAGACAACGCAATATATAATATTTTAAATGTTCTTTTTTTTCTGTTTTTCAGGTCCACTTCAATTTTTGTTGGTTGGTCCAACAAGGTCCTAATGACTGTCGAGAATACTTCAATATTTCTTCCTGGTGCGGTTGTTACCATTGGCGGCCAGATTTTGTTATAATTGACTTTTATTCAAATAAATAAAACCACAAATTGCGTTTTATGGTGATTTACAAATGACCTCGTTTTATTTTGCTTTTTGATCTACCTCTATACATTTTCATAGATACCTTATAAATTAATAATAAATTATTTCTAACTCGATTTGAACTGATACCTACAACGCCATCTAGACATTGAGGTCGTTAACAATGACCATATATAATTATTTCTAAATTATTTCTAAAGCTACTATCCAATAAGGTCCTAATGACCACAAATAAATATTTCTAAATATAACCATAAAAAGGTCCTAATGACCATAAAAAAGAAGGGGGAGGGTAGTTGTTCGCGTCCGTAGGTATTACCTAACCACAGCCGTACACGTACCCCCTGGGTGGTGCCAAATGAACAACAACGCCGAGCAACAGGTGGCGGTTAATTAATCGGATTTGGTGGCCTAATCAGCCGCCATTGTCGTCGGTAGGACCCGTAACCTTCACAACCCGTAACGTTCCGAGGCCTGAAATCTTGGCTTTACAGAACGATGAAGTTGACATCGAAGACAAAGAACGTAGCGGAAGTGGAAGCATTATATTGGCTCAAGGTTCGTGCCAAACGCAAGAAGAACTTGCACTTACATTAGGAGTGAGTCAACAAGCAATTTCACATCGGTTGAATCATTGGGAATGATTCAAAAACAAGGAAATTGGGTTCCATATGAACTGACGCCGAGAAACGTTGAACGCCGGTTTCTGGCAAATGTTATTTGCCAGCCATAAACGAAAGGGTTTTCTTCGAATAAAACATTAGATACCGTCCTTTTACAATGAATTCGAATTTTTTTATTAAAAACGGCGAAAACTTATTTCTACACCTAAGCTAAGTTCTTTTTGCGTTTTTGTATTTAAGTTCATAAGCTCTTATAACTCATCAACTTATACAGGGCGGGGCATGTAATAAGAGCAATAAATTTAAATATAGACCCTTTAACGAATTAGTAATTAATTCCAAATGGTTTCAATGAATTAAAATGAAAAACAAATTTACTGTAATTTTCTAACTAAATTAATTGAGCCAGCAATGTACTACTGTACTACAGACATGTACTACAGTGTACTACAGACATAATGTGTCCAGTCAGAGTACTTGACATTGACCTTGACCTTGACATTGAACCTCTCTTGTTTGTCGCTGTTTCCATTAGTAAAAACCGTATCAAAATCAATTGGATGGCCACCGGAGGAACTAACAGAGGGGGACAGAGACTATCTTTATAAATAAAAATGAATCCCTAAATGTGTTGCTAAGCGCAAAACTCGAGAACGTCTGGACCGATTTTATGTCAGTATTCACTCATGGATAGAGGGATAATTAGGGAAGGTTTTTACGTAAAAAAATGCACCCCGGGCGAAGCAGGGAGCTGGCCGCTAGTTCTATAATATGTATAAATATAAATTATTAAAACTAAATATAATGACTAGCTACTAATTACGACTTTTAAATTGATTTTACCAGAACTTTAATTGGCAGATGGTACACCAAAGTATTTTTTGTCTTTAAATTGTTTTATTAATTTATTGTTTTGACCCGCAGTGGGTCAACAGGGCACTTGTATTAGCGAGTCAAAACTTGTGTGTCAAAAAGGTCCGACACATCATCTTTGTATCGTGGAAAACAGCTTTTTAGGAATTAGACAAGAGTTTTCTCATCACGAAGTTGTTGGGAAAGCGTAAATAACCATTATAATTTTAATTCGAATAAATGTATTTAATAGGTAAAAAAGTTATACTTCATCGGATGTGCTCACATGATCATACATTCTGTCTAAAACTGGCGGTATATAATCATAAAATTCCTGTTCTTCGTCGACGAAATCCTTTCTCATTCCTTCCATATCTACTTTCATATCTGGAGCGAAGAACCTCAAATAATAAACATATATTAGTTACGTAAAAAAAACCTACACAATGACCTACCTTTGTTAATACGTAGTAGGTAAAAGTTTGACAGGCGATTAATAGGGTGTTAATAACTAGAATGCTATTATTAATAGGATTAATAGGATGCTATTATCATGCTTTAACTACTCATCTGAATGAAAGGACAAAGGGTTCCTTTCATTCAGAAAAAGCCATGATTCCGAGGTATCATTAATTAAAGTAAATTAAAGTTAAAATAAATAATTCAACTTCTGGGAGAAATATAAGAGCAATAAAGACTAAATAATTATTTTAATACCTGAGAGAAAGGGGCACTTACGAAGTCTCGTGAAAAAGTTAGTTCACCAGAACAAGTTAGAGAAAAAATATTTTTAAATTCACCAGATATTTAGCCGACCTGTATAGCCATAGGCTTATTTATGTAAAAAAGTTTTTTGAAGTTAGTAAACAAATGATGTAAATAAAAGTAAATGGCCAGTGTCATTTTTTAATATTCGCTAAAATCACAATTATCTAATCAATTTAAATTTTCCATATTACCTACTTGATTGAAAAGAATTTATGAAGGTTTAGAGCGCTTAGTGTCGTCAAATGGATATTAATTCCTCGTTTATGGCTAGACCAAAAAGCGTAAAAAAAGATAGGTGAACTATCAAAAATTTATTAAAATTTTAATTTATGGCATTATATATTAAATTTTTTGTACTCTTATTTACTAGCATACTATGTGAAATGAACCTTATCTCGTCTGGACTGTCTAAATATAATAAATAATATAATTATGCATAGAAGACTGAAGAGTTGTGTAGTACGATTGCATCCTCATTAGTGTTCTCCCAGTATGGACGGTTAGGTGTGCAAAGTGTGTGATATGGAGTTTGTGTTAACACTCAACCCCAAGCACCAATTAGGGGAAGCTTTGTTCCTTTGTTGTGGTATGTTGATAAAACTAGAATAAGCAAAGATTCATCTTAGCGCACCCTTATACCATATGTTGGAGATAAAATAATCTTGAATATCTGACTTTCAAGTTACTTTTAAGGCAATCATATAGTGGTTTAGTAGTACTAATTATAACAGCGATTAAAATACTAGCTTTTACTCATGACTTCAGCTGCGTAACTTAATAAATTACTAGCTGGTGTCACTGAAATCGTTAGCGTCCCTTTTAAAAAAAATAAAACGCCTGACAAAATATATGAGCAACTACGCAAACTATATTTCGTTTTCAATCTTTATTGCGGTCATAGTTTTGCCAAGGGTTGAATTTTTATTTTTAAACTAGCTGGTGCCCGCGACTTAGTTCGCGTTGTGAAAATATATGAGTGAGTAATAACACCTGACATCGTTATCGCTGTGTCGACGGTGGCGTCGCCATGAGACAGTGGCGTCCAATTATTTATATTTTTAGACGATCACTCGGGAACAGTACTTTTTTCAGGATGAAAGGTACCCTATGTCCTTTCTTGTATCCCTGACAACGTGTATGCGAAATTTCATGACGATCGGTTGAATAGTTAAGGCGTGAAAAGGTAGCAGACTGACAGACAGCCAGAGTTACTTTCACGTTTATAATATTGAGTATAGATAAAATCCCTCGCCACAGTAAGTACTTTTTTCTGAGTGAAAGGTGCCTAAGTCCTTTTCTGTGTCAGTATGCAAAATTTCATTATGATCGGTTGAGAGTTAAGATGTGAAAAGTTAACTTTGGTAATATTATATACAATATTTACTTACTTGCCTACACAATCGAAGAATTTTGTTTGATGTGGCAAATTAAAACGATGAAATATGGCTGTGAAACCAGTACAATTAGTCCATTGGGCGTCTGGAGCAATAAAAATGCCTACAGCTCTACCCTTGCATATTAGTGGTGCTCCGTACATGCCCTAAAAAAATCATTATTTAGTAGAGACAACCTGTACAGGTAGTATATTATTTCTATAGATATCCGCGTCTACAGACGGAAAAGATAAATATTTGAATAGTCTCAACAAAACCGATTCGTGTAAGCTTTGTTGGAAACTGTGTATTTTATTATAAGTAGGTACTGAACGAGGAGGAGGGGGAGTAATTTGACATTTCCTGGGTTGCAGGTTTTTGACCACACAAAAATAGTGATGTAAAATACTTTCGGTTTCATAAAACCGTAATCAATGCTTTATGGAACATTAATTAGTTTAGAATTAATATTAATCATTATTTAATTGTATAAATTATATTTTTTTGCAAAATCCGAATTTTTTTCGAATATTTTCACAGGTGACATAAAATTATCACAAAATAATAGCTATGTAATGCGTTATACTATTTTTTATTTAATTAACTTCACATATAAATTGTGAATTGTTTTTTATTCATTCCAAATCGACTTGGTCATTGGTAATCCTGCTTTAAACGAAATTCAAACCTTAAAATAACAATAACACGAATGTTAAATCAATAAAACAAGAAAAATATTTTTACCGTAAAATTCTATCAAAACCGATATTAGTACAGCACTACGGAGAAAACGCTGATAACATTATTTTAAAATTTTACATTAGGACAAAGGGTGCGAATACAATTATAATATGTGAGGTAGTAGGATTACACGTGTAGTATTAAACGATCATCTGTTGCCTCGGTCCGTCAACAGATGTCGCTGTAGGTCTCGAACAGAGACAAGCGTAATAAAAAAATATACTGAAAACACACTTACGTGACAAGGTTGTGCTGTCCTATCTGGCTGAAAACTCAGAATAAATTATAATTATAAAAAAATTATTATTATTAGCACGTAGTGTGTGCACACAAACATTTCTACAAATCAATATCAGACGTTAGATATAATCATAAAAATTGACATTTATAGTAGGTATATACAAAGTTTTCAAACTAATTATTTTTTTACTAAATAAGAGAATTCTTTTTATATTCTTCAAATACAAAAGTGAATACCCCCAACGGTTTTTATACGTATTATTATATATAAAAACCGTCTGGCGGCAGTTACCAACCCCTTATTAAAAGACCACCGTGAAATAACAGCATGTGTTGTGTTTCGGTGAGTGAGTCCCTTCAAATTGGATTTCAGATATCTTGAAGGTTGCTAATCTTCTTACGTATGTCGGATCACATATTAATTAAACTTACATCTCTCACACAGATGTGATAGTCGCTATTGTATGTTCCCATGAATCCAAGATTTTGTAGAGCCTTTTGATACTTTGTTAGGAGAGCTTGACAGCCAGGTTCCCTTTGTACTATGTTCATGAATTGGACTCTCAAATTTCTTTGAAGTAAGAATTTGTGAATCGGATATATAACATCCTTAAAATAAACGAACACATTTACAATAACTTAGAAAGTTATGATTAAATATCACAATTTCCCCTCACTGAACCGTATAACCAATTTTGAAGTCTTAAAAGTCAGTGTTAAAAAATGAAAAGAAAAAGGTAAAAATTCAATTAATGGTAGAAAAGTACACAAAAAACTAAACAAAATTAGCATAAAAATTATTTACAATTTTAGAATTACAAGAAAGAATTTTATTATAATATAGAAGCCTTTGTTTTAAAAATTGGTAAACTAAAAAAAAAGAAAAAATAAACACCCCTAAACCTTTCGAGCAAGTTGTAGGGGAGCAACTGGCGAACTGGTGACAAAAGGGCCTGGACAAAAACTCGCTTATTTAAAGCTAATAATGATCCAGCACAGAAATGCAACCAGCATCGATATCTGGACTCAATTTCTCTATTAATATGTTATTAAATTCCTCTTTCTATAAGTGAAAACCGAATTAAAATCGGTCAGGCCACTCTAGAGTTTTTCTGAGATCTCACGATTGTTTTTAACCCCACTTGAATTAAGAATAAGATGAGCAAAAAAATTTTTTTAGATTTATTTATCTATTAAATCAAAATAAAAGAGAAAAAATTCGGGTAAAATCATGTGAGGACACCTATTATGGCTTCGTATGCATTACTATTACATTTTGTGTAAATCTTTGAAATTGCGCTTATCATTATAAGATTTCGCATTTTTTGTGTAGCTTGTGTAGCTTTGAGCAGTTTTGACATAGTTGACGTTGATTTTTGTACCATTCGCATGATCGTAATCTGGAACAGGCCTAATTTTGAAAATCTTGTCATATTCGTTTGGTGCCGTAATGGCTTGTAATTGTCATTATTATTGAAGTGTAGAAACGTTTATAGCTTCAAATCTATTACACGTCATTACTTCATCACCTGAACCTGACCGAAGGAAGATCAATACAACATCGTTGCAGGCAACTTCATACTTGACATAAATATTACAATTCCAAAAAATTTCTCCGTTTCTTCATTTGTAATACCTGCAGGCTTGTTGCTGTCATCTTGGACAGATTTTAGGAAGCAATTATGGAATCAATTATATCATCTGAGAATAAAAACTTGAAAAAATATGAGTATACAGTATTTTGACGGGAACGCATACCAAGCCATATATTATGGCGTTTCATCAAAATCAAAAATCAAAGTAAAGCAAAATAAAATATAAAATTAAAATTAAATTAATTTTTTAGTTGATTACTTATTCAAAGAGTAAATAATAATTTTTAGATCTCACTCGTCTTATTACTATTTATTTAGGCGTTTTATCATTTGAATGTATGTAAAGAAGTAGTTGCCAAAGTGGACGTGAGATGTCGCTAGTTGTCTATGCTATTGGTGTGTTTTTGCCGCACGTCAAACGGCTTGTTTATATTTTAATTCTAACTTATTGTCTAAAGTGTATAAATAATCTATATGTCGGGTGAAGGAATATACTAAGAAGTGTATGTACATACACAGAAGTGTAATGTGCGTGGTTTTATTTATCTTTTTTGGACAGGCTTCACCCGAAAATACTCACACTATTGTTTTACACTGTTATAAATTCCCCTTAGCAAGTTGCTATTCTTTAGCGGGCCGCGTTGTATATAATCTCAAATATTTTTACACAGATAACTAACAGTGTTAAGTGTTAAATAAAATTTTAACACAACACGATATAATTTATTTTATTTTAATCTAATGTTTAGTTGAGCCATAAAAAATACTAAACTTTAGAAGCAATTCATGGTTTCGTATGCGGTAAGGGGAATTAACTAAAATTGTATAGAAAATCTGAAAATTGTAACTAATTTGATGCGTTTTTCATTACATGTACTTACTCCACGATAGAAAAAATGCCATCCAGGTATAATACATTCCTCCTGTATACTTAGATATTCTTCTCCCTTTAAATCCGTTTCCAATGCGCGTAAAGGTATTATCGCTAACGTTTCTGGAACCTTATTTTTGAGTAATAAAATTGCGCACGTCATTTGGAATAATGATGGTTTTTGGAAGGTATAATTATTAACTGAGGAACAATTAACGCTTTAGTCAATAGCTAAAGTTAATTACGTTAACTCACTTAAGCATCCATAAGTGAGTTGACACTCATATATTTTTATCTTCAAGCATTAGGTAACCACCTACCATCAAGTGAGCCGCCAGCCTGTCTGCCACCTTTGTATTATAAAAAAAAGTACTTATACTACAGTCTACAAAGGCTGAGTTCGAATAGCTTAAAAAAAGAATTAAGCAACAGGAAGGTAAAACTTACACGATGGCATTAAAATTTTTGTAACTTGCACTCTTATACCCGTTCGTGGATGTCGGTAATCCACTGAAGCTATCACATTTATTGGTCTTTTATCTGGAATGCCCGATGTCGGATCAGAGACACACATAGCAGCAGTCATTACAGCACTTCGGCTAACCAAAAAGCCAAAACATATTCCCCGATAACGAGATGGAAAGTATACCTATCGGAAAACAACATTGATAAAATTAAACAGTCACCTCTGATTTTCCTAAATTTTGTGGTAGGTATATAGATTAATGAGCAATGGCGGTTTGTACATGAAAACGGAACTCTTGTTAGGAAATGTAAACGAATATTCGAACTACAAATGAAAATGAACAATTTTATTACAATGTAGAGCATGTTCTTGGCCAGTATTTCCTATACTATAAATATTATAAAATAAAGTCGTTGTCCGCCTCTGTGTTTCTTCGCTTATTTCTTCTAATCCACTCAAATGATTTTGATCTTGATACAGATACAGCATTCAAAGAAAAGGGCGCGATAAGCGATTCAATGTGCATATAATTGAAAGAAAAAAAATATCTATTTTTTCATTATCGTAATATAAAGTTCAGATATTACACAGAGAAATCACGGCGCAGTTCGCGATTCGCAATTTTTTTTAATACCTATAGCAAAATTTCGAACAATCGAACGACTGGTGATCTAATACTTATTTACATATTAGGCGCAGAACCCTAAAAAGTGATTGAATTTGCCTTTTCGTAACTACTTAAAAGCCTTTTTGAACTTGAGTGATTAGGTCCACAGAAACTGGGTTTAATAGAAAATAAAGAAAAGTTTTGTTTAATGAACTTACAGCAAATGGCAGAGAACCCTTTCGAGGCTTGAACGGTTCTCTTCCTAAAGTTCCCAAGCAAAATGTACCTCAAAATAAAAACAAGTTATTAGGAATTACTTTTTGAATAAATATTTGAATAATTCTTTAAATTAATAATTTATTAGCATTAACCAAACTCATTATCACTATTTTATATTTACTCACAAAATATAAGCAGTTTATACAACTTATTCATTTTAAATAAAAGAAAAGAGTATAAGATCAACAATATCAATCACAGTTTGTGCGGTAATGAAAATGTAACGCTTCGTAAACTCTAGACCATAAACACAAACGATTGCTTGCTGTCGCATTAGCTCATTAACATTTTAGCTTGTTTTAGTCTGAAAATAAATCACCAGTATATAGAAAGTACATAGAAAGGTCAAATTTACTACATGCTTATGTATAAGTCAAATAAGATTTCTTTTCCTTTGTAGATCTATAGAAATGCTTCAGTTTCTTGATTACACACGGCGAATATAGATTTAAAATGGTTAAGAAGTATATAAATACAAAATGAATTACAATTTGTATCGTAAATGTAGTTTCGACATATTAAAGTAAGGTTCACTGGGAAGAAAAGTAAATTATAACTAATGTTACAAATACGAAAATGAGTTTTATTTGTTTGTTACACTTTCACAGCGTAACCACAGATTAAATAAGAGTTAGTATCGTAACAGATTCGTCACTCCCATACAAAAGCTAAAATACCTACGCTATATTAGCCTACAAAAGACGCTGCAAGAAGAAACGTACTCTACGGACGTGCGCCGAGAATCGAGATTCCCGCGGACACAGCGCGATTACGTCATCGAGCATAAACGTTAAGGTTGTACAGTCTATAAAGAACATAAATTAAACAAAATGGCTTAGTCCAACATTTTTAGATATTCGGTCTGCATTTTACGATTGGATTATGTAAGAATCAACTTTTGATAATAACGTAATAAAATTAAATGGCCTATTATATAAATCATTACCTAGTTATTATTAAAAAAAAACTATCTCGTTACTTTTTATATTATTTAAATGTGTTATATTTTTTAATATTTTTTTTTCATTAGGTATAACAACAGTTAGATGTTTAATTAGAACCTTATTATAAGGTGGCAAGTTATTTACACTTGTTACCACTTAACTCACTTCAATAAAACGTATAGGTCAATAATTTATTTACGTAATTAAACTTAATAATGCAAAAGATCCGACCAAAAGTTAACACGGGTTAAACCTTTTTTCTTCTTCGGATATTCGGGGATACGGATACACATATCTAGCACCTTAATAGAAAAACGACTCCCCCAATCTAAAACACCCATCGTCCTACGATCTAGGTATTAAGATCTAAATACTTAAAATTAAATAATTATAATTCAAATAACGTAATGTTGGCAATAAAAAAAAAAACAAATTTTTATTTGTCTTGACTACGACATCCAACTACTTCACAAAGTTAACCATCGTATCGTTAGTCAAGCATTTAATGATAAAATATGTAAGTATCGCTAAATACTTACATATTTTATCTAATAATCTAATATCTAAATACTCAAAATTAAATACTTATAATTCAAATAACGTAACGTTGGCAATGAAAAAAAAGACAAAGTTTATTTGTCTTTTTACTACGACATCCAACAACTTCACAATAGTTAACCATCGTATCGTTAGTCGAGAATTTAATGATAAAATATGTAAGTATCGCTGCGTTTTGAGCGGGAAACATGCACGTGCGTGCACTCAGTCTCGCGGTCGGCAACTTGCTGTCGTTCGGGCTGCCGGTAGTCTACTTAGCGGTAGGTATTTAAAACTCTCCGTGGCGCAAGTGACGAGGGCTGGCGTAACTACTGAACCGATCATCATGAAATTTTGCATACCCACACCGATGGAAGGACGTCCTAATCAGTAAGGAGAGACGCCCCGCCTACTCACCCTCGGCTTATCGTCCGATCGTACTGTTGTACGAGATCGGGAAATTACTCGAGAGAGTAATCGCTTCCCGTCTCGTCAGGCAACTCGAAGAGGTGGGACTGAATCTGAGCGAATGAACCACGCTGAATGCGTTAACCAGCGTGCGGGCCATGACCGAGGAGACAGTAGCCCAGGGGCAGTGTCGCTTTACATTGCCAACGCGTTCAACTCTCTCTCCTGGAGCTGTATCCGAGAAGCGATCGGTTCCGTGCCACGTGTTCCGTGCAACGAGTGGGGTCGTAAACACATGTAGCGCGGTGTTACATAGAGGTCTGTGTTCGCACCGCTTCTTTGGAACATCGGGTTTGACTGGGTTCTGCGGGGGGCGAACCTGAGGGGCGTCTCGCTGGTCTGTTACACGGATGATACGCTAGTCACGGCCAGAGCAGCCTCCCACAGGGTGGCAAAAACCTCGCCACGACTAGCGTAGCCCACGTGGTTGTGAGAATGTTGCCGCTGGGCTTGTTGGTGGCCCTCGATAAGTCCTAGGCGTTATGTTTCCACGGCCCTCTGAACGCGCCGCCGCTCGATAGCCATCTCTTGGTTTCAGGCGTTTCCATCGCTGTTGGGTCGACAATAAGGTATCTCGGCCTCGTCTACGACAGTCGATGGAAATTTGTCTGTCATTTCCGCTGATTGGCGCCGCGACTCATCGGAGCCGCCACTGCACTGGGGAGAATACTTCCCAACCTGGGTGGGCCGAATACGGCCTGTCGCCGCCTCTGCATGGTGTATGGGGCCCCCGGGGCCACCATTTTTGTGCAGCTACAATGGAGTATAATGATACATATTTATTAACTTCAGCCAGTGTAGCCTATAAAAATAAAAGTTACATTTTTCTTCCACCTGCTCGAAAATAGCTTCGTTATTATAAAAAAATTCAATACCTACACCAATCGATTCTTTTTTAATTTTTTTTTTTTAATAAAGAATTTATTTAATAAAATTCGTCTTAGAATCTTCATGGGCAATAGATGGCGTTACTTAATTTCATCGTTGTTTCGAGTTTGTAAAATATATTATGAATGCAATGATTTCGAGAACGAGCCATATTTATAAAACCATAACCTAGTTACGCTGTTTTTATTTATACTATTTTGAAAATAATCCTGAAATCACTTACTGTTCGCTACTACTTATTAACTTACATGTTTCAACTTAGTAACACTTGCGTTAGATGGCGCTGAAATTTAGCATTGTAGCGTAACTAAACTGACTTGTAAAAAATTGTTTATTTGTATAAAGTTCAGAAAGTAATCATTAATTAATTAGTTAAATTATATAACTCGTACTTTATTTAGTTACGAAAATATTTTAATTATACAATTTGTCTGTTTTTAATAGACTAAATGCAGTTTTAACGTAACTAAATAGGGATCAATTAGTAGAGAGGATATACGGTTTCGAGGAAAACGATAAATTGTACTTTTAGCCCGTGATGTAGAGACCGGGGGAGAGGAGAGACGTAGGGGGGTGTGTTGATATGCGTACAGGAATGTGGAGGTTGTTCCCGGGTGCAAGAGGCAGTCAGATCAATAGGAAAGCGTCCTGCTTGTCCGGGCCGAGTGGTACGACGACGCCGTCGCAGCGCGGCATTCGCTATTTCGTTCCCGCCGCGATCGCATCGGTTTTAACGTGCTCCTATACAATCGACTTTGCTCCTACAATATGAACACTCTGAGGATGGAGGTAAGTGATACATTTTATTGCACTATCAATACTTAATCTCTCCGCAGTCCGTAGAAACTTTAGAAATTCATCGAAGAAAACGATCAATGTTAAAAGAAATTCGATTTATTTGTTTTCGCAAAACTAGGCAATCAATGTGATTTTTTTCTCGTGCAAGCAATGTACCTACTCGTATAGAATAATAAATCCCTGTGTTCGTGTTACGTAAAATTACTAGTAGATATGTGAATTCTCCAAAATCGTGTGCTGTCTCAAAATCGTTTGCAATTGGTTGGTTATTGAACGGGTCAATATCGGTTAGTTTTAAACATAAAAAAGCTGAACGGCATATTATAAAAGTGATGTAGGTAAGTAAATATATAAGGCCCAGTGCGCAGCATCCACACGAGAGCGGGTCGGGGTAAAGATTTGTTATTGTGTGTGTGATTCCTTATTGTTCAACGCTGTTTTTCGTTTGTTTGCGTTAACTATGCAATTTAGTCGAACGCTGTCTTTCTCTAACACGTTGTATGCTTAACAACCTTTAGTTAAAAGCTTTGATGATGGATAATTGTTCATCAAAGGTTAAAAGTTGCTTTTTTGTGGACGGTCCTTTTTTTCATTAGCTTTTTTCTAGTGAAATTATTCAATACAGACATAGAACTGTTTAAAATAAATTTGAAATGTGTTGAAACCAAATTGAATTTGAAACTATTCAAACATTGGTTCACTTTGACTTTTTATGGACGAAGAAAAAATGAGAAACTAAAAATTAATTCATTCAATATAGTTCCTAAATGTAATAAAAATCAGAATCCCTACCGGTAACAACAAAGGTAAATGTTCAGAGAAAGGATGAGATCCTTTTCTTAACGGCAATACTGACGTACAATAAGCTCATGCTTATTTCTGTGGACCCAAGTATAAAGAAATAAACATGTTTGTCCATTTGTTATTTGAACACAACCACGCTATTACTATTTATCAAAGTTTTATATAATATATCTTTCTTATTATATGTATAATACATTTTTTTTCTTATTATATAGACGTAACAAAACAAAACAAAACGTCGCCAACAGAACAAAAAACAAATGAAATTGATGTATCTTTAACAAATAACAACTGGCTAAAAAGGTTAAAACAATAAATAAATGAAATAATTAAAACAAAATGAACGACTTTTACATCTTCAATATTCCTACTAATTATTAATCGAAATTAATTTGATTACGGAATTGGTTGAAAAGGTCAAAGTTCTGGACGTGGGGTCCCGGGTTCGTTACCGGGAAAGATTACGAACGCAAATATTTTTTTATTGTTTTGATTTTGATCTTAATGTTAGTCTATGTCGGTTTATTGTTTATAACTTAGCTCATTAATTTTCATAATCGATAAATTTCCTAGTGATGTTTTGTGTTGTTTTGCTCCATCTATTGCCAAATGCCACTTGTAGCGATTTAATACAAATATGTATTCACGGTTGCTGTAATTGCGGTTGTTGTGTTTATTTTAATAACCGAAAGTGTGAAGCGACGCATATTATTCGTTATTAAGTCCAATAATTTTTTTTTATGAGAATACACTTGGATGTTAATATAGATTAACAGTGATAACAAAATGTTATTGACCTAAGTGTGCGTAATTGCTCGCGGTACTTTTGCTCGTTATATTACTTTTTATGAATAACAGACCAATTCTTTTTTTGTACTTCACATATTTAAACCTATTGATTTTGAGATATATTTTTCACCACAGAGATTTTAACACAAGAAAATAGGTGTCTGTGTTCTGTGTCCCTGCTAACTTCTAAACTACTCAACGGATTTTCATACAGTTTTCACTAATCGAAAGACAGAGAAACGAGGTAGGTTTGTGTGTATGATTTTGTATGGCTAAGTCATTTATATAAACTATACACAATCGATGGCGAACTTATGTTTTTTACAATGTCGCGACATTTTTGGCGCTCCACTTGATGGTATGTTGATGATACATTTGGTGTATTTCTGTCTGACCAATTTAGCAACACTAAGCTTAAATGTTGCCAGTGTTGTCAGTGATGCTCTATTGTTTTTAACGCTAACGTACTATGGAGAGGGCTATGCTCGGAGTTACACTGAGAGATCGTATCAGAAATGAGTAGATACTTAGATGTACGAAAGTTACCGACATAAGCCGGCGGATTATTAAGACATAGCCACGGACTGGCAAACGCGGCATAGGACGTCCACTTGCAAGGTGGAAAGACGACCTGTTAAATGCTGTTAAGGTCGACGGTGGATCCAGGCTGCTTCTGACCGGTCTTATTGTAAATTTATGGGGGAGGCCTATGTCCAGCAATGGACGTCCTGCGCCTTAGATGAAGCTTATATGTACGTGGATAAAAGAGGCCATTAATAAGCAAAAGAAGAGACCCAATATCACTGGAATTACGCTCGCACAAGTCGGTTATGAAATTGTAGGTACATTACTGGAAATGACCCCAGACATCGAGATAATATTAGAATCATCAGTGGCGCCGTAACTAAAGATGTATAATAAATAAAGTCATTGACTGGCCTTTATCGGTGTATGACACACAATTGCAATATAAACGAGTTTATTGTTTAATAAAACATCATTTGCTAGCGTCTTTGTTCAAGCGAACGACATGTTATCACAATACTAATATTTTATTAATTAATAATTGTTACACTTTCAAGGCCTTAATTACTCAACCGATCATAGTGACATACAGAATAGAACATATGTTACTTTTCATTTAGAAAAAGTACCATTCCCTGCGATCATCTAGATAATATTTAAAAATTCGACGCCTAACAAAAAATGTAAGAGCAATAAAGATTGAATAAATGAAACAGAAGCACCTATGAAGTCGCGGGCAAAATCTAGTATGCATAATGTAAAGTTTTTGTTACGTCTAATATTCTATTGTCTGCGAAGCGCTAGCTAGTGTTTTAGGCCAAGCAGCTTTCTACAATATGTTTTTCTTCACAATTGAAGCAAGTATTTTATTTGTAATCCACACACGAAAAATACTCAGATATAGGTCCAACTATGGGCTGACTGGGATTCGAACCTTCGTCTATCGTTTCGGCATAAGTGAGTTGGGCATGTAACTGCAATAACGTCCAATATTAATCTGTTCTATATCGGGACGAGTTCAAAATAAATATATAGGTACTTGTACCATTATCTACATATAACCATTATCTACATAAAACAGTAATTTATGTAGGTAACATCTGTTGTGTTTATTCAAAGTAAAAAATGATATAGCTCTGCTTGATGTTTTGAAAATTGTACTGACATTTATATAATTTCCCACTAATGAAATGAAAAGATGAATACATATGACATACGAAGATTTTTGGGATTTCTGGATACAGGTGTCCTAACGATATTTTCCTTCAATTTAGATGTTAAATAATAAAATAACATTTTGAATTTAGCCGTACCACATTTTTTACTAATTATTTTTATGGTGCTATTAATAATTAAAGAGAATTACAAATTCTGTCTCCCACATAATTAGGTCACAATATGACTAACTTCCCAATGAATATGTTGAAGTCATAAAGAGTGATGTGCTTTATGCGTTTACTGAGAATAATAAGCGAATAATATACAACATTTACGGCGAATGAATTCTAGATAAAGCTGTGTTACTGTCCTTTTTTTAACTAGGTCTTACTGTCCACTTGATGGTAGGTGGCTACCGTCACCTATAATGCAAGCAACGCCACTATAATAAATTGACCAACATTCTAAAACTGGAATCTGGCATGCTTTTCGTGGTGGTCTTCTGTAAGCCTGGATTCTGGATGCCCAAATGACAACGAAACACTATTTATCACGATACACTTAAATTTTTAAACAGTTTCTCATTTCTGCTTCGTGCGAATAATTGTGAATTTATAGAAACATTTATAAATCAAATCAATCACGTTTGGTCTAGTCTAGTGTGGCTAGTAACCCTAGCTGTTAACCAAACGGCCGCGGGTTCGAATCCCGCTAGGGGCAAATGTTTATGTGTTAACATTAAATGTATGAATTTCAAAAAAAAGTAATCTATTTAGTATATCCACTGTCTGGTATCCATTAAACAAGCATTAGTTGCTTAGTTTGGAATTGGATGGTGCTGTGTGCTGTGTGGAATCTGTGAAGATATTTATTTATTTATTTATTTATTTATTTATTTAGGTGTCATAAAAAACTAAATAAATCTAAATCAGGAACCAGGAGATGCATCGATTTCCTGATACACTTAGGTAATTGTGGGACTGGAGTAACGGGACTGCTACCAAATTAGTTCATCTATAATATAAAAATGAATCCCTAAATGTGTTGCTAAGCGCAAAACTCGAGAACGGCTGGACCGATTTTAATTCTGTCTTCACTCATGGACAGAGGGATAATCAGGGAAGGTTTTTACTTATAAAAATGCACCTCGGGCGAAGCCGGGAGCGGGCCGCTAGTTAAGTATAAAGTATAGGTGATTTTATTTTTTTCGGGATCCCTGAGACAGAGTTAAGCACCCTAACCACTTTTCCAATGAGATTGTCTGTGGGCACTTTGTTACATATTGGATGCAAGTATAATAGCAAATATCTAAATAGAAACGAGAAGCACACCTTTCCTATAAAAGCTTGTATTTCACATTATTTGTTTTTGTTATAGAATAAACACTGGTTATGGGTGTTGGGCGGTTTGATTCTTCTTTCTGTGTCACTGGCGTCAGCCGATGGGGAAATATGGGAAGAGAGCGAACATGAAGTCCTTATACGCAGTGAGAGGGGCGCTAAAAATAGAGGTTTGTATTTTAGTATTGGCTGGATAGCGTTCGGACCTGTTTTTTTTTACCGAATACATATTTGCTTGCATTGTATGTGAAATCAATTCGTTTCTCCCATACAAACCAGATTATTTGTTAGACACACTCGGTCGCGGTGTTGAAAACTCAAATTATTTGATCGCTGTAATCATATAAAAGAAGGAAACAGGATAAAGGATAACAAATAGGACTGGGATAGGAGGGTATCATAGAAACAACATCATAAATGCTATTTTCACGTTGAATATTTTGCTAGTTTTTCAATGGGGGATGCTGACATTTCAAATACTTTTTATTTCGTAGTATCAGTCTAAGTTGTTCAATAGAATTCAAAGTTTTTATTTGTATATCGCGAGTAGATCATTCGAAGCTTGATATTAAACATTACCACATTTAACATTTGCTTTTTGCTCCATTTCGAGAATGTTCCCGTTAACATACGCTGAAAATAAACCGGACGGTTTCGTCCATATGTCTCGCCGTTTACTCGTGTAGGAATAAAATAAATATATGAATATCGCCAAACAGAGGCAACTATATAACTTTTTTGTCTTATTAAATAATTTTGTTAAAAAAAACACATGTAACAAATGCTCACTCATACTCATACATCAAGAAACACAAGATATTTTTAGTAAACATGTTACCAACGGAATTTATTCATTGAATAAGACAGAAAATGTACATTTTTGAAAATAAAATTGAATTGAAAATGTAATAAATATTATATTGATTTTGTTTAACAGAGTCTTGTCGCTACGTGAAGGGATCGTGGTCTGAATGCGACTCCAAAACTAATATTAGATCTCGAACTCTCACATTGAAGAAAGGTGATCCTGCTACATGTGAGCGTTCCAAAACTATTCAGAAGAAGTGCAAGAAAGGTAAGAATTTTGGTATTTGGAGTTTCTTTTTAAGCAGTGTAAGAATTATTATCTTTATTTTGTACATACAATTCAAAAAGTGCCTACATTTTTACTTATCGTTTCTGTTATATTACACATTAATATAAACTTAGAGTAAAACCGGACTCTTATGGTGATAATTAATAAAAATAATTATGAAAGATAATGTCTTTGTCAAAATTGTTGCAATATTTTCGCGTATTCGGCTTCGGCACATATCCGACGATATGGATGTTCTCGAGACTCCATCCGTCGGCAGATATGTGGAGAAAGAATTATACTAAAGTGGACATGACGCAGCTTCGGTGACCCATCGAGGTCGAGTAGTCCTCTGTTCCGTCGGATAATTGAAGAACTCTTTAAGTAACAATTTATCACTTTAATACTTACATGTCGGTATTCTAAGTGATAAGCTATTAAATAATCTCTTTGAAAAATCGATAAAGAAAACCGGTTTGAAAAACCATAAAAACATGGTAGAGAATGCATTTTTTAGTATTTTCAGCTAATAATAATAATTATTATTATTATTAGAAGAGCCTCGACCAACACCTCAAGAGGCTCTCACTAGATGGATGGGTTAAGGGACAGATACAGAAGCCGCCTTTCTTCTTACTTACTTACTTACTTCTTGACTCGGCACCAATTGTCAGGAGGTTCCTCACTCTGTAGCCCTAACCACCGGAGGCTTGGGTAGCTCGGTTTTTTTTAAAATTTATATTGTAAAAAATTTAAATCTAAAAAAGAAAATAAATGCATAATAATAATTATTATTATTATTTATGATGACCACGGGCATGCTAAATACCAGATATCATTCTGTTATTATTCCAACATGCTCCAAGGGAACATTCTTCGGGAAATTTAATTATAAATTACTTTAATTAAATAACAAAAGTTAAAACTTTAACGCTAATTTCCTTTGTAATACAATGTTATTTTTTATTTTGCAAATTATTATTATTTTGTAATATTCGGGTCCATAATTAATATTATGGGGGATGATGATGAATATTAGGCTACCATTTAAATACATATAATGAAATGTAGGGAACATTATAAAATGCATACTTTTTTTTTTTTAATGTTTAGCTTGTCGCTACGAAAAATCGTCGTGGAGTGAATGCAGCTCTAACGGAGAAATGTCCAGGACTGACATGTTGAAGGCGAACAGCGATCCATCCTGTGACCAGAGTAGACGTATTACTAAAAAGTGTAATAAGAATAAGCAAGTCAAGGGATCCAAAGATAAGGGTAAAATGAACTTTAGACCATTTAAAAAATAAACTTCAATATATAGTTTAAATCTAAAAAAGATCACTGTATTATAAACCCTGAATTATGTTGTAACAACAACGATATTTATCAAATGAAATGAATATTCGTTTGCGGACTCGGCGAAGGCAGATTCGAATAACAATTAGCCAAAAAGTCCTGTGCCCAGAAGTGGAGTGATTACGATTGTGTAATTTATTGTGCACTTTACAATGGCCTGTTGTTGTAACTTATGAGTCAGAGTAGCCACGAGAGACTAAATTAGTTCCAACAGTGACACATTTGTAATTCTTTTAATATATTTATTTAACAAAGTCCTACGAAAGTGATTCTTTTGGACTTGTCTGTTGCGAAACCACTGTATTGTTTCAGATTAACTTTCTTTAGAGATAGTTGTACGCCAAGAAAGAGATATCTTTAAAGCTAGTTACTTTTCATGCGGTTAAACATTAAAGTTAATAATGTTTTGTTTTTGTCATTTCAGGTCGCCGAAATCGTCAGTAAATATGTCAATGGAACTTCTGTTTAGAATAATAAAATTTTGATTATTATAAACATGTTTGCTCGTTGATTCCAATTTATGTAATAGTGCCAAATAGAGGTCAACAATAGATTTATTTCATATTTAATTATATAAGTCTAGGTGTCGACGTATTGGCATGCGTTCGTACGAATACAAAATAACTAAATATTATTATATAAAGTATACCACGTAGGAAGATTGACGAATTAAATCTGTTTGTGCTGTTTGACTATCTTTATAACTATATCTACTCAGTGTTATCTTAACTGTATAGTACATAGAAATTTTCCTAGGCGGGTACTGAACTGACGAACGATGTATATGCTGAGTATAATGTATAACAAAGTGATAAATTGCTGCAATTTTATCATCACCACCTTATATTATTGGCTTGATATCTGACAAGGAGTCAGCACCCACCCGGCGCTATTGTGGCTTGTTTTCTTTATTGCTAGTAAGTATAAAATAATTAAATAGTTGTGTATTTAGGGAGTTATCGTACAATTACTGTCGCTAACTCGATCACGCTTTTTAATAAATTTTTGGTGCGAATTAGGTACAGAAAGTTGGTGTAAATGTTTTTAATTATATCTAAGTAAGTATGTATCTTATAGGGGATTCAGCTGATTTAACTTAGCTAATACTTATTATTCGTAGGAACGCCTTCCATTTGAGCCGACTGGTTACATTTTAAAAGTAGTTGCAATATGAGAACAGATGCTAAGCGAACAACCTACTGAATATATCGAAGAAAAATTCACTTTAATATCTGGTGGAAAAAACACCATAAAATATTAGACCTTATGGGCAATATCGTTGTCTTTGACTTTTATTCATGAAAAAATTCGAATTTGAAAAATGCTGTGTTCGCTCTGCATCGATCTTATTAACTTTAATCTACTTTAATTTAAATAAAACTGGTTGAATTTTTCTGTACTACTGAATAAGAACGATTAATAAATAAGAAAATAATTTATTGTTTCATTTCAATAAAATACCTACAAAATACATGCTTAAATTAATTTGGTTCTTATGAACTACACAAAAGTTTTCTTCTAGGATAGAAACCCTTGTTTTCAATTGTCATTCAAGCTTTAAAAAAAAGGATTCCCCTTCGCTAATATATTATTATTTAGATCTATTTAGGCATTTAAAGCTAGTGACATATTTTAGCAGGATTTCCGTGCCATTCTAGGGTGTAGAAATGTTTCTAAACCGCCACAATATTTGAGCTAACAAAACGTAATTCCGTTCGTTTGCGTACGCGACCGCCAGTACCGTCGTCCGCAGGGAATGCTTGCCAGCGCTAAGCCCAGCTCGAGCTGACCACCGATCACCTATGCGATCGTGGCGAAAGAAGCTCTGCCCTTCTCGAACAGCTTGTTGAAGACGAAATTGTTGTCTTCAACACCCTCCGCTCACAGAGACTCGCTCGTTAAAATTCTTCTAAGTTTTCTACTTATGACTTTATATTCAAAATCGGCAATCTGCCTTATCTAAATTTGCGTACGTCTTATCGCAATCGCAGCCGGGAACCAAGAGAGCGCAAATCTTTTCCTCTCACCGGCAATTTGCTTCATATACCTTTTTTAAATTTTCATGTGCCCTCCATTTAATAAAATCGTATTCTAATTGATTGTTGATGTTATTTACACACTAGTGCGCTAGATGGCGCTACTAGTAACGGTTTTTACTCGATAATCATAAAGATAATTGCTGGGACACCCAGCGTAAATTTCTACGTTACAGGGTATGTTAGCGTAATATTAAGTCATCCCCCATGAAGGGGTGACTTTTAAATATATAACTAGCCTATCGTAGAGCAACAAATTAGCAACAAAATAAGCCGTTGGAACGAGCTCGCTATTCTCAATTTTAATATATAGGGGTAGTTCATATAGGGGTTTTTAATTAGCAACAAAATAAGCCGTTGGAACGAGCTCGCTATTCTCAATTTAAATATATAGGGGTAGTTCATATAGGGGTTTTTAATGTCTAACTAGCCTATCTCAGAGCAACAAATTAGCAACAAAATAAGCCGTTGGAATGGGCTCGCTATGTGCTTTCTTTGTCAAGATATTGTATATGGGTATGCTAGCGTAATATTACGTCAGCATATCCGTCGTTTCTCGTAAATTAATTGAGCAACAAAATATATATTTTCGGTACAAATTAGCAACAAATTCCCATATAGTTTTCAAGTCCGACTTATGAAATGGATATGCCACCGTAATATACGTGCGTTACTTATACTGTTAATCGTTAAACGAATATAATGTTAATCGGGGGCGTTAATTGAGCATTGTTAATATATTTTCTATTGTCTTGATCCGTTTATTGCTTTCATAGGTAAAATCAACGACAGTTAATATTTTCAGTTCTCTACATTGTGTATACATGGTACACTATTGTCTTACTCTTCTTTGTTGTGTATCATAGAAAATAATATAAACAAAGCCTGGCGAGTTTATGAAAAAGGAAGGTTTTATTTTCTTTAATCATAAAATGAAACAAGTTAAATATATTATTTAAATGTTCTTATTATTTTATCAAAAACTTATACATGATGTACAATAAATACCGATGAAAACATTCAAGCCTCATACAATTTATCGAATTTGCACCTATATTTAAAACGTCTCTCATAAAATATTGTATGAAACTTAAATTTAGTCATCGGTATTTTTAATTTTGCATTTTAAGTTATTACAAATAAATAAATAAATAAGTTATCGTCTACAATAGTAAGTAATATTTTTTTAATAAATTTAAAATTCGTGTAAAAACTTTAATAAGAGTATGAGGTTGGACGTAAAATTTCAAGTTATATCTAAGTTTATATGTAGAGTAAGTACATCTAGGTACTTTCCGCCAACTACGTACAACATTTGTGTTTAAATATCACAGGTAAATGTTTGGATTATGCAATGTGAATTTCACTTGAATAATTGTTTTGCATAGTGCCATATTCTGAAGAAATATTCGTCACGCCGCAGCAGTGAACCGCGCGCGTACGAACGAATATCGGCGTCCATATTATGATCGCGGAGCCACGATGTCGTTGTTTGTGTACTGAAGGATGTTGGCTCCGTCATCTCGGTGTGTTCCCCTGGTTCCTCATCAGCATGCGAATCTGTAGGCATTTTTGTGTTTCGTGTATTTATGAAAAACTAGCTGTTGCACGCGACTTCGTCCGCGTAACTATAAAATATAGCCTACGTTACTCGTTGATAATGTAGCTTTCTATAGGTGAAAGAATTGTCAAAATCGGTTTAGTAGTTTTTGAGTTTATTCATTACAAACAAATATACAAATCGTTTCCCTTCATGATATTACAATCTAAAATTATAAAACGACAACATAGAGCACTTTTAATGTTTTAAAACATATAGACAAACAATTAGATATTATAAAAATAAGATCTGTGAAACATGATTTACATCTTGAACCTTAATTTACGTACCTTCTCCAGGAATAACTTTGAAAGGCTCGTCCGATTCTAATGGCTCGCTGATACCAATTTCGTTTCTAGCATATATCCTGATCACGTAGGTATGGTTTTCGTTCAGATCTCTAATGTTAAATTTAAGAGTGTTTGCATCGACTTTTCCGACTTCCATCCACATAGTCTTAGTGACGTCGCGTATGGCGATGTTGTAGCCAAGCAGAGGAGCACCACCATCCCATTCGGGGATGCCCCACGACGTCATAACGATATTATTACCAACACTTCTAATTTCTAATGGAGCCGTTGGCGGTGTAGGTACAGCTGTAATGATAATAATAATAATAACAGTCCCAATATTACACTAAGCAAAGGAATAGTTATATCTAGTAAATGGTACAGTAGGTTTAAAATACAATTTTTTTTCTATGGGTATATGTATTATACTTGTAATACTAGAATAAAAATATTAATTGAAAAATATGCATAACCAATTTACGAGATATAGAGTAAGTCCAATAAGTAATATTGATTTTCTCAGATTTTATACGAAAGTGTTTAAAGAATAAAATGTAAGTAATTCTTGCGCAAGACAATTAAGTTACTATTGAAATTAAATATCAAATTCAACTTACTTGCATGCTTCTCCAATCTAACAGAATGAGATTCCGTTGGCAAGCTTACGCCTATGGCATTTTCAGCTGACACTCTAAATATAATTTCATCTTTCTCTTTTATATTTTCTACGCAATGTTCGTATACCGTACCATTGACAGTAACCACCTTTGACCACGATTTTCCTTTTAGTGTTTTGTATTCGATAATGTAATCTGCAAAAGCATTTTTTAACTATTTATTCAAATTTTCAAAAACTTTCTTTTGCACATTCTATAAAATATGTATGTCTGAATAGGCTTGCGATGAATCACGTCAATATGACGAGATTCGACAGTAGTATGCCAGTAGTAGCGGCAGAGCAATGCGGTAACCCTTTCAGACGACAGCAAATTCTCTGATGATCTTTGTATGTGAATAAGGCTGCCTTATTTGTATATTATTCTTATTTGTATACTTACTTGTTATGACACTGCCTCCGTCACTTTCTGGTGCCTGCCATTGAAGCGTCACTGATCTTGAGGTGGTTTCTTTCATTATGAAGTTACGTGGCTGGGACGGCGGTGCTAGAAACATATTATTGAGTAATTTATTAATTAATATATAAATGACAATGTGTAGGTTTTTTTTATGAACGCTTATTTGATCTGGTTTTTATCTTATTTGACCAAAATAATCTGGTCATAAGAATCAAATATTCTCACAATTTAAATAATAAGTAACAGCACTTTATCATCTAACTTGCAGCAGAGTTAACAAACATACAAAATTAAATTTAACGCAAAAATATAGGTAATTAAATCATTAAGTGATATATTATGTCTTCTTATGTAGATTGCAACGAGCCTTTATGGGTCATATTAAAGTAGTGAATAGAAAAAATCTGTCGTAGTTTTGAATAACTTACACAGAGTCTTTCCTATGGTTACTTTTTCGTCAGATATGTAAGGCAAGCTAGTGCCAATTTCATTTCTTGCACATATCCTGAATTGGTATGTGGTATTAACAGTCAATTTGTCAATTTTAGCTTTTGTTTCTGTGACTTTCGTTACTTGTTTCCACTTCTTGCCTTCCTGCTTGATTTCGATGCTGTAATCAAGTATCGGAGAGCCACCATTCTTCTCAGAGGGATACCAAGTGATAGTCAATGAGTCATTGTCAATTCCGTATAAGCCAAGCGGACCAAGTGGCGGAGACGGTACATCTAAAATTAAAAGAAATTATTTTTTTATACAAGTAGATGTACACCACATTGCGCTCTGCAATGATAAACTGGAAAGCAGCTGTGGCAGTAACGAAATTCTAACTTACTAAATAATAAGTTAATACGCCAAAGTAACATCATATTTAAGTGTATGTTGTTGTAAGTACAAATAAAATATAGTATACTAGAGCTACAAAATAAAAATTATCCTCTTTTAAGTTGGACCAAATTACACATAGTTACGAAGTTTTATCAAAATCGGTTCAGTAGTTTAAGAGTTCATTGGCGTCAAACAACGTGACATGTCTTAATGATTTTTGTTTCTCAAACTTACCTAGCGCTTTCTTAATTATAATTGGTTCGCTTTCAAGGGCGTCTGAGACTCCTACAGGGTTTTGCGCCAGAACACGGAACATATATTCACAGTTTTCGTTTAGCCTCTGTATACAGTACGTCTCCACTTCTTTGTCAACGTCGGCAACTTTAATCCATTGATTGATTTCGGGTTCATGTTTTTCAATTGCATATTTAGTTAATTCCAGACCTCCGTCATCAACAGGTGGTTTCCATTCGATAGTCACAGATTCCCTACTAATTTCTCGCATTATCACAGGGCCCTCAGGTTTACTAGGTTTATCTGAAAGTAATAAGCAATTTAATATGTAACTAAATGTGAATATTTTACTAAATTTTAAATTATCTTAAATTTTATTCAAATAAGTCATTAATACCTTACACATAAAAAGGCAAAGGAAAATACTTATAAGGACCAATTATTTTTTAAGTTGCATTTTATTTTTATATGCGTAAGCAAATATAGGCAATCGGTTTGGTTCGTAAAATAAAAAAAAAACATGGTTACCGATTCAATCTAAATTGGTTTTATTTTTTAACTAATTGCACTGCTCAGAAATTATTACAGCGCACGAAAATAAAAACGGGCTCGTTATAAGATTTATAGCATGAAAATTTACTTCTTGAAAACAACTTTATTTTTTATTTCTCTTGAAAATGTAAAGTTCAATTTGAAAATTGAAAATATCCTTGTTGAAATTCTTTTATTTCTCGAAGTAGCGCGTTTCAATACAATGGATAGGGTGGGTATAACACTCTTCTACAACTTAACTAACTTCATACCTACTTTAGTAACTTCTCTTACTTTACTCGCTCGTAAGGTTTTGTATTGTTTTGTATTATTTTGTAAAATCACAAAAAATACAAATGAAAGCAGAAGGCATAAATGCGCTTAAACTGCTTGTAAAAACTACAAAAACATTACTACGTAATGCATATAAAAACCATTAAAGTTGTTTTGTGGTATGTAGCAATGTATTTTAAGACTTACCATATACTTTAAGGGACACATCTACTGTAGTGGTGCCAGCTTTATTCTGAGCTTCAACAGTGTACTTATTAGAATGCGTTCGTTCTAAATGCGATATTAGTATTGTACTTATATTTTCCTCGGAAATAATTTTAATGTCTTCTGATCTCTCTATTTTGATTCCGTTTCTATACCAAATGATTTCTGCTTTTGGTATAGCTACAATTGTAGCAGTTACAGACCATTCATCTCCAACCTTGTGTTTTTGATTAATTTCGGCTTCATGAATTTCGATCAATGGTTTTTGTTGAATTTCTAATCTACACGAGGTTTGAACTTCACCATGTTCATTCGATGCAACGCAAGTGTATTGACCTTCCGATGACTCGGACGTTGTTACAACTAATGTGGCTACTCTGTTCTCGTAAGTAGCTTTAGCAGTCTTCAGAGATTTGTTGTCTTTTAGCCATTTGACTTTTGGTTGTGGAGTACCACCGAATATGCAAACTAGTTCTATGTCTTCACTTGGAGTGGCAGTTATATCTCTCAAAGGTTTTTCAACTGTTGGTGGCTGATACGAGACAGCTTTTTCAATTCGTATATAATCTGTAATATCTGAAGACTCACTCACGCCCACTTCGTTAATTGCAAAAACTCTAAATCTATATGATGAGCCATTTTTCAAGTTTTCAATATTATAGTGAGTTTTCTTGATGTTCTCAATAGACGTCCATCTAAAAAAATATATCCAATTATATTTACTGAATATTTGAGCTCTAAAGACAATTCTAAATTTTCTTCGCTCTTAATTATTTAATCTTTAACGTTTTTTGTCAATTGAAAATATAAATCTATTAACTATAAACGCGTAAAATAGTTAATTACACAATATTGTGCAGTGTCCATAAATATTTCAATTAAAGTTTAATTCAATTATCAAGTTCAATTCAATAGACCCAGATTGGTTGCGATATAGATGTGTAGATGTTTGTAACTATTACCAATTAGATTAGTTAATATTATTTTTACTTTAAAAAAATAAAAGTAACAATATTTAAAACTCTATATAGCTATTTAGAATTGCGTTTCCTATAAACTCGGATTTCCTAACAGCCAATAGTTCAAGTAGACTTACACAGAAGTATTTATTTCTTGATACTCAAGGATGTAGCAAACAATAACGGAGTTTCCTTTATTTTCTGGTTCTTCCCAACATAAATTTACAGAACTGTCTTCGACTTCGAGCACGTTTGGTTTTCCTGGCGGCGAGGGAATATCTGCAAAACGTAATATTTTTAATTTAATTTTTAATCTTCGGTATTAATATAATATAAATTAATATTATAAAGAGGATAGATTTGTTTGTTTGTTTGAATTGAATCTCAATCTTTCACTATTGAGAAGCTATACTATCAGCGAGTAACATAGGCTATCAATCAATACTAATAATAAATCTGTAAGTGTAGGTATTGTGTATATCGTCATAGTAGTAGAACAACGACGGTTTTGATAATTTTCAATTTTTATTTTATTGCGTAAACTGACTTTATATGTCGTGTTTTGTCGACCAAAAACATTTTTTGACAAATATTATTTAAAACCTTTTAGATACAGAGTTGGAATACTGACAGATTTGATTTCTAAACACAGTAAAATGGCGTATTAATAATTTCGCCAGTGCCATACGTAAAGTTGCAAAATTGCAGAACCGTCGTTGTTCTACGGCTATGACGATATGTTCCTCCATAACTCCATAAACATTTGGACGTACGGGACATAGGATAGGCTACTTAATATTCTTCAACGCGGACGAAGTCGTGGGCACTAGCTAGTATTTTATAAAGTTACGCGGATGAAATCGCGTGCTCTTAATAAGAACATTTTTTATAATAAGAACATTTTTTTTATTGATATTTTCATTTAAATACCAACCTAAAATAATAACTTGAATTTCTACTTCTGCTTCACCGCAGCTGTTTGTAAGCTTCAATTTGTACAATCCTGCATCAGCGTGATCAGCTTTCTTAATAGTCAAACTGGCAGTATCAGAGTCTATCGACGGTTTAGTGTGTTTGGACTTCTTGATAATTTTTGAGTTCACAATCCATTCATCATGTGGCTGAGGAATGGCTTCAAATTGAACAAATAGACTGACATCAGTGCCGCGTTTTATTTTGTATTCGTTATCGTATCCGATAATACGTGGTGCGGATTCTGAAACTATTAAAAATAAATTAATTCTCTATTATTTATACATCCAATCGTATAAAACTAAAATTTTACCTTCTACTATTAATTTAGTTGAACATTTGGCGTCAAGTAGAGCACACGAGTATTCTACCTGATCATCCTCATTACATTTTCTAATAATAAGTGTTCGCTTCAAAATGTCGGATATCAGAGTGTACTTTTCTGAATCTTCAATCGCAGTTTTTTTCTTATACCAAATGACATCAAGCGTTTCGTCGGGAATTTCTACAGTTAAATATGCGTCAGTATTTGCTGGTACGATGATAACTTCTGGTAGTCGCAAGGTGAAATCAATCGATGGTTCTTCGACAAAAAGCTTAGCTGTACATTTATCGCTTCCAACATCACAAGTATATTCGCCTGCGTCATTGTCATCGCAATCATAAATTTTTAATTTTTGCTTTTTACCGTTAATAGTAAGTTGTATGTGATTTGAAAATTGAATTTCTTTTCCATCTTTGAACCATTGTACTAGCGCATCACCTTTTGTAAGTTCTATTTCAAAGATAGCTTTATTTCCTTTATTTACTTTTTGGTCATGTAGACGAGATATAATTTCTGGTGGTAATTCTACAACAGTAACTTCTGCCGTACATGAATCATCTCGAAGTATACAAGTATATTCGCCTTCGTCATGTACAGAAGTGTTTCTAATAAATAATTTACGTACATTTCCACGCTTTTCAACTTCATATTTGTTCTTCTTTGGTTTAATTCTCTCACCATCTTTTTCCCAAAATACATCGGCTGTCTCTGAATTTATTTCGACTTCTAAAATAGCAATATCTTTCTCTTTGACTTCGAAATCCTGAAGTTTTCTTAAAAATTCAGGTACAGTTTCGTGCACAGACAATTTTGTAGTGGTTTCTTGATCTTTAACTACACATTTTATAATTCCATGATCTGTTAACTTAGTCCTCTTAATTCGGAGCTTATGAACACGTCCTTCTTGTATTATTTCTCTGTGATCCATGCCACTTAATTCTTTGTTGTTATGGAACCATTTAGTGGAAACTGTGTGTGATGTTTGGCATTCCAACACTACCGCTTTTCCTTCTTCTGTTTCATAGGATGATTTTAATTTTTTGACAAATGTAACTTTATCGACATCTATGGTAACACGAGCACCATGGGACGCTTTACCTGCGCTATTAGCAGCTACACATTTGTAATCACCAGAATCAATTTCAGAATCCACATTTACAATTATTAGTTCAATATTTTCACCATCGAAGTTTTGTGTGACTGTTTCTGAAGGGGTAATTGTTTGATTGTTGCGATACCACGTTATTATTGGAACTGGATTGCCTGTTACCTTAGCTATCAATTTTATAGTTCCTTTTTCTTTTACAGTAATTTCTTGGAATCTATTTATGAATAATGGTGGCTCTGCATTCTCCTCAGTAGGTTCTATAAGAAAATAAAAAATATGCACGTTTGTTATTAAAAACATAGTAATAAGTTCAATAAGTTGCAGTTTATTTAAATACATGGTAAATACTAAGTATGAGAATATAAATAGTAATTAAAATATGAAATCAGAATAAGAAATTTAATTGTTTATGGTTTCTGTAATAAATTGTATAAATTGTCCTAAATTTATTAGTTTTAAAATTTTTTTAAAATAATTATTAATAAATTACCTTCTATAGTTATTACAGCGCTAGTTTCCGTTGATCCTTCAGAGTTAACAGCCTTAAGTGTGTATATTCCATCATCTTTTCCTTTCTTTGGCTTAATAATGGTTACCGTATGAGTGTCTCCATCGGATTTTGTTGTTAGTGTTTTCACTGGTTTATTATTTTTATACCATGATACCGTCGGCTGCGGATTGCCGACTACTTGCGTAGCCAGAACAATGCTTTCGCCTTCCCTAATTGTCATATTTTTCAAGGGTTCTATAACCTGGGGTTTTTCCTTTTGTCCTGTTTTGATCTTTAAGACTATTGGTAAACTGGCTTCACCTTCCCTATTAACGGCTAATACTGTGTAAGTGCCTTCTTGACTTTTCTTAACATTTGATATTTTTAGAACGCTACAGTACATGTGCATATCTGACTCTATAGCTATAGAAATATTTTCGTCTGGTATTATTTCTTCACCTTTAAAGAACCAAGCAATGTCGGGTTCTGGTATAGCTACCAGTCTACATTCTAGGAATATTTGGGAGCCTTCGTCAACATATTGTGCTTTTGGTTTTTTGGAGAAAGTAGGTGGAATGCCTTCCAAAATGTCTGCCAACGATGATTCACGTGATAAACTCTTCCTAGAGAGAATAGTCATTTCTGAGCCATGATCAGAAAGAGGGGCTTCTACAATTAATTCGGTAGTACTAGAAGCAAAACCTGCAGCATTCTTAGCAACACAAGTGAATGTGCCCGCATCTTCGGGGAATACTTCCCGAATAACCAAAGTAGCTACATTATCATCATCGTAATACATTTGGAAATCTTGAGACGGTTTAATAATAGCTGTTTGCCTGAACCATGTAATTTGAGGCCTTGGATATCCTTCAACTTGGCATTCAAATTGTACAGTAGACCCATCTGGTGTGTGTTTTGGTCTCAATTTTTCTATGAATATTGGAGCCTTTGCTTCTTCTTCGGAAGCTGGTTCTAAAAACAATACAAATTACATGAAATAAAACATCTATTTATATTTTACTTAAAATTAAATTTCCGTTAATTGGAACAAAAGCGACAATACAAAAAGTAGGTATTTTTAACTTACTTTCAAAGACTGGAAGTTTATCGATTTTCTCGTTCAACTTTTTCTGTAAATACAGTGTATAATTTGCTTCATCCATTAGATATTGTGCGGGAACCCAACCTTTCTCTTCAGTAAGATGTTTACGAACAAACCACCAGTCCTGGTTAGTAGTTTCTGAAAAAAAAAGAGTATGTATAATAAGAATTTATATACATATTAAGATCGTGTTCATACCCAATTACAAGAAATAAAATTGGAAATAAACTTAGAATGTACACAGGGTATGGCCTGTAATAAGAGCAATAAATTAAAATATAGACCCTTTAACGAATCAGTAATAAATTCCAAATGGTTTCATTGAATTAAAATGAAAAACAAATTTACTGTTATTTTCTAACAAAATGAATCGAGCCTGCTATGTACTACTACAGACATAATGTGTCCAGTCAGGGTACTTGAAATTGACATTTACGATCGTTCTCGCCCCAGTACCCTGTACCAAGAAATCTAACGACTGATAACCGACAATTTAGCGATCATGAAATTCATTGATTGATAGCATGAAGATGTCGAGTCAACGAACAAGATCCATTTTTAACATTTGCAGTAACTTTATTTTTTCTCTAGATACTCCTAGGCAAACTTTATTTTTGTCGGATGTCCGCCAGATTCTGGGTCATAACACAATAGATTTATCTGTCACGAACCTGGGGAAAAGTAACAGAATTGAGTTCCTTGTTTCGTGTTACTGATTTTTGGAAAATCTCGCACTCAAATTTGTAGATTAT
Organism: Synanthedon andrenaeformis; assembly: GCA_936446665.2. Taxonomy (NCBI): domain Eukaryota; kingdom Metazoa; phylum Arthropoda; class Insecta; order Lepidoptera; family Sesiidae; genus Synanthedon; species Synanthedon andrenaeformis. The sequence continues at coordinate 11,831,698 of OW387776.2, read as the reverse complement.
TTTAAAATTATATATACTAACCATTATTTGTCCCGTTCATAATAAATATATACAAAAATAAATGAAATAAATCGAATAACAAGCCAAATTAAATTGGTTGTACCTATGCACATATCCCTTAAAAATGTAAATTCAGGTTACTTTCAAACTCGTATTATAAGAATTTTAGTAAACAAAACATATACCGAATTTAGGTCATAAGATACTTAAATAAATACATTAATTGTTTTTAATTTACATTTAAATTATCTTAATTATTATATAAATGCACAACAACAAAAATGTATCTAGAATATCCCTGATTCGGTAGTGTCACGAATCAGGAGACCAAAGAAAAAAATTTGACCGCTGTTTCGTGAGTCGATTTATTGCAATTTCAAAGAATTTCTATGCTTGCATATAACTTTTTTTTGTCTAATCCATTATTATGGAACATCAAAAAAGAACTATTAAAAGTTTTATTGAAATACACTTACCTTTGCTTGTTTATAAGCTTAAGAAGTAAGGGCTTTAACCTTACGGTGACAAGATATACACGCATGCCACACAGCTGTTCGCGGCCGATTCAGAGTTTCGAGCATTATATTTCTTTCAGTTTAGTCGCTAAAGTTTTGATACTTGATTTTTTTAGACAGTTTAAATTATAGAATAATAATAATAATTTAAATAAATAATATTTAAATAGCTAATTTTTTGCGTCACAAACAAAACTAACGAAATGACGTACTACCACGAAACTGGGGCCCTTTACCTTATGTGTATAAGTACTTTGGAGCATTATGATTAGGTAAAGGTAACTGCGTATACTCTGTAGAATCATCGTTTAAAATTGCTCTTATTACAGGCCACAACCTGTATATTAAATTCTGTGATAAAAAATTGCCAGAAATTAAATTGTTATTTAAGTTTAATTTTGAAAAATAATAATAATACAATACCTAGTATATAAAGACGTTCGCCTTCTACGAGATTAATGGCTTCATCAGTCTCAGCTACGTAAGAATATACCGCAAATACGGTATCACCACTGCGCACATCAAATGGTGTCTCTGAAATTATAACATGCACTTTCAAGAAAATTTGTAGAAAGTGTGTGAATGACTTAAATATTTTTTGTATTTAAATCATTCACACACTTTTTACAAATTTTCTTTTCTAAACCGGAATACACGGAATGAAATTGGAATAATCTACATAAGTATAGTTTCCTTAACCTAACTTGGTTATCGTGCACCGTAACAATAGACATTTTAATAGGAAATCATTTTAGTGATAGAAATCGTATTAAAAATGTTGCCTGTTTTCTGTTTAAATCCAAAACGTTTTAGTCTGGAAATTAAAAAAAAATTATAAGTCGTGCCCGTAAAAAGTGCTTCTTTTTAATAAAAATTTACAGTAATCGCTAGAATCTGGATAGAAATACTATTAATAATATATTATTTACCTGGGAACTCCTGTTCGCGAGAAATACTCATAGATACTTCGGCTTCTGTAAATTTAGATAGTAGTATTTATTTATTGAACAAACCCCTAATTCTAATGAATTGCTTTAGAACTCTTAACTCTCTTTTGATTCTAACTCTTGCTTTGAATAAGACAATTCTTTGAATAAGGCAAAACACAGCATTTGCTTTTTAGAAAAGCCTAAAAATATATTGCTATTTAAAATACTTTTAATTATAATTTCACATAAATTATTATAAATAACCCTTACTTTCAAATGTGTTAGGACTTTTCTGCCCCAGTGTACTTTTATTTTGCTCTAATTTATATATTTGACAATGAAAAAAATATCAGTTTTGTTATATAAAAAACAAAAGAAAATAATAACAATAAACAAAACTATGTTAAATTATAAATTAACAGGTGTTATACAAATTTAAAACACTATTTTTCATCATATAAAACATATAAAATAGTGTAAATCATTAATTAGTCATATAAAAATAGAGTAATTGATTTCGCGATTTACAAAAACTCTTTTAAATTAATTTAAAAGGATAAGCAATGCAAATTTAAAAAAAAGTAAAAATATTGAACATAATAGAATAAAAATAATACAGAGATGTCTGTGATCTAAATAGGTTAGGAATAATTTTTAATTTACATTTTAATTTACAATAAAACTTTATTGCTTTACGTTGAGAAGAAAGTGAATATTTATAGTTGTAAGTAAGCGCTTTTACCAATTTCAGTTATTATATACCTTGTATTTGTGATGGTTTTCGAGGTTTTCGTTTAGTTGAGATTGTTAATTGTTCCTCTTCATACATGTCTTCATTAATTTTTTTAGGTTTCAGTTCAATACTCAGTTCTTCAACTTCGCTTACTTCGTATGTTGGTTTCTTGGGCTTGCGTTTAATAAACATTTCAATATTATCATCAGATTCCGTTTCACTTACAATTATTTCTTCTGCTTGACTATCATCTTCAACTTCTTGTGTTAACTGGATTGATGTTTCATCAGCAGCTTCAGATACTGTAATATTTTTCTTCGGTTTTAGTTTTATTTTACTTGAAAGGGACAATTCTTCATTTGAATATTGGTCGATTTGACGTTTTACATCAAAGGTAACTTGTTCTTGATCATCAATAACATATTTGGGTTTTTGTGCAATGTTAAAACTAACATCTTGCACAGTGTCGGTTATTTCTTCAACCTTTGGTTTAGATACAGTAACACTAGATACGATATCCTCTGAGCTTGGCTTTACTTTTTTTGTTTTTTTCAGAGGTATCAAGACATTCGCCGTTTCGTCATATTCTTCAGTATCACTTTCATTAATTTCTACTATATTTAGTCCACTCTCTTCTTCTTCTTCTTCATAAAATTGAATAGATGTCTCATTTGCTTCTTCATTAAAAGTTGGTTGTCTTTGAGGTTTTAATTTTACTTTGCTCGACATAGAAATTTCTTCTTCTGCATAAGAATCCAGGTGAATATTAAACTCTTGCTCAACGTCCTCCTTTGTTTTTGTCGTTTTGGGTCTGAATGTCACTGTTTCAGGTTCAGTTATTTCATTCAACGACGATTTTCTTACCGGTTTCAATTTCTTTTTAATGATAACTTGGTCAACTGTTTCTTCGGTTTGTTTCGGCTTTGTCCTCTTGGGTTTTATAGTAAATTGTTCTGGTTCATCAATTACTTCTTCAATGTCTGATTTTTCGGATTCGCTTCCTGGCTCTATTAATTTATTTTTAGCTTCAATAATGTCTTCATGACCAAACATGGGTTTCTCCAACTCAGTCTTTTGTACCTCAGGAAGATTTGGTTCTTTATAAACTTTCTTTTTTATTTTGGCTGCTTCCTTAATGTTTCTAGACAATATACCGTTTTGTCTGACACTACCCAAAAAGGAAATAAGAAGCTTTGTAATATCAGGAGGCCAGTCTCTTACATATTTAATTCGACTCTTTAATTGAACTTTAGGTAAAGTAACTGTAGATGAATCTTGTTTTGGTTTTGTCGAAGTCTTTTTTAGTTTAAGCTTAGCAAATTGAGGTCCATCAATACTTTCTGCATGCTGAGCTTTATTTATTTCGAGAACTTTTCTTTCGATTTTAATGGGAGTAAGCTTGGGTTTTTTCTTTTGTATAGGAAGCGGTTCAGTTTCCGGTTTATGAGTTTCATCGCCTGTTGGTTTCACAATCTTATCTTTTTTCTTAGGTTCCTTGTCTGAGATTTCGTTTATTTGTGTCACGGATTCTACTACACTTTCAATCTTTGTATCAGATTCCTGATCCTTTACGGTATCGCTTGTGATTTCAGGCTCTATGACGTCTATTACATCGGCATCTTTTTTTTTAATTTTCTTTAATTTTTTGGGTTTATCCTTAATAACTTTCTTTTCTTTAGGTAAATCAAGATTTTCCGTAGGTTCTTCCCTTTCCATATTTTTTAAAGGAATAGGCTCTACAATATTTTCATCGTCAGTTGGCGTAATTTTTTCTTTTTTCAACTTCTTCTCTATAATTTCCTCTGTTTCTTTAAGCAAGTCTTGTGGCTTTTCTTCGTTGCTCTGTGTTTCTTCAATTTGTACTGGCAATTCCTCAGATGCAATTTCAATTTTTTCCTGTGGCTTTTGAACAATACTTTTTGTCTTTTTAGTTCTTTTCACTTCTTTAATTTTGTTCACCTCATCGTTAATTTCTTGAGGGATTGTATCAAACTCTTCAATAGGTTCTTTTGCTTCATCTTTTATCGTATTGTCTAAATAAAGTTCTTCGATTTCTTGTGAAACTGTAGTATCTTCAGGTGTTCCCTTATTGGGTTCATCAGAATCAGATTGTGGTATATTTTCTTTAGGGTGGTCTATTTTAGGCTGCATATCTTTAGGTATTTCCTTATTGGGTTCATCAGAAACAGATTGTGCTATATTTTCTTTAGGGTAGTCTTTTATCTTAGGATGCATATCTTTCTGTGTAGGTGTATCTTCCAATTTTTCAGTTTTTTCGACGGATTTAGGAGTAAATTCAAATTCATCAGGTTTTTCTAGTACAGTTTCAAAATCTGGAATAGTGGGGGTTTTTAAAGGTTTTTTCTTTATTTTTGTTGCTTCTTTTATATTACGAGATAGTTCTCCATTCTGTCTGACGCTACCCAAAAATGTAATAGCTGGTTTATGCTCGTGAGGAGGCCAATCTGTAATATATCGAATACGACTTTTTAGTTGAAACTTTGGTAAAGTAACTGTCGTCTGTTCTTGTTTTGGCCTCTGAGTTGGTTTCTTAAGCTTCAATTTAGTAAATTGTGTACTATCAACACTTTCTGCATGTTGAGCTTTACTTATTTCAGGAGTCACATTTTTAATGTCCATTCTTGTCAACTTTAATTTCTTTGTTTTCTTTGTGTCTTCTGGTTTTTCGACAACATTTTCGATTTTCTCTTCAGTCTTCTCCAATGGTTCAGGTTCTTCTAGGTTCAAAGTGGTCTTGTCTTCTTTTTTCTTCATCACTTTTGGCTTCTTTCCTTTCCTTAGTAAAACATCTGCGTGAAAAACATATGAAAAATAATTGAATAAGCATGTATATTTGTTGAATAAAAAATTAACAGTCTTATTCATAAAAAGTTATAGGAGGCTTATTAGCTTATAAGAAATTTACCAATAAACATTATTCATAAACGTTCAATAGCGCTAACGCTCTAATAACATTCATAAAGTTATTAAAGCCTGAACCCTAATCTGATTTCTGAATGACGTTTGATGTAGAGATTAATGTTTGTAAAGGAGTTGGTCATATCTAAGATATTTATTTATACAAATAATAGTTTAAATTACTTAAGTAAGATAACATAATAAGCGATATAATTCTTATTTATATATTTTCTATTTTTACTTCTGTTCTTTTAAAACTTGTCATAGAACCCATAAGATAATTAAATAAAACTTTCTTATATTTCCATATCATAAATTTAATCACTTCATTTTACATAGCTATGTATAACTTTATATAAACATATTCATCAAAATTACTTTAAACCATCTCCAAAACAGATATGATCCATTTTCTTTGCCCGACGTGTTCAAAAGGAGATACCGTTTTAATATACGGCTGCCTTTATTATTGATCTTGTCTTTCCCTTTTTTTTATAGTTTTTGTCTCCATTATTCACTTTAATTGTAAAAGAAAAATAATTTTGGTAACTGAAAACGCCCGGGATCAAACGTAAGTAATTTGATAACCTCTGCGAATTGTTTTGTTTTCATAAGAAATGTCAAAATGTTACATCACAACATAGACACTATTATACTTCGTAATAGACGAACAGACTCCCGTTTTCCGCGTCACCAAAACAGAAATGTCTTAGTGTGCGTGATAATAGCAGTGTGTCAGTGAGTTTTAGAGATGTCCCTTCCTTATCGACAAGTAATAAAGAGTTAATGGTCGAGTGATCATGTTTTATTTATAACTATTATTTCATTAGACAACTCGCTCACAATAGTTGATTTTGTACAGTTGAACATAAAAACTAAATAAAATATTAAAATGGAAACTAGATATTGCTTTGAAATAAAAAAGTTGTTAGTATAAATTTCTATATTAAAAATCAATAACATTTACAATAATTAACAAAAATAAAATATCATATTAGAAAAATATTACCTATATGCATATGTATTTATAAAAAAATATGTGTGCTTTAATCAGAAAACAAATCTCCACGTCTATAAGCCTTGCTGCCCAACATCCGCGCAACGAAATATCAACACACGTTTGGTTTGTTTTAATTTTTATTTTTCTAAGAAACAATTTTTAGGAACGTTTATTTGTACCTACAAAGGTACTAGTGATTTTTATTTTTTGGGAATAATCAAATTATTATTGAATAAAAAGTTAAATGTACTTAATGTCTAAATTAAAAGAAAAATAAACTATTATTTCTCTATGCAACAACTAAACTTAACATTAATCAAAGATATCATAGTAAAAGAAAATATACTAAAAATAAATAAATAAGTTGCTCTATGCGAAAGATAAATCTAACATTAATTAACGACATAATAGTAAATATAATTTATCGATATTATCATAATATTATCCATAAATAAGATGTATCTAGAATAATTATTAATTTAAAATTTTCATTTTAATTTAATTAAAACACTCGGCATATTTTTATTATAAGAAAGAATAAAAATGCGATATCGATATCGATGATTCAAATACTCAATCACTACGTAAATTATATAAATTTTCACACACATAATCTTGTTTTTTTATTTATGAGTGACAAATATATGTAAAATAAAAAACTACGTGATCTTACATTTATTACACAATTTGCCATATTCCTTAAACCTAGTTTTCCTTGAAAATAAGGCGTTTGAAATTGATAGTGTGTGGATCATATTTATCTGTGAAATGTCTCATTATTTGGATTATTCTTGTGATTCACTTCACAACCAGGCACTGAACAACACCCCATTGTTGATTTTAACAATAATTTTATTCTATTTAAAAGGATTCCTTGAGATATTACACAAAAACTGAAGGACGCTATATTCGCAGTTCTTATAGGTGACTCTAGGATCTCTGAATCTAGTTCTATCGGTTATTGTTTCCTGTCTCTTTCGCACTCGTATTCGTGTCATAAGAGACTGCGTTCTCACTCGCACTCTCAGTTCGTCTATTACGTTATCACTTTATTATCATTTAGGGCGTGGATAGAGATTTTAGCTTTTTTGTCTATGAATTCATCAGAACGGCAACATAACTATTATAAACTAACCCATAGCGAATATTTAGTTATGACAGGCTTATTGAACATTTATGAATAGGAATTTTATAATAAGCATATTAAGGTCTTATGAGCGTTTTAACTAATGAACGTTTTAAACCTCTATTAAGGGATTTTTATGAATAAGAGCGCATAAGTTTAAAATTCAATGTTTACTTCGCACAACAATTAAAGTAGCAAAAAAAATATCTAAATTTTTAGGTTATTTTCAACAGGCTGTAACTTGAAGACTAATTGTCGTACAGTATATTATAGTATATATAGTACAGTATAGCGTTAGAAATTCAAAGAGGTAAGTAACACTGCAAGCGTCCTGGGTATACTACGCAAGTTTCCTCTACGCCCCTGCCTTCCCAGCATGCACATGGTTTAATTATTTTTTTAAGTGTTGTTATTATTTCATATTTTTGTTTGTTTAATTGTTAGTTAGTAAATTGGTAGATTAAAATAGTTAGGATAATTAAGAGTTTAGTTAAATCAAAAAATGTAATATGTAAATATATTTATTAAGACATTAAATATGATAGAAAAAAAAACAGTATATTTCAAACAAGCAAATTATTGCTCCAAGTATCTAGTTTTTGGATCTGACCTTCAAAAATTTTTTTTCAAAATTTTTCTTGGAGTAATCTTGAGAAAACGACCGACAAAAAAAGTCTAAAATTTTGTTGGTTTTATACAGACGTATAATTTTTTCAAAAATTCAATCGACTGGGACAAAAAAACGGCTGAGTGGATTAAATTGAAACTGTGGGTTTTGTTTTGGATATATTAAACTGTAAAAGGCAGACTTAACATTTATGATTTTCTATATATTTTTGATTCAGCGCTTGATTTTTCAAAAAGCTTATCAAAAAGCCCCTTTTTTATGATTTTTAAAATTCATGTTTTAAAATCTTAGTTTAGTTTTCCGAGCTTAGTTTTCCATTCAAAGACCGATATCTCAACGAAAAATGGTAGTATCAAGATCTTAAAAAAAGCAAATTGAAGCTGAATGAACAAGTTATTCGGTCCATATGATGGTTAAGACAAAAAAAAAATTCCAAGTCCGTATATAAAAAAAAAAACAAAAAAAAAATTCGATTTTTTTTGTCGGTCATTTTCTCAAGAATGAAGGTTGAATTTTTTTTGAAGGTCAGATCCAAAAACTAGACAGCAATAATTAGCTTCTTTAAATATACTCTACGACAATTTGTCTTCAAGTTACAAGCCTTTTGAAAATGACTTAAAAATTTGGATATTTTTTCTCCTTTAATTTTTGTGCGAAGTTAACTTAATTATTTTGATGACATTTGTTTTAAAAATTAAATATATAGAAATATAAATTAATATTTTAACAAATATAAAGATCATGATATTATTATAATTTAATGAATCTACTATTTCGAATGTAATGTTCGCATAAGAGAATGTAAATATGAATTAATTTCAGTTATATAAAGAAAATTTTTAGTTAAGTAATATATCTAGTTAAATTACAATGAAAAAATAAATTATGAGAATTTGGAAAAACATAGTGTAATTATTTTTATAATACCTACATAAATTTTTCTGTTATTAAAAATTTGTTATTAACATATATTCGAATAACGCAAACAACACCAAAATCAACAAACCTGTACTTTAGTAACCCAATGCTATAAATAATACTATAATAGTTTCGTAGGTAAAATAATATTATAATTAAAAAAAATATCAGTGTTCACGAGGCGAATTTATATTAATGAAATGAACTATTGACATCTTAAGACAATTTATTAAGGAATGACGATATTTAGAAATAAATGTTTTTTTTTTTCGTTTTGAAATGAAACTAACAAGTTACATATAGTAAATACATATTTATAATATGTTAATAAAATATTTTTTGATAATCTCCTTATAACTCATAGAAAAAAGTAGCTTGTGTGGATTTGTAATAACTAATTAGACAACCGCACGAAGTGAAAAAAAAAATGGGAGGAAGCTGTGTCATGGACACGAAGTATAGTTTCTTTGAGCGTACTTACTATAAGTATAAATCCAATAAATACGAATATGTACCAAAATTTTTTGATACTTTAGCTATCGAGTAGAGTAATTAAATTTTCGATGTAGATGATAGATATTATGTGTAGCTACAGTAACAAACTGCATCTCCCGATTTTGTAATATTTGGTCTTGGCTTACCGTTGGCTGAAATTCATTTATTTACGATGGTTTCTTTAACCAGAATAAAACTGTCGTAAGGCTTGCCTTACCAGTGTGTACTTGTGAGATATGAAACTCATCGGAGAAACTCCTCAAGACTTTAACTTTCCCAGGATTGTGAATGTGTGTGAACCATGTAACTGTGTAGTATTTGTAAATGTAATTTCTCCTGTGTGTACAGATTTTAGCACACCGTTGGAAATTTGTACTGATTTTATTAGAATCGTTTCAACTTTTTACCTACATTCTTCTCGATATTCTTTTGCTGCTTACCGTCCGGTTAAAATTCCATTTAGGCATCCATTTCGCGATAACAGTTATAATAAAGATTGAAGCTACTTCTTCTTATGTACAGTTGACACTTCAATTAGTTCTTCCTTAGAATCTTATCTTTCCTTAAAATGACACTTTTTATTTTCAAGATTTGCTTTACGAATATTCTCGTTAAGTAATCTGTGTTAAACCTAATTTTTCCGAGAATTTCATAATAAATTTAGCAATATAACGTTTCATGTGTGTTGTGTAAATAGTGTAGTCTGTAAATTGGTATGTTGTGTGTAATGAAATGGTTGACGAGTTTTTGATAGTTTTACTATTTTGACTTACTTGATTCTTAGTAATACGCTTAGTGATTTTCTTAAGATTTAGCTTACCATTTCCTTTATCATCTTCTGGGATTTCATCTTCAAAAGCTGTAACAGTAGTGATTGGGGCTTCGTTTTCTCTTTCTGATGTCGATGTTTCAGATATTAATACTTTCGGTCCTTTCTTCTTTTTAATGACACGTGTTGTGGTCTTTGCTTGCTTGACGTCGCCTTCTTCGGTGCGAACCTGGGTGACTTCGACTTTGTCTGGCGCTTCTTCAATTAAATTAGCTTTGAGTGGTTTGTGTAAATCTTTGAGTGGTGTAAGAGTGTCGTCTGTAATTTGTTCTGTTTTGTGTACTGAGATGATTGGTGTTTCGTTGTCAGTTTGTTCAGATGTTATTTCGGTGGTTTCTACCTTGGGGCCTACTTTCTTTTTAATGATACGCTTAGTGATTTTCTTTTGTTTTAGCTTACCCTCAGGTGTTATTTCTTCCTCAACACTGGTTTCTTCGGGAAGTTCAATTACTTCTTCGGGCTTTTCTTGTTTCTCTTCTGGGACCTCTTCTTCAACAACTGTCACAGTAGTGATTGGCGCTTCTCCTTCTTTTTCCACCGTCGTAATTTCGGTTACTTCTTCTTTCGGTCCTTTCTTCTTTTTAATGACACGTTTTGTGGTCTTTACTTGCTTAACGTCACCTTCTTCGGTGCGAACCTGGGTGACTTCGACTTTTTCTGGCGCTTCTTCAACTAACTTAGCTTTGAGTGGTTTGTGTAAATCTTTGAGTGGTGTAAGAGTGTCGTCTGTAATTTGTTCTGTTTTGTGTACTGAGATTATTGGTGTTTCGTCGTCAATTTGTTCAGATGTTATTTCGGTGGTTTCTACCTTGGGGCCTACTTTCTTTTTAATTATACGCTTAGTGATTTTCTTTTGTTTTGGCTTACCCTCAGGTGTTATTTCTTCCTCAACACTGGTTTCTTCGGGAAGTTCAATTACTTCTTCGGGTTTGTCTTGTTTCTCTTCTGGGACCACTTCTTCAACAACTGTCACAGTAGTGATTGGCGCTTCTCCTTCTTTTTCCACCGTCGTAATTTCGGTTACTTCTTCTTTCGGTCCTTTCTTCTTTTTAATGACACGTTTTGTGGTCTTTACTTGCTTAACGTCACCTTCTTCGGTGCGGACCTGGGTGACTTCTACTTTTTCTGGCGCTTCTTCAACTAACTTAGCTTTGAGTGGTTTGTGTAAATCTTTGAGTGGTGTAAGAGTGTCGTCTGTAATTTGTTCTGTTTTGTGTACTGAGATTATTGGTGTTTCGTCGTCAATTTGTTCAGATGTTATTTCGGTGGTTTCTACCTTGGGGCCTACTTTCTTTTTAATGATACGCTTAGTGATTTTCTTTTGTTTTGGCTTACCCTCAGGTGTTATTTCTTCCTCAACACTGGTTTCTTCGGGAAGTTCAATTACTTCTTCGGGTTTGTCTTGTTTCTCTTCTGGGACCACTTCTTCAACAACTGTCACAGTAGTGATTGGCGCTTCGCCTTCTTTTTCCACCGTCGTAATTTCGGTTACTTCTTCTTTCGGTCCTTTCTTCTTTTTAATGACACGTTTTGTGGTCTTTACTCGCTTAACTTCACCTTCTTCGGTGCGAACCTGGGTGACTTCGACTTTTTCTGGCGCTTCTTCAACTAACTTAGCTTTGAGTGGTTTGTGTAAATCTTTGAGTGGTGTAAGAGTGTCGTCTGTAATTTGTTCTGTTTTGTGTACTGAGATTATTGGTGTTTCGTCATCAATTTGTTCAGATGTTATTTCGGTGGTTTCTACCTTGGGGCCTACTTTCTTTTTAATGATACGCTTAGTGATTTTCTTTTGTTTTGGCTTACCCTCAGGTGTTATTTCTTCCTCAACACTGGTTTCTACGGGAAGTTCAATTACTTCTTCGGGCTTTTCTTCCTCTTCCGGGATCTCTTCTTCAACAACTGTCACCGTAGTAATTGGCGCTTCTCCTTCTTTTTCTACTGTCGTTATTTCGGTTACTTCTTCTTTCGGTCCTTTCTTCTTTTTAATGACACGTTTTGTGGTCTTTACTTGCTTAACGTCACCTTCTTCGGTGCGAACCTGGGTGACTTCGACTTTTTCTGGCGCTTCTTCAACTAACTTAGCTTTGAGTGGTTTGTGTAAATCTTTGAGTGGTGTAAGAGTGTCGTCTGTAATTTGTTCTGTTTTGTGTACTGAGATTATTGGTGTTTCGTCATCAATTTGTTCAGATGTTATTTCGGTGGTTTCTACCTTGGGGCCTACTTTCTTTTTAATGATACGCTTAGTGATTTTCTTTTGTTTTAGCTTACACTCAGGTGTTATTTCTTCCTCAACACTGGTTTCTACGGGAAGTTCAATTACTTCTTCGGGCTTTTCTTCCTCTTCTGGGACCTCTTCTTCAACAACTGTCACCGTAGTAATTGGCGCTTCTCCTTCTTTTTCTACTGTAGTTATTTCGGTTACTTCTTCTTTCGGTCCTTTCTTCTTTTTAATGACACGTTTTGTGGTCTTTACTTGCTTAACGTCACCTTCTTCGGTTCGAACCTGGGTGACTTCGACTTTTTCTGGCGCTTCTTCAACTAACTTAGCTTTGAGTGGTTTGTGTAAATCTTTGAGTGGAGTAAGAGTGTCGTCTGTAATTTGTTCTGTTTTGTGTACTGAGATTATTGGTGTTTCGTCGTCAATTTGTTCAGATGTTATTTCGGTGGTTTCTACCTTGGGGCCTAATTTCTTTTTAATGATACGCTTAGTGATTTTCTTTTGTTTTGGCTTACCCTCAGGTGTTATTTCTTCCTCAACACTGGTTTCTTCGGGAAGTTCAATTACTTCTTCGGGCTTTTCTTCCTCTTCCGGGATCTCTTCTTCAACAACTGTCACCGTAGTAATTGGCGCTTCTCCTTCTTTTTCTACTGTCGTTATTTCGGTTACTTCTTCTTTCGGTCCTTTCTTCTTTTTAATGACACGTTTTGTGGTCTTTACTTGCTTAACGTCACCTTCTTCGGTGCGAACCTGGGTGACTTCGACTTTTTCTGGCGCTTCTTCAACTAACTTAGCTTTGAGTGGTTTGTGTAAATCTTTGAGTGGTGTAAGAGTGTCGTCTGTAATTTGTTCTGTTTTGTGTACTGAGATTATTGGTGTTTCGTCATCAATTTGTTCAGATGTTATTTCGGTGGTTTCTACCTTGGGGCCTACTTTCTTTTTAATGATACGCTTAGTGATTTTCTTTTGTTTTAGCTTACCCTCAGGTGTTATTTCTTCCTCAACACTGGTTTCTACGGGAAGTTCAATTACTTCTTCGGGCTTTTCTTCCTCTTCTGGGACCTCTTCTTCAACAACTGTCACCGTAGTAATTGGCGCTTCTCCTTCTTTTTCTACTGTCGTTATTTCGGTTACTTCTTCTTTCGGTCCTTTCTTCTTTTTAATGACACGTGTTGTGGTATTTGCTTGCTTGACGTCGCCTTCTTCGGTGCGAACCTGGGTGACTTCGACTTTGTCTGGCGCTTCTTCAATTAACTTAGCTTTGAGTGGTTTGTGTAAATCTTTGAGTGGTGTAAGAGTGTCGTCTGTAATTTGTTCTGTTTTGTGTACTGAGATGATTGGTGTTTCGTTGTCAGTTTGTTCAGATGTTATTTCGGTGGTTTCTACCTTGGGGCCTACTTTCTTTTTAATGATACGCTTAGTGATTTTCTTTTGTTTTAGCTTACCCTCAGGTGTTATTTCTTCCTCAACACTGGTTTCTTCGGGAAGTTCAATTACTTCTTCGGGCTTTTCTTCCTCTTCTGGGACCTCTTCTTCAACAACTGTCACCGTAGTAATTGGCGCTTCTCCTTCTTTTTCTACTGTAGTTATTTCGGTTACTTCTTCTTTCGGTCCTTTCTTCTTTTTAATGACACGTTTTGTGGTCTTTACTTGCTTAACGTCACCTTCTTCGGTGCGAACCTGGGTGACTTCGACTTTGTCTGGCGCTTCTTCAATTAAATTAGCTTTGAGTGGTTTGTGTAAATCTTTGAGTGGTGTAAGAGTGTCGTCTGTAATTTGTTCTGTTTTGTGTACTGAGATGATTGGTGTTTCGTTGTCAGTTTGTTCAGATGTTATTTCGGTGGTATCTACCTTGGGGCCTAATTTCTTTTTAATGATACGCTTAGTGATTTTCTTTTGTTTTGGCTTACCCTCAGGTGTTATTTCTTCCTCAACACTGGTTTCTTCGGGAAGTTCAATTACTTCTTCGGGCTTTTCTTCCTCTTCCGGGATCTCTTCTTCAACAACTGTCACCGTAGTAATTGGCGGTTCTCCTTCTTTTTCTACTGTCGTTATTTCGGTTACTTCTTCTTTCGGTCCTTTCTTCTTTTTAATGACACGTTTTGTGGTCTTTACTTGCTTAACGTCACCTTCTTCGGTGCGAACCTGGGTGACTTCGACTTTTTCTGGCGCTTCTTCAACTAACTTAGCTTTGAGTGGTTTGTGTAAATCTTTGAGTGGTGTAAGAGTGTCGTCTGTAATTTCTTCTGTTTTGTGTACTGAGATTATTGGTGTTTCGTCATCAATTTGTTCAGATGTTATTTCGGTGGTTTCTACCTTGGGGCCTACTTTCTTTTTAATGATACGCTTAGTGATTTTCTTTTGTTTTAGCTTACCCTCAGGTGTTATTTCTTCCTCAACACTGGTTTCTACGGGAAGTTCAATTAGTTCTTCGGGCTTTTCTTCCTCTTCTGGGACCTCTTCTTCAACAACTGTCACCGTAGTAATTGGCGCTTCTCCTTCTTTTTCTACTGTAGTTATTTCGATTACTTCTTCTTTCGGTCCTTTCTTCTTTTTAATGACACGTTTTGTGGTCTTTACTTGCTTAACGTCACCTTCTTCGGTGCGAACCTGGGTGACTTCGACTTTTTCTGGCGCTTCTTCAACTAACTTAGCTTTGAGTGGTTTGTGTAAATCTTTGAGTGGTGTAAGAGTGTCGTCTGTAATTTGTTCTGTTTTGTGTACTGAGATTATTGGTGTTTCGTCGTCAATTTGTTCAGATGTTATTTCGGTGGTTTCTACCTTGGGGCCTAATTTCTTTTTAATGATACGCTTAGTGATTTTCTTTTGTTTTGGCTTACCCTCAGGTGTTATTTCTTCCTCAACACTGGTTTCTTCGGGAAGTTCAATTACTTCTTCGGGCTTTTCTTCCTCTTCCGGGACCTCTTCTTCAACAACTGTCACCGTAGTGATTGGCGCTTCTCCTTCTTTTTCCACCGTCGTAATTTCGGTTACTTCTTCTTTCGGTCCTTTCTTCTTTTTAATGACACGTTTTGTGGTCTTTACTTGCTTAACGTCACCTTTTTCGGTGCAAACCTGGGTGACTTCGACTTTTTCTGGCGCTTCTTCAACTAACTTAGCTTTGAGTGGTTTGTGTAAATCTTTGAGTGGTGTAAGAGTGTCGTCTGTAATTTGTTCTGTTTTGTGTACTGAGATTATTGGTGTTTCGTCGTCAATTTGTTCAGATGTTATTTCGGTGGTTTCTACCTTGGGGCCTACTTTCTTTTTAATGATACGCTTAGTGATTTTCTTTTGTTTTGGCTTACCCTCAGGTGTTATTTCTTCCTCAACACTGGTTTCTACGGGAAGTTCAATTACTTCTTCGGGCTTTTCTTCCTCTTCTGGGACCTCTTCTTCAACAACTGTCACCGTAGTAATTGGCGCTTCTCCTTCTTTTTCTACTGTCGTTATTTCGGTTACTTCTTCTTTCGGTCCTTTCTTCTTTTTAATGACACGTTTTGTGGTCTTTACTTGCTTAACGTCACCTTCTTCGGTGCGAACCTGGGTGACTTCGACTTTTTCTGGCGCTTCTTCAACTAACTTAGCTTTGAGTGGTTTGTGTAAATCTTTGAGTGGTGTAAGAGTGTCGTCTGTAATTTGTTCTGTTTTGTGTACTGAGATTATTGGTGTTTCGTCATCAATTTGTTCAGATGTTATTTCGGTGGTTTCTACCTTGGGGCCTACTTTCTTTTTAATGATACGCTTAGTGATTTTCTTTTGTTTTAGCTTACCCTCAGGTGTTATTTCTTCCTCAACACTGGTTTCTACGGGAAGTTCAATTACTTCTTCGGGCTTTTCTTCCTCTTCCGGGATCTCTTCTTCAACAACTGTCACCGTAGTAATTGGCGCTTCTCCTTCTTTTTCTACTGTCGTTATTTCGGTTACTTCTTCTTTCGGTCCTTTCTTCTTTTTAATGACACGTTTTGTGGTCTTTACTTGCTTAACGTCACCTTCTTCGGTGCGAACCTGGGTGACTTCGACTTTTTCTGGCGCTTCTTCAACTAACTTAGCTTTGAGTGGTTTGTGTAAATCTTTGAGTGGTGTAAGAGTGTCGTCTGTAATTTGTTCTGTTTTGTGCACTGAGATTATTGGTGTTTCGTCGTCAATTTGTTCAGATGTTGTTTCGGTGGTTTCTACCTTGGGGCCTACTTTCTTTTTAATGATACGCTTAGTGATTTTCTTTTGTTTTGGCTTACCCTCAGGTGTTATTTCTTCCTCAACCCTGGTTTCTTCGGGAAGTTCAATTACTTCTTCGGGCTTTTCTTCTTTCTCTTCTGGGACCTCTTCTTCAACAACTGTCACCGTAGTGATTGGCGCTTCTCCTTCTTTTTCCACCGTCGTAATTTCGGTTACTTCTTCTTTCGGTCCTTTCTTCTTTTTAATGACACGTTTTGTGGTCTTTACTTGCTTAACGTCACCTTCTTCGGTGCGGACCTGGGTGACTTCTACTTTTTCTGGCGCTTCTTCAATTAACTTAGCTTTGAGTGGTTTGTGTAAATCTTTGAGTGGTGTAACAGTGTCGTCTGTAATTTCTTCTGTTTTGTGTACTGAGATTATTGGTGTTTCGTCGTCAATTTGTTCAGATGTTATTTCGGTGGTTTCTACCTTGGGGCCTACTTTCTTTTTAATGATACGCTTAGTGATTTTCTTTTGTTTTGGCTTACCCTCAGGTGTTATTTCTTCCTCAACCCTGGTTTCTTCGGGAAGTTCAATTACTTCTTCGGGCTTTTCTTCCTCTTCTGGGACCTCTTCTTCAACAACTGTCACCGTAGTAATTGGCGCTTCTCCTTCTTTTTCTACTGTCGTTATTTCGGTTACTTCTTCTTTCGGTCCTTTCTTCTTTTTAATGACACGTTTTGTGGTCTTTACTTGCTTAACTTCACCTTCTTCCGTGCGAACCTGGGTGACTTCGACTTTTTCTGGCGCTTCTTCAACTAACTTAGCTTTGAGTTGTTTGTGTAAATCTTTGAGTGGTGTAAGAGTGTCGTCTGTAATTTCTTCTGTTTTGTGTACTGAGATTATTGGTGTTTCGTCGTCAATTTGTTCAGATGTTATTTCGGTGGTTTCTACCTTGGGGCCTACTTTCTTTTTAATGATACGCTTAGTGATTTTCTTTTGTTTTGGCTTACCCTCAGGTGTTATTTCTTCCTCAACACTGGTTTCTTCGGGAAGTTCAATTACTTCTTCGGGCTTTTCTTCCTCTTCTGGGACCACTTCTTCAACAACTGTCACCGTAGTGATTGGCGCTTCGCCTTCTTTTTCCACCGTCGTAATTTCGGTTACTTCTTCTTTCGGTCCTTTCTTCTTTTTAATGACACGTTTTGTGGTCTTTACTTGCTTAACGTCACCTTCTTCGGTGCGGACCTGGGTGACTTCTACTTTTTCTGGCGCTTCTTCAATTAACTTAGCTTTGAGTGGTTTGTGTAAATCTTTGAGTTGTGTAACAGTGTCGTCTGTAATTTCTTCTGTTTTGTGTACTGAGATTATTGGTGTTTCGTCATCAATTTGTTCAGATGTTATTTCGGTGGTTTCTACCTTGGGGCCTACTTTCTTTTTAATGATACGCTTAGTGATTTTCTTTTGTTTTGGCTTACCCTCAGGTGTTATTTCTTCCTCAATTCTGGTTTCTTCGGGAAGTTCAATTACTTCTTCGGGTTTGTCTTGTTTCTCTTCTGCGACCACCTCTTCAACAACTGTCACCGTAGTGATTGGCGCTTCGCCTTCTTTTTCCACCGTCGTAATTTCGGTTACTTCTTCTTTCGGTCCTTTCTTCTTTTTAATGACACGTTTTGTAGTCTTTACTTGCTTAACTTCACCTTCTTCCGTGCGAACCTGGGTGACTTCGACTTTTTCTGGCGCTTCTTCAACTAACTTAGCTTTGAGTTGTTTGTGTAAATCTTTGAGTGGTGTAAGAGTGTCGTCTGTAATTTCTTCTGTTTTGTGTACTGAGATTATTGGTGTTTCGTCGTCAATTTGTTCAGATGTTATTTCGGTGGTTTCTACCTTGGGGCCTACTTTCTTTTTAATGATACGCTTAGTGATTTTCTTTTGTTTTGGCTTACCCTCAGGTGTTATTTCTTCCTCAACACTGGTTTCTTCGGGAAGTTCAATTACTTCTTCGGGCTTTTCTTCCTCTTCTGGGACCACTTCTTCAACAACTGTCACCGTAGTGATTGGCGCTTCGCCTTCTTTTTCCACCGTCGTAATTTCGGTTACTTCTTCTTTCGGTCCTTTCTTCTTTTTAATGACACGTTTTGTGGTCTTTACTTGCTTAACGTCACCTTCTTCGGTGCGGACCTGGGTGACTTCTACTTTTTCTGGCGCTTCTTCAATTAACTTAGCTTTGAGTGGTTTGTGTAAATCTTTGAGTTGTGTAACAGTGTCGTCTGTAATTTCTTCTGTTTTGTGTACTGAGATTATTGGTGTTTCGTCATCAATTTGTTCAGATGTTATTTCGGTGGTTTCTACCTTGGGGCCTACTTTCTTTTTAATGATACGCTTAGTGATTTTCTTTTGTTTTGGCTTACCCTCAGGTGTTATTTCTTCCTCAATTCTGGTTTTTTCGGGAAGTTCAATTACTTCTTCGGGTTTGTCTTGTTTCTCTTCTGCGACCACCTCTTCAACAACTGTCACCGTAGTGATTGGCGCTTCGCCTTCTTTTTCCACCGTCGTAATTTCGGTTACTTCTTCTTTCGGTCCTTTCTTCTTTTTAATGACACGTTTTGTGGTCTTTACTTGCTTAACGTCACCTTCTTCGGTGCGGACCTGGGTGACTTCTACTTTTTCTGGCGCTTCTTCAATTAACTTAGCTTTGAGTGGTTTGTGTAAATCTTTGAGTGGTGTAACAGTGTCGTCTGTAATTTCTTCTGTTTTGTGTACTGAGATTATTGGTGTTTCGTCGTCAATTTGTTCAGATGTTATTTCGGTGGTTTCTACCTTGGGGCCTACTTTCTTTTTAATGATACGCTTAGTGATTTTCTTTTGTTTTGGCTTACCCTCAGGTGTTATTTCTTCCTCAACCCTGGTTTCTTCGGGAAGTTCAATTACTTCTTCTGGCTTTTCTTCTTTCTCTTCTGGGACCTCTTCTTCAACAACTGTCACAGTAGTGATTGGCGCTTCTCCTTCTTTTTCCACCGTCGTAATTTCGGTTACTTCTTCTTTCGGTCCTTTCTTCTTTTTAATGACACGTTTTGTGGTCTTTACTTGCTTAACGTCACCTTCTTCGGTGCGAACCTGGGTGAGTTCGACTTTTTCTGGCGCTTCTTCAATTAATTTAGCTTTGAGTGGTTTGTGTAAATCTTTGAGTGGTGTAACAGTGTCGTCTGTAATTTCTTCTGTTTTGTGTACTGAGATTATTGGTGTTTCGTCGTCAATTTGTTCAGATCTTATTTCGGTGGTTTCTACCTTGGGGCCTACTTTCTTTTTAATGATACGCTTAGTGATTTTCTTTTGTTTTGGCTTACCCTCAGGTGTTATTTCTTCCTCAACCCTGGTTTCTTCGGGAAGTTCAATTACTTCTTCTGGCTTTTCTTCTTTCTCTTCTGGGACCTCTTCTTCAACAACTGTCACCGTAGTGATTGGCGCTTCTCCTTCTTTTTCCACCGTCGTAATTTCGGTTACTTCTTCTTTCGGTCCTTTCTTCTTTTTAATGACACGTTTTGTGGTCTTTACTTGCTTAACGTCACCTTCTTCGGTGCGGACCTGGGTGACTTCTACTTTTTCTGGCGCTTCTTCAATTAACTTAGCTTTGAGTGGTTTGTGTAAATCTTTGAGTGGTGTAACAGTGTCGTCTGTAATTTCTTCTGTTTTGTGTACTGAGATTATTGGTGTTTCGTCGTCAATTTGTACAGATGTTATTTCGGTGGTTTCTACCTTGGGGCCTACTTTCTTTTTAATAATACGCTTAGTGATTTTCTTTTGTTTTGGCTTACCCTCAGGTGTTATTTCTTCCTCAACCCTGGTTTCTTCGGGAAGTTCAATTACTTCTTCGGGCTTTTCTT
Source organism: Synanthedon andrenaeformis (assembly GCA_936446665.2). NCBI lineage: Eukaryota > Metazoa > Arthropoda > Insecta > Lepidoptera > Sesiidae > Synanthedon > Synanthedon andrenaeformis. The sequence continues at coordinate 11,811,349 of OW387776.2, read as the reverse complement.
CTTTCTCTTCTGGGACCTCTTCTTCAACAACTGTCACCGTAGTGATTGGCGCTTCTCCTTCTTTTTCCACCGTCGTAATTTCGGTTACTTCTTCTTTCGGTCCTTTCTTCTTTTTAATGACACGTTTTGTGGTCTTTACTTGCTTAACGTCACCTTCTTCGGTGCGGACCTGGGTGACTTCTACTTTTTCTGGCGCTTCTTCAATTAACTTAGCTTTGAGTGGTTTGTGTAAATCTTTGAGTGGTGTAACAGTGTCGTCTGTAATTTCTTCTGTTTTGTGTACTGAGATTATTGGTGTTTCGTCGTCAATTTGTACAGATGTTATTTCGGTGGTTTCTACCTTGGGGCCTACTTTCTTTTTAATAATACGCTTAGTGATTTTCTTTTGTTTTGGCTTACCCTCAGGTGTTATTTCTTCCTCAACCCTGGTTTCTTCGGGAAGTTCAATTACTTCTTCGGGCTTTTCTTCTTTCTCTTCTGGGACCTCTTCTTCAACAACTGTCACCGTAGTGATTGGCGCTTCTCCTTCTTTTTCCACCGTCGTAATTTCGGTTACTTCTTCTTTCGGTCCTTTCTTCTTTTTAATGACACGTTTTGTGGTCTTTACTTGCTTAACGTCACCTTCTCCGGTGCGGACCTGGGTGACTTCTACTTTTTCTGGCGCTTCTTCAATTAACTTAGCTTTGAGTGGTTTGTGTAAATCTTTGAGTGGTGTAACAGTGTCGTCTGTAATTTCTTCTGTTTTGTGTACTGAGATTATTGGTGTTTCGTCGTCAATTTGTACAGATGTTATTTCGGTGGTTTCTACCTTGGGGCCTACTTTCTTTTTAATAATACGCTTAGTGATTTTCTTTTGTTTTGGCTTACCCTCAGGTGTTATTTCTTCCTCAACCCTGGTTTCTTCGGGAAGTTCAATTACTTCTTCGGGCTTTTCTTCTTTCTCTTCTGGGACCTCTTCTTCAACAACTGTCACCGTAGTGATTGGCGCTTCTCCTTCTTTTTCCACCGTCGTAATTTCGGTTACTTCTTCTTTCGGTCCTTTCTTCTTTTTAATGACACGTTTTGTGGTCTTTACTTGCTTAACGTCACCTTCTTCGGTGCGGACCTGGGTGACTTCTACTTTTTCTGGCGCTTCTTCAATTAACTTAGCTTTGAGTGGTTTGTGTAAATCTTTGAGTGGTGTAACAGTGTCGTCTGTAATTTCTTCTGTTTTGTGTACTGAGATTATTGGTGTTTCGTCGTCAATTTGTTCAGATGTTATTTCGGTGGTTTCTACCTTGGGGCCTACTTTCTTTTTAATGATACGCTTAGTGATTTTCTTTTGTTTTGGCTTACCCTCAGGTGTTATTTCTTCCTCAATTCTGGTTTCTTCGGGAAGTTCAATTACTTCTTCGGGTTTGTCTTGTTTCTCTTCTGCGACTACTTCTTCAACAACTGTCACCGTAGTGATTGGCGCTTCGCCTTCTTTTTCCACCGTCGTAATTTCAGTTACCATATCCTTTGGCCCTCTTTTCTTCCTAATGACCCGTTTCGTTGTTTTTATTTGCTTAATATCTCCTGTTTCGGTTAGCACTTGTGTTACTTCCACTTTTTCGGGAGCTTCCTCAACTAACTTAGCTTTAAGTGGTTTATGTAAGTCTTTAAGGGGTGTAACAGAGTCGTCTGTAATTTCTTCTGTTTTGTGTACTGAGATTATTGGTGTTTCGTCGTCAATTTGTTCAGATGTTATTTCGGTGGTTTCTACCTTAGGGCCTACCTTCTTTTTAATAGTACGCTTGGTAATTTTCTTATGTTTTCGCTTACCCTCAGGTGTTATTTCTTCCTCAATTCTGGTTTCTTCGGGAAGTTCAATTACTTCTTCGGGTTTTTCTTGTTTCTCTTCTGGGACCACTTCTTCAACAACTGTCACAGTAGTGATTGGCGCTTCGCCTTCTTTTTCCACCGTCGTAATTTCAGTTACCACATCCTTTGGCCCTCTTTTCTTCCTAATGACCCGTTTCGTTGTTTTTATTTGCTTAATATCTCCTGTTTCGGTTCGCACTTGTGTTACTTCCACTTTTTCGGGAGCTTCCTCAACTAACTTAGCTTTAAGTGGTTTGTGTAAATCTTTGAGTGGTGTAACAGTGTCGTCTGTAATTTCTTCTGTTTTGTGTACTGAGATTATTGGTGTTTCGTCGTCAATTTGTTCAGATGTTATTTCGGTGGTTTCTACCTTGGGGCCTACTTTCTTTTTAATGATACGCTTAGTGATTTTCTTTTGTTTTGGCTTACCCTCAGGTGTTATTTCTTCCTCAATTCTGGTTTCTTCGGGAAGTTCAATTACTTCATCGGGTTTGTCTTGTTTCTCTTCTGCGACCACTTCTTCAACAACTGTCACCGTAGTGATTGGCGCTTCGCCTTCTTTTTCCACCGTCGTAATTTCAGTTACCACATCCTTTGGCCCTCTTTTCTTCCTAATGACCCGTTTCGTTGTTTTTATTTGCTTAATATCTCCTGTTTCGGTTCGCACTTGTGTTACTTCCACTTTTTCGGGAGCTTCCTCAACTAACTTAGCTTTAAGTGGTTTGTGTAAATCTTTGAGTGGTGTAACAGTGTCGTCTGTAATTTCTTCTGTTTTGTGTACTGAGATTATTGGTGTTTCGTCGTCAATTTGTTCAGATGTTATTTCGGTGGTTTCTACCTTGGGGCCTACTTTCTTTTTAATGATACGCTTAGTGATTTTCTTTTGTTTTGGCTTACCCTCAGGTGTTATTTCTTCCTCAATTCTGGTTTCTTCGGGAAGTTCAATTACTTCATCGGGTTTGTCTTGTTTCTCTTCTGCGACCACTTCTTCAACAACTGTCACCGTAGTGATTGGCGCTTCGCCTTCTTTTTCCACTGTCGTAATTTCAGTTACCACATCCTTTGGCCCTCTTTTCTTCCTAATGACCCGTTTCGTTGTTTTTATTTGCTTAATATCTCCTGTTTCGGTTCGCATTTGTGTTACTTCCACTTTTTCGGGAGCTTCCTCAACTAACTTAGCTTTAAGTGGTTTGTGTAAATCTTTGAGTGGTGTAACAGTGTCGTCTGTAATTTCTTCTGTTTTGTGTACTGAGATTATTGGTGTTTCGTCGTCAATTTGTTCAGATGTTATTTCGGTGGTTTCTACCTTGGGGCCTACTTTCTTTTTAATGATACGCTTAGTGATTTTCTTTTGTTTTGGCTTACCCTCAGGTGTTATTTCTTCCTCAATTCTGGTTTCTTCGGGAAGTTCAATTACTTCTTCGGGCTTTTCTTCCTCTTCTGGGACCTCTTCTTCAACAACTGTCACCGTAGTAATTGGCGCTTCTCCTTCTTTTTCTACTGTAGTTATTTCGGTTACTTCTTCTTTCGGTCCTTTCTTCTTTTTAATGACACGTTTTGTGGTCTTTACTTGCTTAACGTCACCTTCTTCGGTGCGAACCTGGGTGACTTCGACTTTTTCTGGCGCTTCTTCAACTAACTTAGCTTTGAGTGGTTTGTGTAAATCTTTGAGTGGTGTAAGAGTGTCGTCTGTAATTTGTTCTGTTTTGTGCACTGAGATTATTGGTGTTTCGTCGTCAATTTGTTCAGATGTTGTTTCGGTGGTTTCTACCTTGGGGCCTACTTTCTTTTTAATGATACGCTTAGTGATTTTCTTTTGTTTTGGCTTACCCTCAGGTGTTATTTCTTCCTCAACCCTGGTTTCTTCGGGAAGTTCAATTACTTCTTCGGGTTTGTCTTGTTTCTCTTCTGGGACCACTTCTTCAACAACTGTCACAGTAGTGATTGGCGCTTCGCCTTCTTTTTCCACCGTCGTAATTTCGGTTACTTCTTCTTTCGGTCCTTTCTTCTTTTTAATGACACGTTTTGTGGTCTTTACTTGCTTAACGTCACCTTCTTCGGTGCGAACCTGGGTGAGTTCGACTTTTTCTGGCGCTTCTTCAATTAATTTAGCTTTGAGTGGTTTGTGTAAATCTTTGAGTGGTGTAACAGTGTCGTCTGTAATTTCTTCTGTTTTGTGTACTGAGATTATTGGTGTTTCGTCGTCAATTTGTTCAGATCTTATTTCGGTGGTTTCTACCTTGGGGCCTACTTTCTTTTTAATGATACGCTTAGTGATTTTCTTTTGTTTTGGCTTACCCCCAGGTGTTATTTCTTCCTCAACACTGGTTTCTTCGGGAAGTTCAATTACTTCTTCGGGTTTGTCTTGTTTCTCTTCTGGGACCACTTCTTCAACAACTGTCACAGTAGTGATTGGCGCTTCGCCTTCTTTTTCCACCGTCGTAATTTCGGTTACTTCTTCTTTCGGTCCTTTCTTCTTTTTAATGACACGTTTTGTGGTCTTTACTTGCTTAACGTCACCTTCTTCGGTGTGAACCTGGGTGACTTCGACTTTTTCTGGCGCTTCTTCAACTAACTTAGCTTTAAGTGGTTTATGTAAGTCTTTAAGGGGTGTAACAGAGTCGTCTGTAATTTCTTCTGTTTTGTGTACTGAGATTATTGGTGTTTCGTCGTCAATTTGTTCAGATGTTATTTCGGTGGTTTCTACCTTGGGGCCTACTTTCTTTTTAATGATACGCTTAGTGATTTTCTTTTGTTTTGGCTTACCCTCAGGTGTTATTTCTTCCTCAATTCTGGTTTCTTCGGGAAGTTCAATTACTTCTTCGGGCTTTTCTTCTTTCTCTTCTGGGACCTCTTCTTCAACAACTGTCACCGTAGTGATTGGCGCTTCTCCTTCTTTTTCTACTGTAGTTATTTCGGTTACTTCTTCTTTCGGTCCTTTCTTCTTTTTAATGACACGTTTTGTGGTCTTTACTTGCTTAACGTCACCTTCTTCGGTGCGGACCTGGGTGACTTCTACTTTTTCTGGCGCTTCTTCAATTAACTTAGCTTTGAGTGGTTTGTGTAAATCTTTGAGTGGTGTAACAGTGTCGTCTGTAATTTCTTCTGTTTTGTGTACTGAGATTATTGGTGTTTCGTCGTCAATTTGTTCAGATGTTATTTCGGTGGTTTCTACCTTGGGGCCTACTTTCTTTTTAATGATACGCTTAGTGATTTTCTTTTGTTTTGGCTTACCCTCAGGTGTTATTTCTTCCTCAACCCTGGTTTCTTCGGGAAGTTCAATTACTTCTTCTGGCTTTTCTTCTTTCTCTTCTGGGACCTCTTCTTCAACAACTGTCACCGTAGTGATTGGCGCTTCGCCTTCTTTTTCCACGGTCGTAATTTCAGTTACCACATCCTTTGGCCCTCTTTTCTTCCTAATGACCCGTTTCGTTGTTTTTATTTGCTTAATATCTCCTGTTTCGGTTCGATCTTGTGTTACTTCCACTTTTTCGGGAGCTTCCTCAACTAACTTAGCTTTAAGTGGTTTATGTAAGTCTTTAAGGGGTGTAACAGAGTCGTCTGTAATTTCTTCTGTTTTGTGTACTGAGATTATTGGTGTTTCGTCGTCAATTTGTTCAGATGTTATTTCGGTGGTTTCTACCTTGGGGCCTACTTTCTTTTTAATGATACGCTTAGTGATTTTCTTTTGTTTTGGCTTACCCTCAGGTGTTATTTCTTCCTCAACACTGGTTTCTACGGGAAGTTCAATTACTTCTTCGGGCTTTTCTTCCTCTTCTGGGACCTCTTCTTCAACAACTGTCACCGTAGTAATTGGCGCTTCTCCTTCTTTTTCTACTGTAGTTATTTCGATTATTTCTTCTTTCGGTCCTTTCTTCTTTTTAATGACACGTTTTGTGATCTTTACTTGCTTAACGTCACCTTCTTCGGTGCGAACCTGGGTGAGTTCGACTTTTTCTGGCGCTTCTTCAATTAATTTAGCTTTGAGTGGTTTGTGTAAATCTTTGAGTGGTGTAACAGTGTCGTCTGTAATTTCTTCTGTTTTGTGTACTGAGATTATTGGTGTTTCGTCGTCAATTTGTTCAGATGTTATTTCGGTGGTTTCTACCTTGGGGCCTACTTTCTTTTTAATGATACGCTTAGTGATTTTCTTTTGTTTTGGCTTACCCTCTGGTGTTATTTCTTCTTCAATTCTAGTTTCTTCGGGAAGTTCAATTACTTCTTCGGGTTTGTCTTGTTTCTCTTCTGGAACCTCTTCTTCAACAACTGTCACCGTAGTGATTGGCGCTTCTCCTTCTTTTTCTACAGTCGTTATTTCAGTTACTTGGTCCTTTTTTCCTTTTTTCTTTTTAATTACACGTTTTGTGGTCTTTACTTGTTTAACATCACCTTCTTCGGTGCGAACTTGGGTGACTTCTACTTTTTCGGGAGCTTCTTTAACTAACTTAGCTTTAAGTGGTTTATGTAAGTCTTTAAGGGGTGTAACAGAGTCGTCTGTAATTTCTTCTGTTTTGTGTAGTGAGATTATTGGAGTTTCGTCGTCAATTTGTTCAGATGTTATTTCGGTGGTTTCTACCTTGGGGCCTACTTTCTTTTTAATGATACGCTTAGTGATTTTCTTTTGTTTTGGCTTACCCTCTGGTGTTATTTCTTCTTCAATTCTAGTTTCTTCGGGAAGTTCAATTACTTCTTCGGGTTTGTCTTGTTTCTCTTCTGGAACCTCTTCTTCAACAACTGTCACCGTAGTGATTGGCGCTTCGCCTTCTTTTTCCACCGTCGTAATTTCAGTTACCACATCCTTTGGCCCTCTTTTCTTCCTAATGACCCGTTTCGTTGTTTTTATTTGCTTAATATCTCCTGTTTCGGTTCGCACTTGTGTTACTTCCACTTTTTCGGGAGCTTCCTCAACTAACTTAGCTTTAAGTGGTTTATGTAAGTCTTTAAGGGGTGTAACAGAGTCGTCTGTAATTTCTTCTGTTTTGTGTACTGAGATTATTGGTGTTTCGTCGTCAATTTGTTCAGATGTTATTTCGGTGGTTTCTACCTTGGGGCCTACTTTCTTTTTAATGATACGCTTAGTGATTTTCTTTTGTTTTGGCTTACCCTCAGGTGTTATTTCTTCCTCAACCCTGGTTTCTTCGGGAAGTTCAATTACTTCTTCTGGCTTTTCTTCTTTCTCTTCTGGGACCTCTTCTTCAACAACTGTCACCGTAGTGATTGGCGCTTCGCCTTCTTTTTCCACGGTCGTAATTTCAGTTACCACATCCTTTGGCCCTCTTTTCTTCCTAATGACCCGTTTCGTTGTTTTTATTTGCTTAATATCTCCTGTTTCGGTTCGATCTTGTGTTACTTCCACTTTTTCGGGAGCTTCCTCAACTAACTTAGCTTTAAGTGGTTTATGTAAGTCTTTAAGGGGTGTAACAGAGTCGTCTGTAATTTCTTCTGTTTTGTGTACTGAGATTATTGGTGTTTCGTCGTCAATTTGTTCAGATGTTATTTCGGTGGTTTCTACCTTGGGGCCCACTTTCTTTTTAATGATACGCTTAGTGATTTTCTTTTGTTTTGGCTTACCCTGAGGTGTTATTTCTTCCTCAACCCTGGTTTCTTCGGGAAGTTCAATTACTTCTTCGGGCTTTTCTTCTTTCTCTTCTGGGACCTCTTCTTCAACAACTGTCACCGTAGTGATTGGCGCTTCTCCTTCTTTTTCTACTGTAGTTATTTCGGTTACTTCTTCTTTCGGTCCTTTCTTCTTTTTAATGACACGTTTTGTGGTCTTTACTTGCTTAACGTCACCTTCTTCGGTGCGAACCTGGGTGACTTCGACTTTTTCTGGCGCTTCTTCAACTAACTTAGCTTTAAGTGGTTTATGTAAGTCTTTAAGGGGTGTAACAGAGTCGTCTGTAATTTCTTCTGTTTTGTATACTGAGATTATTGGTGTTTCGTCGTCAATTTGTTCAGATGTTATTTCCGTGGTTTCTACCTTGGGGCCTACTTTCTTTTTAATGATACGCTTAGTGATTTTCTTTTGTTTTGGCTTACCCTCTGGTGTTATTTCTTCTTCAATTCTAGTTTCTTCGGGAAGTTCAATTACTTCTTCGGGTTTGTCTTGTTTCTCTTCTGGGACCACTTCTTCAACAACTGTCACAGTAGTGATTGGCGCTTCGCCTTCTTTTTCCACCGTCGTAATTTCAGTTACCACATCCTTTGGCCCTCTTTTCTTCCTAATGACCCGTTTCGTTGTTTTTATTTGCTTAATATCTCCTGTTTCGGTTCGCACTTGTGTTACTTCCACTTTTTCGGGAGCTTCCTCAACTAACTTAGCTTTAAGTGGTTTATGTAAGTCTTTAAGGGGTGTAACAGAGTCGTCTGTAATTTCTTCTGTTTTGTGTACTGAGATTATTGGTGTTTCGTCGTCAATTTGTTCAGATGTTATTTCGGTGGTTTCTACCTTAGGGCCTACCTTCTTTTTAATAGTACGCTTGGTAATTTTCTTATGTTTTCGCTTACCCTCAGGTGTTATTTCTTCCTCAATTCTGGTTTCTTCGGGAAGTTCAATTACTTCTTCGAGTTTGTCTTGTTTCTCTTCTGGGACCACTTCTTCAACAACTGTCACAGTAGTGATTGGCGCTTCGCCTTCTTTTTCCACCGTCGTAATTTCAGTTACCACATCCTTTGGCCCTCTTTTCTTCCTAATGACCCGTTTCGTTGTTTTTATTTGCTTAATATCTCCTGTTTCGGTTCGCACTTGTGTTACTTCCACTTTTTCGGGAGCTTCCTCAACTAACTTAGCTTTAAGTGGTTTATGTAAGTCTTTAAGGGGTGTAACAGAGTCGTCTGTAATTTCTTCTGTTTTGTGTACTGAGATTATTGGTGTTTCGTCGTCAATTTGTTCAGATGTTATTTCGGTGGTTTCTACCTTAGGGCCTACCTTCTTTTTAATAGTACGCTTGGTAATTTTCTTATGTTTTCGCTTACCCTCAGGTGTTATTTCTTCCTCAATTCTGGTTTCTTCGGGAAGTTCAATTACTTCTTCGGGTTTGTCTTGTTTCTCTTCTGGGACCACTTCTTCAACAACTGTCACAGTAGTGATTGGCGCTTCGCCTTCTTTTTCCACCGTCGTAATTTCAGTTACCACATCCTTTGGCCCTCTTTTCTTCCTAATGACCCGTTTCGTTGTTTTTATTTGCTTAATATCTCCTGTTTCGGTTCGCACTTGTGTTACTTCCACTTTTTCGGGAGCTTCCTCAACTAACTTAGCTTTAAGTGGTTTATGTAAGTCTTTAAGGGGTGTAACAGAGTCGTCTGTAATTTCTTCTGTTTTGTGTACTGAGATTATTGGTGTTTCGTCGTAAATTTGTTCAGATGTTATTTCGGTGGTTTCTACCTTAGGGCCTACCTTCTTTTTAATAGTACGCTTGGTAATTTTCTTATGTTTTCGCTTACCCTCAGGTGTTATTTCTTCCTCAATTCTGGTTTCTTCGGGAAGTTCAATTACTTCTTCGGGTTTTTCTTGTTTCTCTTCTGGGACCACTTCTTCAACAACTGTCACAGTAGTGATTGGCGCTTCGCCTTCTTTTTCCACCGTCGTAATTTCAGTTACCACATCCTTTGGCCCTCTTTTCTTCCTAATGACCCGTTTCGTTGTTTTTATTTGCTTAATATCTCCTGTTTCGGTTCGCACTTGTGTTACTTCCACTTTTTCGGGAGCTTCCTCAACTAACTTAGCTTTAAGTGGTTTATGTAAGTCTTTAAGGGGTGTAACAGAGTCGTCTGTAATTTCTTCTGTTTTGTGTACTGAGATTATTGGTGTTTCGTCGTCAATTTGTTCAGATGTTATTTCGGTGGTTTCTACCTTAGGGCCTACCTTCTTTTTAATAGTACGCTTGGTAATTTTCTTATGTTTTCGCTTACCCTCAGGTGTTATTTCTTCCTCAATTCTGGTTTCTTCGGGAAGTTCAATTACTTCTTCGGGTTTGTCTTGTTTCTCTTCTGGGACCACTTCTTCAACAACTGTCACAGTAGTGATTGGCGCTTCGCCTTCTTTTTCCACCGTCGTAATTTCAGTTACCACATCCTTTGGCCCTCTTTTCTTCCTAATGACCCGTTTCGTTGTTTTTATTTGCTTAATATCTCCTGTTTCGGTTCGCACTTGTGTTACTTCCACTTTTTCGGGAGCTTCCTCAACTAACTTAGCTTTAAGTGGTTTATGTAAGTCTTTAAGGGGTGTAACAGAGTCGTCTGTAATTTCTTCTGTTTTGTGTACTGAGATTATTGGTGTTTCGTCGTCAATTTGTTCAGATGTTATTTCGGTGGTTTCTACCTTAGGGCCTACCTTCTTTTTAATAGTACGCTTGGTAATTTTCTTATGTTTTCGCTTACCCTCAGGTGTTATTTCTTCCTCAATTCTGGTTTCTTCGGGAAGTTCAATTACTTCTTCGGGTTTTTCTTGTTTCTCTTCTGGGACCACTTCTTCAACAACTGTCACAGTAGTGATTGGCGCTTCGCCTTCTTTTTCCACCGTCGTAATTTCAGTTACCACATCCTTTGGCCCTCTTTTCTTCCTAATGACCCGTTTCGTTGTTTTTATTTGCTTAATATCTCCTGTTTCGGTTTGCACTTGTGTTACTTCCACTTTTTCGGGAGCTTCCTCAACTAACTTAGCTTTAAGTGGTTTATGTAAGTCTTTAAGGGGTGTAACAGAGTCGTCTGTAATTTCTTCTGTTTTGTGTACTGAGATTATTGGTGTTTCGTCGTCAATTTGTTCAGATGTTATTTCGGTGGTTTCTACCTTAGGGCCTACCTTCTTTTTAATAGTACGCTTGGTAATTTTCTTATGTTTTCGCTTACCCTCAGGTGTTATTTTTTCCTCAATTCTGGTTTCTTCGGGAAGTTCAATTACTTCTTCGGGTTTGTCTTGTTTCTCTTCTGGGACCACTTCTTCAACAACTGTCACAGTAGTGATTGGCGCTTCGCCTTCTTTTTCCACCGTCGTAATTTCAGTTACCACATCCTTTGGCCCTCTTTTCTTCCTAATGACCCGTTTCGTTGTTTTTATTTGCTTAATATCTCCTGTTTCGGTTCGCACTTGTGTTACTTCCACTTTTTCGGGAGCTTCCTCAACTAACTTAGCTATAAGTGGTTTATGTAAGTCTTTAAGGGGTGTAACAGAGTCGTCCGTGATTTCTTCTGTTTTGTGTACTGAGATTATTGGTGTTTCGTCGTCAATTTGTTCAGATGTTATTTCGGTGGTTTCTACCTTAGGGCCTACTTTCTTTTTAATAGTACGCGTGGTAATTTTCTTATGTTTTCGCTTACCCTCAGGTGTTATTTCTTCCTCAATTCTGGTTTCTTCGGGAAGTTCAATTACTTCTTCGGGTTTGTCTTGTTTCTCTTCTGGGACCACTTCTTCAACAACTGTCACAGTAGTGATTGGCGCTTCGCCTTCTTTTTCCACCGTCGTAATTTCAGTTACCACATCCTTTGGCCCTCTTTTCTTCCTAATGACCCGTTTCGTTGTTTTTATTTGCTTAATATCTCCTGTTTCGGTTCGCACTTGTGTTACTTCCACTTTTTCGGGAGCTTCCTCAACTAACTTAGCTATAAGTGGTTTATGTAAGTCTTTAAGGGGTGTAACAGAGTCGTCCGTGATTTCTTCTGTTTTGTGTACTGAGATTATTGGTGTTTCGTCGTCAATTTGTTCAGATGTTATTTCGGTGGTTTCTACCTTAGGGCCTACTTTCTTTTTAATAGTACGCGTGGTAATTTTCTTATGTTTTCGCTTACCCTCAGGTGTTATTTCTTCCTCAATTCTGGTTTCTTCGGGAAGTTCAATTACTTCTTCGGGTTTGTCTTGTTTCTCTTCTGGGACCACTTCTTCAACAACTGTCACAGTAGTGATTGGCGCTTCGCCTTCTTTTTCCACCGTCGTAATTTCAGTTACCACATCCTTTGGCCCTCTTTTCTTCCTAATGACCCGTTTCGTTGTTTTTATTTGCTTAATATCTCCTGTTTCGGTTCGCACTTGTGCTACTTCCACTTTTTCGGGAGCTTCCTCAACTAACTTAGCTATAAGTGGTTTATGTAAGTCTTTAAGGGGTGTAACAGAGTCGTCCGTGATTTCTTCTGTTTTGTGTACTGAGATTATTGGTGTTTCGTCGTCAATTTGTTCAGATGTTATTTCGGTGGTTTCTACCTTAGGGCCTACTTTCTTTTTAATAGTACGCGTGGTAATTTTCTTATGTTTTCGCTTACCCTCAGGTGTTATTTCTTCTTCAATTCTGGTTTCTTCGGGAAGTTCAATTACTTCTTCGGGCTTTTCTTCTTTCTCTTCTGGAACGTCTTCTTCAACAACTGTCACCGTAGTGATTGGCGCTTCTCCTTCTTTTTCTACAGTCGTTATTTCAGTTACTTGGTCCTTTTTTCCTTTTTTCTTTTTAATTACACGTTTTGTGGTCTTTACTTGTTTAACATCACCTTCTTCGGTGCGAACTTGGGTGACTTCCACTTTTTCGGGAGCTTCTTCAACTAACTTAGCTTTGAGTGGTTTATGTAAGTCTTTAAGGGGTGTTACATTGTCGTCTGTAATTTCTTCTGTTTTGTGTACTGAGATTATTGGTGTTTCGTCGTCAATTTGTTCAGATGTTATTTCGGTGGTTTCTACCTTAGGGCCTACCTTCTTTTTAATAGTACGCTTGGTAATTTTCTTATGTTTTCGCTTACCCTCAGGTGTTATTTCTTCCTCAATTCTGGTTTCTTCGGGAAGTTCAATTACTTCTTCGGGTTTGTCTTGTTTCTCTTCTGGGACCACTTCTTCAACAACTGTCACAGTAGTGATTGGCGCTTCGCCTTCTTTTTCCACCGTCGTAATTTCAGTTACCACATCCTTTGGCCCTCTTTTCTTCCTAATGACCCGTTTCGTTGTTTTTATTTGCTTAATATCTCCTGTTTCGGTTCGCACTTGTGTTACTTCCACTTTTTCGGGAGCTTCCTCAACTAACTTAGCTTTAAGTGGTTTATGTAAGTCTTTAAGGGGTGTAACAGAGTCGTCCGTGATTTCTTCTGTTTTGTGTACTGAGATTATTGGTGTTTCGTCGTCAATTTGTTCAGATGTTATTTCGGTGGTTTCTACCTTAGGGCCTACTTTCTTTTTAATAGTACGCGTGGTAATTTTCTTATGTTTTCGCTTACCCTCAGGTGTTATTTCTTCCTCAATTCTGGTTTCTTCGGGAAGTTCAATTACTTCTTCGGGCTTTTCTTCTTTCTCTTCTGGAACCTCTTCTTCAACAACTGTCACTGTAGTGATTGGCGCTTCTCCTTCTTTTTCTACAGTCGTTATTTCAGTTACTTGGTCCTTTTTTCCTTTTTTCTTTTTAATTACACGTTTTGTGGTCTTTACTTGTTTAACATCACCTTCTTCGGTGCGAACTTGGGTGACTTCCACTTTTTCGGGAGCTTCTTCAACTAACTTAGCTTTGAGTGGTTTATGTAAGTCTTTAAGGGGTGTTACATTGTCGTCTGTAATTTCTTCTGTTTTGTGTACTGAGATTATTGGTGTTTCGTCGTCAATTTGTTCAGATGTTATTTCGGTGGTTTCTACCTTGGGGCCTACTTTCTTTTTAATGATACGCTTAGTGATTTTCTTTTGTTTTGGCTTACCCTCTGGTGTTATTTCTTCTTCAATTCTAGTTTCTTCGGGAAGTTCAATTACTTCTTCGGGTTTGTCTTGTTTCTCTTCTGGAACCTCTTCTTCAACAACTGTCACCGTAGTGATTGGCGCTTCGCCTTCTTTTTCCACCGTCGTAATTTCAGTTACCACATCCTTTGGCCCTCTTTTCTTCCTAATGACCCGTTTCGTTGTTTTTATTTGCTTAATATCTCCTGTTTCGGTTCGCACTTGTGTTACTTCCACTTTTTCGGGAGCTTCCTCAACTAACTTAGCTTTAAGTGGTTTATGTAAATCTTTAAGGGGTGTAACAGAGTCGTCCGTGATTTCTTCTGTTTTGTGTACTGAGATTATTGGTGTTTCGTCTTCAATTTGTTCAGATGTTATTTCGGTGGTTTCTACCTTAGGGCCTACTTTCTTTTTAATAGTACGCGTGGTAATTTTCTTATGTTTTCGCTTACCCTCAGGTGTTATTTCTTCCTCAATTCTGGTTTCTTCGGGAAGTTCAATTACTTCGTGTTTTTCTTTTTTATCTTCTGGGACCACTTCTTCAACAACTGTCACCGTAGTGATTGGCGCTTCTCCTTCTTTTTCTACAGTCGTTATTTCTGTCACTTGTTCTTTTGGTCCTTTTCTATTTTTAATGACCCGTTTCGTAGTTTTAATTTTCTTCACCGCCCCTGTTTCCGTGCGCACTTGTGTAATTTCAACTTTTTCCGGTACCTCCTCTATTAATTTGACTTTTTCTGGTTTGTATAAATCTTTTAGCTTTGTTGCAGTGTCTTCTGTAATTTCTTCTGTTGTGTGTACTGAAATGACTGGCACTTCGTCATTAAATTGTTCAGTTGTTATTTCTGTCGTTTCTACTTTGGGACCTACCTTCTTTTTGATAATGCGTTTTGTTACTTTCTTTAATTTGGGCTTACCTTCGGATGTTACTTCTTCTTCTACTATGATTTTTTCTGGAAGCTCAATAATATCCATCGGTTTATGTTCTATCTCGTTTTGCACTTTCTCTTCTACAACTTTCTTGTCTTTTTTCTTTTTCTTAGTGACACGTTTGCTTACAATACTTTCATCCACTAATTTGGCTTTGTCTTCTTGTTCTTCAGGTAGTTCTATTATTTTTGAAGACTTGTCTTCTTCTTGCTCAAAGTGCTCTTCATATGTCTTTTTGACGGTCTTTCCTTTTTTATTTGCTTTTCTTATACTATTTACCGGTTTTCCTAAATTTTCGTTCGTATCCGATTCAGTCATTTCTTCAATTTCGACTTGAGTTTGCATTTTGGGAATATGTAAATACTCATCTGGCATTTCAACAGTGCTTTTATCTGTATCATCTGCTACAGACACGTCATCTTCTTTACATTCTTCAATGTTTACATCGTGATATATTTCTTGTTGTTTTGATTTTCTATTGTCATCGTCATCTAGTGATTCCTCAATGATTATTACATCGTTGCTTTCAGTCTCTTTTTCTTTAAGTTTATTTTTTTTTCGTAATAATGTTCGTTTTGTTTTAATTTGAATTGGTTCACCGCTTGGCCCTTGAATGAATTTTGTTATAATTTCTTCTGTTTCTTCTGTGTCGGATGATTTAGGTGATATAGTCTTTTCATGTTTAATTTCTGAAATGTCAATATTTATATTTAATTATAATTTCTTTGCATGAAATGTCTTGAATGTCAATTAATATGAAGTGGTTTGAAATTTCTGGGTGGATTTTCGTATACTAAGGCGTTGTAAGAGTAAATTAATTGTAGCTACTAAATATTTTTATAGTTTACAACTAATTAAAGGTGATATTGTTCTTATTGGTTTTTTTTTTACTTATATAAGGACATAATAACAATAAAATATGACAAAACATTTTTTGTTACATTTAGGTAATTACATAATAAACTTCGCACAAATATCCAAATACCCAAATTTTTAGGTTATTTTTAACAGGCTGTAACTTGAAGACTTTGAAGAAGAGGATCATTTTCCATTCAAAAATCGATATCTCATCGAAAAATTGTCGTATCAAGATCTTAAAAAAAGCAAATTGAAGCTGAATGAACAAGTTATCCGGTCCATATGATGGTTGATAAAAAAAATTTCAAGTCCGTAGAAAAAAAAAATCCAACAAAATTTTCGAATTTTTTTTGTCGGTCGTTTTCTCAAGATTACTTGAATAAAAATTTAGAAAAAAAAATTTTGAAGGTCAGATCAAAAACTAGACACTTGGAGCAACAATTTTTTTTTTTTTTAAATATACTCTACGACAATTTGTCTTCAAGTTACAGCCTTGGTGAATTTAGGAAGGAGAAATACAGACACCGTTAATATATATACTAAGGTTCGCCTGCTCCTCCAACGCTGGTTCGGTTCCACCACAATACTCAAAAGTTTTTTTTTAATTTAGCGTTGATTCCTAAAGTTATCACATACCACACACACGCGTACAGTTTTTAATTTTTGCGGATGGATATGCGAGCGCGGCGACAACTTGTAATCGTCTGTCTTGATTTGAAGGGTAGGAAAAGGGTATAATAAAATAGATAAATACCTAGGTAGATATGCGTGTGATGCGTTTGTTTGTATGTGTGCGATGTGGGTGGATATATAGGTAAAAAACGGCGTCAACATTATCCCCCGGCCTGAAGGTATCCTTCAGAACAAGCGGCATTAATACGATAGAGAAAAAAATATTGTAGAGATTAAATAAAACTAAGGAATGATAGCGAAGCAAAAAAAAAATAAAAAATAAAAAGTAAGTTATTGAGTTGGTAGCGAGTAAAGTTCAACCACTGGCCGCAACTAACTGCCAGTTTTAGTTTTCACTTTGACTGTACGAGTGACTCAATCCCTGCCAGGATATAATTCCTCTACTACGGCCAGCGGCCAAGTAAGCGGTGGCGATTTATCGCCCCGTATTATTACAATGCAACCCCCTTTCTTTTGGATTGGTAGGCGTATTCCACTTTTGTCTATTTTGAAGTGAAGTTAGATATTCTAAACTCCATCTGTCCCAATAGTACGAGTTTACTTAATAATTGATAGCGATTGAGTCTATTTTCCAAAATACCACTTAAATCCTCTGCGGGCAAGTATTTTAATGGCATTACATTTAAAAAATGAGCGGGAGTCAATGCTGTAGGGTCAGACGGATCAGAACTCAGTACACAAAGAGGGCGAGTATTTAAGATTCCTTCTATTAGAATTAAAACTGTTAAATTCCTCGTATGTTAAGACCTGAGTACCTATCACCCTATATAAGTGCGTTATATTGCTTTCCCATATGCCATCAAAGTGTGGAGCTAAGGGAGGACTTCTCTTAAATTGAATGCGGAAGTCACACAACACAAGCTTTGATCTAAATATGTTTTTATGCGTTTCTGAACGCAAAAGAGAAAAAAGTTCATCGAGTTTGCGTTTCGCGCCATAAAAAAATTAGTGCCACCGTCACTAACTATCATGGAAACTGGGGGCCTACTATCAACTTAAAAGACGATTCAAATTCAGAGCAGTTTAATTTGGGTTCCTAAACAAAATCGCTAACATTCGTACCATCATCTTAGTAAAACAGCGCCTCATTTGAATTGCTAAAAAACACATTTGTCTGAATCGTAAATTTCAGGTTCGGAGCAGGAAAGAGACAACGCTATACGAATATAAGGCTGTTTCTCTTGCTCGAATGCCATGTAAGCTATATATATTATTTTTTAAATTATAATTGAAAAGTGAAACTAATTTTCTAATGATATCATATTATGAAAAAAAAAATATTATTAAACATATATTTTTTTTACATACATACATACATACATACATACATACATACATACATACATACATACATACATACATACATACATACATATACATACATACATACATACATACATACATACATACATACATACATACATACATACATACATACATACATACATACATACATACATACATACATACATACATACATACATACATACATTCATACATACATACATACATATTTTCATTAATTTTTGAGATTCTGTTGGCTATAAAGGTGTGAAATTTGAGAAGTAATTAACAAATTTATATGCGTTTAAAATTCATGCAAAATGGTAGGTAAAAGAAATAATATTAACAACCGTTATGCGTTGAGTAAATGTAGGATTTGTGTATTATGTTAATAAATAGATAAGGAGTTTATAATAAACTAGCGACTCGTTAACGGCTTCGCCCGGGTGCATTTTTTTTTACGTAAACACCTTCCCTGATTATCCCTCTGTCCATGAGTGAAGACAGAATTAAGACGAAAGTAAGACCAAATGTTTGTTAGAGAAATTTTATCCTGAATAATAATCCTATCGATTAGTATAATAAAACAGCGAGTGTTTGTTTTTTTTAATTTTAGTTGGTTCGAGTCCCGGGCGAGCCAAGCGAGTTTTAAAAAATCTTTGAATGCAGTTTTGTTTCTTTTTAAAAATAAAGGAATGTCTCCTTTATGTAAAATGAGCTAGCTTAAAGATTTAAGGTAGTTTCCCTCCAGGGCCCGACTTATCTTTCCACCCTGTATATATATATATATATATATATAAGGATAGGATAGGGAATGCAACTACGAAGCACCGGTTCGGTTCCACCACATTACTCAAGAGTTTTTTATTAATTTAGCGTTGATTCTTAAAGTTATCTCATACCACACACGCGTGTACAGTTTGTATGTGGGCAGCTTGTAATCGACTGTCTTGATTTGAAGGGTAGGAAAAGGGAATAATAATATATATAAATACGTTTGTTTGTATGTGTGCGATGTGTGTGGATATATAGGTAAAACGGCGTCAACAAGCCTGTTGAAAACAACCTGAAAATTTGGATTTTTTTTGCTCCTTTAATTTTGTGAGAAGTAAGTATATAATCAGATATTAATATTTGGAACTCTTCGTCTAACATACAAAATTTGAATTAATTTTATACTTTTATAAAATAAAAATGTACTTACCGCACATCTCTGTTGTCGGTGTAGATATTTGAGCAATATCTTCTCTTTTAGTGACTATAGTTGTTTTAGGTTTTACTGATTCCGGTTTGTATAGTGTATGTTCCGTTACTTGTTCGTTAGCATAATCATCAATTACTTTAATTTCATTAGCTACTATTAGACTTTTTCCTAATTTTTCTTTGTTTATTTCCTTTGTCTTAAATATGTTTTCCTTTTGTAAACAAGTTGTGTCTGTTATTATTAAAGGTGATATTTCTGTTGATGTTAAAGATGTGGTTTTACTTGGTATTGGTTTTAATAAGAACTCATCAACCTGACTGTCTGTAACGTTCTCTGTGCATTGCACTTGATTAAGAGGCAAAAAAGATTCCGCTGCTTTTACACATTTATCTAAACGTGGAGATAAAATGCCTTCCATGTCTTGTTGAGTTATTTCGTAAACCTTTAAGCCTTCAGAGGTATTGAATTTTGTAAATGCATGTTCCGGTTTCACTTCGTTTTCAAAAGTGGTATTAGTCTCAGTTTCATGTACAGTAATGTCACTTTGAATTAGTGACTGCATTTCAATTGGTTTTGTGGAAACTAGTTTCTTTTGGAAGGCAGTATCGGTGTCAATTTTTGAAGTACTTTCCATAGTAATAATTTCAACTTGTTCTAAGGGTTTATTATCTAACACTTCCCCTGTTATTTGAATTAATTTTCTTTCTTCGGGTAAAATATTTTTTGAAAGTCCATGGGTTACATTTTCTGTAACAGTGTAACTTTTACTAGTTTCTATGTCAAAAGTAACTTTATTTTTCTCTGGTTCCCAATATTCCGGTAAGTCTTTGATACTGTGTAATACCTCTGGTCTCATATTAGACAATTCTTGTAAAAGTATTGGTTTTTGTTCTGCATGTTCATCTCTTTCTCTGTCTGTATTTAGTAACAATTGCTCTTTTTCAATAGAAATAACCTCGGTTTGCTCTACTGGTTTCATTTCTTCTATATTACGGTCTGCGTGCAATATTCCTGTAGTATACTCTGTAATTAGTTCTGAAGCGTTTTCAACGGATTGGGGCTGTTCATTCTGAATCGCCTCTGTAAGTGATTGAGACTCCTGTGCTTGCCCACTTTTTTCTAATTTGTTTTCTTTTAACTCTGACTCTTCTTCCATAATTACACTTTCGCTAATAATTATGTGGTGTGTAGTTTCTATATCATATTTCTGTTTTTCGCTTTTGGGAATAATTTCACTGCGTATATTTTTCTCCTTTTCTCTTATTATTGTATCTATTACTGAAATATGTTGTTGCGCGTTCATAACAAGTTCTGGTTTTTCCTTCTTGGGAAGATTTTCTTGTTCCATGTTACTCTCTGACTCTTTTATTATTACCTCCTGAACAAGTAAGGGTAATTTTGTTTCAAATGATACATCCGTTTCTTTAGGACTTTCATGGGGTTTATGATCTATCGAAAGTTCTTTTTCCCGAGTAGTAACTTCCATTACATTTATATGTTTATGTTGATTCAAAGAAAAATCGGGTATTATTTGTTTTGGTACAAAATCAGTTTTTAAGGTATCTTCTTTTTCAATTGATGTGTTTTCTAATACATTTATACACTGTTTTTCGTTTAAAATTAAACCAGCATATTTATTTTCTGCGACTTTATCATTTCCTTGGAAATTTCCCTCTTTCTCATTCAATGCTATTTCACAAACGTTTACGTAATTATTACTATCCACTGACATATTTATTATGTCTGGTTTTAAAATTACCTTACCTTCCAGAGGAATTTCGGTTTCTGTAGATATTGTTTCGGTAACATTAAGTGATTTTTGTTCCTCCATTTTACTTCTTGGTAATTGTTGGGGTACAACATTTTCAGAAAAAGATTTTTCTACTTCCCCTATGAATGGTTCAGAGTTTTGGATAGCTTCTTGTAGGCCATGAGTTGTTAATGCGTTAATTAAATCAACTCCACTCACATGTAAGTTTTCACTTTCATGACTTATAAACACTTCAGATCTAATCAATGATTGTTGTTCACTGATAGACGAAGAAACTTTATTATCGGTAAGTCTAAAAGAACTTTGTAATTCTTTCTCTTTCTCAACAAGTTGAATTTCAGTTATTTCTTTTGCAGATGTTTCTATGATTTGTTGTGTTGCTTCTTGTTCTAATTCCTTCTTTTGTACTGTCAAATTAGTTTCCTTTTCTTCATGTTGAACTTCTATTCCTTGTAGATATTTCTCGATTTTATCTTGTGTAACAACAGCATTTAATAAATTAGGCGATGATTCTGGAAAACTTTCAGTAATGTCGCTGATTAATACTTCTGTATTAATTGTACTTCGTAAAGGAACAAATCCTACCATAGCATCCTGTGTAGTTGGCACTGATTTTTCTTGTAGTTCTGTTTCCTTTTGCACGACATCAGTAGTGCTCAATATTACTGCGTGGGTTTCAGTAAAATCAGGAATAATGTTGGTTGTCAAGGTTGTTGGCTTAGGCATTACGGTTTCTACTTCCCCAGTTATGACTTCTGTCTGTTCAAATGTGTATGAAGCGATAGGAGTTGATTGGAATTTCTGTTCTGCTACATTATCTTTTTTTAAATCTTCCGTATTATGGCTAGCAATAACTTCTTCCGTGTTTGCAGTCTTACCGTAAATTTCATCTAGTTTACGAAGAGCTTGCTGATAGACAATTTCAGTTTTTCTCATGTCATCAAGATTATCTAATTGCGACAACGTTTCCGATATTTCCACACCATACCGACGGGGTACAGAATAATCCGCTTTTTGATGGTCTGGGGATTGTTGTACTTTTAATATATTTTCGCTGTCATTAGCAATATTTTCATTATATTCTGGTGCTTTGAATGTTAGTACAGATACATTAGGTTTTACTTCAGTGTGTTCCTCAGTGTTAAGTGCTCCCGCTGTCGAATGTACTAAAGTTTCCTGTTGAATATATGCTTCAGATGTTATGGTAGCCTCGTTAGCTTGAGCTTGAACTAAATCACGTTGACTTTCAAATTCCTTTGGCAGTATTTCAGATTTATTTTCTACAACAATAATTGCTTGTGCTGAATCAATATTGGGTATAATAGATGTAGTATTCAGTTTATCATTTATTTTTAAATTGCTTTCTTTTTCATTTGAATCTGGTATAGTAACAACAAGTTCTTTATATGTAATGTTTTCTGTATTTGCTATTGAAGAAATAGGTGCAATTTTGTCTTCTGTGAATCCTAAACTAGACTCTACTGTTAGCTCTGATAAAATTGCAACAGGTAGACCTTTAATATCAGTAGTTGCTGTAAATTGTTCTGGAGACTCTTTTACAGAATAATCACTTTCTTGTTCGTGTTGATAAACCTCGGTAATTTTGATCGTATCTTCAGATGATATTATTTCTGGAGTCAAAGACTTCATATCTGGTAACAAACTCGTACATAAACTGCCTTGAGAATCTAAAATACTATTTTCAGATATTTGAATTGACGACAATGTATTAGCAGTTAAATTTGCTTCACCAAAGCTTGGAGATGTAATGTCTAAATTACTAAAAGAATCCCGTGTATTAACCTCAGATGTTATCGCAATTTTATGATCAGTGTCTATATCAGGCTTGGCAAACTTGTTTTCTATTAAATTTTCGCATTTAAATGTGTCTTCTCTTAAACTGGGTACAGTTTCAGTGACATTCAGACTTTCCTTGCCGATGATACCCGTTACAGCCTTATCATAATGTGTACAACTATCGTCTAATTTTTGAAGTTGCTCTTCGACGCTAGTCTGAAGAACAGTTATTTCTTTATGTAAATCCCGATGTTCCGAAGCAGTTTTTTTGATATTTTCTTTTAGACTTAAAAATTCAATTTGGTCAGCTGTTGTAATTTCTTGTAAAATGGAAGTTTTAAGATGATGACTAGTCATTGGCTTCGCTGAAAACATTTCAGGTTTTTCCTCTGCAATAAGGTTATTTTCGCATTCCGATAACTCTATTTCAGAAACGGTTAGCGGTTCTTTTGTTAAAAATGACTGATCGACGGTTTTCAATTTTTGTGTCGAAAAATTTTCAGATATTTCTTGGTCGTGAATGGTTGGAGCAGTTATAATCTTAGCGTTTGAAGTTATGATAGTTTCTTTTGCCGCTTCGTCATTAGCTTTATCTAAAAGTGTTAGCTTACCAGTTGAATTCATCTGCATTATTTCTGATGTCAAAATTGATTCAGCTGCTTTAATATCTATATGTGCTTCCACAGCATTATGTTTGTCTTCTTTCAAAACAAGAATTCCTTCGCTTTCATTTATTTCTATTTCTGAAATAAAATTATTATCTAAAGCGGATATTGATATATCAGCACGACTACCTGGCTGCTCTCTAATTTGATTAAATATATCTTCTGATTCGTGAACGTTAGTTTCCAAATTAACCTTGTGATGAAGTTCGTTAATGCCAATAATTGCCTGCTTACGTGTCATGGTTTCCGGTACAAATTCAGATTCTTTAATATGAGAAGTTGTAATAATATTATCTAGACTACTATGAAGTAATAATTCTCTATCAACTGTATGAACTGATGGTTTTTCTTTATCAGGTAGATCGATTTCTTTTTCATGAATTTCTTCAAGTGATACCATATATATATCTTTTGAAGTGACATCGATATTAGCTTCTTGTGTTGGTGGTAATTTAAGACTTAGGAATGATCCTTCCTTTTCTTGGACTTCACACACTTCAGTAGTAATTTGATTTGAAACTAGAACGTCTTTACGAGCTGTTTCAGTTGGAACTATTAGTTCTGGATAGTATTTTCCTGATTTATCTTCAACGAATACTTCTCCTACTTCGAGTGGTTCGAATAAATTGAAGTTCAGTTTGGATTTAACGCCTTTATCTTCAGTCTTTAACAATTCTTCTTCTTTAATTTCTTCTTTTGTTTCTGAAATACAAATTCCCAACATTGGCGAAAATGATATTGATGCAACTGATTCCTTGAATTCGGGTTGTTCTAAAGGTGTTTCTGTTACAGCTGGGATTGATTGTGTAATTTTGATTGCATCTTTTAACAGAAGGTGTGGCTTGGCGATTTCCTCGCTTATTTCGTTTAGTTTTAAATTTGATATTGAACTGTTAGTTGTAATTTCAGATGTTATAATACTTTCAGACTGTATCATGCCTTCATTTGCTTTGTTTTCCGTTTTTATTTGGTTTGTTTGGTACTCATCTGCGACATCAGCAACTTCCACTTCTGTTACTTCCAGCGGTTCTATAGCAGAAACCGACGGCCTCACAAAGGCTTCTTTGTTTTCCCTTATTGACAGAATTTCTTCTCTTTGGTGTGTTTGTTGCTCTTCTCGAACAAGTGGGTAGTTGGCATCCTGTTTAACATTGGCTGTCAGTTTATCTCTTTTCTTTCCAGGTACAAGGTGTGTCACTTCACTAGCAGAAATTACTTCAATTGCATTTTCATGTACATCAGCTGCAATTGTGCTAATAAACGGAAAATTATCACTTTCAAGGTTTTGAGTTTCATCTTCTTCATGGTGTTCAATTTTTTGTTTTGGGTGTAATGTTTTTAGACTTTTAATCGTGTCAATCTCTTCTAGTTGTATGACTTTATTCTGTTCTTTACGTTTGCCTTTTATTCGTTCTCTTTGTTTGACATCTGTGAAATTACAGTTCAGTGAATTAAGTGAGTGTTAAAAATAAAAATAAAAATAAGTTTAAGCTGCGTGTTAAGTTGTGTGCTGTACTCCATGTGTTTAAATCTTTTTATTGTTAATATGTTAACGTGAATAAACGTGACTATGTTATATTCTGAAACTGTTAAGAAATTAATAATAATAAGTTCAATAAGCTCAGTGTATGTAGTGTGCTGTTACTCTATTCGTATGAGACCATTTGATGTTAATATAAATAAATAGCTGAATTAGTACTTACTTGCATATATTTTATATTATGTTGTTATTTTGAAGCACTACATGATGCACACACTTAAAGGTAGCTCGAAATTTCCTCGATTATTACATATTAACAAAATAAAAGACATGAAGATAATATGTCTATTATCTGCTGAAAAACATCAATTCCCAAGTATTATTGATAAGTAAATTTATGTCATTATTATTTTTCTCTAATAAACAATAAATATATACATTTATTTGCAATTTGTAAGTTATTGAAACCAACATACAATAAGTATATAAGTAAAATTATTATTTTTTATTATTAAAACATTGATGTCAAGAGATTTTTTTATTTGATTATATTCTTACAAAAATTACTGAATGTTGGGGCAACGAGGATAATATTTTGTATCTATAAAAAATTCTAAAAGCGTTAATGTTGCATCAAACTACACATTAATAAGTACATATCTTTATTCAAAGCATGAGTTAAAAGCGTAAGCTATATAATTCTTCTTAACCGTTACTAATAAACATTCAATACCTACCTTTATCTTGGTCTTCACTTGTAGATGTACCTATTAATAAAAAAAATGCTTTACTCAAATTTAGTCAAATATTAATAATAAATGTTGGATATATTTTTATATGAACTTATAAAAAGTTGTTTACATATGTAAGTAGAAAATAATTTATTTAAGATTATCTTATATGCAAACAAATAAATCAGTCGACATGGTCTATGCTACACCATATCTTACTAGTAGGTCAGAGCTTGAACTTTTGTTTTATTGGTCTTGCGAATGGGACTTTCATCATCTTCTGTAAACCCGGTACTTAAATTGTGTGATAAAAAATTAATAACTAGTTACTGCACTTAAATAGAATTTACATAATTATTGTTTTTAAGTTTTTTTTTAAGATATTACCTTCGAATATCTGAAGTTTATGCGTTTTTGCCACGTGATCTGCAGAGGTCTCAACGATCACCTAAAAAAAGATATCAAATCAAATCAAATCAAAATATTTATTTATCAATTAAGTTTCTCCAAGAAACTCTCATGGTCGTCATTATAAATTTAAATTTAAATTTACCAGGGTTTCGGAAAAAAGCCAAGATGACGATCCTGAGAAGAAACCCCGAAAGAAACTCAGGATACTATTCTTTTTGTCATCTTTAAAATATAAAATTACAACAATTAGGTACACTTATTACAAACCAAATCAAAGTCCATATACACTAAACAAAACATAGTATGAGCTCCGAATCCAAGCTTTAAATCCAGGCTTCATTGTCGCTTAAATAATCAGTGACCTTATAGTAGCCTTTCGAGAGGAGTTTGGCTTTAATGACACCTTTAAATTTATTTATAGATAAGGCTCTTATCATCTCAAGCAGTTTTATTATAAAACCGTATACATTGACCCATAAAAGAATTACTTATCTTGTGGAGTCGCGTCTTATGTAAATCTAAATCCTTTTTAAACCTAGTATATATTGTGTACATCAAATGTTTTATTAAATTGACTAATATTTTTATGGGCGTAAATTAAATTTTCATAAATATACTGACATGTAACAGTTAAAATCTTTATTTCTTTGAACTTTTCTCTGAAAGAAGACTGCGGATCTAGTTGATAGATGGCTTTAATGGCCCTTTTTTGTAAAATGAAAATAGTATTTATGTCCGCACCCCAAAGAAGAATCCCATAGCACATTATACTGTGGAAGTAACTAAAATAGACAATCCTAGCTGTATCGACATCTGTTAGGCGTCGAATCTGCTTAACTGCATAAGCCGCAGAGCTAAGCCTTTTACATATTTCCTCAATATGTGGACCCCATTGTAATTTCGAATGTACGGTAATACCTAAAAATGCTGTTGATTCTTGGACAAATCGCAAAAAATACCAAGAGCATCCTGCGAATTCTCCCATGCCTCAAATATATTTTTCAATAGTTCAACACCTGCGTCCGTAGTCCGTCCGTCCAAACTGCTTATTAAAAAGTAAATTATGTACATTGAAATGTTTACTCATAATGTCGCACTCATAATTTTGTTTTTTACAAGTATTGATTTTGCCATGTAACAGACTTTTTTACAATTTTGAATATTTTTTTTACATATTCTAAACTCTGAATTATGATTATACTGTTTCTGAACATACAACTCATAAAGCCTATTTCTACTTGTGTAGATGCCATGAGTTGCCCACTCATTAAATGCCATAAAATTGCTAACTAAATGAGATTTTGTGGTAAAGACTTTACTAAATTTGACACTAATTAATTTAAATAAAGAGCCATACATTTCATTCAGACTATCATGATATGGCAACCCAGGTAATTTATTATTTAAATTGTTGAATGCGATTCTGAGTAATTTGAATAAAATTAATGTGCTTTCTTTGAGATTAACTTATATTTGAATGAATTGACACAAACAAACCACAGTGGTCAGAGTCTAGTACATTCAAGACTGATTTATTATATAAGTATATCAATCAAAATATGTTATCAATACAGGAACCACTTGTGGCAGTGATCCTTGTTGGTTCAAAGAAAACGTTGTACAAGTTAAGGGGCCTAAACAGATTTACAAAATTAATAGTAGGTAATTGTAGAACCATCTAGTATGTTAACATTAAAATCTCCACAAATTAAGACACCTCTATAGGATGTGCATACCCTTAACAATACACTTTCCATGATCTTTAAAAAGCTATCAAAAGGTGCGCTAGGGGGTCTGTATACGCATACTACTATAGTCTGCTCCAATCCAATACACGACAGTTCAGTAACTCCCTAAACAGATAGACGCATAATATCTTTCCTTTCCTTACATTTAAACTGCTTCTTTAATAATCAATCATTATTAAATTTAATAAAGTAATAATCAAAGAACCTCCTTTCAAAATATTTTTTTCTATTAAAATAGCTTACAACCTGGTGGTTACTGAAACTGTACATGTATTGATAATTATTTAGCCAATTCTCCGTAATACACAAAATATCAACATTATAATGATTCATAAACAAATCTACCTCAAGTTCTTTTCCTGTTAAGCCTTGTATATTTCGGTGAACTAAAGACTGCAGGAGGGTTCGTCCATTGTTTGAGATGTTAATTTAAATTAAGCGGATCGGAGCCCATACATGTATTTGTATTACAATCTAAATATATTTGACCGCCATGGTTAAAGTCGGACTTAAGTCAACATATGGCTGTTCAATAGAAGCAGCAATAGTTGAAATATATCTTAAATCTACATTATCGTATCGTTTTCAATACAATATAGTAGCGAACTAGCTATATTACGTCTGTAATAATTGGAAATTTTATAATTGTTAATTGAAAACTTGAAAAATTTGCTGTAACTAAATATCACTGTCAATTATTCTACACTTATTATATTATAAAGTGATAAAATGTGCAATTTTAAATTTAATTTATATCTGTAATTATTATCCTCAGATGTCAATAAATTACTATAGGGAAAAGCAAAATTATATTTTTAACATTCAAAAAAATTACAAAATGTTAATTCGTTATATATAGAATTGTATATAGAAAGAAAACAAACACCCTCTAACAATTTGCACTTTAACATAAACTCATCTATAAAACATTAATATTTCTAATTATTTCAATAAGTTTTACCTCATGGGCTTCTTTTTGTTCCCAGGTTCGTGGTTTAAAGTCTTCTGGATAAAAATGAGCAATTACTTCTTCAACAGAACTATGCTTCATTTCAACCATTTTCAAGAACGCACGGAATCCAACTTTAGCTGCAACAATATCTTCATCTTGAGTTGTTTCTTCTGTAAGTATTTCTGTAATTAGTGCACCATGTCCCTGTCGCTCCACTAATTGCACTAGGGCTGACTGTGATTGTGGTACTCGTAAGGCGGGGAAAAATTGTGAGTCATACAAGCTGTCAATTTGATTTATAGTAACTCCACTTCGTAACATATAGCCAATTTTCGCTAATTCTCGTAAAGGTGATTCTCCAGGTCCAAATTCTTTAGCATTAATAACTTCAAGTAGTTCATTTATTTCTGCAACTGCTCGAGAATCTGTATCAACGATATTGACGATAACTTGTTGAGTTTCATTTGTAATATTGTCAAGCAATTCTACGGACTCCCCTTTAACGTGTTGCGAAGAAATTATGTGTTCATGAGGAGTCATCTTCAGTTCAGTATTCTCAGGTGCTGGCATTGATTTTTCTTTTTTGTCTACTTTTTTATATGAAGCAACATCTACTGTTTCAACATGTGAAGCTTCATCAATTTTTATTACTGCTTTAGCCTTTTTAACTGATTTTTTGCTTGTGACGTCACTTAAAGGTTGAACTTCTTTAGTTAATACAGCAGTATCAACTGCTTCTTCCACAATTTCTTCAGCTACATCTTCCTCTAATTCTATTTCTTTCAACTTTTGTGTCTTTTCGACTTTTACTTTTTCTTTAACTTCCTTCGCTTTGACTTTTTTAATTCTTTCTCCAACTTTGAATACTTGTAATTTAGCTTTTGTAATTGCCATGCCTATATCACTAACAGCTTTGCACATGTATGTTCCCTCCAAATCTTTTTTTACTTTTTTTACTCTACAAGAGGTCTTGTTATCTTTATTTTCAATTTCAAAGTTGTTGTCTGTGCGTATAACCTTATCATCTTTGTACCACAATATTTCTGAAACAAAATAACTCAAAATAGTTTTACTCTTTTTTACATACATATTAAGTTTGATTTAGCTTTACAAATTATGGATTAAAATTGCGTTTACCCTGACCGTACAGTACTGGATACAGTAGTAGAGATAGGTGGAAAAATAATAACCTTACATTTTATCTATATGAAATAATACATAGTACCTACATAGTCTTAAAATGTACTTTGCTTGATTTGATACGATAAAATAGGTCAAACTTATAAATAAATCTTGTACGATAATTTAGGTAGAATACTAAATTTGAAATATGAATAATATAGAAATCCCCTTGCATCTTAATTATTTTCTTACGTTTCAAATTACAATATATATATATTATATGTATGGGAATTAATTTAATTTTGTAAAAGGCACCAACCTGGTGTAGGATTTCCACTATAAACTGCTTCGAAAACTACAGTCTCCTCTTCGTGAACTCGTTCACCTAGAATGTCTTTTACAAATGTAGGCACTGACTGCGTCGCTGGAAAAGAAATCGAGGTGAGCACAAAAAAAAAACTATTAATATTTAAACCTTCAAATGAAGCTTCCTTACCTTTCAATGCTGCTTGTAACTCTTCCATATGAGTTACCCACTCAGGCTTCCTGTATTCTTTTGTGCCAATAATACCTGTAAATGCAAATATATATCATCAACAATATTTTTCGCATTTTATTCACATTATTATTTCACCTGTATCAAAAATACAACTTATATGTGTATCAATAGTAAGTGTTAAGTGAAGTGTGATAAATGTAAAAAAATGTGAAACGGTTAAGGATATGAAATTCTTTGGGAATTTTTGTAGGAACGGTAAAGGCTTCCTTCCAAGTAGCAATGTAGTAAAAAGATTCCATCACTGTAAAAACAGATATAAAATTAGAATACAATATGTAAAAGAAAAGCTTGCACGAGCCAAACATATTGCAAAAGTTAAATATTATTATTTTTCCCTAACCCCATTAAAAAATTTATGCAAATGTATAATTTCTAATTTTTCTAAATATATATTAATATATTTCTAATGACGTTAGCAGAAAATTGTCTTAATAGTAACAGAGTGCAGTTACTGAAATAACAGCCACAAAAATTTACGAAACTATATATGATTAACAGATTGAGATATATAAAATTTGATTATGATTAAATACTCACTTTCTACACTTAACGCTGCGACAGTGTAAGTGGTTCCGAGTGGATTATATGCTTCAAACTTAATTTCTCCTGTATCATCTTGATAAACTTCTGGGATAATAAGTATTGAAGTTCCGTCCTCCAATTCTTCAATCTGATATTCTTGAGAGTGTTTTATCTCTTGTCCATGCTTCAGCCAACGTATATGCGGTTTAGGCATTCCTATAGCTTTAGCCTCTAATCTACATTTGAACAAAGACAGAAAACAAATTAGATATTTTTGTTTGTTTAACTACTAAAGATAAAAAATAAATATAATTTTGAGATTCTTTAAATATACTAGGTTTTGCTTGTGCTACCCTATTGTGGTCTTGAGACTCAATTGCTTCTAGTCCGCTTCCAAAATGCTTTCCAATATTTGTCAACAGGAAGTTTGTGATATCTATATTTCATTAGCACACCAGTTTTTTTAGTTGTCAATAGAATGTTTTTGCATTTTTGCATTAATATTTTTGCTTTTTCAAGAAAAGTGTCAATTTTTCTAAAATTCTATCCGTTAATTTTTGCAAGAATGGAGGACACAGATGACAGCGAATATGGATGCATTAATTATTGAATATGAATTTCAATTGTTAGAATAATTCTAGGTCATAATCAAATTAATTAACAAATTGTAGTCTATTACTAACAAAGTCTAGTCTATTACTCTTGCCTACCTACATCCTCCTACCTACATCGATTTGCGTTTAACGTCGACTGTGATATTTTATAATATACATAAAAATCAAGCGTTATAAGTGCTGAATTATATCCGAAAACGTGCATTGTAAAAAAAAATCATAGACAGAGTGTATAACTAAGGACGGATATGATATGACGTTACTAATAGCTATAAAAATAGTGTTGATTATACCTAGCCGTCCAAGTGCATAACATAGGCAGTTAAACACAATTGAAAAACAGTGATCAAAACACAGTGTTCAAAAGCAAAAATATTTTTGAATGAATTGTGGGTCCTACATTTTAATATAAATTCAAATTTTGTATAACCTCAAAGACTAAAGGGTCACAAAAATATATTATCTGCATTGAGATCAACGCCATCAATGCGGCAGTAGAAGAACGAACGAATTACGGCAGTAGAAGAATTACGACAATCAGTTAATCAATATTGCATCGCGCAAACACGTTCGGCAACTCGCCGCGAGAGGGCGCAGAAGGCCTATAATCATCTCAAATAATATTTCACAAATTTTAACATAAATAAATCAATTAAAAATTGAACTACATAAACCATATGAGGTTGAAGAAACTCGACGGATATACGACGTGAATACAAGTTAATTTTTATGCACTTTCTGAATTTCTCAACATACATTGCAACTTTTGATCTCGGACTGTGTCTGAACTCGTCGATTTTTTACGAACCTAGTAATATGGAATACTCGATGGACAGGTAGGTCCCTTTCCGAATCCAATATAAATTTAATTGGGGGTAGATCGGAAATAACTCTTCCTAATTTTATCACCCAGCGACCCAAAAGAAAAGGACCCAAGAGGAAAAATGATTTTGAAGCAGACCTGTGTGTGTTTAAGGACGAGGATTAGAGAGATGATACAATCGCTAATGTTACCACAATCAAACGAACTCAAAAAAAAATACACCTAAACTTGAACACTCTATCGCCTTCCTCACTACTCAAAATGAAGAGTTCAAAAAGAGAATTGATACACTGGAAGGCCAAGCTAAAAAGATAGAGATTATATGACAATTCTAGAAGAAAAGATTGAAGATATGCAGAGAGGTAATAGGTAAATGCACTTGAAAAACTGGGTATTCGTAATGTTCCCCTTGCTTTGTTTTACGAATACTTGCGGGATCGCAGGCAGCGGGTTAGGATTGGCAATTACACGAGTGACGTACAGAAAATATCTTATGGAGTACCACAGGGAAGTGTTCCTGGCCCGACTCTTTTCCTTGTGTACATATATGAGCTATGTATTCTTAACATCTCAAGCGGTAAGATATGGGGCGGAGCCTCTAAAATTAATTTTTTGGAATTGGAAAGAGTGCAAAGATGTACTTTTTGCCCCATAGATTCCCCACTACTGAACTTTATAATAAAATTATTGTGACCTCCTAACTGTAAGAAAATTATATATCTTAGCTGCTACACTTACTACATAAATTCTTAAAATTATGAACCTAATATAATTAAAAAGAGAAGAAATGATATTGTTGTTCAATCAAAAATTGTGAGAACCGCTTTTGCTCGAAGACAATACTCGTATATTACCCAAACTTCTTATCTATTATAACAAATTAAATAATTAGCTTAATATTTATCCAATGAGATACTATAACTGCAAAAAGGCCCTGTCGGACTGGCTCAAGACCCTAAATTATAATGAAACCGAATCTTTATTAAAGACTATTGCTTAATTAAATTGAATATTTATTTTCAAAACATTGATTTGATTATGAGATGGGACTTATGTAAAAAAACTACACTAACTTACATAAAGATAATGCTACTTCACATACACGTTCTATTTTATTTTATTCTAACATTGTAGATCATCTAGTTTTTCTATCCTAAATTAGCCTAAGATTTAAGTACGGTGTTGGAGGAGCGGGGGTCTCCTGATACAAATATTTTTATACTTAATAGGAGGTCCCGTACACCCTTTTTGTACCTAGGCTTAAGAAGATGAATAAATTATTTATTATTATTAAATACAGTGTAAACAGAATATATAAGTATCTACCTTGTCAGTTCACCTTCATTTGTCGATACTACTGTTGGCAAAGCTTTCACAATACGAGGCGCGAACTCTTCGATTTCGGCAGTTTTCTGTAAATAAATTGTTAGTAAAATAGAATATTTACCAATAAAATATTATAACACTAAGGGTCTCTATCACAATCTCTGAGTAAAGTGTCAAGAAGGCTAACCGCCATTTAAAATCACCGGTAAGAAAGCGTACGAGTTTCACCATCATCGAGTAGCATTACTCAAGGGTAATTTCAATGAAATTTAAACAAGATACTCGTAACATTTACTCGCCAATTAGCGTTACTTGAAAAGAAAATAATCAACACCTTACTTCTAGTTGGTGAAAGAGGCCCTAATACTAATTAATCTACAACAACTTATTATTTTCTCACAAAGGTGTACCCTGCGTTTTGAAAGTTTGACCATTTGAAACTCTGACATTATAAAACTCTGTCTTTCTGAAACTCTGACGTTATGGACCAAACCATAAAAATGTTATGGAGCAATTTAAGTTTTGGAGAATTTTTATCTGCTTAACAATCAATTCGAACAAATTAAGTCTTCAGAACACAAATTTTAAAGATTTTATCATTCTTTACTATATTACGTATAATTGTAAGTGATTTTAAAAGCTTACCTCGTCACTTAAGATATCTTCTTCTGAAGCGTACTCGAAAGCTAAAATAATAGATATAATTTTAATTAAGTGAATAATTGAATATACTTTGCTATTTTATTTAAATTATATAAATATATTATGTGTTCAACATTTAAATAAGTATACTTATATAATTGTAATAAATCTAAATTTTTGAATCAATGTAAACAGGTGCAGTAGTTAACGAAAACGTACACTCACTTGGAGTATGCTTAATTCTTATTTAGATAAAATCTAGTGGTTATTTTTTTTTTTTAAATAACTTCGTACTTAATGAGTGCCTCAAATGTTCTACAGATGCATGGCGGTTTAATAATAATAAAAAAACATAAAACAACAATAAATGAATAAATGAAAGTTATTAATTATTTAAGATTTGTC
Source organism: Synanthedon andrenaeformis (assembly GCA_936446665.2). Taxonomy (NCBI): domain Eukaryota; kingdom Metazoa; phylum Arthropoda; class Insecta; order Lepidoptera; family Sesiidae; genus Synanthedon; species Synanthedon andrenaeformis. The sequence continues at coordinate 11,777,299 of OW387776.2, read as the reverse complement.
CCATAAACTATAACATAGAGCGTGCGGTTAATTGGTTAAAACATGCTTATGCTGCAGTGACAAAGATTCCTCGCTACCTTCAACATTAGCATGGCATTCGGTATTACAACTGCCATATTTATTTACTGCTGTGCAACTATATGTTCCTGTCATTCCTGGAAATGCTTCTTTAATGAATAATTCACATAAGCCGGATTCTTGCCTGCCAAATATAACATCTCTCGCCTTTTGAATAAGTTTTCCGTTGTAAAACCAATTTATTGTTGGATGAGGTTGTCCTAATATTTCACATTTAAGAATTATTGGCTCCCCATCCATTACTGATATCGGTTCTAATGGAGTAATCACAAGAGGTGCACTTCCATTTTTCTCAATATTTTCTGATTCCAATAATATGGAAGCAGAACATGACACCGATCCAGCAAAATTTTCCGCTCTGCATGTTATTACGTCTATGTAATCTTCAGTTACGTTTTCAATACATAGGCATGAAAAATTTTCTTTACTTGTTACGTATACATTATTTATTTTATTTTCTTTAACATAAGACGTAACCTCTTTCTTCCCAATAAACCACTGAAAGGACGCACTTGGAATAGATTTCACTTCAACTTCTTCTAGCATGATTTCCCCTAGAGTAACTAATTTGGGTTTTAGTGTTCTAATGAATATTGGGGGGGCAATTTGGTCTTCATCAGAATGTTTTATTAACTTAACAGTACCTGCAGATTTTGCAACAATGTTATTGCATTCGATAATCACTTCATATTTTCCTACTTTAGATTTATTAGCATTCTTTACAGTAATAGTGGATTTCCCAGGCTCGGTGAAAATATTACATTCGTTATTTGACTCAAGCGGCTGATTGTTTTGGTACCAAATTAGTTTGTGGTTGTCTTCTACTTCAAAAGTAACAAGCAATTCGAAATCACTATTTTCACATACGTTCATCGCTCGTATTGGTTCAATTATGATAGGTCCCACTTCTGTAAAACAGTGCGCTGTTAGAAATTATCGTAGCTAATGAGTAATCTCCTTTGATTAAATTTGGGGCGTATTTACAAAAAAGTAAGTTGGAAGAAATAGGTAAAGATCATGCAAATTAACAAAAGTAACGAATTTAGACAAGAAAAGCGGGAAGTAAACCGCACAAAAATTAAAGGAGCAAAAAATATATCCAAATTTTTAGGTTATTTTCAACAGGCTTTAACTTGAGACAAATTGTCGTAGAGTATATTTAAAAAAAGTGTCTAGTTTTTGGGTCTGACCTTCAAAATTTTTTTTTCTAAATCTTTCTTTGATTAATCTTGAAAAAACGACCGATAAAAGAAAATTCAAAAATTTTGTTGGTTTTCTATGGTATCTACGGACTTGGTTTTTTTGTCTTAAGCATCATATGGACCGGATAACTTGTTCATTCAGCTTCAATTTTCTTTTTAAAGATCTTGATACCACCATTTTTCGCTGAGATATCGGTCTTTGAATGGAAAAAGATCATTTCGTCTTTATGATTTTTAAAAGTATTATTATTAGTATTATTATTTTTATTATTATTATTTTTAATTAAAAATGTAAATAGTTAAGTTTAGTATACCTAAAAAAATTTAGTATACCTAAATATTTAGTTTATGTTATTTAATTTATGTTATTTTTTTATGTTATTTACTCCATATTAAGTAATTTGTCTGATAATAAATAAATAATAATTATTATTATAATTGGTTGACAAAAAAATATTTCCAAGTCCGTAGATAAAAAAGAAAACCAACAAAATTTTCAAATTTTTTTGTCGATCGTTTTCTCTAGATTACTCTAATAAAAATATAGAAAAAAAATTTTTAAAGGTCAAATCAAAAACTAGACACTTGCAGCAAAAATTGTTTTTTTTTTTTAAATATACTCTTCAGACAATTTGTGTTCAAGTTACAACCTGTTGAAAATGACCTAAAAATTTGGATATTTTTTTTCTCCTTTAATTTTTGTGCGAAGTATATGTACATATTATTACTATGAACAGAGAGAATTATTACCACAAAAGAGAATGATTAAATTTTTTGTTATTTACATTACTATCTAAAAAGATAGTCTGATAGACTAACTTGAATTTATTGAACTTGGGAACAGTAGTTGCATATCTTTTAAAGCCATGCATCTGTCTGTACAAATTCGTATGTGATTTTGGTTATCCCTAACGTGTAATTTTAAGATTTAAAATTATATTATTATGTCATTAGACAATTAAATAATTAATCAGAAAGGTTACCCTTTTTATCCTTTCGAATCTTTTTCTTAATAATCTTCTTTTGCGATATCTCAGTAGTTATAACTTGTTCTATATCTTCATCGGGCTTATCGTTGACCTTTTCAACTACTTCAATAACTTCTTTCTCGTTCTTTATAACGTCTTTTTGAATTAATTTCTTTTTCTTTTTCTCGGGTTTGTCTATTTCCACAGGCTTCAATTGAATTTCTTCCGGCTTTTCTTCTTCGGATTCTTTCGGTTTAGGAATGGGTTTGAGAACAACTTCCTCTTTGGGTTGCTCTTCCTTCGGACGGCGCTTGCCGGTTGGCCACTTCTTTTCTTCGATCTGTTCTTCCTCAACAGGCTTTTCTTTTTTAACAGGCTTCAATTGTACTTCTTCCGGCTTCTCTTCCTCCGGTTCTTTCTGCTTCAGAATAGGCTTAAGTACTACTTCCTCTTTCGGTTGTTCCTCCTCGGGACGACGTTTGCCGGTTGGCCATTTCTTTTCTTCTATCTGTTCTTCCTGGACGGACTTCTCTTTTTTAACAGGCTTCAATTGTACTTCTTCCGGCTTCCCTTCCTCCGGTTCTTTCTGCTTCGGAATAGGCTTAAGTACTACTTCCTCTTTCGGTTGTTCTTCCTTCGGGCGGCGCCTGCCGGTTGGCCATTTCTTTTCTTCAATCTGTTCTTCCTCGACAGGTTTCTCTTTTTTAATAGGCTTCAATTGTACTTCTTCCGGCTTTTCTTCCTCCGGTTCTTTTTGCTTCGGAATAGGCTTAAGTACTACTTCCTCTTTCGGTTGTTCCTCCTTGGGACGACGTTTGCCAGTAGGCCATTTCTTTTCTTCTATCTGTTCTTCCTCGACAGGCTTCTCTTTTTTAACAGGCTTCAATTGTTCTTCTTCCGGCTTTTCTTCCTCCGGTTCTTTCTGCTTCGGAATAGGCTTAAGTACTACTTCCTCTTTCGGTTGTTCCTCCTTGGGACGACGTTTGCCGGTTGGCCATTTCTTTTCTTCTATCTGTTCTTCCTCGACAGGCTTTTCTTTTTTAACAGGTTTCAATTGTACTTCTTCCGGCTTCTCTTCTTGTGTCTCCTTCTGCTTCGGAATAGGCTTAAGTACTATTTCCTCTTTAGGTTGTTCCTCCTTGGGACGACGTCTGCCGGTTGGCCATTTCTTTTCTTCAATCTGTTCTTCCTCAACAGGCTTTTCTTTTTTAACAGGCTTCAATTGTACATCTTCCGGCTTCTCTTCCTCCGGTTCTTTCTGCTTCGGAATAGGCTTAAGTACTACTTCCTCTTTCGGTTGTTCCTCCTTGGGACGACGTTTGCCAGTAGGCCATTTCTTTTCTTCTATCTGTTCTTCCTCGACAGGCTTCTCTTTTTTAACAGGCTTCAATTGTTCTTCTTCCGGCTTTTCTTCCTCCGGTTCTTTCTGCTTCGGAATAGGCTTAAGTACTACTTCCTCTTTCGGTTGTTCCTCCTTGGGACGACGTTTGCCGGTTGGCCATTTCTTTTCTTCTATCTGTTCTTCCTCGACAGGCTTTTCTTTTTTAACAGGTTTCAATTGTACTTCTTCCGGCTTCTCTTCTTGTGTCTCCTTCTGCTTCGGAATAGGCTTAAGTACTATTTCCTCTTTAGGTTGTTCCTCCTTGGGACGACGTCTGCCGGTTGGCCATTTCTTTTCTTCAATCTGTTCTTCCTCAACAGGCTTTTCTTTTTTAACAGGCTTCAATTGTACATCTTCCGGCTTCTCTTCCTCCGGTTCTTTCTGCTTCGGAATAGGCTTAAGTACTACTTCCTCTTTCGGTTGTTCCTCCTTGGGACGACGTTTGCCAGTAGGCCATTTCTTTTCTTCTATCTGTTCTTCCTCGACAGGCTTCTCTTTTTTAACAGGCTTCAATTGTTCTTCTTCCGGCTTTTCTTCCTCCGGTTCTTTCTGCTTCGGAATAGGCTTAAGTACTACTTCCTCTTTCGGTTGTTCCTCCTTGGGACGACGTTTGCCGGTTGGCCATTTCTTTTCTTCTATCTGTTCTTCCTCGACAGGCTTTTCTTTTTTAACAGGTTTCAATTGTACTTCTTCCGGCTTCTCTTCTTGTGTCTCCTTCTGCTTAGGAATAGGCTTAAGTACTACTTCCTCTTTCGGTTGTTCCTCCTTGGGACGACGTTTGCCGGTTGGCCATTTCGTTTCTTCAATCTGTTCTTCCTCGACAGGCTTTTCCTTCTTAACTGGCTTCAGTTGTACTTCTTCCGGCTTTTCTTCTTCTGGCTCCTTCTGCTTAGGAATAGGCTTAAGTACTACTTCCTCTTTCGGTTGTTCTTCCTTCGGGCGGCGCCTGCCGGTTGGCCATTTCTTTTCTTCAATCTGTTCTTCCTCTACAGGCTTTTCTTTTTTAACAGGTTTCAATTGTACTTCTTCCGGCTTTTCTTCCTCCGGTTCTTTCTGCTTCGGAATAGGCTTAAGTACTACTTCCTCTTTCGGTTGTTCCTCCTTCGGACGACGTCTGCCGGTTGGCCATTTCTTTTCTTCAATCTGTTCTTCCTCTACAGGCTTTTCTTTTTTAACAGGTTTCAATTGTACTTCTTCCGGCTTTTCTTCCTCCGGTTCTTTCTGCTTCGGAATAGGCTTAAGTACTACTTCCTCTTTCGGTTGTTCCTCCTTCGGACGACGTCTGCCGGTTGGCCATTTCTTTTCTTCTATCTGTTCTTCCTCAACAGGCTTTTCTTTTTTAACAGGTTTCAATTGTACTTCTTCCGGCTTCTCTTCCTCCGGTTCTTTCTGCTTCGGAATAGGCTTAAGTACTACTTCCTCTTTCGGTTGTTCTTCCTTCGGGCGGCGCCTGCCGGTTGGCCATTTCTTTTCTTCAATCTGTTCTTCCTCGACGGGCTTTTCTTTCTTAACAGGCTTTAATTGTACTTCTTCCGGCTTTTCTTCTTGTGTCTCCTTCTGCTTAGGAATAGGCTTAAGTACTACTTCCTCTTTCGGTTGTTCTTCCTTCGGGCGGCGCCTGCCGGTTGGCCATTTCTTTTCTTCAATCTGTTCTTCCTCGACGGGTTTTTCTTTTTTAACAGGTTTCAATTGTACTTCTTCCGGCTTTTCTTCCTCCGGTTCTTTCTGCTTCGGAATAGGCTTAAGTACTACTTCCTCTTTCGGTTGTTCCTCCTTCGGAAGACGTCTGCCGGTTGGCCATTTCTTTTCTTGGACCTTTTCATCTTCGATAGGTTTTTCTTTTTTAACAGGCTTCAATTGTTCTTCTTCCGGCTTTTCTTCATGCTTAGGGATAGGCTTAAGTACTACTTCCTCTTTGGGTTGCTCTTCATTGGGACGGCGCTTACCGGTTGGCCATTTCTTTTCTTCTGTCTGTTCTTCCTCAACAGGCTTTTCTTTTTTAACAGGCTTCAATTGTACTTCTTCCGGCTTCTCTTCCTCCAGTTCTTTCTGCTTCGGAATAGGCTTAAGTACTACTTCTTCTTTCAGTTGTTCTTCCTTCGGGCGGCGCCTGCCGGTTGGCCATTTCTTTTCTTCAATCTGTTCTTCCTCGACGGGCTTTTCTTTCTTAACAGGCTTTAATTGTACTTCTTCCGGCTTTTCTTCTTCTGGCTCCTTCTGCTTAGGAATAGGTTTAAGTACTACTTCCTCTTTTGGTTGTTCCTCCTTGGGACGACGTTTGCCGGTTGGCCATTTCTTTTCTTCTATCTGTTCTTCCTGGACGGACTTCTCTTTTTTAACAGGCTTCAATTGTACTTCTTCCGGCTTCCCTTCCTCCGGTTCTTTCTGCTTCGGAATAGGCTTAAGTACTACTTCCTCTTTCGGTTGTTCTTCCTTCGGGCGGCGCCTGCCGGTTGGCCATTTCTTTTCTTCAATCTGTTCTTCCTCGACAGGCTTCTCTTTTTTAATAGGCTTCAATTGTACTTCTTCTGGCTTTTCTTCTTCTGGTGCTTTCTGCTTAGGAACCGGCTTAAGAACAACTTCCTCTTTCGGTTGTTCTTCCTTCGGGTGGCGCCTGCCGGTTGGCCATTTCTTTTCTTCAATCTGTTCTTCCTCGACGGGCTTTTCTTTCTTAACAGGCTTTAATTGTACTTCTTCCGGCTTTTCTTCTTCTGGCTCCTTCTGCTTAGGAATAGGTTTAAGTACTACTTCCTCTTTTGGTTGTTCCTCCTTGGGACGACGTTTACCGGTTGGCCATTTCTTTTCTTCTATCTGTTCTTCCTGGACGGACTTCTCTTTTTTAACAGGCTTCAATTGTACTTCTTCCGGCTTCCCTTCCTCCGGTTCTTTCTGCTTCGGAATAGGCTTAAGTACTACTTCCTCTTTCGGTTGTTCTTCCTTCGGGCGGCGCCTGCCGGTTGGCCATTTCTTTTCTTCAATCTGTTCTTCCTCGACAGGTTTCTCTTTTTTAATAGGCTTCAATTGTACTTCTTCCGGCTTTTCTTCCTCCGGTTCTTTTTGCTTCGGAATAGGCTTAAGTACTACTTCCTCTTTCGGTTGTTCCTCCTTGGGACGACGTCTGCCGGTTGGCCACTTCTTTTCTTCAATCTGTTCTTCCTCTACAGGCTTTTCTTTCTTAACAGGCTTCAATTGTACTTCTTCCGGCTTTTCTTCCTCCGGTTCTTTCTGCTTCGGAATAGGCTTAAGTACTACTTCCTCTTTCGGTTGCTCTTCCTTCGGACGACGCCTGCCGGTAGGCCATTTCTTTTCTTCGACCTTTTCATCTTCGATAGGCTTTTCTTTTTTAACAGGCTTCAATTGTTCTTCTTCCGGCTTTTCATCCTCCGGTTCTTTCTGCTTAGAAATAGGCTTAAGTGCTACTTCCTTCTTAGGTTGTTCTTCCTTCGGACGGCGCCTGCCGGTTGGCCATTTCTTTTCTTCAATTTGTTCTTCCTCGTCAGGCTGTTCTTTTTTAACAGGCTTCAATTGTTCTTCTTCCGGCTTTTCATCCTCTGGTTCTTTCTGCTTAGAAATAGGCTTAAGTACTACTTCCTTCTTAGGTTGTTCTTCCTTCGGACGGCGCCTGCCGGTTGGCCATTTCTTTTCTTCGATCTGTTCTTCCTCGTCAGGCTGTTCTTTCTTAACAGGCGTCAACTTAACTTCTTCTGGTGCCTTGTGTTTAGGGATAGGCTTAATTACTACTTCCTCTTCGGAATGCTCTTCCTGTGGACGACGCCTGCCGGAAGGCCATTCTTTGTCTTGGACCTTTTCTTCTTCGACTGGCTTTTCTTTCTTATCAAGTTTAATTTCTTTCATTTCCTCTTTCATTGTTTTATCAATTTCTTCTGAGGTTTTTAATTTTAATATCACTGTATCTTCTTCGTGAGTCAATGACTCTTCTATTACAAACATTTCAGTTTTTGGTTCTGTACCTCTTATTACCTGTTTTAAAGTTACATCTTCAATTTTTTCTTTAGCTATAGGCACTTTTTCAACTTTTGTGGGACGTAGTTTTATATCCTGTTGATTCCATGGAATTGCTTCTGTCTTCTCTTGTATTGGTTTCGGTCGTGGTTCTTTTCTTAAGCTTTCACTCATTACTTTCTCATCAACTATTTCGCTTTCATCTTTAAAGGTATGTTTCACACGAGCTTTTTGCCACGATTTAGGCTCCAACGTTTGTTCTTCTATTGTTTCTTGAATTAATTGAAATTCATCAGGTACAACTTTGCTATCATGCGACTCCTTTTGTGGTTTTGTTTTTCTCCAGTGCTTTACCTCTACATTGTCAGATTTGGTTATTTCTTGATAAGACTCATCAATGCTCAGTAAAGTTTTGTCTTCAACAGCAATTTTTTTATCCAAAAATGATGTTTTTTCTTCAGATTTTGGTTTCCTCCGTTGTTTAGTCTCGAGCATATCCTGTTTAGTTTCTTCTATGTTTTCAGTTTCCGTTACATCAATAGTTTTCAAAGCTTCAGTCGGGGCCTCCGTTCTAAGTTTTCGCCAATGTTTAATTTCAGAGGTTTCGTTTTTGTCTGGCTTTTTAAGTTTAGTTTCTTCATTGATCTTTTGGGTGACTTCAAGTATATTTGAATCCTCGGTATCTGTTATCTTTTGTTGGGTTTTAATATTATCTTGGCGGGGCTTTCTCCATTGCTTTACCTCTAATTTCTCATTTACAACTTCTTGTGTTCGACTTATTTTTCGCCATGGAACATCAGAAGATACTTTTCTTGTTTGCACTTCTTGGGAATCGCTTAATCTTAAAATATTTGATTCTTCGGAGGACTGATATAAACTTGTGCTTGTCGTTACACCGTCTTTTTCTGTATCAGCAATATGAATATGTGTTTTTTCTTGATACCCTTTTCTTGAGACTATTTTTTGGGATTCTGAAAAAGAAAAGTAATTACGAAAAATTTTAACTTCTATAATACTACTTTTGGCAATATTTCATTAAGGGCAGGGTACTTGCACCGCCCCTGGTGTTGCTTGTGTCCTTAGGCGGCAGTTGCTACTTATGATCAAGTGGACCGCTGTCAAAGAACGATTGCATGCCTGCCACCCTTTCTATTATAAAAAAATAATAATAATTTTTGGAAAGTATGACGTAGTTTTATTTGAGTTCATGCGATTGGTTTGCAGATAATTTTTGGTTTCTTTTTTTGGGTACTTTTTTTAAATAATATTTTTTATGTAGAATTTTTTTACAATATATATTAGTACTATCCTTGTTTCAATATCAAGCTTAACGACATCCTTTTTAATATACACAAAAAGACTGAATTGTATTGTATGTAATTTGTAACAATTTTTAAAATTTGATGCGTTTTGTATACGCGTTGTAAAATTTCCGCGGCGTGACAATACTTACATACTGTGTCACATACACAGAATCAAACTGACTATTACGAATTGCGAATGTAATAATCATCAACAATGCCACTAGATACAATAGAAAATACAGTAAGGAAGACTGCGTCGGGTCGGCTACAAATGTTAATTTTTTTCTTGGTCATATAAAGGTGAAAAATAAAGAAACTTATGTTGTGTGGTGAGAGACGCGAGTCGATATGTAACGAACTTAAGAAAGGCGAATTCGCCAGACGCAGGCGAAAATGGACGATTTAGACATAAATTTTCCTAGTGCAATTCAATTATACATTGGACGAAAATTAAAAGCGCCTTCCCGCCATCAATCCATCTGTATGTACGCTTAGATCTTTTAAACTATGCAGCGGATTTTATTGCGGTTTTCACTAATATAAAGAGCGTTAAATGACTAAGGTTTTTATATAATTGGTAATAAAAAATGCACCCGTCCGAAGCAGGGTCGCTAGTCAAAAATGAAAGTGAATATTAGTGCTAACATTTATTCCCAACTTCAGAATTATGTATATGTATAATATACATAATTCTATATAATATTATAATATGTTGACGTCTATATGTTGATGGTAAGAAAATTTTCACGTGATAATTATTGCCACTGTTGAATTGGTGTCGATTTTCAATGTGGTTTTCTGGATTCCAGAATAATTGTTTTATATCATTGTTTCCCACCAGTTATTTCTTGACAACTATATAAATTAAATTCATACATTTTTCATAAATGGAACGATTCAGCACATTTTATTCCTTTTTTCGTTTTCTAACAATAAGCAAAAAAAAAACAGATACATGACGTGCTTGCCTCCCTTCACTTGACTCCCATGTCTAGGATCCCATGGGATTGTGGGATAATTCTTTTGCCTTTTGGATCCCAAGGGATCCTAGAGCTTTTTTTTACTTCTCTTTTTAGAAGGGCGAATCAAAAAGTTTTTAGAATTTAAGTAAAAAATAAAAGAACATCGATTTATTTTTTTCAATCTTGTCCTTCGATACAAATTAGGTAACATTTTTCAATTTTTCTATTCCTTCACAAAAGAAGCTTTTTTCTTCGCAAGACTCTTATAAGCCATCACTGTGTTATGCTTCCATCATTGTCAAATTTGGTTCTACGGACATGCTTTTTCAATTTTGGACATAAGTGTAAATCACTAAGTGCTAAGGAGTAGGGGGGAGTTGGTGAAAAATCTCAAAACTAGCTTGGCGAATTGCTGTAAGGGCCAATTGATATCGATGAGCAGGAGCGTAGTCATGGTGAAAGGGCACAAATAATAGGCATCCGTAATCAATACCTTCAGTTAAATAGTCCATAAAAAGTATTTCGTCCATTGTTACAAAACGCCGATAAGAATCATCTGGATTACGTTGAATAATTTCGAGATTCCACTTTAAAACTTCAAAACACAGGTCTTTGTTTACGCCAGTTAAATATTCGAGGCTAAAATTTTCATTTAGAGTGGAGGTAGAAAGTCGGTCAGAGCGTGAATTATCTTCGTGAAGGTCGATCTGCCTCTTAAATTCTACTGCAGAATAACCAATAAGGTAAGTCTTTAAAATTTTGCTGGATTCTGGATTTTATTATTGAAATTCTTTAAGATTGAAAATTCTTTAGTATCTAGACATTTTTTTAGGCACATTGCAGCCGTATTTTTTTTTTTCATAATAAAACGTTTTTACCAAATCGTTTTTTACACAAGAATTATTAACGTCTAAACGAAAAGATTGAAACAATTGAAATTCGTGTATAAAAAGTGTAAAAAAGACACTTTTTATTGAATTAAAAAAAACTGTCACAAATAAGGTTATAAAGCTATATAAAGCTAGTTGTATAAACTTCATTATCTTAACGCGTTATCATATTATTACATATAGCTCACACGATTATTTTTCAAGGTGGCTCACAAACCGTGCTCTGTCCATCGTTAACCGTGTCTTATACGGAAAACCTTAAAGTACAATGACTAATATATATTGGCCATTTATTGTATTGGTAAAAAATAAGCATGTACGTTGGAGGGTCCAATAGTTTCCGGCCCGGCAATAAAGTTATATTTTATTTTTCAATATACATAGTATCTATCGACCTCTATACACTTTTTTGATCATTTAATTAACATTTCTATCCCTTTGTTCAAAAGTTGTGTCATCAAAATGAGGAAACTTTATTGTCACTAGAAAATCTTCTACCCTTTAAGCATCAGACTTCAGCTTTGAAAATAAATAAGTCACTAGGGGCTAGGTCAGGACTATAAGGTAAATGACGAATTTCTATGAAACCACATCTTAAAACAGCTGCCTTCGCTACTGCGGCGGTGTGGATAGGCGCATTGTTATGAAGGAGCTTTGCTCCATTTTTCTCTATAAGGTTAACGTAATAGCTTCCTGTCATCGTAGTATTTATTGCGTTCTTTTATGTCTATGAACAATATTCCCAGATAACAATCCCAGATATCGTAGCAATTATCTTTTTAGTTGAATGAGGCACCTTTGCCTTTAAAGGCTGTTTTTCACCAAAACGTCGCCACTTAATCGTCTATTTTTTTAAAGAGGATCATAGAATAGTACCATGTCGTTTTAGTCCCAATGACGATTGGCTTAAGGAAATCATCCTCGTTTATGCGATATGCCTCCAAAAGTTCTTTAGAACAAGATACTCACTCACTTCTTTGCACACTCGAAAGAACTTTTGGGACCCAACTTGCGCAGGTCTTATTCATATGAAGATGTCCATGAAGAATCTTCAAAAGAATCTCTCTTTGAAGCAATTTCTTTCGTCTTTAAAGTGTGCACCTCAACGGATCGGAGCGAGGGTCAACGTCAATAGACTCTCTTCCTAAATAAAAATCAAAATAAGAGTAACGGCCAAAATAAACGGTTTAAAATGATAGATATGAATCCTCGTACATCTTACCCAATCGTTGTTTAATATTGGATGGGCTAACACCTTCCTTTGTAAGGAATTAAATTACAGACCGATTAGATAAATCGTCTTCTTCATTGCTGAAGGTCGTGCCCGATCTGAAATGGCTCGGTGGCATCGACCACAAGCTGTCCTCAGCCTTTCTCATAGCCTTCGCAACTGTAAACACAACTGTAACTGTAAGGCCTGTAAGATCCACAACTTGGTCTGCCCATCGGCTAGAAGATCGGCCACATAAAATATTGCGATAGTTATATCTTGAAAATTATATTCGTTGAAAGCAAAAAAATCATGACAATTAAAATGACATCAACATATTGGTTTTTTTAACATCTACTTATATTTTTGGGCTTTTTTATGTTGGCCACATATTCTTTTGGCTACAAGTAGACACAAGATAATATAACAATGACACAGTGTAATCCTGTAATGCGCGCTTCTTGCTGCCTTTGTTATCAGTTTCGGTAAATTAAAAATCATTTCCGAGATATTTTATTCAGCAAAATATTTCCTTATATTTTTCTGGTGAAAGAGGAATTCCAAACAAAAAATATCTTAACCAGAGTGGCCAAAATACGAGGGTTGTCCGTAAAAAAAGGTTCGCAATGATTCTCAGTGAAAGAGTTGACCTTTACCTATTTTGCGACATAATCGCCGTGGTGATCAATGTATTTTTGCATACGGTAGACCATCTCCTTTATGCCTGAATCGTAGAACTCGCCCGCCTCGTTGCTGTTTGTGATCTTCTGTAAGCATTCTCGGGACCCACTTTGGCATACCCTAAATGTTCTGTCAAAATGTTATCAATGAAAGTCTAGCTGACATCAAGGATCATCTCGCAAAGTTTCCGATCCGTCACCCTTTGAGCTTTCAGCATTGTTTCTTCCACTTTTGCAATCATTTCGACCTTAACCGAATGCCGGCCGTCTAGAACGCTGCTCGTCGTGGACGTTGTACGTCCTTCTTTAAATTCTCAACACCATTTGAGCACGTGTTGTAAGCTCATAGACTTTTTAACGTACATTTAATGCAGTTGGGAACAAATATCTAGAGGCGCAGTGTTTGCACACATTGAAAAACCAATAACTGGCAGGAGAGGCGAGTGGTAGCTACATCTCTAACGGCTGCCAAGCCAAGACTGAGCGTCGCAGACAGCTTGGTCTCGCAGATACTGGAAGAGGGGGAACCAAGCTACACGCCAGATCCCGCTTAACAACCTTCCTCGCTACTCTGAGAACCTTATTTTACTTTCCTTACTAATAACGGAATAGTAATTAAAATAGTAATTGATAATAATATAGTAATAGTAGCGGTACAAAATTTGGTTACAAATATTTATAATTTTATAATGAAAATCTTATATAGAAATAGTCATCACTGAATTTAACAATTAAATTTAAAATTTGAATTTAAATTTTATTTAAAATTTGTTAACTCATAACTTTTACTAAAAACAGTATTTAGGAATCATAAAGAAGAAATTAAATATTACTAGTTAATTAATTAACATTAACTGAAATTATATGAGAGAGTATACGAACCATTTTGTCCTCAACTTTACCACTTATGTGAATTTAACATTGTACATTGTGAATTTTCATGGGTCTTGTTGATGAAGTGTCCTTAATATTAATCATCCATAGAACTAGTTATTGAAATTAAAAATATGAGCATAAATAGTTGAAATGTGGGTTGGCTGGCTATGCAACGAAGTTATTGCATCAATTCATTGTCCGTAGCGCAGCGTGCAAGTTTCATAACGTGCTCGTCGGTCACATAGTCCTACTACGTACGTATTTTATATTGTCGCATGCCGACTTTCATAGCGTGAAATTCACACGAGATTATTTTTCAAAAAGATATTTTCGACTCCGAAACCAAAGAAAATTCACAGTGTATAAATGATGTAAAAATACTAAATAATGTCCAATAATCTTTTTGGTCAACAGAGACCACCGACTTACTCTACCTGTCATTTTACCTGATTTTACATAATCATACATTGAAAGTAATGAGCTGGCCTTTCGAAACGTCTATTATTTTAATGGTATCATAAACATTAGCTTATTATAATTTCATATCTCTAATCCAGTCGTTGGATTTTTTTTTTCAATTATGCTATGATCTCACCAGATTGAGAGCATTTAAATGAAGAGATTCGAGTTCTTTATGGATGCTCCATCACAAAAACCTAGATATTTTCCTCCGCAACATTCCCTTTAAAATCCTTCTCGACAAATGTATTCGTTTATATTGACGTTGTTATATTTTTCGTTGATCCATCGGTCAGCTGTATTTTGCTTCATGAACACTTGATTAGAAATGATTCGTCGTTCTCTCATAACAATTATTGACATTTCACGTGGCGGGTAAGACTGGCACATTGCTGGTTTCACAAAGTATTGGCCAATTTCACTATTCATGTTAATCCCATGTAGAGTTTACTTTTTTCAGTTTTTACGACAAAACTGATGATTTCAGCATTTGCTACCTCGTTCAGCTTACTAACAACTGACAACTTAAGAATCCTAATGCCTAGTCTACACTTGTATACATGTTGCGCCATTTTGGTTTGAGACACGCCTCAGGTTGTCTACGTAACATGTCTATAGACCAATCTAATCTTCGTCTATGGGCCTGGCGAAACAAAAAATTGCAGGTCTAAAGTCTACCGATCGGGATGTTGCTCAAAATTTTGACTGTCTGTCTCCACGTACCGAGTGGTGTGGTTCGGCTGTTTCAGATTTTTTTGTGTGGCCATGTTAAACATGTAATGCGAAAGTTATAAAACTAATTGAAAATTACGAGTCCCAACTACAAAAACTGGGTAAAAAGAAGAGTGGCATTGGAATCTCTGGCTGTAAAGAACAATGTAACACCGACAAGTGGGACTAAACTCACATCGTAGTGTACCCTAAACGAGACACAGGTGTCTCTAGACGGGTCTGTAGAAAAATCGCGCAACATGGTCTACAAGTGTGTACTAGGCATAAGAAACGGGACCCAAGCATAGATTTTGTAGATTTGGTTAATTACTTCTCATTTTTAACTAACTCATACATTATATGCCTACATATTATAATATTTCCCCTAATATAGCAGGAATGTATTTGCAGTATTATAACAATTTCTCATAATTTCTCTATGGAATTCAGTTTTTCATTCTTCGCTTACCTTATTTGCATACTTACTTTCCAGTTGCGTCTTCTTATAATCACTCTCTTTTTATAAACTTTCATGTGAATGCATATTCACATGAATATGCATTATGTGTGTTTTAGATGTTTTGTGTAATTGGATATTATAGTTGTAACTCTTATCTTTAATTAATTAATATTAATGCTTATATTTCTTATTTGCCTGATTAAAATAATTGTGAAATTCTTATTGTCTTATTATTTCTTTAATACTTTAATTTTCGTTTTTGTTGATAACGTATAACGTAAGTTGATAAATAATAAAATAAATAGAGCAGATTTTAATAATGAATTTTGTTAAGTTTAGTTATTCTCATTGGCTCTAATTTCATATATTAGAAACTAATAGTTAATCAACTATTTTGTTATTACAGTAGCAAAAATGACATTATAAGTAGATTTATGATGGTAATGTCAAACCAAAATTCAAATTTATAATGAAATGAAGGAAAATAGTAGTTTAGCTAGAAGTAAGAAGTGTTCGCGTCGATGAAGATAAGCAAATTCAGTGGCTGGCCATCCATCAACTCTGAGAAGTTCTAAAGTTGAAAGCGTAAATAGATTCTTTATATAAAAATCGTGAGGAGCATTTCATTTGATTTTGTACCTATTTGATGGACGGCTGGCACTCAGTCAGTGCTTTTCTGTAATGTAGTGAATGTGTAGGTATTTTATTTACGTAATGCAGGATAAAAACTACCCGTACTAATCTATTTACTTTTCTGTCTGAATTATATATTTCATATGTGATTTTGAAGATAATAATCGAAGTTTAAATTGTGTGTAGAAAAATGCGAAAAGTTTTTTTATAAATTTATAGCGTTTATTAAACAATTTTCACATAAAGGTAACATACAAAAGATTAATTTCTAATAATTGTATTAAATATTGATAATTACTAAAATATATACTGCCACGCCTAAAAACTTAATACATTTAGGTGATCATTAAAAACACAATTAAATTTCAACAATGTCGTGCACTTAAAACAAACTAAGTTAAGGATCACTGTAACGTTAAACTATAAATCTCATTCACTTCAGATTTGTACTTGCATAAAACGTAAGGTCATCAACAACGGCAGTGTTTGTCAAAACATAGAAACTGGCAAGGCAAGTAGTGCGTGCGTACTTTTAGTATCGTGCGTCGTCACTGCTCTGGCGCTCGACTGGCACTGGATATTTTAAGTTATTATGTTTCTTTGTCAGGATGTGATAGAGCGGAAACAATCGCACCAAACGCGACAACCACGAGTAACTTTGAACTTCGCAAGAACGACCGATCGCGCGACCAAGTCCGCGGCACCTACAAACGCGGACCCCTTCCCGTACAACAACACTTTATAGGCAACAGATAGTATGGCGCGGCGTGCCACTGACAAAGTTAGTCGCAGCTATTAGGTGACGCCGCAACACACACCGCAGCTACGTGCAACATTGTTAGATTTAGGTAAGACATATCTTGCCGATAAGCCAAAGTGTGGACATTACAAATACAAACATGCTTAAGGATAAAGCTGAAGCGGGGACTTGTCTCCGGATTTATTCCGTACATCTTTCTATCATTAGTGTCATTTACTTATCAAATTTAATAATCGTTAACAATAAACAGCAAGTCCCAGTTTCATGAACATAATACAACTTAGTAATTCATTACAGTATCGAGATCACCATTTGTAATACGTTTTATAGATCTCATCAAAAAGCGTATAATTGACATTTATTTCTTACGGTTAATAAGGCCAAAGAAATCATTAAGTCTAAGCGCAGGCTTAAAATTATTTCAAAAGAGTATTGGGTGAAAAATACATTTGATATTATGCCAAAGACGCGTTCTGGGTATGTAATATCTGTAACTCTATTATACAATGTAGTCGAAGAAATACTTCATTTAGTAAACATCGTAGCGGTAAAAGCAAAACAAAACAGTCGGAGACGTTTCGTGTTTGTGTTAATCACATGTTACGTGTCCTTAGGCTCCTTTCTCGCTGCTCGTAGATCGCCCGGAGTCGCCTGCCTCGACGAAAGACTAGGACTATTTACACAAAAAGCTTAAATGTACAGCATTGTTAGATGCGGAAATTCGCCCAAATAATAATACTACTGAGTTAAGCTTACAATTTTCACTTGCAAATATATGAAACATGTTAGAGTGTAGCGCTTAGCGCGGCCGTGCGTCCGCGCTGTCTAACTACCTTGGTGCCTACATAATGGTCGTCCATGGTTATAACAATGGTTGCTTTTACGAAGTAGTTCCAAGTATTTATGAAGCGGGCGAAGTCGTTATTGCGGTAACCGCTACGATTGTTACGTCGTTAAAGATATCGCTCATCAACTTTTAAGATTTTACAGTAGTTTTCACCCGATCTCATTGTGAAATTTTTGTGAAACAAAGAAACACTCTATGAATGTATTAAAAGTGCGCGACGCGAGCTCGCTGCCTGTGTCTATGTCTTACTTTTGACGACTAGTTTGGCCGAAGTCTCGACTTGACCGGCGGTGGTGGTGGCACGACACGTGAACGTGCCAGTATCCTCCTCATAGGTGTTGCCAATCAGAAGCACAGCGTTGTTGCCTTCGTGGATCATCTGGAAAGTAAGTAGTACACAATTTTTAATCATGATTTATTTCATACATATATGTAGTACCTAATCTGTTTAACAAAAAGTACCGCATTTAATCACTTTGGGACACTAAGTAATGTATAATATATTATGTGTAAATCAATGACATTTTCTAACTTTGCTCATTATTGAGTAAGACACTAAAAATCTGTACATTTTTTAATATTACTAAGTAGAACTAATAGATATTTTATTGGTTTTAATGTATCATTAGTTAAAAACATTTTGCAATGAGAAATTGATTTACATTAAAATAAATCTTACTTGAAAATCTGGAGTTTCGGGTATAAGAGCTCCTTCACGCAGCCATTGAATGGTCGGCTTGACTTTGCCTGTGATATGCGTCTTGAACTGCGCTGGTTGGCCTTCGTTCACCACGATATCCCGAAGAGGTGTAAGCGTTGGCAAGTTATCAGCTTGGTCCGGCTGGGTAACCTTCAATTTTGCAGCGACCGTTACTCGTCCAGCTGAATTGTAAGTTACACATTTGTAATCACCTTCATCTTCAGGGAAAGCCTCTGAAATGCGCAAAGTGTATTCTTCTGCTGTTCTAGACATCTGGAAGTACTTCGATGGCTTGATTAATTTCTCGCCTTTGTACCATTGGACAGTAGGTGTTGGTTTTCCAACGATCTTGCAACTGAACTCTATTGCTTGACCCTCTGTAACAGTTTTATCCTTAAGCGGTTCAATGACTTCTGGTGGGGCATTCATAGCCTTAGTTTGAGGCTTTGGTTTATCTTTAGTTGCGGGAGTATTTACAAAGCATTCAGCATCACATCTTGCTTCACCAGCACTATTAATTGCAACACACTCATATTTGCCAGAGTCTTGTGGATAGGCTTCTAAAATAAGTAGAGTGTAAGTACCATCTTCGTCCAATATTTTGTTCCTAATATCTGGATGAACTTTCTTTCCGTTTTTCAACCAATAAACATCAATAGGTTTCGTGCCAGTAACCTTTGTGTCAAATCTCATCAATTGGCCTGCAGTTACATTCACATTATTAGCAGTTAAAGTAAAGCTAGGTGGGATGACTCCGCCTCTGCCTTGACGTTTTCTTTCTTCTACAACTAAATTAGCACTGCATTTAGCTGTACCGCCCCTATTCTCAGCTACCGCAGCAAATACCGCTGAGTCTTCAATAAAAACTTGTCTTATGATAAGAATAGACTTGGTACTGAAAGTGTGAATTTGGAAGTCAGGCGAATTTTTAATTGGGAAGTTTTCTCGGTACCACTTCACAGTCGGCAATGGGTCTCCATCGAATTCAACTTCAAATCTCGCTTGTTCCTGTTCGAAAACACGACATGGTTGCATTTTCTTAGTAAAGACAGGAGGATTACTTGGCTTAACTGGGCCTTCAACTACTCTCTCATGAGTCTGTGCTTTGTGTTCCATTTCAGTAGTTTCAGTTGACGTAATTTTGCGCGTTATCTCAGTATCTCCCACAACTTCTTTTTGAATTTGTTTTTGTTTTGCAACATGTACTTCCTTTCCATGAACAGCAGATTCAGTGGGATCTGGAATCCTATGCTTCTGGGTGATTTTCTTCTGCGTGTGTTGTTCAGTGATTTCTTCAGTTTGTTCTCTGCAATTGAAATTGTGTTTCAGTTAGAAATTAAAAGTCATATATTCTGTTTTTTTTTTTCAATACTTCTTATTTTTTTTATACTTACAAGCTATCTTCATATCTTTGCGCCATGCCTTTAGCAACAGAGCTGCTTGTTATCTTTTCCCCGGGAATTGCATATTGATGAGTAGATTCTCTCAACCTGCTTTCTTTGACAACCTGTTCATTTTCCAATTCCTGAAGTTTGTTGTAATACTCCTCACTCTTCTTCTTCTTAACACTTTGTTGCCATTCAGTATCGGGCTCTCTGATAACTTTAGGTTTTAATTCAGGCCTATGGTCAATGACACCCTGTCGTTGTAGAACTTGACGCTCCTCAAAGGTTTTTTCCAATTCGGTTTCATTTCGTTGAAATTGTGTTGTTTCATCATACCAAGCTGAACATATTAAAAAAGAATTAATATTTTTAGGGTAACTGTTAACTGAACTGAAATATTATAGAACATACCTTCAAAAACTCCGACGTTAAGCCGCAAGAAGCAGGTGATTTAGCTGTAGTTCAATTGGCGGAGTGAATAGGAATGATCAAGGAAGCAAAGGGGTTTTGAAGTGCGTAAGCGGTATTTTGAAGTGTGGGTGAGTTGACAATGTGTATTAACAGCGTTTCAAATAAAGCTTACCGGAATGAATTCATACAAAAAGCATATATTTTTGCAATGCCACTTTTAAAGCTGTGGGATTCCTCACTTGAAAAAATTAAATATACTCACGGCGTGGCGCGTTCCTCAGTACTCCTCTATAATCGTCATGTCTCGGAATAACTTTCAGTTCGGTCGTAGCCAGAGCTTCACCCGCGGAACTTCTAGCAATTACTTCAATTTTTCCTGTATCGTATTGTCGAGTTTTGGGTATGTCAAAATGATACATGCCGTCATATATTAATTTATATCTTGATCCCTGCAATGAATGACAGTTATATGAATAACAGACCTAAAATATCTCTAAAATAATCCTATATTTTAAGCATCATATTGTGGATCATACATTTACGATCGTGCTTCCGTTTATTAACCACATAACACGTGGCTTAGGATGACCAGTGACACGACAACAGAAACGTGCCCATTCGCCTTCTTCAACTGTAACAGGTTCAGGTCTGCTAACGAATACTGGTGCTGAGCGAGCCTTTGATTCATCAATAACTTGCTCAGGTGTCCTGAAACAATGTACAAAAGAAGTTCAGGATTAATTTAATTTAATATTCTTTGAGATTATTGTGGTATTAGTTTAATTTCACAGTTACTTAACAAAATTGAATTAGATTAGATGCAACAATATTTTTTTATTTAATTTTTATATATTACTTACACTTGCCAAGACGCTTCCATTTCACGGATTTTCTCGATACTCTTCATATGTTTAGGAAGCTGAGAATCGTAAACAATGCCAGGTTTACCAGCTGTCTTAATAACGGCTCGAGTTTCATCCATGCCATACAAATTTGTAGCACGGCATACGTATTCTCCGCTGTCTTCAGGATACACCCATCCAAAGTTCATGGCCACGTATCCAAAATCGTATATAGGAAGGAAGCGGTTTTCTAAAGAAGAAAAATATAAAATTATATAAGTTTCTTGAAACAATCAAATTTAACGCATTTTTTTGTTAACTGCGACACCTACACTCATTCGTAAAGAAACAAGGTAGGTAGGTACCTACAACAAATATTATTTTAATAAATAAAATTCGTTGTGTTCACTGAGTTTTTAAAAACTACTTACTGTGCAACAGTGGTTTTCCATTGAAAAACCATTCAACCTTCATGTTTGGATCTCCTACTGGAGCCAGTTGGCATTCAAATTTCGTCGTTTCCATTTCAACCAAGTTAGTCTGACTCTGAATTTGAGTTACAAATCGAGGTGGTTGTTTCTTATCAACGTCATAAAGATCGTCTTCGGTCAAGAATATTTCCGATGTATATTTTTTGATAGTAGCTTCCATTTGTGTCAAAGCTTCCGATCTCTTCATGCCTCTAGGCACTTGATTTTGTAATATAATATCAGGAAGGCCTGTAAAATATACATATTTTAAGTGATAAGCATATTTTATAAGTAAACAAAACAATATTTATATACTTACTCTTGCATGATATTGTACCCTTCGTGAAATCTTCGCCAAAATCATTTACAGCCCTACACACGTATTCACCAGAATCTTCGGCGTAGACATACAATATGTCCAAGGAGACAAAACCCATATCGTAAACTGTGCGATATCGATGTCCAGATGGTAAAAGCTTGCCATTTCGGTACCATTCAATACGGAGTTTCGGATCCTCTTTTGGCTCAACACGACATTCAAAACGCACGCCCTCTGATTCTTCAACTGTATGTGACTGTATTTGTGTAATAAATTTAGGCGGAGTACTAACTACCGGTTCCTCTTTAGGAACGTCACTTACTTTGCCCCTTTCAAGTTCTTTGATTTTCTCCCCACTCATACCTTGGGGCAGTTGTGATTCGAGCACAATATCACGTTTAGCACTGCAAGTAATCTTAGCAGTAGTAGTTGCCGAACCCCACTTATTTGTTGCCCGACAAGTGTACTCGCCAGAATCTCGAGCGTAAATGTAATCAATATCTAAAGCAATAAATCCAAAGTCATTTAACATGTGAACTCGAGATCCAGTTGCAAAAGGTCTTCCATTATGGAACCAATCGATTCTCATGCTTGGATCGCCAACTGGTTCAACTCTGCAGTCGAAGTGTATTGGACCTCCTTCCGGTACATCCAAATTATCTTTAATCTCCACTATGAATTTGGGAGGATTAGGTTTTTCATCTTCAATAGTAATTTCTTCACGTTTGTGTAAGGTTTCCTCCAATTTTTGTATACTTTCTGTGCCAGATTTGAAATGAGATGGTAACTGCGGCTCTAAGATTATACCTTGCCTACCTTTGACTTGTAATTTACAAGACACAGTTGCCTCCCCATGACGATTTGTAGCTTTACATGTGTAAAGTCCAGCATCTCTTTGATAAACACCACCAACCTCTAAGATCACAAAACCAAAATCATTAATGGTTTTCACTCTTGATCCCGTTAAAAGTGGTTTGCCGTTATGGAACCATTCTACCCTCATACTTGAATCATTTACTGGAACTAAGCGACATTCGAAATGAGCTGAAGAATTCTCAGATAAAATGAGATCAGATGGTGTTGTAATGAATTCAGGCGGATTTCCACTTTCTACTTCAGGTGATAATGGATCGGCAGTGCCTGAGTATCCTTCAAGAATTGCTATCTTGTCAATAGTCCCTTCCATGCCTTTGGGCAATTGAGACTCTAAAATAATATTCCGTTTTCCTTGTACTTTCATTGTCGCTGTTGTCACTGCTTCTCCATAATGATTGTATGCTCTGCACATATATTCGCCTGAATCTTCTGGATAGGTTGGAGATATTTCAAGAATAACAAAACCGAAATCGCAGAACGTTCTAAATCTTGATCCAGCTTTAAGTGATTTTCCGTTCCAATACCATTCGACCTAAAAGTAATAAAAAAATTAACCATACTTTTTACATTAGTTTATATTGTGTTATTTTAGTATCTTACTTACTTTAAGATTTGGATCATCCGTTGGTGTAAGTCGCGCTTCAAAGTGAGCATTTTCACCCTCCCTGAGATTGTCAATGTTTGATAAAGGAACTGTAAACACAGGTGCTTTACCGTGCTCTTCTTCAACTGCGGTATCCTTTCTGCGTATCATAGAGTCCTCCAAAGTTTGTAACTTTTCCAAACCTCCTTCCATGCCCTAAAACAGTGATTCATTGACAGAATTAACTTACTTTGCAAAGTATTACATTACAATTAAAATTTCCAACATTTGATATATTAACTACATAGTTTTGAATTACGTGTGTTAGTGTATGGTAATATATTAGTACGTACCCGCGGGAGCTGCGAGTCCAGGATCAAGTTTTCCTTTGAGGTGCATTTTAATGTTGCTTTTGTGGAGTCTGTACCCAACTTGTTGGTTGCAATACATTCATATACACCTGAATTTTCTTCATAGCAATACAATATATCTAAAATAACAATACCAAAATCGTGGAAAGTTCTATATCTATGTCCATGTGGTAATTTCTTGCCATTATAGAACCATTCTACTTTCAGTTCTGGATCGTCAACCGGCACCAATCTGGCTTCAAAATGAGCGCTTTGGCCTTCCACTAGTTTTGTCACGTCTTGAATTTGTGTTATAAATTTAGGAGGTTCTGCAGAAGGAGTAGCAGGTGCTTGTTGTTGCATTCCTTGCAAGCTTTCCAACTCGCGAATTTTAGCCAACGAATCAGGCTGTAAACTATCCAAATAAACTCCACCTCTTCCGTAGCATGTAATTGTTGCTTTAGTAAAATCTTCGCCATACTTATTATGTGCTCTACAAACATATTCACCGGTGTCGTGATTTTGAGTATAAGCAATATCGAGTACTACAAAGCCGAAATCTGATACAGTTTTTATCCTAGTAGAGTGTCGCATAGGTTGACCGTTATGATACCATTCAATCTTCATGTCAGGGTCATCAACTGGAATAACAGTACATTCGAAATGCGCTGCTTGGCCGTCCTTTAGTCCCTCAATATTTTGTATATGTGTAGTGAATTTTGGTTTTTGTCCTTTGCTCTTATCTACGCAATTAAGTTTACAGCTTATCTCAGCAGTTCCCCATCTATTTGTAGCGCGACATGAGTATGTTCCAGAATCAGAAGTTTTGGTACCAAGGATTTCAAGAACTACCATGCCAAAGGCATACACTGTACGAATTCGATGACTTGCTTCAATTGTTTTGCCATTATAAAACCACTCAATGACCATACTTTGGTCACCAGTAGGAATAAGAGATGCTTCATAGTGAGCAATTTGTCCTTCGCTAATGTCTAATATATCTTGGAATACCGTTGTGAACTCGGGAGGTCTGCCAGTATCGTCATCCAGCAATTGTCCTGGTTCCCTGCGTAAGGACTCTTCAAGGTTTTGAATTTTCTCCAATCCTTCTGTACCTTTGGGGTGTTGAGTTCTTTCAATAAGATTTTCTTTACTGATGCAAAATATTGTAGACGAAGTAAAGGCTTCGCCTCTTTTATTGTAGGCTTTGCAAGTATAAATTCCACTATCTCGTTCATAAACATCAATAAGATCTAAAGTAACGAAACCAAAATCACTTGTAAGTTTAAACCTTGAACCTTGTTCCAAAACTTTTCCATTGAAATACCACTCGATTTTCAAATTAGGATCGTTCTTAGGCTCGACTTGTCCTTCTAAATGAAGAGCCTGTCCTTCAAGCAGTTGATGTTCGGGTGCTACTGGTACTATCCATTCTGGTTTAGCATACTCTGCATCAGGAACGGATGCTCGTCTTGATTTAGAAATCCTAGCTTCCTCAGCTTGTTCTACAGCTTCCAGACCAGCTTTACCTTGAGGATGTTGAGTGTCAAAGAAAATATTCTTATCTCCGGTGCATCTAAGCGAACCAGAAGTAGTAGCATAGCCTTTGCTATTAGTAGCTTTGCAGGTATACATACCTGAATCTTCTTCGTAAGTATGAACTATGTCCAAAGAAACATAACTAAAATCATGTGTGCTCTTGTATCTAGCACCTGAAGGTAAGGGTTTGTTATTGAAAAACCATTCGATTTTTAGGGTAGGATCTCGTGAAGGCTCAACATTACATTCGAAGTGTATGTTGTCACCTTCTTTGCATATTATATTATTTAAGTGAGATATGAATACCGGTGTTTCGTAAGTAGGTTCCGGTGCTTCGGGTTTTCCTGGTTTTGGTTGTTCCAATGCACCAATTCTATCTAAAGACTCTGGATGGAGTGTTTCACCGAGCAACCAGTGACGATCTTCGATCTTTATCGATGCTGTAGATACAGCTTCTCCCATAAGATTTGTTGCTTTGCATGTATAAATACCGGAGTCATCATTTCTCAATCCGTTTATTGATAGCGTTACCAAACCAAAATCAAATGTACTTTTCAATCGTGAACCAGTTGTAAGGGTTACACCATTCTTGAACCACTCTATTCGTAAATTAGGATCTATTCGTGGCTCTACTTGCGCTTCTAGATACACATGTTGACCTTCAACTAACTTGTCATAACTTTGAAGATGTGTAGTGAAAATGGGTGCTTGTTGTACTCCAGTATCAACAAACATTTCCGGAACTTTGTTCATAGCAGCTTCCTTCAGCTGAATTTGTTCCCATGATTCTGGCCTCATGGCTTGATCAACAATTGTCGATTTAGTTTTCACTTTGAGAGATGTTGAGGAAACAGTACTGCCTGCCCTATTGATTGCTTTACACATGTACAATCCAGCATCAGCCGATACAACTGAATTTATGTCTAATGTGACAAACCCAAAGTCATGAGTCGTGCGGAATCTCGATCCTGAAAATGTAAAAGAATGCATTAATTTAACTATAAAACATAGATTACAGTATGGTTTTTAAAGTGTAATTATTTGCTTTACACTGACGATATGAAAATATATAAATATATTGGCAGCGTCGAAGATTCGAATCTATTACAAAATGATATAAATTCGTTTGATGAATACTGTCTTAAAAATAAATTCGATTTAAACGTAGAAAAATGCTATCATATAACGTTTAACTCGTTAAGCTAAAAGTCTTACAAACAAATACTTTATAATCATGTTTTAAAGATGACGTATGAAAAACAGGTGGATAATGTTGTACAGATCTTATAGTTATGGGATTCTTGAAGAAGGTTAGTAGTTGAATTCCAGAGCTCGATTTATATAATTCAAAGATTTACATAATAAGAGGGTTGTGTACTTTCAAAATCATGGTTTGACGGTTCTCGCTCTTCACTGTAGACTTTTTCTTTTTCTTTTTTGCTTTATTTGTTTACTTCTTAATTATTTTTCCTACTAAGCTCAGAAAAAGCTGTACTCTTTTTTTAGTCGTAGTTTGTTTTTAATTATTGATATTGGTTAGAAACGGTTTTATTTTATTTTATGCGGAATATGCGGAAACTTGTAAATGGTGTCAAATTAATCTGTTATTTAGTTATTAAGTAAATTTTCGTATAAATATCACTGTAAGTTTTCCTTGAAAATAAATAAATAAATATTAATAATTACGTACCCATTTTGAGCTCTACTCCATTAATATACCATTCGAAACGTAAGCTAGGGTCACCCACGGGTACGACACGAGCTTCATAATGTGCATGTTGCCCTTCCCAGAGCTCCGAAGGTCCTGTCAGCACTTGAGTAAAGATAGGTTTTTCAAACTCGCGATCAGGTTCATCCGGTTTCTGCGCATGAGGTTGTTCCAATCGCTGAATCTTTTTCATGCCTTCAGGATGTTGGGTGTCCATTTGGATTGCCGCTTTAGCTAAATTAAAAATAAATAATTATATATTCGGTATAACTATAACATTATATGAATATAAGGCGAGTAGTGTGGAGGCGCAGTAAGAAATCAACTGAATGATATAAATGTTATACGTAGACATTTTATATAAAAACAGAGCTCTATTTGTAGTGGAATTAAATATAAGCTAGATATTTTCGAATTTTCGCCAAAATTACTTGAAATTTTATTTATTTACTTAATTTGAAATTTCCTTACGAGATTAAATACCATACGGGTGTCTTTTTTATTAAACAAATCACCCATTTATTCTTAAGGAATGTGACAAAAAGGTCCCAAAAAAAATCAGAATGTGTATTATTTTCGAAGATACTATAATAGAAAGTTAAAAAGGAAATGTAATGGACTGTCTGTAGTATATACAAAACCTTTAATAAGAATCAATAAACGAAACGCGAAATACAGAACTAGATCAAAACAGTAAAACAATATATAGCAATTTATAATTTTACCTCCTATTTGTCGTAGTCGTATTTTTTTTTTGTGGGGAAGGGAGAAAATGTAATACACGTTTCTACTCTAATTAATAAACCTAAACTTTATTTAAGACAAGAAAAAAGAACTGTAGTAAGAAGGAAAGAAATTAATGTTTTTAAAATGTATTTTGCTCCGACTAAACGTATTCTATTAATTATCAAGGCCAGCATTTTAAAGAATGCTGGCCCTGTTCAAAAATTATTACAGTGACTGTCGACTGTCGCTGGTGTTGATTGTTGATTGGTTGACGTTTGAATTGACAAACTAAAATTTAAACAAAACAGGAGAAACAATACGATAGCACGATATATCAGGAATAGTCGGCGGCATCTGTCGGTCAAATTTGGTATCACCATACGCTATAGAACAGGGACTATTGTGAAAATATTGCGAGAGAAATGTAAAGTAAATGTAGCGGCTAGAACAAGTGCATCACGTGATTTACATAGTCTGTTCGTCTGCTTGTATAAAATAAATGCAGGATTTTACTCGTCTTATTTGTGTAATTATTTAATATAGATATATTTTTTATATTACATTAATTGCTATAAATCTGAAAGTAGTTAATATTTCATTTATATAACTAATATATAGTTTTCCTTGTAACGTCAGAAATTCTTATTTAACAATTTGTCTTATTACTATTTCGTTAACTATTTACTAAATCTTACCAAGAGATATTAAGCTGGCAACAAAGGTTGCCATACGAAATCCATTTTATTATTTTTTATACCTATTGCGCAACTGAGTTAAAGAAGGAAAGCCTGACAACCAAAGGCGGTCGAAATAGTCTGATATTTCTTTACGACTACAATTACGAGGATAATAAGCAAAGCAGACAATAATAGTACGAGATACGGTATTAGATAATATATACCCTCTTCTATTATTTATTGATCACATGTTTACTTTCAACGTACAGTAGAATATGAACTTTAAAAAAAAAATTAAAACTTCCGGAAATGCAGTTCCGTTTGTTTATTATTAGATAAAATATTATAATTGCTTGTTTAGCCTCATTATTGTAATGATTTCTACAAAAATAATACACAAGAAGGAACCGTGATAATAAATATTAGTTATTTAAAAAAAACTTACTGCTTATTCTCATAGCGGCAGTCGTAACAGCCTCTCCCAATAAGTTAGATGCCCTACACATGTAGACCCCTTCATCTTCATCCCGTACATGACTTATAGTCATAGATACATAACCAAAATCATGTGTCTTTGTTATTCTGGAACTGTCTTCAATCAACTTTTCATTTCTGAACCATTCAACTTTAAGAGTTGGATCACCAACTGGGATCAAACGGCAATCAAAGTGTGCAGTTTGACCTTCTTGAATATTATCAATGTTTTGC
The DNA here is from genome assembly GCA_936446665.2 of Synanthedon andrenaeformis. NCBI lineage: Eukaryota > Metazoa > Arthropoda > Insecta > Lepidoptera > Sesiidae > Synanthedon > Synanthedon andrenaeformis. The sequence goes on along the minus strand of OW387776.2, from coordinate 11,748,621 downwards.
AATGGTTGTGTGAAAACAGGTCTCTGTCTGGTCACTGGTTCCGGTATTTCTGGTCTCCTAAATGGTTCGGCTGACTCTAATTCTCGGATCTTCTCTAGGCCTTCAGGACGCTGAGATTCCGAAATAATGCTACCTTTTGCGGTTACTGTCATGGATTTAGCCGATATACAGTGGCCAAGAGCATTTATTGCCTTAACCGAATATTCACCCGCATCTTCAGGAACGCAATGTTGAATATCCAATGACACGTAACCAAAATCAAAAGTGATATGGAACCGAGAGGCTGATTGCAGGGCTTTTCCATTATGATAAAATTCGATTCGCAAGTTTGGATCGTGAACAGGTTCAACTTGGCACTCGAAATGAGCTGTTTGTCCTTCAAACACATGTGAAGGTCCCCTCAGTTCGGTAACAAATCTAGGCGGAGTAACCGTGGGCTCTTCCACTTCCATTCTAGTGTGATGGCCCTGTGCCTCCAATTGTCTTATTTTTTCTAAGCCATTTGGATGTTGAGTATCATAAATAACACTTCTGTGCCCTGTGGAAAAAAAGTTTGTTAAGAAATTTAAATACTTGGATATAAGTAATTATGATTGAATATATTGAATATAGGTAGTAATATCTGAAATTACCAAACTGCTACAATATTACCAAACTGCAATATGAGCTATATTTAGTTTTTATAAATATTAGTTTTCAATGCCAAATCCCGATAATTGTAATCTAGATGGGGAAAGTGTTTATAGGTGTGTAAAAAGTGTATAAAAGAAAATACTTGCCTGCAACCTTCAACGTGCATGTGTTAACGGCTTCACCGAGTTTATTGGTGGCTTTGCACATATAGGTGCCAGAATCTTCAGCATATGTATACAAGATATCTAATGAAACATAACCGAAATCGTGTACAGTTCGATATCTATGACCTGCTCTTATTTTCTTTCCATTAAGGAACCATTCAATTGTTAGATCGGAGTCATTTATAGGTTCAACTCTGCACTCAAAGTGTGCATGATCGCCTTCTTTCAAGTTCTCCAGACTGGTCAATGCAGTTAGGAATACGGGCCTTTGACCAGGTTGTTCTATTTCCGCCGCCTTGGGTCTTTCGAATCTTTCCAATTCCTGAATTTTCTTCAATCTTTGTTCATCCAATGTATCTAGGTATAGCCCAGCCTTAGCTAAAAGTAAGATATAATATTAACCGTTATCAATAGTTCAATACACATTATAAATATATTAAGATACGCTACGTTAATATTAATATAATTAAGAAGAAAAATTATTACCATCTACTTTCACAGAGCTTGTTGTCACAGCTTCACCTACAGCGTTGGTAGCCTTACACATGTAAGTTCCAGTATCTTCTGAGTAGGCGTAAAGTATATCTAATGCCACATATCCAAAATCATAAGTAGTTTTGAATCTGTGTCCAGTCTGGATAGGTCTTCCATTGCAATACCATTCAACTCGCATGGTTGGATCATTAACTGGAGTTAGAGTCGCTTCTAAATGTACTGGTAGGCCTTCAGCTACTTGGGCATTCTTGAGAGGCTTTCCGAATTGTGGTTTTTCAGCAATGAAACTTTCATCCCGTACTATACGTTTATATCTGCTATCATCTTCTAAATATTGAATTTTCTCTAAAGCGCTTTCATGCTGCGTGTCTCTTATAATGGATTCCTTAGCTGAAAGGATAAATAGTGAATAAAATAAGCACATAGAATAGATTGAGAATTATTTAATTTAATGTAACGACAGTTTTCACAATCGTTTCTATATTAACCGCCTGCGTGTCTATCATCATAAGTAACGAATGATGGGTATTTTGCTATGTATATGCCACTCAATGAATATAAAAGCATATTTAAATTATATAAATCAATTTTTATTACATTACTATTTATATACACCAGCTACGATTATAATCATATTATAATCTAAAAATAAGCTTATTTAAAATAAAATGTAATCCTAATATAGGTCCCAAACATGCTGGCTTCATTACCTCGTTGTATGCCAATACTAATCTATTGACGAGGTAATAGCCAGTTTTAAAATTGCCGGTTATGTCGACCAAGCCTTTTTATAAGAGGTAGGTTAGATAAGCGTTAGGACCCCACGGACCCAGAGATTTGACACCGAAGGGAATGAGTATGTAGCCGGTGCGGATAGCTCTGTATTTGTGAATTTTCCGCTTTTCGGCCGCCTCCGCAGCAGCACCAGCTGTGGTAAGTGTTCCATGAAGGTGGGACGATGCCAAAGTGTCGACGCAGGTGGCATCTCACACTAGTGGACGACCCGTCCTCCATGGAACTAGGGACATCCCATCAGGTCTCTTGCCATCATCACGTACGATATAAAAACTATTATTAATTATATTACTTGACATACTCACATTGAACATTCAACTTGATCGAAGATGTTGCTTGTCCTAAATTATTTATAACTTTACAAGTATATTCTCCAGAATCTTCTCCATAAACAGTGAGAATATCAAGAGCTGCAAATCCAAAGTCGTAAGCGGTACGGTAACGATGTCCGCTTTGTAAAACTTTTCCATTAAAATACCACTCTACACGCATATTAGGATCGGGGTAGGGTTCTATACGACATTCGTAATGGGCACTCTGTCCCTCAATTAATCTTGAAGGACCATTCAATTGAGTAACAAATCGTGGCGCTTGATTAACAGCTATCTCAACATCTTCTCGACGCTGATAGCGCGATGTATCTTCCAATTGTTGAATTTTTTCCAAAGCACTTTCATGTTGTGACTCCAGTTGTAGCGATGCTTTAGCTGGTGAAAAATTGTATAAATTGTATGAATAACAAATCACTCAATAGTTCTTTATTTAAAAGTCAGCAGGTGGGCAGTCCAATATAAAGTTTATAAACAAAAACAACACAAAGGAGGAACAAAGTGCATCTGTCTGTTAAGTTTAAGATTTTAAGAGATTAATGATATGTGGATGGGGAAGGGGAATAGACCTTGTAGTCTATTACTCACACACACCGAAACACAAAAGCAAACTTGCTATAATTTCATGGTGATCTTCTGTAAAGTCTGTTACTGTTTCTAGAGTGGCTATACTGAACTAATATTAATATTATACTAAGTACCAATAGATACGTATACTTACATTGTACGAATAGAGTTGAAGAAGTGACAGCTTCTCCAAGTTCATTTATAGCTCGGCAAGTGTATGTACCTGAATCTTCGGGGTTGACATACTTCATATTAAGAGCGACATATCCAAAATCATGCATTGTAGTTAAACGATTTGCTGTAAAACAATAAGAAATAATTTATTTATTAATTTTCTAAAATTTATCAACATCTTAAAGAATATTATAAACCGCACTTACAAGCTTCAATGGGTACACCATTACGTAACCATTCCACTCGAAGTTTCGGATCTCCAACAGGAATCAATCTAGCTTCAAAATGCGCTGCTTGATTTTCTGCTACTTTAATATCCTTCATTGGCATTGTGAATACTGGTGCTTGAGTAACAATTTCATCTTGAGCACTATGTCTTTGATATCTAGAAGTGTCCTCAAGCTGATTAAGCCTATTTAAAGCTCCTTCATGTTGTGATTCTAAGTATATAGATTTTTTAGACTGCACAATTGCAATTCCAGATGTGACAGCTTCACCGAGAGCATTAATCGCTCTGCAAGTGTAAGTTCCAGAATCTTCTGGCAAACAAGCCATGATGTCGAGAGCGACGAAACCGAAATTATTTGTTTCTGTGAACCGGGATCCACTCTTAAGTGGTCTGTTGTTGTGATACCATTCAACTTTCATAGTTGGATCACATACAGGAATAAGCCTGCATTCAAAGTGTGCGCGTTGGTTTTCCTTGATTTCAATATTTTTCAAGGAGGTTGTAAATATCGGTGCCTGAGTTGTCACTTCATCCACATACTCGCTTCTCTGATATCTGGATTTGTCTTCCAACACCTGTATTTGTTCTAATCCAGCTTCGTTCTGACTTGCACTTACAATGTCGGCCGTTCCACGACAAGTTAACCGACAGCTTACTTCATCAGTTCCCATAAGATTTACCGCTCTACAAGTGTAAACACCTGAATCTTCAGCTATCAAATCAATAATGTCAAGAGCAACATAACCAAAATCATGGATGGGTCTGAATCTATGACCAATTGTTACTGGTTGGCCATTTTTGAACCATTCAACCTTTAAATTTGAATCGGTTACTGGTTCTAATTTACATTCAAAGTGTACATGCTGTCTTTCTACAACGTTTTCAATTGATTTCGGTTTAGTGATGAATCGTGGTTTAATGTTCATAGTTTCATCTACAACTTCCGTTTTCTTGTAACGTGACGCATCTTCTAAATACTGTATCTTTTCTAGCCCTGATGGGTGTTGTGATTCAAAAATTAAATCTTTTTTCGCAATTACGCGCAAAGCACAAGATGTTACGGCTTCACCAAGTTGATTTGTAGCTTGACATGTATATACACCAGAATCCTCTGGATAAACACTTAATAAATCAAGTGCTACATAGTCGAAGTCATAGGCTGGTCTAAATCTGTGGCCTGTTTTTACAGGTCTGCCATTACAGAACCATTCAACTCTCATGCTAGCATCACCAACTGGTTGTAACCTACATTCCATGTGAACGTTAGTACCTTCTACAGTTTCGACATTGTGTAAAGATCTCGTGAATTGAGGTGCTTGCATGACGGTTATATCTTCTTGTACTTGTCTAGTTCTTCTAGCAGCATCTTCAAGCATTTGGATCTGTTCAACGGCCTGTTCATTTTGAGTATCAGTCAGAATACCAGATCTTTCAATAACTCGAACCATTGCTGATGTATGAGCGGAACCTAAATGGTTTACAGCTCTTACAGTATATTCCCCTGAATCTACAGAGGTGGCATGTATAATGTCTAAAGCAACAAATCCGAAATCATAATAAGTTTTAAAGCGAGAACCTACAGTTACAGGTCTGCCATTATGAAACCATTCAACGCGCATTGTGGGATCACCCATTGGTTCTAAGCGGCATTCAAGATGTATATTTTTGCCTTCAGAAACCGGCTGAGGATCTGATAGTGGTTGTACAAATATGGGCTTTGATTTAGATATTTCTTCAATTTGATACATAGGCTCCACGAACTTTGTTTCTTCAAATTGACGAGTTTTCTCGTACAATCCACGATGAATACTCGAAGTATCTATACTTGATCGAGCTGTGAAATAATAATATACATAAAATTACTTACTTTTCTTAGAAAAATTGATATAATTTAAATGGCAAAAAATGAATATATTAATAACTTTATGGATTTTTATATGTTTGGAATATACTTAGTTTTTTTTTAATTTAAATTTATAATAATTAAGCAATACTTACTTTCAACTGTCATTGAGGTGCTCAGTTGTGCTTCACCAGCTGCATTACGAGCAACTACCGTGTATGTACCAGAATCTTCAGCACGAACGTTAGTTATGTCCAAAGCAACGTATCCAAAATCATGATAGGTTTGGATACGATTAGCGCTTTTGATTTGTTTACCGTTGAAATACCACTCAACTGACATGGTTAAATCACTTTGCGGTTCAACCCTTGCTTCAAAATGAGCGCTTTGTCCCTCTACAATCTTATTGGTTCCTTTTAGGGGACCTAAAAATCTAGGTTTCTGTGTAACTTTTACTTCTTCGTCTAAACGTCTTGAAAATTTATTAGAGTCTTCAAGGTGTTGAATTTTTTCTAAGCCTCCTGGGTGCTGTGACTCCGCAATGATATCTTTTTTAGTAACAATCGTAAGATTAGCATTGGTCGTAGCCTGGCCAATAGCATTATAAGCCCGACATGTATAATGTCCAGCATCGTGTATCGTCACAGATTTTATAGTTAGTGCGACATATCCAAAGTTAAAGAACGTTGTAATTCTTGAACTTGCCTCGACGGGTCGTCCATCTTTCAACCATTCCACTCTTAATGTTGAATCTCCGACTGGTTCCAGGCGCGCCTCAAAGTGTGCAAAACCTCCTTCTTTAACGCCAAGTTGATCTTTAATAGGCGTTTTAAATTCAGGTTTTTGAGTACTTTCAGGTATTTCCTGGTAGTATTTTTGATGTTGTTGTTGTTGATAAGCTTCTAACTGCTCAGTCTTTTCAATGTATCGACGCTGTTCTGGTATACCAAGATCAGCAGTGACAGTACTTCTAGCTGCAACTCTTATAGTAGCGGTACTTACGGCTTCACCTAATTTATTCACAGCCCTCACTGTGTACGAACCTGCATCTTCAGCCCGTAGGTGCATGATGTTAAGAGAGACGTAACCGAAGTTGAAGATTGACGTGATTCGCGAACTGGCTGTGATTGGTCTACCGTCCTTATACCATTCTACTCTCATGGTAGGGTCACTAACAGGAGTGAGTTGAGCTTCAAAGTGAGCATTTCTGCCTTCTTGTAATTCACCGAGATCTTGTAAAGGTCTTATAAATTGAGGTCTTTGCGAAGTTTGCTCTTCTATTGATTCTTGATGTTGATATTTAGAGTAATCTTCCAATTGTTGTATGTATTGCAAACTTTCAGGATGTTGACTTGTTCTCTCAATAGTGGCCCTTGGTGTTACTTGTAACATAGCTTTGGTTTCGGCAAAGCCGGTGGCACTTACAGCACGGCAAGTGTACTCTCCACTATCTTGGATATTGAGACTGAGCATATCAAGAGAAATGTAACCAAAACGGAAAATTGACGTAAACCGAGAACCTGAAAGAAAATAATATAGGGTCACAAATGCTATTTTAATAATATATGTTTTTATTTATTAGAATTATTTCCATAACGATTATACAAGAAATAAATAAATAGTTATATAACGATATATTTATGTAACTTGAACCCTATGGGTTTTCGGAAAAAATTTAAAACTTAACCATGGCTTTTATACATTAGTTCAATCAGAAATTTTAAATCAGATTTATTACAATAATTATCATTTCTTTATAATTTTAAATATAAAATATTCCGCAAAAGTTAAATGCAAAATGATTTGGCGGTTATAATTACATATTCGTTTCATGTATAAAATTTTTCCGCACTAAAATCAAAAAATATTATAGAAATATTTTTACTATGAATCTGTAATTTAAACTTATTTTTAAAATATACTCACTGGCTTCGATACTCTGTCCATTCTTTAACCATTCAATTTTCATCGATGGGTCGCCAACCGGTTCTATCCTCGTTTCAAAGTGAATTTTGCCACCCTCGATCTGTGTTACACTCTTCAGTGGCACAATAAACTGTGGTGGAGGATAGACACGGTCTTCCTCACCTGGAGGAACATAGGGTCGTGCCCTTTCCACGTGCCTTAAATATATAATTTCCGGTCCAGGCGCAGGCCTTAAAGAAAAAGAAACAGATAAATTAATAAAATAGTCAACGAAATAATAAACAGAAGGTCAATTAAATAATAACAATCAGACCGCTGCTTCTATCCCTGTACAAGGACAAGAGCCTCTGTTAAGGCTATTAGTGAAGTCCTCCTTAGCAGAGTTTATTTTATGTTATTAAAATAGCTTATTTAAAATTGGAAGACAGAATTGATAAGTATACTTACTCTGGCTCGATAATTTTCGTAGGCCGGGGCAAGTGCAGACGCTTCTGCTCAGGCGGAGGCTCTTTTGGAACTTCGACGTAGAGCCTCGCCCGAGTTGCGGTGGAACCTGCGACGTTCTGGGCGGTGCATTGATACCATGCCGCATCCGACGCCTTGGCTCGCGGAATGTCCAGTGTCGAGGCCCCACCGTCGGTATTAATTCGTAACTCTGGATTGGGTATAACCTGAACGCCGTCCTTCTGCCATGTGATACGTGGTGTGGGAGTGCCAACGGCACGTGCATTTAAAGCAACTGGTTCTCCTTCACGAACGCTTAATGTGCTGAAGCGTTCTACAAACTTCGGAGCGACCACTTGTTCCTTTTCGATAACATTTAAACGACATTGGAAAGACGTTTCCCCGGTCTTGTTGCGTGCCACACATGTGACCACACCACTGTCACTACGATCGACGTTTGTAATCATAAGTGCATGATTACCAGATTCGTTTACTAAAATCTTATGATTATAATCGTCTCGAATTTGTTTATCGTTAATGAACCACGTGACTTCTGGGTAAGGTCTGCCTGTAACGCGGCAATCGAATCGCGTCATTTTGCCTTCTGTGACATCACGATCTTGACAGACTCTTACGAATTGCGGAGCGAGAGCTTTTTCATTTATTTCCATTCTTTCTTCAGTCTCAATCTGCTGAGTATCTGTTATGTACTGTGACGACTTGTTATCCTGCGCATAGGTTTCCTGTGGACTCTCTACAGCAAGATATGCAGAAGTAACAATACATCCATTCGGATTCTCCGCCAATAATGTGTAATGACCTGAATCAGACTTTTGTGTATGTTTTATCCTTAGTGTAGTTTGATTATTGGATGTTACGATTTCGTGTTTGTTAGAACTTACAATCCTCTGGCCGTTTCTGAACCATGTGATACGCGGTCTAGGATTACCCGACAACTGAACTTGGAATTGTGCGTCAGCTCCTTCCTGCAGTTTGGAATTTCTGGGTTTGTGTGATATTTTTGGTGGTGCAGATATTCCAAGAGACTTATCAATTTCAGTGCTAATTTGTACGTCGCTTTCGCCAACATACCGCTTTGTAATGGTTTCTCTAAACGACACTTCTCTAAGAAGTCTGTATTCAAAAGTATCCACCTTAAAGTCTTCTATTGAAGAGTAATCAGAGCCGTTGGTGTAGGCTACTTTTTGAGTTTGCCGGGATTGTTCAGTCGTGTAGCCTTGTGTGCCAAAGGATTTATGTTCGACGCTCTCACTCACGTGTTTGTAGCTCTGTTGTTGCGAAGCCTGTTGAGCGGGCAATGCTACGCCTTCTGGCTGTATGTACACTGAACAAATGGCCTCACCATATTGATTACGCGCCGTGCAAGTGTACTCGCCCTCGTCTCCAGGCCCGATCTGTTTTATTAGAAGTGATACGTCTCCAGTCTGTTCGTTGTAACTCATACTATACTTATTACATTCTACCAGTGGTGCTTTCTTTCTTGTCCATAATACAACGGGCGTTGGGTTTCCTCTTAGTTTCCCCTCAAATTTGGCATTGCCGCCTTGCGCAAACCTCGCATTTTTGAAGATTTGCTCGAATATAGGCGGAGATGGATCACCAGGCTTGCCCGAGGTGATAGGCAAGCGCTCGCCACCGCTCTCCACTGCAAAGAAAAAAAATGTATTTTAAAAGACCAAAAAAATAATATTGATAATGAATGACATTGACGCGCGCAATAAATAGTTAATTATTTTGAGAAACACAGCAATCAAATAAGAAGTAAAATATTTTAATTTAAAGGATTGTCTAAGCATTTACAAAATTATATCGCTTCATATAAACAAGACTCAACATTTATTCTTTGCATCAGCGGAAAAATAGATAGGTTTTATAAAAACAAAAGAATAGTGGATGGAACAGCTAGTGAAAACAACAAATTAGGGGTGTGTTTGCTTTTAACGTAGTGATGTGGATAAGATCTAAACTTGCTGGACGTGTGAGTCATGAATGTGATGGCTTGTGAGCTCTTTTCGCGATTCTATTTTCGTACTCACTACACAGATCTTATTACAATCGCCATTTTGGTGGTTTGTTGATATAAGTGCTGAATTTTGAAATCCATTAATTAGTCCTTTTTTATCTAATGTATACCTATAAATATAACATATTACTTAAAATAGTAGTTCTTGTAATAAATCAGTAATTAACCACCCGTATACTTTTGAAAAAATGATTTTTTTAAACTTTAATAAACGGGACTCTTAACTAGTATTTTATAATATTTAATAAAGGTGCGATATATTTCTAGTATAACCTGAGGCATAACTAAGAATAATACATAATATCTACCTAATATATTAATTACATTTTAATATTTTTGTTCTGCATGATACAATTTGATTTTATAATGTCATGAAAACGAGTAAATGAACGAAAAAATATTAAGTAAATCATACATACATACAAAATATTTTGTAAAAAAAATAATCTTTAAATTTTCAATAATAATTTTAATTTCTTTTTTTTGCAATTCAGTATAGACAGTTAACATCAATGAACACCTTTCTCAAAAATACTTCTTATAAAAAATTATAGCCATAATCTGTGTTTTCAATTCAATAGTTATGTATTCCTACAACTGTCTTCACACAATTTCTACTATTAAGAGCAATAGACGTGATTCTAAGCTTGTGTTGTTCTAAGGGCCTCTTTCCCCAACTCTGAGTAAATTGTCAAGTAGGCTAACCGCCATTTAAAGTTACTTCGAATAGCATTACTCAATGGTAACTTCAATGAAATTGAAACAAGATACTTGTAACATTTACTCGCCAATTAGTGTTACTTGAAAAGTAACTAATCGACACTTTACTTGTACTTGTGTAGGTATTCGTTTTAATTTTTTTTTATGTATTTGTTCCATGTACACTTATTCCCTATTACATGTAAATATAGTTTTAGGCGACAGAGCAGTTGAAACTTGGCACGCTTTCAAATATTTGTAATTGAGGCCGACCGCGTTTAAAAGTTATGAAATAACATACGATGTCCTGGGTTTCGGGCTGGTTTTCATTTTATTTAAAACTAATTTCAACTTGCTTTATTTTAAACTAGCTGGTGCCCACGACTTCGTCCGCGTTGAAAAATATTAAGTAGCCTATCCTGTGTCCCGTGCGTCCAAATGTTTATCTACCAAGTTTCATGAAAATCAGTTAATTCTTTTCAGAGTTATGGAGGAACATACATACATACATACAGAAAAAAATTCTAAAAATCGTCAATTTAGTTTCAGTATCATGTATAGAGCCTATAAACACGATATCTCTCAAAACAAAGTAACTTACTCCATGACCGACCATTACAGGTTTACTATTAGTAGTATTGATAAGCTGAGGTAGTAAATCCTTACATATAAATAGTATAAAATAAAGTCGCTTCTCACCGTCTGTCGCTCTGTATGTACGCTTAGATCTTTTAAACTACGCAATGGATTTTAATGCGGCTTTCACTAATGGAAAGAGTTATTAATGAAGAAGGTTTTTATATACATATAATTTCCACAAAAAAGCACCTGAACCGATTTTGATCAAACTTTGTAACTATTTGTATTTTGGTCCAATTTAAAAGATAGAATAAAAATTGCACCCGTGCGAAGCCGGGAGCGGGTAGCTAGTAAAATATATAATTTTAGACACGACACATACAATACAGTTAGTTATAAATAGTAATAGCGATATGATATAAATTAATAATTTATACATTTTGTGTACATTAAGAGCGTTACAGAGTTAGAATTAGAAATTTATGATTCCCGGCGGACCATAATGCCATGATGTGTTTAGTTTGCAGATAAGATATTAACGTCATATTATTTGTAGTTTTATAATCTAGAGATAATTGTCGAAAAATATTTTAAAATATTGGAATACTTTTCTCATTAGAACAGTTTTTAAGCAACCCTTTTTTAAAACTAGCGGTCGACGGTCGACGCAGAAGCAAGATATTAGTAAAATTATATGCGACAAATTATAAAAATATTGATTTTCCAAAAATTCATATCATTTATTAGTTTATAGTCCAAAAAAACATACGATTTCTGTAAATTTTCATTCAAGAAAAGTATAATCAAAAGTGTCACTTTTAGTAATTTTTCGTGATATTAAACGTGTTATTTTAGGATCAAATTTGAAATATTTCTGTTTTTTCTTGGACCTAGTATGTTTATTTATTTATTTATTTATTTATTTATTTATTTATTTATTTATTTATTTATTTATTTATTTATTTATTTATTTATTTATTTATTTATTTATTTATTTATTTATTTATTTATTTATTTATTTATTTATTTATTTATTTATTTATTTATTTATTTATTTATTTATTTATTTATTTATTTATTTATTTATTTATTTATTTATTTATTTATTTACAGGAACATAATTCATATAGTTAACTATGAAAACACATTATGTGAAGTCATTAATGTTCTAAAAGATTGTGTTGTAATTTTTTTAATAACTTGTATATCGGGCGTTCCAGACCACCCGTCCAGCCTTGTTATTCGGAAGAGTTTCAAAAAAAAACAAAACAAAAAACAAATATAAAATATTTTTTGAAACTCTATCCAACCATACTAAAAACGCCCCCCAACCACTACCCCCTGTTAGGGGTAGGGGGTGAACTTCTAAAAATCAAATGGGAACCCCTATTTTTTGTTACGGATTCGGATTCGTCAGAAAAAAAAACAAACTTTTTGTCTGAATCATTTTTTTTATCTGCAATAGATGGCGCTGCAATCGACCAAAAAAGTTTTTTTTTAAATTTCATAAACAAATGTAAACATGGTTCACATACAATTCTCAGACTAAAAATAAAATAAAACCAAAAACTCAAATTGGCAGTTGAAATGAGTATTGAAATAAAAAGCGTTTATTTAACTAAATCAAGTGTTCATTCCTATCAATTGATTTCTGTGTATTCATTTTCAGAAAAAAAAACTGTTTTTGATAAAAAAAAATGTTTCAGACAAAAAGTTTGTCTTTTTTTCTGACGAATCCGAATCCGTAACAAAAAATAGGGGTTCTCATTTGATTTTTTGAAGTTGCACCCCCCTACCCCTAACAGGGGGTAGGGGTTGGGGGGCGTTTTTAGTATGGTTGGATAGAGTTTCAAAAAATATTTTATACGTGTTTTTTTGTTTTGATTTTTTTTGAAACTCTTCGGAATAACAAGGCTGGACGGGTGGTCTGGAACGCGCCCTGTATTTATCTGCGTAGGCCGTCGACCGCTAGTTTTTAAAAAATGGCTGTTTGAAAATGTTCTAATGAAAATTCACTTTAAAATATTTTTCAGCTATTTACTAGATTATACAACTACAAATAATATGACGTTAACATCTTATCTGCAAACTAAAACATCTGAAACTACTGAAATCATAAATTTTGACTCCAGCGTGATTCTAATTGATGAACGCTCTTAATATATATTATCTACTAAATACCTGAATACAATTATAATATATTCATGCAACATTATAAGAATACAATTATACATATTTTCACATACATAATATAAATGCCGAAAATTATTTGACACTGAAATTATTCTTCTCGACTTTCCTAATTAATTAAAAATCAACGCCTGTCAAAAATAATTAAGCAATAAAAAAATTAATAAACGTTTTAATATCTAAGGAAAATGGGCACGGACGAAGTCGCGGGGCAAAACTACACAGTAGGCTTACAAATATATCAATTGTAGAGATTTCAATTTATTGGTATGTTCGTAACAGTACATTTAACAGATGGTGTGAATACATACTTATTAGGATTCACGGTATTATAGAGGGCCAGTGACCATATGTTGTTTTCTTACTTCACAACACAAGCGGTGGACCGTGTACGATTGTCCGTTACCTAATCTGCTTAGCTATATTCCATTTTTAGCTTTAGAGTTAAGAGTATTGGCTCCTTTATTTGATGTAAAATTATGCTATTAAACCGCCCTATGAAATTCCATAGTGGGAGTACCAGCATATAGAATCTTACATTATAACGGTCTTCTACAAAACAGCATGAACTTTCGAATTCAGTGATTATTAAAAATAATATTAAGAAGGTGGACCGACGACACATCCAAATACGAAGGAGGCCTATTTAAAACGGTTAGATATCCTGCGGCTGAAATGTTAATGAGATAAAAGATATCTTAAAACGTTGTTTTGCCAACATAGTTTTAATACATAAGAATAACTTCTTTTCGAATTAAATTATGGCCAGTGATTGTGTTATTCGATTATTCAGTCATACTGTAACGTAGGTACGTTATGAGTAAAGTCAGACCTATTCCATCATATATAGACAACAGAAGGAAAAGAATAAAGACTGCATGCGAACACCTCATGAATTCCTTATGGTGGTCGAAAGTGACAAATTATAATATAACCAGGAAAATTATAATATTTTTTTTTTTTCTAATTGAGGGAAATTTGTAGTAGGTAGGTAATCTCTGCAACTACTGATCCTATTCTGAAAATTACGTACGAAAATAATTGTACGTTACGATTAATATTTTCCTTGAGCGTATATGTATATATCTAATGAATTTGAATATACCATTTATAGCAAAATAATATATTTGATCCTTTAACTATTAAGTGGTGTAATTTAAGTTTTGGGATGTAAATTAAAAACATTCTACAACATCAAACGGTAACCCCCGATTTTGTTATCATCAGTTCTCCCATTATGGAAGCAAAATAAAAGAAGTATTCACGTCAATAGCTGCAATGTTTGTATACGAGATATTAATTAATTCCTTTAAAAGTATGTTTCACATTTAAAATTCTATTCTATTATATATTCAGCTTAATATGTTACGTCAGCAATAGTTAGGTTTTGGCTAATGTTGATATTATTTCAACAGCAGGCACTTGTTGAATAAACGAAAGATGATCTTCAAATTTAAGACAAACAAATCCGAGTGATACAAACAGTCATTAATAATTTAATTTAATTATTACTAGGGGATTAGCTTATAACTTAAAAGTTTAAGCAATAAAAATTACAGAAAATCCAAGTAGGTATCTACTTTGTTAGAAAGAAAGAAATATTTGGCGTTAACACCTTAGAAGTTACGAGTATAGGAACAAAATTAGCAAAAGCCTAATTTAATGAACTTGTTAGGTAAATGTGTTTTTATTACTCTTTGGAATCTCACTTCGCGTTCTGCTTATTGTCGACAATCTAATTAGATCTTCGCAATTATCAAGACATGTAAAAACTCCTGTTTTTCAAACGATTGCGTACGATGATAATTATAGTTTCGAAATCAGAAATTAAAACGGTACTTGATTGGATTTTTTTACAGAGTACATAGAGAGTAATGGGTAAAAATTGATTGCCCTAATGAGTAATTGACCCTTTTTTAATTAATTAATTTACAAAAATAATACACCAGCGCAGACATGTTGTTAAATGTAATATTAATATTTCTCAACACCTGTTTAACGGATACTATCAAGTTATTAAGTCTACCTTATAATTATTACAAGTAAGTTTCCCCTTAACAAAAGAAGGTACAGTTTTTTTGTTATTTTGTTATCGTCATATGATCTCTAATTAGTGATTCAAGACTATTTTTATTATTTTTTTTATGTTAAGGTCGAAGGACGGGCTGACAGTCCACTTAGGTAGGTGGCTACCTTCACCTATAACACAAGCAACGTAACAAGCGCTACAAGTAGGCACTTGCGTACTAGAATTAATTATAAGGGATAGGTAAATGGGCTTATAATTTATAATGAAACACATTACAATGAAATGATGTCTACACAATGAAGTATCATAGTTGATCATGGTTTTAAAATCACGATATATAGGCTTTTGTTTATTATGTAAATACCAGTACAAGTGCCTATATCTATAAAAATAATAACTGAAAAGTAAGCTATAAAAATATTCCTAAACTATGGATGACCTGTGTAAAAATATGAATAAATTAATTTTTTTTTAACAGTGTCGCGAATTCGTGACCACTCAATGAACAGCCGTACACTGATCACATCTGTTTACACACGTAATTAAATTATCTGCGATCTTTATTCAAACACGAAATTGTCCTAATTATTTTTATATCATATCTTTTTGTTATGTATGAAATTGCTCATTGTGTTCACAACAGTATTTTAAATTCTATTAAAGAATAATACAAAAAGCAGGCTAATTCACGTGATGAATTCTTTCGATTTATAATTGTGTTGTACAGCGTGGCACAAATCTCTATCTCTATATATATATAAATCTCGTGTCACGATGTATGTTCGCGATAAACTCTGAAACTATTGAACCGACTTTGATCAAACTTCATAAGTATCTGTTATTTGGTTCAATTTAAAAGATAGGATATTTTTTATTTTGAACCCGGCCGAAGCCGGGAGCGGGTCACCATTTTACCTATATATTATATGTCAGATGATAACACTTAGCTAACAAAGTAGCGTTAAAAGGACACACATGGTATATATTAAAAAAATATTTTTAACGTGAATATGTAAAGTCTTAAAATTTGCTTCCATTGTGGGAGACAATTCAGTAAAGTGTTGTTTGATGCCGTATCTGTTATCTACTTTCAAAATTTAATCACATCGATATCTAAAGGACAAAATATTTTTTAGGTATACATATTTGGTATATCCGAATTCTTTAAATATATATAATACGCTCAAAGAAATTATTAGTCGTAACGTACACGTATTTCGTACGTAATTTTCAAAATAGGACCAATAGATACAGAGATTACCTACTTATAAGCAACAACAAATTTACCTCAATTAAAAATAATAATAAATTATTTCCGTGGTCATATAATATATTAAATATATTACACTGTTGTAATAATTTTATATTTAATACGCTCAAAGATAACATTACTCGTAAAGTACACGTATTCACGTTTCCACTGCTGTTGGGTTTTCACGACACAGCCACACCCCATTTCTTTTTGATAGGATGATATTTGATAACGAAACATGTACAAAATTCCGTTCTTTTAGGAATCTGGCCTTTTGAGAATCTGTCTTAACGATTCTCTCTTTTTGTGAATCTGTCATAATGCGAACAAACCGATATTACAGTAGGTCGGTACGGAGAGCTATCAATCATAGCTGTGACGTCATGGTCGTAATGTGAACTACTGTTTTCATGACCGGTAAATACTTAACGGGAGACGAGACGGCCGGCTGCTGAGTGTTTCTCGTCAAGTCACGCGCGCTTAACATTCCATATTTAAGCCTCCGTCACACTTACACACACACACACATACACATAATGCCAATATACCACTACAAACTTGTGCCTTCAGATGATAACTATTTTGTTGATCGTTTGCTCATGAGTTCCATCTATCATACTGTCAATGTAAGTAGGTTAAAAATACTGTGAAAAATATTCCAAGTTATTGGAATATCGCAAGTAAATTATATTGAGTGCGACCAGATTTAGGTAATAAATACGATATAATTTTTATTAGATTTTAACTTATTAAGTCTACCTTGTAATTAATTTTGTAAATAACGTAATAATTTTTTGAATATTTTTTTTAATGGTGACAATGTTTTTTTCATGCAATTTGAAAAATATACTTATACTAAAAAGTAAATTTAATTTAACAAAAAGTATTATAAAAGACATTTTTGTTACATTTTAATTGTTCTAAAAATTTCATATTAGCAACCTTCCTAGTTTTTTTAAACAATGCTTGTTGTTAACTATTTTTAGTAGGTAAGTCATTCATTTCGAGTCATTCTATGGAAGAATTATTATAATGTTTTCTAAAACGAAAGTTTATAAAATTGTTAAGCTAATCTTTCTTGATGATATTTGAGAGACTAATTTCACAATACTCTCTGGCAGATACTTTAAAAAATATACATATGTAGCTCCAAGTTTTAATAAAAATAATAAATAAAAACATAAGAACAAATGTGGTAGTAACAGTAGCCCCACGCAACGATCTATAGTGGTTATAAATAAAAATACATACAGACAGACCACCAGTAAAAAATAAATCGTTGCGTTACTGGTTTCATGTAAAGATCGCTTCACACTGCAGTCATTATTATGTTGATCTTATTAGTGAATATTTAGCAATCAACATCTGTACGTTTTTTAATTAGGTACTATTTAGGTAACAAAAATGTCACTAAGTTTGCAAGGAACATTTGAGATTATATACATAAATTCTCTTTCGTATAACAATTAGGTATAATTACACTGATATAATTACGATATAATATTTTTTGTCACCAAATATCCATTTCTCTTAAATTTTTCCCATTAAAATCTTATTTGTAAATCCGAAAGTAACTCTGTCAAAGTAACCGTTTTCACGTTTTTAATCAATTACAAAATAATTCTTATTGTGATAGCTTAAAATAGGATAAACTGTACTTATACATATACTGTCTTACTTATAAAAATAAACTAATCATCTTCTTAGCATCGTATTAACTAATCACTACTTATCTTCTTAAGTAGTGTTTGACAGTTCATTAAGACATTGCTAAGCAACAAATTAAAGTTAAGCAACGTTTATAAGTAAAAAATTTTCTTAAGTGGTTCCTAAGTATTACTTAAAATTTAAGTAACGTTTATAGGTAAGGCTGATAGTAATTATTAATAGAGTTAAAAAAATATATTAATATTTTTTTTAATAAGTTATAATATTGTCAAAATACAACTTAGGTATATATAAAATTGTATCAATAAAAAACTTTTATAGATACAAAATAGATATACGAGTATAATTATTTGCAATATTGTTTGTTAATGGTGTGGGGATGCCTTAACATTATGGACCTGCTTAAGTTCAACGTGTGTCCAGTGATGCAGTTCGAAACCGACCATTTATTATTCAATCCGACTGCACTTCTTACTCCAAATGATATTATAGTAAAAAGATATATATTGTTTATTTAGTTAATGTTTTGAAGACGCTTCAATTTCTTTTTTAATCAGTAAAAAATTTTCCAATAAGAAACTGATAAGAGTTACATATTTACAACGGCATTGAAGTTATATTTTTTTATTTTATTTTTGCATATATTTTATGTGTAATGAATGTTAATTTTGCAGTAAATAACGGTAGATAGGCTAACGGTCTAATTGTTAACAGGTTACAGAGGTGTAAGTGCACTGGAAGAATAGGGAAGTAAGTACCGGCATAAAAACGTGTAATGACAATTGGTTGTGGCTTGTATATGTTGAATTAATTTCGTTTTCTTTTAACTATATTTTATATAAATTTAATGTGAAAAATAATGTGTTTCTCTATTTTAAAGAAATCGTGTACAGACTGTAAATGACAGCTAAAGTTATCAAGAATTTGAAGAGAGTTGTTATAACTGAAATGCCTCATTTATATGGCTCATAGAATGCAAGACAGCGAAACTATAAAATGTTTATGAGAAACGCAATTCATTTGAAACTTTTGCCTTAATTTCAACGCTTACAGTGAAATTTTAACTTAGTCATTTCTGCTACAAAGTCTACAAAACGTCATGTCTTAAGAAAGAATGTCTAATCATAGCAGCAAAGTAAGCGGAATTTCTTTGCAAATAATACGACCGTTTATTCGCTTTCTAATGTAATATATTTTAGCTGGACAATGACTTGGAAATATTGTAATGGATTATTTGTCAATTTTCCTATTGAACATTTTTAATTTGTATTTTAAATTTAATTTTAGTAAATGTATAGGTGTTATCTGGTTATTTTTCAATAAAACAAACCTTTTCTTAATATATAATTTAAAAAATAATAAAAAAAAATATATTTTTTAAAATTATATTTTAACAACTTTATTTAGTCATTTAAACGAGTACCTACTTCAAATATTCTTTTCTGCCAATTCCACAATACTTTAATAATATTGTGAATATATTAAATAGGTATCCTAAGAAATAACTAATTAGTCCCACTAATAATGTCCCACTATTTAGGACGTCTGTCTGTAAAGAATTTACGATTAATTTTGTTTTACTCCTCGCTATAAGTACAGATAACTTGTGCGGAGCTCGAAAATTTGACTTGCACTTTCATTTAAAACTTGTTGTCAATGTGAACCCGTTGAACTTTTAACAAACTATACAGCTGCGTGCGAATATTGCATTTGTCGTGTTCAGTACAGTGTGTTGTTGTCGTGAACCGTCGTCTGAAACCGTGTAGTTTCTGCTTTAAGATTATTTGTGAATAAAATTGTATGGTGATCTCTTAAAAATTGAATTTTTAATTAATATAAAAATAGATACTGATATTTCATTAATAAAAAAAACATATAAATACAAATAGTTATCGCTCTTTACATTAGTGAAACCGTATCAAAATCCGTTAGGTGGTTTAGAAGAAGTTAGCGGCGAAACGAATTAAATCGGACAGATTTTATACTTAATTATGTATAGATTAGATGGATTAGATGCGCCACGGCTCCGTGCTCAATTTATCATAGTATCTACACAGTAAGTACTGATAATTTGACAGTACTGGTAATACTGACAATACCGGTAATTGTTTTTATCATGCAAATAACTGGTGTCAGGGACTTCGTCCGCGTTCACAAAAAAAAAAAAACCAAGAAAATATTGTTTTTGACGTTCGTTCACGTTTCGCAGAAGAAGTTGAACTAATTACATTACTTCATATCCTATGCACTTAATGATATTCATTCATCTTTAACTAGTAAGTCGCCTGGAGTGTAAGTTAAGGTTTAATTAGAATAATTTAGTTGATATTACCCACAATTAATATGGGTCTTAGAAATTATGTAGCAGTAATATGAAAATAAAAAATATATATGTGTATATGTTTGTGTGGACTTTCATGTGTTAAGATTATGCTTGTGTTTCTAGTTCGAAGATAAGCCGAAAGCAAGAACCGCAACGTTCTACAGTTAACGCCGAGTTTAGAGGCACTTGTTCGTCACACGAAACCGGGCCGCAGAACCGACAGATGACCATCAAGCTGTATCGACCAACATCTAAATCATATATAGCATAAATTAACTAATTTACATTACAAAATTTCTATTCTTATATCAAAGTGTTACCTACATTTGTATTTAGCTTCGTGTTCACTAAATGTATGTAATCTAATCTAATTTTGCTTAATAAAAGAAGGAGGACTTGTTGAAAGGATGCTTATTATTAGAAAACTACAATCCCAACTTAACTTGAAATGTATCCCGCTAGTCTTATTAAGACTAGACTTAATTTGACTAATAGCTAGTCTTATTAGTCAAATTAAGAAGCTTGGTGCATAACTAGATTTTATTCGCAGCTTCATCTGCGTGAAACTTTAAAATTACTTAATTTCTATTTTATTTTCTAAAGTTATTTACAACAGGCTATCGTCACATCAAATTTCATCAAAATGTTAGAATAATTAAACCGTGAAAATATAAAAGACAAATAGTCGGTGATGAAATATTTTTTTTAATCTACAGGTCCATATAGTAGGATTAAGAATAAGATATCCCTTATTCACTTACTAAAACATAATAGCACATATGCTATTTTTTAAAATGGAGCCATAAATTGAATTTAGGGATATGTGTAAAATTCAAGATAATCTGTTATAATGATTGTTGATTGTTGAATATATAAATGGTACACAATTGATCGGAGATCGTGAAGAGTGAAAACGTTGTTAGAAGTGATTTTGTTGTTGTTTTTCGCGTGGAAGTCTAATGGCGCTATTATATTGCAGTTCTCGTGGTACGAAATAGAAAACAGATAATTAGATCGATAGAGCGCAAAAACACACCACTATATTCTGCTACTTGATTTGGAATTATGAAAGAGAGGAAATTATTGGCCATTAATATAAAATAAATATAAATTTCATATGCTTTCAATGATAAATTAAAAAAAAATATTTAAGCTGTTTTGCTAATATTTTGGTTAAGTATTCGAAAATATTTTTCTCCACTATTTATGTGGACATCGCTTTCTAAAATTAGTGTTTTCGTTTTGGTTTAGTTTTCGATTTTAGTTAAATAGACTAATGTATTTTTGATGTGGGAAAAACAAAAGGAAATAATTATATAATAATTTTGTAACAAAAAAGAAATTCGATTCTACAACAATTAATTTTATTTATTATTTTGAATTATTTACTATTTTTAATTATTTATATGCTTATAGATAATGCGTTTTGGAAACTTTCTATCGTTTAAACTAACCGAATTACTAGTATATGATAACTGAAGGTGGATAAATAGAGAATTGGAGTATTGTATTTGTTTCGTAATAATTAAATGTTTTGAAAAAAATTAATGATAAATTCAATTATTAACAGAAAAAAATTATTATATTATTGGAAAAGATGTGGGAATCCCCAGATACAAAAAGAAAAAGATGGCTATTTAAAGTCACTGGTTTGTTACGAATTTGGAAACAATTCCTTCTAAATAGTGTAAAAAAAAAATTCAATTGAAAAATTATGACATATTAAAGGAATGTTTTAGTTTATACAAATGTAGTTTATAGAACTAATTGCAAATAAACGTAACGTGTAGTAAAAAATATTGCGTAGGTAAAATTTTAACTAGTATAAAAGAAAAAAGGCTCTAAAATCAGTTTGAAAAATTAAAAAAAAAAAAAATTAAATAACGTAATTTTAATTACGTCTTTATTATTTTCTCACATTGTAACAACTTTCAATATTTGAAAGTGTAGTGAATAATGTTTATGTAATTTAATACAATTTTCATATTTACATTTCAATAGAACCACTTTGAAATCGATATTTACATAAAGATGTCTATTTTAACACTTAAGTCAACACATTCCTCCAGTGTCTGCGTTTTCTACTCAGTTTATATTGTTCTTTTTATGCGAAACTCATTTGCGATGCGTCGCACGCAACAATGGTGTATAATCTCTTCGATTTCAAATTTTCATTTCTTCTTCATAATACTATCCATCCTCGAAACACTAATTAGCTACCGTTTTTATAAGATTTACTTCGTTAAAATGTCAGCTGTTCAATATTTTTTTTAAATAATATTTACTTGGAGCATTTAATATCCGACCTAGTTTCTTGTTTCGTAACCTTTAATATTAAGAAAAGTTAATCCTTGAATGGAAACGTATTTGTTCAGATACCATGTAAGGGTACAACTTTACGCCATATAAGTAAACATGTTCTTTTAATATGTGATTTCGCGCAGCAATCTTATTACTAGTAAGCCTACTACATCACGACGTAGCAGATTGTGTGTATGTGAGTTTAAAAATTGCATAAAGAGACCCCGTATTGAGGTCACATGTCTGAAGAGCGATAATCCAACCGCTTTTGGATTGATATTAGCTGTTGGTACTCTGCGTGGTGGTGAGTTGAGACGTTGAGTTCATCTGTTGAAATGTAAGTGTGAAAAGTGTGAGGGAGTATCAGGAGCGCATTCCTGTGGCGGCGAGACGCGAGGCGGGCGATGATGTCGATCGGTGCGCGCCCACGCACTCCCAAGAATAGCAGCCCTATCTCGCTCGCGGTGGAAAAGCGCTATGCACAAATAAAGTTACGCACCAGGAAGAAACCAAACACTCGCGGGCAGATAGCCGGCTCTGCTTCTATGCCAGCCGCCGGGATCAAACTTTATGAATGATTTTTTTTATGATGATCAATGACACTTCGCCAATGCTGTTTAGGTGTTGTTAAGCTACATTTAAGCCTTTATTACTGATGTGTTTAAGGTTAGATAAAGGGTTAGCTATGGTGGTAAGAGATGGAAAGGCATACTGACCTCGTTGGGAGAGGGTCTGGCGGGTGTAGTGGTGTTCGGTGCGTTGCACGCGCTCCTGTTGTTGCACGACCTGTTCATGCCTCTCGGAGCGCTGTTCCGAATGTTGCTCGGAGCGCTGCTCGGAGCGCTGCTCCGTCCACCTGGACTGCTTCTCCATTACGCCGCCAAAGCAGCACACGCACAAAAAACTGTCACTCGATGCTACTGTTCTTTACAGAAAATAAGGTCGGTACGACGTTCGCCCAAAAAGAAATAAATACGCCACTGCAAAAAACTTATACTAGTCCACGGGTTCATTTAGCAGAAGTCAAGTCATTATAACCCAAGTCCAACAACCAAGACGTCGGTCGATTGCGAATAGTTAGCGGGTAGTGCGGAGTTGGAGCGCGTAGCGTTGCGCCGGCGGCGGCAGCGCGGGCGCAGCGGAGTCGGCGGGGGGCAGTGCGACCGAAATACGACGGGTTATTTCGAGAACGCGCCTCCACTCTACCGACGACCAGCGAGAACGGACCGTCCGTACACTACACTACACCATCCCAGCGTCCCCACCTCTCCCTCGCACACTGACACGCTCATTTCGCATCCTATATCCCTTTACTTTCTCACTCAATGCCTCTAAACTCAAAACAATAGCTCTCATAGTGTCTAAACAACTACTCCTTGGCCGCAACCCTAGATTATGTATGGATAAAATTTGTTTCGATAGAAAATTTTCTAACGGACTAGGCATAATTTACATGAACAAGACCGCCTGTTCTTGAGTCACCTGGTTGACTTATAATACCAATATAAAACTTTTCATACTCTTTTTGGACCACTAAAATTCTATATTCTATATATATTTTTTTGAAAAAAAGAATACCTAAATGGGTCTAAAAAATAAATATACTTGAATATTTGTTCCCTTCACTTTTACAAAAAAAATCTAAACAAATATTAATGAAAAAGCCATGAATTAAGTAGACTCTGAAACTGACACAATGAATGAAGGAATGAATAGGTATATTTTTTTCAATTTTATGATAGTTTTTCTCTATCTTTTCGCAATTCCACTTGCATGTGGTCTGCAGCCCACCTACAGCACCTGTGATGTAGCTTGTTTAATAGGCGACGGTAGCCACCTACCATTAAGTGGACCGTCAACCTTTGTGTCGACCTTGACATAAAAAAATACATAAATTGTTATAATACAGATCTGGTTCAGTTTATAAGTTCTAAAATGTAATTCATATTTCCATAAGTAAGTTGTCTTCGAGTGTACAGAAATTTGTCACCACCATTTTAAGTAGGCAGAAATAACATAAGATCTCCGCACACGTATGCACATCGTTATCCCCTTCAATGCTCCTGCATTTCAGTATAAAAATAAATCCGCGAATATGCGTCATGCGTATGACTGATCCAGAGATCACTTTATGAAGATAATTTTGTTGCGACATTTAGAACCGGTGAATCAATCTAATTGAATCACAGTGAATTTTGAATCATGTGTAATTAAAAATAAAAATAGCATTTACAACCAAATTTATTAATAAAAAAAGTGCTTTATTTGCAGTATTTCAGTATATGAATAGTTTTTTATATATAGTTTGGCACACAAGCTCGCCGTCGACTTCGTGGAAAGTGATTAACACAAGCAAAGCGGGGGTTCCAAGTATGTTGCAGACCTTGACATGACAAAGGAGAAGGAACATAGGAGAATGAGTAATGGCTTCTCTGCTGTTATTTCATTGTGATCTTCTGTAAGGGTGGGTGTGCTTGATACGGATTTGACTACGTACTCAGTACGTGGTCAAAAATTGGGAAGTCAAAAACTAGGGAAAAACTACGTCGTAATGTGTCCTGTCTCAATCAACCAGAGCTTTCTTGTACAGATGTAACTATATTATTATTTACGCAATATAACGTAATATAATATAGTTTTTTATTTTATTTTGGATGATCCCTTGGAAACAGCATTTTTTTTGGATGAAACGTACCCTATTTCCTTTCCTGTATCCCTGACGTCTATGCAAATTACATTATGATCGGTTGAATAGTTAAGGCGTTAAAAGGCAACAGACAGACAGAGTTTTCTTTCACATTTATAATATTAGTATGGATTTTCAAGAAAATAATGTATTTGCTTTTTTTTCTCCTAGAGCCTCTTCAGTCCCGATAACAGTTAACTGGAACAATTATTAGACTGAGACAATTCCAGTTTACTCTCGGATTTTTCGCAACCACGACTTGCTTGTTTACCCAACGCGACTCTTCGCCTCTACATAATTCCGCCTCCTATAATAATTAGCTGAAGGAGTATATATCTGTTGTGTCTAAAGTAACCAAGATGTATTCAATGTAGTACTTTTAGCATTTATTGAACTGAAAACTTCTTTAGGCGCATTGGGCTTACGAAAAAACCATTGAACTCGCGACACTGTCATGTAATGTAATGTAATCGAAACTGGCAGCTCTGTATATAAATACTAAGCAGGCAACTGCATATGAAAGTAAACTTACTAAATTTGATAACAAGGATCAATATGGTATACACCTCTGACCAATAATCTAGATTCATATCCACATCAAACCTTTTTAATGGTATGTCATTATGAAGTTCATGTTAAATAATTATGTCATATTATTTAATATATTATGTCATATATTTTCTCTTGTATTTCTTGCGATCAATAATAATCTTATTTAGCTAATTCGATAATGCTAAGGAATTAAAATATCATACAATTTTTTTTTTGTATGTGAACCAGTTCTATATTTACATATTTACCTAAAACTAAAACTCAATATAAGAATGGACCCTGCGGCATTGTACCAAGGACGCTGGCAGCATTATTTTTGTGAAGCGACGTTTTCACATCTGACGTGCAGGCCTACGACTGATTTTTTTATTATTATTATTTATTTTCTAGAAAATACCAATTAAAAAACATGCCAAATAGCTTATACCTACAATAGTGTGGCACTAAGTCCACATTTAACTTCAGGTGTGTGTCAATAGGTCCCAAGGACCCAACAAGTCCCAATTTATACTTTGTAAATTTTCTGTGAAATATATAAAGCAATACGAAATAATTCGTTCAATGAACACATCTACTTATCTATTCCTCGTAATGACCATAAGTGTCAACCAACCTATATAGGTACGCGAGCACACGAGAGGTTCAAGTGTAAATATTTATTTATAATCTAAACAATTGAATAAGCAGGATGTAGATATCAAATAATGTCTAGATACTCATTGAAACAGTTTCGAGATGACTCATTGAAGAAGTTTAAAGGAAATAATTAAGAATACTAATAAACAAACTCATTATTTGTTCAAATTTCTACGATTTTATACAGTTTCAAGTTCTTTTTAATAGTTATACAATTAGTTCTTTTTTATTTATAATGGATTGTATCTATATTTTATATATTATTTATTTTCATTTATATTAAAAATTTTAACATTTTAAATACATTAGTGAGCGCTCCCCGACTTCGCACCGTAGCAATTTTTTCTGCAAAATCTTTTGAGTGGTTTAGTGGTTGTTAGCTTCTATTTGTTGGAGAAACAAATAGAAGCTAACAACCACTATTATATATTGTGTAGAATATTACATATGTATTGAACATTTCATTCAGATCGAAATAGCACTTAATCAGACTCAAACTACCCTGAGTTTGAACATTATGAAAAAATATTTATCTATTTATATGATTTTTTTTATCGAATCCCAAATAATTACAATATTTACGTTCCCTTTTACTCAATTTCTGTTGCAGAGCGTACGTGTAGTGTAGAATTGCTACTAAACCGCATGAATTTCGTAACATCCTGACTGTTACAAATGAAAACTAGATCAAATACGTTATCTGGTCACATAATAAATTCTCAATTCTTTAAATAGAACAAAATGTATAGATGTCGGTAAATGTTACGCCCTCAATAACATACGGTTATGAGACGAGTCGTCAGTTACGGGATATTTTCGTAATCTAAAGATAGACTAAACTGACTGTGGTTTAGACACTAAAATTTAGCAGATGATTATTTTTACCTGCATTATTTGTTATTGTTCATCACTATCATCTATATTTACGAATTCATGCGCTATAATTGAAATATTTTTTAATTTTTAACGATCCGTCCTTCTTTCGTTATACTTAGTTTTTTTTTTCTGAAAATTACATAGGTATATAGACAAACTTCTACAACTGTCTATTACTTAAAAACCGTATCAAAATCACTTAGGTGGCTTAGCAGAAATTAGTGGAGAAACAGATAGAGGCGGAGAGCGACTTTATTTTATACTAGGTGTTGTACGCGACTTCGCTCGCGTAACTTATAAAATATAGCCTATGTTACTCGCTGATAAAGTAGCTTTCTATAAGTGAAAGAATTTTTAAAATCGGTCCAGTAGTGTTTTAATTTATTCATTACAATTTTACAAATCTTCTCTTTATAATATTAGTATAGATATAGATATAACTTTATGTGTATTATCTATATCATTTATTATGATTGACCTTAACCTTCGTCTTAGCCCATGATTAATTAAAATGTTATCTATGTTCTTCCTAAGGATTTTACTCGTACAACATCTGCTTACCATTATTATACCCTTACGAATCATGTGTGATGACTAACATTATAATATATTTTGTGATCGTGTCCAAATTACATCAATAAATGAATCAATCATTAATGAAAGGATGCCTAATCAACGCAGACCTTCGCGAGAAAGTTTGGCTGCGACCCAGTGTTCATTACTAGATATGCTGTAAACCCTATGTTTAGTTTTATGTAGTCATAAAAAGTGTGACTAGAGTATGACTAGTGCCAACAATGAAAAAAAGTTGGTCATCAAATCTCAATGGTAACAGGAGATATATGTTTTTGTGTGTTGCGTTCTCCTGTGCTATTTTGGAGTGCGGCCGTTCTCGGGTTGCACAGGTAGACGCGAAATTATGCTATGCCTCGAGTTACTAAGTGAGCCGCGTATTAATAAAATCACACGGCTATATTAAACCACGCTGGATTCATAGGATAGCATCATGTTACACAGTTCTTTTCGTTGTCCCAATGCTCGCTGGACATGGCCTTCCTTCCTTACTGTCTTCACATGTCTTCAACAAGCTGTAATTAAAACTATAAACTACGAATTTCTATCGAACCCAAACATGCTATATCCACTGTAGGTTCCTGAGGAGTTTGGTGTCTCGCAGGCTACTTGATCATGCAGCACCAAGTCATGGTTACCATGTCATGAAATACCACCGAAGTAACAGTCTACTAAATTTCACATCATTCGAACGTTTTGAAGTTAGTGAAATCCCTTCGTTAAAAAATGGGGTGATGGTTTTCAAACGGCTGAACAGATCTTCATAAATCCCGATCACGTTAGCTTTCAACCAATTAAACTGAATCAAAATCTGTCCATCCGTTTGGGAGCTACGATGCTACAGATACACAAGGTTTTTAGAAGATTTTTATACCACTCCAGCTCGTCTGGAGGCTCTAAAAGCTCGTAAAGTCCTTTGCGTCCGTTGAGTCGCTTGAGTAAGGGAAGCCAGACCCAATTTAGGTATCTCCTCCTGAACCCCTATTCTTTATTGTATTAAGATCGGCAGTTCCCTTGCTGCTTCTGTTAATAGGCTGTTAATAGCCACCTAACGCCAGCCTGTTTGTCGACTTTCACTTTAAAAAAACTGAACGGATTTGAATGAAACTTGGCACATAATGTGTCTACTTTTCTGTTCCCGTGGGACAAAAGTTCTATTTTTAAATTTACATATTGTCCTATCTGATAGTCACATAATATTGTTGTTTAATACTTTATGTAAGGGCTAAGGGCTGAAAAGTATCAAACAAAAAGTATGTATATACAAAGTGTTATTTATTTATTTATTCAGGTATTTTCATGCATTGAGATGTACGACGAACGTCGAGAAGGTATGCGGTGAAAATGTGAGGACACAACACAGGTGTATTGCGCAAATTTGTTACTCACAAAATACCAAACGGCTGTAGTCAGCAGCGCTCGTGGGCGATGTGAGCTGTTTTTCTATTTTTCCGCCCAGAAATATCGACCACCTACAGGGACAACTTGGCAATGCGATACGTGTTAATCCACGATGAATGCAATTCAATATCTTTATGTAATATTGATTTCTCTATTACTCAGTGTTTTGAGTATATAAAAAGTATATATATTAGGAGATAAATGCTTGCCTTCCACATAAAATAGCAAAGAGCTTGACCAGCCGCTATACAATGTAGTCTTTCCACCTAGAAGGTGCGTCCATCTTGGAGTAAGCTGCTCAAGAGTACCTTTATCTCAACAGTTGTATCAGCTAACTGTCTAGTACCACTTTGGATTGATTTTATAAACTACCTTTCATTTTGATTCTGTCTCGTAGGTAAACTTGGGCATAGCTCAGTCCATGGCCTCCGGAAAAATATTGAGCCTCAAGTCTCTATTCCTTAAAACATTACTAGCAACTAATATTGAATAAAAAGCAGAGAAGGAACAAGAAGATGCTATGTAAATATAAATAGATTTTACCATAAATTCGAGTATTTGTAAATAGATTTAGGTAATGATTTCGATTTATATTTCCTGAATCGCTGTACGTTTATTGAGCATGTCCTAGAAAGACTGCTCCAAGTTAAGAAATAATCTCCATGTTAAAAGCGTTCGCTGCTTCCAGATCTCTTGAAGAATGTCTCGTGCCGAATTAGAATTTCGATGACAGCCATTCAGCTTGTAGGAACGACAGCATTGCGATAGGGTGTAGCAAAATTTCCCGGCGGTAATGAAATGTTTATCGTGCTTAATATGACAATCTTATACTTTTTATTGTAATTACCTATTTATAAAAGTTATAAGGAATGTTATGAAGAAGATAATTTTAGCACGTTCAAAAATTGCTTTCTTACCCACAAAAATATTTGGTATTTGAATTCGGTTTTTACCTATAAAAAAAAATCAATGTGTCGTCTCCATATGTCACTCAACCGAAAACCATTTTGGATGCTAGATAGTTTAGTCATTCTCAATTTTGTTCGCGTTCAGGGCACAGCGAAAGATCAATGTTTCAAAAATATAGTTTTATATTTGGTAAACTCTGTCCTAGCTCAGTCGGTCAGTTAGTCAATAACTGTGTCGTGAGTATATTATTTCGATGGTCTACATAAATATTAAATATTGTGTATACTTACATTATGCATCATTATCTCAGCCGAAATCTAGGATCTTCACTAATGGAAAGAGGGATAAACGGGGAAGGTTTGTTTGTATATTTGAAAAATTGCATCACGGGCGAAGCCGTGAGTGCGTCGCTAGAATGTGTAATGCGATATAAATGCAATAGTTTGTGAGGATTGATGAATGTATTATACAATTTTCTGTGATAAAAGTCACTCTTTTTTAGCATTACAAAATAAAATACCAGCTTCTGTATTTGAATTTCAGCGAAAACATAATGAATGGGGGTGCGAAGGCATTACTGTAAGGTTTATGTTACAATGTATAACATATCATTCCCAAAAATAACAATTCAATCAAATAACGGAGATATCTTAGGTATAAGAATTTACAGAACTAATTCTTTGTGTTTAGTTACCCTTTATAAAAAGAATATGATTACTTGTTTTCACTTCGTGTGTTTTAATGCTATGTAAAATGTGTTAAAACTGAAAAAACATCCGCTTTATGCATCAAGGCTAAACAATTCCAATGAAAAAAAGGAAATAGGATTTTTTTTATACATGATATAAAAAAAAACTAGCATAAACTTTTGCTCGGTCGACCGATGACGCGAGCTTGGTAATTTTACTTCAGCTTCTGAAATCATATATGCATTGGAATTGACCTTATTTATAGAACAGTTGAAAAATTCCACTCTGATGAAATGTGGCAGGATTGTAATTTTTTTTAATATTCATTTTTAATCATATATTGTATATATGCTACGTCTATTATATTAAAAAATCTAAGAAATAAACTAAATAATTAGGAGTTGAAGTAGTATCAAATAATTTTAATTGAAATTTTTAGTAATTCCCTTTATTAATTTACTAGCTGATGCCCACGTCTTCGTCCGCGTTGAAAAATATTAAGTAGCCTATCCTGTGTCCCGTACGTCCAAATATTTATCAACCAAGTTTCATGAAAATCAGTTAATTCGTTTCAGAGTTATGGTGGAACATACATACATACATAGCTTACAGATTTATTATTAGTATTGATAAGATATTTATTAAAAAAAAAAAAAAACTTCTAAAGCAACCAACGGATTTTGATATGGATTTCACTGCTGGATAGAGAGGTGTATATAAAAAAAATGCATCCCATGCGAAGCCAGGAGTGGGTTGCTATTGCTAGTCACTTATAACTCTATACCTCTTTGTTGAGATTGAGATATACTTTGCACCAATAGTGTGAATAATAGTTATCAAAATAGAAATAATACATGTGTTTGTGAGTTCGAATTTCTTGGTTCATCTCCGTCAAAACAATAGATCTTTCAATTGTGAATAATTTAAGATAAAATAAGATTGCGGATATTAACTTCCATGTAAAGTATTAAATATTTATAACTATATCTTCTTCTCATTTACCCAAGGGATTTTGATACGGTGTTCACTAATAGAAGTACGATAAACGAGAAAGGTTTATTTATTTTATTTTATTTGGGAAAACAAACAATTTCTCCATATATAGTAAATTTGAAAAAAGAGAAACAGGCATATATAAAGGTAACAACAACATATTCCACGAATTGGTAAACTAATTTTATACAGAGAAGATTATACATAACAAAAAGAATATAAGTACCAAAAAACAAACAAAGAAAAACAAAAACAAAACTACACCATAAAACTAAATAATATTAGGTTTGTGCATATATTTTTCAAAAACAGTAGCTACCAGTTTACGATAATTTGATTATGAATCGGGTGATTTCAAATATACCTTTTCGTATACTATTCAAACTAAACATGAATATCTTTTTAGGCTTCTCTCCACATCTGTTTCACTGATGAACACAGCTTAGTGGGGATAGGTCTGACTGTCTTCATTAGTCTTCGAAGATTACTGATCTCACACGAAGGTTGTCCATCTAATATGTTTATCTAATCCATACAATATTGCAAATATTGCATTTCAGTGCAAAACTGTCATAAAGTGGTTAATTTTTATGAATTGTTATTAAATTTTTATTTATTATTCAATTATTATACAGGCTGAAAGTCGACTTGATAGATGATTATGCACAAGCAACGGGATAAGAGACAAGGAATTTTATATTAATATTATATACTGCTCATTATCCTCAATAAGAAGGTGCAATTTTTATCATTAAGAGCGGCAGTCAGGCTGCTAGCCCACGAAACGTTGTCTAGGAACACGTGCTTTTTACCCTGATGACCTGATTATGAGGTTAGATGTTTCATTCTTTCGCTATAGTTTGTGTGTTTTTTATAAAGTAACCTATAAATATATTTTAAATTTATATCTCTACGGTTTATTTGGAATATTCATTGAAAGACTTGTCCAGCAAATTTCACAATATATTAAAAATCTCACTCGCAGTGTATATAATTGCCATTATATTGGCATTAGTTCAAACTGTTCTGCGTTGTTCGCGAATAATTTTCTAAAATAATTTCACCGTTTCGTC
This sequence comes from Synanthedon andrenaeformis, assembly GCA_936446665.2. NCBI lineage: Eukaryota > Metazoa > Arthropoda > Insecta > Lepidoptera > Sesiidae > Synanthedon > Synanthedon andrenaeformis. The sequence goes on along the minus strand of OW387776.2, from coordinate 11,715,549 downwards.
ATGGTCATTTGGCGGACTCTTCTGTTTTACAAAAAGATTAAAATACAATACGTGCAATGGAAGCAAACAAAATTTTATGCCAGTTCCAAGCGAGAAATGTATCTTTATTTTTAACCTTTATTTAATTACAATCGCGTTTTCCTCGTCGACGTTGTAATAACTAAATTTGTCAACATTGACATATTACGTATTTTTGCAAGCTATGATAGTTTTATAAAACTTTTTCAAAGAAAATACTTAAGTATCGTTAGAAAACAAACAAGGGTTTAACGTTTGGGTTAAGATATGCCCTGAGGTGGTTTAACGCTTCAATCCTACAAGACATGGGATAAAATGAGATTATCCCAACTGAAAATTTTTCTTCAAATAAGTAAACTCAAACTCAACGTTTGAGGATATTTTGACACTGAGCATTTCTATATTTAGATCAAATATTTAACGCGACGTACGCGAACATTTCAATTAATAACTGAATGTTCACGTCTTTACTTTGTTTTGAAAAACATTCGGAAGAATTAATTTCAAATATTCAGAATTCTTACTAAAACGATCATGTAAATTATTTTTTTTATTAGAGATGGGTCAATAACCAGCTGTGTAGCGAAGATGAGGACTATGCTGGAGCGACCACATTCAGAAGATGCCTATTCACTCGAACTTTGAAATGATTTAGATTCCAAACCTTGGCAGTGAGCATTATAAAGGATGTTTAAAGCGCTTGGTCCAAAAAAGAGGGATTTCGAAAAGATGAGGATGGTAACCAGCCGTACGTCTGTATGTTCGATGGAATAAAGGGGAAGGCGGTATGAGCTCATGCAGCTCCTGAGCACACTCGAACTTTGTTCGTCGTTCGTGCTTACACTTTTTGTAAGTGCACTGCCAACCGTAGAAAGATTAAAGATAAGGGTAAGGGGTAATGGGCTCTGGCATCCCTTACTCACTCACCGAAACACAACAGCACACGTGCTATTTTTTCACTGTGGTCTTCTGTAAGAAGGTGATTACTGCCGCCAGACATGCTATTATATCAATATGCCCTGGATAATGATGCGAACCATCAAGAAGCACAAGATTTAAATATCTTGGCCACTTGCTAAATGACGACAGATTTATGCTGCTTCATTTAATTTTTCCCTTCCATCATACTTCACTTAATCATGATGAAAGAGTTAACTGGTATTGCCTAAGTGAAGTGCTTGTTAAAGTTGACGGGGTTAAGGGACCCGTCAAAACAAGTTAACATAGACAAGTTCAAGGGGTGTAAGGCCAACCTTGCAAGGGGTGAAAGGGCGCTGGTGTTATGGTAATTTGTGGTTTCAAATAAAATCCCAAACCAAGTAGTAGTATTTTTCTAAAACTTCATTTGACTATTGAGCTATTGACTTGACTATAGTCGTCAATGACTTTATACTTACCTATCATACTTATCCTATCTTACTTTATGATTATGATAAGTATCGTATGTATCATGTCAATATTTTATCATGATTTTTAGACTGTATAAATTAAAACAGAATTAATTTAAATTAAACATATTGTAAATAATAAAGAAAATAATTATTTTACTTTTCAATGTAAAATAGAGAGAATGTATTTTTCTTGAGAACTGTAGTCTCAAGAAAAATACATTCTCTCACTACAAACTCATCTCACTGAAGTATTTATGCGCTGGCGTCGATCCAGAGAGATGTAGGTCGACTTTGCGCAGTGCTTACCCATCACTGTACATTTTAAGCACTTTATTCGCTTATCCGCTTGTAATTTAGATCACGCCAACAATATATTTGCCGTCGTTTTAAGATGTTATTATTTCATTTACAAACACATTTTTACGAAAACATCAAATCATGCCTATTCTCTAACGGCATATTACAGCCTATCGTTGTTAAAAATATTTACTTTACAAGATCATGTGTCTCAATACAAGATCAGCTATGAAATCGTCTATTTATTGATACATGATACAGTTTTCCACGATCACTATAACTGAAAACACACACATATATAACACACAAACATATATATATATATATATTATTTCGATGAGTTTGGTTGTATACCTACTTGAAATTGTAAAGGATCCAAGAACAACCTACAAATTCATATTCTAAAATGAACTATCTGTGTAAATATAATGATTTCTCGTAACACGAGCTGCATCAGAATGATAGCGAATGGTTCGATACAATTCCAGTAAATTGTCATTAAATACAATGTCGTACATAGACGAGCTCATTATTATGGGACGACAATGGCGTAGATTATAGGATGCAATTTACACAGAAACTGAGAGACGGTTTGTATTGGCGGCGGAAGTACGTTACATACTTAGAAAAATGGAATAGTCCGGAATAATTGTGTATTTTCAATAAAATTCTGTACTCGTGAACCAATTAAACAGAATAAATGGAAATTAGATATTTCCAGGGAAAACAATACAAGAGAAAATCAGGGAAAATAAATGATAGGAAGTCATAAAGATAAGTTTTTTATATATTTTATATATAAAATATATTGGAAATATTTTATATAAAACTCGAATTGAAACAAGCAGAGATTTTCATCAAACTTATTCGTTAAATACTTATTGTTACCTTATATACGTTTACAAAACGTGGCCTAAAATCCTATCGTGACGAAAATGTTTTAATATATAATATTTATGAGGATTAGAGAGCGAATTTTCGAATTAAAAAAAATCTATTCAAAGCAAATCTGCAAATCAATTACCGTCGCCAAACTTACAATGTTTAATATACACTTAATATACAAACTTAATATGTAAACTTTAATATACAAAAGTTTGTAGAATAAAAAAAATCAGAAGACTGCTTCAAACATTAGAAATAATAATAAAGATTGAATAAATTTTTTTGCTTATTTTGTAAGGCGGGCAAAAGCAATATTTTTATACAGCCCAATGTCAGCAGGCAGGCTGATGGTATATGTATATACACAAATAACGCCAATTACGCTGCCGACCATAAATGGGATAAGGAATAGGGAGAGGGCAGAGAAATGGCACTGGCGAATTTTGCTCTTTTCTGGACTAAACGAGGGATAAATTGGATTTGCTTAAATGCGACAACACTAATTAACCTATTGGTGGTAGATGGACCCTATCCGCCTATAAATACTATAAATTGATGCTGACGTGTTTCCATCCCTTTATCCATAACATCGAAATCTGCGCAATTACCTTACCCGATGCTGCTTGTGTTTCAATGGACTGTCCGCCTGCCTGTCGCACTCTCCTATAAAAAATATTGCAATGCAAACAGTTGCTTCTACAACACTATATTATAAAAATACAAAGGCACCTTAGATGAGAATTTATGTAGGTTATTCTGTGAAAAAAAACGTGTCATACATCACGTTCATGCAATGGAATTTTGTTTATGGTTCAAAATAGACTGAACGAATGGGAATAACAATTTCTTTGTTTACAAAACGCAGTCAAGTGACGAGAACATTTAATTTTAAATTCTTATTTCAAATAATATTAACTAGTGACTCGTTCGGGCGTCACATGGATTCAATTGATTAAATATTTAATTAATTATTAATGCTCAAAAAATAGATTATTGCGAATTCAATATCCATAAAAAGCTAGACTGTAATTAGTACTCTTCCACAAGAAGTGTGATTACACCCTACTTAGCACTCCGCTTAAAAATTACGGGCCCATTTCATTTCACCCTTGCGCCGCCATGACTACAAGTAGTTTTCAAGGGTTATTGAAAACCGACTTGCATGCAGTTTAGACGACTTCCATCAAGCTCGAAAGGTTTCAGTATCAAAAACCACATAAGTTACAATTATTATGCAAAAGTTCGTAGATACCAAAGTGGGCATTAAGAGTGGCGCTTGTGGAGTATGGGGCATTTAAGCGGCCGACCAGACCAGGCCAGCCCAGACCAGGTCCAGACCAGACCAAGCTATAGGCATAGGCAAATAGAAATTGAAGTCTTAACAAAGGCGTCATGTTAACAGAGAACTTGATCAGGGCACAACATTCTCCAGCTGAACGAGTGTGTGACACATGGAGACAGACGCTCTCTGTATCTCTCCACTAGGCGTTGTCGGATTGGAAAGAACACATTATATTATTTTGGATTACTTATTGAGTATCAACAACCCACTTAATAATAATTACAATATCTCAATAGATGACAATATTGACTAATTAGTCCTAACAACACCTCAGTAAATTCCTCAGAACTACATAAAGCCATAATAGAGCCAATCACATCACTATGATAGGTATACACGTCCAGTGCCATCTACACAAGTTTGTGAGAATTAAATAAATACCACGTTTCTACATTTCTATTTGGTGATTCTGAGTACACTTCGCTATCGTGTTCAGCATAGTGTAGGGTGCAATGGTTAGATGGCATAAGTATCGCCAAGATCAGAAATAAACGTATATTTCGGCCTTTTCATGCAATCTCTAAATATAATATAATATAATTACATATTATGATAGATACATTCAAAGAATTTAATTTAATGAACCTAATTGGTCTAGTTTTATTTTGTACTGTTATACATGTTGTAGATAAAGTGTATAAAAATAATTTGGCTATGATGATATTGTTTCTGATTTATGATGTGATCGACGGTTTTGCCAAAGGTCGTAACCCGACAGACGATCGTTAATGAAAATGTGTCGATAAACGGATCAAGATCGCATCCGGGCAGGCGGGCTGCGCGAGAGTCGCGGGTGCGGGGCTGGTGAACGTGGAGTTATTCCGAGCGCGACGCAACGGACGACGGCGCGGGGCGCGGGGTGGCGGGAGGGGGTGAGCGGACGCCGAGTTCAGTGTGTCGGCGCGCGCCGCCGCCGCTATGGGCAACCAACACTCCGCCTCACAAGCTCAGCTCAAGCCCAAGAAGAACGTGCACTGGAAGTCGGCAGGTAATTTGCCTCGGCTCGTCTCCATCCAACCGAATGTACACTCCACTTCACAAACTCCACATTCACCCGCCGTGAACGTAGGCCCCTGTCTATAAGTCTATTTTTAAAAAGATTGCGTGCTGCGATTCCTAAAGCGTGGTACAACAAAACAAATCGTAACAGTCTGCGTTCATGTAGGTAACGATTATCACACGTCTAATTTTGTAAGGAGTTTTATGCCAAATGACTCTCAAGTCGGCAAGACAATGATAGGACAACGATTGACATAACACGTTATAATATTACATAAATGCTCATTACATCAATTAACGTCGAACCCAGTCATTTGTGGTGTTACAAGTCGATTGCTTTGTGTTTTCAGGAAGACCGGCGGTGCCCGGTAAACCGGATATTATTCCGATACTGTCAGACGATGAACCAAACGCGATCACTCTGCGATGGCAACCCTCGATGCACGATGGCGGCGCACCACTGCAAGGCTACCAAGTAGAATGCAATCGGCTCGGCTCACCGGAATGGATTCGTACAGCACCTCCGATTGTGGTCCGCCCTGAGCTAGTGCTCAGTGGCCTTGAGCCACCCCATCGATATCAGTTCCGTGTAGCAGCAGTTAATGTGGTCGGACGGTCCGAATACAGCGAACTCTCTGACGTCCTCACCGTAAGTTCCGAGCGCGGTCTGCAAGAACCGCCTCTATTCCTTCTTCATTTGGAAGACATTACTGCTCTTGAAAATGACAAAACAGAGTTTCATGTGGCTTTTTCGGGTACACCAACACCGACAATAGCTTGGTTCAAAGACGACTACGAAATATTCAGTAGTAGACGTACGGCAATCACGACGAACGAATCGTCCAGTATCCTCGTTTTTCATCAAACGCTATCTAGTGATGAGGGCGAAATTAAATGCACAGCGACAAATCGTGCTGGTCATGCTGTTACCAAAGCACGATTGTCGCTCGAAGCAACCCCTAAGTTACGCTATCCGCGACAGTACGAGGATGGGCTACTTTACGAAATAAACGAAACAGTATTTTTGAAAACTTCAATTGTCGGCAAACCGACACCGACGATAGAATGGCGGCATAATGGCCAGCCAATAGTAACTAATGAACGTGTAGAGATAACAAATACGCCTAAATATTCTATGTTGAAAATACATTCGGCACAACGCAGTGACCGTGGCGAATATCAGATACATGCAAGTAATATTATTGGAGAAGACACAGCCGCCTTTCTGGTCACCATAACTGCGCCTCCTGATCCCCCGCGAAACGTATCCGTGACAAGACAAGTAGACAAATCAGTGACATTGGATTGGGAACCTCCCATAGATGATGGCGGATGTCGTATCGGCAACTATGTCGTCGAGTATTACCGTAGCGGATGGAATGTGTGGCTAAAGGCGACTACCAGTCGGAAGACAAACGTAACGTTGTTTGATTTAATAGAAGGTAGCGAATACCTGTTTCGGGTAAAAGCCGAGAGCCCTTATGGTATGAGCGCTCCCAGTTATGAATCTGCACCGGTGCGAATTCCTGGCAGGCCTGTCGATATGGAATTCCTGGCAGTTGAATCTAAGATTATAAATGAAATGTTAACGCGTGAGGACGGTGAAGACGAACACATATCACCTGCCCCAAGGCGTAAGCGTAATCAGCCAGCTTCACCCTCGTCTATAGCACCTGATACTCCACAGCGACGTCCACGTCTCTCGCCCAGTCGGGATCACGCTGGCAGTAACGAGTTTATGCTCGTCCTCTATCCAGACAAACAGAGAGACATTGAAAAGGAAGGTGAGCATATTCATACTTTGAAGCGTTTAATATGGTGCCTAGGTAGTAAAGTCTCAAGATAAAATACTGCAATTAGTTTCATTGCATTTTTAAACTTTTTTTATCTATGATATTTTATAGATGTTATGAAATAGTACCTCAATATACTTTATAATATAATTTGTTTATAAACAACACAAATTTAAAATAGTTTGCCTTGATTCACGTGGTTTTTTTTTTCTTCAAATAACAATCTAAATTATAAATAGGCTGAAGACGAAATTACATTATTATTTTGCTTGCGCTATTATATCTCATTGTTACTATACATTTTTTTAGAGAAAGAAATCACTTTTTCCAATAAGATGTTTTACAAAACAAAACAAATATATGTGTATACATATTATAACAAGAATAACTACGTATTGTGGTTTAGTCGGTGTGCGCGCACCTAAAAATAAAAGCGGACGGCTTAGCTACTAGTTGTCTAAACCATTCTATCTAACTCCCGCTAAACTAAACAATAAGAGTTTAATACTGAATGATTTGTTACCGTTATTAATGATTCCTAATTAATTCCAAATTATTTTCAATTCTGCTATGCAAATATGTAAAGCAAAGCGAATAATTTTAAATTATATGTGTTTTAATATTTAAACACTACGCGAAGTAGCATTCATTAAAATTAAATAAGAAGATATACTACGACAGCTGTAAAATGTAATTCTATAATTTCAAATATTTAATGTTTATAATTTCAGATAAACGAAAGTCATTCCAGCTTGACTTAGAAGATGCCATCTCACCACCGCCTATATCGTTGTCTGCACCAGAGCTAAGCTCAAGATGTGTAATGCCGTTCAAGTCTCTCCGTAACGCCGTTAGTTCAACGGAGCTCCTTCACGAGTGGGCCATGGCTCGATTCTATAAAGCTGTAGCAATGAAGGAGGAACACGACAAGCAAAAGGATAACAAAACAAACAAATTCGAACACAACAATGACATTCCGTATAAATCTAGCCCGTATAAACCTACAATCAACGAACGAAACACAGTCTTACCCTGTGAACCAATAATGACAAATATAAAGAAACCAGAAATATTTATAAAAACAGATTCCCTAGATAACAAACTATACCGATATGATTCTCAATTTAGTTCTTCCTTAGAATCAGAAACACCAAAATATAATTTAAAACAAACTTCTCTAAATTCGTCATTGTCGAAGCAGAATTCGAGGCAAACTTCTACTAATGCAGAGACAGTAAAGCCCAAATTGAGACAAACGTCTATAGAATCAGAACCAGTTAAACAAAATGCGAAACAAATCTCTGAAGATTCCGAAACATCAAAATTCAGTTCAAAACAAACCTCTTTTGATTCGAATACTTCAAAATTGATTTCCAGGCAAATATCAGTTGATTCTGAGTCTTCAGATGTTAATAGATGGCAAAGCATGTCATTTGATGAAGACTACACGGCTAGTACAGTATCTACTGATGGAGAATACTCGGACGAAGGCAGTTTGAATGAAGACATGGATAGAAGAAATCAATATTTGAATGACGAAGAGACTTACCACCCCAGAGATAAACAAGCTCGCCCTTCACCACTAAAAGAAGCTTTAGGGGAAGAAGATGAAGAGTCAGAAAGAGAAATATTGAAACCACTCCCTCTTCCAGACCCCAATTTTATACCCAAGCCAATATTAAAACGAAGGGAACATGATATAGTTGAAAATAAGCCAAATTCTGATATCAAGCTCAAGTCTGAAGGAAATGCTAAGTCAGAAGAATACCCTAAACTTGAAGAAAAGCCAAAAAAAGAAGAGAAGTTAACTATATTCAAGAAAATAACAAAAATGCCCGTTCAAAAATCATTCCCATTCCCAAGATTACTTCAGAGGAAAGAGTCTGAAAAACCTAAAAAGCTTCTCGAGGAGAATGAAATTCCCATAAAAACGATCGAGACCGACACTATTGAAGATAAAATAACTGACGAAGGTCAAACTGTCATAGATTATTACGGAAATATTGTCAAAGAATATGGAAGTCAGAAAAAGCCTCATACACCACTTTACTTAAAAACAGAAGATTTAAAAAGTGTAGCTGAAAAACAACAAAGAGAAAAGAACGTAGTAGCTGTAGCCAAAAAAGTGACTAAATCAAAGAAATCCGTAGAAACTAAAACTGGTAACCCTAAAAAGGTTCCTGCACGAACAAAAGAGTTAAATAATGTTAAACAAACTAAACAAAAGAAACCTCAAAATAGTACTGAAAAAACAAAAGAAAGACCGCAAGAGAAAGCCAATAAGAACCAAGATAAGTGTATTCAACAAGTGGTCCTTAAAACAGCTGAACGTGCGACTATCGTTATACCAATAGACTATAAAAAACTAGAAGAGACAGCCAAAGTCAACGTGAGATCTGCTATTGATTACATGGTCGATATGTGCTTATTGATGCTGGCGTTCTGGGTGTACTTTTTCAAAGATGAGAGACTCGCTATACCGTTCCTCATATTAATTATATATCGTCAGTTGCAAGAAACACTAACAATAAATGTTCCAGAATGGAAGCAACGCTACACTCCTAGGTGGCTTAAAAGGAAAGCTTCTTGACCATTTCCATACAAAAGACATGTTGAGCGATGATTGTATTGTGAACATTGCGTGTTGTGTGAAATTGTGATCTTCTTATTTAAATGTGATTTTAACTTATATTTTACTATACAAACTCATAAATTTGTTCTAAAAATCAATCAAATCTAGTAGGCTATGCAGTCATATTCACCAATGTTTTTAATTAAAGTATAATTTGGTCCAAAATTCAAAATGTTGAACAGAATTAAATCCATACAATTTCTTGCCCCGAAAACATATTATGTACGTTTCATATCACAGTTTAAAATTGAGCGCAGTGACTGCATTCCACCAGCCCCCCGTGTTTATATAAAAGATAAATACCAGTGCATGCGAAGAGATGAGGGCCTAGTTCTAGGTGTTTACTGCAACGAACACGTGGCGGAAAGCGATAAAGCCATTCTGACTGCCAGTGCAAAGAAATATGATCAAGAAAATGGTGGTAAACTCTGGAAAGTATTAAATTTGTCGCCGATACCAAAACTTGGTGAGTGCAGAGTGTTTTACGATCTAGATCCGTATTACGCATTCGTTGCCGTCGCCGGTCTTGGTACGGAGTGTTTGGCGTATGACAAAGTAGAGAAACTCGATGAAAGTAAAGAAGCTATACGTATAGCGGCGGGTACCGGTGCAAAAGCTTTGCGAAAGTTACTTCCAAAGGCCATACACGTAGAGTCCTTTGGGAATGCAGAGGCAGCGGCCGAAGGGGCAACACTTGCAACGTGGCAGTTCCAGGAGTACAAGAGCGTTGCTAAACATTTAGTTATACCACAACCCGCTTTACGATTGTATGACGACTGCGATGAAAATGGTTGGAATGTTGGTAAATTAAAAGCGGAATCACAAAACTTGGCGCGGTATCTTCAAGAGATGCCTCCAAATATTTTATATCCCACATCGTTTGCTAAGATAGCTGTCGAACTCCTCTGTGAGCTGGATATTAATGTAGAAGTGAAAACACAAGGTTGGGCAGCAGGCCATGACATGGGTGGATTTGTAGCTATAGGAAAATCATCAGTGCAGCCTCCACTTTACGTGGAATTAAGCTATTACGGTGCAAACGAGTGTACTCGTCCGATTGTACTAATCGGTAAAGGCGTTACTTTTAACAGTGGAAGTTTGGACTTGAAACCGCCAAGCGAACTAAAATACATGAAAGGAGATATGGCTGGTGCTGCGTGTGTCTTGGCTATAGTCAGAGCTGCAGCATTACTCAAACTACCAATCAACATAAGAGGCATACTGCCATTATGCGAGGTGATGCCGAATTGTAACAGTCCAAGATTTGGAGACGTTGTGTGCACCGCTAATGGAAAATCGGTTAGCATAAGATTACCATCGCGCGAAGGTCGCCTTCTTCTAGCAGACAGTCTCGTTTACGCTCGTCATTTTTGGCCAAAGTTCATAGTCGACGTGGGAACTATGTCTAAGGAGCTAGTTTACGCCTTAGGCGGAGCTGCTTGCGGCTGCTATACAAATTCCGAAGAATTATTTCAATACTTAGAGAAAGCAAGTACACACACCGGTGACAGAATTTGGAGGATGCCTCTTTGGAATTTTTATACCGAACGAATAAAGAATAGTCAGTTAGCAGATTTAGCGAATACCGGACGACACAGGTACGGCGACTCGCCCAATGCAGCCGCATTTCTTAGAGAATTCGTATGCGACAGTCAATGGATACACCTTGACACTTACAATGTAGCTTACACAAAGGGCATCGACTTTCCTTACTTACAGCGAGGCATGACTGGGCGTCCGACTAGAACTCTGATAGAACTCATTTACCAATTAATGGCAGATTCGAAATTGTAATAGATACAAAATAAACTAATTTAAACAAGAATGTAACACACCACTTCATAATATTCTATTTCTTACTAAAAACATATAAATGTTGGTAACTTGATATTAAAAATGTGTACTTGACATATTTGTGTTTGATCTATTAATATTTTAAGATGCATATTATGTATAAAAATTAATTTTTGTTGTTATGTGGGTCTAACGTTTGTAGTTTTGTCATTAAATTCAACAGCCGCTAGTATTTTTCAATAAAACTCAGTTATGTCAATAGAGATTTTCATTTATCTTTAAAAATAATATGACAGGATCATACAGGAACCGTGAAAAGCTTGAAAAGGCCTCTTCGTTACCCTCTAGGTCTTAGGTAGGTGTCTGCGGGAACATTGCTTAAACTGCTCAACGATTTCTAAACAAGATAAGGGTTCTTTTGCGTGCGATCTGTAGCAATTTAGAACGGCATTTTGTTCATAGAGGCAGCACGCCAACGGACACTTAATTTTCTCTTCAAAATAATCAGCCATCGAGTCTATGGATTTCATACAGCCGTTCAAATCGCGATAATGTTCTTTGAGTTTTAAACTGACATCGTTAACCATATCTTTATTACTCTCATTAACCGTTCTCTTGCATATCTTCTTAGAGAACTTTTCAAATACACTATCATTTTTATAAAAGTTACACATTAAATTTATTACACCTAAAAATTGCCTAAATATTTGCCAGATTGAAGTATCAAAAATTATTTCATAAATCAATGTGGTTTAATATTCGTTAGATGACAGTAAAATCAAACAAAAATATTTTAAAATTATAAATTTATTAATATCATAGACAAAATATGGCAAAAATTTGCAGTCAATTATCTAATTAAAAATTATTACCCAATAATGTCTATTAGAAAAAACAAAATGGCACTTAATATAAATTAAACACATTAAATTAGTATGACTGTTTTAATATTTTTATAAAGTATTTTTTTTATAATTTTTTTTTTACAATTTTTTATAATATAACAAAAACTATTTTAACTCACAATTAAATCATAAGTTATCAAAATCATAAGGTTCATAATAATTACATATTTATATATATATATATATATATATAAATTATATAATATATTGTACATGTGTTTCTTACAAAATATAAATTCGGTTACTTATTATAAAAATTATTAGTTATTATTTTACCTATTTATAAAAATGCTTACTGGCTAATTCTTCTTTTTCTTATTTAACTTCTTATAAAATATAATTTGAAAATCTTTGGTGATTTGTATGTCACTTTAGAACACTTACTCTAAATTTCTTCTGAGCCCGATAAGAATGTTTTATAATTAATTTGGTACAGCTCATGTGGCTTACATCAATCAATAAAATCTTTATAAGGATAACTAATATTATTTTTATTACAACTTTCGAAAGTTCAAAAAACATCAAAAATAATCAACATCATCTAATGTGATACAGTGTTTTTATCTTTTGTTTTTTTTTTCTTTTTTTTTTTTTCAAAATATTACTATGAAAGTTACTTAATTTAATGCGCGTGCTCGTGCAAATAATAAAAAGCAATGGAAATGTGTGCTTGAGACACATAGTAGAAGTGAAACTTCAACGGACATGTTACCGCCTCTCATCACGCTATATATCCTCTATCCCCTCCACGCGGCCGTAACGCTTTTTCGTGGCAGAAAAAATCCTAATACCCCGTCTATATAGAAGTTTCACTTCGATAGTTTTTGTTTTATCGAAATCGGGACAGGATTTCCAAAGTTACAGCGTTGTAAAGTTTCACTGCTTTTTTAAATTTGCGTTCATTCACGCGCTACTGCGATGACGTCACGCCGCGAGTGTCAGGTCCGCGAGCGCAACGAAACAAAGTATGTATAGTCTATTTTTTTGCAACTTGTCGATAATGTAAACAATCCGCCATATTGGCTTTGTCAATGGTTGGATTATAAAACTAGTGGTTTTATGAAAAGAAAAATAAGTTTCACTTTAAAAATTGAACGATTAATTATTATTTTTTTAATTGAATCAAGGCAGCACTTGGCCGCGATCTCACTTGATGTAAGGTGTAGATGCGGCCGAAGGTGGACCACGCTTACCTAGTAAGTGCCCATTCACCCCAGATTTGATTTAATTGTACAAATTGAAATACGGTAGAATGGTAGAAAATAAATATTTTATATCGACGATTCTACGCCCTGATAATGTATCATTTTGCAATTCTCTATCACTTGTACATTTTGAAATAAGTTATCAAAATGTACAAGTGGTAAACAATGAAACAGTTTTCGGTTTCAACTAATTGCAATGCAAGTCGCTATTTGATTTTATATTGACGGCATTCAAGGAAGGTACAGGTATAATCTAAACGTATTTTTGTGCAGAATTCAATGTAATTTTTAAAAAAATTCATCATTTTAATAGGGAAACATTATTTTAAAAGTTTCAAAGTGCTTTTAATAATTAAAAAGAAAATTGCAAAATGTCTTAAAATTATCATAATAATAATAATGAAGCACTATGCATCATTTTTTATTAAGAATTTTACATTTTTATATAGAAATTTATTAAGAATAACAATTTTTTTTAAGTTTACGTGAGTTTCTTTGTTTCTTTGTTTTTAAGCTTTACGTGAGAATGAACACATTCCCACGTTGGTTTCAAACAATAACCAACCCCTGAGTCATATAGTTTACCTATTTAATTATTTTATTCTAATTTCACTCGCAAGTATCGATCGGTTACACTATTGTCTCTCTGATTCCATGCTTGGAGTTGGGTCATATACCAGTACCGGACAAACATGTGCACGTAGCTATTGTCTCTCTGATTCCACGCTTGGAGTTTAGGGTCATATAATATTACTGGGCAAATTTTAATAGGCACCTTGCCCAAAACATATTGCCCCTTTTATAATTGTACATAAAAAATGATTTTTATTGACTACTCGAATGGTACGCATTCTTACGGCCGGATCTTAGACTATATCAAACGATGTTGTTTGATTAAGAACTAAATATTTGAATAATGATGCACTAACGGCTTCCGATGTAAAAGTACAATTATATTACAATATTACTTCCTTCTATCCGTCACAATACATTGCAATATATTATTGAATTGAAACTATAATAAATCCTATAAGGCTGAACCGTTACACTACGATTTTTCTCTAGTAGTGAAAATAATTACTCAAAATCCGATTCACAAGCCGAGTCCAAACAGTAAAGCAAAGAATCAAGTTCATCAACAAACTAATATGCGTAAGTTGAAAAATGATAACGAAACGCCGATATGTCGCGACGCGCGGGCGAAAGGTGTGATCCCTACGCTACGCACACAAACACAAACTATTCACACACACATAGACAGCTTGACGTTCGGGCGCAGCGCGATGGCAATAGTTTCTTCAAATACCTATTTTTCAAATTCTGCTGTACCCGCGTCCCCTCTTAAGTTCGTAACATCACTGACTTTCATACAAGATTTCAATGTCATTAAATTTGACATAGTAATCTCAACCGCAAATAGAATTTCAGTTTATAGTGAAATTATTTAGTTTTAATGAATATATTTTCTTGTGATTGAGTTAAGAATAATAAGAAAGTTAATATTTTATGAAGGACATCAAATTCGATCGTGTAGTGTGATAGTGCATGGAGATATACAGACTAAAGTATTTGTTTACATTGTCGACAAGTTCTACAAAATTGAGTATTTTTTATTGTTTGTTTTGAGGTACGCAATCGTCGACTCGCGGCGTGACGTCACACATTAGTGCGGTCGCTTAGTCGAGGCCGTACTTTAACGTAGGTATTTTAGTAATTTTTGAAAATCGGAAAAAAATAAAAACAGATTCTTTTCTGATAAGTGATAATAATGCTGATAACAAAAAAACATTGGTGTGACTCACTTCTTGGTAGTTCAATTTTTGTTATGTTATTAAACATTTAAAGTTCAACCTTGGCTGATGTCGTGTGATGTTGGATGATTGTTGAATCCTCTGTGTCGGATATATAGCCAGGCTGGCCGGTGTAGTGTGTTGGATGTATGAGAAGAGGGGCCGCAGAATAAGCTTGAAGGTCACGATTCTTGTAATAAGACTTCCAAGTGTCACTGGAACGAAATAAAGTAAATTTTTATCAAGATAAAAATTTATTTTAAAAATCTAGACATGATATATATTACTACAGTGAAACCGTATAATCAAGTTAATAATAATCTATATCTGTACTAATATTATAAAAGAGATGATTTGTATGTTTGTAATGAATAAACTCAAAAACAACTGGACCGATTTTAAAAATTCTTTCACCTATAGAAAGCTACGTTATCACCGAGTAAAATAGGCTAATTTTAATACGGTTTTCACTAATGGAAAGAGCGTAAAACGAGGAAGGTATTTATCCAATTAATGTATTGGAATTACAACTCCTATATTTTTGTTTACAAAAAAAAAACGAAGCGGATATGTTCCAAAGCGAATTCAGTTAAATAGAAACTATTCTTGAGATTAATTAAGTCGATTAATTGAATGTGGTTAACTTAAATTCGTTAAAGCCAACTCAATGAAAAAAATATACTTTCCCTATAACGTTACAAAAAAATAACAATAGATGGTGCTAAAAAATATTTCTTACTTTAGAGTTTTGTTTGCCCACATTTTCTACGATAAGTAGTAATCCGACAATTGTTCATATTTTTAACTTATCACAATAATAGGACACTAGGATTTAGTCTTAACGTTAGATAAAATATAGTAAATATCTTACTTGGGATGTTCATTGAACATAATTGGCAGAAATTCGTCGACGGGTAGCATATTTTCCAATGGTCTTGAATCAATTAGCTTCCGAGCTCCATTCGCGGTAAGCATATAGCCGAGAGTCCAATAAGAATAGAGTGGTCTACTGACATAGGAACCGAACATCTCCTCCTCTGAATCAAGTAAAATCTTCCTACCAAGATACCTGAAAATAAAAAGCATCTAAATTAACATTGCTATCAAACACAAAAAATATACATATATATAATCATATCCAAGCATTGTATCCACAAGTTGATTTATCTATCCCCTTATTCTTTATCCTACAAAGGTCCTTTGACAATGTTTGTGCTAATAGGCAACGGTAACCATATAGTATCAAGTGGACCGTATGATATATTGCAGACAAACCATAGACCGTGTGCTTTTAAGGCGTCGCTATAAATATTTAAATTCAAAAATTATATATGTATATGTCGCAGTATAATCGAAAAAAAAAAACGGATTTTCGAAAAAATCTTAGTACGATTGCAAAGGACTGGATAATTAAACTAACAGTAACAACTTGGTAACAACGAATTTTGTAATCATCCGATGTACTTTCAGGATCTTTACAAAAAATCTCAATTTGTTTAGGATGATTAGAAAACGCCGATTGGTCGATGATGTTAGCTTCTCTGTTCTGTGTATCCGTCAGTAAGTAACGTTCATTTCGGACAATCAGCGCTCAAGACATATGACAGTTGAGCGTTTATTCGCGACTTAACTAAAACTGGTCAGACTTTTGCAAAGATTATAAAAGTACCTCGGATGATTACAAAATTCGTTGTTAGTTTCTTAACCGGACCTTATCGTGCAATCGCACTAGGATTTTTGTAAACATCCGTTTTTTTCGATTATACTGCGACATATATAAAGTCAAAACTAACGTACAGGAGCTCCCAATCGATTTCTTTCATCTCTCTTAACAAAAGTTCAAATTTGTGTTTGAAATATGGCACGAATTTGATATCATCTTCAAGGATCAAGGCGACCTCGTGATTCTTTTCAACTATCTGAAATAGAAATAAAGTTTTTATTTATATAACAACACTACAGCATGATTTTTTCGCCGTCTTAACATCCTTCGCACGTGTATCGATAGAGTTATTACTCAAGCTGCATTATAGTATGCATTTTGTTTAAAAAGAATTAAATAAAAAACCTAATAAAATCTCTATACCTAACCAAAATATAATATCATCGACCTTGTGACATTGACATGTGCTTACAATTTATAAACTCTAAGAAGGTTAAAATTTACAGACCACGATAGATAGTACCTAATTTATCGATGACAGTTAGTTTAGTCGCAGCACAAAGTCAGTAGAGGTACTCCTCGTATCTATAGGCGAGTTAATTAAAGTTGGCACGTTTACAGTACTGACACAAATGCTTTTTGATAGTTGAAAAAAATGGTTATATTTTCTGAAATCTGTTGGATGGAAATAAGAAATCTTTGAATAAAAATGAAAGCAAGAGGCATATAAAATGAAAAAAAAAAAATAGGTTATTAGATATTTGGTTTATTTTGTCATAATGAATGCTATTCAGAATCGCCAGTTCGCGTCGGTTTACCGTTTACTGACTGTGTTCAATTGTTCACCTGTTATCACACTTTAATAACGTACAAGGGATCAGTAGTCTCTGTCACAATCCTACCAGGCCTCTGGGCGGGGAAACAGACAGATAGTGTGTTTATTGCAGTATGACGTCATTGTCATGCGCCTATTCACAGACATTACACAAGCGCAATGTGTAAATGCGTTGCACGTGCCAAATTTCGTTAAGTTGCCTATGACATACTTACATCTTCCCATATCCTGTAATGGCTTAGGAAACAACCGATCTCGCCAGCTTTCATTGGCCTGTAATATCAAAAAGAAAACATTTGTTACATTGTCTCAAAACACAAGACAAACAAACTAGACGGCACGTCCTACTAATATACGTCCATTATATTAAATTCTTATGTAATAATCATTTCTTCCTATCCCAATCCCCAATTCCACTATGGTCAGCACCTATGGCCTTGCTTGTGTAAAGGCCCATCTTCAAGATGGGCCATCGCGATGGTCCACTATGATGGGCCAGCGTGAACAGGGCGTGGTGGTGTCGGATAGCTTATGGCCCGTGCGATGGTCGTGGGATGGCGTCGGTGTCTGTTTTTCGGCCTCACATCAAAGGTAGTGAGTGGGCCAGCGATGGCGGTACGCATCTACATGTGTTGCATTCCACAGTGCATATCTACGAATTCTACGATTCGTTTACGAATTAATTTACGACTTTTCTCAAAAGTGACGAGTAATAAAAATTTCAGAACTATATCGGGGAGAAAGTGTGATATGGAATCCTAATGCTTCCACGTCCATCTCTAAAAACGTTAAGGCCAGCGCTGGCTCATCATGAAGAGGAGCCAGATGATGGTAGCCACCTAAGAGTACAATCAAGTGGACCGTCAGCCTGTCTGTCGACCTTAACATAAAAAAATCAACTATAAGTTCTAACATTAATAATGATATAATTGAAAAAAAAAATGAAAAGAAAATAATAGAGTAGATTTTTCAATTTCTATTTGAAAATTGAAAGATTACGTCACTAAACTTGGTTATTTTATTATATTTCGACTAAAACTGGCACTTTTAGCTTTATACAGGGGACTGTCTTTACATTGTGTAACGTTATTCAACGATATATCCGACGAATTCTAATATACTATATATTTCAAACGATTCTTTAATCCTTTAGATACCTCTAGTGGTGTAATTAAATATTTGAATGTAGATGATAGATATGTAGGTTCAGCGCCAACAGCATCCGACAATCCATCATAGTAGGTGGCATTTTTTTTCTGAATTGCCTCCAGTATATTCTATCATATAGACTAGCATAATTTATGAGATTACCTTTTACTATAAGGATCTTCATAGTTTGGCATCAATCTAATGCCTTGATGGTGTAAATTGTCCAAATCCAAATTTCTACAAGAAAAAAGAAGTTATAAAAATTATTTCTATTTTAAACCAGTTGTGAAGTGCTAAATATAATTCAACAATTAGCAAACAAATGGTATTTCCTTAATAATAATTTGTGAGTTAATAGTGGTTTACTAAATATTGAGTTTATTGCAATTTGTAGACTCAATTCGAAGACTGCTAAGTACTGGGTTAGACCATAGTGTAGCTGAAATCATCCTAATCCTGTATAGTTTTATCTAGTAGGAACGCAATTTTTCACAAAAAAAAAGTTTTTTTATGACTATTTATTAAAGCGTCAGCTGGTAAATTTTTGTGGTACTTATATGGTTGAATATGTTACACGCGTACCTCAAAATGTAAGAAGCGCCTATATTAAAAAAAATGCCGAGCTCAGATCAGGTCGCCCAGGTACATTATATTTATAATAACTTACAGTGAATAATAACTCTTGGTCATAGAACTTCGAACCGATACTCACTTGCCATCAACAGCAAATACTGTAGTCACATCCATTCCAAGTTCCTTGAAACTTAGCTCCATGAGATTCCTCCTTTCTATTCTACGTTCTAAATTGATCATATAAATTTCATTGCAACCATATTTAGTTGATTGCGGATATTTCACATATTTCTTTAAATCCCAACTAATAGGCAGAGGAGTTCCTCTACTTATCGCTTCCATCTTAACGTTCAATAACTGTTCAAAGTCTTTCCTCGGATCATCTTCTTCTTGAAGCGGTATGGTCACGAATCCATGCAATTTTTCATTGCATATAAACATGGGTATGTCTGAAATATATAAAATTTGATTTTATAATATTACATGCAACAAATAAACGAAAATAAATCCAACGAAGGTAAATACACCCTCATACATGAGACCACCGTGAAATAATAGTATGCGTGCTTTTGTATTTCGTTGCTAATACTTTATTATCAATCTCACTGTGGTCGGCTTGTGTTATAGGCGACAGTAACCACCTACCATCAAGTGGACCAGCCTCTGTGTCAAGCTTAACATAAAAAAAATACAAACGCACAAATTATCCTTATATTAAGGGAGTTTCTTTGTTTGTTATGCTAATCATGAAATGATATGCTACCCAAACAATCATCACGAAATGTTACATATTTCGTTTAAAAGCTTACAGAAAGGACATAGTACCTTTCATCCAATAAAAGACAAATTCATACTAATATTATGTGGAAGTAACTTTATTTGTCTTTCTGTCTGCCTGCTACCTTTATACTACTTAGCTACTAAATCGATCATGTAATTTTGAATACACATTGTCAGGGATATACAAAAGGACATATGGTAAAGGATATTCATTCAGATTAAAATGTACTGTTCCAGATATACCCAGACGAAGTCGCTGCCAAAAAATAGAAAAAGTAAGTTAGTTAAAAACATTTACCTTTCATTTTAGCATTGACAGCGAATGTTATGATGTCATCTTTAGGTCCATTATAGTCTTGGACATTTTTAGGATCGTACGTTAACAAATCAGATTTTGCCCTCTTGAGTGAAATGAGAACAGCCGTGTTAACCATGGGAACTTCAAAACAGCCAGTGTTTTCTCTGTCAAGAATTGGCCTGTAATCTTCGGTTCTCTTGTAATAGAAGCCTTCTGTCATTGCACACCTGTCAAAAAGATGGTCACAAAAGTTTTTGTACGATACACAATATTTGAGGATTATAATGTATAAAAAGTTGTCTGTTAAAATTTTGAGGTTAGAGAATTCAAATTTTATTACTCAATCCTCCAAGATATAGTAAATTGTTACTGCAATTTTAAGCAACAACAATCAAACATGCGTTAACGCTGCAAGGCGATACTGAGCCAATTCTTTCTCTGCATTAATTAAATGTGTTACGCCGTTGTTGTACAAAAATCAGACCCTTATTTTAATAATAAACATGCTATCTTTTAAATGATTTGTTAAGTGGTATGTTTGGCTTTATATTGTATACATTATTTAAGTGCTAATAAGACGTACCATTTCAAAAAGAAAAATACTAGAAATACGAAGTATTTGTGACACTGATAACACAGTCATGTGCCAAAGTTTTCCCTGTTATGTATTCAGTAAATAATATGTGATATAACATTAGCAGTAATGGACTCTAATATACTCACTCTATAATAGTAAAATTCTTTAAATTACAATAAAAGAATGTAACATTTAACGAGTCAATTTTAATTAAGTTTTAGAGAATGTTTTTGATGTGTATCAACAACTAAATATTTTTAAGTATTAATATCTAAAAAGTGTCATATTTTTCAAATTTATTAATAAGTGATAAGGATAGTTTACTGACGATTGAATAGACAGAACCAGAAATACCAAAATAATTGCGAAATTACTCTCATTCTATGACACAGCAGAATAACATTTATACTCAGTTGATAATCATCAATAAATGGTTAATAAATAGGTGTCATGTCAGACAATGTAGAACACAATGAATGCAATAAAGTTAATGAAAATTTTATGCACCTTTTCAACATGCATCATGCAAAGCACTTATGCATGACAAATCAAAGGCTAACCAGTAATTAGAATAGAGTCCATCCGATATCAACAATGGAGCCGCAACAGGGAGATCTCGCTGTACCAGATCTTTTAATGTTGAACTCTCAACTATGAATGCGTCAGCGTCAATCATCTGGAAAAGATAAATAATGTCTAATCAACTTTCTCTAATCTTAATTAATTAAAGAAGAATTAATTGAAAGCTCTATCATTGTTTGTCGTGGGAAACTTATGTTTTTCAATTATCTCTAACTAGCAAGTCGCCCCCGGCTTCGCACGGATTTTTTTCTGCAATTTATCTCTATATATATAAAAATTACGTGTCACGTTGTTGGACGCCAATGAACTCCTGAACTACTGAACCGATTTTGATAAAACTTCGTAACTATGTGTAATTTTGTCCAACTTAAAAGATAGGATAGTTTTTATTTTGAACCTGATCGAATCTGGGAGTGTGTAGCTAATAATATATATATTAATTTATATAATAGTATGATACATATAGTTAGGTTCTAAGTTGTAATATGTAGTACCGTTATATTTCTTTGCTTAATTAATATTTACTAGTTGAAATCAATCACGCTTCGCTATGATATACCCGCTTCGACAAAAATCTTGCTAACGTAGCAAATGTCAATAAGATATTCATGAATTAACACATAAACCATTGTCTTTCCATAGATACAATCAGGAACAATTTTCTAAGTATTACGTATACCCTACATATAATACATTTACAGATCTGTTTTTATAGTTACCTAAGTTTTATGCGTTTGATCAGTGTTTTAAGAATAAGACATAAATATCTGAGTTCAGTTTTAGAAAATAAGTTTTAGAAGTTTTCGAAAATCATTGTTCTTTTTTTTTTAATAATTGTAGAAGAGAGACCCCCTCAATTTTAAGTTTAAATAACAAACTTACCAGTAGAAAATCAGCCCACATTTTTCTGGCAAAACTCAATGCCTCCTCTCTTAAATGTATTATATGTTTGAAGTGACTTTCGCTCCATTGTATTGGAGTCACTTCATTTTCAGTCAAAAGATCTAATGAACTGTTTGCATTTATTATCACAGTGTTATAATCAAATAGACGTCGGGTTGCCCAATCCTCAATGATTTCTATACTATTGTCATCATTATAGTCACTGGTAATCCTGAAAATGAAAGATTTTCTTCAATAAGATTAAGTTCAAAACTATTTTGTTTTAGTATCTAAAGATATAATCTTTTCACCTCTAGTAGTAACCACTACCTCACATTATACCGCAGTGTAATAACCATTTGCTCTTTAGAATAAAATTAACTTCTTAAACTAAGGACAATAAGGTCGACAATTTACTGGCAGCACTTGTGCTTGTGTTTATAGACTTGAACCACCTGTTATCAAGTAGACCATCAGCCTTCCTGCCATTTATTACATAGATGTTTGTTGGTTAAAAAGGTTATATACCAAATCTGAAGTTAGATATAGGTTAAGAAACTTACCAAATGTAAAGCCGATCTTTAGGATAATCTAAATTATCTAAACATCCCAGAAAGAAAGGTAGTGTATGTGCTTTGTTACGCACTAATACAGATATCCCAACAGTGGGCCATTTGAATGAATCATCTACTTCACTAAGACACTGTTCTAAAGAACCTATTACAAGAAAGTATATGATAGACTTCGCAAAAGTAGTCATTATAAACATAAATTTAGACAATATTCTTAAATCAAAGAAGAAATTGTCGCAATCATATGAAAAAATGTATAAAAACTAAAAAAAAATGTTTTGTTTATGTTGTCGGTCGAACTGGTCATAATAACATAAAATAATCTGTGACGAAATCTGTGAGTTGGACATAATAATGATGTTGATGTCACACAGATTTCACTTCCACAGACTATACAAGATGCTGGTCTATACCTAGTATACGCCTAGTATATACTTCGTTCGTCCTCCCTCTACGATATACTTCATGAAATAAATAGAGCTCTGTGACAGTGACAGACGTCAGAGTGACATGCCTAATGCTGGACAACATGTTTATCATGGAGAGTAGAGAGAGGTAAGGAGGCGCTGTAGTAGCATTTTATATGCATTTTGTTAATGAATTTTGAACTTAAATACTAGCTGTATTTAAATAGGTTTGATTTTCAAACATCGGAAAAGAAAAAGGTTGTTTATTGACATGAAAAATTTTGTCATTTTATGTTTGGATTTTTAATGAGATAGAATAGTCAGAATAATTTTATGAGTTTATTTATATTTTGTATACCTTTTGTTATTAAAATTATAATGTATTAAATTGAGTGAAAAATAAAGAAGATGATGTGCATATCTAAATATAATATTTTATTGAATAATACACTGATCCCACATTATATATGAAGTTGAATTCAATACAATTTATTACAATAACACATTTTATGTACGGTGGTTTCATGAACTACGAAACCAATCATATATCAATTCACCCATGCTACACTAGTGCCATTCTGGTCAATTCATGAACCACTATTTATATAGTTATTATATAGACTATTATAGACTTTGAAAAATTTTAGTTCCCGAAGAAATATAAAAAAGAGTGCGCCACCATCGTCACAGCATCGAAATAATATATCTTTGCATTCAAGTTCGTTGTGTCACAGCATGTATAAATAGTACTTTGTGGTCAGAGCGATAAAGATGTTGGGTCACTTGGGTCAGTATATAATAATTGATATAATAAGTTACTCTATGATGTTGGGCGTTATTTTTCTCATTTTTTATCATAAATATATATTAGTCCCCAGTACAAGGAACTTAAATTTTTTTGACACATACAAATGTAAAACTTTGTGAGTGCCTTTTTTGCGATGAGTCCGACAAACTTTTCTAATGCGAAAGTTTCGGCGCTGCTGCGTTTTCGAATGCTCGATTCCTGGAATTGTCGATATGACGTCACTATGACTCCGTATATACAACTTTGATTTTTGGAATTTTTTTTTAATAAAATTAATTTAAAAATTGTGGTCAACTTGTCCGACAAAAATCATGTTGCGTATGGGGTGTCCACCACCCCAAAAATGTCGATATGACGTCACTATGACTCCTCGTACAAGTCGATATTTGCATTTAGAATACTATTATCTATCATTGTTATTTTTGTCCGATATGTCCGATACGGGGAGACATAATGACGTCATATCGACATTTTCGGGGTGGTGGACACTCCATACGCAGCATGATTTTTGTCGGACAAGTTGACCACAATTTTTAAATTAACTTTACTAAACAAATTTCAAAAAATGAAACTTGTATGTACGAGGAGTCATAGTGACGTTATATCGACATTTTTGGGGTTTTGGACACCCCATACGCAACATGATTTTTGTCGGACAAGTTGACCACAATTTTTAAATTAATTTTATTAAAAAAAATTCCAAAAATCAAAGTTGTATATACGGAGAGTCATAGTGACGTCATATCGACAATTCCAGGAATCGAGCATTCGAAAACGCAGCAGCGCCGAAACTTTCGCATTAGAAAAGTTTGTCGGACTCATCGCAAAAAAGGCACTCACAAAGTTTTACATTTGTATGTGTCAAAAAAATTTAAGTTCCTTATACTGGGGACTATATATTTTCTCATACCAGGCGGGCTAAAAATATCTGAGCCTAAGGTATTAAAAGACCTGATAAAAATCTAAATTTAATTTATTTTTCTATATAATCTCCCTCAACTGCAACGAATTTCTCACATCTTTTAAAAAGAGCTTGTATCCCGCTAAAAAAATAAGATGCATTTTTGCTGTCAAAATGCTCGTTTACGGCAGCTTTCATTTCTTCATCATCCCCAAATCTTCGTCCACGAAGGTCTTTTTTCAAATTTTTAAAAAGAAAATAGTCGCTGAGAGCCAGGTCTGGACTGTAGGACTCGTAAATGATATCTGTATAATAACATAATAATCTGTGGTCTAAGTATACTGTAGAACCTATATTTTCTCGAGTGTTATTTTTTCATTTTCCAACGCGGACGAAGTCGCGGGTACCAGCTAGTATTGTATATAGCAACATCTGTTCTGTTTCGCATAATATATAATTATTTGTTTGAAAAAAAAAGGTTAAAAACAAAATGAAAGTTAAGACAAAGTATGGAAAGTAGTTTATTAAAATAAAAGTAATACTTATTACAATACAACAGTATACCACTGGTAATTAAAATATAATCAAATGATTTTTTTTTTATTAAAATTGTTCTTAAATCAAAATTACTAATTTAGTTGTTAGTTCTCAATCATTGAGAATTTAGAATAGAAAAATATGAAATTTTATTTTATATAATTTTTATTTTACGACACATTAGCGACGACTTAAAAACTAAAACTTAAATGACCAAAACTTCTATCATAATGTCAAAGAACTTAAGACAAATTAAACTTAAAATTTTATACTTAATGTTATTCTTCTGAATAAAGCATAACTTTATTCAGAAAATCATCCCTTACACCGCTACAGCGCACACGCCTACCCATTCACATTTAGCTGTGGTTTTCACACAATAGGTAGGTATTGAATGTACTTCTGACTCTGAATTGCCTCCAGTATCTGTTTGTTTATCATGAGCAGTCTTTCATCAACGCGGTTAGATGATGTGATAGCATGACCTTCACTGAGTTTGCATGGTATCCCGTGCAATGTTGGTTGGTTACTGACTGCTCCAGAAACGGTCAGTTTCATTTTAGAGAAATTATTATTATAATCTTTTAACGCCTTGCTCAATTCATCACATGAATATTCGTTTCCATCCAAATGAACGTATATCGTAAATTTATGAGACAACCACTGTCCATAATCAATATAATAAATGCCTGTATATTTTAAATACAAATTCTGAAGAGACACCAAATCCATGAGGACGACAGAATCCAAATAAGCTATATTATTATCCGACAAATCAATAGTGGTAAGATATCTGAGACCTTGGAATGAACCATACCTTATCATAGTCAATCTGTTGTTGCGTAAATATAACTCTTTCAAGTTCTTTACTAAATCAAAAGAAGATGGAACGATATCCTCTATTTCATTGTCACTCAGGTCCAAGACATCCAAATTTGATGGCAACTCTAGAGGAGTATTTAACATTTGTATATAATTATTTTTAATTTCCAAACGTTTTAAGTCATCCAATTCGTATAAGTTTATTAAAGACGCATCTTCGATATTGTTTGAGTTCAATATCAACTCTCTTAAATTTTCTGCATGCGTGCGTTCTAACAGAATACTTGAAAGTCTATTGTAAGATAGATCTAAGATACCTCCAGGCTGAAAGTTCCTAATATAGAGATGCCTTAAATCATCAAAATAATTGCAGGACAAGTTTAAAGTATTGAAAAAGCCGTACATATAGAATGGATAAATAAGATTATAAAATAGCATGTTGTTAGACACGTCTAATATTTGTAAGTTATTCATATGCTTGATAGTAAGAGGATCCAGATAAATAATTTCGTTATTACTTAAATTCAAAACCTCAACCTTTTTTAAATGTTCAGGATTTACAGTAAATGTTTTTAGTTTATTGATGGCCAGGTTAAGTGACATAACATTGGCAACATATTCGAATGCTCCATACTCGATAAGCGAAATAGAATTGTTTGATAGATCTATACCTATCAGTACAGCGTCCTCATTTTCATTAATGTCTTGTGTGAATATTTCCGCTATTTCTGAATCGGCATTAGGTATTAATGTAATTTGATTACTTGACAGTAAAATTTTACAAAAACCTTCAAAATAGTGTAGTCGTAAAAAGATATCATTATTAATATTTTTTATACGATTACCCGATAAATCTAATTCGGCCAAGTGATAAGAAATATTGTCGAACTCAGGATCCAAATAATATAGCTCGTTATTGTTTGCATACAAATACTTTAAACTGACTAATTCTTTAACGACGCAATCTAAATTTGTCATTTTGTTATTGCTTAAATTCAAATATTCGAGACACATAAGGTTTTTCAAATGACATTCAGTTAAATATTTAATGTTGTTGTGGGAAAGGTCGAGATGAGTTAGTCTTATCAGTTGAGAGAATGTGTCGTCTGCCAATTCGTTAATTTGATTATAGGCTAGAGACAAATACAAAACTTGTGGTACTATATTGAACTCGAACAAGCCGTCGACTTCGGTCAAACTATTGGAGGACAAATCAATTTGCTCTAAATTTGTTAAATCCGAAAATGGTGTACCAGGAATTTTGACGACTTGATATCCGTCCAGTTTAAAATTTTTCAGGTAAACCATATCATTTACAAAATTTAAATTTGGTATCTGCTCAGATGATTT
Organism: Synanthedon andrenaeformis; assembly: GCA_936446665.2. NCBI lineage: Eukaryota > Metazoa > Arthropoda > Insecta > Lepidoptera > Sesiidae > Synanthedon > Synanthedon andrenaeformis. Next base: position 11,687,762 of record OW387776.2, on the reverse strand, counting down.
CAATTTGAAATTGGCTATACGACGCAAAATGTCTCCAACGTGGTCCCAGTCTATATTATCGACGGTGGTTGTGCTAATTAAGGTAAGATCGATGTCTACGTCGTAGTTGGTTGAAAAGCGGCATCTCTGGGGAATATTAACCGTCGCAATATCTTCATAACAAACAACTTCCACGGAGCAATCATCTTTCCAAATCGGTGCTAAGGTCTGACAGTACCCCACACTAATGGGAACTGTGGCAGTGACGTACGATGCAGCAAATAAGAGTATCAATATTGCTTTGGGTAAGCAGTATTGCTTTGGGTAAGCTGTAAGCAGAAAATATATTAAATTAGATACGTAAGATTCGAAGTAATGTTCTCAACTAAATCGTACAATGTTACATATGTATACGAGTATTGTATAATATTCAAAGTTATAGAAAAAAAATTCAGATTCTAGACTAATTAGTACATCCCTGTCCCTTCCTTACATAGTATAAATGAAAGTCGCATTCCGCGTCTGTCTGTGTATCTGTATATCCGCTAACTCCTCCTAAACCACGAATTGATGGATTTTGATGCGGTTTTCACTAATAATCCGGGAGAAATAACATTTATTCCCCAAAAACATTACAACGGCAGTTTTTTGGCTTAAAAATTAGTAGAAAAAATTAAATAATACAATCCTAAAATTGAGTCCTCGTGGAAGGTCAGGAAAATCTTTTTAATAAATAACCATTAATAACAAATAAATAAAAATCGCTCTTTTCTCAGTTCAATATGTTTAAAAATTAAGTATGCTAATTAACATTAAGTATGCTAATAGAATTTGTTCCCATTTTGCTCCTTATAAAATTTCACCCAAGTCAGTAGTCAGAAAAGTCAAAAACAGGTCATAAAATTTATGGTCAGAAGCCCACGATGCTAAATGTGGGACCTATTGGACCTATACTCGAGCGTCGTGGGGAACTATTTTATTTTAAAGATTAGATGGTGGGAAGAAAAAAATTATGTGATGTTTCCCTTTTCGACGGTGGGGAGAGCGTCTAGAGGCGTTCCAAAATTTGTAGACGCTGCATTAAGAAAAATCCTCCAAATAAGTCAAAACAAATGAATGAGTAAGTCCAAATTAAGAATGAGCACGATCAGGAATTTAGGCTGAACCGTCTGTATGAAAATTTGGCGCGCTCGAGTATTTCAAAATGGATCTTTTTGTATTTTCAAAAAGCTGCCACGAGCTTGCGTTACATCCAAATCTTCTTTATTTTAAACTAGCTGGTGCCCACGACTTTGTCCGCGTTGAAAAATATTAAGTAGCCTATCCTGTGTCCCGTGCGTCCAAATGCTTATCTACCGAGTTTCATGAAAATCAGTTAATTCGTTTCACAGTTATGAAAGAACACACATAACCTACACTTACAGATTTATTATTAGTATTGATTGATGGGAGCTTAGAGGGATTACTTAACATCCCCTCTGAAAATCTGACGCGCTCGAGTAGTATTTATATTTTTACCTCAACACCCACCAACCCCACCATCCATTTCCGTTATCGGAGACACGTGGGGCAATATACATTGGCAATATCTGATGCGCTCGATTAAATCCCAAAAGCCCCTCTTGGGCTCCCCTACTATTATTAAATTGATTTTTTTTTTAAAAGTATACTTATTTTAATTTCAAAATATTCATATAATATTTAGTTGGTTTGTAATGACTTCGTTTGTTTTTTATTATGTATTTAGACTACATTTTATTTAACGTTTGACTGACCAACTTTAAGTGTACAATTTAAAAGCTCACCAAAATAATTTTTAGACAAAGTACAAAGTAATATATGTTAACTTCAAATAAAATAAAACCACTCCATACCGAGGTGCTTAAAGAACAACGTTTTAAGTTTCAAAATAATTATACACTCATCAGAATAATTGTACGCGTTGTACCTACTTATATTCTTTTTGCCTACCAAAATGGATAAATGTTCACCAAATCTTGTTTCTCTGAAATAGTAACATGAATACCCAAAATGACATTTCTAAATAGCTTTAGTGTAATCAAATTATCCTACCAGTGATTCATTTTATTTACCTTAGTTATTTGTTACAGTAATATTGAGAGTGAAATATTTATTCGGCTATGTTATACTATATTTTAATCAAATTCATAAAACAATAAACAAGTAACATGTGTTTGCATAGAATAAAACGGAAAATTGGTTAATTTCTACAATACTTTATGAAACACAGTTTGGTGAGAATTTATCCATTCTGGCAGGTATTTCGAATTTTTTTGGTAATAAAAATAGGTACTTTTCTGGTAGGCCACAACTTTAATGAGAAATGACATAGGTTCATATTTTGGAGAAGGGTTTTTTATTATTTTTATTCTGTCAATTATCAGGTCTGGTGTGGAATTATTGTGTACATGCGGTTCTACTAAAGGAAATCTTATCAAATTATGAAAACGAACTGCCGGAAACAAAAGTTAACATTTTAGTTTTAATGAGTAGCAAAAGTCTTACATACCACGATTCATTGTCGTGACAGGTTCGCTTCGCTCCGTCAGCAGAATCTGCAATAAAAGAGACTTTGTAAATGACAAATAAAGTAAATAATTATATGAGAAACTTCTATAGCGTTATTTTCTTTTTAACTTTTCATCTGCTAGCCTGTTTTCACTGTCTATACTTACTCTTTATGTGAAATAATAACGAATTCTTTAAAGAAATACGTAATACCTATTTCAAAATTATTTAAAATTTCATTAAAACTACTATTTTAATTAACTTTTAAATGTAAATTGCACAACCGCTGAATAACTTTAAAATAATAAGTGAATAAAATTCTCACCTTTGTGCAGTAGTTGACTTCCAGCGAATCCAAATACAAATGAAAGACAAAACGTTCATATTGCAATTATTCGCTGACCGTACGAAATTCGAATGCATTACCGATGAATAGGAAGTTAATAAAACAGACTAGACATTCAAATGTAAGTGCCTAAAGGTTTGGGTGATAATGACTACTAATTATTAATTAAGTATTAGGTGCCATTCATTAATTACAACGAGTGACTGTTAGTTTTAGGCTACCTACTGTTTTCCCCAGTTGCTTGGAAAATGCTTCATTTTGAAACATTCTTTTGTTTCTAATTTAAAAAAAGACTACTGCCGCTTGCCTGATATATACCTACAGGGTGGAAAAATAAGTCGGGCCCTGGAGGGAAACTACCTTAAATCTTTAAGCTAGCTCATTTTACATAAAGGAGACATTCCTTTATTTTTAAAAAGAAACAAAACTGCATTCAAAGATTTTGTAAAACTCGCTTGCCTCGCCCGGGACTCGAACCAACTAAAATTAAATTAATGTTAGATTTTACGATCATTTTTATTTTTAAGAACAAATATTTGTTAGAGAAATTTTATCCTGAATAATAATCCTATCGATTAGTATAATAAAACAGCGTTTGTTTTTTTTTTTTAATTGTAGTTGGTTCGAGTCCCGGGCGAGCCAAGCGAGTTTTAAAAAATCTATTAATGCAGTTTTATTTCTTTTTAAAAATAAAGGAATGTCTCCTTTATGTAAAATGAGCTAGCTTAAAGATTTAAGGTAGTTTTTCTCCAGGGCCCGACTTATTTTTCCACCCTGTATAAGAGAACAATAATATAAATAGCTAAACAGATTTGTGACAAAATGTTACAAATTAAATAAGAGGCGCGTCCGTTAAAAAGACGATAGTAGTAAAAATGAGCTCTTCATAGGAAGAAATGACAATAGCTATTCATTGTCGATCTAACACAAGTTAAAATAACTTTAAAAAAATAATTGAAATAAGTTTCCTGTGTGTTTTTGCTTATTATTTCGCAAAGTACTAGAGGTCTCAGTCTAAATAGCAATTAACGTTGTTTTTGGTCGGAAATAAAGTCGACAATTGCTGTATTCCGGACTGGGAGTAAATGTATCTATAGTATGGTGCAAATAACCCAAAAAACGGCCTAACCTCAACATCCAAAGTAAAAGTATCCCTCCAGCTCCAAATTATTCCATACAGCCCACGTATTGTTCTGTAAAAAGTTTGGGGGGAGGGGAGAAGTTGAAATTTATTACTTTTTCTTAAACATTTCGAAAACTACGCAGTTTAGCGCAAAAAGTACTGAGGATAAAAATAATCTACATTGAATTACGAACAAAAATGGTCTATAGCATAATCTTGTTAAAGTGAACGGTTCAAGAGTTATGTAGGGTGTAAAGTAGCAATTGTTCGTTTATTTTTTTTAGATTTTTGTAAAAATATGACATTATCACAAGGAAACTATTTTTTTATATAAAGGATTGCGTTTTGTAGCTACAATATGGGCTACATCAAACTCCTACAGGGTAGGCAACGCACTAGCACTCCCCTTGGTGTTGCTTGTATCCTTAGGCGACGGTGACCACCCACCATCAAGTGAGGCGCCAACCTGTCTGCCAACTTTATATTATAAAAAAATGGGATTTTAGTGGCCGGTGGTAAGTTAGTGATAAGCCCTTCAAGGAACGACAACCTCTCCACCCTCTCAAGGGGCGCTACTTTTTAAAGGAAAAGAGGCTTCCACAGGTCTAGGCCATATAAACCTGTGGTACGGAGAAACCCACTCTGAACTAATAAGACTAATAAAAATAAATAATGTTAAATGAGACCTTATTTTATAATAATAATAATAACCATCATCGTCCCGATAATCGTATCGGCAAACGGTCTTATAGCGAAGAGCCTCGATCAACACCTCGAGAGGCTCTCACTAGATGGCTGGGTCAAGGGACAGATACAGAAGGCGGTACTTCTTGACACGGCACGAATTGTCAGGAGGTTCCTCACTCTGCAGCCCTAACCACCGGTAGCTTGGGCCTTGCCCCGCTACCTGCGGAGTTCTAGTTTTAGGTTTTTTACGATATTTATTGTTTTTTAATATTTATATTGTAAAAAATTTAGAATTAAGAGATGAAAATAAATATGTAAATAATAATAATATAATAATGATAATAGTCATTTCTCACCTACTGTACATGGATGATCTCAAACTATTTGCATCCAAACGCCAGGATCTGTTAGAGTTGTTAAAAATAACTGAAACTTTTAGCAACTCTATAAAGATGGAGTTTGGTGTAGATAACTGAAGTGACCTTTAAATCTCTATCTGAAACCGAAACCTACAAGTATCTTGGTATGTCACAGTCGTTGGGTATCGTTGATAAAGATATAAAACAGACGGTGAAGGAGCGCTTCTTTTCCCGCCTGACAAAAGTACTTAAGAGTCTTTTATCGGGTGGCAATAAAGTGCGCGCCTTCAACAGCTGGGTTATGCCTTTGTTAACCTACTCCTTTGGCATACTAAGATGGACACAGACTGAACTAGATGCCTTGGACAGAAGGGTTCGTCAACTGCTCACCATACACCGGATGTTACACCCGCGCTCGTCTGTTATCCCGCATTCGATGTTAAGGAAATACCTTAACATCGAATGCGGGATACATCATGATGTAGTGACAGTTGACAAAAACCTCACTCCGCTTTGCTTATCTAAGGAGAACTGGCGCAAGCCAATAATATTGACTAGCGAGGACCGTAGGGAGGTATGGAAGAGCAAGGAATTGAAAATGAAATGAAAATGAAATGAAAAAATATTTATTGCATAAATCTTACAAGCATAATCTTATAAACAAATGCCCAAGGAACTATAATATTAACTAACAGTTTGAGAACATTTTAATTGCAATCACTAAGCTTAGCTTACAGAACATAGCTAGATAATTACACGGGCGGTTCACAGGACCCGATGTAGACCCGCTCGCTTCGGTAAACTGGCTACGCTTCGGTGACCTCTGGGGAAACCGAAGGTTTTGTCTGTGCAATAGCTGACGAAGTTATCAAGACGAGAAACTACCGGAAATATATTCTCAAGGACGGGACGCTCGACTTTGTCGAGCATGCTACCGTCCCGGAGAATCACTAAGATATATTATTTCCGGTTGTTCTCATCTTGCTAACGGCGAGTATTTGCACAGACATAACCAAGTAGCCAGAATTATTCACCAACTTGCTCTTCAATATCACCTTGTTGAGTCTTCTGTACCATATTATAAATATGAGCCTGCGCCGGTTCTCGAAAATGGTCATGCGACGCTCTACTGGGATCGCTCCATAATCACGGACAGGACTATTGTCACCAATAAAACTGACATCGTGGTTATTGACCGATCCAAGCGCCGGACGATACTTGTTGACATCGCTGTCCCACATGACGAAAATCTCGTGAAAGCCGAAAAAGATAAACTCACTAAATACATAGACTTGGCTCACGAGGTGACCGCCATGTGGGATGTCGATTCGACCATCATCGTCCCGATAATCGTATCGGCAAACGGTCTTATAGCGAAGAGCCTCTATCAACACCTCGAGAGGCTCTCACTAGATGGCTGGGTCAAGGGACAGATACAGAAGGCGGTACTTCTTGACACGGCACGAATTGTCAGGAGGTTCCTCACTCTGCAGCCCTAACCACCGGTAGCTTGGGCCTTGCCCCGCTACCTGCGGAATTCTAGTTTTAGGTTTTTTATGATATTTATTGTTTTTTTTAATATTTATTGTAAAAAATTTAGAATTAAGAAACAAAATAAATAAAGAGGATAATAATAATAAATCATTTATTAGATGTAAGTTTTTTACAAAACATTCACCCTCGTCAACATTATTTTACATTTACAAACTACCACCGGTTCGGAAAGCTGCTTCTACGGGGAAGAACTCGGCAAGAAACCCCCTAGTTGCTCTTTTCATAAATCACCCAATCAATTTACAACAACACGTAACAATACTTAGCAATCTATATAACACCATATTCAACTCCAAGGACGAACGTCATTTATATAATCTAATTAATGTTTTTAATGTAAAACATCATCAATCGTCATAATAGTCATCAATAGTTGTGTAGGCATAAGTTACATAGGAAATTGTCTTCTCTGTTTCGTAATTATTCTATAGTAATTTCTTTGCAAGCAATATTGGACGGTAACAGTATATCGTACCTACGTAGGCTATGACGGAATACTGCAGGAATTTTTGCAATTGTATATGTATATACAGATAGTTATATTAAGTTATATTATATTAGCAAAACACTTGAATATCTTTTGTTATCTAAGTCTTAGGTAAGACCAGGTGAACCCGATGTTCAACCATCGATTCAAGAGATAGGGTAAGATTGGGCCATGCTGTGATTTCAAAATTTCCTGTAATATTTTTTGTATTATGATCATATTATACAAGGAACGAATTATCATTACATAGTAGGTATAAATAATTGAAGTCGCTTTTCGCAACCATATGACCTCCTAATCCGCTCAATGGATTTTGTTGCAGTTTTCACCATCAGTTAGATATTTTTTCAAGCAAGTTTCATTATATATTAGGGGTTAAAGTATGAAATTGCCGATTTGTACTGAAAAATAAAAATTCGTTTTTTTTTTAATTTAACATATTTATTTAATCAAAATAATTACCATTATTATCTATACATTGCTGCCATCTAATAGGAAGCTCATTTATGCCTTTGCGATAGAACTCTGGTGATCTAGATTCGACAAACTGTGTGAAAGCATTTTGCACTGCCTCCTGAGAAGAAAACTTTTTATCACGCAGAAAATTGTCCAAATCACGAAAAAAATGGTAGTCCATTGGAGCAAGGTCTGGCGAATACGGAGGGTGACGAATGGTTTCTAATTGCAGTTCCTGTAGAGTTAAAACGGTTTCTCGTGCTGTATGAGGTCTCGCGTTATCATGGAGCAATAATGGTGAAGATCGATTCATAAGTCGGGGCTGTTTCACTGCTAGTTTCGCTATCATTGTTCGGAGTTCTGCGCAGTAGACATCTGCCGTTATTGCTTGACCAGATCGGAGAAAGCTATAGTGAATAACACCACGCTGAGACCACCAAACAGTTACCATTACCTTTTTATTGGCAAGCTTTGCTTTAGGACACTGTTGCGGCGTTTGACCTGGGGTCAGCCATTGCATTTTCCGCTTACGATTATCGTAAAGAATCCATTTTTCATCACATGTCACAATTCGATCCAATATTCCTTCATTTCTGTATCGATTCAACAAGGCAACGCAAGTTTCAACACGCGTTTCTTTCTGCAGATCAGTCAAATCATGAGGCACCCATTTTTCATATTTTTTTATTTTATTGATTTGACGCAAATGAGTCAATATTGTTGGTAAGGTAACGTTAAACCATGCCGCTAATTCCTGGGTAGTTTGGCTCGGATCGGCTTCCACCATCTCTTTCAAATCATTGTTATTCACCTGTGTGGGCGGTCTTCCACGTGGTTCGTTCTTCAAATCGAAGTTTCCATCACGAAAGCGTTTAAACCAAAATCGCACAGTGCGTTCATTAGCAGTCCCCTCTCCAAACGCAACATTAATATTGCGAGCTGTTTCTGCCGCGTTAGTTCCGCGTCGGAACTCGTATTCAAAAATCACACGAATTTTCGAAGTATCCATCTTTATTGTCTAAGCTGAATAAAAAAAACAACTGAAAGTTGATAATCGAATGTTGCACATTTTTTAAAAGAAGAACTACATAGGTACCGTATGAAAAAAGTTTCACTCAAAAATCTCAAACCATGAAGGTTCTATGTCAATTCAAAGTACCTATTACAATAAAACGGCAATTTCATACTTTAACCCCTATTATTATAATAAAATCTAATTAAGTTTTTAGCCTTATCTATAAATAAATTTAAAGGTGTCATTAAAGCCAAACTCCTCTCGAAAGGCTACTATAAGGTCACTGATTATTTAAGTGACAATGAAGCCTGGATTTAGAGCTTGGATCCGGAGCTCATACTATGTTTTGCTTAGTATTGTATATGAACTTTATGTTTGTATTAAGTGTACTTAATTGTAATTTTTATATTTTAAAGATGACAAAAAGAATAGTATCCTGAGTTTCTTTCGGGGTTTCTTCTCAGGATCGTCATCTTGGCTTTTTTTCCGAAACCCTAGTAAATTTAAATTTATAATAACGATCATAAGAGTTTCGTGAGAAACCTAATTGATAAATAAATATTTTGATTTTGAATATTAACTCAGTGAGATTTCAATGCGTGATAAAAACGGAAATATTTTGTCTTTTCACCTTTTCTGCATTTAAAGCCCGTTACACACGTAGCCATAACACACGGATACATTGCTATAATATATATTTTGCCTTCATTTCAGTTATGGTCGTAATATGTCTTGCTATACCATAATATGCAATAATATGAATTACGGTATACGTTGGTGACGTCATAGAAATATATATAATAGCTGTGTGTGCGGTCCCTCCAATATTTGTATAGAAAATATATCGTAATATGCCTTGCTATAATTTATATTAATACTATAGTAGCCAGCTCCCGGCTTCGCCCGGGGTGCAATTTATATATCCTATCTTTTAAGTTGGACTAAACTGAGGATAGTTACGAAGTGAGGATAGTTATCAAAATTGGTTCAGTAGTTTCGGAGTTCATCGGGAACAAACATCTAACTGTTGCACGCGCCTTCGTCCGCGTAACTTTATAAAATATAGCCCATGTTACTAGCCGATAATATATCTTCCCAACAGTGAAAGAATTTTTCAAATCGGTCCAGTAGTTTCGGAGCCTATTCAATGCAAACAAACAATCCAATCTTTCTTCTTTATAGTAGGTATTATTAGTATAGTATAGATAAATTATAACTACGTATGTGATGGGCCTTATTTAATTGTCAATCATAATTTCATAAACATTGAAATTTTGGACTAGTAGTAGTAGCAAATCCCTACTATCCATACTAATAAAATAAACATAAAAGTAACTCTGTCTGTCTGTTACCTTTTCACGCCTTAACTACTCAACCGATCATCATGAAATTTTGCATACACGTTGCAGGGATAATACAGGAAAGGACATAGGGTACCTTTAATCTAGAAAAAAAGTACTGTTGGGATCATCTAAAACAAAATATATCTATAACTAACGGCTAGCTAAAGTGTTATAGCAACATGGGGGGTAAAGCGTTATATTGCTTACATAGTTTTTATTTTACAACGCGGACGAAGTCGCGGGCATCAGCTAGTAAGAAATATATTATGAATGATATTAAAATTATGATGCAAGAACAGAAGCATTAACAATATTGCTACAGTAATCGGCATTTCATTTGGCACTTCGGGAACAAAAGTGAGATATTCGGTTCATTTCGGTTTTGTATAGCGTTATTTCTGTCTATCGCTGTCTTTCAATAACACGTCATTCAAAACGTACATTGATATTGTGCGACAGAGAGAACGCTCTACAAAAACGAATATGGCCGATCTTAGCCTTACAACTCGCTCTTGTTCCCGACGAGTATGGCGTTTGTCCGAAAGCTGAATTATAATTTTGACAAATTCACGTGTCTTGTTCAAATAAAACCTCCATGATAAAACCTATATTCACTATAGAAAAAAAAAACTGCTCGAACAACTACAGTGACAAAGGCACATCACACATACGCAAACGTTTGCTCTGTCTTTAATGTACAGTTAAGAGCGTTACACGGTCAGAATCAAAAATTTATGATTTTCGACGGAAAATAAACCAATGATGTGTTTAGTTTGCAGATAAGATATTAACGTCATATTATTTGTAGTTTTATAATCTAGAGATAATTGTCGAAAAATATTTTAAAATATTGGAATACTTTTCTCATTAGAACAGTTTTTAAGCAACCTTTTTTTTTTAACTAGCGGTCGACGGTCGACGCAGAAGCGACATATTAGTAAAATTATATGCGACAAATTATAAAAATATTGATTTTCCAAAAATTCATATCATTTATTAGTTTATAGTCCAAAAAAACATACGATTTCTGTAAATTTTCATTCAAGAAAAGTATAATCAAAAGTGTCACTTTTAGTAATTTTTCGTGATATTAAACGTGTTATTTTAGGATCAAATTTGAGATATTTCTGTTTTTTCTTGGACCTAGTATGTGAAGTCATTAATGTTCTAAAAGATTGTGTTGTAATTTTTTTAATAACTTGTATATTAATCTGCGTAGGCAGTCGACCGCTAGTTTAAAAAAAGGTCACTTTAATATTAAATTCACTTTAAAATACTTTCAGCTATTTACTAGATTATACAACTACAAATAATATGACGTTAACATCTTATCTGCAAACTAAAACATCTGAAACTACTGAAATCATAAATTTTGACTCCAGCGTGATTCTAATTGATGAATGCTCTTAACAGTGTGGCGGTTTGTACAACCAAGTTGTCGAAAAATAAATTTACATGCCTTGCGTAGGCATTTATTTTTAAACATTAAGAGATAGATAAAAATGATGTAGCTACTAGATAATTGTACCTACTTCTAAAATCCTAAAGAATCGGAGTATATGAAGGATCGGGAGTACCTATTGCTATGTGGCAGGTGTATAAGAAAAAAAAAACTACATGCGTTTTTTTTTAGAATAGAAGGTCCTTTAATTCCATGTACTTAACACAACTTAATCTGAAGTATCACATGAATTTTTGTAATTAAATCGAAACGAACTAAGTTTAAGGGGAAGATAAATATTTAAGCTACCTAATAGTAATAGTGTTGAAACACTTCTAACTTGTACATTTACGTTTTTTTGAGATTATTTAATAAATGCCATTATATATCTATACTAAGTTAAATTTACAACACTTTTCCCCCAATAACATTGATATTATAGTTAATACAATAATACATTCTCACAATAATACAACTGTCCGACCTATAACATTTCCTCACCGAGTCCATTGTGATACTATTACTATCCAGTATTATTGACACCGGCCATACACGGCGCCATCTCTGACCAAACCAACCACATACAAATTTAAGTGATATGCGAACACGAGTGTCCATCGTTCAACGGTACGACATATTTATTTCAATATATTAATAATGAGATCTTACGTACCAACTGTTGAAAGAAACACGTTGATATAATTTATCAACCAGTACATATAAGCATTTATTCCCAGTAGTACCATGGAAGAAATATTAATCGTCTCTTGTTATTTATTCTCTTAACAGTATTCAAAACTACAATACTTTACTGTGTATAATATTAAAGAATAACATTAGAAAATTAATTAAATATTAATCAAGACTGACTTCAACCTGGATTGTTATATAATACAAAATGATTTCAAATAAGAAATGATTCTCATAGTATGCATATTTCAATTACTAACTTCTCACAAATCGCGTTGATGGAACTATTAGAAGAAAAAAATGTCTCAATAGTTTTGCCATGGAACTTCTTCAGCGGTACTACTGGCATTAACATTATACAAGAACAATATGTAGCCAAAAAAGTGTCATTTTTATATCGTATTTAAGGACAATCGGCATTTCAGTGCAGGGCAACTAAAGTCACAACCCCGACAGCAGAGCGAGAAATCTGTATTAATAACCACGTACTAGTGAATACAATTAAAAGCAATTGTTTCATGTTCTACAAATTAACTCAATAAATACTTATGCGTTACTTAAATTAATTCATTCTTTCAGTAACGTAAGTAATCTTTGACTAAGTCAAGGGTACACTTAATTATTAAAACTGCTTGTGCTTCGCCTATTATATATACAACGCATAAAAGCATGTTGACATTATAGATACTTATTAACTATAATACACTTAATAATTTTATATACAATAACATATTCACTGGGAAAAAATACGTTTACTTTTTTTTAAACAGAAACTGATTTTTTTTTTAATATATATGTGGGAGTAAAATTAGACAACTTCGCCAATAGTATTTTTATATTAATTTAGAAACACTTTCTCAATTTTTTTTTTATAATATTCTATCTATATAATATTTTTGTTCCTATCCATTCATCCTTCTCAATCATATTTTCTTTCCGTTTCCCACATATATATTTTTTGTGAATTTTGTTATATATTGGTCTGAATATACAGAATGTGGAACACGATTTTCACAAGCAAAAAATAATAAAATAAAACATAATTAGTAGTTTATCGTCATAGTAGATATAAGAATCACTTTGATTCATTCAGCCCACGACGGAAGAAAGCATGTACTTAATTATAAGCGTTTTATCTAATGAATACGATTAATATTTTCTTTGTCATCAATGTGCCACCATAAAACATCTGATCCTATTTCAATACTATTTACTGAATACTTTAATATTATCACTTAATTTAACATTCATTTAACACGAAATAGTGAAATGAAAAATAAAAATAATACAAAAGAAGCCTTTTTAATTGTCATTTGAAAACTGTTAACTACACGTGTTCGATAGTCAAAAAAAGATAGATTAGGTTCTTTTAAATAATAAAGCATTTTAATCGAATTTTTCACGAGAATTAGCGAATAGTTAAAAGAAATTTGAAAAGGCTAAGTAAAAAGTACAAACGAAAAGGCCAGTTAGAGAAAAATGGTTTGACGTCAATTTTTTACATTTATTTAAATATTATTTAATGTATTTAGATGTGTATAATTATTATTTAACTTTACTACACTTATATAATATGGTCACAAGTCATACATAAGCCTTAATACTAACATTATACGGATTTAAAAAAGAATAGTAAAACGAGAAGTTAAGTACAAAAAAGTATATTAGTTTTAAAATGATTATTTGATTGGTGGGGGGGTTGCTAGTGAATGATGAATGAATAACAGGTTTCTTGCCAATTCTGTCTCATGGAATTTGCATTCCAAACTTTTCAAATAAATTCTTTTCTAAATAAAATCATATTTCGTGATGAATGTAAAGAGAATTAATTCACTATAGTGAAAGACTGAAATTTGGTTTTATGCAATAAGGAAGAATATTGACATATTTTCTATCTTACATTAAAAAAGTACATTTTACAGAAGACTTTATTGATGACAATTTTAACATGTTTTAACAAATTCATTTTAGAACTACATATATTATAAATATTATAATGTAATTATAAATTTATTTCCTGAATATAGATTTAGTGGTTTTACAATATTTAATAATGCTCGCTATTTTTCCTCTCTATAATGGTATGCAAATATTTTACAAATCTATTATACCTACATAAAATAAATTCGTGATAGTAACACCATTTATAACTCGAGAACGGATGTACTGATTTTTATAATCTTTGTTGTGTTGAATTTGTCTGGCCCGAATAACAACTTCCTGTCGAAATCTCGGCGTAACCGGAAATGGAGGTACGCCGGCCAGTTAAGGGGAAAGATAGCGGACATAGGCCAACGGCCTGCTGAGAAAGAGGATGCACTTCCCGCGAGCATCGCCTGCCAGGCAAGGTCACTGGCGACGACAAGAGAAGGCAGCGCACGTGATGTGATTTCACTATGGTCTTCTGTACAGTGGTCGTTACTGCCGCCAGATGGGCTGGGCAAATGTGTATTCCGTCGGAATTTCTACATTTAATCACATTTTTGCAAAAAATATAGTCTTTTTTTATTTATTAACTAAGCTGTGTGACATCCTGCCAAAAAGATTTTTTTTCTAACAAATATGGATAACTCGCCCATAGAAGCAGCAAGTCGGAGCGTTGCTGGATTCAGAGTATTCTGATTTCAATAAGTGTATCAGCGAGTCACGTCTTAGTAAGATGACCGGTATATTGCGTCAGTTTCTCTAAGAATTAGTCACTTTAACTCTATTCAACTGCAGCAATGGCTCCGCGAGGTTCGAGGATTGACTGTGAGCGATTCTCCCATTAGGAGATTGGCGGAGTGTGGTATGAAACCTCATAAACCAGCTAATAGTTCAAAATTGATGGTAGACCACCGAAGAGCGCGCGAGCACTTAAACTGGTCATGCTATCGATGCCAAGAAATAAGGTGTATCGAAGAGAGGGAGAGCGTTATGCACAGTGCTGCATTGAAGAGTCAGTTACTGTGGTGGTTTGGGGAGGCATAAGCACCAAAGGAAAAACCGAACTTGCTTTTGTATCTAGACCTCGCTTATCGTCATTAAATCGAAGAGCGTCTGGAGCCACGCACGTTTTATTGATTAGTTTTAATAATATTATTACCTAATGGCGTCTCATTTTTACATAAAACCACAAAATTGAAATGAGAAATCCCCAATAGAGAGTGAACGAAAATCTATTTAGAAAGCGAACACAGTTATAATATTGCTCATTATGGACAAGTCACCACTCGATAGTTTTATTTGCTAAAATTATCTCACTAATGTTTAAATTTTTTTTTAACAAACTAACAGCGTATGCCTAATGTATTATAGGCTATTATTATTTTTATTACTACTAAAGGCTAAAGGCGTTATCTAAAAGTTTTCAAAAGGCTAAAAGGATGTAAAAGGCCAAATTTTTTTTTTTTTTGTATCGCTCGAAAATGTTAAAAAAAGCAGATACCTCCATGAAATAGGGAACACAACAGCGTGCCATTATTGATATGTTTACTTAATTTTAGAACTATTTCTTCTTCAGTACAACAAGCTATACAGAAGCGCCATTTTGACAACAAAACTTAGTTCAAGCAATTATTACAACAAAAAAACAATTATAAAAATGATATGTGGGGGTGCATAGAAATTGCATTATTTCATACAGTGTTTTGTTTCTTTATTACTTTTATTTAAAATACATCAATAGCGATAGGGAAAAAATTCATACGCTTATTTTGGTAGTGTAGTAGGTAGGTACATGTTACAGTATTCACGGGATGAACTCGTATTAATAAAATTTAAATGTAACCAATTATTAAATCGATTTAAAACTAAAAAAAAAGGGTAAAATATCACAGCTGTCGTTAGAGTTGTATAAAAGTGTATATATGTAATTTTGTTTAAAACTTGTGTCACATTTGTTTTGCGTTCGAGAAATTAATGTTTCCAATAAAACTGTAATTAAATTTAAAAAAATCGTATAAACATTTTATGTGTACAAAAAAAAATTCATATAAAAATTCAAAACATCTTTGGCACTAAAAAAATATGAAAAATCACGTTCATGCCCGATCCGAACATGTATCTACAGATTAATTAATTATATCGGTAAAAAGTGCTGTTTATACTAATTAGATAAAACTTTAAAACTAATTAAACCTAAATTTAAAAGAAAAAAAAAGGGGGAAAATAACTAATTAAACTTTATATACATATATGCGTGCAGATATATAACAGGGTTTTAAGTTTAATTTATTACATCGTAACGTTAAAATTATTTACATTTTCAAACAGTTATTTCAATTTATCAACAGACTGCTCTAATGTAAAAACAGCATCAATTTTATATTTAATAAATAAAAAAAACTGATAAACGTATACCAATTCATAATCTATTTCATTCTGTGTATATTTTAAAATGTTTACTACATATATTTAAAAAAAATCACTCATTCATCGGCTGCTTTTAAATGGAAAAACAAAGAAAAATTTAAAATTTCATTATGGTAGAAAGTGTAAAAAAACAATAGAAGGCAATAAATAAGGTACATAATAAACAGTTATAATTTACTTAAGTTATACTTCATCCGATCTGATGTAACATTTCCGAAACACATCATTGTAATAAAAAAATATAAATATATAACGTTAGGAAAATTGAAAATTGTCTCTGACTCTGATTTCGCGAATCAGACGACGCGATTAATTGTGTAATCTTATACTATTAAAAATAATTCATTTATTTTATCTGTCCAATTTATGTTAAAAATAGTTCAACGTCAGATTTGATTTCATGAGGCGTTTTATTTCTTGATTTCATCATAGTCAATAAACTTTAAAAAAATAGTATAAGTAAAACATTGTGTAAATAAAGCTTTTTGTAATGGACTGAAATTTATTGGAGAAAAAAATATATAGAAAAAGTATGATCAGATGAAAATGTTATGCACAATTTTATTAAAAGTAAGTAATATAATCTAGATAAAATAACAAATTTTCCCTAATTCACCACGCATATATGATTATCCAAGCTTATTTGTAATTATCCTATGAAAAATATAAACAAGCAACGAGAAAGTTTTATATCTTACTATTTCATTTTCATACATTATTTAAGATAAACCATACTATATATATTTTTTTTACTTCACTTTGTCAAAACATTTCTTAAGAGAGTATAAACAATCCAAAACTTTCCTATTAACCGTTTTTGAGATTTTGATTGAAGTGAATTTTAGACATTAAAACTAGAAAAACAAATACAGTAAGGTATCTATATACATAGGTACAAATGCGAATAATGCGAAAATCTTGGACACAAACGTCTTATCCTTCACAAGTGACGTGAAAGCCAAGGTTTCATTATTATGCCTTGTAAAAAATAATTAATAAAGTTAATTTAGTGTTTTTGATCGCTTCGATCGCTTCAAAACTTTAGTGCTCCTCACCCAAGGCGGCGCGAAATCACTGGAAATTAAAAAAAAAAAGTTAAAATTCCTTTGGTCAAGTAGAGGGTAGATGTCTAAAAGTGACCTAAAAGTGGTCCCGGAATACCAGTTAATTAAGATGGCGCTAGTGTTGCATTGAGAAGGGGATAGATAGATGGAAGACATGCTGTACTAGCGCCATTGTGTCCACTTTTGGAACCCTTATTTTATTGTTATAGAATTATGTGTATACTTACGTTGCGGGTAGATTGGGTATGGTGTCGCCGAGCGCCGTGACGGGGAGAGTGTCTGTGATTTCAATGAAGCGCAGGTCGCGCTGAGGGTCCGGCCACACCGTGTAGTCGCTCGGCTGTTGAGATGTGCTCGTATAGTTCGAATCCTTCTGACGTTGTCGCAAACGCTCCACCTGCTTCTGCTCGCGTACGCGCCGGTTGTGCCATCTGAAAATCGACAATATTTTAGGCGTCGGATTTTTTCCTGACATTTTCCCCGGCATTCATTTTTCTTAAACTGGAAGAAGTTAAAAAATTAAAACTATTGTCTGTTCCTAAAAGTCGATTTGCAATAGAATTACCCATGTAGATGTTTGTGTGTGTGTTTAGTTAGACAATAAGAAATAATCCAGGTCACTTGGTTACCCTCCCCAGGCCATGACCTTGTGCTGGTCGTGGCTTACCCACTAACTCACGACAATCCGAGGGGTTGCAGGGGTCGGTGGTTCTGTCCCACCGAAGTTTGCTTGTTGGGGACAAGAAGGCCCACAACAAAGAGCTTGTGGCGGAGTGCACCATTAGAAGAGGGCCAACGTCGGCGGCTGGGGCGGGACAAGTATCCCCTCCCCTCTGCTTTCTCGCCAGCTGTCGTCGGGGGAGTGAGTTAGGAATCCTGGGAAACCCGGGGGATGGACCCAGGTCCCTGCTCATGCGCCGGAGATGATGCGATGCCTGGGTCAGCAAAGGGGTCTGTGGGCTACGGTGCTGGGGTTGCTCCCATTTTCGAGTATGGTGATCACAAATTTTCAATTTTTGCAGTTTTAATCAATAAATCACTTTCAATAAAAGAATATTAAAGTTTCATTGTGTCTAGGAGTTAACACAGCCCAAATAAAGACTTAGTGCAACTCTTTAAGCTGAAGAAGGGTGTCTAAATAAAGCAATGTAATACCTCAACTGTCGTTTTTCTTCGGCCTCATATTTCTGATGCCTCTTCTCAAACACTTTGTCGTCCAAGTCTTCTGTGCCCTCTAGAGTGTAAGAACACGTATACACCTTCTCACGCCATCTCGGAACCTAAATAAAAATGCAAAATTATTATTTTATTACTATACTATATTTTGTTAGAACTTGTCGACAATGTAAAGTCTTAATTTCTCCATGCACTATCACACTAAACGATCAAACTCGATTATAATCTTTAACTCGATTAAAAGAAAATATATCACTATAAACTGAAATTCTATTTATTCTATAATGTCAAATTTAATAACGACATCTTTTTGTCTCGTCGAAATCTATCTTGTCTGAGTATCCCATCTCTAAAACAGGTGAGTGACCCTGGCGACGCCATATTTATTTACCTTTTTGGTCATTCTTAAAAAAATGGATACATAATATTTTTAGCAATAAACATTATAATTTATTCTATGTCACTTTTCAAACTATCCAATTGTTCTATGTTATCAAGAGGATTCGATATAACAGATCACAGACTCGTTGGAAAGAACTGTTTAATGGGGAAGAAAACGCAAAGCTGTAAGTAGGTGGCGCTGAAATCATTTGACTCATAACAACAAATAAATACGCCCATTGTCATTGTTTTTTTTTTGCAAATATTGAGATTATTGTAAGATAATCTGTTTGTATACGAACAAAATGTATGCAGTGTGGTCAGTCTCACAGCTTAAAGCTGAATTAAGGAAAAGAGAAGCCTCTTTATGGGGTAGAAAAGCGGATCTTGTTAGCAGCTAAAACTCATGATTTCTCATCCCTGGTTACTAAAGACATTTAAAAAGGCGACTAGTTTAACTCCTAATGAGTGTCAAAATCTTATCAAAATCTTAGTAACTCACCATAAACATTTAAATATTTATAACTAATATGTTATTTTTCATAATTGTAATTTCCTAAATATTGTAATTTTTTTGTTATTATGTGACCAATTTAAACAATATTTAAGACTTACGAGTTAGAAAATCGAGTTATTTATATTTCTTTATCCCTGTTAGCCCAGTCAATGAAGCCGTAACTTTGCCATTTTGACCTGGGTGAGTAGAACCAACGGGAAAATGTGCGTTAATAATCCTGCAAAAACATATCAAAAATGCAGGGTCGTAAATCACCGGAATGATTTGCAAAAAAATTGCAAAAAGGTGAAAAAATGACTTTTTCTCAAATATCTCGAAAACTGTAAGAGATATGAGAAAAAGTTTCAAATAAGAGTTGTAGAGGATTTAATGCTCTACAAAAATTATTAGAATGATTTTTTGCGTATCGGGCACCGTTGGCACGGAAATCACGTTTAAAGTATGAAAAATTGAAAAATAATTTTTTTTGGCTCAAAATAAAAAATAAATTAATTTTCCAAATAGGAGTGATTTTTTCTGCATCCCACGAACATTTCCTAAGAGATTACCTTTTCATTGTTGTACATTTATATTGTTTATAAACAATTAAAAACTTTCAAATTCATTTTTAGCCATCAAAAAATTATTTTTTTGATTTCATTTTCACACCAATCGATTTAGAATGAAATTTTCTATAAGATTAAGTTATTCTTTTAGACAAAAATAGATTCATCGAGATTTAGCTTAGAAATGGGTTTTGGGGAACTCTCTCAGGGATCCGACACTGGCGATGAGAGAGAAAGACTATAGTTATGTCTCGTTCGCACTCACACAAAATTTCTGCGCGTGCGCGGCGTACGAAAAAGCATGCGTGCGAGAGAGACCAAGTTTTTCTAAATGAGAGGAAGAAGGATAGAGTGAGGCGCGTGCGCACAGCGATTAAGAGTATAAGTGCGACAAAGACAGAATTTTTTTACATAAGAGCGAGAAGGACAGAGCGACATGGGTCCGCTCAGCTCAAAAAATCGCGTTCGGCTCCGAGTTGCGGATTTTTTTTATTGATAAACGATCTTCAAAAACGTTATTTTAAGCTATATATCAATCGATTCAGAATCGAAAACTGAATCGATTACACCCACTCTCATTTTTACCTTTTTTTTGTAAATTTTTTTGTTTAAATTAACTAATAAATGAGTGATTTCTACTTCTAAAAAACGTCATTTCAACCCATATATTAATCGATTCAGAATCGAAAACTGAATCGATTACACCCACTCCCATTTTTAACTTTTTTTTGTAAATTTTTTTAAATTAACTAATAAATGAGTCATTTTTCATCTGGAAAAACGTCATTTTAACCCATATATTAATCGATTCAGAATTGAAAACTAAATCGATTACACCCACTCTCATTTTTAACTTTTTTTTTTGTAAATTTTTTTGTTTAAATTAACTAATAAATGAGTGATTTCTACTTCTAAAAAACGTCATTTCAACCCATATATTAATCGATTCAGAATCGTAATCGGTATCAGAATCGTATTCAGAATCGAGTGGGTGTAATCGATTCAGTTTTCGATTCTGAATCGATTGATATATGGGTTGAAATGACGTTTTTTAGAAGTAGAAATCACTCATTTATTAGTTAATTTAAACAGAAATAATTTACAAAAAAAAGTTAAAAATGAGAGTGGGTGTAATCGATTCAGTTTTCGATTCTGAATCGATTGATATATAGCTTAAAATAACGTTTTTTTAGAAGTAGAAATCTCATTTATTAGTTAATTAAAAAAAAATACAAAAAAAGTTAAAAATGAGAGTGGGTGTAATCGATTCAGTTTTCGATTCTGAATCGATTGATATATAGCTTAAAATAACGTTTTTTAGAAGTAGAAATCTCTCATTTATTAGGTAATTAAAAAAAAGAATTTACAAAAAAAAAGTTAAAAATGGGAGTGGGTGTAATCGATTCAGTTTTCGATTCTGAATCGATTAATATATGGGTTGAAATGACTTTTTTAGAAGTAGAAATCACTCATTTATTAGTTAATTTAAACAAAAAAATTTACAAAAAAAAGTTAAAAATGAGAGTGGGTGTAATCGATTCAGTTTTCGATTCTGGATCGATTGATATATAGCTTAAAATAACGTTTTTTAGAAGTAGAAATCTCTCATTTATTAGGTAATTAAAAAAAAGAATTTACAAAAAAAAAGTTAAAAATGGGAGTGGGTGTAATCGATTCAGTTTTCGATTCTGAATCGATTGATATATGGGTTGAAATGACGTTTTTTAGAAGTAGAAATCACTCATTTATTAGTTAATTTAAACAAAAAAATTTACAAAAAAAAAGTTAAAAATGGGAGTGGGTGTAATCGATTCAGTTTTCGATTCTGAATCGATTAATATATGGGTTGAAATGACGTTTTTTAGAAGTAGAAATCACTCATTTATTAGTTAATTTAAACAAAAAAATTTACAAAAAAAGTTAAAATGAGAGTGGGTGTAATCGATTCAGTTTTCGATTCTGAATCGATTGATATATGGGTTGAAATGTCGTTTTTCCATATGAAAAATGACTCATTTATTAGTTAATTTAAAAAAAAGAATTTACAAAAAAAAAGTTAAAAATGGGAGTGGGTGTAATCGATTCAGTTTTCGATTCTGAATCGATTGATATATGGGTTGAAATGACGTTTTTCCATATGAAAAATGACTCATTTATTAGTTAATTTAAAAAAAAGAATTTACAAAAAAAAAGTTAAAAATGGGAGTGGGTGTAATCGATTCAGTTTTCGATTCTGAATCGATTGATATATAGCTTAAAATAACGTTTTTGAAGATCGTTTATCAATAAAAAAAATCCGCAACTCGGAGCCGAACGCGATTTTTTGAGCTGAGCGGACCCATGTCGCTCTGTCCTTCTCGCTCTTATGTAAAAAAATTCTGTCTTTGTCGCACTTATACTCTTAATCGCTGTGCGCACGCGCCTCACTCTATCCTTCTTCCTCTCATTTAGAAAAACTTGGTCTCTCTCGCACGCATGCTTTTTCGTACGCCGCGCACGCGCAGAAATTTTGTGTGAGTGCGAACGAGACATAACTATAGTCTTTCTCTCTCATCGCCAGTGTCGGATCCCTGAGAGAGTTCCCCAAAACCCATTTTTAAGCTAAATCTCGATGAATCTATTTTTGTCTAAAAAAATAACTTAATCTTATAGAAAATTTCATTCTAAATCGATTGGTGTGAAAATGAAATCAAAAAAATAATTTTTTGATGGCTAAAAATGAATTTGAAAGTTTTTAATTGTTTATAAACAATATAAATGTACAAACAATCTCTTAGGAAATGTTCGTGGGATGCAGAAAAAATCACTCCTATTTGGAAAATTAATAAATTTTTTATTTTGAGCCAAAAAAAAAATATTTTTCAATTTTTCATACTTTAAACGTGATTTCCGTGCCAACGGTGCCCGATACGCAAAAAATCATTCTAATCATTTTTGTAGAGAATTAAATCCTCTACAACTTTTATTTGAAACTTTTTCTCATATCTCTTATAGTTTTCGAGATATTTGAAGAAAAGTCATTTTTTCACCTTTTTGCAATTTTTTTGCAAATCATTCCGGTGATTTAGGACCCTGCATTTTTGATATGTTTTTGCAGGATTATTAACGCACATTTTTCCGTTGGTTCTACTCACCCAGGTCAAAATGGCAAAGTTACGGCTTCATTGACTGGGCTATGTGGAAGAAGTTATGCTTAGAAATTCGGATTCCTTGAAATGCCGAAAACATAACCTCGGATTAATCAAAGATTTGAAATTTTTAATTTCCCACAATTTTCTCATACGAGGATCGTTCGGGAGAGAGAATGATTTCCATTTTTATTACATCCAATAGCAACGCAACGAGGCATTTTTGTGGTTATCATAAGTTAACCAGAAATTTAACAAACTTTGTATTGTGAGTTAAACGATTCCAACGACATCTTTAGTGATAATTGGCAGTTTTCTTCCCCATTGGATTTGACGCCATCAGCCTGTATTTAGTCTAGGAATTCGATTGTATGAAACCATAAAGTCGAACTTGTTCTTTGATAAGAGATTGCACTGGCATCTCTTTAAACTTTACATTCGGCCACTGCCACGGCTAGTCGCACTGCCGTGAATACTTTCCAAAATACTTCCGTAGCAGCATAGACGGCAGTCAGTGTATACATTCAGCTTCTAAAACTAACTTCACCTATCGCATTCGACATAAGGGGAGTTATATTAGACAAAATAAGGCCTAAACTTCAGAATAATTCCGCGATCCATCTTTCTTTCTTATTATGATAACTATTCTGGAAACATTTGCATATTATAACTAAATTTATCGTTTTTTTTTTAATATTTGAATTGTTATTACATTAAAAAAATATACTGTCTTAGTTACATGCCCTACTTGTGTAAAGGTAATAAAACAATTTTTTTTCTATTTAGAATAATTTATTTACATTAAAATTCCATCCTTGTTTAAAAAAAATATTGCAACTATCATCATAATCAGATTTAAAACTTACATTTAGAGATCGTAATGATTAGGCAATGCAACAAATTATTAGGCAATTGCAACAAATTATTAGGCTTTGTCATAAGGTCCACCAAGCAATTTAAAAAGCCTGCTTCCACTCTTTCCATTACTCAAGTCCATAGACTATGACGTCCATAGACTATGACGTCCACAGAACAATATTGTTTTATTCCTGCAGTGAACTTAATATTTGCTTTGCATGATTATCTATTCCCTGCTAAATAAGGCCACAGAGAACACCATATCGTATTTGGTACGTTCTGAAACATATTTTATTTATACGAAAGGATCACTCTCCTCGCACATTTGTCGTTGTCATTAGTTAGGCTGTTAACGGCTTCTAAAAACCCAAAAAAAAAAGTATTCACTAAGTAGCCATCTACAAACACTATTTTATTACTATCACTTTTTGATGGCCAAGGATGGAAAAATAGACTATACTGAGCACCCATAACAGCAAAAATACGTCTGACAATAACCATACGATATTTGGCATCAGGAGACTGCTGTTATTAATTGTGCTTGAAAGTATGCAAAATTAATAACACTGTTTTTAAGAGGATGAAAATAAGATAAAAAAAATTGAACATTTTTCCAAATAATTTTTTTATTCATTAAAACTTACAATTTTGTAAAGTTACAAAATATGTTTAATAGCAAATTTGATATGGATTACCATATTATAATCAATTCATGGTTATAATTAATTCAATCTATTTATTTTCTCTCATATAGAACTGATTGGCGCAGGCTGTGCCTCCTGTGGTACTTGACTTAAAGGACGACAATTTTTTTGATGCCTGTCTCGTTGGAGGCCTAACAATTTAATAATAACAAGTTAATAAACAAATTTGGTTGCTATATTAATTTCTTTTTACAACTTTGTTATATTAATTTCTTTTTACAAGCGTTTTTGCTTACACCATGGTTGAGCTACATATTCTACAAGTTTTTGACCCACTTCTGAGTGTTCATTTATATAGAATGTTGTATTTCGGATGACAATACACTACAATAAAATTATAAAATTAAGAATTTAAAAAAAAATGTTTAAAAAGAAGCTTATTTTTATAATTTTTTTCTTAATTTAGTAGGACTAAATTTAGGAATTTATATTATAATTTCTCGAGATAAAATATTTATTAGACTTAAACGTCCAAATGTTTTATCCCAAGTTTTGCCATATCATCACTATCAGTATAATGTGTAATTATACTGATAGTGATGATTCCGACGAGTTGGAACTTGGTGGTCGTTCAAGAGTGTTTTCAAATTTGGGAATTATTTTGGCTCTCGTCTGTTCTAACGACATGGCTAATGATTTTGCAAATTCTTCGCACGTAATCACAGTTCTCTTAGCATCAGTTCCCTGTGAATGTTCCTTTAGTGGTGACGCACTAAAGCAACGTTGAATCAATTGTTGAATCTGAAAAAAATAAATATTCAGCTATAAAATATTAAGCTGCACCACAAACACCAGATGAATGGTTAGCAATCGAAGAGGGATTTAGACGAAAGTTTCCACGATGCATTGGAGTCATAGACGGAAACCACGCCAGCACATCGTCGCACAGAATATTATAACTATAAGGGTCGTACTAGTGGCTCTGGTTGATAGTGATTATCGTTTTAATTTTGTCGATATTAGTGGACAGGGGCTGCATTAGTGTTGGAGGAATTATCCAACACAGTTTACTCTGGCAAAAATTGACAATGACTGTATTCATTTGTCAACAGATATCCCGTTACCCGGAAGAGAAAATATAGTATACCCTATTATTTCTTGGTGATCTTCAAAAATTGCGTTACGTTATACTTTAACGCCCCCTAATACGTAAGTGGTAATGTATACAAAATAAAAAATAAAAACTTAATCATCAATATTGTTTTATTTGGTTTATATTCAAATGACACTGTTTTATAGTAACTTAAATAAAAAAAATGCAGATACTAGGAGTGATCAAAAAGTTTCCGGTATTCGATATTTGAATTTGTTATGACATTATAAACAATTGACGCTAATTTATTTTTGATGTCATTTGTAATCTTTGATAGTAACATTGCAATTGCGTTCTGTGCTTTACAATTATTATTTTTTAAATCTGTGAATCGTCGCTTTAAGCCAAAAACGGAAAAATCTGAAATACGCGCCGTGATTAAATCCTTACTAAAAAAAATATGTCTACCAAAAACATTTTTAATGAAATTTCAAGAACTAGAGGAAAATACTTTCGAATTTTCATGTTTCGAATTTAAAAGTGAAAGAGAACAAGAGGAGGATGAGGAGTTAGTATTTGTAACGTGTAACCACTCGTTACATAGTCGCGAGTCTAAAGATTTCTTTTAGGAGTGTTCAGTTAACTATTTAAACTATACAAAGAATACACACACCGAACCAAACTACACGACACCAAAATACATATATATATATATATTTAAATAAAACAGGACTTACCTCGTCTTCTGTATTAAAAGAGGATACGCTAGTGTATCGTGGAACCCGTTTTTATACTCGGACGTGTTGAAAATATTCTTCTTTCAAGGTCATCCACAGTTTTTTGTTTTTTTTTTTAATATTTTTAAATATTTCAGTAAAAATCCGCGAGAGCTCGATAATCAATATCTCCAATGTTCCAACCATCGATGTACTACAACTATGTATTTCGCACGCCATACAAAACACTACGACCTTTATGGAACATTTATTGCGTAAAGTATGAACTATGTCATCTGTCATTTAAAGATAATGTGACTTTACGTCAACACATTGGAGTTTAAAATCAATAGTAGAATTTGGTCTTTACTACCTTTACCATTGACGCACGAAGGCAAAACTCCGCCATGATTCCGTTTTAGGCGTACTTTTCTTTTTTGTTGAATAGTTGTAGTACTTCGATGGTTCCAACATTAAAAAATCAGCACGCACCTACTAGTAAACTTCAATAGCCTAATGTCTACTCGTTCACAAATAAAATAAACAAATCATTTAAACAGAGTAGAAATCACCACAGTAAACAACATTTACAATGTTCTGGCATCTTATACTTACACCTATATGGCTCTTAATCTTAAGATAATCTTAAATTATAAGTAACACTTGTATTGTTGATATATCTTAAATAAATATGACGGAGCAGGGGGAAAATAATAGACTAAGAAATAAACAAGTTTCGAAGCAAGCGTCAAATAGTGTCAGTGGCGCCGCGTCAGTGACGTCACTGACGCACACGCGTATTGCTTTATAATTTAAGTCTGGAAATTGTAATTATTTAAAGTATTATTTCTTATTTAACAAAAGCTATCAAAATGTGGTGGGCCCGGCAAACACGATGCGACTGATTAGCGTCACAAAGCGTCACTGAAGTCACGTCATTGACGCTTGCTACGAAATCATACATTTATGAGCGTCAATCACTTCTTAAATTGTATTTGCTTTGATGTACGTTCTTAATAAAATAAATAAAAATATTTATAAATAAAATTGTAACCTAAAAAAGGAAAAATATTTATTCATTTATTGAAGTGAAAATCTCTTTAGGCGCGTAGGGCATTTTGAGATGGGGAAAAAAACCCATTGAAGTCGCGAAACTGTTACCGTAAGCGATACCTCTGTATATACATAAAGTATGTACTTTCCTGACAATTCAAAAAAGATTCAAGTTTTCACTTCTGTCGGCACTCCCAGAGTGCCACTGTTTTTTATTTTATTTATCGCACATTTCGACATAAAATATTACGTGAGAATGGCTTTCACAGACACGTAGACCTTTTAGAGAATCCCCGCTGCCCCTAATCCATACAATAATGAATGAGTTTTGCTTATCCTTGTAGTGTCGGCGATGCTGGTGTTATAGGCGACGGTAGCCACCTACCATCAAGAGGATCGATCATATGCTCAACCTCTTAAAAAAGACAAAATAACGGCGACGTTAAGGGCCGGCGCGGATTTACTCCTATGCATGTTATCAAGGAACTACGGCCTCTTACCTTCAGAAATCATCTATAATATTAGTTTGTTCCGTAATCCGAAGGAGTAATTTGACATTTTCCTGGGTTGCAGGTTTTTGTCCATACAATAGTAGGACTCAGGTTTTATAAAACCGCAATTAATGCTCTATAGAACATTAATTAATTAGTTTAGAATTAATTGTATAAATTATAATATTATTTGCAAAGTCAACAGAACTAACTATAAGTTGCAATTCTTTTCGATTATTATAACTTTTCTGATAAGAATATTTTCTCAGTTAACATAAACTTACCACAAAATAACATCTATGCAATTGCAATATACTATTCAATATAAATGTTAAATCGTTGCTTTATTCATTCCAAATCGATCTAGTCATTGACAATCCTGCTTTAAACGAAATTCAAACGTTAAAATAACAATAATACGAATGTTAAATCAATAAAACAAGACAAATAACTCCTTCCAATTATGGAACACACTTTAGAAAAAGAATAAATTTTATTATAACTACCTCAACCTCAGTTGTGGGGCATTTATCTTTATACATATCCTCAACCGCATTGACAGGACTGAAACGCCACGAGTCGTTGTTGCCCGTCATGGTGTAGTACGACTTCTTAGTCTCCAGTCCAGGCATCGGCGACAATCTCCTTCCACGGTTGGCAGCTGGAAACATGTTTTTAACTTATCAAATTTAAAACACACACGAACTAAAAGTTAATATTAACATTTTTAATAACAACCGTTTTCAATAAAAAAATTAATAAATCGCTTAGTTCCCCTGAATGGCTCAGGATGCTAATAAAGAAATTTTATTATGTGCATATGAATTTAAGCCACACACAAGTAATACTACATGTTTTTGCATATCAAAACAACAGATCGATGGCAGCTACGTAAACTATCGTATCCAACAAATTGACGTTTTTGTGTTTTCAGATCAATAATTCGAAATAAAAATCTATCTTTATTATGGTGTATTCAAAATTAAAATATCTCTTAAAATGACTGATTTTTTTGCCGAATATAATCGTATCTTTTGAATGCGCGCGCAGTAAACTAACGTATTGTCTCTTACGATAGAAAAGTGAGTGGGGGCGCTTGTCGTAAGTGCAAGATACTACACTTTACGTCGACCGATGCACGTAAGCATGCGCTTCATTTGTGCATGGATAAAAAAGAATTTAGTACTTGTTTTAATATGATTGTTTATATTTTAGTTTATATAGTTTGGAAACAGTTTATTATTTTCAGAGTAGGTTCATTAAAATTCCATTTTTTTTGATAAAAATACTTTACTTTTTTACAATACCTCCTTTGTTTTGTTTAGTTTGTTCCAACTTTAAATTACAAATTAATTAACCACTAAAATTAGCTTTACTTTAGTAATTTATAAATTTATACGTTATTTGTACACACTACTTTAGCAAAGTATACTATAGTATTATATGTGCAACATACGATCAAAATGAAGTTGCTAGTATCCAAGTAAAGTGGCGTAAGTGATACATACAATTTGATGAGTGCAAAAATATCCCAAGTAAAAAATCGTAACAGCAATATCTCAAAAAATAGCAATAATTGAATATCATTACTTAGAGCCAACGAATACACATATAATTTAACTTAATATAACAGAAATTCAATTAAATATACTTCATTCCATAACTTTGACAAGCTGAAATGTCTTTAATCAGCTCTCCTGTAAAGTAGGTCCGCTGAAGATACGATAGTTTACGTAGCTGCCATCGAGATAGCGTTTCTTTCATATTCTTTCATTGCTTTATGAAAACGCAAAAAAGTTTCTCGTGAACAGTTAAAACCATTGAAGCTAATCTTTTTAATGCTAAAAGCTAAAATTGTTACTGCTAAAATTATTAAACTAATAATAACAAATTTATTGTACTTTCGAGGGTTTCATAAAATAGTGTGGTGCTCGCAAGAAGGATAACTTTCTTTAAATCAGGTAAGCCATTTTGTAATTACTTAAATCTTTAAAAGTACTATCAACAAATGGAAACTGCACACTTTAGCTTTGTATTGAAGCTATTTAATGTATCATTATTCATTTATACTCATATATTTTGTTCTAATGACGAGTCTTCTTTCTCTCTCTTTTTCACTTTTGGCAGATTTTTGTTTAGGGGACCCAATTAAAGTGAGCTTTTTACATAGTTTAGTAAATTATCTGTATGGTCGCTAACTACAACTAAACCACGGAAGGGATTTTGATGCGGTTTTAACCATCAGTTATGTTTTAGTCAGGGAGAGTTGCCTATAAGTTTATTGATGGAATGAACATTATCTAACCATTTCTTTAATTAAATATTTAACTAAATTAAAAACCTACTTCTAAGCCACTCAACGGATTTATACGGTTTTCACTTATAGAAAGAGGCATAAACGAGGAAGCCGGGAGCGGTTCGCTAGTATTATACTCTATCCACGGAAACGAGTTAGTAGAGCGCTATCTCTCTTGCACAAAATTTTAACTGTGATTGGTCGGCGATTTACACTAAGGCAGTGTACACAGAGCGAAACTTTTTTAGTCTACTCGTGCTGTCCGTACTGTGCAGACGTGTTCTTTCTTGCAATATTTGCTCAATAAATTTCCTCTACCTGTGACTCGGCTTGTTTATGGACTTTGTGCTCGATTGCTTTGTGACGACTTTTCCATTCCAAGAGGAATGAAAAAAGTAGTCTAAAATAAGTCGCTCTGTGAACGCGCCTTTACTTTTCTACGGATTTGTTTACGCCCACTGTTCATTTCCTGTCCTTGTCATTTGTATGAAAAATTCAGACAGAGAAAGCGCTCTACTAACTCGTTTCCGTGGATAGACTATAGATAAATCAATTTGTATAGACAAAAAAACATACCTCTTCCTCTGGGTGCCCTTGGCTTCGGTGGAGCTTTTGCATTTTTCAATTTGCCGATTCCAGTCGTCGAAGACGCGCGTTTCCTGCCACGCTTACCTTGACCTTTGTTTTTGCCACCTGGACCTTCTTCCTTGTCCTAAAATAATATTTTCAAACGTTTCAATGTCAACATATTTATCTCCTTTGATATGGACTTTTTTATTCGCTTTGCTGTCATAGGGCACGTTAAAAAATGTATTAGAAATACATATCGCTGCGCTCAACTTAAAAAAAAAAACCGCTCACCTCTGTGCTTTGAAACACCTCTGCCATAGTTGCGGTGGGAGCCGAACGTTTGGTTAGATTCTCTGGCTCCGGAGAAGTCAACGATTTGTCCGGCATCAGGTGGTAATCGAGCGGTTCAAAGTTCAAGAGAGTCGCGTCTCCGCCAAACAAGTCTTGAAAGCTGACGGGATCCAGGGGCGGTAATATGTTTGATCCGAGATTGGACGACGTTTCGGTGAAGGTGAAATCGCACAGGCTCGCATCCGCCGGCTCATCGGGTAACCTCCAGTCTATTTCCGTTTCCGTCTTGATCATGTCCAAATCTGGATCTTCCACCATTATTGTGTGTTTCGGTTCCTGTTTCACTTCGACGGGCGGGTCGTATGAGTTTGTAGCCTTCGTTGCATTGTTCTTATTGGACTTCTTGCTCACTTTTTGCGGTTTAGGCTCGGACAAATCGTAAATATTGAACGACGGCACCAGCGAATCTTCCACTCTGCAAAATTTCATGCCACCGTGGTTGGTCTTTTGCAACATGAGCTTGGGTATCGGAGACTGTTCCCTCATCTCCGCTTCACCAATCTGATAAGGATCCTCGCCGGTAGGCGTCGTATCAATCAGCTGAAGTCTGTCCGACAGTGAACCAAACTGATTTGTTTTCTTAGAGTTTGTCTTCGTTTTGCCATAAGTATTTATCATTTTAGCCTTCTTATTTGGGGGGAATGAATCCTCGAGTGGTTTCGCTAAAACATTTAATAAAATAATATTACATGAACGTCAATTGAAAATAATTTATTTATTATTACTAAATATACTAACCATCGATGGCTTCTTTGTTAGCAGTCGAAGTTTTATTCATTCTATTTAATGCGCCAATGCCTGTAGAATTTCTCCGTTTATTTCTCTGTATTTTTTGAATCACCGGATTACCACTGAAATTTGAAAACAAAACAATTTAACATACATACTTAAATGAAGTTATAACACACGATATAATTAAACACATTTAAAAGAAAATTATATCTCCTCTCAGGTAATTATATCTCTCAGAACATTGGTATAAATGTAATTATATCAGTTGGAGGCCAGCTGATATCAAACCTTATATTTGCGGATGATACTACACTATTCTTGCGACGTCACAAGCAGACATAGAACGCTTTCTTTCGCTCCTGGAAACAAACAGTGCGATTTTGGCTTCGCTGGTTCGTTCAATGGTTGTGGATCGAAAGACCAAAAATCGACCAGCTATACGTGAAATAGCTAATTGCGGGAATACTCCAAATCTACATCTGAGATTCACAATCACAAATACTGGAAGTTGCGAAGAAGAAATCAAAAGACGCCGTGAAAAGGTGTCGTATAAAAAAAAACACCAAGAATCGTTTAGTGATACTGATGTATGGAGCTGAAACATGGACGATCCGTCAATACAATATCTTCGCAAAAAAAATAGATGCGTTTGAAATGTGATGCTGGAGGCGCTTGCTAACATTTCCATAATGAAAGAGCTTTGACATTAAACAAAGACTTTCGTCGACATATCATCTGCAACGAGATCCCTATGGAGCGACTAGTGATCAGTCACAAAGTGCCTCCTAGTGCCAAAGATAGAGAGATATGGAGAAGACTTGACAGATTCATTGTCAGACATTTTATAACCACGGCTGAGAAGAGGAAGAAAATTAATTACAATTTCATACCTTGTTGAGGTTATTGTGTATAGTGGCTCCGTACGCTTTTCGGGCTTAGTTTCTTTCTTGGCCGCTGTACGCTTATTCTCAATCATTTTGAAATTAGTATTAATATTACTTGTGTCCAAAATGTTGTGTTCGTTTTTTGGCAAATTTGGAACTCCTGTAATTTACGTTAAAATTTGTGTATTTATTTTTTCTACTCAAATACATATTAATTCTCTAGTTTAATAAGAGACAAAACCATTTTTTAATTACAATTTGTAGAGAATTGTAAGACTATTACAAATTTATAGTACTTCTAAATCTTACCAGTGTCTGTGCTCCTTGACGGTGGATATGGCTCTTGCTTATTCTTCTTTTTATTTTTCACATCACCATCAAATGAAATAAATGGACTAGTCTTTTTTGGCGGCAATAGAAGTTCCTTAAAACTATTCAACATTACCTTGAAATAAAAATATTACTCTTATTACTTCCACATGTACTGAACCGCGACTTTTTCCGCGTTGAAAAATAAAAACTTTTTCCAAGCTTTGAATCTTTATTTATTTTTTAGTCAGTTAACGCGGATTTACCTGCTTGGAATATTTAGCCTATGTCTATCCTGAAATTCTATTCTAACTATTGGTAAAAGATTTTTTTAAATCGGATAAGAAGTTTCGATTTAATAGGGGTTAAAGTATGAAATTGCCGTTTTATTGTAATAGGTACTTCGAATTGACATAGAACCTTCATGGTTTGAGATTTTTGAGTGAAACTTTTTTCATACGGTACCTATGTAGTTCTTCTTTTAAAAAATGTGCAACATTCGATTATCAACTTTCAGTTGTTTTTTTTATTCAGCTTAGACAATAAAGATGGATACTTCGAAAATTCGTGTGATTTTTGAATACGAGTTCCGACGCGGAACTAACGCGGCAGAAACAGCTCGCAATATTAATGTTGCGTTTGGAGAGGGGACTGCTAATGAACGCACTGTGCGATTTTGGTTTAAACGCTTTCGTGATGGAAACTTCGATTTGAAGAACGAACCACGTGGAAGACCGCCCACACAGGTGAATAACAATGATTTGAAAGAGATGGTGGAAGCCGATCCGAGCCAAACTACCCAAGAATTAGCGGCATGGTTTAACGTTACCTTACCAACAATATTGACTCATTTGCGTCAAATCAATAAAATAAAAAAATATGAAAAATGGGTGCCTCATGATTTGACTGATCTGCGAAACTAGCAGTGAAACAGCCCCGACTTATGAATCGATCTTCACCATTATTGCTCCATGATAACGCGAGACCTCATACAGCACGAGAAACCGTTTTAACTCTACAGGAACTGCAATTAGAAACCATTCGTCACCCTCCGTATTCGCCAGACCTTGCTCCAACGGACTACCATTTTTTTCGTGATTTGGACAATTTTCTGCGTGATAAAAAGTTTTCTTCTCAGGAGGCAGTGCAAAATGCTTTCACACAGTTTGTCGAATCTAGATCACCAGAGTTCTATCGCAAAGGCATAAATGAGCTTCCTATTAGATGGCAGCAATGTATAGATAATAATGGTAATTATTTTGATTAAATAAATATGTTAAATTAAAAAAAAAACGAATTTTTATTTTTCAGTACAAATCGGCAATTTCATACTTTAACCCCTAATATAACATGTATATTATATTATTTTTTGGATTATTTTATAACATATATATAGATATTTTCTAAATGTTAGTGAGAGACAATTGAAAATGGTTCCAATATTACCTGTTGATTGGGTTCGCTTTTGACTACTGTCGATGTGACAGGTGTAGCTACTGGTTTAGGCGTTCGCAGATGCAACAAGGGTGATGGTTGAATTGTTGGTCTTTGATTTGCCCCTGATAATTTTTTGTCCACGCGAATTAGCTTCGACTTAAGCTGTAATTAAACATTATTAACAAATAAATTTACGTAATAATTAATATGTACTGATATACGTTGAAACTTGATTTATTACACTTGAAAACTGTGAGCACTTTGTAAATTTGCCAAATGTCTTGTGAAACTATCTTTGTGCTTGTTATCTATGGATACTGTATATATGGAGTGTGAGAAAACAAAAATAATTATATTCATAATAGCATCAAACAGCACTTCGAGTCATCAAATATTCCATTATTTAAATATAATATACTAGTTGAACCCGGCCACGCTTCGCTGTGGCTCAGTCAG
The DNA here is from genome assembly GCA_936446665.2 of Synanthedon andrenaeformis. Lineage (NCBI taxonomy): Eukaryota > Metazoa > Arthropoda > Insecta > Lepidoptera > Sesiidae > Synanthedon > Synanthedon andrenaeformis. The sequence continues at coordinate 11,652,699 of OW387776.2, read as the reverse complement.
CAATGTTCCATGGTTGCCTTAACAACGGTCAACATATGAAAATTATGTTTTTTTTTTTTAATAAAAAATCTGTTTCTGTTGGAAATTTGGGAAAAAAATATCTAAAATTATTCCTCTGTTTAAATGCAAAATGTTGTGTAAAAATTTCAAGTCAATCCGTCGACTAGTTTTTGAGTTTTTGAAGCATACACAAGCCAACACAACAGATTATTTTATATATTTTATTTATTTAATTGTAAATATATCAAGCAGGCAGTGTTCTATTCACGTTCTAGTCTTAAGCACACAATGCTGACACCGACACATTTAGTGCTTTTTAAGAGTATAGGTATCTGCCGCAGTTTACATAACATCTACAAAATCAATATTATATGAATACTACATAGAAAAGGCAGCAATTTAATAATCAAGCAGCATACGAAGCCTTTGGAAAAAAAATTCAATTATCTAAAATGATTCCTCACTTACCTACATACACATCTTTACAATTTCTCTGTATATATATATATAATTAATTTAAGAGATTAAAAGGTTCATTATAAGATTAAATTTAATAATCTATTTCATTTTTAATAATACACCTATTATTATATTTTAGAAATTGAGAATTGGAGTAAAATTGACAAACACACCGTGGTAATCATTCTAGATAAAATATATAACAAAATAGTCGCTACAAGGTTATAATTGCACTACAACAACAAAGGTTAGTTTTGAGGAAAGAGGATGATAAACAGGAAAATGGAAATTTAAGATATTTTCATGCTATTCACGCAAGGCATATGGTAGCTATTGTCTTTTCACACAGCCTTCAGCCAAGTGTATTTCTGAGCCGACCAATTGGCAAGGCATCCGCTCGGAACCGGACGGAGCCAAGAGTATATTATACTCTCTGTGTCTTACTACTCCTCTTACTCCTTAAGAGGAGTAGTTAGACCACGCAAAATGTGTGACAGTCAGAACTGGTTTCTGCCGATTAGCATATATATATATTATTTTAAAAAATATACAAAAAAAAATGTTATTTCATTTTACTTAAAATCTCCAATCAAATACCATTGAAATCTACCGGTCTATGTGAAAGGTCACTTGGTGACAATTATTTATAATTAAGACCATTAAAAATGTTAATATCTAAATATAAATACCTATATGCATGTCATTTAATGACCAGATAAAATAACAAGATAATTTATCAATCTGTACTCCTATCTGGACAAGCACAATTTTATTTCACAGACTATTTACAAAAATACAAAGTGTTAACTAAAAAAAAAAATTTTATTATTTAAAATTCATACTGCTTCTTAAACCTGACAAAGAATACAACTTTTTTTATATGAATGATCTCATTAAAAATAGTCCGATTTATTATAATATACTCTCAAGAGGCAATTAATAAAATAATTTATAGTTAAGTATCTGAATTAGTCATTTTTATTATAATAAATCAATGCATCTCCATTGACTTTTTATAACAAAAAATAAAATAAAAATACATTTAACAATATCTAATAACAACTTCCTTATTTCACTTCTACAAATAAATAAATAATATATCAACATTAATATCAACAAAGTGTTTAACCTAAAAGACATGCCAGTGTAGCACATAGATTCACTAACGGTGTCACCGCACCAATTGAACTATCATCGATCAATATAATTGATCAATCGGTAGAATGGACCAGTATAAAAAATGTCTATTTTACCATTGATCGATGGCATCAATCAACAATCGATCAATTTGTGTGGTAACACCCTAACTTCTGTCCACGAGGAAACGATTTGATGATTTAACCGATAAATAGTCGGATAATTATATATGTTAAACACTTTTAAATCACTTTATTAATATTTCAAATGCGAAAGTAGCTCTTATTTTCTGTTTCATAAAGCCACTTTTCAAATTTTAACAAAGTCAAAGCTGGTATTATATCCGGAATTAGAATTCGTTTGAAATAGTTACTTCAAGAAAATGCATATTTAAAAAAATGCTTAGAACCAATTTTTACTCAAAATTTATATATAAATCGTTTCATCATTGGCGTGAGTTAAAACAATTACAAATCACATGCCTTCAAACATCAACAAATACATAAATCATAAAAAAAAATCTAAAGCCTTATTTATATTCAAGTCCAGTTAAACTTGAGGGTACTTCTTAATTTGTGTACAATGATCTAGATACTTTCATTGCAAGTGAAACTTTAAATTTATTAGTTTAAATACCTAACCTTAAAGAAGTTTTAAAAGAGTTTAATTTATGCAAATATTTATTTATATTAAGTCAACTTTTAAAAAATTATTTATAATAACTACCTAATTAATTTATAATTAGATTAATGAATTTTTTTGAAATAAAAAACCAACTATTTATTGTGTATTTATGTTTAACAAGCTGAATCCGGCCACGCTTCGCTGTGGCTCAGTCAGCTACGTTCAACTTGTTTTTTAATAAAAATTCTGATTCCGTTGGAATTTTGAGAAAAAAGTATCTAAGATTATTCCTCTGTTTAAATTCAAAATGTGTTAAAATTTCAAGTCAATCCGTCGGCTAGTTTTTGAGTTTTTGAAGCATACACAAATGAATCATCGGGACTAAAATGAATCATCGGGAGAGCTTCAAGCACTAAACCAACTCTACAAATAGGATACTAATAGGATAATGATAGGATATTTAACTCCATTTCAATAAAATTTTCATATGAAAATTATTATATATTCATATTGCCTACTTTATTTATTTTATTTATTAATACAATTAAAATATTTCATTTAATTTAACATCGGTGTAAACACAAACCCATTTGAGTTTTACCGCACACCAAAAATATTACAACAATATTGTGTAGTAATTGTGTCTAGGTTTCTTCATATGTTGTCTATAAAAAAAAAGTATTATAGAATTTTAAGTTATCTTAACCGAAATGAAGTTAACCGATATTTCAATGAAGGTAACTAACAATGTGGTTTTATTTAACTGAGGTCTTTAAAGGAGTGTTAGTTTTTTATAATTTATATAAACTTAAAAACAATAATTAACCTCATGAACGCCCAGCAAACTATAATTATTTGCATTTACTATTAATATAAATAATTAAGTAAATTATATATTATTTTACATTGTAAAATTTTGCACAGCCTTATAATATAACTATATATATATCGGCTTTGTTCTTCTTCTTTTTTAAAAAAAATAATAAACACTTACTGTTTCATTCTCCTCTTTTAAAGATTGATTAGACTTTTCCGTTTTAGTGACACTCTCATTCTGTTGTTGTATCAAATCTAAATGAAACAGAACCAAATCTTTCAATCTTTTGTTTTGACACTCCAAGTACTTCAAGCGGTTTCTAAGTTGATTGATTTCGATTTCGGCATTGTTGTCGACCACAATCTCCTTCTCCGTTGAAACGATACACTGTGTGCTGATCTCGACTTCTTTATCGAGTTGTATAGTCTGTCTTACGGGCCCGTCGGCGTGACATGCATAAAGGTGATCAAATGGGAAACTAATCAATGTCTCCTTCGCTTCCAATTGGTTCAAAGTGGTTAGATCCCTTGTGAAATTCACCAAATTTTTCTCCTTCACACTACCACGACTGTTCATTTTTATGGAAACTCTTTTGATAGTATTGCAACTACCCCGCCGGTCGTCCAAATCTAGCTGTCAACAACACCACTCTGATTCGTCTCATAACCGCTGATTCATAACATTTTTTTTTTTTAATTTTTAGGCTTTTCTCTTTACAAACTAAACATTAAAATTAGGTTTTCCTATAATAAAACATTCGGCGATACATTGTCAAAACAATGACAGTTCGATGCCCGTATTCCGTCTGATATTTCTACCTTCACGTCTTTCACGCACACGTAAAACGATAAAACACACATACTACGTTTCCTACTTTGTCGAGCACATTTATTAACGTATCAATAAAAAATAAATTCATTTCATCTGTTGACTTAAACAAATCAATATCAGATAATATAATGTGTCGTATGACAATTACAATTTTGCAAATCTCAATATGAATGAAATTGAAAATCAGACAAGCTAGCGTCAATTCGATATAGTCTATTGTCCAAGCGTCAACCATAAATAAGCAACTCTAGGCCGCCGTGTTGTCAACATCAGAAATATTTTCCGTACTGAAAATTGTTATTTATTTATTATTAATGATGGAATAAAATGTATAAGCAAATTTAAATGAAATGTGTTCCCCGAATTGAAATAGAAATATTTTTAATGAAAAAAAAAAAATTGTTTTTTTTTTTATTTTTAGACTGAACTGCCTATTATTAGAGTGGTCTGTGATATTCCCCACTGACAATGCAAATTCATATCCATAGGTCTGTGTCAAATGTCAAACTGACCAATTTTCCGATTTTTTCCGTATAAAATGTTTTGCGTTCCCGCTAGCGCTGCTACGTTCCGCCTATGTCTATGTGCTAGATAGACCCAGTGGGGCCTATTCCTGCACTCCTTCGGCCGTGGCCCTTGTTAATTTGTTTCTGACAAGACATGATTACCCGTCTTGTCAATTTGAATCAGCCAAGTCTTGGCCAGCTAACTAATGTGGCATATTTTGTCAAATGATGAGTCTTTCGAAATCAAATTAATTTTACCGCCAAAATGATACTGCCGTCAAACTCAAATTTTGACAGTAGCTGTTAAGACGTGGTTCCAGCACTATCGAACAAATCTAGCTCGTGCAATATTTGTCTGACAAATATTGCCTATTCAAGTCCTAACAATCGAAAAGTTAAAAGAAAAGACGGATAGTGCAGGCTTTAGGCGCTTTGATTACTTTTAGAATGATGAAAAAAACAGTGAACTTGCGCCGTCACGCTCTGTGAACGGCCCCAAATGACGTTTAATTGTACGAAATAAGCGCCATCTACCAGAATTAGTACATACTATTTGGTTTGTCAATAGTTTGTTAAAATGTTAACAGATGGCATAGATGTATTATCTTGCGAAGCTAACTTTTCTTGTGAAAAACTTACGTTAGACAATATTTTGTTTATAGTTGGATTAAATATAATCTAGTAAAAAGTATTTTCGAAAATTACGTTTGAACTATTTTAATGTCGAATTTTTTAATTTGAAATGAAATGAAATACTATACGGATGCCTTTTTTATTGAGGGACTTATTATAAATTTTCGAAATGAAATCCAAAAAAAATATCACCCATTTATTCTTAAGGAAGGTGACAAAAAGGTCCTAAAAATCAGATTGTGTATTATTTTCCAATATACTTATATTAGAAATTTAAAATGGAAATGTAATGGACAGTCTGTAGTGTAAACAAAAACCTTTAATAAAAAAGGTGTTTTTTTTTTAAAGAAACGCGTAATACTAGATGAAAACACTAAATATATAAATATATATAGCAATTTATAATTTTACCTCCTATACAGGGGAAGGGAGAAACTGTAACACACGTTTCTACTCTAATTAATAAAACTAAACTTTTCAAGACAAGAAAAAGAACTATAGTAGGAAGGAAAGGAATTAATGTTTTAAAATGTATTTTTCCCCGACTAAACGTATTCTAAGGCCAGCATTTTAAAGAATGCTGGTCCTGTTCAAAAATTATTACAGCGACTGTCGTCTGTCGCTGGTGTTGATTGTTGATTGGTTGACGTATGACTTGACTTACTATAATTTAAACGAAACAGGAGAAACGAAACGATAGAACAGGGACTATTATGAAAATATTGTGCAGTTTATAAGAACTACACGAGTGAAATATAAAGTAAATGTAGCGACTAGAACAAGTGCATCACGTGACTTGCATAGTCTGCTTGTATAAAATAAATGCAGGATATACTCAGCTTATTTGTGTAATTATTTAATATATATATTTTTTATATTACATACATTAATTGCTATAAATCTGAAAGTAGTTAATATTTCATTTATATACCTAATATATATATATTTTTTTACTTGTAACGTCAGAAATTGTTATTTAACAATTTGTCTTATTACTATTTCCTTAACTATTTACTAATTCTTACCAAGAGATATTAAGCTGGCAACAAAGGTTGCCATAAGCAATCCATTTTATTAATTTTTATATGCGCAACTGTGTCAAAGAAGGAAAGCCTGACAGCCAAAGGAGGTCGAAATAGTCTGATACTAATAGGATAAAAAGTCTCACTAGTTCTGTGTACAGAATTAGTGGGAATAAGCGGATATTTCTTTACGGGAAATAATGAAGGTTCCGAAAAAGAATAGAAATTGCTGTGAACTATGTCTAACTGTACTGTAATACTAATTAAGCTGCATTAAATTGAGTTACCGACAAATTAAAACAAAATATAACGAAAAAGAAAGTCATTTTTAACTTACTTGTCGGAGGTTTTATTACTATCCTTTCTTTACTACTACAATTAAGAGGGTAATAAGCAAAGCAGACAATAAAATAGAAAATGTTTTCTTGTCAATGGTAGATATATTGTATTAATGTATTCTGTGTTCAGAGATTAGTTACGTTCCTTTTCACGATTGTAAATATTAGAATTGTAAACATAATTTTTTTAAATTTCTTAATTTAACTATTAGATATTCCCGTCCTACATAATTTGTCTAAAAATTGTGTACAAAAATATTTATCTGTCATCACTATTATTTTTAGTGAAAGAGTTTTAAGTGAATAGTGTTTCGAAATTATAATTTAATTAGAGTTTTATATTTATTAAGAATAATCAAAGAATTATTAGGCTGAAAGAACAGAACAGAAACAGAACAGAACAGGAAACAGAACAGGAACATTTCTTGGGTGGACTGTTTTTTTAAGAAGACAGATATGTGTCCGCCTTGAATTATAATATAAAAATATTTTTAAAAACATAAAATATCAACTACAAATATTTTCTTGTTTGGCTTATTTATTATGTGGGAGAGTTGTCGGTTCATTTAAAATGTGATGACCTCTTACTCTTTGATAATAATTATAAGTACTAATTTCCTGTCGAATATACCTACGGGGAAGCAAACAAATTAATAAAGTTTTGAAACTTATGTGGTTTATATCTTGGGTCTGCTGATTAAAACCCACTACCCCACATCGTGAAATTTATCCCCGTTAAAGGTTTTTTAACGGTATTTTGCGAAAACTTTAATAGATACAAAAAAAGTGTCCAAGGCAAAAATTATCCTCATTAAATTCTTAACAAAATATGTTCTATACACTATTACGATTAGCTTGTCGGTTTCCAAACTACAGCCAGTTTTCAAACTCAATTTCAAAGTCTCAAAACTAGCTAAGTATAACTTGAAAACCGTCAAGCTAATCAAAATAATGTATAGAACATATTTTGTTTGACACTTTTTTGTATCTATTAAAGTTTTCACTAAATAGGTACTTAAAAAAACCGTTAACGGGAACAAATTTCACGATGTTGGGGGATGAAGCGGCAAGTGGAAAGGGGGGGGGGGCGTTGTGGGTTTTGATCAGCAGACCCTAAGTTAGATTAATTTTTAAATTAAGGTGAACATAAAAACTGTCTCGAAACGACTTATCAATAAACGTGCGTTGCTATTAAAGTTTTAGTAGGAAATGTAAAAAAAAGAAAAGAGATAAAATTCCATTATTATTTAATGTTTTCATTTGTAACAAAACAGGTTTCAAGATTATTTGCAAAATATGTTTTATCCATTTTTAAAGGTTTTTACTTCAATCAATTTATTACCTTCATACATCCAAATCGTGGGAAATTTGGGAAATCACAACTTTTTGGAGTAATGCCAAGTGTGTTTCATACACATCTTCTCGCTATAGCCATGAAAATAAACATCTATGAATAAATTCTATCAGTTTACACGGGATCCGGCATACGTTCAGATGTCAGGTTAAAGTTATATGTTTTTTTATTATAAGCTGTAACATAATTATCGCCAAACTGGCTCATCAGTTTTGGATATCATATCATCCGCCTACTGGTAAATATGATTTCGCTTTAATTATTCATATAAATTACGGTCCAGATTCGCTTGTGATGATGTCATTATTATACTGTATATTGAACAATAAATAATTTTATCATTTTTAACGTTCGTTAAGGGGCTAAGCATACCTCAAGTGGGGATGAGACACCGCCTATACCTGAAGAAGAATTGGAGCAACAGAAAATTGAACATGAACGTCAGATGCAAAAGGTAGTATATACTTATAACATCTAGCAGCAATAGATAACATTTAATAACTGTACTGACGTCATTCACAAATTGTAGGTATATAGCCATTAATTAAGGAAAAGAACATTGCTCTCTCCTACATTTATATGGTAAAATGATATATTTGTACACAATTAAGCATGTACATACAAAAGATGATAAAAAAAGACATTACAATGACGCAGTTGAAAACACATTCTAAACATGCATAAATTTTACTAGAAATACTGAAAATTTATTTTATACAGTCTGAAAATTATCTGCCTGGAAAATGACTTTATTTTTTTTGTTTTATCAAAGACGTTGAGAATAATTATATAGAGTAACTCAGCCATACTTTTGCGCTCAACTTTTTAACGAGTTCACTGAAAATACGTCGTTAGAAATTTTCGAAGTAGTTCCTTCGCTCCTTTCTAGTGAGATAATGACAATGTCAATTAAATATCTATACTATATTATAGTTATTTAATTTCTCGTTTTTGGAATTGTTGTCTGTTTGTCTGTAAATACTTGATCGATTTTCCCTTCAAAAGTAATGGACCGATTTGAAAAATTCTTTCACCTATTGAAAGCTATATACATTACGAGTATCAGCAAGCTATAATATTTGATATAGTTACGCGGATGAGGTCGCGTGCAACAGCTTGTACTCAATATAATTGTACTCAATGTAATTTATTTAAAGGAAAAAGTGTCTCAAGCAAGAGAAGCCGAAGAAGTTAGGAAGTTGGACATAGAGTTGCTCCATCAGCGAGCCATCGAAGCCGAAGATGAACAGAAACGAGAGGTAATCAATCATAACAAATACTTAATGTTAACAAAATAATTTTGTTTGTGAGCATTTTGATTTACGAAGCACACTCATAATACAAACATTGATTGTTAACGAAGAAATACATTCATAACTTTTTAATTAACTATACATACCTCATTAGATACCTTCCCTTCCTTAATTCGGCCCTTACGGACCTTCTGAAAATGTCAAAGTTTACATGTAGGTGGGTGTCTAGTTATTCAAATGTATAGGGGTCTCCTAGGAAATCTACACTACATCCTCAGTTTGAAATAAATATCTATACAGGTTTCTATAGGTACACATGTCATTGATAGAATAAAAAATATCTTATCAAGGAATTCTCTATACACATGACGTCAGTTTTCTTGTGCATTATTAGGGGGAGTTTTCTGGTTGTATAGTTTGTTTAGAATTTAGACTTCCAAACAGTTACGACTTAGCGATCGATATTATCATTCTGCCAATTACCTGGTCTCTTGCACATTTGCGATATTATCTTGTTGACAAACTTTTTTCAATATTTTTGTATGATAATATCACGCCTGTCTGAGGATAAATTTAAAATGTGACTATCAATAGTATCGAACGGTAAGTGGCAGCTGATCGGTAGAAGATAAACGACTTTAAACTTTATTAGATAGGACTTATGTGATTGGGGTTTCATACAACCGTACTGATTTTCTGGTGATTTTACTATGGTACTAGCACACGCAGACATACACGCACATAATGCTTATTTATACCATTACAGACATACGAATATATAAATAAATTAGAGTGTAATTGGGAAGTGGACTCCAAAAGCGCTGAACCGATTTTGATGAAACTTTCGGACAATCTTCAGATTAGTTCAGCGGGTAATCCTGTGAAGTTTGGTAGCGATCGGACACGGGCGAAGTCGCGGGCACCCACTAGTAGATTAGATATATAATTTAGTTAGAAATGAGTTTACAACAAAATTTAATTTTAAGCTTCAATTTTATGCTTTGTGAATTTATATTTCAATTTGGTATTTTTTAAATAAATGTTAATTTATAATGTAAAAACTAAGTAAGTACTTGATGTAATTTAAGTTACATGATTTTTTTTAAAGTAAGTACTTAAAAAAAAACTTTTATTTAACAAAATTTAAAAACAAATTTTAATTCGAAATAATTTACTTGGTATCGAATTTATATTTAATCACAATAAAACCAGTCCGAGCCTTATAATATATATTCATATACAATGCCGATTTGCAAATTTCACGTGTTATCAAACTTTCTAATAAATATGTCATAGTGTTACACACATTGGCCATAATTAAAATTACAGATAGCGGAGGCCGTTGAAGAGATGCGCGTCCTGAATACGTCGTGGTCACACCATCGATTATGTGATTTGCAACGACAGGCCGCAAGGTGGAGGAACAGCCGTCCCTCAATACAAGACTCGTCTAAACATTACAGGGTCTAGTATTCCCTTGATAACGTTACCTAATATACTTAACACCTCTATAACGATGGTTATAAATTAGAAAATAAAAGAAAAATAATGTATAAAAAGAGAAGAGAAAGTTTAAACAAAATATGAATGATCGGAATTTTTATTATCCTTAACTATTTATTGAGCAGATAAATTTGCGTAAATATTTGTTTAAAAAAATATCTATTTACTGTAATTATTTGGCTGGTCTGCAAGCAAAACAAATTTAGTGTTTATTTAAAAGTTATAACCTAGATGAGTAATTGAGTTTATATATGTGTTTACATGAAGTAAGTAAACAGATATGAAGCAATCATATTTCTAAAGCATATTCTTAAAGTGTGCTATGAAATTTCTATAATATATTCTAAATTGTAATTCGTCCAAATTACAATATAATCCCATACATTTCATTCAGATTAACTTTCATGAATAGCACAATAGCATGAGTGTAAACCGTTTTCGTGCTAGCAGTTTATCGTTTTTGTGTGTTTAGCCCACGACCCAGTAGCCTCTCAACGGCATTGGGGGAGGTCAGGGAAAACGTAACCTTGACTTTATCTGCGTGCCAAATTCTCTGATCAAATTTATTTTACCGGAGACTTAAAGAGTAGGTATGATTTTGGGTTGACATAGTCTAAATTTCTTAAAGACATAGTTAAGAAAATGTTTATAATGTATTTTTTTTATTCTAGGTAGAATACTCTCAATGCATAATAAACATTTGTTCCATCACATTCTCCTTTGTTAATCAAAGGTTTCTGTTTTTAACGTGTATACGTCTTTAAGTGGCAATTCAGAAAACTGATGATAACAAATTCAGCGGATATAATTTGGTGTTGTAGCTACATATCTATCATTTACATCCAGAATTTAATTACACCACTCGATAGCAAAATGATCAGAGATTTTTTTGGTGTATTTAGTATAATACGCTCAAAGTAAATATTATTTGTAACGTACAACGTATTCAAGTAAAACGCATGGCCGTGTCGACGACTCAGCCATTCTCCATTTATTTGTAGCTTTTAATGAGCTTTGAAAAAATATTAAAATCACTTCTCTTCCCACCGGTGGAAAGACTAATTATTAATTTATATATTTTTTTTGTAGAAAATGCATTTAATACATTTTAAAACATTAGTACGACCGTTCGATTAGTAATGTCGTAATCACTATTTGAAAATATTTTGCCATGTAAATAGCAAAAATAGACTATTAACCGACTCAAAAATTTTGGCATCTTATCACTCACCAGTAGGAAAAAATTAAAACATATCTAGTCAATAAATGAATTGTTAATTTAAAATTAAATTTATATTTAAATGTAATAGATTAAATTAATGATTTAAATGTAATAAATTTAAGTTGCTTTTTAATCCTTCATAGGGGGGTTTACACGGCTTACGGACCTTATTTTTTTTTTGTATGTTTTTATGATATGCATATAACTTAGCTACATTCAGTTTTAGATTATTATTGAGATATAGATAATTTATGAGATATTAGATCATTTATGAGCAGTCGCTTCGCCCGGTAAAAATTTTACTCATAAGTTGATAGTTGCAGGCTGGTTCACCTATGAGTTAAAAAATGTCTTTCCTAACAAACCCTTATTTCAAGTTTCAGGTTTAGAGTGAAGCTTCAAACACATTCGATTCGTAAAATAAGCAAATAAACTGACGTCTATGTTAATTATATTATTAAATGCATATTTTTAGAACATAAGCCGCTCTTCCAACGCAATTTTTTATAATCTATGTTGAATAAACACACGAGCGTGTCTAATTAAAATAAATATCATGTACTTGAAATGAAAAACCTAATTGACATTAAATCGAGTTTCTATACAAAATTAGTTGTTAACCACAATTTTCAAAAAAAAAAAAAACAAAAAAAAATCAAAAACATGATGTTTTAGTAATATTATTAAAATGTAAATAAATAATATTCACATATTTCAGAGCATGTTGAAAAAAGCTTGCAGCACTCAGCTCAGCAAGCCCCACTCTAGTCAAAGCATCAACGAAAGTGAAGGCATATTTATCAACATGTCTCGCATGAAAGGTTTGATCGAACATAAATTCGACTAATGAAATGCCTACCTCTATGCCCAATTACGTATCTATGCCTAATTCCTAATGATATGCACACTAATTTACTAATAAAAATGATGTTTATTTTTTTTAATAAATAAAAAAATCATTTTCTGTTAATAAAAAGCATTTTTGTTTGTTTTTCTAATTAAAATAATAGTTTTTCACTATACAACGCAAAGCTAAAAGAATTTACACCGTTTCAGTCTTTATATTCCATCTCGTTAAAAAAACGCCTTTGTTAATAAAAACCTGTATCATTCTTTGTTTTTTAATTAAAACATCAATTTTTCACTATACAACACAAAACTACGCAATAGATTTTACACTGATTGTTTTTATTTCATCTCGTTTAAAAGCCTTCCATTTGTTTTTAATAAAATAAAAGCCATTTCTCTTAATGAAAATCCGTATTTAAAAAATCAATTTTTCACTATACAACACAAAAATTACGCAATGGATTTTACACAGCTTCTGTTTTTATTTCATCTCGTTAAAAGCCTTCCCATCTTATTCGCATTTAATTGCTTTATAATGCGACACAAAAAATTTGTTCCCACAAACGAACAGAACCAACATATTGCGATGTATTTTGACAGGAGATTCCGTTTGCGAAGAATGCGGTGATACTGATACAGCACACGAATTCGGGCAAAGAAAGGGGTGGCGCGCTTCATCTAACGACGTCAGCCATAGTCGCGCTGAGCTAATCAGAGCCCCATCTTGCCCAGGGTAAGTTGTTTTTGGTGTTGTTATTTTGCCATATGGACTTTCAGCAACAGTTGGCACAACCGGATGTAAAAAAAAAACACTAAAGGTAAGATGACTTTGAATTTTGTGCACTGATTTTGTGAGGATAATGTTTAATGTTATCGCTTTCGAGTAAGAAAATAACCTTATGGCGTGTAGTGAGAAAATTGGATTTGCAGCAATGTGTTAAATGCATATGAAAATTTTAAACAAAGAGATTCAATCACGACCTTTTTTAAAAACGGAAAATTGCGACTATATAATCGATATATAAATATAGTTAAATATATTCAAGAAGGCACCGAGAATTCGTCACACATTCACGCAACAAGTGGTTTCCTTTTTCTCCACCGACGGCTTAGACATGTTCGAACATTATACAAAACGAACCTTCTTTAAGAAGAATTCCTCTCCACCCCACATTTTAACTTCACTATTCAATTATTTTCAAAGTGAATTGTCTTAAAAACAACAATTTTTTTCACAATTGGGTATATAATTAACGTTTTTTTATTGAAAAACACAATGTTTAGACACGGTTACGTAAAGATTTCTGCGTCGTATATTTTTCCGAATGAGTTCGTCTCCGGTGCTCGCCGGGCCGCAGCTGCATGTAGACTGCACTTTGCCTATATAGGTAACTATTCCCAATTTATATAAAGCCATATGAAATATATTTGCGATGTACCCATTTTATTTTTAAACTAGACACCTGCGAACCTAGAAATAAATCTATCAAAAAATCCACAGTTTTCTCCCTCATAAAATTATATAATCGCGCATTTGTATATAGAATGCAAGCTGCAAAAATTAAATCGAAATATTAACATCTCGTTTTTTACTCGCCCATCTCTACTCTGTGGCGTGTTAACGCAGCCTCCCAGGACACATTTACCTTCATCGATTTACATGCAAAAGTATTGCGTAATACATGAATGATTGGCGTTCGAACAAAGCGACCTCTTTGTTTATGTACATCGATTTTATAGGCATTGTGTCTATTTTTTTATAACATTAGACATCATGTAAGGAAGCTCTGTCAGATGGTATTTAGATAAATTGACAGTGAGATTGTAACAGATGTAAAGATTAAAGAAGCCCGGGCCGTTCATAGAAGTAGGTCAAATCGGTACAGGGGTTTGTTATACGCGTGCGTCGTCGCTGGGTTACTGCGCAGCGCAACCACCCTGCGCTACCCACACTCTGAGCGAGTGCGATCCGCCCGACGACCCACAGCCGCAATACAGTACACAAAGCTCCGCGCCATCATCATCAACTCGACCAATGATGAACAAATAGAAAGCAAAAGCCTCGGTGAGTGCTTAAAAAGCGCTGCGATCGTGCTAAACCTTTCGTATCTTACGACTGTTGTGTGTATATGTTTCTTCGTTTCTATCGTGTTTCTTAGACTTTTAGAAAATGAATATCAATAAATCAATTTAGGTATTTAGTGTTAGGATAATAATAATGCACGCTTTTCTAAATGTCTAAATTTTAAAGTGTGTTTTTGTTTTATTTACTTTTTCATTGGTGCTGCAACCCGTTATGGTTCTCAGGTAGGGTCGGGTGGGGGTGCGTTGCTGTGATCGTTTTACAAATAAGACGTTTGTAGGATGTTGAGATGCCGATAAGAATAGGAGCGGCATGAGGCGGCACGAGCATAGCAGGCCGGAGGGTGGCGGTGGTCACGAGAATTCCCAGATGTCCCGCAGCGAATCAACGATCAGCCGCTGCACGCCCCATACTCCTATCGGCCCTCTGGACAGCGCCAGCGTAGACTCCAATCCAATGCCCACAATATATCGGTAACTGGACAACTCCGTCCCAAATGCGTTAGGGAGAAGACGTACATATGCCAATGTTATTCTCAACAGGCGTGGGCGGTGTGGGCCTTCATGCGAACCTTTCAAGTGGCTTGTAGGTTTAGTGCACTGTAGAGAACATATGGCGACACTCAGCGCTGTGTGTCCTCTCTTATTGTGTAGTTCACTCCACTACAAGCACCCACTGCTGGCGCCATCACAACTGTCGGATCGCACATTTCGGATGTGTGCATGGGCTGCGAAGATATATTATTTCGATGATGAGCTGTAACAACCTTAATTGCTGCAATAAACGTAGCATTTCATATTAGACTATACGCAAACATGATATTAAATCTTATTTTAATTTAAAAAAATGTGACTTTAAATACTTTGATAAGTTTTTTGAATTCTTAAAGTTGCTCGTCTAGCTCTTGAAGTTCCCTAATAGACCTGTTGCGTACACAAAAATCGGCAGGTTTCCATGTGTCAAAATTTTGAAAGAGTCTACCTAAAGCCTTCTTCGCCCACGCCTAAACCACTACCATCAATTGCCTGCCATTACACCATTGCAAGTTACCAGTACCTACCTAATAAATTATACCTACTAATTGTATCACATGAAAGACAATGATTGCAAGTACGGTTGGTGAGAAAGGTCTTAGACAGCATTATGTCTTCTCCCACTGGCGAAGTAAAGCAGAGAGAGCACCCCACTGCATCGTGCACCGCGATCGTCGCATGCAACTAGGTAATGCCGTTCTACTGACAATAAGCGGTTGACTAGTCCACATTGCATTATCTATACTAATATTACAAAGCTGAAGAGTTTGTTTGTTTGGTAGAACGCGTTAATCTCAGGAACCTCTGGATCGAATTAAAAAATTCTTGTTGTGTTGGATATAGTCCATTCATAACATTTTGAATGCGGACGAACTCGCGGGCACCAGCTAGTAGTTCATAAAAAAACATGGGGTGTAATGGTGTCTTTGATAACCGCTTATGGTGCAAGTAGCATAAAGCTAGCTTCGCTTTTCTCATGCTGAACCATCAGGATCCGTGGACACCTGAATCCGAATGGACGGCCAAAGGTACGAATGTCGTGTCACGCCTGCACCTACCGCTTAACTGTCATTTTTTGTTCCTTTCTCTTCACCTATTTATAAATTACTATACCTACATGTGTTTGTTCATCAGTCTGTTCATTTAGTTACTCTATATTAGATTATAATATTTTTATAAAATTCTTTTAGAAAATAGTATAATCACTCGTATCTCACACAATTTTGTTACATACATATGAAGTAAACTTGAATTAGAGATTCAGTTGAGCAGCTAGTTTATAGTTGGCATTAAGTGCATAGAAATTTTATATATATTTAATATAGTGAGTGCACACACAATACACATAGTCAACTTTTACTTTATTTGAAGTTAAAGAAAGCTCTAGTTTAAAAGCTCCAGTTATCTTTTTAGAAGTTATTTGTATTGTTACAAGTTAAGTATACAAAAACAAGTAACCGTCTATAGTTTAGTATAACTTGATCAATTAGAAGATTACAGTTAGTTAAGTATCTAATAGTCATTAATAAATAAAAGAAAATTGTTTGATTGCTTAAAGCAATCTGTGTACTATTTATTTCAATATAATAATTAAATCCTATCAAAATATATATACATGAAGAATTTATTTTGTTCTTTGGACAGATGTCGAGCTCCAATCGCTTCGTTGGACTGTATGGACGATTTTAGTGCGGCTTCTCAACAAATGCTAGATCAAGGTGAGAACTGGGTCTTCACTTATTTGTGCACTTAAACTTAATCCCTATGCGACGAGGCAAACGTAAAATTAAAGGTTATGATTAAAGGCTTTGCGTTCTGTTTCGTTTCAAATTGCACTTTTTAATAGCTGGCGCCATCTATTAAAATTATTCAAAGTTAATATTGCATATTAATCCTATTGGAACATATTATCATGATAGAAATTTTTTAAGTATTTTCAAAGGTGTACCAAGTGAGAAGAACCACAAAACCATTGTGAGATTTTTTTTATTTGACATCGCTATGTTCTTTGTGCTTTTCGCCGATATAAATTCAAAAGTTATATAAATGCGAAATAAACGTTTTTGTATATTATGTGTACTCTTTATCGCCAAATATAGGTAGCTGAAGGAAAAAGTATTGCTCCTGTTTAAAAGAAAAACTTAACTCTGATCTTCCAAAAACGCTTTGCCACATTTATATTATTATCGGTTACTATAGTATAACCTGCTATTGTACTGAATGTTCCACTGCGACTTTTAGCATAAATATTTTTGAGGTAACTATATTTTTTCGAAATATAAGTAGCCTTTAAATATGATAGTAATGATGTCTTTCCACATTTCATGGTTCCAGAGTACAGATTTCGATAATAAATTCAATGTATAAAACATCTATTTTGTTTTAGACGTTTGAAATTTTCACAAGCATTTCCAAAAAATAAGTCATATTCCATTCCATATAGGGATTACCCTTCTCGTTTCTTTTGTTTTATAAATAAGCGTAGCGTTCCAACTAGTCAAGCCTGCCTGTCGCTTTTTTTTTGTAAAAAATAAATTAAATAAAAGTGTTTTTAATTTTTCCTAACAGCTGGCGAAATCACGATGTCGCGGCACATGTCTACGTACATGGGCAACCATACGACCATGCCATCTTTGGTAACACCTGGTCTCCGGTACAAGAACCTTGGCAAGTCTGGCTTAAGAGTACCCAACATAGGTCTCGGTGTTTGGAGCCTCCTCAATGAGGAATGTGCTGAAGATATAGTTATGACAGCTTTGGAGAATGGAATCAATCTGTTTGATCTCTCTGAAGCCCATTGCGGTAAGCAAAAGAAATGGAATAATATTTTTGGGCAGTTCATTTTTTTGTACGAATAATTTTTTTCTTTTATTTTATTTAATATTTATTATATTAAAGTTCTTATTTATATATTTTTTTAATAATAAATCCTCGAGGACTGTTTAAAGAGACCAAAACATTTTTTATTATTAGAGAACTAAAAATTAAAATATATTCTATTAAAAACGTAAGAATATTTTTTTTCTACCAGGTAAAGGCGAAGCTGAACTTGGTAGGATTCTTAAGAAGAGAAATGTGAGGCGTACGAGTATAATTATTACGACCAAAATTTATTGGAGCACCAAGTAAGTGGTACAATGTAATATTAGCCTTTGTAGTGAGCTTTTATATAGCGATTTGAGCTATAAATTTGACACGTAAAATGCATTTTGTAATATTTATTATGTGAAATAAATTTTAAGATGTACTTTATAATATAATTCGACTTATGAATGTATTAATGAGTTTTTTTTAAAAGAGCTTTCTTATTGCTTATAACAGGTTTTATGGTTGAAAAGCTGCTTGGATGTATTGCTTTAGGCAAACTAGTGAAATAACACGATAACCTTATTATTAGGTTTGCTCATGCTAATCACAGGTCGGACGAAAGAGGTCTCTCCCGAAAACACATTGTGGAGAGTATCAAGGCGTCTTTGGCAAGGCTTCAAGTCGACTACATAGACGTTGTCATGCTGCACAAGGTGGACCCAGTCTGTCCCATGGAAGGTCAGTTCTAAACGAGTATTCGCGGATTTTTTTTGTAATAAAAACTAATGTGTGTATATTCATAATTGATTGTACAAATCATTTTTAAATTCCATATTCTTATACAATAAAAATATCACTACAGATGATTAAATTTTGTCGATATGATTAAATATTTAAATTCAAAACAATATTGTAACAATTAAATTAATTATTAAAAACTCAATTAAAAAGTCGTAAATTATGAAAGATAATTGGTTTTCTTGATTTTTTTTTATTTTTCGTAATATGTAAGTAAACGACTTTACATATTACTATTAAAAATTTGGTTAAGATTGATGTTTAATTTTTGAAGTGAAAATTTCTTTAGGCGCGTTGACACTTTTAGGATAGGGAAAAAATAATGATTTCGCGCCGTCAGGCGCTGTCCTAATTGGCCACGATCGTGCGATGCCCATCGCACGATGGTTTCGTTTTTCGTGTTTTTTTACCATTTACATCGTCGACAAGTTCTAAAAAAATATAGCACTCGGCTTGCTCCTCGCGGTCCGCCGCCATTTTGTGTTGAGTAGTCATTGTATGCGTAACGAAATCACCATCGCACGATGGGATCGTATGATCGTGGCCAATTAGGACGTCCCCTCACACTCTGTGAGCGACAGAGTGTGAGGGGACGTCACACTCTGTTGTGACGTCCTCAATAACTTAACTTCCTCAATAGTTTGTTAAGATGTTAACAGATGGCGTAGCATTCACTTCTGACGTGTAGTCCTTTTTTTTTTCAAAGAGAAATCCGTTTATTGATTCCCTACCGCTGGCTAGGCGGCAGGGGTATGTGAGGGTCAGCCAGAGAACCGCGCTATGCTAGTCATAGCGGGCCTGGCCACTACTGCCACTACCCACTAGAACTCCCCGGTGCCTCCTTGCCCTTTGAGCGGGGTGGACCGGGCTCTGCCGAGGCAACAACTCCGATCCACCCCAGGGCAGCCTAGCCATCGCTGGCTAGGCTAACGCCAATGGCTAGGCTAACATGCGATTTTATTTGGCTTTAACCAAAACAACTTAACACAATGTTTTTTTTTCTGCAGAATTAGTCAGAGCCATGACGTTTGTTATAAACCAAGGTTGGGTTATGTATTGGGGTACGGCGCGCTGGTCACCAGTTGAGGTATTTTGTATGCATGTCTTTGTAAATATTTTATGATAGAATTACATATCCTTAATTATATTTAAGGTCTTACTTCTATATTACTTTAACATAATGCTTTTCAGTAATTTCTTGTATTCTAAGCAATTAAATTTCCAATTGTGACAAATTATTTGTGACAAAGTTATTTGTTTTAGATAATGGATGCCTACACAAACTGTAGACAATTCAACTGCATTACGCCAATTGTAGAACAGACGGAGTATCATATGTTTTGTAGGGAGAAAGCGGAACTGTATATGCCTGAGCTATACCATAAAATAGGCGTGGGTGAGTTTCTTTTCTCTCATTTTTCTAAAGAAAATCTCAATTAAGTATTATGAAATGAGTTATTTATTGGTGAATCAATAACATAACTTTTGGAAGGCATGATCGTGTGGTCCGCTATAACAACCGGCAAGGGATTAGGCCGCGAAGAAATCACAGGATTATTTGCTAAGTCAAGATTCAACAGGAAATACAGTACATTCAGTTGGTGCGAAGAGGACATTGGTGGGCCAGAAGTAAGTTTCTTTGTTTTTTAAATTATAAAATTACTAACTGAATCCGACCCCATTTAGTTTATTAAATTTATATGGTGATGTAGGGGAGACCGGGGCAAGACGAAGCTCGGGACAGGACGGGAAGTGTGTTTTTGTGCGTAACTGGTGAACACAACAGAGCCTAAAATAGCGTCATTCGCACCATGTTCAGTCGCGTCACACGAGTCCGAACAGCGCGTGCGTGTCACTAACATGTTTTGGCTGCGCAGCAAGAAATAACGGTTTTTCGAGAATTTTTATGAAGTTTTCTGTTTTTAAAATATGTGCACCAAGGTAGGTTGCAGTGCTATTGTAACATTATATCACATACATGTTGTAGTAGTGTTAAACTAACGAATTTAGATTGCCTTTTGCGCAGAATAATTGTGTTGGTTAGAATTGTTGATACTTTACAAAATATGTCTGTTGGGCCAAAAAGGTCGGGGCATAATGGGATATCCTTTGCCCTATGTGTGTAGGTAGAAAAAATAACAAGTTTATTTTTGTTTCCAGTAAAATGGTACGAAATTATAAACGTAAAACAGATCGTGGAACATGGGAAGAAGACGATATGAGAAGAGCGGTTAGAGCTGTGCTTTCTCCACTAAATGATAGGTCATGTGTAGTGTGTGCTATGGCTAGGTCCATAATTCCTGCGCAGGTGTAGACGATAACGATGAAGAGGCACATATATGTGAACATTGCAAACCCGATTTAAATGTGTACTTGTTATGCCTAACAGCGTTTCCCATTTTGCCCCGATCATGGGGCAAGACGGGATTTTTGACATGTTCCATTTAGTTCCTATTTGCCAAAAAAATATGTGATTCAGCGCCATAAAAGATTATAATTAAAACTATAAGTTTTTTTTTGTTGTAACAGATGTTTAATAAATAGTTTGATTTCAATATTACAACGTTTCTTTCTCTTAAGTATCCCATCTTGCCGGTCTCCCCTATTCCCCATTTAAATTTTCAACCCCTATTTCACCCTGTTATAAGGAGATTTTTGAAAACGCTGATTTTTGAAACAAGCTTGTAAGCTTGTACGAGTATATGAAATTTAAAGTTTTGAAAAGACGGGCTTCCATACAATCTTTCATCCCTTATTCTATCCTTTTAGGGATGGAATTTCCAAAAATCCTTCCTTAGTGGATGTTGACATCATAAAATGCATGAAGTACCAAAATTTCAATTTCTTAACTCCCTTGGTTAGGCTCTGCGTCCACGGGACAGCACAAACAATTTTATACGATATTTACTTACTAGCCGTTGCGCGTTACTCGCCTTGTTATTCGCTGATAAAGTAGCTTTCTGTGTTTTTTTAAATCGGTCCAGTCGTTTTTGAGTTTATTCATTAGAAACATACAATCTTCTCTTTTTAAGTATAATATTAGTATAGATATATAGTTTGTATGGTAAGGCCCTTCTAAGAGCCGATGGCCTTGCGCGTGTAAGCGGAGCTAAGATGTTTCCCCCCGTATGACCCGCAAAATAAGATAAATATGGATAGTGGCTTGAAAAAAATATTATTTTAAATCATTATTTGTACAGAATATAGGTCTAATCCATACGAACATTTTAAAAAAAGAATCATATAAATATTCCTTGTCGTTTAAAAGCAGATGCAAATTTTCAGCCGAAAACGACTGCAATTTAGATATTTTTTTTCACATAGTAGTTAAACAGTTTGAACAATATTATTTGTACCTTATATAGATAAAATATCAATAAAAAACATATTTTTTTTTCGGAAATTTATGTTGACTTATGAAAGAGGAGATAGCCTCTGAACATCCGGTTTGGAAACCGATTGGCTCATAGTATCGCCTTAAGTAGGTACATGTGATGGAGCGGGACGGTATTGTGAACTTGTTGGGAGGCTTCGTCGCCAGGGCGGGCGTCGTCGTAATGTATGTTATTATTGTTTAAATGGACCTTATTAATGGATAAAAGGGTTTCATCGACGTATGTCATCTATGACATTTACGTCGAACCCTTTTATCCCATTAACATCGTTTGTTCTTACATCCATTAACACTGGCGCCAAGTTAATCCATTGTTAGCAAAAAGAGCATTTCAACGGTTTCAGCGGGTCATATATGCACTTAACGTGTAAGGTAAAAAGGTACTATGGGTGCTTACTGTTATTTCTATATACATACATACATACCCTTGTTGTATTTAAGCAATTGTAACACATGCTTATCATGTTCTGGTCGTGTAAGTTTTTAGTAATATATTCCCAATGCAACAGGTTAGCAGCGCCGACAGTAAGGAGCAGGTGACTGGCGAAGAACCACGAACTTATGGTGAAAAACTACGCGATCTCTCTAACCTTGCCAACTCTTTAAGTGCGTATACCTATTTCCTATTATTTTTTTCGTTATTTTTCATTATTCTTACTGTACTTTCATGGTAACTAATAATTTTCGTCATTAATAAAGTCATTTAAACAGTTGAAACAGATATTTCCGATTTTTAATATTTAAGTTTCCTTCTTGCCTATATCTACAAGCCTTTTGCTAGTCGTCCGCTAAACGAATGAATAAAATGAAACTTTTCTGGTATAAAAGTAATATTTATCTGAGGAGGCAACCACTCCTAAGTATTTAATGTAGATACCATCTCTAAATAATAATATGTAGCTAACCTTTTCTTTCTAGAACCTAATAACCTACCCTTAATTTGTAATAAAAATAAAACTTTCCTTATGATTAATTGGTTATTTATTAATCCGATAGATTGTAAGATTAAAAGATTATTAATTCATCCGTTTAATGAATGTCTAGACACTTTGTACCTAAAACACTCAACGTAAATTAACTCCAACGTTTCTTTATTCCTACCAGATTGCTCAATGAGTCAACTGGCAGTGGCATGGTGCCTCAAAAATGATTCTGTGAATTGCCTTCTATTGGGCACAACAAGTGTGGAACAGTTTAAGGAGAATATACACGCATTGCAGGTAAAATACATAATTGGGAACAGATAACAGAAATGTAGAACTTGATAAATTAATTATTGTAAACTGTATGAAATTGTTATTTGTTAAAATTGTTTATTGGGCTATTTATGGCTAATTACTCTCTATTTCTCTTATTGCACTTTTTTAACTTTTTTAGATAGTGCCGCAATTATCACCATCAGTGATGATTGAGATAGAAAGGGTCCTGGCAAACAAACCACAGCGGCCACCTATGGTTTCGACTTTAGCCATGCGGAATCAACAAAACACTGTACGAGTTGATATGACGTATGTATATTATTTTGATATTTTTTCTTATTTTTATTTCGTGTTTTATAATCCTATTAATATCTTCTTCTACTTTTCTTATATATAAAATTCGATATTAATGAAACTTTCAGACAATCTTCAGATTAGTCCAGCAGGTGTTCCTGTGAAGCGATCGGACGCGGACGAAGTCGCGGGCAAATGCTATCTATAATATAAAAATGAATCCCTAAATGTGTTGCTAAGCGCAAAACTCGAGAACGGGTGGACCGATTTTAATTCTGTCTTCACTCATGGATATAGGGATAATCAGGGAAGGTTTTTACATTTTAAAAAATGCACCCCGGGCGAAGCCGGGAGCGGACCGCTAGTATATAATAAAAATTAGGTGTCATGTTGGTTGACGCCAATGGAGTCCTAAACTACTGAACCGATTTTGATAAAACTTTGTAACTATGTGTAATTTGGTCCAACTTAAAAGATAGGACAGTTTTTATTTTGAACCCGGACGAAGCCGGGAGCGGGCCTCTAGTTAGATATAAATTCGAAAATTTGTGAAGGTGTATGAATTTTTGTTCATTAATAACGCAAAAACGGCTGAAAGAATATGGATGAAATTTGGCACACAGATAGTTTTATTACTTGGATTAACATATAGGATGTATTTTTATCTTGAAAATATGTTTAGTTCTTGAGGGATCGTATGAAAATAGAAAAAAATGGCCGTACGGAGTTCGCCCGTTCAGATAGATTTTTGTACAACATAAAGATGGCCATTTATCTTTTTGTGTGGGTCTGTAATCGAGGTTGTGATACTAAATAAATAAATGTTTTATTTAATAAACAGTGGCGCTGAAAGTGGATCACCGAAGCCCGAAGGCGATGTGGAAGGTGAGGCGTCCACACCCGGGAAGGAGACTGGTCGCTTTTGCGAGATTCAGTGACCGTGGTGGCGCGGAAGCATTGGCTCTGCTTCCAAAACTAGTAAATCTAAGGTAATATTTTTCATTCTATGGCCCTCAAAGGCCATAGAATCTATGCTCAGATCGATGTTTATGAAAAGGATGATAGATAGGCTGACTATTGGATGTAAACCGATACCACCATCTAACAAAACTTTGAGGTAACCGTTGATTTATCAATTGTCATTCATCGGCAACAATACAATGATTACTAACTCACTATACTAGATGGCGCTTTAATAAATAGTTATAAAAACATGCCTTTTTGTGGAATATTGAATTTTTACTCTATACAACTATGTAATATAGCTAGACTTAAAAAGCAAAACATATAAAATTTAAAAAAATCATCCAAATCGTTAGAATCGTTTCTGAAATTAAAGAATTGCTCGTTTAATGTTTGTTATAAGACAAGTGAATCGCCGATTTTGAAAGGATAAGAGGTCCCGGGTAAAAGACAAGGTTAGGCTAGGTTAGTTAACTATTTTTACACTTTTACTCAACTGACTTTTGTCGATCGACACATTCTTCCTATTTCACCTATAGGGGCATCGAACAGGATTCTTATTAAGGTTTTTTATTTATTTTTTTGATTTTTAGGAATCACCTAAAGATGCAAAGGACAAAGATAAGGAATCCAAGCCGAAATTCTTTTTGAACAACGCTGGTGAAGTCATCAAACGCATTGGTAACTTTGATATTTTTATTTTGATAAATAGATAGATTACACTTTCTTGCTACTTTTTATATTACTACAACGTGTATTTGTGATAATTTGGTTTCTTTAGTAGCAAAGTAACGACTCAACCTTTTGTTACAGAACAAGACGGCGTCTCTACAGACGTGGTAATATCCGTATCGACATTAAAAGGTAAACAGCCAGCCAGTGGAGGCAGCAAAGTGAAGAAATCCAAATCGGACAATTCACGGCCCAGATCTTCGTCCCTACAAAGGTCCTCATCGGGACAGCTGGCGGGAACCAGAGACCGCAGACGATCAAGACTTGAACTCGGCTCTCCGGCTGACTTGTAAAACTGAGAACTGTGACAGAGACGTACACTCGATTGAAGATTAAAATGCACTTTACTTGCCTACTTAATAAATATATGATATGATAATATGTGTTGTGGTAGATGCCGATGCTCGCGGCAAATGATATATCTTAATTACGCGTGAGTCGAATTTTGAAGGAAGAATAAAATGGAAATAAACTTAAAATGGAAAATAAACTTGTCAGTTAACTAGAGATTCCTTAAGCGACATGGCGAGTGAGCATTAGAGTCAGCTCACAATAAAACGTGAAGCTTTCAATACAATTTAGAACTTACTTACAACACCTGTGAGCTCTCGTTGTTACTTAGGGGATCCTCACAAAGTGAGAATAGTCTAGAATTCTAGATTCATCACGCCGTGGTATTCTCAGCAAACAAATGTTTTAATGTGTTTTGATAACAAAATATATAAATGGAAATATGATGAGCATTTTGTTGCGAGCGCGGTAGATGGTAATAATTGGTGTCCAACATAAACATATATTAGCTAATTATTAGCTCGCGTAATATTGTAAATTATTTCTTATTGCCTGTATGTACTATGTGTACTTTTTGCCTGTACCTTTATATAGTATATCTCATTTATTTTGCTTAGAAAAGCCGTGTTATTTTGAAATTCGGAATGAAAATTGACAATTGAAAGATGTAATTTTTTCGATATTTTTTGGCTCCTTTTAGCTTACATAATGAGTATTAATTTATTTTTAATATATGTAATATGGTTATGGTAATACTATTTTCAATAAAATAAAATATATCAACTTTGTTATTACAGTACAATATTGTTAGATGAATAGAAAATGCTAACAATATTTAAAATCCAAAGTTCTAGTTTATGTTAAGTCAGTAAATCAGTCCGAATTTCAAATTAGTCAAATACACTGATAAATTATTAATTTTGTCTAATTATATATAATGTTAAATAGAGAGGTATTATTTTGATGTGATAGATAAGTTTGCCTTGCTGTGATGACTTAGTTATTGCATTGATGACTGTGAATAGAAAAGGTAAGGTAAATAATGTTTCGATCGAACGAGGTAGATTACTTTACACTTATTAGGAATGAATTATTAAAGTGGACTTATTGAAATAAAGATCTGTGATGAAAGTCAAGTGACGGTTCGTTGAAATGAAGTTCAATACCTCTCTATGTTTTAATTTTTTCGAATATAGTATTAGTTGACGCCAGAAGTTAGGCGAAAAATCTAGGATGAGAGTTGATTATTAGATAGGTGTACTTAGTACTCGAAGACCTACTTACTGTCTTAGTATACTAAACTTAGTTTGATATTCTAAATGGATGTGTCTGTTGATGGACGTGAAGTCTAAAACCTGTCTTAAGGTAGGCGTTAGGATAGAAAGAACCCGTAGACTTTGTTCAATGTTGAATTCGATATTAGTTTTAGATGGTAAACTAAGAGATTCCTTTGTATATTACTAAACTGTGAAGCGGAGTCCTAATTATATTTAAAAAAAAAATCGCCAATCGCTTCAATTGACACGCAATTCTCTAAAATAGATCGGTTGCAAATTATAAGATTAAATTTTCTTTGGTGGTTTCTCGAGAAAATGCAAAAGCAATGATTGGTCTCTTGTATCCTGCACAACCTAGATAATTATAAGTCGCTGTATAATACATGTTTCATGTTCTTCATGGTTTTCATGTGCTTGCCAAATAATAATAGCACAAAATTTATAACCATAGTATTTTGCGAATTATAAAGAAATCAGCCAAGAAAATGTCTTATAAGTACACTCGGTCTATATATCAGACGGCTTAAACATATTCGTATTGTACTAACACTTTTTAATACTTAGATAATCATCCTTCTTCTTAATTTTATACATTATCCATCAATTAACAAGAGTATGTATTGTTTGCAGTTGCTATTGACTTGTATGGCACAATCGATGGCTATTTCAATGAAGCATTTTGCTTATGTAACTATTGTGGACTTTTGATCAGTTTGAGCACAAAGAAAACAAACCAAAAGAAAGTGTAACGCTGGAAGTTTTTTGTTACACTTAAGGCCTAAAAAACGGCTAGAAACCCTTAGTTTAAGAAGGGATGTAGCCTCTCTTTGTGTGTTCTACCGGCTGTACAATGGAGAGTGCTCTGATGAGTTGTTCCAACTAATGCCTACCCCAAGTTTTAACCACCGTACTGCGCGTCATAGATGTGGAGTTCATTGGATAAGGTGCCACTACACACAGTCCGGTTGGGTAGAAACTTTATCCCGCGGACGCGCGAACTTAGCTAGCTTGTTTCCACCTAGCTACAATATGGGTTACTTCAAGCGAGCTGTAAACAAACTCCTACAGGGTAGGCAACGCACTAGCACTCCCCTTGGTGTTGCTTGTGTCCTTAGGCAACGGTAACCACCTACCATCAAGTGAGCCGCCAGCCTCTCTGCCATCTTTATATTATAAAAAAAATAGTTGTCGCCACGACACGGTCATAACGTTAGTTAGCGCCGGTCCTTATACAGTTCCCCTTTTATCAGCCGCGTACAGAACTGAATGAGTGAGAATCTAGGCAAGTAGTAACATATCGCGTATAACAGTAGCATGCGAACGATAAAGCACACATTCGAAAGCTAAACGAACGCGTACTGAATTGAGAATAACTCCCATAAGAATCTTGCTAATAAGATAAGGTAAGCATCGCGTTTTCGTTTCGTTGTGTGGTACTAAATAAGATGACTTGATTAGATAGCGAGCAAACACCAACAAAAATTATCAATTATTTATTTGTATGAGTACAAGTTTTGACCATAGGTATGTATGAATTATTTGAATGAAATAATACAGAAGGTTCTACGCACCCTGGCAGACAGAAAAGACTCGGACTACTCGGGACATTTTTGGTCCGCCCATCGCGTTTCGTAAATATGGACGTTATTAATCTCGATGACGTTTACGTCTACGTTTTTACGGTCACTGTGTTAGTATTTTGATACGTGTTAATGTTTAGTATATTGAGTGATGGAAGAAGAGGTCAGTTTTAAAACATTGTTGTTCGTGTCGAGATGTGATAATGTAAGTTGTTATCATGGGAATAAACCAAAGATTCATACAAGTATTTTATAATAGGTATCTGAAAAATTGTAAATGAAAGGTTGAATAAATTTAAAAAGATTTTCAGACACTTTTTTATTGGCATAAATAAAAAAAAACTGCAATTTTAATTGGGAAAAATTGTAAATGAAAGGTTGAGTACATTTAACAAGATTTTCAGACTGAGAATCAAGCCAAAAAAATGTTATTTTATGATATAGTGTGTATTGTATGGTAATATTATATTTTGGTGTTGATCAGAGTCAATCGTACCTGTTAGGTATTGAAATGAATTGTGTGTAATGAAACAAGTGTAGGTACATAATGTAATAAAAGCAATATTACTATGTAGTAAACATGAAAGGTTTGTACTCCGTAGCACAAAAGCAAGTCTAAAAGATTGAGCTCAACCAATGCGTCGATATTGAAACTCTCGCCTATAAGGGCAGTAGCGTGACTGCTCAGAAACAGTCGACTTCTATACTAAAAGAACAGTTAGTTGTCTTTGAGCCAGTGTTGCCAGTGTGTTCAGCTATAGTTGTAATAAGAAGGCATCCGTTGCTGCCGCGCTGCTTGCGACCTAATGTGAAGGCGCCCTTAAATAGATTCTCTCAAAGGCCACAAGGATAAATAGGTTCTATTAACTCTTACAAAAACAGTATACTCATGCGCTATTTTCATTGTAATCAATATAGATATAGTTCATTAGGTGTTTATAATATCATATTATACCTACGTGCTAAGTGTATCCATCAAATCACGTAATGTTTCAATTCTATGACATTAGATAAATAGATACATACAATTAATAGCCGCATGTCTGTATGTTCATTCATTCTATTAATGTTTAAGTCAGAAATGAATAAACTATAAAAAATAATTTGTGTTTTAATTTTTCGTTTCCATTATCCATACAAATAGAAATGCTTAAGCAGCACTTTACCTCCATGCTTTACAGTGGGAATGGGACTATGAGTTATAGTTAATGGTTATGATTAGTGGTTTGCATAATACCTGACGTAACGAAGTTTCCGTATTTTCGTTAAATAACTTATCATAAGAAAAGTTTAGGACTTAATTTATACTCGATCTAAGGATTTAGGTACTGGGTACATAGTTGGAGTTTAATTATAATTGCAACACCTGTGATGTAACTTAATAACCACATATAAATGCTATAAAAGTTCATAAAGGTACCCAAATGTTCGTGATCACGATAGATATATTATAAAGTTTCCAAAAGTTTCCATCTTTGAACCCGTAAACAAATATCTACATAACTCCTCGTTTACACGCTAATATCAAACATTTAATATCTGCATCCTACGCTCTAGACCAGACACTCAACACACGCATACTTAAACACTAACACATAAATGCATTTACAGTTAAATTAAATCAAACTATACTTTTATTATCTATACGTTTAAGAAAATCGTAAACGAGCCATGTCTGTATATTAAATATTTTTTCAAAAGTACTGAGAAATTTTTGTCTGTGCGTTTTTGCACGCTAATCTCAGAAACAGCTTAACCGATTTGAATGTGGTTTTCACTGATGTATTGTAGAAAGCTTCCCGTAACATTTAGTGTTTGTCTCATTCCAATCGGTTTACAAACGAAAAAGTTATACCGAAATCTTAAGCGTACGAAAACTATATTGTTTTAAATCAGCTAGTTTTTATTAAATTTAAATGAATTTTAATTATTACGGCGGAGCAAATCTATTAGCATAGGTGTTGTTTATACGCTTAACATTGGTTTCTAGCTCGTAAATTTGTTTACGAAATACATATTGATGGTCGAATACATCGCCGATATAGAAAACAACTTTTTTTTAAAGCTGAAACTAACTCATGGTCAATCCTGCCACACAATTGCATCTAAAATTAGATAAATCGGTGTTGTGAAGTCGCTAATCATGACGGTCGGTGTGATGTTACGAGGCGCGTCGGGACTCGAGACCGGTAACAAGTAAATTAGTCAACCTCATCCCTCCAATGGGCCTGTCCGAGATCCTTCCAAGGATAAATATAGCATCGTCCAGATACGAGTTCCGCTCGGTAAATGTCTATTGTAACTCCGAGATGGAGTGTAAGTGTGACTGTGGACGGACGCGCTTTAAAGTATTTGAGACATCTATAGGACAACATGACGGTAGTATACTTCGACTGGTTGGACTATTTCGTTTTCGGAGGCATGCTTCTACTCTCTGCTCTGATCGGAGTGTATTTCGCATTTTTCGCTTCCAAGAAGCAAAACACTGCAGATGAATATCTCATGGGCGGAAAAACAATGGGAATGTTCCCAATATCGATGTCGCTCATTGCCAGGTACATAATCAGTCATTTATTCACCGACGATTTAGTTATTTTTTTGAATACAGCTCGCGAATTGTAAACTGGCGAATTTATGATTTTTTTACAGTTATATATCGGGTATATCGCTGCTCGGGCTACCGGCAGAAATGTACACATACGGTACACAACTTTGGGCTGTAGTTCTGTCGGAATGGGCAGTATCGCTCACTATTGCCATCGTCTATCTGCCAGTCTTCTATAATTTACAAATCACATCAACATACGAGGTACGAGTTTTGGTACACATAAAAAAAACAATAAGGAAACATATATAAATTCATAGTGTTAATTATGATTAATTATAATTTCGCACGTTATCGATTGTACATATTTATCGGGCTACATTTATACGAATTAATGTTAAATTCATTACTCACTATAAATTCTCAATAGAATGCAATTATATGAAAAAAATTCATTATTATTATAAGTTTCTCTGAATGAAATATTTCTTTTACATTTGATAGTTTAAAAAAAATCTTAAGTAGTTTAAGTATGTCTAAAACTAGAGAAATTAAAATACCTACATGTTCTAATTTTCATTTATTTTGTTTTGAAGAAACTTAGTTCTGGTAAAACGTAGGTACTAAGCGTAGGATAGTATAGGTATAACTACTTATTAATTTTTTACATTTATGCTTGGAGCAATGTATTATGATATATTTGATCAATATGAGCATGTTTTAAATTATAAATATACATATTCATGATGATGTTGACGTGACGTTTGAGTGGTATACATATAAAAAAATATTCCAAAATTTTATGAATCAGTGAGCAAGGTATTGATTATTTTAATTTTATACTCGAAGATTTTCAACAGCCTTATTTGTTTGTTATAATTCCAGTATTTGCGGTTACGGTTCAGTCAAAATGTAAGATTACTCGGATCAATAATATTCATTATCAAAATGTTATTATATATACCAATTGTAATCTACGTTCCGGCTCTAGCGTTTAGCCAAGGTATTATAGTTTTTTTAGTATGTGATTCCTACTTATAATGCTAATAATTATCCACAAACTTCACTTTCAGTAACCGGAATAAATTTACATCTCATAACACCAATTGTGTGCATTGTTTGTATATTCTACACTACATTGGTGAGTATACATCTCGTATAATACATTGTATAATAATTGGAATAATAATTTTTATTTACATATTTATTAGTTAATCTAAGCCTTCACTGTAGTGAATCCAATTGCTCATTCATTTGCATCTAGTTACGGAGGTCAAATAAAATGTACATCCGCCCGTTTAAGATTAATTTTATAAACACTTAATAATAACTATTTTCTTAATTCTAATAGAGTTTGGAGAATCTACTATTACTTGAATTGATATTATCAAATCTTATATTACATTATAGAAATCCGAATCGCTTTTACACTACTAATATTTTTATCTGTTTAATATTGTAGGTATATATAAAAAGTTGTCTGTTTTCATCTAAATAAGTAAATAATTGTTTACAAATCATTAACATTTCAATCTTACAAATTTCATAAAAAATACAAGGAAGGGGTAGGTAAGCTGATTGTCCATTTTAAAGTTAGTAGAGTTCGACTACTAATTGATTAGTTACTACATACTACTAATAGGCTATTTGACTGATTTTGAAAAATTGTTTTAAATTATTCTAGGTATATGATTAATACACCACATGTACATTTCTGCGAAATTTGCAGTATTTTCCGTAAATAAAATTCGCGCTAAAAACGCTGTTTCTATAATGGCGGACGCCATATGATCTGCGTGACGTCACAGCCAAGTAAACTAGTGTATAACAATAAACA
The DNA here is from genome assembly GCA_936446665.2 of Synanthedon andrenaeformis. Lineage (NCBI taxonomy): Eukaryota > Metazoa > Arthropoda > Insecta > Lepidoptera > Sesiidae > Synanthedon > Synanthedon andrenaeformis. Next base: position 11,619,817 of record OW387776.2, on the reverse strand, counting down.
ATGTTGAATTGCGTGTGACGTCACGCGAGGCGTAGCCAATCACAGAGCGTTCTTGTGGCTGAAGAAATTTAAAAAATAATTTGAATTTATTTTGTTTATTTTGCAAAATCTATAAATATTTTCGGATAAAATCGAGATAAATATGTTTTTTATGTTACCTAATAGGATGACCACGTTTCGTAGCATATTTTTAATAGTGTCAAATAGTCAATAGCGAAAGATTGAAAAACTTGTCACGTGACGCCGTGACGCTTTACGTTGAAAAATTACGAACTCTGAGATCGAAACATAACAGCATAATTAAGTACTAGTATTTCGCAATGGTCTTCTGCAAGTTCGGGGTACCTAGTCATGTTAGTAGTACTATTTTGATATTCCTGCTTAATATTTTTGCACTATAAACTTGTATATACGTGACGCGCATAACATAATTAGTTACATGCATAAAATGCAATTAAGCCAGACCCTGGTTTCGCTCGGATGCACGTATCGAGTTATCCTGTTTACGCTCTTTCCATTAGCGTTAAAAGTGTGGAAAGAGACATAGGCGAACAGCGTCATTATTTTATAGTAGCTGGTGCCCGCCACTTCGTCCGCGTTGAATAATAAAAAAAGTATTTATAGCAATATAACGCTCTCGCTCTTGATGCTATAACACTTTGGCCAGGCGTTAGTTTTTCATTTTATTTTAGATACTATACCCGTACGCCGTACACCGCCATCTGTGAGATTTTTGTGGAACTACAGATGATAAAAACAAATTTGTCCGCGTTGAAAAAGAAAAAAGTTATGGAGGAACATACATACATACATACATACATACATACATACATACATACATACATACATACATACATACATACATACATACATACATACATACATACATACATACATACATACATACATACATACATACATACATACATACATACATACATACATACATACATACATACATACATACATACATACATACATACATACATACATACATACATACATACATACATACATACATACATACATACATACATACATACAGAAAAAAATTCTAAGTATCGTCAATTTAGTTTCAGTATCATGTATAGAGCCTATAAACACGATATCTCTCTGAAAACAAAGTAACTTACTCCATGACCGACGCTTACAGATTTATTATTAGTATATTGATTGATAAATAGTAATACAGTTATATTCATATACTGAATACTGAATAGCAGGTGAGCGATAAACGACTATGAATATAAATCGATTTAAATGTTTATAGGGTGGAATAAAGGCCGTTGTTTGGACAGATACACTTCAAACAATCCTCATGTACTTTGGCGTCATATTTGTTTGTACATACATACATACATACATACATACATACATACATACATACATACATACATACATACATACATACATACATACATACATACATACATACATACATACATACATACATACATACATACATACATACATACATACATACATACATACATACATACATACATACATACATACATACATACATACATACATACAGAAAAAAATTCTAAGTATCGTCAATTTAGTTTCAGTATCATGTATAGAGCCTATAAACACGATATCTCTCTGAAAACAAAGTAACTTACTCCATGACCGACGCTTACAGATTTATTATTAGTATATTGATTGATAAATAGTAATACAGTTATATTCATATACTGAATACTGAATAGCAGGTGAGCGATAAACGACTATGAATATAAATCGATTTAAATGTTTATAGGGTGGAATAAAGGCCGTTGTTTGGACAGATACACTTCAAACAATCCTCATGTACTTTGGCGTCATATTTGTTTTGGGCTATGGCACTTTAAGGCTCGGTGGAATTAATGAGGTCCTAAGAATAAATAAGGAAGGAGATCGGCTGGAGTTTTTCAAGTAAGTAGAGTCTACCAGAGCTTCGTGGCAAATGGGGAAATAAATAAAAATTTGTTGATTGCAATACGGAAATAGGACTAAACTATCTTGATACATTAGACATTTTTTTTAATGCCATCAGATTCTTGTAGATATATAATGTAAAATAGCTTGAAACAGTTGTACAATAATATTTCTTTAATTCGTATTCTAGTATGGATCCGGATCCGACAATTCGTCATACATTCTGGACTACGGTATATGGTAATTACTTCAGCTGGTTGGCATCGTGTTCAGTAAATCAGGCAATGGTTCAGAGATGTCTTGCTTTGTCCTCATTAAAAAGAGCTCGCATGTGAGTATTTTTTTATTAACGCTCGTTTCTTAAAATATACAGATTATTGGTACTTTAAATAAAATAAATTTTAATTTTAAAAGCTACGAAGTATTTAGTTTAGCGCCAGTTTAGCGATGGTTACAACGTATGTAATATACTAGCTGGTACCCGCGACTTCATCCGCGTTCAAAATGTTATATAGCCTTTCTCGATAAATGGACTATCCAACACAAAAAGAATTTTTCAATTCGAACCAGTAGTTCCTGAGATTAACGCGTTCAATCAAACAAACTTTTCACAGCTTTATAATATTAGTAAAAGTAAAGTATAGACTATATTAATTTATAAGCCAATAATTTATGATACTTTTATATATAATATGTAAATATCTTAAATTGAACTCCCCAGTTTCTTTTAGAACAATTTTCATTATGGCCGCTGGTATATTTATCATGGTGTCACTGTGTTGCTACACCGGCTTAGTTATTTATGCGACATTTGCAAATTGTGACCCATTGACGACCGGAGCCATAAGAAAAAGCGATCAATTGTTGCCATATTTTGTGATGACAATCACCGGTGCCATCCCAGCACTTCCTGGGATATTCATGAGCGGAGTGTTTAGTGCAGCTTTAAGGTAATATTAATAAAAATGACAGATTTTAGTATCTACATCACACGTCTTTCTCATCGGCAATAGATGTTCTCGCGACAGCATCGCTGTTCAATATCTATGTATTTTTCTGATTGTACATTTAATGGTAGTCTACTGTCGTCTGGAAGCATAAACAAGAACAGGGGTTTATGCAAGTGTGTTGCCAGCCCTTAAGGTGTACTTTAATAAAGCACCGTGAATACAGTATTGTTACTATTCAATAACTTATTGTATCATTACCAGTGCCGTCTTAAGTCTATTCGGCGCCGGGGTGCGGGGCTCAGCCTGCGCCCTCGTTTTCTTTTACACTGCAGCGTGGCACGCGACCGACGACACACTGCAGTATGAAAGGGGTCCTAGTCAACCAAGAAAACACAATACACGTAATTTTGATAATTTGTTTATTTTTCTAAAATACAAAACTAAAATTAAACTTAAATTATACAAATTAAACCCAATTATACAAATAAAAAACAAAACTATTCTCCATTCGAGACATTATGTCCAGTTTCTGGAATTAACACTCTAGAAAAGGTACCTACTTTTTCAAAAAAGTGAAGAATTATACTTTTATTTTAACATGAAAAAGAACATGATGCAAAAACAAAGAAAAGAAGGAACCTGTTAGTTGAGAAATCAATAGAATTATGAGTTAATTACAATTAACAGTGATTGTAATGGCGAAAAACACCAGCAATCCAAGTTCCAACTCTCGTTTATATTATTATTTAATTGCTAAATATCTATTTATTGTATGTACATACATCAAACAAACTCAATTTTTCTTGCTTTTGAGTCGGCAAAGATTTTAATTAAATCATTTATTTTTATATTAATTTTGGATTCTATACTTATAATAGCTAAGTTTGTCAGTCTGTCTTGGGTCATGGTTGACCGAAGATAATTTTTTATTAATTTTAATTTTGAAAAGGATCGTTCACCTTCAGCTACTGTAACAGGCAGTGTTAAATATATACGTAGAGATGTTGAGATATTAGGAAATGAGGAGATTAAATTATTAGAATATATATAGCTTAAAATATTAGTGGGAGTGCTTGTTGATGCATTGGGAAAAAACATTGGTAACAATTCTAATTCATTATATAAATCCTCCCCGTCAATATCAAATCTATTTTTAAATGTTAGTTTTTGTTGGAGCCGAGAACATTGAGATTTTTTTTCATGCAACTCTAATTTCCTCCAGCATTCAATGTTTTGGAAGAGTGAAAAAACTGAATTGTGTTCCGTCAGCAAATCGAATCTCTCATTTAATTTAGAGATAGCAGTGTCCAGTATAAAAAAATAAAAACATACTTTAAATTTGTTGGTTGGGTCTAAAATGGGCTCATCTGCAGCCTCGTAATCAAAATGTCTTTTTCGGGGACGTGGACGAACAGTTTCTTTAAATTCTGTTTCGCATTCTAATTCTTCAGCAATTAATTTTGCATCAGATAACAACTGTTCAAACGCACTATCGGTGCGGTATTGCTCCAAATCTTTTTTAACCAGATTAATCATTTTGGTAGCCTCTGAAATAATTACGTCTGATTTTTGCAAATTTTTGCTTACAATATTAATCTTTAGTAAAATATTGTACCATATAACTACTGAACATATGAATCTATAAGACTTTAATTTGGCTATTAATGAACTCGCTATGTTTTTTGTGTCGCTATCATACTTGTTATTTGTAAAAATAGAGTATAATGCATCGTAAATTTTATCCATGTTAAAACGTAGTGCTCTAAGAGCATCAAATCTACTTTCCCAACGCGTATTTGAAAGAGGTTTTAATGACAAAGTAGGTATCTGTTTCATAATTACATCCCAGCGTGATGTGGATGCTGAAAAAAATACATAGATTTCTTGGACAATAGAGAAAAAGTTTGTAATTTCCAATGAGCTTTTAGCGGCGTCATTTACTACTAAATTAAGGGAGTGAGCAGCACACGGTACGTAAAAAGCACGAGGATTCATGTCCAATATTTTTTTTTGGAGGCCTATATTTTTCCCCCTCATATTGGCTCCATTATCATATCCTTGGCCTCGCAAATCATCGAATTCAATATTGCATGATTTTAAAAAATCTAACAAATAAGTCTTCAACCCTTGTCCGGTAGTATCAGTTACAGGTAAAAAACCTAAAAAATGTTCTCGTACCTCAGCGCGTTTTGTCGATGGATTTAAATAAATAAACCTCACAATAACAGTAAGTTGTTCTTGGTGTGAGATATCAGGTGTGCAATCTAGAATTACAGAGTAGTATTTACATTGCTTCAAAAGACTAATTATAGTCGTTTTAATTTTTTCAGCAATTATACTAATCAGTTCATTTTGAATGTTATGACCAAGATAATGTGGCATGCGATGCTGAGTTCTTTGAATTCGAGCAATGTGTTCTGATAGTGTACTATCAAAATTAGATATACTCTCCACCAACTTTAAAAAATTACCATTATTTGGGTCATACAACTTCTCAGTTGTGCCCCTAAATGCTATATTTTGACCTGCTAAAAATTTTATAATTTCTATTATCCTTTCCAAAACTGCCGTCCACCTCTTTTTCTCGCGGTCTATTTCAGTTTGATTTACCGAGTCTACTGTTGGCCTTTTCAATAAGTCATTTTTTAAATCCAAATATTTTTTAAAAGAACATATGTGCCCTGAACTTTTCTCATGCCGTTCTATATTTCTCGACAAATGCCCCCAGTCTTTGTAACCAGTGGGGCCATTAAATGCAGTGACATTAATATTAAAAAGCTTACAGTGAAAACAAAAAACAGAATCAGTAGATGTGGAATATACAAGCCAAACTCGATGAATAATTTCGTTATTTTGTAACTTTTTACTGTAATATGTATCTGAAAACGACCTCATGTTACTATCTGAAGGATAGTTGGTTTTTTTAATCTGAATTGGTCCACGTTCTGTTAAAAATAATCTTAAACTATCGGGTATTACTTGCGGCCAGAGAGCAGGATCATTCGCGACATTTTCACAAAATCGTACATCTGGTTCTGTTGCTGGTTGGTTAACAATTGGTTCACTTGAAGTAGGCGATGTACTGGTACTAGTGTGAGCTGGAACTTGTGAAATACTCGTAGAAGTTCTCTCTTCCAAGTTAACTGTCTCTTCTAACTGTCGAGCTGATGTTGACGAAGATGTACCTAAAAAACATAAGATAGTCAACAATTTGTGTAACCAAGTGTGGTAACAGGGCCACGCAATAATATTTTAGGACAATAAAAAATTAAAAACAGCGCCTGAAAGTTAAGGCGGGCATAGTTAGTCTGGCCGAGCGCGCTCATTGTGGAATAGGGTACCTATATGCACTCAATATTTTATTTTTTTTAACGATCGGCTACATAAATAAATTACGTAAAAACAACGTTTCACGCTAAAAATAGGTTTATTTTATTATTAAAAAAAAGTTTAAATTGTTAACCAGCAGCGATAGGAAATTGAAACGACCAATTCAATATGGCGGCCATTGTGACGTCACAATGTCCGCCATAACCGCCCGACGGAATATTCAAACTATGAAAATTTTACATTTCGCGCGATTTCTAAAAGTTTACTTAAATTGAACGGACAATGGAGACTTAAAAAAAAATAATTACAAGTACTGCTTTGTTCCTATTAATTAAAAGTCAGTCATTGATTATATACCTAATAGGTAACTAATTAGCTATTTATTCAAACTAATTCAAAGTTACAACTATACACATTACAACTATACAAGTTACACTGATTCAGTATTCGCTTCACCTTGCAGTCTTCACCCCACAGATATAAAGTCAGGATTAGTGACTACATAAGAAGAATAGATAAATACATCTATTTTTGGTAGATTATCACTTAGTTAGAGTTTTGACGAAACTCGATTTAATTATTGCTTAGCCTTTTGAAATTTTTGTGCACATTTACTATACCTACTGCAATCCTATTAATAGGTGATAGGCTCCCTATTAGGTAGAGGTAATTATGCAATTGTCGCCTGGGTTAACTGGTACCACCCGCTTATTTATTTCTGCTGTGAAGTAGCAATGCAACATCCAGTCCACTGTTAGACATGAGCCTCCAAAACTATAGGGTTATTTATTGTCATAATCTCCACGATGGGAACGCGTGTTGGAGATATCACACAACACAAAAATTTAACATACAAGGTCTGAGAAGGTATGTAATTAAACAAATATTTGCACCGGCCGGGATTCGAACCCGAGACCTTCGGCACAAGAGTCAGTGTTACTAACCATTGCGCAACGGAAGGCCATCGCGCAAAATAGATATTGTCATTAGGTATACAGTTACAGGTAACTTATACAAAAAATAAGAAGTGTAATAATAATAAGTAGAAGTAGGTAGGAACTTAGTTAGGGATCGAACCCAGGCAGGATACACCAGCGACTTCTGTCACTGATTTACGCTACTTCAGATGTATTATATAAGGTAGTACTTTAAAGGTACCTACCAACCAACTAACTGAACTTACCAGATCGAAAGAAAGAGTCAATCGGAGAAGTTAGCTTTTTAATTTTTTCTCCTTTCTCCAGTTTCCTTTTTCTGTTTTGAGCACCCGATGGTTTCTTTTTACCATCCCCTAATTCGGCCATCTACAATAAAATTAAATTTTAATTTAATATTTCTTTCTTTATAATAAATAAAGTAGGTTTGTATCACTAACATTAAGAGGGTACTGCACGAAATTTTGGAAATTGACGTATTTTTAAATAACTAGTAATGTACGCTCAATTACTTAAATACATTAAAAGAACTTTTGTAGGTTAGTCTGATCCTTGCACAAGGTCACCGCCTTGTTGAAATTTGAAATAAATGCATTTTGTATTAATAAACAATACATGACGGTAATGACTTTTAAAAATATTTATCTTCGAATACTTCGTAAATTTTACGCATGAAGCACTAACTGTCACACGGAAATGTTTGTATTGATATTCCGCAGAGCACCCTCTTCTTAATATTGATTATAAAAATATAAATAGGAAATTATTAAGAATTTTCAATTTTTAATCCAAACGCCTGATGGTTTTGCAAACAAAAAAATTGCTCTAATAAAATCACTAGGCGCACTTATTTGTCGTATGGCATGACGTCATGAGGTATCAAGTCAGCTGTGTTATAAATTTTGTATTTACACACGTTTAAAGTGTTTTTGGAAGTGAAGATTTTCGTTCGCGCTGCACGCCCTTAAGAATTTGTATTTTTGCGATTATAAACAAATAAACAATCATGACTCTCTCTCATAAACAAATACTACAAAAAAATTGTTCCCTAACCCAGGATTCGAACCAAGCAGGACCATTCGTTCCAACACGATGGCGTCAACAATGATGTATTTTTCTAGCTAGGTATGAGTACTTTTGGGTATCGGTATTGTACCTATGTATTGTATTTTAATTTTAACCGACGAGTTCTCGAGTGGAAACCACTGTCCACGAACGAACGAACGTACGTAGCTTCGGACGCCCCTCCAGCCCACCGCTGGACCGACGAACATAGTCGGTAGGCGCCTAGGTATTAGTTGGATGAGGATGGTCGAGAACTGCGTGCTGTCGTTTGGAGAAACCTATGTCCAGGAGTGGGTGATAGGTGGCTACGATGATAATGATTGACCTAACACTTAAAAAATAAAATTGACTTACCTTGATATTTTTTCTCTTATTTATGACGAAGAAATTTCATTTATTCCATGCATTTACAACTTACACAAAATCTCAATAATTTCTGCACTAAGATCTTCTGTGCTAATTCGGCGGTTGTCGCAAATGAAATGAGCTAACGAATTTAATTACTTAAAAAGAAGATATCAGATCAATCACTGACCGACACTACATAGGCGCCGCGCGCCGCGCTGTAAATTCAAATGAACTTACACCTAATTGTAGTGATTTAGAGATCATTTCTCTTTAAGTGCGAGCGCTCGGACGGCTATATCAAAGGGAGCAATTACTCGCCTACGAAAGACGCACAGGTGCCGCTCCGCCGCCGTGCGCCCATTTCAAATGAACTTACACTTTATTGACTTAGAGATCATTTTGCTTCAAGTGCGAGCGCCCGGGCGGCTATATCAAAGGGAGCAATTACTCGCCTATGACAGACGCATAGGTGCCGCTCCGCCGCCGTGCGCCCATTTCAAATGAACTCACACTTTATTGACTTAGAGATCATTTTGCTTCAAGTGCGGGCGACCGGGCGGCAATGTGCCAAGTTTTATACACTCTCTTTGGATTAGAGATTTTGCCGCGCGCGTGTTGTATTAAATAAAATTTTTATTTGTGTAGTAATAAGAGTCATTTTAGCTTGCACATCATGAGCGGTATGACAAGCGCCGAAAGCGTAATAAAAGTAAAACAATGATTATTTTTGATGACTATTTTTTTTATATTTACTTTTGGGCATACGTATTTGTCGTAACAAGTATATTAAACTGTGCAATGGCGTTAAATTCAATGAAATATCTAAATATTCAGGGTTCGGCAAGGCGCCCCCGGGCGCTCTGCGCCCGGGTGCACCGCACCCCTTGCACCCCCGGGTAAAGACGGCCCTGATCATTACTACTCAGTATCACTGTCGTTACTATGTCGTACTGAGTAAAATACTTCTAGTGAAATTACCGATATAAGTATTTTACTCTGAAAGTAAGACTTTTAAAGCTTTCGGTGTTATTGATACTTTAATTTTATTCATAAAGCAAGAAACATCATCAGAATTCGTAGTTGATATCCGCATATGTGCGATGCGTCGCTTCAGTCGCTCTTGGATTGGATCATACTAAAAAGCGATGAAGCTACGTACGACGTAGCTGCAATAGGGAAATGCAATTATCGATTTTCTTCCGATAAAAACCGATAATTTATACCGTTTCCGTAAAATTATATAAAAACCGATGAATTATTGGTTAAAGTTTTAATAAAATTTTACGGAAACCTTGTTTTTTTTTTCACGTGTAAATTAATGGGTAAACGGATACATTTATTTAAAATAAGCCACAATATATACTGAAAGATAAACATTAAAAAATAAAGCCTTTTTTAATAAACGTCTTTCGGTTAAAAAAAATTGATTTTTACTATTATTTACAGTTATTCTTCTATAACTTTAAGTTTGAGTGAGTAAACTGAATTTGAAGTATATATTGAAGTCGTTTAAACTTCGACAATGAGGCGGCGCGTAGGCGCGTAGGCATAGTACCTACGCCGCCTCATTTGAATAATAAATGAAGTTATTTATTTTATCGCAACTTTGTGTTAAGTCAGTTAAGTGGACAAGTTGAAAGTGTACACTACTTTCGTATTTTGACTTCAGTCATAATTAGTTACCACAGTCATACTTTTTATACCTACAGGTTGCTAACAACTTTTTTACAGCTTATCAAATTTGCAAAAATATTGTTTTTTTTTATGTCGACAAAACCCTTCAAGTAAGTTAAATATTTCAGTACAATGTCAACTGGCCTTAACTCATTGTGTGGAGTTATTTTAGAGGATCTCATCAAACCGGCATACAAGAAACCAATTTCAGAGAAGAACGCAAGTTTCATTATGAAAATCATAGTGGCAGTTATGGGTCTGTAGAATTTTTTATCTTGTATTTTATCTTTGTTAAAAATCAATTTAAAGGCACTAATTGAATTTACTTTATTTCGTAGGAGCGATATGTGTAGCTCTTGTATTCTTAGTAGAACACATGGGAGCATTAATACAAGCTGGTAAAAGTTTAGCAGGCATAACAGCTGGAAGCTTGCTTGGTCTGTTTACTATGGGTCTATTCTTGCCATGGACTAATTCTACAGTAAGTGATTGCGATGAAAAACCACATATTTTGTGTTGATAAATTCCGAACGTTTTTTCTCTATTAATTGCTTGAGTCTCAACAGTTGTTTAGTAATTTATATCAGCTGCATTATAATTTAGATTTTGAAGTTAATTTTGTTATTGAAACACAACATTAAACTGATAAGACGGTTATTGTTATGCATTTTGTAGCACTACTTACTGATTCGCTATATTTTCAGGGCGCATTAGTTGGGGGAATAACTTCTACTCTTTTTGTCGGATGGATATCCATAGGCACTCAGGCTGCCATGATTCGTAAAGAGATTATCATCACACCGAAGCCGGTGTCTGTTGCGGGCTGTTCAGACAATTTTACACTACCTACAACACAAGCGCCCTTCGAAAACAACATCGAGTTTGATAGGTAAATTAATAACTTCAATTATGATTATATTTGTTTATCTTCTCCTATCATCAAAAAGCAACACAGTAAAGATAAGATAAGATCATTCAGGAAACTGAGTTACAATTAATAAATGGCGAAATAATCGTTGGAGAGTTCCTCCACATGCATCGTTAATGCTATCTCATATGTTTAGGAGTGAAAGCGTAAAAACGAACAAACAAACTGACTTCACATTTATAATATTACTTAGGATAATTAAATGTAAATAAACTGAAAAATAATAATAATAATTATGAGTTTTCTGATAAAATGCGAAGAAACTTTTTCCCCAACCTAAGGGGATCCTGAAGGGATCCTGAAGAACCAACGAGTTCACCAGGATCCCCTAGGGGATCCAGTCAGGGTATTTGGTGGACTCACCCTTTTTAACACTTTTATCTGGCCACCCAGAAGCTACATGTAAAATAAAACTGTCGTAGATGCACGTCAGATCTGTTAACATATAAACAAACTATTGACGAAGATAAGCTTATTTGAAACAAGAAGTACGTACTAATTCGGGTAGATGGCGCTTATTTCATAAAAATAAACGTCACTGGGAGTGTCGCTCATAGACACACAGAGCGTGACCAAAAGTGTCCAACGCGCCTAAGTACGAGACTCAGCCGCTGATTAATAAAAAATATTACGTATTTTTATTAAATGGTGCTTTCAATGAAGGCTTATGTGGAAAATTAAATACCCTAATGAAATACGTAGAGGTCGAAGACCGCATCGAGCGCCAACTCAACTTTCAGCTCTTCCAAAAAAGCATAGGCACACTGGTGAAATGAAAGATTTTTGTATTTTGTGAGTAAAAATAATTCAGATATTAGATTTTTTGTGTTTTCAGGTCTGGCACATTCTTTTTGTACCGGCTAAGTTATCTGTACTACACGCTCGTGGGAATGATTGTATGCATCTTTGTAGGACTGATTGTGTCTTACTTCACACAGCTTAACGACCCCGCTATGGTAAGAACCAATTTTCAATTGCTTCTTTTATTACTCAGCCAATAACCCTTGAAGACTTAATTTTAGTTTGAATGTTCACTAAATTACCAATCATCAGAAGATTAACTTAAGTTGTTATGTTGTTATACCGTAAGCATAAGTTGATTTAATGTAGGTACTCAGTCAGCCTCGTAAGAAACTTTTGCATTTCCACAAGTGGGATATCAAAAAAATTGTAAACTGAATTTGCACTTACCTCCTTCTAATGTTCTTTGTTATTAATATTTATATACTAGGTGTACTATAAATTGTATATTTTGTAATATACTAGGTGGGGCGGTAATTACTCTGACTATTCTAAGACCGAAGGTGATATCTCATAAATCCCTTTTAACATGAAGAAAACAAAACGAATAAAATTGAAATAAGTATGAAGTGCGATTGCTAGTAGTTTATTAAAGACTTAAGTGGTTGATTTATATACGATTGCTTGTGCAGGTACATCGTGACCTCTTAACCCCTGTGATCCATCGTTGGTTGCCGACGCAACATCCGCATTGTCGCCGACGACTCACACAACACGACATAGAGTTGCATGCTAGAGAAGAATCGGAGCAAATATTTAACACGGTGAGTTCATATTCAAACACAGTACTTAAGTGCCTAAAACATTCTAAATTTGATAAAGCATCTTTAACTGATGTAATCCTACACATGCGAAAGTTTGTGAGGATCTTTTACGTAAGAACGGCTTAAAACATTTGGATGAAATTTGGCACGCATATTTTTAGATGTACTCTCGGGCACAGTTATTCTGTATCCTGAAAACTTATTATTTTATTATTATTTTATGACATGCGGCTATCGATTGTTTCTACATACGAAGTAGGTACAATTTGCAATGAGGTGAATTGAAATTAATTAGAAATATTTTAAGGCATGGTAAGCATTGTTGTCTAGTGACAGGAGTTCCAAAAATGCCAAAAGGGCGATTTTCCTCAGAGTTGGAAATGGAAGCAATTAATATAAACAATTTAATTAATTTTATGAATTTATTACTCCAACAAATTACAGCCAATTCTCACATTTAGAAGTATCTCTATCACCCCGCGAAATGATGATTTTATTCCTGACTAGCTGGTGCCCACAACTTCGTACGTTATGTGTTATATGTTGTTGTGTATTAACTTTACTTAAATAAAATGTCATTAATAAATCATCAAGTCGCTGCTTAAATTCAAAAGTAGCACAACTCAAAAAAATCCAAAAAAGTTTTTATTGCAAAAATACAATAACAATCCTTTATATTGTATGTTACAAAAAGACTTATAGTTGTTTTATTCCATATTTAGTATATTTTGATAAAAAAAATTTTTATTATTCAAAAGTAACATATGCTTACACACCTCCTCTAGTATACAGTTTATTATAAATTTACTTAAAACATTTAATGCTACTTAAAAATACGCTTCTAACGATGCTTCTAACCTGCATATATTTGATATACATACATATATGTAATAATAAAAGAATAGACAAAAAATAAAATAAAAAAATTCGATTAGCTCTCCTGTAAAAAAGTGTAATTTTGACTTGTGACACTTTTGAATTTAAGCAGCGAAGTGTTGATCTGTTTGTAGGTGACCAAAATTGGAATTGATTGTAAGAACAAAAAAAAAATGTAAAAATATGTTTCGCGTCTTGCGAATAAAAATCACATTTATTCGTAAAGGAATGTGACAAAAGGTCCCAAAGCGTCAAAGTTTTTGGCGGGGAAGAGAGAAAATGTAACACGTTTCTAATTAATAAACCTAAACTTTATTCAAGGCCAAGAACTGTAGGAATTAGGGATGAGATATATTTACCATCGGGCGCAGGCAGAGCTGGAAAATACATGCATAGGAAATCGATGCGTGTCGTAAAAAATAAAAATAAAAATACTTTGAACCTCCAAGAACACCACCACTACCAAACAAAAAAAAAATCATCGAAATCAACTCATAATGGACGGAATAGTCGCGTAACAAACATACAAAAAACATAAAAAATAAATAAATATACTTTTTAAGTCGTTTTAAAATATACAAAGTTGATCATGGAATTAGGTAATGTTATTTTGTTACGTAATGGTCCACTTGACGGTATGTGGCTACGGTCGTCTATAATACAAGAAAGGAATTTATTATTTATTATTATTTTCAGAAACCACACAGACATGACGGCAGGAATTGTGGACTTTTACAACAAAATAACGCGAGTTCAAGCAACAAACGAGGATAATATTTAGTCCTCTTTTATAATAGTGCAATAATATAGGAGTGTTTCTGAAGAATTACAGCTTTTGTACGCGACTTCGTCCACATAATTTTAGATAAAATAAAGCTTATGTTAGCCGGTGATAATGTAGCTTTGTATATGTGAAAGAATTTTTTAAATCGATTCAGTAATTTTGAGATAATTCTTTACCATCGAAGTATACTACAATTATAGAATTTGCGTCACAAATGCCGAAGTGGCACATAATTAGTACGCCTAAAATGTAATCACGGCGGGATCTTACCTTCGCGCGTCAATGGTAAAAGGTGACGTAAAGTCACATTTTCTTTACATGACAGATAACAGAGTTCATGCTCTACACATATGTTACTTTTATATTTATGTTCCACAATGTTCGTATTGGACTTGACCTGACTGCTTTGGACTTGACGGACCTTAGAGCTTGAAGTGGAGGCTTCGCGGCATTAGTTCATGCGTAGAAGAAATAGAGCCTTTGCTCCAAAACTTTAGTTTACAGGCTTAAAAGCTTGTATAATAAAATAAAATAAAATTTTTGAATAATGAATAAATGAGATGAAATGATGAAACTAGGGTTAATTAGGTTTTAATGTCTTTGATATGCCATTTGCCCTTAGTTCCGTTGGTGTCTTCGAGAATATACACCAACGGTGAAAGCTTTTTAGAAACTTTACACTTGACGAACCAGCATTTCCTAATACTCGATTCTTAAGCCAAACGGTATCACCGACATTAAATTCCTTAAAAAACGTCGAAGTTCATAATGAGCACTATACATAGCGTGCGCTATGTATAAAGTAGATTGAACCTTATTTGTTCAGTAGGTCAAATTTTATTTGTTTAGCCATAATTGCCAAAACACAAAGACCTATTTTGGAAAACTAAGAAAATTTATACTTGACTTGGCTGACTAGTCTTGGGTTCTGCTACTTTTGATTTTAATTTTTAAATAAGGCAATTACAAATTGCTATTTTTACTGATGACACTGGCAAAATCATCAAAGAAGATTTGATGGAGCCAAGACATTAAAAGAGAAGAAGAAGAAGAAGAAGAAGAAAGTTCGTATTGATTTGTATGGCGTGCGTAATCCATAGTTATAGTGCATTGATGTTCTTTACATACAAAAATACAAATATTTTCTTTTTAATTAAATGTAGGATCTAGTTCAAACAACACTATTTTTTTTTTAACATAAAACAGCTATATAACTTAAAATTATCACGAAAAATCTATGAGAGAGAAGAGAAAAGAAGAATGTTTGTTTATGTATGTGTATTTTTATGTAACTTGTAGTTTGTTTATTGTATATAATATATGAAATTTAAAGTTAATTTCTCGTTTTATTAAATAGTTACTGCTTCCCTTGTGCATTGTTCACAAAATAACACAAAAATTTTTGTCAACAGTTTCTATGTTTTTGTATTGTTTTTGAAACTTTTATTTATTATTTGAAATTTTTATTTAATAAAAATAAATATTCATCAAAGTGCAATATAATTTATCAGCTAATTTGGTATTAGCTATTTTTCATGCAAGTTTTCTTACAGAAAATTATTTCCAATAGAATTCCTTCAAGTTTAGTACTTAACAACTTACTTAACAGAAGATACTTAACAGAAGATGTCGACGGTGCTGATCAATAAAACAAACTTGGTAAATAAGAATCTATATATTTAATTACAAATAAAATGTCATACAATTATTTACAACGACACTGAGATTCTGAAGAGAGTAATTTTGTATGGTGCTGCACCAGAATGTTTTCTTCCATTTCAAACCTTTAAATGAATCGAATTGGAATACTCAGTAATATTTCTCAGTATTCATCAGATTTAACAATCGGTTTAATGTCTGTATTGCCAAACAAATAATAAGAAAATTTGTGAACCAGTGCTTGTTAAAAATAAACTTATATAACATTATCTAATCACGATTGTCTAAGAATATAAAACTAAAACAATGGAGACATAAGATCGTAAATCTGGATGGTTCGTCAGGCACATTTGTAGGGCACATGCACACATTGGATCAGAGAAACAAATTACTGGGCACTATGTCCGCCGTTATACACTTTGTTGCATAGTTAGGTCCAGACACTGGCCTAGGATTTAAGTTCACTTCTCTTGCACGTGCGTACGTTGACAGGGAAGAAAACGTTTAGCTCAATGAGTGTCGCTAGCACCAGGAAACACGCGTACATGGCGAGACAGGCTCGGCCGACAGCCGCATCCAATTTGAACTTATTGAACCAAAACGTCAAATACAGCAACAGCAACGTCGATAGCAACGATATAGCCGAATATTCTAATCCCATCGAATTTATCTTCACCTGTTAACACATTCTGGATATAAATACAAAAGTAATAAGTAGGTAATATTATAAAGTTTATAAAATGCACGCAGTGTCGCTCGGCAAATTAATAACGCTAGCGTATAGACAAAATAACATTCGCAAAGTTCGTAAGCTTAAGTGTCAAAAATAAATCGCGCTAATAAATAAATAGTTAACAATAGAATAGTTTAATTGAAATATTAATTAAATTCTAACCCAATAGTGGCCTGGTTCAGCGGGTGTAAGTGAAGCCTTAATCAGCCAAGGTAGTCCAAGACATAATAGAATGTCAAACGTATTGGAACCAATTGAGTTGCTGATTCCCATCGATCCATGTCCTGTAATCATATAATGTTTTGAAGACACGCAATTGTTGCTTTTTTAAGTTTTCAGACTATGTCATTGATAAATTACAGCACATATAGGTATGTATATTAACCAATCAGTTCTGGACCTGACCTGACTGCAGTCCTGTGTGAAAGTTCGTGTATGGAGAATTTTTGAAGTGAAAACTTCTTTAGGCGCGTTGGGTATTTTTGAGATGGGAAAAAACCATTGAACTAGCGATACTGTCATGTCATGTAACGTAATACAACCGAAATTAAAAAAAAAATTGAGATAGGAAAAATTAGTGTAATATTAATTGTTTTTTTTTTTCTTTTATCTTTCCAGAAAAAAATTCTTTCTTAGTACGTAAAGTTTCCTACAGGACAGGACTGCAGTCAGGCCCTGTTTCAAATTACAAACGTGGTCACAATATTCATAATAACGTGACTATTAAAATATAAAATATGCAATAAAAAAAAGACAAAATTAAGAACTACAATTAATTTTGGCATACACTTGAGCGAAAAACAAATTTCTTTTAAAACCTTTAAAGGTGTTGTCAAGTCTACTAAGGCCTTTGAGGCAAATCCGATCCAAGGGTTGAAATTATTATATTCACATTCGTACTATTGGGAACTTTTACAGATCTTAGTAATAATTCATTTTTTACCTTGCTTTGCAACTATAACGCTCGATACGGCTTCAGGGACAGATGTCCCTGCTGCTAGGAATGTTATGCCCATTACAGAATCCGGTATCATTAGAGTGTCACCTACAAACCACAAAAATACAAATTAACTGATACGTACAGGCTGACAATGTATGTCATTGTAACATAGTGTAGGAATTTATAGACATGTTTCAATTTATGCAACACTTCGATGGGGCCAAGTTTAGGGTTTCTTTAATACTCTTGTCCTTTTATACCTTTTGCATTATAACCATAAATATAAGGATTCATCACTCACCAATTATAGTTATCATCCAGGCGACCACATAGGACAAAGATCCTATCCAGACAATGCACATGAAAAATGTTAATGGAAACCAATTCCTAAATCTAGGTTTCTCACAGTCTGGAATAGTAAACAGATAAACCAAATGGATTGGCCAGGTGACGATCCAGGTTGTCTGAAATGTTAATGTTCAAATGAGAATATTGAAAATTAATGTCAAAATACGAGTAACTGAAGGTTGGTCACCGCCAAGGCTATCTTAAGAGGCTGCTCAACTAAAGAGGGTGCGAGTGTTCATAGTGAAAAATTCTTCGTTTAATAAATATTCATGTTGTTTAATAATTATATATCTTTTGTACCTTCACGAAACAGCTACGACCGGTAGGCCACTTCCACAGTGAAAATTCGTAATCATCTCCAGTCTTACTAGGCCCTTCTTCCGGATTCGCTTCGTTCACCTTAATTTCCTCCGTGATGCCCTCTGCAATATCAACCTCACTGGTTTTATTTTCAATATCAACATTCACAATATGTTTGCTCTCGTCCTCGGCTGAGACTTTCTCGGTTTGTAAGGAACTTTTAATATTTCCATTGTGCTGATGGTAATCTTTTTCGTTTGAAATTGCTTTTGAATCTTTTATTTCTGAAATAATTCGTAAAGCTTGAACAAAGATAAATAAAATAAATGTAAATAAATCAGTAGAAATTACCTAGAATATCTTGTTTCACGTCTTTTTTCTTGAATGTACTAGAGATGCACGCCCAACTGGCTGGAAAGCAAATTGTCATTGATGACACTGGATTCAATATACGTATTTAGCTCGAACTAAGTTTTGAATTAGATCTTGGATTACATATTTTAATAACTTCAGTTATAAATAAATAAATGAATAAATTTTAAAAAATATCATATGATTTAGTTAATAGTTAATACCTCTTTTAAATATAAAACACAATTAATGGAAATCTCCCAAATGATGTTTTACTTACTTCTTGCAAAGTTTTGGATTGATTTATCATAATACATTATACAAATGTATACACCATAAAGCAGGACGAGCAGAAACGCCTCATACCATTGCACATATTCATCGTGCATTATACAAATCAGAATCGATACTGTGATTCCATAGGCAAGACAATCTCGTGTCAATGGCCACCAATCTAAAGGCACTACCTGTATTACAAAATTATTTGAATATTAAAGGTTGATCATTGTTTTAGTAAAAATGTGTAAAAATTATAATAAATTTAATTTAAAACTATAAAAATGTTTTGAGTAACCCTTTCTCACCATTCCTGCCCCTATTCCACAGCAAGCGGCGACGGCGAGTATATTAAAAACAGCCGATCCAACGATTGTTCCAACGCCAATGTCACCTTCCGTAATGAATGTTCCAATTACGTTCACAAACAACTCTGGCGCCGATGTCGCTGCTGCCATGAATGTAGCTCCTGCTACGTCGTTTGTCATGTTTAGTGCTACAAAAGAGATATTTCAGTTTAACTACGTTTTATTATTTAAAAAATCTCTCAGAAGACTCAGAAGTTTTCTGAGAATTATTTCTTAACCAAGTGTGGATAGTTTTCTCATTTTTTTCAGAGCTAGCGATAGGCTAACACACACATACACACACACACATGCATTACATCAAAGCATGACGGTTACGAGAGATTTCCCCAACGGTTACGAGAGGCTAAAGAAGATTTTACTTTTAAAAAATTGGCAATAAATATGTATACATACACAGTTATTAACCCCGGTTGCCTACGCAAAAATTGTTCAGACGTTTGAAGGCCATCAGCCCATTTCCTATTTAACGAAAGGATTTCACTAACTTATCATGAAGTGGACCTTTAGCCTGTTTGACGCCCTTTACATAAAAAGGAGAAAATACTTATCTTTTCAATAAATATTTGATTCTTAATGTCTGAAGTTCAATCAAAAAGAAAGAACATTTACAAGATTACAGTTTAACGCCGTCATGCGTAGGTACTGTGTACGTAAACTGGTAGATAAACATTGGTAATTGGTACGTATGGTAATAAAAATAGTAAATAAAATATAAAGAAACAAATTTACCATGGCATATCCTATCTACAGCTGGCACGAAGAATTTGTCACAAACGACCGCAAGTGCGATGAAAAGGTAAATAGAGATGAGGGCGTGTATGACAATCGCCCCGTGTTGACGCTGCAACTCAGTGAACAGGCCTGCCGGGAAGTCATCTATGGCAGGCGGAGTACAGTTTCGCTGGAAACCTGAAATGTGCAGAGAAAGACACATTACAATATTATAATATATTATACTAGCGACTGGCTCCAAGTCTGTGCTTCGTTTATCCCTCTCGATGAAAATCGAATTAAAATAGAAATAGCTAGAGGAGAAAAAGACAGAGATGCGGAAAGTTTCGGCGACTTGGTTTCAAAATATTGTTTTTTCTATTTACATTACTTAAAATTTAAACTTAATTAGGTTTTGTCTATATAAATAAAAAAATAAATCGTTAGATGTGTTGCTAAATGCAAAACTCGAGAACGGCTGCACCAATACGGTTATTTTTTTTTAATATTTTTTAGGTGAAAAATTGATTGTGAAAACCGCATCAAAATCCGTTGCGTGGCTTGAAGGAGTTAACGGATAAACAGACAGACAAACGCAGAAAGCGACTTTGTTTTATTCTATGTAAGGATAAGTAAGTAGGAATAATCGTATCGTAAATGATCAGTTGGAACGTACGACGTAACATGTTTTTTTGTAATGTTCAGGCCACGACCTAGCTCATATTTTTTAATTATCCAAGACGACAACTATTCATTTTCGTCTCAGACAAATTTTCCCATATTTTTTTATTTGTTTGTTATGTAATCACTAATAAAAAAATCATGAAGAGTATTTGTTAAAAAATACTACGTTACTGCGTTCATGTTACATTATGTTTGTACACAAACCTTCCTCAATTATCCCTCTTTCCAGTAATGAAAACCGTATTAAAATCGATTGCGTGGTTTAAAAGACAGAAGCGGAGACACGCAGAAGCGGACAACAACTTTAATTTATAAAATACTAGCTGGTGCCTGCCACTTCGTCTGCCTTGAAAAAGAAAATATTTGAGTAATAATCGCTTGACATCGTTATCGCTGTGACGACGGTGGCGTCCAGTTCTTTATATTTTTAGACGATCACTCGGGAACAGTACCTACTTCTTTTCTGGATGAAAAGTAGCCTAGGTCCTTGACAACGTGTATGCCAAATTTCATGATAATCTGTGAGTAGTTAAGGCGTGAAAAGGTAACAGACAGACAGAGTTACTTTCACATTTATAATATTAAGAATGGGTAGTATGTATATGGGAAAATAAATTGTTTTTTTTTTTTCTTTTTTATTTTTTATTTTAAGATCCACAGTCAGGCTGACGGTCCACTTGATGTAGATGGCTACCGTCGCCTATTACACAAGCAACGACAAATATGCTGCAAATACGCTGTCGATTATAAATGAATAGGAAAATGGGCTCTGACATCTTACTCACTAATTTATTTATTTATTTATTTATTTATTAAATAAATGAGTCACTCATTAAAACACAACAGCACACATGCTATTATTTCACAATGGTCTTCTGTAAATGTGGTTACAGACAGACAGTACTACTTATTTAGGGTGACTTCAAATATATTTTTTCATACATAACAAACTTAAATGCAACTTAAATGAATGACGGAGCATCACTTGAGAATTTGTCGATTTTTTTGTTGTGTTCTTTATTTTCATGACAAGGTTTGTATGAAAGAATTTTTTTTAGAAAATACTAGGCAAAAATCAGAAATTTTGGTGCTGTTTTTAAATGAAATCGACTGTTGGGTTCAGCTAGTACTAAAATAAAATTAATATTTCAATTTTTTTACATTTTCTGTTTCCCAGTAGTGTGTTGTTACATATATCATGAAAACAGCGCTCGTTTACGTTCATTATGTTATAATGTTACATATGTGAATTAATGGAATTGTATTGTGGCAGTTATTCAAGTGTCGACGACAACTTCAATTACCTTTGTTAAATCTTGAAAAACGAATCTCTTTATACATGAAAAAGATAATCCATAACATTTAACTAAGGCACATACTAAGTATTTAGTGGTTAGTGGGAATTACCAGGATTAACATATAGGATTACTTTTTGCCACAGAGCCAGAGCTCATTTTCCCCATCCCTTCCCAATCCTTTATCCCTAATCATACCATCAACTGGACCGTTAGCGGATCACAGGAGGAGAGAGAAAGGATCCCTGGAGGGTCACTGGATGAGACATACTATTTAATATTTTACACTGAACTGAATTTTGAACTCTAAAACGTACATAATATATGGGAATTTAAAAGTTTTCACTGAAACGTAACAACAGCAGGCAAATGCTTTTAGATTTTCGTACAAAATTGCAAATGATCGATTAGTTTAAACGAAAATCAATTATAAAATAAATATAGACGATGTTTATAGCAATGAATATGATTTTTAAAATTAATTAAGTCCCTTTTTATGCAAAGGGGAAAAGCATAATATAAAAAAAAAACAAATATTCTCGTAGTTTTAAAAAAGTTGTTAAATGTGGCTATCAATAATAACATAGATACCATTTAGTAATTTATCATATATATATTCAATCAATCGTTGCATTTGTTTGCTGAAATTTAAAATAATTGATCTGATTGCTCTTAAGGGACATTATGGACTTTTGACCTCCTATTTAACCCATAATACGTTCAATTGATTTACTATCGACATTCGACACTGTGACCACTTGATTCTAACCTGATAACAGTACTTTATAAATAAAATCTAACTCAGATGTTAATAAAATTTACAACCTGGCTTTGTATTTGTTAAAGTTGTTCAACAATGTTACAAAGTTGCATAATCTGTTATATCTAAATACTTATCTTTAGCGAAGTGTTTGATTTCTTACTTTATTTATTCACTTTTACGAGGGGACGATAAATGTTATCGCTAATTTTCCAAGATAAGATGCGAAAACATTTAAATCATTTATACAAACTAGTAATTGCATACAAACTAGTGGATATAAAAATTCCTTAAAAATATGAATCCTTATAATGTAAACCAGTTTTTTTTTTGTCAACAAGAAAAATTACGTCTATTATGTGAGTACATATGCAATCAGAAGGAAGAAATATTTTTAATCCAGTGTGCAACCTTAATTGTCCTTTTCCAGGACAAATAGTATTCTTTTCTTTAAGTTAATCCAGGTAATAAACTATTTGTGTCTCAAATTTCATCCAAATCCAAAGTTGTTTTTACGTGATTGAGCACATACAAACTTTTACATTTATGATATTATTAGGATTGGATTAAATTGATCCAATTATTCGTAGCCTTTAAAGATAATATAAAACTTCTGAATTCAACAAGTAGAAGACATTTAGCGTGTGTAGAAGACAAATAGGGGGAAATAGGAGACAAAATGAATCAACAGTAGTCGACAAATTGTCTCAAATGACCAGAGCAATAACGTGTTAAACCACATTAAGTGTTTTTAGGAATACCAAGTGTCGGAGTCCAGCTTTTATGCTAAATTGTGCGTGTCACTTCTGTTTAAAACACTCGCACATCACCGAGTGCACTATCAAGGAAATTGACAGATCAAAGAGGACAGGAAGTCCGCATTAACGCCGCATAAGTCCTCTTTCGATCTGCTCTTTCTATTACTTAACAGGCAGTGTGACAATGGATTAGCTACTAGTGAAACGTTCATTCTATTTAGACGTTTTATGAACGATTTTAAACTTTACTATTCTGGTAATATATTTAAACGTTTACGTGGTTATG
Source organism: Synanthedon andrenaeformis (assembly GCA_936446665.2). Taxonomy (NCBI): domain Eukaryota; kingdom Metazoa; phylum Arthropoda; class Insecta; order Lepidoptera; family Sesiidae; genus Synanthedon; species Synanthedon andrenaeformis. The sequence continues at coordinate 11,595,973 of OW387776.2, read as the reverse complement.
CTATACTTTTTAAATGGGCATTGGGAGTTATGAAAGTATTTTTTCTTAGGATGTCGTCATGAGCAGATCACGTGCATATCTCGGCAACCTTGTTAGTTGACAGCCCTAAGCGGCGAGCCTCCTCCCCCCACTGCGTCGCACTGCTGCCAATTGTCAATTTGCGCGAGGACTGACCGGATGAGGCGCCGAGTCGGAGCTCATGACGCCCCCTTCACCAACTTTGAGATCGTCAGCCTAACTGCGATCTAAAACGTTTACCTCAAAGAGTTGTTTGTGCACTAATCTCAGAAATGGCTCAAGCGATTTAAATACGATTTGCACTGATGTATTGAAGAAATCTGCCCATATTTTATTTTAATGCTGACAAAAGTAATGGTATCCCAAGATAGTTATAATCTTGGCTACTTTTTTATCCGAAACTGGTAAAAATAGATAAAATTCAGGTAAAAAAGATAAAACCTAGGTAAAAATAGATAAAACCCTGGTAAAAATTGATAAAACCCTGATAAAACATATTAAATGAATAAATAACTGTATCACTGTTTAACATTTAGTTTTTCATAATTCCAAAGAAAAAAGGTTACGAGCTATTCCGAATACCAAGCGTACAAAGTCGTGGGCGAAGCTAGTAGGTATCAACTATATGTGTATAACTCACAATCTCATGTACCTATGACGAATGGAGTACTTGTTTTTCTCCTGAGAAGTTCTAAATTATCTAAATGCTTATTCGTATATTGTCAAAGAGTCACTATAAATAGTCGGGCATCTATTCGAGTTTCCTTCAATTAACTGTACAGGGGACAAGATTGATATGATCCTCTGACGTATTGAACGTTACATACACAGCAATTGGAAATTGATTGGGCTTCGTTAACTGTATTAGTGTACATGTTACGAATAATACAACATTTCCTTCTAAACGTATTTTTCTATGTTCAAAACACAGTGTTGACTTCCAATAGTGAATTAGACCTTGCATAGCCCAACCCGTTTTTCATCAATTGTTAGATTTTCAACAAAAAGTTAACATTTGTAGCCAGTTGTTTTTTTTTAAATATGCAATCGAAATTTGCTATAAACCTCTGCGTGACTTTTTCAAATTGGATGAATATTGAGGTGCAATCCATCATTTATTTTACCTTACCTTACCATATGTCGATGGCCGGATCAGCTCGATACCAGTAGGTACTTACTCACAAGCCGATTGCCTACCGATGTGTAGGTGGTTTTAAAAAAGATTGAGTACGCATTGCTGATTCGTGAATCACTACAATCACTGAACATCAATGGGGCACTTGGCACGATCTTCCTTCGCTCCTTCATTCAAATCACTTCGCAACAAGTGACCAGGGTGTTCACTTAGAATTGAACGCACTTTTAACCTGCTCCGAAGCAAGCACTAAACCTAGACTTTATTTCGGGTGGATAATAATAAGATTGCTTAGAAATTGATGATTAAAATGTATGTGTTTCGTACCTCGATCGGAGGTATTCATATTGATGTGGTTTTGCAGAGCGCGGCACAGGCGACCGGGAACGTCGCCACTGGCGTCCGAATGCCGCCGCTCGCGTTCAAACGGTCATAATAGGCCGGAGAGCTCGTCAAAAGAAGAATACGGGTCCAATTATGTATTACCATACAATACACGTACGTCGGGTGACACTCGGACTCAGTGCGGGAGTGAGTTGGAGCTGAAATCGCGATCCTGTTACGCTCCACGTACCCACTAGTAGAGTACCAAGCCCATACTATGTTCCACTAATTACGCAAGCAATTGTGCGCCTTTAATGGCTATAGGCTATCAGAACTACTTGTTACAAATGATTTGCCAATGATACTGTAAAATGATTCGGTTTGCCGATGATATTGTGATCTTAGCGGGGTCGATGAGAGACCTCGGCACGATGCTCGAAGACCTCAACCGAGTTTCTCAAAGGGTGGGCCTTAAGATGAATATGGACAAGACGAAAGTTATGTCTAATGTCCATGTTGTGCCTACCCCAGTAACAGTTGGAAACTCAACTCTCGAAGTTGTTGACGAGTACATATACTTGGGACAAACAGTCCAGTTAGGTAGAGCCAACTTCGAGAGGGAGGTCAATCGTCGAATCCAGCTCGGATGGGCAGCGTTCGGGAAGCTCCGAGACATCTTCTCGTCCAAAATTCCTCAGTGTCTCAAGACAAAGGTTTTCGACCAATGTGTGTTGCCGGTGATGACATATGGCGCTGAAACGTGGTCTCTAACTATGGGCCTCGTAAAGAAGCTCAATGTCGCTCAACGAGCTATGGAAAGGGCTATGCTCGGGGTTACACTGCGAGATCGAATCAGAAATGAGGAGATCCGTAGACGTACGAAAGTTACCGACATAAGCCGGCGGATCAGTAAGTTGAAGTGGCAATGGGCAGGGCATATAGTACGGAGAGCCGACGGCCGCTGGGGCCGGAAGGTTCTCGAGTGGAGGCCACGTACCAGCAAGCGCAGCGTAGGACGTCCACCCACAAGGTGGACAGACGACCTAATTAAGGCGGCGGGTCAACGGTGGATCCAGGCTGCTTCTGACCGGTCCTGTTGGAGAGTTATGGGGGAGGCCTATGTCCAGCAGTGGACGTCCTGCGGCTGAAATGATGATGATGATGATGACTGTAAAATGAAATTCCTTTAAAATTTTGATAAAAGCAAGCTCAAAGTGATCACATTCTTGAATCAAAAAAAATATCAAAAACTTTTGATCTCGGCGCCGCAATTCTTACGCAGGAGGGCAATGACTACGTAGCTGTAGGGTAATCGAAGGTAATTTCAAGGTTAACGAGATAATTAGTCATGTACAGCTCTTTTCTGAAAATGATTTTTTACTCTTACACTTACACAAAATTAATTTCACTTACAACTTTTTCAGAAGAAACTTTCCAATGTCGGAATCGACGCAGCGGGAATTTCAAGGTAAACTTATTGTAATAAACGTGTGTTAAAAACAGTTTATTTTTAAACGTAAATGATGGCAGGCAGGCATGGTCCATTTGATGCATAGGTGATGCAAGTGCGCTGCCGATCTTAGAAGGTTTAAGGATCCTATTAAGAGATTAGGAGTGGATACGAAAAATGGGCTCTGACATCTTTTACTCATTCACGGAAACACAAAAGCATACGTTTTGCTCAATAAAAAAATGAAGTGTAGTTGTTAACGTCAATACGTGTACGTTACGAGTAATATGTTCTTCGAGCGTATTATATGTATATATCCAATGAATTCGAATATACCATACCTATATGTATGTATAACAAAGAAATTCCTTGATCTTTAGCTATCGAGTGGTTAAATTAAATTTTGGATTTAGATGATAGATATGTTAGCAGATGCAGACGGAGTCGCCTGCAACAGCTGTTCGCACTTACATTTCCTGTCTTATTCAAAAAGAATTATTTAAAAAAAAAACCATTTTTTATATAGACAACTGGTGAAAAATTAACTTACTTAAGTAGTTGTTATTGTTATCGTGAAAATTGTGCGAAAAATGGTTTACGGTTTACTCTCAATTCGCCTTCGAAAATTATACAAAAATATAGTTTAAATGCCTAATTTAAAGCAACTAGCTAATATTTCTAATAATCGAAAAAGCATTGAACCTATAATTGGAAACTAATTCCATTTGTATGGTTTTTTTAATAGGCCATCTACTTACTTGTCCATCTTGTATTGTCACAATAATAGTCACGGTCGTTAGAATTGTATATGTTTTTTCAAATACTTTTATGTTACATGACGTGCCCATCGATTGGGGTGTTATGGCGACTTAGCGCTCTGTCAGGGTCCCAGGTTCGATTCGCGTTATGAATATACCTTTTTAAAATTTCTTCTGGTCTGGTGTTTTAACAGCCGCAAGGCTGCCCATCAGGCGGCAGTAAGTACAGAAGACTATCGGGAAATAACAGGTGGGCTGTTGTGAATGATTAAGGGATGCCAACGAGCGCATTTACACATCCCTCCTTAGTTCTTTACTACTTTTAATACTTACTACTTAATGGCGTTGCTTATGTTAACAGGTGACGGTTATTAACCACCTACCATCAAGTGGACTGCCAGTCTGTCTGATCACCATTAAATTTTAAAAAAAACTTGTGTCTGTCTTTTTACAATTATGTAAAAAATATTATTTCGTTAAACTTTTAATCGTTTATAGACCTCTACATTCTGCCCATTACTTATTATTGTACAAAGTACTTTTCTTTATGTATTAAAGTATAAAAAAAAATTCACTTCATAAGCATATCATAATGTAGGTACATCTTTATATGTCGTGCATATTGTAGCAACACTTATACCATAATACGATTGAGGCGCATCGTGATGTAATTTCAGCCGGGCTCCGTCCAGTAGTGATTTTAATAATCCTTTAGGTCAAACGTCAATTTATGGTGCGTTCTGTGGCCGGGCTCGTCCTCTCCTCGGTCGGCACATGTTTTTAAACAATTACGGTTCATTAAGAGATTTGAACACGAACACTAATTTAATAACTTCTGAACCGTGACTCATTCGGGTCCGTTTCATGTGGTAATTACACCTGGGATAGGATTTGTATAATCTAACTTTTTGTTATATCCATTCGGTCGGTGGGATATCAGGTAGTTATTGACATTGGGAAAGCAAATTGTTGCCTCAACTGCGCAGCAAACTTTTAAGATTCGATTACAGAACAGGGATTGCTCTCTACTATTTTAAGTATCGCAAATTTAAGTATACTTCAACACAAATAACAAGAAATTATTTATTTATTTATTTATTATCACAAGGTCTCCAACGAGGCAGGCAGCAAACAAAGTCGTCATCATCTAAGTCAAATAAAACTTGGGGATATGCCGCCGCAATTACAGTAAGCACAGCCTGTACCAATGAAAGTACAGCTAAATGAGAGAAAAAAATATTTTTTTTAACCCAATTAAAATTAAACTAAATAAAATTAAATTTATTCTAACTAAAAAATCTATGCATGTATGTATGTTCCTCCATAACTCTGAAACGAATTAACTGTTTTTCATGAAACTTGGTAGATAAACATTTGGACGTACGGGATACAGGATAGGCTACTTAATATTTTTCAACGCGGACGAAGTCGTGGGCACCAGCTAGTACCTAATAAAAATGGATGCGTTCGAAGTCGCAGACATGAGTTTCAACAACCCCACAGTACAGCTAGACCCCACAGCCCACAGCGGTGGGGTTTAGATTATTACTATGAAACGCAGTGTGCCCTGCCTCTAAATATATGTATTTTATTCAAGACAATCAAAAATTCGTTCACCAAAACTTACTATCATGCATTTAGTTACCTGAGCAGCAATTACATAAGTTATCTGACATTGTTTACTTACCTGTTTACAAAGCTATACTGCACTCGATGGCTCATGTGTATACATTTAACAAACAACGGAAAATTACTTGTCCACTCGATATCACTTGTAATCTATAGATTATAATATTTTTTTTAATGGAATTATTTACCTGACCGACAAGCGGGTCCAATTTGTTCATAACTTCTCCTTGACACCTGCCTTGAAAGCGTATTAAATAGTACTTCTTATCTTTGCAATCTAGGGCGAGTTAATTATATTATTTTATACTATATCCACATTTCTATGTCGTTGATAAGAGAGTTAATTCAATTTGATAGGTACTAATAGGTTCAATTCTGTCATCAGTTCCGTGTAGTTTTAACTTGTGCGTAAAAATTCTATAGGTATACTAAAAGGACAACATTTCTTAAATATCAAAATTTAGGCCGAAATCGTCGTATTTCAGACAGAATAGTGCATTTCATTTTTTTGTCAAAATTTTATTGTGATGTACATAGTGACACGTTTAGTAGGTAGGCATATTTTTTATTTTTACCTAGTGACTTATACTTTTACTAATTACTTCAAAGCATACAGCATTAAAAGGCAATCAATGTAATTATGGATACTTGTGTGCCTATTTATAATTTACAATTCATAATCCGTGCTAGCCAATGGGTTTCATTTTAAGGTGTCCGTAATTTCGTTACAATTTTGTCTATAAGATGCGTGGACATACGACAACGGTGCAGACTTCTCGGACGCGTTCGGTAAACTGCGCCAGATTAATTTTTAATTTAATATCATGCCACATAGTACCTACTTTCTGCCTTCCACGCTAAAAACACACGACCGCTATCCCCTTTTTCATTTTTAGTCCCTTCGTTTCATACTCGCTCTGGTTAGCAGCAATCAAAATAATTGAATGAGTGACAAAACAGATCGCAATTAACTAACTTCAGTCGACTTATGGACTTCCACTAAAATGGAACTAAAGCTACTCACAACGCCATCTAGAAAATTGGCGCGTAAACAAGCAGGGTAGAGTTTAATAAAAATAGGTATGTGGGTAATTTCTGGGTATTAGTAAAAAAAAAACACAGATTTTAAAATCGCCCGCAGCGCAATTCCACTTTGGATACGAAGAAGCTATGATATTTACACTCTATAAAAGCTAACATACGATAAGGACGATACGAACTCATCTATCCCGCTGTAATGTATATTTATCGATAAATCATTTATTTTCTTTGCATTGAGGATCGACAAAAAGATCTCACGTTTAGTTAGTATTCAGAAGCCACAAGACGATGTCATTGTTCTAAACACATTTCGCTTATTTTAGTGTGCAGTAAATATAAGTGTTTTATTGCAATAAATTTTAAATTATTAAGAAAGAAATTATATTTTGAAGTTTCTGTTTAATTTGTGTAATATTAATTTTTTAAATATGGAAAAAATTGCTAAAAACAGTCTCCGACTGCAAAGACTTGTTCGGACTTATTTTCTATGTGCTTTTTTTACAATAGTATTAATGTACACTTGTTTCTTGTGTGTTGGTGATTTTTTAAATGATAACTTGTTCCAAGATTCGAATCCTGAAATCACAGGTAATTTAAACTTTAATCTGTATAATTATGTATTAGCGTTTACAAATATATGATGAATTACGCCTGTGATGGTGGGTATTAAGTTTAAAATATATAAATACTCTTGAAAATTTTCTTGAAATGACTGTGGAATTGGTATAAAATCTTCAGTAATATTTTTTTTACATTTAATTTATATTTAAATCTATCTCTATAGCATTTCTTGCTTCATCAGGAATGCATTGATGGTCACTCAGTCTCGATACAGCCTTTTCTTCGATAATCCATGGAATAAACATTGAAACCTTATATATAAAAGCAAAACAGAACAACATGTACGAGTTAGTACAACGCTCCAGCAGTGGAGGTCTTCTGGCTCAGATGATGATGTTGAGAATAAACCTAATAAACGCTAATTTTGTCAAATGATTTGTTCTCATTGCGCTAACATTTTTTTATTTATTTTTTAGGTTACCATAATATTGAAAAAATTTCGCCTCGCCAACTACTCCAAATAGATAATGAACGTCTCATGAATAATTGTACCCCAGCAGCGATCCTTGAATTTCCGTCTGATGGTTTCACACGCTCCCAGAGACAAAAAGTAAGTACATTATAATTATGTCTTTTATGTAAAGATCGTTAGACATGCTGATGGTCCACTCGATGGTAGATGTGCTGCAATTAAAAGAAAGAAAGAAAGAAACGACCTTAACGAAAGGTTTAAAGATAAAGGATTAGGGAGGTAAAGGATAATATAATATTACTCTTCAGAGGAAAATCATTTTACTCTCACACACTGAAGATGCAAATTCTGCTTATATCAGCATTGATGAACCAAATCTGTCGTTTCCACTTTCAGGGGTACATTCTTATTCACTGCGCATTGGCGCTGATATGCTTCGCGATGCTCGCCACAGTATGTGAAGATTACTTCGTGCCTTCTGTTGAAATAATGTCTGAACGTAAGTGAACTTAGCAAATTAACCTGTAATGAATTAAATATCTAATCCTTTATCAAATACGTCTCATCGCTTTGACAAACATCACATCATCGTTATAAAAATGATAGAACGAGGCGGTAAGTAATGTGGTTAAGTTATTGTTAGCCCTCACTCTAGTGTTCTGGGTTTGAATCTGTGCAAGGTGATTTATATATATAAGTATCTCCCACTGCGGAAGCAAATTTAAACACGTATTCACATCAAAACAAGGAAAGTATACTTTACCCCACTCGTGCGCAACTTTAATGTAGGCAACATCGCTTTAGAAGATTAACTTCGCGGAAAATCCTTTTATGTATAGATGAAAATATGAGCTCGGTACCACTTCTATAACAAAATCTACTTGTTATAGAAGTCCTGTCAGATATAAAACATCTTAGCTTAAAAACCTTCGCAAGTGGTTTCTGATGAGCACACGATCTTCGTTCCCGGTGAGAGATGGCAACGTAAGAAGAAGACTGGTCTATACATATATATGTGTAAATTCTTTGTTCTTATTTGTTCAGGTCTAAATTTGCCAGAAGACATAGCGGGAGCGACATTTATGGCAGCTGCCAGCTCAAGTCCGGAGCTATTCATTAACTGCATTGGAACTTTTGTAACGCAAAGTGACCTTGGCGTGGGTGCTGTGGTCGGATCAGCTGTATTCAATGTTCTTGCTGTTCCAGGATTCTGTGGTCTGATGGCCAGTAGGGTTAGTAAAATACATATATTTTCAATAATAATAATTAGTTATAAAATAAACCTTAGTAACATTTTTGATAAGAAATACTATTTTTGCAGAAAATAGAGTTGGATTGTTGGCCGGTGACCCGAGACTGCTTGATGTATGCTGTGTCCGTAGTCGCTCTTATACTTACAATGTTGGACAACAGAATATTTTGGCATGAAGCACTTATATTAGTGGCTATGTATTCGCTTTACATTATATGTAAGTATTATTCACATATATTTATTTTCTTTCCTAATTCTAATTTTTTTTATAATATAATTATACAGATTATAAATATTATTAAAAAAACCTAGTAGTCCGCAGGCAGCAAGGCAAGGCCCAAGCTACCGGTGGTTAGGGCTGCAGAGTGAGTAACCTCCTGACAATTGGTGCCGATTCAACAAGTATCGCCTTCTGTATCTGTCCCTTGACCCAGCCATCTAGTAAGATACTCTCGATATATTTCATTTTATTAAAATATTATTTTTCAGTATTGCTAAGCAGTGGGAAGTTAAAGAGTTTCTTTAGAAACAAATGTTGTATCCCAAACAATTATTTGGTGCGAGGAAAAACCAGTATCAAGCCAGAATCGATAACGAACGGTATACAAACGAATCAAATATTATTTTACTAACTAACATTACTTAATATTTATTTTCCTTATAATCGTACATCTATTGAGGATTTTTTTAACACTATAATTTGACTTATAATAGATACTTATTCTTACCAAGGGAATATTAGTAGGGATAGGTGGAACGGGCGCACAAATCGAATTGTTCTTGATAAGTTAAGGTATTGAGTTAGTTAGAATGGCTCCTTTGGCATTGAAAATTAAAACGATTTTTTATAGAAAGAGAAATTCCTTGTGTTTATACTTTCTCCTACAATGTCAAGTATATTCACTTTGCTCATGTTTTTTTTTTAAATAAATATTTAAAAATTCTTCATAAACATTTATTGCATAGTTGCATGATTCGGTAGAATAAATCGTCTTGATTCTTTTAAAATTAGAGCTTATATTTGAATTATTATTTTTTCAGGAAAGAATAATATTTTGAGAAATGATTATATGCCAATCGCCGGTGATGTTGAACAAGCAAAAGAAGTAGATGGAAACACCAACAATGCTACAACGTTAGGTAAGTTAAAAGTCTCCATATATAAGTTAAAAGTGTTCTACTTTTAAACTGAAATTGTAAATAAATAAATAAAAATTAAGAAAAATATAACATAAATATTTACAATTTAAACTTTTAATAATTAATTTCTTGTCAGATTCGCACGACTTAGCTCTAAGCAAATGGGTGACCACGAGGACATACATGAATAATTTAAAATGGATTGTATCAGGACCTATTAAGGTCGTTTTCTGGTTGACGGTGCCAGATACCCGCAAATATCCTGCCCTATATCCGCTTACGTTTATCATATGCATTTTCTGGATCGGCAGCATATCCTATCTTGTGGCGTGGATTATAACAGCGATTGGTAAGGAATTTTAATTAAGAGCAGGCCCACGAAAAAAATTCCTACGCCACCCGAGAGTTACAAGTTGCTCGGCGGCTCTCTAGGATTTTTTTTAATATATCGCAAGATACAGCTTACGTAAGGTTGAATATTGCGTACATTATTTGAAGCATGATTTGGTATGCACTAGCTCGGAACTAAACAACGTAAGTCTCAAAATTGTTTTCGTTAATTATAGGAGTAAAAATAAACCTAAGTTTATTTTATTTTGACAATCACTGGTAAACAATGTTTCCTTGCTACGAGCAGTTTTTTGGCGATATAAATCAAGCCGTTTAGTAGAAAAATGTAATATTCTCCGGAAAAGGCGCCGATTTCGATCAAAAAATGTATCGAATGAAAATCACCTAATTATGTTTCTGACTTGATAATCTACAGATAAAGGTCTCAAAATATATATATGTAAATTCCACATTGATCAGATATGTGGTTGACTCAGCACATTTATTTAAAGTTCCCTTAGTTTCACAGGGCCTGGCCTTAAAATTTCTATTCTCATCTTAGCTATTTCTCTGTAAAGCCTGGTTCCTAGGATATATTTTCTTTTTAATTTTCCATCGTGCTATTATTATAGTTTCGAACTTACAGAAACAAAAATTGGCGTTGCCTGTGTTACAGGCGACGGTAGCTATCTACCATCAATTATTAGCCTTACTGTGTTAGCCTTACTTGTATTATTATTGTATTAGCCTTACTCACCTTTACCTGTCATAAAAAAACTAATACTGAAATTCATTTCCCTATAACTCTACTGTAGTCGGCACTGCACTTGCGGCACCTGCTTGTGTACTAGGTGACGGTAGCCAGCTCTAGTTTTAATTATGATTTAAATATGGTGAGAATTGAACAATATTTTTTATCCTCACAGGTGACACTCTCGACATTCCTGATAGCATCACTGGCCTGACGATCCTGGCAGCTGGCACAAGTTTACCTGAAGCAGTAACTAGTGTTATAGTCTCAAACCAAGGTAAGAAACGTAGGTACTAATTGGAGAAATAGCATATATTTAAAAATGTTAATAGGAGATATTATAATATAATTAAAATGTTATGGATATTGTTATAAGATATGATTAGAATTGTAACGTTGCCAGTCAGGTGTGACTGACGACTTTACTCACCGACCAGAAACAGTCTGTAGAGCACAAATCTCAGGGCGCCAACACACTGAAGAAACCTAACGATCAGCGGGATGATATCCAATAAAATTCCTTTTTCAAATATATACAAGTTTATTTTATTTAATCCTAGGAGTTAGACAAATCAGACCTTAACCCTAAACTTAATCTAATCTTACTATTCTATGTGATTATAATTTACAATATATTTTATAAGTCCTCTTGACTGCTACTATGAACAGGAATAATTTAATCTTCCCACTATTGATTAACTTGCCGTCTCGGCCAATTAATACACTGGATTGACTCACTGAACTGCGTACACAAATAAAAAAATGTGGGTACCTTCGATCAAGGTCGCTGCGCCACCACCTCCGAAACTATACGGCACCTCTGTGTGGACCCGCAGGATGCCTCACCACCCCAATGCCACCGCCAGCACCGTCGTCCGCAAGGAATGCTCGCCAGTACTAAGCCCAACCCGAGCTGACCACCGATCACAAATATGACCGTGGCAAAAATGCTCTGCCTTCTTCGAACAGGTTGTTGAAGACGGAATTGACGTCTCCAAAACTTCCCGCTCACAAAAGCTCGCTCGTTAAGATTCTCCTTAGTTTTGCACTAACGACTTAATATTCAAAATCGGCAATCTGCCTTATCTAAACTTGTGTACGTCTAATCGCAATCGCAGTCGGGAACCAAGAGAGTGCAAAAATTTACCTCTCACCGGCAATTTTCTTCATATCTCCTTTAATAAAATAAAGTGTCCCCCATTTAATAAAATCTAAATCCAATTGACTGTTGATGTTGTTTACACCCTAGCGCGCTAGATGGCGCTACTAGTAATGATTTTTACTCGATAATCATACAAACTGTTACTGGGACACCTAACGTAAATTTCTACGTTAATAATTAAAAGTTACGGATTTTGTTATTTTATCTCATCATCACCGACATCCGATCGTTTTTCTAATCCGATCCGATTAAGAATTCACGATCGGATTCTTTATATCTTTACATAGATGGATATATGCAAATGGTCAACGAACAGAAATCTTTCATGTAGCAAAACGTCCACATAGAATAAAGTTCATATAGCACTACGATCACTTTGCCTGAAATAGCCTTTCATGTGCTACACTCATATTTACGAGCATATAAAAATGGAAATCTATTGCATTGCATAAGGAGGCAAAATATCAGAATTCAAAAATTAAAGTAGTCTTTTTAAGAAACTAAGCAAGAAAATTAGTCACTTCCCGCCGCTTAAATCTTTTAAACCGATATAAACGCGGTTTTCACTAATGGAAAAAGCGTTATGCGAGGAAGATGTTTATATATAGTGACCGCTCCCGGCTTCGCCTGGCGACCAATTCTTTTTTTCGTACAAACCTTCCCTGATTATCCCCCTATCCATAAGTGAAGACAGAGTTAAAATCGGTCCAGCCGTTCTCGAGTTTTAGCGAGACAAACGAAAAGCAATTGATTTTTATATATATCAACAAACTCATATTCGTGTTAAATAGTGATAAATAACAATTTCAAATCTGAATAATTCGAGGTTATATTTTCGGCATTTCAAGGAATCCGACTCTCTAAGCATAAGTTCTTCCACAGGTGGGTAAAGAAATATAAATAACTTGATTTACTAACACGTGTCTTAAATATTGTTTAAATTGGTCACATATGTATGTACGCTTAAATCTTTTAAACCGATATAAATGCGGTTTTCACTAATGGAAAAAGCGTTATGCGAGGAAGATGTTTATATATAGCAACCGCTCCCGGCTTCGCCCGGCGACTAATTCTTTTTTTCGTACAAACTTTTTTTTTGCGAGACAAACGAAAAGCAATTGATTTTTATATATATCGTATATAATAATAATACAATATATTATAATAATGATATATATATTTGAAAAAGAATCCGTGTGATGTTTTTTCTCTCTTTATAAGAATTTTATTAAATTATGAACTTACGACAGGTCATGGCACAATGGGCATCAGCAACTCCATAGGCTCCAATACGTTTGATATTCTTCTATGTTTGGGACTTCCATGGCTAATAAAGTCACTACTCTGTCCCATTTCGCCAGGAAATTACTGGGTAAGCACATTCAGTTAATAACACTTTATAATATAATTATAGGTACATATGTTTGTAGCTATTGCCTACTTGATTCGCTTTTTCATACACCACTCTTTTTTCCAAAAGCATTTTTATTGGACAAATATCTACTTATATTACTAGCTGTCCGACTTCCATCTATACTAATATTATAAAGAGGTGAAGTTTGTATGTTTGTATGTAGGAGGTAATCTTCGAATCTACTTATCCGTTTTAAAAAATCTTTCAGCAATAGTTGGAACAGCATTTCAGGATGGACATAGGTTAAGTTTGGCAAAAGTATAGTCAGGCGTCAATGTAAGTATGTTTTGGATGTAGAAGATAGTTATCTTATCATCTTCATATGATGATAGTTATCATACTGTAGCATCTTCATCTACAGCCAAAATGTAGTTACACGACTCGATAGCTATTGATTATAATCACAAGACTCATTGTCCCAAGTTTTACCACAGCAACTTACCAAACTAGTTTCTTTAAGTAGTTGGTATTTACCATGGTAACTTTCCTTATTTTAACCGTAACATAAATTGAGTATTATAGACTGTATTAATGTAAAACTGTTATCACGTCTCTTTTTCGTTACAGGTGGCAATAAACTCAGCCGGTTTATCCTACAACACAATTTCTCTCCTCTCTACACTCTGTATGCTCTATGTATGTTTCGTGGTCAATAAATTTCAATTGCACCGTAAGGTTGGCATTGTTTGTTTGGTAATATATGTGGCATTCATTTTTTTGGCAGTTTTGATAGAGAAAAATGTTTTCTCCGTTGTCAATTTGCCAATATGCTCTCATGACTAAGTGTAAAGTGACTAAGTGTGTTCGTGTAGTAATTGTGAAAAAAATATTTAACTTTCTTAACGTCACATTGTAAATTTGAATGTTTCATTTAGTTATTAATACAACAATTATACATATAATCATTTATCATATATATCATAAGATAATAATATTAATATTATACGCAATATTTTTCTTCTTTGTGCTGAGAAATATTTAACATTTTCGGATCCGGTCATTGTCATGCTTGTACACTAGTTATTAGAAAAAAAAAAGGAAATTTTATCCAGGGGTTTTCAGAAACCCAAAAAGAACAAAGGTCTTGAAATTATAGTGCTTCCTACCACTTGGATCCACTTAGCGGATTGTGGATTCAAGTGGCATAGAAAAATATTAGTATTTTTGGATCCCCTCGTCTGTGGATCGAAGTGGCATATAAAATTATGTGTATTCTTGAATCCCCTCAATGGTAGATTTAAGAGGAGATAAAAGTATCCGCGGATCCACATGTGGAGCCAAGCTGTGGATCCAAGTGGAAGGAGCCTTTATTTTCATCCTTAATTCAAAATTTTTCACAATATATACGAGTAAATATATATTTATTTACGATATACGATTTTTACGGAATTCCAGTCTTAGACCTAAGACTGGAATTCCACAAGTAGCGGAAGGCCAACAAGGCCCACAAGCTACCAGTGAACAACCTTTTAATAATAATTATTATTATATTAATAGAAATATTTCTTAAATATTTTATTAAATGACATGCCTTTAAAAAAAATTATGTATTAACTACGCATTAGATATCTAAAGACCTCTAATAAGTATACATACAATGTGGTCGTGGTTCGTGGCACTATTTTTAAATATAAAGCGAACATCATTTAATATTTTATTCTTCTTTCAATACTCGTAAATATGTTTTCTAAATTGTATTTGTATTGTAATCCATAAGATTTTTGTGCGATGGAGATAGTTCAGGTGGAGCAATATCCAGAAGAAATGGACTGATTGTAGTATAGTAGAGGATATTCTAAAATTGTTTCATTCAGCGGTAATTTATGTATTACCTAGGTATTACCTTTTATTTGTACTACAACTTTAATTTATGTATACCTACCCTTTATTTACATTTTATATAACACTAGTTTAACCCGGCTACGCTTCGCTGTTGCAAAGTCAGCAATGTTCCATGATTGACATAACAACGTTTTTTTTATATATAAAAAAATCAGTATCCGTAGGAATTTTGGAAAAAAAAAGTATATAAGAATACTCTGTTAAAATGCAATTTTGTGTAAAAATTTCACCGATCTCTATCTCTATTCCTATCTTCTTTCTATAAAAAATATATAAAAGGCGATGTGTGTGTGTGTGTATGTTCCCTATGGGCTCCAAAACCGCTGAACCGATTGTGATGAAACTTTGCGGAATAGAAATATCACTTATACGGGTTATTCGCATAAGGAATGAATATGAATATGAGAATAAAACAATAAAAACGCTTTTGTAAGACTTTTTATTTTTCATTTAGTACCTTCATACAAATTAGCACAATCATTCCAATGTTAGCTTCACATGAGTATTGAACATTAAAAGTGCGGTCTCCCAAATATCACAAATAAAAAACAAAATCTACAACAATAGATTGTAAATTTTTAAGCTATAATTTTATCTTTAAGTACTTTCAATTTTAAAATAATGTAAATTGTCCTTAAGCCTACAAATACATTTCAGTGACTGACGAAACTTTTTTATCTTAAATTCGTCATACCCATAGACAAAGAGACGGACTGAGATATACCTGCATGAAATTGACTAATCTCTAGAAAGAGAGATATAAATCTTGTAGGTTAATAACTTCGAGGACAAATCAATATGAAAAAAATAATGAAAACTTCGAGGAGCAATCAGCGCCTCTTTTACATTTACAAAATATAATTCATGGAACACTCTATTCTGGACTAAATCTAGAGTCCTCTATAGCCTCTCAATTGACGTTTCTAATAATATGAAAAATACATTGCCACTTTATTGAATTATAAACAGAAGGGACAGTATAAAAAAATCTCCGTTAATTACTATATCTTATATTCTTAAAAAAAACATGTTTTTATGCTAAGTTTTTCATTGGTCATTCAATATTTTAATATTAACTATAATCTTTGCTAGTCAGACGCCACGTTTTTTAGGACAAACGGATACAAATTCCAAAAATTTTACACTTTGCATAACGCGCGTTTCTACATTCATTATCTAATTTATACCTATAATGATAAATAATTTCTACACTTATATTTTTTCGTTAGTAATTGAAATGTACTCCTGTATAGCGCAGTGACGTTTAAGATTATTTGTCTTTTGAGCACAGCAATGTAAAAAAAGAAATTGAATACCTACTGCTACCAAAGGCAAAAAGTCTTTTGCCTTACTTTTAGTCCAAGTAGACTTTACACACAATATACAAAATTTTCAGTCACCGTACAAATTTTTATATTTCTCGAATAAATAAATAAAAACAAAACAAATAAAACATGAAATAAATTGTCACAACCCCTCAATGACCTGAATAAGTCCTAGACTAAGACTAGGTAACAACATAAATGTATTTTATGTTATTCAAAAATATGAAATAAAAACTTAGGATATGTTAAGTCGAATGTCAGAACTAAAAAACCTCCCAAAAAAATTTGAATAGTGACTAAAAATTTACCTTATATCTAACTGTAAAACATCACAGCGCTAACAGATTTGTTCCCTTTGTTCCCCACCAAAACATATTAATACACAATAATTTAGTTTAATTATAAATATTTATAATACAGCAAAACTGAGATCGAATTCTTAACGTCTAGACAGTTTATTAAGTAATAAAACTAAAATAAATTCGCCGTAAAAATAGAGGGGGTCGGCGAAAGTGGAATGGCGAAGAATGAGATCGCTACAAATACATACAATTACATGGTAATCCACTAAGAAATATTTAGTTTAGAGATATAAAAATAATGTATTTTATTTGTAACTGAATCAGCGTAATAATTAAATAGTTAGTTGATGATAATATATCCTGAAAATAGAAACTCGTAATTAAAAGAAATTTAATTTGTGATTTTTTTTTTAATTTACTTTAGTTTAATATTCAATGAATCAAAATAGTTAACTTTTTATTAAGATTTGGAAAGAGAAATATTTTTTAAAAAACATATTCAATTTAAAACTGATTATTATGTTAGTTGCTCACTACATATTCAGTTAACTACTTAATTATTTAACTTTTAATTTAACTTCCAAGTGTTAAACAACTTGTGTTATAAGTGTTGTATTTATCGTTTCACATCTCACTCACTCTCATATAAGTATATGAATATAAAAGCGATATAAATCGAGACATTAGAGCTAACCATTTACAAAAACGATAATGTATAATAACTTGAAATTTGTGTTAATAATTTGCCTTCAGTGTGTTGACTATCTGCGACTTCAAGGCGACCCGCTGTTTTATGAAGTTTGTATGTATTAACTCAATCTCCATTCTCATCGGAAGAGGATGCAAGGAGTTCATCTTTTATTTTTTCAATTATGGCTGCTAGTTCAACGTCGTGGTTTGCCGTTAGTTGTTTAGGCGGTAACAATGGTCGATTGTGACCAGCGCGCCTTTTAGTTTTCCAGTAATTACGAACGGAAATAATTGCGTCCTTATCAACGTCGAGTAAATCCGAGCTTATGTCTTCAATAGTTACAAATTTATAAAATATTTTTTCTATTTCTTCCAATTGATCAGCGCAAGCTTTTTCT
Source organism: Synanthedon andrenaeformis (assembly GCA_936446665.2). NCBI lineage: Eukaryota > Metazoa > Arthropoda > Insecta > Lepidoptera > Sesiidae > Synanthedon > Synanthedon andrenaeformis. Next base: position 11,577,979 of record OW387776.2, on the reverse strand, counting down.
AGAGTATGTTTTTCACAATAAGTTTTATACTTCGCCCTATCGATGTGCTCAGCATCTTCAGGAATTACTGCACGCATTTCAAGTCTGTGTTTAATACCACAAGTCACGTGGTAAGCATTCTCGCAAGACCTCACAGAGCATTTTATACAGAGCCCTTTTTGACTATCGCAGAAAATACAAGAGTTACGAGTAATTGGAAAGAATGGGAAATTATCCCAACAAAAACAACTCATGTGGACCCATTTGTCTTCGGGTGGTACCAACTTCATGGCACCACCTCGATTAGGGCACAAATCACACATTGGTGAGACTCCATCGCTACACGGGTTACACAGCCATTGTCCGTCTGGTATTTCTATTATGCCATAGCAGGCTCGATGAACAGCTATTTTACACGAACTGCAGTATACCAAGTCAGTGTCCGGTGAGCAGCACACGTCACACTTCACATACTTTGAGCCCTTGGAGCGAATACCGCGAGATTTCAAATGATGTAGTATGACATCCCACGTACGGAACTGTAAACAATAAATGTACAATATAATAAAAATCAAAAAAAAAATTAAATAAGGCATTATATTTTTGTAAAATTATTATCAACGACAAATAATTTAATTTTAAATATAAATCATTTTATAAAAAGTTAATGAATTTTGGAAAATTTTTAATGCCGGACTAGATCACAAACATGATATTCAAGTACGGTAATTCTATGTTTTCAAATAAATTAATAAAATTTTGAAACTTGTGTGGGTTACACCTTTGGGTCTGCTGATCTAAACCCACAACTCTCCCTCATTTCCACTTGCCGCTTCACCCCCCAACATCGTGAAATTTGTCCCCGTTAACGGTTTTTTAATTATTTTGCGAAAACTTTAATAGAAACAAAAAAGTGTCAAACAAAATATACACTATTTTGATTAGCTTGACGGTTTTCAAGTTGTAGCTAGTTTTCAAACCAAAAATTTATATGGTGATGAAAGACAATAAAATTATAATAAAAGTAGAAATAAAAGCCTGTCTGTCGAGATTAACATAAAAAAGTCATTAATAAAATCTATCTTGAAGACAATACAGACATGTTATTACAATATTGAAAATGTAAACAAATTTTAAAATAATATCACGTTACCTCTAGCTGCTCTATGACTCTTGCAAACTGTTCCTCTTTAATGGGCAACGCACCAATTTTCAGGTGTGCATTAAAATTTTTGAGCCACGCTGTATCTGTGGCGTCGAGATGGTAACTGCCGCCGACTGCTGCTCCCGCTGGTGTTGTGCTCAGCTGATGTCCGTCCGATTGATGGTGCAAGTAACGTGTCAAGCTTGTCACCGGTCTGCAATAATAAACACAAATCATCAAAATATTGCATTGGTACAGCAATCCAATAACCGAAATGCACCACTGACGCAACGTACAAAGAAGCACGTCCGTCCCAATGTTATTCAAAAGAACGGTTAAGAGTGATTTTGATGAAATTTGGCACACAGATAGTTAACAGATAGATAACACACACACACACACCTGGATTAACATATAGGATAGCCCGAAATACGTTCGGGCCGGACGGCATTATCGACATAAGTCAAGATAGACAAAACAGTACGGCGGGCGAGTGTATGTGTGAGTGAGAAAACTGCGAGGAAAATGCAATTTCTATTATGTGTTAATGTTAACTTCCGTTACATCTTTCGAAATGTAACGCTTTAACGTTGAACGAAGTTAACTTCATTAGTAACGGATTAGCAATTAACAAAGTAAATTACTTATTTGATTAAAGATTCCCAGTTATTTTAAAGATTACAATAAAAAAATAACTATCCTGAGTTTATTTTGGCTTTTTTCCCGAAACCTTAGTAAAATTTAAATTTATAATGACAGTTAAAAGAGCTTTTTGGAGAAACCTATTTGATGAATTAATATTTTGATTTGATTTAAAAAAAAATGACTGATTTAATGGCTATTTAGATAGAAATATTGATACTGAAGATACACTTTTTGAAATACAAGACTGATTCTTATCTTTAATTCTACTGTAGTTGGCAGCGCGCTTGAATCACCTGTGCCGTTGCTTGTGTTAAGGCGACGGTAGACACTTACCATCAAGTGGACCAACCTGTCTGCGACCTTAACATAAAAAAGTCAACTTACAACCGTCAACTAGTTTTACAAGAAAAGCTACGTCACTGGTGCATGTTCAAAATATAAAATTTCGTAAAAATCTTCGTAAAATAGTTTTACTCAATTTAAAACTCGAGAACGGCTGGACTGATTTTTATTATGTTTGATTTTTTGAATTTGTCTCAGTTCCGAGTAGCAGAATAACTATTAAAATATGTGAAATATTTACGAAACAAATATAAATGGGAGTAAAATTCATTTTCTCGTAGGTTTTGATCGAATGTTTTTTTTTCTGAGGCGGTTCAGTTGGCCGGGTCAGCTAGTATAATATAAATTTCTTAGTTACCCCACCCTAAAACAACACCCAAAAACATCACATATAAGCTAAAACAATACTTTTTGTTGAAATACAATGTTCACATGAGGTCTGTGGTAGTATCTCTGAATGTCTATAATATAGTCTATGGTATTAAAAATAATATTGTTAACTGGCTAATAAGAAATGAAAAGTTTTGTTAAGTTGAATTATATGTTAAAAGGAATTGTAGTCAAATGTACTAAATAATAATTAAATGATATATGTAACTAATAGAAGCCCAACTGAAGGAAAACATCAAACACCATCAGAACTATGGGAAGGTAGAAAGCCTGATGTGTCAAATATGAGTGTTTGGATGCACAGCATATAATCATATACCAAAAGAGTTAAGACAAAAATTGGATAATTCAGGAAAGAAAATGATTTTTATCGGATATGCTAATTCAGGATATAAACTATATGATATTGAAACAAGAAAAATAATATTGGCACGAAATGTAATATTTGATGAGACACAACCAAAGGGTGACAACTACAAAGATATAGAATACAGAATGGATAGAACAGAAACGAAGGAGGATGAAGTAAGTGAGGAATTGGAGGAAAGTGATGGAGAAAAATATGATGAAAATATGTCAAATGATAACACAGAAATTAGATCGAGAAAGAAACTGAGTAGAGGAAGTAAGAAACATAGAGAAGGAAAAGAGATAGAAGAAATAGAAAATGTTACAGATAAGATAGAAAGCTTAGAAAGAGGGAGAGGAAAAAGAGAGATAAAGAAACCAGTGTGGCATAAAGATTATGAAATTGATTTAGACAAGGATAAAGACGGCATTATATGCATTTCTATCAAGTTATCAGGATGTACCAAGAAATTTTGACGATGTTAAAGGAAGAAAGGATGAAACAGAATGGAATAAAGCAATAAAAGAAGAATTAAAAGTTTTAAAAGAGAATGAGACATGGGAGCTAGTACCTGTACCGGAGAAAGAAAAACTACTGGAAACTAAATGGATTTTTACAAAGAAAAACATAGGAGATCAGGAAATCAGTAAAGGAAGATTGGTAGTGAGAGGATATCAACAAAAGGATAAATTAGGAGATGTATAATCACCTGTTTTGAAATTACAAACCTTAAGAGTTCTTCTATCTGTTGCAGTTCAGAAAGACTATGAAATCCATCAGATGGATGTCAAAGGTGCATTTTTGTATGGACGTATTGATGAGGCAGTGTACTTAAAACCACCACAAGGATTGAGAGTTCCAGAAGGTCATGTTTTAAAATTGAGAAAATCTTTATATGGTTTGAAAAAAAGTCCAAAATATTGGTATCAAAAGTTTACTGAAGTAATGAATGAATGTGGTTTTACCTGTTCTCAAAATGACTATTGTTTATATAATAAATGACATGGGGATCTCTATTTGATTTTATATGTTGATGATTTATTGATAGTGGGGCCAAGTGGTACTGATATTGAGTATGACAAGAATTTTTTAAATACTAAATTTAATATGAAAGACTTAGGTCAAAATAATCTCATGTATCTTGGTATTAATATTCAAAGGAAACCAGATGGTATTTATCTTAATCAATCTAAATATTTACAAAAAGTTCTTGAATCTTACAAAATGACTGACTGTAGAGGAACTAATTCACCTATGGACATTAATTTTAGACTGGACTTTGACATGACTGAGGTTGACATGAATTTAGAACATCAGTGTAGATCGCTTAATGGTTCTTTGATGTATGCCATGGTGGGTAGAAGGCCTGACTTAGCTACAGCTGTATCATATTTGAGTAGATTTCAATCGCAACCAACATTGAAGTTATGGCAAGCTTTGAAGCGTGTGCTTAGATATGTAAAACAAACTATATGCTTTAATTTAAAGTATTGTAAATGTAATTATGATAGCTTAATAGGTTATGCAGATGCTGATTTTGCACGAGATAATGATAGAAAATCCACAAGTGGATATTTGTTTCAATTGTTTGGTAACACAATAGTTTGGAAATCTAAGAAACAGAATACTGTTGCATTGAGTACAACTGAAGCCGAATTAATTGCATTATGTGAAGCATCTGTTGAAGCCTGTTGGTTAGTGAAGCTTTTGTTTGATTTTAATATTAAAATAAGTAATGTTGTTATTTTTGAGGATAATCAAAGTACTATGAAAGTTGTAAAGAATCCTGATCAGAAACGTTTGAAACATGTTGATGTTAAATTTAATTTTATTAAACAGAAAGCAGGGGAAGGATTAATTACTGTTAAATATATATCTACTATAGATCAGATAGCTGATATTTTGACAAAACCCTTATCGGGGGAGAGTTTTGTAATATTGTGTAATTTGCTTAATTTATGTAAATGTTAATTAGAGGTGTGAACATTGAGGGAGAGTGTTGAAATACAATGTTCACATGAGGTCTGTGGTGGTATCTCTGAATGTCTATAATAAAGTCTATAGTATTAAAAATAAAATTGTTAACTGGCTAATAAGAAATGAAAAGTGTTGTTAAGTTGAATTATATGTTAAAAGGAATTGTAGTCAAATGTGTTGTAATAAATAATAATTAAATGATATATACAAAACTAAAATATTTATTACTTTTTACAATTAACTACAGATAAATATAATTTTTATACCGAATGTGACATTGTGTTGTATAAATAAATAAAAATAAAGTAAAAAACAAAATAGGTATGAAAACGTTCGGGTTCAATGGGGGCTATCGCGTGTGATTTTACCACTAGAGGCGCTTGTGTCGCGTGAGGTCCAAAAAAATTCAATTTTCACTGGTTTTAGCGGGCTTCGTGACATAACTTATAATTTCTTTAATTTACCTGTTGAAAAGTAATCTCTTTCGTGAAATTATCGCAAATATTTATTATTTGGCGATGAATGTGAACGCTTTGAAAGCGGAATTAAGAAAAAAAGGCGCAAAAATAAATGTCACTATGGTGCAGTTTATGTTTTTTGAAGCAGTTGTGATAATATGAATAATTAAGAATATCTGGCATTTACTGACAAAATATTCTACATGTTGAGTTTTATCTGTATCTAAAGAAAGTGTGGCAGTTTCCAGTTTCTTTTTTTGACGTTGATGAGCTCTTTTTGCACGTTTTCTTTTAATTTCCTTTCTCTCTTCACTGTCTTGGTTCCAAGAAAATAGACTAGGTACAACTTTTGGCTTTAAGAGTAGCTGAAAATTTGTGAACAGAAGATTACAACATACGAAAGTAACATAAACGTTACTCAAATAAGGATGAATAAAAAAGCTTATTATTTACGATTTTCTGTATTTGATTCTTTGGGTAACACATAATCCTCGGGGTTCAAATGTTTTTTACAAACACGAGAATGTTTTTTCGGAGTATAGTAATTATTCCTACGAATCGCCACAAACCACTGTTTTAGAACAGTTTTATCTTTTGGAAACATATGTCCTCCTTTTTTTTCCGAACAAAATGGAACTTCACAGCATTGCGGCATAGCTACTCGATATGATAATAGTTATTTATAATTAATAAACCACATATTATTTATAATTAATTAATGAGATTCAAGATTCAAAACTTTGTTTCGCCTTTGACAGCTATACCTCTGGACCTTAGTCAACAGTGGCGCCAATTGGTGAGCAAAAAAACGATAGTCCCCATTCACGCACGCGCACATAGAGTTTATATAAGCAAGCAAGCTATAGAGTGCTAGTTAACGAGTATGAACTGTAAGCACGGGTTTGAACAGTATCGACATTGCAATGGCGACGCTATTAGTCACAAATGTCACGCGCGCTGATTGTTACTCCCACCGATATTTATTTAAATTTAATGTTATAATGGTGAATGTGCAGTAGCAAGCTGTAAGAACGATTCACGGAAGAACAATGATATTTCTTTTCATCGGTAAGTAATATTTTGATTAGAAAACACGGATTTTAACAAAATTACTCATGGCGAGAAAGGAGGTTGCGGGAGGCGCGGGGGCGGGTCCACGCAGGACGCGTTTCCGCGCCTCCCGCTTCACACCTCCTCAACCTTGAAGATAGTGTTGTACCACGTTGTACTCGAATATTATATGTAATAACATGATTTCTTCCGTTATAATAATATGTAAGTATTGTTTGTATTATCTACTAACCAATTATGGATCAATATTTAAAATAAAACTTTTGAATTGTATGTAATATACTCAGTGAAGTTAAATACTTACGGTTAAGTAAATATCTATCTATGACCATATGAATAAATAATAACACGGAATAAACAGTAGAACGGAATCTTCTTTGACTTTTTTTAAGAGCGAAGAAAAGTACCTTATGACAAATGCTGCATGCAATGCAAATGGCATAAGGTTATGTGGGATTCTTAGCGCACTAAAACTCCATCTCGAGATGGGTATGGTTCAGTCCTGAGGGGACTTTGGAACCGTCACCGGACGTAACCGTCACAGGACGTGACCGTCCCAAACGCCGCCATTTATATACCTACTTCCCCCTTCACGTCGTTACGCCCTGCTGTCGTCCAAGCGTGTTGAAAGGGTTGCTTACTGTTAAATATTGCTTACGTCTGAAGATAATATCGCTAACATATAAATTTTTCTTTACTTTGAAATCATTATTTTATTCTAGTTTTACAAAATATGAGATTTATAAATACTTACCTACATGATTATGTTACGTACCTACATAATAGATACTTATAAATAATATGTTATTATAATTTTATAAATACCATACCAATTGAAGCCATTTAAGTAAGTATTACTTACCTACAAATATATAATAAAATAATACATACAAGATCGTACGACAAAATAATACAAAAAAATACATACATACAAAAACATACCTACCTAATACTTAAACTAATTAAGTACTGACATTTACGCGCAGATATCAATCGTGGCACATCACTATTCAACCGCTACATCTATCTATCAGTATCTATAGCACATCTGCTTACACTTGGCATAATGGACAACTAGCGACGTTCGCGCTCTATAGCTTGCTTATATTTACTCTGAGCACGCGCATCACTGGCCGGCCGCCGCCGGCAGCTCTGCGAGGTACCAAGATTTTAACGAAATTTAATATAGAGTAAGCTTGACTTGAACCTCAAGGAAGGACATAATAATACTTTTTATCCAACCGCGATAACCGACATTCACGCGGACTAAGTCGCGGCCAACAACTTGTATTAAATATGAAAACTTAAAGGAGTCATTTTAATAGGTAACATTTGAGCTTTGTCAGTTATATCTTCATAGTGAGGTGACCTGCTTAAAAACATCGATTAAAGTGAATGAATCGATACGGACTTCAAACATATGTGAATTTTAAAAATCATCAGGCGAATCCCTGTCCCATTATTATTTTTTCTTTCGTAAATTTAAGGAGCAAAATAAGAAGTACATAATTTAACAAAAAAATTGCATTTATTCAGTTGAACTATCAGAACTGTTATTAGTATTGTCATCTTCATCACTGCTGTCAGCACTCAGATATTATAATTCATTTTCAAAAATATTGTCTATTCTCACATCTCGTTCAAAATCTTGTAAAATTATTTTCTTTGTTTTCTCTACGACTTTTCTCCAGTCTTCTGTAGTGACTTCTGCACACGCAGTTTGTAGCAGAGTCATCATTTTAGCAGTACTGAAGGGTGGTTCAGTATTGTTCCGCGCTGCATGACCCTTTATTTGTGCCCAAATAAGCTCGATGGCGTTATAGTGGCAATGGTATGGAGGCAATCGAATAACTTCGTGTCCATGCTCTAGGGTTAGTTCATCGATTACATAGCGGAGCTTGGACGGTGTTATATATGAACATTGCAACATTGCATCTGTCATGCTCACTCATATATATATATATATATATATATATATCTCGCCCCCAGCCCTGGTAGCCCTGGTTGTGGCCCTGGTATTAACGTGTGGATATTAATTTAGTGTGCTCTCGGATATAAATAAAGTATTAATCAATTACATCTATTTTATTCAAGAGACAACAATTGGCGACGAGGATGGGATTGTACTCCGTGTGTGCAACAAATAAAATTTTAACAAAACTTGAGGAAAGTATTAGAAAATTGCATTGGAAAATTGTAAAAATAGATAGCATCAAAGTGAAGTTGCAGCGATTAACCACGAATTTTAAAGTTCGACATCTTGACAACCGCCGCGACATAGTCAAACGTCAAGCAATTTGTGCGAACTTCACCATTGTTTACATTAATTGTCACGTCAACCCATGTCAGAGAAACAGAAGAGAATAGAGGTGGACGTTTAAACGAAAAGCATTAAATTAAGCATGCTTATTTAAAAAAGCAAAAAAGCGCGCTTAGAAAAAGCGTATAGAGCCGCTTTTAGTTTTTTGCTTTTGGTTATTTTACTTTACAAGTCCCGCCATCTTTCACGTTTCGGTAACATTACATGTGCAAAGAAAGTGTATTATTCTACAAAGTGCACGAATGCAATTTTATTTAGTCGGTTAATAAACGTTTAAAACGGAAAGTTGTTAAGTAAATAAGCTAAAGCAAATAAAATAAGCAGTATACGCTAAACGCTTTTCGCCAACTTTTCGCTGTCACGGAGCAAACGCGTGTTTTCGTTGCGTTGTGTGTGCGTGTATACCTATTGCTTACGTGCGTTTTGTTTTTCTTTTTATTATAAAATGTATGTACATACAACAATAAATACAATAATGTGAAATGTGATGATTAAAACTGTAAATAAAAAATGTAAATAGTGTAAAATGTAGACACAAAATTCCAGACAGTCCTAAGCCTGTAATTAAGTAGGAAGTAAAGTTCATTGAAATAGGTAAGTATAAAAAATATTTATATAGGTAATTAGGTTTTATTCAACATTTTTTATATTGTAATAACAAAACATAGCTATGTTTAAAAAGCTCGTTACGTAGTTAATTTATAAACACAACGTTGAATGCTTTTACTTCAACGGCTTTAAAAGTCAATAAACGAAAAAAGCAATTAAGCAAAAAAGCACTTTTTTAAGCGCGCTTATTAAAAAAAGTACAACGTTTAAACGTTTAAAATTTTTAAGTCGTTTTTTCCACCTCTAGAAGAGAATAGTGAACATGATTCTGATACAGAGACAGGACGTTCATGGATTTATACCCTAAATAAAAAACTATTACAAGAATAATTAGACAACCTCAACATAACATACAACATCAATTCAAAAGTTAGAGAATTAAGAAAATTGCCAAGTACCTTCTGTAAAAATAAACAAAAAGTAACAAACAAGGAAACTTCATTGAGTGTAATAAGGTGTATTATTACACTCAATGAAGTGACAGTTGAAAAACAAGTGCCACTATTGTTAACAAAAATAACACCTAAGGTGTTGGAAGTATTAAATATATTGTGTGCACCAAAAAGCCACTGAAATTTACATACACCGAGTTATGTCAAAAACTAAAAGAAAAATACATTCCAAGTGTCAACAGCGCTTGATCGAGTTACATTTCGCAACAGAAATCAATTGCCAATGGAGTCTATTGAGGACTATATATTGCAATTACGAAAATTAGGAATTAAATGCAACTTTAAGGACTTAGATGACCAAATTAAAGAAAAATTAATAGATGGTGTATATTCAAAATTAGTTAAATTTGAATTGCTGAAAAGTGCTGAGAAGAGCTTGGATGAAATGGTGGCATTGGCTTGCACAGTAGAAGCAGCTTTACTTCAAACTACCAGTCATAGTGACAATAAGGTGTCGGATTTGTATTATTATCAAGAAAGAAAACAGGGCAATAAAGGAAGGGCGACAAATGAAAGCAAACATAAGACAGTTTCAAAATATACTGCGAATAAGAAAAACATAAAGTGCTACTGTTGTGGTGGTAACAAATATTTAAAAACAGAGTGGAGATTAATAAAGAAACTTTGTTCAGAATGTGGAAAACAAGGGCACATCTTCAAAATGTGTACAGCTAGAAAGCTTTACAGTGTCGAAGAAAAAGAAATGGATACTAATAGTGAGCAACAAAATGTAGAAACTTCTTGTGCAAACTTATTCTGCAAACATGACATAAATTCTATAACTGTAAGTAGAATACCTCCGCATTATATGACTATAAATATTGAAGGAAAATCACTTGATTTTCAATTAGATACAGGCTCAGATGTGACTGTAATCCCTCTAAAAGATAAACAAATGTATTTACAAAATATAAAAATTAACAGTTGCGAAGTAGAATTTAAGAATTTTGACCAAATTACTGTACGATATATGAATAATGTAAAAAAGTTAAACTTATTTATAGGACATGATAATATACCGCGCATATTAGGACGTGATTGGTTAAACACATTAATTTTATGGCCCCCAAATTTTGTTAACACTAACATTATTACCATGGATAGTGATTACTGTGTAAAATCTATTTCAGATGCAGAACACTATGTAAAGGAAAAGTTCCCAGAAATATTTAGTCCCGGATGGGGAAATTTCAAAGGTGATACAATTAAATTAAAATTAAAATCAAATGCTGTACCAAAGGATTGAAGGAGAAGGTAAAAACTGAGATTTCACGCCTTCTTGAATATGGTAGAATTGTTCCAGTTGAATATAGTCAGTGGGGAACACCTGTTGTACCTATTCTAAAGGGGGACGGTTCGGTGCGCTTGTGCGGGGATTATAAAGTGCGTCGTTCATTAAATCCACATTTAGAAGTAGATCACTTTCCTTTGCCCCATATAGATAAAATTTTCGATACACTACAGAATGGACAATATTTCTGTGAACTGGACCTAAAGGAAGCTTATTTGCAAGCTCCCTTACACAAAGACTCACAAATATATACAACTATAGTTACAGAAGTAGGTACATATATGTATAAATATTTACCTTATGGTGTAAGTACAGGACCAGGGTCATTCCAACGTTTGATAAGCAATAAATTAGCAAATATTCCAAACATAATAATATTTATTGATAACATTTACATAGTAGGAGATACTGTAAAGGACACATTGGAAACATTGTGTAAGGTACTCAGTAAATTACAAGAGTCTGAATTTAAGTTAAAAATTGAGAGCAACTAGCAAATGAGCTGATGATCTTCAAACAGCTGAACAAAACTTCATAAATTATATGAAAACTACTTCGAACTAATTAAATTTCAAACAAAAAAAAACTATCAAATTTGGTCTATCGGTTTGGGTTATTTTTATTTTAAAATTGATTTATTGTAATTAATTCAATAAAATTTGAATTATAATTTGTTTGATTGTACTCTGACCAAATGAAACTCTGACGAGTTGAAACTCTGACGAGATGGGACCAAACCGTCTGAATATACCTATATATTTTTAAATAATTCTTTAATATGAACATGGTGTACGGTAAAACTCTAATGAGTGTGTTTACACCTTTGTTAAACCAAATGTGACATTGTGTTGTATAAATAAAGAAATAAATAAAAATAAAGTAAAAAACAAAATAGGTATGATAACGTTCGGGTAGGTTCAATTCACGCACGCGCATCACTGGCCGGCCGCCGCCGCCCGGCAGCTCTGCGAGGTACCAAGATTTTAACGAAATTTAGTATAGAGTAAGCTAGACTTGAACCTCAAGGAAGGACATAATAATACTTTTTATCCAACCGCGATAACCGACATTCACGCGGACGAAGTCGCGGCCAACACAACTAGTATTAAATATGAAAACTTAAGTTAGGATGATTGTGATTGTCTGACGAGAAAGCGGACGAGCATTGTAGGGAAATATTGTTAGTTGCCCGTTACTTCAGTGAGAATGTGAAGGTGGTAACACTTTAATATTGCATTATTATAAGTACACAAACCTGAACAGTTGGGGCCACTCGCCACGGGAGGCCAGTGTGAGGGTGGGACGCAACAGCCTGAACACATCGTAGGTCTCTATCCGGCGCCTTTTGGACGGGCCCTGCCCCAATGTACCACTGTCCGATCCGCTCGACGCTTCCCTTTTGTTTCTTAACATCTTGCTATTTGTTAAACAGGTTGAATTTTAATAGGTATGTAAATTAAAACATCTACAATAAAGGCTATATCACATATAACATGTAAATAAGCGTACTATTAAAAGAAAAACTACGTAAAATATGACATAACTCCACATTACTGTACACGATTTTATTATATATAAAATCGCAGATATATAAGCAGATGTCGGACGCGCAATAGCTCCGTATTTGCGTTTCTTTTTTTTAAGAATTACAAGTACAAATAAATCTGCTGCAAAAAAAGCTCGTACGTACCGGATATTATATATTTTAATAATTTCTATGTATATAAAATCGTGTACGTAATATGGATTTAAAATTGAAAAACATAATCTAATTTGGACTGTGCCATTGAGTATTTATTGTTTTCATTAAATTCACAAAATGTACACTATAAAAATGGTATTGCGTACTATTAAAAGAAAAACTACTTATAAAATGACATAACACCACATTACTGTACACGATTTTATATATAATACATAGAAATTACTAAAATATATAATATGCGGTACGTACGAGCTTTTTGTAGCAGATGTCTAATGCGCAATAGGCTCCGTATTTGAGTTTCTTTTTTTTAACAATTACATGTACAAATAAATCTGCTGCAAAAAAGCTCTTACGTACCGCATACCTATAATATATTTTAGTAATTTCTATGTATACAAAATCGTGTACATTTATAATATAATATAAGGATTTAAATGCCTAAAGACTGCTAAAGATCGAAAAAAATAATCTAATTGGACTCTGCCATTGAGTATTTCTTGTTTTCATTAAATTCACAAAATGTACAGTATAAAAGTGGTATTGCGAACACTCACCGAATTTTTACTAAGATATATGCTTATGCTCGATAGAATAATCCTCAATTTCACACGTTAAAGTTTTTAAAAATAATAAAATTGACAGCACTGGTAAAAAAACACTTCACCACTCCACGACCAAAGTAAGAATGCGTTCGAAAGGTGTACATACCTCACCAGGAAACGTTGGATGTTTAAAGCCACGTGACCAAGGCCACGTGGCGCCACCTACATAACCATTTATTGAATAATAATGAAGTCAATATTTTCAATATGGCGGAAATTCAATATGGCGAAAATTACGAAATGAAAAGCACAAACAAATGAAAAAACATAACAGTATACTAAATTATAAAATCATAAAAAGTCACATGCTATTACATAAAAATAAAAAAAAAATGGTAACAATACTAATTATTCACACTCTAAATATTAAAACATTTCTAAACATTTCCAAACATTAAAATTATCGTATTCATGAACTCTGAATACGATGATTGTTTAGGCGTTTTATCATTTTAATATATATGTAAATAAGTAGTTGCCAAAGTGGACGCGAGATGTCGCTAGTTGTCCAAGATCATCGGCATGTTTTTGCCGTACGTCAAACGGCTTGTTTATATTTTAATTTAAATTACGGTCTAAAGTGTGTTATCATAAACATTTTGTATATCGGGTGAAGGAATATACCATTGTGTGTATGTGCGATAAGGTTTTTATAATTGAAGTAGAAACATCTAAATACTTTTTCACCTCTCCAGCACGAAAAGTGGTGTCTAAAAACTCGCAGACAAATCGACGTTTGCTGCGAGCGTGATTCGAAATTCAAACACCACTTTTTGGAATTATTCAGCGCAGAAAAAAGAAATAGTTCGTTCAGAAACTTATTATGGCCTAGCGATTTAATTCACAGGAATAACATTTTCATTTTATTTATTGAAATTTATGTTTGTAAATTGTATTGGTATTTTAAAATCGTAATATTTAAAACAAATAATAGTAAACATTAATATAACTTCCTTAAAAATATCATTTTTGGTTTTCATAAAAATGTCAACCAGTGCAAACTTTTTTTCAGCATTATATCAATTGAACTGTTTTGTCAAATGATTTGTTCTCATTGCGCTAACATTTTTTATTTATTTTTTAGGTTACCATAATATTGAAAAATTTTCGCCTCGCCAACTACTCCAAATAGATAATGAACGTCTCTTGAATAATTGTACCCCAGCAGTGATCCTGGAATTTCCGTCTGATGGTTTCACACGCTCCCAGAGACAATAAGTAAGTTCATTATATGCCTTTTATGTAAAGATCGTTAGACATGCTGATGGTCCACCCGATGGTAGATGGTTATCGCAAGGTTATCGCTTAATAACACAAGCAACGCAACAAGTGCTGCAATTGAAAGAGAGAAAAAAAGAAAGAATGAAAGGACCTTAACGAAAGGCTTAAAGGTAAAGGATTAGGGAGGTAAAGGGTAAGGTTACTCTCCAGAGGAAAATCATTTTACTCTCACACACTGAAGATGCAAATTCTGCTTATATCAGCATTGATGAACCAAATCTGTCGTTTCCACTTTCAGGGGTACATTCTCATTCACTGCGCACTGGCGCTGATATGCTTCGCGATGCTCGCCACAGTATGTGAAGATTACTTCGTGCCTTCTGTTGAAATAATGTCTGAACGTAAGTGAACTTAGCAAATTAACCTGTAATGAATTAAATATCTAATCCTTTATCAAATACGTCTCATCGCTTTGACAAACATCACATCATCGTTATAAAAATGATAGAACGAGGCGGTAAGTAATGTGGTTAAGTTATTGTTAGCCCTCACTCAAGTGTTCTGGGTTTGAATCTGTGTTTTATATATATAAGTATCTTTAATGTATGAGCAAACCAAAGTTCATTATTATTATAAAATAAAAAAGCAATAACTCGAGACTAAATATAACACTTTTCTGAATTCAAACCCCCATCCATATCTCCCACTGCGGAAGCAAATTTAAACACGTATTCACATCAAAACAAGGAAAGTATACTTTACCCCACTCGTGCGCAACTTTAATGTAGGCAACATCGCTTTAGAAGATTAACGTCGCGGAAAATCCTTTTATGTATAGATGAAAATATGAGCTCGGTGCCACTTCTATAAAAAAATCTACTTGTTCATATCTTGGGCATCTAAGTCCTGTCAGATATAAAACATCTTGGCTTAGAAACCTTCGCGAGTGGTTTCTGATGAGCACACAATCTTCGTTCAGAGCGCTGCCATTCCCGGTGGGAGATGGCAACGTAAGAAGAAGACTGGTCTATATACATATATATGTGTAAAATATTCGTTCTTATTTGTTCAGGTCTAAATTTGCCAGAAGACATAGCGGGAGCGACATTTATGGCAGCTGCCAGCTCAAGTCCGGAGCTATTCATTAACTGCATTGGAACTTTTGTAACGCAAAGTGACCTTGGCGTGGGTGCTGTGGTCGGATTAGCTGTATTCAATGTTCTTGCTGTTCCAGGATTCTGTGGTCTGATGGCCAGTAGGGTTAGTAAAATACATATATTTTCAATAATAAAAATCTATAATATAATAATGAATACCTACGAATGAATAAATGAATGAATGAATGTGTTGCTAAGCGCAAAACTCGAGAACGGCTAGACCGATTTTAATTCTGTCTTCACTCATAGACAGAGGGATAATCAGGGAAGGTTTCTACGTAAAAAAATGCACCTCGGGCGAAGCCGGGAGCCGACCCGCTAGTTAGTTATAAAATACACCTTATTTGCAACTTTCAGCTTTCTAGATCAGTATAGTTCTGGCTGTGCGTTGATAGTCAGCCAGGATCTGTCTTCGTATAGATTAGTCGAGACTACATAGTCAGATAAATAACATTTTTGATAAGAAATACTATTTTTGCAGAAAATAGAGTTGGATTGTTGGCCGGTGACCCGAGACTGCTTGATGTATGCTGTGTCCGTAGTCGCTCTTATACTTACAATGTTGGACAACAGAATATTTTGGCATGAAGCACTTATATTAGTGGCTATGTATTCGCTTTACATTATATGTAAGTATTATTCACATATATTTATTTTCTTTCCTAATTCTAATTTTTTTTATAATATGATTATACAGATTATAAATATTATTAAAAAAACCTAGTAGTCCGCAGGCAGCAAGGCAAGGCCCAAGCTACCGGTGGTTAGGGCTGCAGAGTGAGTAACCTCCTGACTATTGGTGCCAGCCATCTAGTAAGATACTCTCGATATATTTCATTTTATTAAAACATTATTTTTTAGTATTGCTAAGCAGTGGGAAGTTAAAGAGTTTCTTTAGAAACAAATGTTGTATCCGAAACAATTATTTGGTGGGAGGAAAAACCAGTATCAAGCCAGAATCGATTACGAACGGTATACAAACGAATCAAATATTTTTTTACTAACTAACATTACTTAATATTTATTTTCCTAATAATCGTACATCTATTGAGGATTTTTTTTAACACTATAATTTGACTTATAATAGATACTTATTCCTACCAAGGGAATATTAGTAGGGATAGGTGGAACGGGCGCACAAATCGAATTGTTCTTGATAAGTTAAGGTATTGAGTTAGTTAGAATGGCTCCTTTGGCATTGAAAATTAAAACGATTTTTTTATAAAAAGAAAAATTCCTTGTGTTTATACTTTCTCCTACAATGTCAAGTATATTCACTTTTCTCATGTTTTTTTTTTTTAAATAAATATTTAAAAATTCTTCTTAAACATTTATTGCATAGTTGCATGATTCGGTAGAATAAATCGTCTTGATTCTTTTAAAATTAGAGCTTATATTTGAATTATTATTTTTTCAGGAAAGAATAATATTTTGAGAAATGATTATATGCCAATCGCCGGTGATGTTGAACAAGCAAAAGAAGTAGATGGAAACACCAACAATACTACAACGTTAGGTAAGTTAAAAGTCTCCATATATAAGTTAAAAGTGTTCTACTTTTAAACTGAAATTGTAAATAAATAAATAAATAAATAAATAAAAATTAAGAAAAATATGACATAAATGTTTACAATTTAAACTTTTAATAATTAATTTCTTGTCAGATTCGCACGACTTAGCTCTAAGCAAATGGGTGACCACGAGGACATACATGAATAATTTAAAATGGATTGTATCAGGACCTATTAAGGTCGTTTTCTGGTTGACGGTGCCAGATACCCGCAAATATCCTGCCCTATATCCGCTTACGTTTATCATATGCATTTTCTGGATCGGCAGCATATCCTATCTTGTGGCGTGGATTATAACAGCGATTGGTAAGGAATTTTAATTAAAATTTCTATTCTCATCTTAGCTATTTCTCTGTAAAGCCTGGTTCCTAAGATATATTTTCTTTTTAATTTTCCATCGTGCTTTTATTATAGTTTCGAACTTAAACAGAAACAAAAATTGGCGTTGCCTGTGTTATAGGCGACGTTAGCTATCTACCATCAATTATTAGCCTTACTGTATTAGCCTTACTTGTATTATTATTGTATTAGCCTTACTGTCGACCTTTACCTGGCATAAAAAAACTAATACTGAAATTCATTTCCCTATAACTCTACTGTAGTCGGCACTGCACTTGCGGCACCTGCTTGTGTACTAGGTGACGGTAGCCAGCTCTAGTTTTAATTATGATTTAAATATGATGAGAATTGAACAATATTTTTTATCCTCACAGGTGACACTCTCGACATTCCTGATAGCATCACTGGCCTGACGATCCTGGCAGCTGGCACAAGTTTACCTGAAGCAGTTACTAGTGTTATAGTCTCAAACCAAGGTAAGAAACGTAGGTACTAATTGGAGAAATAGCATGTATTTAAAAATGTTAATAGGAGATATTATAATATAATTAAAATATTATAAATATTGTTATAAGATATGATTAGAATTAATAATTTAAAGTTACGGCTTTTGTTATTTTATCTCATCATCACCGACATCCGATCGTTTTTCTAATCCGATCCGATTAAAAATTCACGATCGGATTCTTTATATCTTTACATAGATGGATTTATGCAAATGGTCCACGCACAGAAAACTTTCATGTAGCAAAACGTCCACATAGAATAAAGTTCATATAGCACTACGATCACTTTGCCTGAAATAGCCTTTCATGTGCTACATTCGTATTTTAGAGCATATAAAAATGGAAATCTATTGCATTGCATAAGGAGGCAAAATATCAGAATTCAAAAATTAAAGTAGTCTTTTTAAGAAACTAAGCAACAAAATTAGTCACTTCCCGCCGCTTAAATCTTTTAAACCGATATAAACGCGGTTTTCACTAATGGAAAAAGCGTTATGCGAGGAAGATGTTTATATATAGTGACCGCTCCCGGCTTCGCCCGGCGACCAATTCTTCTTTTTGGTACAAACCTTCCCTGATTATCCCCCTATCCATAAGTGAAGACAGAATTAAAATCGGTCCAGCCGTTCTCGAGTTTTAGCGAGACAAACGAAAGCAATTGATTTTTAAATATATCGTATATAATAATATAATAATATAATAATGATATATATATTTGAAAAAGAATCCGTGTGATGTTTTTTCTCTCTTTATAAGAATTTTATTAAATTATGAACTTACGACAGGTCATGGCACAATGGGCATCAGCAACTCCATAGGCTCCAATACGTTTGATATTCTTCTATGTTTGGGACTTCCATGGCTAATAAAGTCACTACTCTGTCCCATTTCGCTACTTTGCAACTGTTGAGTTGCTGCAATACTGTTATAAAGCCCTTACATGTCTGTTAGTTGTATAATTCTAATATTATACAACTTTTTTGCTAGTTGGGATATCTTTTATTTAAAAATAGCTGATAAATTCGAAGAAGCGAACGGATTAATATTTTCTTCTTTCTTTCTTTGGATCCTCCTTCTGGTTAAACGTACAAATACGTAAAGACGATGTTGTAAGTTTCAGAGATATGAACGACCGAGAATCTGAGACGGGTAGGAAACGCCGCTGGTACACTGCATCCCGGAGCCCTAGTCGGGACTTCCGAGAAGGCGGGCAGCGCAGTCGCAGTCGTCGTGATGACCGGCCGCGGATGCCAACGCCTCGAGAAAGCAGTGATGTACGTGATCAACGTTCCAGTCGCAACCGGAGCTGCAGCTCAACCACACTGCGGGAACGAGAACGCAGGCTGTCTCAGGAAATGACACGACTGAAGGCGCTTGAAAGTGAGGTACGTAGAAAGCGTGAGAGATTGATACCTAGGTTAATGACGATAGATCTTTTTGAGGACTTTTTAATGTATTAAAAACACTGGTCTGCAACGAAATTCTCCTTCAAAAAATTATGTCATAAATATGAAGGTTTCAATGTTCGGAATCTATTTCCGTTGGCCGATTTTTTCTATCACGTCTAGATTTATCGATATGATTTTTTTTAATATCTTAAATTTAGGTTTTTTGAATTGGTTTTGTGCGTTAACATCGTAAACAGTGTAGGTATATACATACAAAATAGGTTTTAGCGAGTTGTAAGAGAAAGAAGGAAAGTGCTGAAAATGATTTTTATGGTAGTAGGTATAGGTACGCATGCGCAGTATTCGCTGTGACTACAATAGTTGGTTGAAAACTTGTCTTTTAATTGTTTACGTTTTATATCAAATATTTTGATATTCGAGAGCTTATGACGGATGAAGGTTTTAATTTGAAGTTGAAAAAAGCAGAAAAAAGAGCTTGGGTAGCTTTTGTAAAAGTGTGTCAAAACTTTCTTGGGAATACAAAAGCTGACAACTACCGACAAATCATTGGAGAGCTTCTTTCCGCTTATAAAGCTTTAGGATGCAATATGACACTCAAAATTCTTTTTATGACTCGCATTTAGATTTCTTTCCTGAAAATCTCGGTGCCGTATCAGATGAGCATGGTGAAAGGTTTCATCAAGATATTATGAAAATTGAAATACGCTACAATGGGAAATGGTCAGCAGCAATGCTTGCTGATTTTTGTTGGTCGATTCGCCGAGAACTTCGATGGAAACGAAGAAAAGATAAAAAACTACTAAATAACTTGAATTTTATCACCATAATGAGATAAATTTACTGATATTTTTATAATTTGTGACTGTAAAATTAGCATTTTTTTACTGTAAAACTTAGACCGTACCGTTACTATCGTATAGATCAGGGATTCCCAAAGTGGTCGATATCGACCCCTTGGGGTCGATATCGGTTTCCTAGGGGTCGACATAAACGAAAAGTGATTTTGGGGGTCGACGAGGTCTAAAAATCGACCCCTATTATATTAACACAAGTTCTTATTTAAAACTTTCAAGATAGGTAAGTAGGTAGTTACTGTATTGTTTATGTTGTGTTACGTGTACTAAGAATAATTAATATTTTTGTAGGAAATAATGTTCCAGGAATGTAAAGTTTCAAGTTCGTACAAGATGAAAAACTCGGCAAGTCTATGTGGACAAGTTTGTGCAAGATTGAGTTGGAGCGTACGTCTTTCAGCGGCGTTTTGACTTGCTCTCTATTTGACGATAAAGTGCTTATCACACTATTCAATTTGAACGATTCCTATTTAGGAATCTAAGTAGTGAGCTCGTGATCACACTACGCTAAATTGATTTCTAAATCGAAGATATAGAGTTGAAAATGGATAAACTCTTAATTGAATCCAATCTGTTCTAACTGCGATCACACCTTCCGATTTCCTAAATTGGAATCGTTCAAATTGAATAGTGTGATAGCGGCTTTACGCGAATTAAGACGAACGAATTCATGATCAAGTCCAAACATGTTCCTGATATTTTACTATTTAACGAGCTTGCATTTAGGTTGAAAGTTCATTTGCGTTTTGAAATTCGTTGGAGCTTGAACGATAAAAACTCATATAGCTAAGTACTCATTTATTTCAAGAGATTACAAACTTATTACAAAGCTAAATTAAGTGAAGTAAAGTGACTGAAAAAGTGTTAAACACAACATACAACATATTTTAAATAGGTATGTATAATTGTATTTGTAAAAATTACTAACACTTAAGTCTTTGGTTTTCGTTCTTATTCTACCTAATTACCTAATACGAAGTTTCTATACCTAATTACCTACTGTAGTTACTTCCCAATATAGGTATCAAAGTTTATCAAAGAGTAAGTCAGTAATACTTAACAAGAATCCATTAACTGAGTGTGATAAAAATAAGATAGTGTGCAAATTTAACAGTTTATTATTGTTTTTTATTTAGGTTCCTTATTTTTTTGTTTGCAGAATTACTGAAAGTTTTATGATGGCGGACACGAAAAAAAAATGCAGACAATACAGTTTGGACTACTTGAAGTTCGGATTTATTGCATCTCCATCAAATCAACACTTCCCGATGTGTCTCATATGTGAAAAAGTATTTAGTAACGATGCCATGAAGCCTTCAAAAATGGATGACCACTTATCAAGAGTACATGCTAAGAAAAAAAGTAAGCCCTTGTCATATTTTCAAGCACTGAAAGAAAAACTAGACAAAAGGCCATCCATAGGATCGATGTTTGCGTCATCATCTATTCGAGACAATGATGGTTTACGAGCGTCCTATAATATATCTTTACTAATAGCGAAGTCGGGGAAACCCCATACAATTGGAGAGCAGCTTATCTTACCAGCCATTGCGGAGGTCCTTAACAATGTATTGCACAAACCCGCACATGATATTTTAAAGAGAATACCTTTGAGCAACAACACCGTTCAGAGACGCATAGATGAGATGGGACGCGATGTGGAAAACATTTTATGCAAGTTCTTACAGACCCGCAGATTCTCTCTCCAGTTGGACGAGTCTACATTACCCGGCAATGAAGCTCTATTGTTAGGATATGTTCGATTTATCAAAGATGAAAATATGTGCCAAGAACTGATTTTTGCTGCATATTTAGAGACTGATACTAGAGGAGAATCGATTTTTCAGGCCGTGGAACATTTTTTTACTGATAAAGCTATTCCATGGAAGAATATTGTTTCTGTTGCGACTGATGGTGCACCGTCTATGGTTGGTCGTCATCGTGGCTTTATAGCTCACTTAAAGCGACAACTGCCTGATGTACTGGTTATTCACTGTGTGATTCACAGGCAGCATTTAGCAGCAAAAAAGCTGAGTCCTAGATTGCATAAGTCTTTACAATATGTAATAAATGCTATCAACAAGATTCGAAGCAATTCTTTGAACTCTCGGTTATTTGCTCAACTATGTGACGAAAACGACGAAGTCTTTACTCGGTTACTTCTGCACACTGAAGTTCGCTGGCTATCAAGAGGCTCTTGCTTAGAAAGATTTTCAGCCCTTTTTGAATCTGTGTTGGAGTTTTTACAAGAAAAAGATCCGAATTTGAAAGAAAATCTGAACAATTGTAAAACAGATATTTATTACTTGACTGATATCTTTGGAATGTTCAACAAAGTTAATTTGCAACTACAGGGTGATGATCTTAACTTGATTAAAACAAAATCAATAATATCGGCCTTCGTGGGTAAACTAGTTCTTTATAAACAAAATTTAGGCAGAAAAGAATATTCGCAGTTTCCGCATTTGTCAAAATTACCAAAAATGCTTCAAGATGATGACATTTTATTATATGTTACTCACTTGGACGCATTACACAAGGATTTTACGGAGAGGTTTGATGATCTTTTAAATTTACAAATTCCTCAATGGATAATAAATCCGTATAACACCACAGCCATAGAAGAAGCCAATGTGATAATGCAAGAAGAGTTGATTACCATCAGCACAGACGAAGAGCTTAAGCAAAAGTTCAACCAAGGCTATCAGAAGTTCTGGTTGCAACGCAAAATTGAAACACAGTATCCTACATTGTGGAACATTGCTGAAAAATACCTTATCGCTTTTCCATCATCATATCTAGTTGAAAAAAGCTTCAGTGTGGTAACAAACATTTTGACAAAACAAAGAAACCGTTTGAAAATCAACGAACGTGGAGATTTAAGGCTGCAACTCACTAATATTGAACCGGATGTAGCTAGATTGGTAGATAGTCACCAGGTTCATCCATCGCACTGAATGTTTTATTTTCTCTTTGCGAATTAATAGTTTTTAAAATATAATTTCCTACCAACTTAAGATGCTTTATGTATTAATTTGTAATAATTATAAATTAAACTTGATATTTACTGAATTGGATTGTCTTTTTATTTTGTTAAATTTTGACGAGAAAATGAAATCAACTTCACTCACTTAACCAAGTGCAAAGTTTTCTAATTGGCACCTTAGTACCTAGGTATTTTGTACCAATAGGAAAAAACTAAAGATAGACTAAGATAGATAGCTGCTTTAAGTTAGCGGACCATTATGAATAAGGGGGTTGGTCTTAAAAGTAGGTAATTTGACCATGGGGGTCTGAGGTAACAGTTCATTGTTGAAAAGGGGTCACTTGTCCAAAATAGTTTGGGGAACCCTGGTATAGATAATAATATCGTTTTTTTAATAAATAGGCATTATATTGAAAATCTACGTGCTGTATTTATTTGCATGTTGAATTCTGTGTTTAGAGCATTAAATATGATGAAATTATGCATGAAAGCAATAAGGAGAAAAAAAAACTTTTTTTTGCAGACCAGTGAAATCAAAAGCAGGAGATCGTGAATCGTTTAGCACCTCAAATAACGTGATCCTTGAGTTTGATCCCTTATCAAAAGAGCAAACCATCAACATATAATTGGACTAGCAAGCAAACGATCCACTACGCCCTGCCTAGGCTCACCGGCCTTGCTAAGACGTGGGTTTGTCCACTATTAAGCATAGTTGGACAGAATAGAAAACTATGCTTAAAGAATCATTTCCTGCAACCGAGAATTACGCAGAATTACTGACCGACTTGCTTAATAGGAGGGTAAGCTCTGGTGAATTCTTTGAACTTTACTATTTTGCAAAAATAAACCTACTGATGTAAAATGTAAAATTACCTACTGATGTAAGATGTAAAATTTTCGGAAAGCAAGCAGTGGATTGTGTACTCTATGACATTGATGAAATGAAAGCAGCCAAATTTGATAAACCTGAAGACGCACTCAGCCGTGGACCTGTATCAACAAAACCTGACAAAATACACACAATAGATATCTTAACTATTGACACTAAAGATTGGATCGCGACAGTGCAGTCATCTGATAACGAAATTAGGCGTATTAAGGATATTCTTGAAGATCCCCAGATCCCCAAGGCTGTAGATATCTATAGGGAATATAAAATAAAAATTGGCGAGTCTTTAAAGTATTAGACGATTATGTCACTAGGTGCGAAACGCTCAAAACTCTCTTTAGTTACTTCGGATCTCCGTCTAGACTTATAGCGGATAGAGGGACAAGCTTTACAAGCAAAAAGTTCAAGGCGTATATTCAGTCGATTGATGCAAAGCATGTTCTCAATGCAGTTGCCTCGCCAAGGGCAAACGGACAAGTCGAAAAGTATAACCGAATGATCTTAGCTTCTGTTGATTCTATGGTTCACGGTAAATGTAAAAATACTTGGGATGAACTCCTACCAGATGTGCAGTTAGGCCTAAATACTTTATTTGGTAGGACAGTAGCAAAAACAGTATTAGGGATGATATAGAGCAAGCAAGCACGGCGAAGACAATAGATCGATGGATGATATTAGGTCGGAAGCAAGTAAACAAATTAAAAAGAATCAGGACAAAAATAAAAATAGGTATGATAGATACAGGAAAGGGACTACACAACATAAAGAGGGTGACCTTGTTAGGATAGCTAGGGCTATACTGACTGGAACTGGACAGCCCAAAAAGTTGGAAGCCAAATGTCAAGGACCTTATAGAATTAAAAAGGTTCTACCTCGTGATAGGTTTCTTGTTGAGGACACCGCTTTTGACCAGAAAGGGTGCAAAATATGAAACGGTTGTGGCTATTGATAAAATAATTCCCTGGACGAGTTCAACGCCCCTGCTTGCTCTTCGAGCGAGGATGACGATAGTGACATAAATTAGTAAGTTATCATTAATAATGATATAGATATAGATTATATAGAGATTAATTACGTGATATTGAAATTGATTATTAGCTATTACTATTGCTTGTCTATTGATTTGACTTGATTAGCATATTTACTGATAATGTAATGATGACATGAGATAATTACCACGATACTAACTAATGCAAAAGTGATTCAAAGTGAGGGTGCCTCGAGTCGGGCTTGATTGGCGTATGAATTCGCCGCCCATGAGTGGCTTGAGGCACGCAGCCGTTGCCTAGTGTTTACGAAGGAAGTAGTTATCACAAAGCACGGCTATAGAATTGATTGAGCGAGGATGTTTCGAGTCGGGTACGATTGGTGTATGAACTCACCGCCCATGAGTGGCTCTAAACATCGCAGTTGATGCGGTGTGATAACGAACGAAGTAGTTTCATACCGCACAGCTATAGTTAAGTCTGATCTATTAATTGTAGTACCAAGCGATATAACTTAAGAGTGATATAAATAATTATATATAATGGATGGATTAATAATAGATTAGTTATTATTAATAGATTAGTTTTGATTAAAATAATAATGATATAAATATTAGTTATTACATGCATATAATTGTCCTCGTTTTGTTTACATTTTGCGTTTTGCTTTGTTTACATTGACTAGAAACGAAGGGACTCGTTCCTGGAGGATGGCCGACTGTAACGGATCGTAGTTAATATTTAGTAATATATAGTCTAATAACATTTCTGAACGTAAAATCATTAATCTATCCTATGTAAAACTTGACGTGACATTGACATTGTTTCGATATGTCATGTCGGCCATTTTCCTGCATTTGCAGTTAGTTAAGAACGAGTGGTTGCGAAGTGTGCATTAAGGTTAGTAACAGTGAAATATATTTCTTTGTATTGTGAATTTAACAAGCAATAAATACTTGTTCTCACGTTGATCTATGAATTTCATTTATACAATTATTCCATGCGTTACACTAGTTTCTTTAAGTAGTGGTTTTTACCATGTTAACACAAATTGAGTATAGACTGTATTAATGTAAAACTGTTCTCACGTCTCTTTTTCGTTACAGGTGGCAATAAACTCAGCCGGTTTATTCTACAACACAATTCCTCTCCTCTCTACACTCTGTATTATCATAAGATAATAATATTAATATTATTCACATATGTTTATTTTCATCCTTAATTCTAAATTTTTCACAATATATATATAGTAAATGTTGTGTTTTTACTGCTTCGAGCGCGCATTCCCCGTCGCCTTGCACCGCCACCGCCGGAGACGTAGCCACGGACGCACCGCTGTTGTAGACTGCTGCGGTTTGAGCTTTCGCCGCTTCATATATCCGACACCAAGATATCGCTTCATCAAGCTTTAAATTGGGCTGTCTCAACAATTGTTCGCGTAGTTGAGAATCTTTTATACCTCTTATTAATTGAGTTAATATTAAACTTTCTCGTAGGCTGCCAAAATCACAAAGTTTGCATTTAATTTTTAACTTCGAAACATATTTAGCAAAGCTATCTTCATTTTGCATAACATTAAAGAAACAATGGCGTTCAAAATTTACATTCAGTTCCGGATTACATTTTTCTTCAAATTTGTTCAACAATGCCTGATAGTTATCTTTTTCTTTTGTAGAAAAGTCGAATTCTTCATATAATTCTCTGCCCTTTTTTCCAATTATATGCAAAAACAACGCACATTTAGTTTTATCACTAGCTTGTTCGCGACTTGATGCCACCAAATACAATTCAAATGCCGACTTCCAATCTTTCCAGTTGCTTGATAAATTGCCCTCATCGGATAATGGTGCGGGCTGTTGTAACATTATCATCGATCTTTCGTCATTTTCGTTAGACATCTTATGTATTCTCTCAACTTAACTATTCTCAATATTTTCAGTTCACACCTGACACCATGTTGTGTTTTTATTGATAATTATATAATGTAAATAATATTCACATGCTGTTGAGACTAACTTTATTTTATAATGAATCATTTAAAATTGTACATCAGGTAGATCTTAATATTTATTCTATAATAAGTAAATATAAGACTACCCTTAAGTTTCATTACAATCACAACAGTAAATATAAAAAAAACAATAAATATCGTAAAAAAACCTAAGACTGGAATTCCGCAAGTAGCGGAAGGCCAACAAGGCCCACAAGCTACCAGTGAACAATCTTTTAATAATAATTATTATTATATTAATAGACTTATTCCTTAAATATTTTACTAAGTGACATGCCTTTAATTTTTTTTTATGTATTAACTACATACGCATTAGATATCTAAAGACCTCTAATAAGTACATACAATGTGGCCGTGGTTCGTGGCACTATTTTAAAATATAAAGCGAACATTATTTAATATTTTATTCTTCTTTCAATACTCGTAAATGTGTTTTCTAAATTGTATTTGTATTGTAATCCATAAGATTTTTGTGCGATGGAGATAGTTCAGGTGGAGCGATATCCAGAAGAAATGGACTGATTGTAGTATAGTAGAGGATATTCTAAAATTGTTTCATTCAGCGGTAATTAATGTCTTACCTAGGTATTATAGTCCCCAGTACAAGGAACTTAAATTTTTTGGGACATACAAATGTAAAACTTTGTTGGTGCCTTTTTTGCGATGAGTCCGACAAACTTTTCTAATGCGAAAGTTTCGGCGCTGCTGCGTTTCCGAATGCTCGATTCCTGGAATTGTCGATATGACGTCACTATGACACTCCGTATATACAACTTTGATTTTTCAAATTTTTTTTTAATAAAATTAATTTAAAAATTGTGGTCAACTTGTCCGACAAAAATCATGTTGCGTATGGGGTGCCCACCACCCCAAAAATGTCGATATAACGTCACTATGACTCCTCGTACATACAAGTTTCATTTTTGAAATTAGTTTAGTAAAGTTAATTTAAAAATTGTGGTCAACTTGTCCGACAAAAATCATGCTGCGTATGGAGTGTCCACCACCCCGAAAATGTCGATATAACGTCACCGATCTCTATCTCTATTCTTATCTTCTATCTATAAAAAATATATAAAAGGCGATATGTGTGTGTGTATGTTCCCCCCTATGGGCTCCAAAACCGCTGATTTTGATGAAACTTTGCGGAATAGAAATATCACTTATACGGGTTATTCGCATAAGGAATGAATATGAATATTGTAGCGCACCAGGGATCATCACGACTGCCATCTCGCGCCACCCGCGGTAAACCGCCGCGCCGCTACTCAGACTCTTGAGGGGAAGCGACGCGAGGAGGAGGGGGGGGGGGGGGGGGGGTAGGGATATAGTAGGGTGATGTATGGATAGCAAACGACTTCCGTTTAACTCCGCGCGCACAGCACGCGTATGTCGAGGCGTCGCGTCTCCCGCGTAGACCCAAAATGGCCGCCTCTGACAAAAATGTCTACGTTGTTCTGTTACCGTATGTACGTCGTGTGTGTGTGTAATTATTGTAAAGATAAACGCCTTACGAAAAAGAAAGCTTTTCATTCAACTCCGCTAAGGCTGGCGCCCAGCAACTACGAGCTCCCAACAACCGTTGGGGCTCCAACGGGTCATCCGAATAGATGCCTTTTACAATATGAGAATAAAACAATAAAAACGCTTTTGTAAGACTTTTTATTTTTCATTTAGTACCTTCATACAAATTAGCACAATCATTCCAATGTTAGCTTCACATGAGTATTGAACATTAAAAGTGCGGTCTCCCAAATATCACAAATAAAAAACAAAATCTACAACAATAAATTGTAAATTTTTAAGCTATAATTTTATCTTTAAGTACTTTCAATTTTAAAATAATGTAAATTGTCCTTAAGCCTACAAATACATTTCAGTGACTGAAAAAACTTTTTTATTTTAAATTCGTCATACTCATAGACAAAGAGACGGACTGAGAAATACCTGCATGAAATTGACTAATCTCTAGAAAGAGAGAAATGGATCTTGTAGGATAAAAACTTCGAGGACAAATCAATATGAAAAAAATAATTAAAACTTCGAGGACCAATCAGCGCCTCTTTCACATTTACAAAATATAATTCATGAAACACCCTATTCTGGACTAAATCTAGAGTCCTCTATAGCCTCTCAATTGAGGTTTCTAATAATATGAAAAATACATTGCCACTTCATTGAATTATAAACAGAAGGGACAATATAAGAAAATCTCCGTTAATTAATTCTATAAAAAATCATATTTTTATGCTAAGCATTTCATTGGTCATTCAATATTTTAAAATTAACTATAATCTTTGCTAGTCAGACGCCATGTTTTTTAGGACAAACGGATACAAATTCCAAAAATTTTACAATTTCCGTAACGCGTTTCGACATTCATTATCTAATTTATACCTATAATATGAAATAATTATAATGATAAATAATTTCTATACTTATATTTTTTCGATAGTAATTGAAATGTACTCCTGTATAGCGCAGTGACGTTTAAGATTATTTGTCTTTTGAGCACAGCAATGTAAAAAAAGAAATTGAATACCTACTGCTACCAAAGGCAAAAAGTCTTTTGCCTTACTTTTAGTCCAAGTAGACTTAACACACAATATACAAAATTTTCAGTCACCGTACAAATTTTTATATTTCTCGAATAAATAAATAAAAACGAAACAAATAAAACATGAAATAAATTGTCACAACCCCTCAATGACCTGAATAAGTCCTAGACTAAGACTAGGTAACAACATAAATGCATTTTATGCATGCATACGGGTTATTCGCATAAGGAATGAATATGAATATGAGAATAAAACAATAAAAACGCTTTTGTAAGACATTTTTATTTTTCATTTAGTACCTTCATACAAATTAGCACAACAGAAGGGACAGTATAAGAAAATCTCCGTTAATTACTATATCTTATATTCTTAAAAAAATCATGTTTTTATGCTAAGTTTTTCATTGGTCATTCAATATTTTAATATTAACTATAATCTTTGCTAGTCAGACGCCATGTTTTTTAGGACAAACGGATACAAATTCCAAAAATTTTACAATTTGCATAACGCGTGTCGACATTCATTATCTAATTTATACCTATAATATGAAATAATTATAATGATAAATAATTTCTAAACTTATATTTTTTCGATAGTAATTGAAATGTACTCCTGTATAGCGCAGTGACGTTTAAGATTATTTGTCTTTTGAGCACAGCAATGTAAAAAAAGAAATTGTATACCTACTGCTACCAAAGGCAAAAAGTCTTTTGCCTTACTTTTAGTCCAAGTAGACTTTACACACAATATACAAAATTTTCAGTCACCGTACAAATTTTTATATTTCTCGAATAAATAAATAAAAACAAAACAAATAAAACATGAAATAAATTGTCACAACCCCTCAATGACCTGAATAAGTCCTAGACTAAGACTAGGTAACAACAAAAATGCATATTATGTTACTCAAAAATATGAAATAAAAACTTAGGATGAGCTTAGGATATGTTAAGTCGAATGTCGGAACTAAAAAACCTCCCAAAAAAATTTGAATAATGACTAAAAATTTACCTTATATCTAACTGTAAAACATCACAGCGCTAACAGATTTGTTCCCTTTGTTCCCCACCAAAACATATTAATACACAATAATTTAGTTTAATTATAAATATTTATAATACAGTAAAACTGAGATCGAATTCTTAACATCTAGACAGTTTATTAAGTAATAAAACTAAAATAAATTCGCCGTAAAAATAGAGGGGGTCGGCGAAAGTGGAATGGCGAAGAATGAGATCGCTACAAATACATACAATTACATGGTAATCCACTAAGAAATATTTAGTTTAGAGATAAAAAAAATAATGTATTTTATTTGTAACTGAATCAGCGTAATAATTAAATAGTTAGTTGATGATAATATATCCTGAAAATAGAAACTCGTAATTAAAAGAAATTTAATTTTTGATTTTTTTTAATTTACTTTAGTTTAATATTCAATGAATCAAAATAGTTAACTTTTTATTAAGATTTGGAAAGAGAAATATTTTTTAAAAAACATATTCAATTTAAAACTGATTATTATGTTAGTTGCTCACTACATATTCAGTTAACTACTTAATTATTTAACTTTTAATTTAACTTCCAAGTGTTAAACAACTTGTGTTATAAGTGTTGTATTTATCGTTTCACATCTCACTCACTCTCATATAAGTATATGAATATAAAAGCGATATAAATCGAGACATGAGAAGAGCTAATCATTTACAAAACAATAATGTATAATAACTTGAAATTTGTGTTAATAATTTGCCTTCAGTGTGTTGACTGTCTGCGACTTCAAGTTTTCTTGACCCGCTGTTTTATGAAGTTTGTATGTATTAACTCAATCTCCATTCTCATCGGAATAGGATGTAAGGAGTTCATCTTTTATTTTTTTATAGAGATCAGGAGTATTTAAGTCATAATTAGAAGGCCCAGGATTCTCATCGGAATAGGATGTAAGGAGTTCATCTTTTATTTTTTTATAGAGATCAGGAGTATTTGTTTCATAATTAGAAGGTCCAGGATTCTCATCGGAATAGGATGTAAGGAGTTCATCTTTTATTTTTTTATTGAGATCAGGAGTATTTGAGTCATAATTAGAAGGCCCAGGATTATCTTCAATTATGGCTGCTAGTTCAACGTCGTGGTTTGCCGTTAGTTGTTTAGGCGGTAACAATGGTCGATTGTGACCAGCGCGCCTTTTAGTTTTCCAGTACTTACGAACGGAAATAATTGCGTCCTCATCAACGTCGAGTAAATCCGAGCTTATGTCTTCAATAGTTACAAATTCATAAAATACTTTTTCTATTTCTTTCAATTGTTTAGCGCAAGCTTTTTCTAGAGTATGTTTTTCACAATAAGTTTTATACTTCGCCCCATCGATGTGATCATCAGCAATTACTGCACGCATTTCAAGTCTGTGTTTAATAGCACAAGTCACGTGGTAAGCATTCTCGCAAGACCTCACAGAACATTTTATACAGAGCCCGTTTTTACTATCGCAGAAAATACAAGAAATACGAATAATTGGAAAGAATGGGAAATTAACCCAGAAGAAACAACTCATGTGGACCCATTTGTCTTCGGGTACCAACTTCATGGCACCATCTCGATTAGGGCACAAATTACACATTGGTGAGACTCCGTCGCTACACGGGCTACACAGCCATTGTCCGTCTGGTATTTCTGTTATGCCATAGCAAGCTCGATGAACAGCTATTTTACACGAACTGCAATATACCAAGTCAGTGTCCGGTGAACGGCACACGTCACACTTCACATACTTTGAGCCCTTGGAGCGAATACCGCGAGATTTCAAATGATGTAGTATGACATCCCACGTACGGAACTGTAAACAATAAATGTACAATATAATAAAAATCAAAAAAAAATTAAATAAGGCATTATATTTTTGTAAAATTATTATCAACGACAAATAATTTAATTTTAAATATAAATCATTTTATAAAAATTTTATATAAATTTTTGGAAAATTTTTAATGCCGGACTAGATCACAACATGATATTCAAGTACGGTCATTCTATGTTTTCAGACAAACAAATTAATAAAATTTTGAAACTTGTGTGGGCCTTTGGGTTTACTGATCAAAACCCTCATTTCCACTTGCCGCTTCACCCCCCAACATCGTGAAATTTGTCCCCGTTAACGGTTTTTTAAGTATTTTGCGAAAACTTTAATAGAAACAAAAAAGTGTCAAACAAAATATACACTATTATGATTAGCTTGACGGTTTTCAAGTTGTAGCTAGTTTTCAAACCAAAAATTTATATGGTGATGAAAGACAATAAAAGTAGAAATAAAAGCCTGTCAGTCGAGATTAACATAAAAAAGTCATTAATAAAATCTATCTTGAAGACAATACAGACATGTTATTACAATATTGAAAATGTAAACAAATTTTAAAATAATATCACGTTACCTCTAGCTGCTCTATGACTCTTGCAAACTGTTCTTCTTTAATGGGCAACGCACCAATTTTCAGGTGTGCATTAAAATTTTTGAGCCACGCTGTATCTGTGGCGTCGAGATGGTAACTGCCGCCGACTACTGCTCCCGCTGGTGTTGTGCTCAGCTGATGTCCGTCCAATTGATGGTGCAAGTAACGTGTCAAGCTAGTCACAGGTCTGCAATAATAAACACAAATCATCAAAATATTGCATTGGTACAGCAATCCAATAACCGAAATGCACCACTGACGCAACATACAAAGAAGCACGTCCGTCCCAATGTTATTCAAAAGAACGGTTAAGAGTGATTTGGATGAAATTTGGCACACAGATAGTTAACAGATAGATAACACACACACACACACCTGGATTAACATATAGGATAGCCCGAAATACGTTCGGGCCGGACGGCATTATCGACATAAGTCAAGATAGACAAAACAGTACGGCGGGCGAGTGTATGTGTGAGTGAGAAAACTGCGAGGAAAATGCAATTTCTATTATGTGTTAATGTTAACTTCCGTTACATCTTTCGAAATGTAACGCTTTAACGTTGAACGAAGTTAACTTCATTAGTAACGGATTAGCAGTTAACAAAGTACATTACTTATTTGATTAAAGATTCCCAGTTATTTTAAAGATTACAATAAAAAAATAACTATCCTGAGTTTATTTTGGCTTTTTTCCCGAAACCTTAGTAAAATTTAAATTTATAATGACAGTTAAAAGAGCTTTTTGGAGAAACCTATTTGATGAATTAATATTTTGATTTGATTTAAAAAAAAATGACTGATTTAATAGGCTATTTAGATAGAAATATTGATACTGAAGATACACTTTTTGAAATACAAGACTGATTCTTATCTTTAATTCTACTGTAGTTGGCAGCGCGCTTGAATCACCTGTGCCGTTGCTTGTGTTAAGGCGACGGTAGACACTTACCATCAAGTGGACCAACCTGTCTGCGACCTTAACATAA
This sequence comes from Synanthedon andrenaeformis, assembly GCA_936446665.2. Classification (NCBI taxonomy): domain Eukaryota; kingdom Metazoa; phylum Arthropoda; class Insecta; order Lepidoptera; family Sesiidae; genus Synanthedon; species Synanthedon andrenaeformis. The sequence continues at coordinate 11,543,726 of OW387776.2, read as the reverse complement.
AAAAGTCAACTTACAACAGTCAACTAGTTTTACAAGAAAAGCTACGTCACTGGTGCATGTTCAAAATATAAAATTTCGTAAAAATCTTCGTAAAATAGTTTTACTCAATTTAAAACTCGAGAACGGCTGGACTGATTTTTATTATGTTTGATTTTTTGAATTTGTCTCAGTTCCGAGTAGCAGAATAACTATTAAAATATGTGAAATATTTACGAAACAAATATAAATGGCAGTAAAATTCATTTTCTCGTAGGTTTTGATCGAATGTTTTTTTTTCTGAGGCGGTTCAGTTGGCCGGGTCAGCTAGTATAATATAAATTTCTTAGTTACCCCACCCTAAAATAACACCCAAAAACATCACATATAAGCTAAAACAATACTTTTTGTTGAAATACAATGTTCACATGAGGTCTGTGTAGTATCTCTGAATGTCTATAATATAGTCTATGGTATTAAAAATAAAATTGTTAACTGGTTAATAAGAAATGATGGTTTTAATAGGTAACATTTGACGTCTGTCAGTTATATCTTCATAGTTTAAAAACATCGATTAAAGTGAATGAATCGATACGGACTTCAAACATATGTGAATTTTAAAAATCATCAGGCGAATCCCTGTCCCATTATTATTTTTTCTTTCGTAAATTTAAGGAGCAAAATAAGAAGTACATAATTTAACAAAAAAATTGCATTTATTCAGTTGAACTATCAGAACTGTTATTAGTAGGGCCCGGATAAATATGTATTAAAAATTTCGAAATATGTAAATATAATATGGACTGATAAAACTAAAATATGGAATAAATATGTACAATAATAAGTAACAACATTTCAAATAAAACTATTGTTTATTGCAAAAAATAAAAAATTACAATTTTATTCAGCTTCCGTTTCACTAACATTTGAATTGCAGTAAATAATCACGTGTTATTTTAAATTTTCAAAATTGAAACTTTTTCTATTTGGACGAAATAATGCTTTGTACTAGCTGAATGATCTTTCAACATCACAGGATGTGATTGGAGCATATTTAAATTTGCATAATTCTGCAAGGGCACGTTTATGTCGTCTTCTAAACTTCCACACAGCATGCTGTTGATTTTTTTTAGGATATGAAATCCTTGATCGTAATATTGGGTATAGTATTCAACTGCTGTTAGCCATTTTCCCCAGCGTGTTAGCACTAGTTCTGGCGGTAAGGGAATGTCAGGATACATGTCTTTGAATTTTGAGATCCTACGTGGAGCTTTCAAAAAAATTTTTTTTACGTTTGTTACTAAACTGTCAACCTTTTTAAACTGAAATCTTATACATTCAGCCGCGTGAGGAAAGGCGCGGTGCGGGCGGGGAGCGCGTACGGGTAGTGCGAGCGGCGAACGTTAGCGCTGATGATGAAAATATGGATAAATTGATTGATATTTTGTGGAATATGGATTTATATTGAAAATATGGAAAATAAAACCTGAATTTTCACGATCTAAATGACATATTGTATGTAGAAACCGTAATTAAGAAACGAAAGCAATTTCAAATAAAAATATGTAAATACATATTTATCCGGGCCCTAGTTATTAGTATTGTCATCTTCATCACTGCTGTCAGCACTCAGATATTATAATTCATTTTCAAAAATATTGTCTATTCTCACATCTCGTTCAAAATCTTGTAAAATTATTTTCTTTGTTTTCTCTACGACTTTTCTCCAGTCTTCTGTAGTGAGTTCTGCACACGCAGTTTGTAGCAGAGTCATCATTTTAGCAGTACTGAAGGGTGGTTCAGTATTGTCCCGCGCTGCATGACCCTTTATTTGTGCCCAAATAAGCTCGATGGCGTTATAGTGGCAATGGTATGGAGGCAATCGAATAACTTCGTGTCCATGCTCTAGGGTTAGTTCATCGATTACATAGCGGAGCTTGTACGGTGTTATTCCGGGTTCGATAAGGTCTGGCATTCCGGGTTGATATACAAGCTATACCAACTCGGGCTGCCGGAGAGACTCGTACTTATTGTGCGGGACTTTCTGACCGATCGAAGCTTCCGCTACAGAGTGGAAGGCACACTCTCATCCCCTCGCCCCCTAAGGGCAGGCGTTTCTCAGGGTTCAGTTCTCTCTCCAACTCTCTACTCACTCTACACCAACGACATCCCACGCACGCGGGGGGTCGAGCTGTCTCTCTTTGCATACGACACGGCCCTCTACTACTCTCACCGAAACCGAGGTCATGTACATGTAACTCGTAAACTCCAGACCGCCGTGACCGCTCTCGGCGATTGGTTTCACAAATGGAGAATTGAGGTGAACCCCGAGAAGAGTGAGCCATTCACCTCCACCTCCCCGCGTTCCACACCCCCGAGGCCTTGGCCGAGATTCACTCGGCCAAATCACCCTTCAGGGCCGCGACATTCCTTGGGTCCATCAGACCAAATACCTCGGTGTCACACTCGACCCAAGATTCACCTTCGGCCCACACATAAAGCGTGTCAGGGACAGGGCAGCGTTCGTCCTGGGTCGCCTGACGTGCCTCTTATGCAAACGGAGTACAATGTCCCTTAGAAATAAGGTGACAATGTACAAAGTATGCATCAGGCCAATCATGACGTACGCTAGCGTTGTCTTTGCGCACGCTGCATGTACACGCATCAATACTCTACAAACACTCCAAAACCGACTCTTGCGAAGAGCCGTGGGCGCCCCATGGTACATTCGCAATGTAGACCTCCTTCAAGTCCCTCGCCATCCCAACCCGCTAGTGCTCAGCTCACTAATCTACACTCCCGATCCTAATCTCACGCTTTCTCATTACAGAAGAAGACCCCGACACATCCTGTTGGACCCGGATGACCCCATCACGGCAGCAAACGCGGCGTTTGCTGGTGATGACCCCGACGCACAGCTGCCCCGCCACCACATCAGAAGAGGTCGACCGCCGCGCGACTCCATACCTACGAGGCGCGACCAGGACCCAGCGCCTGCGAGGGACCTCCCGGCCCATGGGTCACTTGTAGCTGCCGTGGCTCAAGCCGCGGCAGACGCAAATGGCCCCACAGGGCTAGCCGGTCCCTCATAGATAAGTTAGTTTGTAAGCTTTATTGTTTGTAAGGGCCGGGCGCTTCTCGCCCCCCCGACGCCCGGTGACGGTTCTAAAGTCCCCTCAGGACTGAACCATACCCATCCCGAGTTGGAGTTTTAGTGCGATAAGAATCCCACATAACCTTATGACATTTGTCTTTGCATGCGGTATTTGTCATAAGGTACTTTTTGAAAGTTTCTTCGCTCGTAAAAAAAAAAAATCTCGCCCCCAGCCCTGGTATTAACGTGTGGATATTAGTGTGCTCTCGGATATAAATAAAGTATTAATCAATTACATCTATTTTATTCGAGAGACAACAATTGGCGACGAGGATGGGATTGTACTCCGCGTGGGGAACAAATAAAATTTTAACAAAACTTGAGGAAAATATTAGAAAATTGCATTGGAAAATTGTAAAAATAGATAGCATCAAAGTGAAGTTGCAGCGATTAACCACGAATTTTAAAGTTCGACATCTTGACAACCGCCGCGACATAGTCAAACGTCAAGCAATTTGTGCGAACTTCACCATTGTTTACATTAATTGTCACGTCAACCCATGTCAGAGAAACAGAAGAGAATAGTGAACATGATTCTGATACAGAGACAGGACGTTCATGGATTTATACCCTAAATAAAAAACTATTACAAGAATAATTAGACAACCTCAACATAACATACAACATCAATTCAAAAGTTAGAGAATTAAGAAAATTGCCAAGTACCTTCTGTAAAAATAAACAAAAAGTAACAAACAAGGAAACTTCATTGAGTGTAATAAGGTGTATTATTACACTCAATGAAGTGACAGTTGAAAAACAAGTGCCACTATTGTTAACAAAAATAACACCTAAGGTGTTGGAAGTATTAAATATATTGTGTGCACCAAAAAAGCCACTGAAATTTACATACACCGAGTTATGTCAAAAACTAAAAGAAAAATACATTCCAAAAGTGTCAACAGCGCTTGATCGAGTTACATTTCGCAACAGAAATCAATTGCCAATGGAGTCTAATATTGCAATTACGAAAATTAGGAATTAAATGCAACTTTAAGGACTTAGATGACCAAATTAAAGAAAAATTAATAGATGGTGTATATTCAAAATTAGTTAAATTTGAATTGCTGAAAAGTGCTGAAAAGAGCTTGGATGAAATGGTGGCATTGGCTTGCACAGTAGAAGCAGCTTTACTTCAAACTACCAGTCATAGTGACAATAAGGTGTCGGATTTGTATTATTATCAAGAAAGAAAACAGGGCAATAAAGGAAGGGCGACAAATGAAAGCAAACATAAGACAGTTTCAAAATATACTGCGAATAAGAAAAACATAAAGTGCTACTGTTGTGGTGGTAACAAATATTTAAAAACAGAGTGGAGATTAATAAAGAAACTTTGTTCAGAATGTGGAAAACAAGGGCACATCTTCAAAATGTGTACAGCTAGAAAGCTTTACAGTGTCGAAGAAAAAGAAATGGATACTAATAGTGAGCAACAAAATGTAGAAACTTCTTGTGCAAACTTATTCTGCAAACATGACATAAATTCTATAACTGTAAGTAGAATACCTCCGCATTATATGACTATAAATATTGAAGGAAAATCACTTGATTTTCAATTAGATACAGGCTCAGATGTGACTGTAATCCCTCTAAAAGATAAACAAATGTATTTTAAAAATATAAAAATTAACAGTTGTGAAGTAGAATTTAAGAATTTTGACCAAATTATTTCAAAGCCCATAGGGATATTAAAAAATCTTACTGTACGATATATGAATAATGTAAAAAAGTTAAACTTATTTATAGGACATGATAATATACCGCGCATATTAGGACGTGATTGGTTAAACACATTAAATTTATGGCCCCCAAATTTTGTTAAATACATCTGAAAAATACATCTTTCTCGGCTACCCAGAGAACACTAAGGGTTACAGGTTATATAACCCAGTAACAAAGAATATTACTACCAGCAGAGATGTTGTGATCATGGAGAACAGAAGGAACTCAGACATGACACAAGCAGTGGTGGAAGAAAAGACAGTGAACATTCCAGGGGAAGAAGATTCAGATGAAACTATATTGGGTTCAATATCCCCAGCATCTGCAGCAGATACCACATATGTACCAGATGATACCACAAGTACCTCGAACTCTGATGAGTTCTGCGACTGCATGTCAAATGAGTAGGTGAGTCTTGAGCTTACTGAAAAACAACTATCAGAAAAGCGTGCAATCAAGCCACCAAAAAGGTATGGGTACAGTAATATATGTGTGACCAATAGTGCAGATATATGTGAAGATGCGATGAATATATGAAGAGGTAATGAAAGGAGCAGAGCGAGAAGAATGGTGTGGAGCCATGGAGGAAGAGTTTAAATTGTTCGATGACAATCAAGCTTGGGAATTAGTGAACAGACCAAGTGATGCTAAAGTAGTGCAGTGCAAGTGGGTATATAAAAAGAAGTTAAATAGTGACAAAACAGTAAGATACAGAGCAAGGCCAGTGGCAAAGGGCTTCACCCAAAGACAAGGTATCGATTACAATGAAACCTTTTCACCTGTACTTAAATACTCTACCTTAAAATTAAATATGATCCATCTAGATGTCACTACAGCCTTTTGAAATGGTCATCTCGATGAAATTGTTCATATGGAATTACCTCAGAATTTTCAAAAGATAAAAAATGGAGGTAAAGTTTTAAAATTAAAAAGAGCTATATATGGGCTGAAACAGTCAGCCAGGGCATGGTAAAAAAGAGCTGAAGATTGCTTACAAGAGTTAGGATACAAGAAATCTGTGTATGAACCTTGTTTATTTGTAAAATCAATCGAAAATTTTAAAACATTTATAGCTCTCTTTGTCGATGATTTTTTCATATTTTCTAATTGCAATGAAGAAGTAGAACAATTAAAAGGCCAGTTGAGTCATTGCTTAGGTATGGATGTTAAAATAGAGAAAAATAAAATTTGTATTTCTCAGGAACATTTTATAGAAAAATTGTTAAATAGATTTAACTTGATAAATTGTAAAAATGTGGATACACCAATGGAGACTAATCTGAAACTGGATAAAAGTAATAATCTAAATTCTAACTATCCATATCAACAACTTATAGGTAGTTTGATGTATCTTTCCGTTCTGACAAGACCTGATATTTCCTATTCAGTTAGTTATTTAAGTCAATTTAATAATTGCAATACAGAAACACATTGGAAGCATGCTAAAAGAGTTTTGAAATATTTAAGTGCAACAAAAACTTTTGGATTAATTTATGTTAAAAATAATCTAGATTTAATTGGTTTTGTAGATGCTGATTGGGCTTCCGATTGTGTTGATAGAAAAATCTTACACCGGTTATTGTTTTGTATTCTCAGGTTGTGTGGTTTCGTATGAGAGTAGAAAACAGCAGACTGTAGCCCTATCCAGCACAGAAGCCGAATATATGGCTGTGAGGCTAGTAAGGAGGCTATTTTCTTAAGAAATTTGTTATTTGTACTTATCAGTGGAGGTAATATGCCAATTGTATTGTATAATGATAACCAAAGTGCACAGAAACTTTCAGAAAATTGTATGTATCATAGACGAACTAAGCACATTGAAGTGAAATTTCATTTTATACGAGAGGCAGTTGCACAGAAGTTAGTTAAAATTGTTTACTTGAAACTGACGCAACATTGTAACGACGTTCAGTTCTTTAGATAAGAAATTGTTTATTAGTGAAAGCAAATCGTAAAATTACTCGTATCGGTCATTATTACAATAAATATGTAATCGTAATTGAAAAAAGTTAAGCAATTGTGCAGTTCTAACAAAACGAAAAAATATATTATTTTATGCCCGCCGTTACAAGGTTACGTTGTTGAATTTTGATGAATTGTCAAATGTTACCTATTAAAATGACTTGACTGTAAGTTAGGATGATTGTGATTGTCTGTGACGAGAAAGCGGACGAGCATTGTAGGGAAATAATGTTAGTTGCCCGTTACTTCAGTGAGAATGTGAAGGTGGTAACACTTTAATATTGCATTATTATAAGTACACAAACCTGAACAGTTGGGGCCACCCGCCACGGGAGGCCAGTGTGAGGGTGGGACGCAACAGCCTGAACACATCGTAGGTCTCTATCCGGCGCCTTTTGGACGGGCCCTGCCCCAATGTACCACTGTCCGATTCGCTCGACGCTTCCCTTTTGTTTCTTAACATCTTGCTATTTGTTAAAAAGGTTGAATTTTAATAGGTATGTAAATTAAAACATCTACAATAAATCCCATATAACATGTAAATAAGCGTACTATTAAAAGAAAAACTACGTAAAATATGACATAACTCCACATTACTGTACACGATTTTATATATAATACATAGAAATTACTAAAATATATAATATGCGGTACGTACGAGCTTTTTGTAGCAGATGTCGAATGCGCAAATCTGCTGCAAAAAAAGCTCATACGTACCGGATATTATATATTTTAATAATTTCTATGTATATAAAATCGTGTACGTAATATGGATTTAAAATTGAAAAACATAATCTAATTTGGACTGTGCCATTGAGTATTTATTGTTTTCATTAAATTCACAAAATGTACACTATAAAAATGGTATTGCGTACTATTAAAAGAAAAACTACTTATAATATGACATAACACCACATTACTGTACACGATTTTATATATAATACATAGAAATTACTAAAATATATAATATGCGGTACGTACGAGCTTTTTGTAGCAGATGTCTAATGCGCAATAGGCTCCGTATGTGAGTTTCTTTTTTTTTAACAATTACAAGTACAAATAAATCTGCTGCAAAAAAAGCTCTTACGTACCGCATACCTATAATGTATTTTAGTAATTTCTATGTATACAAAATCGTGTACATTTATAATATAATATAAGGATTTAAATGCCTAAAGACTGCTAAAGATCGAAAAACATAATCTAATTGGACTCTGCCATTGAGTATTTCTTGTTTTCATTAAATTCACAAAATGTACAGTACAAAAATGGTATTGCGAACACTCACCGAATTTTTACTAATATATATCCTTATGCTCGATAGAATAATCCTCAATTTCACACGATAAAGTTTTTAAAAATAATAAAATTGACAGCACTGGTAAAAAAAACACTTCACCACTCCACGACCAAAGTAAGAATGCGTTCGAAAGGTGTACATACCTCACCAGGAAACGTGGGATGTTTAAAGCCACGTGACCAAGGCCACGTGGCGCCACCTACATAACCATTTAATGAATAATAATGAACTCAATATTTTCAATATGGCGGAAATTCAATATGGCGAAAATTACGAAATGAAAAGCACAAACAAATGAAAAAACATAACAGTATACTAATTTATAAAATCATAAAAAGTCACATGCTATTACATAAAATTAAAAAAAAACGGTAACAATACTAATTATTCACACTCTAAATATTAAAACATTTCTAAACATTTCCAAACATTAAAATTATCGTATTCATGAACTCTGAATACGATGATTGTTTAGGCGTTTTATCATTTTAATATATATGTAAATAAGTAGTTGCCAAAGTGGACACGAGATGTCGCTAGTTGTCCAAGATCATCGGTGTGTTTTTGCCGAACGTCAAACGGCTTGTTTATATTTTAATTCAAATTACGGTCTAAAGTGTGTTATCATAAACATTTTGTATATCGGGTGAAGGAATATACCATTGTGTGTATGTGCGATAAGGTTTTTATAATTGAAGTAGAAACATCTAAATACTTTTTCACCTCTCCAGCACGAAAAGTGGTCTCTAAAAACTCGCAGACAAATCGACGTTTGCTGCGAGCGTGATTCGAAATTCAAACACCACTTTTTGGAATTATTCAGCGCAGAAAAAAGAAATAGTTCGTTCAGAAACTTATTATGGCCTAGCGATTTAATTCACAGGAATAACATTTTCATTTTATTTATTGAAATTTATGTTTGTAAATTGTATTGGTATTTTAAAATCGTAATATTTAAAACAAATAATAGTAAACATTAATATAACTTCCTTAAAAATATCATTTTTGGTTTTCATAAAAATGTCAACCAGTGCAAACTTTTTTTCAGCATTATATCAATTGAACTGTTTTGTCAAATGATTTGTTCTCATTGCGCTAACATTTTTTATTTATTTTTTAGGTTACCATAATATTGAAAAAATTTCGCCTCGCCAACTACTCCAAATAGATAATGAACGTCTCATGAATAATTGTACCCCAGCAGCGATCCTTGAATTTCCGTCTGATGGTTTCACACGCTCCCAGAGACAATAAGTAAGTTCATTATATGCCTTTTATGTAAAGATCGTTAGACATGCTGATGGTCCACCCGATGGTAGATGGTTATCGCAAGGTTATCGCTTAATAACACAAGCAACGCAACAAGTGCTGCAATTGAAAGAGAGAAAAAAAGAAAGAATGAAAGGACCTTAAGGTGGTTTCTCTCGCTCCGAACAAACTGCAGCGCGGATAGATGGCGCTGATATTTTAAATTGATGTTTTTAATTTTTTTTTGAATGAAAATGAGCATATAATTTAAATGGAATAGGGTAGGCGTTTAAAGTGTAATATTAGTGATGTATTTTAGTATATTTCAAGTATATATTAGTTTTAAATTACTTGTAATTGGTAAGGACAATATCGCCATCCCCGCAGTAGTCACTCACGCACACTTTTAAGAACTTATTACGTACTAAAGTGTTTGCCAATTTCGTCGGCTAGCTAAGACGCGTGTTAGAGCCTACGAGTTGACTATGCGCTCACAATAAAGAAACACCGGTTCCAATCTGTAGGTCCTTTCTTATTTCTTTTTTTATTATTTTTTTGCTTTATAATTACAAAACATCCATACTCATCTACGAACACCATAAAAGCGAGAAGCAACTGCGGAACGACACCAGTGCCTTCTGAATATATTTTTACTTCTTGTAGTAGATTATATTTTCTTTTTCTTTGTATAAATATAGGTGTTTTTGTTTGTACATAGGTTTTATTTTGGAAATTTTCTTTGTTTTTTGAGCTTTTATGTATTATTTATAAAGTGCGTAACCTCACCATCGGCTCTAACGGAAGACCAGCTCAGGTTATAATTATCTGCATTATGCTGAGTTGGAGCAGCTTTGTGGCTTTCTATATGTTGGTGTTTGTCTTTCCATATGTTACTTATGTATGTTTTAAATGTCCTTTACTACCAATCAAATCTTATTCTATTCTATAAATGTGAAAGTAACTCTGTCTGTTTGTTACATTTTTACGTCTTTTCAACCGATCATCATGATTTTTTGCATACGTTGTCAGGGATACCGGAAAGGACATATAGTACCTTTCGTCCCGAAAAAGGTAGTGTTGCCGAGGGATCATATGATATTATAAAAATTAACACCTGGCAGAAGAGTTATAGCAATAGAGATGACATGCGTTATATCGCTTATTTATTTTTAAATTTGAACGCGGACGAATTCGCCGGCACCAGCTTGTCTATACTAATATTATAAAGAGAGAAGATTTGTATTTTTGTATGTTTGTAATTAATAAACTCAAAAACTACTGGGCCTATTTTTTAAAATTCTTCTACCTATAGAAAGCTACATACATTATCAGTGAGTAACATAGGCTATATATTATTTATAAAGTTACACGATACACATGTTATAAAAGACTAGTTGTTGTTGTAGTTTGAGTTTATTCATTATAAACATGCAAAAATACAAATCTTCTCTCTACATTATAATAGTATTTTAGTAAAAAATATTAATAAAAAAGCCACAATTTTTAATAGGTACTTTTTATTTTAGGCCCTTAGAAACCCAACAAAAAAAAAAAACATTCAAATCTATTCATTATGACAGGATAAACGTCTAATTGTGCTGAAGTATTGGTGCTGTGATGATGTCATCTCGGTCCATCGGGATTTGTCGAAGTCTTCGTCTGAAACAAGAGAGAATGTTAGGGGTGTATATAATATGCGAGAGCTCACCACTAGCGGATTGAGAAGGTTTACATGGGGTCATTGTATGCCTGCCTATTAGCCACGTCAGGTCTATGTGAGAACCGTCCGGTTATGGGGAGGTCCACTCAAATTATTATTTCAATTGATTTATCTTACAGATTAAATTATCTAAACTTGAAGAACTGTTATTTGTCTCTAAAATACTCTTATTTTGTGATTTTGAGAAACCGAGGACACAACCTTACTACTACCGAATAGTTTGTTTCTGTTTACAACATGTAAAATATTTTGATTTGTAAACAATACTTTTGCCTGACAATATTAATAAATAAGTAATTCCGTCTTCACTCATAGACAGAGGGATAATCAGGGAAGGTTTCTACGTAAAAAAATGCACCTCGGGCGAAGCCGGGAGCCGCCCGCTAGTTAGTTATAAAATACACCTTAGTTGCAACTTTCAGCTTTCTAGACCAGTATAGTTCTGGCTGTGCGTTGATAGTCAGCCAGGATCTGTCTTCGTATAGATTAGTCGAGACTACATAGTCAGATAAATAACATTTTTGATAAGAAATACTATTTTTGCAGAAAATAGAGTTGGATTGTTGGCCGGTGACCCGAGACTGCTTGATGTATGCTGTGTCCGTAGTCGCTCTTATACTTACAATGTTGGACAACAGAATACCTATATTGGCATGAAGCACTTATATTAGTGGCTATGTAATCGCTTTACATTATATGTAAGTATTATTCATATATATTTATTTTCTTTCCTAATTCTAATTTTTTTTACAATATAATATTATTAAAAAAACCTAGTAGTCCGCAGGCAGCAAGGCAAGGTCCAAGCTACCGGTGGTTAGGGTTGCAGAGTGAGGAACCTCCTGACAATTGGTGCCGAGTCAAGAAGTATCGCCTTCTGTATCTGTCCCTTGACCCAGCCATCTAGTAAGATACTCTCGATATATTTCATTTTATTAAAACATTATTTTATGCTATTGCTAAGCAGTGGGAAGTTAAAGAGTTTCTTTAGAAACAAATGTTGTATCCGAAACAATTATTTGGTGGGAGGAAAAACCAGTATCAAGCCAGAATCGATTACGAACGGTATACAAACGAATCAAATATTTTTTTACTAACTAACATTACTTAATATTTATTTTCCTTATTGAGGATCTATTGAGGATTTTTTTTAACACTATAATTTGACTTATAATAGATACTTATTCCTACCAAGGGAATATTAGTAGGGATAGGTGGAACGGGCGGACAAAACGAATTGTTCTTGATAAGTTAAGGTATTGAGATAGTTAGAATGGCTCCTTTGGCATTGAAAATTAAAACGATTTTTTTATAGAAAGAGAAATTCCTTGTGTTTATACTTTCTCCTACATTGTCAAGTATATTCACTTTGCTCATGTTTTTTTTTTTAAAATAAATATTTAAAAATTCTTCTTAAACATTTATTGCATAGTTGTATGATTCAGTAGAATAAATCGTCTTGATTCTTTTAAAATTAGAGCTTATATTTGAATTATTATTTTTTCAGGAAAGAATAATATTTTGAGAAATGATTATATGCCAATCGCCGGTGATGTTGAACAAGCAAAAGAAGTAGATGGAAACACCAACAATACTACAACGTTAGGTAAGTTAAAAGTCTCCATATATAAGTTAAAAGTGTTCTACTTTTAAACTGAAATTGTAAATAAATAAATAAATAAATAAATAAAAATTAAGAAAAATATGACATAAATGTTTACAATTTAAACTTTTAATAATTAATTTCTTGTCAGATTCGCACGACTTAGCTCTAAGCAAATGGGTGACCACGAGGACATACATGAATAATTTAAAATGGATTGTATCAGGACCTATTAAGGTCGTTTTCTGGTTGACGGTGCCAGATACCCGCAAATATCCTGCCCTATATCCGCTTACGTTTATCATATGCATTTTCTGGATCGGCAGCATATCCTATCTTGTGGCGTGGATTATAACAGCGATTGGTAAGGAATTTTAATTAAAATTTCTATTCTCATCTTAGCTATTTCTCTGTAAAGCCTGGTTCCTAAGATATATTTTCTTTTTAATTTTCCATCGTGCTTTTATTATAGTTTCGAACTTAAACAGAAACAAAAATTGGCGTTGCCTGTGTTATAGGCGACGTTAGCTATCTACCATCAATTATTAGCCTTACTGTATTAGCCTTACTTGTATTATTATTGTATTAGCCTTACTGTCGACCTTTACCTGGCATAAAAAAACTAATACTGAAATTCATTTCCCTATAACTCTACTGTAGTCGGCACTGCACTTGCGGCACCTGCTTGTGTACTAGGTGACGGTAGCCAGCTCTAGTTTTAATTATGATTTAAATATGATGAGAATTGAACAATATTTTTTATCCTCACAGGTGACACTCTCGACATTCCTGATAGCATCACTGGCCTGACGATCCTGGCAGCTGGCACAAGTTTACCTGAAGCAGTTACTAGTGTTATAGTCTCAAACCAAGGTAAGAAACGTAGGTACTAATTGGAGAAATAGCATGTATTTAAAAATGTTAATAGGAGATATTATAATATAATTAAAATATTATAGATATTGTTATAAGATATGATTAGAATTGTAACGTTGCCAGTCAGGTGTGACTGAAGACTTTACTCACCGACCAGAAACAGTCTGTAGAGCACAAATCTCTGGGCGCCAGCACACTGAAGAAACCTAACGATCAGCGGGATGATATCCAATAAAATTCCTTTTTCAAATATATACAAGTTTATTTTATTTAATCCTAGGAGTTAGACAAATCAGACCTTAACCCTAAACTTAATCTAATCTTACTATTCTATGTGATTATAATTTACAATATATTTTATAAGTCCTCTTGACTGCTACTATGAACAGGAATAATTTAATCTTCCCACTATTGATTAACTTGCCGTCTCGGCCAATTAATACACTGGATTGACTCACTGAACTGCGTACACAAATAAAAAAATGTGGGTACCTTCGATCAAGGTCGCTGCGCCACCACCTCCGAAACTATACGGCACCTCTGTGTGGACCCGCAGGATGCCTCACCACCCCAATGCCACCGCCAGCACCGTCGTCCGCAAGGAATGCTCGCCAGTACTAAGCCCAACCCGAGCTGACTACCGTGGCAAAAATGCTCTGCCTTCTTCGAACAGGTTGTTGAAGACGGAATTGACGTCTCCAAAACTTCCCGCTCACAAAAGCTCGCTCGTTAAGATTCTCCTTAGTTTTGCACTAACGACTTAATATTCAAAATCGGCAATCTGCCTTATCTAAACTTGTGTACGTCTAATCGCAATCGCAGTCGGGAACCAAGAGAGTGCAAAAATTTACCTCTCACCGGCAATTTTCTTCATATCTCCTTTAATAAAATAAAGTGTCCCCCATTTAATAAAATATAAATCCAATTGACTGTTGATGTTGTTTACACCCTAGCGCGCTAGATGGCGCTACTAGTAATGATTTTTACTCGATAATCATACAAACTGTTACTGGGACACCTAACGTAAATTTCTACGTTAATAATTAAAAGTTACGGATTTTGTTATTTTATCTCATCATCACCGACATCCGATCGTTTTTCTAATCCGATCCGATTAAAAATTCACGATCGGATTCTTTATATCTTTACATAGATGGATTTATGCAAATGGTCCACGCACAGAAAACTTTCATGTAGCAAAACGTCCACATAGAATAAAGTTCATATAGCACTACGATCACTTTGCCTGAAATAGCCTTTCATGTGCTACACTCGTATTTTAGAGCATATAAAAATGGAAATCTATTGCATTGCATAAGGAGGCAAAATATCAGAATTCAAAAATTAAAGTAGTCTTTTTAAGAAACTAAGCAAGAAAATTAGTCACTTCCCGCCGCTTAAATCTTTTAAACCGATATAAACGCGGTTTTCACTAATGGAAAAAGCGTTATGCGAGGAAGATGTTTATATATAGTGACCGCTCCCGGCTTCGCCTGGCGACCAATTCTTTTTTTCGTACAAACCTTCCCTGATTATCCCCCTATCTATAAGTGAAGACAGAGTTAAAATCGGTCCAGCCGTTCTCGAGTTTTAGCGAGACAAACGAAAAGCAATTGATTTTTATATATATCAACAAACTCATATTCGTGTTAAATAGTGATAAATAAAAATTTCAAATCTGAATAATTCGAGGTTATATTTTTGGCATTTCAAGGAATCCGACTCTCTAAGCATAAGTTCTTCCACAGGTGGGTAAAGAAATATAAATAACTTGATTTACTAACACGTAAGTCTTAAATATTGTTTAAATTGGTCACATATGTATGTACGCTTAAATCTTTTAAACCGATATAAATGCGGTTTTCACTAATGGAAAAAGCGTTATGCGAGGAATATGTTTATATATAGCGACCGCTCCCGGCTTCGCCCTGCGACTAATTCTTTTTTTCGTACAAACTTTTTTTTTGCGAGACAAACGAAAAGCAATTGATTTTTATATATATCGTATATAATAATAATACAATATATTATAGTGTTAGGTTTCATTTAATTTAAAAGTATTTTTACTTGAATTTTTGCTACATTTTGTATTAAAAAAAAAGACACACGTGCTCGGGGGGAGGCGCGAATCGGCGGGAGCAGGGGTTTTGCGGGGGGGAGCTCGGCGGGACGGCCGCGAACGAGCAGAGCTACCGGACGAACGATTGAGTAAAGACGTGTTTGGGTTTTGTACTTTTGAAATAAAGGGATACCGTCCGGTACATGGGATAGAGTTTGCATCAAGTGCACCTACTATACTGTTGATAAGGAGAAATAATGTAATATTGCTATCAAGAGGTGTAATCAAGAAGTATTTCGAGAGTCGGAGGGTGTGATTTGAAGTAATAAAAAGGGTGATTGCTATTGCTGTGAGTATTATTTCTGTATTTAGAACCTTTTCCACCCGTGGTGATCCTACATTTCAGAAGTGGGATCACACCACGTGCCTGATTAGAATTTGCGAAGAAATAAGTTATGAGATGCATGAATTTATGATCATAGTCTGTTAAGAAAGACAACCCTACTTTTAAATTTATATTTTCAATGAGAAAGTTGAAATGAAATACCTACTTAAAATAATTTTTATAATTTTTATTTTTTTTATTATTTACCTACCTTAATATTTAGTCGGAATCCGATGTGGGCGCGAGGTTTATATTTAGGAAATGATTTTTCTAACTGTTGTATAAACATTGGAACATTAGGTTATGATCAGTTAAAGAATTATTTGAGCATTTACTTTATTTTCGGGTGGAACATGAATTGAAAAAAGGGGTTATTTCATCCTACAATTAAGGTTCAAAAGCTATTCAACCAATGTAATAAATGAACGGCCGGTAAAGTGATGGAATGGGCGGTAGGATACAAAATTCGGCAGTTTGTTCGGCTCTCGGACAAAAGAGGAAGAGAGGAAGGCCCTCAGATGTCAAAACCTGTGCTAAATTATTCAACAAGTTTTATTTTTAGTCAATGTCTGTGAATATGTATGTATTAAAGTACCTACCTACCATTGTCGTGCAAGTAGTTGATTTTATTCGACTCCCGCAACAAACAACCTAAATCAAATCGAGCTATTCCTTTCCTAGTCATAACATAAAATCATAACTACCGTCATGTATTAATAAATATAAGTAATATATTAATATAATTAAATAAATTTAAATAATGCAATGTATATTATACGCTGAAATAAACAAGGTGTACCGATTACCGTCTCTTTTTTTGAAACCGTTTGGGGTGAGATTTCTTAACGTTCCGATGTGTTAACTGAGCTCTAATAACTGCCCGTTCATTCATATTCCTGCTCCATGCTTAATTAAGCGCCCATGTCAATATGTCTTACAAATTGTTACTATTTAGTTTGCTGCAATATTTATTTATTTTAATTTACTAATTGCACAATATCCAACTGCCGCTTTATGTCAATGTCATTATAATTCCCGTTTGGCTCGGAATCAGTGCTAACTTGTATAACTGTACTTTCTTAACTATATATCTTACTGAAAAAAAAAATTCAAGAACACCTACATAGGTACTTGTTTTCGAGTTTCAGAAAATGCAGAGGAGGGACGATGAGGTTCCACTGCGGCGACTGATGACGCCGGACGTGCGACGCAGCAGAGAGACGGAAGTGCGCCACAGCAGGGAGACACCAAGGCAAGGTTCACCCGACCGCAGCAGGAGTCCGGTGATAGGCGCAGAGGATGGAAACCGAGGTGGGAGTCCCCGCACTTTAGAGCGTGAATTGGCTATGGAGAGAGAACGTGTTCGCCATCTCGAAGCAGATGTTGCTCGCATGAGACGCAGCCCATCACGGCAAGACAGGTCGGATAGCCTTACTTTGTCTTCCAAAGACGTTATAGAATTGTTGAAATCTTTCGGACAACACCAAACCCAGGCGCACGCGCCGGCAAATTCTACATCCCATAACATTAATCACAAGAATATTCTCCCAGATTTCGATCCTTCTTCTAAGGGACAGAGAATAGATTCTTGGATAAATAAGGTGAATGAATGTGCCAGCGTGTACGACTGGGATGAAAGAACCACAATACACTTTGCAATGCAAAAACTCCAGGGACTGGCCAAAACCTGGTATGAAAGCCTTAACTCTATATTATTTACTTGGACCGAATGGCAACAAAAATTACTACATGCTTTTCCATTTGAACAGAATTATGGCCAGTCCCTGGAAGATATGCTTAAGAGGAAAAGTAAATTTAACGAACCTCTAGAAGTATATTATTACAAAAAGTTAGCTATGTTGAATCAGTGCGATATCCAGGGCAAGCGTGCTGTTGATTGCTTAATACATGGATTGACTCTTAATCTGTCGAAATCTACTTTTCTCCAGGATAAGATTTCTTATCTAGGATATGAGATTAGCGGCGATGGCGTAAGACCAGGAGATAAAAAGGTGCAAGCGGTCCAAGAATTTCCCGTTCCAACTAATGTTCATTCGGTTCGACAGTTTCTCGGCTTGGTGGGATATTTTCGTAAGTTCGTTCGAAATTTTGCGATTGTGGCTAATCCTCTCAATAAACTACTTAAGAAGGAGGCAGTATGGACCTGGGGAGAGGAACAGGAGCGGGCTTTTGCTGTGCTTAAAAAGAGTTTGGTTCATAGACCGATATTGACAATTTATGACCCAAATGCTGAGACAGAATTGCATACAGATGCGAGTAGGGTTGGAATAGGAGGTATTCTGCTACAGCGTTCACACGAAGGTGACTCTTTTCGTCCCGTGGCTTACTACAGTCGTCAGACATCACCCGAAGAAAGGAATTTTCACGCTTTTGAGCTTGAGACTCTTGCTGTTATATGCTCGCTTAAGAAGTTTAGGGTATATTTGATAGGGCAGAGTTTTAAAATAATCACCGACTGTAGTGCTCTGCGTTCGACATTCTCGAAACGAGACTTGATTCCGCGCATCGCTCGATGGTGGTTGTCGTTACAAGAGTTTAATTGCAGTGTAGAGTACCGTGCCGGCTCGAGAATGTTGCATGTTGACGCATTATCGCGTAACCCCGCTCTTAATACAGAAGATTTGTTAGGGACGGAACCGCTACCTGCTGTTATGACCATCACTGCTGAGGACTGGCTCCATACTCTTCAATTGGGAGATAGTGAAATAGGTCGTATTAAGGATATACTAACTTCAGACATCGATGCAGATGGACTGAAGTATATCAAAGATAATTTTGTTATTAAGGATAGTAAAGTGTTTAGGCGCTTAGATGGAGATCCTAACAACGTGCGCTGGGTAGTACCAAAAGGGGCTAGATGGCAGATCTGTCGTATGAACCACGATGACATCGGTCACTTTGGGGTTGAGAAGACGTTAGATAGGATTAGAAAGACGTATTGGTTCCCTAAGATGTCAAGGTTTGTCAAAAAGTACGTAGAGGCTTGTATCGAGTGCGCTTATTCAAAGAAAACCTCTTCAAAGGACGGACACCTGCACCCAATAACTAAGGTGGAAGTGCCATTCCATACTTTGCACTTGGACCATCTCGGACCCTTTGTACGGTCTAAGAGAGGAAATTCCTATCTTTTAGTTATTGTAGAAGCGTTCACAAAATTTGTCTTTATTAGGCCTGTTCGTAACACCAAAACTCAATCAGCTATTCGGGTACTAGAAGACATTTTCTATACTTTTCGTAACCCAGATCGTATCATCAGTGACAGAGGCCCGTGTTTTACATCTCGTGCATTCAAGCAATTTTGTCTCGATAAAGGAGTCAAACACATACTGAATGCCGTCGCTAGTCCTAGATCGAATGGACAGGTAGAGCGGTACAACCGCACTATAGTCAATTCGCTTACGGCTCAGAATTTGAATAGCAGTGAGAAAGACTGGGATGATAAGGTCGGTAAGATACAGTGGGGCATGAATAACACGCGCCATAAGACTACTGGTAGGACACCATCAGAAGTAATGTTTGGATCAAGTATGAACTCGGAGGTAGATCCAAGAATGAATGAGATCGTAGACGAAACACGTGAACATAGTGACTTAGATTCAGTTCGTAGCGAGGTAAAAGATAGGATCGATGTAGAACAGCAAAAACAGAAAAAATATTTTGATAAAGATAGGCGTCCAGCTAGGGCATTTAAGGTAGGAGAATTAGTTAAAATATCAAAAGTAAGAAACTTTTGCCGTCATACATAGGGCCGTACAAAGTTGTCGAGGTTCTGGGAAGCGATCGATATAGAGTGGCTGCTATTCCTGGCTTTAGCAGTGCCAAAAGTCAACGTAAGACAACTGTAGCCGCTGACCGCATGTTGCCCTGGGTACACGTCGCCGCACTTAATGTTAATAATGAAAGCGATAATGTTATTAGTTCAGAGAGCGATAATGGCCTTGTTGAATAAAATAATAATAATAAGAATATAATAATAATTTATATAATAAGATTAACGACTAGAATTGTTATTAAAAACTCGAATGTTTAAATAATTGTCATCTAGAGTTACACTGGGTATAATGCTTATCTTACTTGACAATCGTTTACTGTAGATCGCACAAAAGTAGAAATATAGTATACTAATAAAATAGGTTAAGATATAGGTTAAGATACTATTTGCATTAGGAAAATAGATTAAAATTAACTTAAATGTAATTTGACGTTGTGATTATTTAAATTAGATGAATTAAAAGTAATGAATATGAAATAAGACATTGGACAGTGTTTATAGTGGGAAAAGGGGTCCACGAACTCACTGTTTGGATGTGCACCTCTTGTGAGAAGAAAGGGTTCACAAGAGACACATATTTGGATAGGATTGTTGGTGAGAAGGAATACTTCACCAATGATCTTATATGTTATGGATGAGTATATCTGTGAGAAGGAAGGGTTCATAGATAGCTCATTTTTCGGATAGGATTGTTGGTGAGAAGGAATAGTTTACCAACGATCTTATATATTTTGGATGAGTATATCTATGAGAAGGAAGGGTTCATAGATAGCTCATTTTTCGGATAGGATTGTTGGTGAGAAGGAATAGTTTACCAACGATCTTATATATTTTGGATGAGTATATCTATGAGAAGGAAGGGTTCATAGATAGCTCATATTTTCGGATAGGATTGTTGGTGAGAAGGTATAGTTCACCAACGATCTTATATATCTGGATGAGTATATCTATGAGAAAGAAGGGTTCATAGATAGCTGATATTTTCGGATAGGATTGTTGGTGAGTAATAGTTCACCAACGATCTTATATATATTGGATGAATATTTCTGTGAGGAAAAAGGGTTCACAGTTAGCTCATATTAAGTATTGGTTATTCGGCGAGAAACTATAATTCTAAAGACTTAACCATGTTTTAATTATAATTGTCTGTATGCAATTCCTATAAGTAATGTTATATTCTGCTTACTCAATAATTTGCTACTTTTGTGAAATAGGTGCTTGATGTAAACGTATCCGATGGTTACCGATTGACGTAATGGACAAGTTGCAGAGTGCACACGAGAATTTCTGTTACTACTCGAGCACGAGTGTTAGGTTATGTATTAGGGACATTCTGACTGCGTGCATGGGGAC
The DNA here is from genome assembly GCA_936446665.2 of Synanthedon andrenaeformis. Classification (NCBI taxonomy): domain Eukaryota; kingdom Metazoa; phylum Arthropoda; class Insecta; order Lepidoptera; family Sesiidae; genus Synanthedon; species Synanthedon andrenaeformis. The sequence continues at coordinate 11,522,572 of OW387776.2, read as the reverse complement.
ATGCACGGAGTCAGGATGGTCGAGTGTTAGGTTTCATTTAATTTAAAAGTATTTTTACTTGAATTTTTGCTACATTTTGTATTAAAAAAAAAGACACACGTGCTCGGGGGCAGGCGCGAATCGGCGGGAGCAGGGGTTTTGCGGGGGGGAGCTCGGCGGGACGGCCGCGAACGAGCAGAGCTACCGGACGAACGATTGAGTAAAGACGTGTTTGGGTTTTGTACTTTTGAAATAAAGGGATACCGTCCGGTACATGGGATAGAGTTTGCATCAAGTGCACCTACTATACTGTTGATAAGGAGAAATAATGTAATATTGCTATCAAGAGGTGTAATCAAGAAGTATTTCGAGAGTCGGAGGGTGTGATTTGAAGTAATAAAAAGGGTGATTGCTATTGCTGTGAGTATTATTTCTGTATTTAGAACCTTTTCCACCCGTGGTGATCCTACAATAATAATGATATATATATTTGAAAAAGAATTCGTGTGATGTTTTTTCTCTCTTTATAAGAATTTTATTAAATTATGAACTTACGACAGGTCATGGCACAATGGGCATCAGCAACTCCATAGGCTCCAATACGTTTGATATTTGGGACTTCCATGGCTAATAAAGTCACTACTCTGTCCCATTTCGCCAGGAAATTACTGGGTAAGCACATTCAGTTAATAAAACTTTATAATATAATTATAGGTACATATGTTTGTAGCTATTGCCTACTTGATTCGCTTTTTCATACACCACTCTTTTTTCCAAAAGCATTTTTATTGGACAAATATCTACTTATATTACTAGCTGTCCGACTTCCATCTATACTAATATTATAAAGAGGTGAAGTTTGTATGTTTGTATGTAGGAGGTAATCTTCGAATCTACTTATCCGTTTTAAAAAATCTTTCAGCAATAGTTGGAACAGCATTTCAGGATGGACATAGGTTAAGTTTGGCAAAAGTATAGTCAGGCGTCAATGTAAGTATGTTTTGGATGTAGAAGATAGTTATCTTATCATCTACATATGATGATAGTTATCATACTGTAGCATCTTCATCTACAGCCAAAATGTAGTTACACGACTCGATAGCTATTGATTATAATCACAAGACTCACTGTCCCCAGCAACTTACCAAACTAGTTTCTTACCACGTTAACATAAATTGAGTATTATAGACTGTATTAATGTAAAACTGTTATCACGTCTCTTTTTCGTTACAGGTGGCAATAAACTCAGCCGGTTTATCCTACAACACAATTTCTCTCCTCTCTACACTCTGTATGCTCTATGTATGTTTCGTGGTCAATAAATTTCAATTGCACCGTAAGGTTGGCATTGTTTGTTTGGTAATATATGTGGCATTCATTTTTTTGGCAGTTTTGATAGAGAAGAATGTTTTCTCCGTTGTCAATTTGCCAATATGCTCTCATGACTAAGTGTAAAGTGACTAAGTGTGTTCGTGTAGTAATTGTGAAAAAAATATTTAACTTTCTTAACGTCACATTGTATATTTGAATGTTTCATTTAGTTATTAATACAACAATTATACATATAATCATTTATGTAATGCAAAATATATCATAAGATAATAATATTAATATTATTCACATATGTTTATTTTCATCCTTAATTCAAAATTTTTCACAATATATACGAGTAAAAATATATATATATATATTTACGATATACGATTTTTACGGAATTCCAGTCTTAGACCTAAGACTGGAATTCCGCAAGTAGCGGAAGGCCAACAAGGCCCACAAGCTACCAGTGAACAAACTTTTAATAATAATTATTATTATATAATAATAATAGACATATTCCTTAAATATTTTATTAAGTGACATGCCTTTAAAAAAATGTATGTATTAAATACGCATTAGATATCTAAAGACCTCTAATAAGTATACATACAATGTGGTCGTGGTTCGTGGCACTATTTTTAAATATAAAGCGAACATCATTTAATATTTTATTCTTCTTTCAATATTCGTAAATAAATATGTTTTCTAAATGGTATTTGTATTGTAATCCATAAGATTTTTGTGCGATGGAGATAGTTCAGGTGGAGCAATATCCAGAAGAAATGGACTGATTGTAGTATAGTAGAGGATATTCTAAAATTGTTTCATTCAGCGGTAATTTATGTATTACCTTTTATTTGTACTACAACTTTAATTTATGTATACCTACCCTTTATTTACATTTTATATAACACTAGTTTAACCCGGCTACGCTTCGCTGTTGCACAGTCAGCAATGTTCCATGATTGACATAACAACGTTTTTTTTTATATATATAAAAAAATCAGTATCCGTAGGAATTTAGGAAAAAAAAAGTATATAAGAATAGTCTGTTAAAATGCAATTTTGTGTAAAAATTTCACCGATCTCTATCTCTATTCCTATCTTCTTTCTATAGAAAATATATAAAAGGCGATGTGTGTGTGTGTGTGATGAAACTTTGCGGAATAGAAATATCACATAAGGAATGAATATGAATATGAGAATAAAACAATAAAAACGCTTTGTAAGAAATTTTTATTTTTCATTTAGTATCTTCATACAAATTAGCACAATCATTCCAATGTTAGCTTCACATGAGTATTGAACATTAAAAGTGCGGTCTCCCAAATATCACAAATAAAAAACAAAATCTACAACAATAGATTGTAAATTTTTAAGCTATAATTTTATCTTTAAGTACTTTCAATTTTAAAATAATGTAAATTGTCCTTAAGCCTACAAATACATTTCAGTGACTGACAAAACTTTTTTATCTTAAATTCGTCATACCCATAGACAAAGAGACGGACTGAGAAATACCTGCATGAAATTGACTAATCTCTAGAAATGGATCTTGTAGGTTAAAAACTTCGAGGACAAATCAATATGAAAAAAATAATTAATACTTCGAGGATTTATAAAATATAATTCATGAAACACCCTATTCTAGACTAAATCTAGAGTCCTCTATAGCCTCTCAATTGAGGTTTCTAATAATATGAAAAATACATTGCCACTTCATTGAATTATAAACAGAAGGGACAGTATAAGAAAATCTCCGTTAATTACTATATCTTATATTCTTTAAAAAATCATATTTTTATGCTAAGCATTTCATTGGTCATTCAATATTTTAATATTAACTATTATAATCTTTGCTAGTCAGACGCCATGTTTTTTTAGGACAAACGGATACAAATTCCAAAATTTTTACAATTTGCATAACGCGTGTTTCGACATTCATTATCTAATTTATACCTATAATGATAAATAATTTCTAAACTTATATTTTTTGGATAGTAATTGAAATGTACTCCTGTATAGCGCAGTGACGTTTAAGATTATTTGTCTTTTGAGCACAGCAATGTAAAAAAAGAAATTGAATACCTACTGCTACCAAAGGCAAAAAGTCTTTTGCCTTACTTTTAGTCCAAGTAGACTTTACACACAATATACAAAATTTTCAGTCACCGTACAAATTTTTATATTTCTCTAATAAATAAATAAAAACAAAACAAATAAAACATGAAATAAATTGTCACAACCCCTCAATGACCTGAATAAGTCTCACAACCTAGACTAAGACTAGGTAACAAGACTAGACTAGGCATTTTATGTTATTCAAAAATATGAAATAAAAACTTAGGATGAGCTTAGGATATGTTAAGTCGAATGTCGGAACTAAAAAACCTCCCAAAAAAATTTGAATAGTGACTAAAAATTTACCTTATATCTAACTGTAAAACATCACAGCGCTAACAGATTTGTTCCCTTTGTTCCCCACCAAAACATATTAATACACAATAATTTAGTTTAATTATAAATATTTATAATACAGCAAAACTGAGATCGAATTCTTAACATCTAGACAGTTTATTAAGTAATAAAACTAAAATAAATTCGCCGTAAAAATAGAGGGGGTCGGCGAAAGTGGAATGGCGAAGAATGGGATCGCTACAAATACATACAATTACATGGTAATCCACTAAGAAATATTTAGTTTAGAGATAAAAAAATAATGTATTTTATTTGTAACTGAATCAGCGTTATAATTAAATAGTTAGTTGATGATAATATATCCTGAAAATAGAAACTCGTAATTAAAAGAAATTTAATTTTGGATTTTTTTTTTAATTTAATTTAGTTTAATATTCAATGAATCAAAATAGTTAACTTTTTATTAAGATTTGGAAAGAGAAATATTTTTTAAAAAACATATTCAATTTAAAACTGATTATTATGTTAGTTGCTCACTACATATTCATATTTTAAATCTAAGTTAACTACTTAATTATTTAACTTTTAATTTAACTTCCAAGTGTTAAACAACTTGTGTTATAAGTGTTGTATTTATCGTTTCACCTCTCACTCACTCTCATATAAGTATATGAATATAAAAGCGATATAAATCGAGACATTAGAGCTAACCATTTACAAAAACGATAATGTATAATAACTTGAAATTTGTGTTATTAATTTGCCTTGTGTGTTGACTATCTGCGACTTCAAGGCGACCCGCTGTTTTATGAAGTTTGTATGTATTAACTCAATCTCCATTCTCATCGGAAGAGGATGCAAGGAGTTCATCTTTTATTTTTTTATTGAGATCAGGAGTATTTGAGTCATAATTAGAAGGCCCAGGATTATCTTCAATTATGGCTGCTAGTTCAACGTCGTGGTTTGCCGTTAGTTGTTTAGGCGGTAACAATGGTCGATTGTGACCAGCGCGCCTTTTAGTTTTCCAGTACTTACGAACGGAAATAATTGCGTCCTCATCAACGTCGAGTAAATCCGAGCTTATGTCTTCAATAGTTACAAATTCATAAAATACTTTTTCTATTTCTTTCAATTGTTTAGCGCAAGCTTTTTCTAGAGTATGTTTTTCACAATAAGTTTTATACTTTGCCCTATCGATGTGCTCAGCATCTTCAGGAAATACTGCACGCATTTCAAGTCTGTGTTTAATAGCACAAGTTACGTGGTAAGCATTCTCGCAAGACCTCACAGAGCATTTTATACAGAGCCCTTTTTTACTATCGCAGAAAATACAAGAATTACGAATAATTGGAAAGAATGGGAAATTAACCCAACAATAACAGCTCATATGGACCCATTTGTCTTCGGGTGGTACCAACTTCATGGCACCACCTCGATTAGGGCACAAATCACACATTGGTGAGACTCCGTCGCTACACGGGCTACACAGCCATTGTCCGTCTGGTATTTCTGTTATGCCATAGCAGGCTCGATGAACAGCTATTTTACACGAACTGCAATATACCAAGTCAGTGTCCGGTGAGCGGCACACGTCACACTTCACATACTTTGAGCCCTTGGAGCGAATACCGCGAGATTTCAAATGATGTAGTATGACATCCCACGTACGGAACTGTAAACAATAAATGTACAATATAATAAAAATCAAAAAAAAATTAAATAAGGCATTATATTTTTGTAAAATTATTATCAACGACAAATAATTTAATTTTAAATATAAATCATTTTATAAAAAGTTAATGAATTTTGGAAAATTTTTAATGCCGGACTAGATCACAAACATGATATTCAAGTACGGTAATTCTATGTTTTCAGACAAATAAATTAATAAAGTTTTGAAACTTGTGTGGGTTACACCTTTGGGTCTGCTGATCTAAACCCACAACTCTCCCTCATTTCCACTTGCCGCTTCACCCCCCAACATCGTGAAATTTGTCCCCGTTAACGGTTTTTTAAGTATTTTGCGAAAACTTTAATAGAAACAAAAAAGTGTCAAACAAAATATACACTATTTTGATTAGCTTGACGGTTTTCAAGTTGTAGCTAGTTTTCAAACCAAAAATTTATATGGTGATGAAAGACAATAAAATTATAATAAAAGTAGAAATAAAAGCCTGTCTGTCGAGATTAACATAAAAAAGTCATTAATAAAATCTATCTTGAAGACAGTACAGACATGTTATTACAATATTGAAAATGTAAACAAATTTTAAAATAATATCACGTTACCTCTAGCTGCTCTATGACTCTTGCAAACTGTTCCTCTTTAATGGGCAACGCACCAATTTTCAGGTGTGCATTAAAATTTTTGAGCCACGCTGTATCTGTGGCGTCGAGATGGTAACTACCGCCGACTGCTGCTCCCGCTGGTGTTGTGCTCAGCTGATGTCCGTCCGATTGATGGTGCAAGTAACGTGTCAAGCTAGTCACCGGTCTGCAATAATAAACACAAATCATCAAAATATTGCATTGGTACAGCAATCCAATAACCGAAATGCACCACTGACGCAACATACAAAGAAGCAAAGTCCGTCCCAATGTTATTCAAAAGAACGGTTAAGAGTGATTTGGATGAAATTTGGCACACAGATAGTTTATTACCTGGATTAACATATAGGATAGCCCGAAATACGTTCGGGCCGGACGGCATTATCGACATAAGTCAAGATAGACAAAACAGTACGGCGGGCGAGTGTATGTGTGAGTGAGAAAACTGCGAAAAAACTGCGAGGAAAATGCAATTTCTATTATGTGTTAATGTTAACTTCCGTTACATCTTTCGAAATGTTTAACGTTGAACGAAGTTAACTTCATTAGTAACGGATTAGCAATTAACAAAGTAAATTACTTATTTGATTAAAGATTCCCAGTTATTTTAAAGATTACAATAAAAAAATAACTATCCTGAGTTTATTTTGGCTTTTTTCCCGAAACCTTAGTAAAATTTAAATTTATAATGACAGTTAAAAGAGCTTTTTGGAGAAACCTATGTTTGCGCCATTTTGTCGCTATATTGTTGTTTCATACAGAAACGTTTCTGATTGGTCATATCAGATGATCGGACCAATCAGAGAACCGCTAGCCGGCCGCCATCTTATATAGCAGTCGTGTTTTGGTCTTAGCATCGAGCTGATCGTATGCATCGTATATGAAGTGTTAAGATTAAGACTTATGTAAACCGCCGTAAAGTGTTCAGTAATCCGATCGCTATCCCGCTAATTCATCAATCCGCTTAACCCGCTAATATCCAACCGCAAACACCTATTTTCACGAGCTGAACTCAAGTGATTCGCGTCGCGAGTGCTTAAAGAAGATCCAAAGCTTTGGCAGAAGATTGAAGAAAGAAGACTCCGCGGATCACTGAGGTAAGTGCGTAGAATAGGTGATTTATCCCGCTTTTATATACAGTCCACTATCCGCTACGTTTGGGCTCAAAACCGGGTATTAAATTCGGCAGCCCTCACAACCTATTTGATGAATTAATATTTTGATTTGATTTAAAAAAAAATGACTCTGATTTAATAGGCCATTTAGATAGAAATATTGATACTGAAGATACACATTTTAAAATACAAGACTGATTCTTATCTTTAATTCTACTGTTGTTGGCAGCGCGCTTGAATCACCTGTGCCGTTGCTTGTGTTATAGGCGACGGTAGACACTTACCATCAAGTGGACCAACCTGTCTGCGACCTTAACATAAAAAAGTCAACTTACAACAGTCAACTAGTTTTACAAGAAAAGCTACGTCACTGGATCATGTTCAAAATATAAAATTTCGTAAAAATCTTCGTAAAATAGTTTTACTCAATTTAAAACTCGAGAACGGCTGGACTGATTTTAATTATGTTTGATTTTTTGAATTTGTCTCAGTTCCGAGTAGCAGAATAACTATTAAAATATGTGAAATATTTACGAAACAAATATAAATGGGAGTAAAATTCATTTTCTCGTAGGTTTTGATCGAATGTTTTTTTTTCTGAGGCGGTTCAGTTGGCCGAGTCAGCTAGTATAACATAAATTTCTTAGTTACCCCACCCTAAAATAACACCCAAAAACATCACATATAAGCTAAAACAATACTTTTTGTTGAAATACAATGTTCACATGAGGTCTGTGGTAGTATCTCTGAATGTCTATAATATAGTCTATGGTATTAAAAATAATATTGTTAACTGGCTAATAAGAAATGAAAAGTGTTGTTAAGTTGAATTATATGTTAAAAGGAATTGTAGTCAAATGTGTTGTAATAAATAATAATTAAATGATATATACAAAACTAAAATATTTATTACTTTTTACAATTAACTACAGATAAATATAATTTTTAAACCAAATGTGACATTGTATTGTATAAATAAATAAAAATAAAGTAAAAAACAAAATAGGTATGAAAACGTTCGGGTTCAATGGGGGCTATCGCGTGTGATTTTACCACTAGAGGCGCTTGTGTCGCGTGAGGTCCAAAAAAATTCAATTTTCACTGGTTTTAGCGGGCTTCGTGACATAACTTATAATTTCTTTAATTTACCTGTTGAAAAGTAATCTCTTTCGTGAAATTATCGCAAATATTTATTATTTGGCGATGAATGTGAACGCTTTGAAAGTGGAATTAAGAAAAAAAGGCGCAAAAATAAATGTCACTATGGTGCAGTTTATGTTTTTTGAAGCAGTTGTGATAATATGAATAATTAAGAATATCTGGCATTTACTGACAAAATGTTCTTCATGTTGAGTTTCATCTGTATCTAAAGAAAGTGTGGCAGTTTCCAGTTTCTTTTTTTGACGTTGATGAGCTCTTTCTGCACGTTTTCTTTTAATTTCCTTTCTCTCTTCACTGTCTTGGTTCCAAGAAAATAGACTAGGTACAACTTTTGGCTTTAAGAGTAGATGAAAATTTGTGAACAGAAGATTACAACATACGAAAGTAACATAAACGTTACTCAAATAAGGATGAATAAAAAAGCTTATTATTTACGATTTTCTGTATTTGATTCTTTGGGTAACACATAATCCTCGGGGTTCAAATGTTTTTTACAAACACGAGAATGTTTTGTCGGAGTATAGTTATTCCTACGAATCGCCACAAACCACTGTTTTAGAACAGTTTTATCTTTTGGAAACATATGTCCTCCTTTTTTTTCCGAACAAAATGGAACTGCAAAGCATTGCGGCATAGCTACTCGATATGATAATAGTTATTTATAATTAGTAAACCACATATTATTTATAATTAATTAATGAGATTCAAGATTCAAAACTTTGTTTCGCCTTTGACAGCTATACCTCTGGACAAAGAGTATATAATCACTACCTCTGGACCTTAGTCAACAGTGGCGCCAACTGGTGAGCAAAAAAACGATAGTCCCCATTCACGCACGCGCACATAGAGTTTATATAAGCAAGCAAGCTATAGAGTGCAAGTTAGCGAGTATGAACTATGAGTAGCGAGTGAAATATACCAATTTGCGGATGACACATGCCTGCCTGCCGCAGCAAGTAACATAGAAGTGGCCCTCAAGAAACTTCAAGATGACTACGATATACTCGCTAAATGGTCACATGATGTGGGATTGGTGCTGAATGCTAATAAAACGAAAGTTATGTATATTAGCACTAGCCAAAATAGATCTATGTTTGAACCTAAACTTATAGCTCACAACCACCAATGTCTACATTCAAATATCAGGAAAAATATAACATCATGTGATTGCGAGACTATCGAGGTTGTAAATAAACACACGTATCTTGGACTAGTCATAGACAATCGACTTAATTGGTTAGAGCACATTCATCACGTATGTGACAAACTGAGAGCAATACTGGGTAAATTCTCTGTAATAAAAAACAAAACCCCTTACAAATTACTGCTATTGCTTTACAAATCATTGGCAGAACCAATAGTATGTTACGGACTATCTAGTTACGGAAGAACCTTCAAAAGCCACTTGGACAAAATTTTTTCACTTCAATTACGTATTCTAAAAGAAATTCTTCCTAAAAACTTAAAAGAAAACTGTAAAAAAGACTATCGCAAATTATTTGTATTGTGTAAAATTCTACCCATAGAAGAAAAAACAAAATTTATACTATTAAAAGAACAATATTTCAATGAAAACGTAAAAATTCCAAAAATTACTTATTCAAACAGATTATTTGATGAATCAAAACTTAATTTACCTAACTATAACAACCTTCATGGAAAAAGACGTCTTGCTTATGTCATACCAAACCTAATTAACCAACTACCTAAAACATTAAAAAGCGAAATAACACCCAAAAACATCACATATAAGCTAAAACAATACTTTTTTCAAGCTACTATAGACAAATATAATTATTAACAGCAAAATCAACTTATCGCAGAATTAATTCTAAATGATAAAATTATAAAGTACTTACAGTACATACAGTACAAAAACGTGTGAGCGTCAACAGAAGGTTTATTCAAGCGTAATAGGAGTATTTATGTGTATATATTTATATCATCTGTCTGTATATATTTTTAATAATACTTGACTATATGTATTTTATGTATGTGTGTATACATATATCTGAATGTACCATTATATATTTTAAATAATTCTTGTACATATATGAACATGGTGTACGGTAAAACTCTAATGAGTTTGTGTTTACACCTTGGTTAAACCAAATGTAAAATTGTGTTGTATAAATAAATAAATAAATAAAAATAAAATAAAAACTGTAGGCACGGGTTTGAACAGTATCGACATTGCAATGGCGACGCTATTAGTCACAAATGTCACGCGCGCTGATTGTTTCTCCCACCGATATTTATTTAAATTTAATGTTATAATGGTGAATGTGCAGTAGAAAGCTGTAAGAACGATTCACGGAAGCAAACTAAAAAGAACAATGATATTTCTTTTGATCGGTAAGTAATATTTTGATTAGAAAACACGGATTTAAACAAAATTACTCATGGCGAGAAAGGAGGTTGCGGGAGGCGCGGGGGCGGGTCCACGCAGGACGCGTTTCCGCGCCTCCCGCTTCACACCTCCTCAACCTTGAAGATAGTGTTGTACCACGTTGTACTCGAATATTATATGTAATAACATGATTTCTTCCGTTATAATAATACGTAAGTATTGTTTGTATTATCTACTAACCAATTATGGATCAATATTTAAAATAAAACTTTTGAATTGTATGTAATATATACTCAGTGAAGTTAAATACTTACGGTTAAGTAAATATCTATCTATGACCATATGAATAAATAATAACACGGAATAAACAGTAGAACGGAATCTTCTTTGACTTTTTTTTACGAGCGAAGAAAAGTACCTTATGACAAATGCTGCATGCAATGCAAATGGCATAAGGTTATGTGGGATTCTTAGCGCACTAAAACTCCATCTCGAGATGGGTATGGTTCAGTCCTGAGAGGACTTTGGAACCGTCACCGGACGTAACCGTCACAGGACGTGACCGTCCCAAACGCCGCCATTTATATACCTACTTCCCCCTTCACGTTGTTACGCCCTGCTGTCGTCCAGGCGTGTTGCCAGGGTTGCTTACTGTGAAATATTGCTTACGTCTGAAGATAATATCGCTAACATATAAATTTTTCTTTACTTTGAAATCATTATTTTATTCTAGTTTTACAAAACATGAGATTTATAAATACTTACCTACATGATTATGTTACGTACCTACATAATAGATACTTATAAATAATATGTTATTATAATTTTATAAATACCATACCAAATGAAGCCATTTAAGTAAGTATTACTTACCTACAAATATATATTAAAATAATACATACAAGATCGTACGACAAAATAATACAAAAAAATACATACATACAAAATACATACCTACCTAATACTTAAACTAATTAAGTACTGACATTTACGCGCAGATATCAATCGTGGCACATCACTATTCAACCGCTACATCTATCTATCAGTATCTATAGAACATCTGCTTACACTTGGCATAATGGACAACTAGCGACGTTCGCGCTCTATAGCTTGCTTATATTTACTCTGAGTACGCGCATCACTGGCCGGCCGCCGCCGGCAGCTCTGCGAGGTACCAAGATTTTAACGAAATTTAATATAGAGTAAGCTTGACTTGAACCTCAAGGAAGGACATAATAATACTTTTTATCCAACCGCGATAACCGACATTCACGCGGACGAAGTCGCGGCCAACAACTTGTATTAAATATGAAAACTTAAAGGAGTCATTTTAATAGGTAACATTTGACGTCTGTCAGTTATATCTTCATAGTGAGGTGACCTGCTTAAAAACATCGATTAAAGTGAATGAATCGATACGGACTTCAAACATATGTGAATTTTAAAAATCATCAGGCGAATCTCTGTCCCATTATTATTTTTTCTTTCGTAAATTTAAGTAGCAAAATAAGAAGTACATAATTTAACAAAAAAATTGCATTTATTCAGTTGAACTATCAGAACTGTTATTAGTATTGTCATCTTCATCACTCCTGTCAGCACTCAGATATTATTAATTCATTTTCAAAAATATTGTCTATTCTCAGATCTCGTTCAAAATCTTGTAAAATTATTTTCTTTGTTTTCTCTACGACTTTTCTCCAGTCTTCTGTAGTGACCTCTGCACACGCAGTTTGTAGCAGAGTCATCATTTTAGCAGTACTGAAGGGTGGTTCAGTATTGTCCCGCGCTGCATGACCCTTTATTTGTGCCCAAATAAGCTCGATGGCGTTATAGTGGCAATGGTATGGAGGCAATCGAATAACTTCGTGTCCATGCTCTAGGGCTAGTTCATCGATTACATAGCGGAGCTTGGACGGTGTTATATATGAACATTGCAACATTGCATCTGTCATGCTCACTCATATATATACATATATATATCTCTCTCTCTCTCGCCCCCAGCCCTGTAGAACTGGGAAAAAACGCCTTTTATAAAAAACGAAACGAAACGGTTTTTTGCCAATAAGAAACGGTTTCAAGAAACAGTTTTTAAAAAAACGCTTTCGAATTCATATCGAGTGTATAAAACGAACTTCCTTCGTACTTCATCCAGGCTTATAACACGGTTACTGTTTAAATTTACGTCCGAACAACGCTTATTGATGCTGCGAAATTAACACCGGAACAACGGTCAAAACAATACTAATTTGAAAATTTGATTTAATATCAGTACGTTAAATTTTGGCGCGCGGCGCGATGTCCGCCTAAAGAAAATAGTTTTTCTCGTTACACATATTTTTTAAAGAAAAATCAGCGTAATTTTTATATTCCTAAGGTACGTTTTGGAATAACACTTTTCTTGAAACCAGTTTTAAACTGTTCTTGAAACGCCATTTAAAATTAATCCTAATTTACATGTGGATAAAACACTTTTCCACGATAGTTAGAGCGTCCGTTCGCTCCTTCCTACTCTTTCGGTTGTGGAAGGTATTGGTATGATACGAGTATGAGTGTAATAGAGAGAGTTGTTGTTCGCTCGTTCATTACGGCCGAGGACTGGTTTTGTGGAAAACATGTGGAAAACAGTTTCTGCCACAGACAAGAAACCGTTTGTTCGTTACAGAATAAATAAGCGTTTCTTAAAACACATTTGGAAAAAAACGCCCGGCACTACAGCCCTGGTACTGGTATTAACGTGTGGATATTAGTGTGCTCTCGGATATAAATAAAGTATTAATCAATTACATCTATTTTATTCAAGACACAACAATTGGCGACGAGGATGGGATTGTACTCCGCGTGGGGAACAAATAAAATTTTAACAAAACTTGAGGAAAATATTAGAAAATTGCATTGGATAATTGTAAAAATAGATAGCATCAAAGTGAAGTTGCAGCGATTAACTACGAATTTTAAAGTCCGACATCTTGACAACCGCCGCGACATAGTCAAACGTCAAGCAATTTGTGCGAACTTCACCATTGTTTACATTAATTGTCACGTCAAGGTCAACCCATGTCAGAGAAATTTAGTTCAGAAACAGAAGAGAATAGTGAACATGATTTTGATACAGAGACAGGACGTTCATGGATTATACCCTAAATAAAAAACAATTACAAGAATAATTAGACAACCTCAACATAACATACAACATCAATTCAAAAGTTAGAGAATTAAGAAAATTGCTAAGTACCTTCTGTAAAAATAAACAAAAAGTAACAAACAAGGAAATAGTGACAAATTTTAGCTTACAACCGTTCGATGGAGAAAATTGGGAGTGTTTCGAGCAACAATTGGAGTGTATTATTACACTCAATGAAGTGACAGTTGAAAAACAAGTGCCACTATTGTTAACAAAAATAACACCTAAGGTGTTGGAAGTATTAAATATATTGTGTGCACCAAAAAAGCCACTGAAGTTTACATACACCGAGTTATGTCAAAAACTAAAAGAAAAATACATTCCAAAAGTGTCAACAGCGCTTGATCGAGTTACATTTCGCAACAGAAATCAATTGCCAATGGAGTCTATTGAGGACTATATATTGCAATTACGAAAATTAGGAATTAAATGCAACTTTAAGGACTTAGATGACCAAATTAAAGAAAAATTAATAGATGGTGTATATTCAAAATTAGTTAAATTTGAATTGCTGAAAAGTGCTGAGAAGAGCTTGGATGAAATGGTGGCATTGGCTTGCACAGTAGAAGCAGCTTTACTTCAAACTACCAGTCATAGTGACAATAAGGTGTCGGATTTGTATTATTATCAAGAAAGAAAACAGGGCAATAAAGGAAGGGCGACAAATGAAAGCAAACATAAGACAGTTTCAAAATATACTGCGAATAAGAAAAACATAAAGTGCTACTGTTGTGGTGGTAACAAATATTTAAAAACAGAGTGGAGATTAATAAAGAAACTTTGTTCAGAATGTGGAAAACAAGGGCACATCTTCAAAATGTGTACAGCTAGAAAGCTTTACAGTGTCGAAGAAAAAGAAATGGATACTAATAGTGAGCAACAAAATGTAGAAACTTCTTGTGCAAACTTGTTCTGCAAACATGACATAAATTCTATAACTGTAAGTAGAATACCTCCGCACTATATGACTATAAATATTGAAGGAAAATCACTTGATTTTCAATTAGATACAGGCTCAGATGTGACTGTAATCCCTCTAAAAGATAAACAAATGTATTTTAAAAATATAAAAATTAACAGTTGTGAAGTAGAATTTAAGAATTTTGACCAAATTATTTCAAAGCCCATAGGGATATTAAAAAATCTTACTGTACGATATATGAATAATGTAAAAAAGTTAAACTTATTTATAGGACATGATAATATACCGCGCATATTAGGATGTGATTGGTTAAACACATTAATTTTATGGCCCCCAAATTTTGTTAACACTAACATTATTACCACGGATAGTGATTACTGTGTAAAATCTATTTCAGATGCAGAACACTATGTAAAGGAAAATTTCCCAGAAATATTTAGTCCCGGATGGGGAAATTTCAAAGGTGATACAATTAAATTAAAATTAAAATCAAATGCTGTACCAAAGGATTGAAGGAGAAGGTAAAAACTGAGATTTCACGCCTTCTGGAATATGGTAGAATTGTTCCAGTTGAATATAGTCAGTGGGGAACACCTGTTGTACCTATTCTAAAAGGGGACGGTTCGGTGCGCTTGTGCGGGGATTATAAAATAACATTAAATCCACATTTAGAAGTAGATCACTTTCCTTTGCTCCATATAGATGAAATTTTCGATACAATACAGAATGGACAATATTTCTGTGAACTGGACCTAAAGGAAGCTTATTTGCAAGCTCCCTTACACAAAGACTCACAAATATATACAACTATAGTTACAGAAGTAGGTACATATATGTATAAATATTTACCTTATGGTACAGGACCAGGGTCATTCCAACGTTTGATAAGCAATAAATTAGCAAATATTCCAAACATAATAATATTTATTGATAACATTTACATAGTAGGAGATACTGTAAAGGACACATTGGAAACATTGTGTAAGGTACTCAGTAAATTACAAGAGTCTGAATTTAAGTTAAAAATTGAGAGCAACTAACTAACAAATGAGCTGATGATCTTCAAACAGCTGAACAAATCTTCATAAATTATATGAAAACTACTTCGAACTAATTAATTTTCTAACAAAAAAAAACTATCAAATTTGGTCTATCCGTTTGGGTTATTTTTATTTTAAAATTGATTTATTGTAATTAATTCAATAAAATTTGAATTATAATTTGTTTGATTGTACTCTGACCAAATGAAACTCTGACGAGATGGGACCAAACCGTCTGAATGTACCTATATATTTTTAAATAATTCTTTAATATGAACATGGTGTACGGTAAAACTCTAATGAGTGTGTTTACACCTTTGTTAAACCAAATGTGACATTGTGTTGTATAAATAAAGAAATAAATAAAAAAAAGTAAAAAAACAAAATAGGTATGATAACGTTCGGGTAGGTTCAATTCACGCACGCGCATCACTGGCCGGCCGCCGCCGGCAGCTCTGCGAGGTACCAAGATTTTAACGAAATTTAGTATAGAGTAAGCTAGACTTGAACCTCAAGGAAGGACATAATAATACTTTTTATCCAACCGCGATAACCGACATTCATGCGGACGAAGTCGCGGCCAACAACTAATATTAAATATGAAAACTTAAGTTAGGATGATTGTGATTGTCTGTGACGAGAAAGCGGACGAGCATTGTAGGGAAATAATGTTAGTTGCCCGTTACTTCAGTGAGAATGTGAAGGTGGTAACACTTTAATATTGCATTATTATAAGTACACAAACCTGAACAGTTGGGGCCACCCGCCACGGGAGGCCAGTGTGAGGGTGGGACGCAACAGCCTGAACACATCGTAGGTCTCTATCCGGCGCCTTTTGGACGGGCCCTGCCCCAATGTACCACTGTCCGATTCGCTCGACGCTTCCCTTTGGTTTCTTAACATCTTGCTATTTGTTAAACAGGTTGAATTTTAATAGGTATGTAAATTAAAACATCTACAATAAAGGCTATATCCCATATAACATGTAAATAAGCGTACTATTAAAAGAGAAACTACTTATAATATGACATAACACCACATTACTGTACACGATTTTATATATAATACATAGAAATTACTAAAATATGTAATATGCGGTACGTACGAGCTTTTTGTAGCAGATGTCTAATGCGCACTAGGCTCCGTATTTGAGTTTCTTTTTTTTAACAATTACAAGTACAAATAAATCTGCTGCAAAAAAAGCTCTTACGTACCGCATACCTATAATATATTTTTGTAATTTCTATGTATACAAAATCGTGTACATTTATAATATAATATAATATAAGGATTTAAATGCCTAAAGACTGCTAAAGATCGAAAAACATAATCTAATTGGACTTTGCCATTGAGTATTTCTTGTTTTCATTAAATTCACAAAATGTACAGTATAAAAATGGTATTGCGAACACTCACCGAATTTTTACTAAGATATATATCTTATGCTTATGCTCGATAGAATAATCCTCAATTTCACACGTTAAAGTTTTTAAAAATAATAAAATTGACAGCACTGGTAAAAAAAACTCACTTCACGACTCCACGACCAAAGTAAGAATGCGTTCGAAAGGTGTACATACCTCACCAGGAAACGTTGGATGTTTAAAGCCACGTGACCAAGGCCACGTGGCGCCACCTACATAACCATTTAATGAATAATAATGAAGTCAATATTTTCAATATGGCGGAAATTCAATATGGCGGAAATTACGAAATGAAAAGCACAAACAAATGAAAAAACATAACAGTATACTAAATTATAAAATCATAAAAAGTCACATGCTATTACATAAAAATAAAAAATAAAAACGGTAACAATACTAATTATTCACACTCTAAATATTAAAACATTTCTAAACATTTCCAAACATTAAAATTATCGTATTCATGAACTCTGAATACGATGATTGTTTAATATATATTATATACATATGTAAATAAGTAGTTGCCAAAGTGGACACGAGATGTCGCTAGTTGTCCAAGATCATCTGTGTGTTTTTGCCGAACGTCAAACGGCTTGTTTATATTTTAATTCAAATTACGGTCTAAAGTGTGTTATCATAAACATTTTGTATATCGGGTGAAGGAATATACCATTGTGTGTATGTGCGATAAGGTTTTTATAATTGAAGTAGAAACATCTAAATACTTTTTCACCTCTCCAGCACGAAAAGTGGTGTCTAAAAACTCGCAGACAAATCGACGTTTGCTGCGAGCGTGATTCGAAATTCAAACACCATAATATTGAAAAATTTTCGCCTCGCCGACTACTCCAAATAGATAATGAACGTCTCATGAATAATTGTACCCCAGCAGCGATCCTTGAATTTCCGTCTGATGGTTTCACACGCTCCCAGAGACAATAAGTAAGTTCATTATATGCCTTTTATGTAAAAATCGTTAGACATGCTGATGGTCCACCCGATGGTAGATGGTTATCGCAAGGTTATCGCTTAATAACACAAGCAACGCAACAAGTGCTGCAATTGAAAGAAAGAAAAAAAGAAAGAATGAAAGGACCTTAACGAAAGGCTTAAAGGTAAAGGATTAGGGAGGTAAAGGGTAAGGTTACTCTCCAGAGGAAAATCATTTTGCTCTCACACACTGAAGATGCAAATTCTGCTTATATCAGCATTGATGAACCAAATCTGTCGTTTCCACTTCCAGGGGTACATTCTCATTCACTGCGCATTGGCGCTGATATGCTTCGCGATGCTCGCCACAGTATGTGAAGATTACTTCGTGCCTTCTGTTGAAATAATGTCTGAACGTAAGTGAACTTAGCAAATTAACCTGTAATGAATTAAATATCTAATCCTTTATCAAATACGTCTCATCGCTTTGACAAACATCACATCATCGTTATGAAAATGATAGAACGAGGCGGTAAGTAATGTGGTTAAGTTATTGTTAGCCCTCACTTAAGTGTTCTGGGTTTGAATCTGTGCAAGGTGATTTATATATATAAGTATCTTTAAACTATGAGCAAACGAAAGTTCATTATTATTATAAAAATAAAAAAGCAATAATTCGAGACTAAATATAACAATTGTATGACCAATTAAATTTAAAGTATCACTTTTCTGAATTCAAACCCCCATATCTCCCACTGCGGAAGCAAATTTAAACACGTATTCACATCAAAACAAGGAAAGTATACTTTACCCCACTCGTGCGCAACTTTAATGTAGGCAACATCGCTTTAGAAGATTAACGTCGCGGAAAATCCTTTTATGTATAGATGAAAATATGAACTCGGTGCCACTTCTATAACAAAATCTACTTGTTCATATATTGGGCGTCTAAGTCCTGTCAGATATAAAACATCTTGGCTTAGAAACCTTCGCGAGTGGTTTCTGATGAGCACACAATCTTCGTTCAGAGCGCTGCCATTCCCGGTGGGAGATGGCAACGTAAGAAGAAGACTGGTCTATATACATATATATGTGTAAAATATTCGTTCTTATTTGTTCAGGTCTAAATTTGCCAGAAGACATAGCGGGAGCGACATTTATGGCAGCTGCCAGTTCAAGTCCGGAGCTATTCATTAACTGCATTGGAACTTTTGTAACGCAAAGTGACCTTGGCGTGGGTGCTGTGGTCGGATTAGCTGTATTCAATGTTCTTGCTGTTCCAGGATTCTGTGGTCTGATGGCCAGTAGGGTTAGTAAAATACATATATTTTCAATAATAATAATCTATAATATAATAATGAATCTCTACGAATGAATAAATGAATGAATGAATGAGTTGCTAAGCGCAAAACTCGAGAACGGCTAGACCGATTTTAATTCTGTCTTCACTCATAGACAGAGGGATAATCAGGGAAGGTTTTTACGTAAAAAAAATGCACCTCGGGCGAAGCCGGTAGCCACCCGCTAGTTAGTTATAAAATACACCTTAGTTGCAACTTTCAGCTTTCTAGACCAGTATAGTTCTGGCTGTGCGTTGATAGTCAGCCAGGATCTGTCTTCGTATAGATTAGTCGAGACTACATAGTCAGATAAATAACATTTTTGATAAGAAATACTATTTTTGCAGAAAATAGAGTTGGATTGTTGGCCGGTGACCCGAGACTGCTTGATGTATGCTGTGTCCGTAGTCGCTCTTATACTTACGATGTTGGACAACAGAATACCTATATTGGCATGAAGCACTTATATTAGTGGCTATGTAATCGCTTTACATTATATGTAAGTATTATTCACATATATTTATTTTCTTTCCTAATTCTAATTTTTTTTACAATATAATTATACAGATTATAAATATTATTAAAAAAACCTAGTAGTCCGCAGGCAGCAAGGCAAGGTCCAAGCTACCGGTGGTTAGGGTTGCAGAGTGAGGAACCTCCTGACAATTGGTGCCGAGTCAAGAAGTATCGCCTTCTGTATCTGTCCCTTGACCCAGCCATCTAGTAAGATACTCTCGATATATTTCATTTTATTAAAACATTATTTTTCAGTATTGCTAAGCAGCGGGAAGTTAAAGAGTTTCTTTAGAAACAAATGTTGTATCCGAAACAATTATTTGGTGGGAGGAAAAACCAGTATCAAGCCAGAATCGATTACGAACGGTATACAAACGAATCAAATATTTTTTTACTAACTAACATTACTTAATATTTATTTTCCTTATAATCGTACATCTATTGAGGATTTTTTTTAACACTATAATTTGACTTATAATAGATACTTATTCCTACCAAGGGAATATTAGTAGGGATAGGTGGAACGGGCGCATAAATCGAATTGTTCTTGATAAGTTAAGGTATTGAGTTAGTTAGAATGGCTCCTTTGGCATTGAAAATTAAAACGATTTTTTTATAGAAAGAAATATTTAAAAATTCTTCTTAAACATTTATTGCATAGTTGCATGATTCGGTAGAATAAATCGTCTTGATTCTTTTAAAATTAGAGCTTATATTTGAATTATTATTTTTTCAGGAAAGAATAATATTTTGAGAAATGATTATATGCCAATCGCCGGTGATGTTGAACAAGCAAAAGAAGTAGATGGAAACACCAACAATACTACAACGTTAGGTAAGTTAAAAGTCTCCATATATAAGTTAAAAGTGTTCTACTTTTAAACTGAAATTGTAAATAAATAAATAAATAAAAATTAAGAAAAATATGACATAAATATTTACAATTTAAACTTTTAATAATTAATTTCTTGTCAGATTCGCACGACTTAGCTCTAAGCAAATGGGTGACCACGAGGACATACATGAATAATTTAAAATGGATTGTATCAGGACCTATTAAGGTCGTTTTCTGGTTGACGGTGCCAGATACCCGCAAATATCCTGCCCTATATCCGCTTACGTTTATCATATGCATTTTCTGGATCGGCAGCATATCCTATCTTGTGGCGTGGATTATAACAGCGATTGGTAAGGAATTTTAATTAAAATTTCTATTCTCATCTTAGCTATTTCTCTGTAAAGCCTGGTTCCTAAGATATATTTTCTTTTTAATTTTCCATCGTGCTTTTATTATAGTTTCGAACTTAAACAGAAACAAAAATTGGCGTTGCCTGTGTTATAGGCGACGTTAGCTATCTACCATCAATTATTAGCCTTACTTGTATTATTATTGTATTAGCCTTACTGTCGACCTTTACCTGCCATAAAAAAACTAATACTGAAATTCATTTCCCTATAAATCTACTGTAGTCGGCACTGCACTTGCGGCACCTGCTTGTGTACTAGGTGACGGTAGCCAGCTCTAGTTTTAATTATGATTTAAATATAATGAGAATTGAACAATATTTTTTATCCTCACAGGTGACACTCTCGACATTCCTGATAGCATCACTGGCCTGACGATCCTGGCAGCTGGCACAAGTTTACCTGAAGCAGTTACTAGTGTTATAGTCTCAAACCAAGGTAAGAAGAAACGTAGGTACTAATTGGTGAAATAGCATATATTTAATAATGGTAATAGGAGATATTATAATATAATTAAAATGTTATGGATATTGTTATAAGATATGATTAGAATTGTAACGTTGCCAGTCAGGTGTGACTGACGACTTTACTCACCGACCAGAAACAGTCTGTAGTGCACAAATCTCAGGGCGCCAGCACACTGAAGAAACCTAACGATCAGCGGGATGATATCCAATAAAATTCCTTTTTCAAATATATACAAGTTTATTTTATTTAATCCTAGGAGTTAGACAAATCAGACCTTAACCCTAAACTTAATCTAATCTTACTATTCTATGTGATTATAATTTACAATATATTTTATAAGTCCTCTTGACTGCTACTATGAACAGGAATAATTTAATCTTCCCACTATTGATTAACTTGCCGTCTCGGCCAATTAATACACTGGATTGACTCACTGAACTGCGTACACAAATAAAAAAATGTGGGTACCTTCGATCAAGGTCGCTGCGCCACCACCTCCGAAACTATACGGCACCTCTGTGTGGACCCGCAGGATGCCTCACCACCCCAATGCCACCGCCAGCACCGTCGTCCGCAAGGAATGCTCGCCAGTACTAAGCCCAACCCGAGCTGACCACCGATCACAAATATGACCGTGGCAAAAATGCTCTGCCTTCTTCGAACAGGTTGTTGAAGACGGAATTGACGTCTCCAAAACTTCCCGCTCACAAAAGCTCGCTCGTTAAGATTCTCCTTAGTTTTGCACTAACGACTTAATATTCAAAATCGGCAATCTGCCTTATCTAAACTTGTGTACGTCTAATCGCAATCGCAGTCGGGAACCAAGAGAGTGCAAAAATTTACCTCTCACCGGCAATTTTCTTCATATCTCCTTTAATAAAATAAAGTGTCCCCCATTTAATAAAATCTAAATCCAATTGACTGTTGATGTTGTTTACACCCTAGCGCGCTAGATGGCGCTACTAGTAATGATTTTTACTCGATAATCATACAAACTGTTACTGGGACACCTAACGTAAATTTCTACGTTAATAATTAAAAGTTACGGCTTTTGTTATTTTATCTCATCATCACCGACATCCGATCGTTTTTCTAATCCGATCCGATTAAAAATTCACGATCGGATTCTTCATATCTTTACATAGATGGATTTATGCAAATGGTCCACGCACAGAAAACTTTCATGTAGCAAAACGTCCACATAGAATAAAGTTCATATAGCACTACGATCACTTTGCCTGAAATAGCCTTTCATGTGCTACACTCATATTTACGAGCATATAAAAATGGAAATCTATTGCATTGCATAAGGAGGCAAAATATCAGAATTCAAAAATTAAAGTAGTCTTTTTAAGAAATTAAGCAAGAAAATTAGTCACTTCCCGCCGCTTAAATCTTTTAAACCGATATAAACGCGGTTTTCACTAATGGAAAAAGCGTTATGCGAGGAAGATGTTTATATATAGTGACCGCTCCCGGCTTCGCCTGGCGACCAATTCTTTTTTTCGTACAAACCTTCCCTGATTATCCCCCTATCCATAAGTGAAGACAGAGTTAAAATCGGTCCAGCCGTTCTCGAGTTTTAGCGAGACAAACGAAAAGCAATTGATTTTTATATATATCAACAAACTCATATTCGTGTTAAATAGTGATAAATAAAAATTTCAAATCTGAATAATTCGAGGTTATATTTTTGGCATTTCAAGGAATCCGACTCTCTAAGCATAAGTTCTTCCACAGGTAGGTAAAGAAATATAAATAACTTGATTTTCTAACACGTAAGTCTTAAATATTGTTTAAATTGGTCACATATGTATGTACGCTTAAATCTTTTAAACCGATATAAATGCGGTTTTCACTAATGGAAAAAGCGTTATGCGAGGAAGATGTTTCTCGCATTCGACTAATTCTTTTTTTCGTACAAACTTTTTTTTGCGAGACAAACGAAAAGCAATTGATTTTTATATATATCGTATATAATAATAATACAATATATTATAATAATGATATATATATTTGAAAAAGAATCCGTGTGATGTTTTTTCTCTCTTTATAAGAATTTTATTAAATTATGAACTTACGACAGGTCATGGCACAATGGGCATCAGCAACTCCATAGGCTCCAATACGTTTGATATTCTTCTATGTTTGGGACTTCCATGGCTAATAAAGTCACTACTCTGTCCCATTTCGCCAGGAAATTACTGGGTAAGCACATTCAGTTAATAACACTTTATAATATAATTATAGGTACATATGTTTGTAGCTATTGCCTACTTGATTCGCTTTTTCATACACCACTCTTTTTTCCAAAAGCATTTTTATTGGACAAATATCTACTTATATTACTAGCTGTCCGACTTCCATCTATACTAATATTATAAAGAGGTAAAGTTTGTATGTTTGTATGTAGGAGGTAATCTTCGAATCTACTTATCCGTTTTAAAAAAATCTTTCAGCAATAGTTGGAACAGCGTTTCAGGATGGACATAGGTTAAGTTTGGCAAAAGTATAGTCAGGCGTCAATGTAAGTATGTTTTGGATGTAGAAGATAGTTATCTTATCATCTACATATGATGATAGTTATCATACTGTAGCATCTTCATCTACAGCCAAAATGTAGTTACACGACTCGATAGCTATTGATTATAATCACAAGACTCACTGTCCCCAGTTTTACCACAGCAACTTACCAAAATAGTTTCTTTAAGTAGTGGTATTTACCATGTTAACATAAATTGAGTATTATAGACTGTATTAATGTAAAATTGTTATCACGTCTCTTTTTCGTTACAGGTGGCAATAAACTCAGCCGGTTTATCCTACAACACAATTTCTCTCCTCTCTACACTCTGTATGCTCTATGTATGTTTCGTGGTCAATAAATTTCAATTGCACCGTAAGGTTGGCATTGTTTGTTTGGTAATATATGTGGCATTCATTTTTTTGGCAGTTTTGATAGAGAAGAATGTTTTCTCCGTTGTCAATTTGCCAATATGCTCTCATGACTAAGTGTAAAGTGACTAAGTGGGTTCGTGTAGTAATTGTGAAAAAAATATTTAACTTTCTTAACGTCACATTGTATATTTGAATGTTTCATTTAGTTATTAATACAACAATTATACATATAATCATTTATGTAATGCAAAATATATCATAAGATAATAATATTAATATTATTCACATATGTTTATTTTCATCCTTAATTCAAAATTTTTCACAATATATATGAGTAAAAATATATATATATATTTACGATATACGATTTTTACGGAATTCCAGTCTTAGACCTAAGACTGGAATTCCGCAAGTAGCGGAAGGCCAACAAGGCCCACAAGCTACCAGTGAACAACCTTTTAATAATTATTATTATTATATAATAATAATAGACATATTCCTTAAATATTTTATTAAGTGACATGCCTTTAAAAAAATGTATGTATTAAATACGCATTAGATATCTAAAGACCTCTAATAAGTATACATACAATGTGGTCGTGGTTCGTGGCACTATTTTTAAATATAAAGCGAACATCATTTAATATTTTATTCTTCTTTCAATATTCGTAAATAAATATGTTTTCTAAATGGTATTTGTATTGTAATCCATAAGATTTTTGTGCGATGGAGATAGTTGAGGTGGAGCAATATCCAGAAGAAATGGACTGATTGTAGTATAGTAGAGGATATTCTAAAATTGTTTCATTCAGCGGTAATTTATGTATTACCTAGGTATTACCTTTTATTTGTACTACAACTTTAATTTATGTATACCTACCCTTTATTTACATTTTATATAACACTAGTTTAACCCGGCTACGCTTCGCTGTTGCACAGTCAGCAATGTTCCATGATTGACATAACAACGTTTTTTTTTATATATATAAAAAAATCAGTATCCGTAGGAATTTTGGAAAAAAAAAGTATATAAGAATAGTCTGTTAAAATGCAATTTTGTGTAAAAATTTCACCGATCTCTATCTCTATTCCTATCTTCTTTCTATAGAAAATATATAAAAGGCGATGTGTGTGTGTGTGTGATGAAACTTTGCGGAATAGAAATATCACTTATACGGGTTATTCGCATAAGGAATGAATATGAATATGAGAATAAAACAATAAAAACGCTTTGTAAGAAATTTTTATTTTTCATTTAGTATCTTCATACAAATTAGCACAATCATTCCAATGTTAGCTTCACATGAGTATTGAACATTAAAAGTGCGGTCTCCCAAATATCACAAATAAAAAACAAAATCTACAACAATAGATTGTAAATTTTTAAGCTATAATTTTATCTTTAAGTACTTTCAATTTTAAAATAATGTAAATTGTCCTTAAGCCTACAAATACATTTCAGTGACTGACAAAACTTTTTTATCTTAAATTCGTCATACCCATAGACAAAGAGACGGACTGAGAAATACCTGCATGAAATTGACTAATCTCTAGAAATGGATCTTGTAGGTTAAAAACTTCGAGGACAAATCAATATGAAAAAAATAATTAATACTTCGAGGATTTATAAAATATAATTCATGAAACACCCTATTCTAGACTAAATCTAGAGTCCTCTATAGCCTCTCAATTGAGGTTTCTAATAATATGAAAAATACATTGCCACTTCATTGAATTATAAACAGAAGGGACAGTATAAGAAAATCTCCGTTAATTACTATATCTTATATTCTTTAAAAAATCATATTTTTATGCTAAGCATTTCATTGGTCATTCAATATTTTAATATTAACTATTATAATCTTTGCTAGTCAGACGCCATGTTTTTTTAGGACAAACGGATACAAATTCCAAAATTTTTACAATTTGCATAACGCGTGTTTCGACATTCATTATCTAATTTATACCTATAATGATAAATAATTTCTAAACTTATATTTTTTGGATAGTAATTGAAATGTACTCCTGTATAGCGCAGTGACGTTTAAGATTATTTGTCTTTTGAGCACAGCAATGTAAAAAAAGAAATTGTATACCTACTGCTACCAAAGGCAAAAAGTCTTTTGCCTTACTTTTAGTCCAAGTAGACTTTACACACAATATACAAAATTTTCAGTCACCGTACAAATTTTTATATTTCTCTAATAAATAAATAAAAACAAAACAAATAAAACATGAAATAAATTGTCACAACCCCTCAATGACCTGAATAAGTCTCAAAACCTAGACTAAGACTAGGTAACAAGACTAGACTAGGCATTTTATGTTATTCAAAAATATGAAATAAAAACTTAGGATGAGCTTAGGATATGTTAAGTCGAATGTCGGAACTAAAAAACCTCCCAAAAAATTTGAATAGTGACTAAAAATTTACCTTATATCTAACTGTAAAACATCACAGCGCTAACAGATTTGTTCCCTTTGTTCCCCACCAAAACATATTAATACACAATAATTTAGTTTAATTATAAATATTTATAATACAGCAAAACTGAGATCGAATTCTTAACATCTAGACAGTTTATTAAGTAATAAAACTAAAATAAATTCGCCGTAAAAATAGAGGGGGTCGGCGAAAGTGGAATGGCGAAGAATGGGATCGCTACAAATACATACAATTACATGGTAATCCACTAAGAAATATTTAGTTTAGAGATAAAAAAATAATGTATTTTATTTGTAACTGAATCAGCGTTATAATTAAATAGTTAGTTGATGATAATATATCCTGAAAATAGAAACTCGTAATTAAAAGAAATTTAATTTTTGATTTTTTTTTTAATTTAATTTAGTTTAATATTCAATGAATCAAAATAGTTAACTTTTTATTAAGATTTGGAAAGAGAAATATTTTTTAAAAAACATATTCAATTTAAAACTGATTATTATGTTAGTTGCTCACTACATATTCATATTTTAAATCTAAGTTAACTACTTAATTATTTAACTTTTAATTTAACTTCCAAGTGTTAAACAACTTGTGTTATAAGTGTTGTATTTATCGTTTCACCTCTCACTCACTCTCATATAAGTATATGAATATAAAAGCGATATAAATCGAGACATTAGAGCTAACCATTTACAAAAACGATAATGTATTAATTTGCCTTGTGTGTTGACTATCTGCGACTTCAAGGCGACCCGCTGTTTTATGAAGTTTGTATGTATTAACTCAATCTCCATTCTCATCGGAAGAGGATGCAAGGAGTTCATCTTTTATTTTTTTATTGAGATCAGGAGTATTTGAGTCATAATTAGAAGGCCCAGGATTATCTTCAATTATGGCTGCTAGTTCAACGTCGTGGTTTGCCGTTAGTTGTTTAGGCGGTAACAATGGTCGATTTTGACCAGCGAGTCTTTTATTTTTCCAGTAATTACGAACGGAAATAATTGCGTCCTTATCAACGTCGAGTAAATCCGAGCTTATGTCTTCAATAGTTACAAATTTATAAAATATTTTTTCAATTTCTTCCAATTGATCAGCGCAAGCTTTTTCTAGAGTATGTTTTTCACAATAAGTTTTATACTTTGCCCTATCGATGTGCTCAGCATCTTCAGGAAATACTGCACGCATTTCAAGTCTGTGTTTAATAGCACAAGTCACGTGGTAAGCATTCTCGCAAGACCTCGCAGAGCATTTTATACAGAGCCCTTTTTTACTATCGCAGAAAATACAAGAATTACGAATAATTGGAAAGAATGGGAAATTAACCCAACAATAACAGCTCATATGGACCCATTTGTCTTCGGGTGGTACCAACTTCATGGCACCACCTCGATTAGGGCACAAATCACACATTGGTGAGACTCCGTCGCTACACGGGCTACACAGCCATTGTCCGTCTGGTATTTCTGTTATGCCATAGCAGGCTCGATGAACAGCTATTTTACACGAACTGCAATATACCAAGTCAGTGTCCGGTGAGCGGCACACGTCACACTTCACATACTTTGAGCCCTTGGAGCGAATACCGCGAGTTTTCAAATGATGTAGTATGACATCCCACGTACGGAACTGTAAACAATAAATGTACAATATAATAAAAATCAAAAGAAATTAAATAAGGCATTATATTTTTGTAAAATTATTATCAATGACAAATAATTTAATTTTAAATATAAATCATTTTATAAAAATTTAATGAATTTTGGAAAATTTTTAATGCCGGACTAGATCACAAACATGATATTCAAGTACGGTAATTCTATGTTTTCAGACAAATAAATTAATAAAATTTTGAAACTTGTGTGGGTTACACCTTTGGGTCTGCTGATCTAAACCCACAACTCTCCCTCATTTCCACTTGCCGCTTCACCCCCCAACATCGTGAAATTTGTCCCCGTTAACGGTTTTTTAAGTATTTTGCGAAAACTTTAATAGAAACAAAAAAGTGTCAAACAAAATATACACTATTTTGATTAGCTTGACGGTTTTCAAGTTGTAGCTAGTTTTCAAACCAAAAATTTATATAGTGATGAAGGACAATAAAATTATAATAAAAGTATAAATAAAAGCCTGTCTGTCGAGATTAACATAAAAAAGTAATTAATAAAATCTATCTTGAAGACAGTACAGACATGTTATTACAATATTGAAAATGTAAACAAATTTTAAAATAATATCACGTTACCTCTAGCTGCTCTATGACTCTTGCAAACTGTTCCTCTTTAATGGGCAACGCACCAATTTTCAGGTGTGCATTAAAATTTTTGAGCCACGCTGTATCTGTGGCGTCGAGATGGTAACTGCCGCCGACTGCTGCTCCCGCTGGTGTTGTGCTCAGCTGATGTCCGTCCGATTGATGGTGCAAGTAACGTGTCAAGCTAGTCACCGGTCTGCAATAATAAACACAAATCATAAAAATTGATTATCAAAATATTGCATTGGTACAGCAATCCAATAACCGAAATGCACCACTGACGCAACATACAAAGAAGCACGTCCGTCCCAATGTTATTCAAAAGAACGGTTAAGAGTGATTTGGATGAAATTTGGCACACAGATAGTTTATTACCTGGATTAACATATAGGATAGCCCGAAATACGTTCGGGCCGGTCGGCATTATCGACATAAGTCAAGATAGACAAAACAGTACGGCGGGCGAGTGTATGTGTGAGTGAGAAAACTGCGAGGAAAATGCAATTTCTATTATGTGTTAATGTTAACTTCCGTTACATCTTTCGAAATGTAACGCTTTAACGTTGAACGAAGTTAACTTCATTAGTAACGGATTAGCAATTAACAAAGTAGGTAAATTACTTATTTGATTAAAGATTCCCAGTTATTTTAAAGATTACAATAAAAAAATAACTATCCTGAGTTTATTTTGGCTTTTTTCCCGAAACCTTAGTAAAATTTAAATTTATAATGACAGTTAAAAAAGCTTTTTGGAAGTAACCTATTTGATGAATTAATATTTTGATTTGATTTAAAAAAAAATGACTCTGATTTAATAGGCCATTTAGATAGAAATATTGATACTGAAGATACACATTTTAAAATACAAGACTGATTCTTATCTTTAATTCTACTGTAGTTGGCAGCGCGCTTGAAGCACCTGTGCCGTTGCTTGTGTTATAGGCGACGGTAGACACTTACCATCAAGTGGACCAACCTGTCTGCGACCTTAACATAAAAAAGTCAACTTACAACAGTCAACTAGTTTTACAAGAAAAGCTACGTCACTGGATCATGTTCAAAATATAAAATTTCGTAAAAATCTTCGTAAAATAGTTTTTCTCAATTTAAAACTCGAGAACGGCTGGACTGATTTTTATTATGTTTGATTTTTTGAATTTGTCTCAGTTCCGAGTAGCAGAATAACTATTAAAATATGTGAAATATTTACGAAACAAATATAAATGGGAGTAAAATTCATTTTCTCGTAGGTTTTGATCGAATGTTTTTTTTTCCTGAGGCGGTTCAGTTGGCCGGGTCAGCTAGTATAATATAAATTTCTTAGTTACCCCACCCTAAAACAACACCCAAAAACATCACATATAAGCTAAAACAATACTTTTTGTTGAAATACAATGTTCACATGAGGTCTGTGTACAGGGCCGTCTTTACCCGGGGGTGCAAGGGGTGCGGTGCACCCGGGCGCAGAGCGCCCGGGGGCGCCTTGCCGAACCCTGAATATTTAGATATTTCATTGAATTTAACGCCATTGCACAGTTTAATATACTTGTTACGACAAATACGTATGCCCAAAAGTAAATATAAAAAAAATAGTCATCAAAAATAATCATTGTTTTACTTTTATTACGCTTTCGGCGCTTGTCATACCGCTCATGATGTGCAAGCTAAAATGACTCTTATTACTACACAAATAAAAATTTTATTTAATACAACACGCGCGCGGCAAAATCTCTAATCCAAAGAGAGTGTATAAAACTTGGCACATTGCCGCCCGGTCGCCCGCACTTGAAGCAAAATGATCTCTAAGTCAATAAAGTGTGAGTTCATTTGAAATGGGCGCACGGCGGCGGAGCGGCACCTATGCGTCTGTCATAGGCGAGTAATTGCTCCCTTTGATATAGCCGCCCGGGCGCTCGCACTTGAAGCAAAATGATCTCTAAGTCAATAAAGTGTAAGTTCATTTGAAATGGGCGCACGGCGGCGGAGCGGCACCTGTGCGTCTTTCGTAGGCGAGTAATTGCTCCCTTTGATGTAGCCGTCCGAGCGCTCGCACTTAAAGAGAAATGATCTCTAAATCACTACAATTAGGTGTAAGTTCATTTGAATTTACAGCGCGGCGCGCGGCGCCTATGTAGTGTCGGTCAGTGATTGATCTGATATCTTCTTTTTAAGTAATTAAATTCGTTAGCTCATTTCATTTGCGACAACCGCCGAATTAGCACAGAAGATCTTAGTGCAGAAATTATTGAGATTTTGTGTAAGTTGTAAATGCATGGAATAAATGAAATTTCTTCGTCATAAATAAGAGAAAAAATATCAAGGTAAGTCAATTTTATTTTTTAAGTGTTAGGTCAATCATTATCATCGTAGCCACCTATCACCCACTCCTGGACATAGGTTTCTCCAAACGACAGCACGCAGTTCTCGACCATCCTCATCCAACTAATACCTAGGCGCCTACCGACTATGTTCGTCGGTCCAGCGGTGGGCTGGAGGGGCGTCCGAAGCTACGTACGTTCGTTCGTTCGTGGACAGTGGTTTCCACTCGAGAACTCGTCGGTTAAAATTAAAATACAATACATAGGTACAATACCGATACCCAAAAGTACTCATACCTAGCTAGAAAAATACATCATTGTTGACGCCATCGTGTTGGAACGAATGGTCCTGCTTGGTTCGAATCCTGGGTTAGGGAACAATTTTTTTGTAGTATTTGTTTATGAGAGAGAGTCATGATTGTTTATTTGTTTATAATCGCAAAAATACAAATTCTTAAGGGCGTGCAGCGCGAACGAAAATCTTCACTTCCAAAAACACTTTAAACGTGTGTAAATACAAAATTTATAACACAGCTGACTTGATACCTCATGACGTCATGCCATACGACAAATAAGTGCGCCTAGTGATTTTATTAGAGCAATTTTTTTGTTTGCAAAACCATCAGGCGTTTGGATTAAAAATTGAAAATTCTTAATAATTTCCTATTTATATTTTTATAATCAATATTAAGAAGAGGGTGCTCTGCGGAATATCAATACAAACATTTCCGTGTGACAGTTAGTGCTTCATGCGTAAAATTTACGAAGTATTCGAAGATAAATATTTTTAAAAGTCATTACCGTCATGTATTGTTTATTAATACAAAATGCATTTATTTCAAATTTCAACAAGGCGGTGACCTTGTGCAAGGATCAGACTAACCTACAAAAGTTCTTTTAATGTATTTAAGTAATTGAGCGTACATTACTAGTTATTTAAAAATACGTCAATTTCCAAAATTTCGTGCAGTACCCTCTTAATGTTAGTGATTGATACAAACCTACTTTATTTATTATAAAGAAAGAAATATTAAATTAAAATTTAATTTTATTGTAGATGGCCGAATTAGGGGATGGTAAAAAGAAACCATCGGGTGCTCAAAACAGAAAAAGGAAACTGGAGAAAGGAGAAAAAATTAAAAAGCTAACTTCTCCGATTGACTCTTTCTTTCGATCTGGTAAGTTCAGTTAGTTGGTTGGTAGGTACCTTTAAAGTACTACCTTATATAATACATCTGAAGTAGCGTAAATCAGTGACAGAAGTCGCTGGTGTATCCTGCCTGGGTTCGATCCCTAACTAAGTTCCTACCTACTTCTACTTATTATTATTACACTTCTTATTTTTTGTATAAGTTACCTGTAACTGTATACCTAATGACAATATCTATTTTGCGCGATGGCCTTCCGTTGCGCAATGGTTAGTAACACTGACTCTTGTGCCGAAGGTCTCGGGTTCGAATCCCGGCCGGTGCAAATATTTGTTTAATTACATACCTTCTCAGACCTTGTATGTTAAATTTTTGTGTTGTGTGATATCTCCAACACGCGTTCCCATCGTGGAGATTATGACAATAAATAACCCTATAGTTTTGGAGGCTCATGTCTAACAGTGGACTGGATGTTGCATTGCTACTTCACAGCAGAAATAAATAAGCGGGTGGTACCAGTTAACCCAGGCGACAATTGCATAATTACCTCTACCTAATAGGGAGCCTATCACCTATTAATAGGATTGCAGTAGGTATAGTAAATGTGCACAAAAATTTCAAAAGGCTAAGCAATAATTAAATCGAGTTTCGTCAAAACTCTAACTAAGTGATAATCTACCAAGAATAGATGTATTTATCTATTCTTCTTATGTAGTCACTAATCCTGACTTTATATCTGTGGGGTGAAGACTGCAAGGTGAAGCGAATACTGAATCAGTGTAACTTGTATAGTTGTAATGTGTATAGTTGTAACTTTGAATTAGTTTGAATAAATAGCTAATTAGTTACCTATTAGGTATATAATCAATGACTGACTTTTAATTAATAGGAACAAAGCAGTACTTGTAATTATTTTTTTTTAAGTCTCCATTGTCCGTTCAATTTAAGTAAACTTTTAGAAATCGCGCGAAATGTAAAATTTTCATAGTTTGAATATTCCGTCGGGCGGTTATGGCGGACATTGTGACGTCACAATGGCCGCCATATTGAATTGGTCGTTTCAATTTCCTATCGCTGCTGGTTAACAATTTAAACTTTTTTTTAATAATAAAATAAACCTATTTTTAGCGTGAAACGTTGTTTTTACGTAATTTATTTATGTAGCCGATCGTTAAAAAAAATAAAATATTGAGTGCATATAGGTACCCTATTCCACAATGAGCGCGCTCGGCCAGACTAACTATGCCCGCCTTAACTTTCAGGCGCTGTTTTTAATTTTTTATTGTCCTAAAATATTATTGCGTGGCCCTGTTACCACACTTGGTTACACAAATTGTTGACTATCTTATGTTTTTTAGGTACATCTTCGTCAACATCAGCTCGACAGTTAGAAGAGACAGTTAACTTGGAAGAGAGAACTTCTACGAGTATTTCACAAGTTCCAGCTCACACTAGTACCAGTACATCGCCTACTTCAAGTGAACCAATTGTTAACCAACCAGCAACAGAACCAGATGTACGATTTTGTGAAAATGTCGCGAATGATCCTGCTCTCTGGCCGCAAGTAATACCCGATAGTTTAAGATTATTTTTAACAGAACGTGGACCAATTCAGATTAAAAAAACCAACTATCCTTCAGATAGTAACATGAGGTCGTTTTCAGATACATATTACAGTAAAAAGTTACAAAATAACGAAATTATTCATCGAGTTTGGCTTGTATATTCCACATCTACTGATTCTGTTTTTTGTTTTCACTGTAAGCTTTTTAATATTAATGTCACTGCATTTAATGGCCCCACTGGTTACAAAGACTGGGGGCATTTGTCGAGAAATATAGAACGGCATGAGAAAAGTTCAGGGCACATATGTTCTTTTAAAAAATATTTGGATTTAAAAAATGACTTATTGAAAGGGCAAACAGTAGACTCGGTAAATCAAACTGAAATAGACCGCGAGAAAAAGAGGTGGACGGCAGTTTTGGAAAGGATAATAGAAATTATAAAATTTTTAGCAGGTCAAAATATAGCATTTAGGGGCACAACTGAGAAGTTGTATGACCCAAATAATGGTAATTTTTTAAAGTTGGTGGAGAGTATATCTAATTTTGATAGTACACTATCAGAACACATTGCTCGAATTCAAAGAACTCAGCATCGCATGCCACATTATCTTGGTCATAACATTCAAAATGAACTGATTAGTATAATTGCTGAAAAAATTAAAACGACTATAATTAGTCTTTTGAAGCAATGTAAATACTACTCTGTAATTCTAGATTGCACACCTGATATCTCACACCAAGAACAACTTACTGTTATTGTGAGGTTTATTTATTTAAATCCATCGACAAAACGCGCTGAGGTACGAGAACATTTTTTAGGTTTTTTACCTGTAACTGATACTACCGGACAAGGGTTGAAGACTTATTTGTTAGATTTTTTAAAATCATGCAATATTGAATTCGATGATTTGCGAGGCCAAGGATATGATAATGGAGCCAATATGAGGGGGAAAAATATAGGCCTCCAAAAAAAAATATTGGACATGAATCCTCGTGCTTTTTACGTACCGTGTGCTGCTCACTCCCTTAATTTAGTAGTAAATGACGCCGCTAAAAGCTCATTGGAAATTACAAACTTTTTCTCTATTGTCCAAGAAATCTATGTATTTTTTTCAGCATCCACATCACGCTGGGATGTAATTATGAAACAGATACCTACTTTGTCATTAAAACCTCTTTCAAATACGCGTTGGGAAAGTAGATTTGATGCTCTTAGAGCACTACGTTTTAACATGGATAAAATTTACGATGCATTATACTCTATTTTTACAAATAACAAGTATGATAGCGACACAAAAAACATAGCGAGTTCATTAATAGCCAAATTAAAGTCTTATAGATTCATATGTTCAGTAGTTATATGGTACAATATTTTACTAAAGATTAATATTGTAAGCAAAAATTTGCAAAAATCAGACGTAATTATTTCAGAGGCTACCAAAATGATTAATCTGGTTAAAAAAGATTTGGAGCAATACCGCACCGATAGTGCGTTTGAACAGTTGTTATCTGATGCAAAATTAATTGCTGAAGAATTAGAATGCGAAACAGAATTTAAAGAAACTGTTCGTCCACGTCCCCGAAAAAGACATTTTGATTACGAGGCTGCAGATGAGCCCATTTTAGACCCAACCAACAAATTTAAAGTATGTTTTTATTTTTTTATACTGGACACTGCTATCTCTAAATTAAATGAGAGATTCGATTTGCTGACGGAACACAATTCAGTTTTTTCACTCTTCCAAAACATTGAATGCTGGAGGAAATTAGAGTTGCATGAAAAAAAATCTCAATGTTCTCGGCTCCAACAAAAACTAACATTTAAAAATAGATTTGATATTGACGGGGAGGATTTATATAATGAATTAGAATTGTTACCAATGTTTTTTCCCAATGCATCAACAAGCACTCCCACTAATATTTTAAGCTATATATATTCTAATAATTTAATCTCCTCATTTCCTAATATCTCAACATCTCTACGTATATATTTAACACTGCCTGTTACAGTAGCTGAAGGTGAACGATCCTTTTCAAAATTAAAATTAATAAAAAATTATCTTCGGTCAACCATGACCCAAGACAGACTGACAAACTTAGCTATTATAAGTATAGAATCCAAAATTAATATAAAAATAAATGATTTAATTAAAATCTTTGCCGACTCAAAAGCAAGAAAAATTGAGTTTGTTTGATGTATGTACATACAATAAATAGATATTTAGCAATTAAATAATAATATAAACGAGAGTTGGAACTTGGATTGCTGGTGTTTTTCGCCATTACAATCACTGTTAATTGTAATTAACTCATAATTCTATTGATTTCTCAACTAACAGGTTCCTTCTTTTCTTTGTTTTTGCATCATGTTCTTTTTCATGTTAAAATAAAAGTATAATTCTTCACTTTTTTGAAAAAGTAGGTACCTTTTCTAGAGTGTTAATTCCAGAAACTGGACATAATGTCTCGAATGGAGAATAGTTTTGTTTTTTATTTGTATAATTGGGTTTAATTTGTATAATTTAAGTTTAATTTTAGTTTTGTATTTTAGAAAAATAAACAAATTATCAAAATTACGTGTATTGTGTTTTCTTGGTTGACTAGGACCCCTTTCATACTGCAGTGTGTCGTCGGTCGCGTGCCACGCTGCAGTGTAAAAGAAAACGAGGGCGCAGGCTGAGCCCCGCACCCCGGCGCCGAATAGACTTAAGACGGCACTGTCTGTGTAGTATCTCTGAATGTCTATAATATAGTCTATGGTATTAAAAATAAAATTGTTAACTGGTTAATAAGAAATGAAAAGTGTTGTTGAATTATATGTTAAAAGGAATTGCAGTCAAATGTGTTGTAATAAATAATAATTAAATGATATATACAAAACTAAAATATTTATTACTTTTTACAATTAACTACAGATAAATATAATTTTTAAACCAAATGTGACATTGTGTTGTATAAATAAATAAAAATAAAGTAAAAAACAAAAATAGGTATGAAAACGTTCGAGTTCAATTCACGCACGCGCATCACTGGCCGGCCGACGCCGGCAGCTCTGCGAGGTACCAAGATTTTAACGAAATTTAGTATAGAGTAAGCTAGACTTGAACCTCAGGGAAGGACATAATAATACTTTTTATCCAACCGCGATAACCGACATTCTCACGCTTTCTCATTACAGAAGAAGACCCCGACACATCCTGTTGGAACCGGATGACCCCATCACGGCAGCAAACGCGGCGTTTGCTGGTGATGACCCCGACGCACAGCTGCCCCGCCACCACATCAGAAGAGGTCGACCGCCGCGCGACTCCATACCTACGAGGCGCGACCAGGACCCAGCGCCTGCGAGGGACCTCCCGGCCCATGGGTCACTTGTAGCTGCCGTGGCTCAAGCCGCGGCAGACGCAAATGGCCCCACAGGGCTAGCCGGTCCCTCATAGATAAGTTAGTTTGTAAGCATTATTGTATGTAAGGGCCGGGCGCTTCTCGCCCCCCCGACGCCCGGTGACGGTTCTAAAGTCCCCTCAGGACTGAACCATACCCATCCCGAGTTGGAGATTTAGTGCGGTAAGAATCCCACATAACCTTATGACATTTGTCTTTGCATGCGGTATTTGTCATAAGGTACTTTTTGAAAGTTTCTTCGCTCGTAAAAAAAAATAATCTCGCCCCCAGCCCTGGTATTAACGTGTGGATATTAGTGTGCTCTCGGATATAAATAAAGTATTAATCAATTACATCTATTTTATTCAAGAGACAACAATTGGCGACGAGGATGGGATTGTACTCCGCGTGGGGAACAAATAAAATTTTAACAAAACTTGAGGAAAATATTAGAAAATTGCATTGGAAAATTGTAAAAATAGATAGCATCAAAGTGAAGTTGCAGCGATTAACCACGAATTTTAAAGTCCGACATCTTGACAACCGCCGCGACATAGTCAAACGTCAAGCAATTTGTGCGAACTTCACCATTGTTTACATTAATTGTCACGCCAACCCATGTCAGAGAAATTTAGTTCAGAAACAGAAGAGAATAGTGAACATGATTCTGATACAGAGACAGGACGTTCATGGATTTATACCCTAAATAAAAAACTATTACAAGAATAATTAGACAACCTCAACATAACATACATCAATTCAAAAGTTAGAGAATTAAGAAAATTGCTAAGTACCTTCTGTAAAAATAAACAAAAAGTAACAAACAAGGAAATAATGACAAATTTTAGCTTACAACCGTTCGATGAAGATAATTGGGAGTGTTTCGAGCAACAATTGGAGTGTATTATTACACTCAATGAAGTGACAGTTGAAAAACAAGTGCCACTATTGTTTACAAAAATAACACCTAAGGTGTTGGAAGTATTAAATATATTGTGTGCACCAAAAAAGCCACTGAAATTTACATACACCGAGTTATGTCAAAAATTAAAAGAAAAATACATTCCAAAAGTGTCAACAGCGCTTGATCGAGTTACATTTCGCAACAGAAATCAATTGCCAATGGAGTCTATTGAGGACTATATATTGCAATTACGAAAATTAGGAATTAAATGCAACTTTAAGGACTTAGATGACCAAATTAAAGAAAAATTAATAGATGGTGTATATTCAAAATTAGTTAAATTTGAATTGCTGAAAAGTGCTGAAAAGAGCTTGGATGAAATGGTGGCATTGGCTTGCACAGTAGAAGCAGCTTTACTTCAAACTACCAGTCATAGTGACAATAAGGTGTCGGATTTGTATTATTATCAAGAAAGAAAACAGGGCAATAAAGGAAGGGCGACAAATGAAAGCAAACATAAGACAGTTTCAAAATATACTGCGAATAAGAAAAACATAAAGTGCTACTGTTGTGGTGGTAACAAATATTTAAAAACAGAGTGGAGATTAATAAAGAAACTTTGTTCAGAATGTGGAAAACAAGGGCACATCTTCAAAATGTGTACAGCTAGAAAGCTTTACAGTGTCGAAGAAAAAGAAATGGATACTAATAGTGAGCAACAAAATGTAGAAACTTCTTGTGCAAACTTATTCTGCAAACATGACATAAATTCTATAACTGTAAGTAGAATACCTCCGCATTATATGACTATAAATATTGAAGGAAAATCACTTGATTTTCAATTAGATACAGGCTCAGATGTGACTGTAATCCCTCTAAAAGATAAACAAATGTATTTACAAAATATAAAAATTAACAGTTGTGAAGTAGAATTTAAGAATTTTGACCAAATTATTTCAAAGCCCATAGGGATATTAAAAAATCTTACTGTACGATATATGAATAATGTAAAAAAGTTAAACTTATTTATAGGACATGATAATATACCGCGCATATTAGGACGTGATTGGTTAAACACATTAAATTTATGGCCCCCAAATTTTGTTAAATACATCTGAAAAATACATCTTTCTCGGCTACCCAGAGAACACTAAGGGTTACAGGTTATATAACCCAGTAACAAAGAATATTACTACCAGCAGAGATGTTGTGATCATGGAGAACAGAAGGAACTCAGACA
Source organism: Synanthedon andrenaeformis (assembly GCA_936446665.2). NCBI lineage: Eukaryota > Metazoa > Arthropoda > Insecta > Lepidoptera > Sesiidae > Synanthedon > Synanthedon andrenaeformis. The sequence goes on along the minus strand of OW387776.2, from coordinate 11,482,678 downwards.
TGACACAAGCAGTGGTGGAAGAAAAGACAGTGAACATTCCAGGGGAAGAAGATTCAGATGAAACTATATTGGGTTCAATATCCCCAGCATCTGCAGCAGATACCACATATGTACCAGATGATACCACAAGTACCTCGAACTCTGATGAGTTCTGCGACTGCATGTCAAATGAGTAGGTGAGTCTTGAGCTTACTGAAAAACAACTATCAGAAAAGCGTGCAATCAAGCCACCAAAAAGGTATGGGTACAGTAATATATGTGTGACCAATAGTGCAGATATATGTGAAGATGCTCTCACATATGAAGAGGTAATGAAAGGAGCAGAGCGAGAAGAATGGTGTGGAGCCATGGAGGAAGAGCTTAAATTGTTCGATGACAACCAAGCTTGGGAATTAGTGAACAGACCAAGTGATGCTAAAGTAGTGCAGTGCAAGTGGGTATATAAAAAGAAGTTAAATAGTGACAAAACAGTAAGATACAGAGCAAGGCTAGTGGCAAAGGGCTTCACCCAAAGACAAGGTATCGATTACAATGAAACCTTTTCACCTGTACTTAAATACTCTACCTTAAAATTATTGTTTGCTATTAGTGTCAACTTAGATTTAAATATGACCCATCTAGATGTCACTACAGCCTTTTGAAATGGTCATCTCGATGAAATTGTTCATATGGAATTACCTCAGAATTTTCAAAAGATAAAAAATGGAGGTAAAGTTTTAAAATTAAAAAGAGCTATATATGGGCTGAAACAGTCAGCCAGGGCATGGTACAAAAGAGCTGAAGATTGCTTACAAGAGTTAGGATACAAGAAATCTGTGTATGAACCTTGTTTATTTGTAAAATCAATCGAAAATTTTAAAACATTTATAGCTCTCTTTGTCGATGATTTTTTCATATTTTCTAATTGCAATGAAGAAGTAGAACAATTAAAAGGCCAGTTGAGTCATTGCTTATATATGGATGTTAAAATAGAGAAAAATAAAATTTGTATTTCTCAGGAACATTTTATAGAAAAATTGTTAAATAGATTTGACTTGATAAATTGTAAAAATGTGGATACACCAATGGAGACTAATCTGAAACTGGATAAAAGTAATAATCTAAATTCTAACTATCCATATCAACAACTTATAGGTAGTTTGATGTATCTTTCCGTTCTGACAAGACCTGATATTTCCTATTCAGTTAGTTATTTAAGTCAATTTAATAATTGCAATACAGAAACACATTGGAAGCATGCTAAAAGAGTTTTGAAATATTTAAGTGCAACAAAAACTTTTGGATTAATTTATGTTAAAAATAATCTAGATTTAATTGGTTTTGTAGATGCTGATTGGGCTTCTGATTGTGTTGATAGAAAAATCTTACACCGGTTATTGTTTTGTATTCTCAGGTTGTGTGGTTTCGCATGAGAGTAGAAAACAGCAGACTGTAGCCCTATCCAGCACAGAAGCCGAATATATGGCTGTGAGGCTAGTAAGGAGGCTATTTTCTTAAGAAATTTGTTATTTGTACTTATCAGTGGAGGTAATATGCCAATTGTATTGTATAATGATAACCAAAGTGCACAGAAACTTTCAGAAAATTGTATGTATCATAGACGAACTAAGCACATTGATGTGAAATTTCATTTTATACGAGAGGCAGTTGCACAGAAGTTAGTTAAAATTGTTTACTTGAAACTGACGCAACATTGTAACGACGTTCAGTTCTTTAGATCAGAAATTGTTTATTAGTGAAAGCAAATCGTAAAATTACTCGTATCGGTCATTATTACAATAAATATGTAATCGTAATTGAAAAAAGTTAAGCAATTGTGCAGTTCTAACAAAACGAAAAAATATATTATTTTATGCCCGCCGTTACAAGGTTACGTTGTTGAATTTTGATGAATTGTCAAATGTTACCTATTAAAATGACTTGACTGTAAGTTAGGATGATTGTGATTGTCTGTGACGAGAAAGCGGACGAGCATTGTAGGGAAATAATGTTAGTTGCCCGTTACTTCAGTGAGAATGTGAAGGTGGTAACACTTTAATATTGCATTATTATAAGTACACAAACCTGAACAGTTGGGGCCACTCGCCACGGGAGGCCAGTGTGAGGGTGGGACGCAACAGCCTGAACACATCGTAGGTCTCTATCCGGCGCCTTTTGGACGGGCCCTGCCCCAATGTACCACTGTCCGATTCGCTCGACGCTTCCCTTTGGTTTCTTAACATCTTGCTATTTGTTAAACAGGTTGAATTTTAATAGGTATGTAAATTAAAACGTCTACAATAAATCCCATATAACTATTAACTATTAAAAGAAAAACTACGTAAAATATGACATAACTCCACATTACTGTACACGATTTTATTATATATAAAATCGCAGATATATAAGCAGATATCGGATGCGCAATAGCTCCGTATTTGCGTTTCTTTTTTTTAAGAATTACAAGTACAAATAAATCTGCTGCAAAAAAAGCTCGTACGTACCGGATATTATATATTTTAATAATTTCTATGTATATAAAATCGTGTACGTAATATGGATTTAAAATTGAAAAACATAATCTAATTTGGACTGTGCCATTGAGTATTTATTGTTTTCATTAAATTCACAAAATGTACACTATAAAAATGGTATTGCGTACTATTAAAAGAAAAACTACTTATAAAATGACATAACACCACATTACTGTACACGATTTTATAAATAATACATAGAAATTACTAAAATATATAATATGCGGTACGTACGAGCTTTTTGTAGCAGATGTCTAATGCGCAATAGGCTCCGTATTTGAGTTTCTTTTTTTTAACAATTACAAGTACAAATAAATCTGCTGCAAAAAAAAGCTCTTACGTACCGCATACCTATAATGTATTTTAGTAATTTATATGTATACAAAATCGTGTACATTTATAATATAATATAAGGATTTAAATGCCTAAAGACTGCTAAAGATCGAAAAACATAATCTAATTGGACTCTGCCATTGAGTATTTCTTGTTTTCATTAAATTCACAAAATGTACAGTATAAAAATGGTATTGCGAACACTCACCGAATTTTTACTAATATACTCGTATATCCTTATGCTCGATAGAATAATCCTCAATTTCACACGATAAAGTTTTTAAAAATAATAAAATTGACAGCACTGGTAAAAAAAACACTTCACCACTCCACGACCAAAGTAAGAATGCGTTCGAAAGGTGTACATACCTCACCAGGAAACGTTGGATGTTTAAAGCCACGTGACCAAGGCCACGTGGCGCCACCTACATAACCATTTAATGAATAATAATGAAGTCAATATTTTCAATATGGCGGAAATTCAATATGGCGAAAATTACGAAATGAAAAGCACAAACAAATGAAAAAACATAACAGTATACTAAATTATAAAATCATAAAAAGTCACATGCTATTACATAAAAATAAAAAAAAACGGTAACAATACTAATTATTCACACTCTAAATATTAAAACATTTCTAAACATTTCCAAACATTAAAATTATCGTATTTATGAACTCTGAATACGATGATTGTTTAATATATATTATATACATATGTAAATAAGTAGTTGCCAAAGTGGACGCGAGATGTCGCTAGTTGTCCAAGATCATCGGCGTGTTTTTGCCGAACGTCAAACGGCTTGTTTATATTTTAATTCAAATTACGGTCTAAAGTGTGTTATCATAAACATTTTGTATATCGGGTGAAGGAATATACCATTGTGCGTATGTGCGATAAGGTTTTTATAATTGAAGTAGAAACATCTAAATACTTTTTCACCTCTCCAGCACGAAAAGTGGTCTCTAAAAACTCGCAGACAAATCGACGTTTGCTGCGAGCGTGATTTGAAATTCAAACACCACTTTTTGGAATTATTCAGCGCAGAAAAAAGAAATAGTTCGTTCAGAAACTTATTATGGCCTAGCGATTTAATTCACAGGAATAACATTTTCATTTTATTTATTGAAATTTATGTTTGTAAATTGTATTGGTATTTTAAAATCGTAATATTTAAAACAAATAATAGTAAACATTAATATAACTTCCTTAAAAATATCATTTTTGGTTTTCATAAAAATGTCAACCAGTGCAAACTTTTTTTCAGCATGATATCAATTGAACTGTTTTGTCAAATGATTTGTTCTCATTGCGCTAACATTTTTTATTTATTTTTTAGGTTACCATAATATTGAAAAATTTTCGCCTCGCCAACTACTAAATAGATAATGAACGTCTCATGAACAATTGTACCCCAGCAGCGATCCTTGAATTTCCGTCTGATGGTTTCACACGCTCCCAGAGACAATAAGTAAGTTCATTATATGCCTTTTATGTAAAGATAGTTAGACATGCTGATGGTCCACCCGATGGTAGATGGTTATCGCAAGGTTATCGCTTAATAACACAAGCAACGCAACAAGTGCTGCAATTGAAAGAGAGAAAAAAAGAAAGAATGAAAGGACCTTAAGGTGGTTTCTCTCGCTCCGAACAAACTGCAGCGCGGATAGATGGCGCTGATATTTTAAATTGATGTTTTTAATTTTTTTTTGAATGAAAATGAGCATATAATTTAAATGGAATAGGGTAGGCGTTTAAAGTGTAATATTAGTGATGTATTTTAGTATATTTCAAGTATATATTAGTTTTAAATTACTTGTAATTGGTAAGGACAATATCGCCATCCCCGCAGTAGTCACTCACGCACACTTTTAAGAACTTATTACGTACTAAAGTGTTTGCCAATTTCGTCGGCTAGCTAAGACGCGTGTTAGAACCTACGAGTTGACTATGCGCTCACAATAAAGAAACACCGGTTCCAATCTGTAGGTCCTTTCTTATTTCTTTTTTTATTATTTTTTTGCTTTATAATTACAAAACATCCATACTCATCTACGAACACCATAAAAGCGAGAAGCAACTGCGGAACGACACCAGTGCCTTCTGAATATATTTTTACTGCTTGTAGTAGATTATATTTTCTTTTTCTTTGTATAAATATAGGTGTTTTTGTTTGTACATAGGTTTTATTTTGGAAATTTTCTTTGTTTTTTGAGTTTTTATGTATTATTTATAAAGTGCGTAACCTCACCATCGGCTCTAACGGAAGACCAGCTCAGGTTATATCTGCATTATGCTGAGTTGGAGCCGCTTTGTGGCTTTCTATATGTTGGTGTTTGTCTTTCCATATGTTACTTATGTATGTTTTAAATGTCCTTTACTACCAATCAAATCTTATTCTATTCTATAAATGTGAAAGTAACTCTGTCTGTTTGTTACCTTTTTACGTCTTTTCAACCGATCATCATGATTTTTTGCATACGTTGTCAGGGATACCGGAAAGGACATATAGTACCTTTCGTCCAGAAAAAGGTACTGTTGCCGAGGGATCATATGAAATTATAAAAATTAACACCTGGCAGAAGAGTTATAGCAATAGAGATGACATGCGTTATATCGCTTATTTATTTTTAAATTTGAACGCGGACGAAATCGCCGGCACCAGCTTGTCTATACTAATATTATAAAGAGAGAAGATTTGTATTTTTGTATGTTTGTAATTAATAAACTCAAAAACTACTGGGCCTATTTTTTAAAATTCTTCTACCTATAGAAAGCTACATTATCAGTGAGTAACATAGGCTATATATTATTTATAAAGTTACACGATACACATGCTATTATATTTATAAAAGACTAGTTGTTGTTGTAGTTTGAGTTTATTCATTATAAACATGCAAAAATACAAATCTTCTCTCTTCATTATAATAGTATTTTAGTAAAAAATAATAATAAAAAAGCCACAATTTTTAATAGGTACTTTTTATTTTAGGCCCTTAGAAACCCAACAAAAAAAAAACATTCAAATCTATTCATTATGACAGGATAAACGTCTAATTGTGCTGAAGTATTGGTGCTGTGATGATGTCATCTCGGTCCATCGGGATTTGTCGAAGTCTTCGTCTGAAACAAGAGAGAATGTTAGGGGTGTATATAATATGCGAGAGCTCACCACTAGCGGATTGAGAAGGTTTACATGGGGTCATTGTATGCCTGCCTATGAGCCACGTCAGGTCTATGTGAGAACCGTCCGGTTATGGGGAGGTCCACTCAAATTATTATTTCAATTGATTTATCTTACAGATTAAATTATCTAAACTTGAAGAACTGTTATTTGTCTCTAAAATACTCTTATTTTGTGATTTTGAGAAACCGAGGACACAACCTTACTACTACCGAATAGTTTGTTTCTGTTTACAACATGTAAAATATTTTGATTTGTAAACAATACTTTTGCCTGACAATATTAATAAATAAGTAATAGTATAAGAGCTAGCAACGTTTTTGAGAATGCATTTTAGGTCGATTAGTTTTTCTGTATTTCTCATTCATACTGACGGTCGGTAGGAATGCAGTACGTCTGGCACCTGGAAGCGGTTGCGTTTACCAGTGCGCATCCCATCTGTACAGGGAATATTGTGCATTTTGAAATTATTTTAAGACAAATTTTATTTTTTTTATAATTATATATGCCTCTTTAGCAATATAAATTTATAGTTGCCAGGCATTTTTGTCGTTGCTAACATTGCCCCAGATACAATTTTAATCATTAAAAAATGATAATTTTCAAACATTTTGAGTATGTCTGTAATTTTAATATAATATAGTTCTATAATCAAAGAATATAATATTAATTTGCCAGATAGAAATTCCGTTGCTTAATTAGAATTCAGATCAATTTAAGTATCGGGGAGAATAGGTGAGTTAGAACTCAAGTTTCTGCAAAGGATATCGGATTCTCTGAAAGCAACCAGCGTGTATTTGTTAATGACCATCTTACCCCTGAGTATAAGAAGCTGCTGTCGGACTGTAAATCGCTTTTGATGCCTAATGGTTATCAATACATCTGGGTGAAGTTTGGCAAAATTCATGTTAGAAAAGATAATTCTTCCAAGGTGCATGTTATTAATACCCGGAAGGATTTAAACAAGTTAAACTAATTTGTTTTAACATACTTATTGCTACTCATTCATGCTTACTTAATTTTTCTGTAAAACTGTTTGATTTTCTCCTGATTTGTATGTTAATCGTTCATTTATTGCGCTCGGCACATGGTGTACCTGTATCTTTTCTTATTTTTGTTTTTAATACTCTTCTTTTGCCTATTTATCCCGTCGTATTTATTTTTATAGCTTATATTAATGATTGTCAATGTTCTTGTTACCAAATTCTAGTAGCTTGCCCAGTCTTGAACTATTGTAGGTTTATATTAATTCGCTATTTTGTATCTAATTTCTCGAATCTCTAATAGGTCTTCCTTTAAAAAGTAACGTTAGCTCTGCTGGCTTGCCATCGATCTATTATCAGAATGTCAGGGGATTGCGATCTAAGACACTAACATTTTATCGCAATTTGATTAAGTCTAATTATGATATAATCGTCCTTACGGAGACGTGGCTTACTGATGGCATATCTGATTCGGAGTTATTTACGGATAGATACTTGGTTTGGCGTCGCGATCGCGATTACTCTCTTACGGGTCAAAGTCGTGGAGGAGGTGTTATTATCGCTACTCGTCGTGACCTATTAGTAACACCTAATGTAGAATATCACTCATCTGCCGAAGATCTGTGGGTTACTTTGACAATTACCTCTCAAGATAGTCGTCCATTGGTAATGAGGCTAGGTGTTTTGTATCTTTGTAAACAAGGTAGGGGATTTTCATTTTCTCAGCAGCTGGCGAATTACCTCCATAGACTTAATGATCTCATTTTACATCATCCCAATGATTATTACTTAATTTTAGGTGATTTTAATATGAGCTCTATTCAATGGGTGTATTCGGATTCTTCCAATGCCTATCTACCGGTGGGTTGTGGCGGAGTTGATGAGCAAACATTTATTGATGATATTGCTATGTACAATCTTAACCAATACAACGGGGTTCTCAATCACTTGGGTAAGATCCTTGACTTGGTGCTGTGTAGTGCACCTGTTTCTGTCAGTGAGTGCCATGATCCTCTGGTTCCTGTAGACCCATACCATAAGGCCCTATTAGTCTCTGTCGATTTTATGACCGTAAAGCCTTTGAAACCTAATCCACGCCTAAAGTATCTTTATAATAAAGGTGACTATGAATCTATTAATTCGGAATTGCTGAGTACTGACTGGGATAAGGAATTTTCCAACCGGTCACTTGATCATTCATTGACTTTTTCTACGATAAATTTGTATATCTGCGGGATAAGTACATACCTTCTAGGTTAGTCACTTCTAGATCATCTCCTCCATGGTATTCCCCGGCACTTATTAATGCTATTAAAGAGAAGCGTAAGTACTATAGAAAGTATAAAATATACAATAACAAGAGTGATCTCCTTTCCTTTAAATATCAAAGGGTTAGGGTTTCCCAAATGGAGAGTGATTGTTTTAACAGTTATATATCTTCTACTGAGTCTTGAATTGATCGTAATCCCAAACACTTTTGGTCATATGTCAAGTCTCGCAGAAGCAATAATGCTATTCCTAGCTGTCTACATTATGGGGATGCGGCTCTCAGCTCTGGCACCGACATATGTAACGCATTCTCGGATTACTTTAAAACTACTTTTCTGCATCATACTGATCGCTCAGCTCCAATAGTAACAGTCCAACATACTGCAGTGGCTGATGTTTATTCGATTGAGGTTGATGATAGTTTACTAGTTAAGCTGCTGGAAGGATTAGATCCCACGAAATCTGCGGGTCCTGATCATTTGCCAGCGGTTTTCTTGATCAATTGTGCAAAGAGTATCGCGACGCCTATCAGTATTCTCTTCCGGAGGTCTCTTTCCGCAGGTATAGTACCTGATATCTGGAAGAGAGCTTACATTACCCCTGTTCATAAGAAAGGCAGTAGGAGTAACATCTCAAACTATAGGCCCATATCTAAATTATGTATTATTTCCAAATTGCTTGAGAAAATCGTCTACACTCAGACTTACTCTTCATTAAAAAATGTATTTAATAGTAATCAGTATGGTTTTATTAAGGGTAGATCAACTGTTTCAAATTTAGTTCTATTTAATGACTACATTTCTGAGGCCATGGACGGGGGTTTTCAGGTTGATGCAGTCTATACAGACTATAGTAAAGCTTTTGATAGAATTTATCATAGTGTACTTATTACTAAATTGTATAACCTACATAGGTATAAGAGGCAATCTATTGAGATGGTTTGCGTCTTACATAGCTAATAGGTCTCAGGCTGTTGTTGTCAACAACTATATATCTAGCTGGATAGTTGCTCCGAGTGGAGTACCGCAAGGATCTCTACTGGGTCCTTTGCTATTTAATGTGTTTGTTAATGATATTACTGACTGTTTTCATTATTCCAAGCTACTTTGTTTTGCAGACGATATGAAGATCTTTTGTAGAATCACTTCCATTGAAGATGTTGACAACCTCCAGTCTGACCTACGGCGCCTTGATAATTATTGTCTCGTCCACAGGCTGGATCTGAATCCCTCTAAATGTTTTACGATAACATTTTCACGTAAACATATAAATGTTCCATCGTCTTATACGCTACAGGGTCAAGTTCTCCAATCTCAATCGGGAATGAGAGATTTGGGTGTTTTTCACGATTACAAATTGCATTTCAGCCTGCATATAGACCAGATTATTTCGAATGCAACTAAAGCGTTAGGGTTTGTTATGCGCAATACTGCTGAGTTTACTAGGGCTAAAACCCTGAAAATATTATATTGTGCTTTCGTTCGAAGTAAGCTGGAGTATGCATCGCAGATTTGGAATCCCTGTTATCAAATACACATTGATAGGCTTGAGAGGGTTCAGAAAAGGTTTGTTAAATTCTTATGCTATAGATTGTATCAACCTTATAACTCTAATGACTACCGTGACATGTGTAAGCGACATCATTTGATAGCCCTTAATATACGCCGTGAAATTTCTGACATTTCTTATTTAATTAATATTATTAATGGTCGTGTGGACTGCCCTGATATTCTCTCTCTGATTAATTTTAATGTGCCCACTAGGTCGGTTAGGTCATACAACCCAATTTCAATATCAAATGCTAGTTCAAATTATCGGCAGAATAGTTTTCTTTGGCGGGCTAGTAGGAACCTCAACATGTTGTTCGGCGGGCTGGGTGCTGATATTGATATTGATATATTTAATTGTAAATCGGCGGAAGTTAAGAGTAAATTGACGGCTATACTGTTTAGCTGAGCAGTTTTCTTTTCTTTTCATTTTTTCATTTTTTCTTTCCTTTTGTTATGATTTTATTTTAATATAATTTAAGTTATGTTTCGGTTTTAATATTGATTGTTTAGTTGCTATGCGTTTGTTATCGTTCGTCTTAATTTCTAGTTTGTAGTCTATCTGTGTATACCTTAAAATTGCCTTGTGTTGCCTATATATATTGTAAGTTTATTGTTTGTGCTGTTGGTGTACCTTTGAAAATAAATAAATAAATAAATAAATAAATAAATAAATAAATAAATAAATAAATAAATAAATAAATAAATAAATAAAATTTAAACCAACATAAGTCTCATTGTTGAGCGCTAGGTGAAGATCTTTGTCGTTCATATGTCCAAGCTTCTTGTGCCAGTCTAGTAAAGTACCTTTATTCGTGTTGATCGATATCTTAAACGAAAGTGACAGAAGCTCCATGTTCAGTCATTTTAGGCACTGATATTAGGTTTTTACAAAGTGTCGGTACGTACAGAGTGTTTTCGAGATTAATTATCCCGTATTTATTTTTCAATGTTACTCTGCCTTCTCCTTTAATTTCGGTTGAGTACTGTTCTGAAGCAAAATTAAGTTTTCTTGAAACTGTTCTTATATTTTTGAAGTGTTCGCGTTCATACGTCATATGTGAGGTACAGCCGCTGTCAAGAACCCAGTCGTTTTGGTTCGAAGTGAAGTTGCACTCTTCAGCGTAATAGGAACATTTTGAGTTTGTTTCTTTATTATTCTGCCAGCATTTCGAGCAAATCTTGTGACTCTTCTTTTGAAAAATTTTTCGTCCCGATTTCTTACAAATTTTGCAAGATACATATAGTGCGTTTTCATCCTCACGTTGTGGACTGACCTCGACGTTACGGTGTCGAGCATCACTTTCTTCAATTATTTTAATTTTGAGATCCTCAGGTTTGGGTAGTGTCGCGTGACTCCATGGCAACTCTAAAGTTCTCATATTCAGTGGACAGACTGTAGAGCATAAGGATTGTAAGCAGATCCTCGTTTATATCGACATCCATTTCTGATAGTTTGTCAACAGTGTCCATAAATTTAGTAAGATGCTCACGAATGTTATCATCTTCGAGTTTTGTAAGAATTAGCCGCTTTAAGAGAGTAGCCTTTCTCGCGGGGCCTTTACTTGCGTGAATATCCTTCAGTTTATCCCATAGGGCATTTGCAGTAGTGCATTTTTTTATGTCTTTCAGCTGGGATGGTGCAATTAGTAGGATGAGCTCGGCTTTTGCCTGTTTGTCGCCTTCAAGTTCGTCGGTGCTAGGATAGATCCCTGAGGAACTCCTTCATTAACTGGCAATTTACTGGACGTAGATGAAAATCCATCAGGGCGATCAATTTTAACACTCTGAAATCGATCGCAGAGATAGCTGCTAAACCACTGCACCGCGTTGCGGTCAAAACCATAGTAAGAAAGCTTAGATAGAAGAAGATTTACATTTAAAGAATCAAATGCTCTGGAAAAATCTAGCAATACCAGAATTGTACACATTCCTTTATCCTGGGCACATAGTATGTTATCAGTAACGTCCAGTAATGCAGTTGTGGTACTACGTCCTTTTCTAAACCCCGACTGTGCTTGAGGCAAAATATCATTTTTAACAAGGAAATCAGTTACCTGTTCACATACTGCCTTTTCTAAGATTTTCGATATACACGGCAAAATGCTAATTGGTCTAAGATCTTTTAAATTTGTAGGGTTAGAGTGCTTAGGTAAAGGACGCACAATCGCCTGTTTCCAAACATCCGGAAATGTGCTAGTGTCAATAGACATGTTAATAAGTGTGTGAATGATATCGACCGTAAATGGGAAAGTCATTAACAACATATCCAAAGTGATGAGATCACAACCTTCCGCCTTTGATTTTATACTTCTAATTATTTTAATCAAATCTTGTAAACTAATTTTTGCAATGTGAAACGTTGCGTTACTATATTTATGGTATTCAAAATATGTTAGAAGTGAAATTGAAGGTTTTAAAATGCCAGGAATGTTCAAAAAATGATTATTTATTACATCAGGGTTGTCAAAGAAAGACGGTAGCGTGGTCGTACTCTTGAGAGATAAAGTATTTTTTAAATTCCTCCAAAGCTGCTTAGGATTACTAATATTGTTATTTATGTTTTGTTTAAAGTAAGCTGATTTCTCCTGAAACAATGCCTTCGTCACGATGGATTTCAAGGATTTGTAGTATAGCTTCTTACTTTCAGATTTAATCCTATGATAATCAGCTGCAGCCTGATCTCGTAGCTTCATCATCAGCTTGATGACATCCGTTATCCAAGGGTAGCATCGATTTCTAACTTTGAATGAAGTGACGGGCGCATGGACATCAAAGAGACGCATAACATTTACGTTAAATGAGGCTACCATTTCATTAACATTAGTTAATTGAGATATGAGATCCCATCTTATGGCCTGCAAATCAGTTTTAAAAACGTCAAGGCAAATATATTTTAAAGGCCTGTAGGTTATAATCCGAGGAGTGATCTTGTCACGCCTAATATAAAACTCGCACACCACAAGACAATGACCATAGAGGGTCCCCACAAAGTCCAATTCTATTTTTTTAGCAGGCAGGTCAGAACAAACCACATCAATTAGTGTTTGACTGGAATCAGTGAAGTGAGTCGACGAAGGAACTAACTGCTCTAGATTAAATTGTGACAGGAATGATTTAAATTTTTTTGTTTTATAATTATCTGAATCCAAAAAATTAATATTAAAATCACCTAAAAAAATAAGATTGTCATATTTAGGAATGGAGCTGATCGAATCAGTGACTGCATCAAAAAAAGCATCCAATTTTACCCAATTTGGTCTATATGCCGTACCAACCATCAATTTTCTTCCGTTAAAATTCACTGTGAGCCACATCTGCTCAACCATTGCATGCTGAGGGTCAACAGGATGCCGCCAGGCCCGCACGCTGACCCTCCTCTTAATGTAAAATCCAATTCCGCCACCACGCAGCCTATGCTCACATGGACGCGGCATGTGCCACAGAGTGTACCCAGGTATGATTGGTGCCTTCCCCTCTTCCCCTTCACGAAGCCAAGTCTCATTAAGTGCTAAAACATCTACATCGCTCTGAGTTACCGAAGCTATGACGTTCTCGTGGTTAGTGCCTAGGGAACCCGCATTGTACAATCCTACTTTTAAATACTTGGTAGCCATTTAAATAATAATAATAGCAATTCTATTTTGTAAAAATAAATATAAATCAACATTAGACACACCATAATTTACAAACAATACCGTGAAACGAAAGAGCACCCTCTGAAAAATAACAAAGAAAATAACAAAACCACACACTAAAAAAATATTATAATAATAACAACAAAAAGTACACATAAAAAGTATATATTTAATGATTTTAACATAGAACAATAATATAATATATAGTGTCAACGTCACTTTATTTATTTATAATTGATAATATTGCTCACGATTATTATCTCAGTTATTATTAAATAAGTTATCTATTTGGTAATTTATTAATCTTAGTTTTGCATTTATTGAAAAATCATTAGGCAATGTTTGGAACGTCGAAGGGCCATCTTACGGCGGAATACCAATGGGTATACCATGATACCACCAAGAATCGGGAACAGGAGGAGGCTATAATAATGGCATATCGTTGGCTCACTATTACAAGGTTCTATATTACAATTTTTGCACTTTCTGAGTTATGAATGTCACAAAGTTCTATGTATTTTTCTTTCTATCCTTTAAAAACATGGAACTTTATAGTGCTAATTAATCTACGAGAAAAATGCATTTGAACATAGTTCTATGTTGAACAACTATTGTTGCGACTCTCTCTAGTAGAATTTTATTTATATTGGTAACATACCATTATTGAATAAGTACATTTATTATTTATTTATTTAAACAAGTAGGAAAGAAAGTTTGTAAGGTAAATTAAGTTTACATGTAAGGACAAATTTCTAATCACATTTAATAGTTTAATACCTTATTTATAGTAAAATTAAATTTAAAAGATTGACTTTATTTCAAGTCTGCTGCATGAATTGATGAAAAGTGTCAAAATATGCAACGTCAAGTAATAATAAAAACATACTAATTAATTACTTATTTCAAAATCAGTGTTTTTATTACTTATTTATTAATATTGTCAGGCAAAAGTATTGTTTACAAATCAAAATATTTTACATGTTGTAAACAGAAACAAACTATTCGGTAGTAGTAAGGTTGTGTCCTCGGTTTCTCAAAATCACAAAATAAGAGTATTTTAGAGACAAATAACAGTTCTTCAAGTTTAGATAATTTAATCTGTAAGATAAATCAATTGAAATAATAATTTGAGTGGACCTCCCCATAACCGGACGGTTCTCACATAGACCTGACGTGGCTCATAGGCAGGCATACAATGACCCCATGTAAACCTTCTCAATCCGCTAGTGGTGAGCTCTCGCATATTATATACACCCCTAACATTCTCTCTTGTTTCAGAAGAAGACTTCGACAAATCCCGATGGACCGAGATGACATCATCACAGCACCAATACTTCAGCACAATTAGACGTTTATCCTGTCATAATGAATAGATTTGAATGTTTTTTTTTGTTGGGTTTCTAAGGGCCTAAAATAAAAAGTACCTATTAAAAATTGTGGCTTTTTTATTATTATTTTTTACTAAAATACTATTATAATGAAGAGAGAAGATTTGTATTTTTGCATGTTTATAATGAATAAACTCAAACTACAACAACAACTAGTCTTTTATAAATATAATAGCATGTGTATCGTGTAACTTTATAAATAAATAATATATAGCCTATGTTACTCACTGATAATGTAGCTTTCTATAGGTAGAAGAATTTTAAAAAATAGGCCCAGTAGTTTCTGAGTTTATTAATTACAAACATACAAAAATACAAATCTTCTCTCTTTATAATATTAGTATAGACAAGCTGGTGCCGGCGATTTCGTCCGCGCATGTCATCTCTATTGCTATAACTCTTCTGCCAGGTGTTAATTTTTATAATTTCATATGATCCCTCGACAACAGTACCTTTTTCTGGACGAAAGGTACTATATGTCCTTTCCGGTATCCCTGACAACGTATGCAAAAAATCATGATGATCGGTTAAAAAGACGTAAAAAGGTAACAAACAGACAGAGTTACTTTCACATTTATAGAATAGAATAAGATTTGATTGGTAGTAAAGGACATTTAAAACATACAAAAGTAACATATGGAAAGACAAACACCAACATATAGAAAGCCACAAAGATATAACCTGCAGATATAACCTGAGCTGGTCTTCCGTTAGAGCCGATGGTGAGGTTTCGCACTTTATAAATAATACATAAAAGCTCAAAAAACAAAGAAAATTTCCAAAATAAAACCTATGTACAAACAAAAACACCTATATTTATACAAAGAAAAAGAAAATATAATCTACTACAAGAAGTAAAAATATATTTAGAAGGCACTGGTGTCGTTCCGCAGTTGCTTCTCGCTTTTATGATGTTCGTAGATAAGAAAGGACCTACAGATTGGAACCGGTGTTTCTTTATTGTGAGCGCATAGTCAACTCGTTGGCTCTAACACGCGTCTTAGCTAGCCGACGAAATTGGCAAACACTTTAGTACGTAATAAGTTCTTAAAAGTATGCGTGAGTGACTACTGCGGGGATGGCGATATTGTCCTTACCAATTACAAGTAATTTAAATCTAATATAGGTATACTTGAAATATACTAAAATACATCACTAATATTACACTTTAAACGCCTACCCTATTCCATTTAAATTATATGCTCATTTTCATTCAAAAAAAATTAAAAACATCAATTTAAAATATCAGCGCCATCTATCCGCGCTGCAGTTTGTTCGGAGCGAGAGAAACCACCTTAAGGTCCTTTCATTCTTTCTTTTTTTCTCTCTTTCAATTGCAGCACTTGTTGCGTTGCTTGTGTTATTAAGCGATAACCATCTACCATCGGGTGGACCATCAGCATGTCTAACTATCTTTACATAAAAGGCATATAATGAACTTACTTATTGTCTCTGGGAGCGTGTGAAACCATCAGACGGAAATTCAAGGATCGCTGCTGGGGTACAATTATTCATGAGACGTTCATTATCTATTTGGAGTAGTTGGCGAGGCGAAAATTTTTCAATATTATGGTAACCTAAAAAATAAATACAAAATGTTAGCGCAATGAGAACAAATCATTTGACAAAACAGTTCAATTGATATAATGCTGAAAAAAAGTTTGCACTGGTTGACATTTTTATGAAAACCAAAAATGATATTTTTAAGGAAGTTATATTAATGTTTACTATTATTTGTTTTAAATATTACGATTTTAAAATACCAATACAATTTACAAACATAAATTTCAATAAATAAAATGAAAATGTTATTCCTGTGAATTAAATCGCTAGGCCATAATAAGTTTCTGAACGAACTATTTCTTTTTTCTGCGCTGAATAATTCCAAAAAGTGGTGTTTGAATTTCAAATCACGCTCGCAGCAAACGTCGATTTGTCTGCGAGTTTTTAGAGACCACTTTTCGTGCTGGAGAGGTGAAAAAGTATTTAGATGTTTCTACTTCAATTATAAAAACCTTATCGCACATACGCACAATGGTATATTCCTTCACCCGATATACAAAATGTTTATGATAGACACTTTAGACCGTAATTTGAATTAAAATATAAACAAGCCGTTTGACGTTCGGCAAAAACACGCCGATGATCTTGGACAACTAGCGACATCTCGCGTCCACTTTGGCAACTACTTATTTACATATGTATATAATATATATTAAACAATCATCGTATTCAGAGTTCATAAATACGATAATTTTAATGTTTGGAAATGTTTAGAAATGTTTTAATATTTAGAGTGTGAATAATTAGTATTGTTACCGTTTTTTTTTATTTTTATGTAATAGCATGTGACTTTTTATGATTTTATAATTTAGTATACTGTTATGTTTTTTCATTTGTTTGTGCTTTTCATTTCGTAATTTTCGCCATATTGAATTTCCGCCATATTGAAAATATTGACTTCATTATTATTCATTAAATGGTTATGTAGGTGGCGCCACGTGGCCTTGGTCACGTGGCTTTAAACATCCAACGTTTCCTGGTGAGGTATGTACACCTTTCGAACGCATTCTTACTTTGGTCGTGGAGTGGTGAAGTGTTTTTTTTACCAGTGCTGTCAATTTTATTATTTTTAAAAACTTTATCGTGTGAAATTGAGGATTATTCTATCGAGCATAAGGATATATATTAGTAAAAATTCGGTGAGTGTTCGCAATACCATTTTTATACTGTACATTTTGTGAATTTAATGAAAACAAGAAATACTCAATGGCAGAGTCCAATTAGATTATGTTTTTCGATCTTTAGCAGTCTTTAGGCATTTAAATCCTTATATTATATTATAAATGTACACGATTTTGTATACATATAAATTACTAAAATACATTATAGGTATGCGGTACGTAAGAGCTTTTTTTTGCAGCAGATTTATTTGTACTTGTAATTGTTAAAAAAAAGAAACTCAAATACGGAGCCTATTGCGCATTAGACATCTGCTACAAAAAGCTCGTACGTACCGCATATTATATATTTTAGTAATTTCTATGTATTATATATAAAATCGTGTACAGTAATGTGGTGTTATGTCATTTTATAAGTAGTTTTTCTTTTAATAGTACGCAATACCATTTTTATAGTGTACATTTTGTGAATTTAATGAAAACAATAAATACTCAATGGCACAGTCCAAATTAGATTATGTTTTTCAATTTTAAATCCATATTACGTACACGATTTTATATACATAGAAATTATTAAAATATATAATATCCGGTACGTACGAGCTTTTTTTGCAGCAGATTTATTTGTACTTGTAATTCTTAAAAAAAAGAAACGCAAATACGGAGCTATTGCGCATCCGATATCTGCTTATATATCTGCGATTTTATATATAATAAAATCGTGTACAGTAATGTGGAGTTATGTCATATTTTACGTAGTTTTTCTTTTAATAGTTAATAGTTATATGGGATTTATTGTAGACGTTTTAATTTACATACCTATTAAAATTCAACCTGTTTAACAAATAGCAAGATGTTAAGAAACCAAAGGGAAGCGTCGAGCGAATCGGACAGTGGTACATTGGGGCAGGGCCCGTCCAAAAGGCGCCGGATAGAGACCTACGATGTGTTCAGGCTGTTGCGTCCCACCCTCACACTGGCCTCCCGTGGCGAGTGGCCCCAACTGTTCAGGTTTGTGTACTTATAATAATGCAATATTAAAGTGTTACCACCTTCACATTCTCACTGAAGTAACGGGCAACTAACATTATTTCCCTACAATGCTCGTCCGCTTTCTCGTCACAGACAATCACAATCATCCTAACTTACAGTCAAGTCATTTTAATAGGTAACATTTGACAATTCATCAAAATTCAACAACGTAACCTTGTAACGGCGGGCATAAAATAATATATTTTTTCGTTTTGTTAGAACTGCACAATTGCTTAACTTTTTTCAATTACGATTACATATTTATTGTAATAATGACCGATACGAGTAATTTTACGATTTGCTTTCACTAATAAACAATTTCTGATCTAAAGAACTGAACGTCGTTACAATGTTGCGTCAGTTTCAAGTAAACAATTTTAACTAACTTCTGTGCAACTGCCTCTCGTATAAAATGAAATTTCACATCAATGTGCTTAGTTCGTCTATGATACATACAATTTTCTGAAAGTTTCTGTGCACTTTGGTTATCATTATACAATACAATTGGCATATTACCTCCACTGATAAGTACAAATAACAAATTTCTTAAGAAAATAGCCTCCTTACTAGCCTCACAGCCATATATTCGGCTTCTGTGCTGGATAGGGCTACAGTCTGCTGTTTTCTACTCTCATGCGAAACCACACAACCTGAGAATACAAAACAATAACCGGTGTAAGATTTTTCTATCAACACAATCAGAAGCCCAATCAGCATCTACAAAACCAATTAAATCTAGATTATTTTTAACATAAATTAATCCAAAAGTTTTTGTTGCACTTAAATATTTCAAAACTCTTTTAGCATGCTTCCAATGTGTTTCTGTATTGCAATTATTAAATTGACTTAAATAACTAACTGAATAGGAAATATCAGGTCTTGTCAGAACGGAAAGATACATCAAACTACCTATAAGTTGTTGATATGGATAGTTAGAATTTAGATTATTACTTTTATCCAGTTTCAGATTAGTCTCCATTGGTGTATCCACATTTTTACAATTTATCAAGTCAAATCTATTTAACAATTTTTCTATAAAATGTTCCTGAGAAATACAAATTTTATTTTTCTCTATTTTAACATCCATATATAAGCAATGACTCAACTGGCCTTTTAATTGTTCTACTTCTTCATTGCAATTAGAAAATATGAAAAAATCATCGACAAAGAGAGCTATAAATGTTTTAAAATTTTCGATTGATTTTACAAATAAACAAGGTTCATACACAGATTTCTTGTATCCTAACTCTTGTAAGCAATCTTCAGCTCTTTTGTACCATGCCCTGGCTGACTGTTTCAGCCCATATATAGCTCTTTTTAATTTTAAAACTTTACCTCCATTTTTTATCTTTTGAAAATTCTGAGGTAATTCCATATGAACAATTTCATCGAGATGACCATTTCAAAAGGCTGTAGTGACATCTAGATGGGTCATATTTAAATCTAAGTTGACACTAATAGCAAACAATAATTTTAAGGTAGAGTATTTAAGTACAGGTGAAAAGGTTTCATTGTAATCGATACCTTGTCTTTGGGTGAAGCCCTTTGCCACTAGCCTTGCTCTGTATCTTACTGTTTTGTCACTATTTAACTTCTTTTTATATACCCACTTGCACTGCACTACTTTAGCATCACTTGGTCTGTTCACTAATTCCCAAGCTTGGTTGTCATCGAACAATTTAAGCTCTTCCTCCATGGCTCCACACCATTCTTCTCGCTCTGCTCCTTTCATTACCTCTTCATATGTGAGAGCATCTTCACATATATCTGCACTATTGGTCACACATATATTACTGTACCCATACCTTTTTGGTGGCTTGATTGCACGCTTTTCTGATAGTTGTTTTTCAGTAAGCTCAAGACTCACCTACTCATTTGACATGCAGTCGCAGAACTCATCAGAGTTCGAGGTACTTGTGGTATCATCTGGTACATATGTGGTATCTGCTGCAGATGCTGGGGATATTGAACCCAATATAGTTTCATCTGAATCTTCTTCCCCTGGAATGTTCACTGTCTTTTCTTCCACCACTGCTTGTGTCATGTCTGAGTTCCTTCTGTTCTCCATGATCACAACATCTCTGCTGGTAGTAATATTCTTTGTTACTGGGTTATATAACCTGTAACCCTTAGTGTTCTCTGGGTAGCCGAGAAAGATGTATTTTTCAGATGTATTTAACAAAATTTGGGGGCCATAAATTTAATGTGTTTAACCAATCACGTCCTAATATGCGCGGTATATTATCATGTCCTATAAATAAGTTTAACTTTTTTACATTATTCATATATCGTACAGTAAGATTTTTTAATATCCCTATGGGCTTTGAAATAATTTGGTCAAAATTCTTAAATTCTACTTCACAACTGTTAATTTTTATATTTTGTAAATACATTTGTTTATCTTTTAGAGGGATTACAGTCACATCTGAGCCTGTATCTAATTGAAAATCAAGTGATTTTCCTTCAATATTTATAGTCATATAATGCGGAGGTATTCTACTTACAGTTATAGAATTTATGTCATGTTTGCAGAATAAGTTTGCACAAGAAGTTTCTACATTTTGTTGCTCACTATTAGTATCCATTTCTTTTTCTTCGACACTGTAAAGCTTTCTAGCTGTACACATTTTGAAGATGTGCCCTTGTTTTCCACATTCTGAACAAAGTTTCTTTATTAATCTCCACTCTGTTTTTAAATATTTGTTACCACCACAACAGTAGCACTTTATGTTTTTCTTATTCGCAGTATATTTTGAAACTGTCTTATGTTTGCTTTCATTTGTCGCCCTTCCTTTATTGCCCTGTTTTCTTTCTTGATAATAATACAAATCCGACACCTTATTGTCACTATGACTGGTAGTTTGAAGTAAAGCTGCTTCTACTGTGCAAGCCAATGCCACCATTTCATCCAAGCTCTTTTCAGCACTTTTCAGCAATTCAAATTTAACTAATTTTGAATATACACCATCTATTAATTTTTCTTTAATTTGGTCATCTAAGTCCTTAAAGTTGCATTTAATTCCTAATTTTCGTAATTGCAATATATAGTCCTCAATAGACTCCATTGGCAATTGATTTCTGTTGCGAAATGTAACTCGATCAAGCGCTGTTGACACTTTTGGAATGTATTTTTCTTTTAATTTTTGACATAACTCGGTGTATGTAAATTTCAGTGGCTTTTTTGGTGCACACAATATATTTAATACTTCCAACACCTTAGGTGTTATTTTTGTAAACAATAGTGGCACTTGTTTTTCAACTGTCACTTCATTGAGTGTAATAATACACTCCAATTGTTGCTCGAAACACTCCCAATTATCTTCATCGAACGGTTGTAAGCTAAAATTTGTCATTATTTCCTTGTTTGTTACTTTTTGTTTATTTTTACAGAAGGTACTTAGCAATTTTCTTAATTCTCTAACTTTTGAATTGATGTATGTTATGTTGAGGTTGTCTAATTATTCTTGTAATAGTTTTTTATTTAGGGTATAAATCCATGAACGTCCTGTCTCTGTATCAGAATCATGTTCACTATTCTCTTCTGTTTCTGAACTAAATTTCTCTGACATGGGTTGGCGTGACAATTAATGTAAACAATGGTGAAGTTCGCACAAATTGCTTGACGTTTGACTATGTCGCGGCGGTTGTCAAGATGTCGGACTTTAAAATTCGTGGTTAATCGCTGCAACTTCACTTTGATGCTATCTATTTTTACAATTTTCCAATGCAATTTTCTAATATTTTCCTCAAGTTTTGTTAAAATTTTATTTGTTCCCCACGCGGAGTACAATCCCATCCTCGTCGCCAATTGTTGTCTCTTGAATAAAATAGATGTAATTGATTAATACTTTATTTATATCCGAGAGCACACTAATATCCACACGTTAATACCAGGGCTGGGGGCGAGATTATTTTTTTTTACGAGCGAAGAAACTTTCAAAAAGTACCTTATGACAAATACCGCATGCAAAGACAAATGTCATAAGGTTATGTGGGATTCTTACCGCACTAAATCTCCAACTCGGGATGGGTATGGTTCAGTCCTGAGGGGACTTTAGAACCGTCACCGGGCGTCGGGGGGGCGAGAAGCGCCCGGCCCTTACATACAATAATGCTTACAAACTAACTTATCTATGAGGGACCGGCTAGCCCTGTGGGGCCATTTGCGTCTGCCGCGGCTTGAGCCACGGCAGCTACAAGTGACCCATGGGCCGGGAGGTCCCTCGCAGGCGCTGGGTCCTGGTCGCGCCTCGTAGGTATGGAGTCGCGCGGCGGTCGACCTCTTCTGATGTGGTGGCGGGGCAGCTGTGCGTCGGGGTCATCACCAGCAAACGCCGCGTTTGCTGCCGTGATGGGGTCATCCGGTTCCAACAGGATGTGTCGGGGTCTTCTTCTGTAATGAGAAAGCGTGAGAATGTCGGTTATCGCGGTTGGATAAAAAGTATTATTATGTCCTTCCCTGAGGTTCAAGTCTAGCTTACTCTATACTAAATTTCGTTAAAATCTTGGTACCTCGCAGAGCTGCCGGCGTCGGCCGGCCAGTGATGCGCGTGCGTGAATTGAACTCGAACGTTTTCATACCTATTTTTGTTTTTTACTTTATTTTTATTTATTTATACAACACAATGTCACATTTGGTTTAAAAATTATATTTATCTGTAGTTAATTGTAAAAAGTAATAAATATTTTAGTTTTGTATATATCATTTAATTATTATTTATTACAACACATTTGACTGCAATTCCTTTTAACATATAATTCAACAACACTTTTCATTTCTTATTAACCAGTTAACAATTTTATTTTTAATACCATAGACTATATTATAGACATTCAGAGATACTACACAACACAGACCTCATGTGAACATTGTATTTCAACAAAAAGTATTGTTTTAGCTTATATGTGATGTTTTTGGGTGTTGTTTTAGGGTGGGGTAACTAAGAAATTTATATTATACTAGCTGACCCGGCCAACTGAACCGCCTCAGGAAAAAAAAACATTCGATCAAAACCTACGAGAAAATGAATTTTACTCCCATTTATATTTGTTTCGTAAATATTTCACATATTTTAATAGTTATTCTGCTACTCGGAACTGAGACAAATTCAAAAAATCAAACATAATAAAAATCAGTCCAGCCGTTCTCGAGTTTTAAATTGAGAAAAACTATTTTACGAAGATTTTTACGAAATTTTATATTTTGAACATGATCCAGTGACGTAGCTTTTCTTGTAAAACTAGTTGACTGTTGTAAGTTGACTTTTTTATGTTAAGGTCGCAGACAGGTTGGTCCACTTGATGGTAAGTGTCTACCGTCGCCTATAACACAAGCAACGGCACAGGTGCTTCAAGCGCGCTGCCAACTACAGTAGAATTAAAGATAAGAATCAGTCTTGTATTTTAAAATGTGTATCTTCAGTATCAATATTTCTATCTAAATGGCCTATTAAATCAGAGTCATTTTTTTTTAAATCAAATCAAAATATTAATTCATCAAATAGGTTACTTCCAAAAAGCTTTTTTAACTGTCATTATAAATTTAAATTTTACTAAGGTTTCGGGAAAAAAGCCAAAATAAACTCAGGATAGTTATTTTTTTATTGTAATCTTTAAAATAACTGGGAATCTTTAATCAAATAAGTAATTTACCTACTTTGTTAATTGCTAATCCGTTACTAATGAAGTTAACTTCGTTCAACGTTAAAGCGTTACATTTCGAAAGATGTAACGGAAGTTAACATTAACACATAATAGAAATTGCATTTTCCTCGCAGTTTTCTCACTCACACATACACTCGCCCGCCGTACTGTTTTGTCTATCTTGACTTATGTCGATAATGCCGACCGGCCCGAACGTATTTCGGGCTATCCTATATGTTAATCCAGGTAATAAACTATCTGTGTGCCAAATTTCATCCAAATCACTCTTAACCGTTCTTTTGAATAACATTGGGACGGACGTGCTTCTTTGTATGTTGCGTCAGTGGTGCATTTCGGTTATTGGATTGCTGTACCAATGCAATATTTTGATAATCAATTTTTATGATTTGTGTTTATTATTGCAGACCGGTGACTAGCTTGACACGTTACTTGCACCATCAATCGGACGGACATCAGCTGAGCACAACACCAGCGGGAGCAGCAGTCGGCGGCAGTTACCATCTCGACGCCACAGATACAGCGTGGCTCAAAAATTTTAATGCACACCTGAAAATTGGTGCGTTGCCCATTAAAGAGGAACAGTTTGCAAGAGTCATAGAGCAGCTAGAGGTAACGTGATATTATTTTAAAATTTGTTTACATTTTCAATATTGTAATAACATGTCTGTACTGTCTTCAAGATAGATTTTATTAATGACTTTTTTATGTTAATCTCGACAGACAGGCTTTTATTTATACTTTTATTATAATTTTATTGTCCTTCATCACTATATAAATTTTTGGTTTGAAAACTAGCTACAACTTGAAAACCGTCAAGCTAATCAAAATAGTGTATATTTTGTTTGACACTTTTTTGTTTCTATTAAAGTTTTCGCAAAATACTTAAAAAACCGTTAACGGGGACAAATTTCACGATGTTGGGGGGTGAAGCGGCAAGTGGAAATGAGGGAGAGTTGTGGGTTTAGATCAGCAGACCCAAAGGTGTAACCCACACAAGTTTCAAAATTTTATTAATTTATTTGTCTGAAAACATAGAATTACCGTACTTGAATATCATGTTTGTGATCTAGTCCGGCATTAAAAATTTTCCAAAATTCATTAACTTTTTATAAAATGATTTATATTTAAAATTAAATTATTTGTCATTGATAATAATTTTACAAAAATATAATGCCTTATTTAATTTCTTTTGATTTTTATTATATTGTACATTTATTGTTTACAGTTCCGTACGTGGGATGTCATACTACATCATTTGAAAACTCGCGGTATTCGCTCCAAGGGCTCAAAGTATGTGAAGTGTGACGTGTGCCGCTCACCGGACACTGACTTGGTATATTGCAGTTCGTGTAAAATAGCTGTTCATCGAGCCTGCTATGGCATAACAGAAATACCAGACGGACAATGGCTGTGTAGCCCGTGTAGCGACGGAGTCTCACCAATGTGTGATTTGTGCCCTAATCGAGGTGGTGCCATGAAGTTGGTACCACCCGAAGACAAATGGGTCCATATGAGCTGTTATTGTTGGGTTAATTTCCCATTCTTTCCAATTATTCGTAATTCTTGTATTTTCTGCGATAGTAAAAAAGGGCTCTGTATAAAATGCTCTGCGAGGTCTTGCGAGAATGCTTACCACGTGACTTGTGCTATTAAACACAGACTTGAAATGCGTGCAGTATTTCCTGAAGATGCTGAGCACATCGATAGGGCAAAGTATAAAACTTATTGTGAAAAACATACTCTAGAAAAAGCTTGCGCTGATCAATTGGAAGAAATTGAAAAAATATTTTATAAATTTGTAACTATTGAAGACATAAGCTCGGATTTACTCGACGTTGATAAGGACGCAATTATTTCCGTTCGTAATTACTGGAAAAATAAAAGACTCGCTGGTCAAAATCGACCATTGTTACCGCCTAAACAACTAACGGCAAACCACGACGTTGAACTAGCAGCCATAATTGAAGATAATCCTGGGCCTTCTAATTATGACTCAAATACTCCTGATCTCAATAAAAAAATAAAAGATGAACTCCTTGCATCCTCTTCCGATGAGAATGGAGATTGAGTTAATACATACAAACTTCATAAAACAGCGGGTCGCCTTGAAGTCGCAGATAGTCAACACACAAGGCAAATTAATACATTATCGTTTTTGTAAATGGTTAGCTCTAATGTCTCGATTTATATCGCTTTTATATTCATATACTTATATGAGAGTGAGTGAGAGGTGAAACGATAAATACAACACTTATAACACAAGTTGTTTAACACTTGGAAGTTAAATTAAAAGTTAAATAATTAAGTAGTTAACTTAGATTTAAAATATGAATATGTAGTGAGCAACTAACATAATAATCAGTTTTAAATTGAATATGTTTTTTAAAAAATATTTCTCTTTCCAAATCTTAATAAAAAGTTAACTATTTTGATTCATTGAATATTAAACTAAATTAAATTAAAAAAAAAATCAAAAATTAAATTTCTTTTAATTACGAGTTTCTATTTTCAGGATATATTATCATCAACTAACTATTTAATTATAACGCTGATTCAGTTACAAATAAAATACATTATTTTTTTATCTCTAAACTAAATATTTCTTAGTGGATTACCATGTAATTGTATGTATTTGTAGCGATCCCATTCTTCGCCATTCCACTTTCGCCGACCCCCTCTATTTTTACGGCGAATTTATTTTAGTTTTATTACTTAATAAACTGTCTAGATGTTAAGAATTCGATCTCAGTTTTGCTGTATTATAAATATTTATAATTAAACTAAATTATTGTGTATTAATATGTTTTGGTGGGGAACAAAGGGAACAAATCTGTTAGCGCTGTGATGTTTTACAGTTAGATATAAGGTAAATTTTTAGTCACTATTCAAATTTTTTGGGAGGTTTTTTAGTTCCGACATTCGACTTAACATATCCTAAGCTCATCCTAAGTTTTTATTTCATATTTTTGAATAACATAAAATGCCTAGTCTAGTCTTGTTACCTAGTCTTAGTCTAGGTTTTGAGACTTATTCAGGTCATTGAGGGGTTGTGACAATTTATTTCATGTTTTATTTGTTTTGTTTTTATTTATTTATTAGAGAAATATAAAAATTTGTACGGTGACTGAAAATTTTGTATATTGTGTGTAAAGTCTACTTGGACTAAAAGTAAGGCAAAAGACTTTTTGCCTTTGGTAGCAGTAGGTATACAATTTCTTTTTTTACATTGCTGTGCTCAAAAGACAAATAATCTTAAACGTCACTGCGCTATACAGGAGTACATTTCAATTACTATCCAAAAAATATAAGTTTAGAAATTATTTATCATTATAGGTATAAATTAGATAATGAATGTCGAAACACGCGTTATGCAAATTGTAAAAATTTTGGAATTTGTATCCGTTTGTCCTAAAAAAACATGGCGTCTGACTAGCAAAGATTATAATAGTTAATATTAAAATATTGAATGACCAATGAAATGCTTAGCATAAAAATATGATTTTTTAAAGAATATAAGATATAGTAATTAACGGAGATTTTCTTATACTGTCCCTTCTGTTTATAATTCAATGAAGTGGCAATGTATTTTTCATATTATTAGAAACCTCAATTGAGAGGCTATAGAGGACTCTAGATTTAGTCTAGAATAGGGTGTTTCATGAATTATATTTTATAAATCCTCGAAGTATTAATTATTTTTTTCATATTGATTTGTCCTCGAAGTTTTTAACCTACAAGATCCATTTCTAGAGATTAGTCAATTTCATGCAGGTATTTCTCAGTCCGTCTCTTTGTCTATGGGTATGACGAATTTAAGATAAAAAAGTTTTGTCAGTCACTGAAATGTATTTGTAGGCTTAAGGACAATTTACATTATTTTAAAATTGAAAGTACTTAAAGATAAAATTATAGCTTAAAAATTTACAATCTATTGTTGTAGATTTTGTTTTTTATTTGTGATATTTGGGAGACCGCACTTTTAATGTTCAATACTCATGTGAAGCTAACATTGGAATGATTGTGCTAATTTGTATGAAGGTACTAAATGAAAAATAAAAATGTCTTACAAAGCGTTTTTATTGTTTTATTCTCATATTCATATTCATTCCTTATGCGAATAACCCGTATAAGTGATATTTCTATTCCGCAAAGTTTCATCACACACACACACACATCGCCTTTTATATATTTTCTATAGAAAGAAGATAGGAATAGAGATAGAGATCGGTGAAATTTTTACACAAAATTGCATTTTAACAGACTATTCTTATATACTTTTTTTTTTCCAAAATTCCTACGGATACTGATTTTTTTATATATATAAAAAAAAACGTTGTTATGTCAATCATGGAACATTGCTGACTGTGCAACAGCGAAGCGTAGCCGGGTTAAACTAGTGTTATATAAAATGTAAATAAAGGGTAGGTATACATAAATTAAAGTTGTAGTACAAATAAAAGGTAATACCTAGGTAATACATAAATTACCGCTGAATGAAACAATTTTAGAATATCCTCTACTATACTACAATCAGTCCATTTCTTCTGGATATTGCTCCACCTCAACTATCTCCATCGCACAAAAATCTTATGGATTACAATACAAATACCATTTAGAAAACATATTTATTTACGAATATTGAAAGAAGAATAAAATATTAAATGATGTTCGCTTTATATTTAAAAATAGTGCCACGAACCACGACCACATTGTATGTATACTTATTAGAGGTCTTTAGATATCTAATGCGTATTTAATACATACATTTTTTTAAAGGCATGTCACTTAATAAAATATTTAAGGAATATGTCTATTATTATTATATAATAATAATTATTATTAAAAGATTGTTCACTGGTAGCTTGTGGGCCTTGTTGGCCTTCCGCTACTTGCGGAATTCCAGTCTTAGGTCTAAGACTGGAATTCCGTAAAAATCGTATATCGTAAATATATATATATATTTTTACTCATATATATTGTGAAAAATTTTGAATTAAGGATGAAAATAAACATATGTGAATAATATTAATATTATTATCTTATGATATATTTTGCATTACATAAATGATTATATGTATAATTGTTGTATTAATAACTAAATGAAACATTCAAATATACAATGTGACGTTAAGAAAGTTAAATATTTTTTTCACAATTACTACACGAACCCACTTAGTCACTTTACACTTAGTCATGAGAGCATATTGGCAAATTGACAACGGAGAAAACATTCTTCTCTATCAAAACTGCCAAAAAAATGAATGCCACATATATTACCAAACAAACAATGCCAACCTTACGGTGCAATTGAAATTTATTGACCACGAAACATACATAGAGCATACAGAGTGTAGAGAGGAGAGAAATTGTGTTGTAGGATAAACCGGCTGAGTTTATTGCCACCTGTAACGAAAAAGAGACGTGATAACAATTTTACATTAATACAGTCTATAATACTCAATTTATGTTAACATGGTAAATACCACTACTTAAAGAAACTATTTTGGTAAGTTGCTGTGGTAAAACTGGGGACAGTGAGTCTTGTGATTATAATCAATAGCTATCGAGTCGTGTAACTACATTTTGGCTGTAGATGAAGATGCTACAGTATGATAACTATCATCATATGTAGATGATAAGATAACTATCTTCTACATCCAAAACATACTTACATTGACGCCTGACTATACTTTTGCCAAACTTAACCTATGTCCATCCTGAAACGCTGTTCCAACTATTGCTGAAAGATTTTTTTAAAACGGATAAGTAGATTCGAAGATTACCTCCTACATACAAACATACAAACTTTACCTCTTTATAATATTAGTATAGATGGAAGTCGGACAGCTAGTAATATAAGTAGATATTTGTCCAATAAAAATGCTTTTGGAAAAAAGAGTGGTGTATGAAAAAGCGAATCAAGTAGGCAATAGCTACAAACATATGTACCTATAATTATATTATAAAGTGTTATTAACTGAATGTGCTTACCCAGTAATTTCCTGGCGAAATGGGACAGAGTAGTGACTTTATTAGCCATGGAAGTCCCAAACATAGAAGAATATCAAACGTATTGGAGCCTATGGAGTTGCTGATGCCCATTGTGCCATGACCTGTCGTAAGTTCATAATTTAATAAAATTCTTATAAAGAGAGAAAAAACATCACACGGATTCTTTTTCAAATATATATATCATTATTATAATATATTGTATTATTATTATATACGATATATATAAAAATCAATTGCTTTTCGTTTGTCTCGCAAAAAAAAGTTTGTACGAAAAAAAGAATTAGTCGAATGCGAGAAACATCTTCCTCGCATAACGCTTTTTCCATTAGTGAAAACCGCATTTATATCGGTTTAAAAGATTTAAGCGTACATACATATGTGACCAATTTAAACAATATTTAAGACTTACGTGTTAGAAAATCAAGTTATTTATATTTCTTTACCTACCTGTGGAAGAACTTATGCTTAGAGAGTCGGATTCCTTGAAATGCCAAAAATATAACCTCGAATTATTCAGATTTGAAATTTTTATTTATCACTATTTAACACGAATATGAGTTTGTTGATATATATAAAAATCAATTGCTTTTCGTTTGTCTCGCTAAAACTCGAGAACGGCTGGACCGATTTTAACTCTGTCTTCACTTATGGATAGGGGGATAATCAGGGAAGGTTTGTACGAAAAAAAGAATTGGTCGCCAGGCGAAGCCGGGAGCGGTCACTATATATAAACATCTTCCTCGCATAACGCTTTTTCCATTAGTGAAAACCGCATTTATATCGGTTTAAAAGATTTAAGCGTACATACATATGTGACCAATTTAAACAATATTTAAGACTTACGTGTTAGAAAATCAAGTTATTTATATTTCTTTACCTACCTGTGGAAGAACTTATGCTTAGAGAGTCGGATTCCTTGAAATGCCAAAAATATAACCTCGAATTATTCAGATTTGAAATTTTTATTTATCACTATTTAACACGAATATGAGTTTGTTGATATATATAAAAATCAATTGCTTTTCGTTTGTCTCGCTAAAACTCGAGAACGGCTGGACCGATTTTAACTCTGTCTTCACTTATGGATAGGGGGATAATCAGGGAAGGTTTGTACGAAAAAAAGAATTGGTCGCCAGGCGAAGCCGGGAGCGGTCACTATATATAAACATCTTCCTCGCATAACGCTTTTTCCATTAGTGAAAACCGCGTTTATATCGGTTTAAAAGATTTAAGCGGCGGGAAGTGACTAATTTTCTTGCTTAATTTCTTAAAGACTACTTTAATTTTTGAATTCTGATATTTTGCCTCCTTATGCAATGCAATAGATTTCCATTTTTATATGCTCGTAAATATGAGTGTAGCACATGAAAGGCTATTTCAGGCAAAGTGATCGTAGTGCTATATGAACTTTATTCTATGTGGACGTTTTGCTACATGAAAGTTTTCTGTGCGTGGACCATTTGCATAAATCCATCTATGTAAAGATATGAAGAATCCGATCGTGAATTTTTAATCGGATCGGATTAGAAAAACGATCGGATGTCGGTGATGATGAGATAAAATAACAAAAGCCGTAACTTTTAATTATTAACGTAGAAATTTACGTTAGGTGTCCCAGTAACAGTTTGTATGATTATCGAGTAAAAATCATTACTAGTAGCGCCATCTAGCGCGCTAGGGTGTAAACAACATCAACAGTCAATTGGATTTAGATTTTATTAAATGGGGGACACTTTATTTTATTAAAGGAGATATGAAGAAAATTGCCGGTGAGAGGTAAATTTTTGCACTCTCTTGGTTCCCGACTGCGATTGCGATTAGACGTACACAAGTTTAGATAAGGCAGATTGCCGATTTTGAATATTAAGTCGTTAGTGCAAAACTAAGGAGAATCTTAACGAGCGAGCTTTTGTGAGCGGGAAGTTTTGGAGACGTCAATTCCGTCTTCAACAACCTGTTCGAAGAAGGCAGAGCATTTTTGCCACGGTCATATTTGTGATCGGTGGTCAGCTCGGGTTGGGCTTAGTACTGGCGAGCATTCCTTGCGGACGACGGTGCTGGCGGTGGCATTGGGGTGGTGAGGCATCCTGCGGGTCCACACAGAGGTGCCGTATAGTTTCGGAGGTGGTGGCGCAGCGACCTTGATCGAAGGTACCCACATTTTTTTATTTGTGTACGCAGTTCAGTGAGTCAATCCAGTGTATTAATTGGCCGAGACGGCAAGTTAATCAATAGTGGGAAGATTAAATTATTCCTGTTCATAGTAGCAGTCAAGAGGACTTATAAAATATATTGTAAATTATAATCACATAGAATAGTAAGATTAGATTAAGTTTAGGGTTAAGGTCTGATTTGTCTAACTCCTAGGATTAAATAAAATAAACTTGTATATATTTGAAAAAGGAATTTTATTGGATATCATCCCGCTGATCGTTAGGTTTCTTCAGTGTGCTGGCGCCCTGAGATTTGTGCACTACAGACTGTTTCTGGTCGGTGAGTAAAGTCGTCAGTCACACCTGACTGGCAACGTTACAATTCTAATCATATCTTATAACAATATCCATAACATTTTAATTATATTATAATATCTCCTATTACCATTATTAAATATATGCTATTTCACCAATTAGTACCTACGTTTCTTCTTACCTTGGTTTGAGACTATAACACTAGTAACTGCTTCAGGTAAACTTGTGCCAGCTGCCAGGATCGTCAGGCCAGTGATGCTATCAGGAATGTCGAGAGTGTCACCTGTGAGGATAAAAAATATTGTTCAATTCTCATTATATTTAAATCATAATTAAAACTAGAGCTGGCTACCGTCACCTAGTACACAAGCAGGTGCCGCAAGTGCAGTGCCGACTACAGTAGATTTATAGGGAAATGAATTTCAGTATTAGTTTTTTTATGGCAGGTAAAGGTCGACAGTAAGGCTAATACAATAATAATACAAGTAAGGCTAATAATTGATGGTAGATAGCTAACGTCGCCTATAACACAGGCAACGCCAATTTTTGTTTCTGTTTAAGTTCGAAACTATAATAAAAGCACGATGGAAAATTAAAAAGAAAATATATCTTAGGAACCAGGCTTTACAGAGAAATAGCTAAGATGAGAATAGAAATTTTAATTAAAATTCCTTACCAATCGCTGTTATAATCCACGCCACAAGATAGGATATGCTGCCGATCCAGAAAATGCATATGATAAACGTAAGCGGATATAGGGCAGGATATTTGCGGGTATCTGGCACCGTCAACCAGAAAACGACCTTAATAGGTCCTGATACAATCCATTTTAAATTATTCATGTATGTCCTCGTGGTCACCCATTTGCTTAGAGCTAAGTCGTGCGAATCTGACAAGAAATTAATTATTAAAAGTTTAAATTGTAAATATTTATGTCATATTTTTCTTAATTTTTATTTATTTATTTATTTACAATTTCAGTTTAAAAGTAGAACACTTTTAACTTATATATGGAGACTTTTAACTTACCTAACGTTGTAGTATTGTTGGTGTTTCCATCTACTTCTTTTGCTTGTTCAACATCACCGGCGATTGGCATATAATCATTTCTCAAAATATTATTCTTTCCTGAAAAAATAATAATTCAAATATAAGCTCTAATTTTAAAAGAATCAAGACGATTTATTCTACCGAATCATGCAACTATGCAATAAATGTTTAAGAAGAATTTTTAAATATTTCTTTCTATAAAAAAATCGTTTTAATTTTCAATGCCAAAGGAGCCATTCTAACTAACTCAATACCTTAACTTATCAAGAACAATTCGATTTATGCGCCCGTTCCACCTATCCCTACTAATATTCCCTTGGTAGGAATAAGTATCTATTATAAGTCAAATTATAGTGTTAAAAAAAATCCTCAATAGATGTACGATTATAAGGAAAATAAATATTAAGTAATGTTAGTTAGTAAAAAAATATTTGATTCGTTTGTATACCGTTCGTAATCGATTCTGGCTTGATACTGGTTTTTCCTCCCACCAAATAATTGTTTCGGATACAACATTTGTTTCTAAAGAAACTCTTTAACTTCCCGCTGCTTAGCAATACTGAAAAATAATGTTTTAATAAAATGAAATATATCGAGAGTATCTTACTAGATGGCTGGGTCAAGGGACAGATACAGAAGGCGATACTTCTTGACTCGGCACCAATTGTCAGGAGGTTCCTCACTCTGCAACCCTAACCACCGGTAGCTTGGACCTTGCCTTGCTGCCTGCGGACTACTAGGTTTTTTTAATAATATTTATAATCTGTATAATTATATTGTAAAAAAAATTAGAATTAGGAAAGAAAATAAATATATGTGAATAATACTTACATATAATGTAAAGCGATTACATAGCCACTAATATAAGTGCTTCATGCCAATATAGGTATTCTGTTGTCCAACATCGTAAGTATAAGAGCGACTACGGACACAGCATACATCAAGCAGTCTCGGGTCACCGGCCAACAATCCAACTCTATTTTCTGCAAAAATAGTATTTCTTATCAAAAATGTTATTTATCTGACTATGTAGTCTCGACTAATCTATACGAAGACAGATCCTGGCTGACTATCAACGCACAGCCAGAACTATACTGGTCTAGAAAGCTGAAAGTTGCAACTAAGGTGTATTTTATAACTAACTAGCGGGTGGCTACCGGCTTCGCCCGAGGTGCATTTTTTTTACGTAAAAACCTTCCCTGATTATCCCTCTGTCTATGAGTGAAGACAGAATTAAAATCGGTCTAGCCGTTCTCGAGTTTTGCGCTTAGCAACTCATTCATTCATTCATTTATTCATTCGTAGAGATTCATTATTATATTATAGATTATTATTATTGAAAATATATGTATTTTACTAACCCTACTGGCCATCAGACCACAGAATCCTGGAACAGCAAGAACATTGAATACAGCTAATCCGACCACAGCACCCACGCCAAGGTCACTTTGCGTTACAAAAGTTCCAATGCAGTTAATGAATAGCTCCGGACTTGAACTGGCAGCTGCCATAAATGTCGCTCCCGCTATGTCTTCTGGCAAATTTAGACCTGAACAAATAAGAACAAATATTTTACACATATATATGTATAGGCCAGTCTTCTTCTTACGTTGCCATCTCCCACCGGGAATGGCAGCGCTCTGAACGAAGATTGTGTGCTCATCAGAAACCACTCGCGAAGGTTTCTAAGCCAAGATGTTTTATATCTGACAGGACTTAGACGCCCAAGATATGAACAAGTAGATTTTGTTATAGAAGTGGCACCGAGTTCATATTTTCATCTATACATAAAAGGATTTTCCGCGACGTTAATCTTCTAAAGCGATGTTGCCTACATTAAAGTTGCGCACGAGTGGGGTAAAGTATACTTTCCTTGTTTTGATGTGAATACGTGTTTAAATTTGCTTCCGCAGTGGGAGATATGGGGGTTTGAATTCAGAAAAGTGATACTTTAAATTTAATTGGTCATACAATTGTTATATTTAGTCTCGAATTATTGCTTTTTTATTTTTATAATAATAATGAACTTTCGTTTGCTCATAGTTTAAAGATACTTATATATATAAATCACCTTGCACAGATTCAAACCCAGAACACTTAAGTGAGGGCTAACAATAACTTAACCACATTACTTACCGCCTCGTTCTATCATTTTCATAACGATGATGTGATGTTTGTCAAAGCGATGAGACGTATTTGATAAAGGATTAGATATTTAATTCATTACAGGTTAATTTGCTAAGTTCACTTACGTTCAGACATTATTTCAACAGAAGGCACGAAGTAATCTTCACATACTGTGGCGAGCATCGCGAAGCATATCAGCGCCAATGCGCAGTGAATGAGAATGTACCCCTGGAAGTGGAAACGACAGATTTGGTTCATCAATGCTGATATAAGCAGAATTTGCATCTTCAGTGTGTGAGAGCAAAATGATTTTCCTCTGGAGAGTAACCTTACCCTTTACCTCCCTAATCCTTTACCTTTAAGCCTTTCGTTAAGGTCCTTTCATTCTTTCTTTTTTTCTTTCTTTCAATTGCAGCACTTGTTGCGTTGCTTGTGTTATTAAGCGATAACCTTGCGATAACCATCTACCATCGGGTGGACCATCAGCATGTCTAACGATTTTTACATAAAAGGCATATAATGAACTTACTTATTGTCTCTGGGAGCGTGTGAAACCATCAGACGGAAATTCAAGGATCGCTGCTGGGGTACAATTATTCATGAGACGTTCATTATCTATTTGGAGTAGTCGGCGAGGCGAAAATTTTTCAATATTATGGTGTTTGAATTTCGAATCACGCTCGCAGCAAACGTCGATTTGTCTGCGAGTTTTTAGACACCACTTTTCGTGCTGGAGAGGTGAAAAAGTATTTAGATGTTTCTACTTCAATTATAAAAACCTTATCGCACATACACACAATGGTATATTCCTTCACCCGATATACAAAATGTTTATGATAACACACTTTAGACCGTAATTTGAATTAAAATATAAACAAGCCGTTTGACGTTCGGCAAAAACACACAGATGATCTTGGACAACTAGCGACATCTCGTGTCCACTTTGGCAACTACTTATTTACATATGTATATAATATATATTAAACAATCATCGTATTCAGAGTTCATGAATACGATAATTTTAATGTTTGGAAATGTTTAGAAATGTTTTAATATTTAGAGTGTGAATAATTAGTATTGTTACCGTTTTTATTTTTTATTTTTATGTAATAGCATGTGACTTTTTATGATTTTATAATTTAGTATACTGTTATGTTTTTTCATTTGTTTGTGCTTTTCATTTCGTAATTTCCGCCATATTGAATTTCCGCCATATTGAAAATATTGACTTCATTATTATTCATTAAATGGTTATGTAGGTGGCGCCACGTGGCCTTGGTCACGTGGCTTTAAACATCCAACGTTTCCTGGTGAGGTATGTACACCTTTCGAACGCATTCTTACTTTGGTCGTGGAGTCGTGAAGTGAGTTTTTTTTACCAGTGCTGTCAATTTTATTATTTTTAAAAACTTTAACGTGTGAAATTGAGGATTATTCTATCGAGCATAAGCATAAGATATATATCTTAGTAAAAATTCGGTGAGTGTTCGCAATACCATTTTTATACTGTACATTTTGTGAATTTAATGAAAACAAGAAATACTCAATGGCAAAGTCCAATTAGATTATGTTTTTCGATCTTTAGCAGTCTTTAGGCATTTAAATCCTTATATTATATTATATTATAAATGTACACGATTTTGTATACATAGAAATTACAAAAATATATTATAGGTATGCGGTACGTAAGAGCTTTTTTTGCAGCAGATTTATTTGTACTTGTAATTGTTAAAAAAAAGAAACTCAAATACGGAGCCTAGTGCGCATTAGACATCTGCTACAAAAAGCTCGTACGTACCGCATATTACATATTTTAGTAATTTCTATGTATTATATATAAAATCGTGTACAGTAATGTGGTGTTATGTCATATTATAAGTAGTTTCTCTTTTAATAGTACGCTTATTTACATGTTATATGGGATATAGCCTTTATTGTAGATGTTTTAATTTACATACCTATTAAAATTCAACCTGTTTAACAAATAGCAAGATGTTAAGAAACCAAAGGGAAGCGTCGAGCGAATCGGACAGTGGTACATTGGGGCAGGGCCCGTCCAAAAGGCGCCGGATAGAGACCTACGATGTGTTCAGGCTGTTGCGTCCCACCCTCACACTGGCCTCCCGTGGCGGGTGGCCCCAACTGTTCAGGTTTGTGTACTTATAATAATGCAATATTAAAGTGTTACCACCTTCACATTCTCACTGAAGTAACGGGCAACTAACATTATTTCCCTACAATGCTCGTCCGCTTTCTCGTCACAGACAATCACAATCATCCTAACTTAAGTTTTCATATTTAATATTAGTTGTTGGCCGCGACTTCGTCCGCATGAATGTCGGTTATCGCGGTTGGATAAAAAGTATTATTATGTCCTTCCTTGAGGTTCAAGTCTAGCTTACTCTATACTAAATTTCGTTAAAATCTTGGTACCTCGCAGAGCTGCCGGCGGCGGCCGGCCAGTGATGCGCGTGCGTGAATTGAACCTACCCGAACGTTATCATACCTATTTTGTTTTTTTACTTTTTTTTATTTATTTCTTTATTTATACAACACAATGTCACATTTGGTTTAACAAAGGTGTAAACACACTCATTAGAGTTTTACCGTACACCATGTTCATATTAAAGAATTATTTAAAAATATATAGGTACATTCAGACGGTTTGGTCCCATCTCGTCAGAGTTTCATTTGGTCAGAGTACAATCAAACAAATTATAATTCAAATTTTATTGAATTAATTACAATAAATCAATTTTAAAATAAAAATAACCCAAACGGATAGACCAAATTTGATAGTTTTTTTTTGTTAGAAAATTAATTAGTTCGAAGTAGTTTTCATATAATTTATGAAGATTTGTTCAGCTGTTTGAAGATCATCAGCTCATTTGTTAGTTAGTTGCTCTCAATTTTTAACTTAAATTCAGACTCTTGTAATTTACTGAGTACCTTACACAATGTTTCCAATGTGTCCTTTACAGTATCTCCTACTATGTAAATGTTATCAATAAATATTATTATGTTTGGAATATTTGCTAATTTATTGCTTATCAAACGTTGGAATGACCCTGGTCCTGTACCATAAGGTAAATATTTATACATATATGTACCTACTTCTGTAACTATAGTTGTATATATTTGTGAGTCTTTGTGTAAGGGAGCTTGCAAATAAGCTTCCTTTAGGTCCAGTTCACAGAAATATTGTCCATTCTGTATTGTATCGAAAATTTCATCTATATGGAGCAAAGGAAAGTGATCTACTTCTAAATGTGGATTTAATGTTATTTTATAATCCCCGCACAAGCGCACCGAACCGTCCCCTTTTAGAATAGGTACAACAGGTGTTCCCCACTGACTATATTCAACTGGAACAATTCTACCATATTCCAGAAGGCGTGAAATCTCAGTTTTTACCTTCTCCTTCAATCCTTTGGTACAGCATTTGATTTTAATTTTAATTTAATTGTATCACCTTTGAAATTTCCCCATCCGGGACTAAATATTTCTGGGAAATTTTCCTTTACATAGTGTTCTGCATCTGAAATAGATTTTACACAGTAATCACTATCCGTGGTAATAATGTTAGTGTTAACAAAATTTGGGGGCCATAAAATTAATGTGTTTAACCAATCACATCCTAATATGCGCGGTATATTATCATGTCCTATAAATAAGTTTAACTTTTTTACATTATTCATATATCGTACAGTAAGATTTTTTAATATCCCTATGGGCTTTGAAATAATTTGGTCAAAATTCTTAAATTCTACTTCACAACTGTTAATTTTTATATTTTTAAAATACATTTGTTTATCTTTTAGAGGGATTACAGTCACATCTGAGCCTGTATCTAATTGAAAATCAAGTGATTTTCCTTCAATATTTATAGTCATATAGTGCGGAGGTATTCTACTTACAGTTATAGAATTTATGTCATGTTTGCAGAACAAGTTTGCACAAGAAGTTTCTACATTTTGTTGCTCACTATTAGTATCCATTTCTTTTTCTTCGACACTGTAAAGCTTTCTAGCTGTACACATTTTGAAGATGTGCCCTTGTTTTCCACATTCTGAACAAAGTTTCTTTATTAATCTCCACTCTGTTTTTAAATATTTGTTACCACCACAACAGTAGCACTTTATGTTTTTCTTATTCGCAGTATATTTTGAAACTGTCTTATGTTTGCTTTCATTTGTCGCCCTTCCTTTATTGCCCTGTTTTCTTTCTTGATAATAATACAAATCCGACACCTTATTGTCACTATGACTGGTAGTTTGAAGTAAAGCTGCTTCTACTGTGCAAGCCAATGCCACCATTTCATCCAAGCTCTTCTCAGCACTTTTCAGCAATTCAAATTTAACTAATTTTGAATATACACCATCTATTAATTTTTCTTTAATTTGGTCATCTAAGTCCTTAAAGTTGCATTTAATTCCTAATTTTCGTAATTGCAATATATAGTCCTCAATAGACTCCATTGGCAATTGATTTCTGTTGCGAAATGTAACTCGATCAAGCGCTGTTGACACTTTTGGAATGTATTTTTCTTTTAGTTTTTGACATAACTCGGTGTATGTAAACTTCAGTGGCTTTTTTGGTGCACACAATATATTTAATACTTCCAACACCTTAGGTGTTATTTTTGTTAACAATAGTGGCACTTGTTTTTCAACTGTCACTTCATTGAGTGTAATAATACACTCCAATTGTTGCTCGAAACACTCCCAATTTTCTCCATCGAACGGTTGTAAGCTAAAATTTGTCACTATTTCCTTGTTTGTTACTTTTTGTTTATTTTTACAGAAGGTACTTAGCAATTTTCTTAATTCTCTAACTTTTGAATTGATGTTGTATGTTATGTTGAGGTTGTCTAATTATTCTTGTAATTGTTTTTTATTTAGGGTATAATCCATGAACGTCCTGTCTCTGTATCAAAATCATGTTCACTATTCTCTTCTGTTTCTGAACTAAATTTCTCTGACATGGGTTGACCTTGACGTGACAATTAATGTAAACAATGGTGAAGTTCGCACAAATTGCTTGACGTTTGACTATGTCGCGGCGGTTGTCAAGATGTCGGACTTTAAAATTCGTAGTTAATCGCTGCAACTTCACTTTGATGCTATCTATTTTTACAATTATCCAATGCAATTTTCTAATATTTTCCTCAAGTTTTGTTAAAATTTTATTTGTTCCCCACGCGGAGTACAATCCCATCCTCGTCGCCAATTGTTGTGTCTTGAATAAAATAGATGTAATTGATTAATACTTTATTTATATCCGAGAGCACACTAATATCCACACGTTAATACCAGTACCAGGGCTGTAGTGCCGGGCGTTTTTTTCCAAATGTGTTTTAAGAAACGCTTATTTATTCTGTAACGAACAAACGGTTTCTTGTCTGTGGCAGAAACTGTTTTCCACATGTTTTCCACAAAACCAGTCCTCGGCCGTAATGAACGAGCGAACAACAACTCTCTCTATTACACTCATACTCGTATCATACCAATACCTTCCACAACCGAAAGAGTAGGAAGGAGCGAACGGACGCTCTAACTATCGTGGAAAAGTGTTTTATCCTCATGTAAATTAGGATTAATTTTAAATGGCGTTTCAAGAACAGTTTAAAACTGGTTTCAAGAAAAGTGTTATTCCAAAACGTACCTTAGGAATATAAAAATTACGCTGATTTTTCTTTAAAAAATATGTGTAACGAGAAAAACTATTTTCTTTAGGCGGACATCGCGCCGCGCGCCAAAATTTAACGTACTGATATTAAATCAAATTTTCAAATTAGTATTGTTTTGACCGTTGTTCCGGTGTTAATTTCGCAGCATCAATAAGCGTTGTTCGGACGTAAATTTAAACAGTAACCGTGTTATAAGCCTGGATGAAGTACGAAGGAAGTTCGTTTTATACACTCGATATGAATTCGAAAGCGTTTTTTTAAAAACTGTTTCTTGAAACCGTTTCTTATTGGCAAAAAACCGTTTCGTTTCGTTTTTTATAAAAGGCGTTTTTTCCCAGTTCTACAGGGCTGGGGGCGAGAGAGAGAGAGATATATATATGTATATATATGAGTGAGCATGACAGATGCAATGTTGCAATGTTCATATATAACACCGTCCAAGCTCCGCTATGTAATCGATGAACTAGCCCTAGAGCATGGACACGAAGTTATTCGATTGCCTCCATACCATTGCCACTATAACGCCATCGAGCTTATTTGGGCACAAATAAAGGGTCATGCAGCGCGGGACAATACTGAACCACCCTTCAGTACTGCTAAAATGATGACTCTGCTACAAACTGCGTGTGCAGAGGTCACTACAGAAGACTGGAGAAAAGTCGTAGAGAAAACAAAGAAAATAATTTTACAAGATTTTGAACGAGATCTGAGAATAGACAATATTTTTGAAAATGAATTAATAATATCTGAGTGCTGACAGGAGTGATGAAGATGACAATACTAATAACAGTTCTGATAGTTCAACTGAATAAATGCAATTTTTTTGTTAAATTATGTACTTCTTATTTTGCTACTTAAATTTACGAAAGAAAAAATAATAATGGGACAGAGATTCGCCTGATGATTTTTAAAATTCACATATGTTTGAAGTCCGTATCGATTCATTCACTTTAATCGATGTTTTTAAGCAGGTCACCTCACTATGAAGATATAACTGACAGACGTCAAATGTTACCTATTAAAATGACTCCTTTAAGTTTTCATATTTAATACAAGTTGTTGGCCGCGACTTCGTCCGCGTGAATGTCGGTTATCGCGGTTGGATAAAAAGTATTATTATGTCCTTCCTTGAGGTTCAAGTCAAGCTTACTCTATATTAAATTTCGTTAAAATCTTGGTACCTCGCAGAGCTGCCGGCGGCGGCCGGCCAGTGATGCGCGTACTCAGAGTAAATATAAGCAAGCTATAGAGCGCGAACGTCGCTAGTTGTCCATTATGCCAAGTGTAAGCAGATGTTCTATAGATACTGATAGATAGATGTAGCGGTTGAATAGTGATGTGCCACGATTGATATCTGCGCGTAAATGTCAGTACTTAATTAGTTTAAGTATTAGGTAGGTATGTATTTTGTATGTATGTATTTTTTTGTATTATTTTGTCGTACGATCTTGTATGTATTATTTTAATATATATTTGTAGGTAAGTAATACTTACTTAAATGGCTTCATTTGGTATGGTATTTATAAAATTATAATAACATATTATTTATAAGTATCTATTATGTAGGTACGTAACATAATCATGTAGGTAAGTATTTATAAATCTCATGTTTTGTAAAACTAGAATAAAATAATGATTTCAAAGTAAAGAAAAATTTATATGTTAGCGATATTATCTTCAGACGTAAGCAATATTTCACAGTAAGCAACCCTGGCAACACGCCTGGACGACAGCAGGGCGTAACAACGTGAAGGGGGAAGTAGGTATATAAATGGCGGCGTTTGGGACGGTCACGTCCTGTGACGGTTACGTCCGGTGACGGTTCCAAAGTCCTCTCAGGACTGAACCATACCCATCTCGAGATGGAGTTTTAGTGCGCTAAGAATCCCACATAACCTTATGCCATTTGCATTGCATGCAGCATTTGTCATAAGGTACTTTTCTTCGCTCGTAAAAAAAAGTCAAAGAAGATTCCGTTCTACTGTTTATTCCGTGTTATTATTTATTCATATGGTCATAGATAGATATTTACTTAACCGTAAGTATTTAACTTCACTGAGTATATATTACATACAATTCAAAAGTTTTATTTTAAATATTGATCCATAATTGGTTAGTAGATAATACAAACAATACTTACGTATTATTATAACGGAAGAAATCATGTTATTACATATAATATTCGAGTACAACGTGGTACAACACTATCTTCAAGGTTGAGGAGGTGTGAAGCGGGAGGCGCGGAAACGCGTCCTGCGTGGACCCGCCCCCGCGCCTCCCGCAACCTCCTTTCTCGCCATGAGTAATTTTGTTTAAATCCGTGTTTTCTAATCAAAATATTACTTACCGATCAAAAGAAATATCATTGTTCTTTTTAGTTTGCTTCCGTGAATCGTTCTTACAGCTTTCTACTGCACATTCACCATTATAACATTAAATTTAAATAAATATCGGTGGGAGAAACAATCAGCGCGCGTGACATTTGTGACTAATAGCGTCGCCATTGCAATGTCGATACTGTTCAAACCCGTGCCTACAG
The DNA here is from genome assembly GCA_936446665.2 of Synanthedon andrenaeformis. NCBI lineage: Eukaryota > Metazoa > Arthropoda > Insecta > Lepidoptera > Sesiidae > Synanthedon > Synanthedon andrenaeformis. The sequence goes on along the minus strand of OW387776.2, from coordinate 11,438,560 downwards.
TTTTTATTTTATTTTTATTTATTTATTTATTTATTTATACAACACAATTTTACATTTGGTTTAACCAAGGTGTAAACACAAACTCATTAGAGTTTTACCGTACACCATGTTCATATATGTACAAGAATTATTTAAAATATATAATGGTACATTCAGATATATGTATACACACATACATAAAATACATATAGTCAAGTATTATTAAAAATATATACAGACAGATGATATAAATATATACACATAAATACTCCTATTACGCTTGAATAAACCTTCTGTTGACGCTCACACGTTTTTGTACTGTATGTACTGTAAGTACTTTATAATTTTATCATTTAGAATTAATTCTGCGATAAGTTGATTTTGCTGTTAATAATTATATTTATCTATAGTAGCTTGAAAAAAGTATTGTTTTAGCTTATATGTGATGTTTTTGGGTGTTATTTCGCTTTTTAATGTTTTAGGTAGTTGGTTAATTAGGTTTGGTATGACATAAGCAAGACGTCTTTTTCCATGAAGGTTGTTATAGTTAGGTAAATTAAGTTTTGATTCATCAAATAATCTGTTTGAATAAGTAATTTTTGGAATTTTTACGTTTTCATTGAAATATTGTTCTTTTAATAGTATAAATTTTGTTTTTTCTTCTATGGGTAGAATTTTACACAATACAAATAATTTGCGATAGTCTTTTTTACAGTTTTCTTTTAAGTTTTTAGGAAGAATTTCTTTTAGAATACGTAATTGAAGTGAAAAAATTTTGTCCAAGTGGCTTTTGAAGGTTCTTCCGTAACTAGATAGTCCGTAACATACTATTGGTTCTGCCAATGATTTGTAAAGCAATAGCAGTAATTTGTAAGGGGTTTTGTTTTTTATTACAGAGAATTTACCCAGTATTGCTCTCAGTTTGTCACATACGTGATGAATGTGCTCTAACCAATTAAGTCGATTGTCTATGACTAGTCCAAGATACGTGTGTTTATTTACAACCTCGATAGTCTCGCAATCACATGATGTTATATTTTTCCTGATATTTGAATGTAGACATTGGTGGTTGTGAGCTATAAGTTTAGGTTCAAACATAGATCTATTTTGGCTAGTGCTAATATACATAACTTTCGTTTTATTAGCATTCAGCACCAATCCCACATCATGTGACCATTTAGCGAGTATATCGTAGTCATCTTGAAGTTTCTTGAGGGCCACTTCTATGTTACTTGCTGCGGCAGGCAGGCATGTGTCATCCGCAAATTGGTATATTTCACTCGCTACTCATAGTTCATACTCGCTAACTTGCACTCTATAGCTTGCTTGCTTATATAAACTCTATGTGCGCGTGCGTGAATGGGGACTATCGTTTTTTTGCTCACCAGTTGGCGCCACTGTTGACTAAGGTCCAGAGGTAGTGATTATATACTCTTTGTCCAGAGGTATAGCTGTCAAAGGCGAAACAAAGTTTTGAATCTTGAATCTCATTAATTAATTATAAATAATATGTGGTTTACTAATTATAAATAACTATTATCATATCGAGTAGCTATGCCGCAATGCTTTGCAGTTCCATTTTGTTCGGAAAAAAAAGGAGGACATATGTTTCCAAAAGATAAAACTGTTCTAAAACAGTGGTTTGTGGCGATTCGTAGGAATAACTATACTCCGACAAAACATTCTCGTGTTTGTAAAAAACATTTGAACCCCGAGGATTATGTGTTACCCAAAGAATCAAATACAGAAAATCGTAAATAATAAGCTTTTTTATTCATCCTTATTTGAGTAACGTTTATGTTACTTTCGTATGTTGTAATCTTCTGTTCACAAATTTTCATCTACTCTTAAAGCCAAAAGTTGTACCTAGTCTATTTTCTTGGAACCAAGACAGTGAAGAGAGAAAGGAAATTAAAAGAAAACGTGCAGAAAGAGCTCATCAACGTCAAAAAAAGAAACTGGAAACTGCCACACTTTCTTTAGATACAGATGAAACTCAACATGAAGAACATTTTGTCAGTAAATGCCAGATATTCTTAATTATTCATATTATCACAACTGCTTCAAAAAACATAAACTGCACCATAGTGACATTTATTTTTGCGCCTTTTTTTCTTAATTCCACTTTCAAAGCGTTCACATTCATCGCCAAATAATAAATATTTGCGATAATTTCACGAAAGAGATTACTTTTCAACAGGTAAATTAAAGAAATTATAAGTTATGTCACGAAGCCCGCTAAAACCAGTGAAAATTGAATTTTTTTGGACCTCACGCGACACAAGCGCCTCTAGTGGTAAAATCACACGCGATAGCCCCCATTGAACCCGAACGTTTTCATACCTATTTTGTTTTTTACTTTATTTTTATTTATTTATACAATACAATGTCACATTTGGTTTAAAAATTATATTTATCTGTAGTTAATTGTAAAAAGTAATAAATATTTTAGTTTTGTATATATCATTTAATTATTATTTATTACAACACATTTGACTACAATTCCTTTTAACATATAATTCAACTTAACAACACTTTTCATTTCTTATTAGCCAGTTAACAATATTATTTTTAATACCATAGACTATATTATAGACATTCAGAGATACTACCACAGACCTCATGTGAACATTGTATTTCAACAAAAAGTATTGTTTTAGCTTATATGTGATGTTTTTGGGTGTTATTTTAGGGTGGGGTAACTAAGAAATTTATGTTATACTAGCTGACTCGGCCAACTGAACCGCCTCAGAAAAAAAAACATTCGATCAAAACCTACGAGAAAATGAATTTTACTCCCATTTATATTTGTTTCGTAAATATTTCACATATTTTAATAGTTATTCTGCTACTCGGAACTGAGACAAATTCAAAAAATCAAACATAATTAAAATCAGTCCAGCCGTTCTCGAGTTTTAAATTGAGTAAAACTATTTTACGAAGATTTTTACGAAATTTTATATTTTGAACATGATCCAGTGACGTAGCTTTTCTTGTAAAACTAGTTGACTGTTGTAAGTTGACTTTTTTATGTTAAGGTCGCAGACAGGTTGGTCCACTTGATGGTAAGTGTCTACCGTCGCCTATAACACAAGCAACGGCACAGGTGATTCAAGCGCGCTGCCAACAACAGTAGAATTAAAGATAAGAATCAGTCTTGTATTTTAAAATGTGTATCTTCAGTATCAATATTTCTATCTAAATGGCCTATTAAATCAGAGTCATTTTTTTTTAAATCAAATCAAAATATTAATTCATCAAATAGGTTGTGAGGGCTGCCGAATTTAATACCCGGTTTTGAGCCCAAACGTAGCGGATAGTGGACTGTATATAAAAGCGGGATAAATCACCTATTCTACGCACTTACCTCAGTGATCCGCGGAGTCTTCTTTCTTCAATCTTCTGCCAAAGCTTTGGATCTTCTTTAAGCACTCGCGACGCGAATCACTTGAGTTCAGCTCGTGAAAATAGGTGTTTGCGGTTGGATATTAGCGGGTTAAGCGGATTGATGAATTAGCGGGATAGCGATCGGATTACTGAACACTTTACGGCGGTTTACATAAGTTTTAATCTTAACACTTCATATACGATGCATACGATCAGCTCGATGCTAAGACCAAAACACGACCGCTATATAAGATGGCGGCCGGCTAGCGGTTCTCTGATTGGTCCGATCATCTGATATGACCAATCAGAAACGTTTCTGTATGAAACAACAATATAGCGACAAAATGGCGCAAACATAGGTTTCTCCAAAAAGCTCTTTTAACTGTCATTATAAATTTAAATTTTACTAAGGTTTCGGGAAAAAAGCCAAAATAAACTCAGGATAGTTATTTTTTTATTGTAATCTTTAAAATAACTGGGAATCTTTAATCAAATAAGTAATTTACTTTGTTAATTGCTAATCCGTTACTAATGAAGTTAACTTCGTTCAACGTTAAACATTTCGAAAGATGTAACGGAAGTTAACATTAACACATAATAGAAATTGCATTTTCCTCGCAGTTTTTTCGCAGTTTTCTCACTCACACATACACTCATACATACTGTTTTGTCTATCTTGACTTATGTCGATAATGCCGTGCGGCCCGAACGTATTTCGGGCTATCCTATATGTTAATCCAGGTAATAAACTATCTGTGTGCCAAATTTCATCCAAATCACTCTTAACCGTTCTTTTGAATAACATTGGGACGGACTTTGCTTCTTTGTATGTTGCGTCAGTGGTGCATTTCGGTTATTGGATTGCTGTACCAATGCAATATTTTGATGATTTGTGTTTATTATTGCAGACCGGTGACTAGCTTGACACGTTACTTGCACCATCAATCGGACGGACATCAGCTGAGCACAACACCAGCGGGAGCAGCAGTCGGCGGCAGTTACCATCTCGACGCCACAGATACAGCGTGGCTCAAAAATTTTAATGCACACTTGAAAATTGGTGCGTTGCCCATTAAAGAGGAACAGTTTGCAAGAGTCATAGAGCAGCTAGAGGTAACGTGATATTATTTTAAAATTTGTTTACATTTTCAATATTGTAATAACATGTCTGTACTGTCTTCAAGATAGATTTTATTAATTACTTTTTTATGTTAATCTCGACAGACAGGCTTTTATTTCTACTTTTATTATAATTTTATTGTCTTTCATCACCATATAAATTTTTGGTTTGAAAACTAGCTACAACTTGAAAACCGTCAAGCTAATCAAAATAGTGTACCTATATTTTGTTTGACACTTTTTTGTTTCTATTAAAGTTTTCGCAAAATACTTAAAAAACCGTTAACGGGGACAAATTTCACGATGTTGGGGGGTGAAGCGGCAAGTGGAAATGAGGGAGAGTTGTGGGTTTAGATCAGCAGACCCAAAGGTGTAACCCACACAAGTTTCAAAACTTTATTAATTTATTTGTCTGAAAACATAGAATTACCGTACTTGAATATCATGTTTGTGATCTAGTCCGGCATTAAAAATTTTCCAAAATTCATTAACTTTTTATAAAATGATTTATATTTAAAATTAAATTATTTGTCGTTGATAATAATTTTACAAAAATATAATGCCTTATTTAATTTCTTTTGATTTTTATTATATTGTACATTTATTGTTTACAGTTCCGTACGTGGGATGTCATACTACATCATTTGAAATCTCGCGGTATTCGCTCCAAGGGCTCAAAGTATGTGAAGTGTGACGTGTGCCGTTCACCGGACACTGACTTGGTATATTGCAGTTCGTGTAAAATAGCTGTTCATCGAGCCTGCTATGGCATAATAGAAATACCAGACGGACAATGGCTGTGTAACCCGTGTAGCGATGGAGTCTCACCAATGTGTGATTTGTGCCCTAATCGAGGTGGTGCCATGAAGTTGGTACCACCCGAAGACAAATGGGTCCACATGAGTTGTTTTTGTTGGGATAATTTCCCATTCTTTCCAATTACTCGTAAGTCTTGTATTTTCTGCGATAGTAAAAAAGGGCTCTGTATAAAATGCTCTGTGAGGTCTTGCGAGAATGCTTACCACGTGACTTGTGCTATTAAACACAGACTTGAAATGCGTGCAGTAATTCCTGAAGATGCTGAGCACATCGATAGGGCGAAGTATAAAACTTATTGTGAAAAACATACTCTAGAAAAAGCTTGCGCTGATCAATTGGAAGAAATAGAAAAAATATTTTATAAATTTGTAACTATTGAAGACATAAGCTCGGATTTACTCGACGTTGATAAGGACGCAATTATTTCCGTTCGTAATTACTGGAAAAATAAAAGACTCGCTGGTCACAATCGACCATTGTTACCGCCTAAACAACTAACGACAAACCACGACGTTGAACTAGCAGCCATAATTGAAAAAATAAAAGATGAACTCCTTGCATCCTCTTCCGATGAGAATGGAGATTGAGTTAATACATACAAACTTCATAAAACAGCGGGTCGCCTTGAAGTCCCAGACAGTCAACACACTGAAGACAAATTATTAACACAAATTTCAAGTTATTATATATTATTGTTTTTGTAAATGGTTAGCTCTCATGTCTCGATTTATATCGCTTTTATATTCATATACTTATATGAGAGTGAGTGAGATGTGAAACGATAAATACAACACTTATAACACAAGTTGTTTAACACTTGGAAGTTAAATTAAAAGTTAAATATTTAAGTAGTTAACTGAATATGTAGTGAGCAACTAACATAATAATCAGTTTTAAATTGAATATGTTTTTTAAAAAATATTTCTCTTTCCAAATCTTAATAAAAAGTTAACTATTTTGATTCATTGAATATTAAACTAAAGTAAATTAAAAAAAAATCAAAAATTAAATTTCTTTTAATTACGAGTTTCTATTTTCAGGATATATTATCATCAACTAACTATTTAATTATTACGCTGATTCAGTTACAAATAAAATACATTATTTTTTTATCTCTAAACTAAATATTTCTTAGTGGATTACCATGTAATTGTATGTATTTGTAGCGATCTCATTCTTCGCCATTCCACTTTCGCCGACCCCCTCTATTTTTACAGCGAATTTATTTTAGTTTTATTACTTAATAAACTGTCTAGATGTTAAGAATTCGATCTCAGTTTTGCTGTATTATAAATATTTATAATTAAACTAAATTATTGTGTATTAATATGTTTTGGTGGGGAACAAAGGGAACAAATCTGTTAGCGCTGTGATGTTTTACAGTTAGATATAAGGTAAATTTTTAGTCACTATTCAAATTTTTTGGGAGGTTTTTTAGTTCCGACATTCGACTTAACATATCCTAAGCTCATCCTAAGTTTTTATTTCATATTTTTGAATAACATAAAATGCATTTTTGTTGTTACCTAGTCTTAGTCTAGGACATATTCAGGTCATTGAGGGGTTATGACAATTTATTTCATGTTTTATTTGTTTTGTTTTTATTTATTTATTCGAGAAATATAAAAATTTGTACGGTGACTGAAAATTTTGTATATTGTGTGTAAAGTCTACTTGGACTAAAAGTAAGGCAAAAGACTTTTTGCCTTTGGTAGCAGTAGGTATACAATTTCTTTTTTTACATTGCTGTGCTCAAAAGACAAATAATCTTAAACGTCACTGCGCTATACAGGAGTACATTTCAATTACTATCCAAAAAATATAAGTTTAGAAATTATTTATCATTATAATTATTTCATACTCGTATTATAGGTATAAATTAGATAATGAATGTCGAAACACGCGTTATGCAAATTGTAAAATTTTTGGAATTTGTATCCGTTTGTCCTAAAAAAACATGGCGTCTGACTAGCAAAGATTATAGTTAATGTTAAAATATTGAATGACCAATGAAATGCTTAGCATAAAAATATGATTTTTTATAGAATATAAGATATAGTAATTAACGGAGATTTTCTTATACTGTCCCTTCTGTTTATAACTCAATGAAGTGGCAATGTATTTTTCATATTATTAGAAACGTCAATTGAGAGGCTATAGAGGACTCTAGACTTAGTCGAGAATAGGGTGTTTCATGAATTATATTTTGTAAATGTGAAAGAGGCGCTGATTGGTCCTCGAAGTATTAATTATTTTTTTCATATTGATTTGTCCTCGAAGTTTTTAACCTACAAGATCCATTTCTCTCTTTCTAGAGATTAGTCAATTTCATGCAGGTATTTCTCAGTCCGTCTCTTTGTCTATGAGTATGACGAATTTAAGATAAAAAAGTTTTGTCAGTCACTGAAATGTATTTGTAGGCTTAAGGACAATTTACATTATTTTAAAATTGAAAGTACTTAAAGATAAAATTATAGCTTAAAAATTTACAATCTATTGTTGTAGATTTTGTTTTTTATTTGTGATATTTGGGAGACCGCACTTTTAATGTTCAATACTCATGTGAAGCTAACATTGGAATGATTGTGCTAATTTGTATGAAGGTACTAAATGAAAAATAAAAATGTCTTACAAAGCGTTTTTATTGTTTTATTCTCATATTCATATTCATTCCTTATGCGAATAACCCGTATAAGTCCATATATCCCGTATATCCTCTACTATACTACAATCAGTCCATTTCTTCTGGATATTGCTCCACCTCAACTATCTCCATCGCACAAAAATCTTATGGATTACAATACAAATACAATTTAGAAAACGTATTTATTTACGAATATTGAAAGAAGAATAAAATATTAAATGATGTTCGCTTTATATTTAAAAATAGTGCCACGAACCACGACCACATTGTATGTATACTTATTAGAGGTCTTTAGATATCTAATGCGTATTTAATACATACATTTTTTTAAAGGCATGTCACTTAATAAAATATTTAAGGAATATGTCTATTATTATTATAATAGGGGTTAAAGTATGAAATTGCCGTTTTATTGTAATAGGTACTTCGAATTGACATAGAACCTTCATGGTTTGAGATTTTTGAGTGAAACTTTTTTCATACGGTACCTATGTAGTTCTTCTTTTAAAAAATGTGCAACATTCGATTATCAACTTTCAGTTGTTTTTTTTATTCAGCTTAGACAATAAAGATGTATACTTCGAAAATTCGTGTGATTTTTGAATACGAGTTCCGACGCGGAACTAACGCGGCAGAAACAGCTCGCAATATTAATGTTGCGTTTGGAGAGGGGACTGCTAATGAACGCACTGTGCGATTTTGGTTTAAACGCTTTCGTGATGGAAACTTCGATTTGAAGAACGAACCACGTGGAAGACCGCCCACACAGGTGAATAACAATGATTTGAAAGAGATGGTGGAAGCCGATCCGAGCCAAACTACCCAGGAATTAGCGGCATGGTTTAACGTTACCTTACCAACAATATTGACTCATTTGCGTCAAATCAATAAAATAAAAAAATATGAAAAATGGGTGCCTCATGATTTGACTGATCTGCAGACTCTACAGGAACTGCAATTAGAAACCATTCGTCACCCTCCGTATTCGCCAGACCTTGCTCCAACGGACTACCATTTTTTTCGTGATTTGGACAATTTTCTGCGTGATAAAAAGTTTTCTTCTCAGAAGGCAGTGCAAAATGCTTTCACACAGTTTGTCGAATCTAGATCACCAGAGTTCTATCGCAAAGGCATAAATGAGCTTCCTATTAGATGGCAGCAATGTATAGATAATAATGGTAATTATTTTGATTAAATAAATATGTTAAATTAAAAAAAAACCAATTTTTATTTTTCAGTACAAATCGGCAATTTCATACTTTAACCCCTAATATAATAATAATTATTATTAAAAGGTTGTTCACTGGTAGCTTGTGGGCCTTGTTGGCCTTCCGCTACTTGCGGAATTCCAGTCTTAGGTCTAAGACTGGAATTCCGTAAAAATCGTATATCGTAAATATATATGTAGGAGTTGGATCTTAGTGATAACACCGGATATCTTTTTAAATATTTTTATTTTCACACCACACGACTCGTTACAACTTTACATCGTAGGTTTTTTTTTTTTTCCAAGTGCCCTCTTTCTATTTTATTAATTATTAATATTCTCATTCGCTCACTCATTCATTCTTCTCTCTCGCACACTGCATCATTCAAAAATTGTTATGTTGCGTTCAGAAATTTTATTTGTTAAACTTAACTTATTAAACTAAACATAAAATCCTACATCTCGGCCTTCCTGCTAATCAGTCTGACCTCAGACTGGATCTACTAAAGTTATTTGTGACAACTTGTTTACAGTATACAAACGAAATGAAATATTTTAAGTTACAAAAAACATACAAAAATACAAACTAACTAACATTATAAAGTGAATACAAACTAACTTATTTTACTCCTAAATGCAACCTAACTTATTTCACTAGAATACTACCTATTTTACAAAACAAATATAACCTAAGTTACTTTACTCTGGAATACACTTACGACATAGTTTATTTTACTCCGAATATGCATCAACACAATATAGTTTATTTTATTTTGTTATATTATAGTTGGAGTTTCTTAACCTATTATTTATTCTTATATTATTATTAAAATATACTAGAGAATAAATATGAGACACCTGGATAGTTATAATTTTAAAATTAAAGGTAAGCTTGACAAAACTCCGTCATTCATAACCAATAGTGTTCTACTATGAACACCAATATCATACTGGAATGGAAAGTAACATGTGGTTTCCATTTTATTATAGGATATTAAATAAATGAAATAGACACAGGCTAAACCGAACTAAGGCCATCTTTTCATATAGTCAACGCCTGATGTTGTTTTTATAGGTCCTTCCTTACCCCTGTCTACCTTCTCCACCTCATATCTGTCCCTTCCTAACTCTTTTATAATTTTATAAGGTCCATAAAATTTCGGTTTTAATTTTAACGCATTTCCAAATTGTGTTCTTTGAATTGCAACTAGGTCACCTGGCTTGTACTTCTCACCTTCTTTACGCTTCCTGTTGAAGGTCTGTTTGTTCTCTTCTTGAATTTTCAAAGTTCAAGAAGTTCTCTCTTGTCCATAAATTCCATTCTGCTTTCTTCTTCTAAAAATGCTAGTATTTGCACATCTTCTTTCATTCTTAATTTAACTCCAGTCAATAATTCAAATGGTGTTGTGTTGATTGATCGTTGGTATGTGCTATTTATGACTCTTTGAAGTTTACTTACATATTTGTACCAATGACCAGGCTCTTCTATGCACATCTTTGACAAAGTAGAAATAATAATGCGATTCATCCTTTCTACTTGGCCGTTCCCACGAGGTATTCCAGTTGTTATTGTAATATGCTCAATCCCTTCTTCTAGACAATATTCTTGAAACTCATTTCCTGTGAAAGCTGTGCCTCTATCAGTGATTATTCTTCGAGGGTTGCCGTAATCTTTTTGATGTAACTTCAGTCTCTCAACAGTTTCCTTTGATGTTACTGTCTTAACGGGATAAATCCAGACGAACTTGGTATACCCATCAATCACAGTGAGTATGTAATTATACATTTTCTTTGTTGTATCCAATGGTCCTAAATGGTCACAATGTAGAGTATCTAAAGGTAATTCTCCTTTATCTAATGGGTTTAAATAGCCTTCTTTTCTCCCAGATTTTCTAGTGGCCAATAAACATGGTACACACGTAGAAATTACTTTCTCAATTTTATTGTCTAATTTTGTTATGTAATATCTTTAATTTTCTTCCTCCCAAAATGTCCTATGCCATGAGCTCTTTTAATCATTTCTACATCCATCAGCTCAGGTATCACCAATTTCTTCTGTATACCTTTGTATATAACCCCATTTTCACAAAAGTAGTCTTCATACTCTCCTTCTTTAAGGATTTCTCTTATAATCTTCAAGCTGTCATCTTCTCCTTGTGCCTTTTTTATTCTAGCATGTAACTCAACATTAATAATGTTTATATTTCTGCTTAGGGCGTCAACATGCTGCATCTTATCTCCGGTTCTATGCTCTATGGAATAATCGAAGTCCTGTAGGTATAGTATCCACCTGGCTACCTTTGCAGAGACATCTTTTTTGTATAACGTTTTTTGAAATGCTTCACAATCCGTCACTATTTTGAAATGTTTACCAAGGAGGTACTTTCGAAATTTTTTCACACCTTCAATAACCGCTAATGCCTCAAGTTCATAGCTACTACACTTTTGTTGCAGATCTGTAGTTTTCCTGCTCATATAGTGGACGGGATGCCAACTACCATCATTAGGGTCTTTCTGAAATAATATGGCTCCATAGCCATGCTTGGACGCATCGGTGTGTAATTCAGTCTCCAACTGTACATCGAATATTTTCAAAACAGGATCACAACATAATTTTGATTTTAATTCTTCAAAAGCTTGTCTTTGTAGATCTTCAAAATAAAATTCACCCTTCTTCAATAAGTCAGTCAAGGGTTTTGCAATCAATGCATAATCTTGAATAAACTTTCGGAAGTATGATGTAAGTCCTATGAAGCTGTGTATCTCTTTCAAACTTTTAGGTATAGGAAATGTCATAACTGCTTCTGTTTTATCTCTTGAAGGCTTCACTGTTCCACCGGAAATAATATAGCCCAAATATTCAACAGATCTTTGAAGTATCTGTGACTTCTTCCAATTTATTTCTAGACCGTAGTCCGCGGCCACCTTCAATACCTCTTTAAGTCTTAATATTCCTTCGTTTTCATCCTCTGAAAGAATAATTATATCGTCTATAAATATTAGAACAATTCCACTTCTTATTAAGTCTGCAAATATGATATTAATGTATCTTGTAAAATATTTTGGACAAATGGAAAGACCAAAAGGCGCTCTTAAAAATTCATATTGTCCTTCAGGGTTACTTGTCACAAACGCTGTATACTTCACGGAGTCTTCTTCAATCGGCAAATGAAAAAAACTATTTTTCAGGTCAAGAGTGCTGAACACTTTCACTTTACATAAATTATCTATATGATCTTCGATGACAGGTAAAGGATATTCATCCTTCACCATTTTTTGATTGATTTTTCTATAGTCTACACACACTCGGGTAGTCCCATCCTTCTTCTTAACTAAAACCAACGGACTCGCATACTCAGAATAACTTTCACGAATAATACCCTTTGACAACCAATCTTGAATTTGTTCTTTCACTACTTCTTCTTCAGTGAGAGCTAATCTTCGGGGTCGTTGTACAACAGGTGTATCATCCTTCAATACTATCTTTAACTTAATGGGTGCATCTTTAATTTTCCATGGCTTATAGTGATCTATTATTTCTTGAACAGTAGAACTATTTTGATCATCGTAACTAGAAAAGATGCAAATAGAACCCTGATAAAAGCTGTCATAATACTGCGGCCTTATTTCAACTGAACCTCTGTCAATAACTGTTATAGTGTTTACCAAAAACGGCTGACCTAATATTATTTCGTATGGTATCACGTTAGGAGGTACTATGTGGAAACATATATTGTAACTATGGCCATCAATAACCAAATCTGTGTCGAACTTACCAATTGATAGCACTTTACAAGATCCTAAACCAATCAGTGACATTTTCTCAGGCTTGTACACACATCTTAATCTAGAAAATAACTCATAAGTAATTAAATTTAAATCACTTCCAGTGTCAATTAAACAGTTCACTTTAATATTATTAATTTTAACCACCTTTACGCTTTTATTTAATACCGAAACACCTTTGTTTACATTTAGCACGTTTTGACTTTGACGTTGATTACAAATGTCACTTTCACTGTCGGCATGAATGAACTGCGGTACGGATTGACCGACTGACTGTGGCGCGGATTGACTGACCGAACTAACACTTGAAAATGGTTCACTCCTCAGAAGTTCACTCGCCCGCTCTGCGATTGTGCTGCCGTCTGCTGTTTGACCTTGAATGAACATTGAACTACGTCGATCCGACTCGGCGCCATGATTGATTGATATCGATTTCTTGTATGCCGCCTTGCAATCCGAACTGATATGACCCAATGCATTGCATTTGAAGCATTTTACACCTTTAGGACAAGAACTCGCCACATGCCCTTTATCACCACACTTGAAACATCTATGAAACGACTTTACTTCTTCTTGAGTCTTTATTTTCGGGGTTTTATCACGTTGTTTCATGGAGTCCGGCTTCTTAGATTTCTGTTTGAAACTTTCATATAATGATAATTTTTCTTTAAGCACTGGATATGACGTCACGCCGTAGAATAGCAGCTTATTTGACTCATAATCCGAAATCCCGTCGATGATATACTGTATAGCCACGTAATCTGGAAATTTAGCACGTTTACCCAGTTCTTTCATGACGAGCATGTATTGATAGAATGTTTCTCCAGCATATTTCTTTCTTCCGCTCATCAACTCATGCATCTGCTTGCTGTTTACGGTTTCTGGAAATTCCCTGAACAGCGCCGCTTTGAGGTCATCATATGTTTTAAAGGTTTTCTCTGTCTTCAACCATAGCTCCGCCGTTCCAGCTAAACTTCGTCGAGCGATAATCAATTTCTGTTGTTGACTCCAGCCAAATATTTCAGAGTTGTCTTCTAAATCTTGAGCCCACTTTGCGGAGGAATACGTCATATCATCTCCAGTGAACTTTGGAACACAGTCGAACGACTGGAATCTTGCATCTTCATACTTCTTATTTTCCTCAGCCATTGTTTCACCGTCTTCGTAATATTCGGGATAACAAAATTGTGCTGGCGAATGAGGATAATTGTTATATTGGCCCTGGCCGCTGCCCGCTCCCATACGGTGCTCTTCTTACACCAAAATCGAGAAATATGTAGTTAATCGATGACTTCTTTTTATTACTAAGACCCACTATCCCGGACGAGAATTTGTAGGAGTTGGATCTTAGTGATAACACCGGATATCTTTTTAAATATTTTTATTTTCACACCACACGACTCGTTACAACTTTACATCGTAGGTTTTTTTTTTCCAAGTGCCCTCTTTCTATTTTATTAATTATTAATATTCTCATTCGCTCACTCATTCATTCTTCTCTCTCGCACACTGCATCATTCAAAAATTGTTATGTTGCGTTCAGAAATTTTATTTGTTAAACTTAACTTATTAAACTAAACATAAAATCCTACATATATATATATATATATATATTTACTCGTATATATTGCGAAAAATTTTGAATTAAGGATGAAAATAAACATATGTGAATAATATTAATATTATTATCTTATGATATATTTTGCATTACATAAATGATTATATGTATAATTGTTATATTAATAACTAAATGAAACATTCAAATATACAATGTGACGTTAAGAAAGTTAAATATTTTTTTCACAATTACTACACGAACACACTTAGTCACTTTACACTTAGTCATGAGAGCATATTGGCAAATTGACAACGGAGAAAACATTCTTCTCTATCAAAACTGCCAAAAAAATGAATGCCACATATATTACCAAACAAACAATGCCAACAACATTGTATGATTATCGAGTAAAAATCATTACTAGTAGCGCCATCTAGCGAGCTAGGGTGTAAACAACATCAACAGTCAATTGGATTTAGATTTTATTAAATGGGGGACACTTTATTTTATTAAAGGAGATATGAAGAAAATTGCCGGTGAGAGGTAAATTTTTGCACTCTCTTGGTTCCCGACTGCGATTGCGATTAGACGTACACAAGTTTAGATAAGGCAGATTGCCGATTTTGAATATTAAGTCGTTAGTGCAAAACTAAGGAGAATCTTAACGAGCGAGCTTTTGTGAGCGGGAAGTTTTGGAGACGTCAATTCCGTCTTCAACAACCTGTTCGAAGAAGGCAGAGCATTTTTGCCACGGTCATATTTGTGATCGGTGGTCAGGTCGGGTTGGGCTTAGTACTGGCGAGCATTCCTTGCGGACGACGGTGCTGGCGGTGGCATTGGGGTGGTGAGGCATCCTGCGGGTCCACACAGAGGGGCCGTATAGTTTCGGAGGTGGTGGCGCAGCGACCTTGATCGAAGGTACCCACATCTTTTTATTTGTGTACGCAGTTCAGTGAGTCAATCCAGTGTATTAATTGGCCGAGACGGCAAGTTAATCAATAGTGGGAAGATTAAATTATTCCTGTTCATAGTAGCAGTCAAGAGGACTTATAAAATATATTGTAAATTATAATCACATAGAATAGTAAGATTAGATTAAGTTTAGGGTTAAGGTCTGATTTGTCTAACTCCTAGGATTAAATAAAATAAACTTGTATATATTTGAAAAAGGAATTTTATTGGATATCATCCCGCTGATCGTTAGGTTTCTTCAGTGTGCTGTCGCCCAGAGATTTGTGCTCTACAGACTGTTTCTGGTCGGTGAGTAAAGGTCTTCAGTCACACCTGACTGGCAACGTTACAATTCTAATCATATCTTATAACAATATCTATAATATTTTAATTATATTATAATATCTCCTATTACCATTTTTAAATATATGCTATTTCTCCAATTAGTACCTACGTTTCTTACCTTGGTTTGAGACTATAACACTAGTAACTGCTTCAGGTAAACTTGTGCCAGCTGCCAGGATCGTCAGGCCAGTGATGCTATCAGGAATGTCGAGAGTGTCACCTGTGAGGATAAAAAATATTGTTCAATTCTCATTATATTTAAATCATAATTAAAACTAGAGCTGGCTAGCGTCACCTAGTACACAAGCAGGTGCCGCAAGTGCAGTGCCGACTACAGTAGATTTATAGGGAAATGAATTTTAGTATTATTTTTTTTATGGCAGGTAAAGGTCGACAGTAAGGCTAATACAATAATAATACAAGTAAGGCTAATAATTGATGGTACATAGCTAACGTCGCCTATAACACAGGCAACGCCAATTTTTGTTTCTGTTTAAGTTCGAAACTATAATAAAAGCACGATGGAAAATTAAAAAGAAAATATATCTTAGGAACCAGGCTTTACAGAGAAATAGCTAAGATGAGAATAGAAATTTTAATTAAAATTCCTTACCAATCGCTGTTATAATCCACGCCACAAGATAGGATATGCTGCCGATCCAGAAAATGCATATGATAAACGTAAGCGGATATAGGGCAGGATATTTGCGGGTATCTGGCACCGTCAACCAGAAAACGACCTTAATAGGTCCTGATACAATCCATTTTAAATTATTCATGTATGTCCTCGTGGTCACCCATTTGCTTAGAGCTAAGTCGTGCGAATCTGACAAGAAATTAATTATTAAAAGTTTAAATTGTAAATATTTATGTCATATTTTTCTTAATTTTTATTTATTTATTTATTTACAATTTCAGTTTAAAAGTAGAACAATTTTAACTTATATATGGAGACTTTTAACTTACCTAACGTTGTAGTATTGTTGGTGTTTCCATCTACTTCTTTTGCTTGTTCAACATCACCGGCGATTGGCATATAATCATTTCTCAAAATATTATTCTTTCCTGAAAAAATAATAATTCAAATATAAGCTCTAATTTTAAAAGAATCAAGACGATTTATTCTACCGAATCATGCAACTATGCAATAAATGTTTAAGAATAATTTTTAAATATTTCTTTCTATAAAAAAATCGTTTTAATTTTCAATGCCAAAGGAGCCATTCTAACTAACTCAATACCTTAACTTATCAAGAACAATTCGATTTATGCGCCCGTTCCACCTATCCCTACTAATATTCCCTTGGTAGGAATAAGTATCTATTATAAGTCAAATTATAGTGTTAAAAAAAATCCTCAATAGATGTACGATTATAAGGAAAATAAATATTAAGTAATGTTAGTTAGTAAAAAAATATTTGATTCGTTTGTATACCGTTCGTAATCTATTCTGGCTTGATACTGGTTTTTCCTCCCACCAAATAATTGTTTCGGATACAACATTTGTTTCTAAAGAAACTCTTTAACTTCCCACTGCTTAGCAATACTGAAAAATAATGTTTTAATAAAATGAAATATATCGAGAGTATCTTACTAGATGGCTGGGTCAAGGGACAGATACAGAAGGCGATACTTCTTGACTCGGCACCAATTGTCAGGAGGTTCCTCACTCTGCAACCCTAACCACCGGTAGCTTGGACCTTGCCTTGCTGCCTGCGGACTACTAGGTTTTTTTAATAATATTTATAATCTGTATAATTATATTGTAAAAAAAATTAGAATTAGGAAAGAAAATAAATATATGTGAATAATACTTACATATAATGTAAAGCGATTACATAGCCACTAATATAAGTGCTTCATGCCAATATAGGTATTCTGTTGTCCAACATTGTAAGTATAAGAGCGACTACGGACACAGCATACATCAAGCAGTCTCGGGTCACCGGCCAACAATCCAACTCTATTTTCTGCAAAAATAGTATTTCTTATCAAAAATGTTATTTATCTGACTATGTAGTCTCGACTAATCTATACGAAGACAGATCCTGGCTGACTATCAACGCACAGCCAGAACTATACTGGTCTAGAAAGCTGAAAGTTGCAACTAAGGTGTATTTTATAACTAACTAGCGGGCGGCTCCCGGCTTCGCCCGAGGTGCATTTTTTTTACGTAAAAACCTTCCCTGATTATCCCTCTGTCTATGAGTGAAGACAGAATTAAAATCGGTCTAGCCGTTCTCGAGTTTTGCGCTTAGCAACTCATTCATTCATTCATTTATTCATTCGTAGAGATTCATTATTATATTATAGATTATTATTATTGAAAATACATGTATTTTACTAACCCTACTGGCCATCAGACCACAGAATCCTGGAACAGCAAGAACATTGAATACAGCTAATCCGACCACAGCACCCACGCTAAGGTCACTTTGCGTTACAAAAGTTCCAATGCAGTTAATGAATAGCTCCGGACTTGAACTGGCAGCTGCCATAAATGTCGCTCCCGCTATGTCTTCTGGCAAATTTAGACCTGAACAAATAAGAACAAATATTTTACACATATATATGTATAGACCAGTCTTCTTCTTACGTTGCCATCTCCCACCGGGAATGGCAGCGCTCTGAACGAAGATTGTGTGCTCATCAGAAACCACTCGCGAAGGTTTCTAAGCCAAGATGTTTTATATCTGACAGGACTTAGACGCCCAAGATATGAACAAGTAGATTTTGTTATAGAAGTGGCACCGAGCTCATATTTTCATCTATGCATAAAAGGATTTTCCGCGACGTTAATCTTCTAAAGCGATGTTGCCTACATTAAAGTTGCGCACGAGTGGGGTAAAGTATACTTTCCTTGTTTTGATGTGAATACGTGTAAAAGTTGCTTCCGCAGTGGGAGATATGGATGGGGGTTTGAATTCAGAAAAGTGATACTTTAAATTTAATTGGTCATACAATTGTTATATTTAGTCTCGAATTATTGCTTTTTTATTTTAATAATAATAATGAACTTTGGTTTGCTCATACATTAAAGATACTTACTTATATATATAAATCAACTTGCACAGATTCAAACCCAGAACACTTGAGTGAGGGCTAACAATAACTTAACCACATTACTTACCGCCTCGTTCTATCATTTTTATAACGATGATGTGATGTTTGTCAAAGCGATGAGACGTATTTGATAAAGGATTAGATATTTAATTCATTACAGGTTAATTTGCTAAGTTCACTTACGTTCAGACATTATTTCAACAGAAGGCACGAAGTAATCTTCACATACTGTGGCGAGCATCGCGAAGCACATCAGCGCCAATGCGCAGTGAATGAGAATGTACCCCTGAAAGTGGAAACGACAGATTTGGTTCATCAATGCTGATATACCTATCTACTGTTCATTGCTGTAGTCAGAGCGAGATAGCAGGTATTGCACTATTTCACTGTCTACATTCATTACAATATTCATCGACTATTCTTTCGACGACTGGACACCTGTGTTGCTAACTGCAAACATTTTAGCAAGAAATAAGGGGAAATACATCACAACAAAAATCCGTTTCTCGTTATCTTTCGTATATTGTAAATAATCTTTTTATGACTTTCCAATCATAATAGTCATTTTAAAATATCACAGACACAAAATTTATACTTTTCAAATTGTTTTGTATGTGGTTTAATATTTGTATCAATTTATTTAGGTATATAATTATTAAACGATAATTGTTGTAACGATTCCGGGCTATATTACGTAATATTACAATTTTATTTTCCAAATATAAATACCTAAAATAAATATTTTAGCAAAATATGTTTAGGGAAGAAGTCTTTATAGATACGGCAACACTGAACTGAACCCATTTGTCTGTATATAGTGTCAACGTCACTTTATTTATTTATAATTGATAATATTGCTCACGATTATTATCTCAGTTATTATTAAATAAGTTATCTATTTGGTAATTTATTAATCTTAGTTTTGCATTTATTGAAAAATCATTAGGCAATGTTTGGAACGTCGAAGGGCCATCTTACGGCGGAATACCAATGGGTATACCATGATACCACCAAGAATCGGGAACAGGAGGAGGCTATAATAATGGCATATCGTTGGCTCACTATTACAAGGTTCTATATTACAATTTTTGCACTTTCTGAGTTATGAATGTCACAAAGTTCTATGTATTTTTCTTTCTATCCTTTAAAAACATGGAACTTTATAGTGCTAATTAATCTACGAGAAAAATGCATTTGAACATAGTTCTATGTTGAACAAGCAAAAGAAGTAGATGGAAACACCAACAATACTACAACGTTAGGTAAGTTAAAAGTCTCCATATATAAGTTAAAAGTGTTCTACTTTTAAACTGAAATTGTAAATAAATAAATAAATAAAAATTAAGAAAAATATGACATAAATATTTACAATTTAAACTTTTAATAATTAATTTCTTGTCAGATTCGCACGACTTAGCTCTAAGCAAATGGGTGACCACGAGGACATACATGAATAATTTAAAATGGATTGTATCAGGACCTATTAAGGTCGTTTTCTGGTTGACGGTGCCAGATACCCGCAAATATCCTGCCCTATATCCGCTTACGTTTATCATATGCATTTTCTGGATCGGCAGCATATCCTATCTTGTGGCGTGGATTATAACAGCGATTGGTAAGGAATTTTAATTAAAATTTCTATTCTCATCTTAGCTATTTCTCTGTAAAGCCTGGTTCCTAAGATATATTTTCTTTTTAATTTTCTATCGTGC
This sequence comes from Synanthedon andrenaeformis, assembly GCA_936446665.2. NCBI lineage: Eukaryota > Metazoa > Arthropoda > Insecta > Lepidoptera > Sesiidae > Synanthedon > Synanthedon andrenaeformis. Next base: position 11,417,990 of record OW387776.2, on the reverse strand, counting down.
TTTTATTATAGTTTCGAACTTAAACAGAAACAAAAATTGGCGTTGCCTGTGTTATAGGCGACGTTAGCTATGTACCATCAATTATTAGCCTTACTTGTATTATTATTGTATTAGCCTTACTGTCGACCTTTACCTGCCATAAAAAAAATAATACTAAAATTCATTTCCCTATAAATCTACTGTAGTCGGCACTGCACTTGCGGCACCTGCTTGTGTACTAGGTGACGGTAGCCAGCTCTAGTTTTAATTATGATTTAAATATAATGAGAATTGAACAATATTTTTTATCCTCACAGGTGACACTCTCGACATTCCTGATAGCATCACTGGCCTGACGATCCTGGCAGCTGGCACAAGTTTACCTGAAGCAGTTACTAGTGTTATAGTCTCAAACCAAGGTAAGAAACGTAGGTACTAATTGGAGAAATAGCATATATTTAAAAATGGTAATAGGAGATATTATAATATAATTAAAATATTATAGATATTGTTATAAGATATGATTAGAATTGTAACGTTGCCAGTCAGGTGTGACTGAAGACCTTTACTCACCGACCAGAAACAGTCTGTAGAGCACAAATCTCTGGGCGCCAGCACACTGAAGAAACCTAACGATCAGCGGGATGATATCCAATAAAATTCCTTTTTCAAATATATACAAGTTTATTTTATTTAATCCTAGGAGTTAGACAAATCAGACCTTAACCCTAAACTTAATCTAATCTTACTATTCTATGTGATTATAATTTACAATATATTTTATAAGTCCTCTTGACTGCTACTATGAACAGGAATAATTTAATCTTCCCACTATTGATTAACTTGCCGTCTCGGCCAATTAATACACTGGATTGACTCACTGAACTGCGTACACAAATAAAAAGATGTGGGTACCTTCGATCAAGGTCGCTGCGCCACCACCTCCGAAACTATACGGCCCCTCTGTGTGGACCCGCAGGATGCCTCACCACCCCAATGCCACCGCCAGCACCGTCGTCCGCAAGGAATGCTCGCCAGTACTAAGCCCAACCCGACCTGACCACCGATCACAAATATGACCGTGGCAAAAATGCTCTGCCTTCTTCGAACAGGTTGTTGAAGACGGAATTGACGTCTCCAAAACTTCCCGCTCACAAAAGCTCGCTCGTTAAGATTCTCCTTAGTTTTGCACTAACGACTTAATATTCAAAATCGGCAATCTGCCTTATCTAAACTTGTGTACGTCTAATCGCAATCGCAGTCGGGAACCAAGAGAGTGCAAAAATTTACCTCTCACCGGCAATTTTCTTCATATCTCCTTTAATAAAATAAAGTGTCCCCCATTTAATAAAATCTAAATCCAATTGACTGTTGATGTTGTTTACACCCTAGCGCGCTAGATGGCGCTACTAGTAATGATTTTTACTCGATAATCATACAATGTTGTTGGCATTGTTTGTTTGGTAATATATGTGGCATTCATTTTTTTGGCAGTTTTGATAGAGAAGAATGTTTTCTCCGTTGTCAATTTGCCAATATGCTCTCATGACTAAGTGTAAAGTGACTAAGTGTGTTCGTGTAGTAATTGTGAAAAAAATATTTAACTTTCTTAACGTCACATTGTATATTTGAATGTTTCATTTAGTTATTAATATAACAATTATACATATAATCATTTATGTAATGCAAAATATATCATAAGATAATAATATTAATATTATTCACATATGTTTATTTTCATCCTTAATTCAAAATTTTTCGCAATATATACGAGTAAATATATATATATATATATATATGTAGGATTTTATGTTTAGTTTAATAAGTTAAGTTTAACAAATAAAATTTCTGAACGCAACATAACAATTTTTGAATGATGCAGTGTGCGAGAGAGAAGAATGAATGAGTGAGCGAATGAGAATATTAATAATTAATAAAATAGAAAGAGGGCACTTGGAAAAAAAAAACCTACGATGTAAAGTTGTAACGAGTCGTGTGGTGTGAAAATAAAAATATTTAAAAAGATATCCGGTGTTATCACTAAGATCCAACTCCTACAAATTCTCGTCCGGGATAGTGGGTCTTAGTAATAAAAAGAAGTCATCGATTAACTACATATTTCTCGATTTTGGTGTAAGAAGAGCACCGTATGGGAGCGGGCAGCGGCCAGGGCCAATATAACAATTATCCTCATTCGCCAGCACAATTTTGTTATCCCGAATATTACGAAGACGGTGAAACAATGGCTGAGGAAAATAAGAAGTATGAAGATGCAAGATTCCAGTCGTTCGACTGTGTTCCAAAGTTCACTGGAGATGATATGACGTATTCCTCCGCAAAGTGGGCTCAAGATTTAGAAGACAACTCTGAAATATTTGGCTGGAGTCAACAACAGAAATTGATTATCGCTCGACGAAGTTTAGCTGGAACGGCGGAGCTATGGTTGAAGACAGAGAAAACCTTTAAAACATATGATGACCTCAAAGCGGCGCTGTTCAGGGAATTTCCAGAAACCGTAAACAGCAAGCAGATGCATGAGTTGATGAGCGGAAGAAAGAAATATGCTGGAGAAACATTCTATCAATACATGCTCGTCATGAAAGAACTGGGTAAACGTGCTAAATTTCCAGATTACGTGGCTATACAGTATATCATCGACGGGATTTCGGATTATGAGTCAAATAAGCTGCTATTCTACGGCGTGACGTCATATCCAGTGCTTAAAGAAAAATTATCATTATATGAAAGTTTCAAACAGAAATCTAAGAAGCCGGACTCCATGAAACAACGTGATAAAACCCCGAAAATAAAGACTCAAGAAGAAGTAAAGTCGTTTCATAGATGTTTCAAGTGTGGTGATAAAGGGCATGTGGCGAGTTCTTGTCCTAAAGGTGTAAAATGCTTCAAATGCAATGCATTGGGTCATATCAGTTCGGATTGCAAGGCGGCATACAAGAAATCGATATCAATCAATCATGGCGCCGAGTCGGATCGACGTAGTTCAATGTTCATTCAAGGTCAAACAGCAGACGGCAGCACAATCGCAGAGCGGGCGAGTGAACTTCTGAGGAGTGAACCATTTTCAAGTGTTAGTTCGGTCAGTCAATCCGCGCCACAGTCAGTCGGTCAATCCGTACCGCAGTTCATTCATGCCGACAGTGAAAGTGACATTTGTAATCAACGTCAAAGTCAAAACGTGCTAAATGTAAACAAAGGTGTTTCGGTATTAAATAAAAGCGTAAAGGTGGTTAAAATTAATAATATTAAAGTGAACTGTTTAATTGACACTGGAAGTGATTTAAATTTAATTACTTATGAGTTATTTTCTAGATTAAGATGTGTGTACAAGCCTGAGAAAATGTCACTGATTGGTTTAGGATCTTGTAAAGTGCTATCAATTGGTAAGTTCGACACAGATTTGGTTATTGATGGCCATAGTTACAATATATGTTTCCACATAGTACCTCCTAACGTGATACCATACGAAATAATATTAGGTCAGCCGTTTTTGGTAAACACTATAACAGTTATTGACAGAGGTTCAGTTGAAATAAGGCCGCAGTATTATGACAGCTTTTATCAGGGTTCTATTTGCATCTTTTCTAGTTACGATGATCAAAATAGTTCTACTGTTCAAGAAATAATAGATCACTATAAGCCATGGAAAATTAAAGATGCACCCATTAAGTTAAAGATAGTATTGAAGGATGATACACCTGTTGTACAACGACCCCGAAGATTAGCTCTCACTGAAGAAGAAGTAGTGAAAGAACAAATTCAAGATTGGTTGTCAAAGGGTATTATTCGTGAAAGTTATTCTGAGTATGCGAGTCCGTTGGTTTTAGTTAAGAAGAAGGATGGGACTACCCGAGTGTGTGTAGACTATAGAAAAATCAATCAAAAAATGGTGAAGGATGAATATCCTTTACCTGTCATCGAAGATCATATAGATAATTTATGTAAAGTGAAAGTGTTCAGCACTCTTGACCTGAAAAATAGTTTTTTTCATTTGCCGATTGAAGAAGACTCCGTGAAGTATACAGCGTTTGTGACAAGTAACCCTGAAGGACAATATGAATTTTTAAGAGCGCCTTTTGGTCTTTCCATTTGTCCAAAATATTTTACAAGATACATTAATATCATATTTGCAGACTTAATAAGAAGTGGAATTGTTCTAATATTTATAGACGATATAATTATTCTTTCAGAGGATGAAAACGAAGGAATATTAAGACTTAAAGAGGTATTGAAGGTGGCCGCGGACTACGGTCTAGAAATAAATTGGAAGAAGTCACAGATACTTCAAAGATCTGTTGAATATTTGGGCTATATTATTTCCGGTGGAACAGTGAAGCCTTCAAGAGATAAAACAGAAGCAGTTATGACATTTCCTATACCTAAAAGTTTGAAAGAGATACACAGCTTCATAGGACTTACATCATACTTCCGAAAGTTTATTCAAGATTATGCATTGATTGCAAAACCCTTGACTGACTTATTGAAGAAGGGTGAATTTTATTTTGAAGATCTACAAAGACAAGCTTTTGAAGAATTAAAATCAAAATTATGTTGTGATCCTGTTTTGAAAATATTCGATGTACAGTTGGAGACTGAATTACACACCGATGCGTCCAAGCATGGCTATGGAGCCATATTATTTCAGAAAGACCCTAATGATGGTAGTTGGCATCCCGTCCACTATATGAGCAGGAAAACTACAGATCTGCAACAAAAGTGTAGTAGCTATGAACTTGAGGCATTAGCGGTTATTGAAGGTGTGAAAAAATTTCGAAAGTACCTCCTTGGTAAACATTTCAAAATAGTGACGGATTGTGAAGCATTTCAAAAAACGTTATACAAAAAAGATGTCTCTGCAAAGGTAGCCAGGTGGATACTATACCTACAGGACTTCGATTATTCCATAGAGCATAGAACCGGAGATAAGATGCAGCATGTTGACGCCCTAAGCAGAAATATAAACATTATTAATGTTGAGTTACATGCTAGAATAAAAAAGGCACAAGGAGAAGATGACAGCTTGAAGATTATAAGAGAAATCCTTAAAGAAGGAGAGTATGAAGACTACTTTTGTGAAAATGGGGTTATATACAAAGGTATACAGAAGAAATTGGTGATACCTGAGCTGATGGATGTAGAAATGATTAAAAGAGCTCATGGCATAGGACATTTTGGGAGGAAGAAAATTAAAGATATTACATAACAAAATTAGACAATAAAATTGAGAAAGTAATTTCTACGTGTGTACCATGTTTATTGGCCACTAGAAAATCTGGGAGAAAAGAAGGCTATTTAAACCCATTAGATAAAGGAGAATTACCTTTAGATACTCTACATTGTGACCATTTAGGACCATTGGATACAACAAAGAAAATGTATAATTACATACTCACTGTGATTGATGGGTATACCAAGTTCGTCTGGATTTATCCCGTTAAGACAGTAACATCAAAGGAAACTGTTGAGAGACTGAAGTTACATCAAAAAGATTACGGCAACCCTCGAAGAATAATCACTGATAGAGGCACAGCTTTCACAGGAAATGAGTTTCAAGAATATTGTCTAGAAGAAGGGATTGAGCATATTACAATAACAACTGGAATACCTCGTGGGAACGGCCAAGTAGAAAGGATGAATCGCATTATTATTTCTACTTTGTCAAAGATGTGCATAGAAGAGCCTGGTCATTGGTACAAATATGTAAGTAAACTTCAAAGAGTCATAAATAGCACATACCAACGATCAATCAACACAACACCATTTGAATTATTGACTGGAGTTAAATTAAGAATGAAAGAAGATGTGCAAATACTAGCATTTTTAGAAGAAGAAAGCAGAATGGAATTTATGGACAAGAGAGAACTTCTTGAACTTTGAAAATTCAAGAAGAGAACAAACAGACCTTCAACAGGAAGCGTAAAGAAGGTGAGAAGTACAAGCCAGGTGACCTAGTTGCAATTCAAAGAACACAATTTGGAAATGCGTTAAAATTAAAACCGAAATTTTATGGACCTTATAAAATTATAAAAGAGTTAGGAAGGGACAGATATGAGGTGGAGAAGGTAGACAGGGGTAAGGAAGGACCTATAAAAACAACATCAGGCGTTGACTATATGAAAAGATGGCCTTAGTTCGGTTTAGCCTGTGTCTATTTCATTTATTTAATATCCTATAATAAAATGGAAACCACATGTTACTTTCCATTCCAGTATGATATTGGTGTTCATAGTAGAACACTATTGGTTATGAATGACGGAGTTTTGTCAAGCTTACCTTTAATTTTAAAATTATAACTATCCAGGTGTCTCATATTTATTCTCTAGTATATTTTAATAATAATATAAGAATAAATAATAGGTTAAGAAACTCCAACTATAATATAACAAAATAAAATAAACTATATTGTGTTGATGCATATTCGGAGTAAAATAAACTATGTCGTAAGTGTATTCCAGAGTAAAGTAACTTAGGTTATATTTGTTTTGTAAAATAGGTAGTATTCTAGTGAAATAAGTTAGGTTGCATTTAGGAGTAAAATAAGTTAGTTTGTATTCACTTTATAATGTTAGTTAGTTTGTATTTTTGTATGTTTTTTGTAACTTAAAATATTTCATTTCGTTTGTATACTGTAAACAAGTTGTCACAAATAACTTTAGTAGATCCAGTCTGAGGTCAGACTGATTAGCAGGAAGGCCGAGATGTAGGATTTTATGTTTAGTTTAATAAGTTAAGTTTAACAAATAAAATTTCTGAACGCAACATAACAATTTTTGAATGATGCAGTGTGCGAGAGAGAAGAATGAATGAGTGAGCGAATGAGAATATTAATAATTAATAAAATAGAAAGAGGGCACTTGGAAAAAAAAAAAAACCTACGATGTAAAGTTGTAACGAGTCGTGTGGTGTGAAAATAAAAATATTTAAAAAGATATCCGGTGTTATCACTAAGATCCAACTCCTACATATATATTTACGATATACGATTTTTACGGAATTCCAGTCTTAGACCTAAGACTGGAATTCCGCAAGTAGCGGAAGGCCAACAAGGCCCACAAGCTACCAGTGAACAACCTTTTAATAATAATTATTATTATATTAGGGGTTAAAGTATGAAATTGCCGATTTGTACTGAAAAATAAAAATTGGTTTTTTTTTAATTTAACATATTTATTTAATCAAAATAATTACCATTATTATCTATACATTGCTGCCATCTAATAGGAAGCTCATTTATGCCTTTGCGATAGAACTCTGGTGATCTAGATTCGACAAACTGTGTGAAAGCATTTTGCACTGCCTTCTGAGAAGAAAACTTTTTATCACGCAGAAAATTGTCCAAATCACGAAAAAAATGGTAGTCCGTTGGAGCAAGGTCTGGCGAATACGGAGGGTGACGAATGGTTTCTAATTGCAGTTCCTGTAGAGTCTGCAGATCAGTCAAATCATGAGGCACCCATTTTTCATATTTTTTTATTTTATTGATTTGACGCAAATGAGTCAATATTGTTGGTAAGGTAACGTTAAACCATGCCGCTAATTCCTGGGTAGTTTGGCTCGGATCGGCTTCCACCATCTCTTTCAAATCATTGTTATTCACCTGTGTGGGCGGTCTTCCACGTGGTTCGTTCTTCAAATCGAAGTTTCCATCACGAAAGCGTTTAAACCAAAATCGCACAGTGCGTTCATTAGCAGTCCCCTCTCCAAACGCAACATTAATATTGCGAGCTGTTTCTGCCGCGTTAGTTCCGCGTCGGAACTCGTATTCAAAAATCACACGAATTTTCGAAGTATACATCTTTATTGTCTAAGCTGAATAAAAAAAACAACTGAAAGTTGATAATCGAATGTTGCACATTTTTTAAAAGAAGAACTACATAGGTACCGTATGAAAAAAGTTTCACTCAAAAATCTCAAACCATGAAGGTTCTATGTCAATTCGAAGTACCTATTACAATAAAACGGCAATTTCATACTTTAACCCCTATTATAATAATAATAGACATATTCCTTAAATATTTTATTAAGTGACATGCCTTTAAAAAAATGTATGTATTAAATACGCATTAGATATCTAAAGACCTCTAATAAGTATACATACAATGTGGTCGTGGTTCGTGGCACTATTTTTAAATATAAAGCGAACATCATTTAATATTTTATTCTTCTTTCAATATTCGTAAATAAATACGTTTTCTAAATTGTATTTGTATTGTAATCCATAAGATTTTTGTGCGATGGAGATAGTTGAGGTGGAGCAATATCCAGAAGAAATGGACTGATTGTAGTATAGTAGAGGATATACGGGATATATGGACTTATACGGGTTATTCGCATAAGGAATGAATATGAATATGAGAATAAAACAATAAAAACGCTTTGTAAGACATTTTTATTTTTCATTTAGTACCTTCATACAAATTAGCACAATCATTCCAATGTTAGCTTCACATGAGTATTGAACATTAAAAGTGCGGTCTCCCAAATATCACAAATAAAAAACAAAATCTACAACAATAGATTGTAAATTTTTAAGCTATAATTTTATCTTTAAGTACTTTCAATTTTAAAATAATGTAAATTGTCCTTAAGCCTACAAATACATTTCAGTGACTGACAAAACTTTTTTATCTTAAATTCGTCATACTCATAGACAAAGAGACGGACTGAGAAATACCTGCATGAAATTGACTAATCTCTAGAAAGAGAGAAATGGATCTTGTAGGTTAAAAACTTCGAGGACAAATCAATATGAAAAAAATAATTAATACTTCGAGGACCAATCAGCGCCTCTTTCACATTTACAAAATATAATTCATGAAACACCCTATTCTCGACTAAGTCTAGAGTCCTCTATAGCCTCTCAATTGACGTTTCTAATAATATGAAAAATACATTGCCACTTCATTGAGTTATAAACAGAAGGGACAGTATAAGAAAATCTCCGTTAATTACTATATCTTATATTCTATAAAAAATCATATTTTTATGCTAAGCATTTCATTGGTCATTCAATATTTTAACATTAACTATAATCTTTGCTAGTCAGACGCCATGTTTTTTTAGGACAAACGGATACAAATTCCAAAAATTTTACAATTTGCATAACGCGTGTTTCGACATTCATTATCTAATTTATACCTATAATACGAGTATGAAATAATTATAATGATAAATAATTTCTAAACTTATATTTTTTGGATAGTAATTGAAATGTACTCCTGTATAGCGCAGTGACGTTTAAGATTATTTGTCTTTTGAGCACAGCAATGTAAAAAAAGAAATTGTATACCTACTGCTACCAAAGGCAAAAAGTCTTTTGCCTTACTTTTAGTCCAAGTAGACTTTACACACAATATACAAAATTTTCAGTCACCGTACAAATTTTTATATTTCTCGAATAAATAAATAAAAACAAAACAAATAAAACATGAAATAAATTGTCATAACCCCTCAATGACCTGAATATGTCCTAGACTAAGACTAGGTAACAACAAAAATGCATTTTATGTTATTCAAAAATATGAAATAAAAACTTAGGATGAGCTTAGGATATGTTAAGTCGAATGTCGGAACTAAAAAACCTCCCAAAAAATTTGAATAGTGACTAAAAATTTACCTTATATCTAACTGTAAAACATCACAGCGCTAACAGATTTGTTCCCTTTGTTCCCCACCAAAACATATTAATACACAATAATTTAGTTTAATTATAAATATTTATAATACAGCAAAACTGAGATCGAATTCTTAACATCTAGACAGTTTATTAAGTAATAAAACTAAAATAAATTCGCTGTAAAAATAGAGGGGGTCGGCGAAAGTGGAATGGCGAAGAATGAGATCGCTACAAATACATACAATTACATGGTAATCCACTAAGAAATATTTAGTTTAGAGATAAAAAAATAATGTATTTTATTTGTAACTGAATCAGCGTAATAATTAAATAGTTAGTTGATGATAATATATCCTGAAAATAGAAACTCGTAATTAAAAGAAATTTAATTTTTGATTTTTTTTTAATTTACTTTAGTTTAATATTCAATGAATCAAAATAGTTAACTTTTTATTAAGATTTGGAAAGAGAAATATTTTTTAAAAAACATATTCAATTTAAAACTGATTATTATGTTAGTTGCTCACTACATATTCAGTTAACTACTTAAATATTTAACTTTTAATTTAACTTCCAAGTGTTAAACAACTTGTGTTATAAGTGTTGTATTTATCGTTTCACATCTCACTCACTCTCATATAAGTATATGAATATAAAAGCGATATAAATCGAGACATGAGAGCTAACCATTTACAAAAACAATAATATATAATAACTTGAAATTTGTGTTAATAATTTGTCTTCAGTGTGTTGACTGTCTGGGACTTCAAGGCGACCCGCTGTTTTATGAAGTTTGTATGTATTAACTCAATCTCCATTCTCATCGGAAGAGGATGCAAGGAGTTCATCTTTTATTTTTTCAATTATGGCTGCTAGTTCAACGTCGTGGTTTGTCGTTAGTTGTTTAGGCGGTAACAATGGTCGATTGTGACCAGCGAGTCTTTTATTTTTCCAGTAATTACGAACGGAAATAATTGCGTCCTTATCAACGTCGAGTAAATCCGAGCTTATGTCTTCAATAGTTACAAATTTATAAAATATTTTTTCTATTTCTTCCAATTGATCAGCGCAAGCTTTTTCTAGAGTATGTTTTTCACAATAAGTTTTATACTTCGCCCTATCGATGTGCTCAGCATCTTCAGGAATTACTGCACGCATTTCAAGTCTGTGTTTAATAGCACAAGTCACGTGGTAAGCATTCTCGCAAGACCTCACAGAGCATTTTATACAGAGCCCTTTTTTACTATCGCAGAAAATACAAGACTTACGAGTAATTGGAAAGAATGGGAAATTATCCCAACAAAAACAACTCATGTGGACCCATTTGTCTTCGGGTGGTACCAACTTCATGGCACCACCTCGATTAGGGCACAAATCACACATTGGTGAGACTCCATCGCTACACGGGTTACACAGCCATTGTCCGTCTGGTATTTCTATTATGCCATAGCAGGCTCGATGAACAGCTATTTTACACGAACTGCAATATACCAAGTCAGTGTCCGGTGAACGGCACACGTCACACTTCACATACTTTGAGCCCTTGGAGCGAATACCGCGAGATTTCAAATGATGTAGTATGACATCCCACGTACGGAACTGTAAACAATAAATGTACAATATAATAAAAATCAAAAGAAATTAAATAAGGCATTATATTTTTGTAAAATTATTATCAACGACAAATAATTTAATTTTAAATATAAATCATTTTATAAAAAGTTAATGAATTTTGGAAAATTTTTAATGCCGGACTAGATCACAAACATGATATTCAAGTACGGTAATTCTATGTTTTCAGACAAATAAATTAATAAAGTTTTGAAACTTGTGTGGGTTACACCTTTGGGTCTGCTGATCTAAACCCACAACTCTCCCTCATTTCCACTTGCCGCTTCACCCCCCAACATCGTGAAATTTGTCCCCGTTAACGGTTTTTTAAGTATTTTGCGAAAACTTTAATAGAAACAAAAAAGTGTCAAACAAAATATAGGTACACTATTTTGATTAGCTTGACGGTTTTCAAGTTGTAGCTAGTTTTCAAACCAAAAATTTATATGGTGATGAAAGACAATAAAATTATAATAAAAGTAGAAATAAAAGCCTGTCTGTCGAGATTAACATAAAAAAGTAATTAATAAAATCTATCTTGAAGACAGTACAGACATGTTATTACAATATTGAAAATGTAAACAAATTTTAAAATAATATCACGTTACCTCTAGCTGCTCTATGACTCTTGCAAACTGTTCCTCTTTAATGGGCAACGCACCAATTTTCAAGTGTGCATTAAAATTTTTGAGCCACGCTGTATCTGTGGCGTCGAGATGGTAACTGCCGCCGACTGCTGCTCCCGCTGGTGTTGTGCTCAGCTGATGTCCGTCCGATTGATGGTGCAAGTAACGTGTCAAGCTAGTCACCGGTCTGCAATAATAAACACAAATCATCAAAATATTGCATTGGTACAGCAATCCAATAACCGAAATGCACCACTGACGCAACATACAAAGAAGCAAAGTCCGTCCCAATGTTATTCAAAAGAACGGTTAAGAGTGATTTGGATGAAATTTGGCACACAGATAGTTTATTACCTGGATTAACATATAGGATAGCCCGAAATACGTTCGGGCCGCACGGCATTATCGACATAAGTCAAGATAGACAAAACAGTATGTATGAGTGTATGTGTGAGTGAGAAAACTGCGAAAAAACTGCGAGGAAAATGCAATTTCTATTATGTGTTAATGTTAACTTCCGTTACATCTTTCGAAATGTTTAACGTTGAACGAAGTTAACTTCATTAGTAACGGATTAGCAATTAACAAAGTAAATTACTTATTTGATTAAAGATTCCCAGTTATTTTAAAGATTACAATAAAAAAATAACTATCCTGAGTTTATTTTGGCTTTTTTCCCGAAACCTTAGTAAAATTTAAATTTATAATGACAGTTAAAAGAGCTTTTTGGAGAAACCTATGTTTGCGCCATTTTGTCGCTATATTGTTGTTTCATACAGAAACGTTTCTGATTGGTCATATCAGATGATCGGACCAATCAGAGAACCGCTAGCCGGCCGCCATCTTATATAGCGGTCGTGTTTTGGTCTTAGCATCGAGCTGATCGTATGCATCGTATATGAAGTGTTAAGATTAAAACTTATGTAAACCGCCGTAAAGTGTTCAGTAATCCGATCGCTATCCCGCTAATTCATCAATCCGCTTAACCCGCTAATATCCAACCGCAAACACCTATTTTCACGAGCTGAACTCAAGTGATTCGCGTCGCGAGTGCTTAAAGAAGATCCAAAGCTTTGGCAGAAGATTGAAGAAAGAAGACTCCGCGGATCACTGAGGTAAGTGCGTAGAATAGGTGATTTATCCCGCTTTTATATACAGTCCACTATCCGCTACGTTTGGGCTCAAAACCGGGTATTAAATTCGGCAGCCCTCACAACCTATTTGATGAATTAATATTTTGATTTGATTTAAAAAAAAATGACTCTGATTTAATAGGCCATTTAGATAGAAATATTGATACTGAAGATACACATTTTAAAATACAAGACTGATTCTTATCTTTAATTCTACTGTTGTTGGCAGCGCGCTTGAATCACCTGTGCCGTTGCTTGTGTTATAGGCGACGGTAGACACTTACCATCAAGTGGACCAACCTGTCTGCGACCTTAACATAAAAAAGTCAACTTACAACAGTCAACTAGTTTTACAAGAAAAGCTACGTCACTGGATCATGTTCAAAATATAAAATTTCGTAAAAATCTTCGTAAAATAGTTTTACTCAATTTAAAACTCGAGAACGGCTGGACTGATTTTAATTATGTTTGATTTTTTGAATTTGTCTCAGTTCCGAGTAGCAGAATAACTATTAAAATATGTGAAATATTTACGAAACAAATATAAATGGGAGTAAAATTCATTTTCTCGTAGGTTTTGATCGAATGTTTTTTTTTCTGAGGCGGTTCAGTTGGCCGAGTCAGCTAGTATAACATAAATTTCTTAGTTACCCCACCCTAAAATAACACCCAAAAACATCACATATAAGCTAAAACAATACTTTTTGTTGAAATACAATGTTCACATGAGGTCTGTGGTAGTATCTCTGAATGTCTATAATATAGTCTATGGTATTAAAAATAATATTGTTAACTGGCTAATAAGAAATGAAAAGTGTTGTTAAGTTGAATTATATGTTAAAAGGAATTGTAGTCAAATGTGTTGTAATAAATAATAATTAAATGATATATACAAAACTAAAATATTTATTACTTTTTACAATTAACTACAGATAAATATAATTTTTAAACCAAATGTGACATTGTATTGTATAAATAAATAAAAATAAAGTAAAAAACAAAATAGGTATGAAAACGTTCGGGTTCAATGGGGGCTATCGCGTGTGATTTTACCACTAGAGGCGCTTGTGTCGCGTGAGGTCCAAAAAAATTCAATTTTCACTGGTTTTAGCGGGCTTCGTGACATAACTTATAATTTCTTTAATTTACCTGTTGAAAAGTAATCTCTTTCGTGAAATTATCGCAAATATTTATTATTTGGCGATGAATGTGAACGCTTTGAAAGTGGAATTAAGAAAAAAAGGCGCAAAAATAAATGTCACTATGGTGCAGTTTATGTTTTTTGAAGCAGTTGTGATAATATGAATAATTAAGAATATCTGGCATTTACTGACAAAATGTTCTTCATGTTGAGTTTCATCTGTATCTAAAGAAAGTGTGGCAGTTTCCAGTTTCTTTTTTTGACGTTGATGAGCTCTTTCTGCACGTTTTCTTTTAATTTCCTTTCTCTCTTCACTGTCTTGGTTCCAAGAAAATAGACTAGGTACAACTTTTGGCTTTAAGAGTAGATGAAAATTTGTGAACAGAAGATTACAACATACGAAAGTAACATAAACGTTACTCAAATAAGGATGAATAAAAAAGCTTATTATTTACGATTTTCTGTATTTGATTCTTTGGGTAACACATAATCCTCGGGGTTCAAATGTTTTTTACAAACACGAGAATGTTTTGTCGGAGTATAGTTATTCCTACGAATCGCCACAAACCACTGTTTTAGAACAGTTTTATCTTTTGGAAACATATGTCCTCCTTTTTTTTCCGAACAAAATGGAACTGCAAAGCATTGCGGCATAGCTACTCGATATGATAATAGTTATTTATAATTAGTAAACCACATATTATTTATAATTAATTAATGAGATTCAAGATTCAAAACTTTGTTTCGCCTTTGACAGCTATACCTCTGGACAAAGAGTATATAATCACTACCTCTGGACCTTAGTCAACAGTGGCGCCAACTGGTGAGCAAAAAAACGATAGTCCCCATTCACGCACGCGCACATAGAGTTTATATAAGCAAGCAAGCTATAGAGTGCAAGTTAGCGAGTATGAACTATGAGTAGCGAGTGAAATATACCAATTTGCGGATGACACATGCCTGCCTGCCGCAGCAAGTAACATAGAAGTGGCCCTCAAGAAACTTCAAGATGACTACGATATACTCGCTAAATGGTCACATGATGTGGGATTGGTGCTGAATGCTAATAAAACGAAAGTTATGTATATTAGCACTAGCCAAAATAGATCTATGTTTGAACCTAAACTTATAGCTCACAACCACCAATGTCTACATTCAAATATCAGGAAAAATATAACATCATGTGATTGCGAGACTATCGAGGTTGTAAATAAACACACGTATCTTGGACTAGTCATAGACAATCGACTTAATTGGTTAGAGCACATTCATCACGTATGTGACAAACTGAGAGCAATACTGGGTAAATTCTCTGTAATAAAAAACAAAACCCCTTACAAATTACTGCTATTGCTTTACAAATCATTGGCAGAACCAATAGTATGTTACGGACTATCTAGTTACGGAAGAACCTTCAAAAGCCACTTGGACAAAATTTTTTCACTTCAATTACGTATTCTAAAAGAAATTCTTCCTAAAAACTTAAAAGAAAACTGTAAAAAAGACTATCGCAAATTATTTGTATTGTGTAAAATTCTACCCATAGAAGAAAAAACAAAATTTATACTATTAAAAGAACAATATTTCAATGAAAACGTAAAAATTCCAAAAATTACTTATTCAAACAGATTATTTGATGAATCAAAACTTAATTTACCTAACTATAAC
Organism: Synanthedon andrenaeformis; assembly: GCA_936446665.2. Lineage (NCBI taxonomy): Eukaryota > Metazoa > Arthropoda > Insecta > Lepidoptera > Sesiidae > Synanthedon > Synanthedon andrenaeformis. The sequence continues at coordinate 11,402,198 of OW387776.2, read as the reverse complement.
AACCTTCATGGAAAAAGACGTCTTGCTTATGTCATACCAAACCTAATTAACCAACTACCTAAAACATTAAAAAGCGAAATAACACCCAAAAACATCACATATAAGCTAAAACAATACTTTTTTCAAGCTACTATAGATAAATATAATTATTAACAGCAAAATCAACTTATCGCAGAATTAATTCTAAATGATAAAATTATAAAGTACTTACAGTACATACAGTACAAAAACGTGTGAGCGTCAACAGAAGGTTTATTCAAGCGTAATAGGAGTATTTATGTGTATATATTTATATCATCTGTCTGTATATATTTTTAATAATACTTGACTATATGTATTTTATGTATGTGTGTATACATATATCTGAATGTACCATTATATATTTTAAATAATTCTTGTACATATATGAACATGGTGTACGGTAAAACTCTAATGAGTTTGTGTTTACACCTTGGTTAAACCAAATGTAAAATTGTGTTGTATAAATAAATAAATAAATAAATAAAAATAAAATAAAAACTGTAGGCACGGGTTTGAACAGTATCGACATTGCAATGGCGACGCTATTAGTCACAAATGTCACGCGCGCTGATTGTTTCTCCCACCGATATTTATTTAAATTTAATGTTATAATGGTGAATGTGCAGTAGAAAGCTGTAAGAACGATTCACGGAAGCAAACTAAAAAGAACAATGATATTTCTTTTGATCGGTAAGTAATATTTTGATTAGAAAACACGGATTTAAACAAAATTACTCATGGCGAGAAAGGAGGTTGCGGGAGGCGCGGGGGCGGGTCCACGCAGGACGCGTTTCCGCGCCTCCCGCTTCACACCTCCTCAACCTTGAAGATAGTGTTGTACCACGTTGTACTCGAATATTATATGTAATAACATGATTTCTTCCGTTATAATAATACGTAAGTATTGTTTGTATTATCTACTAACCAATTATGGATCAATATTTAAAATAAAACTTTTGAATTGTATGTAATATATACTCAGTGAAGTTAAATACTTACGGTTAAGTAAATATCTATCTATGACCATATGAATAAATAATAACACGGAATAAACAGTAGAACGGAATCTTCTTTGACTTTTTTTTACGAGCGAAGAAAAGTACCTTATGACAAATGCTGCATGCAATGCAAATGGCATAAGGTTATGTGGGATTCTTAGCGCACTAAAACTCCATCTCGAGATGGGTATGGTTCAGTCCTGAGAGGACTTTGGAACCGTCACCGGACGTAACCGTCACAGGACGTGACCGTCCCAAACGCCGCCATTTATATACCTACTTCCCCCTTCACGTTGTTACGCCCTGCTGTCGTCCAGGCGTGTTGCCAGGGTTGCTTACTGTGAAATATTGCTTACGTCTGAAGATAATATCGCTAACATATAAATTTTTCTTTACTTTGAAATCATTATTTTATTCTAGTTTTACAAAACATGAGATTTATAAATACTTACCTACATGATTATGTTACGTACCTACATAATAGATACTTATAAATAATATGTTATTATAATTTTATAAATACCATACCAAATGAAGCCATTTAAGTAAGTATTACTTACCTACAAATATATATTAAAATAATACATACAAGATCGTACGACAAAATAATACAAAAAAATACATACATACAAAATACATACCTACCTAATACTTAAACTAATTAAGTACTGACATTTACGCGCAGATATCAATCGTGGCACATCACTATTCAACCGCTACATCTATCTATCAGTATCTATAGAACATCTGCTTACACTTGGCATAATGGACAACTAGCGACGTTCGCGCTCTATAGCTTGCTTATATTTACTCTGAGTACGCGCATCACTGGCCGGCCGCCGCCGGCAGCTCTGCGAGGTACCAAGATTTTAACGAAATTTAATATAGAGTAAGCTTGACTTGAACCTCAAGGAAGGACATAATAATACTTTTTATCCAACCGCGATAACCGACATTCACGCGGACGAAGTCGCGGCCAACAACTTGTATTAAATATGAAAACTTAAAGGAGTCATTTTAATAGGTAACATTTGACGTCTGTCAGTTATATCTTCATAGTGAGGTGACCTGCTTAAAAACATCGATTAAAGTGAATGAATCGATACGGACTTCAAACATATGTGAATTTTAAAAATCATCAGGCGAATCTCTGTCCCATTATTATTTTTTCTTTCGTAAATTTAAGTAGCAAAATAAGAAGTACATAATTTAACAAAAAAATTGCATTTATTCAGTTGAACTATCAGAACTGTTATTAGTATTGTCATCTTCATCACTCCTGTCAGCACTCAGATATTATTAATTCATTTTCAAAAATATTGTCTATTCTCAGATCTCGTTCAAAATCTTGTAAAATTATTTTCTTTGTTTTCTCTACGACTTTTCTCCAGTCTTCTGTAGTGACCTCTGCACACGCAGTTTGTAGCAGAGTCATCATTTTAGCAGTACTGAAGGGTGGTTCAGTATTGTCCCGCGCTGCATGACCCTTTATTTGTGCCCAAATAAGCTCGATGGCGTTATAGTGGCAATGGTATGGAGGCAATCGAATAACTTCGTGTCCATGCTCTAGGGCTAGTTCATCGATTACATAGCGGAGCTTGGACGGTGTTATATATGAACATTGCAACATTGCATCTGTCATGCTCACTCATATATATACATATATATCTCTCTCTCTCTCGCCCCCAGCCCTGTAGAACTGGGAAAAAACGCCTTTTATAAAAAACGAAACGAAACGGTTTTTTGCCAATAAGAAACGGTTTCAAGAAACAGTTTTTAAAAAAACGCTTTCGAATTCATATCGAGTGTATAAAACGAACTTCCTTCGTACTTCATCCAGGCTTATAACACGGTTACTGTTTAAATTTACGTCCGAACAACGCTTATTGATGCTGCGAAATTAACACCGGAACAACGGTCAAAACAATACTAATTTGAAAATTTGATTTAATATCAGTACGTTAAATTTTGGCGCGCGGCGCGATGTCCGCCTAAAGAAAATAGTTTTTCTCGTTACACATATTTGTTAAAGAAAAATCAGCGTAATTTTTATATTCCTAAGGTACGTTTTGGAATAACACTTTTCTTGAAACCAGTTTTAAACTGTTCTTGAAACGCCATTTAAAATTAATCCTAATTTACATGTGGATAAAACACTTTTCCACGATAGTTAGAGCGTCCGTTCGCTCCTTCCTACTCTTTCGGTTGTGGAAGGTATTGGTATGATACGAGTATGAGTGTAATAGAGAGAGTTGTTGTTCGCTCGTTCATTACGGCCGAGGACTGGTTTTGTGGAAAACATGTGGAAAACAGTTTCTGCCACAGACAAGAAACCGTTTGTTCGTTACAGAATAAATAAGCGTTTCTTAAAACACATTTGGAAAAAAACGCCCGGCACTACAGCCCTGGTACTGGTATTAACGTGTGGATATTAGTGTGCTCTCGGATATAAATAAAGTATTAATCAATTACATCTATTTTATTCAAGACACAACAATTGGCGACGAGGATGGGATTGTACTCCGCGTGGGGAACAAATAAAATTTTAACAAAACTTGAGGAAAATATTAGAAAATTGCATTGGATAATTGTAAAAATAGATAGCATCAAAGTGAAGTTGCAGCGATTAACTACGAATTTTAAAGTCCGACATCTTGACAACCGCCGCGACATATTCAAACGTCAAGCAATTTGTGCGAACTTCACCATTGTTTACATTAATTGTCACGTCAAGGTCAACCCATGTCAGAGAAATTTAGTTCAGAAACAGAAGAGAATAGTGAACATGATTTTGATACAGAGACAGGACGTTCATGGATTATACCCTAAATAAAAAACAATTACAAGAATAATTAGACAACCTCAACATAACATACAACATCAATTCAAAAGTTAGAGAATTAAGAAAATTGCTAAGTACCTTCTGTAAAAATAAACAAAAAGTAACAAACAAGGAAATAGTGACAAATTTTAGCTTACAACCGTTCGATGGAGAAAATTGGGAGTGTTTCGAGCAACAATTGGAGTGTATTATTACACTCAATGAAGTGACAGTTGAAAAACAAGTGCCACTATTGTTAACAAAAATAACACCTAAGGTGTTGGAAGTATTAAATATATTGTGTGCACCAAAAAAGCCACTGAAGTTTACATACACCGAGTTATGTCAAAAACTAAAAGAAAAATACATTCCAAAAGTGTCAACAGCGCTTGATCGAGTTACATTTCGCAACAGAAATCAATTGCCAATGGAGTCTATTGAGGACTATATATTGCAATTACGAAAATTAGGAATTAAATGCAACTTTAAGGACTTAGATGACCAAATTAAAGAAAAATTAATAGATGGTGTATATTCAAAATTAGTTAAATTTGAATTGCTGAAAAGTGCTGAAAAGAGCTTGGATGAAATGGTGGCATTGGCTTGCACAGTAGAAGCAGCTTTACTTCAAACTACCAGTCATAGTGACAATAAGGTGTCGGATTTGTATTATTATCAAGAAAGAAAACAGGGCAATAAAGGAAGGGCGACAAATGAAAGCAAACATAAGACAGTTTCAAAATATACTGCGAATAAGAAAAACATAAAGTGCTACTGTTGTGGTGGTAACAAATATTTAAAAACAGAGTGGAGATTAATAAAGAAACTTTGTTCAGAATGTGGAAAACAAGGGCACATCTTCAAAATGTGTACAGCTAGAAAGCTTTACAGTGTCGAAGAAAAAGAAATGGATACTAATAGTGAGCAACAAAATGTAGAAACTTCTTGTGCAAACTTGTTCTGCAAACATGACATAAATTCTATAACTGTAAGTAGAATACCTCCGCACTATATGACTATAAATATTGAAGGAAAATCACTTGATTTTCAATTAGATACAGGCTCAGATGTGACTGTAATCCCTCTAAAAGATAAACAAATGTATTTTAAAAATATAAAAATTAACAGTTGTGAAGTAGAATTTAAGAATTTTGACCAAATTATTTCAAAGCCCATAGGGATATTAAAAAATCTTACTGTACGATATATGAATAATGTAAAAAAGTTAAACTTATTTATAGGACATGATAATATACCGCGCATATTAGGATGTGATTGGTTAAACACATTAATTTTATGGCCCCCAAATTTTGTTAACACTAACATTATTACCACGGATAGTGATTACTGTGTAAAATCTATTTCAGATGCAGAACACTATGTAAAGGAAAATTTCCCAGAAATATTTAGTCCCGGATGGGGAAATTTCAAAGGTGATACAATTAAATTAAAATTAAAATCAAATGCTGTACCAAAGGATTGAAGGAGAAGGTAAAAACTGAGATTTCACGCCTTCTGGAATATGGTAGAATTGTTCCAGTTGAATATAGTCAGTGGGGAACACCTGTTGTACCTATTCTAAAAGGGGACGGTTCGGTGCGCTTGTGCGGGGATTATAAAATAACATTAAATCCACATTTAGAAGTAGATCACTTTCCTTTGCTCCATATAGATGAAATTTTCGATACAATACAGAATGGACAATATTTCTGTGAACTGGACCTAAAGGAAGCTTATTTGCAAGCTCCCTTACACAAAGACTCACAAATATATACAACTATAGTTACAGAAGTAGGTACATATATGTATAAATATTTACCTTATGGTACAGGACCAGGGTCATTCCAACGTTTGATAAGCAATAAATTAGCAAATATTCCAAACATAATAATATTTATTGATAACATTTACATAGTAGGAGATACTGTAAAGGACACATTGGAAACATTGTGTAAGGTACTCAGTAAATTACAAGAGTCTGAATTTAAGTTAAAAATTGAGAGCAACTAACTAACAAATGAGCTGATGATCTTCAAACAGCTGAACAAATCTTCATAAATTATATGAAAACTACTTCGAACTAATTAATTTTCTAACAAAAAAAAACTATCAAATTTGGTCTATCCGTTTGGGTTATTTTTATTTTAAAATTGATTTATTGTAATTAATTCAATAAAATTTGAATTATAATTTGTTTGATTGTACTCTGACCAAATGAAACTCTGACGAGATGGGACCAAACCGTCTGAATGTACCTATATATTTTTAAATAATTCTTTAATATGAACATGGTGTACGGTAAAACTCTAATGAGTGTGTTTACACCTTTGTTAAACCAAATGTGACATTGTGTTGTATAAATAAAGAAATAAATAAAAAAAAGTAAAAAAACAAAATAGGTATGATAACGTTCGGGTAGGTTCAATTCACGCACGCGCATCACTGGCCGGCCGCCGCCGGCAGCTCTGCGAGGTACCAAGATTTTAACGAAATTTAGTATAGAGTAAGCTAGACTTGAACCTCAAGGAAGGACATAATAATACTTTTTATCCAACCGCGATAACCGACATTCATGCGGACGAAGTCGCGGCCAACAACTAATATTAAATATGAAAACTTAAGTTAGGATGATTGTGATTGTCTGTGACGAGAAAGCGGACGAGCATTGTAGGGAAATAATGTTAGTTGCCCGTTACTTCAGTGAGAATGTGAAGGTGGTAACACTTTAATATTGCATTATTATAAGTACACAAACCTGAACAGTTGGGGCCACCCGCCACGGGAGGCCAGTGTGAGGGTGGGACGCAACAGCCTGAACACATCGTAGGTCTCTATCCGGCGCCTTTTGGACGGGCCCTGCCCCAATGTACCACTGTCCGATTCGCTCGACGCTTCCCTTTGGTTTCTTAACATCTTGCTATTTGTTAAACAGGTTGAATTTTAATAGGTATGTAAATTAAAACATCTACAATAAAGGCTATATCCCATATAACATGTAAATAAGCGTACTATTAAAAGAGAAACTACTTATAATATGACATAACACCACATTACTGTACACGATTTTATATATAATACATAGAAATTACTAAAATATGTAATATGCGGTACGTACGAGCTTTTTGTAGCAGATGTCTAATGCGCACTAGGCTCCGTATTTGAGTTTCTTTTTTTTAACAATTACAAGTACAAATAAATCTGCTGCAAAAAAAGCTCTTACGTACCGCATACCTATAATATATTTTTGTAATTTCTATGTATACAAAATCGTGTACATTTATAATATAATATAATATAAGGATTTAAATGCCTAAAGACTGCTAAAGATCGAAAAACATAATCTAATTGGACTTTGCCATTGAGTATTTCTTGTTTTCATTAAATTCACAAAATGTACAGTATAAAAATGGTATTGCGAACACTCACCGAATTTTTACTAAGATATATATCTTATGCTTATGCTCGATAGAATAATCCTCAATTTCACACGTTAAAGTTTTTAAAAATAATAAAATTGACAGCACTGGTAAAAAAAACTCACTTCACGACTCCACGACCAAAGTAAGAATGCGTTCGAAAGGTGTACATACCTCACCAGGAAACGTTGGATGTTTAAAGCCACGTGACCAAGGCCACGTGGCGCCACCTACATAACCATTTAATGAATAATAATGAAGTCAATATTTTCAATATGGCGGAAATTCAATATGGCGGAAATTACGAAATGAAAAGCACAAACAAATGAAAAAACATAACAGTATACTAAATTATAAAATCATAAAAAGTCACATGCTATTACATAAAAATAAAAAATAAAAACGGTAACAATACTAATTATTCACACTCTAAATATTAAAACATTTCTAAACATTTCCAAACATTAAAATTATCGTATTCATGAACTCTGAATACGATGATTGTTTAATATATATTATATACATATGTAAATAAGTAGTTGCCAAAGTGGACACGAGATGTCGCTAGTTGTCCAAGATCATCTGTGTGTTTTTGCCGAACGTCAAACGGCTTGTTTATATTTTAATTCAAATTACGGTCTAAAGTGTGTTATCATAAACATTTTGTATATCGGGTGAAGGAATATACCATTGTGTGTATGTGCGATAAGGTTTTTATAATTGAAGTAGAAACATCTAAATACTTTTTCACCTCTCCAGCACGAAAAGTGGTGTCTAAAAACTCGCAGACAAATCGACGTTTGCTGCGAGCGTGATTCGAAATTCAAACACCATAATATTGAAAAATTTTCGCCTCGCCGACTACTCCAAATAGATAATGAACGTCTCATGAATAATTGTACCCCAGCAGCGATCCTTGAATTTCCGTCTGATGGTTTCACACGCTCCCAGAGACAATAAGTAAGTTCATTATATGCCTTTTATGTAAAAATCGTTAGACATGCTGATGGTCCACCCGATGGTAGATGGTTATCGCAAGGTTATCGCTTAATAACACAAGCAACGCAACAAGTGCTGCAATTGAAAGAAAGAAAAAAAGAAAGAATGAAAGGACCTTAACGAAAGGCTTAAAGGTAAAGGATTAGGGAGGTAAAGGGTAAGGTTACTCTCCAGAGGAAAATCATTTTGCTCTCACACACTGAAGATGCAAATTCTGCTTATATCAGCATTGATGAACCAAATCTGTCGTTTCCACTTCCAGGGGTACATTCTCATTCACTGCGCATTGGCGCTGATATGCTTCGCGATGCTCGCCACAGTATGTGAAGATTACTTCGTGCCTTCTGTTGAAATAATGTCTGAACGTAAGTGAACTTAGCAAATTAACCTGTAATGAATTAAATATCTAATCCTTTATCAAATACGTCTCATCGCTTTGACAAACATCACATCATCGTTATGAAAATGATAGAACGAGGCGGTAAGTAATGTGGTTAAGTTATTGTTAGCCCTCACTTAAGTGTTCTGGGTTTGAATCTGTGCAAGGTGATTTATATATATAAGTATCTTTAAACTATGAGCAAACGAAAGTTCATTATTATTATAAAAATAAAAAAGCAATAATTCGAGACTAAATATAACAATTGTATGACCAATTAAATTTAAAGTATCACTTTTCTGAATTCAAACCCCCATATCTCCCACTGCGGAAGCAAATTTAAACACGTATTCACATCAAAACAAGGAAAGTATACTTTACCCCACTCGTGCGCAACTTTAATGTAGGCAACATCGCTTTAGAAGATTAACGTCGCGGAAAATCCTTTTATGTATAGATGAAAATATGAACTCGGTGCCACTTCTATAACAAAATCTACTTGTTCATATCTTGGGCGTCTAAGTCCTGTCAGATATAAAACATCTTGGCTTAGAAACCTTCGCGAGTGGTTTCTGATGAGCACACAATCTTCGTTCAGAGCGCTGCCATTCCCGGTGGGAGATGGCAACGTAAGAAGAAGACTGGCCTATACATATATATGTGTAAAATATTTGTTCTTATTTGTTCAGGTCTAAATTTGCCAGAAGACATAGCGGGAGCGACATTTATGGCAGCTGCCAGTTCAAGTCCGGAGCTATTCATTAACTGCATTGGAACTTTTGTAACGCAAAGTGACCTTGGCGTGGGTGCTGTGGTCGGATTAGCTGTATTCAATGTTCTTGCTGTTCCAGGATTCTGTGGTCTGATGGCCAGTAGGGTTAGTAAAATACATATATTTTCAATAATAATAATCTATAATATAATAATGAATCTCTACGAATGAATAAATGAATGAATGAATGAGTTGCTAAGCGCAAAACTCGAGAACGGCTAGACCGATTTTAATTCTGTCTTCACTCATAGACAGAGGGATAATCAGGGAAGGTTTTTACGTAAAAAAAATGCACCTCGGGCGAAGCCGGTAGCCACCCGCTAGTTAGTTATAAAATACACCTTAGTTGCAACTTTCAGCTTTCTAGACCAGTATAGTTCTGGCTGTGCGTTGATAGTCAGCCAGGATCTGTCTTCGTATAGATTAGTCGAGACTACATAGTCAGATAAATAACATTTTTGATAAGAAATACTATTTTTGCAGAAAATAGAGTTGGATTGTTGGCCGGTGACCCGAGACTGCTTGATGTATGCTGTGTCCGTAGTCGCTCTTATACTTACGATGTTGGACAACAGAATACCTATATTGGCATGAAGCACTTATATTAGTGGCTATGTAATCGCTTTACATTATATGTAAGTATTATTCACATATATTTATTTTCTTTCCTAATTCTAATTTTTTTTACAATATAATTATACAGATTATAAATATTATTAAAAAAACCTAGTAGTCCGCAGGCAGCAAGGCAAGGTCCAAGCTACCGGTGGTTAGGGTTGCAGAGTGAGGAACCTCCTGACAATTGGTGCCGAGTCAAGAAGTATCGCCTTCTGTATCTGTCCCTTGACCCAGCCATCTAGTAAGATACTCTCGATATATTTCATTTTATTAAAACATTATTTTTCAGTATTGCTAAGCAGCGGGAAGTTAAAGAGTTTCTTTAGAAACAAATGTTGTATCCGAAACAATTATTTGGTGGGAGGAAAAACCAGTATCAAGCCAGAATCGATTACGAACGGTATACAAACGAATCAAATATTTTTTTACTAACTAACATTACTTAATATTTATTTTCCTTATAATCGTACATCTATTGAGGATTTTTTTTAACACTATAATTTGACTTATAATAGATACTTATTCCTACCAAGGGAATATTAGTAGGGATAGGTGGAACGGGCGCATAAATCGAATTGTTCTTGATAAGTTAAGGTATTGAGTTAGTTAGAATGGCTCCTTTGGCATTGAAAATTAAAACGATTTTTTTATAGAAAGAAATATTTAAAAATTCTTCTTAAACATTTATTGCATAGTTGCATGATTCGGTAGAATAAATCGTCTTGATTCTTTTAAAATTAGAGCTTATATTTGAATTATTATTTTTTCAGGAAAGAATAATATTTTGAGAAATGATTATATGCCAATCGCCGGTGATGTTGAACAAGCAAAAGAAGTAGATGGAAACACCAACAATACTACAACGTTAGGTAAGTTAAAAGTCTCCATATATAAGTTAAAAGTGTTCTACTTTTAAACTGAAATTGTAAATAAATAAATAAATAAAAATTAAGAAAAATATGACATAAATATTTACAATTTAAACTTTTAATAATTAATTTCTTGTCAGATTCGCACGACTTAGCTCTAAGCAAATGGGTGACCACGAGGACATACATGAATAATTTAAAATGGATTGTATCAGGACCTATTAAGGTCGTTTTCTGGTTGACGGTGCCAGATACCCGCAAATATCCTGCCCTATATCCGCTTACGTTTATCATATGCATTTTCTGGATCGGCAGCATATCCTATCTTGTGGCGTGGATTATAACAGCGATTGGTAAGGAATTTTAATTAAAATTTCTATTCTCATCTTAGCTATTTCTCTGTAAAGCCTGGTTCCTAAGATATATTTTCTTTTTAATTTTCCATCGTGCTTTTATTATAGTTTCGAACTTAAACAGAAACAAAAATTGGCGTTGCCTGTGTTATAGGCGACGTTAGCTATCTACCATCAATTATTAGCCTTACTTGTATTATTATTGTATTAGCCTTACTGTCGACCTTTACCTGCCATAAAAAAACTAATACTGAAATTCATTTCCCTATAAATCTACTGTAGTCGGCACTGCACTTGCGGCACCTGCTTGTGTACTAGGTGACGGTAGCCAGCTCTAGTTTTAATTATGATTTAAATATAATGAGAATTGAACAATATTTTTTATCCTCACAGGTGACACTCTCGACATTCCTGATAGCATCACTGGCCTGACGATCCTGGCAGCTGGCACAAGTTTACCTGAAGCAGTTACTAGTGTTATAGTCTCAAACCAAGGTAAGAAGAAACGTAGGTACTAATTGGTGAAATAGCATATATTTAATAATGGTAATAGGAGATATTATAATATAATTAAAATGTTATGGATATTGTTATAAGATATGATTAGAATTGTAACGTTGCCAGTCAGGTGTGACTGACGACTTTACTCACCGACCAGAAACAGTCTGTAGTGCACAAATCTCAGGGCGCCAGCACACTGAAGAAACCTAACGATCAGCGGGATGATATCCAATAAAATTCCTTTTTCAAATATATACAAGTTTATTTTATTTAATCCTAGGAGTTAGACAAATCAGACCTTAACCCTAAACTTAATCTAATCTTACTATTCTATGTGATTATAATTTACAATATATTTTATAAGTCCTCTTGACTGCTACTATGAACAGGAATAATTTAATCTTCCCACTATTGATTAACTTGCCGTCTCGGCCAATTAATACACTGGATTGACTCACTGAACTGCGTACACAAATAAAAAAATGTGGGTACCTTCGATCAAGGTCGCTGCGCCACCACCTCCGAAACTATACGGCACCTCTGTGTGGACCCGCAGGATGCCTCACCACCCCAATGCCACCGCCAGCACCGTCGTCCGCAAGGAATGCTCGCCAGTACTAAGCCCAACCCGAGCTGACCACCGATCACAAATATGACCGTGGCAAAAATGCTCTGCCTTCTTCGAACAGGTTGTTGAAGACGGAATTGACGTCTCCAAAACTTCCCGCTCACAAAAGCTCGCTCGTTAAGATTCTCCTTAGTTTTGCACTAACGACTTAATATTCAAAATCGGCAATCTGCCTTATCTAAACTTGTGTACGTCTAATCGCAATCGCAGTCGGGAACCAAGAGAGTGCAAAAATTTACCTCTCACCGGCAATTTTCTTCATATCTCCTTTAATAAAATAAAGTGTCCCCCATTTAATAAAATCTAAATCCAATTGACTGTTGATGTTGTTTACACCCTAGCGCGCTAGATGGCGCTACTAGTAATGATTTTTACTCGATAATCATACAAACTGTTACTGGGACACCTAACGTAAATTTCTACGTTAATAATTAAAAGTTACGGCTTTTGTTATTTTATCTCATCATCACCGACATCCGATCGTTTTTCTAATCCGATCCGATTAAAAATTCACGATCGGATTCTTCATATCTTTACATAGATGGATTTATGCAAATGGTCCACGCACAGAAAACTTTCATGTAGCAAAACGTCCACATAGAATAAAGTTCATATAGCACTACGATCACTTTGCCTGAAATAGCCTTTCATGTGCTACACTCATATTTACGAGCATATAAAAATGGAAATCTATTGCATTGCATAAGGAGGCAAAATATCAGAATTCAAAAATTAAAGTAGTCTTTAAGAAATTAAGCAAGAAAATTAGTCACTTCCCGCCGCTTAAATCTTTTAAACCGATATAAACGCGGTTTTCACTAATGGAAAAAGCGTTATGCGAGGAAGATGTTTATATATAGTGACCGCTCCCGGCTTCGCCTGGCGACCAATTCTTTTTTTCGTACAAACCTTCCCTGATTATCCCCCTATCCATAAGTGAAGACAGAGTTAAAATCGGTCCAGCCGTTCTCGAGTTTTAGCGAGACAAACGAAAAGCAATTGATTTTTATATATATCAACAAACTCATATTCGTGTTAAATAGTGATAAATAAAAATTTCAAATCTGAATAATTCGAGGTTATATTTTTGGCATTTCAAGGAATCCGACTCTCTAAGCATAAGTTCTTCCACAGGTAGGTAAAGAAATATAAATAACTTGATTTTCTAACACGTAAGTCTTAAATATTGTTTAAATTGGTCACATATGTATGTACGCTTAAATCTTTTAAACCGATATAAATGCGGTTTTCACTAATGGAAAAAGCGTTATGCGAGGAAGATGTTTATATATAGTGACCGCTCCCGGCTTCGCCTGGCGACCAATTCTTTTTTTCGTACAAACCTTCCCTGATTATCCCCCTATCCATAAGTGAAGACAGAGTTAAAATCGGTCCAGCCGTTCTCGAGTTTTAGCGAGACAAACGAAAAGCAATTGATTTTTATATATATCAACAAACTCATATTCGTGTTAAATAGTGATAAATAAAAATTTCAAATCTGAATAATTCGAGGTTATATTTTTGGCATTTCAAGGAATCCGACTCTCTAAGCATAAGTTCTTCCACAGGTAGGTAAAGAAATATAAATAACTTGATTTTCTAACACGTAAGTCTTAAATATTGTTTAAATTGGTCACATATGTATGTACGCTTAAATCTTTTAAACCGATATAAATGCGGTTTTCACTAATGGAAAAAGCGTTATGCGAGGAAGATGTTTCTCGCATTCGACTAATTCTTTTTTTCGTACAAACTTTTTTTTGCGAGACAAACGAAAAGCAATTGATTTTTATATATATCGTATATAATAATAATACAATATATTATAATAATGATATATATATTTGAAAAAGAATCCGTGTGATGTTTTTTCTCTCTTTATAAGAATTTTATTAAATTATGAACTTACGACAGGTCATGGCACAATGGGCATCAGCAACTCCATAGGCTCCAATACGTTTGATATTCTTCTATGTTTGGGACTTCCATGGCTAATAAAGTCACTACTCTGTCCCATTTCGCCAGGAAATTACTGGGTAAGCACATTCAGTTAATAACACTTTATAATATAATTATAGGTACATATGTTTGTAGCTATTGCCTACTTGATTCGCTTTTTCATACACCACTCTTTTTTCCAAAAGCATTTTTATTGGACAAATATCTACTTATATTACTAGCTGTCCGACTTCCATCTATACTAATATTATAAAGAGGTAAAGTTTGTATGTTTGTATGTAGGAGGTAATCTTCGAATCTACTTATCCGTTTTAAAAAAATCTTTCAGCAATAGTTGGAACAGCGTTTCAGGATGGACATAGGTTAAGTTTGGCAAAAGTATAGTCAGGCGTCAATGTAAGTATGTTTTGGATGTAGAAGATAGTTATCTTATCATCTACATATGATGATAGTTATCATACTGTAGCATCTTCATCTACAGCCAAAATGTAGTTACACGACTCGATAGCTATTGATTATAATCACAAGACTCACTGTCCCCAGTTTTACCACAGCAACTTACCAAAATAGTTTCTTTAAGTAGTGGTATTTACCATGTTAACATAAATTGAGTATTATAGACTGTATTAATGTAAAATTGTTATCACGTCTCTTTTTCGTTACAGGTGGCAATAAACTCAGCCGGTTTATCCTACAACACAATTTCTCTCCTCTCTACACTCTGTATGCTCTATGTATGTTTCGTGGTCAATAAATTTCAATTGCACCGTAAGGTTGGCATTGTTTGTTTGGTAATATATGTGGCATTCATTTTTTTGGCAGTTTTGATAGAGAAGAATGTTTTCTCCGTTGTCAATTTGCCAATATGCTCTCATGACTAAGTGTAAAGTGACTAAGTGGGTTCGTGTAGTAATTGTGAAAAAAATATTTAACTTTCTTAACGTCACATTGTATATTTGAATGTTTCATTTAGTTATTAATACAACAATTATACATATAATCATTTATGTAATGCAAAATATATCATAAGATAATAATATTAATATTATTCACATATGTTTATTTTCATCCTTAATTCAAAATTTTTCACAATATATATGAGTAAAAATATATATATATATTTACGATATACGATTTTTACGGAATTCCAGTCTTAGACCTAAGACTGGAATTCCGCAAGTAGCGGAAGGCCAACAAGGCCCACAAGCTACCAGTGAACAATCTTTTAATAATAATTATTATTATATAATAATAATAGACATATTCCTTAAATATTTTATTAAGTGACATGCCTTTAAAAAAATGTATGTATTAAATACGCATTAGATATCTAAAGACCTCTAATAAGTATACATACAATGTGGTCGTGGTTCGTGGCACTATTTTTAAATATAAAGCGAACATCATTTAATATTTTATTCTTCTTTCAATATTCGTAAATAAATATGTTTTCTAAATGGTATTTGTATTGTAATCCATAAGATTTTTGTGCGATGGAGATAGTTGAGGTGGAGCAATATCCAGAAGAAATGGACTGATTGTAGTATAGTAGAGGATATTCTAAAATTGTTTCATTCAGCGGTAATTTATGTATTACCTAGGTATTACCTTTTATTTGTACTACAACTTTAATTTATGTATACCTACCCTTTATTTACATTTTATATAACACTAGTTTAACCCGGCTACGCTTCGCTGTTGCACAGTCAGCAATGTTCCATGATTGACATAACAACGTTTTTTTTTATATATATAAAAAAATCAGTATCCGTAGGAATTTTGGAAAAAAAAAAGTATATAAGAATAGTCTGTTAAAATGCAATTTTGTGTAAAAATTTCACCGATCTCTATCTCTATTCCTATCTTCTTTCTATAGAAAATATATAAAAGGCGATGTGTGTGTGTGTGTGATGAAACTTTGCGGAATAGAAATATCACTTATACGGGTTATTCGCATAAGGAATGAATATGAATATGAGAATAAAACAATAAAAACGCTTTGTAAGACATTTTTATTTTTCATTTAGTACCTTCATACAAATTAGCACAATCATTCCAATGTTAGCTTCACATGAGTATTGAACATTAAAAGTGCGGTCTCCCAAATATCACAAATAAAAAACAAAATCTACAACAATAGATTGTAAATTTTTAAGCTATAATTTTATCTTTAAGTACTTTCAATTTTAAAATAATGTAAATTGTCCTTAAGCCTACAAATACATTTCAGTGACTGACAAAACTTTTTTATCTTAAATTCGTCATACCCATAGACAAAGAGACGGACTGAGAAATACCTGCATGAAATTGACTAATCTCTAGAAATGGATCTTGTAGGTTAAAAACTTCGAGGACAAATCAATATGAAAAAAATAATTAATACTTCGAGGATTTATAAAATATAATTCATGAAACACCCTATTCTAGACTAAATCTAGAGTCCTCTATAGCCTCTCAATTGAGGTTTCTAATAATATGAAAAATACATTGCCACTTCATTGAATTATAAACAGAAGGGACAGTATAAGAAAATCTCCGTTAATTACTATATCTTATATTCTTTAAAAAATCATATTTTTATGCTAAGCATTTCATTGGTCATTCAATATTTTAATATTAACTATTATAATCTTTGCTAGTCAGACGCCATGTTTTTTTAGGACAAACGGATACAAATTCCAAAATTTTTACAATTTGCATAACGCGTGTTTCGACATTCATTATCTAATTTATACCTATAATGATAAATAATTTCTAAACTTATATTTTTTGGATAGTAATTGAAATGTACTCCTGTATAGCGCAGTGACGTTTAAGATTATTTGTCTTTTGAGCACAGCAATGTAAAAAAAGAAATTGTATACCTACTGCTACCAAAGGCAAAAAGTCTTTTGCCTTACTTTTAGTCCAAGTAGACTTTACACACAATATACAAAATTTTCAGTCACCGTACAAATTTTTATATTTCTCTAATAAATAAATAAAAACAAAACAAATAAAACATGAAATAAATTGTCACAACCCCTCAATGACCTGAATAAGTCTCAAAACCTAGACTAAGACTAGGTAACAAGACTAGACTAGGCATTTTATGTTATTCAAAAATATGAAATAAAAACTTAGGATGAGCTTAGGATATGTTAAGTCGAATGTCGGAACTAAAAAACCTCCCAAAAAATTTGAATAGTGACTAAAAATTTACCTTATATCTAACTGTAAAACATCACAGCGCTAACAGATTTGTTCCCTTTGTTCCCCACCAAAACATATTAATACACAATAATTTAGTTTAATTATAAATATTTATAATACAGCAAAACTGAGATCGAATTCTTAACATCTAGACAGTTTATTAAGTAATAAAACTAAAATAAATTCGCCGTAAAAATAGAGGGGGTCGGCGAAAGTGGAATGGCGAAGAATGGGATCGCTACAAATACATACAATTACATGGTAATCCACTAAGAAATATTTAGTTTAGAGATAAAAAAATAATGTATTTTATTTGTAACTGAATCAGCGTTATAATTAAATAGTTAGTTGATGATAATATATCCTGAAAATAGAAACTCGTAATTAAAAGAAATTTAATTTTTGATTTTTTTTTTAATTTAATTTAGTTTAATATTCAATGAATCAAAATAGTTAACTTTTTATTAAGATTTGGAAAGAGAAATATTTTTTAAAAAACATATTCAATTTAAAACTGATTATTATGTTAGTTGCTCACTACATATTCATATTTTAAATCTAAGTTAACTACTTAATTATTTAACTTTTAATTTAACTTCCAAGTGTTAAACAACTTGTGTTATAAGTGTTGTATTTATCGTTTCACCTCTCACTCACTCTCATATAAGTATATGAATATAAAAGCGATATAAATCGAGACATTAGAGCTAACCATTTACAAAAACGATAATGTATTAATTTGCCTTGTGTGTTGACTATCTGCGACTTCAAGGCGACCCGCTGTTTTATGAAGTTTGTATGTATTAACTCAATCTCCATTCTCATCGGAAGAGGATGCAAGGAGTTCATCTTTTATTTTTTTATTGAGATCAGGAGTATTTGAGTCATAATTAGAAGGCCCAGGATTATCTTCAATTATGGCTGCTAGTTCAACGTCGTGGTTTGCCGTTAGTTGTTTAGGCGGTAACAATGGTCGATTTTGACCAGCGAGTCTTTTATTTTTCCAGTAATTACGAACGGAAATAATTGCGTCCTTATCAACGTCGAGTAAATCCGAGCTTATGTCTTCAATAGTTACAAATTTATAAAATATTTTTTCAATTTCTTCCAATTGATCAGCGCAAGCTTTTTCTAGAGTATGTTTTTCACAATAAGTTTTATACTTTGCCCTATCGATGTGCTCAGCATCTTCAGGAAATACTGCACGCATTTCAAGTCTGTGTTTAATAGCACAAGTCACGTGGTAAGCATTCTCGCAAGACCTCGCAGAGCATTTTATACAGAGCCCTTTTTTACTATCGCAGAAAATACAAGAATTACGAATAATTGGAAAGAATGGGAAATTAACCCAACAATAACAGCTCATATGGACCCATTTGTCTTCGGGTGGTACCAACTTCATGGCACCACCTCGATTAGGGCACAAATCACACATTGGTGAGACTCCGTCGCTACACGGGCTACACAGCCATTGTCCGTCTGGTATTTCTGTTATGCCATAGCAGGCTCGATGAACAGCTATTTTACACGAACTGCAATATACCAAGTCAGTGTCCGGTGAGCGGCACACGTCACACTTCACATACTTTGAGCCCTTGGAGCGAATACCGCGAGTTTTCAAATGATGTAGTATGACATCCCACGTACGGAACTGTAAACAATAAATGTACAATATAATAAAAATCAAAAGAAATTAAATAAGGCATTATATTTTTGTAAAATTATTATCAATGACAAATAATTTAATTTTAAATATAAATCATTTTATAAAAAGTTAATGAATTTTGGAAAATTTTTAATGCCGGACTAGATCACAAACATGATATTCAAGTACGGTAATTCTATGTTTTCAGACAAATAAATTAATAAAATTTTGAAACTTGTGTGGGTTACACCTTTGGGTCTGCTGATCTAAACCCACAACTCTCCCTCATTTCCACTTGCCGCTTCACCCCCCAACATCGTGAAATTTGTCCCCGTTAACGGTTTTTTAAGTATTTTGCGAAAACTTTAATAGAAACAAAAAAGTGTCAAACAAAATATACACTATTTTGATTAGCTTGACGGTTTTCAAGTTGTAGCTAGTTTTCAAACCAAAAATTTATATAGTGATGAAGGACAATAAAATTATAATAAAAGTATAAATAAAAGCCTGTCTGTCGAGATTAACATAAAAAAGTCATTAATAAAATCTATCTTGAAGACAGTACAGACATGTTATTACAATATTGAAAATGTAAACAAATTTTAAAATAATATCACGTTACCTCTAGCTGCTCTATGACTCTTGCAAACTGTTCCTCTTTAATGGGCAACGCACCAATTTTCAGGTGTGCATTAAAATTTTTGAGCCACGCTGTATCTGTGGCGTCGAGATGGTAACTGCCGCCGACTGCTGCTCCCGCTGGTGTTGTGCTCAGCTGATGTCCGTCCGATTGATGGTGCAAGTAACGTGTCAAGCTAGTCACCGGTCTGCAATAATAAACACAAATCATAAAAATTGATTATCAAAATATTGCATTGGTACAGCAATCCAATAACCGAAATGCACCACTGACGCAACATACAAAGAAGCACGTCCGTCCCAATGTTATTCAAAAGAACGGTTAAGAGTGATTTGGATGAAATTTGGCACACAGATAGTTTATTACCTGGATTAACATATAGGATAGCCCGAAATACGTTCGGGCCGGTCGGCATTATCGACATAAGTCAAGATAGACAAAACAGTACGGCGGGCGAGTGTATGTGTGAGTGAGAAAACTGCGAGGAAAATGCAATTTCTATTATGTGTTAATGTTAACTTCCGTTACATCTTTCGAAATGTAACGCTTTAACGTTGAACGAAGTTAACTTCATTAGTAACGGATTAGCAATTAACAAAGTAGGTAAATTACTTATTTGATTAAAGATTCCCAGTTATTTTAAAGATTACAATAAAAAAATAACTATCCTGAGTTTATTTTGGCTTTTTTCCCGAAACCTTAGTAAAATTTAAATTTATAATGACAGTTAAAAAAGCTTTTTGGAAGTAACCTATTTGATGAATTAATATTTTGATTTGATTTAAAAAAAAATGACTCTGATTTAATAGGCCATTTAGATAGAAATATTGATACTGAAGATACACATTTTAAAATACAAGACTGATTCTTATCTTTAATTCTACTGTAGTTGGCAGCGCGCTTGAAGCACCTGTGCCGTTGCTTGTGTTATAGGCGACGGTAGACACTTACCATCAAGTGGACCAACCTGTCTGCGACCTTAACATAAAAAAGTCAACTTACAACAGTCAACTAGTTTTACAAGAAAAGCTACGTCACTGGATCATGTTCAAAATATAAAATTTCGTAAAAATCTTCGTAAAATAGTTTTTCTCAATTTAAAACTCGAGAACGGCTGGACTGATTTTTATTATGTTTGATTTTTTGAATTTGTCTCAGTTCCGAGTAGCAGAATAACTATTAAAATATGTGAAATATTTACGAAACAAATATAAATGGGAGTAAAATTCATTTTCTCGTAGGTTTTGATCGAATGTTTTTTTTTCCTGAGGCGGTTCAGTTGGCCGGGTCAGCTAGTATAATATAAATTTCTTAGTTACCCCACCCTAAAACAACACCCAAAAACATCACATATAAGCTAAAACAATACTTTTTGTTGAAATACAATGTTCACATGAGGTCTGTGTTGTGTAGTATCTCTGAATGTCTATAATATAGTCTATGGTATTAAAAATAAAATTGTTAACTGGTTAATAAGAAATGAAAAGTGTTGTTGAATTATATGTTAAAAGGAATTGCAGTCAAATGTGTTGTAATAAATAATAATTAAATGATATATACAAAACTAAAATATTTATTACTTTTTACAATTAACTACAGATAAATATAATTTTTAAACCAAATGTGACATTGTGTTGTATAAATAAATAAAAATAAAGTAAAAAACAAAAATAGGTATGAAAACGTTCGAGTTCAATTCACGCACGCGCATCACTGGCCGGCCGACGCCGGCAGCTCTGCGAGGTACCAAGATTTTAACGAAATTTAGTATAGAGTAAGCTAGACTTGAACCTCAGGGAAGGACATAATAATACTTTTTATCCAACCGCGATAACCGACATTCTCACGCTTTCTCATTACAGAAGAAGACCCCGACACATCCTGTTGGAACCGGATGACCCCATCACGGCAGCAAACGCGGCGTTTGCTGGTGATGACCCCGACGCACAGCTGCCCCGCCACCACATCAGAAGAGGTCGACCGCCGCGCGACTCCATACCTACGAGGCGCGACCAGGACCCAGCGCCTGCGAGGGACCTCCCGGCCCATGGGTCACTTGTAGCTGCCGTGGCTCAAGCCGCGGCAGACGCAAATGGCCCCACAGGGCTAGCCGGTCCCTCATAGATAAGTTAGTTTGTAAGCATTATTGTATGTAAGGGCCGGGCGCTTCTCGCCCCCCCGACGCCCGGTGACGGTTCTAAAGTCCCCTCAGGACTGAACCATACCCATCCCGAGTTGGAGATTTAGTGCGGTAAGAATCCCACATAACCTTATGACATTTGTCTTTGCATGCGGTATTTGTCATAAGGTACTTTTTGAAAGTTTCTTCGCTCGTAAAAAAAAATAATCTCGCCCCCAGCCCTGGTATTAACGTGTGGATATTAGTGTGCTCTCGGATATAAATAAAGTATTAATCAATTACATCTATTTTATTCAAGAGACAACAATTGGCGACGAGGATGGGATTGTACTCCGCGTGGGGAACAAATAAAATTTTAACAAAACTTGAGGAAAATATTAGAAAATTGCATTGGAAAATTGTAAAAATAGATAGCATCAAAGTGAAGTTGCAGCGATTAACCACGAATTTTAAAGTCCGACATCTTGACAACCGCCGCGACATAGTCAAACGTCAAGCAATTTGTGCGAACTTCACCATTGTTTACATTAATTGTCACGCCAACCCATGTCAGAGAAATTTAGTTCAGAAACAGAAGAGAATAGTGAACATGATTCTGATACAGAGACAGGACGTTCATGGATTTATACCCTAAATAAAAAACTATTACAAGAATAATTAGACAACCTCAACATAACATACATCAATTCAAAAGTTAGAGAATTAAGAAAATTGCTAAGTACCTTCTGTAAAAATAAACAAAAAGTAACAAACAAGGAAATAATGACAAATTTTAGCTTACAACCGTTCGATGAAGATAATTGGGAGTGTTTCGAGCAACAATTGGAGTGTATTATTACACTCAATGAAGTGACAGTTGAAAAACAAGTGCCACTATTGTTTACAAAAATAACACCTAAGGTGTTGGAAGTATTAAATATATTGTGTGCACCAAAAAAGCCACTGAAATTTACATACACCGAGTTATGTCAAAAATTAAAAGAAAAATACATTCCAAAAGTGTCAACAGCGCTTGATCGAGTTACATTTCGCAACAGAAATCAATTGCCAATGGAGTCTATTGAGGACTATATATTGCAATTACGAAAATTAGGAATTAAATGCAACTTTAAGGACTTAGATGACCAAATTAAAGAAAAATTAATAGATGGTGTATATTCAAAATTAGTTAAATTTGAATTGCTGAAAAGTGCTGAAAAGAGCTTGGATGAAATGGTGGCATTGGCTTGCACAGTAGAAGCAGCTTTACTTCAAACTACCAGTCATAGTGACAATAAGGTGTCGGATTTGTATTATTATCAAGAAAGAAAACAGGGCAATAAAGGAAGGGCGACAAATGAAAGCAAACATAAGACAGTTTCAAAATATACTGCGAATAAGAAAAACATAAAGTGCTACTGTTGTGGTGGTAACAAATATTTAAAAACAGAGTGGAGATTAATAAAGAAACTTTGTTCAGAATGTGGAAAACAAGGGCACATCTTCAAAATGTGTACAGCTAGAAAGCTTTACAGTGTCGAAGAAAAAGAAATGGATACTAATAGTGAGCAACAAAATGTAGAAACTTCTTGTGCAAACTTATTCTGCAAACATGACATAAATTCTATAACTGTAAGTAGAATACCTCCGCATTATATGACTATAAATATTGAAGGAAAATCACTTGATTTTCAATTAGATACAGGCTCAGATGTGACTGTAATCCCTCTAAAAGATAAACAAATGTATTTACAAAATATAAAAATTAACAGTTGTGAAGTAGAATTTAAGAATTTTGACCAAATTATTTCAAAGCCCATAGGGATATTAAAAAATCTTACTGTACGATATATGAATAATGTAAAAAAGTTAAACTTATTTATAGGACATGATAATATACCGCGCATATTAGGACGTGATTGGTTAAACACATTAAATTTATGGCCCCCAAATTTTGTTAAATACATCTGAAAAATACATCTTTCTCGGCTACCCAGAGAACACTAAGGGTTACAGGTTATATAACCCAGTAACAAAGAATATTACTACCAGCAGAGATGTTGTGATCATGGAGAACAGAAGGAACTCAGACATGACACAAGCAGTGGTGGAAGAAAAGACAGTGAACATTCCAGGGGAAGAAGATTCAGATGAAACTATATTGGGTTCAATATCCCCAGCATCTGCAGCAGATACCACATATGTACCAGATGATACCACAAGTACCTCGAACTCTGATGAGTTCTGCGACTGCATGTCAAATGAGTAGGTGAGTCTTGAGCTTACTGAAAAACAACTATCAGAAAAGCGTGCAATCAAGCCACCAAAAAGGTATGGGTACAGTAATATATGTGTGACCAATAGTGCAGATATATGTGAAGATGCTCTCACATATGAAGAGGTAATGAAAGGAGCAGAGCGAGAAGAATGGTGTGGAGCCATGGAGGAAGAGCTTAAATTGTTCGATGACAACCAAGCTTGGGAATTAGTGAACAGACCAAGTGATGCTAAAGTAGTGCAGTGCAAGTGGGTATATAAAAAGAAGTTAAATAGTGACAAAACAGTAAGATACAGAGCAAGGCTAGTGGCAAAGGGCTTCACCCAAAGACAAGGTATCGATTACAATGAAACCTTTTCACCTGTACTTAAATACTCTACCTTAAAATTATTGTTTGCTATTAGTGTCAACTTAGATTTAAATATGACCCATCTAGATGTCACTACAGCCTTTTGAAATGGTCATCTCGATGAAATTGTTCATATGGAATTACCTCAGAATTTTCAAAAGATAAAAAATGGAGGTAAAGTTTTAAAATTAAAAAGAGCTATATATGGGCTGAAACAGTCAGCCAGGGCATGGTACAAAAGAGCTGAAGATTGCTTACAAGAGTTAGGATACAAGAAATCTGTGTATGAACCTTGTTTATTTGTAAAATCAATCGAAAATTTTAAAACATTTATAGCTCTCTTTGTCGATGATTTTTTCATATTTTCTAATTGCAATGAAGAAGTAGAACAATTAAAAGGCCAGTTGAGTCATTGCTTATATATGGATGTTAAAATAGAGAAAAATAAAATTTGTATTTCTCAGGAACATTTTATAGAAAAATTGTTAAATAGATTTGACTTGATAAATTGTAAAAATGTGGATACACCAATGGAGACTAATCTGAAACTGGATAAAAGTAATAATCTAAATTCTAACTATCCATATCAACAACTTATAGGTAGTTTGATGTATCTTTCCGTTCTGACAAGACCTGATATTTCCTATTCAGTTAGTTATTTAAGTCAATTTAATAATTGCAATACAGAAACACATTGGAAGCATGCTAAAAGAGTTTTGAAATATTTAAGTGCAACAAAAACTTTTGGATTAATTTATGTTAAAAATAATCTAGATTTAATTGGTTTTGTAGATGCTGATTGGGCTTCTGATTGTGTTGATAGAAAAATCTTACACCGGTTATTGTTTTGTATTCTCAGGTTGTGTGGTTTCGCATGAGAGTAGAAAACAGCAGACTGTAGCCCTATCCAGCACAGAAGCCGAATATATGGCTGTGAGGCTAGTAAGGAGGCTATTTTCTTAAGAAATTTGTTATTTGTACTTATCAGTGGAGGTAATATGCCAATTGTATTGTATAATGATAACCAAAGTGCACAGAAACTTTCAGAAAATTGTATGTATCATAGACGAACTAAGCACATTGATGTGAAATTTCATTTTATACGAGAGGCAGTTGCACAGAAGTTAGTTAAAATTGTTTACTTGAAACTGACGCAACATTGTAACGACGTTCAGTTCTTTAGATCAGAAATTGTTTATTAGTGAAAGCAAATCGTAAAATTACTCGTATCGGTCATTATTACAATAAATATGTAATCGTAATTGAAAAAAGTTAAGCAATTGTGCAGTTCTAACAAAACGAAAAAATATATTATTTTATGCCCGCCGTTACAAGGTTACGTTGTTGAATTTTGATGAATTGTCAAATGTTACCTATTAAAATGACTTGACTGTAAGTTAGGATGATTGTGATTGTCTGTGACGAGAAAGCGGACGAGCATTGTAGGGAAATAATGTTAGTTGCCCGTTACTTCAGTGAGAATGTGAAGGTGGTAACACTTTAATATTGCATTATTATAAGTACACAAACCTGAACAGTTGGGGCCACTCGCCACGGGAGGCCAGTGTGAGGGTGGGACGCAACAGCCTGAACACATCGTAGGTCTCTATCCGGCGCCTTTTGGACGGGCCCTGCCCCAATGTACCACTGTCCGATTCGCTCGACGCTTCCCTTTGGTTTCTTAACATCTTGCTATTTGTTAAACAGGTTGAATTTTAATAGGTATGTAAATTAAAACGTCTACAATAAATCCCATATAACTATTAACTATTAAAAGAAAAACTACGTAAAATATGACATAACTCCACATTACTGTACACGATTTTATTATATATAAAATCGCAGATATATAAGCAGATATCGGATGCGCAATAGCTCCGTATTTGCGTTTCTTTTTTTTAAGAATTACAAGTACAAATAAATCTGCTGCAAAAAAAGCTCGTACGTACCGGATATTATATATTTTAATAATTTCTATGTATATAAAATCGTGTACGTAATATGGATTTAAAATTGAAAAACATAATCTAATTTGGACTGTGCCATTGAGTATTTATTGTTTTCATTAAATTCACAAAATGTACACTATAAAAATGGTATTGCGTACTATTAAAAGAAAAACTACTTATAAAATGACATAACACCACATTACTGTACACGATTTTATATATAATACATAGAAATTACTAAAATATATAATATGCGGTACGTACGAGCTTTTTGTAGCAGATGTCTAATGCGCAATAGGCTCCGTATTTGAGTTTCTTTTTTTTAACAATTACAAGTACAAATAAATCTGCTGCAAAAAAAAGCTCTTACGTACCGCATACCTATAATGTATTTTAGTAATTTATATGTATACAAAATCGTGTACATTTATAATATAATATAAGGATTTAAATGCCTAAAGACTGCTAAAGATCGAAAAACATAATCTAATTGGACTCTGCCATTGAGTATTTCTTGTTTTCATTAAATTCACAAAATGTACAGTATAAAAATGGTATTGCGAACACTCACCGAATTTTTACTAATATACTCGTATATCCTTATGCTCGATAGAATAATCCTCAATTTCACACGATAAAGTTTTTAAAAATAATAAAATTGACAGCACTGGTAAAAAAAACACTTCACCACTCCACGACCAAAGTAAGAATGCGTTCGAAAGGTGTACATACCTCACCAGGAAACGTTGGATGTTTAAAGCCACGTGACCAAGGCCACGTGGCGCCACCTACATAACCATTTAATGAATAATAATGAAGTCAATATTTTCAATATGGCGGAAATTCAATATGGCGAAAATTACGAAATGAAAAGCACAAACAAATGAAAAAACATAACAGTATACTAAATTATAAAATCATAAAAAGTCACATGCTATTACATAAAAATAAAAAAAAACGGTAACAATACTAATTATTCACACTCTAAATATTAAAACATTTCTAAACATTTCCAAACATTAAAATTATCGTATTTATGAACTCTGAATACGATGATTGTTTAATATATATTATATACATATGTAAATAAGTAGTTGCCAAAGTGGACGCGAGATGTCGCTAGTTGTCCAAGATCATCGGCGTGTTTTTGCCGAACGTCAAACGGCTTGTTTATATTTTAATTCAAATTACGGTCTAAAGTGTGTTATCATAAACATTTTGTATATCGGGTGAAGGAATATACCATTGTGCGTATGTGCGATAAGGTTTTTATAATTGAAGTAGAAACATCTAAATACTTTTTCACCTCTCCAGCACGAAAAGTGGTCTCTAAAAACTCGCAGACAAATCGACGTTTGCTGCGAGCGTGATTTGAAATTCAAACACCACTTTTTGGAATTATTCAGCGCAGAAAAAAGAAATAGTTCGTTCAGAAACTTATTATGGCCTAGCGATTTAATTCACAGGAATAACATTTTCATTTTATTTATTGAAATTTATGTTTGTAAATTGTATTGGTATTTTAAAATCGTAATATTTAAAACAAATAATAGTAAACATTAATATAACTTCCTTAAAAATATCATTTTTGGTTTTCATAAAAATGTCAACCAGTGCAAACTTTTTTTCAGCATGATATCAATTGAACTGTTTTGTCAAATGATTTGTTCTCATTGCGCTAACATTTTTTATTTATTTTTTAGGTTACCATAATATTGAAAAATTTTCGCCTCGCCAACTACTAAATAGATAATGAACGTCTCATGAACAATTGTACCCCAGCAGCGATCCTTGAATTTCCGTCTGATGGTTTCACACGCTCCCAGAGACAATAAGTAAGTTCATTATATGCCTTTTATGTAAAGATAGTTAGACATGCTGATGGTCCACCCGATGGTAGATGGTTATCGCAAGGTTATCGCTTAATAACACAAGCAACGCAACAAGTGCTGCAATTGAAAGAGAGAAAAAAAGAAAGAATGAAAGGACCTTAAGGTGGTTTCTCTCGCTCCGAACAAACTGCAGCGCGGATAGATGGCGCTGATATTTTAAATTGATGTTTTTAATTTTTTTTTGAATGAAAATGAGCATATAATTTAAATGGAATAGGGTAGGCGTTTAAAGTGTAATATTAGTGATGTATTTTAGTATATTTCAAGTATATATTAGTTTTAAATTACTTGTAATTGGTAAGGACAATATCGCCATCCCCGCAGTAGTCACTCACGCACACTTTTAAGAACTTATTACGTACTAAAGTGTTTGCCAATTTCGTCGGCTAGCTAAGACGCGTGTTAGAGCCAACGAGTTGACTATGCGCTCACAATAAAGAAACACCGGTTCCAATCTGTAGGTCCTTTCTTATTTCTTTTTTTATTATTTTTTTGCTTTATAATTACAAAACATCCATACTCATCTACGAACACCATAAAAGCGAGAAGCAACTGCGGAACGACACCAGTGCCTTCTGAATATATTTTTACTGCTTGTAGTAGATTATATTTTCTTTTTCTTTGTATAAATATAGGTGTTTTTGTTTGTACATAGGTTTTATTTTGGAAATTTTCTTTGTTTTTTGAGTTTTTATGTATTATTTATAAAGTGCGTAACCTCACCATCGGCTCTAACGGAAGACCAGCTCAGGTTATATCTGCATTATGCTGAGTTGGAGCCGCTTTGTGGCTTTCTATATGTTGGTGTTTGTCTTTCCATATGTTACTTATGTATGTTTTAAATGTCCTTTACTACCAATCAAATCTTATTCTATTCTATAAATGTGAAAGTAACTCTGTCTGTTTGTTACCTTTTTACGTCTTTTCAACCGATCATCATGATTTTTTGCATACGTTGTCAGGGATACCGGAAAGGACATATAGTACCTTTCGTCCAGAAAAAGGTACTGTTGCCGAGGGATCATATGAAATTATAAAAATTAACACCTGGCAGAAGAGTTATAGCAATAGAGATGACATGCGTTATATCGCTTATTTATTTTTAAATTTGAACGCGGACGAAATCGCCGGCACCAGCTTGTCTATACTAATATTATAAAGAGAGAAGATTTGTATTTTTGTATGTTTGTAATTAATAAACTCAAAAACTACTGGGCCTATTTTTTAAAATTCTTCTACCTATAGAAAGCTACATTATCAGTGAGTAACATAGGCTATATATTATTTATAAAGTTACACGATACACATGCTATTATATTTATAAAAGACTAGTTGTTGTTGTAGTTTGAGTTTATTCATTATAAACATGCAAAAATACAAATCTTCTCTCTTCATTATAATAGTATTTTAGTAAAAAATAATAATAAAAAAGCCACAATTTTTAATAGGTACTTTTTATTTTAGGCCCTTAGAAACCCAACAAAAAAAAAACATTCAAATCTATTCATTATGACAGGATAAACGTCTAATTGTGCTGAAGTATTGGTGCTGTGATGATGTCATCTCGGTCCATCGGGATTTGTCGAAGTCTTCGTCTGAAACAAGAGAGAATGTTAGGGGTGTATATAATATGCGAGAGCTCACCACTAGCGGATTGAGAAGGTTTACATGGGGTCATTGTATGCCTGCCTATGAGCCACGTCAGGTCTATGTGAGAACCGTCCGGTTATGGGGAGGTCCACTCAAATTATTATTTCAATTGATTTATCTTACAGATTAAATTATCTAAACTTGAAGAACTGTTATTTGTCTCTAAAATACTCTTATTTTGTGATTTTGAGAAACCGAGGACACAACCTTACTACTACCGAATAGTTTGTTTCTGTTTACAACATGTAAAATATTTTGATTTGTAAACAATACTTTTGCCTGACAATATTAATAAATAAGTAATAGTATAAGAGCTAGCAACGTTTTTGAGAATGCATTTTAGGTCGATTAGTTTTTCTGTATTTCTCATTCATACTGACGGTCGGTAGGAATGCAGTACGTCTGGCACCTGGAAGCGGTTGCGTTTACCAGTGCGCATCCCATCTGTACAGGGAATATTGTGCATTTTGAAATTATTTTAAGACAAATTTTATTTTTTTTATAATTATATATGCCTCTTTAGCAATATAAATTTATAGTTGCCAGGCATTTTTGTCGTTGCTAACATTGCCCCAGATACAATTTTAATCATTAAAAAATGATAATTTTCAAACATTTTGAGTATGTCTGTAATTTTAATATAATATAGTTCTATAATCAAAGAATATAATATTAATTTGCCAGATAGAAATTCCGTTGCTTAATTAGAATTCAGATCAATTTAAGTATCGGGGAGAATAGGTGAGTTAGAACTCAAGTTTCTGCAAAGGATATCGGATTCTCTGAAAGCAACCAGCGTGTATTTGTTAATGACCATCTTACCCCTGAGTATAAGAAGCTGCTGTCGGACTGTAAATCGCTTTTGATGCCTAATGGTTATCAATACATCTGGGTGAAGTTTGGCAAAATTCATGTTAGAAAAGATAATTCTTCCAAGGTGCATGTTATTAATACCCGGAAGGATTTAAACAAGTTAAACTAATTTGTTTTAACATACTTATTGCTACTCATTCATGCTTACTTAATTTTTCTGTAAAACTGTTTGATTTTCTCCTGATTTGTATGTTAATCGTTCATTTATTGCGCTCGGCACATGGTGTACCTGTATCTTTTCTTATTTTTGTTTTTAATACTCTTCTTTTGCCTATTTATCCCGTCGTATTTATTTTTATAGCTTATATTAATGATTGTCAATGTTCTTGTTACCAAATTCTAGTAGCTTGCCCAGTCTTGAACTATTGTAGGTTTATATTAATTCGCTATTTTGTATCTAATTTCTCGAATCTCTAATAGGTCTTCCTTTAAAAAGTAACGTTAGCTCTGCTGGCTTGCCATCGATCTATTATCAGAATGTCAGGGGATTGCGATCTAAGACACTAACATTTTATCGCAATTTGATTAAGTCTAATTATGATATAATCGTCCTTACGGAGACGTGGCTTACTGATGGCATATCTGATTCGGAGTTATTTACGGATAGATACTTGGTTTGGCGTCGCGATCGCGATTACTCTCTTACGGGTCAAAGTCGTGGAGGAGGTGTTATTATCGCTACTCGTCGTGACCTATTAGTAACACCTAATGTAGAATATCACTCATCTGCCGAAGATCTGTGGGTTACTTTGACAATTACCTCTCAAGATAGTCGTCCATTGGTAATGAGGCTAGGTGTTTTGTATCTTTGTAAACAAGGTAGGGGATTTTCATTTTCTCAGCAGCTGGCGAATTACCTCCATAGACTTAATGATCTCATTTTACATCATCCCAATGATTATTACTTAATTTTAGGTGATTTTAATATGAGCTCTATTCAATGGGTGTATTCGGATTCTTCCAATGCCTATCTACCGGTGGGTTGTGGCGGAGTTGATGAGCAAACATTTATTGATGATATTGCTATGTACAATCTTAACCAATACAACGGGGTTCTCAATCACTTGGGTAAGATCCTTGACTTGGTGCTGTGTAGTGCACCTGTTTCTGTCAGTGAGTGCCATGATCCTCTGGTTCCTGTAGACCCATACCATAAGGCCCTATTAGTCTCTGTCGATTTTATGACCGTAAAGCCTTTGAAACCTAATCCACGCCTAAAGTATCTTTATAATAAAGGTGACTATGAATCTATTAATTCGGAATTGCTGAGTACTGACTGGGATAAGGAATTTTCCAACCGGTCACTTGATCATTCATTGACTTTTTCTACGATAAATTTGTATATCTGCGGGATAAGTACATACCTTCTAGGTTAGTCACTTCTAGATCATCTCCTCCATGGTATTCCCCGGCACTTATTAATGCTATTAAAGAGAAGCGTAAGTACTATAGAAAGTATAAAATATACAATAACAAGAGTGATCTCCTTTCCTTTAAATATCAAAGGGTTAGGGTTTCCCAAATGGAGAGTGATTGTTTTAACAGTTATATATCTTCTACTGAGTCTTGAATTGATCGTAATCCCAAACACTTTTGGTCATATGTCAAGTCTCGCAGAAGCAATAATGCTATTCCTAGCTGTCTACATTATGGGGATGCGGCTCTCAGCTCTGGCACCGACATATGTAACGCATTCTCGGATTACTTTAAAACTACTTTTCTGCATCATACTGATCGCTCAGCTCCAATAGTAACAGTCCAACATACTGCAGTGGCTGATGTTTATTCGATTGAGGTTGATGATAGTTTACTAGTTAAGCTGCTGGAAGGATTAGATCCCACGAAATCTGCGGGTCCTGATCATTTGCCAGCGGTTTTCTTGATCAATTGTGCAAAGAGTATCGCGACGCCTATCAGTATTCTCTTCCGGAGGTCTCTTTCCGCAGGTATAGTACCTGATATCTGGAAGAGAGCTTACATTACCCCTGTTCATAAGAAAGGCAGTAGGAGTAACATCTCAAACTATAGGCCCATATCTAAATTATGTATTATTTCCAAATTGCTTGAGAAAATCGTCTACACTCAGACTTACTCTTCATTAAAAAATGTATTTAATAGTAATCAGTATGGTTTTATTAAGGGTAGATCAACTGTTTCAAATTTAGTTCTATTTAATGACTACATTTCTGAGGCCATGGACGGGGGTTTTCAGGTTGATGCAGTCTATACAGACTATAGTAAAGCTTTTGATAGAATTTATCATAGTGTACTTATTACTAAATTGTATAACCTACATAGGTATAAGAGGCAATCTATTGAGATGGTTTGCGTCTTACATAGCTAATAGGTCTCAGGCTGTTGTTGTCAACAACTATATATCTAGCTGGATAGTTGCTCCGAGTGGAGTACCGCAAGGATCTCTACTGGGTCCTTTGCTATTTAATGTGTTTGTTAATGATATTACTGACTGTTTTCATTATTCCAAGCTACTTTGTTTTGCAGACGATATGAAGATCTTTTGTAGAATCACTTCCATTGAAGATGTTGACAACCTCCAGTCTGACCTACGGCGCCTTGATAATTATTGTCTCGTCCACAGGCTGGATCTGAATCCCTCTAAATGTTTTACGATAACATTTTCACGTAAACATATAAATGTTCCATCGTCTTATACGCTACAGGGTCAAGTTCTCCAATCTCAATCGGGAATGAGAGATTTGGGTGTTTTTCACGATTACAAATTGCATTTCAGCCTGCATATAGACCAGATTATTTCGAATGCAACTAAAGCGTTAGGGTTTGTTATGCGCAATACTGCTGAGTTTACTAGGGCTAAAACCCTGAAAATATTATATTGTGCTTTCGTTCGAAGTAAGCTGGAGTATGCATCGCAGATTTGGAATCCCTGTTATCAAATACACATTGATAGGCTTGAGAGGGTTCAGAAAAGGTTTGTTAAATTCTTATGCTATAGATTGTATCAACCTTATAACTCTAATGACTACCGTGACATGTGTAAGCGACATCATTTGATAGCCCTTAATATACGCCGTGAAATTTCTGACATTTCTTATTTAATTAATATTATTAATGGTCGTGTGGACTGCCCTGATATTCTCTCTCTGATTAATTTTAATGTGCCCACTAGGTCGGTTAGGTCATACAACCCAATTTCAATATCAAATGCTAGTTCAAATTATCGGCAGAATAGTTTTCTTTGGCGGGCTAGTAGGAACCTCAACATGTTGTTCGGCGGGCTGGGTGCTGATATTGATATTGATATATTTAATTGTAAATCGGCGGAAGTTAAGAGTAAATTGACGGCTATACTGTTTAGCTGAGCAGTTTTCTTTTCTTTTCATTTTTTCATTTTTTCTTTCCTTTTGTTATGATTTTATTTTAATATAATTTAAGTTATGTTTCGGTTTTAATATTGATTGTTTAGTTGCTATGCGTTTGTTATCGTTCGTCTTAATTTCTAGTTTGTAGTCTATCTGTGTATACCTTAAAATTGCCTTGTGTTGCCTATATATATTGTAAGTTTATTGTTTGTGCTGTTGGTGTACCTTTGAAAATAAATAAATAAATAAATAAATAAATAAATAAATAAATAAATAAATAAATAAATAAATAAATAAATAAATAAATAAATAAATAAATAAATAAATAAAATTTAAACCAACATAAGTCTCATTGTTGAGCGCTAGGTGAAGATCTTTGTCGTTCATATGTCCAAGCTTCTTGTGCCAGTCTAGTAAAGTACCTTTATTCGTGTTGATCGATATCTTAAACGAAAGTGACAGAAGCTCCATGTTCAGTCATTTTAGGCACTGATATTAGGTTTTTACAAAGTGTCGGTACGTACAGAGTGTTTTCGAGATTAATTATCCCGTATTTATTTTTCAATGTTACTCTGCCTTCTCCTTTAATTTCGGTTGAGTACTGTTCTGAAGCAAAATTAAGTTTTCTTGAAACTGTTCTTATATTTTTGAAGTGTTCGCGTTCATACGTCATATGTGAGGTACAGCCGCTGTCAAGAACCCAGTCGTTTTGGTTCGAAGTGAAGTTGCACTCTTCAGCGTAATAGGAACATTTTGAGTTTGTTTCTTTATTATTCTGCCAGCATTTCGAGCAAATCTTGTGACTCTTCTTTTGAAAAATTTTTCGTCCCGATTTCTTACAAATTTTGCAAGATACATATAGTGCGTTTTCATTCTCACGTTGTGGACTGACCTCGACGTTACGGTGTCGAGCATCACTTTCTTCAATTATTTTAATTTTGAGATCCTCAGGTTTGGGTAGTGTCGCGTGACTCCATGGCAACTCTAAAGTTCTCATATTCAGTGGACAGACTGTAGAGCATAAGGATTGTAAGCAGATCCTCGTTTATATCGACATCCATTTCTGATAGTTTGTCAACAGTGTCCATAAATTTAGTAAGATGCTCACGAATGTTATCATCTTCGAGTTTTGTAAGAATTAGCCGCTTTAAGAGAGTAGCCTTTCTCGCGGGGCCTTTACT
This sequence comes from Synanthedon andrenaeformis, assembly GCA_936446665.2. Classification (NCBI taxonomy): domain Eukaryota; kingdom Metazoa; phylum Arthropoda; class Insecta; order Lepidoptera; family Sesiidae; genus Synanthedon; species Synanthedon andrenaeformis. The sequence goes on along the minus strand of OW387776.2, from coordinate 11,366,755 downwards.
TGCGTGAATATCCTTCAGTTTATCCCATAGGGCATTTGCAGTAGTGCATTTTTTTATGTCTTTCAGCTGGGATGGTGCAATTAGTAGGATGAGCTCGGCTTTTGCCTGTTTGTCGCCTTCAAGTTCGTCGGTGCTAGGATAGATCCCTGAGGAACTCCTTCATTAACTGGCAATTTACTGGACGTAGATGAAAATCCATCAGGGCGATCAATTTTAACACTCTGAAATCGATCGCAGAGATAGCTGCTAAACCACTGCACCGCGTTGCGGTCAAAACCATAGTAAGAAAGCTTAGATAGAAGAAGATTTACATTTAAAGAATCAAATGCTCTGGAAAAATCTAGCAATACCAGAATTGTACACATTCCTTTATCCTGGGCACATAGTATGTTATCAGTAACGTCCAGTAATGCAGTTGTGGTACTACGTCCTTTTCTAAACCCCGACTGTGCTTGAGGCAAAATATCATTTTTAACAAGGAAATCAGTTACCTGTTCACATACTGCCTTTTCTAAGATTTTCGATATACACGGCAAAATGCTAATTGGTCTAAGATCTTTTAAATTTGTAGGGTTAGAGTGCTTAGGTAAAGGACGCACAATCGCCTGTTTCCAAACATCCGGAAATGTGCTAGTGTCAATAGACATGTTAATAAGTGTGTGAATGATATCGACCGTAAATGGGAAAGTCATTAACAACATATCCAAAGTGATGAGATCACAACCTTCCGCCTTTGATTTTATACTTCTAATTATTTTAATCAAATCTTGTAAACTAATTTTTGCAATGTGAAACGTTGCGTTACTATATTTATGGTATTCAAAATATGTTAGAAGTGAAATTGAAGGTTTTAAAATGCCAGGAATGTTCAAAAAATGATTATTTATTACATCAGGGTTGTCAAAGAAAGACGGTAGCGTGGTCGTACTCTTGAGAGATAAAGTATTTTTTAAATTCCTCCAAAGCTGCTTAGGATTACTAATATTGTTATTTATGTTTTGTTTAAAGTAAGCTGATTTCTCCTGAAACAATGCCTTCGTCACGATGGATTTCAAGGATTTGTAGTATAGCTTCTTACTTTCAGATTTAATCCTATGATAATCAGCTGCAGCCTGATCTCGTAGCTTCATCATCAGCTTGATGACATCCGTTATCCAAGGGTAGCATCGATTTCTAACTTTGAATGAAGTGACGGGCGCATGGACATCAAAGAGACGCATAACATTTACGTTAAATGAGGCTACCATTTCATTAACATTAGTTAATTGAGATATGAGATCCCATCTTATGGCCTGCAAATCAGTTTTAAAAACGTCAAGGCAAATATATTTTAAAGGCCTGTAGGTTATAATCCGAGGAGTGATCTTGTCACGCCTAATATAAAACTCGCACACCACAAGACAATGACCATAGAGGGTCCCCACAAAGTCCAATTCTATTTTTTTAGCAGGCAGGTCAGAACAAACCACATCAATTAGTGTTTGACTGGAATCAGTGAAGTGAGTCGACGAAGGAACTAACTGCTCTAGATTAAATTGTGACAGGAATGATTTAAATTTTTTTGTTTTATAATTATCTGAATCCAAAAAATTAATATTAAAATCACCTAAAAAAATAAGATTGTCATATTTAGGAATGGAGCTGATCGAATCAGTGACTGCATCAAAAAAAGCATCCAATTTTACCCAATTTGGTCTATATGCCGTACCAACCATCAATTTTCTTCCGTTAAAATTCACTGTGAGCCACATCTGCTCAACCATTGCATGCTGAGGGTCAACAGGATGCCGCCAGGCCCGCACGCTGACCCTCCTCTTAATGTAAAATCCAATTCCGCCACCACGCAGCCTATGCTCACATGGACGCGGCATGTGCCACAGAGTGTACCCAGGTATGATTGGTGCCTTCCCCTCTTCCCCTTCACGAAGCCAAGTCTCATTAAGTGCTAAAACATCTACATCGCTCTGAGTTACCGAAGCTATGACGTTCTCGTGGTTAGTGCCTAGGGAACCCGCATTGTACAATCCTACTTTTAAATACTTGGTAGCCATTTAAATAATAATAATAGCAATTCTATTTTGTAAAAATAAATATAAATCAACATTAGACACACCATAATTTACAAACAATACCGTGAAACGAAAGAGCACCCTCTGAAAAATAACAAAGAAAATAACAAAACCACACACTAAAAAAATATTATAATAATAACAACAAAAAGTACACATAAAAAGTATATATTTAATGATTTTAACATAGAACAATAATATAATATATAGTGTCAACGTCACTTTATTTATTTATAATTGATAATATTGCTCACGATTATTATCTCAGTTATTATTAAATAAGTTATCTATTTGGTAATTTATTAATCTTAGTTTTGCATTTATTGAAAAATCATTAGGCAATGTTTGGAACGTCGAAGGGCCATCTTACGGCGGAATACCAATGGGTATACCATGATACCACCAAGAATCGGGAACAGGAGGAGGCTATAATAATGGCATATCGTTGGCTCACTATTACAAGGTTCTATATTACAATTTTTGCACTTTCTGAGTTATGAATGTCACAAAGTTCTATGTATTTTTCTTTCTATCCTTTAAAAACATGGAACTTTATAGTGCTAATTAATCTACGAGAAAAATGCATTTGAACATAGTTCTATGTTGAACAACTATTGTTGCGACTCTCTCTAGTAGAATTTTATTTATATTGGTAACATACCATTATTGAATAAGTACATTTATTATTTATTTATTTAAACAAGTAGGAAAGAAAGTTTGTAAGGTAAATTAAGTTTACATGTAAGGACAAATTTCTAATCACATTTAATAGTTTAATACCTTATTTATAGTAAAATTAAATTTAAAAGATTGACTTTATTTCAAGTCTGCTGCATGAATTGATGAAAAGTGTCAAAATATGCAACGTCAAGTAATAATAAAAACATACTAATTAATTACTTATTTCAAAATCAGTGTTTTTATTACTTATTTATTAATATTGTCAGGCAAAAGTATTGTTTACAAATCAAAATATTTTACATGTTGTAAACAGAAACAAACTATTCGGTAGTAGTAAGGTTGTGTCCTCGGTTTCTCAAAATCACAAAATAAGAGTATTTTAGAGACAAATAACAGTTCTTCAAGTTTAGATAATTTAATCTGTAAGATAAATCAATTGAAATAATAATTTGAGTGGACCTCCCCATAACCGGACGGTTCTCACATAGACCTGACGTGGCTCATAGGCAGGCATACAATGACCCCATGTAAACCTTCTCAATCCGCTAGTGGTGAGCTCTCGCATATTATATACACCCCTAACATTCTCTCTTGTTTCAGAAGAAGACTTCGACAAATCCCGATGGACCGAGATGACATCATCACAGCACCAATACTTCAGCACAATTAGACGTTTATCCTGTCATAATGAATAGATTTGAATGTTTTTTTTTGTTGGGTTTCTAAGGGCCTAAAATAAAAAGTACCTATTAAAAATTGTGGCTTTTTTATTATTATTTTTTACTAAAATACTATTATAATGAAGAGAGAAGATTTGTATTTTTGCATGTTTATAATGAATAAACTCAAACTACAACAACAACTAGTCTTTTATAAATATAATAGCATGTGTATCGTGTAACTTTATAAATAAATAATATATAGCCTATGTTACTCACTGATAATGTAGCTTTCTATAGGTAGAAGAATTTTAAAAAATAGGCCCAGTAGTTTCTGAGTTTATTAATTACAAACATACAAAAATACAAATCTTCTCTCTTTATAATATTAGTATAGACAAGCTGGTGCCGGCGATTTCGTCCGCGCATGTCATCTCTATTGCTATAACTCTTCTGCCAGGTGTTAATTTTTATAATTTCATATGATCCCTCGACAACAGTACCTTTTTCTGGACGAAAGGTACTATATGTCCTTTCCGGTATCCCTGACAACGTATGCAAAAAATCATGATGATCGGTTAAAAAGACGTAAAAAGGTAACAAACAGACAGAGTTACTTTCACATTTATAGAATAGAATAAGATTTGATTGGTAGTAAAGGACATTTAAAACATACAAAAGTAACATATGGAAAGACAAACACCAACATATAGAAAGCCACAAAGATATAACCTGCAGATATAACCTGAGCTGGTCTTCCGTTAGAGCCGATGGTGAGGTTTCGCACTTTATAAATAATACATAAAAGCTCAAAAAACAAAGAAAATTTCCAAAATAAAACCTATGTACAAACAAAAACACCTATATTTATACAAAGAAAAAGAAAATATAATCTACTACAAGAAGTAAAAATATATTTAGAAGGCACTGGTGTCGTTCCGCAGTTGCTTCTCGCTTTTATGATGTTCGTAGATAAGAAAGGACCTACAGATTGGAACCGGTGTTTCTTTATTGTGAGCGCATAGTCAACTCGTTGGCTCTAACACGCGTCTTAGCTAGCCGACGAAATTGGCAAACACTTTAGTACGTAATAAGTTCTTAAAAGTATGCGTGAGTGACTACTGCGGGGATGGCGATATTGTCCTTACCAATTACAAGTAATTTAAATCTAATATAGGTATACTTGAAATATACTAAAATACATCACTAATATTACACTTTAAACGCCTACCCTATTCCATTTAAATTATATGCTCATTTTCATTCAAAAAAAATTAAAAACATCAATTTAAAATATCAGCGCCATCTATCCGCGCTGCAGTTTGTTCGGAGCGAGAGAAACCACCTTAAGGTCCTTTCATTCTTTCTTTTTTTCTCTCTTTCAATTGCAGCACTTGTTGCGTTGCTTGTGTTATTAAGCGATAACCATCTACCATCGGGTGGACCATCAGCATGTCTAACTATCTTTACATAAAAGGCATATAATGAACTTACTTATTGTCTCTGGGAGCGTGTGAAACCATCAGACGGAAATTCAAGGATCGCTGCTGGGGTACAATTATTCATGAGACGTTCATTATCTATTTGGAGTAGTTGGCGAGGCGAAAATTTTTCAATATTATGGTAACCTAAAAAATAAATACAAAATGTTAGCGCAATGAGAACAAATCATTTGACAAAACAGTTCAATTGATATAATGCTGAAAAAAAGTTTGCACTGGTTGACATTTTTATGAAAACCAAAAATGATATTTTTAAGGAAGTTATATTAATGTTTACTATTATTTGTTTTAAATATTACGATTTTAAAATACCAATACAATTTACAAACATAAATTTCAATAAATAAAATGAAAATGTTATTCCTGTGAATTAAATCGCTAGGCCATAATAAGTTTCTGAACGAACTATTTCTTTTTTCTGCGCTGAATAATTCCAAAAAGTGGTGTTTGAATTTCAAATCACGCTCGCAGCAAACGTCGATTTGTCTGCGAGTTTTTAGAGACCACTTTTCGTGCTGGAGAGGTGAAAAAGTATTTAGATGTTTCTACTTCAATTATAAAAACCTTATCGCACATACGCACAATGGTATATTCCTTCACCCGATATACAAAATGTTTATGATAGACACTTTAGACCGTAATTTGAATTAAAATATAAACAAGCCGTTTGACGTTCGGCAAAAACACGCCGATGATCTTGGACAACTAGCGACATCTCGCGTCCACTTTGGCAACTACTTATTTACATATGTATATAATATATATTAAACAATCATCGTATTCAGAGTTCATAAATACGATAATTTTAATGTTTGGAAATGTTTAGAAATGTTTTAATATTTAGAGTGTGAATAATTAGTATTGTTACCGTTTTTTTTTATTTTTATGTAATAGCATGTGACTTTTTATGATTTTATAATTTAGTATACTGTTATGTTTTTTCATTTGTTTGTGCTTTTCATTTCGTAATTTTCGCCATATTGAATTTCCGCCATATTGAAAATATTGACTTCATTATTATTCATTAAATGGTTATGTAGGTGGCGCCACGTGGCCTTGGTCACGTGGCTTTAAACATCCAACGTTTCCTGGTGAGGTATGTACACCTTTCGAACGCATTCTTACTTTGGTCGTGGAGTGGTGAAGTGTTTTTTTTACCAGTGCTGTCAATTTTATTATTTTTAAAAACTTTATCGTGTGAAATTGAGGATTATTCTATCGAGCATAAGGATATATATTAGTAAAAATTCGGTGAGTGTTCGCAATACCATTTTTATACTGTACATTTTGTGAATTTAATGAAAACAAGAAATACTCAATGGCAGAGTCCAATTAGATTATGTTTTTCGATCTTTAGCAGTCTTTAGGCATTTAAATCCTTATATTATATTATAAATGTACACGATTTTGTATACATATAAATTACTAAAATACATTATAGGTATGCGGTACGTAAGAGCTTTTTTTTGCAGCAGATTTATTTGTACTTGTAATTGTTAAAAAAAAGAAACTCAAATACGGAGCCTATTGCGCATTAGACATCTGCTACAAAAAGCTCGTACGTACCGCATATTATATATTTTAGTAATTTCTATGTATTATATATAAAATCGTGTACAGTAATGTGGTGTTATGTCATTTTATAAGTAGTTTTTCTTTTAATAGTACGCAATACCATTTTTATAGTGTACATTTTGTGAATTTAATGAAAACAATAAATACTCAATGGCACAGTCCAAATTAGATTATGTTTTTCAATTTTAAATCCATATTACGTACACGATTTTATATACATAGAAATTATTAAAATATATAATATCCGGTACGTACGAGCTTTTTTTGCAGCAGATTTATTTGTACTTGTAATTCTTAAAAAAAAGAAACGCAAATACGGAGCTATTGCGCATCCGATATCTGCTTATATATCTGCGATTTTATATATAATAAAATCGTGTACAGTAATGTGGAGTTATGTCATATTTTACGTAGTTTTTCTTTTAATAGTTAATAGTTATATGGGATTTATTGTAGACGTTTTAATTTACATACCTATTAAAATTCAACCTGTTTAACAAATAGCAAGATGTTAAGAAACCAAAGGGAAGCGTCGAGCGAATCGGACAGTGGTACATTGGGGCAGGGCCCGTCCAAAAGGCGCCGGATAGAGACCTACGATGTGTTCAGGCTGTTGCGTCCCACCCTCACACTGGCCTCCCGTGGCGAGTGGCCCCAACTGTTCAGGTTTGTGTACTTATAATAATGCAATATTAAAGTGTTACCACCTTCACATTCTCACTGAAGTAACGGGCAACTAACATTATTTCCCTACAATGCTCGTCCGCTTTCTCGTCACAGACAATCACAATCATCCTAACTTACAGTCAAGTCATTTTAATAGGTAACATTTGACAATTCATCAAAATTCAACAACGTAACCTTGTAACGGCGGGCATAAAATAATATATTTTTTCGTTTTGTTAGAACTGCACAATTGCTTAACTTTTTTCAATTACGATTACATATTTATTGTAATAATGACCGATACGAGTAATTTTACGATTTGCTTTCACTAATAAACAATTTCTGATCTAAAGAACTGAACGTCGTTACAATGTTGCGTCAGTTTCAAGTAAACAATTTTAACTAACTTCTGTGCAACTGCCTCTCGTATAAAATGAAATTTCACATCAATGTGCTTAGTTCGTCTATGATACATACAATTTTCTGAAAGTTTCTGTGCACTTTGGTTATCATTATACAATACAATTGGCATATTACCTCCACTGATAAGTACAAATAACAAATTTCTTAAGAAAATAGCCTCCTTACTAGCCTCACAGCCATATATTCGGCTTCTGTGCTGGATAGGGCTACAGTCTGCTGTTTTCTACTCTCATGCGAAACCACACAACCTGAGAATACAAAACAATAACCGGTGTAAGATTTTTCTATCAACACAATCAGAAGCCCAATCAGCATCTACAAAACCAATTAAATCTAGATTATTTTTAACATAAATTAATCCAAAAGTTTTTGTTGCACTTAAATATTTCAAAACTCTTTTAGCATGCTTCCAATGTGTTTCTGTATTGCAATTATTAAATTGACTTAAATAACTAACTGAATAGGAAATATCAGGTCTTGTCAGAACGGAAAGATACATCAAACTACCTATAAGTTGTTGATATGGATAGTTAGAATTTAGATTATTACTTTTATCCAGTTTCAGATTAGTCTCCATTGGTGTATCCACATTTTTACAATTTATCAAGTCAAATCTATTTAACAATTTTTCTATAAAATGTTCCTGAGAAATACAAATTTTATTTTTCTCTATTTTAACATCCATATATAAGCAATGACTCAACTGGCCTTTTAATTGTTCTACTTCTTCATTGCAATTAGAAAATATGAAAAAATCATCGACAAAGAGAGCTATAAATGTTTTAAAATTTTCGATTGATTTTACAAATAAACAAGGTTCATACACAGATTTCTTGTATCCTAACTCTTGTAAGCAATCTTCAGCTCTTTTGTACCATGCCCTGGCTGACTGTTTCAGCCCATATATAGCTCTTTTTAATTTTAAAACTTTACCTCCATTTTTTATCTTTTGAAAATTCTGAGGTAATTCCATATGAACAATTTCATCGAGATGACCATTTCAAAAGGCTGTAGTGACATCTAGATGGGTCATATTTAAATCTAAGTTGACACTAATAGCAAACAATAATTTTAAGGTAGAGTATTTAAGTACAGGTGAAAAGGTTTCATTGTAATCGATACCTTGTCTTTGGGTGAAGCCCTTTGCCACTAGCCTTGCTCTGTATCTTACTGTTTTGTCACTATTTAACTTCTTTTTATATACCCACTTGCACTGCACTACTTTAGCATCACTTGGTCTGTTCACTAATTCCCAAGCTTGGTTGTCATCGAACAATTTAAGCTCTTCCTCCATGGCTCCACACCATTCTTCTCGCTCTGCTCCTTTCATTACCTCTTCATATGTGAGAGCATCTTCACATATATCTGCACTATTGGTCACACATATATTACTGTACCCATACCTTTTTGGTGGCTTGATTGCACGCTTTTCTGATAGTTGTTTTTCAGTAAGCTCAAGACTCACCTACTCATTTGACATGCAGTCGCAGAACTCATCAGAGTTCGAGGTACTTGTGGTATCATCTGGTACATATGTGGTATCTGCTGCAGATGCTGGGGATATTGAACCCAATATAGTTTCATCTGAATCTTCTTCCCCTGGAATGTTCACTGTCTTTTCTTCCACCACTGCTTGTGTCATGTCTGAGTTCCTTCTGTTCTCCATGATCACAACATCTCTGCTGGTAGTAATATTCTTTGTTACTGGGTTATATAACCTGTAACCCTTAGTGTTCTCTGGGTAGCCGAGAAAGATGTATTTTTCAGATGTATTTAACAAAATTTGGGGGCCATAAATTTAATGTGTTTAACCAATCACGTCCTAATATGCGCGGTATATTATCATGTCCTATAAATAAGTTTAACTTTTTTACATTATTCATATATCGTACAGTAAGATTTTTTAATATCCCTATGGGCTTTGAAATAATTTGGTCAAAATTCTTAAATTCTACTTCACAACTGTTAATTTTTATATTTTGTAAATACATTTGTTTATCTTTTAGAGGGATTACAGTCACATCTGAGCCTGTATCTAATTGAAAATCAAGTGATTTTCCTTCAATATTTATAGTCATATAATGCGGAGGTATTCTACTTACAGTTATAGAATTTATGTCATGTTTGCAGAATAAGTTTGCACAAGAAGTTTCTACATTTTGTTGCTCACTATTAGTATCCATTTCTTTTTCTTCGACACTGTAAAGCTTTCTAGCTGTACACATTTTGAAGATGTGCCCTTGTTTTCCACATTCTGAACAAAGTTTCTTTATTAATCTCCACTCTGTTTTTAAATATTTGTTACCACCACAACAGTAGCACTTTATGTTTTTCTTATTCGCAGTATATTTTGAAACTGTCTTATGTTTGCTTTCATTTGTCGCCCTTCCTTTATTGCCCTGTTTTCTTTCTTGATAATAATACAAATCCGACACCTTATTGTCACTATGACTGGTAGTTTGAAGTAAAGCTGCTTCTACTGTGCAAGCCAATGCCACCATTTCATCCAAGCTCTTTTCAGCACTTTTCAGCAATTCAAATTTAACTAATTTTGAATATACACCATCTATTAATTTTTCTTTAATTTGGTCATCTAAGTCCTTAAAGTTGCATTTAATTCCTAATTTTCGTAATTGCAATATATAGTCCTCAATAGACTCCATTGGCAATTGATTTCTGTTGCGAAATGTAACTCGATCAAGCGCTGTTGACACTTTTGGAATGTATTTTTCTTTTAATTTTTGACATAACTCGGTGTATGTAAATTTCAGTGGCTTTTTTGGTGCACACAATATATTTAATACTTCCAACACCTTAGGTGTTATTTTTGTAAACAATAGTGGCACTTGTTTTTCAACTGTCACTTCATTGAGTGTAATAATACACTCCAATTGTTGCTCGAAACACTCCCAATTATCTTCATCGAACGGTTGTAAGCTAAAATTTGTCATTATTTCCTTGTTTGTTACTTTTTGTTTATTTTTACAGAAGGTACTTAGCAATTTTCTTAATTCTCTAACTTTTGAATTGATGTATGTTATGTTGAGGTTGTCTAATTATTCTTGTAATAGTTTTTTATTTAGGGTATAAATCCATGAACGTCCTGTCTCTGTATCAGAATCATGTTCACTATTCTCTTCTGTTTCTGAACTAAATTTCTCTGACATGGGTTGGCGTGACAATTAATGTAAACAATGGTGAAGTTCGCACAAATTGCTTGACGTTTGACTATGTCGCGGCGGTTGTCAAGATGTCGGACTTTAAAATTCGTGGTTAATCGCTGCAACTTCACTTTGATGCTATCTATTTTTACAATTTTCCAATGCAATTTTCTAATATTTTCCTCAAGTTTTGTTAAAATTTTATTTGTTCCCCACGCGGAGTACAATCCCATCCTCGTCGCCAATTGTTGTCTCTTGAATAAAATAGATGTAATTGATTAATACTTTATTTATATCCGAGAGCACACTAATATCCACACGTTAATACCAGGGCTGGGGGCGAGATTATTTTTTTTTACGAGCGAAGAAACTTTCAAAAAGTACCTTATGACAAATACCGCATGCAAAGACAAATGTCATAAGGTTATGTGGGATTCTTACCGCACTAAATCTCCAACTCGGGATGGGTATGGTTCAGTCCTGAGGGGACTTTAGAACCGTCACCGGGCGTCGGGGGGGCGAGAAGCGCCCGGCCCTTACATACAATAATGCTTACAAACTAACTTATCTATGAGGGACCGGCTAGCCCTGTGGGGCCATTTGCGTCTGCCGCGGCTTGAGCCACGGCAGCTACAAGTGACCCATGGGCCGGGAGGTCCCTCGCAGGCGCTGGGTCCTGGTCGCGCCTCGTAGGTATGGAGTCGCGCGGCGGTCGACCTCTTCTGATGTGGTGGCGGGGCAGCTGTGCGTCGGGGTCATCACCAGCAAACGCCGCGTTTGCTGCCGTGATGGGGTCATCCGGTTCCAACAGGATGTGTCGGGGTCTTCTTCTGTAATGAGAAAGCGTGAGAATGTCGGTTATCGCGGTTGGATAAAAAGTATTATTATGTCCTTCCCTGAGGTTCAAGTCTAGCTTACTCTATACTAAATTTCGTTAAAATCTTGGTACCTCGCAGAGCTGCCGGCGTCGGCCGGCCAGTGATGCGCGTGCGTGAATTGAACTCGAACGTTTTCATACCTATTTTTGTTTTTTACTTTATTTTTATTTATTTATACAACACAATGTCACATTTGGTTTAAAAATTATATTTATCTGTAGTTAATTGTAAAAAGTAATAAATATTTTAGTTTTGTATATATCATTTAATTATTATTTATTACAACACATTTGACTGCAATTCCTTTTAACATATAATTCAACAACACTTTTCATTTCTTATTAACCAGTTAACAATTTTATTTTTAATACCATAGACTATATTATAGACATTCAGAGATACTACACAACACAGACCTCATGTGAACATTGTATTTCAACAAAAAGTATTGTTTTAGCTTATATGTGATGTTTTTGGGTGTTGTTTTAGGGTGGGGTAACTAAGAAATTTATATTATACTAGCTGACCCGGCCAACTGAACCGCCTCAGGAAAAAAAAACATTCGATCAAAACCTACGAGAAAATGAATTTTACTCCCATTTATATTTGTTTCGTAAATATTTCACATATTTTAATAGTTATTCTGCTACTCGGAACTGAGACAAATTCAAAAAATCAAACATAATAAAAATCAGTCCAGCCGTTCTCGAGTTTTAAATTGAGAAAAACTATTTTACGAAGATTTTTACGAAATTTTATATTTTGAACATGATCCAGTGACGTAGCTTTTCTTGTAAAACTAGTTGACTGTTGTAAGTTGACTTTTTTATGTTAAGGTCGCAGACAGGTTGGTCCACTTGATGGTAAGTGTCTACCGTCGCCTATAACACAAGCAACGGCACAGGTGCTTCAAGCGCGCTGCCAACTACAGTAGAATTAAAGATAAGAATCAGTCTTGTATTTTAAAATGTGTATCTTCAGTATCAATATTTCTATCTAAATGGCCTATTAAATCAGAGTCATTTTTTTTTAAATCAAATCAAAATATTAATTCATCAAATAGGTTACTTCCAAAAAGCTTTTTTAACTGTCATTATAAATTTAAATTTTACTAAGGTTTCGGGAAAAAAGCCAAAATAAACTCAGGATAGTTATTTTTTTATTGTAATCTTTAAAATAACTGGGAATCTTTAATCAAATAAGTAATTTACCTACTTTGTTAATTGCTAATCCGTTACTAATGAAGTTAACTTCGTTCAACGTTAAAGCGTTACATTTCGAAAGATGTAACGGAAGTTAACATTAACACATAATAGAAATTGCATTTTCCTCGCAGTTTTCTCACTCACACATACACTCGCCCGCCGTACTGTTTTGTCTATCTTGACTTATGTCGATAATGCCGACCGGCCCGAACGTATTTCGGGCTATCCTATATGTTAATCCAGGTAATAAACTATCTGTGTGCCAAATTTCATCCAAATCACTCTTAACCGTTCTTTTGAATAACATTGGGACGGACGTGCTTCTTTGTATGTTGCGTCAGTGGTGCATTTCGGTTATTGGATTGCTGTACCAATGCAATATTTTGATAATCAATTTTTATGATTTGTGTTTATTATTGCAGACCGGTGACTAGCTTGACACGTTACTTGCACCATCAATCGGACGGACATCAGCTGAGCACAACACCAGCGGGAGCAGCAGTCGGCGGCAGTTACCATCTCGACGCCACAGATACAGCGTGGCTCAAAAATTTTAATGCACACCTGAAAATTGGTGCGTTGCCCATTAAAGAGGAACAGTTTGCAAGAGTCATAGAGCAGCTAGAGGTAACGTGATATTATTTTAAAATTTGTTTACATTTTCAATATTGTAATAACATGTCTGTACTGTCTTCAAGATAGATTTTATTAATGACTTTTTTATGTTAATCTCGACAGACAGGCTTTTATTTATACTTTTATTATAATTTTATTGTCCTTCATCACTATATAAATTTTTGGTTTGAAAACTAGCTACAACTTGAAAACCGTCAAGCTAATCAAAATAGTGTATATTTTGTTTGACACTTTTTTGTTTCTATTAAAGTTTTCGCAAAATACTTAAAAAACCGTTAACGGGGACAAATTTCACGATGTTGGGGGGTGAAGCGGCAAGTGGAAATGAGGGAGAGTTGTGGGTTTAGATCAGCAGACCCAAAGGTGTAACCCACACAAGTTTCAAAATTTTATTAATTTATTTGTCTGAAAACATAGAATTACCGTACTTGAATATCATGTTTGTGATCTAGTCCGGCATTAAAAATTTTCCAAAATTCATTAACTTTTTATAAAATGATTTATATTTAAAATTAAATTATTTGTCATTGATAATAATTTTACAAAAATATAATGCCTTATTTAATTTCTTTTGATTTTTATTATATTGTACATTTATTGTTTACAGTTCCGTACGTGGGATGTCATACTACATCATTTGAAAACTCGCGGTATTCGCTCCAAGGGCTCAAAGTATGTGAAGTGTGACGTGTGCCGCTCACCGGACACTGACTTGGTATATTGCAGTTCGTGTAAAATAGCTGTTCATCGAGCCTGCTATGGCATAACAGAAATACCAGACGGACAATGGCTGTGTAGCCCGTGTAGCGACGGAGTCTCACCAATGTGTGATTTGTGCCCTAATCGAGGTGGTGCCATGAAGTTGGTACCACCCGAAGACAAATGGGTCCATATGAGCTGTTATTGTTGGGTTAATTTCCCATTCTTTCCAATTATTCGTAATTCTTGTATTTTCTGCGATAGTAAAAAAGGGCTCTGTATAAAATGCTCTGCGAGGTCTTGCGAGAATGCTTACCACGTGACTTGTGCTATTAAACACAGACTTGAAATGCGTGCAGTATTTCCTGAAGATGCTGAGCACATCGATAGGGCAAAGTATAAAACTTATTGTGAAAAACATACTCTAGAAAAAGCTTGCGCTGATCAATTGGAAGAAATTGAAAAAATATTTTATAAATTTGTAACTATTGAAGACATAAGCTCGGATTTACTCGACGTTGATAAGGACGCAATTATTTCCGTTCGTAATTACTGGAAAAATAAAAGACTCGCTGGTCAAAATCGACCATTGTTACCGCCTAAACAACTAACGGCAAACCACGACGTTGAACTAGCAGCCATAATTGAAGATAATCCTGGGCCTTCTAATTATGACTCAAATACTCCTGATCTCAATAAAAAAATAAAAGATGAACTCCTTGCATCCTCTTCCGATGAGAATGGAGATTGAGTTAATACATACAAACTTCATAAAACAGCGGGTCGCCTTGAAGTCGCAGATAGTCAACACACAAGGCAAATTAATACATTATCGTTTTTGTAAATGGTTAGCTCTAATGTCTCGATTTATATCGCTTTTATATTCATATACTTATATGAGAGTGAGTGAGAGGTGAAACGATAAATACAACACTTATAACACAAGTTGTTTAACACTTGGAAGTTAAATTAAAAGTTAAATAATTAAGTAGTTAACTTAGATTTAAAATATGAATATGTAGTGAGCAACTAACATAATAATCAGTTTTAAATTGAATATGTTTTTTAAAAAATATTTCTCTTTCCAAATCTTAATAAAAAGTTAACTATTTTGATTCATTGAATATTAAACTAAATTAAATTAAAAAAAAAATCAAAAATTAAATTTCTTTTAATTACGAGTTTCTATTTTCAGGATATATTATCATCAACTAACTATTTAATTATAACGCTGATTCAGTTACAAATAAAATACATTATTTTTTTATCTCTAAACTAAATATTTCTTAGTGGATTACCATGTAATTGTATGTATTTGTAGCGATCCCATTCTTCGCCATTCCACTTTCGCCGACCCCCTCTATTTTTACGGCGAATTTATTTTAGTTTTATTACTTAATAAACTGTCTAGATGTTAAGAATTCGATCTCAGTTTTGCTGTATTATAAATATTTATAATTAAACTAAATTATTGTGTATTAATATGTTTTGGTGGGGAACAAAGGGAACAAATCTGTTAGCGCTGTGATGTTTTACAGTTAGATATAAGGTAAATTTTTAGTCACTATTCAAATTTTTTGGGAGGTTTTTTAGTTCCGACATTCGACTTAACATATCCTAAGCTCATCCTAAGTTTTTATTTCATATTTTTGAATAACATAAAATGCCTAGTCTAGTCTTGTTACCTAGTCTTAGTCTAGGTTTTGAGACTTATTCAGGTCATTGAGGGGTTGTGACAATTTATTTCATGTTTTATTTGTTTTGTTTTTATTTATTTATTAGAGAAATATAAAAATTTGTACGGTGACTGAAAATTTTGTATATTGTGTGTAAAGTCTACTTGGACTAAAAGTAAGGCAAAAGACTTTTTGCCTTTGGTAGCAGTAGGTATACAATTTCTTTTTTTACATTGCTGTGCTCAAAAGACAAATAATCTTAAACGTCACTGCGCTATACAGGAGTACATTTCAATTACTATCCAAAAAATATAAGTTTAGAAATTATTTATCATTATAGGTATAAATTAGATAATGAATGTCGAAACACGCGTTATGCAAATTGTAAAAATTTTGGAATTTGTATCCGTTTGTCCTAAAAAAACATGGCGTCTGACTAGCAAAGATTATAATAGTTAATATTAAAATATTGAATGACCAATGAAATGCTTAGCATAAAAATATGATTTTTTAAAGAATATAAGATATAGTAATTAACGGAGATTTTCTTATACTGTCCCTTCTGTTTATAATTCAATGAAGTGGCAATGTATTTTTCATATTATTAGAAACCTCAATTGAGAGGCTATAGAGGACTCTAGATTTAGTCTAGAATAGGGTGTTTCATGAATTATATTTTATAAATCCTCGAAGTATTAATTATTTTTTTCATATTGATTTGTCCTCGAAGTTTTTAACCTACAAGATCCATTTCTAGAGATTAGTCAATTTCATGCAGGTATTTCTCAGTCCGTCTCTTTGTCTATGGGTATGACGAATTTAAGATAAAAAAGTTTTGTCAGTCACTGAAATGTATTTGTAGGCTTAAGGACAATTTACATTATTTTAAAATTGAAAGTACTTAAAGATAAAATTATAGCTTAAAAATTTACAATCTATTGTTGTAGATTTTGTTTTTTATTTGTGATATTTGGGAGACCGCACTTTTAATGTTCAATACTCATGTGAAGCTAACATTGGAATGATTGTGCTAATTTGTATGAAGGTACTAAATGAAAAATAAAAATGTCTTACAAAGCGTTTTTATTGTTTTATTCTCATATTCATATTCATTCCTTATGCGAATAACCCGTATAAGTGATATTTCTATTCCGCAAAGTTTCATCACACACACACACACATCGCCTTTTATATATTTTCTATAGAAAGAAGATAGGAATAGAGATAGAGATCGGTGAAATTTTTACACAAAATTGCATTTTAACAGACTATTCTTATATACTTTTTTTTTTCCAAAATTCCTACGGATACTGATTTTTTTATATATATAAAAAAAAACGTTGTTATGTCAATCATGGAACATTGCTGACTGTGCAACAGCGAAGCGTAGCCGGGTTAAACTAGTGTTATATAAAATGTAAATAAAGGGTAGGTATACATAAATTAAAGTTGTAGTACAAATAAAAGGTAATACCTAGGTAATACATAAATTACCGCTGAATGAAACAATTTTAGAATATCCTCTACTATACTACAATCAGTCCATTTCTTCTGGATATTGCTCCACCTCAACTATCTCCATCGCACAAAAATCTTATGGATTACAATACAAATACCATTTAGAAAACATATTTATTTACGAATATTGAAAGAAGAATAAAATATTAAATGATGTTCGCTTTATATTTAAAAATAGTGCCACGAACCACGACCACATTGTATGTATACTTATTAGAGGTCTTTAGATATCTAATGCGTATTTAATACATACATTTTTTTAAAGGCATGTCACTTAATAAAATATTTAAGGAATATGTCTATTATTATTATATAATAATAATTATTATTAAAAGATTGTTCACTGGTAGCTTGTGGGCCTTGTTGGCCTTCCGCTACTTGCGGAATTCCAGTCTTAGGTCTAAGACTGGAATTCCGTAAAAATCGTATATCGTAAATATATATATATATTTTTACTCATATATATTGTGAAAAATTTTGAATTAAGGATGAAAATAAACATATGTGAATAATATTAATATTATTATCTTATGATATATTTTGCATTACATAAATGATTATATGTATAATTGTTGTATTAATAACTAAATGAAACATTCAAATATACAATGTGACGTTAAGAAAGTTAAATATTTTTTTCACAATTACTACACGAACCCACTTAGTCACTTTACACTTAGTCATGAGAGCATATTGGCAAATTGACAACGGAGAAAACATTCTTCTCTATCAAAACTGCCAAAAAAATGAATGCCACATATATTACCAAACAAACAATGCCAACCTTACGGTGCAATTGAAATTTATTGACCACGAAACATACATAGAGCATACAGAGTGTAGAGAGGAGAGAAATTGTGTTGTAGGATAAACCGGCTGAGTTTATTGCCACCTGTAACGAAAAAGAGACGTGATAACAATTTTACATTAATACAGTCTATAATACTCAATTTATGTTAACATGGTAAATACCACTACTTAAAGAAACTATTTTGGTAAGTTGCTGTGGTAAAACTGGGGACAGTGAGTCTTGTGATTATAATCAATAGCTATCGAGTCGTGTAACTACATTTTGGCTGTAGATGAAGATGCTACAGTATGATAACTATCATCATATGTAGATGATAAGATAACTATCTTCTACATCCAAAACATACTTACATTGACGCCTGACTATACTTTTGCCAAACTTAACCTATGTCCATCCTGAAACGCTGTTCCAACTATTGCTGAAAGATTTTTTTAAAACGGATAAGTAGATTCGAAGATTACCTCCTACATACAAACATACAAACTTTACCTCTTTATAATATTAGTATAGATGGAAGTCGGACAGCTAGTAATATAAGTAGATATTTGTCCAATAAAAATGCTTTTGGAAAAAAGAGTGGTGTATGAAAAAGCGAATCAAGTAGGCAATAGCTACAAACATATGTACCTATAATTATATTATAAAGTGTTATTAACTGAATGTGCTTACCCAGTAATTTCCTGGCGAAATGGGACAGAGTAGTGACTTTATTAGCCATGGAAGTCCCAAACATAGAAGAATATCAAACGTATTGGAGCCTATGGAGTTGCTGATGCCCATTGTGCCATGACCTGTCGTAAGTTCATAATTTAATAAAATTCTTATAAAGAGAGAAAAAACATCACACGGATTCTTTTTCAAATATATATATCATTATTATAATATATTGTATTATTATTATATACGATATATATAAAAATCAATTGCTTTTCGTTTGTCTCGCAAAAAAAAGTTTGTACGAAAAAAAGAATTAGTCGAATGCGAGAAACATCTTCCTCGCATAACGCTTTTTCCATTAGTGAAAACCGCATTTATATCGGTTTAAAAGATTTAAGCGTACATACATATGTGACCAATTTAAACAATATTTAAGACTTACGTGTTAGAAAATCAAGTTATTTATATTTCTTTACCTACCTGTGGAAGAACTTATGCTTAGAGAGTCGGATTCCTTGAAATGCCAAAAATATAACCTCGAATTATTCAGATTTGAAATTTTTATTTATCACTATTTAACACGAATATGAGTTTGTTGATATATATAAAAATCAATTGCTTTTCGTTTGTCTCGCTAAAACTCGAGAACGGCTGGACCGATTTTAACTCTGTCTTCACTTATGGATAGGGGGATAATCAGGGAAGGTTTGTACGAAAAAAAGAATTGGTCGCCAGGCGAAGCCGGGAGCGGTCACTATATATAAACATCTTCCTCGCATAACGCTTTTTCCATTAGTGAAAACCGCGTTTATATCGGTTTAAAAGATTTAAGCGGCGGGAAGTGACTAATTTTCTTGCTTAATTTCTTAAAAAGACTACTTTAATTTTTGAATTCTGATATTTTGCCTCCTTATGCAATGCAATAGATTTCCATTTTTATATGCTCGTAAATATGAGTGTAGCACATGAAAGGCTATTTCAGGCAAAGTGATCGTAGTGCTATATGAACTTTATTCTATGTGGACGTTTTGCTACATGAAAGTTTTCTGTGCGTGGACCATTTGCATAAATCCATCTATGTAAAGATATGAAGAATCCGATCGTGAATTTTTAATCGGATCGGATTAGAAAAACGATCGGATGTCGGTGATGATGAGATAAAATAACAAAAGCCGTAACTTTTAATTATTAACGTAGAAATTTACGTTAGGTGTCCCAGTAACAGTTTGTATGATTATCGAGTAAAAATCATTACTAGTAGCGCCATCTAGCGCGCTAGGGTGTAAACAACATCAACAGTCAATTGGATTTAGATTTTATTAAATGGGGGACACTTTATTTTATTAAAGGAGATATGAAGAAAATTGCCGGTGAGAGGTAAATTTTTGCACTCTCTTGGTTCCCGACTGCGATTGCGATTAGACGTACACAAGTTTAGATAAGGCAGATTGCCGATTTTGAATATTAAGTCGTTAGTGCAAAACTAAGGAGAATCTTAACGAGCGAGCTTTTGTGAGCGGGAAGTTTTGGAGACGTCAATTCCGTCTTCAACAACCTGTTCGAAGAAGGCAGAGCATTTTTGCCACGGTCATATTTGTGATCGGTGGTCAGCTCGGGTTGGGCTTAGTACTGGCGAGCATTCCTTGCGGACGACGGTGCTGGCGGTGGCATTGGGGTGGTGAGGCATCCTGCGGGTCCACACAGAGGTGCCGTATAGTTTCGGAGGTGGTGGCGCAGCGACCTTGATCGAAGGTACCCACATTTTTTTATTTGTGTACGCAGTTCAGTGAGTCAATCCAGTGTATTAATTGGCCGAGACGGCAAGTTAATCAATAGTGGGAAGATTAAATTATTCCTGTTCATAGTAGCAGTCAAGAGGACTTATAAAATATATTGTAAATTATAATCACATAGAATAGTAAGATTAGATTAAGTTTAGGGTTAAGGTCTGATTTGTCTAACTCCTAGGATTAAATAAAATAAACTTGTATATATTTGAAAAAGGAATTTTATTGGATATCATCCCGCTGATCGTTAGGTTTCTTCAGTGTGCTGGCGCCCTGAGATTTGTGCACTACAGACTGTTTCTGGTCGGTGAGTAAAGTCGTCAGTCACACCTGACTGGCAACGTTACAATTCTAATCATATCTTATAACAATATCCATAACATTTTAATTATATTATAATATCTCCTATTACCATTATTAAATATATGCTATTTCACCAATTAGTACCTACGTTTCTTCTTACCTTGGTTTGAGACTATAACACTAGTAACTGCTTCAGGTAAACTTGTGCCAGCTGCCAGGATCGTCAGGCCAGTGATGCTATCAGGAATGTCGAGAGTGTCACCTGTGAGGATAAAAAATATTGTTCAATTCTCATTATATTTAAATCATAATTAAAACTAGAGCTGGCTACCGTCACCTAGTACACAAGCAGGTGCCGCAAGTGCAGTGCCGACTACAGTAGATTTATAGGGAAATGAATTTCAGTATTAGTTTTTTTATGGCAGGTAAAGGTCGACAGTAAGGCTAATACAATAATAATACAAGTAAGGCTAATAATTGATGGTAGATAGCTAACGTCGCCTATAACACAGGCAACGCCAATTTTTGTTTCTGTTTAAGTTCGAAACTATAATAAAAGCACGATGGAAAATTAAAAAGAAAATATATCTTAGGAACCAGGCTTTACAGAGAAATAGCTAAGATGAGAATAGAAATTTTAATTAAAATTCCTTACCAATCGCTGTTATAATCCACGCCACAAGATAGGATATGCTGCCGATCCAGAAAATGCATATGATAAACGTAAGCGGATATAGGGCAGGATATTTGCGGGTATCTGGCACCGTCAACCAGAAAACGACCTTAATAGGTCCTGATACAATCCATTTTAAATTATTCATGTATGTCCTCGTGGTCACCCATTTGCTTAGAGCTAAGTCGTGCGAATCTGACAAGAAATTAATTATTAAAAGTTTAAATTGTAAATATTTATGTCATATTTTTCTTAATTTTTATTTATTTATTTATTTACAATTTCAGTTTAAAAGTAGAACACTTTTAACTTATATATGGAGACTTTTAACTTACCTAACGTTGTAGTATTGTTGGTGTTTCCATCTACTTCTTTTGCTTGTTCAACATCACCGGCGATTGGCATATAATCATTTCTCAAAATATTATTCTTTCCTGAAAAAATAATAATTCAAATATAAGCTCTAATTTTAAAAGAATCAAGACGATTTATTCTACCGAATCATGCAACTATGCAATAAATGTTTAAGAAGAATTTTTAAATATTTCTTTCTATAAAAAAATCGTTTTAATTTTCAATGCCAAAGGAGCCATTCTAACTAACTCAATACCTTAACTTATCAAGAACAATTCGATTTATGCGCCCGTTCCACCTATCCCTACTAATATTCCCTTGGTAGGAATAAGTATCTATTATAAGTCAAATTATAGTGTTAAAAAAAATCCTCAATAGATGTACGATTATAAGGAAAATAAATATTAAGTAATGTTAGTTAGTAAAAAAATATTTGATTCGTTTGTATACCGTTCGTAATCGATTCTGGCTTGATACTGGTTTTTCCTCCCACCAAATAATTGTTTCGGATACAACATTTGTTTCTAAAGAAACTCTTTAACTTCCCGCTGCTTAGCAATACTGAAAAATAATGTTTTAATAAAATGAAATATATCGAGAGTATCTTACTAGATGGCTGGGTCAAGGGACAGATACAGAAGGCGATACTTCTTGACTCGGCACCAATTGTCAGGAGGTTCCTCACTCTGCAACCCTAACCACCGGTAGCTTGGACCTTGCCTTGCTGCCTGCGGACTACTAGGTTTTTTTAATAATATTTATAATCTGTATAATTATATTGTAAAAAAAATTAGAATTAGGAAAGAAAATAAATATATGTGAATAATACTTACATATAATGTAAAGCGATTACATAGCCACTAATATAAGTGCTTCATGCCAATATAGGTATTCTGTTGTCCAACATCGTAAGTATAAGAGCGACTACGGACACAGCATACATCAAGCAGTCTCGGGTCACCGGCCAACAATCCAACTCTATTTTCTGCAAAAATAGTATTTCTTATCAAAAATGTTATTTATCTGACTATGTAGTCTCGACTAATCTATACGAAGACAGATCCTGGCTGACTATCAACGCACAGCCAGAACTATACTGGTCTAGAAAGCTGAAAGTTGCAACTAAGGTGTATTTTATAACTAACTAGCGGGTGGCTACCGGCTTCGCCCGAGGTGCATTTTTTTTACGTAAAAACCTTCCCTGATTATCCCTCTGTCTATGAGTGAAGACAGAATTAAAATCGGTCTAGCCGTTCTCGAGTTTTGCGCTTAGCAACTCATTCATTCATTCATTTATTCATTCGTAGAGATTCATTATTATATTATAGATTATTATTATTGAAAATATATGTATTTTACTAACCCTACTGGCCATCAGACCACAGAATCCTGGAACAGCAAGAACATTGAATACAGCTAATCCGACCACAGCACCCACGCCAAGGTCACTTTGCGTTACAAAAGTTCCAATGCAGTTAATGAATAGCTCCGGACTTGAACTGGCAGCTGCCATAAATGTCGCTCCCGCTATGTCTTCTGGCAAATTTAGACCTGAACAAATAAGAACGAATATTTTACACATATATATGTATATAGACCAGTCTTCTTCTTACGTTGCCATCTCCCACCGGGAATGGCAGCGCTCTGAACGAAGATTGTGTGCTCATCAGAAACCACTCGCGAAGGTTTCTAAGCCAAGATGTTTTATATCTGACAGGACTTAGACGCCCAATATATGAACAAGTAGATTTTGTTATAGAAGTGGCACCGAGTTCATATTTTCATCTATACATAAAAGGATTTTCCGCGACGTTAATCTTCTAAAGCGATGTTGCCTACATTAAAGTTGCGCACGAGTGGGGTAAAGTATACTTTCCTTGTTTTGATGTGAATACGTGTTTAAATTTGCTTCCGCAGTGGGAGATATGGGGGTTTGAATTCAGAAAAGTGATACTTTAAATTTAATTGGTCATACAATTGTTATATTTAGTCTCGAATTATTGCTTTTTTATTTTTATAATAATAATGAACTTTCGTTTGCTCATAGTTTAAAGATACTTATATATATAAATCACCTTGCACAGATTCAAACCCAGAACACTTAAGTGAGGGCTAACAATAACTTAACCACATTACTTACCGCCTCGTTCTATCATTTTCATAACGATGATGTGATGTTTGTCAAAGCGATGAGACGTATTTGATAAAGGATTAGATATTTAATTCATTACAGGTTAATTTGCTAAGTTCACTTACGTTCAGACATTATTTCAACAGAAGGCACGAAGTAATCTTCACATACTGTGGCGAGCATCGCGAAGCATATCAGCGCCAATGCGCAGTGAATGAGAATGTACCCCTGGAAGTGGAAACGACAGATTTGGTTCATCAATGCTGATATAAGCAGAATTTGCATCTTCAGTGTGTGAGAGCAAAATGATTTTCCTCTGGAGAGTAACCTTACCCTTTACCTCCCTAATCCTTTACCTTTAAGCCTTTCGTTAAGGTCCTTTCATTCTTTCTTTTTTTCTTTCTTTCAATTGCAGCACTTGTTGCGTTGCTTGTGTTATTAAGCGATAACCTTGCGATAACCATCTACCATCGGGTGGACCATCAGCATGTCTAACGATTTTTACATAAAAGGCATATAATGAACTTACTTATTGTCTCTGGGAGCGTGTGAAACCATCAGACGGAAATTCAAGGATCGCTGCTGGGGTACAATTATTCATGAGACGTTCATTATCTATTTGGAGTAGTCGGCGAGGCGAAAATTTTTCAATATTATGGTGTTTGAATTTCGAATCACGCTCGCAGCAAACGTCGATTTGTCTGCGAGTTTTTAGACACCACTTTTCGTGCTGGAGAGGTGAAAAAGTATTTAGATGTTTCTACTTCAATTATAAAAACCTTATCGCACATACACACAATGGTATATTCCTTCACCCGATATACAAAATGTTTATGATAACACACTTTAGACCGTAATTTGAATTAAAATATAAACAAGCCGTTTGACGTTCGGCAAAAACACACAGATGATCTTGGACAACTAGCGACATCTCGTGTCCACTTTGGCAACTACTTATTTACATATGTATATAATATATATTAAACAATCATCGTATTCAGAGTTCATGAATACGATAATTTTAATGTTTGGAAATGTTTAGAAATGTTTTAATATTTAGAGTGTGAATAATTAGTATTGTTACCGTTTTTATTTTTTATTTTTATGTAATAGCATGTGACTTTTTATGATTTTATAATTTAGTATACTGTTATGTTTTTTCATTTGTTTGTGCTTTTCATTTCGTAATTTCCGCCATATTGAATTTCCGCCATATTGAAAATATTGACTTCATTATTATTCATTAAATGGTTATGTAGGTGGCGCCACGTGGCCTTGGTCACGTGGCTTTAAACATCCAACGTTTCCTGGTGAGGTATGTACACCTTTCGAACGCATTCTTACTTTGGTCGTGGAGTCGTGAAGTGAGTTTTTTTTACCAGTGCTGTCAATTTTATTATTTTTAAAAACTTTAACGTGTGAAATTGAGGATTATTCTATCGAGCATAAGCATAAGATATATATCTTAGTAAAAATTCGGTGAGTGTTCGCAATACCATTTTTATACTGTACATTTTGTGAATTTAATGAAAACAAGAAATACTCAATGGCAAAGTCCAATTAGATTATGTTTTTCGATCTTTAGCAGTCTTTAGGCATTTAAATCCTTATATTATATTATATTATAAATGTACACGATTTTGTATACATAGAAATTACAAAAATATATTATAGGTATGCGGTACGTAAGAGCTTTTTTTGCAGCAGATTTATTTGTACTTGTAATTGTTAAAAAAAAGAAACTCAAATACGGAGCCTAGTGCGCATTAGACATCTGCTACAAAAAGCTCGTACGTACCGCATATTACATATTTTAGTAATTTCTATGTATTATATATAAAATCGTGTACAGTAATGTGGTGTTATGTCATATTATAAGTAGTTTCTCTTTTAATAGTACGCTTATTTACATGTTATATGGGATATAGCCTTTATTGTAGATGTTTTAATTTACATACCTATTAAAATTCAACCTGTTTAACAAATAGCAAGATGTTAAGAAACCAAAGGGAAGCGTCGAGCGAATCGGACAGTGGTACATTGGGGCAGGGCCCGTCCAAAAGGCGCCGGATAGAGACCTACGATGTGTTCAGGCTGTTGCGTCCCACCCTCACACTGGCCTCCCGTGGCGGGTGGCCCCAACTGTTCAGGTTTGTGTACTTATAATAATGCAATATTAAAGTGTTACCACCTTCACATTCTCACTGAAGTAACGGGCAACTAACATTATTTCCCTACAATGCTCGTCCGCTTTCTCGTCACAGACAATCACAATCATCCTAACTTAAGTTTTCATATTTAATATTAGTTGTTGGCCGCGACTTCGTCCGCATGAATGTCGGTTATCGCGGTTGGATAAAAAGTATTATTATGTCCTTCCTTGAGGTTCAAGTCTAGCTTACTCTATACTAAATTTCGTTAAAATCTTGGTACCTCGCAGAGCTGCCGGCGGCGGCCGGCCAGTGATGCGCGTGCGTGAATTGAACCTACCCGAACGTTATCATACCTATTTTGTTTTTTTACTTTTTTTTATTTATTTCTTTATTTATACAACACAATGTCACATTTGGTTTAACAAAGGTGTAAACACACTCATTAGAGTTTTACCGTACACCATGTTCATATTAAAGAATTATTTAAAAATATATAGGTACATTCAGACGGTTTGGTCCCATCTCGTCAGAGTTTCATTTGGTCAGAGTACAATCAAACAAATTATAATTCAAATTTTATTGAATTAATTACAATAAATCAATTTTAAAATAAAAATAACCCAAACGGATAGACCAAATTTGATAGTTTTTTTTTGTTAGAAAATTAATTAGTTCGAAGTAGTTTTCATATAATTTATGAAGATTTGTTCAGCTGTTTGAAGATCATCAGCTCATTTGTTAGTTAGTTGCTCTCAATTTTTAACTTAAATTCAGACTCTTGTAATTTACTGAGTACCTTACACAATGTTTCCAATGTGTCCTTTACAGTATCTCCTACTATGTAAATGTTATCAATAAATATTATTATGTTTGGAATATTTGCTAATTTATTGCTTATCAAACGTTGGAATGACCCTGGTCCTGTACCATAAGGTAAATATTTATACATATATGTACCTACTTCTGTAACTATAGTTGTATATATTTGTGAGTCTTTGTGTAAGGGAGCTTGCAAATAAGCTTCCTTTAGGTCCAGTTCACAGAAATATTGTCCATTCTGTATTGTATCGAAAATTTCATCTATATGGAGCAAAGGAAAGTGATCTACTTCTAAATGTGGATTTAATGTTATTTTATAATCCCCGCACAAGCGCACCGAACCGTCCCCTTTTAGAATAGGTACAACAGGTGTTCCCCACTGACTATATTCAACTGGAACAATTCTACCATATTCCAGAAGGCGTGAAATCTCAGTTTTTACCTTCTCCTTCAATCCTTTGGTACAGCATTTGATTTTAATTTTAATTTAATTGTATCACCTTTGAAATTTCCCCATCCGGGACTAAATATTTCTGGGAAATTTTCCTTTACATAGTGTTCTGCATCTGAAATAGATTTTACACAGTAATCACTATCCGTGGTAATAATGTTAGTGTTAACAAAATTTGGGGGCCATAAAATTAATGTGTTTAACCAATCACATCCTAATATGCGCGGTATATTATCATGTCCTATAAATAAGTTTAACTTTTTTACATTATTCATATATCGTACAGTAAGATTTTTTAATATCCCTATGGGCTTTGAAATAATTTGGTCAAAATTCTTAAATTCTACTTCACAACTGTTAATTTTTATATTTTTAAAATACATTTGTTTATCTTTTAGAGGGATTACAGTCACATCTGAGCCTGTATCTAATTGAAAATCAAGTGATTTTCCTTCAATATTTATAGTCATATAGTGCGGAGGTATTCTACTTACAGTTATAGAATTTATGTCATGTTTGCAGAACAAGTTTGCACAAGAAGTTTCTACATTTTGTTGCTCACTATTAGTATCCATTTCTTTTTCTTCGACACTGTAA
This sequence comes from Synanthedon andrenaeformis, assembly GCA_936446665.2. NCBI lineage: Eukaryota > Metazoa > Arthropoda > Insecta > Lepidoptera > Sesiidae > Synanthedon > Synanthedon andrenaeformis. Next base: position 11,338,671 of record OW387776.2, on the reverse strand, counting down.
AGCTTTCTAGCTGTACACATTTTGAAGATGTGCCCTTGTTTTCCACATTCTGAACAAAGTTTCTTTATTAATCTCCACTCTGTTTTTAAATATTTGTTACCACCACAACAGTAGCACTTTATGTTTTTCTTATTCGCAGTATATTTTGAAACTGTCTTATGTTTGCTTTCATTTGTCGCCCTTCCTTTATTGCCCTGTTTTCTTTCTTGATAATAATACAAATCCGACACCTTATTGTCACTATGACTGGTAGTTTGAAGTAAAGCTGCTTCTACTGTGCAAGCCAATGCCACCATTTCATCCAAGCTCTTCTCAGCACTTTTCAGCAATTCAAATTTAACTAATTTTGAATATACACCATCTATTAATTTTTCTTTAATTTGGTCATCTAAGTCCTTAAAGTTGCATTTAATTCCTAATTTTCGTAATTGCAATATATAGTCCTCAATAGACTCCATTGGCAATTGATTTCTGTTGCGAAATGTAACTCGATCAAGCGCTGTTGACACTTTTGGAATGTATTTTTCTTTTAGTTTTTGACATAACTCGGTGTATGTAAACTTCAGTGGCTTTTTTGGTGCACACAATATATTTAATACTTCCAACACCTTAGGTGTTATTTTTGTTAACAATAGTGGCACTTGTTTTTCAACTGTCACTTCATTGAGTGTAATAATACACTCCAATTGTTGCTCGAAACACTCCCAATTTTCTCCATCGAACGGTTGTAAGCTAAAATTTGTCACTATTTCCTTGTTTGTTACTTTTTGTTTATTTTTACAGAAGGTACTTAGCAATTTTCTTAATTCTCTAACTTTTGAATTGATGTTGTATGTTATGTTGAGGTTGTCTAATTATTCTTGTAATTGTTTTTTATTTAGGGTATAATCCATGAACGTCCTGTCTCTGTATCAAAATCATGTTCACTATTCTCTTCTGTTTCTGAACTAAATTTCTCTGACATGGGTTGACCTTGACGTGACAATTAATGTAAACAATGGTGAAGTTCGCACAAATTGCTTGACGTTTGACTATGTCGCGGCGGTTGTCAAGATGTCGGACTTTAAAATTCGTAGTTAATCGCTGCAACTTCACTTTGATGCTATCTATTTTTACAATTATCCAATGCAATTTTCTAATATTTTCCTCAAGTTTTGTTAAAATTTTATTTGTTCCCCACGCGGAGTACAATCCCATCCTCGTCGCCAATTGTTGTGTCTTGAATAAAATAGATGTAATTGATTAATACTTTATTTATATCCGAGAGCACACTAATATCCACACGTTAATACCAGTACCAGGGCTGTAGTGCCGGGCGTTTTTTTCCAAATGTGTTTTAAGAAACGCTTATTTATTCTGTAACGAACAAACGGTTTCTTGTCTGTGGCAGAAACTGTTTTCCACATGTTTTCCACAAAACCAGTCCTCGGCCGTAATGAACGAGCGAACAACAACTCTCTCTATTACACTCATACTCGTATCATACCAATACCTTCCACAACCGAAAGAGTAGGAAGGAGCGAACGGACGCTCTAACTATCGTGGAAAAGTGTTTTATCCTCATGTAAATTAGGATTAATTTTAAATGGCGTTTCAAGAACAGTTTAAAACTGGTTTCAAGAAAAGTGTTATTCCAAAACGTACCTTAGGAATATAAAAATTACGCTGATTTTTCTTTAAAAAATATGTGTAACGAGAAAAACTATTTTCTTTAGGCGGACATCGCGCCGCGCGCCAAAATTTAACGTACTGATATTAAATCAAATTTTCAAATTAGTATTGTTTTGACCGTTGTTCCGGTGTTAATTTCGCAGCATCAATAAGCGTTGTTCGGACGTAAATTTAAACAGTAACCGTGTTATAAGCCTGGATGAAGTACGAAGGAAGTTCGTTTTATACACTCGATATGAATTCGAAAGCGTTTTTTTAAAAACTGTTTCTTGAAACCGTTTCTTATTGGCAAAAAACCGTTTCGTTTCGTTTTTTATAAAAGGCGTTTTTTCCCAGTTCTACAGGGCTGGGGGCGAGAGAGAGAGAGATATATATATGTATATATATGAGTGAGCATGACAGATGCAATGTTGCAATGTTCATATATAACACCGTCCAAGCTCCGCTATGTAATCGATGAACTAGCCCTAGAGCATGGACACGAAGTTATTCGATTGCCTCCATACCATTGCCACTATAACGCCATCGAGCTTATTTGGGCACAAATAAAGGGTCATGCAGCGCGGGACAATACTGAACCACCCTTCAGTACTGCTAAAATGATGACTCTGCTACAAACTGCGTGTGCAGAGGTCACTACAGAAGACTGGAGAAAAGTCGTAGAGAAAACAAAGAAAATAATTTTACAAGATTTTGAACGAGATCTGAGAATAGACAATATTTTTGAAAATGAATTAATAATATCTGAGTGCTGACAGGAGTGATGAAGATGACAATACTAATAACAGTTCTGATAGTTCAACTGAATAAATGCAATTTTTTTGTTAAATTATGTACTTCTTATTTTGCTACTTAAATTTACGAAAGAAAAAATAATAATGGGACAGAGATTCGCCTGATGATTTTTAAAATTCACATATGTTTGAAGTCCGTATCGATTCATTCACTTTAATCGATGTTTTTAAGCAGGTCACCTCACTATGAAGATATAACTGACAGACGTCAAATGTTACCTATTAAAATGACTCCTTTAAGTTTTCATATTTAATACAAGTTGTTGGCCGCGACTTCGTCCGCGTGAATGTCGGTTATCGCGGTTGGATAAAAAGTATTATTATGTCCTTCCTTGAGGTTCAAGTCAAGCTTACTCTATATTAAATTTCGTTAAAATCTTGGTACCTCGCAGAGCTGCCGGCGGCGGCCGGCCAGTGATGCGCGTACTCAGAGTAAATATAAGCAAGCTATAGAGCGCGAACGTCGCTAGTTGTCCATTATGCCAAGTGTAAGCAGATGTTCTATAGATACTGATAGATAGATGTAGCGGTTGAATAGTGATGTGCCACGATTGATATCTGCGCGTAAATGTCAGTACTTAATTAGTTTAAGTATTAGGTAGGTATGTATTTTGTATGTATGTATTTTTTTGTATTATTTTGTCGTACGATCTTGTATGTATTATTTTAATATATATTTGTAGGTAAGTAATACTTACTTAAATGGCTTCATTTGGTATGGTATTTATAAAATTATAATAACATATTATTTATAAGTATCTATTATGTAGGTACGTAACATAATCATGTAGGTAAGTATTTATAAATCTCATGTTTTGTAAAACTAGAATAAAATAATGATTTCAAAGTAAAGAAAAATTTATATGTTAGCGATATTATCTTCAGACGTAAGCAATATTTCACAGTAAGCAACCCTGGCAACACGCCTGGACGACAGCAGGGCGTAACAACGTGAAGGGGGAAGTAGGTATATAAATGGCGGCGTTTGGGACGGTCACGTCCTGTGACGGTTACGTCCGGTGACGGTTCCAAAGTCCTCTCAGGACTGAACCATACCCATCTCGAGATGGAGTTTTAGTGCGCTAAGAATCCCACATAACCTTATGCCATTTGCATTGCATGCAGCATTTGTCATAAGGTACTTTTCTTCGCTCGTAAAAAAAAGTCAAAGAAGATTCCGTTCTACTGTTTATTCCGTGTTATTATTTATTCATATGGTCATAGATAGATATTTACTTAACCGTAAGTATTTAACTTCACTGAGTATATATTACATACAATTCAAAAGTTTTATTTTAAATATTGATCCATAATTGGTTAGTAGATAATACAAACAATACTTACGTATTATTATAACGGAAGAAATCATGTTATTACATATAATATTCGAGTACAACGTGGTACAACACTATCTTCAAGGTTGAGGAGGTGTGAAGCGGGAGGCGCGGAAACGCGTCCTGCGTGGACCCGCCCCCGCGCCTCCCGCAACCTCCTTTCTCGCCATGAGTAATTTTGTTTAAATCCGTGTTTTCTAATCAAAATATTACTTACCGATCAAAAGAAATATCATTGTTCTTTTTAGTTTGCTTCCGTGAATCGTTCTTACAGCTTTCTACTGCACATTCACCATTATAACATTAAATTTAAATAAATATCGGTGGGAGAAACAATCAGCGCGCGTGACATTTGTGACTAATAGCGTCGCCATTGCAATGTCGATACTGTTCAAACCCGTGCCTACAGTTTTTATTTTATTTTTATTTATTTATTTATTTATACAACACAATTTTACATTTGGTTTAACCAAGGTGTAAACACAAACTCATTAGAGTTTTACCGTACACCATGTTCATATATGTACAAGAATTATTTAAAATATATAATGGTACATTCAGATATATGTATACACACATACATAAAATACATATAGTCAAGTATTATTAAAAATATATACAGACAGATGATATAAATATATACACATAAATACTCCTATTACGCTTGAATAAACCTTCTGTTGACGCTCACACGTTTTTGTACTGTATGTACTGTAAGTACTTTATAATTTTATCATTTAGAATTAATTCTGCGATAAGTTGATTTTGCTGTTAATAATTATATTTGTCTATAGTAGCTTGAAAAAAGTATTGTTTTAGCTTATATGTGATGTTTTTGGGTGTTATTTCGCTTTTTAATGTTTTAGGTAGTTGGTTAATTAGGTTTGGTATGACATAAGCAAGACGTCTTTTTCCATGAAGGTTGTTATAGTTAGGTAAATTAAGTTTTGATTCATCAAATAATCTGTTTGAATAAGTAATTTTTGGAATTTTTACGTTTTCATTGAAATATTGTTCTTTTAATAGTATAAATTTTGTTTTTTCTTCTATGGGTAGAATTTTACACAATACAAATAATTTGCGATAGTCTTTTTTACAGTTTTCTTTTAAGTTTTTAGGAAGAATTTCTTTTAGAATACGTAATTGAAGTGAAAAAATTTTGTCCAAGTGGCTTTTGAAGGTTCTTCCGTAACTAGATAGTCCGTAACATACTATTGGTTCTGCCAATGATTTGTAAAGCAATAGCAGTAATTTGTAAGGGGTTTTGTTTTTTATTACAGAGAATTTACCCAGTATTGCTCTCAGTTTGTCACATACGTGATGAATGTGCTCTAACCAATTAAGTCGATTGTCTATGACTAGTCCAAGATACGTGTGTTTATTTACAACCTCGATAGTCTCGCAATCACATGATGTTATATTTTTCCTGATATTTGAATGTAGACATTGGTGGTTGTGAGCTATAAGTTTAGGTTCAAACATAGATCTATTTTGGCTAGTGCTAATATACATAACTTTCGTTTTATTAGCATTCAGCACCAATCCCACATCATGTGACCATTTAGCGAGTATATCGTAGTCATCTTGAAGTTTCTTGAGGGCCACTTCTATGTTACTTGCTGCGGCAGGCAGGCATGTGTCATCCGCAAATTGGTATATTTCACTCGCTACTCATAGTTCATACTCGCTAACTTGCACTCTATAGCTTGCTTGCTTATATAAACTCTATGTGCGCGTGCGTGAATGGGGACTATCGTTTTTTTGCTCACCAGTTGGCGCCACTGTTGACTAAGGTCCAGAGGTAGTGATTATATACTCTTTGTCCAGAGGTATAGCTGTCAAAGGCGAAACAAAGTTTTGAATCTTGAATCTCATTAATTAATTATAAATAATATGTGGTTTACTAATTATAAATAACTATTATCATATCGAGTAGCTATGCCGCAATGCTTTGCAGTTCCATTTTGTTCGGAAAAAAAAGGAGGACATATGTTTCCAAAAGATAAAACTGTTCTAAAACAGTGGTTTGTGGCGATTCGTAGGAATAACTATACTCCGACAAAACATTCTCGTGTTTGTAAAAAACATTTGAACCCCGAGGATTATGTGTTACCCAAAGAATCAAATACAGAAAATCGTAAATAATAAGCTTTTTTATTCATCCTTATTTGAGTAACGTTTATGTTACTTTCGTATGTTGTAATCTTCTGTTCACAAATTTTCATCTACTCTTAAAGCCAAAAGTTGTACCTAGTCTATTTTCTTGGAACCAAGACAGTGAAGAGAGAAAGGAAATTAAAAGAAAACGTGCAGAAAGAGCTCATCAACGTCAAAAAAAGAAACTGGAAACTGCCACACTTTCTTTAGATACAGATGAAACTCAACATGAAGAACATTTTGTCAGTAAATGCCAGATATTCTTAATTATTCATATTATCACAACTGCTTCAAAAAACATAAACTGCACCATAGTGACATTTATTTTTGCGCCTTTTTTTCTTAATTCCACTTTCAAAGCGTTCACATTCATCGCCAAATAATAAATATTTGCGATAATTTCACGAAAGAGATTACTTTTCAACAGGTAAATTAAAGAAATTATAAGTTATGTCACGAAGCCCGCTAAAACCAGTGAAAATTGAATTTTTTTGGACCTCACGCGACACAAGCGCCTCTAGTGGTAAAATCACACGCGATAGCCCCCATTGAACCCGAACGTTTTCATACCTATTTTGTTTTTTACTTTATTTTTATTTATTTATACAATACAATGTCACATTTGGTTTAAAAATTATATTTATCTGTAGTTAATTGTAAAAAGTAATAAATATTTTAGTTTTGTATATATCATTTAATTATTATTTATTACAACACATTTGACTACAATTCCTTTTAACATATAATTCAACTTAACAACACTTTTCATTTCTTATTAGCCAGTTAACAATATTATTTTTAATACCATAGACTATATTATAGACATTCAGAGATACTACCACAGACCTCATGTGAACATTGTATTTCAACAAAAAGTATTGTTTTAGCTTATATGTGATGTTTTTGGGTGTTATTTTAGGGTGGGGTAACTAAGAAATTTATGTTATACTAGCTGACTCGGCCAACTGAACCGCCTCAGAAAAAAAAACATTCGATCAAAACCTACGAGAAAATGAATTTTACTCCCATTTATATTTGTTTCGTAAATATTTCACATATTTTAATAGTTATTCTGCTACTCGGAACTGAGACAAATTCAAAAAATCAAACATAATTAAAATCAGTCCAGCCGTTCTCGAGTTTTAAATTGAGTAAAACTATTTTACGAAGATTTTTACGAAATTTTATATTTTGAACATGATCCAGTGACGTAGCTTTTCTTGTAAAACTAGTTGACTGTTGTAAGTTGACTTTTTTATGTTAAGGTCGCAGACAGGTTGGTCCACTTGATGGTAAGTGTCTACCGTCGCCTATAACACAAGCAACGGCACAGGTGATTCAAGCGCGCTGCCAACAACAGTAGAATTAAAGATAAGAATCAGTCTTGTATTTTAAAATGTGTATCTTCAGTATCAATATTTCTATCTAAATGGCCTATTAAATCAGAGTCATTTTTTTTTAAATCAAATCAAAATATTAATTCATCAAATAGGTTGTGAGGGCTGCCGAATTTAATACCCGGTTTTGAGCCCAAACGTAGCGGATAGTGGACTGTATATAAAAGCGGGATAAATCACCTATTCTACGCACTTACCTCAGTGATCCGCGGAGTCTTCTTTCTTCAATCTTCTGCCAAAGCTTTGGATCTTCTTTAAGCACTCGCGACGCGAATCACTTGAGTTCAGCTCGTGAAAATAGGTGTTTGCGGTTGGATATTAGCGGGTTAAGCGGATTGATGAATTAGCGGGATAGCGATCGGATTACTGAACACTTTACGGCGGTTTACATAAGTCTTAATCTTAACACTTCATATACGATGCATACGATCAGCTCGATGCTAAGACCAAAACACGACTGCTATATAAGATGGCGGCCGGCTAGCGGTTCTCTGATTGGTCCGATCATCTGATATGACCAATCAGAAACGTTTCTGTATGAAACAACAATATAGCGACAAAATGGCGCAAACATAGGTTTCTCCAAAAAGCTCTTTTAACTGTCATTATAAATTTAAATTTTACTAAGGTTTCGGGAAAAAAGCCAAAATAAACTCAGGATAGTTATTTTTTTATTGTAATCTTTAAAATAACTGGGAATCTTTAATCAAATAAGTAATTTACTTTGTTAATTGCTAATCCGTTACTAATGAAGTTAACTTCGTTCAACGTTAAACATTTCGAAAGATGTAACGGAAGTTAACATTAACACATAATAGAAATTGCATTTTCCTCGCAGTTTTTTCGCAGTTTTCTCACTCACACATACACTCGCCCGCCGTACTGTTTTGTCTATCTTGACTTATGTCGATAATGCCGTCCGGCCCGAACGTATTTCGGGCTATCCTATATGTTAATCCAGGTAATAAACTATCTGTGTGCCAAATTTCATCCAAATCACTCTTAACCGTTCTTTTGAATAACATTGGGACGGACGTGCTTCTTTGTATGTTGCGTCAGTGGTGCATTTCGGTTATTGGATTGCTGTACCAATGCAATATTTTGATGATTTGTGTTTATTATTGCAGACCGGTGACTAGCTTGACACGTTACTTGCACCATCAATCGGACGGACATCAGCTGAGCACAACACCAGCGGGAGCAGCAGTCGGCGGTAGTTACCATCTCGACGCCACAGATACAGCGTGGCTCAAAAATTTTAATGCACACCTGAAAATTGGTGCGTTGCCCATTAAAGAGGAACAGTTTGCAAGAGTCATAGAGCAGCTAGAGGTAACGTGATATTATTTTAAAATTTGTTTACATTTTCAATATTGTAATAACATGTCTGTACTGTCTTCAAGATAGATTTTATTAATGACTTTTTTATGTTAATCTCGACAGACAGGCTTTTATTTCTACTTTTATTATAATTTTATTGTCTTTCATCACCATATAAATTTTTGGTTTGAAAACTAGCTACAACTTGAAAACCGTCAAGCTAATCAAAATAGTGTATATTTTGTTTGACACTTTTTTGTTTCTATTAAAGTTTTCGCAAAATACTTAAAAAACCGTTAACGGGGACAAATTTCACGATGTTGGGGGGTGAAGCGGCAAGTGGAAATGAGGGAGAGTTGTGGGTTTAGATCAGCAGACCCAAAGGTGTAACCCACACAAGTTTCAAAACTTTATTAATTTATTTGTCTGAAAACATAGAATTACCGTACTTGAATATCATGTTTGTGATCTAGTCCGGCATTAAAAATTTTCCAAAATTCATTAACTTTTTATAAAATGATTTATATTTAAAATTAAATTATTTGTCGTTGATAATAATTTTACAAAAATATAATGCCTTATTTAATTTTTTTTTGATTTTTATTATATTGTACATTTATTGTTTACAGTTCCGTACGTGGGATGTCATACTACATCATTTGAAATCTCGCGGTATTCGCTCCAAGGGCTCAAAGTATGTGAAGTGTGACGTGTGCCGCTCACCGGACACTGACTTGGTATATTGCAGTTCGTGTAAAATAGCTGTTCATCGAGCCTGCTATGGCATAACAGAAATACCAGACGGACAATGGCTGTGTAGCCCGTGTAGCGACGGAGTCTCACCAATGTGTGATTTGTGCCCTAATCGAGGTGGTGCCATGAAGTTGGTACCACCCGAAGACAAATGGGTCCATATGAGCTGTTATTGTTGGGTTAATTTCCCATTCTTTCCAATTATTCGTAATTCTTGTATTTTCTGCGATAGTAAAAAAGGGCTCTGTATAAAATGCTCTGTGAGGTCTTGCGAGAATGCTTACCACGTAACTTGTGCTATTAAACACAGACTTGAAATGCGTGCAGTATTTCCTGAAGATGCTGAGCACATCGATAGGGCAAAGTATAAAACTTATTGTGAAAAACATACTCTAGAAAAAGCTTGCGCTAAACAATTGAAAGAAATAGAAAAAGTATTTTATGAATTTGTAACTATTGAAGACATAAGCTCGGATTTACTCGACGTTGATGAGGACGCAATTATTTCCGTTCGTAAGTACTGGAAAACTAAAAGGCGCGCTGGTCACAATCGACCATTGTTACCGCCTAAACAACTAACGGCAAACCACGACGTTGAACTAGCAGCCATAATTGAAGATAATCCTGGGCCTTCTAATTATGACTCAAATACTCCTGATCTCAATAAAAAAATAAAAGATGAACTCCTTGCATCCTCTTCCGATGAGAATGGAGATTGAGTTAATACATACAAACTTCATAAAACAGCGGGTCGCCTTGAAGTCGCAGATAGTCAACACACAAGGCAAATTAATACATTATCGTTTTTGTAAATGGTTAGCTCTAATGTCTCGATTTATATCGCTTTTATATTCATATACTTATATGAGAGTGAGTGAGAGGTGAAACGATAAATACAACACTTATAACACAAGTTGTTTAACACTTGGAAGTTAAATTAAAAGTTAAATAATTAAGTAGTTAACTTAGATTTAAAATATGAATATGTAGTGAGCAACTAACATAATAATCAGTTTTAAATTGAATATGTTTTTTAAAAAATATTTCTCTTTCCAAATCTTAATAAAAAGTTAACTATTTTGATTCATTGAATATTAAACTAAATTAAATTAAAAAAAAAATCCAAAATTAAATTTCTTTTAATTACGAGTTTCTATTTTCAGGATATATTATCATCAACTAACTATTTAATTATAACGCTGATTCAGTTACAAATAAAATACATTATTTTTTTATCTCTAAACTAAATATTTCTTAGTGGATTACCATGTAATTGTATGTATTTGTAGCGATCCCATTCTTCGCCATTCCACTTTCGCCGACCCCCTCTATTTTTACGGCGAATTTATTTTAGTTTTATTACTTAATAAACTGTCTAGATGTTAAGAATTCGATCTCAGTTTTGCTGTATTATAAATATTTATAATTAAACTAAATTATTGTGTATTAATATGTTTTGGTGGGGAACAAAGGGAACAAATCTGTTAGCGCTGTGATGTTTTACAGTTAGATATAAGGTAAATTTTTAGTCACTATTCAAATTTTTTTGGGAGGTTTTTTAGTTCCGACATTCGACTTAACATATCCTAAGCTCATCCTAAGTTTTTATTTCATATTTTTGAATAACATAAAATGCCTAGTCTAGTCTTGTTACCTAGTCTTAGTCTAGGTTGTGAGACTTATTCAGGTCATTGAGGGGTTGTGACAATTTATTTCATGTTTTATTTGTTTTGTTTTTATTTATTTATTAGAGAAATATAAAAATTTGTACGGTGACTGAAAATTTTGTATATTGTGTGTAAAGTCTACTTGGACTAAAAGTAAGGCAAAAGACTTTTTGCCTTTGGTAGCAGTAGGTATTCAATTTCTTTTTTTACATTGCTGTGCTCAAAAGACAAATAATCTTAAACGTCACTGCGCTATACAGGAGTACATTTCAATTACTATCCAAAAAATATAAGTTTAGAAATTATTTATCATTATAGGTATAAATTAGATAATGAATGTCGAAACACGCGTTATGCAAATTGTAAAAATTTTGGAATTTGTATCCGTTTGTCCTAAAAAAACATGGCGTCTGACTAGCAAAGATTATAATAGTTAATATTAAAATATTGAATGACCAATGAAATGCTTAGCATAAAAATATGATTTTTTAAAGAATATAAGATATAGTAATTAACGGAGATTTTCTTATACTGTCCCTTCTGTTTATAATTCAATGAAGTGGCAATGTATTTTTCATATTATTAGAAACCTCAATTGAGAGGCTATAGAGGACTCTAGATTTAGTCTAGAATAGGGTGTTTCATGAATTATATTTTATAAATCCTCGAAGTATTAATTATTTTTTTCATATTGATTTGTCCTCGAAGTTTTTAACCTACAAGATCCATTTCTAGAGATTAGTCAATTTCATGCAGGTATTTCTCAGTCCGTCTCTTTGTCTATGGGTATGACGAATTTAAGATAAAAAAGTTTTGTCAGTCACTGAAATGTATTTGTAGGCTTAAGGACAATTTACATTATTTTAAAATTGAAAGTACTTAAAGATAAAATTATAGCTTAAAAATTTACAATCTATTGTTGTAGATTTTGTTTTTTATTTGTGATATTTGGGAGACCGCACTTTTAATGTTCAATACTCATGTGAAGCTAACATTGGAATGATTGTGCTAATTTGTATGAAGATACTAAATGAAAAATAAAAATTTCTTACAAAGCGTTTTTATTGTTTTATTCTCATATTCATATTCATTCCTTATGTGATATTTCTATTCCGCAAAGTTTCATCACACACACACACACATCGCCTTTTATATATTTTCTATAGAAAGAAGATAGGAATAGAGATAGAGATCGGTGAAATTTTTACACAAAATTGCATTTTAACAGACTATTCTTATATACTTTTTTTTTCCTAAATTCCTACGGATACTGATTTTTTTATATATATAAAAAAAAACGTTGTTATGTCAATCATGGAACATTGCTGACTGTGCAACAGCGAAGCGTAGCCGGGTTAAACTAGTGTTATATAAAATGTAAATAAAGGGTAGGTATACATAAATTAAAGTTGTAGTACAAATAAAAGGTAATACCTAGGTAATACATAAATTACCGCTGAATGAAACAATTTTAGAATATCCTCTACTATACTACAATCAGTCCATTTCTTCTGGATATTGCTCCACCTGAACTATCTCCATCGCACAAAAATCTTATGGATTACAATACAAATACCATTTAGAAAACATATTTATTTACGAATATTGAAAGAAGAATAAAATATTAAATGATGTTCGCTTTATATTTAAAAATAGTGCCACGAACCACGACCACATTGTATGTATACTTATTAGAGGTCTTTAGATATCTAATGCGTATTTAATACATACATTTTTTTAAAGGCATGTCACTTAATAAAATATTTAAGGAATATGTCTATTATTATTATATAATAATAATTATTATTAAAAGTTTGTTCACTGGTAGCTTGTGGGCCTTGTTGGCCTTCCGCTACTTGCGGAATTCCAGTCTTAGGTCTAAGACTGGAATTCCGTAAAAATCGTATATCGTAAATATATATATATATATTTTTACTCGTATATATTGTGAAAAATTTTGAATTAAGGATGAAAATAAACATATGTGAATAATATTAATATTATTATCTTATGATATATTTTGCATTACATAAATGATTATATGTATAATTGTTGTATTAATAACTAAATGAAACATTCAAATATACAATGTGACGTTAAGAAAGTTAAATATTTTTTTCACAATTACTACACGAACACACTTAGTCACTTTACACTTAGTCATGAGAGCATATTGGCAAATTGACAACGGAGAAAACATTCTTCTCTATCAAAACTGCCAAAAAAATGAATGCCACATATATTACCAAACAAACAATGCCAACCTTACGGTGCAATTGAAATTTATTGACCACGAAACATACATAGAGCATACAGAGTGTAGAGAGGAGAGAAATTGTGTTGTAGGATAAACCGGCTGAGTTTATTGCCACCTGTAACGAAAAAGAGACGTGATAACAGTTTTACATTAATACAGTCTATAATACTCAATTTATGTTAACGTGGTAAGAAACTAGTTTGGTAAGTTGCTGGGGACAGTGAGTCTTGCGATTATAATCAATAGCTATCGAGTCGTGTAACTACATTTTGGCTGTAGATGAAGATGCTACAGTATGATAACTATCATCATATGTAGATGATAAGATAACTATCTTCTACATCCAAAACATACTTACATTGACGCCTGACTATACTTTTGCCAAACTTAACCTATGTCCATCCTGAAATGCTGTTCCAACTATTGCTGAAAGATTTTTTAAAACGGATAAGTAGATTCGAAGATTACCTCCTACATACAAACATACAAACTTCACCTCTTTATAATATTAGTATAGATGGAAGTCGGACAGCTAGTAATATAAGTAGATATTTGTCCAATAAAAATGCTTTTGGAAAAAAGAGTGGTGTATGAAAAAGCGAATCAAGTAGGCAATAGCTACAAACATATGTACCTATAATTATATTATAAAGTGTTATTAACTGAATGTGCTTACCCAGTAATTTCCTGGCGAAATGGGACAGAGTAGTGACTTTATTAGCCATGGAAGTCCCAAATATCAAACGTATTGGAGCCTATGGAGTTGCTGATGCCCATTGTGCCATGACCTGTCGTAAGTTCATAATTTAATAAAATTCTTATAAAGAGAGAAAAAACATCACACGAATTCTTTTTCAAATATATATATCATTATTATTGTAGGATCACCACGGGTGGAAAAGGTTCTAAATACAGAAATAATACTCACAGCAATAGCAATCACCCTTTTTATTACTTCAAATCACACCCTCCGACTCTCGAAATACTTCTTGATTACACCTCTTGATAGCAATATTACATTATTTCTCCTTATCAACAGTATAGTAGGTGCACTTGATGCAAACTCTATCCCATGTACCGGACGGTATCCCTTTATTTCAAAAGTACAAAACCCAAACACGTCTTTACTCAATCGTTCGTCCGGTAGCTCTGCTCGTTCGCGGCCGTCCCGCCGAGCTCCCCCCCGCAAAACCCCTGCTCCCGCCGATTCGCGCCTGCCCCCGAGCACGTGTGTCTTTTTTTTTAATACAAAATGTAGCAAAAATTCAAGTAAAAATACTTTTAAATTAAATGAAACCTAACACTCGACCATCCTGACTCCGTGCATGTCCCCATGCACGCAGTCAGAATGTCCCTAATACATAACCTAACACTCGTGCTCGAGTAGTAACAGAAATTCTCGTGTGCACTCTGCAACTTGTCCATTACGTCAATCGGTAACCATCGGATACGTTTACATCAAGCACCTATTTCACAAAAGTAGCAAATTATTGAGTAAGCAGAATATAACATTACTTATAGGAATTGCATACAGACAATTATAATTAAAACATGGTTAAGTCTTTAGAATTATAGTTTCTCGCCGAATAACCAATACTTAATATGAGCTAACTGTGAACCCTTTTTCCTCACAGAAATATTCATCCAATATATATAAGATCGTTGGTGAACTATTACTCACCAACAATCCTATCCGAAAATATCAGCTATCTATGAACCCTTCTTTCTCATAGATATACTCATCCAGATATATAAGATCGTTGGTGAACTATACCTTCTCACCAACAATCCTATCCGAAAATATGAGCTATCTATGAACCCTTCCTTCTCATAGATATACTCATCCAAAATATATAAGATCGTTGGTAAACTATTCCTTCTCACCAACAATCCTATCCGAAAAATGAGCTATCTATGAACCCTTCCTTCTCATAGATATACTCATCCAAAATATATAAGATCGTTGGTAAACTATTCCTTCTCACCAACAATCCTATCCGAAAAATGAGCTATCTATGAACCCTTCCTTCTCACAGATATACTCATCCATAACATATAAGATCATTGGTGAAGTATTCCTTCTCACCAACAATCCTATCCAAATATGTGTCTCTTGTGAACCCTTTCTTCTCACAAGAGGTGCACATCCAAACAGTGAGTTCGTGGACCCCTTTTCCCACTATAAACACTGTCCAATGTCTTATTTCATATTCATTACTTTTAATTCATCTAATTTAAATAATCACAACGTCAAATTACATTTAAGTTAATTTTAATCTATTTTCCTAATGCAAATAGTATCTTAACCTATATCTTAACCTATTTTATTAGTATACTATATTTCTACTTTTGTGCGATCTACAGTAAACGATTGTCAAGTAAGATAAGCATTATACCCAGTGTAACTCTAGATGACAATTATTTAAACATTCGAGTTTTTAATAACAATTCTAGTCGTTAATCTTATTATATAAATTATTATTATATTCTTATTATTATTATTTTATTCAACAAGGCCATTATCGCTCTCTGAACTAATAACATTATCGCTTTCATTATTAACATTAAGTGCGGCGACGTGTACCCAGGGCAACATGCGGTCAGCGGCTACAGTTGTCTTACGTTGACTTTTGGCACTGCTAAAGCCAGGAATAGCAGCCACTCTATATCGATCGCTTCCCAGAACCTCGACAACTTTGTACGGCCCTATGTATGACGGCAAAAGTTTCTTACTTTTGATATTTTAACTAATTCTCCTACCTTAAATGCCCTAGCTGGACGCCTATCTTTATCAAAATATTTTTTCTGTTTTTGCTGTTCTACATCGATCCTATCTTTTACCTCGCTACGAACTGAATCTAAGTCACTATGTTCACGTGTTTCGTCTACGATCTCATTCATTCTTGGATCTACCTCCGAGTTCATACTTGATCCAAACATTACTTCTGATGGTGTCCTACCAGTAGTCTTATGGCGCGTGTTATTCATGCCCCACTGTATCTTACCGACCTTATCATCCCAGTCTTTCTCACTGCTATTCAAATTCTGAGCCGTAAGCGAATTGACTATAGTGCGGTTGTACCGCTCTACCTGTCCATTCGATCTAGGACTAGCGACGGCATTCAGTATGTGTTTGACTCCTTTATCGAGACAAAATTGCTTGAATGCACGAGATGTAAAACACGGGCCTCTGTCACTGATGATACGATCTGGGTTACGAAAAGTATAGAAAATGTCTTCTAGTACCCGAATAGCTGATTGAGTTTTGGTGTTACGAACAGGCCTAATAAAGACAAATTTTGTGAACGCTTCTACAATAACTAAAAGATAGGAATTTCCTCTCTTAGACCGTACAAAGGGTCCGAGATGGTCCAAGTGCAAAGTATGGAATGGCACTTCCACCTTAGTTATTGGGTGCAGGTGTCCGTCCTTTGAAGAGGTTTTCTTTGAATAAGCGCACTCGATACAAGCCTCTACGTACTTTTTGACAAACCTTGACATCTTAGGGAACCAATACGTCTTTCTAATCCTATCTAACGTCTTCTCAACCCCAAAGTGACCGATGTCATCGTGGTTCATACGACAGATCTGCCATCTAGCCCCTTTTGGTACTACCCAGCGCACGTTGTTAGGATCTCCATCTAAGCGCCTAAACACTTTACTATCCTTAATAACAAAATTATCTTTGATATACTTCAGTCCATCTGCATCGATGTCTGAAGTTAGTATATCCTTAATACGACCTATTTCACTATCTCCCAATTGAAGAGTATGGAGCCAGTCCTCAGCAGTGATGGTCATAACAGCAGGTAGCGGTTCCGTCCCTAACAAATCTTCTGTATTAAGAGCGGGGTTACGCGATAATGCGTCAACATGCAACATTCTCGAGCCGGCACGGTACTCTACACTGCAATTAAACTCTTGTAACGACAACCACCATCGAGCGATGCGCGGAATCAAGTCTCGTTTCGAGAATGTCGAACGCAGAGCACTACAGTCGGTGATTATTTTAAAACTCTGCCCTATCAAATATACCCTAAACTTCTTAAGCGAGCATATAACAGCAAGAGTCTCAAGCTCAAAAGCGTGAAAATTCCTTTCTTCGGGTGATGTCTGACGACTGTAGTAAGCCACGGGACGAAAAGAGTCACCTTCGTGTGAACGCTGTAGCAGAATACCTCCTATTCCAACCCTACTCGCATCTGTATGCAATTCTGTCTCAGCATTTGGGTCATAAATTGTCAATATCGGTCTATGAACCAAACTCTTTTTAAGCACAGCAAAAGCCCGCTCCTGTTCCTCTCCCCAGGTCCATACTGCCTCCTTCTTAAGTAGTTTATTGAGAGGATTAGCCACAATCGCAAAATTTCGAACGAACTTACGAAAATATCCCACCAAGCCGAGAAACTGTCGAACCGAATGAACATTAGTTGGAACGGGAAATTCTTGGACCGCTTGCACCTTTTTATCTCCTGGTCTTACGCCATCGCCGCTAATCTCATATCCTAGATAAGAAATCTTATCCTGGAGAAAAGTAGATTTCGACAGATTAAGAGTCAATCCATGTATTAAGCAATCAACAGCACGCTTGCCCTGGATATCGCACTGATTCAACATAGCTAACTTTTTGTAATAATATACTTCTAGAGGTTCGTTAAATTTACTTTTCCTCTTAAGCATATCTTCCAGGGACTGGCCATAATTCTGTTCAAATGGAAAAGCATGTAGTAATTTTTGTTGCCATTCGGTCCAAGTAAATAATATAGAGTTAAGGCTTTCATACCAGGTTTTGGCCAGTCCCTGGAGTTTTTGCATTGCAAAGTGTATTGTGGTTCTTTCATCCCAGTCGTACACGCTGGCACATTCATTCACCTTATTTATCCAAGAATCTATTCTCTGTCCCTTAGAAGAAGGATCGAAATCTGGGAGAATATTCTTGTGATTAATGTTATGGGATGTAGAATTTGCCGGCGCGTGCGCCTGGGTTTGGTGTTGTCCGAAAGATTTCAACAATTCTATAACGTCTTTGGAAGACAAAGTAAGGCTATCCGACCTGTCTTGCCGTGATGGGCTGCGTCTCATGCGAGCAACATCTGCTTCGAGATGGCGAACACGTTCTCTCTCCATAGCCAATTCACGCTCTAAAGTGCGGGGACTCCCACCTCGGTTTCCATCCTCTGCGCCTATCACCGGACTCCTGCTGCGGTCGGGTGAACCTTGCCTTGGTGTCTCCCTGCTGTGGCGCACTTCCGTCTCTCTGCTGCGTCGCACGTCCGGCGTCATCAGTCGCCGCAGTGGAACCTCATCGTCCCTCCTCTGCATTTTCTGAAACTCGAAAACAAGTACCTATGTAGGTGTTCTTGAATTTTTTTTTTCAGTAAGATATATAGTTAAGAAAGTACAGTTATACAAGTTAGCACTGATTCCGAGCCAAACGGGAATTATAATGACATTGACATAAAGCGGCAGTTGGATATTGTGCAATTAGTAAATTAAAATAAATAAATATTGCAGCAAACTAAATAGTAACAATTTGTAAGACATATTGACATGGGCGCTTAATTAAGCATGGAGCAGGAATATGAATGAACGGGCAGTTATTAGAGCTCAGTTAACACATCGGAACGTTAAGAAATCTCACCCCAAACGGTTTCAAAAAAAGAGACGGTAATCGGTACACCTTGTTTATTTCAGCGTATAATATACATTGCATTATTTAAATTTATTTAATTATATTAATATATTACTTATATTTATTAATACATGACGGTAGTTATGATTTTATGTTATGACTAGGAAAGGAATAGCTCGATTTGATTTAGGTTGTTTGTTGCGGGAGTCGAATAAAATCAACTACTTGCACGACAATGGTAGGTAGGTACTTTAATACATACATATTCACAGACATTGACTAAAAATAAAACTTGTTGAATAATTTAGCACAGGTTTTGACATCTGAGGGCCTTCCTCTCTTCCTCTTTTGTCCGAGAGCCGAACAAACTGCCGAATTTTGTATCCTACCGCCCATTCCATCACTTTACCGGCCGTTCATTTATTACATTGGTTGAATAGCTTTTGAACCTTAATTGTAGGATGAAATAACCCCTTTTTTCAATTCATGTTCCACCCGAAAATAAAGTAAATGCTCAAATAATTCTTTAACTGATCATAACCTAATGTTCCAATGTTTATACAACAGTTAGAAAAATCATTTCCTAAATATAAACCTCGCGCCCACATCGGATTCCGACTAAATATTAAGGTAGGTAAATAATAAAAAAAATAAAAATTATAAAAATTATTTTAAGTAGGTATTTCA
This sequence comes from Synanthedon andrenaeformis, assembly GCA_936446665.2. NCBI lineage: Eukaryota > Metazoa > Arthropoda > Insecta > Lepidoptera > Sesiidae > Synanthedon > Synanthedon andrenaeformis. The sequence goes on along the minus strand of OW387776.2, from coordinate 11,319,002 downwards.
TTTCAACTTTCTCATTGAAAATATAAATTTAAAAGTAGGGTTGTCTTTCTTAACAGACTATGATCATAAATTCATGCATCTCATAACTTATTTCTTCGCAAATTCTAATCAGGCACGTGGTGTGATCCCACTTCTGAAATGTAGGATCACCACGGGTGGAAAAGGTTCTAAATACAGAAATAATACTCACAGCAATAGCAATCACCCTTTTTATTACTTCAAATCACACCCTCCGACTCTCGAAATACTTCTTGATTACACCTCTTGATAGCAATATTACATTATTTCTCCTTATCAACAGTATAGTAGGTGCACTTGATGCAAACTCTATCCCATGTACCGGACGGTATCCCTTTATTTCAAAAGTACAAAACCCAAACACGTCTTTACTCAATCGTTCGTCCGGTAGCTCTGCTCGTTCGCGGCCGTCCCGCCGAGCTCCCCCCCGCAAAACCCCTGCTCCCGCCGATTCGCGCCTCCCCCCGAGCACGTGTGTCTTTTTTTTTAATACAAAATGTAGCAAAAATTCAAGTAAAAATACTTTTAAATTAAATGAAACCTAACACTATAATATATTGTATTATTATTATATACGATATATATAAAAATCAATTGCTTTTCGTTTGTCTCGCAAAAAAAAAGTTTGTACGAAAAAAAGAATTAGTCGCAGGGCGAAGCCGGGAGCGGTCGCTATATATAAACATATTCCTCGCATAACGCTTTTTCCATTAGTGAAAACCGCATTTATATCGGTTTAAAAGATTTAAGCGTACATACATATGTGACCAATTTAAACAATATTTAAGACTTACGTGTTAGTAAATCAAGTTATTTATATTTCTTTACCCACCTGTGGAAGAACTTATGCTTAGAGAGTCGGATTCCTTGAAATGCCAAAAATATAACCTCGAATTATTCAGATTTGAAATTTTTATTTATCACTATTTAACACGAATATGAGTTTGTTGATATATATAAAAATCAATTGCTTTTCGTTTGTCTCGCTAAAACTCGAGAACGGCTGGACCGATTTTAACTCTGTCTTCACTTATAGATAGGGGGATAATCAGGGAAGGTTTGTACGAAAAAAAGAATTGGTCGCCAGGCGAAGCCGGGAGCGGTCACTATATATAAACATCTTCCTCGCATAACGCTTTTTCCATTAGTGAAAACCGCGTTTATATCGGTTTAAAAGATTTAAGCGGCGGGAAGTGACTAATTTTCTTGCTTAGTTTCTTAAAAAGACTACTTTAATTTTTGAATTCTGATATTTTGCCTCCTTATGCAATGCAATAGATTTCCATTTTTATATGCTCTAAAATACGAGTGTAGCACATGAAAGGCTATTTCAGGCAAAGTGATCGTAGTGCTATATGAACTTTATTCTATGTGGACGTTTTGCTACATGAAAGTTTTCTGTGCGTGGACCATTTGCATAAATCCATCTATGTAAAGATATAAAGAATCCGATCGTGAATTTTTAATCGGATCGGATTAGAAAAACGATCGGATGTCGGTGATGATGAGATAAAATAACAAAATCCGTAACTTTTAATTATTAACGTAGAAATTTACGTTAGGTGTCCCAGTAACAGTTTGTATGATTATCGAGTAAAAATCATTACTAGTAGCGCCATCTAGCGCGCTAGGGTGTAAACAACATCAACAGTCAATTGGATTTATATTTTATTAAATGGGGGACACTTTATTTTATTAAAGGAGATATGAAGAAAATTGCCGGTGAGAGGTAAATTTTTGCACTCTCTTGGTTCCCGACTGCGATTGCGATTAGACGTACACAAGTTTAGATAAGGCAGATTGCCGATTTTGAATATTAAGTCGTTAGTGCAAAACTAAGGAGAATCTTAACGAGCGAGCTTTTGTGAGCGGGAAGTTTTGGAGACGTCAATTCCGTCTTCAACAACCTGTTCGAAGAAGGCAGAGCATTTTTGCCACGGTAGTCAGCTCGGGTTGGGCTTAGTACTGGCGAGCATTCCTTGCGGACGACGGTGCTGGTGGTGGCATTGGGGTGGTGAGGCATCCTGCGGGTCCACACAGAGGTGCCGTATAGTTTCGGAGGTGGTGGCGCAGCGACCTTGATCGAAGGTACCCACATTTTTTTATTTGTGTACGCAGTTCAGTGAGTCAATCCAGTGTATTAATTGGCCGAGACGGCAAGTTAATCAATAGTGGGAAGATTAAATTATTCCTGTTCATAGTAGCAGTCAAGAGGACTTATAAAATATATTGTAAATTATAATCACATAGAATAGTAAGATTAGATTAAGTTTAGGGTTAAGGTCTGATTTGTCTAACTCCTAGGATTAAATAAAATAAACTTGTATATATTTGAAAAAGGAATTTTATTGGATATCATCCCGCTGATCGTTAGGTTTCTTCAGTGTGCTGGCGCCCAGAGATTTGTGCTCTACAGACTGTTTCTGGTCGGTGAGTAAAGTCTTCAGTCACACCTGACTGGCAACGTTACAATTCTAATCATATCTTATAACAATATCTATAATATTTTAATTATATTATAATATCTCCTATTAACATTTTTAAATACATGCTATTTCTCCAATTAGTACCTACGTTTCTTACCTTGGTTTGAGACTATAACACTAGTAACTGCTTCAGGTAAACTTGTGCCAGCTGCCAGGATCGTCAGGCCAGTGATGCTATCAGGAATGTCGAGAGTGTCACCTGTGAGGATAAAAAATATTGTTCAATTCTCATCATATTTAAATCATAATTAAAACTAGAGCTGGCTACCGTCACCTAGTACACAAGCAGGTGCCGCAAGTGCAGTGCCGACTACAGTAGAGTTATAGGGAAATGAATTTCAGTATTAGTTTTTTTATGCCAGGTAAAGGTCGACAGTAAGGCTAATACAATAATAATACAAGTAAGGCTAATACAGTAAGGCTAATAATTGATGGTAGATAGCTAACGTCGCCTATAACACAGGCAACGCCAATTTTTGTTTCTGTTTAAGTTCGAAACTATAATAAAAGCACGATGGAAAATTAAAAAGAAAATATATCTTAGGAACCAGGCTTTACAGAGAAATAGCTAAGATGAGAATAGAAATTTTAATTAAAATTCCTTACCAATCGCTGTTATAATCCACGCCACAAGATAGGATATGCTGCCGATCCAGAAAATGCATATGATAAACGTAAGCGGATATAGGGCAGGATATTTGCGGGTATCTGGCACCGTCAACCAGAAAACGACCTTAATAGGTCCTGATACAATCCATTTTAAATTATTCATGTATGTCCTCGTGGTCACCCATTTGCTTAGAGCTAAGTCGTGCGAATCTGACAAGAAATTAATTATTAAAAGTTTAAATTGTAAACATTTATGTCATATTTTTCTTAATTTTTATTTATTTATTTATTTATTTATTTATTTATTTACAATTTCAGTTTAAAAGTAGAACACTTTTAACTTATATATGGAGACTTTTAACTTACCTAACGTTGTAGTATTGTTGGTGTTTCCATCTACTTCTTTTGCTTGTTCAACATCACCGGCGATTGGCATATAATCATTTCTCAAAATATTATTCTTTCCTGAAAAAATAATAATTCAAATATAAGCTCTAATTTTAAAAGAATCAAGACGATTTATTCTACTGAATCATACAACTATGCAATAAATGTTTAAGAAGAATTTTTAAATATTTATTTTAAAAAAAAAAACATGAGCAAAGTGAATATACTTGACAATGTAGGAGAAAGTATAAACACAAGGAATTTCTCTTTCTATAAAAAAATCGTTTTAATTTTCAATGCCAAAGGAGCCATTCTAACTATCTCAATACCTTAACTTATCAAGAACAATTCGTTTTGTCCGCCCGTTCCACCTATCCCTACTAATATTCCCTTGGTAGGAATAAGTATCTATTATAAGTCAAATTATAGTGTTAAAAAAAATCCTCAATAGATCCTCAATAAGGAAAATAAATATTAAGTAATGTTAGTTAGTAAAAAAATATTTGATTCGTTTGTATACCGTTCGTAATCGATTCTGGCTTGATACTGGTTTTTCCTCCCACCAAATAATTGTTTCGGATACAACATTTGTTTCTAAAGAAACTCTTTAACTTCCCACTGCTTAGCAATAGCATAAAATAATGTTTTAATAAAATGAAATATATCGAGAGTATCTTACTAGATGGCTGGGTCAAGGGACAGATACAGAAGGCGATACTTCTTGACTCGGCACCAATTGTCAGGAGGTTCCTCACTCTGCAACCCTAACCACCGGTAGCTTGGACCTTGCCTTGCTGCCTGCGGACTACTAGGTTTTTTTAATAATATTATATTGTAAAAAAAATTAGAATTAGGAAAGAAAATAAATATATATGAATAATACTTACATATAATGTAAAGCGATTACATAGCCACTAATATAAGTGCTTCATGCCAATATAGGTATTCTGTTGTCCAACATTGTAAGTATAAGAGCGACTACGGACACAGCATACATCAAGCAGTCTCGGGTCACCGGCCAACAATCCAACTCTATTTTCTGCAAAAATAGTATTTCTTATCAAAAATGTTATTTATCTGACTATGTAGTCTCGACTAATCTATACGAAGACAGATCCTGGCTGACTATCAACGCACAGCCAGAACTATACTGGTCTAGAAAGCTGAAAGTTGCAACTAAGGTGTATTTTATAACTAACTAGCGGGCGGCTCCCGGCTTCGCCCGAGGTGCATTTTTTTACGTAGAAACCTTCCCTGATTATCCCTCTGTCTATGAGTGAAGACGGAATTACTTATTTATTAATATTGTCAGGCAAAAGTATTGTTTACAAATCAAAATATTTTACATGTTGTAAACAGAAACAAACTATTCGGTAGTAGTAAGGTTGTGTCCTCGGTTTCTCAAAATCACAAAATAAGAGTATTTTAGAGACAAATAACAGTTCTTCAAGTTTAGATAATTTAATCTGTAAGATAAATCAATTGAAATAATAATTTGAGTGGACCTCCCCATAACCGGACGGTTCTCACATAGACCTGACGTGGCTCATAGGCAGGCATACAATGACCCCATGTAAACCTTCTCAATCCGCTAGTGGTGAGCTCTCGCATATTATATACACCCCTAACATTCTCTCTTGTTTCAGACGAAGACTTCGACAAATCCCGATGGACCGAGATGACATCATCACAGCACCAATACTTCAGCACAATTAGACGTTTATCCTGTCATAATGAATAGATTTGAATGTTTTTTTTTTTGTTGGGTTTCTAAGGGCCTAAAATAAAAAGTACCTATTAAAAATTGTGGCTTTTTTATTAATATTTTTTACTAAAATACTATTATAATGTAGAGAGAAGATTTGTATTTTTGCATGTTTATAATGAATAAACTCAAACTACAACAACAACTAGTCTTTTATAACATGTGTATCGTGTAACTTTATAAATAATATATAGCCTATGTTACTCACTGATAATGTATGTAGCTTTCTATAGGTAGAAGAATTTTAAAAAATAGGCCCAGTAGTTTTTGAGTTTATTAATTACAAACATACAAAAATACAAATCTTCTCTCTTTATAATATTAGTATAGACAAGCTGGTGCCGGCGAATTCGTCCGCGTTCAAATTTAAAAATAAATAAGCGATATAACGCATGTCATCTCTATTGCTATAACTCTTCTGCCAGGTGTTAATTTTTATAATATCATATGATCCCTCGGCAACACTACCTTTTTCGGGACGAAAGGTACTATATGTCCTTTCCGGTATCCCTGACAACGTATGCAAAAAATCATGATGATCGGTTGAAAAGACGTAAAAATGTAACAAACAGACAGAGTTACTTTCACATTTATAGAATAGAATAAGATTTGATTGGTAGTAAAGGACATTTAAAACATACATAAGTAACATATGGAAAGACAAACACCAACATATAGAAAGCCACAAAGCTGCTCCAACTCAGCATAATGCAGATAATTATAACCTGAGCTGGTCTTCCGTTAGAGCCGATGGTGAGGTTACGCACTTTATAAATAATACATAAAAGCTCAAAAAACAAAGAAAATTTCCAAAATAAAACCTATGTACAAACAAAAACACCTATATTTATACAAAGAAAAAGAAAATATAATCTACTACAAGAAGTAAAAATATATTCAGAAGGCACTGGTGTCGTTCCGCAGTTGCTTCTCGCTTTTATGGTGTTCGTAGATGAGTATGGATGTTTTGTAATTATAAAGCAAAAAAATAATAAAAAAAGAAATAAGAAAGGACCTACAGATTGGAACCGGTGTTTCTTTATTGTGAGCGCATAGTCAACTCGTAGGCTCTAACACGCGTCTTAGCTAGCCGACGAAATTGGCAAACACTTTAGTACGTAATAAGTTCTTAAAAGTATGCGTGAGTGACTACTGCGGGGATGGCGATATTGTCCTTACCAATTACAAGTAATTTAAAACTAATATATACTTGAAATATACTAAAATACATCACTAATATTACACTTTAAACGCCTACCCTATTCCATTTAAATTATATGCTCATTTTCATTCAAAAAAAAATTAAAAACATCAATTTAAAATATCAGCGCCATCTATCCGCGCTGCAGTTTGTTCGGAGCGAGAGAAACCACCTTAAGGTCCTTTCATTCTTTCTTTTTTTCTCTCTTTCAATTGCAGCACTTGTTGCGTTGCTTGTGTTATTAAGCGATAACCTTGCGATAACCATCTACCATCGGGTGGACCATCAGCATGTCTAACGATCTTTACATAAAAGGCATATAATGAACTTACTTATTGTCTCTGGGAGCGTGTGAAACCATCAGACGGAAATTCAAGGATCGCTGCTGGGGTACAATTATTCATGAGACGTTCATTATCTATTTGGAGTAGTTGGCGAGGCGAAATTTTTTCAATATTATGGTAACCTAAAAAATAAATAAAAAATGTTAGCGCAATGAGAACAAATCATTTGACAAAACAGTTCAATTGATATAATGCTGAAAAAAAGTTTGCACTGGTTGACATTTTTATGAAAACCAAAAATGATATTTTTAAGGAAGTTATATTAATGTTTACTATTATTTGTTTTAAATATTACGATTTTAAAATACCAATACAATTTACAAACATAAATTTCAATAAATAAAATGAAAATGTTATTCCTGTGAATTAAATCGCTAGGCCATAATAAGTTTCTGAACGAACTATTTCTTTTTTCTGCGCTGAATAATTCCAAAAAGTGGTGTTTGAATTTCGAATCACGCTCGCAGCAAACGTCGATTTGTCTGCGAGTTTTTAGAGACCACTTTTCGTGCTGGAGAGGTGAAAAAGTATTTAGATGTTTCTACTTCAATTATAAAAACCTTATCGCACATACACACAATGGTATATTCCTTCACCCGATATACAAAATGTTTATGATAACACACTTTAGACCGTAATTTGAATTAAAATATAAACAAGCCGTTTGACGTTCGGCAAAAACACACCGATGATCTTGGACAACTAGCGACATCTCGTGTCCACTTTGGCAACTACTTATTTACATATATATTAAAATGATAATACGCCTAAACAATCATCGTATTCAGAGTTCATGAATACGATAATTTTAATGTTTGGAAATGTTTAGAAATGTTTTAATATTTAGAGTGTGAATAATTAGTATTGTTACCGTTTTTTTTTAATTTTATGTAATAGCATGTGACTTTTTATGATTTTATAAATTAGTATACTGTTATGTTTTTTCATTTGTTTGTGCTTTTCATTTCGTAATTTTCGCCATATTGAATTTCCGCCATATTGAAAATATTGAGTTCATTATTATTCATTAAATGGTTATGTAGGTGGCGCCACGTGGCCTTGGTCACGTGGCTTTAAACATCCCACGTTTCCTGGTGAGGTATGTACACCTTTCGAACGCATTCTTACTTTGGTCGTGGAGTGGTGAAGTGTTTTTTTTACCAGTGCTGTCAATTTTATTATTTTTAAAAACTTTATCGTGTGAAATTGAGGATTATTCTATCGAGCATAAGGATATATATTAGTAAAAATTCGGTGAGTGTTCGCAATACCATTTTTGTACTGTACATTTTGTGAATTTAATGAAAACAAGAAATACTCAATGGCAGAGTCCAATTAGATTATGTTTTTCGATCTTTAGCAGTCTTTAGGCATTTAAATCCTTATATTATATTATAAATGTACACGATTTTGTATACATAGAAATTACTAAAATACATTATAGGTATGCGGTACGTAAGAGCTTTTTTTGCAGCAGATTTATTTGTACTTGTAATTGTTAAAAAAAAAGAAACTCACATACGGAGCCTATTGCGCATTAGACATCTGCTACAAAAAGCTCGTACGTACCGCATATTATATATTTTAGTAATTTCTATGTATTATATATAAAATCGTGTACAGTAATGTGGTGTTATGTCATATTATAAGTAGTTTTTCTTTTAATAGTACGCAATACCATTTTTATAGTGTACATTTTGTGAATTTAATGAAAACAATAAATACTCAATGGCACAGTCCAAATTAGATTATGTTTTTCAATTTTAAATCCATATTACGTACACGATTTTATATACATAGAAATTATTAAAATATATAATATCCGGTACGTATGAGCTTTTTTTGCAGCAGATTTGCGCATTCGACATCTGCTACAAAAAGCTCGTACGTACCGCATATTATATATTTTAGTAATTTCTATGTATTATATATAAAATCGTGTACAGTAATGTGGAGTTATGTCATATTTTACGTAGTTTTTCTTTTAATAGTACGCTTATTTACATGTTATATGGGATTTATTGTAGATGTTTTAATTTACATACCTATTAAAATTCAACCTTTTTAACAAATAGCAAGATGTTAAGAAACAAAAGGGAAGCGTCGAGCGAATCGGACAGTGGTACATTGGGGCAGGGCCCGTCCAAAAGGCGCCGGATAGAGACCTACGATGTGTTCAGGCTGTTGCGTCCCACCCTCACACTGGCCTCCCGTGGCGAGTGGCCCCAACTGTTCAGGTTTGTGTACTTATAATAATGCAATATTAAAGTGTTACCACCTTCACATTCTCACTGAAGTAACGGGCAACTAACATTATTTCCCTACAATGCTCGTCCGCTTTCTCGTCACAGACAATCACAATCATCCTAACTTACAGTCAAGTCATTTTAATAGGTAACATTTGACAATTCATCAAAATTCAACAACGTAACCTTGTAACGGCGGGCATAAAATAATATATTTTTTCGTTTTGTTAGAACTGCACAATTGCTTAACTTTTTTCAATTACGATTACATATTTATTGTAATAATGACCGATACGAGTAATTTTACGATTTGCTTTCACTAATAAACAATTTCTTATCTAAAGAACTGAACGTCGTTACAATGTTGCGTCAGTTTCAAGTAAACAATTTTAACTAACTTCTGTGCAACTGCCTCTCGTATAAAATGAAATTTCACTTCAATGTGCTTAGTTCGTCTATGATACATACAATTTTCTGAAAGTTTCTGTGCACTTTGGTTATCATTATACAATACAATTGGCATATTACCTCCACTGATAAGTACAAATAACAAATTTCTTAAGAAAATAGCCTCCTTACTAGCCTCACAGCCATATATTCGGCTTCTGTGCTGGATAGGGCTACAGTCTGCTGTTTTCTACTCTCATACGAAACCACACAACCTGAGAATACAAAACAATAACCGGTGTAAGATTTTTCTATCAACACAATCGGAAGCCCAATCAGCATCTACAAAACCAATTAAATCTAGATTATTTTTAACATAAATTAATCCAAAAGTTTTTGTTGCACTTAAATATTTCAAAACTCTTTTAGCATGCTTCCAATGTGTTTCTGTATTGCAATTATTAAATTGACTTAAATAACTAACTGAATAGGAAATATCAGGTCTTGTCAGAACGGAAAGATACATCAAACTACCTATAAGTTGTTGATATGGATAGTTAGAATTTAGATTATTACTTTTATCCAGTTTCAGATTAGTCTCCATTGGTGTATCCACATTTTTACAATTTATCAAGTTAAATCTATTTAACAATTTTTCTATAAAATGTTCCTGAGAAATACAAATTTTATTTTTCTCTATTTTAACATCCATACCTAAGCAATGACTCAACTGGCCTTTTAATTGTTCTACTTCTTCATTGCAATTAGAAAATATGAAAAAATCATCGACAAAGAGAGCTATAAATGTTTTAAAATTTTCGATTGATTTTACAAATAAACAAGGTTCATACACAGATTTCTTGTATCCTAACTCTTGTAAGCAATCTTCAGCTCTTTTTTACCATGCCCTGGCTGACTGTTTCAGCCCATATATAGCTCTTTTTAATTTTAAAACTTTACCTCCATTTTTTATCTTTTGAAAATTCTGAGGTAATTCCATATGAACAATTTCATCGAGATGACCATTTCAAAAGGCTGTAGTGACATCTAGATGGATCATATTTAATTTTAAGGTAGAGTATTTAAGTACAGGTGAAAAGGTTTCATTGTAATCGATACCTTGTCTTTGGGTGAAGCCCTTTGCCACTGGCCTTGCTCTGTATCTTACTGTTTTGTCACTATTTAACTTCTTTTTATATACCCACTTGCACTGCACTACTTTAGCATCACTTGGTCTGTTCACTAATTCCCAAGCTTGATTGTCATCGAACAATTTAAACTCTTCCTCCATGGCTCCACACCATTCTTCTCGCTCTGCTCCTTTCATTACCTCTTCATATATTCATCGCATCTTCACATATATCTGCACTATTGGTCACACATATATTACTGTACCCATACCTTTTTGGTGGCTTGATTGCACGCTTTTCTGATAGTTGTTTTTCAGTAAGCTCAAGACTCACCTACTCATTTGACATGCAGTCGCAGAACTCATCAGAGTTCGAGGTACTTGTGGTATCATCTGGTACATATGTGGTATCTGCTGCAGATGCTGGGGATATTGAACCCAATATAGTTTCATCTGAATCTTCTTCCCCTGGAATGTTCACTGTCTTTTCTTCCACCACTGCTTGTGTCATGTCTGAGTTCCTTCTGTTCTCCATGATCACAACATCTCTGCTGGTAGTAATATTCTTTGTTACTGGGTTATATAACCTGTAACCCTTAGTGTTCTCTGGGTAGCCGAGAAAGATGTATTTTTCAGATGTATTTAACAAAATTTGGGGGCCATAAATTTAATGTGTTTAACCAATCACGTCCTAATATGCGCGGTATATTATCATGTCCTATAAATAAGTTTAACTTTTTTACATTATTCATATATCGTACAGTAAGATTTTTTAATATCCCTATGGGCTTTGAAATAATTTGGTCAAAATTCTTAAATTCTACTTCACAACTGTTAATTTTTATATTTTTAAAATACATTTGTTTATCTTTTAGAGGGATTACAGTCACATCTGAGCCTGTATCTAATTGAAAATCAAGTGATTTTCCTTCAATATTTATAGTCATATAATGCGGAGGTATTCTACTTACAGTTATAGAATTTATGTCATGTTTGCAGAATAAGTTTGCACAAGAAGTTTCTACATTTTGTTGCTCACTATTAGTATCCATTTCTTTTTCTTCGACACTGTAAAGCTTTCTAGCTGTACACATTTTGAAGATGTGCCCTTGTTTTCCACATTCTGAACAAAGTTTCTTTATTAATCTCCACTCTGTTTTTAAATATTTGTTACCACCACAACAGTAGCACTTTATGTTTTTCTTATTCGCAGTATATTTTGAAACTGTCTTATGTTTGCTTTCATTTGTCGCCCTTCCTTTATTGCCCTGTTTTCTTTCTTGATAATAATACAAATCCGACACCTTATTGTCACTATGACTGGTAGTTTGAAGTAAAGCTGCTTCTACTGTGCAAGCCAATGCCACCATTTCATCCAAGCTCTTTTCAGCACTTTTCAGCAATTCAAATTTAACTAATTTTGAATATACACCATCTATTAATTTTTCTTTAATTTGGTCATCTAAGTCCTTAAAGTTGCATTTAATTCCTAATTTTCGTAATTGCAATATTAGACTCCATTGGCAATTGATTTCTGTTGCGAAATGTAACTCGATCAAGCGCTGTTGACACTTTTGGAATGTATTTTTCTTTTAGTTTTTGACATAACTCGGTGTATGTAAATTTCAGTGGCTTTTTTGGTGCACACAATATATTTAATACTTCCAACACCTTAGGTGTTATTTTTGTTAACAATAGTGGCACTTGTTTTTCAACTGTCACTTCATTGAGTGTAATAATACACCTTATTACACTCAATGAAGTTTCCTTGTTTGTTACTTTTTGTTTATTTTTACAGAAGGTACTTGGCAATTTTCTTAATTCTCTAACTTTTGAATTGATGTTGTATGTTATGTTGAGGTTGTCTAATTATTCTTGTAATAGTTTTTTATTTAGGGTATAAATCCATGAACGTCCTGTCTCTGTATCAGAATCATGTTCACTATTCTCTTCTGTTTCTCTGACATGGGTTGACGTGACAATTAATGTAAACAATGGTGAAGTTCGCACAAATTGCTTGACGTTTGACTATGTCGCGGCGGTTGTCAAGATGTCGAACTTTAAAATTCGTGGTTAATCGCTGCAACTTCACTTTGATGCTATCTATTTTTACAATTTTCCAATGCAATTTTCTAATATTTTCCTCAAGTTTTGTTAAAATTTTATTTGTTCCCCACGCGGAGTACAATCCCATCCTCGTCGCCAATTGTTGTCTCTCGAATAAAATAGATGTAATTGATTAATACTTTATTTATATCCGAGAGCACACTAATATCCACACGTTAATACCAGGGCTGGGGGCGAGATTTTTTTTTTTTTACGAGCGAAGAAACTTTCAAAAAGTACCTTATGACAAATACCGCATGCAAAGACAAATGTCATAAGGTTATGTGGGATTCTTATCGCACTAAAACTCCAACTCGGGATGGGTATGGTTCAGTCCTGAGGGGACTTTAGAACCGTCACCGGGCGTCGGGGGGGCGAGAAGCGCCCGGCCCTTACAAACAATAAAGCTTACAAACTAACTTATCTATGAGGGACCGGCTAGCCCTGTGGGGCCATTTGCGTCTGCCGCGGCTTGAGCCACGGCAGCTACAAGTGACCCATGGGCCGGGAGGTCCCTCGCAGGCGCTGGGTCCTGGTCGCGCCTCGTAGGTATGGAGTCGCGCGGCGGTCGACCTCTTCTGATGTGGTGGCGGGGCAGCTGTGCGTCGGGGTCATCACCAGCAAACGCCGCGTTTGCTGCCGTGATGGGGTCATCCGGGTCCAACAGGATGTGTCGGGGTCTTCTTCTGTAATGAGAAAGCGTGAGATTAGGATCGGGAGTGTAGATTAGTGAGCTGAGCACTAGCGGGTTGGGATGGCGAGGGACTTGAAGGAGGTCTACATTGCGAATGTACCATGGGGCGCCCACGGCTCTTCGCAAGAGTCGGTTTTGGAGTGTTTGTAGAGTATTGATGCGTGTACATGCAGCGTGCGCAAAGACAACGCTAGCGTACGTCATGATTGGCCTGATGCATACTTTGTACATTGTCACCTTATTTCTAAGGGACATTGTACTCCGTTTGCATAAGAGGCACGTCAGGCGACCCAGGACGAACGCTGCCCTGTCCCTGACACGCTTTATGTGTGGGCCGAAGGTGAATCTTGGGTCGAGTGTGACACCGAGGTATTTGGTCTGATGGACCCAAGGAATGTCGCGGCCCTGAAGGGTGATTTGGCCGAGTGAATCTCGGCCAAGGCCTCGGGGGTGTGGAACGCGGGGAGGTGGAGGTGAATGGCTCACTCTTCTCGGGGTTCACCTCAATTCTCCATTTGTGAAACCAATCGCCGAGAGCGGTCACGGCGGTCTGGAGTTTACGAGTTACATGTACATGACCTCGGTTTCGGTGAGAGTAGTAGAGGGCCGTGTCGTATGCAAAGAGAGACAGCTCGACCCCCCGCGTGCGTGGGATGTCGTTGGTGTAGAGTGAGTAGAGAGTTGGAGAGAGAACTGAACCCTGAGAAACGCCTGCCCTTAGGGGGCGAGGGGATGAGAGTGTGCCTTCCACTCTGTAGCGGAAGCTTCGATCGGTCAGAAAGTCCCGCACAATAAGTACGAGTCTCTCCGGCAGCCCGAGTTGGTATAGCTTGTATATCAACCCGGAATGCCAGACCTTATCGAACCCGGAATAACACCGTACAAGCTCCGCTATGTAATCGATGAACTAACCCTAGAGCATGGACACGAAGTTATTCGATTGCCTCCATACCATTGCCACTATAACGCCATCGAGCTTATTTGGGCACAAATAAAGGGTCATGCAGCGCGGGACAATACTGAACCACCCTTCAGTACTGCTAAAATGATGACTCTGCTACAAACTGCGTGTGCAGAACTCACTACAGAAGACTGGAGAAAAGTCGTAGAGAAAACAAAGAAAATAATTTTACAAGATTTTGAACGAGATGTGAGAATAGACAATATTTTTGAAAATGAATTATAATATCTGAGTGCTGACAGCAGTGATGAAGATGACAATACTAATAACTAGGGCCCGGATAAATATGTATTTACATATTTTTATTTGAAATTGCTTTCGTTTCTTAATTACGGTTTCTACATACAATATGTCATTTAGATCGTGAAAATTCAGGTTTTATTTTCCATATTTTCAATATAAATCCATATTCCACAAAATATCAATCAATTTATCCATATTTTCATCATCAGCGCTAACGTTCGCCGCTCGCACTACCCGTACGCGCTCCCCGCCCGCACCGCGCCTTTCCTCACGCGGCTGAATGTATAAGATTTCAGTTTAAAAAGGTTGACAGTTTAGTAACAAACGTAAAAAAAATTTTTTTGAAAGCTCCACGTAGGATCTCAAAATTCAAAGACATGTATCCTGACATTCCCTTACCGCCAGAACTAGTGCTAACACGCTGGGGAAAATGGCTAACAGCAGTTGAATACTATACCCAATATTACGATCAAGGATTTCATATCCTAAAAAAAATCAACAGCATGCTGTGTGGAAGTTTAGAAGACGACATAAACGTGCCCTACTCACTTGCAGAATTATGCAAATTTAAATATGCTCCAATCACATCCTGTGATGTTGAAAGATCATTCAGCTAGTACAAAGCATTATTTCGTCCAAATAGAAAAAGTTTCAATTTTGAAAATTTAAAATAACACGTGATTATTTACTGCAATTCAAATGTTAGTGAAACGGAAGCTGAATAAAATTGTAATTTTTTATTTTTTGCAATAAACAATAGTTTTATTTGAAATGTTGTTACTTATTATTGTACATATTTATTCCATATTTTAGTTTTATCAGTCCATATTATATTTACATATTTCGAAATTTTTAATACATATTTATCCGGGCCCTACTAATAACAGTTCTGATAGTTCAACTGAATAAATGCAATTTTTTTGTTAAATTATGTACTTCTTATTTTGCTCCTTAAATTTACGAAAGAAAAAATAATAATGGGACAGGGATTCGCCTGATGATTTTTAAAATTCACATATGTTTGAAGTCCGTATCGATTCATTCACTTTAATCGATGTTTTTAAACTATGAAGATATAACTGACAGACGTCAAATGTTACCTATTAAAACCATCATTTCTTATTAACCAGTTAACAATTTTATTTTTAATACCATAGACTATATTATAGACATTCAGAGATACTACACAGACCTCATGTGAACATTGTATTTCAACAAAAAGTATTGTTTTAGCTTATATGTGATGTTTTTGGGTGTTATTTTAGGGTGGGGTAACTAAGAAATTTATATTATACTAGCTGACCCGGCCAACTGAACCGCCTCAGAAAAAAAAACATTCGATCAAAACCTACGAGAAAATGAATTTTACTGCCATTTATATTTGTTTCGTAAATATTTCACATATTTTAATAGTTATTCTGCTACTCGGAACTGAGACAAATTCAAAAAATCAAACATAATAAAAATCAGTCCAGCCGTTCTCGAGTTTTAAATTGAGTAAAACTATTTTACGAAGATTTTTACGAAATTTTATATTTTGAACATGCACCAGTGACGTAGCTTTTCTTGTAAAACTAGTTGACTGTTGTAAGTTGACTTTTTTATGTTAAGGTCGCAGACAGGTTGGTCCACTTGATGGTAAGTGTCTACCGTCGCCTTAACACAAGCAACGGCACAGGTGATTCAAGCGCGCTGCCAACTACAGTAGAATTAAAGATAAGAATCAGTCTTGTATTTCAAAAAGTGTATCTTCAGTATCAATATTTCTATCTAAATAGCCTATTAAATCAGAGTCATTTTTTTTTAAATCAAATCAAAATATTAATTCATCAAATAGGTTTCTCCAAAAAGCTCTTTTAACTGTCATTATAAATTTAAATTTTACTAAGGTTTCGGGAAAAAAGCCAAAATAAACTCAGGATAGTTATTTTTTTATTGTAATCTTTAAAATAACTGGGAATCTTTAATCAAATAAGTAATTTACTTTGTTAACTGCTAATCCGTTACTAATGAAGTTAACTTCGTTCAACGTTAAAGCGTTACATTTCGAAAGATGTAACGGAAGTTAACATTAACACATAATAGAAATTGCATTTTCCTCGCAGTTTTCTCACTCACACATACACTCGCCCGCCGTACTGTTTTGTCTATCTTGACTTATGTCGATAATGCCGTCCGGCCCGAACGTATTTCGGGCTATCCTATATGTTAATCCAGGTGTGTGTGTGTGTGTTATCTATCTGTTAACTATCTGTGTGCCAAATTTCATCCAAATCACTCTTAACCGTTCTTTTGAATAACATTGGGACGGACGTGCTTCTTTGTATGTTGCGTCAGTGGTGCATTTCGGTTATTGGATTGCTGTACCAATGCAATATTTTGATGATTTGTGTTTATTATTGCAGACCTGTGACTAGCTTGACACGTTACTTGCACCATCAATTGGACGGACATCAGCTGAGCACAACACCAGCGGGAGCAGTAGTCGGCGGCAGTTACCATCTCGACGCCACAGATACAGCGTGGCTCAAAAATTTTAATGCACACCTGAAAATTGGTGCGTTGCCCATTAAAGAAGAACAGTTTGCAAGAGTCATAGAGCAGCTAGAGGTAACGTGATATTATTTTAAAATTTGTTTACATTTTCAATATTGTAATAACATGTCTGTATTGTCTTCAAGATAGATTTTATTAATGACTTTTTTATGTTAATCTCGACTGACAGGCTTTTATTTCTACTTTTATTGTCTTTCATCACCATATAAATTTTTGGTTTGAAAACTAGCTACAACTTGAAAACCGTCAAGCTAATCATAATAGTGTATATTTTGTTTGACACTTTTTTGTTTCTATTAAAGTTTTCGCAAAATACTTAAAAAACCGTTAACGGGGACAAATTTCACGATGTTGGGGGGTGAAGCGGCAAGTGGAAATGAGGGTTTTGATCAGTAAACCCAAAGGCCCACACAAGTTTCAAAATTTTATTAATTTGTTTGTCTGAAAACATAGAATGACCGTACTTGAATATCATGTTGTGATCTAGTCCGGCATTAAAAATTTTCCAAAAATTTATATAAAATTTTTATAAAATGATTTATATTTAAAATTAAATTATTTGTCGTTGATAATAATTTTACAAAAATATAATGCCTTATTTAATTTTTTTTTGATTTTTATTATATTGTACATTTATTGTTTACAGTTCCGTACGTGGGATGTCATACTACATCATTTGAAATCTCGCGGTATTCGCTCCAAGGGCTCAAAGTATGTGAAGTGTGACGTGTGCCGTTCACCGGACACTGACTTGGTATATTGCAGTTCGTGTAAAATAGCTGTTCATCGAGCTTGCTATGGCATAACAGAAATACCAGACGGACAATGGCTGTGTAGCCCGTGTAGCGACGGAGTCTCACCAATGTGTAATTTGTGCCCTAATCGAGATGGTGCCATGAAGTTGGTACCCGAAGACAAATGGGTCCACATGAGTTGTTTCTTCTGGGTTAATTTCCCATTCTTTCCAATTATTCGTATTTCTTGTATTTTCTGCGATAGTAAAAACGGGCTCTGTATAAAATGTTCTGTGAGGTCTTGCGAGAATGCTTACCACGTGACTTGTGCTATTAAACACAGACTTGAAATGCGTGCAGTAATTGCTGATGATCACATCGATGGGGCGAAGTATAAAACTTATTGTGAAAAACATACTCTAGAAAAAGCTTGCGCTAAACAATTGAAAGAAATAGAAAAAGTATTTTATGAATTTGTAACTATTGAAGACATAAGCTCGGATTTACTCGACGTTGATGAGGACGCAATTATTTCCGTTCGTAAGTACTGGAAAACTAAAAGGCGCGCTGGTCACAATCGACCATTGTTACCGCCTAAACAACTAACGGCAAACCACGACGTTGAACTAGCAGCCATAATTGAAGATAATCCTGGGCCTTCTAATTATGACTCAAATACTCCTGATCTCAATAAAAAAATAAAAGATGAACTCCTTACATCCTATTCCGATGAGAATCCTGGACCTTCTAATTATGAAACAAATACTCCTGATCTCTATAAAAAAATAAAAGATGAACTCCTTACATCCAATTCCGATGAGAATCCTGGGCCTTCTAATTATGACTTAAATACTCCTGATCTCTATAAAAAAATAAAAGATGAACTCCTTACATCCTATTCCGATGAGAATGGAGATTGAGTTAATACATACAAACTTCATAAAACAGCGGGTCAAGAAAACTTGAAGTCGCAGACAGTCAACACACTGAAGGCAAATTATTAACACAAATTTCAAGTTATTATACATTATTGTTTTGTAAATGATTAGCTCTTCTCATGTCTCGATTTATATCGCTTTTATATTCATATACTTATATGAGAGTGAGTGAGATGTGAAACGATAAATACAACACTTATAACACAAGTTGTTTAACACTTGGAAGTTAAATTAAAAGTTAAATAATTAAGTAGTTAACTGAATATGTAGTGAGCAACTAACATAATAATCAGTTTTAAATTGAATATGTTTTTTAAAAAATATTTCTCTTTCCAAATCTTAATAAAAAGTTAACTATTTTGATTCATTGAATATTAAACTAAAGTAAATTAAAAAAAATCAAAAATTAAATTTCTTTTAATTACGAGTTTCTATTTTCAGGATATATTATCATCAACTAACTATTTAATTATTACGCTGATTCAGTTACAAATAAAATACATTATTTTTTTTATCTCTAAACTAAATATTTCTTAGTGGATTACCATGTAATTGTATGTATTTGTAGCGATCTCATTCTTCGCCATTCCACTTTCGCCGACCCCCTCTATTTTTACGGCGAATTTATTTTAGTTTTATTACTTAATAAACTGTCTAGATGTTAAGAATTCGATCTCAGTTTTACTGTATTATAAATATTTATAATTAAACTAAATTATTGTGTATTAATATGTTTTGGTGGGGAACAAAGGGAACAAATCTGTTAGCGCTGTGATGTTTTACAGTTAGATATAAGGTAAATTTTTAGTCATTATTCAAATTTTTTTGGGAGGTTTTTTAGTTCCGACATTCGACTTAACATATCCTAAGCTCATCCTAAGTTTTTATTTCATATTTTTGAGTAACATAATATGCATTTTTGTTGTTACCTAGTCTTAGTCTAGGACTTATTCAGGTCATTGAGGGGTTGTGACAATTTATTTCATGTTTTATTTGTTTTGTTTTTATTTATTTATTCGAGAAATATAAAAATTTGTACGGTGACTGAAAATTTTGTATATTGTGTGTAAAGTCTACTTGGACTAAAAGTAAGGCAAAAGACTTTTTGCCTTTGGTAGCAGTAGGTATACAATTTCTTTTTTTACATTGCTGTGCTCAAAAGACAAATAATCTTAAACGTCACTGCGCTATACAGGAGTACATTTCAATTACTATCGAAAAAATATAAGTTTAGAAATTATTTATCATTATAATTATTTCATATTATAGGTATAAATTAGATAATGAATGTCGACACGCGTTATGCAAATTGTAAAATTTTTGGAATTTGTATCCGTTTGTCCTAAAAAACATGGCGTCTGACTAGCAAAGATTATAGTTAATATTAAAATATTGAATGACCAATGAAAAACTTAGCATAAAAACATGATTTTTTTAAGAATATAAGATATAGTAATTAACGGAGATTTTCTTATACTGTCCCTTCTGTTGTGCTAATTTGTATGAAGGTACTAAATGAAAAATAAAAATGTCTTACAAAAGCGTTTTTATTGTTTTATTCTCATATTCATATTCATTCCTTATGCGAATAACCCGTATGCATGCATAAAATGCATTTATGTTGTTACCTAGTCTTAGTCTAGGACTTATTCAGGTCATTGAGGGGTTGTGACAATTTATTTCATGTTTTATTTGTTTCGTTTTTATTTATTTATTCGAGAAATATAAAAATTTGTACGGTGACTGAAAATTTTGTATATTGTGTGTTAAGTCTACTTGGACTAAAAGTAAGGCAAAAGACTTTTTGCCTTTGGTAGCAGTAGGTATTCAATTTCTTTTTTTACATTGCTGTGCTCAAAAGACAAATAATCTTAAACGTCACTGCGCTATACAGGAGTACATTTCAATTACTATCGAAAAAATATAAGTATAGAAATTATTTATCATTATAATTATTTCATATTATAGGTATAAATTAGATAATGAATGTCGAAACGCGTTACGGAAATTGTAAAATTTTTGGAATTTGTATCCGTTTGTCCTAAAAAACATGGCGTCTGACTAGCAAAGATTATAGTTAATTTTAAAATATTGAATGACCAATGAAATGCTTAGCATAAAAATATGATTTTTTATAGAATTAATTAACGGAGATTTTCTTATATTGTCCCTTCTGTTTATAATTCAATGAAGTGGCAATGTATTTTTCATATTATTAGAAACCTCAATTGAGAGGCTATAGAGGACTCTAGATTTAGTCCAGAATAGGGTGTTTCATGAATTATATTTTGTAAATGTGAAAGAGGCGCTGATTGGTCCTCGAAGTTTTAATTATTTTTTTCATATTGATTTGTCCTCGAAGTTTTTATCCTACAAGATCCATTTCTCTCTTTCTAGAGATTAGTCAATTTCATGCAGGTATTTCTCAGTCCGTCTCTTTGTCTATGAGTATGACGAATTTAAAATAAAAAAGTTTTTTCAGTCACTGAAATGTATTTGTAGGCTTAAGGACAATTTACATTATTTTAAAATTGAAAGTACTTAAAGATAAAATTATAGCTTAAAAATTTACAATTTATTGTTGTAGATTTTGTTTTTTATTTGTGATATTTGGGAGACCGCACTTTTAATGTTCAATACTCATGTGAAGCTAACATTGGAATGATTGTGCTAATTTGTATGAAGGTACTAAATGAAAAATAAAAAGTCTTACAAAAGCGTTTTTATTGTTTTATTCTCATATTGTAAAAGGCATCTATTCGGATGACCCGTTGGAGCCCCAACGGTTGTTGGGAGCTCGTAGTTGCTGGGCGCCAGCCTTAGCGGAGTTGAATGAAAAGCTTTCTTTTTCGTAAGGCGTTTATCTTTACAATAATTACACACACACACGACGTACATACGGTAACAGAACAACGTAGACATTTTTGTCAGAGGCGGCCATTTTGGGTCTACGCGGGAGACGCGACGCCTCGACATACGCGTGCTGTGCGCGCGGAGTTAAACGGAAGTCGTTTGCTATCCATACATCACCCTACTATATCCCTACCCCCCCCCCCCTCCTCCTCGCGTCGCTTCCCCTCAAGAGTCTGAGTAGCGGCGCGGCGGTTTACCGCGGGTGGCGCGAGATGGCAGTCGTGATGATCCCTGGTGCGCTACAATATTCATATTCATTCCTTATGCGAATAACCCGTATAAGTGATATTTCTATTCCGCAAAGTTTCATCAAAATCAGCGGTTTTGGAGCCCATAGGGGGGAACATACACACACACATATCGCCTTTTATATATTTTTTATAGATAGAAGATAAGAATAGAGATAGAGATCGGTGACGTTATATCGACATTTTCGGGGTGGTGGACACTCCATACGCAGCATGATTTTTGTCGGACAAGTTGACCACAATTTTTAAATTAACTTTACTAAACTAATTTCAAAAATGAAACTTGTATGTACGAGGAGTCATAGTGACGTTATATCGACATTTTTGGGGTGGTGGGCACCCCATACGCAACATGATTTTTGTCGGACAAGTTGACCACAATTTTTAAATTAATTTTATTAAAAAAAAATTTGAAAAATCAAAGTTGTATATACGGAGTGTCATAGTGACGTCATATCGACAATTCCAGGAATCGAGCATTCGGAAACGCAGCAGCGCCGAAACTTTCGCATTAGAAAAGTTTGTCGGACTCATCGCAAAAAAGGCACCAACAAAGTTTTACATTTGTATGTCCCAAAAAATTTAAGTTCCTTGTACTGGGGACTATAATACCTAGGTAAGACATTAATTACCGCTGAATGAAACAATTTTAGAATATCCTCTACTATACTACAATCAGTCCATTTCTTCTGGATATCGCTCCACCTGAACTATCTCCATCGCACAAAAATCTTATGGATTACAATACAAATACAATTTAGAAAACACATTTACGAGTATTGAAAGAAGAATAAAATATTAAATAATGTTCGCTTTATATTTTAAAATAGTGCCACGAACCACGGCCACATTGTATGTACTTATTAGAGGTCTTTAGATATCTAATGCGTATGTAGTTAATACATAAAAAAAAATTAAAGGCATGTCACTTAGTAAAATATTTAAGGAATAAGTCTATTAATATAATAATAATAATTATTAAAAGATTGTTCACTGGTAGCTTGTGGGCCTTGTTGGCCTTCCGCTACTTGCGGAATTCCAGTCTTAGGTTTTTTTACGATATTTATTGTTTTTTTTATATTTACTGTTGTGATTGTAATGAAACTTAAGGGTAGTCTTATATTTACTTATTATAGAATAAATATTAAGATCTACCTGATGTACAATTTTAAATGATTCATTATAAAATAAAGTTAGTCTCAACAGCATGTGAATATTATTTACATTATATAATTATCAATAAAAACACAACATGGTGTCAGGTGTGAACTGAAAATATTGAGAATAGTTAAGTTGAGAGAATACATAAGATGTCTAACGAAAATGACGAAAGATCGATGATAATGTTACAACAGCCCGCACCATTATCCGATGAGGGCAATTTATCAAGCAACTGGAAAGATTGGAAGTCGGCATTTGAATTGTATTTGGTGGCATCAAGTCGCGAACAAGCTAGTGATAAAACTAAATGTGCGTTGTTTTTGCATATAATTGGAAAAAAGGGCAGAGAATTATATGAAGAATTCGACTTTTCTACAAAAGAAAAAGATAACTATCAGGCATTGTTGAACAAATTTGAAGAAAAATGTAATCCGGAACTGAATGTAAATTTTGAACGCCATTGTTTCTTTAATGTTATGCAAAATGAAGATAGCTTTGCTAAATATGTTTCGAAGTTAAAAATTAAATGCAAACTTTGTGATTTTGGCAGCCTACGAGAAAGTTTAATATTAACTCAATTAATAAGAGGTATAAAAGATTCTCAACTACGCGAACAATTGTTGAGACAGCCCAATTTAAAGCTTGATGAAGCGATATCTTGGTGTCGGATATATGAAGCGGCGAAAGCTCAAACCGCAGCAGTCTACAACAGCGGTGCGTCCGTGGCTACGTCTCCGGCGGTGGCGGTGCAAGGCGACGGGGAATGCGCGCTCGAAGCAGTAAAAACACAACATTTACTATATATATATTGTGAAAAATTTAGAATTAAGGATGAAAATAAACATATGTGAATAATATTAATATTATTATCTTATGATAATACAGAGTGTAGAGAGGAGAGGAATTGTGTTGTAGAATAAACCGGCTGAGTTTATTGCCACCTGTAACGAAAAAGAGACGTGAGAACAGTTTTACATTAATACAGTCTATACTCAATTTGTGTTAACATGGTAAAAACCACTACTTAAAGAAACTAGTGTAACGCATGGAATAATTGTATAAATGAAATTCATAGATCAACGTGAGAACAAGTATTTATTGCTTGTTAAATTCACAATACAAAGAAATATATTTCACTGTTACTAACCTTAATGCACACTTCGCAACCACTCGTTCTTAACTAACTGCAAATGCAGGAAAATGGCCGACATGACATATCGAAACAATGTCAATGTCACGTCAAGTTTTACATAGGATAGATTAATGATTTTACGTTCAGAAATGTTATTAGACTATATATTACTAAATATTAACTACGATCCGTTACAGTCGGCCATCCTCCAGGAACGAGTCCCTTCGTTTCTAGTCAATGTAAACAAAGCAAAACGCAAAATGTAAACAAAACGAGGACAATTATATGCATGTAATAACTAATATTTATATCATTATTATTTTAATCAAAACTAATCTATTAATAATAACTAATCTATTATTAATCCATCCATTATATATAATTATTTATATCACTCTTAAGTTATATCGCTTGGTACTACAATTAATAGATCAGACTTAACTATAGCTGTGCGGTATGAAACTACTTCGTTCGTTATCACACCGCATCAACTGCGATGTTTAGAGCCACTCATGGGCGGTGAGTTCATACACCAATCGTACCCGACTCGAAACATCCTCGCTCAATCAATTCTATAGCCGTGCTTTGTGATAACTACTTCCTTCGTAAACACTAGGCAACGGCTGCGTGCCTCAAGCCACTCATGGGCGGCGAATTCATACGCCAATCAAGCCCGACTCGAGGCACCCTCACTTTGAATCACTTTTGCATTAGTTAGTATCGTGGTAATTATCTCATGTCATCATTACATTATCAGTAAATATGCTAATCAAGTCAAATCAATAGACAAGCAATAGTAATAGCTAATAATCAATTTCAATATCACGTAATTAATCTCTATATAATCTATATCTATATCATTATTAATGATAACTTACTAATTTATGTCACTATCGTCATCCTCGCTCGAAGAGCAAGCAGGGGCGTTGAACTCGTCCAGGGAATTATTTTATCAATAGCCACAACCGTTTCATATTTTGCACCCTTTCTGGTCAAAAGCGGTGTCCTCAACAAGAAACCTATCACGAGGTAGAACCTTTTTAATTCTATAAGGTCCTTGACATTTGGCTTCCAACTTTTTGGGCTGTCCAGTTCCAGTCAGTATAGCCCTAGCTATCCTAACAAGGTCACCCTCTTTATGTTGTGTAGTCCCTTTCCTGTATCTATCATACCTATTTTTATTTTTGTCCTGATTCTTTTTAATTTGTTTACTTGCTTCCGACCTAATATCATCCATCGATCTATTGTCTTCGCCGTGCTTGCTTGCTCTATATCATCCCTAATACTGTTTTTGCTACTGTCCTACCAAATAAAGTATTTAGGCCTAACTGCACATCTGGTAGGAGTTCATCCCAAGTATTTTTACATTTACCGTGAACCATAGAATCAACAGAAGCTAAGATCATTCGGTTATACTTTTCGACTTGTCCGTTTGCCCTTGGCGAGGCAACTGCATTGAGAACATGCTTTGCATCAATCGACTGAATATACGCCTTGAACTTTTTGCTTGTAAAGCTTGTCCCTCTATCCGCTATAAGTCTAGACGGAGATCCGAAGTAACTAAAGAGAGTTTTGAGCGTTTCGCACCTAGTGACATAATCGTCTAATACTTTAAAGACTCGCCAATTTTTATTTTATATTCCCTATAGATATCTACAGCCTTGGGGATCTGGGGATCTTCAAGAATATCCTTAATACGCCTAATTTCGTTATCAGATGACTGCACTGTCGCGATCCAATCTTTAGTGTCAATAGTTAAGATATCTATTGTGTGTATTTTGTCAGGTTTTGTTGATACAGGTCCACGGCTGAGTGCGTCTTCAGGTTTATCAAATTTGGCTGCTTTCATTTCATCAATGTCATAGAGTACACAATCCACTGCTTGCTTTCCGAAAATTTTACATCTTACATCAGTAGGTAATTTTACATTTTACATCAGTAGGTTTATTTTTGCAAAATAGTAAAGTTCAAAGAATTCACCAGAGCTTACCCTCCTATTAAGCAAGTCGGTCAGTAATTCTGCGTAATTCTCGGTTGCAGGAAATGATTCTTTAAGCATAGTTTTCTATTCTGTCCAACTATGCTTAATAGTGGACAAACCCACGTCTTAGCAAGGCCGGTGAGCCTAGGCAGGGCGTAGTGGATCGTTTGCTTGCTAGTCCAATTATATGTTGATGGTTTGCTCTTTTGATAAGGGATCAAACTCAAGGATCACGTTATTTGAGGTGCTAAACGATTCACGATCTCCTGCTTTTGATTTCACTGGTCTGCAAAAAAAAGTTTTTTTTTCTCCTTATTGCTTTCATGCATAATTTCATCATATTTAATGCTCTAAACACAGAATTCAACATGCAAATAAATACAGCACGTAGATTTTCAATATAATGCCTATTTATTAAAAAAACGATATTATTATCTATACCAGGGTTCCCCAAACTATTTTGGACAAGTGACCCCTTTTCAACAATGAACTGTTACCTCAGACCCCCATGGTCAAATTACCTACTTTTAAGACCAACCCCCTTATTCATAATGGTCCGCTAACTTAAAGCAGCTATCTATCTTAGTCTATCTTTAGTTTTTTCCTATTGGTACAAAATACCTAGGTACTAAGGTGCCAATTAGAAAACTTTGCACTTGGTTAAGTGAGTGAAGTTGATTTCATTTTCTCGTCAAAATTTAACAAAATAAAAAGACAATCCAATTCAGTAAATATCAAGTTTAATTTATAATTATTACAAATTAATACATAAAGCATCTTAAGTTGGTAGGAAATTATATTTTAAAAACTATTAATTCGCAAAGAGAAAATAAAACATTCAGTGCGATGGATGAACCTGGTGACTATCTACCAATCTAGCTACATCCGGTTCAATATTAGTGAGTTGCAGCCTTAAATCTCCACGTTCGTTGATTTTCAAACGGTTTCTTTGTTTTGTCAAAATGTTTGTTACCACACTGAAGCTTTTTTCAACTAGATATGATGATGGAAAAGCGATAAGGTATTTTTCAGCAATGTTCCACAATGTAGGATACTGTGTTTCAATTTTGCGTTGCAACCAGAACTTCTGATAGCCTTGGTTGAACTTTTGCTTAAGCTCTTCGTCTGTGCTGATGGTAATCAACTCTTCTTGCATTATCACATTGGCTTCTTCTATGGCTGTGGTGTTATACGGATTTATTATCCATTGAGGAATTTGTAAATTTAAAAGATCATCAAACCTCTCCGTAAAATCCTTGTGTAATGCGTCCAAGTGAGTAACATATAATAAAATGTCATCATCTTGAAGCATTTTTGGTAATTTTGACAAATGCGGAAACTGCGAATATTCTTTTCTGCCTAAATTTTGTTTATAAAGAACTAGTTTACCCACGAAGGCCGATATTATTGATTTTGTTTTAATCAAGTTAAGATCATCACCCTGTAGTTGCAAATTAACTTTGTTGAACATTCCAAAGATATCAGTCAAGTAATAAATATCTGTTTTACAATTGTTCAGATTTTCTTTCAAATTCGGATCTTTTTCTTGTAAAAACTCCAACACAGATTCAAAAAGGGCTGAAAATCTTTCTAAGCAAGAGCCTCTTGATAGCCAGCGAACTTCAGTGTGCAGAAGTAACCGAGTAAAGACTTCGTCGTTTTCGTCACATAGTTGAGCAAATAACCGAGAGTTCAAAGAATTGCTTCGAATCTTGTTGATAGCATTTATTACATATTGTAAAGACTTATGCAATCTAGGACTCAGCTTTTTTGCTGCTAAATGCTGCCTGTGAATCACACAGTGAATAACCAGTACATCAGGCAGTTGTCGCTTTAAGTGAGCTATAAAGCCACGATGACGACCAACCATAGACGGTGCACCATCAGTCGCAACAGAAACAATATTCTTCCATGGAATAGCTTTATCAGTAAAAAAATGTTCCACGGCCTGAAAAATCGATTCTCCTCTAGTATCAGTCTCTAAATATGCAGCAAAAATCAGTTCTTGGCACATATTTTCATCTTTGATAAATCGAACATATCCTAACAATAGAGCTTCATTGCCGGGTAATGTAGACTCGTCCAACTGGAGAGAGAATCTGCGGGTCTGTAAGAACTTGCATAAAATGTTTTCCACATCGCGTCCCATCTCATCTATGCGTCTCTGAACGGTGTTGTTGCTCAAAGGTATTCTCTTTAAAATATCATGTGCGGGTTTGTGCAATACATTGTTAAGGACCTCCGCAATGGCTGGTAAGATAAGCTGCTCTCCAATTGTATGGGGTTTCCCCGACTTCGCTATTAGTAAAGATATATTATAGGACGCTCGTAAACCATCATTGTCTCGAATAGATGATGACGCAAACATCGATCCTATGGATGGCCTTTTGTCTAGTTTTTCTTTCAGTGCTTGAAAATATGACAAGGGCTTACTTTTTTTCTTAGCATGTACTCTTGATAAGTGGTCATCCATTTTTGAAGGCTTCATGGCATCGTTACTAAATACTTTTTCACATATGAGACACATCGGGAAGTGTTGATTTGATGGAGATGCAATAAATCCGAACTTCAAGTAGTCCAAACTGTATTGTCTGCATTTTTTTTTCGTGTCCGCCATCATAAAACTTTCAGTAATTCTGCAAACAAAAAAATAAGGAACCTAAATAAAAAACAATAATAAACTGTTAAATTTGCACACTATCTTATTTTTATCACACTCAGTTAATGGATTCTTGTTAAGTATTACTGACTTACTCTTTGATAAACTTTGATACCTATATTGGGAAGTAACTACAGTAGGTAATTAGGTATAGAAACTTCGTATTAGGTAATTAGGTAGAATAAGAACGAAAACCAAAGACTTAAGTGTTAGTAATTTTTACAAATACAATTATACATACCTATTTAAAATATGTTGTATGTTGTGTTTAACACTTTTTCAGTCACTTTACTTCACTTAATTTAGCTTTGTAATAAGTTTGTAATCTCTTGAAATAAATGAGTACTTAGCTATATGAGTTTTTATCGTTCAAGCTCCAACGAATTTCAAAACGCAAATGAACTTTCAACCTAAATGCAAGCTCGTTAAATAGTAAAATATCAGGAACATGTTTGGACTTGATCATGAATTCGTTCGTCTTAATTCGCGTAAAGCCGCTATCACACTATTCAATTTGAACGATTCCAATTTAGGAAATCGGAAGGTGTGATCGCAGTTAGAACAGATTGGATTCAATTAAGAGTTTATCCATTTTCAACTCTATATCTTCGATTTAGAAATCAATTTAGCGTAGTGTGATCACGAGCTCACTACTTAGATTCCTAAATAGGAATCGTTCAAATTGAATAGTGTGATAAGCACTTTATCGTCAAATAGAGAGCAAGTCAAAACGCCGCTGAAAGACGTACGCTCCAACTCAATCTTGCACAAACTTGTCCACATAGACTTGCCGAGTTTTTCATCTTGTACGAACTTGAAACTTTACATTCCTGGAACATTATTTCCTACAAAAATATTAATTATTCTTAGTACACGTAACACAACATAAACAATACAGTAACTACCTACTTACCTATCTTGAAAGTTTTAAATAAGAACTTGTGTTAATATAATAGGGGTCGATTTTTAGACCTCGTCGACCCCCAAAATCACTTTTCGTTTATGTCGACCCCTAGGAAACCGATATCGACCACTTTGGGAATCCCTGATCTATACGATAGTAACGGTACGGTCTAAGTTTTACAGTAAAAAAATGCTAATTTTACAGTCACAAATTATAAAAATATCAGTAAATTTATCTCATTATGGTGATAAAATTCAAGTTATTTAGTAGTTTTTTATCTTTTCTTCGTTTCCATCGAAGTTCTCGGCGAATCGACCAACAAAAATCAGCAAGCATTGCTGCTGACCATTTCCCATTGTAGCGTATTTCAATTTTCATAATATCTTGATGAAACCTTTCACCATGCTCATCTGATACGGCACCGAGATTTTCAGGAAAGAAATCTAAATGCGAGTCATAAAAAGAATTTTGAGTGTCATATTGCATCCTAAAGCTTTATAAGCGGAAAGAAGCTCTCCAATGATTTGTCGGTAGTTGTCAGCTTTTGTATTCCCAAGAAAGTTTTGACACACTTTTACAAAAGCTACCCAAGCTCTTTTTTCTGCTTTTTTCAACTTCAAATTAAAACCTTCATCCGTCATAAGCTCTCGAATATCAAAATATTTGATATAAAACGTAAACAATTAAAAGACAAGTTTTCAACCAACTATTGTAGTCACAGCGAATACTGCGCATGCGTACCTATACCTACTACCATAAAAATCATTTTCAGCACTTTCCTTCTTTCTCTTACAACTCGCTAAAACCTATTTTGTATGTATATACCTACACTGTTTACGATGTTAACGCACAAAACCAATTCAAAAAACCTAAATTTAAGATATTAAAAAAAATCATATCGATAAATCTAGACGTGATAGAAAAAATCGGCCAACGGGAATAGATTCCGAACATTGAAACCTTCATATTTATGACATAATTTTTTGAAGGAGAATTTCGTTGCAGACCAGTGTTTTTAATACATTAAAAAGTCCTCAAAAAGATCTATCGTCATTAACCTAGGTATCAATCTCTCACGCTTTCTACGTACCTCACTTTCAAGCGCCTTCAGTCGTGTCATTTCCTGAGACAGCCTGCGTTCTCGTTCCCGCAGTGTGGTTGAGCTGCAGCTCCGGTTGCGACTGGAACGTTGATCACGTACATCACTGCTTTCTCGAGGCGTTGGCATCCGCGGCCGGTCATCACGACGACTGCGACTGCGCTGCCCGCCTTCTCGGAAGTCCCGACTAGGGCTCCGGGATGCAGTGTACCAGCGGCGTTTCCTACCCGTCTCAGATTCTCGGTCGTTCATATCTCTGAAACTTACAACATCGTCTTTACGTATTTGTACGTTTAACCAGAAGGAGGATCCAAAGAAAGAAAGAAGAAAATATTAATCCGTTCGCTTCTTCGAATTTATCAGCTATTTTTAAATAAAAGATATCCCAACTAGCAAAAAAGTTGTATAATATTAGAATTATACAACTAACAGACATGTAAGGGCTTTATTGCAGTATTGCAGCAACTCAACAGTTGCAAAGTAGCGAAATGGGACAGAGTAGTGACTTTATTAGCCATGGAAGTCCCAAACATAGAAGAATATCAAACGTATTGGAGCCTATGGAGTTGCTGATGCCCATTGTGCCATGACCTGTCGTAAGTTTTCATAATTTAATAAAATTCTTATAAAGAGAGAAATAATAACATCACACGGATTTTTTCAAATATATATATATTATTATATTATTATATACGATATATTTAAAAATCAATTGCTTTCGTTTGTCTCGCTAAAACTCGAGAACGGCTGGACCGATTTTAATTCTGTCTTCACTTATGGATAGGGGGATAATCAGGGAAGGTTTGTACCAAAAAGAAGAATTGGTCGCCGGGCGAAGCCGGGAGCGGTCACTATATATAAACATCTTCCTCGCATAACGCTTTTTCCATTAGTGAAAACCGCGTTTATATCGGTTTAAAAGATTTAAGCGGCGGGAAGTGACTAATTTTGTTGCTTAGTTTCTTAAAAAGACTACTTTAATTTTTGAATTCTGATATTTTGCCTCCTTATGCAATGCAATAGATTTCCATTTTTATATGCTCTAAAATACGAATGTAGCACATGAAAGGCTATTTCAGGCAAAGTGATCGTAGTGCTATATGAACTTTATTCTATGTGGACGTTTTGCTACATGAAAGTTTTCTGTGCGTGGACCATTTGCATAAATCCATCTATGTAAAGATATAAAGAATCCGATCGTGAATTTTTAATCGGATCGGATTAGAAAAACGATCGGATGTCGGTGATGATGAGATAAAATAACAAAAGCCGTAACTTTAAATTATTAATTCTAATCATATCTTATAACAATATTTATAATATTTTAATTATATTATAATATCTCCTATTAACATTTTTAAATACATGCTATTTCTCCAATTAGTACCTACGTTTCTTACCTTGGTTTGAGACTATAACACTAGTAACTGCTTCAGGTAAACTTGTGCCAGCTGCCAGGATCGTCAGGCCAGTGATGCTATCAGGAATGTCGAGAGTGTCACCTGTGAGGATAAAAAATATTGTTCAATTCTCATCATATTTAAATCATAATTAAAACTAGAGCTGGCTACCGTCACCTAGTACACAAGCAGGTGCCGCAAGTGCAGTGCCGACTACAGTAGAGTTATAGGGAAATGAATTTCAGTATTAGTTTTTTTATGCCAGGTAAAGGTCGACAGTAAGGCTAATACAATAATAATACAAGTAAGGCTAATACAGTAAGGCTAATACAGTAAGGCTAATAATTGATGGTAGATAATTGAGGCTAATAATTGAGGCTAATAATTGATGGTGATTAGCTACCGTCGCCTGTAACACAGGCAACGCCAATTTTTGTTTCTGTAAGTTCGAAACTATAATAAAAGCACGATGGAAAATTAAAAAGAAAATATATCTTAGGAACCAGGCTTTACAGAGAAATAGCTGAGATGAGAATAGAAATTTTAATTAAAATTCCTTACCAATCGCTGTTATAACCCACGCCACAAGATAGGATATGCTGCCGATCCAGAAAATGCATATGATAAACGTAAGCGGATATAGGGCAGGATATTTGCGGGTATCTGGCACCGTCAACCAGAAAACGACCTTAATAGGTCCTGATACAATCCATTTTAAATTATTCATGTATGTCCTCGTGGTCACCCATTTGCTTAGAGCTAAGTCGTGCGAATCTGACAAGAAATTAATTATTAAAAGTTTAAATTGTAAACATTTATGTCATATTTTTCTTAATTTTTATTTATTTATTTATTTATTTATTTATTTATTTATTTATTTATTTATTTATTTATTTATTTATTTATTTATTTACAATTTCAGTTTAAAAGTAGAACACTTTTAACTTATATATGGAGACTTTTAACTTACCTAACGTTGTAGTATTGTTGGTGTTTCCATCTACTTCTTTTGCTTGTTCAACATCACCGGCGATTGGCATATAATCATTTCTCAAAATATTATTCTTTCCTGAAAAAATAATAATTCAAATATAAGCTCTAATTTTAAAAGAATCAAGACGATTTATTCTACCGAATCATGCAACTATGCAATAAATGTTTAAGAAGAATTTTTAAATATTTATTTAAAAAAAGAAACATGAGAAAAGTGAATATACTTGACATTGTAGGAGAAAGTATAAACACAAGGAATTTTTCTTTTTATAAAAAAATCGTTTTAATTTTCAATGCCAAAGGAGCCATTCTAACTAACTCAATACCTTAACTTATCAAGAACAATTCGATTTGTGCGCCCGTTCCACCTATCCCTACTAATATTCCCTTGGTAGGAATAAGTATCTATTATAAGTCAAATTATAGTGTTAAAAAAAATCCTCAATAGATGTACGATTATTAGGAAAATAAATATTAAGTAATGTTAGTTAGTAAAAAAATATTTGATTCGTTTGTATACCGTTCGTAATCGATTCTGGCTTGACACTGGTTTTTCCTCCCA
Organism: Synanthedon andrenaeformis; assembly: GCA_936446665.2. Classification (NCBI taxonomy): domain Eukaryota; kingdom Metazoa; phylum Arthropoda; class Insecta; order Lepidoptera; family Sesiidae; genus Synanthedon; species Synanthedon andrenaeformis. The sequence goes on along the minus strand of OW387776.2, from coordinate 11,285,146 downwards.
CTAAATAATTGTTTCGGATACAACATTTGTTTCTAAAGAAACTCTTTAACTTCCCACTGCTTAGCAATACTAAAAAATAATGTTTTAATAAAATGAAATATATCGAGAGTATCTTACTAGATGGCTGGCACCAATTGTCAGGAGGTTACTCACTCTGCAGCCCTAACCACCGGTAGCTTGGGCCTTGCCTTGCTGCCTGCGGACTACTAGGTTTTTTTAATAATATTTATAATCTGTATAATCATATTATAAAAAAAATTAGAATTAGGAAAGAAAATAAATATATGTGAATAATACTTACATATAATATAAAGCGAATACATAGCCACTAATATAAGTGCTTCATGCCAAAATATTCTGTTGTCCAACATTGTAAGTATAAGAGCGACTACGGACACAGCATACATCAAGCAGTCTCGGGTCACCGGCCAACAATCCAACTCTATTTTCTGCAAAAATAGTATTTCTTATCAAAAATGTTATTTATCTGACTATGTAGTCTCGACTAATCTATACGAAGACAGATCCTGGCTGACTATCAACGCACAGCCAGAACTATACTGATCTAGAAAGCTGAAAGTTGCAAATAAGGTGTATTTTATAACTAACTAGCGGGTCGGCTCCCGGCTTCGCCCGAGGTGCATTTTTTTACGTAGAAACCTTCCCTGATTATCCCTCTGTCTATGAGTGAAGACAGAATTAAAATCGGTCTAGCCGTTCTCGAGTTTTGCGCTTAGCAACACATTCATTCATTCATTTATTCATTCGTAGGTATTCATTATTATATTATAGATTTTTATTATTGAAAATATATGTATTTTACTAACCCTACTGGCCATCAGACCACAGAATCCTGGAACAGCAAGAACATTGAATACAGCTGATCCGACCACAGCACCCACGCCAAGGTCACTTTGCGTTACAAAAGTTCCAATGCAGTTAATGAATAGCTCCGGACTTGAGCTGGCAGCTGCCATAAATGTCGCTCCCGCTATGTCTTCTGGCAAATTTAGACCTGAACAAATAAGAACGAATATTTTACACATATATATGTATATAGACCAGTCTTCTTCTTACGTTGCCATCTCCCACCGGGAATGGCAGCGCTCTGAACGAAGATTGTGTGCTCATCAGAAACCACTCGCGAAGGTTTCTAAGCCAAGATGTTTTATATCTGACAGGACTTAGATGCCCAAGATATGAACAAGTAGATTTTTTTATAGAAGTGGCACCGAGCTCATATTTTCATCTATACATAAAAGGATTTTCCGCGACGTTAATCTTCTAAAGCGATGTTGCCTACATTAAAGTTGCGCACGAGTGGGGTAAAGTATACTTTCCTTGTTTTGATGTGAATACGTGTTTAAATTTGCTTCCGCAGTGGGAGATATGGATGGGGGTTTGAATTCAGAAAAGTGTTATATTTAGTCTCGAGTTATTGCTTTTTTATTTTATAATAATAATGAACTTTGGTTTGCTCATACATTAAAGATACTTATATATATAAAACACAGATTCAAACCCAGAACACTTGAGTGAGGGCTAACAATAACTTAACCACATTACTTACCGCCTCGTTCTATCATTTTTATAACGATGATGTGATGTTTGTCAAAGCGATGAGACGTATTTGATAAAGGATTAGATATTTAATTCATTACAGGTTAATTTGCTAAGTTCACTTACGTTCAGACATTATTTCAACAGAAGGCACGAAGTAATCTTCACATACTGTGGCGAGCATCGCGAAGCATATCAGCGCCAGTGCGCAGTGAATGAGAATGTACCCCTGAAAGTGGAAACGACAGATTTGGTTCATCAATGCTGATATAAGCAGAATTTGCATCTTCAGTGTGTGAGAGTAAAATGATTTTCCTCTGGAGAGTAACCTTACCCTTTACCTCCCTAATCCTTTACCTTTAAGCCTTTCGTTAAGGTCCTTTCATTCTTTCTTTTTTTCTCTCTTTCAATTGCAGCACTTGTTGCGTTGCTTGTGTTATTAAGCGATAACCTTGCGATAACCATCTACCATCGGGTGGACCATCAGCATGTCTAACGATCTTTACATAAAAGGCATATAATGAACTTACTTATTGTCTCTGGGAGCGTGTGAAACCATCAGACGGAAATTCCAGGATCGCTGCTGGGGTACAATTATTCAAGAGACGTTCATTATCTATTTGGAGTAGTTGGCGAGGCGAAAATTTTTCAATATTATGGTAACCTAAAAAATAAATAAAAAATGTTAGCGCAATGAGAACAAATCATTTGACAAAACAGTTCAATTGATATAATGCTGAAAAAAAGTTTGCACTGGTTGACATTTTTATGAAAACCAAAAATGATATTTTTAAGGAAGTTATATTAATGTTTACTATTATTTGTTTTAAATATTACGATTTTAAAATACCAATACAATTTACAAACATAAATTTCAATAAATAAAATGAAAATGTTATTCCTGTGAATTAAATCGCTAGGCCATAATAAGTTTCTGAACGAACTATTTCTTTTTTCTGCGCTGAATAATTCCAAAAAGTGGTGTTTGAATTTCGAATCACGCTCGCAGCAAACGTCGATTTGTCTGCGAGTTTTTAGACACCACTTTTCGTGCTGGAGAGGTGAAAAAGTATTTAGATGTTTCTACTTCAATTATAAAAACCTTATCGCACATACACACAATGGTATATTCCTTCACCCGATATACAAAATGTTTATGATAACACACTTTAGACCGTAATTTGAATTAAAATATAAACAAGCCGTTTGACGTACGGCAAAAACATGCCGATGATCTTGGACAACTAGCGACATCTCGCGTCCACTTTGGCAACTACTTATTTACATATATATTAAAATGATAAAACGCCTAAACAATCATCGTATTCAGAGTTCATGAATACGATAATTTTAATGTTTGGAAATGTTTAGAAATGTTTTAATATTTAGAGTGTGAATAATTAGTATTGTTACCATTTTTTTTTATTTTTATGTAATAGCATGTGACTTTTTATGATTTTATAATTTAGTATACTGTTATGTTTTTTCATTTGTTTGTGCTTTTCATTTCGTAATTTTCGCCATATTGAATTTCCGCCATATTGAAAATATTGACTTCATTATTATTCATTAAATGGTTATGTAGGTGGCGCCACGTGGCCTTGGTCACGTGGCTTTAAACATCCAACGTTTCCTGGTGAGGTATGTACACCTTTCGAACGCATTCTTACTTTGGTCGTGGAGTGGTGAAGTGTTTTTTTACCAGTGCTGTCAATTTTATTATTTTTAAAAACTTTAACGTGTGAAATTGAGGATTATTCTATCGAGCATAAGCATATATCTTAGTAAAAATTCGGTGAGTGTTCGCAATACCATTTTTATACTGTACATTTTGTGAATTTAATGAAAACAAGAAATACTCAATGGCAGAGTCCAATTAGATTATGTTTTTCGATATTTAGCAGTCTTTAGGCATTAAAATCCTTATATTATATTATAAATGTACACGATTTTGTATACATAGAAATTACTAAAATACATTATAGGTATGCGGTACGTAAGAGCTTTTTTTTGCAGCAGATTTATTTGTACTTGTAATTGTTAAAAAAAAGAAACTCACATACGGAGCCTATTGCGCATTAGACATCTGCTACAAAAAGCTCGTACGTACCGCATATTATATATTTTAGTAATTTCTATGTATTATATATAAAATCGTGTACAGTAATGTGGTGTTATGTCATATTATAAGTAGTTTTTCTTTTAATAGTACGCAATACCATTTTTATAGTGTACATTTTGTGAATTTAATGAAAACAATAAATACTCAATGGCACAGTCCAAATTAGATTATGTTTTTCAATTTTAAATCCATATTACGTACACGATTTTATATACATAGAAATTATTAAAATATATAATAAATATCCGGTACGTACGAGCTTTTTTTGTACTTGTAATTCTTAAAAAAAAGAAACGCAAATACGGAGCTATTGCGCATCCGATATCTGCTTATATATCTGCGATTTTATATATAATAAAATCGTGTACAGTAATGTTGAGTTATGTCATATTTTACGTAGTTTTTCTTTTAATAGTACGCTTATTTACATGTTATATGGGATTTATTGTAGATGTTTTAATTTACATTCCTATTAAAATTCAACCTGTTTAACAAATAGCAAGATGTTAAGAAACAAAAGAGAAGCGTCGAGCGGATCTGACAGTGGTAGATTGGGGCAGGGCCCGTCCAAAAGGCGCCGGATAGAGACCTACGATGTGTTCAGGCTGTTGCGTCCCACCCTGACACTGGCCTCCCGTGGCGAGTGGCCCCAACTGTTCAGGTTTGTGTACTTATAATAATGCAATATTAAAGTGTTACCACCTTACATTCTCACTGAAGTAACGGGCAACTAACATTATTTCCCTACAATGCTCGTCCGCTTTCTCGTCACAGACAATCACAATCATCCTAACTTACAGTCAAGTCATTTTAATAGGTAACATTTGACAATTCATCAAAATTCAACAACGTAACCTTGTAACGGCGGGCATAAAATAATATATTTTTTCGTTTTGTTAGAACTGCACAATTGCTTAACTTTTTTCAATTACGATTACATATTTATTGTAATAATGACCGATACGAGTAATTTTACGATTTGCTTTCACTAATAAACAATTTCTTATCTAAAGAACTGAACGTCGTTACAATGTTGCGTCAGTTTCAAGTAAACAATTTTAACTAACTTCTGTGCAACTGCCTCTCGTATAAAATGAAATTTCACATCAATGTGCTTAGTTCATCTATGATACATACAATTTTCTGAAAGTTTCTGTGCACTTTGGTTATCATTATACAATACAATTGGCATATTACCTCCACTGATAAGTACAAATAACAAATTTCTTAAGAAAATAGCCTCCTTACTAGCCTCACAGCCATATATTCGGCTTCTGTGCTGGATAGGGCTACAGTCTGCTGTTTTCTACTCTCATACGAAACCACACAACCTGAGAATACAAAACAATAACCGGTGTAAGATTTTTCTATCAACACAATCGGAAGCCCAATCAGCATCTACAAAACCAACTAAATCTAGATTATTTTTAACATAAATTAATCCAAAAGTTTTTGTTGCACTTAAATATTTCAAAACTCTTTTAGCATGCTTCCAATGTGTTTCTGTATTGCAATTATTAAATTGACTTAAATAACTAACTGAATAGGAAATATCAGGTCTTGTCAGAACGGAAAGATACATCAAACTACCTATAAGTTGTTGATATGGATAGTTAGAATTTAGATTATTACTTTTATCCAGTTTCAGATTAGTCTCCATTGGTGTATCCACATTTTTACAATTTATCAAGTTAAATCTATTTAACAATTTTTCTATAAAATGTTCCTGAGAAATACAAATTTTATTTTTCTCTATTTTAACATCCATACCTAAGCAATGACTCAACTGGCCTTTTAATTGTTCTACTTCTTCATTGCAATTAGAAAATATGAAAAAATCATCAACAAAGAGAGCTATAAATGTTTTAAAATTTTCGATTGATTTTACAAATAAACAAGGTTCATACACAGATTTCTTGTATCCTAACTCTTGTAAGCAATCTTCAGCTCTTTTGTACCATGCCCTGGCTGACTGTTTCAGCCCATATATAGCTCTTTTTAATTTTAAAACTTTACCTCCATTTTTTATCTTTTGAAAATTCTGAGGTAATTCCATATGAACAATTTCATCGAGATGACCATTTCAAAAGGCTGTAGTGACATCTAGATGGATCATATTTAATTTTAAGGTAGAGTATTTAAGTACAGGTGAAAAGGTTTCATTGTAATCGATACCTTGTCTTTGGGTGAAGCCCTTTGCCACTGGCCTTGCTCTGTATCTTACTGTTTTGTCACTATTTAACTTCTTTTTATATACCCACTTGCACTGCACTACTTTAGCATCACTTGGTCTGTTCACTAATTCCCAAGCTTGATTGTCATCGAACAATTTAAACTCTTCCTCCATGGCTCCACACCATTCTTCTCGCTCTGCTCCTTTCATTACCTCTTCATATATTCATCGCATCTTCACATATATCTGCACTATTGGTCACACATATATTACTGTACCCATACCTTTTTGGTGGCTTGATTGCACGCTTTTCTGATAGTTGTTTTTCAGTAAGCTCAAGACTCACCTACTCATTTGACATGCAGTCGCAGAACTCATCAGAGTTCGAGGTACTTGTGGTATCATCTGGTACATATGTGGTATCTGCTGCAGATGCTGGGGATATTGAACCCAATATAGTTTCATCTGAATCTTCTTCCCCTGGAATGTTCACTGTCTTTTCTTCCACCACTGCTTGTGTCATGTCTGAGTTCCTTCTGTTCTCCATGATCACAACATCTCTGCTGGTAGTAATATTCTTTGTTACTGGGTTATATAACCTGTAACCCTTAGTGTTCTCTGGGTAGCCGAGAAAGATGTATTTTTCAGATGTATTTAACAAAATTTGGGGGCCATAAATTTAATGTGTTTAACCAATCACGTCCTAATATGCGCGGTATATTATCATGTCCTATAAATAAGTTTAACTTTTTTACATTATTCATATATCGTACAGTAAGATTTTTTAATATCCCTATGGGCTTTGAAATAATTTGGTCAAAATTCTTAAATTCTACTTCACAACTGTTAATTTTTATATTTTTAAAATACATTTGTTTATCTTTTAGAGGGATTACAGTCACATCTGAGCCTGTATCTAATTGAAAATCAAGTGATTTTCCTTCAATATTTATAGTCATATAATGCGGAGGTATTCTACTTACAGTTATAGAATTTATGTCATGTTTGCAGAATAAGTTTGCACAAGAAGTTTCTACATTTTGTTGCTCACTATTAGTATCCATTTCTTTTTCTTCGACACTGTAAAGCTTTCTAGCTGTACACATTTTGAAGATGTGCCCTTGTTTTCCACATTCTGAACAAAGTTTCTTTATTAATCTCCACTCTGTTTTTAAATATTTGTTACCACCACAACAGTAGCACTTTATGTTTTTCTTATTCGCAGTATATTTTGAAACTGTCTTATGTTTGCTTTTATTTGTCGCCCTTCCTTTATTGCCCTGTTTTCTTTCTTGATAATAATACAAATCCGACACCTTATTGTCACTATGACTGGTAGTTTGAAGTAAAGCTGCTTCTACTGTGCAAGCCAATGCCACCATTTCATCCAAGCTCTTTTCAGCACTTTTCTGCAATTCAAATTTAACTAATTTCGAATATATACCATCTATTAATTTTTCTTTAATTTGGTCATCTAAGTCCTTAAAGTTGCATTTAATTCCTAATTTTCGTAATTGCAATATATAGTCCTCAATAGACTCCATTGGCAATTGATTTCTGTTGCGAAATGTAACTCGATCAAGCGCTGTTGACACTTTTGGAATGTATTTTTCTTTTAGTTTTTGACATAACTCGGTGTATGTAAATTTCAGTGGCTTTTTTGGTGCACACAATACATTTAATACTTCCAACACCTTAGGTGTTATTTTTGTTAACAATAGTGGCACTTGTTTTTCAACTGTCACTTCATTGAGTGTAATAATACACCTTATTACACTCAATGAAGTTTCCTTGTTTGTTACTTTTTGTTTATTTTTACAGAAGGTACTTAGCAATTTTCTTAATTCTCTAACTTTTGAATTGATGTTGTATGTTATGTTGAGGTTGTCTAATTATTCTTGTAATAGTTTTTTATTTAGGGTATAAATCCATGAACGTCCTGTCTCTGTAACAGAATCATGTTCACTATTCTCTTCTGTTTCTCTGACATGGGTTGACGTGACAATTAATGTAAACAATGGTGAAGTTCGCACAAATTGCTTGACGTTTGACTATGTCGCGGCGGTTGTCAAAATGTCGGACTTTAAAATTCGTGGTTAATCGCTGCAACTTCACTTTGATGCTATCTATTTTTACAATTTTCCAATGCAATTTTCTAATATTTTCCTCAAGTTTTGTTAAAATTTTATTTGTTCCCCACGCGGAGTACAATCCCATCCTCGTCGCCAATTGTTGTCTCTCGAATAAAATAGATGTAATTGATTAATACTTTATTTATATCCGAGAGCACACTAATATCCACACGTTAATAACAGGGCTGGGGGCGAGATTTTTTTTTTTTTACGAGCGAAGAAACTTTCAAAAAGTACCTTATGACAAATACCGCATGCAAAGACAAATGTCATAAGGTTATGTGGGATTCTTACCGCACTAAAACTCCAACTCGGGATGGGTATGGTTCAGTCCTGAGGGGACTTTAGAACCGTCACCGGGCGTCGGGGGGGCGAGAAGCGCCCGGCCCTTACAAACAATAATGCTTACAAACTAACTTATCTATGAGGGACCGGCTAGCCCTGTGGGGCCATTTGCGTCTGCCGCGGCTTGAGCCACGGCAGCTACAAGTGACCCATGGGCCGGGAGGTCCCTCGCAGGCGCTGGGTCCTGGTCGCGCCTCGTAGGTATGGAGTCGCGCGGCGGTCGACCTCTTCTGATGTGGTGGCGGGGCAGCTGTGCGTCGGGGTCATCACCAGCAAACGCCGCGTTTGCTGCCGTGATGGGGTCATCCGGGTCCAACAGGATGTGTCGGGGTCTTCTTCTGTAATGAGAAAGCGTGAGATTAAGATCGGGAGTGTAGATTAGTGAGCTGAGCACTAGCGGGTTGGGATGGCGAGGGAGTTTGTCGTAGTACTTCAAGGCGAAGTCCTTGATGCACTTGACAATGGAAGGGAGTTTTGTGTCGTGATGGAGGTCTACATTGCGAATGTACCATGGGGCGCCCACGGCTCTTCGCAAGAATCGGTTTTGGAGTGTTTGTAGAGTATTGATGCGTGTACATGCAGCGTGCGCAAAGACAACGCTAGCGTACGTCATGATTGGCCTGATGCATACTTTGTATATTGTCACCTTATTTCTAAGGGACATTGTACTCCGTTTGCCTAAGAGGCACGTCAGGCGACCCAGGACGAACGCTGCCCTGTCCCTGACACGCTTTATGTGTGGGCCGAAGGTGAATCTTGGGTCGAGTGTGACACCGAGGTATTTGGTCTGATGGACCCAAGGAATGTCGCGGCCCTGAAGGGTGATTTGGCCGAGTGAATCTCGGCCAAGGCCTCGGGGGTGTGGAACGCGGGGAGATGGAGGTGAATGGCTCACTCTTCTCGGGGTTCACCTCAATTCTCCATTTGTGAAACCAATCGCCGAGAGCGGTCACGGCGGTCTGGAGTTTACGAGTTACATGACCTCGGTTTCGGTGAGAGTAGTAGAGGGCCGTGTCGTATGCAAAGAGAGACAGCTCGACCCCCCGCGTGCGTGGGATGTCGTTGGTGTAGAGTGAGTAGAGAGTTGGAGAGAGAACTGAACCCTGAGAAACGCCTGCCCTTAGGGGGCGAGGGGATGAGAGTGTGCCTTCCACTCTGTAGCGGAAGCTTCGATCGGTCAGAAAGTCCCGCACAATAAGTACGAGTCTCTCCGGCAGCCCGAGTTGGTATAGCTTGTATATCAACCCGGAATGCCAGACCTTATCGAACCCGGAATAACACCGTACAAGCTCCGCTATGTAATCGATGAACTAACCCTAGAGCATGGACACGAAGTTATTCGATTGCCTCCATACCATTGCCACCATAACGCCATCGAGCTTATTTGGGCACAAATAAAGGATCATGCAGCGCGGGACAATACTGAACCACCCTTCAGTACTGCTAAAATGATGACTCTGCTACAAACTGCGTGTGCAGAACTCACTACAGAAGACTGGAGAAAAGTCGTAGAGAAAACAAAGAAAATAATTTTACAAGATTTTGAACGAGATGTGAGAATAGACAATATTTTTGAAAATGAATTATAATATCTGAGTGCTGACAGCAGTGATGAAGATGACAATACTAATAACTAGGGCCCGGATAAATATGTATTTACATATTTTTATTTGAAATTGCTTTCGTTTCTTAATTATGGTTTCTACATAAAATATGTCATTTAGATCGTGAAAATTCAGGTTTTATTTTCCATATTTTTCCATATTTTCAATATAAATCCATATTCCACAAAATATCAATCAATTTATCCATATTTTCATCATCAGCGCTAACGTTCGCCGCTCGCACTACCCGTACGCGCTCCCCGCCCGCACCGCGCCTTTCCTCACGCGGCTGAATGTATAAGATTTCAGTTTAAAAAGGTTGACAGTTTAGTAACAAACGTAAAAAAAATTTTTTTGAAAGCTCCACGTAGGATCTCAAAATTCAAAGACATGTATCCTGACATTCCCTTACCGCCAGAACTAGTGCTAACACGCTGGGGAAAATGGCTAACAGCAGTTGAATACTATACCCAATATTACGATCAAGGATTTCATATCCTAAAAAAAATCAACAGCATGCTGTGTGGAAGTTTAGAAGACGACATAAACGTGCCCTTGCAGAATTATGCAAATTTAAATATGCTCCAATCACATCCTGTGATGTTGAAAGATCATTCAGCTAGTACAAAGCATTATTTCGTCCAAATAGAAAAAGTTTCAATTTTGAAAATTTAAAAAAACACGTGATTATTTACTGCAATTCAAATGTTAGTGAAACGGAAGCTGAATAAAATTGTAATTTTTTATTTTTTGCAATAAACAATAGTTTTATTTGAAATGTTGTTACTTATTATTGTACATATTTATTCCATATTTTAGTTTTATCAGTCCATATTATATTTACATATTTCGAAATTTTTAATACATATTTATCCGGGCCCTACTAATAACAGTTCTGATAGTTCAACTGAATAAATGCAATTTTTTTGTTAAATTATGTACTTCTTATTTTGCTCCTTAAATTTACGAAAGAAAAAATAATAATGGGACAGGGATTCGCCTGATGATTTTTAAAATTCACATATGTTTGAAGTCCGTATCGATTCATTCACTTTAATCGATGTTTTTAAACTATGAAGATATAACTGACAGACGTCAAATGTTACCTATTAAAACCATCATTTCTTATTAACCAGTTAACAATTTTATTTTTAATACCATAGACTATATTATAGACATTCAGAGATACTACACAGACCTCATGTGAACATTGTATTTCAACAAAAAGTATTGTTTTAGCTTATATGTGATGTTTTTGGGTGTTATTTTAGGGTGGGGTAACTAAGAAATTTATATTATACTAGCTGACCCGGCCAACTGAACCGCCTCAGAAAAAAAAACATTCGATCAAAACCTACGAGAAAATGAATTTTACTGCCATTTATATTTGTTTCGTAAATATTTCACATATTTTAATAGTTATTCTGCTACTCGGAACTGAGACAAATTCAAAAAATCAAACATAATAAAAATCAGTCCAGCCGTTCTCGAGTTTTAAATTGAGTAAAACTATTTTACGAAGATTTTTACGAAATTTTATATTTTGAACATGCACCAGTGACGTAGCTTTTCTTGTAAAACTAGTTGACTGTTGTAAGTTGACTTTTTTATGTTAAGGTCGCAGACAGGTTGGTCCACTTGATGGTAAGTGTCTACCGTCGCCTTAACACAAGCAACGGCACAGGTGATTCAAGCGCGCTGCCAACTACAGTAGAATTAAAGATAAGAATCAGTCTTGTATTTCAAAAAGTGTATCTTCAGTATCAATATTTCTATCTAAATAGCCTATTAAATCAGTCATTTTTTTTTAAATCAAATCAAAATATTAATTCATCAAATAGGTTTCTCCAAAAAGCTCTTTTAACTGTCATTATAAATTTAAATTTTACTAAGGTTTCGGGAAAAAAGCCAAAATAAACTCAGGATAGTTATTTTTTTATTGTAATCTTTAAAATAACTGGGAATCTTTAATCAAATAAGTAATTTACTTTGTTAACTGCTAATCCGTTACTAATGAAGTTAACTTCGTTCAACGTTAAAGCGTTACATTTCGAAAGATGTAACGGAAGTTAACATTAACACATAATAGAAATTGCATTTTCCTCGCAGTTTTCTCACTCACACATACACTCGCCCGCCGTACTGTTTTGTCTATCTTGACTTATGTCGATAATGCCGTCCGGCCCGAACGTATTTCGGGCTATCCTATATGTTAATCCAGGTAATAAACTATCTGTGTGCCAAATTTCATCCAAATCACTCTTAACCGTTCTTTTGAATAACATTGGGACGGACGTGCTTCTTTGTATGTTGCGTCAGTGGTGCATTTCGGTTATTGGATTGCTGTACCAATGCAATATTTTGATGATTTGTGTTTATTATTGCAGACCTGTGACTAGCTTGACACGTTACTTGCACCATCAATTGGACGGACATCAGCTGAGCACAACACCAGCGGGAGCAGTAGTCGGCGGCAGTTACCATCTCGACGCCACAGATACAGCGTGGCTCAAAAATTTTAATGCACACCTGAAAATTGGTGCGTTGCCCATTAAAGAAGAACAGTTTGCAAGAGTCATAGAGCAGCTAGAGGTAACGTGATATTATTTTAAAATTTGTTTACATTTTCAATATTGTAATAACATGTCTGTATTGTCTTCAAGATAGATTTTATTAATGACTTTTTTATGTTAATCTCGACTGACAGGCTTTTATTTCTACTTTTATTGTCTTTCATCACCATATAAATTTTTGGTTTGAAAACTAGCTACAACTTGAAAACCGTCAAGCTAATCAAAATAGTGTATATTTTGTTTGACACTTTTTTGTTTCTATTAAAGTTTTCGCAAAATAATTAAAAAACCGTTAACGAGGACAAATTTCACGATGTTGGGGGGTGAAGCGGCAAGTGGAAATGAGGGAGAGTTGTGGGTTTAGATCAGCAGACCCAAAGGTGTAACCCACACAAGTTTCAAAATTTTATTAATTTATTTGAAAACATAGAATTACCGTACTTGAATATCATGTTTATGATCTAGTCCGGCATTAAAAATTTTCCAAAATTATAATTATTTGTCGTTGATAATAATTTTACAAAAATATAATGCCTTATTTAATTTCTTTTGATTTTTATTATATTGTACATTTATTGTTTACAGTTCCGTACGTGGGATGTCATACTACATCATTTGAAATCTCGCGGTATTCGCTCCAAGGGCTCAAAGTATGTGAAGTGTGACGTGTGCCGCTCGCCGGACACTGACTTGGTATATTGCAGTTCGTGTAAAATAGCTGTTCATCGAGCCTGCTATGGCATAATAGAAATACCAGACGGACAATGGCTGTGTAACCCGTGTAGCGACGGAGTCTCACCAATGTGTGATTTGTGCCCTAATCGAGGTGGTGCCATGAAGTTGGTACCACCCGAAGACAAATGGGTCCACATGAGCTGTTACTGTTGGGTTAATTTCCCATTCTTTCCAATTATTCGTAATTCTTGTATTTTCTGCGAAAGTAAAAACGGGCTCTGTATAAAATGCTCTGTGAGGTCTTGCGAGAATGCTTACCACGTGACTTGTGGTATTAAACACAGACTTGAAATGCGTGCAGTATTTCCTGAAGATGCTGAGCACATCGATAGGGCAAAGTATAAAACTTATTGTGAAAAACATACTCTAGAAAAAGCTTGCGCTGATCAATTGGAAGAAATAGAAAAAATATTTTATAAATTTGTAACTATTGAAGACATAAGCTCGGATTTACTCGACGTTGATAAGGACGCAATTATTTCCGTTCGTAATTACTGGAAAACTAAAAGGCGCGCTGGTCACAATCGACCATTGTTACCGCCTAAACAACTAACGGCAAACCACGACGTTGAACTAGCAGCCATAATTGAAGATAATCCTGGGCCTTCTAATTATGACTCAAATACTCCTGATCTCAATAAAAAAATAAAAGATGAACTCCTTACATCCTATTCCGATGAGAATCCTGGGCCTTCTAATTATGACTTAAATACTCCTGATCTCTATAAAAAAATAAAAGATGAACTCCTTACATCCTATTCCGATGAGAATGGAGATTGAGTTAATACATACAAACTTCATAAAACAGCGGGTCAAGAAAACTTGAAGTCGCAGACAGTCAACACACTGAAGGCAAATTATTAACACAAATTTCAAGTTATTATAACATTATTGTTTTGTAAATGATTAGCTCTTCTCATGTCTCGATTTATATCGCTTTTATATTCATATACTTATATGAGAGTGAGTGAGATGTGAAACGATAAATACAACACTTATAACACAAGTTGTTTAACACTTGGAAGTTAAATTAAAAGTTAATTAATTAAGTGGTTAACTGAATATGTAGTGAGCAACTAACATAATAATCAGTTTTAAATTGAATATGTTTTTAAAAAATATTTCTCTTTGCAAATCTTAATAAAAAGTTAACTATTTTGATTCATTGAATATTAAACTAAAGTAAATTAAAAAAAAAATCAAAAATTAAATTTCTTTTAATTACGAGTTTCTATTTTCAGGATATATTATCATCAACTAACTATTTAATTATTACGCTGATTCAGTTACAAATAAAATACATTATTTTTTTATCTCTAAACTAAATATTTCTTAGTGGATTACCATGTAATTGTATGTATTTGTAGCGATCTCATTCTTCGCCATTCCACTTTCGCCGACCCCCTCTATTTTTAAGGCGAATTTATTTTAGTTTTATTACTTAATAAACTGTAGACGTTAAGAATTCGATCTCAGTTTTGCTGTATTATAAATATTTATAATTAAACTAAATTATTGTGTATTAATATGTTTTGGTGGGGAACAAAGGGAACAAATCTGTTAGCGCTGTGATGTTTTACAGTTAGATAGATATAAGGTAAATTTTTAGTCACTATTCAAATTTTTTTGGGAGGTTTTTTAGTTCCGACATTCGACTTAACATATCCTAAGTTTTTATTTCATATTTTTGAATAACATAAAATACATTTATGTTGTTACCTAGTCTTAGTCTAGGACTTATTCAGGTCATTGAGGGGTTGTGACAATTTATTTCATGTTTTATTTGTTTTGTTTTTATTTATTTATTCGAGAAATATAAAAATTTGTACGGTGACTGAAAATTTTGTATATTGTGTGTAAAGTCTACTTGGACTAAAAGTAAGGCAAAAGACTTTTTGCCTTTGGTAGCAGTAGGTATTCAATTTCTTTTTTTACATTGCTGTGCTCAAAAGACAAATAATCTTAAACGTCACTGCGCTATACAGGAGTACATTTCAATTACTAACGAAAAAATATAAGTGTAGAAATTATTTATCATTATAGGTATAAATTAGATAATGAATGTCGAAACACGCGTTATGCAAATTGTAAAATTTTTGGAATTTGTATCCGTTTGTCCTAAAAAAACATGGCGTCTGACTAGCAAAGATTATAGTTAATGTTAAAATATTGAATGACCAATGAAATGCTTAGCATAAAAATATGATTTTTTATAGAATATAAGATATAGTAATTAACGGAGATTTTCTTATACTGTCCCTTCTGTTTATAACTCAATGAAGTGGCAATGTATTTTTCATATTATTAGAAACGTCAATTGAGAGGCTATAGAGGACTCTAGACTTAGTCGAGAATAGGGTGTTTCATGAATTATATTTTGTAAATGTGAAAGAGGCGCTGATTGGTCCTCGAAGTATTAATTATTTTTTTCATATTGATTTGTCCTCGAAGTTTTTAACCTACAAGATCCATTTCTCTCTTTCTAGAGATTAGTCAATTTCATGCAGGTATTTCTCAGTCCGTCTCTTTGTCTATGAGTATGACGAATTTAAGATAAAAAAGTTTTGTCAGTCACTGAAATGTATTTGTAGGCTTAAGGACAATTTACATTATTTTAAAATTGAAAGTACTTAAAGATAAAATTATAGCTTAAAAATTTACAATCTATTGTTGTAGATTTTGTTTTTTATTTGTGATATTTGGGAGACCGCACTTTTAATGTTCAATACTCATGTGAAGCTAACATTGGAATGATTGTGCTAATTTGTATGAAGGTACTAAATGAAAAATAAAAATGTCTTACAAAGCGTTTTTATTGTTTTATTCTCATATTCATATTCATTCCTTATGCGAATAACCCGTATAAGTCCATATATCCCGTATATCCTCTACTATACTACAATCAGTCCATTTCTTCTGGATATTGCTCCACCTCAACTATCTCCATCGCACAAAAATCTTATGGATTACAATACAAATACAATTTAGAAAACGTATTTATTTACGAATATTGAAAGAAGAATAAAATATTAAATGATGTTCGCTTTATATTTAAAAATAGTGCCACGAACCACGACCACATTGTATGTATACTTATTAGAGGTCTTTAGATATCTAATGCGTATTTAATACATACATTTTTTTAAAGGCATGTCACTTAATAAAATATTTAAGGAATATGTCTATTATTATTATAATAGGGGTTAAAGTATGAAATTGCCGTTTTATTGTAATAGGTACTTCGAATTGACATAGAACCTTCATGGTTTGAGATTTTTGAGTGAAACTTTTTTCATACGGTACCTATGTAGTTCTTCTTTTAAAAAATGTGCAACATTCGATTATCAACTTTCAGTTGTTTTTTTTATTCAGCTTAGACAATAAAGATGTATACTTCGAAAATTCGTGTGATTTTTGAATACGAGTTCCGACGCGGAACTAACGCGGCAGAAACAGCTCGCAATATTAATGTTGCGTTTGGAGAGGGGACTGCTAATGAACGCACTGTGCGATTTTGGTTTAAACGCTTTCGTGATGGAAACTTCGATTTGAAGAACGAACCACGTGGAAGACCGCCCACACAGGTGAATAACAATGATTTGAAAGAGATGGTGGAAGCCGATCCGAGCCAAACTACCCAGGAATTAGCGGCATGGTTTAACGTTACCTTACCAACAATATTGACTCATTTGCGTCAAATCAATAAAATAAAAAAATATGAAAAATGGGTGCCTCATGATTTGACTGATCTGCAGACTCTACAGGAACTGCAATTAGAAACCATTCGTCACCCTCCGTATTCGCCAGACCTTGCTCCAACGGACTACCATTTTTTTCGTGATTTGGACAATTTTCTGCGTGATAAAAAGTTTTCTTCTCAGAAGGCAGTGCAAAATGCTTTCACACAGTTTGTCGAATCTAGATCACCAGAGTTCTATCGCAAAGGCATAAATGAGCTTCCTATTAGATGGCAGCAATGTATAGATAATAATGGTAATTATTTTGATTAAATAAATATGTTAAATTAAAAAAAAACCAATTTTTATTTTTCAGTACAAATCGGCAATTTCATACTTTAACCCCTAATATAATAATAATTATTATTAAAAGGTTGTTCACTGGTAGCTTGTGGGCCTTGTTGGCCTTCCGCTACTTGCGGAATTCCAGTCTTAGGTCTAAGACTGGAATTCCGTAAAAATCGTATATCGTAAATATATATGTAGGAGTTGGATCTTAGTGATAACACCGGATATCTTTTTAAATATTTTTATTTTCACACCACACGACTCGTTACAACTTTACATCGTAGGTTTTTTTTTTTTTCCAAGTGCCCTCTTTCTATTTTATTAATTATTAATATTCTCATTCGCTCACTCATTCATTCTTCTCTCTCGCACACTGCATCATTCAAAAATTGTTATGTTGCGTTCAGAAATTTTATTTGTTAAACTTAACTTATTAAACTAAACATAAAATCCTACATCTCGGCCTTCCTGCTAATCAGTCTGACCTCAGACTGGATCTACTAAAGTTATTTGTGACAACTTGTTTACAGTATACAAACGAAATGAAATATTTTAAGTTACAAAAAACATACAAAAATACAAACTAACTAACATTATAAAGTGAATACAAACTAACTTATTTTACTCCTAAATGCAACCTAACTTATTTCACTAGAATACTACCTATTTTACAAAACAAATATAACCTAAGTTACTTTACTCTGGAATACACTTACGACATAGTTTATTTTACTCCGAATATGCATCAACACAATATAGTTTATTTTATTTTGTTATATTATAGTTGGAGTTTCTTAACCTATTATTTATTCTTATATTATTATTAAAATATACTAGAGAATAAATATGAGACACCTGGATAGTTATAATTTTAAAATTAAAGGTAAGCTTGACAAAACTCCGTCATTCATAACCAATAGTGTTCTACTATGAACACCAATATCATACTGGAATGGAAAGTAACATGTGGTTTCCATTTTATTATAGGATATTAAATAAATGAAATAGACACAGGCTAAACCGAACTAAGGCCATCTTTTCATATAGTCAACGCCTGATGTTGTTTTTATAGGTCCTTCCTTACCCCTGTCTACCTTCTCCACCTCATATCTGTCCCTTCCTAACTCTTTTATAATTTTATAAGGTCCATAAAATTTCGGTTTTAATTTTAACGCATTTCCAAATTGTGTTCTTTGAATTGCAACTAGGTCACCTGGCTTGTACTTCTCACCTTCTTTACGCTTCCTGTTGAAGGTCTGTTTGTTCTCTTCTTGAATTTTCAAAGTTCAAGAAGTTCTCTCTTGTCCATAAATTCCATTCTGCTTTCTTCTTCTAAAAATGCTAGTATTTGCACATCTTCTTTCATTCTTAATTTAACTCCAGTCAATAATTCAAATGGTGTTGTGTTGATTGATCGTTGGTATGTGCTATTTATGACTCTTTGAAGTTTACTTACATATTTGTACCAATGACCAGGCTCTTCTATGCACATCTTTGACAAAGTAGAAATAATAATGCGATTCATCCTTTCTACTTGGCCGTTCCCACGAGGTATTCCAGTTGTTATTGTAATATGCTCAATCCCTTCTTCTAGACAATATTCTTGAAACTCATTTCCTGTGAAAGCTGTGCCTCTATCAGTGATTATTCTTCGAGGGTTGCCGTAATCTTTTTGATGTAACTTCAGTCTCTCAACAGTTTCCTTTGATGTTACTGTCTTAACGGGATAAATCCAGACGAACTTGGTATACCCATCAATCACAGTGAGTATGTAATTATACATTTTCTTTGTTGTATCCAATGGTCCTAAATGGTCACAATGTAGAGTATCTAAAGGTAATTCTCCTTTATCTAATGGGTTTAAATAGCCTTCTTTTCTCCCAGATTTTCTAGTGGCCAATAAACATGGTACACACGTAGAAATTACTTTCTCAATTTTATTGTCTAATTTTGTTATGTAATATCTTTAATTTTCTTCCTCCCAAAATGTCCTATGCCATGAGCTCTTTTAATCATTTCTACATCCATCAGCTCAGGTATCACCAATTTCTTCTGTATACCTTTGTATATAACCCCATTTTCACAAAAGTAGTCTTCATACTCTCCTTCTTTAAGGATTTCTCTTATAATCTTCAAGCTGTCATCTTCTCCTTGTGCCTTTTTTATTCTAGCATGTAACTCAACATTAATAATGTTTATATTTCTGCTTAGGGCGTCAACATGCTGCATCTTATCTCCGGTTCTATGCTCTATGGAATAATCGAAGTCCTGTAGGTATAGTATCCACCTGGCTACCTTTGCAGAGACATCTTTTTTGTATAACGTTTTTTGAAATGCTTCACAATCCGTCACTATTTTGAAATGTTTACCAAGGAGGTACTTTCGAAATTTTTTCACACCTTCAATAACCGCTAATGCCTCAAGTTCATAGCTACTACACTTTTGTTGCAGATCTGTAGTTTTCCTGCTCATATAGTGGACGGGATGCCAACTACCATCATTAGGGTCTTTCTGAAATAATATGGCTCCATAGCCATGCTTGGACGCATCGGTGTGTAATTCAGTCTCCAACTGTACATCGAATATTTTCAAAACAGGATCACAACATAATTTTGATTTTAATTCTTCAAAAGCTTGTCTTTGTAGATCTTCAAAATAAAATTCACCCTTCTTCAATAAGTCAGTCAAGGGTTTTGCAATCAATGCATAATCTTGAATAAACTTTCGGAAGTATGATGTAAGTCCTATGAAGCTGTGTATCTCTTTCAAACTTTTAGGTATAGGAAATGTCATAACTGCTTCTGTTTTATCTCTTGAAGGCTTCACTGTTCCACCGGAAATAATATAGCCCAAATATTCAACAGATCTTTGAAGTATCTGTGACTTCTTCCAATTTATTTCTAGACCGTAGTCCGCGGCCACCTTCAATACCTCTTTAAGTCTTAATATTCCTTCGTTTTCATCCTCTGAAAGAATAATTATATCGTCTATAAATATTAGAACAATTCCACTTCTTATTAAGTCTGCAAATATGATATTAATGTATCTTGTAAAATATTTTGGACAAATGGAAAGACCAAAAGGCGCTCTTAAAAATTCATATTGTCCTTCAGGGTTACTTGTCACAAACGCTGTATACTTCACGGAGTCTTCTTCAATCGGCAAATGAAAAAAACTATTTTTCAGGTCAAGAGTGCTGAACACTTTCACTTTACATAAATTATCTATATGATCTTCGATGACAGGTAAAGGATATTCATCCTTCACCATTTTTTGATTGATTTTTCTATAGTCTACACACACTCGGGTAGTCCCATCCTTCTTCTTAACTAAAACCAACGGACTCGCATACTCAGAATAACTTTCACGAATAATACCCTTTGACAACCAATCTTGAATTTGTTCTTTCACTACTTCTTCTTCAGTGAGAGCTAATCTTCGGGGTCGTTGTACAACAGGTGTATCATCCTTCAATACTATCTTTAACTTAATGGGTGCATCTTTAATTTTCCATGGCTTATAGTGATCTATTATTTCTTGAACAGTAGAACTATTTTGATCATCGTAACTAGAAAAGATGCAAATAGAACCCTGATAAAAGCTGTCATAATACTGCGGCCTTATTTCAACTGAACCTCTGTCAATAACTGTTATAGTGTTTACCAAAAACGGCTGACCTAATATTATTTCGTATGGTATCACGTTAGGAGGTACTATGTGGAAACATATATTGTAACTATGGCCATCAATAACCAAATCTGTGTCGAACTTACCAATTGATAGCACTTTACAAGATCCTAAACCAATCAGTGACATTTTCTCAGGCTTGTACACACATCTTAATCTAGAAAATAACTCATAAGTAATTAAATTTAAATCACTTCCAGTGTCAATTAAACAGTTCACTTTAATATTATTAATTTTAACCACCTTTACGCTTTTATTTAATACCGAAACACCTTTGTTTACATTTAGCACGTTTTGACTTTGACGTTGATTACAAATGTCACTTTCACTGTCGGCATGAATGAACTGCGGTACGGATTGACCGACTGACTGTGGCGCGGATTGACTGACCGAACTAACACTTGAAAATGGTTCACTCCTCAGAAGTTCACTCGCCCGCTCTGCGATTGTGCTGCCGTCTGCTGTTTGACCTTGAATGAACATTGAACTACGTCGATCCGACTCGGCGCCATGATTGATTGATATCGATTTCTTGTATGCCGCCTTGCAATCCGAACTGATATGACCCAATGCATTGCATTTGAAGCATTTTACACCTTTAGGACAAGAACTCGCCACATGCCCTTTATCACCACACTTGAAACATCTATGAAACGACTTTACTTCTTCTTGAGTCTTTATTTTCGGGGTTTTATCACGTTGTTTCATGGAGTCCGGCTTCTTAGATTTCTGTTTGAAACTTTCATATAATGATAATTTTTCTTTAAGCACTGGATATGACGTCACGCCGTAGAATAGCAGCTTATTTGACTCATAATCCGAAATCCCGTCGATGATATACTGTATAGCCACGTAATCTGGAAATTTAGCACGTTTACCCAGTTCTTTCATGACGAGCATGTATTGATAGAATGTTTCTCCAGCATATTTCTTTCTTCCGCTCATCAACTCATGCATCTGCTTGCTGTTTACGGTTTCTGGAAATTCCCTGAACAGCGCCGCTTTGAGGTCATCATATGTTTTAAAGGTTTTCTCTGTCTTCAACCATAGCTCCGCCGTTCCAGCTAAACTTCGTCGAGCGATAATCAATTTCTGTTGTTGACTCCAGCCAAATATTTCAGAGTTGTCTTCTAAATCTTGAGCCCACTTTGCGGAGGAATACGTCATATCATCTCCAGTGAACTTTGGAACACAGTCGAACGACTGGAATCTTGCATCTTCATACTTCTTATTTTCCTCAGCCATTGTTTCACCGTCTTCGTAATATTCGGGATAACAAAATTGTGCTGGCGAATGAGGATAATTGTTATATTGGCCCTGGCCGCTGCCCGCTCCCATACGGTGCTCTTCTTACACCAAAATCGAGAAATATGTAGTTAATCGATGACTTCTTTTTATTACTAAGACCCACTATCCCGGACGAGAATTTGTAGGAGTTGGATCTTAGTGATAACACCGGATATCTTTTTAAATATTTTTATTTTCACACCACACGACTCGTTACAACTTTACATCGTAGGTTTTTTTTTTCCAAGTGCCCTCTTTCTATTTTATTAATTATTAATATTCTCATTCGCTCACTCATTCATTCTTCTCTCTCGCACACTGCATCATTCAAAAATTGTTATGTTGCGTTCAGAAATTTTATTTGTTAAACTTAACTTATTAAACTAAACATAAAATCCTACATATATATATATATATATTTACTCGTATATATTGCGAAAAATTTTGAATTAAGGATGAAAATAAACATATGTGAATAATATTAATATTATTATCTTATGATATATTTTGCATTACATAAATGATTATATGTATAATTGTTATATTAATAACTAAATGAAACATTCAAATATACAATGTGACGTTAAGAAAGTTAAATATTTTTTTCACAATTACTACACGAACACACTTAGTCACTTTACACTTAGTCATGAGAGCATATTGGCAAATTGACAACGGAGAAAACATTCTTCTCTATCAAAACTGCCAAAAAAATGAATGCCACATATATTACCAAACAAACAATGCCAACAACATTGTATGATTATCGAGTAAAAATCATTACTAGTAGCGCCATCTAGCGCGCTAGGGTGTAAACAACATCAACAGTCAATTGGATTTAGATTTTATTAAATGGGGGACACTTTATTTTATTAAAGGAGATATGAAGAAAATTGCCGGTGAGAGGTAAATTTTTGCACTCTCTTGGTTCCCGACTGCGATTGCGATTAGACGTACACAAGTTTAGATAAGGCAGATTGCCGATTTTGAATATTAAGTCGTTAGTGCAAAACTAAGGAGAATCTTAACGAGCGAGCTTTTGTGAGCGGGAAGTTTTGGAGACGTCAATTCCGTCTTCAACAACCTGTTCGAAGAAGGCAGAGCATTTTTGCCACGGTCATATTTGTGATCGGTGGTCAGGTCGGGTTGGGCTTAGTACTGGCGAGCATTCCTTGCGGACGACGGTGCTGGCGGTGGCATTGGGGTGGCCATGTCAGAGAAACAGAAGAGAATAGTGAACATGATTCTGTTACAGAGACAGGACGTTCATGGATTTATACCCTAAATAAAAAACTATTACAAGAATAATTAGACAACCTCAACATAACATACAACATCAATTCAAAAGTTAGAGAATTAAGAAAATTGCTAAGTACCTTCTGTAAAAATAAACAAAAAGTAACAAACAAGGAAACTTCATTGAGTGTAATAAGGTGTATTATTACACTCAATGAAGTGACAGTTGAAAAACAAGTGCCACTATTGTTAACAAAAATAACACCTAAGGTGTTGGAAGTATTAAATGTATTGTGTGCACCAAAAAAGCCACTGAAATTTACATACACCGAGTTATGTCAAAAACTAAAAGAAAAATACATTCCAAAAGTGTCAACAGCGCTTGATCGAGTTACATTTCGCAACAGAAATCAATTGCCAATGGAGTCTATTGAGGACTATATATTGCAATTACGAAAATTAGGAATTAAATGCAACTTTAAGGACTTAGATGACCAAATTAAAGAAAAATTAATAGATGGTATATATTCGAAATTAGTTAAATTTGAATTGCAGAAAAGTGCTGAAAAGAGCTTGGATGAAATGGTGGCATTGGCTTGCACAGTAGAAGCAGCTTTACTTCAAACTACCAGTCATAGTGACAATAAGGTGTCGGATTTGTATTATTATCAAGAAAGAAAACAGGGCAATAAAGGAAGGGCGACAAATAAAAGCAAACATAAGACAGTTTCAAAATATACTGCGAATAAGAAAAACATAAAGTGCTACTGTTGTGGTGGTAACAAATATTTAAAAACAGAGTGGAGATTAATAAAGAAACTTTGTTCAGAATGTGGAAAACAAGGGCACATCTTCAAAATGTGTACAGCTAGAAAGCTTTACAGTGTCGAAGAAAAAGAAATGGATACTAATAGTGAGCAACAAAATGTAGAAACTTCTTGTGCAAACTTATTCTGCAAACATGACATAAATTCTATAACTGTAAGTAGAATACCTCCGCATTATATGACTATAAATATTGAAGGAAAATCACTTGATTTTCAATTAGATACAGGCTCAGATGTGACTGTAATCCCTCTAAAAGATAAACAAATGTATTTTAAAAATATAAAAATTAACAGTTGTGAAGTAGAATTTAAGAATTTTGACCAAATTATTTCAAAGCCCATAGGGATATTAAAAAATCTTACTGTACGATATATGAATAATGTAAAAAAGTTAAACTTATTTATAGGACATGATAATATACCGCGCATATTAGGACGTGATTGGTTAAACACATTAAATTTATGGCCCCCAAATTTTGTTAAATACATCTGAAAAATACATCTTTCTCGGCTACCCAGAGAACACTAAGGGTTACAGGTTATATAACCCAGTAACAAAGAATATTACTACCAGCAGAGATGTTGTGATCATGGAGAACAGAAGGAACTCAGACATGACACAAGCAGTGGTGGAAGAAAAGACAGTGAACATTCCAGGGGAAGAAGATTCAGATGAAACTATATTGGGTTCAATATCCCCAGCATCTGCAGCAGATACCACATATGTACCAGATGATACCACAAGTACCTCGAACTCTGATGAGTTCTGCGACTGCATGTCAAATGAGTAGGTGAGTCTTGAGCTTACTGAAAAACAACTATCAGAAAAGCGTGCAATCAAGCCACCAAAAAGGTATGGGTACAGTAATATATGTGTGACCAATAGTGCAGATATATGTGAAGATGCGATGAATATATGAAGAGGTAATGAAAGGAGCAGAGCGAGAAGAATGGTGTGGAGCCATGGAGGAAGAGTTTAAATTGTTCGATGACAATCAAGCTTGGGAATTAGTGAACAGACCAAGTGATGCTAAAGTAGTGCAGTGCAAGTGGGTATATAAAAAGAAGTTAAATAGTGACAAAACAGTAAGATACAGAGCAAGGCCAGTGGCAAAGGGCTTCACCCAAAGACAAGGTATCGATTACAATGAAACCTTTTCACCTGTACTTAAATACTCTACCTTAAAATTAAATATGATCCATCTAGATGTCACTACAGCCTTTTGAAATGGTCATCTCGATGAAATTGTTCATATGGAATTACCTCAGAATTTTCAAAAGATAAAAAATGGAGGTAAAGTTTTAAAATTAAAAAGAGCTATATATGGGCTGAAACAGTCAGCCAGGGCATGGTACAAAAGAGCTGAAGATTGCTTACAAGAGTTAGGATACAAGAAATCTGTGTATGAACCTTGTTTATTTGTAAAATCAATCGAAAATTTTAAAACATTTATAGCTCTCTTTGTTGATGATTTTTTCATATTTTCTAATTGCAATGAAGAAGTAGAACAATTAAAAGGCCAGTTGAGTCATTGCTTAGGTATGGATGTTAAAATAGAGAAAAATAAAATTTGTATTTCTCAGGAACATTTTATAGAAAAATTGTTAAATAGATTTAACTTGATAAATTGTAAAAATGTGGATACACCAATGGAGACTAATCTGAAACTGGATAAAAGTAATAATCTAAATTCTAACTATCCATATCAACAACTTATAGGTAGTTTGATGTATCTTTCCGTTCTGACAAGACCTGATATTTCCTATTCAGTTAGTTATTTAAGTCAATTTAATAATTGCAATACAGAAACACATTGGAAGCATGCTAAAAGAGTTTTGAAATATTTAAGTGCAACAAAAACTTTTGGATTAATTTATGTTAAAAATAATCTAGATTTAGTTGGTTTTGTAGATGCTGATTGGGCTTCCGATTGTGTTGATAGAAAAATCTTACACCGGTTATTGTTTTGTATTCTCAGGTTGTGTGGTTTCGTATGAGAGTAGAAAACAGCAGACTGTAGCCCTATCCAGCACAGAAGCCGAATATATGGCTGTGAGGCTAGTAAGGAGGCTATTTTCTTAAGAAATTTGTTATTTGTACTTATCAGTGGAGGTAATATGCCAATTGTATTGTATAATGATAACCAAAGTGCACAGAAACTTTCAGAAAATTGTATGTATCATAGATGAACTAAGCACATTGATGTGAAATTTCATTTTATACGAGAGGCAGTTGCACAGAAGTTAGTTAAAATTGTTTACTTGAAACTGACGCAACATTGTAACGACGTTCAGTTCTTTAGATAAGAAATTGTTTATTAGTGAAAGCAAATCGTAAAATTACTCGTATCGGTCATTATTACAATAAATATGTAATCGTAATTGAAAAAAGTTAAGCAATTGTGCAGTTCTAACAAAACGAAAAAATATATTATTTTATGCCCGCCGTTACAAGGTTACGTTGTTGAATTTTGATGAATTGTCAAATGTTACCTATTAAAATGACTTGACTGTAAGTTAGGATGATTGTGATTGTCTGTGACGAGAAAGCGGACGAGCATTGTAGGGAAATAATGTTAGTTGCCCGTTACTTCAGTGAGAATGTAAGGTGGTAACACTTTAATATTGCATTATTATAAGTACACAAACCTGAACAGTTGGGGCCACTCGCCACGGGAGGCCAGTGTCAGGGTGGGACGCAACAGCCTGAACACATCGTAGGTCTCTATCCGGCGCCTTTTGGACGGGCCCTGCCCCAATCTACCACTGTCAGATCCGCTCGACGCTTCTCTTTTGTTTCTTAACATCTTGCTATTTGTTAAACAGGTTGAATTTTAATAGGAATGTAAATTAAAACATCTACAATAAATCCCATATAACATGTAAATAAGCGTACTATTAAAAGAAAAACTACGTAAAATATGACATAACTCAACATTACTGTACACGATTTTATTATATATAAAATCGCAGATATATAAGCAGATATCGGATGCGCAATAGCTCCGTATTTGCGTTTCTTTTTTTTAAGAATTACAAGTACAAAAAAAGCTCGTACGTACCGGATATTTATTATATATTTTAATAATTTCTATGTATATAAAATCGTGTACGTAATATGGATTTAAAATTGAAAAACATAATCTAATTTGGACTGTGCCATTGAGTATTTATTGTTTTCATTAAATTCACAAAATGTACACTATAAAAATGGTATTGCGTACTATTAAAAGAAAAACTACTTATAATATGACATAACACCACATTACTGTACACGATTTTATATATAATACATAGAAATTACTAAAATATATAATATGCGGTACGTACGAGCTTTTTGTAGCAGATGTCTAATGCGCAATAGGCTCCGTATGTGAGTTTCTTTTTTTTAACAATTACAAGTACAAATAAATCTGCTGCAAAAAAAAGCTCTTACGTACCGCATACCTATAATGTATTTTAGTAATTTCTATGTATACAAAATCGTGTACATTTATAATATAATATAAGGATTTTAATGCCTAAAGACTGCTAAATATCGAAAAACATAATCTAATTGGACTCTGCCATTGAGTATTTCTTGTTTTCATTAAATTCACAAAATGTACAGTATAAAAATGGTATTGCGAACACTCACCGAATTTTTACTAAGATATATGCTTATGCTCGATAGAATAATCCTCAATTTCACACGTTAAAGTTTTTAAAAATAATAAAATTGACAGCACTGGTAAAAAAACACTTCACCACTCCACGACCAAAGTAAGAATGCGTTCGAAAGGTGTACATACCTCACCAGGAAACGTTGGATGTTTAAAGCCACGTGACCAAGGCCACGTGGCGCCACCTACATAACCATTTAATGAATAATAATGAAGTCAATATTTTCAATATGGCGGAAATTCAATATGGCGAAAATTACGAAATGAAAAGCACAAACAAATGAAAAAACATAACAGTATACTAAATTATAAAATCATAAAAAGTCACATGCTATTACATAAAAATAAAAAAAAATGGTAACAATACTAATTATTCACACTCTAAATATTAAAACATTTCTAAACATTTCCAAACATTAAAATTATCGTATTCATGAACTCTGAATACGATGATTGTTTAGGCGTTTTATCATTTTAATATATATGTAAATAAGTAGTTGCCAAAGTGGACGCGAGATGTCGCTAGTTGTCCAAGATCATCGGCATGTTTTTGCCGTACGTCAAACGGCTTGTTTATATTTTAATTCAAATTACGGTCTAAAGTGTGTTATCATAAACATTTTGTATATCGGGTGAAGGAATATACCATTGTGTGTATGTGCGATAAGGTTTTTATAATTGAAGTAGAAACATCTAAATACTTTTTCACCTCTCCAGCACGAAAAGTGGTGTCTAAAAACTCGCAGACAAATCGACGTTTGCTGCGAGCGTGATTCGAAATTCAAACACCACTTTTTGGAATTATTCAGCGCAGAAAAAAGAAATAGTTCGTTCAGAAACTTATTATGGCCTAGCGATTTAATTCACAGGAATAACATTTTCATTTTATTTATTGAAATTTATGTTTGTAAATTGTATTGGTATTTTAAAATCGTAATATTTAAAACAAATAATAGTAAACATTAATATAACTTCCTTAAAAATATCATTTTTGGTTTTCATAAAAATGTCAACCAGTGCAAACTTTTTTTCAGCATTATATCAATTGAACTGTTTTGTCAAATGATTTGTTCTCATTGCGCTAACATTTTTTATTTATTTTTTAGGTTACCATAATATTGAAAAATTTTCGCCTCGCCAACTACTCCAAATAGATAATGAACGTCTCTTGAATAATTGTACCCCAGCAGCGATCCTGGAATTTCCGTCTGATGGTTTCACACGCTCCCAGAGACAATAAGTAAGTTCATTATATGCCTTTTATGTAAAGATCGTTAGACATGCTGATGGTCCACCCGATGGTAGATGGTTATCGCAAGGTTATCGCTTAATAACACAAGCAACGCAACAAGTGCTGCAATTGAAAGAGAGAAAAAAAGAAAGAATGAAAGGACCTTAACGAAAGGCTTAAAGGTAAAGGATTAGGGAGGTAAAGGGTAAGGTTACTCTCCAGAGGAAAATCATTTTACTCTCACACACTGAAGATGCAAATTCTGCTTATATCAGCATTGATGAACCAAATCTGTCGTTTCCACTTTCAGGGGTACATTCTCATTCACTGCGCACTGGCGCTGATATGCTTCGCGATGCTCGCCACAGTATGTGAAGATTACTTCGTGCCTTCTGTTGAAATAATGTCTGAACGTAAGTGAACTTAGCAAATTAACCTGTAATGAATTAAATATCTAATCCTTTATCAAATACGTCTCATCGCTTTGACAAACATCACATCATCGTTATAAAAATGATAGAACGAGGCGGTAAGTAATGTGGTTAAGTTATTGTTAGCCCTCACTCAAGTGTTCTGGGTTTGAATCTGTGTTTTATATATATAAGTATCTTTAATGTATGAGCAAACCAAAGTTCATTATTATTATAAAATAAAAAAGCAATAACTCGAGACTAAATATAACACTTTTCTGAATTCAAACCCCCATCCATATCTCCCACTGCGGAAGCAAATTTAAACACGTATTCACATCAAAACAAGGAAAGTATACTTTACCCCACTCGTGCGCAACTTTAATGTAGGCAACATCGCTTTAGAAGATTAACGTCGCGGAAAATCCTTTTATGTATAGATGAAAATATGAGCTCGGTGCCACTTCTATAAAAAAATCTACTTGTTCATATCTTGGGCATCTAAGTCCTGTCAGATATAAAACATCTTGGCTTAGAAACCTTCGCGAGTGGTTTCTGATGAGCACACAATCTTCGTTCAGAGCGCTGCCATTCCCGGTGGGAGATGGCAACGTAAGAAGAAGACTGGTCTATATACATATATATGTGTAAAATATTCGTTCTTATTTGTTCAGGTCTAAATTTGCCAGAAGACATAGCGGGAGCGACATTTATGGCAGCTGCCAGCTCAAGTCCGGAGCTATTCATTAACTGCATTGGAACTTTTGTAACGCAAAGTGACCTTGGCGTGGGTGCTGTGGTCGGATCAGCTGTATTCAATGTTCTTGCTGTTCCAGGATTCTGTGGTCTGATGGCCAGTAGGGTTAGTAAAATACATATATTTTCAATAATAAAAATCTATAATATAATAATGAATACCTACGAATGAATAAATGAATGAATGAATGTGTTGCTAAGCGCAAAACTCGAGAACGGCTAGACCGATTTTAATTCTGTCTTCACTCATAGACAGAGGGATAATCAGGGAAGGTTTCTACGTAAAAAAATGCACCTCGGGCGAAGCCGGGAGCCGACCCGCTAGTTAGTTATAAAATACACCTTATTTGCAACTTTCAGCTTTCTAGATCAGTATAGTTCTGGCTGTGCGTTGATAGTCAGCCAGGATCTGTCTTCGTATAGATTAGTCGAGACTACATAGTCAGATAAATAACATTTTTGATAAGAAATACTATTTTTGCAGAAAATAGAGTTGGATTGTTGGCCGGTGACCCGAGACTGCTTGATGTATGCTGTGTCCGTAGTCGCTCTTATACTTACAATGTTGGACAACAGAATATTTTGGCATGAAGCACTTATATTAGTGGCTATGTATTCGCTTTATATTATATGTAAGTATTATTCACATATATTTATTTTCTTTCCTAATTCTAATTTTTTTTATAATATGATTATACAGATTATAAATATTATTAAAAAAACCTAGTAGTCCGCAGGCAGCAAGGCAAGGCCCAAGCTACCGGTGGTTAGGGCTGCAGAGTGAGTAACCTCCTGACAATTGGTGCCAGCCATCTAGTAAGATACTCTCGATATATTTCATTTTATTAAAACATTATTTTTTAGTATTGCTAAGCAGTGGGAAGTTAAAGAGTTTCTTTAGAAACAAATGTTGTATCCGAAACAATTATTTAGTGGGAGGAAAAACCAGTGTCAAGCCAGAATCGATTACGAACGGTATACAAACGAATCAAATATTTTTTTACTAACTAACATTACTTAATATTTATTTTCCTAATAATCGTACATCTATTGAGGATTTTTTTTAACACTATAATTTGACTTATAATAGATACTTATTCCTACCAAGGGAATATTAGTAGGGATAGGTGGAACGGGCGCACAAATCGAATTGTTCTTGATAAGTTAAGGTATTGAGTTAGTTAGAATGGCTCCTTTGGCATTGAAAATTAAAACGATTTTTTTATAAAAAGAAAAATTCCTTGTGTTTATACTTTCTCCTACAATGTCAAGTATATTCACTTTTCTCATGTTTCTTTTTTTAAATAAATATTTAAAAATTCTTCTTAAACATTTATTGCATAGTTGCATGATTCGGTAGAATAAATCGTCTTGATTCTTTTAAAATTAGAGCTTATATTTGAATTATTATTTTTTCAGGAAAGAATAATATTTTGAGAAATGATTATATGCCAATCGCCGGTGATGTTGAACAAGCAAAAGAAGTAGATGGAAACACCAACAATACTACAACGTTAGGTAAGTTAAAAGTCTCCATATATAAGTTAAAAGTGTTCTACTTTTAAACTGAAATTGTAAATAAATAAATAAATAAATAAATAAATAAATAAATAAATAAATAAATAAAAATTAAGAAAAATATGACATAAATGTTTACAATTTAAACTTTTAATAATTAATTTCTTGTCAGATTCGCACGACTTAGCTCTAAGCAAATGGGTGACCACGAGGACATACATGAATAATTTAAAATGGATTGTATCAGGACCTATTAAGGTCGTTTTCTGGTTGACGGTGCCAGATACCCGCAAATATCCTGCCCTATATCCGCTTACGTTTATCATATGCATTTTCTGGATCGGCAGCATATCCTATCTTGTGGCGTGGGTTATAACAGCGATTGGTAAGGAATTTTAATTAAAATTTCTATTCTCATCTCAGCTATTTCTCTGTAAAGCCTGGTTCCTAAGATATATTTTCTTTTTAATTTTCCATCGTGCTTTTATTATAGTTTCGAACTTACAGAAACAAAAATTGGCGTTGCCTGTGTTACAGGCGACGGTAGCTATCTACCATCAATTATTAGCCTTACTGTATTAGCCTTACTGTATTAGCCTTACTTGTATTATTATTGTATTAGCCTTACTGTCGCGACCTTTACCTGCCATAAAAAAAACTTATACTGAAATTCATTTCCCTATAACTCTACTGTAGTCGGCACTGCACTTGCGGCACCTGCTTGTGTACTAGGTGACGGTAGCCAGCTCTAGTTTTAATTATGATTTAAATATGATGAGAATTGAACAATATTTTTTATCCTCACAGGTGACACTCTCGACATTCCTGATAGCATCACTGGCCTGACGATCCTGGCAGCTGGCACAAGTTTACCTGAAGCAGTTACTAGTGTTATAGTCTCAAACCAAGGTAAGAAACGTAGGTATAAGTGTCGCAGTGGTTTATGAGCGCTGACCTTGAATGCGCAGTATTCATTTTTTGGATCTGTTTGGCGGGAGTGGAGTGTACACCTGCGCAGACATCCCCGCCAGTTTTGCCGAGCGCTCATAAACCGTTGCGACACTTATACTAATTGGAGAAATAGCATGTATTTAAAAATGTTAATAGGAGATATTATAATATAATTAAAATATTATAAATATTGTTATAAGATATGATTAGAATTAATAATTTAAAGTTACGGCTTTTGTTATTTTATCTCATCATCACCGACATCCGATCGTTTTTCTAATCCGATCCGATTAAAAATTCACGATCGGATTCTTTATATCTTTACATAGATGGATTTATGCAAATGGTCCACGCACAGAAAACTTTCATGTAGCAAAACGTCCACATAGAATAAAGTTCATATAGCACTACGATCACTTTGCCTGAAATAGCCTTTCATGTGCTACATTCGTATTTTAGAGCATATAAAAATGGAAATCTATTGCATTGCATAAGGAGGCAAAATATCAGAATTCAAAAATTAAAGTAGTCTTTTTAAGAAACTAAGCAACAAAATTAGTCACTTCCCGCCGCTTAAATCTTTTAAACCGATATAAACGCGGTTTTCACTAATGGAAAAAGCGTTATGCGAGGAAGATGTTTATATATAGTGACCGCTCCCGGCTTCGCCCGGCGACCAATTCTTCTTTTTGGTACAAACCTTCCCTGATTATCCCCCTATCCATAAGTGAAGACAGAATTAAAATCGGTCCAGCCGTTCTCGAGTTTTAGCGAGACAAACGAAAGCAATTGATTTTTAAATATATCGTATATAATAATATAATAATATATATATATTTGAAAAAATCCGTGTGATGTTATTATTTCTCTCTTTATAAGAATTTTATTAAATTATGAAAACTTACGACAGGTCATGGCACAATGGGCATCAGCAACTCCATAGGCTCCAATACGTTTGATATTCTTCTATGTTTGGGACTTCCATGGCTAATAAAGTCACTACTCTGTCCCATTTCGCTACTTTGCAACTGTTGAGTTGCTGCAATACTGCAATAAAGCCCTTACATGTCTGTTAGTTGTATAATTCTAATATTATACAACTTTTTTGCTAGTTGGGATATCTTTTATTTAAAAATAGCTGATAAATTCGAAGAAGCGAACGGATTAATATTTTCTTCTTTCTTTCTTTGGATCCTCCTTCTGGTTAAACGTACAAATACGTAAAGACGATGTTGTAAGTTTCAGAGATATGAACGACCGAGAATCTGAGACGGGTAGGAAACGCCGCTGGTACACTGCATCCCGGAGCCCTAGTCGGGACTTCCGAGAAGGCGGGCAGCGCAGTCGCAGTCGTCGTGATGACCGGCCGCGGATGCCAACGCCTCGAGAAAGCAGTGATGTACGTGATCAACGTTCCAGTCGCAACCGGAGCTGCAGCTCAACCACACTGCGGGAACGAGAACGCAGGCTGTCTCAGGAAATGACACGACTGAAGGCGCTTGAAAGTGAGGTACGTAGAAAGCGTGAGAGATTGATACCTAGGTTAATGACGATAGATCTTTTTGAGGACTTTTTAATGTATTAAAAACACTGGTCTGCAACGAAATTCTCCTTCAAAAAATTATGTCATAAATATGAAGGTTTCAATGTTCGGAATCTATTCCCGTTGGCCGATTTTTTCTATCACGTCTAGATTTATCGATATGATTTTTTTTAATATCTTAAATTTAGGTTTTTTGAATTGGTTTTGTGCGTTAACATCGTAAACAGTGTAGATATATACATACAAAATAGGTTTTAGCGAGTTGTAAGAGAAAGAAGGAAAGTGCCGAAAATGATTTTTATGGTAGTAGGTATAGGTACGCATGCGCAGTATTCGCTGTGACTACAATAGTTGGTTGAAAACTTGTCTTTTAATTGTTTACGTTTTATATCAAATATTTTGATATTCGAGAGCTTATGACGGATGAAGGTTTTAATTTGAAGTTGAAAAAAGCAGAAAAAAGAGCTTGGGTAGCTTTTGTAAAAGTGTGTCAAAACTTTCTTGGGAATACAAAAGCTGACAACTACCGACAAATCATTGGAGAGCTTCTTTCCGCTTATAAAGCTTTAGGATGCAATATGACACTCAAAATTCTTTTTATGACTCGCATTTAGATTTCTTTCCTGAAAATCTCGGTGCCGTATCAGATGAGCATGGTGAAAGGTTTCATCAAGATATTATGAAAATTGAAATACGCTACAATGGGAAATGGTCAGCAGCAATGCTTGCTGATTTTTGTTGGTCGATTCGCCGAGAACTTCGACGGAAACGAAGAAAAGATAAAAAACTACTAAATAACTTGAATTTTATCACCATAATGAGATAAATTTACTGATATTTTTATAATTTGTGACTGTAAAATTAGCATTTTTTTACTGTAAAACTTAGACCGTACCGTTACTATCGTATAATAATATCGTTTTTTTAATAAATAGGCATTATATTGAAAATCTACGTGCTGTATTTATTTGCATGTTGAATTCTGTGTTTAGAGCATTAAATATGATGAAATTATGCATGAAAGCAATAAGGAGAAAAAAAAAAACTTTTTTTTGCAGACCAGTGAAATCAAAAGCAGGAGATCGTGAATCGTTTAGCACCTCAAATAACGTGATCCTTGAGTTTGATCCCTTATCAAAAGAGCAAACCATCAACATATAATTGGACTAGCAAGCAAACGATCCACTACGCCCTGCCTAGGCTCACCGGCCTTGCTAAGACGTGGGTTTGTCCACTATTAAGCATAGTTGGACAGAATAGAAAACTATGCTTAAAGAATCATTTCCTGCAACCGAGAATTACGCAGAATTACTGACCGACTTGCTTAATAGGAGGGTAAGCTCTGGTGAATTCTTTGAACTTTACTATTTTGCAAAAATAAACCTACTGATGTAAAATGTAAAATTACCTACTGATGTAAGATGTAAAATTTTCGGAAAGCAAGCAGTGGATTGTGTACTCTATGACATTGATGAAATGAAAGCAGCCAAATTTGATAAACCTGAAGACGCACTCAGCCGTGGACCTGTATCAACAAAACCTGACAAAATTCACACAATAGATATCTTAACTATTGACACTAAAGATTGGATCGCGACAGTGCAGTCATCTGATAACGAAATTAGGCGTATTAAGGATATTCTTGAAGATCCCCAGATCCCCAAGGCTGTAGATATCTATAGGGAATATAAAGTAAAGTTAATTTAAAAATTGTGGTCAACTTGTCCGACAAAAATCATGCTGCGTATGGAGTGTCCACCACCCCGAAAATGTCGATATAACGTCACCGATCTCTATCTCTATTCTTATCTTCTATCTATAAAAAATATATAAAAGGCGATGTGTGTGTGTATGTTCCCCCCTATGGGCTCCAAAACCGCTGATTTTGATGAAACTTTGCGGAATAGAAATATCACTTATACGGGTTATTCGCATAAGGAATGAATATGAATAATTGTAGCGCACCAGGGATCATCACGACTGCCATCTCGCGCCACCCGCGGTAAACCGCCGCGCCGCTACTCAGACTCTTGAGGGGAAGCGACGCGAGGAGGAGGGGGGGGGGGGTAGGGATATAGTAGGGGGATGTATGGATAGCAAACGACTTCCGTTTAACTCCGCGCGCACAGCACGCGTATGTCGGGCGTCGCGTCTCCCGCGTAGACCCAAAATGGCCGCCTCTGATAAAAATGTCTACGTTGTTCTGTTACCGTATGTACGTCGTGTGTGTGTGTAATTATTGTAAAGATAAACGCCTTACGAAAAAGAAAGCTTTTCATTCAACTCCGCTAAGGCTGGCGCCCAGCAACTACGAGCTCCCAACAACCGTTGGGGCTCCAACGGGTCATCCGAATAGATGCCTTTTACAATATGAGAATAAAACAATAAAAACGCTTTTGTAAGACTTTTTATTTTTCATTTAGTACCTTCATACAAATTAGCACAATCATTCCAATGTTAGCTTCACATGAGTATTGAACATTAAAAGTGCGGTCTCCCAAATATCACAAATAAAAAACAAAATCTACAACAATAAATTGTAAATTTTTAAGCTATAATTTTATCTTTAAGTACTTTCAATTTTAAAATAATGTAAATTGTCCTTAAGCCTACAAATACATTTCAGTGACTGAAAAAACTTTTTTATTTTAAATTCGTCATACTCATAGACAAAGAGACGGACTGAGAAATACCTGCATGAAATTGACTAATCTCTAGAAAGAGAGAAATGGATCTTGTAGGATAAAAACTTCGAGGACAAATCAATATGAAAAAAATAATTAAAACTTCGAGGACCAATCAGCGCCTCTTTCACATTTACAAAATATAATTCATGAAACACCCTATTCTGGACTAAATCTAGAGTCCTCTATAGCCTCTCAATTGAGGTTTCTAATAATATGAAAAATACATTGCCACTTCATTGAATTATAAACAGAAGGGACAATATAAGAAAATCTCCGTTAATTAATTCTATAAAAAATCATATTTTTATGCTAAGCATTTCATTGGTCATTCAATATTTTAAAATTAACTATAATCTTTGCTAGTCAGACGCCATGTTTTTTAGGACAAACGGATACAAATTCCAAAAATTTTACAATTTCCGTAACGCGTTTCGACATTCATTATCTAATTTATACCTATAATATGAAATAATTATAATGATAAATAATTTCTATACTTATATTTTTTCGATAGTAATTGAAATGTACTCCTGTATAGCGCAGTGACGTTTAAGATTATTTGTCTTTTGAGCACAGCAATGTAAAAAAAGAAATTGAATACCTACTGCTACCAAAGGCAAAAAGTCTTTTGCCTTACTTTTAGTCCAAGTAGACTTAACACACAATATACAAAATTTTCAGTCACCGTACAAATTTTTATATTTCTCGAATAAATAAATAAAAACGAAACAAATAAAACATGAAATAAATTGTCACAACCCCTCAATGACCTGAATAAGTCCTAGACTAAGACTAGGTAACAACATAAATGCATTTTATGCATGCATACGGGTTATTCGCATAAGGAATGAATATGAATATGAGAATAAAACAATAAAAACGCTTTTGTAAGACATTTTTATTTTTCATTTAGTACCTTCATACAAATTAGCACAACAGAAGGGACAGTATAAGAAAATCTCCGTTAATTACTATATCTTATATTCTTAAAAAAATCATGTTTTTATGCTAAGTTTTTCATTGGTCATTCAATATTTTAATATTAACTATAATCTTTGCTAGTCAGACGCCATGTTTTTTAGGACAAACAGATACAAATTCCAAAAATTTTACAATTTGCATAACGCGTGTCGACATTCATTATCTAATTTATACCTATAATATGAAATAATTATAATGATAAATAATTTCTAAACTTATATTTTTTCGATAGTAATTGAAATGTACTCCTGTATAGCGCAGTGACGTTTAAGATTATTTGTCTTTTGAGCACAGCAATGTAAAAAAAGAAATTGTATACCTACTGCTACCAAAGGCAAAAAGTCTTTTGCCTTACTTTTAGTCCAAGTAGACTTTACACACAATATACAAAATTTTCAGTCACCGTACAAATTTTTATATTTCTCGAATAAATAAATAAAAACAAAACAAATAAAACATGAAATAAATTGTCACAACCCCTCAATGACCTGAATAAGTCCTAGACTAAGACTAGGTAACAACAAAAATGCATATTATGTTACTCAAAAATATGAAATAAAAACTTAGGATGAGCTTAGGATATGTTAAGTCGAATGTCGGAACTAAAAAACCTCCCAAAAAAATTTGAATAATGACTAAAAATTTACCTTATATCTAACTGTAAAACATCACAGCGCTAACAGATTTGTTCCCTTTGTTCCCCACCAAAACATATTAATACACAATAATTTAGTTTAATTATAAATATTAATAATACAGTAAAACTGAGATCGAATTCTTAACATCTAGACAGTTTAAAAACTAGACAGTTTATCTAGACAGTTAAGTAATAAAACTAAAATAAATTCGCCTTAAAAATAGAGGGGGTCGGCGAAAGTGGAATGGCGAAGAATGAGATCGCTACAAATACATACAATTACATGGTAATCCACTAAGAAATATTTAGTTTAGAGATAAAAAAAATAATGTATTTTATTTGTAACTGAATCAGCGTAATAATTAAATAGTTAGTTGATGATAATATATCCTGAAAATAGAAACTCGTAATTAAAAGAAATTTAATTTTTGATTTTTTTTAATTTACTTTAGTTTAATATTCAATGAATCAAAATAGTTAACTTTTTATTAAGATTTGGAAAGAGAAATATTTTTTAAAAAACATATTCAATTTAAAACTGATTATTATGTTAGTTGCTCACTACATATTCAGTTAACTACTTAATTATTTAACTTTTAATTTAACTTCCAAGTGTTAAACAACTTGTGTTATAAGTGTTGTATTTATCGTTTCACATCTCACTCACTCTCATATAAGTATATGAATATAAAAGCGATATAAATCGAGACATGAGAAGAGCTAATCATTTACAAAACAATAATGTATAATAACTTGAAATTTGTGTTAATAATTTGCCTTCAGTGTGTTGACTGTCTGCGACTTCAAGTTTTCTTGACCCGCTGTTTTATGAAGTTTGTATGTATTAACTCAATCTCCATTCTCATCGGAATAGGATGTCAGGAGTTCATCTTTTATTTTTTTATAGAGATCAGGAGTATTTAAATCATAATTAGAAGGCCCAGGATTCTCATCGGAATAGGATGTAAGGAGTTCATCTTTTATTTTTTTATAGAGATCAGGAGTATTTGTTTCATAATTAGAAGGTCCAGGATTCTCATCGGAATAGGATGTAAGGAGTTCATCTTTTATTTTTTTATTGAGATCAGGAGTATTTGAGTCATAATTAGAAGGCCCAGGATTATCTTCAATTATGGCTGCTAGTTCAACGTCGTGGTTTGCCGTTAGTTGTTTAGGCGGTAACAATGGTCGATTGTGACCAGCGCGCCTTTTAGTTTTCCAGTAATTACGAACGGAAATAATTGCGTCCTTATCAACGTCGAGTAAATCCGAGCTTATGTCTTCAATAGTTACAAATTCATAAAATACTTTTTCTATTTCTTTCAATTGTTTAGCGCAAGCTTTTTCTAGAGTATGTTTTTCACAATAAGTTTTATACTTCGCCCCATCGATGTGATCATCAGCAATTACTGCACGCATTTCAAGTCTGTGTTTAATAGCACAAGTCACGTGGTAAGCATTCTCGCAAGACCTCACAGAGCATTTTATACAGAGCCCGTTTTTACTATCGCAGAAAATACAAGAAATACGAATAATTGGAAAGAATGGGAAATTAACCCAGAAGAAACAACTCATGTGGACCCATTTGTCTTCGGGTACCAACTTCATGGCACCATCTCGATTAGGGCACAAATTACACATTGGTGAGACTCCGTCGCTACACGGGCTACACAGCCATTGTCCGTCTGGTATTTCTGTTATGCCATAGCAAGCTCGATGAACAGCTATTTTACACGAACTGCAATATACCAAGTCAGTGTCCGGTGAGCGGCACACGTCACACTTCACATACTTTGAGCCCTTGGAGCGAATACCGCGAGATTTCAAATGATGTAGTATGACATCCCACGTACGGAACTGTAAACAATAAATGTACAATATAATAAAAATCAAAAAAAAAATTAAATAAGGCATTATATTTTTGTAAAATTATTATCAACGACAAATAATTTAATTTTAAATATAAATCATTTTATAAAAAGTTAATGAATTTTGGAAAATTTTTAATGCCGGACTAGATCACAAACATGATATTCAAGTACGGTAATTCTATGATTTCAAATAAATTAATAAAATTTTGAAACTTGTGTGGGTTACACCTTTGGGTCTGCTGATCTAAACCCACAACTCTCCCTCATTTCCACTTGCCGCTTCACCCCCCAACATCGTGAAATTTGTCCCCGTTAACGGTTTTTTAAGTATTTTGCGAAAACTTTAATAGAAACAAAAAAGTGTCAAACAAAATATACACTATTTTGATTAGCTTGACGGTTTTCAAGTTGTAGCTAGTTTTCAAACCAAAAATTTATATGGTGATGAAAGACAATAAAAGTAGAAATAAAAGCCTGTCAGTCGAGATTAACATAAAAAAGTCATTAATAAAATCTATCTTGAAGACAATACAGACATGTTATTACAATATTGAAAATGTAAACAAATTTTAAAATAATATCACGTTACCTCTAGCTGCTCTATGACTCTTGCAAACTGTTCTTCTTTAATGGGCAACGCACCAATTTTCAGGTGTGCATTAAAATTTTTGAGCCACGCTGTATCTGTGGCGTCGAGATGGTAACTGCCGCCGACTACTGCTCCCGCTGGTGTTGTGCTCAGCTGATGTCCGTCCAATTGATGGTGCAAGTAACGTGTCAAGCTAGTCACAGGTCTGCAATAATAAACACAAATCATCAAAATATTGCATTGGTACAGCAATCCAATAACCGAAATGCACCACTGACGCAACATACAAAGAAGCAAAGTCCGTCCCAATGTTATTCAAAAGAACGGTTAAGAGTGATTTGGATGAAATTTGGCACACAGATAGTTTATTACCTGGATTAACATATAGGATAGCCCGAAATACGTTCGGGCCGGACGGCATTATCGACATAAGTCAAGATAGACAAAACAGTACGGCGGGCGAGTGTATGTGTGAGTGAGAAAACTGCGAGGAAAATGCAATTTCTATTATGTGTTAATGTTAACTTCCGTTACATCTTTCGAAATGTAACGCTTTAACGTTGAACGAAGTTAACTTCATTAGTAACGGATTAGCAGTTAACAAAGTACATTACTTATTTGATTAAAGATTCCCAGTTATTTTAAAGATTACAATAAAAAAATAACTATCCTGAGTTTATTTTGGCTTTTTTCCCGAAACCTTAGTAAAATTTAAATTTATAATGACAGTTAAAAGAGCTTTTTGGAGAAACCTATTTGATGAATTAATATTTTGATTTGATTTAAAAAAAAATGACTGATTTAATAGGCTATTTAGATAGAAATATTGATACTGAAGATACACTTTTTGAAATACAAGACTGATTCTTATCTTTAATTCTACTGTAGTTGGCAGCGCGCTTGAATCACCTGTGCCGTTGCTTGTGTTAAGGCGACGGTAGACACTTACCATCAAGTGGACCAACCTGTCTGCGACCTTAACATAAAAAAGTCAACTTACAACAGTCAACTAGTTTTACAAGAAAAGCTACGTCACTGGTGCATGTTCAAAATATAAAATTTCGTAAAAATCTTCGTAAAATAGTTTTACTCAATTTAAAACTCGAGAACGGCTGGACTGATTTTTATTATGTTTGATTTTTTGAATTTGTCTCAGTTCCGAGTAGCAGAATAACTATTAAAATATGTGAAATATTTACGAAACAAATATAAATGGCAGTAAAATTCATTTTCTCGTAGGTTTTGATCGAATGTTTTTTTTTCTGAGGCGGTTCAGTTGGCCGGGTCAGCTAGTATAATATAAATTTCTTAGTTACCCCACCCTAAAATAACACCCAAAAACATCACATATAAGCTAAAACAATACTTTTTGTTGAAATACAATGTTCACATGAGGTCTGTGTAGTATCTCTGAATGTCTATAATATAGTCTATGGTATTAAAAATAAAATTGTTAACTGGTTAATAAGAAATGATGGTTTTAATAGGTAACATTTGACGTCTGTCAGTTATATCTTCATAGTTTAAAAACATCGATTAAAGTGAATGAATCGATACGGACTTCAAACATATGTGAATTTTAAAAATCATCAGGCGAATCCCTGTCCCATTATTATTTTTTCTTTCGTAAATTTAAGGAGCAAAATAAGAAGTACATAATTTAACAAAAAAATTGCATTTATTCAGTTGAACTATCAGAACTGTTATTAGTAGGGCCCGGATAAATATGTATTAAAAATTTCGAAATATGTAAATATAATATGGACTGATAAAACTAAAATATGGAATAAATATGTACAATAATAAGTAACAACATTTCAAATAAAACTATTGTTTATTGCAAAAAATAAAAAATTACAATTTTATTCAGCTTCCGTTTCACTAACATTTGAATTGCAGTAAATAATCACGTGTTTTTTTAAATTTTCAAAATTGAAACTTTTTCTATTTGGACGAAATAATGCTTTGTACTAGCTGAATGATCTTTCAACATCACAGGATGTGATTGGAGCATATTTAAATTTGCATAATTCTGCAAGGGCACGTTTATGTCGTCTTCTAAACTTCCACACAGCATGCTGTTGATTTTTTTTAGGATATGAAATCCTTGATCGTAATATTGGGTATAGTATTCAACTGCTGTTAGCCATTTTCCCCAGCGTGTTAGCACTAGTTCTGGCGGTAAGGGAATGTCAGGATACATGTCTTTGAATTTTGAGATCCTACGTGGAGCTTTCAAAAAAATTTTTTTTACGTTTGTTACTAAACTGTCAACCTTTTTAAACTGAAATCTTATACATTCAGCCGCGTGAGGAAAGGCGCGGTGCGGGCGGGGAGCGCGTACGGGTAGTGCGAGCGGCGAACGTTAGCGCTGATGATGAAAATATGGATAAATTGATTGATATTTTGTGGAATATGGATTTATATTGAAAATATGGAAAAATATGGAAAATAAAACCTGAATTTTCACGATCTAAATGACATATTTTATGTAGAAACCATAATTAAGAAACGAAAGCAATTTCAAATAAAAATATGTAAATACATATTTATCCGGGCCCTAGTTATTAGTATTGTCATCTTCATCACTGCTGTCAGCACTCAGATATTATAATTCATTTTCAAAAATATTGTCTATTCTCACATCTCGTTCAAAATCTTGTAAAATTATTTTCTTTGTTTTCTCTACGACTTTTCTCCAGTCTTCTGTAGTGAGTTCTGCACACGCAGTTTGTAGCAGAGTCATCATTTTAGCAGTACTGAAGGGTGGTTCAGTATTGTCCCGCGCTGCATGATCCTTTATTTGTGCCCAAATAAGCTCGATGGCGTTATGGTGGCAATGGTATGGAGGCAATCGAATAACTTCGTGTCCATGCTCTAGGGTTAGTTCATCGATTACATAGCGGAGCTTGTACGGTGTTATTCCGGGTTCGATAAGGTCTGGCATTCCGGGTTGATATACAAGCTATACCAACTCGGGCTGCCGGAGAGACTCGTACTTATTGTGCGGGACTTTCTGACCGATCGAAGCTTCCGCTACAGAGTGGAAGGCACACTCTCATCCCCTCGCCCCCTAAGGGCAGGCGTTTCTCAGGGTTCAGTTCTCTCTCCAACTCTCTACTCACTCTACACCAACGACATCCCACGCACGCGGGGGGTCGAGCTGTCTCTCTTTGCATACGACACGGCCCTCTACTACTCTCACCGAAACCGAGGTCATGTAACTCGTAAACTCCAGACCGCCGTGACCGCTCTCGGCGATTGGTTTCACAAATGGAGAATTGAGGTGAACCCCGAGAAGAGTGAGCCATTCACCTCCATCTCCCCGCGTTCCACACCCCCGAGGCCTTGGCCGAGATTCACTCGGCCAAATCACCCTTCAGGGCCGCGACATTCCTTGGGTCCATCAGACCAAATACCTCGGTGTCACACTCGACCCAAGATTCACCTTCGGCCCACACATAAAGCGTGTCAGGGACAGGGCAGCGTTCGTCCTGGGTCGCCTGACGTGCCTCTTAGGCAAACGGAGTACAATGTCCCTTAGAAATAAGGTGACAATATACAAAGTATGCATCAGGCCAATCATGACGTACGCTAGCGTTGTCTTTGCGCACGCTGCATGTACACGCATCAATACTCTACAAACACTCCAAAACCGATTCTTGCGAAGAGCCGTGGGCGCCCCATGGTACATTCGCAATGTAGA
The DNA here is from genome assembly GCA_936446665.2 of Synanthedon andrenaeformis. Taxonomy (NCBI): domain Eukaryota; kingdom Metazoa; phylum Arthropoda; class Insecta; order Lepidoptera; family Sesiidae; genus Synanthedon; species Synanthedon andrenaeformis. The sequence goes on along the minus strand of OW387776.2, from coordinate 11,240,298 downwards.
CCTCCATCACGACACAAAACTCCCTTCCATTGTCAAGTGCATCAAGGACTTCGCCTTGAAGTACTACGACAAACTCCCTCGCCATCCCAACCCGCTAGTGCTCAGCTCACTAATCTACACTCCCGATCTTAATCTCACGCTTTCTCATTACAGAAGAAGACCCCGACACATCCTGTTGGACCCGGATGACCCCATCACGGCAGCAAACGCGGCGTTTGCTGGTGATGACCCCGACGCACAGCTGCCCCGCCACCACATCAGAAGAGGTCGACCGCCGCGCGACTCCATACCTACGAGGCGCGACCAGGACCCAGCGCCTGCGAGGGACCTCCCGGCCCATGGGTCACTTGTAGCTGCCGTGGCTCAAGCCGCGGCAGACGCAAATGGCCCCACAGGGCTAGCCGGTCCCTCATAGATAAGTTAGTTTGTAAGCATTATTGTTTGTAAGGGCCGGGCGCTTCTCGCCCCCCCGACGCCCGGTGACGGTTCTAAAGTCCCCTCAGGACTGAACCATACCCATCCCGAGTTGGAGTTTTAGTGCGGTAAGAATCCCACATAACCTTATGACATTTGTCTTTGCATGCGGTATTTGTCATAAGGTACTTTTTGAAAGTTTCTTCGCTCGTAAAAAAAAAAAAATCTCGCCCCCAGCCCTGTTATTAACGTGTGGATATTAGTGTGCTCTCGGATATAAATAAAGTATTAATCAATTACATCTATTTTATTCGAGAGACAACAATTGGCGACGAGGATGGGATTGTACTCCGCGTGGGGAACAAATAAAATTTTAACAAAACTTGAGGAAAATATTAGAAAATTGCATTGGAAAATTGTAAAAATAGATAGCATCAAAGTGAAGTTGCAGCGATTAACCACGAATTTTAAAGTCCGACATTTTGACAACCGCCGCGACATAGTCAAACGTCAAGCAATTTGTGCGAACTTCACCATTGTTTACATTAATTGTCACGTCAACCCATGTCAGAGAAACAGAAGAGAATAGTGAACATGATTCTGTTACAGAGACAGGACGTTCATGGATTTATACCCTAAATAAAAAACTATTACAAGAATAATTAGACAACCTCAACATAACATACAACATCAATTCAAAAGTTAGAGAATTAAGAAAATTGCTAAGTACCTTCTGTAAAAATAAACAAAAAGTAACAAACAAGGAAACTTCATTGAGTGTAATAAGGTGTATTATTACACTCAATGAAGTGACAGTTGAAAAACAAGTGCCACTATTGTTAACAAAAATAACACCTAAGGTGTTGGAAGTATTAAATGTATTGTGTGCACCAAAAAAGCCACTGAAATTTACATACACCGAGTTATGTCAAAAACTAAAAGAAAAATACATTCCAAAAGTGTCAACAGCGCTTGATCGAGTTACATTTCGCAACAGAAATCAATTGCCAATGGAGTCTATTGAGGACTATATATTGCAATTACGAAAATTAGGAATTAAATGCAACTTTAAGGACTTAGATGACCAAATTAAAGAAAAATTAATAGATGGTATATATTCGAAATTAGTTAAATTTGAATTGCAGAAAAGTGCTGAAAAGAGCTTGGATGAAATGGTGGCATTGGCTTGCACAGTAGAAGCAGCTTTACTTCAAACTACCAGTCATAGTGACAATAAGGTGTCGGATTTGTATTATTATCAAGAAAGAAAACAGGGCAATAAAGGAAGGGCGACAAATAAAAGCAAACATAAGACAGTTTCAAAATATACTGCGAATAAGAAAAACATAAAGTGCTACTGTTGTGGTGGTAACAAATATTTAAAAACAGAGTGGAGATTAATAAAGAAACTTTGTTCAGAATGTGGAAAACAAGGGCACATCTTCAAAATGTGTACAGCTAGAAAGCTTTACAGTGTCGAAGAAAAAGAAATGGATACTAATAGTGAGCAACAAAATGTAGAAACTTCTTGTGCAAACTTATTCTGCAAACATGACATAAATTCTATAACTGTAAGTAGAATACCTCCGCATTATATGACTATAAATATTGAAGGAAAATCACTTGATTTTCAATTAGATACAGGCTCAGATGTGACTGTAATCCCTCTAAAAGATAAACAAATGTATTTTAAAAATATAAAAATTAACAGTTGTGAAGTAGAATTTAAGAATTTTGACCAAATTATTTCAAAGCCCATAGGGATATTAAAAAATCTTACTGTACGATATATGAATAATGTAAAAAAGTTAAACTTATTTATAGGACATGATAATATACCGCGCATATTAGGACGTGATTGGTTAAACACATTAAATTTATGGCCCCCAAATTTTGTTAAATACATCTGAAAAATACATCTTTCTCGGCTACCCAGAGAACACTAAGGGTTACAGGTTATATAACCCAGTAACAAAGAATATTACTACCAGCAGAGATGTTGTGATCATGGAGAACAGAAGGAACTCAGACATGACACAAGCAGTGGTGGAAGAAAAGACAGTGAACATTCCAGGGGAAGAAGATTCAGATGAAACTATATTGGGTTCAATATCCCCAGCATCTGCAGCAGATACCACATATGTACCAGATGATACCACAAGTACCTCGAACTCTGATGAGTTCTGCGACTGCATGTCAAATGAGTAGGTGAGTCTTGAGCTTACTGAAAAACAACTATCAGAAAAGCGTGCAATCAAGCCACCAAAAAGGTATGGGTACAGTAATATATGTGTGACCAATAGTGCAGATATATGTGAAGATGCGATGAATATATGAAGAGGTAATGAAAGGAGCAGAGCGAGAAGAATGGTGTGGAGCCATGGAGGAAGAGTTTAAATTGTTCGATGACAATCAAGCTTGGGAATTAGTGAACAGACCAAGTGATGCTAAAGTAGTGCAGTGCAAGTGGGTATATAAAAAGAAGTTAAATAGTGACAAAACAGTAAGATACAGAGCAAGGCCAGTGGCAAAGGGCTTCACCCAAAGACAAGGTATCGATTACAATGAAACCTTTTCACCTGTACTTAAATACTCTACCTTAAAATTAAATATGATCCATCTAGATGTCACTACAGCCTTTTGAAATGGTCATCTCGATGAAATTGTTCATATGGAATTACCTCAGAATTTTCAAAAGATAAAAAATGGAGGTAAAGTTTTAAAATTAAAAAGAGCTATATATGGGCTGAAACAGTCAGCCAGGGCATGGTACAAAAGAGCTGAAGATTGCTTACAAGAGTTAGGATACAAGAAATCTGTGTATGAACCTTGTTTATTTGTAAAATCAATCGAAAATTTTAAAACATTTATAGCTCTCTTTGTTGATGATTTTTTCATATTTTCTAATTGCAATGAAGAAGTAGAACAATTAAAAGGCCAGTTGAGTCATTGCTTAGGTATGGATGTTAAAATAGAGAAAAATAAAATTTGTATTTCTCAGGAACATTTTATAGAAAAATTGTTAAATAGATTTAACTTGATAAATTGTAAAAATGTGGATACACCAATGGAGACTAATCTGAAACTGGATAAAAGTAATAATCTAAATTCTAACTATCCATATCAACAACTTATAGGTAGTTTGATGTATCTTTCCGTTCTGACAAGACCTGATATTTCCTATTCAGTTAGTTATTTAAGTCAATTTAATAATTGCAATACAGAAACACATTGGAAGCATGCTAAAAGAGTTTTGAAATATTTAAGTGCAACAAAAACTTTTGGATTAATTTATGTTAAAAATAATCTAGATTTAGTTGGTTTTGTAGATGCTGATTGGGCTTCCGATTGTGTTGATAGAAAAATCTTACACCGGTTATTGTTTTGTATTCTCAGGTTGTGTGGTTTCGTATGAGAGTAGAAAACAGCAGACTGTAGCCCTATCCAGCACAGAAGCCGAATATATGGCTGTGAGGCTAGTAAGGAGGCTATTTTCTTAAGAAATTTGTTATTTGTACTTATCAGTGGAGGTAATATGCCAATTGTATTGTATAATGATAACCAAAGTGCACAGAAACTTTCAGAAAATTGTATGTATCATAGATGAACTAAGCACATTGATGTGAAATTTCATTTTATACGAGAGGCAGTTGCACAGAAGTTAGTTAAAATTGTTTACTTGAAACTGACGCAACATTGTAACGACGTTCAGTTCTTTAGATAAGAAATTGTTTATTAGTGAAAGCAAATCGTAAAATTACTCGTATCGGTCATTATTACAATAAATATGTAATCGTAATTGAAAAAAGTTAAGCAATTGTGCAGTTCTAACAAAACGAAAAAATATATTATTTTATGCCCGCCGTTACAAGGTTACGTTGTTGAATTTTGATGAATTGTCAAATGTTACCTATTAAAATGACTTGACTGTAAGTTAGGATGATTGTGATTGTCTGTGACGAGAAAGCGGACGAGCATTGTAGGGAAATAATGTTAGTTGCCCGTTACTTCAGTGAGAATGTAAGGTGGTAACACTTTAATATTGCATTATTATAAGTACACAAACCTGAACAGTTGGGGCCACTCGCCACGGGAGGCCAGTGTCAGGGTGGGACGCAACAGCCTGAACACATCGTAGGTCTCTATCCGGCGCCTTTTGGACGGGCCCTGCCCCAATCTACCACTGTCAGATCCGCTCGACGCTTCTCTTTTGTTTCTTAACATCTTGCTATTTGTTAAACAGGTTGAATTTTAATAGGAATGTAAATTAAAACATCTACAATAAATCCCATATAACATGTAAATAAGCGTACTATTAAAAGAAAAACTACGTAAAATATGACATAACTCAACATTACTGTACACGATTTTATTATATATAAAATCGCAGATATATAAGCAGATATCGGATGCGCAATAGCTCCGTATTTGCGTTTCTTTTTTTTAAGAATTACAAGTACAAAAAAAGCTCGTACGTACCGGATATTTATTATATATTTTAATAATTTCTATGTATATAAAATCGTGTACGTAATATGGATTTAAAATTGAAAAACATAATCTAATTTGGACTGTGCCATTGAGTATTTATTGTTTTCATTAAATTCACAAAATGTACACTATAAAAATGGTATTGCGTACTATTAAAAGAAAAACTACTTATAATATGACATAACACCACATTACTGTACACGATTTTATATATAATACATAGAAATTACTAAAATATATAATATGCGGTACGTACGAGCTTTTTGTAGCAGATGTCTAATGCGCAATAGGCTCCGTATGTGAGTTTCTTTTTTTTAACAATTACAAGTACAAATAAATCTGCTGCAAAAAAAAGCTCTTACGTACCGCATACCTATAATGTATTTTAGTAATTTCTATGTATACAAAATCGTGTACATTTATAATATAATATAAGGATTTTAATGCCTAAAGACTGCTAAATATCGAAAAACATAATCTAATTGGACTCTGCCATTGAGTATTTCTTGTTTTCATTAAATTCACAAAATGTACAGTATAAAAATGGTATTGCGAACACTCACCGAATTTTTACTAAGATATATGCTTATGCTCGATAGAATAATCCTCAATTTCACACGTTAAAGTTTTTAAAAATAATAAAATTGACAGCACTGGTAAAAAAACACTTCACCACTCCACGACCAAAGTAAGAATGCGTTCGAAAGGTGTACATACCTCACCAGGAAACGTTGGATGTTTAAAGCCACGTGACCAAGGCCACGTGGCGCCACCTACATAACCATTTAATGAATAATAATGAAGTCAATATTTTCAATATGGCGGAAATTCAATATGGCGAAAATTACGAAATGAAAAGCACAAACAAATGAAAAAACATAACAGTATACTAAATTATAAAATCATAAAAAGTCACATGCTATTACATAAAAATAAAAAAAAATGGTAACAATACTAATTATTCACACTCTAAATATTAAAACATTTCTAAACATTTCCAAACATTAAAATTATCGTATTCATGAACTCTGAATACGATGATTGTTTAGGCGTTTTATCATTTTAATATATATGTAAATAAGTAGTTGCCAAAGTGGACGCGAGATGTCGCTAGTTGTCCAAGATCATCGGCATGTTTTTGCCGTACGTCAAACGGCTTGTTTATATTTTAATTCAAATTACGGTCTAAAGTGTGTTATCATAAACATTTTGTATATCGGGTGAAGGAATATACCATTGTGTGTATGTGCGATAAGGTTTTTATAATTGAAGTAGAAACATCTAAATACTTTTTCACCTCTCCAGCACGAAAAGTGGTGTCTAAAAACTCGCAGACAAATCGACGTTTGCTGCGAGCGTGATTCGAAATTCAAACACCACTTTTTGGAATTATTCAGCGCAGAAAAAAGAAATAGTTCGTTCAGAAACTTATTATGGCCTAGCGATTTAATTCACAGGAATAACATTTTCATTTTATTTATTGAAATTTATGTTTGTAAATTGTATTGGTATTTTAAAATCGTAATATTTAAAACAAATAATAGTAAACATTAATATAACTTCCTTAAAAATATCATTTTTGGTTTTCATAAAAATGTCAACCAGTGCAAACTTTTTTTCAGCATTATATCAATTGAACTGTTTTGTCAAATGATTTGTTCTCATTGCGCTAACATTTTTTATTTATTTTTTAGGTTACCATAATATTGAAAAATTTTCGCCTCGCCAACTACTCCAAATAGATAATGAACGTCTCTTGAATAATTGTACCCCAGCAGCGATCCTGGAATTTCCGTCTGATGGTTTCACACGCTCCCAGAGACAATAAGTAAGTTCATTATATGCCTTTTATGTAAAGATCGTTAGACATGCTGATGGTCCACCCGATGGTAGATGGTTATCGCAAGGTTATCGCTTAATAACACAAGCAACGCAACAAGTGCTGCAATTGAAAGAGAGAAAAAAAGAAAGAATGAAAGGACCTTAACGAAAGGCTTAAAGGTAAAGGATTAGGGAGGTAAAGGGTAAGGTTACTCTCCAGAGGAAAATCATTTTACTCTCACACACTGAAGATGCAAATTCTGCTTATATCAGCATTGATGAACCAAATCTGTCGTTTCCACTTTCAGGGGTACATTCTCATTCACTGCGCACTGGCGCTGATATGCTTCGCGATGCTCGCCACAGTATGTGAAGATTACTTCGTGCCTTCTGTTGAAATAATGTCTGAACGTAAGTGAACTTAGCAAATTAACCTGTAATGAATTAAATATCTAATCCTTTATCAAATACGTCTCATCGCTTTGACAAACATCACATCATCGTTATAAAAATGATAGAACGAGGCGGTAAGTAATGTGGTTAAGTTATTGTTAGCCCTCACTCAAGTGTTCTGGGTTTGAATCTGTGTTTTATATATATAAGTATCTTTAATGTATGAGCAAACCAAAGTTCATTATTATTATAAAATAAAAAAGCAATAACTCGAGACTAAATATAACACTTTTCTGAATTCAAACCCCCATCCATATCTCCCACTGCGGAAGCAAATTTAAACACGTATTCACATCAAAACAAGGAAAGTATACTTTACCCCACTCGTGCGCAACTTTAATGTAGGCAACATCGCTTTAGAAGATTAACGTCGCGGAAAATCCTTTTATGTATAGATGAAAATATGAGCTCGGTGCCACTTCTATAAAAAAATCTACTTGTTCATATCTTGGGCATCTAAGTCCTGTCAGATATAAAACATCTTGGCTTAGAAACCTTCGCGAGTGGTTTCTGATGAGCACACAATCTTCGTTCAGAGCGCTGCCATTCCCGGTGGGAGATGGCAACGTAAGAAGAAGACTGGTCTATATACATATATATGTGTAAAATATTCGTTCTTATTTGTTCAGGTCTAAATTTGCCAGAAGACATAGCGGGAGCGACATTTATGGCAGCTGCCAGCTCAAGTCCGGAGCTATTCATTAACTGCATTGGAACTTTTGTAACGCAAAGTGACCTTGGCGTGGGTGCTGTGGTCGGATCAGCTGTATTCAATGTTCTTGCTGTTCCAGGATTCTGTGGTCTGATGGCCAGTAGGGTTAGTAAAATACATATATTTTCAATAATAAAAATCTATAATATAATAATGAATACCTACGAATGAATAAATGAATGAATGAATGTGTTGCTAAGCGCAAAACTCGAGAACGGCTAGACCGATTTTAATTCTGTCTTCACTCATAGACAGAGGGATAATCAGGGAAGGTTTCTACGTAAAAAAATGCACCTCGGGCGAAGCCGGGAGCCGACCCGCTAGTTAGTTATAAAATACACCTTATTTGCAACTTTCAGCTTTCTAGATCAGTATAGTTCTGGCTGTGCGTTGATAGTCAGCCAGGATCTGTCTTCGTATAGATTAGTCGAGACTACATAGTCAGATAAATAACATTTTTGATAAGAAATACTATTTTTGCAGAAAATAGAGTTGGATTGTTGGCCGGTGACCCGAGACTGCTTGATGTATGCTGTGTCCGTAGTCGCTCTTATACTTACAATGTTGGACAACAGAATATTTTGGCATGAAGCACTTATATTAGTGGCTATGTATTCGCTTTATATTATATGTAAGTATTATTCACATATATTTATTTTCTTTCCTAATTCTAATTTTTTTTATAATATGATTATACAGATTATAAATATTATTAAAAAAACCTAGTAGTCCGCAGGCAGCAAGGCAAGGCCCAAGCTACCGGTGGTTAGGGCTGCAGAGTGAGTAACCTCCTGACAATTGGTGCCAGCCATCTAGTAAGATACTCTCGATATATTTCATTTTATTAAAACATTATTTTTTAGTATTGCTAAGCAGTGGGAAGTTAAAGAGTTTCTTTAGAAACAAATGTTGTATCCGAAACAATTATTTAGTGGGAGGAAAAACCAGTGTCAAGCCAGAATCGATTACGAACGGTATACAAACGAATCAAATATTTTTTTACTAACTAACATTACTTAATATTTATTTTCCTAATAATCGTACATCTATTGAGGATTTTTTTTAACACTATAATTTGACTTATAATAGATACTTATTCCTACCAAGGGAATATTAGTAGGGATAGGTGGAACGGGCGCACAAATCGAATTGTTCTTGATAAGTTAAGGTATTGAGTTAGTTAGAATGGCTCCTTTGGCATTGAAAATTAAAACGATTTTTTTATAAAAAGAAAAATTCCTTGTGTTTATACTTTCTCCTACAATGTCAAGTATATTCACTTTTCTCATGTTTCTTTTTTTAAATAAATATTTAAAAATTCTTCTTAAACATTTATTGCATAGTTGCATGATTCGGTAGAATAAATCGTCTTGATTCTTTTAAAATTAGAGCTTATATTTGAATTATTATTTTTTCAGGAAAGAATAATATTTTGAGAAATGATTATATGCCAATCGCCGGTGATGTTGAACAAGCAAAAGAAGTAGATGGAAACACCAACAATACTACAACGTTAGGTAAGTTAAAAGTCTCCATATATAAGTTAAAAGTGTTCTACTTTTAAACTGAAATTGTAAATAAATAAATAAATAAATAAATAAATAAATAAATAAATAAATAAATAAAAATTAAGAAAAATATGACATAAATGTTTACAATTTAAACTTTTAATAATTAATTTCTTGTCAGATTCGCACGACTTAGCTCTAAGCAAATGGGTGACCACGAGGACATACATGAATAATTTAAAATGGATTGTATCAGGACCTATTAAGGTCGTTTTCTGGTTGACGGTGCCAGATACCCGCAAATATCCTGCCCTATATCCGCTTACGTTTATCATATGCATTTTCTGGATCGGCAGCATATCCTATCTTGTGGCGTGGGTTATAACAGCGATTGGTAAGGAATTTTAATTAAAATTTCTATTCTCATCTCAGCTATTTCTCTGTAAAGCCTGGTTCCTAAGATATATTTTCTTTTTAATTTTCCATCGTGCTTTTATTATAGTTTCGAACTTACAGAAACAAAAATTGGCGTTGCCTGTGTTACAGGCGACGGTAGCTATCTACCATCAATTATTAGCCTTACTGTATTAGCCTTACTGTATTAGCCTTACTTGTATTATTATTGTATTAGCCTTACTGTCGCGACCTTTACCTGCCATAAAAAAAACTTATACTGAAATTCATTTCCCTATAACTCTACTGTAGTCGGCACTGCACTTGCGGCACCTGCTTGTGTACTAGGTGACGGTAGCCAGCTCTAGTTTTAATTATGATTTAAATATGATGAGAATTGAACAATATTTTTTATCCTCACAGGTGACACTCTCGACATTCCTGATAGCATCACTGGCCTGACGATCCTGGCAGCTGGCACAAGTTTACCTGAAGCAGTTACTAGTGTTATAGTCTCAAACCAAGGTAAGAAACGTAGGTATAAGTGTCGCAGTGGTTTATGAGCGCTGACCTTGAATGCGCAGTATTCATTTTTTGGATCTGTTTGGCGGGAGTGGAGTGTACACCTGCGCAGACATCCCCGCCAGTTTTGCCGAGCGCTCATAAACCGTTGCGACACTTATACTAATTGGAGAAATAGCATGTATTTAAAAATGTTAATAGGAGATATTATAATATAATTAAAATATTATAAATATTGTTATAAGATATGATTAGAATTAATAATTTAAAGTTACGGCTTTTGTTATTTTATCTCATCATCACCGACATCCGATCGTTTTTCTAATCCGATCCGATTAAAAATTCACGATCGGATTCTTTATATCTTTACATAGATGGATTTATGCAAATGGTCCACGCACAGAAAACTTTCATGTAGCAAAACGTCCACATAGAATAAAGTTCATATAGCACTACGATCACTTTGCCTGAAATAGCCTTTCATGTGCTACATTCGTATTTTAGAGCATATAAAAATGGAAATCTATTGCATTGCATAAGGAGGCAAAATATCAGAATTCAAAAATTAAAGTAGTCTTTTTAAGAAACTAAGCAACAAAATTAGTCACTTCCCGCCGCTTAAATCTTTTAAACCGATATAAACGCGGTTTTCACTAATGGAAAAAGCGTTATGCGAGGAAGATGTTTATATATAGTGACCGCTCCCGGCTTCGCCCGGCGACCAATTCTTCTTTTTGGTACAAACCTTCCCTGATTATCCCCCTATCCATAAGTGAAGACAGAATTAAAATCGGTCCAGCCGTTCTCGAGTTTTAGCGAGACAAACGAAAGCAATTGATTTTTAAATATATCGTATATAATAATATAATAATATATATATATTTGAAAAAATCCGTGTGATGTTATTATTTCTCTCTTTATAAGAATTTTATTAAATTATGAAAACTTACGACAGGTCATGGCACAATGGGCATCAGCAACTCCATAGGCTCCAATACGTTTGATATTCTTCTATGTTTGGGACTTCCATGGCTAATAAAGTCACTACTCTGTCCCATTTCGCTACTTTGCAACTGTTGAGTTGCTGCAATACTGCAATAAAGCCCTTACATGTCTGTTAGTTGTATAATTCTAATATTATACAACTTTTTTGCTAGTTGGGATATCTTTTATTTAAAAATAGCTGATAAATTCGAAGAAGCGAACGGATTAATATTTTCTTCTTTCTTTCTTTGGATCCTCCTTCTGGTTAAACGTACAAATACGTAAAGACGATGTTGTAAGTTTCAGAGATATGAACGACCGAGAATCTGAGACGGGTAGGAAACGCCGCTGGTACACTGCATCCCGGAGCCCTAGTCGGGACTTCCGAGAAGGCGGGCAGCGCAGTCGCAGTCGTCGTGATGACCGGCCGCGGATGCCAACGCCTCGAGAAAGCAGTGATGTACGTGATCAACGTTCCAGTCGCAACCGGAGCTGCAGCTCAACCACACTGCGGGAACGAGAACGCAGGCTGTCTCAGGAAATGACACGACTGAAGGCGCTTGAAAGTGAGGTACGTAGAAAGCGTGAGAGATTGATACCTAGGTTAATGACGATAGATCTTTTTGAGGACTTTTTAATGTATTAAAAACACTGGTCTGCAACGAAATTCTCCTTCAAAAAATTATGTCATAAATATGAAGGTTTCAATGTTCGGAATCTATTCCCGTTGGCCGATTTTTTCTATCACGTCTAGATTTATCGATATGATTTTTTTTAATATCTTAAATTTAGGTTTTTTGAATTGGTTTTGTGCGTTAACATCGTAAACAGTGTAGATATATACATACAAAATAGGTTTTAGCGAGTTGTAAGAGAAAGAAGGAAAGTGCCGAAAATGATTTTTATGGTAGTAGGTATAGGTACGCATGCGCAGTATTCGCTGTGACTACAATAGTTGGTTGAAAACTTGTCTTTTAATTGTTTACGTTTTATATCAAATATTTTGATATTCGAGAGCTTATGACGGATGAAGGTTTTAATTTGAAGTTGAAAAAAGCAGAAAAAAGAGCTTGGGTAGCTTTTGTAAAAGTGTGTCAAAACTTTCTTGGGAATACAAAAGCTGACAACTACCGACAAATCATTGGAGAGCTTCTTTCCGCTTATAAAGCTTTAGGATGCAATATGACACTCAAAATTCTTTTTATGACTCGCATTTAGATTTCTTTCCTGAAAATCTCGGTGCCGTATCAGATGAGCATGGTGAAAGGTTTCATCAAGATATTATGAAAATTGAAATACGCTACAATGGGAAATGGTCAGCAGCAATGCTTGCTGATTTTTGTTGGTCGATTCGCCGAGAACTTCGATGGAAACGAAGAAAAGATAAAAAACTACTAAATAACTTGAATTTTATCACCATAATGAGATAAATTTACTGATATTTTTATAATTTGTGACTGTAAAATTAGCATTTTTTCACTGTAAAACTTAGACCGTACCGTTACTATCGTATAATAATATCGTTTTTTTAATAAATAGGCATTATATTGAAAATCTACGTGCTGTATTTATTTGCATGTTGAATTCTGTGTTTAGAGCATTAAATATGATGAAATTATGCATGAAAGCAATAAGGAGAAAAAAAAAAACTTTTTTTTGCAGACCAGTGAAATCAAAAGCAGGAGATCGTGAATCGTTTAGCACCTCAAATAACGTGATCCTTGAGTTTGATCCCTTATCAAAAGAGCAAACCATCAACATATAATTGGACTAGCAAGCAAACGATCCACTACGCCCTGCCTAGGCTCACCGGCCTTGCTAAGACGTGGGTTTGTCCACTATTAAGCATAGTTGGACAGAATAGAAAACTATGCTTAAAGAATCATTTCCTGCAACCGAGAATTACGCAGAATTACTGACCGACTTGCTTAATAGGAGGGTAAGCTCTGGTGAATTCTTTGAACTTTACTATTTTGCAAAAATAAACCTACTGATGTAAAATGTAAAATTACCTACTGATGTAAGATGTAAAATTTTCGGAAAGCAAGCAGTGGATTGTGTACTCTATGACATTGATGAAATGAAAGCAGCCAAATTTGATAAACCTGAAGACGCACTCAGCCGTGGACCTGTATCAACAAAACCTGACAAAATTCACACAATAGATATCTTAACTATTGACACTAAAGATTGGATCGCGACAGTGCAGTCATCTGATAACGAAATTAGGCGTATTAAGGATATTCTTGAAGATCCCCAGATCCCCAAGGCTGTAGATATCTATAGGGAATATAAAGTAAAGTTAATTTAAAAATTGTGGTCAACTTGTCCGACAAAAATCATGCTGCGTATGGAGTGTCCACCACCCCGAAAATGTCGATATAACGTCACCGATCTCTATCTCTATTCTTATCTTCTATCTATAAAAAATATATAAAAGGCGATGTGTGTGTGTATGTTCCCCCCTATGGGCTCCAAAACCGCTGATTTTGATGAAACTTTGCGGAATAGAAATATCACTTATACGGGTTATTCGCATAAGGAATGAATATGAATAATTGTAGCGCACCAGGGATCATCACGACTGCCATCTCGCGCCACCCGCGGTAAACCGCCGCGCCGCTACTCAGACTCTTGAGGGGAAGCGACGCGAGGAGGAGGGGGGGGGGGGTAGGGATATAGTAGGGGGATGTATGGATAGCAAACGACTTCCGTTTAACTCCGCGCGCACAGCACGCGTATGTCGGGCGTCGCGTCTCCCGCGTAGACCCAAAATGGCCGCCTCTGATAAAAATGTCTACGTTGTTCTGTTACCGTATGTACGTCGTGTGTGTGTGTAATTATTGTAAAGATAAACGCCTTACGAAAAAGAAAGCTTTTCATTCAACTCCGCTAAGGCTGGCGCCCAGCAACTACGAGCTCCCAACAACCGTTGGGGCTCCAACGGGTCATCCGAATAGATGCCTTTTACAATATGAGAATAAAACAATAAAAACGCTTTTGTAAGACTTTTTATTTTTCATTTAGTACCTTCATACAAATTAGCACAATCATTCCAATGTTAGCTTCACATGAGTATTGAACATTAAAAGTGCGGTCTCCCAAATATCACAAATAAAAAACAAAATCTACAACAATAAATTGTAAATTTTTAAGCTATAATTTTATCTTTAAGTACTTTCAATTTTAAAATAATGTAAATTGTCCTTAAGCCTACAAATACATTTCAGTGACTGAAAAAACTTTTTTATTTTAAATTCGTCATACTCATAGACAAAGAGACGGACTGAGAAATACCTGCATGAAATTGACTAATCTCTAGAAAGAGAGAAATGGATCTTGTAGGATAAAAACTTCGAGGACAAATCAATATGAAAAAAATAATTAAAACTTCGAGGACCAATCAGCGCCTCTTTCACATTTACAAAATATAATTCATGAAACACCCTATTCTGGACTAAATCTAGAGTCCTCTATAGCCTCTCAATTGAGGTTTCTAATAATATGAAAAATACATTGCCACTTCATTGAATTATAAACAGAAGGGACAATATAAGAAAATCTCCGTTAATTAATTCTATAAAAAATCATATTTTTATGCTAAGCATTTCATTGGTCATTCAATATTTTAAAATTAACTATAATCTTTGCTAGTCAGACGCCATGTTTTTTAGGACAAACGGATACAAATTCCAAAAATTTTACAATTTCCGTAACGCGTTTCGACATTCATTATCTAATTTATACCTATAATATGAAATAATTATAATGATAAATAATTTCTATACTTATATTTTTTCGATAGTAATTGAAATGTACTCCTGTATAGCGCAGTGACGTTTAAGATTATTTGTCTTTTGAGCACAGCAATGTAAAAAAAGAAATTGAATACCTACTGCTACCAAAGGCAAAAAGTCTTTTGCCTTACTTTTAGTCCAAGTAGACTTAACACACAATATACAAAATTTTCAGTCACCGTACAAATTTTTATATTTCTCGAATAAATAAATAAAAACGAAACAAATAAAACATGAAATAAATTGTCACAACCCCTCAATGACCTGAATAAGTCCTAGACTAAGACTAGGTAACAACATAAATGCATTTTATGCATGCATACGGGTTATTCGCATAAGGAATGAATATGAATATGAGAATAAAACAATAAAAACGCTTTTGTAAGACATTTTTATTTTTCATTTAGTACCTTCATACAAATTAGCACAACAGAAGGGACAGTATAAGAAAATCTCCGTTAATTACTATATCTTATATTCTTAAAAAAATCATGTTTTTATGCTAAGTTTTTCATTGGTCATTCAATATTTTAATATTAACTATAATCTTTGCTAGTCAGACGCCATGTTTTTTAGGACAAACAGATACAAATTCCAAAAATTTTACAATTTGCATAACGCGTGTCGACATTCATTATCTAATTTATACCTATAATATGAAATAATTATAATGATAAATAATTTCTAAACTTATATTTTTTCGATAGTAATTGAAATGTACTCCTGTATAGCGCAGTGACGTTTAAGATTATTTGTCTTTTGAGCACAGCAATGTAAAAAAAGAAATTGTATACCTACTGCTACCAAAGGCAAAAAGTCTTTTGCCTTACTTTTAGTCCAAGTAGACTTTACACACAATATACAAAATTTTCAGTCACCGTACAAATTTTTATATTTCTCGAATAAATAAATAAAAACAAAACAAATAAAACATGAAATAAATTGTCACAACCCCTCAATGACCTGAATAAGTCCTAGACTAAGACTAGGTAACAACAAAAATGCATATTATGTTACTCAAAAATATGAAATAAAAACTTAGGATGAGCTTAGGATATGTTAAGTCGAATGTCGGAACTAAAAAACCTCCCAAAAAAATTTGAATAATGACTAAAAATTTACCTTATATCTAACTGTAAAACATCACAGCGCTAACAGATTTGTTCCCTTTGTTCCCCACCAAAACATATTAATACACAATAATTTAGTTTAATTATAAATATTAATAATACAGTAAAACTGAGATCGAATTCTTAACATCTAGACAGTTTAAAAACTAGACAGTTTATCTAGACAGTTAAGTAATAAAACTAAAATAAATTCGCCTTAAAAATAGAGGGGGTCGGCGAAAGTGGAATGGCGAAGAATGAGATCGCTACAAATACATACAATTACATGGTAATCCACTAAGAAATATTTAGTTTAGAGATAAAAAAAATAATGTATTTTATTTGTAACTGAATCAGCGTAATAATTAAATAGTTAGTTGATGATAATATATCCTGAAAATAGAAACTCGTAATTAAAAGAAATTTAATTTTTGATTTTTTTTAATTTACTTTAGTTTAATATTCAATGAATCAAAATAGTTAACTTTTTATTAAGATTTGGAAAGAGAAATATTTTTTAAAAAACATATTCAATTTAAAACTGATTATTATGTTAGTTGCTCACTACATATTCAGTTAACTACTTAATTATTTAACTTTTAATTTAACTTCCAAGTGTTAAACAACTTGTGTTATAAGTGTTGTATTTATCGTTTCACATCTCACTCACTCTCATATAAGTATATGAATATAAAAGCGATATAAATCGAGACATGAGAAGAGCTAATCATTTACAAAACAATAATGTATAATAACTTGAAATTTGTGTTAATAATTTGCCTTCAGTGTGTTGACTGTCTGCGACTTCAAGTTTTCTTGACCCGCTGTTTTATGAAGTTTGTATGTATTAACTCAATCTCCATTCTCATCGGAATAGGATGTCAGGAGTTCATCTTTTATTTTTTTATAGAGATCAGGAGTATTTAAATCATAATTAGAAGGCCCAGGATTCTCATCGGAATAGGATGTAAGGAGTTCATCTTTTATTTTTTTATAGAGATCAGGAGTATTTGTTTCATAATTAGAAGGTCCAGGATTCTCATCGGAATAGGATGTAAGGAGTTCATCTTTTATTTTTTTATTGAGATCAGGAGTATTTGAGTCATAATTAGAAGGCCCAGGATTATCTTCAATTATGGCTGCTAGTTCAACGTCGTGGTTTGCCGTTAGTTGTTTAGGCGGTAACAATGGTCGATTGTGACCAGCGCGCCTTTTAGTTTTCCAGTAATTACGAACGGAAATAATTGCGTCCTTATCAACGTCGAGTAAATCCGAGCTTATGTCTTCAATAGTTACAAATTCATAAAATACTTTTTCTATTTCTTTCAATTGTTTAGCGCAAGCTTTTTCTAGAGTATGTTTTTCACAATAAGTTTTATACTTCGCCCCATCGATGTGATCATCAGCAATTACTGCACGCATTTCAAGTCTGTGTTTAATAGCACAAGTCACGTGGTAAGCATTCTCGCAAGACCTCACAGAGCATTTTATACAGAGCCCGTTTTTACTATCGCAGAAAATACAAGAAATACGAATAATTGGAAAGAATGGGAAATTAACCCAGAAGAAACAACTCATGTGGACCCATTTGTCTTCGGGTACCAACTTCATGGCACCATCTCGATTAGGGCACAAATTACACATTGGTGAGACTCCGTCGCTACACGGGCTACACAGCCATTGTCCGTCTGGTATTTCTGTTATGCCATAGCAAGCTCGATGAACAGCTATTTTACACGAACTGCAATATACCAAGTCAGTGTCCGGTGAGCGGCACACGTCACACTTCACATACTTTGAGCCCTTGGAGCGAATACCGCGAGATTTCAAATGATGTAGTATGACATCCCACGTACGGAACTGTAAACAATAAATGTACAATATAATAAAAATCAAAAAAAAAATTAAATAAGGCATTATATTTTTGTAAAATTATTATCAACGACAAATAATTTAATTTTAAATATAAATCATTTTATAAAAAGTTAATGAATTTTGGAAAATTTTTAATGCCGGACTAGATCACAAACATGATATTCAAGTACGGTAATTCTATGATTTCAAATAAATTAATAAAATTTTGAAACTTGTGTGGGTTACACCTTTGGGTCTGCTGATCTAAACCCACAACTCTCCCTCATTTCCACTTGCCGCTTCACCCCCCAACATCGTGAAATTTGTCCCCGTTAACGGTTTTTTAAGTATTTTGCGAAAACTTTAATAGAAACAAAAAAGTGTCAAACAAAATATACACTATTTTGATTAGCTTGACGGTTTTCAAGTTGTAGCTAGTTTTCAAACCAAAAATTTATATGGTGATGAAAGACAATAAAAGTAGAAATAAAAGCCTGTCAGTCGAGATTAACATAAAAAAGTCATTAATAAAATCTATCTTGAAGACAATACAGACATGTTATTACAATATTGAAAATGTAAACAAATTTTAAAATAATATCACGTTACCTCTAGCTGCTCTATGACTCTTGCAAACTGTTCTTCTTTAATGGGCAACGCACCAATTTTCAGGTGTGCATTAAAATTTTTGAGCCACGCTGTATCTGTGGCGTCGAGATGGTAACTGCCGCCGACTACTGCTCCCGCTGGTGTTGTGCTCAGCTGATGTCCGTCCAATTGATGGTGCAAGTAACGTGTCAAGCTAGTCACAGGTCTGCAATAATAAACACAAATCATCAAAATATTGCATTGGTACAGCAATCCAATAACCGAAATGCACCACTGACGCAACATACAAAGAAGCAAAGTCCGTCCCAATGTTATTCAAAAGAACGGTTAAGAGTGATTTGGATGAAATTTGGCACACAGATAGTTTATTACCTGGATTAACATATAGGATAGCCCGAAATACGTTCGGGCCGGACGGCATTATCGACATAAGTCAAGATAGACAAAACAGTACGGCGGGCGAGTGTATGTGTGAGTGAGAAAACTGCGAGGAAAATGCAATTTCTATTATGTGTTAATGTTAACTTCCGTTACATCTTTCGAAATGTAACGCTTTAACGTTGAACGAAGTTAACTTCATTAGTAACGGATTAGCAGTTAACAAAGTACATTACTTATTTGATTAAAGATTCCCAGTTATTTTAAAGATTACAATAAAAAAATAACTATCCTGAGTTTATTTTGGCTTTTTTCCCGAAACCTTAGTAAAATTTAAATTTATAATGACAGTTAAAAGAGCTTTTTGGAGAAACCTATTTGATGAATTAATATTTTGATTTGATTTAAAAAAAAATGACTGATTTAATAGGCTATTTAGATAGAAATATTGATACTGAAGATACACTTTTTGAAATACAAGACTGATTCTTATCTTTAATTCTACTGTAGTTGGCAGCGCGCTTGAATCACCTGTGCCGTTGCTTGTGTTAAGGCGACGGTAGACACTTACCATCAAGTGGACCAACCTGTCTGCGACCTTAACATAAAAAAGTCAACTTACAACAGTCAACTAGTTTTACAAGAAAAGCTACGTCACTGGTGCATGTTCAAAATATAAAATTTCGTAAAAATCTTCGTAAAATAGTTTTACTCAATTTAAAACTCGAGAACGGCTGGACTGATTTTTATTATGTTTGATTTTTTGAATTTGTCTCAGTTCCGAGTAGCAGAATAACTATTAAAATATGTGAAATATTTACGAAACAAATATAAATGGCAGTAAAATTCATTTTCTCGTAGGTTTTGATCGAATGTTTTTTTTTCTGAGGCGGTTCAGTTGGCCGGGTCAGCTAGTATAATATAAATTTCTTAGTTACCCCACCCTAAAATAACACCCAAAAACATCACATATAAGCTAAAACAATACTTTTTGTTGAAATACAATGTTCACATGAGGTCTGTGTAGTATCTCTGAATGTCTATAATATAGTCTATGGTATTAAAAATAAAATTGTTAACTGGTTAATAAGAAATGATGGTTTTAATAGGTAACATTTGACGTCTGTCAGTTATATCTTCATAGTTTAAAAACATCGATTAAAGTGAATGAATCGATACGGACTTCAAACATATGTGAATTTTAAAAATCATCAGGCGAATCCCTGTCCCATTATTATTTTTTCTTTCGTAAATTTAAGGAGCAAAATAAGAAGTACATAATTTAACAAAAAAATTGCATTTATTCAGTTGAACTATCAGAACTGTTATTAGTAGGGCCCGGATAAATATGTATTAAAAATTTCGAAATATGTAAATATAATATGGACTGATAAAACTAAAATATGGAATAAATATGTACAATAATAAGTAACAACATTTCAAATAAAACTATTGTTTATTGCAAAAAATAAAAAATTACAATTTTATTCAGCTTCCGTTTCACTAACATTTGAATTGCAGTAAATAATCACGTGTTTTTTTAAATTTTCAAAATTGAAACTTTTTCTATTTGGACGAAATAATGCTTTGTACTAGCTGAATGATCTTTCAACATCACAGGATGTGATTGGAGCATATTTAAATTTGCATAATTCTGCAAGGGCACGTTTATGTCGTCTTCTAAACTTCCACACAGCATGCTGTTGATTTTTTTTAGGATATGAAATCCTTGATCGTAATATTGGGTATAGTATTCAACTGCTGTTAGCCATTTTCCCCAGCGTGTTAGCACTAGTTCTGGCGGTAAGGGAATGTCAGGATACATGTCTTTGAATTTTGAGATCCTACGTGGAGCTTTCAAAAAAATTTTTTTTACGTTTGTTACTAAACTGTCAACCTTTTTAAACTGAAATCTTATACATTCAGCCGCGTGAGGAAAGGCGCGGTGCGGGCGGGGAGCGCGTACGGGTAGTGCGAGCGGCGAACGTTAGCGCTGATGATGAAAATATGGATAAATTGATTGATATTTTGTGGAATATGGATTTATATTGAAAATATGGAAAAATATGGAAAATAAAACCTGAATTTTCACGATCTAAATGACATATTTTATGTAGAAACCATAATTAAGAAACGAAAGCAATTTCAAATAAAAATATGTAAATACATATTTATCCGGGCCCTAGTTATTAGTATTGTCATCTTCATCACTGCTGTCAGCACTCAGATATTATAATTCATTTTCAAAAATATTGTCTATTCTCACATCTCGTTCAAAATCTTGTAAAATTATTTTCTTTGTTTTCTCTACGACTTTTCTCCAGTCTTCTGTAGTGAGTTCTGCACACGCAGTTTGTAGCAGAGTCATCATTTTAGCAGTACTGAAGGGTGGTTCAGTATTGTCCCGCGCTGCATGATCCTTTATTTGTGCCCAAATAAGCTCGATGGCGTTATGGTGGCAATGGTATGGAGGCAATCGAATAACTTCGTGTCCATGCTCTAGGGTTAGTTCATCGATTACATAGCGGAGCTTGTACGGTGTTATTCCGGGTTCGATAAGGTCTGGCATTCCGGGTTGATATACAAGCTATACCAACTCGGGCTGCCGGAGAGACTCGTACTTATTGTGCGGGACTTTCTGACCGATCGAAGCTTCCGCTACAGAGTGGAAGGCACACTCTCATCCCCTCGCCCCCTAAGGGCAGGCGTTTCTCAGGGTTCAGTTCTCTCTCCAACTCTCTACTCACTCTACACCAACGACATCCCACGCACGCGGGGGGTCGAGCTGTCTCTCTTTGCATACGACACGGCCCTCTACTACTCTCACCGAAACCGAGGTCATGTAACTCGTAAACTCCAGACCGCCGTGACCGCTCTCGGCGATTGGTTTCACAAATGGAGAATTGAGGTGAACCCCGAGAAGAGTGAGCCATTCACCTCCATCTCCCCGCGTTCCACACCCCCGAGGCCTTGGCCGAGATTCACTCGGCCAAATCACCCTTCAGGGCCGCGACATTCCTTGGGTCCATCAGACCAAATACCTCGGTGTCACACTCGACCCAAGATTCACCTTCGGCCCACACATAAAGCGTGTCAGGGACAGGGCAGCGTTCGTCCTGGGTCGCCTGACGTGCCTCTTAGGCAAACGGAGTACAATGTCCCTTAGAAATAAGGTGACAATATACAAAGTATGCATCAGGCCAATCATGACGTACGCTAGCGTTGTCTTTGCGCACGCTGCATGTACACGCATCAATACTCTACAAACACTCCAAAACCGATTCTTGCGAAGAGCCGTGGGCGCCCCATGGTACATTCGCAATGTAGACCTCCATCACGACACAAAACTCCCTTCCATTGTCAAGTGCATCAAGGACTTCGCCTTGAAGTACTACGACAAACTCCCTCGCCATCCCAACCCGCTAGTGCTCAGCTCACTAATCTACACTCCCGATCTTAATCTCACGCTTTCTCATTACAGAAGAAGACCCCGACACATCCTGTTGGACCCGGATGACCCCATCACGGCAGCAAACGCGGCGTTTGCTGGTGATGACCCCGACGCACAGCTGCCCCGCCACCACATCAGAAGAGGTCGACCGCCGCGCGACTCCATACCTACGAGGCGCGACCAGGACCCAGCGCCTGCGAGGGACCTCCCGGCCCATGGGTCACTTGTAGCTGCCGTGGCTCAAGCCGCGGCAGACGCAAATGGCCCCACAGGGCTAGCCGGTCCCTCATAGATAAGTTAGTTTGTAAGCATTATTGTTTGTAAGGGCCGGGCGCTTCTCGCCCCCCCGACGCCCGGTGACGGTTCTAAAGTCCCCTCAGGACTGAACCATACCCATCCCGAGTTGGAGTTTTAGTGCGGTAAGAATCCCACATAACCTTATGACATTTGTCTTTGCATGCGGTATTTGTCATAAGGTACTTTTTGAAAGTTTCTTCGCTCGTAAAAAAAAAAAAATCTCGCCCCCAGCCCTGTTATTAACGTGTGGATATTAGTGTGCTCTCGGATATAAATAAAGTATTAATCAATTACATCTATTTTATTCGAGAGACAACAATTGGCGACGAGGATGGGATTGTACTCCGCGTGGGGAACAAATAAAATTTTAACAAAACTTGAGGAAAATATTAGAAAATTGCATTGGAAAATTGTAAAAATAGATAGCATCAAAGTGAAGTTGCAGCGATTAACCACGAATTTTAAAGTCCGACATTTTGACAACCGCCGCGACATAGTCAAACGTCAAGCAATTTGTGCGAACTTCACCATTGTTTACATTAATTGTCACGTCAACCCATGTCAGAGAAACAGAAGAGAATAGTGAACATGATTCTGTTACAGAGACAGGACGTTCATGGATTTATACCCTAAATAAAAAACTATTACAAGAATAATTAGACAACCTCAACATAACATACAACATCAATTCAAAAGTTAGAGAATTAAGAAAATTGCTAAGTACCTTCTGTAAAAATAAACAAAAAGTAACAAACAAGGAAACTTCATTGAGTGTAATAAGGTGTATTATTACACTCAATGAAGTGACAGTTGAAAAACAAGTGCCACTATTGTTAACAAAAATAACACCTAAGGTGTTGGAAGTATTAAATGTATTGTGTGCACCAAAAAAGCCACTGAAATTTACATACACCGAGTTATGTCAAAAACTAAAAGAAAAATACATTCCAAAAGTGTCAACAGCGCTTGATCGAGTTACATTTCGCAACAGAAATCAATTGCCAATGGAGTCTATTGAGGACTATATATTGCAATTACGAAAATTAGGAATTAAATGCAACTTTAAGGACTTAGATGACCAAATTAAAGAAAAATTAATAGATGGTATATATTCGAAATTAGTTAAATTTGAATTGCAGAAAAGTGCTGAAAAGAGCTTGGATGAAATGGTGGCATTGGCTTGCACAGTAGAAGCAGCTTTACTTCAAACTACCAGTCATAGTGACAATAAGGTGTCGGATTTGTATTATTATCAAGAAAGAAAACAGGGCAATAAAGGAAGGGCGACAAATGAAAGCAAACATAAGACAGTTTCAAAATATACTGCGAATAAGAAAAACATAAAGTGCTACTGTTGTGGTGGTAACAAATATTTAAAAACAGAGTGGAGATTAATAAAGAAACTTTGTTCAGAATGTGGAAAACAAGGGCACATCTTCAAAATGTGTACAGCTAGAAAGCTTTACAGTGTCGAAGAAAAAGAAATGGATACTAATAGTGAGCAACAAAATGTAGAAACTTCTTGTGCAAACTTATTCTGCAAACATGACATAAATTCTATAACTGTAAGTAGAATACCTCCGCATTATATGACTATAAATATTGAAGGAAAATCACTTGATTTTCAATTAGATACAGGCTCAGATGTGACTGTAATCCCTCTAAAAGATAAACAAATGTATTTTAAAAATATAAAAATTAACAGTTGTGAAGTAGAATTTAAGAATTTTGACCAAATTATTTCAAAGCCCATAGGGATATTAAAAAATCTTACTGTACGATATATGAATAATGTAAAAAAGTTAAACTTATTTATAGGACATGATAATATACCGCGCATATTAGGACGTGATTGGTTAAACACATTAAATTTATGGCCCCCAAATTTTGTTAAATACATCTGAAAAATACATCTTTCTCGGCTACCCAGAGAACACTAAGGGTTACAGGTTATATAACCCAGTAACAAAGAATATTACTACCAGCAGAGATGTTGTGATCATGGAGAACAGAAGGAACTCAGACATGACACAAGCAGTGGTGGAAGAAAAGACAGTGAACATTCCAGGGGAAGAAGATTCAGATGAAACTATATTGGGTTCAATATCCCCAGCATCTGCAGCAGATACCACATATGTACCAGATGATACCACAAGTACCTCGAACTCTGATGAGTTCTGCGACTGCATGTCAAATGAGTAGGTGAGTCTTGAGCTTACTGAAAAACAACTATCAGAAAAGCGTGCAATCAAGCCACCAAAAAGGTATGGGTACAGTAATATATGTGTGACCAATAGTGCAGATATATGTGAAGATGCGATGAATATATGAAGAGGTAATGAAAGGAGCAGAGCGAGAAGAATGGTGTGGAGCCATGGAGGAAGAGTTTAAATTGTTCGATGACAATCAAGCTTGGGAATTAGTGAACAGACCAAGTGATGCTAAAGTAGTGCAGTGCAAGTGGGTATATAAAAAGAAGTTAAATAGTGACAAAACAGTAAGATACAGAGCAAGGCCAGTGGCAAAGGGCTTCACCCAAAGACAAGGTATCGATTACAATGAAACCTTTTCACCTGTACTTAAATACTCTACCTTAAAATTAAATATGATCCATCTAGATGTCACTACAGCCTTTTGAAATGGTCATCTCGATGAAATTGTTCATATGGAATTACCTCAGAATTTTCAAAAGATAAAAAATGGAGGTAAAGTTTTAAAATTAAAAAGAGCTATATATGGGCTGAAACAGTCAGCCAGGGCATGGTACAAAAGAGCTGAAGATTGCTTACAAGAGTTAGGATACAAGAAATCTGTGTATGAACCTTGTTTATTTGTAAAATCAATCGAAAATTTTAAAACATTTATAGCTCTCTTTGTTGATGATTTTTTCATATTTTCTAATTGCAATGAAGAAGTAGAACAATTAAAAGGCCAGTTGAGTCATTGCTTAGGTATGGATGTTAAAATAGAGAAAAATAAAATTTGTATTTCTCAGGAACATTTTATAGAAAAATTGTTAAATAGATTTAACTTGATAAATTGTAAAAATGTGGATACACCAATGGAGACTAATCTGAAACTGGATAAAAGTAATAATCTAAATTCTAACTATCCATATCAACAACTTATAGGTAGTTTGATGTATCTTTCCGTTCTGACAAGACCTGATATTTCCTATTCAGTTAGTTATTTAAGTCAATTTAATAATTGCAATACAGAAACACATTGGAAGCATGCTAAAAGAGTTTTGAAATATTTAAGTGCAACAAAAACTTTTGGATTAATTTATGTTAAAAATAATCTAGATTTAGTTGGTTTTGTAGATGCTGATTGGGCTTCCGATTGTGTTGATAGAAAAATCTTACACCGGTTATTGTTTTGTATTCTCAGGTTGTGTGGTTTCGTATGAGAGTAGAAAACAGCAGACTGTAGCCCTATCCAGCACAGAAGCCGAATATATGGCTGTGAGGCTAGTAAGGAGGCTATTTTCTTAAGAAATTTGTTATTTGTACTTATCAGTGGAGGTAATATGCCAATTGTATTGTATAATGATAACCAAAGTGCACAGAAACTTTCAGAAAATTGTATGTATCATAGATGAACTAAGCACATTGATGTGAAATTTCATTTTATACGAGAGGCAGTTGCACAGAAGTTAGTTAAAATTGTTTACTTGAAACTGACGCAACATTGTAACGACGTTCAGTTCTTTAGATAAGAAATTGTTTATTAGTGAAAGCAAATCGTAAAATTACTCGTATCGGTCATTATTACAATAAATATGTAATCGTAATTGAAAAAAGTTAAGCAATTGTGCAGTTCTAACAAAACGAAAAAATATATTATTTTATGCCCGCCGTTACAAGGTTACGTTGTTGAATTTTGATGAATTGTCAAATGTTACCTATTAAAATGACTTGACTGTAAGTTAGGATGATTGTGATTGTCTGTGACGAGAAAGCGGACGAGCATTGTAGGGAAATAATGTTAGTTGCCCGTTACTTCAGTGAGAATGTAAGGTGGTAACACTTTAATATTGCATTATTATAAGTACACAAACCTGAACAGTTGGGGCCACTCGCCACGGGAGGCCAGTGTCAGGGTGGGACGCAACAGCCTGAACACATCGTAGGTCTCTATCCGGCGCCTTTTGGACGGGCCCTGCCCCAATCTACCACTGTCAGATCCGCTCGACGCTTCTCTTTTGTTTCTTAACATCTTGCTATTTGTTAAACAGGTTGAATTTTAATAGGAATGTAAATTAAAACATCTACAATAAATCCCATATAACATGTAAATAAGCGTACTATTAAAAGAAAAACTACGTAAAATATGACATAACTCAACATTACTGTACACGATTTTATTATATATAAAATCGCAGATATATAAGCAGATATCGGATGCGCAATAGCTCCGTATTTGCGTTTCTTTTTTTTAAGAATTACAAGTACAAAAAAAGCTCGTACGTACCGGATATTTATTATATATTTTAATAATTTCTATGTATATAAAATCGTGTACGTAATATGGATTTAAAATTGAAAAACATAATCTAATTTGGACTGTGCCATTGAGTATTTATTGTTTTCATTAAATTCACAAAATGTACACTATAAAAATGGTATTGCGTACTATTAAAAGAAAAACTACTTATAATATGACATAACACCACATTACTGTACACGATTTTATATATAATACATAGAAATTACTAAAATATATAATATGCGGTACGTACGAGCTTTTTGTAGCAGATGTCTAATGCGCAATAGGCTCCGTATGTGAGTTTCTTTTTTTTAACAATTACAAGTACAAATAAATCTGCTGCAAAAAAAAGCTCTTACGTACCGCATACCTATAATGTATTTTAGTAATTTCTATGTATACAAAATCGTGTACATTTATAATATAATATAAGGATTTTAATGCCTAAAGACTGCTAAATATCGAAAAACATAATCTAATTGGACTCTGCCATTGAGTATTTCTTGTTTTCATTAAATTCACAAAATGTACAGTATAAAAATGGTATTGCGAACACTCACCGAATTTTTACTAAGATATATGCTTATGCTCGATAGAATAATCCTCAATTTCACACGTTAAAGTTTTTAAAAATAATAAAATTGACAGCACTGGTAAAAAAACACTTCACCACTCCACGACCAAAGTAAGAATGCGTTCGAAAGGTGTACATACCTCACCAGGAAACGTTGGATGTTTAAAGCCACGTGACCAAGGCCACGTGGCGCCACCTACATAACCATTTAATGAATAATAATGAAGTCAATATTTTCAATATGGCGGAAATTCAATATGGCGAAAATTACGAAATGAAAAGCACAAACAAATGAAAAAACATAACAGTATACTAAATTATAAAATCATAAAAAGTCACATGCTATTACATAAAAATAAAAAAAAATGGTAACAATACTAATTATTCACACTCTAAATATTAAAACATTTCTAAACATTTCCAAACATTAAAATTATCGTATTCATGAACTCTGAATACGATGATTGTTTAGGCGTTTTATCATTTTAATATATATGTAAATAAGTAGTTGCCAAAGTGGACGCGAGATGTCGCTAGTTGTCCAAGATCATCGGCATGTTTTTGCCGTACGTCAAACGGCTTGTTTATATTTTAATTCAAATTACGGTCTAAAGTGTGTTATCATAAACATTTTGTATATCGGGTGAAGGAATATACCATTGTGTGTATGTGCGATAAGGTTTTTATAATTGAAGTAGAAACATCTAAATACTTTTTCACCTCTCCAGCACGAAAAGTGGTGTCTAAAAACTCGCAGACAAATCGACGTTTGCTGCGAGCGTGATTCGAAATTCAAACACCACTTTTTGGAATTATTCAGCGCAGAAAAAAGAAATAGTTCGTTCAGAAACTTATTATGGCCTAGCGATTTAATTCACAGGAATAACATTTTCATTTTATTTATTGAAATTTATGTTTGTAAATTGTATTGGTATTTTAAAATCGTAATATTTAAAACAAATAATAGTAAACATTAATATAACTTCCTTAAAAATATCATTTTTGGTTTTCATAAAAATGTCAACCAGTGCAAACTTTTTTTCAGCATTATATCAATTGAACTGTTTTGTCAAATGATTTGTTCTCATTGCGCTAACATTTTTTATTTATTTTTTAGGTTACCATAATATTGAAAAATTTTCGCCTCGCCAACTACTCCAAATAGATAATGAACGTCTCTTGAATAATTGTACCCCAGCAGCGATCCTGGAATTTCCGTCTGATGGTTTCACACGCTCCCAGAGACAATAAGTAAGTTCATTATATGCCTTTTATGTAAAGATCGTTAGACATGCTGATGGTCCACCCGATGGTAGATGGTTATCGCAAGGTTATCGCTTAATAACACAAGCAACGCAACAAGTGCTGCAATTGAAAGAGAGAAAAAAAGAAAGAATGAAAGGACCTTAACGAAAGGCTTAAAGGTAAAGGATTAGGGAGGTAAAGGGTAAGGTTACTCTCCAGAGGAAAATCATTTTACTCTCACACACTGAAGATGCAAATTCTGCTTATATCAGCATTGATGAACCAAATCTGTCGTTTCCACTTTCAGGGGTACATTCTCATTCACTGCGCACTGGCGCTGATATGCTTCGCGATGCTCGCCACAGTATGTGAAGATTACTTCGTGCCTTCTGTTGAAATAATGTCTGAACGTAAGTGAACTTAGCAAATTAACCTGTAATGAATTAAATATCTAATCCTTTATCAAATACGTCTCATCGCTTTGACAAACATCACATCATCGTTATAAAAATGATAGAACGAGGCGGTAAGTAATGTGGTTAAGTTATTGTTAGCCCTCACTCAAGTGTTCTGGGTTTGAATCTGTGTTTTATATATATAAGTATCTTTAATGTATGAGCAAACCAAAGTTCATTATTATTATAAAATAAAAAAGCAATAACTCGAGACTAAATATAACACTTTTCTGAATTCAAACCCCCATCCATATCTCCCACTGCGGAAGCAAATTTAAACACGTATTCACATCAAAACAAGGAAAGTATACTTTACCCCACTCGTGCGCAACTTTAATGTAGGCAACATCGCTTTAGAAGATTAACGTCGCGGAAAATCCTTTTATGTATAGATGAAAATATGAGCTCGGTGCCACTTCTATAAAAAAATCTACTTGTTCATATCTTGGGCATCTAAGTCCTGTCAGATATAAAACATCTTGGCTTAGAAACCTTCGCGAGTGGTTTCTGATGAGCACACAATCTTCGTTCAGAGCGCTGCCATTCCCGGTGGGAGATGGCAACGTAAGAAGAAGACTGGTCTATATACATATATATGTGTAAAATATTCGTTCTTATTTGTTCAGGTCTAAATTTGCCAGAAGACATAGCGGGAGCGACATTTATGGCAGCTGCCAGCTCAAGTCCGGAGCTATTCATTAACTGCATTGGAACTTTTGTAACGCAAAGTGACCTTGGCGTGGGTGCTGTGGTCGGATCAGCTGTATTCAATGTTCTTGCTGTTCCAGGATTCTGTGGTCTGATGGCCAGTAGGGTTAGTAAAATACATATATTTTCAATAATAAAAATCTATAATATAATAATGAATACCTACGAATGAATAAATGAATGAATGAATGTGTTGCTAAGCGCAAAACTCGAGAACGGCTAGACCGATTTTAATTCTGTCTTCACTCATAGACAGAGGGATAATCAGGGAAGGTTTCTACGTAAAAAAATGCACCTCGGGCGAAGCCGGGAGCCGACCCGCTAGTTAGTTATAAAATACACCTTATTTGCAACTTTCAGCTTTCTAGATCAGTATAGTTCTGGCTGTGCGTTGATAGTCAGCCAGGATCTGTCTTCGTATAGATTAGTCGAGACTACATAGTCAGATAAATAACATTTTTGATAAGAAATACTATTTTTGCAGAAAATAGAGTTGGATTGTTGGCCGGTGACCCGAGACTGCTTGATGTATGCTGTGTCCGTAGTCGCTCTTATACTTACAATGTTGGACAACAGAATATTTTGGCATGAAGCACTTATATTAGTGGCTATGTATTCGCTTTATATTATATGTAAGTATTATTCACATATATTTATTTTCTTTCCTAATTCTAATTTTTTTTATAATATGATTATACAGATTATAAATATTATTAAAAAAACCTAGTAGTCCGCAGGCAGCAAGGCAAGGCCCAAGCTACCGGTGGTTAGGGCTGCAGAGTGAGTAACCTCCTGACAATTGGTGCCAGCCATCTAGTAAGATACTCTCGATATATTTCATTTTATTAAAACATTATTTTTTAGTATTGCTAAGCAGTGGGAAGTTAAAGAGTTTCTTTAGAAACAAATGTTGTATCCGAAACAATTATTTAGTGGGAGGAAAAACCAGTGTCAAGCCAGAATCGATTACGAACGGTATACAAACGAATCAAATATTTTTTTACTAACTAACATTACTTAATATTTATTTTCCTAATAATCGTACATCTATTGAGGATTTTTTTTAACACTATAATTTGACTTATAATAGATACTTATTCCTACCAAG
The DNA here is from genome assembly GCA_936446665.2 of Synanthedon andrenaeformis. Classification (NCBI taxonomy): domain Eukaryota; kingdom Metazoa; phylum Arthropoda; class Insecta; order Lepidoptera; family Sesiidae; genus Synanthedon; species Synanthedon andrenaeformis. Next base: position 11,208,927 of record OW387776.2, on the reverse strand, counting down.
GGAATATTAGTAGGGATAGGTGGAACGGGCGCACAAATCGAATTGTTCTTGATAAGTTAAGGTATTGAGTTAGTTAGAATGGCTCCTTTGGCATTGAAAATTAAAACGATTTTTTTATAAAAAGAAAAATTCCTTGTGTTTATACTTTCTCCTACAATGTCAAGTATATTCACTTTTCTCATGTTTCTTTTTTTAAATAAATATTTAAAAATTCTTCTTAAACATTTATTGCATAGTTGCATGATTCGGTAGAATAAATCGTCTTGATTCTTTTAAAATTAGAGCTTATATTTGAATTATTATTTTTTCAGGAAAGAATAATATTTTGAGAAATGATTATATGCCAATCGCCGGTGATGTTGAACAAGCAAAAGAAGTAGATGGAAACACCAACAATACTACAACGTTAGGTAAGTTAAAAGTCTCCATATATAAGTTAAAAGTGTTCTACTTTTAAACTGAAATTGTAAATAAATAAATAAATAAATAAATAAATAAATAAATAAATAAATAAATAAAAATTAAGAAAAATATGACATAAATGTTTACAATTTAAACTTTTAATAATTAATTTCTTGTCAGATTCGCACGACTTAGCTCTAAGCAAATGGGTGACCACGAGGACATACATGAATAATTTAAAATGGATTGTATCAGGACCTATTAAGGTCGTTTTCTGGTTGACGGTGCCAGATACCCGCAAATATCCTGCCCTATATCCGCTTACGTTTATCATATGCATTTTCTGGATCGGCAGCATATCCTATCTTGTGGCGTGGGTTATAACAGCGATTGGTAAGGAATTTTAATTAAAATTTCTATTCTCATCTCAGCTATTTCTCTGTAAAGCCTGGTTCCTAAGATATATTTTCTTTTTAATTTTCCATCGTGCTTTTATTATAGTTTCGAACTTACAGAAACAAAAATTGGCGTTGCCTGTGTTACAGGCGACGGTAGCTATCTACCATCAATTATTAGCCTTACTGTATTAGCCTTACTGTATTAGCCTTACTTGTATTATTATTGTATTAGCCTTACTGTCGCGACCTTTACCTGCCATAAAAAAAACTTATACTGAAATTCATTTCCCTATAACTCTACTGTAGTCGGCACTGCACTTGCGGCACCTGCTTGTGTACTAGGTGACGGTAGCCAGCTCTAGTTTTAATTATGATTTAAATATGATGAGAATTGAACAATATTTTTTATCCTCACAGGTGACACTCTCGACATTCCTGATAGCATCACTGGCCTGACGATCCTGGCAGCTGGCACAAGTTTACCTGAAGCAGTTACTAGTGTTATAGTCTCAAACCAAGGTAAGAAACGTAGGTATAAGTGTCGCAGTGGTTTATGAGCGCTGACCTTGAATGCGCAGTATTCATTTTTTGGATCTGTTTGGCGGGAGTGGAGTGTACACCTGCGCAGACATCCCCGCCAGTTTTGCCGAGCGCTCATAAACCGTTGCGACACTTATACTAATTGGAGAAATAGCATGTATTTAAAAATGTTAATAGGAGATATTATAATATAATTAAAATATTATAAATATTGTTATAAGATATGATTAGAATTAATAATTTAAAGTTACGGCTTTTGTTATTTTATCTCATCATCACCGACATCCGATCGTTTTTCTAATCCGATCCGATTAAAAATTCACGATCGGATTCTTTATATCTTTACATAGATGGATTTATGCAAATGGTCCACGCACAGAAAACTTTCATGTAGCAAAACGTCCACATAGAATAAAGTTCATATAGCACTACGATCACTTTGCCTGAAATAGCCTTTCATGTGCTACATTCGTATTTTAGAGCATATAAAAATGGAAATCTATTGCATTGCATAAGGAGGCAAAATATCAGAATTCAAAAATTAAAGTAGTCTTTTTAAGAAACTAAGCAACAAAATTAGTCACTTCCCGCCGCTTAAATCTTTTAAACCGATATAAACGCGGTTTTCACTAATGGAAAAAGCGTTATGCGAGGAAGATGTTTATATATAGTGACCGCTCCCGGCTTCGCCCGGCGACCAATTCTTCTTTTTGGTACAAACCTTCCCTGATTATCCCCCTATCCATAAGTGAAGACAGAATTAAAATCGGTCCAGCCGTTCTCGAGTTTTAGCGAGACAAACGAAAGCAATTGATTTTTAAATATATCGTATATAATAATATAATAATATATATATATTTGAAAAAATCCGTGTGATGTTATTATTTCTCTCTTTATAAGAATTTTATTAAATTATGAAAACTTACGACAGGTCATGGCACAATGGGCATCAGCAACTCCATAGGCTCCAATACGTTTGATATTCTTCTATGTTTGGGACTTCCATGGCTAATAAAGTCACTACTCTGTCCCATTTCGCTACTTTGCAACTGTTGAGTTGCTGCAATACTGCAATAAAGCCCTTACATGTCTGTTAGTTGTATAATTCTAATATTATACAACTTTTTTGCTAGTTGGGATATCTTTTATTTAAAAATAGCTGATAAATTCGAAGAAGCGAACGGATTAATATTTTCTTCTTTCTTTCTTTGGATCCTCCTTCTGGTTAAACGTACAAATACGTAAAGACGATGTTGTAAGTTTCAGAGATATGAACGACCGAGAATCTGAGACGGGTAGGAAACGCCGCTGGTACACTGCATCCCGGAGCCCTAGTCGGGACTTCCGAGAAGGCGGGCAGCGCAGTCGCAGTCGTCGTGATGACCGGCCGCGGATGCCAACGCCTCGAGAAAGCAGTGATGTACGTGATCAACGTTCCAGTCGCAACCGGAGCTGCAGCTCAACCACACTGCGGGAACGAGAACGCAGGCTGTCTCAGGAAATGACACGACTGAAGGCGCTTGAAAGTGAGGTACGTAGAAAGCGTGAGAGATTGATACCTAGGTTAATGACGATAGATCTTTTTGAGGACTTTTTAATGTATTAAAAACACTGGTCTGCAACGAAATTCTCCTTCAAAAAATTATGTCATAAATATGAAGGTTTCAATGTTCGGAATCTATTCCCGTTGGCCGATTTTTTCTATCACGTCTAGATTTATCGATATGATTTTTTTTAATATCTTAAATTTAGGTTTTTTGAATTGGTTTTGTGCGTTAACATCGTAAACAGTGTAGATATATACATACAAAATAGGTTTTAGCGAGTTGTAAGAGAAAGAAGGAAAGTGCCGAAAATGATTTTTATGGTAGTAGGTATAGGTACGCATGCGCAGTATTCGCTGTGACTACAATAGTTGGTTGAAAACTTGTCTTTTAATTGTTTACGTTTTATATCAAATATTTTGATATTCGAGAGCTTATGACGGATGAAGGTTTTAATTTGAAGTTGAAAAAAGCAGAAAAAAGAGCTTGGGTAGCTTTTGTAAAAGTGTGTCAAAACTTTCTTGGGAATACAAAAGCTGACAACTACCGACAAATCATTGGAGAGCTTCTTTCCGCTTATAAAGCTTTAGGATGCAATATGACACTCAAAATTCTTTTTATGACTCGCATTTAGATTTCTTTCCTGAAAATCTCGGTGCCGTATCAGATGAGCATGGTGAAAGGTTTCATCAAGATATTATGAAAATTGAAATACGCTACAATGGGAAATGGTCAGCAGCAATGCTTGCTGATTTTTGTTGGTCGATTCGCCGAGAACTTCGACGGAAACGAAGAAAAGATAAAAAACTACTAAATAACTTGAATTTTATCACCATAATGAGATAAATTTACTGATATTTTTATAATTTGTGACTGTAAAATTAGCATTTTTTTACTGTAAAACTTAGACCGTACCGTTACTATCGTATAATAATATCGTTTTTTTAATAAATAGGCATTATATTGAAAATCTACGTGCTGTATTTATTTGCATGTTGAATTCTGTGTTTAGAGCATTAAATATGATGAAATTATGCATGAAAGCAATAAGGAGAAAAAAAAAAACTTTTTTTTGCAGACCAGTGAAATCAAAAGCAGGAGATCGTGAATCGTTTAGCACCTCAAATAACGTGATCCTTGAGTTTGATCCCTTATCAAAAGAGCAAACCATCAACATATAATTGGACTAGCAAGCAAACGATCCACTACGCCCTGCCTAGGCTCACCGGCCTTGCTAAGACGTGGGTTTGTCCACTATTAAGCATAGTTGGACAGAATAGAAAACTATGCTTAAAGAATCATTTCCTGCAACCGAGAATTACGCAGAATTACTGACCGACTTGCTTAATAGGAGGGTAAGCTCTGGTGAATTCTTTGAACTTTACTATTTTGCAAAAATAAACCTACTGATGTAAAATGTAAAATTACCTACTGATGTAAGATGTAAAATTTTCGGAAAGCAAGCAGTGGATTGTGTACTCTATGACATTGATGAAATGAAAGCAGCCAAATTTGATAAACCTGAAGACGCACTCAGCCGTGGACCTGTATCAACAAAACCTGACAAAATTCACACAATAGATATCTTAACTATTGACACTAAAGATTGGATCGCGACAGTGCAGTCATCTGATAACGAAATTAGGCGTATTAAGGATATTCTTGAAGATCCCCAGATCCCCAAGGCTGTAGATATCTATAGGGAATATAAAGTAAAGTTAATTTAAAAATTGTGGTCAACTTGTCCGACAAAAATCATGCTGCGTATGGAGTGTCCACCACCCCGAAAATGTCGATATAACGTCACCGATCTCTATCTCTATTCTTATCTTCTATCTATAAAAAATATATAAAAGGCGATGTGTGTGTGTATGTTCCCCCCTATGGGCTCCAAAACCGCTGATTTTGATGAAACTTTGCGGAATAGAAATATCACTTATACGGGTTATTCGCATAAGGAATGAATATGAATAATTGTAGCGCACCAGGGATCATCACGACTGCCATCTCGCGCCACCCGCGGTAAACCGCCGCGCCGCTACTCAGACTCTTGAGGGGAAGCGACGCGAGGAGGAGGGGGGGGGGGGTAGGGATATAGTAGGGGGATGTATGGATAGCAAACGACTTCCGTTTAACTCCGCGCGCACAGCACGCGTATGTCGGGCGTCGCGTCTCCCGCGTAGACCCAAAATGGCCGCCTCTGATAAAAATGTCTACGTTGTTCTGTTACCGTATGTACGTCGTGTGTGTGTGTAATTATTGTAAAGATAAACGCCTTACGAAAAAGAAAGCTTTTCATTCAACTCCGCTAAGGCTGGCGCCCAGCAACTACGAGCTCCCAACAACCGTTGGGGCTCCAACGGGTCATCCGAATAGATGCCTTTTACAATATGAGAATAAAACAATAAAAACGCTTTTGTAAGACTTTTTATTTTTCATTTAGTACCTTCATACAAATTAGCACAATCATTCCAATGTTAGCTTCACATGAGTATTGAACATTAAAAGTGCGGTCTCCCAAATATCACAAATAAAAAACAAAATCTACAACAATAAATTGTAAATTTTTAAGCTATAATTTTATCTTTAAGTACTTTCAATTTTAAAATAATGTAAATTGTCCTTAAGCCTACAAATACATTTCAGTGACTGAAAAAACTTTTTTATTTTAAATTCGTCATACTCATAGACAAAGAGACGGACTGAGAAATACCTGCATGAAATTGACTAATCTCTAGAAAGAGAGAAATGGATCTTGTAGGATAAAAACTTCGAGGACAAATCAATATGAAAAAAATAATTAAAACTTCGAGGACCAATCAGCGCCTCTTTCACATTTACAAAATATAATTCATGAAACACCCTATTCTGGACTAAATCTAGAGTCCTCTATAGCCTCTCAATTGAGGTTTCTAATAATATGAAAAATACATTGCCACTTCATTGAATTATAAACAGAAGGGACAATATAAGAAAATCTCCGTTAATTAATTCTATAAAAAATCATATTTTTATGCTAAGCATTTCATTGGTCATTCAATATTTTAAAATTAACTATAATCTTTGCTAGTCAGACGCCATGTTTTTTAGGACAAACGGATACAAATTCCAAAAATTTTACAATTTCCGTAACGCGTTTCGACATTCATTATCTAATTTATACCTATAATATGAAATAATTATAATGATAAATAATTTCTATACTTATATTTTTTCGATAGTAATTGAAATGTACTCCTGTATAGCGCAGTGACGTTTAAGATTATTTGTCTTTTGAGCACAGCAATGTAAAAAAAGAAATTGAATACCTACTGCTACCAAAGGCAAAAAGTCTTTTGCCTTACTTTTAGTCCAAGTAGACTTAACACACAATATACAAAATTTTCAGTCACCGTACAAATTTTTATATTTCTCGAATAAATAAATAAAAACGAAACAAATAAAACATGAAATAAATTGTCACAACCCCTCAATGACCTGAATAAGTCCTAGACTAAGACTAGGTAACAACATAAATGCATTTTATGCATGCATACGGGTTATTCGCATAAGGAATGAATATGAATATGAGAATAAAACAATAAAAACGCTTTTGTAAGACATTTTTATTTTTCATTTAGTACCTTCATACAAATTAGCACAACAGAAGGGACAGTATAAGAAAATCTCCGTTAATTACTATATCTTATATTCTTAAAAAAATCATGTTTTTATGCTAAGTTTTTCATTGGTCATTCAATATTTTAATATTAACTATAATCTTTGCTAGTCAGACGCCATGTTTTTTAGGACAAACAGATACAAATTCCAAAAATTTTACAATTTGCATAACGCGTGTCGACATTCATTATCTAATTTATACCTATAATATGAAATAATTATAATGATAAATAATTTCTAAACTTATATTTTTTCGATAGTAATTGAAATGTACTCCTGTATAGCGCAGTGACGTTTAAGATTATTTGTCTTTTGAGCACAGCAATGTAAAAAAAGAAATTGTATACCTACTGCTACCAAAGGCAAAAAGTCTTTTGCCTTACTTTTAGTCCAAGTAGACTTTACACACAATATACAAAATTTTCAGTCACCGTACAAATTTTTATATTTCTCGAATAAATAAATAAAAACAAAACAAATAAAACATGAAATAAATTGTCACAACCCCTCAATGACCTGAATAAGTCCTAGACTAAGACTAGGTAACAACAAAAATGCATATTATGTTACTCAAAAATATGAAATAAAAACTTAGGATGAGCTTAGGATATGTTAAGTCGAATGTCGGAACTAAAAAACCTCCCAAAAAAATTTGAATAATGACTAAAAATTTACCTTATATCTAACTGTAAAACATCACAGCGCTAACAGATTTGTTCCCTTTGTTCCCCACCAAAACATATTAATACACAATAATTTAGTTTAATTATAAATATTAATAATACAGTAAAACTGAGATCGAATTCTTAACATCTAGACAGTTTAAAAACTAGACAGTTTATCTAGACAGTTAAGTAATAAAACTAAAATAAATTCGCCTTAAAAATAGAGGGGGTCGGCGAAAGTGGAATGGCGAAGAATGAGATCGCTACAAATACATACAATTACATGGTAATCCACTAAGAAATATTTAGTTTAGAGATAAAAAAAATAATGTATTTTATTTGTAACTGAATCAGCGTAATAATTAAATAGTTAGTTGATGATAATATATCCTGAAAATAGAAACTCGTAATTAAAAGAAATTTAATTTTTGATTTTTTTTAATTTACTTTAGTTTAATATTCAATGAATCAAAATAGTTAACTTTTTATTAAGATTTGGAAAGAGAAATATTTTTTAAAAAACATATTCAATTTAAAACTGATTATTATGTTAGTTGCTCACTACATATTCAGTTAACTACTTAATTATTTAACTTTTAATTTAACTTCCAAGTGTTAAACAACTTGTGTTATAAGTGTTGTATTTATCGTTTCACATCTCACTCACTCTCATATAAGTATATGAATATAAAAGCGATATAAATCGAGACATGAGAAGAGCTAATCATTTACAAAACAATAATGTATAATAACTTGAAATTTGTGTTAATAATTTGCCTTCAGTGTGTTGACTGTCTGCGACTTCAAGTTTTCTTGACCCGCTGTTTTATGAAGTTTGTATGTATTAACTCAATCTCCATTCTCATCGGAATAGGATGTCAGGAGTTCATCTTTTATTTTTTTATAGAGATCAGGAGTATTTAAATCATAATTAGAAGGCCCAGGATTCTCATCGGAATAGGATGTAAGGAGTTCATCTTTTATTTTTTTATAGAGATCAGGAGTATTTGTTTCATAATTAGAAGGTCCAGGATTCTCATCGGAATAGGATGTAAGGAGTTCATCTTTTATTTTTTTATTGAGATCAGGAGTATTTGAGTCATAATTAGAAGGCCCAGGATTATCTTCAATTATGGCTGCTAGTTCAACGTCGTGGTTTGCCGTTAGTTGTTTAGGCGGTAACAATGGTCGATTGTGACCAGCGCGCCTTTTAGTTTTCCAGTAATTACGAACGGAAATAATTGCGTCCTTATCAACGTCGAGTAAATCCGAGCTTATGTCTTCAATAGTTACAAATTCATAAAATACTTTTTCTATTTCTTTCAATTGTTTAGCGCAAGCTTTTTCTAGAGTATGTTTTTCACAATAAGTTTTATACTTCGCCCCATCGATGTGATCATCAGCAATTACTGCACGCATTTCAAGTCTGTGTTTAATAGCACAAGTCACGTGGTAAGCATTCTCGCAAGACCTCACAGAGCATTTTATACAGAGCCCGTTTTTACTATCGCAGAAAATACAAGAAATACGAATAATTGGAAAGAATGGGAAATTAACCCAGAAGAAACAACTCATGTGGACCCATTTGTCTTCGGGTACCAACTTCATGGCACCATCTCGATTAGGGCACAAATTACACATTGGTGAGACTCCGTCGCTACACGGGCTACACAGCCATTGTCCGTCTGGTATTTCTGTTATGCCATAGCAAGCTCGATGAACAGCTATTTTACACGAACTGCAATATACCAAGTCAGTGTCCGGTGAGCGGCACACGTCACACTTCACATACTTTGAGCCCTTGGAGCGAATACCGCGAGATTTCAAATGATGTAGTATGACATCCCACGTACGGAACTGTAAACAATAAATGTACAATATAATAAAAATCAAAAAAAAAATTAAATAAGGCATTATATTTTTGTAAAATTATTATCAACGACAAATAATTTAATTTTAAATATAAATCATTTTATAAAAAGTTAATGAATTTTGGAAAATTTTTAATGCCGGACTAGATCACAAACATGATATTCAAGTACGGTAATTCTATGATTTCAAATAAATTAATAAAATTTTGAAACTTGTGTGGGTTACACCTTTGGGTCTGCTGATCTAAACCCACAACTCTCCCTCATTTCCACTTGCCGCTTCACCCCCCAACATCGTGAAATTTGTCCCCGTTAACGGTTTTTTAAGTATTTTGCGAAAACTTTAATAGAAACAAAAAAGTGTCAAACAAAATATACACTATTTTGATTAGCTTGACGGTTTTCAAGTTGTAGCTAGTTTTCAAACCAAAAATTTATATGGTGATGAAAGACAATAAAAGTAGAAATAAAAGCCTGTCAGTCGAGATTAACATAAAAAAGTCATTAATAAAATCTATCTTGAAGACAATACAGACATGTTATTACAATATTGAAAATGTAAACAAATTTTAAAATAATATCACGTTACCTCTAGCTGCTCTATGACTCTTGCAAACTGTTCTTCTTTAATGGGCAACGCACCAATTTTCAGGTGTGCATTAAAATTTTTGAGCCACGCTGTATCTGTGGCGTCGAGATGGTAACTGCCGCCGACTACTGCTCCCGCTGGTGTTGTGCTCAGCTGATGTCCGTCCAATTGATGGTGCAAGTAACGTGTCAAGCTAGTCACAGGTCTGCAATAATAAACACAAATCATCAAAATATTGCATTGGTACAGCAATCCAATAACCGAAATGCACCACTGACGCAACATACAAAGAAGCAAAGTCCGTCCCAATGTTATTCAAAAGAACGGTTAAGAGTGATTTGGATGAAATTTGGCACACAGATAGTTTATTACCTGGATTAACATATAGGATAGCCCGAAATACGTTCGGGCCGGACGGCATTATCGACATAAGTCAAGATAGACAAAACAGTACGGCGGGCGAGTGTATGTGTGAGTGAGAAAACTGCGAGGAAAATGCAATTTCTATTATGTGTTAATGTTAACTTCCGTTACATCTTTCGAAATGTAACGCTTTAACGTTGAACGAAGTTAACTTCATTAGTAACGGATTAGCAGTTAACAAAGTACATTACTTATTTGATTAAAGATTCCCAGTTATTTTAAAGATTACAATAAAAAAATAACTATCCTGAGTTTATTTTGGCTTTTTTCCCGAAACCTTAGTAAAATTTAAATTTATAATGACAGTTAAAAGAGCTTTTTGGAGAAACCTATTTGATGAATTAATATTTTGATTTGATTTAAAAAAAAATGACTGATTTAATAGGCTATTTAGATAGAAATATTGATACTGAAGATACACTTTTTGAAATACAAGACTGATTCTTATCTTTAATTCTACTGTAGTTGGCAGCGCGCTTGAATCACCTGTGCCGTTGCTTGTGTTAAGGCGACGGTAGACACTTACCATCAAGTGGACCAACCTGTCTGCGACCTTAACATAAAAAAGTCAACTTACAACAGTCAACTAGTTTTACAAGAAAAGCTACGTCACTGGTGCATGTTCAAAATATAAAATTTCGTAAAAATCTTCGTAAAATAGTTTTACTCAATTTAAAACTCGAGAACGGCTGGACTGATTTTTATTATGTTTGATTTTTTGAATTTGTCTCAGTTCCGAGTAGCAGAATAACTATTAAAATATGTGAAATATTTACGAAACAAATATAAATGGCAGTAAAATTCATTTTCTCGTAGGTTTTGATCGAATGTTTTTTTTTCTGAGGCGGTTCAGTTGGCCGGGTCAGCTAGTATAATATAAATTTCTTAGTTACCCCACCCTAAAATAACACCCAAAAACATCACATATAAGCTAAAACAATACTTTTTGTTGAAATACAATGTTCACATGAGGTCTGTGTAGTATCTCTGAATGTCTATAATATAGTCTATGGTATTAAAAATAAAATTGTTAACTGGTTAATAAGAAATGATGGTTTTAATAGGTAACATTTGACGTCTGTCAGTTATATCTTCATAGTTTAAAAACATCGATTAAAGTGAATGAATCGATACGGACTTCAAACATATGTGAATTTTAAAAATCATCAGGCGAATCCCTGTCCCATTATTATTTTTTCTTTCGTAAATTTAAGGAGCAAAATAAGAAGTACATAATTTAACAAAAAAATTGCATTTATTCAGTTGAACTATCAGAACTGTTATTAGTAGGGCCCGGATAAATATGTATTAAAAATTTCGAAATATGTAAATATAATATGGACTGATAAAACTAAAATATGGAATAAATATGTACAATAATAAGTAACAACATTTCAAATAAAACTATTGTTTATTGCAAAAAATAAAAAATTACAATTTTATTCAGCTTCCGTTTCACTAACATTTGAATTGCAGTAAATAATCACGTGTTTTTTTAAATTTTCAAAATTGAAACTTTTTCTATTTGGACGAAATAATGCTTTGTACTAGCTGAATGATCTTTCAACATCACAGGATGTGATTGGAGCATATTTAAATTTGCATAATTCTGCAAGGGCACGTTTATGTCGTCTTCTAAACTTCCACACAGCATGCTGTTGATTTTTTTTAGGATATGAAATCCTTGATCGTAATATTGGGTATAGTATTCAACTGCTGTTAGCCATTTTCCCCAGCGTGTTAGCACTAGTTCTGGCGGTAAGGGAATGTCAGGATACATGTCTTTGAATTTTGAGATCCTACGTGGAGCTTTCAAAAAAATTTTTTTTACGTTTGTTACTAAACTGTCAACCTTTTTAAACTGAAATCTTATACATTCAGCCGCGTGAGGAAAGGCGCGGTGCGGGCGGGGAGCGCGTACGGGTAGTGCGAGCGGCGAACGTTAGCGCTGATGATGAAAATATGGATAAATTGATTGATATTTTGTGGAATATGGATTTATATTGAAAATATGGAAAATAAAACCTGAATTTTCACGATCTAAATGACATATTTTATGTAGAAACCATAATTAAGAAACGAAAGCAATTTCAAATAAAAATATGTAAATACATATTTATCCGGGCCCTAGTTATTAGTATTGTCATCTTCATCACTGCTGTCAGCACTCAGATATTATAATTCATTTTCAAAAATATTGTCTATTCTCACATCTCGTTCAAAATCTTGTAAAATTATTTTCTTTGTTTTCTCTACGACTTTTCTCCAGTCTTCTGTAGTGAGTTCTGCACACGCAGTTTGTAGCAGAGTCATCATTTTAGCAGTACTGAAGGGTGGTTCAGTATTGTCCCGCGCTGCATGACCCTTTATTTGTGCCCAAATAAGCTCGATGGCGTTATAGTGGCAATGGTATGGAGGCAATCGAATAACTTCGTGTCCATGCTCTAGGGTTAGTTCATCGATTACATAGCGGAGCTTGTACGGTGTTATTCCGGGTTCGATAAGGTCTGGCATTCCGGGTTGATATACAAGCTATACCAACTCGGGCTGCCGGAGAGACTCGTACTTATTGTGCGGGACTTTCTGACCGATCGAAGCTTCCGCTACAGAGTGGAAGGCACACTCTCATCCCCTCGCCCCCTAAGGGCAGGCGTTTCTCAGGGTTCAGTTCTCTCTCCAACTCTCTACTCACTCTACACCAACGACATCCCACGCACGCGGGGGGTCGAGCTGTCTCTCTTTGCAGACGACACGGCCCTCTACTACTCTCACCGAAACCGAGGTCATGTAACTCGTAAACTCCAGACCGCCGTGACCGCTCTCGGCGATTGGTTTCACAAATGGAGAATTGAGGTGAACCCCGAGAAGAGTGAGCCATTCACCTCCACCTCCCCGCGTTCCACACCCCCGAGGCCTTGGCCGAGATTCACTCGGCCAAATCACCCTCCAGGGCCGCGACATTCCTTGGGTCCATCAGACCAAATACCTCGGTGTCACACTCGACCGAAGATTCACCTTCGGCCCACACATAAAGCGTGTCAGGGACAGGGCAGCGTTCGTCCTGGGTCGCCTGACGTGCCTCTTAGGCAAACGGAGTACAATGTCCCTTAGAAATAAGGTGACAATGTACAAAGTATGCATCAGGCCAATCATGACGTACGCTAGCGTTGTCTTTGCGCACGCTGCATGTACACGCATCAATACTCTACAAACACTCCAAAACCGATTCTTGCGAAGAGCCGTGGGCGCCCCATGGTACATTCGCAATGTAGACCTCCATCACGACACAAAACTCCCTTCCATTGTCAAGTGCATCAAGGACTTCGCCTTGAAGTACTACGACAAACTCCCTCGCCATCCCAACCCGCTAGTGCTCAGCTCACTAATCTACACTCCCGATCCTAATCTCACGCTTTCTCATTACAGAAGAAGACCCCGACACATCCTGTTGGACCCGGATGACCCCATCACGGCAGCAAACGCGGCGTTTGCTGGTGATGACCCCGACGCACAGCTGCCCCGCCACCACATCAGAAGAGGTCGACCGCCGCGCGACTCCATACCTACGAGGCGCGACCAGGACCCAGCGCCTGCGAGGGACCTCCCGGCCCATGGGTCACTTGTAGCTGCCGTGGCTCAAGCCGCGGCAGACGCAAATGGCCCCACAGGGCTAGCCGGTCCCTCATAGATAAGTTAGTTTGTAAGCATTATTGTTTGTAAGGGCCGGGCGCTTCTCGCCCCCCCCGACGCCCGGTGACGGTTCTAAAGTCCCCTCAGGACTGAACCATACCCATCCCGAGTTGGAGTTTTAGTGCGGTAAGAATCCCACATAACCTTATGACATTTGTCTTTGCATGCGGTATTTGTCATAAGGTACTTTTTGAAAGTTTCTTCGCTCGTAAAAAAAAAAAAATCTCGCCCCCAGCCCTGTTATTAACGTGTGGATATTAGTGTGCTCTCGGATATAAATAAAGTATTAATCAATTACATCTATTTTATTCGAGAGACAACAATTGGCGACGAGGATGGGATTGTACTCCGCGTGGGGAACAAATAAAATTTTAACAAAACTTGAGGAAAATATTAGAAAATTGCATTGGAAAATTGTAAAAATAGATAGCATCAAAGTGAAGTTGCAGCGATTAACCACGAATTTTAAAGTCCGACATCTTGACAACCGCCGCGACATAGTCAAACGTCAAGCAATTTGTGCGAACTTCACCATTGTTTACATTAATTGTCACGTCAACCCATGTCAGAGAAACAGAAGAGAATAGTGAACATGATTCTGATACAGAGACAGGACGTTCATGGATTTATACCCTAAATAAAAAACTATTACAAGAATAATTAGACAACCTCAACATAACATACAACATCAATTCAAAAGTTAGAGAATTAAGAAAATTGCCAAGTACCTTCTGTAAAAATAAACAAAAAGTAACAAACAAGGAAACTTCATTGAGTGTAATAAGGTGTATTATTACACTCAATGAAGTGACAGTTGAAAAACAAGTGCCACTATTGTTAACAAAAATAACACCTAAGGTGTTGGAAGTATTAAATATATTGTGTGCACCAAAAAAGCCACTGAAATTTACATACACCGAGTTATGTCAAAAACTAAAAGAAAAATACATTCCAAAAGTGTCAACAGCGCTTGATCGAGTTACATTTCGCAACAGAAATCAATTGCCAATGGAGTCTATTGAGGACTATATATTGCAATTACGAAAATTAGGAATTAAATGCAGCTTTAAGGACTTAGATGACCAAATTAAAGAAAAATTAATAGATGGTATATATTCAAAATTAGTTAAATTTGAATTGCTGAAAAGTGCTGAAAAGAGCTTGGATGAAATGGTGGCATTGGCTTGCACAGTAGAAGCAGCTTTACTTCAAACTACCAGTCATAGTGACAATAAGGTGTCGGATTTGTATTATTATCAAGAAAGAAAACAGGGCAATAAAGGAAGGGCGACAAATGAAAGCAAACATAAGACAGTTTCAAAATATACTGCGAATAAGAAAAACATAAAGTGCTACTGTTGTGGTGGTAACAAATATTTAAAAACAGAATGGAGATTAATAAAGAAACTTTGTTCAGAATGTGGAAAACAAGGGCACATCTTCAAAATGTGTACAGCTAGAAAGCTTTACAGTGTCGAAGAAAAAGAAATGGATACTAATAGTGAGCAACAAAATGTAGAAACTTCTTGTGCAAACTTATTCTGCAAACATGACATAAATTCTATAACTGTAAGTAGAATACCTCCGCATTATATGACTATAAATATTGAAGGAAAATCACTTGATTTTCAATTAGATACAGGCTCAGATGTGACTGTAATCCCTCTAAAAGATAAACAAATGTATTTTAAAAATATAAAAATTAACAGTTGTGAAGTAGAATTTAAGAATTTTGACCAAATTATTTCAAAGCCCATAGGGATATTAAAAAATCTTACTGTACGATATATGAATAATGTAAAAAAGTTAAACTTATTTATAGGACATGATAATATACCGCGCATATTAGGACGTGATTGGTTAAACACATTAAATTTATGGCCCCCAAATTTTGTTAAATACATCTGAAAAATACATCTTTCTCGGCTACCCAGAGAACACTAAGGGTTACAGGTTATATAACCCAGTAACAAAGAATATTACTACCAGCAGAGATGTTGTGATCATGGAGAACAGAAGGAACTCAGACATGACACAAGCAGTGGTGGAAGAAAAGACAGTGAACATTCCAGGGGAAGAAGATTCATATGAAACTATATTGGGTTCAATATCCCCAGCATCTGCAGCAGATACCACATATGTACCAGATGATACCACAAGTACCTCGAACTCTGATGAGTTCTGCGACTGCATGTCAAATGAGTAGGTGAGTCTTGAGCTTACTGAAAAACAACTATCAGAAAAGCGTGCAATCAAGCCACCAAAAAGGTATGGGTACAGTAATATATGTGTGACCAATAGTGCAGATATATGTGAAGATGCGATGAATATATGAAGAGGTAATGAAAGGAGCAGAGCGAGAAGAATGGTGTGGAGCCATGGAGGAAGAGTTTAAATTGTTCGATGACAATCAAGCTTGGGAATTAGTGAACAGACCAAGTGATGCTAAAGTAGTGCAGTGCAAGTGGGTATATAAAAAGAAGTTAAATAGTGACAAAACAGTAAGATACAGAGCAAGGCTAGTGGCAAAGGGCTTCACCCAAAGACAAGGTATCGATTACAATGAAACCTTTTCACCTGTACTTAAATACTCTACCTTAAAATTAAATATGATCCATCTAGATGTCACTACAGCCTTTTGAAATGGTCATCTCGATGAATTACCTCAGAATTTTCAAAAGATAAAAAATGGAGGTAAAGTTTTAAAATTAAAAAGAGCTATATATGGGCTGAAACAGTCAGCCAGGGCATGGTACAAAAGAGCTGAAGATTGCTTACAAGAGTTAGGATACAAGAAATCTGTGTATGAACCTTGTTTATTTGTAAAATCAATCGAAAATTTTAAAACATTTATAGCTCTCTTTGTTGATGATTTTTTCATATTTTCTAATTGCAATGAAGAAGTAGAACAATTAAAAGGCCAGTTGAGTCATTGCTTAGGTATGGATGTTAAAATAGAGAAAAATAAAATTTGTATTTCTCAGGAACATTTTATAGAAAAATTGTTAAATAGATTTAACTTGATAAATTGTAAAAATGTGGATACACCAATGGAGACTAATCTGAAACTGGATAAAAGTAATAATCTAAATTGTAACTATCCATATCAACAACTTATAGGTAGTTTGATGTATCTTTCCGTTCTGACAAGACCTGATATTTCCTATTCAGTTAGTTATTTAAGTCAATTTAATAATTGCAATACAGAAACACATTGGAAGCATGCTAAAAGAGTTTTGAAATATTTAAGTGCAACAAAAACTTTTGGATTAATTTATGTTAAAAATAATCTAGATTTAGTTGGTTTTGTAGATGCTGATTGGGCTTCCGATTGTGTTGATAGAAAAATCTTACACCGGTTATTGTTTTGTATTCTCAGGTTGTGTGGTTTCGTATGAGAGTAGAAAACAGCAGACTGTAGCCCTATCCAGCACAGAAGCCGAATATATGGCTGCGAGGCTAGTAAGGAGGCTATTTTCTTAAGAAATTTGTTATTTGTACTTATCAGTGGAGGTAATATGCCAATTGTATTGTATAATGATAACCAAAGTGCACAGAAACTTTCAGAAAATTGTATGTATCATAGACGAACTAAGCACATTGATGTGAAATTTCATTTTATACGAGAGGCAGTTGCACAGAAGTTAGTTAAAATTGTTTACTTGAAACTGACGCAACATTGTAACGACGTTCAGTTCTTTAGATAAGAAATTGTTTATTAGTGAAAGCAAATCGTAAAATTACTCGTATCGGTCATTATTACAATAAATATGTAATCGTAATTGAAAAAAGTTAAGCAATTGTGCAGTTCTAACAAAACGAAAAAATATATTATTTTATGCCCGCCGTTACAAGGTTACGTTGTTGAATTTTGATGAATTGTCAAATGTTACCTATTAAAATGACTTGACTGTAAGTTAGGATGATTGTGATTGTCTGTGACGAGAAAGCGGACGAGCATTGTAGGGAAATAATGTTAGTTGCCCGTTACTTCAGTGAGAATGTGAAGGTGGTAACACTTTAATATTGCATTATTATAAGTACACAAACCTGAACAGTTGGGGCCGCCCGCCACGGGAGGCCAGTGTGAGGGTGGGACGCAACAGCCTGAACACATCGTAGGTCTCTATCCGGCGCCTTTTGGACGGGCCCTGCCCCAATGTACCACTGTCCGATTCGCTCGACGCTTCCCTTTTGTTTCTTAACATCTTGCTATTTGTTAAACAGGTTGAATTTTAATAGGAATGTAAATTAAAACATCTACAATAAATCCCATATAACATGTAAATAAGCGTACTATTAAAAGAAAAACTACGTAAAATATGACATAACTCAACATTACTGTACACGATTTTATTATATATAAAATCGCAGATATATAAGCAGATATCGGATGCGCAATAGCTCCGTATTTGCGTTTCTTTTTTTTTAAGAATTACAAGTACAAAAAAAGCTCGTACGTACCGGATATTTATTATATATTTTAATAATTTCTATGTATATAAAATCGTGTACGTAATATGGATTTAAAATTGAAAAACATAATCTAATTTGGACTGTGCCATTGAGTATTTATTGTTTTCATTAAATTCACAAAATGTACACTATAAAAATGGTATTGCGTACTATTAAAAGAAAAACTACTTATAATATGACATAACACCACATTACTGTACACGATTTTATATATAATACATAGAAATTACTAAAATATATAATATGCGGTACGTACGAGCTTTTTGTAGCAGATGTCTAATGCGCAATAGGCTCCGTATGTGAGTTTCTTTTTTTTAACAATTACAAGTACAAATAAATCTGCTGCAAAAAAAAGCTCTTACGTACCGCATACCTATAATGTATTTTAGTAATTTCTATGTATACAAAATCGTGTACATTTATAATATAATATAAGGATTTAAATGCCTAAAGACTGCTAAATATCGAAAAACATAATCTAATTGGACTCTGCCATTGAGTATTTCTTGTTTTCATTAAATTCACAAAATGTACAGTATAAAAATGGTATTGCGAACACTCACCGAATTTTCACTAAGATATATCCTTATGCTCGATAGAATAATCCTCAATTTCACACGATAAAGTTTTTAAAAATAATAAAATTGACAGCACTGGTAAAAAAACACTTCACCACTCCACGACCAAAGTAAGAATGCGTTCGAAAGGTGTACATACCTCACCAGGAAACGTGGGATGTTTAAAGCCACGTGACCAAGGCCACGTGGCGCCACCTACATAACCATTTAATGAATAATAATGAACTCAATATTTTCAATATGGCGGAAATTCAATATGGCGAAAATTACGAAATGAAAAGCACAAACAAATGAAAAAACATAACAGTATACTAAATTATAAAATCATAAAAAGTCACATGCTATTACATAAAAATAAAAAAAAACGGTAACAATACTAATTATTCACACTCTAAATATTAAAACATTTCTAAACATTTCCAAACATTAAAATTATCGTATTCATGAACTCTGAATACGATGATTGTTTAGGCGTTTTATCATTTTAATATATATGTAAATAAGTAGTTGCCAAAGTGGACACGAGATGTCGCTAGTTGTCCAAGATCATCGGTGTGTTTTTGCCGAACGTCAAACGGCTTGTTTATATTTTAATTCAAATTACGGTCTAAAGTGTGTTATCATAAACATTTTGTATATCGGGTGAAGGAATATACTATTGTGTGTATGTGCGATAAGGTTTTTATAATTGAAGTAGAAACATCTAAATACTTTTTCACCTCTCCAGCACGAAAAGTGGTCTCTAAAAACTCGCAGACAAATCGACGTTTGCTGCGAGCGTGATTCGAAATTCAAACACCACTTTTTGGAATTATTCAGCGCAGAAAAAAATAAATAGTTCGTTCAGAAACTTATTATGGCCTAGCGATTTAATTCACAGGAATAACATTTTCATTTTATTTATTGAAATTTATGTTTGTAAATTGTATTGGTATTTTAAAATCGTAATATTTAAAACAAATAATAGTAAACATTAATATAACTTCCTTAAAAATATCATTTTTGGTTTTCATAAAAATGTCAACCAGTGCAAACTTTTTTTCAGCATTATATCAATTGAACTGTTTTGTCAAATGATTTGTTCTCATTGCGCTAACATTTTTTATTTATTTTTTAGGTTACCATAATATTGAAAAAATTTCGCCTCGCCAACTACTCCAAATAGATAATGAACGTCTCATGAATAATTGTACCCCAGCAGCGATCCTTGAATTTCTGTCTGATGGTTTCACACGCTCCCAGAGACAATAAGTAAGTTCATTATATGCCTTTTATGTAAAGATAGTTAGACATGCTGATGGTCCACCCGATGGTAGATGGTTATCGCAAGGTTATCGCTTAATAACACAAGCAACGCAACAAGTGCTGCAATTGAAAGAGAGAAAAAAAGAAAGAATGAAAGGACCTTAAGGTGGTTTCTCTCGCTCCAAACAAACTGCAGCGCGGATAGATGGCGCTGATATTTTAAATTGATGTTTTTAATTTTTTTTGAATGAAAATGAGCATATAATTTAAATGGAATAGGGTAGGCGTTTAAAGTGTAATATTAGTGGTGTATTTTAGTATATTTCAAGTATATATTAGTTTTAAATTACTTGTAATTGGTAAGGACAATATCGCCATCCCCGCAGTAGTCACTCACGCACACTTTTAAGAACTTATTACGTACTAAAGTGTTTGCCAATTTCGTCGGCTAGCTAAGACGCGTGTTAGAGCCAACGAGTTGACTATGCGCTCACAATAAAGAAACACCGGTTCCAATCTGTAGGTCCTTTCTTATCTACGAACACCATAAAAGCGAGAAGCAACTGCGGAACGACACCAGTGCCTTCTAAATATATTTTTACTTCTTGTAGTAGATTATATTTTCTTTTTCTTTGTATAAATATAGGTGTTTTTGTTTGTACATAGGTTTTATTTTGGAAATTTTCTTTGTTTTTTGAGTTTTTATGTATTATTTATAAAGTGCGTAACCTCACCATCGGCTCTAACGGAAGACCAGCTCAGGTTATATCTGCATTATGCTGAGTTGGAGCCGCTTTGTGGCTTTCTATATGTTGGTGTTTGTCTTTCCATATGTTACTTATGTATGTTTTAAATGTCCTTTACTACCAATCAAATCTTATTCTATTCTATAAATGTGAAAGTAACTCTGTCTGTTTGTTACCTTTTTACGTCTTTTCAACCGATCATCATGATTTTTTGCATACGTTGTCAGGGATACCGGAAAGGACATATAGTACCTTTCGTCCAGAAAAAGGTACTGTTGCCTAGGGATCATATGAAATTATAAAAATTAACACCTGGCAGAAGAGTTATAGCAATAGAGATGACATGCGTTATATCGCTTATTTATTTTTAAATTTGAACGCGGACGAAATCGCCGGCACCAGCTTGTCTATACTAATATTATAAAGAGAGAAGATTTGTATTTTTGTATGTTTGTAATTAATAAACTCAAAAACTACTGGGCCTATTTTTTAAAATTCTTCTACCTATAGAAAGCTACATTATCAGTGAGTAACATAGGCTATATATTATTTATAAAGTTACACGATACACATGCTATTATATTTATAAAAGACTAGTTGTTGTTGTAGTTTGAGTTTATTCATTATAAACATGCAAAAATACAAATCTTCTCTCTACATTATAATAGTATTTTAGTAAAAAATATTAATAAAAAAGCCACAATTTTTAATAGGTACTTTTTATTTTAGGCCCTTAGAAACCCAACAAAAAAAAAACATTCAAATCTATTCATTATGACAGGATAAACGTCTAATTGTGCTGAAGTATTGGTGCTGTGATGATGTCATCTCGGTCCATCGGGATTTGTCGAAGTCTTCGTCTGAAACAAGAGAGAATGTTAGGGGTGTATATAATATGCGAGAGCTCACCACTAGCGGATTGAGAAGGTTTACATGGGGTCATTGTATGCCTGCCTATTAGCCACGTCAGGTCTATGTGAGAACCGTCCGGTTATGGGGAGGTCCACTCAAATTATTATTTCAATTGATTTATCTTACAGATTAAATTATCTAAACTTGAAGAACTGTTATTTATCTCTAAAATACTCTTATTTTGTGATTTTGAGAAACCGAGGACACAACCTTACTACTACCGAATAGTTTGTTTCTGTTTACAACATGTAAAATATTTTGATTTGTAAACAATACTTTTGCCTGACAATATTAATAAATAAGTAATAAAAACACTGATTTTGAAATAAGTAATTAATTAGTATGTTTTTATTATTACTTGATGTTGCATATTTTGACACTTTTCATCAATTCATGCAGCAAACTTGAAATAAAGTCAATGTGATTAGAAATTTTGTCCTTACATGTAAACTTAATTTACCTTACAAACTTTCTTTCCTACTTGTTTAAATAAATAAATAATAAATGTACTTATTCAATAATGGTATGTTACCAATATAAATAAAATTCTACTAGAGAGTCGCAACAATAGTTGTTCAACATAGAACTATGTTCAAATGCATTTTTCTCGTAGATTAATTAGCACTATAAAGTTCCATGTTTTTAAAGGATAGAAAGAAAAATACATAGATAGAACTTTGTGACATTCATAACTCAGAAAGTGCAAAAATTGTAATATAGAACCTTGTAATAGTGAGCCAACGATATGCCATTATTATAGCCTCCTCCTGTTCCCGATTCTTGGTGGTATCATGGTATACCCATTGGTATTCCGCCGTAAGATGGCCCTTCGACGTTCCAAACATTGCCTAATGATTTTTCAATAAATGCAAAACTAAGATTAATAAATTACCAAATAGATAACTTATTTAATAATAACTGAGATAATAATCGTGAGCAATATTATCAATTATAAATAAATAAAGTGACGTTGACACTATATACAGACAAATGGGTTCAGTTCAGTGTTGCCGTATCTATAAAGACTTCTTCCCTAAACATATTTTGCTAAAATATTTATTTTAGGTATTTCTATTTGGAAAATAAAATTGTAATATTACGTAATATAGCCCGGAGTCGTTACAACAATTATCGTTTAATAATTATATACCTAAATAAATTGATACAAATATTAAACCACATACAAAACAATTTGAAAAGTATAAATTTTGTGTCTGTGATATTTTAAAATGACTATTATGATTGGAAAGTCATAAAAAGATTATTTACAATATACGAAAGATAACGAGAAACGGATTTTTGTTGTGATGTATTTCCCCTTATTTCTTGCTAAAATGTTTGCAGTTAGCAACACAGGTGTCCAGTCGTCGAAAGAATAGTCGATGAATATTGTAATGAATGTAGACAGTGAAATAGTGCAATACCTGCTATCTCGCTCTGACTACAGCAATGAACAGTAGATAGGTATATCAGCATTGATGAACCAAATCTGTCGTTTCCACTTTCAGGGGTACATTCTCATTCACTGCGCATTGGCGCTGATATGCTTCGCGATGCTCGCCACAGTATGTGAAGATTACTTCGTGCCTTCTGTTGAAATAATGTCTGAACGTAAGTGAACTTAGCAAATTAACCTGTAATGAATTAAATATCTAATCCTTTATCAAATACGTCTCATCGCTTTGACAAACATCACATCATCGTTATAAAAATGATAGAACGAGGCGGTAAGTAATGTGGTTAAGTTATTGTTAGCCCTCACTCAAGTGTTCTGGGTTTGAATCTGTGCAAGGTGATTTATAGGTATATATAAGTATATTTAATGTATGAACAAATTAAAAAGAATCAGGACAAAAATAAAAATAGGTATGATAGATACAGGAAAGGGACTACACAACATAAAGAGGGTGACCTTGTTAGGATAGCTAGGGCTATACTGACTGGAACTGGACAGCCCAAAAAGTTGGAAGCCAAATGTCAAGGACCTTATAGAATTAAAAAGGTTCTACCTCGTGATAGGTTTCTTGTTGAGGACACCGCTTTTGACCAGAAAGGGTGCAACATATGAAACGGTTGTGGCTATTGATAAAATAATTCCCTGGACGAGTTCAACGCCCCTGCTTGCTCTTCGAGCGAGGATGACGATAGTGACATAAATTAGTAAGTTATTATTAATAATGATATACACACACCGGCATATTTAGCGGAACATAAAATAAAGGTTTGATATCAGTATCATATAAGGTTGCTGGCTGGTTTATACGTCATTTAATTTAAAAAGAAATATTTTCAAATTAAGAAAACAACTGAACATCACATTTTATGCAATTGTTTTAATTTTATTCAAATACACCTTATCTGGAGCGAACTTCGAGTATTTCTTCCTTCTGAGTTTGATTTAAAATTTCATTGAAATACTGTTTTTTGTTAGTTTTTTTTAATCGCGTATCTTTCTGGAGTTGAGGACTGAATTATGCCTTACTTAGCCCCAACGGAGATTGCCAGGGCACTCGAAATGCGAAGAAATGGTCAAACCTACAGAGTGATATCCAGAGATCTTCGTCGACCAGTTTCAACGATCCATCGCAGTATCCAACGGTTCAGGGAGACCGGTACTTATGTGAGAAGAGCAGGACAAGGCAGAAAAAGACGCACTTCGAGTAGGGATTATCGTTTCATTCGGCTTCGTGTACGTAGGAACCCCCGTTTGACGGCCGTCCAAGCCCGACATGAGTTAGAAGCAGTGCGGGGTGTAACCGTAAGTGAGCGTACGGTACGAAGAAGGTTCGAAGAAGCTGGTTTGGGTTCATTTGTGCCCGCCAAGGCTCCAAGGCTCGAGGTAAATCATCGTAGAAACAGGTTAACTTTTGCTCAGGAACATCGACTTTGGAACGCGGACCAATGGAGTAAGGTATTGTTTAGTGATGAGTGCAGAATTCTCTTAAATCAAATTGACGGCAGGCAAAGAATATACAGACGCAAAGGAGAACGATACATTCAGACAAATTTTGAAACTACAGTTGCATACGGTGGTGGATCAATAATGGTTTGGGCGGGCATTTGTTTGGGAGCTCGCACAGACTTGGTAGTGATTGACAGAGGGAGTCTGACTGCAGACCGCTATATCAGAGAAGTTTTAGAAGAAAATGTCGTACCGTTTGCCCCATATATCGGTGACGATTTTGTTTTTATGCAGGATAATGCTCGGCCGCATACCGCTCGGGTAACTCAAGTTTATCTTAATGATATGAATATCACAGTTATGGAGTGGCCGGCGAGATCACCGGATATGAACCCAATAAAGCACGTTTGGGACATTGTTTCGATATGTCATGTCGGCCATTTTCCTGCATTTGCAGTTAGTTAAGAACGAGTGGTTGCGAAGTGTGCATTAAGGTTAGTAACAGTGAAATATATTTCTTTGTATTGTGAATTTAACAAGCAATAAATACTTGTTCTCACGTTGATCTATGAATTTCATTTATACAATTATTCCATGCGTTACACTAGTTTCTTTAAGTAGTGGTATTTACCATGTTAACATAAATTGAGTATTATAGACTGTATTAATGTAAAACTGTTCTCACGTCTCTTTTTCGTTACAGGTGGCAATAAACTCAGCCGGTTTATCCTACAACACAATTCCTCTCCTCTCTACACTCTGTGTTATCATAAGATATGTTTATTTTCATCCTTAATTCTAAAATTTTCACAATATATAGTAAATATAAAAAAAACAATAAATATCGTAAAAAAACCTAAGACTGGAATTCCGCAAGTAGCGGAGGGCCAACAAGGCCCACAAGCTACCAGTGAACAATCTTTTAATAATAATTATTATTATATTAATAGACTTATTCCTTAAATATTTTACTAAGTGACATGCCTTTAATTTTTTTTTATGTATTAACTACATACGCATTAGATATCTAAAGACCTCTAATAAGTACATACAATGTGGCCGTGGTTCGTGGCACTATTTTAAAATATAAAGCGAACATTATTTAATATTTTATTCTTCTTTCAATACTCGTAAATGTGTTTTCTAAATTGTATTTGTATTGTAATCCATAAGATTTTTGTGCGATGGAGATAGTTCAGGTGGAGCGATATCCAGAAGAAATGGACTGATTGTAGTATAGTAGAGGATATTCTAAAATTGTTTCATTCAGCGGTAATTAATGTCTTACCTAGGTATTATAGTCCCCAGTACAAGGAACTTAAATTTGTTGGGACATACAAATGTAAAACTCTGTGAGTGCCCTTTTTGCGATGAGTCCGACAAACTTTTCTAATGCGAAAGTTTCGGCGCTGCTGCGTTTCCGAATGCTCGATTCCTGGAATTGTCGATATGACGTCACTATGACTCTCCGTATATACAACTTTGATTTTTCAAATTTTTTTTTAATAAAATTAATTTAAAAATTGTGGTCAACTTGTCCGACAAAAATCATGCTGCGTATGGAGTGTCCACCACCCCGAAAATGTTGATATAACGTCACCGATCTCTATCTCTATTCTTATCTTCTATCTATAAAAAATATATAAAAGGCGATGTGTGTATGTGTATGTTCCCCCCTATGGGCTCCAAAACCGCTGAACCGATTTTGATGAAACTTTGCGGAATAGAAATATCACTTATGCGGGTTATTCGCATAAGGAATGAATATGAATATTGTAGCGCACCAGGGATCATCACGACTGCCATCTCGCGCCACCCGCGGTAAACCGCCGCGCCGCTACTCAGATTCTTGAGAGGAAGCGACGCGAGGGGGGGGGGGGGGTAGGGATATAGTAGGGTGATCTATGGATAGCAAACGACTTCCGTTTAACTCCGCGCGCACAGCACGCGTATGTCGAGGCGTCGCGTCTCCCGCGTAGACCCAAAATGGCCGCCTCTGACAAAAATGTCTACGTTTTTCTGTTACCGTATGTACAGTCAGCGTCAGAAGTAGATGAGCATCTGAAGTAGGCAAATAATTGTTGGCATTTAATTTTTCATTAACATCTACGCAACTACAGATTTCAAATTTATGTGAGCATCTATGAATTCAAATATATCTAAACACCCATATGTCATATATTTCATTACAAAGGGAAAGTCTTATGTATACAATCCGATCGCCAAAAGTATCTAAGCACTAAAATGTTTAATTATATCTCAACACTTTTTGGAATAACCTTTCAACTCTTTGTATTAAGGTTCATATTTAGTTAATAATCGCCTACTTACATTGTCTTTCATAATACGCTTGAATGACATCAGCACACATTAGTGAGGAATTATTTTCAACCGAATTCAAAAAAGGAAGAGGTTCTCAATTTGACTAAAATTATGAATTGATTTTGATGATTCCTTCTTACTTAAGTCGTACTTCAGAGGTGGTCCCATATAAATTTTATCGAAATAGATTTAGCGCTTTTTGAAAAAAAAAATCAAAACAAATACGACTTTAATATTATTCTATCTTCAATCTATATTTTAACTGTCATTACCGATAGTCATCACAGAAACATTAGCCAAAAACAAAGGATATTTGTATGTACATATTTATTTGTAAGGAGCAAACATGATACTACCAGTCGAATGTCATTATTTTCTGTACAATCTTATTTTCATAATTAGGTATACAACTAAGTTGCCAGATGGATTGTCACTTGTCAAATTACCCGTATCTAAGTATTTAAATATAGTTAGAAATTAGCTGCAAAAGGGATAGAGATTTTTCGACTTTCGAATGGCACGAGGGCCATTCAAAAAATCTCTATCCCTTATCCTTAATGCTAGTGTAGTTGGCAGCGCACTTGCGGCACCTGTGACGTTGCTTGTGTTATAGGCGATGGTAGCCACCTACCATAAAGTGGACCGTTAGCATGTCTACCATTTCAAAAACAGTAAAGAATTGTCAATTTTAGTTCAGTAATTAAGAATTAATAAACTATTAAACCTATTTTTTAAATTTTTAAATTAAATATATATTTAGATACTATTGATCACCAACACACGTCCTAAAACAAAGCATGAGGGCCATTCGAAATTTGAAAAATCTTTCGCTCATAACTTCTCAATTACATTTATACATCTGACAACTTAGGTAATTATGAAAATATGATTGTATAGAAAATAATGACATTCGACTGTTTAGATATTTTTGACGCGTTGAATGTTCACATTAATTAGAGTACTTTGGAGTGTAGATATAATCGGTCTTCAAAGTGTGTAGTGTTATTTGAGTACCCAGACAGATCCGATATATCTGATGCTGACTGTACGTCGTGTGTGTGTGTAATTATTGTAAAGATAAACGCCTTACGAAAAAGAAAGCTTTTCATTCAACTCCGCTAAGGCTGGCGCCCAGCAACTACGAGCTCCCAACAACCGTTGGGGCTCCAACGGGTCATCCGAATAGATGCCTTTTACAATATGAGAATAAAACAATAAAAACGCTTTTGTAAGACTTTTTATTTTTCATTTAGTACCTTCATACAAATTAGCACAATCATTCCAATGTTAGCTTCACATGAGTATTGAACATTAAAAGTGCGGTCTCCCAAATATCACAAATAAAAAACAAAATCTACAACAATAAATTGTAAATTTTTAAGCTATAATTTTATCTTTAAGTACTTTCAATTTTAAAATAATGTAAATTGTCCTTAAGCCTACAAATACATTTCAGTGACTGAAAAAACTTTTTTATTTTAAATTCGTCATACTCATAGACAAAGAGACGGACTGAGAAATACCTGCATGAAATTGACTAATCTCTAGAAAGAGAGAAATGGATCTTGTAGGATAAAAACTTCGAGGACAAATCAATATGAAAAAAATAATTAAAACTTCGAGGACCAATCAGCACCTCTTTCACATTTACAAAATATAATTCATGAAACACCCTATTCTGGACTAAATCTAGAGTCCTCTATAGCCTCTCAATTGAGGTTTCTAATAATATGAAAAATACATTGCCACTTCATTGAATTATAAACAGAAGGGACAATATAAGAAAATCTCCGTTAATTAATTCTATAAAAAATCATATTTTTATGCTAAGCATTTCATTGGTCATTCAATATTTTAAAATTAACTATAATCTTTGCTAGTCAGACGCCATGTTTTTTAGGACAAACGGATACAAATTCCAAAAATTTTACAATTTCCGTAACGCGTTTCGACATTCATTATCTAATTTATACCTATAATATGAAATAATTATAATGATAAATAATTTCTAAACTTATATTTTTTCGATAGTAATTGAAATGTACTCCTGTATAGCGCAGTGACGTTTAAGATTATTTGTCTTTTGAGCACAGCAATGTAAAAAAAGAAATTGAATACCTACTGCTACCAAAGGCAAAAAGTCTTTTGCCTTACTTTTAGTCCAAGTAGACTTTACACACAATATACAAAATTTTCAGTCACCGTACAAATTTTTATATTTCTCGAATAAATAAATAAAAACAAAACAAATAAAACATGAAATAAATTGTCACAACCCCTCAATGACCTGAATAAGTCCTAGACTAAGACTAGGTAACAACAAAAATGCATATTATGTTACTCAAAAATATGAAATAAAAACTTAGGATGAGCTTAGGATATGTTAAGTCGAATGTCGGAACTAAAAAACCTCCCAAAAAAATTTGAATAGTGACTAAAAATTTACCTTATATCTAACTGTAAAACATCACAGCGCTAACAGATTTGTTCCCTTTGTTCCCCACCAAAACATATTAATACACAATAATTTAGTTTAATTATAAATATTTATAATACAGTAAAACTGAGATCGAATTCTTAACATCTAGACAGTTTATTAAGTAATAAAACTAAAATAAATTCGCCGTAAAAATAGAGGGGGTCGGCGAAAGTGGAATGGCGAAGAATGGGATCGCTACAAATACATACAATTACATGGTAATCCACTAAGAAATATTTAGTTTAGAGATAAAAAAAATAATGTATTTTATTTGTAACTGAATCAGCGTAATAATTAAATAGTTAGTTGATGATAATATATCCTGAAAATAGAAACTCGTAATTAAAAGAAATTTAATTTTTGATTTTTTTTAATTTACTTTAGTTTAATATTCAATGAATCAAAATAGTTAACTTTTTATTAAGATTTGGAAAGAGAAATATTTTTTAAAAAACATATTCAATTTAAAACTGATTATTATGTTAGTTGCTCACTACATATTCAGTTAACTACTTAATTATTTAACTTTTAATTTAACTTCCAAGTGTTAAACAACTTGTGTTATAAGTGTTGTATTTATCGTTTCACATCTCACTCACTCTCATATAAGTATATGAATATAAAAGCGATATAAATCGAGACATGAGAAGAGCTAATCATTTACAAAACAATAATGTATAATAACTTGAAATTTGTGTTAATAATTTGCCTTCAGTGTGTTGACTGTCTGCGACTTCAAGTTTTCTTGACCCGCTGTTTTATGAAGTTTGTATGTATTAACTCAATCTCCATTCTCATCGGAATAGGATGTAAGGAGTTCATCTTTTATTTTTTTATAGAGATCAGGAGTATTTAAGTCATAATTAGAAGGCCCAGGATTCTCATCGGAATAGGATGTAAGGAGTTCATCTTTTATTTTTTTATAGAGATCAGGAGTATTTGTTTCATAATTAGAAGGTCCAGGATTCTCATCGGAATAGGATGTAAGGAGTTCATCTTTTATTTTTTTATTGAGATCAGGAGTATTTAAGTCATAATTAGAAGGCCCAGGATTCTCATCGGAATAGGATGTAAGGAGTTCATCTTTTATTTTTTTATAGAGATCAGGAGTATTTGTTTCATAATTAGAAGGTCCAGGATTCTCATCGGAATAGGATGTAAGGAGTTCATCTTTTATTTTTTTATAGAGATCAGGAGTATTTAAGTCATAATTAGAAGGCCCAGGATTCTCATCGGAATAGGATGTAAAGAGTTCATCTTTTATTTTTTTATAGAGATCAGGAGTATTTGTTTCATAATTAGAAGGTCCAGGATTCTCATCGGAATAGGATGTAAGGAGTTCATCTTTTATTTTTTTATTGAGATCAGGAGTATTTGAGTCATAATTAGAAGGCCCAGGATTATCTTCAATTATGGCTGCTAGTTCAACGTCGTGGTTTGCCGTTAGTTGTTTAGGCGGTAACAATGGTCGATTGTGACCAGCGCGCCTTTTAGTTTTCCAGTACTTACGAACGGAAATAATTGCGTCCTCATCAACGTCGAGTAAATCCGAGCTTATGTCTTCAATAGTTACAAATTCATAAAATACTTTTTCTATTACTTTCAATAGTTTAGCGCAAGCTTTTTCTAGAGTATGTTTTTCACAATAAGATTTATACTTCGCCCCATCGATGTGATCATC
Source organism: Synanthedon andrenaeformis (assembly GCA_936446665.2). NCBI lineage: Eukaryota > Metazoa > Arthropoda > Insecta > Lepidoptera > Sesiidae > Synanthedon > Synanthedon andrenaeformis. The sequence goes on along the minus strand of OW387776.2, from coordinate 11,177,804 downwards.
AGCAATTACTGCACGCATTTCAAGTCTGTGTTTAATAGCACAAGTCACGTGGTAAGCATTCTCGCAAGACCTCACAGAGCATTTTATACAGAGCCCTTTTTGACTATCGCAAAAAATACAAGACTTACGAGTAATTGGAAAAAATGAGAAATTAACCCAAATATAACAGCTCATGTGGAGCCATTTGTCTTCGGGTGGTACCAACTTCATGGCACCACCTCGATTAGGGCACAAATCACACATTGGTGAGACTCCGTCGCTACACGGGCTACACAACCATTGTCCGTCTGGTATTTCTGTTATTCCATAGCAAGCTCGATGAACAGCTATTTCACACGAACTGCAATATACCAAGTCAGTGTCCGGTGAGCGGCACACGTCACACTTCACATAATTTGAGTACTTGGCGCGAATACCGTGAGTTTTCAATTGATATAGTATGACATCCCACGTACGGAACTGTAAACAATAAATGTACAATATAATAAAAATCAAAAGAAATTAAATAAGGCATTATATTTTTGTAAAATTATTATCAACGACAAATAATTTAATTTTAAATACAAATCTTTTTATAAAAAGTTAATGATTTTTGGAAAATTTTTAATGCCGGACTAGATCACAACATGATATTCAAGTACGGTCATTCTATGTTTTCAGACAAACAAATTAATAAAATTTTGAAACTTGTGTGGGCCTTTGGGTCTACTGATCAAAACCCTCATTTCCACTTGCCGCTTCACCCCCCAACATCGTGAAATTTGTCCCCGTTAACGGTTTTTTAAGTATTTTGCGAAAACTTTAATAGAAACAAAAAAGTGTCAAACAAAATATACACTATTTTGATTAGCTTGACGGTTTTCAAGTTGTAGCTAGTTTTCAAACCAAAAATTTATATGGTGATGAAAGACAATAAAATTATAATAAAAGTAGAAATAAAAGCCTGTCTGTCGAGATTAACATAAAAAAGTCATTAATAAAATCTATCTTGAAGACAGTACAGACATGTTATTACAATATTGAAAATGTAAACAAATTTTAAAATAATATCACGTTACCTCTAGCTGCTCTATGACTCTTGCAAACTGTTCCTCTTTAATGGGCAACGCACCAATTTTCAGGTGTGCATTAAAATTTTTGAGCCACGCTGTATCTGTGGCGTCGAGATGGTAACTGCCGCCGACTACTGCTCCCGCTGGTGTTGTGCTCAGCTGATGTCCTTCCAGTTGATGGTGCAAGTAACGGGTCAAGCTAGTCACAGGTCTGCAATAATAAACACAAATCATCAAAATATTGCATTGGTACAGCAATCCAATAACCGAAATGCACCACTGACGCAACATACAAAGAAGCACGTCCGTCCCAATGTTATTCAAAAGAACGGTTAAGAGTGATTTGGATGAAATTTGGCACACAGATAGTTTATTACCTGGATTAACATATAGGATAGCCCGAAATACGTTCGGGCCGGTCGGCATTATCGACATAAGTCAAGATAGACAAAACAGTACGGCGGGCGAGTGTATGTGTGAGTGAGAAAACTGTGAAAAAACTGCGAGGAAAATGCAATTTCTATTATGTGTTAATGTTAACTTAAGTTACATCTTTCGAAATGTAACGCTTTAACGTTGAACGAAGTTAACTTCATTAGTAACGGATTAGCAATTAACAAAGTAAATTACTTATTTGATTAAAGATTCCCAGTTATTTTAAAGATTACAATAAAAAAATAACTATCCTGAGTTTATTTTGGCTTTTTTCCCGAAACCTTAGTAAAATTTAAATTTATAATGACAGTTAAAAGAGCTTTTTGGAGAAACCTATTTGATGAATTAATATTTTGATTTGATTTAAAAAAAATGACTGATTTAATAGGCTATTTAGATAGAAATATTGATACTGAAGATACACTTTTTAAAATACAAGACTGATTCTTATCTTTAATTCTACTGTAGTTGGCAGCGCGCTTGAATCACCTGTGCCGTTGCTTGTGTTAAGGCGACGGTAGACACTTACCATCAAGTGGACCAACCTGTCTGCGACCTTAACATAAAAAAGTCAACTTACAACAGTCAACTAGTTTTACAAGAAAAGCTACGTCAGTGGTGCATGTTCAAAATATAAAATTTCGTAAAATAGTTTAGTAAGTTTACTCAATTTAAAACTCGAGAACGGCTGGACTTTTTATTATGTATGATTTTTTGAATTTGTCTCAGTTCCGAGTAGCAGAATAACTATTAAAATATGTGAAATATTTAGGTTTTGATCGAATGTTTTTTTTTCTGAGGCGGTTCAGGTGGCCGGGTCAGCTAGTATAATATAAATTTCTAAGTTACCCCACCCAAAACCCTAAAATAACACCCAAAAACATCACATGTAACCTAAAAAAATACTTTTTACTATTAACTACAGATAAATATAATATTTAACAGCAAAATTAGATTATTATAGCAGATTGAATTCTAAATGCTTAAATTCTAAAGTAGGTACTTACAGTACAAGAATGTGTGAGCGTCAACAGAAGGTTTATTCAAGCGTAATAAGAATAATTCGGTATGGATATATATTTATATCATTGTGTATATACACATATATTTATATGTGTACTAGTGGCCCGCTCCCGGCTTCGCCCGGGGTGCTTTTTTGCAATCCAGCCGATAAATTACTTTAAACCGCCATCTGTGAGAACCTTATGGAACTCACAGATAAATAATTGCTGTATTGAATAAGTATCAACAGATGGCGCTATGTTAATAATATTATATAATTAAAAATAATAATAATAAACAAAATGAGATATAAACTATCCTATCTTTTAAGTTGGACCAAATAACACTTTTTATTCAAATAATAGTTGGACACTTATGAAGTTTGATCAAAGTCGGTTCAGTAGTTTCGGAGTTTATCGCGAACATACATCGTGACACGAGATTTTTATATATACAGGGTGGAAAAATAAGTCGGGCCCTGGAGGGAAACTACCTTAAATCTTTAAGCTAGCTCATTTTACATAAAGGAGACATTCCTTTATTTTTAAAAAGAAACAAAACTGCATTCAAAGATTTTTTAAAACTCGCTGGGCTCGCCCGGGACTCGAACCAACTAAAATTAAAAAAACAAACACTCGCTGTTTTATTATACTAATCGATAAAATTATTATTCAGGATAAAATTTCTCTAACAAACATTTGGTCTTAAAAATAAAAATGATCGTAAAATCTAACATTAACTTTATTTTGTTATCAATTTGTTACACTTAAATTATTTAACTGATAAATTGTTCGAAATGAAGCCCCTCGTTCCGGATACACAAATTTAGTCTCCGTTGAAATTCATTTCTTGTAGCCTTCAGCAAAGTGTTGTGGTGTATGCCCCTAATAACATTTTCTACAACCCTTAGCTCTTGGACGGTGTCATAACAGGTTTCATAAATAACATTTTTTACATTACCTACGTTCATTAAAGAACTTGTGTACTAAATAGGTATTCTTCATGGATATCTTGTACGACAGACGAGAGTAAGACCAAATGTTTGTTAGAGAAATTTTATCCTGAATAATAATCCTATCGATTAGTATAATAAAATAGCGAGTGTTTGTTTTTTTAATTTTAGTTGGTTCGAGTCCTGGGAGAGCCAAGCGAGTTTTAGAAAATCTTTGAATGCAGTTTTGTTTTTTTTAAAAATAAAGGAATGTTTCCTTTATGTAAAATAAGTCAACTTAAAGATTTAAGGTAGTTTCCCTCCAGGGCCCGACTTATTTTTCCACCCTGTATATAAGATATGAATATATATGGGTATATTTATCCTTCAGGTCCACGACGTCAAAATCTTAAAATGTTGAATTCCCATAATGTTGAATTCCCTTAATGTTGAATTTTTTCCATGTAGCATAACGTCTAATTCTTAAAATGTTGACTTCCTAAAATGTTGAATTCCCAAAATGTTGAATTTTCCTTACATTGAGAATTTTCTGCTTACGCATACGAATATAAGTAAAGAGGAATTGTCTATAAAGGAATAATTCGTTTAGATAATAGCCAGTTATGTCTTAAGCCTCTTCAGATAACAAACCTTTAATGTATCATGATGACATCCGTCAATACTCATTTGAATTGACCATACCACTGGTGGTATGGTTGGTGATAAGGTGGGTTAGAAAGGGTATTCGGGAGGTGGACGGTGAGTAAGGATATTTTTTGACATCTCAACCTAGATCACTTTTCCTTGATTCTCTTGTTTGATAACTAACCTATAATACATTTTGGCAATATACATAAAAGCTCAACATTTTGGGAATATACATTATAAGAGTTCAACATTTTGGGAAATCATAATTTTACATTCTGAGAATTCAACATTATGGGAATTCAACATTTTAAGATTTCGACGTCGTGGACCTGAAGGATATTTTTATATATATGTATGTATATGTATATATGTGTGGTCCCATCTCGACAGAGTTTCAACTCGTCAGAGTACAATCAAACATAAATTATATTCAAATTTTATTAAAGTGAATTAATTACAATAAATCAATTTTAAAACTAATAACTACAACATTTCCCTTACAAAAACACCTACTCATGGCAATAAAAAGAAAATTTTACTTGTTATACATTTTTTGTTCTTTGTAAATTAATTAAATAAATAACAGGTTGTTCTTATAAATAAACTACACCAGAGCTTAATGAAAGATAAACAGGGCTTAAATGCTGTTATTAAAAATTATAAACTAATTCCCGACGTTCTGTTGAGACCATTCTAATGAGCCCAACAAGCTACATCTGCTGTAAGTTGCTGAACAGTTGGGTATTTCGCAGACTACTTAATGCTGAAGAATCAAGTCAACGTTACCATGTCATGGACATACCACCAAGTAACAGTACACCAAATTACAAATCAATCGAATTTGTGGTGAGATCCCTTCTTCAACTAGCAAATGAGCTGATGATCTTCAAACAGCTGAACAAATCTTCATAAATTATATGAAAACTACTTCGAACTAATTAAATTTCAAACAAAAAAAAAACTATCAAATTTGGTCTATCCGTTTGGGTTATTTTTATTTTAAAATTGATTTATTGTAATTAATTCAATAAAATTTGAATTATAATTTGTTTGATTGTAGATACTCTGACCAAATAAAACTCTGACGAGTTGAAACTCTGACGAGATGGGACCAAACCGTCTGAATGTACCTATATATTTTTAAATAATTCTTTAATATGAACATGGTGTACGGTAAAACTCTAATGAGTGTGTTTACACCTTTGTTAAACCAAATGTGACATTGTGTTGTATAGTGTTGTATAAATAAAGAAATAAATAAAAATAAAGTAAAAAACAAAATAGGTATGATAACGTTCGGGTAGGTTCAATTCACGCACGCGCATCACTGGCCGGCCGCCGCCGGCAGCTCTGCGAGGTACCAAGATTTTAACGAAATTTAGTATAGAGTAAGCTAGACTTGAACCTCAAGGAAGGACATAATAATACTTTTTATCCAACCGCGATAACCGACATTCACGCGGACGAAGTCGCGGCCAACACAACTAGTATTAAATATGAAAACTTAAGTTAGGATGATTGTGATTGTCTGACGAGAAAGCGGACGAGCATTGTAGGGAAATAATGTTAGTTGCCCGTTACTTCAGTGAGAATGTAAGGTGGTAACACTTTAATATTGCATTATTATAAGTACACAAACCTGAACAGTTGGGGCCACTCGCCACGGGAGGCCAGTGTGAGGGTGGGACGCAACAGCCTGAACACATCGTAGGTCTCTATCCGGCGCCTTTTGGACGGGCCCTGCCCCAATGTACCACTGTCCGATCCGCTCGACGCTTCCCTTTTGTTTCTTAACATCTTGCTATTTGTTAAACAGGTTGAATTTTAATAGGTATGTAAATTAAAACATCTACAATAAAGGCTATATCACATATAACATGTAAATAAGCGTACTATTAAAAGAAAAACTACGTAAAATATGACATAACTCCACATTACTGTACACGATTTTATATATAATACATAGAAATTACTAAAATATATAATATGCGGTACGTACGAGCTTTTTGTAGCAGATGTCGAATGCGCAAATCTGCTGCAAAAAAACCTCATACGTACCGGATATTATATATTTTAATAATTTCTATGTATATAAAATCGTGTACGTAATATGGATTTAAAGGCCTAAAGACTGCTAAAAATTGAAAAACATAATCTAATTTGGACTGTCCCATTGAGTATTTATTGTTGTCATTAAATTCACAAAATGTACACTATAAAAATGGTATTGCGTACTATTAAAAGAAAAACTACTTATAATATGACAAAACTCCACATTACTGTACACGATTTTATATACATAGAAATTACTAAAATATACTCACCGGCACGGAATCTTGGCCAAGCACAAAACTTACGATTGCGTGAATTTGTTTAATTTAAAATTATTTTTTTGATATATACACTGGAGCGGCACGGAAACTTGGCCAAAGACTTATAGTTGTAGAACAAAATTTTGAACGATTGTTTTTGATAAATTTGAATGAGGGTAGGTTCCAAAGATTGTTTTCTTAAATTTTAGTGGGTAGTTCGTAATGTTTATGCGTTTTTCGACATTTGTTTTAACATTTACTCGTCAGAAACAATGTTGTTCTAGTGAAAACTTGTCTTTTTGTCAAAAATAAATGCTTGTTCAATATTTGTCACAAAATTCTTTATTAAATTTCATTAAACAATAACTGACGAGTAAATGTTAAAACAAATGTCGAAAAACGCATAAACATTACGAACTACCCACTAAAATTTAAGAAAACAATCTTTGGAATCTACCCTCATTCAAATTTATCAAAAACAATCGTTCAAAATTTTGTTCTACAACTATAAATCTTTGGCCAAGTTTCCGTGCCGCTCAGTGTATATAATATGCGGTACGTACGAGCTTTTGGTAGCAGATGTCGAATGCTCAATAGGCTCCGTATTTGCTTTTCTTTTTTTTAACAATTACAAGTACAAATAAATCTGCTGCAAAAAAGCTCGTACGTACCGGATATACGTACGTGTACGTAATATGGATTTAAAGGCCTAAAGACTGCTAAAAATCGAAAAACATAATCTAATTTGGACTGCCCCATTGAGTATTTATTGTTTTCATTAAATTCACAAAATGTACACTATAAAAATGGTATTGCGAACACTCACCGAATTTTTACTAAGATATATTCTTATGCTCGATAGAATAATCCTCAATTTCACACGTTAAAGTTTTTAAAAATAATAAAATTGACAGCACTGGTAAAAAAAAACTTATTCACTTCGAGACTCCATGAAGACAGGAAGAAGAATGAATGCGTTAGAATGATGTGTAAGAAAACGTTGGACGTTTAAAGCCACGTGACCAATTTCCAGACCACGTGGCGCCACCTAGACAACCTTTTAAATATGAAGTCAATATTTTCAATATGGCAGAAATTACGAAATGAAAAGCACAAACAAATGAAAAAACATAACAGTATACTAAATTATAAAATCGTAAAAAGTCACATGCTATTACATAAAAAAAAAACAAAAAAAAACGGTAACAATACTAATTATTCACACTAAATTTGAATCAAATCTCATTTTGAGTACATAATATACCTAGATTAAAATTATTCCATTATAAAAATAATTGATGTTTATTTTCTAACAGTTATATACATTTATTTTAAAATAAGCTGGACTTAACAATAACCAAACACTATTCAACAGTAAATAATTTCGGGTCTCTGTTTTCATTGAAGACAATAAAAAATGTTTAAATAATTCGTGTATAAATTTTTCGCTTTTTATATACATATATACTTAATAGGATCAAATTATAAAAGTTTTTAAAAATTGTTTATTTTGTTCATAATAATTTTAAAATTATAAAAAAAAGGAATTTCAATAAATTGTTGTTAAAATATTTTTTTAAGCATGTGTTATAGTGGCAATAAAAAATGTTGTGAATTTTTTTACATTATTTATTTATAAATCGTTTATAAAGAAAGAGACTAGCTTAATATTTAATTTTTTTTTTATCATACTCTTAAAAAAAATTTCAAAAAATTCTTAATTCTTTTATTGTTTATAATCGTTTTTTTTTTTTTCTGCAGATCTGTTGAGTAATGCCAATTATGATTTTTAAAGTAAAAAAAAATTTAGGTGATTATTTATATAATAGTAATATTAAAAAAATACTATTAACAATAAAAAAAAATTAAAGAATGGGGAAGAAAACTGCCAATTATCACTAAAGATATCGTTGGAATCACAATACAGTTTGTTAAATTTCTGGTTAACTTATGATAACCACAAAAATGCCTCGTGTGTTGGATGTAATAAAAATGAAAATCATTCTCTCCCGAGCGATCCTCGTATGAGAAAATTGTGGGAAATTAAAAATTTCAAATCTTTGATTAATTCGAGGTTATGTTTTTCGCATTTCAAGGAATCCGACTTTCCATGCATAAGTTCTTCCACAGGTGGGTAAAGAAATATAAATAACTTGATTTACTAACTCTAAGTCTTAAATATTGTTTAAATTGGTCACATAATAACAAAAAAATGACAATATTTAGGTTATGTTTACAATTATGAAAAATAACATATTAGTTATAAATATTTAAATGTTTATGGTGAGATTACTAAGATTTTGATAACGAACACTCTTTAGGAGTTAAACTAGTCACCTTTTTAAATGTCTTTAGTAACCAGGGATGAGAAATCATACTAACAAGATCCGCTTTTCTACCCCGTAAAAAAGGCTTCTCTTTTCCTTAATTCAGCTTTAAGCTGTGAGACTAACCACACTGCATACATTTTGTTCGTAAATAAACAGATTATCTTACAATTAAGGCGTATTTTTTTTGTGTTTGTGAGTCAAATGATTACAGCGCCACCTACTTACAGCTTTGCGTTTTCTTCCCCATTGTAACGCGCTGTCTCTGTTCGTGCCGCGTGCCCCCGGTCACGTGATTACCCAACGTATTGGACTCTCCCGCCTGTGTTACTCTTTCGAATAACAGTGTATACAACGTCCAAAGGTTTTTGATATCTCAAATCTCTGTCAATCAGTTTTTACACATTCGTTTGATAACGGCGATACAACATTTTTAGAGAAAATAAAAGAAAGTACTAAAGAAATCACAGTATTTCCTTCCGATTTCAATATAATCTTATACAATTTGGGGTCAACAAAGCAATAAAAAACATGTTCAAGCAAAATTTCATTTTAATTTATATTTGGATTTCAGACAAAAACTTGTGACGGTAAAAACTCATGCATAATTTATATTTTTAAATAATGACTCGCCACGACATTATCTTGCTAAAATTACTGTACAATTGTAAGATGTGTAAAATTCAAACAATAAAATTCATAATAAATAAAATATGTACGATATTTTTTACAAAGGCACCAAATTGTTATCAGTTATTAGTTATTCTTACTGAGTAGAAATATTTACAACTTTTACACTTTCAGCACCTTATATACAGCACTAATTCTTATATTTACAAATGGGAAAACGGTTTATCGGTCGACAGACGTCAAACACCAGCAGGTTTATGCGCGTCAACGTTACTATCCACATCACTTTCCGATTCACACACACTCACATCCAAATGCATATCTTTACTCGTGAACTTATCGTTCTTTATGAGAATCTCTTTGATGTCATCGTCGCAAGATTTCTGTTGCAAATTACCATCGTCGTTAGAGAGCGACAACTCGAACTGAGCGACGAGTTGGCTGAGCACTTTCTTTAGGTGATCAAACGACTCTCTATCCGAGGACACGTGTGCCGTCTCCAAATCGCTCTCACAAGAACCACTCTCGCATACGTTCTCGTATTGGCGCTTCAGCGATTTCAATTCACCAACGGTCACCGTCACGGCAGCGTTCTCGTCCATGGCTCGGAACAAATGTTGGCCGTCTCGACTGAAGAGGAAAACCGCCGGTATCTCGATGTCGTCCTTGCCGTCGCCGGACATCGCGAACATAGCCGTGTTCTCGTGAGAAGACTCCGGCACGTTGTCCAAAATTACGGCGAGATTGACTCCGGCCGCTTGCATGTTCCTCACCTTCTGGGCGAACGTGCACTGACCGCGTTTCGCTATACCGAATTTCCCCTCGACGGACGGCCCGTTCACTATAGTGGTGCACGCGTCCAGTGGCGTGACGAAAGCCAAACTGTTCGTATAGCGGTCGTCGCCGGTGATCTCTTTGCCAAAGTGTCCGGGGCCAGCCGGCAGTACTTTCCCCTTCACGCTTACGCCGACCGGTATCACACCGTTCTCCATGTCGCTCAGCGAGTTCCATTTGGACATTTCACGCATAAAGGTCAACCCCTCCGCTGCGTCCTTCGCCGATTTCGCCTGTAATTGTAAATACAAAATATATTAGATGTAGGGGAGAACAATAAAGATGATTTGAAGGATATATTATTCTAGAAGGACATAAGTTAACTCCCCAATCCCAAATCCATATTACCTCGAATACGTTTGTAATATTTATATGTTAAATTCATACGTAGTACCAGAGGTAAAAATAAATTTCCCCTGGTACTACCAGGAAGCATACGAGGGGCGTTCAAAGTATTCTCGGTATAGGTAAGCAGAAAATAAATTATAAATAAAATTTATTTTTCAATGTAGTCCCCCATAACCTCAATACACTTATTTGTTCGGGAAAGTAACTTTTCGATACTCCCTAAAAATATTTTTCTTCTTTGCCTGAAAAATGTTCATCAGTTGCCGCCTTCAACTCTTCATCGTCGGAAAAATGCTTACCTCGAAGATCTTTCTTTAGGTTTGGGAACAAAAAGTAATCACTGGGGGCCAGGTCCGGGCTGTAGGGTGGATGAGTGATTTCTTCAAATCCAGAATCCCTCACAGCAGCCTTGGCAACGCGCCCTGTGTGAACCGGAGCATTGTCGTGAAGAAGCAAGACACCTGCGGTCAATTTTCCACGTCTTTTTTCTTTTATTGCCTCCCTTAAATTACGTAGGGTGTTTGCGTAAGATGCGGCAGTAATACTTTGACCCTTTTTTGTGTACTTGATCAGTAAGATTCCCTTACAATCCCAAAAACTGTGGCCATGAGTTTTCCGGCGGATGGGGTGACTTTAAACTTCTTCGGTGGGTCTGTTCCTTTTTTATGCCACTGCATGGACTCTAGCTTACTAAGGATCATAGTGATGAACTCACGTTTCATCACCGGTAACTATGCGGTCAAAAATACTACGCGGATTTTCACCACAGAGCTCCAAAAACTCCTTACAGCACTCAACTCGCACTTGTTTCTGAGGCGCCGTGAGCATTCGCGGCACCCATCTTGAACTGACTTTTGACAGATTCAGATGCTCATGAAAGATAGTGTGGCTGGTATCCACGGATAGCTTAGTCCTTTCTGCTAATGTTTTCACTATTACACAGGCATCTTCGAGTACAAGTTTCTCAACAATTTTGACGTTTTCTTCAGTAGTGGTACTAACTGGCCCACTGGCACGGGGGTCGTCTTCAACACTCTCTCTACCCCGTTTGAATTCACTAGACCACTTCTGAATAGTGAATAATGAAGGAGCAGAATCTTGATAAACAGCCACCATTTCTTTGTGAATAACTTTTTAATTCTTTCCTTGTTTTGTAAGAAATTTTATCGTATTTTTCTTTTCGTAATGATATCTTGAATATTAATGATGACAATCAAATGAAATTTTAATTTTATATCCTCAAAGAGTGTCTTTAACTAATGCGATAATTTAATTACTCTCATCATTAGTATATCACCCCAATACCGAGAATACATTGAACGCCCTGGTAGTAGTACTATGGGCAAAAAATAATCCCCTTTGTACTATCAGTAGTACCACCGGTAGTAACACGGGTAAGAAGCGGTTATTTTATTATCATCGCGCGCAATGAAGTTTCACTTGAAAAAAAAAAGACTTAAAGTTTGACTGACCGTAGAGGTTGTGTACAAGAGTTGCACGCGTCCATCGGGCAAGGTGAGTACAGATATTCCCATGTCGGCGAGGGCGTTCACTTGTCGCGGGTCGTTCAGCGGCCTCAGTCTCGCCGGCGGCCGAGCCGCGGTCGTACCGAGCAGTTGACGCATCGGCTGCCGAACCTTCTCCACGACCAGGGACGCCGTATTCGGACACGTTCTGCATGCGAACATGTCTCGTTTTAGACTCTATATTTGTTATTGTTTTAGAACTAGGTGTTTCTTTCGACCTTCATTATTTTACTTATTATGTTACTTCAATTCGTGCGTGGGCATTGGGTATTGCATCTCTAAAAAGTAGGTTATATTTTATATTAAAATTGCCTAGTGTGTTTTCAGTATCGAAAAATCGAAAAGTCCCTATATAGCAAAAGCCGCATCTATTCAGGCCAAGGCACGAATGCGTTGCTACACAAGGCTAGGCTTACTTTGTCATATAGAAGTGTATGCATTGACATTTTAACAGTATTATTTATACTTTATTTTATAATAGTAACTAACATCTGTTAGTTACTATTATAAAATAAAGTCGCTCTGTCTGTTTCTCAGAAAACTTCTCCTATACCACCCAACAGATTTTGATACGGTCTTTACTAATGGAAAGAACAAACTTCTTTTATTTTTGTTTTTGTTAAGTAAGCCATTGACTAGATTTTTCTCAACTGTGATCTCATTTTGACTAATGGATTTTTATAAGAAATACATTTTTATAAGAATTTGTATCATTGATTTGTTTCAGATTATTTATTTTCTGAAACACTGTTTATAAACAATTATTTTTGAGTGAGATAAAGTGGTAACATACTACAAGCACTACAAGTAAGTTATTAATTTTACTTCACGTTCATTAATTGCCATGCATTTCCTTAATTATTTTTTTTTATATTTAAGTCTTAAACAGTTTATAAATTTTATGCTTAGTTTTTTACAAAGCCAATCCAAAGAAAACAGAACAAGGTTTGAAGTGGCACGTTTTAAATTGAAATTAGATATAAACATAAGTAAAATTATTGTAGATAGTAATATTAGAACCTAATCTATACTTCTATACTAATATTATAAAGCTGAAGAGTTTGCTTGAACGCGCTAATCTCTGGAACTACTGGTTTTTATTGTACTTTTTTTTGTGTTTGATAGTCCATTTATCGAGGAAAGCTGGCTATATAACATTTAGAACGCGGAAGAAGTCTCGGGCACCAGCTAGTTTATTAAATACATTATAAAAATCGAAAAAGTAGTAAGAAAACTAATAAAACAAACTAGAAATTTAAAAAAAAAAGTCACTAGGACCATTTGTTCCTTTAAAATCCACCCTACAATATATGATCGGGAGTAATTTATTAAACTTATACAATACATAAGATACTAATAAGAATATTACTATACTCACTTCCTGTATTTATCTTCGTCGTCATCGTTTATCTTCAATTTGAAATAGGAATTGTTTTTACCGGCCGTCGCTAGAGAGAGGGGCAGAAAATGTGCCTCGGTAGTGAGTACATAATCTTCTAACTTCACCGGCAAATCTTTGTCGTCCCCAAACAGCATGTACAAGTATTTGAATGTTTCAGACAGAACAAACGAATCCATTCTGTCCTCGTGCATCCTAGTTCTGACGTCGTTGACTGCTGCGTATCCACATGGTACTTTTGTGTATTGCTGTAGAGCTTTCAGTACAGTCTTGCCGACATACAAGTAATGGTCGTCCCCGGTGGCGCGGTGTAGGAAATATGTTGATTCTAGAAATTCTGGACGAAGCGGATGCTGTCCCCAGTGTACCTGAAACAATTAACACTTGTCATGTTTAAGAGAACACAAGTGATCACAAAACTTAAACTAACAAAGTCAAAAGTAAGTATTTTTATTCGATTTCTTTTAATCTTTTAATTGTTCGTATTGTGTGTACAGATAGAATAATGAGAGTTAAACATTAGTAGTTAAATAACAGTGATTACTTTGTACGTAGATTAATTTTGCATTGTCATGGTGATGGTTTTCTTGCAAAAGAGTGGTGTTGGGTACGGTTGTGACACATTTAATTATTATTATTATTATTATTTATTTTAAGATGCCCAGAATACTCGTCAGGAAGACCGAAAGAGGACAATGTGACATAAAAAAAATATGAAGACGCCTACAAAGAAGTGAAACAAGGGACTTCTTTACGAAGAGCTAGGAAAATGTGAGTTTTGGTCCCATTTAAAGTGCGCAAGTAGTTAGTCGCCCTAATATTTGTGACAATTGTAATGAGTCAAACTAGATCTCAGTATCGTACTTTCCAGTTTTTAGAAATAAGAATAGACCTATTGTTTTTATATTGTAGGTATTTTGATTTATATACAAACAAATGTTTATTTTTTCTTGAAGAAGACATTTTCAGATTTTTATTCAACAGATTTTTATATAACATTTAATATAATTTGTTTTATATTTTGACACAGTTAACTTAATGAATAATTAGAATTGATAATTTAACTTTTTTGACCAATTGTAATATGAATACTTTTATACTAACTATAGTTGCTACAGTGTCATATTAGTTATAGTGAATAGGAGACTTAATTTCTTTTGGTATTTTTTTTTATTTTATTCCAAAATAAGATTTGGTTACTTTATGTTCGATATAACTTGCAATAAAAAAGATTTTAAATCATTTTGGAGTATTTTTGAACCTGTCACTACCGACCCCAAGCACTGTCACAACCGTCCTTGGGGTCACGACGGTTGTGACATATCCCCCTTTTTTTTCTAATTTGGTCCTATGAGTAAACCTTTGTACTTTAGGACAAAATTTTAGTAATTATACGTAGACAAATGTACACTTTACAATAAAAATCATATTTCTTCCATGTAACTGGTATATTTACAAAATTGTGGGCATACAAATGAAAATTGTCACAACCGTACCCAGTCTACCCTACGATATGTTTATTATTTAACTCACTATCTATACACGATTGTTTGTTACGAACACAATTTCACTATGTTTTATTAGCTAATGTTTTGAACATATATGTATTACGGTGGTATACCCATTTCATAAGCCGGACTTGAAAAATATATGGGAATTTGTTGTTAATTTGTCCACAAAAAATAATTTTATTGCTCCATTAATTTACGAGAATCGACCGATATACTTACGTAATAATATTCTAGTATTACCCATATACAATATCTTGATAAAGAGAGCACGTAGCGAGCACTTTCCAACAGCTTATTTTGTTGCTCTGATGATGGAACCACTCGGTTAAGTTAAATGGTAAACTCACTTGAAAGTCGGACGTGAACGCCTCCGGTATGAACGTGTGCCTTTGCATTACTTGATATAACATTTCGTGGGTCTCAACTGCGGGACGAACGTCGCCCAGTAACACTTGCAATCCTGGCCAAAAGGCTAGCAATGCGTCCATGAAATTCCTAGATTGAAGATGTGGCCTGGAAAAAAATAACATGAGTTGAGAGTTCCACGCACAGCTCCCTCTATTGGGGGTTTTCAAGTGAAAATGAACCAAGTATCAGTGCAATCATTGAACAAATTGACATTTGTGGAGTACCTGTGCATATGTACAGCCAGCATAACGGGACCCCGGCTTATGTACTTCATCACAGCATTGTAGTGTCTATTGAATCTGGCCAAGTACTTCTCGTCGCCGAGAAGTATGTACGCCTTCAGGCAATACTCGTAGTAGGAGTCTATGCCCGCACCGACACCCGAGTCTTTCCTTACCCAATCTCCCGAGTGAATGTTGATTACGGTGCCCATTAAATCCGATGTCCTGAAATTGATGTAAATCCTCCTTTAATTTAAAAAAATAACAATTTCACATGAATTAATGCTGGCTGGCAAACACGGCGTGGAAATCCACCCTCAAGATGGTCTGACCTTCTAATAAAGGTCGACAGTTGATCCAGGCTGCTTCTGAGCAGTCCTATTGGAAAGTTATGGGAGAGGCCCTATGTTCATCAGCGAACATCCGACGGCTGAGATGATGATCCATCAAATAATTACCACAACTATGTACTTTCAATGGCTCATAGTAAAACATCCCCATTTAATTCTATACTAATATAATAAAGAGGAAAGATTTGATTGTGTGCTTGCATTGAACAGGCTCCAAAACTCCGATTTGAAAAATTCCTTCACTGTTGGGAAGCTATATTATCAGCGAGTAACATAGGCTATATTTTATAAAATTACGCGGACGAATTCGTGTACAACAGCTAGTAAATAAAAAATAATCTAGAATTGATAAAGTGGGGCACCTGTGTCTTATTTTCCACAATCTGTCCATGGATTTGTGTGCCTTCTGCTCGTATATAGGATTGCCTGTGAGACGTGATAGAGCAGCCATTTCTAATATCATCGTTCCAGCACAGGCGGTACAAGTCTCCCTCGATTCTGACATCCCCTGTATCCCGTAACGAAGGTTGATCTAGAAAAAAATTAAAACATTTTATGTGTCTTTAGGTTAACCTGAGTTCGATAGACCTATTAAACCTCGTAAGAAACCAGATCGACAAGCATCCTTAACAGATATTTTGTTTGAAATGAATAAACTCAAAAACATAAGCTGTATTTTACATATAAAGTAACGTGAACGTAGTCGCAAACGAACTTTGTTAATAATAAAGTAAATAAGATGTTTATGTCATGTACATAACAGTAAGTAGATAATAGCGGGGCGGAGCACACTGAGTTAGGTCAGTGGAAGACACACCCGGCTGTAGCAATGACAGACAAACGTTCGAATCCCGGTGGGGGCTGCATCTAATTCTTTTAAGGCTTTATTGCAATACCTGTTGACAGCAGCAGGATTCCAACCCACAACCGGGGACTACCTCCTCGATTCAAACAGTGCTTTGACCACTCAGTCAAACAAATTATCTTACAATACATGACAAAATACTGTTTAAATACCAACTGTACAAAAATTTATAATATTACAAAATATTAATGTGTTTAACCAATAAGCATCGTGACAAATGGGGTAACCAAAGTAATAGGAGCTATCCCTTTGCATGTCTTATCTTCAATTGCTTAATGAACCAATCCGTACATGATCCTGGTGTTTTAAGAAAATTAAAAAGTATACTTACTCTGCCGTGAGGTATCCCTGTTGAAGTGTTGAAGGCTGGAAGCAGCCTCCTCCCCAAGTCCTCGGCCATAGATAACAGCTCTCCGTTGTACCAGCTCAACACTGGCACGTCAGGTTTTAAAACGTTTGCAAGAACGTGAGCAGACAGGAGACCACTGAAATATAAATGGTTTATTAATGCAAACTAACAGTCCAATTAAGTATGAGTCAACTTCGATAAGGAGGTCAATCGTCAAATCCAGCTCTGATGGGCCAGAGCTCGGGAAGCTCCAATGTTTTCAAAAACAATTTTTTTCGACCAACGTGTGCCAGTTTTCTTGCAGCACAAATTATTTCGAAACTTTATAATAAAAACAACACAACAAATTTAAAAAAAAATAGATAACAAATTAAAACACAAGTAAAATAAAGTTTCATTTATGATATATATTTAAACTTAATCAACTTCTGAAAAATATCAAACGCTTACCCGAGAACCCTGATGTTGGTTTCAAACACGGACACGACAAGATCATTATTGAACACCACATGTTCAATAACAAGTTTGATAGCTCGGCTGAACTCTGAGAAGTCTCCCATCACCACCAATGTATCCAAACTATCCACCAGGGTCAATGAAAAACTGAAAGCGTCAAATAAGATTTACTTAAACAACTTAGTTATACTTACTATTCATTTCTAATACAAGCCAAAGGCTTAAAAGCTCTAAGAAATTTTGTTCAATTAATAATATAAATGATTTTATAACTTTAATATTAAAGGTTTATATCGTCTGTATAATATAGAAAGGTAATTTAAATCATCTCTACAAGTTGATCTAAAGATGATAAAAAAAATTACCTTGCAATTTATTTATCAAAAATAATATTTCGATATAATGTGAATTATAACATTTATTTATTAATTAAAGTAGTTTAACAATCACAATCACATTCATCAATCAGTCTTTTTTTTCTCTACTAATGCGAAACGAAACTAGTTCAATTTCAATGTTTCAATGAAGGTGGTTTCTTTGGGAGAGAACTAATTATAATAATAATAATAATGATTACTGGACAATCACTACGTTAAATATTATCAATGTAAAGTTGTTTTTCTGTATTATTAACATACTACCAAACGAGATCAAACCCAGTACTCAGATTAAGGCAGACATTGTAAAATTTGTTTTTATAGTTGACCTTTCCGGGAGATAAGCCGTGATAGGCCAATGGGATGCACAAAGCAACTGGCATCAAAGCAAATGGAAATTACTTAGTCACTTAGACAGTTAACTCTTAGTATTTTCGCAAATTATGTGACGATTAGATATATTATATTATTATCAGCGTAGGTTTTTACAACCTGCATTATGCTGAGTTGGTGACGGGAGACGTTTGTGTTTGTCTTTCTATGTTTTAAATGTTCTTTGCTACAAATAAAATCTTATTCTATTCTATTAAGAGAGAAGATTTGTATTTATTTTTGTCTGTAATGAATAAACTCAAAAACTACTAGACCGATTTTAAAAATACTTTCACCTATAGAAATAAATCTACATCCTTTAATGATTTATAAAAAAAAAAGAAAGCTACATTATCAGCGAGATCTGTGTAGACCGTCTTCAGATATTGGAGTACGTAACTAACTCAGAAACTACAATGTTTACCACAGAACTGTGTTGATTGTTGATGACTCATAAATAGTTTTGTGGGTTATTATTGAAAATAATAGTGGTTTTTTTGTAAGATATCTTTACAAAAAATCCACTAATAAGTTTAAGAGATTATTTATTGCACTTATTATATAATAAGTTTTAAGAGATTATTACACTGTTTGACTCTTCGAGAAGCAATTAAATATGATTAGGTATTGAGTGAATAAACTTCTGAAACTCCTAAAGGCATTATGAGGAAAATTGATATTAAAAAAAAAAATTTACAATATCAACCCAATATATTATATATAGTCCTGACTGAATATCAACACATACTCAAAACTAATAAGTCTGAACAGCTGAAATTTCAAGCATGTGTTTCTTTTATAATAATTTAAGCATCTGTTAAGAAAGGATCTTTGAAAATATCAACTCTGTGCAAAGCCAGGGATTTTTAACCTCCATGGTTTAGGCTCTATGTTTATGAATCACACAGGACAAACGATTTTATATATTTAGTAGCTCGTTTTGTTACTATTTGTTACTCGTTGACAATGTAGCTTTCTATAGGTGAATGAATTTTCAAAATCGCTCCAGTAGTTTTTGCGTTTATTATACATTACAAATATACATAAAACATTAGTATAGAAGTATAGATTAGAATAACATACAAGCTACAATTTATAAAAATATAAGATAAGATATGTCGACAGTCCCTACGTACACTATCTAAAATGAGAAATATGCATATTTCACTTTTTTGCTTAAATGGTCCTAATTTTATTGCATTTTTTAGATACTTACTTAAAAACCATCTTTTGGTAATTTCGTAACATACATAATCGAATATTAGAATGCATTCTGTCGTAATGTATCGAAAATTAACTTTCAAATTTTACTGAAAAATCGAACTTTTCAAGTTTTGATACTTTACTTAGGGACCGTCGATGTATGTGTGTTATGAGAAAAAGGTACATTGGTCTAATTTTTTAGCAAAATATTTTAAAAATGACCCTAATTCCATCTTTACATACTTCCCAAGAGCGTCGTCCATATCACCTCTAGTGGGCGTTACGCCTTTCCACCTTCCCTTACAACTTAAGGGCATCAGCTCATCTGCAGGGTATGCATTATCCATATACGCATTGTACGCGTGGTAGAACATTTGCCTGGCTTCCTCCCTGATAAATCATTTTTTTTTTATATAAATTAAATTAATTGTAAAAATGTTTTAAATGTTTACCATCAACATATCGTACATACCTTAGACTTAATCTTTCTTCAGCGGACATATGCGAAGTGCCCGATTCATCTTCAGTACTTACAGATATTATTGCCAAAATTAAAACAAGTAAAACCCGATATGCCATTCTATCACTGAACAAAAATAAATATCGATAATATAACTAAATCACTAAAAATGTGTAGGTACACTTTTATTTATATTTATTCATTTATTAAAAGATACAGCAACAGCACAAACAAAAAAAAATTCAATAGGTATATAGGTAACACAAGGCAATTTTAAGGCATACACAGATAAACTACAAACTAGGGATTGATTAATTAATATTAATAATTTTATAAAATGTTAGACACTGTCAATTGCTTACTGTGAAGACAATTCATAAAAAGGATTTCTAATTGGGAAAAAATTGAAAATAAATACAATTTCTCCTGCCACAAAACCACCAACCTACATCCTACACCTCAGCAAACAAGTCAGATAAAGTTGTCAATGTCAAAGTTATGTCAAAGTCAAATTTTGGCACATTGACAAATAATAATATATTAAATGAACAGCACAAAATTTGTATCTATAGAAACTCACTAGTCAATGAGAAATCACATACAAAATATAATAATTACCATAAGTAATTACATTTATAATTAAAGTAATTGATTGTTGCACAGTTCACAAAACCACCATATGTATTACAGCGCTACGCCCCAATGCTACTACAGCGCCGCCTATTTTAATGGTGGCCGTCGGATATCTAATTATTTTTTTGACGAGCCTCTCACCAACCTCTCACGGCTTCGCTTGAGAAAGAAAAAAATCATCTTTCACCAGGACAACGCACCTGAAAGGGTGCATTGGCGATGAGAAAACTGCAGAATATAGAGCAGAGCCTACTATCTTAGAACACGATGTATCGATGTGTGTAAGAAAAAATCGTAGCATTTAGTTTAGTCTTTCAGATGGCAGGTAGATGTCGTTTTTCACGAATAATCTATAATCTATACATACAAATAAAACTGGAGTGTCTGTTTGTAATATTGAAATAACCGTTTTTTACTACATGCATATCAATATATATACGGTACATACACCAAAATAACATTTTTTTACAATTTTTGTCTGTCTGTCTGTCTGTCTGTTTGTTCCGGCTAATCTCTGAAATGGCTGGACCGATTTTGACGGGACTTCCATTGGAAGGTAGCTGATGTAATAAGGAGTAACTTAGGCTACTTTTAATAGAAAAAATACACACCGGGCGAAGCCGGGAGCGGGCCGCTAGTTCCTATATAAAACTTCGCAATAAAATTAGTAGTAATCATTACTTTCTTTTTCATAATGCGCGGATCCAACTCTGCGCTGAAGTCTGTTCTCCTGATTTAGTATCCAATTTGTTTCTGTTTAATAAAAGAATTTGAGAGGACTGTAGATGAATATTTTCACAGCCTTCCAGACTCAATTGCGGGAAGAAATACTGATGTTAGAGAAACTCTGGACCAAGTGTGTTGAAGTCAAAGGGAGACTATGTAGAAAAATAAAAAACATTTTTAACTGAAAATCGCAGTCTTTCATTTTCATACCGAGAGTTTTTCACCTTCCCTTTTACTCATATTCTAGCTGGTACCCGCGACTTAAAGTTAAAAGGCGTATCATCCGCGTTGAAAACTAAATATAACACTTGAGTTTTTAGATGAACCCTCGGGAACAGTCCTTTTTTCTGAATGGTAGGTACCCTATGACCTTTCCTTTCGTGATTCATAATACTAGCTGGTGCTCGCGACTTCGTAAGCGTTGATAAATAAAAAATATAAAAGCAATATATGTTTCTTCTAATTTGAGACATTCATTGCTTATTCCATCTTGTCCTGGGCTTTTTTTTTCCGTTTTTATAAATTTTAACTAAACACTTCAAATGTCTATTCAATATGGTGCTAAAATCGGAGAATATACCCAAACAATGGCTTTCATCTGATATTATATTACTATACAAGAAAGGAAATCCCTTAGACGTTGGTAACTATAGACCAATTAGTTTGTTATCAAGCATTTATAAGCTGTTTACGTCCATAATATTGAAACGTATAACACCCAAAAATAGACCAAGCACAACCAATCGAACAGGCAGGCTTCCGGTCAAGCTTCAGCACAACAGACCACATTCACACCCTGGAACAAGTAATAGAAAAATATAAAGAGTTCAATAAACCTTTATACATAGCATATATAGACTACCGCAAGGCGTTTGACAGCATAAGCCATAGTTCTATATGGGAAGCTCTGTCCTCTTTCAATATTGATGAAAAGTATATAAAAATCATAAAGAACATATACTCCAATAGCGTTAGCACAGTAAAATTAGAAAGCAGAGGTAGCGAGATCAGAATTGAAAGAGGGGTGAGGCAGGGCGACCCTTTATCGCCAAAGTTATTTATAGCTGTTCTAGAGAATATATTTAAAAGATTAAACTGGACACACAAAGGAATAAGGATCTTTGATAAATATTTGAGTCATCTGAGATTTGCGGACGATATTATCATTTTTGCGGAGAATCCGATTCAATTAGAAAAGTTGATATGTGATCTGGATGAGGAAAGCTCAAAAATTGGACTGGAAATGAATGTTTCAAAAACCAAAATTATGACGAACAGTTTCAAAAAACCTATAAGTGTAAAATGACAAAATATAGAATATGCTGATAGTTATGTTTATCTTGGGAAACAAGTCTCGTTAACTAGGGCAAGTAACGAAGAAGAAATAGATAGGAGAATAAATATAACCTGGCAAAAATTTTGAGCACTTAAAGAAATTTTAAAAGGAAATTATAGTAAAAAATTGTAATCGAAACATGCATCATACCATGCCTACTATACGGAAGCCAAACGTGGGTCTATACAAACAAAATTAAATCCAAAATTAATTCCTGCCAACATGCTATGGAAAGGAGCATTCTAAATTTGAGAAAAATTTATAAAATTAGAAACAAAGTCATACGACAAAAAACGAAAGTGGCAATGGGCAGGTCACATTTCTAGAATGAAAGACAAAAAATGGACCATAACGACAACGAGATGGAAGGGACCAGAAGGGAGAAGGAGTGTTGGTCTTTCAAAGGAAAGGTGGTCAGATGACATTGTCAAAGTAGCAGGGAAAGATTGGTCAAACATTGGTAGTGACAGAAAACAATGGAAAAAAATGGAGGAGGCTTTTATCCAAACAAGGGATCCACAAGCCCAGAACTAATTTACTAATTTATTAAATTAGTATTTATAAGTATTTTTATTTTTGTTAATTGTTTGTGGAAATAAATAAAGCTTTATTATTATTATACACATTTATTCATTTATTCTTCTTAATTCTAGGTTTTTTACAATATATATATATAAACAATAAATATTATAAAAAACTTAAAACTAGGTAGCCGCTGGTAGCGGGGCAAGGCCCAAGCTACCGGTGGTTAGGGCTGCAGACTGAGGAACCTCCTGACAATACGTGCCGTGTCAAGGAGTACCGCCTTCTGAATTTGTCCCTTGATCCAGCCATCTAGCGAGAGCCTCTTGAGGTGTTGGTCGAGGCTCTTCGCAATAAGACCGTTCGCCGAAACGACTATCGGTACGATGATTGTCGAATCGACATCCCACATGGCGGTCACCTCGTGAGCCAAGTCTAGGTATTTGGACAGTTTGTCCTTCTCGGCTTTCACGAGGTTTTCGTCATGCGGAACAGCAATGTCGACAAGCATCGTCCGCCGCTGGGATCGGTCAATAACCACGATGTCAGGCTTATTGGCGACAATAGTCCTGTCCGTGATTATCGAGCGGTCCCAGTAGAGCGTAGCATGACCATTTTCGAGAACGGGCGTAGGTACGTACTTGTAGTACGGCACCTCAGACTCGATAAGACCGTATCGAAGAGC
The DNA here is from genome assembly GCA_936446665.2 of Synanthedon andrenaeformis. Taxonomy (NCBI): domain Eukaryota; kingdom Metazoa; phylum Arthropoda; class Insecta; order Lepidoptera; family Sesiidae; genus Synanthedon; species Synanthedon andrenaeformis. Next base: position 11,153,886 of record OW387776.2, on the reverse strand, counting down.
AAGTTGCTGATGAATGATCCTGGCTACTTGGTTGTGTCTATGCAAATACTCGCCGTTAGCAAGATGACCACAACCGGAAATAATATGCCTGAGTGTTTCTCCAGGACGGCGGCATGCCCGACATATGTCGACCGTACCGTCCTTCAGGATATATTTCCGGTAGTTGTTCGTCTTTATAACTTCGTCCGCAATTGCACAGACAAAACCTTCGGTTTCCCCAAACAGGTCACCGAAACGTAGCCAGTTCACCGACACGAGCGAGTCTACATCAGGTCCCGTCAGGGCCTTGTAGAATCGCCCATGCAGCTCCTTGCTCTTCCATATACCCTTACGATCTTCAGTGCTCAGAACTACTAGCCTACGCCAGTTCTCGTTTGCCAGAGATAGTGGCGTGAAGTTTTTGTCGATTGCTACAACGTCGCGTTGTATCCCACTCTCGTTGTTTAGGAAATATTCCCTAAGACTGTACACCTCACGGTTATGAAGGTTCTTGGTGCTTAAAAAACCGCGACCCCCTAATTTCCGTGGGATGTACAGTCTCATAACAGATGAGCGTGGGTGTAGCATGCGATGCGTTGTGAGCAATCGACGAACCCTCCTATCTAAGCCATCGAGCTCAGTTTGAGTCCACCTTAGTATGCCAAAGGAGTATGTGAGTAAGGGCATAACCCAGCCATTAAAGGCGCGTACCTTGTTACCTCCTGATAAAAGACTGTTAAGAACTTTTATCAGGCGATTAAAGAAACGTGTCTTTATTGTCTGTTTTACTTCCTTATCACTAATACCCAACGACTGTGACATACCAAGGTATTTGTATGTCTCAACTTCGGAGAGGGATCTAAAAGTCATTGCATTTGAAAGTTGTAAATTTGGAGAATATACAACTTTCCCCTTCTGAACATGCATGACCGCGCACTTATCTACACCAAAATCCATCCTGATTGCGTTACTGAAACACTGAGTTGTTTTCAGTAACTCTAACAGGTCTTTGGGTTTTGGTGCAAATAGTTTAAGGTCGTCCATGTACAGAAGGTGAGAAATGACTTCACCCCCTCTCCGCAGTCTATAGCCTAGCTTTAAATTTCTCAGTAGAGTACTGAGAGGATTTAAAGCTAGGCTAAACCACAATGGACTCAAACTGTCGCCTTGGAATATGCCTCGTTCTATCTTTATCGTGTCTCGCAGACCAGCGGCGCTTCCCCAATATCCAGGTTGACGAAGGACAGTGGTCCACTGCCCCATACACATAGCTAAGAAAGATCTTAGAGTCGTATCAATTTTATATAACTCTAATATCCTTCTCAGCCACGAGTGGGGCACCGAATCGTAGGCCTTCTTGTAGTCAATCCAGGCTACCGAGAGAGCCCCGCTGTTACGCCGGACACGCTGGCAAATGGTCATATCTATGAGGAGGAGCTCCTTAGTACCACGGGACCCAATCTTACATCCATTCTGAGCTGTGTCTAAAATTTAGTAAAGACGTTTCTGAGGCTATAAAAAATATGAAAAGAGGCAAGTCTCCAGGATATGACGGACTCAGTATTGAGCACTTGCAACACGCTGGCCCGCATATAAATATGTTGCTTTCTCTATTGTTTACTCTGTGTGTAAGACATTCCTATTTGCCCCCGGATCTGATAAAAACTGTAGTTGTACCTCTCGTAAAGAACTCTACAGGTGACATTAGCGATAAAAACAACTACAGGCCGATCTCGTTAGCTACAGTAATCGCTAAAGTATTAGACAGAATTCTTGATGTACATCTCAGTAGTCGTATTTCATTGCGGGAGGCACAATTCGGATTTAGGGAAGGATTATCCACGGAAAGTGCTATTTTGACTCTAAAGTATACTGTGAACTATTATGTCAGAAGAAAAACCCCTATTTATGCCTGTTTCCTAGACCTGTCTAAGGCTTTTGACCTTGTGTCATATGATATACTATGGTCTAAGCTTAAGGAGGCGGGCATCTCTTCTGAAGTGGTTGATATATTTTCATTTTGGTATAAGAATCAGCGTAATGTTGTAAAATGGGGTAATACTAATTCAGAGGAATATTTCCTTAAATGCGGTGTGCGACAGGGAGGACTAACTTCGCCCAGGCTGTTTAATCTGTTTGTGAATAATCTAATCGATGAACTTAGCAGCATGCATACTGGTTGCCGCATTGACGTGTCCGTTAATAATATTAGTTATGCTGATGATATATGGTTCTGCTGAGTCTATCGATTGGGGGGCTGAGAAAATTATTAGAAGTGTGTCAAACTTACGCTGTGAGACACGGACTGAGGTACAACGAAAATAAAAGTGAGTTTCTGCTTTTTCAAGGCAACAATAAAGGACCATTGTCAGTACCACCAATACTTCTTAACGGCTTACCTCTGAAACGTGGTTCACAGTTTAAATATCTCGGTCACAATGTCACTGAATGTTTAAAAGATGAGCGAGATATCAAAAGAGAACGAAGAGCATTGTCAGTTAGAGGCAATGTGCTGGCACATAGATTTGCACGATGTACCATAAATGTCAAACTCATGCTTTTCAGAGCATACTGCCAGGGTTTTTACACATGTGCACTATGGACTAATTTTATACAGAGCACATACAATGACTTAAGGGTCCAATATAATAACACCTTCAGGATTCTCATGAAACTCCCACGTTTGTGTAGCGCATCTGCAATGTTTGCGAATGCTGGTGTAGATGATTTCTATGCCATAATGCGAAAAAGAAGTGCATCCATTGTGTGCAGATTGCGAGGGAGTTCCAATGAAATCCTGAAGATGATAGCGGACAGAATGGACGGGGCGGTCTTTGGCTGATACATTCATCTACATTTTAGGCGCTGAATGTTTAGGTATAATTATTATTTTTATTTTTAATTAAAAATGTAACTAGTTAAGTTTAGTTATATTTAGTTTAATATATGTTAATTTTTATGTTATTTACTCCATATGGACTAATTTGTCTGATAATAAATAAATAAATAAAAAAAAAAGATAAATAAAACCACGCACATACACACAATGGTATATTCCCTCACCCGATATACAAAATGTTTATGATCACACTAGACCGTAATTTGAATTAAAATATAAACAAGCCGTTTGACGTACGGCAAAAACACACCGATGATCTTGGACAACTAGCGACATCTCGCGTCCACTTTGGCAACTACTTATTTACATATAATATATATTAAAATGATAAAACGCCTAAACAATCATCGTATTCAGAATTCATGAATACGAGAATTTTAATGTTTGGAAATGTTTAGAAATGTTTTAATATTTAGAGTGTGAATAATTAGTATTGTTACCGTTTTTTTTTTTTTTTATGTAATAGCATGTGACTTTTTACGATTTTATAATTTAGTATACTGTTATGTTTTTTCATTTGTTTGTGCTTTTCATTTCGTAATTTCCGCCATATTGAAAATATTGACTTCATATTTAAAAGGTTGTCTAGGTGGCGCCACGTGGTCTGGAAATTGGTCACGTGGCTTTAAACGTCCAACGTTTTCTTACACATCATTCTAACGCATTCATTCTTCTTCCTGTCTTCATGGAGTCTCGAAGTGAATAAGTTTTTTTTTACCAGTGCTGTCAATTTTATTATTTTTAAAAACTTTAACGTGTGAAATTGAGGATTATTCTATCGAGCATAAGAATATATCTTAGTAAAAATTCGGTGAGTGTTCGCAATACCATTTTTATAGTGTACATTTTGTGAATTTAATGAAAACAATAAATACTCAATGGGGCAGTCCAAATTAGATTATGTTTTTCGATTTTTAGCAGTCTTTAGGCCTTTAAATCCATATTACGTACACGTACGTATATCCGGTACGTACGAGCTTTTTTTGCAGCAGATTTATTTGTACTTGTAATTGTTAAAAAAAAGAAACGCAAATACGGAGCCTATTGCGCATTCGACATCTGCTACCAAAAGCTCGTACGTACCGCATATTATATACACTGAGCGGCACGGAAACTTGGCCAAAGATTTATAGTTGTAGAACAAAATTTTGAACGATTGTTTTTGATAAATTTGAATGAGGGTAGATTCCAAAGATTGTTTTCTTAAATTTTAGTGGGTAGTTCGTAATGTTTATGCGTTTTTCGACATTTGCTTTAACATTTACTCGTCAGTTATTGTTTAATGAAATTTAATAAAGAATTTTGTGACAAATATTGAACAAGCATTTATTTTTGACAAAAAGACAAGTTTTCACTACAACAACATTGTTCTTTGGAACCTACCCTCATTCAAATTTATCAAAAACACTCGTTCAAAATTTTGTTCTACAACTATAAGTCTTTGGCCAAGTTTCCGTGCCGCTCCAGTGTATATGTTACGGCTAAAGTTAGGTGTGAACATAAACTTAAGTTTAGCCGGCTAATCTTATGTTTATCTTCGAGAGGAGGCTAAAGTTCGATATCATGTTAGTTTGCGTTGTAAATTTCCATCTTTAGTACATTAACCGAAACGAAACGGCTAAAAATGTTTCGATGGATTTCATCGAATAATAATGTTCTTTGTAATTCGAAAGGCCATTCTAGTTTATCATGTTTCAACAGATAGCTCCTTTTTTATGATAAGGTCGACAGAACACAAGCAACACCATTAGTGCTACAAGTGCGCTGCCGACCATACAAGGATTAAGGATAAGGGATAAGGGAGGGATAGGGCTCCTTATTATTTTATTTTAATGACTAGATATTAAGTTATTAACACTGCAGAAGTTTTATTTTGTATACCTACATAAGTATGTGTAATGAGAGTGATTATTTTTTTAATAAAAGTTTTCGTGTCGAAATAATAAACATTATTATACCGTTTCCTTTTTCATTTGCTTCTTCTACATTTTTAGCCAAGGGCCTGCAGTTAAACTTAAGTTTAGCCGGCTAATGTTAGATGAAACTAACATTAACATCTCCTCGAAGATAAACCTAAGTTTAGCCGGCTAATCTTAAGTTTATGTTTACACCTATCTTTAGCCGTAACATATATATCAAAAAAATAATTTTAAATTAAACAAATTCACGCAATCGTAAGTTTTGTGCTTGGCCAAGATTCCGTGCCGGTGAGTATATTTTAGTATTCAATTCAATTCGATTCATTTATTGCTAAACCATAATGTATATACAAAGATGTTAAAAAATATATAAAAGACCAGTATTATGGGCCCTGTCGGGCATGCAACTTAAGGGACTAGGAGAGAGGAAGCGTAAAATATATATAAAAATTATTTTATTTTATTTTATTTAAATTAAATTTTAGAATAAAAATAAATAATATTTACATTTATTTACTTTAAATAATTATATATGATCTATAAAATATCCATTAGTATTATAGTAAAATTTACTATTTAGGATTTTTTTCAATTTTTTTATAAATATGATATTATTTTCTTTTTTAAAATTATCTGGTAATTTATTATACATTTTTATTGAAGAACTGAAGGTATTTGAAGAATTTAGTTTTAATCGTGATGTTGGTAATATTAAATCATTTTTATGTCGTAGTGTATAGTACGGTAAGTCTTCACGTTTTGTATAAAATTGTTTATATTTTCGGACAAATTTACACATCTCGAATTTGTTTTATATACATAGTAATTTCTATGTATATAAAATCGTGTACAGTAATGTGGAGTTTTGTCATATTATAAGTAGTTTTTCTTTTAATAGTACGCAATACCATTTTTATAGTGTACATTTTGTGAATTTAATGAAAACAATAAATACTCAATGGGACAGTCCAAATTAGATTATGTTTTTCGATTTTTAGCAGTCTTTAGGCCTTTAAATCCATATTACGTACACGATTTTATATACATAGAAATTATTAAAATATATAATATCCGGTACGTATGAGGTTTTTTTGCAGCAGATTTATTTGTACTTGTAATTCTTAAAAAAAAAGAAACGCAAATACGGAGCTATTGCGCGTCCGACATCTGCTTATATATCTGCGATTTTATATATAATAAAATCGTGTACAGTAATGTGGAGTTATGTCATATTTTACGTAGTTTTTCTTTTAATAGTACGCTTATTTACATGTTATATGGGATATAGCCTTTATTGTAGATGTTTTAATTTACATACCTATTAAAATTCAACCTGTTTAACAAATAGCAAGATGTTAAGAAACAAAAGGGAAGCGTCGAGCGGATCGGACAGTGGTACATTGGGGCAGGGCCCGTCCAAAAGGCGCCGGATAGAGACCTACGATGTGTTCAGGCTGTTGCGTCCCACCCTCACACTGGCCTCCCGTGGCGAGTGGCCCCAACTGTTCAGGTTTGTGTACTTATAATAATGCAATATTAAAGTGTTACCACCTTACATTCTCACTGAAGTAACTGGCAACTAACATTATTTCCCTACAATGCTCGTCCGCTTTCTCGTCACAGACAATCACAATCATCCTAACTTAAGTTTTCATATTTAATACTAGTTGTGTTGGCCGCGACTTCGTCCGCGTGAATGTCGGTTATCGCGGTTGGATAAAAAGTATTATTATGTCCTTCCTTGAGGTTCAAGTCTAGCTTACTCTATACTAAATTTCGTTAAAATCTTGGTACCTCGCAGAGCTGCCGGCGGCGGCCGGCCAGTGATGCGCGTGCGTGAATTGAACCTACCCTAACGTTCATACCTATTTTGTTTTTTACTTTATTTTTATTTATTTCTTTATTTATACAACACAATGTCACATTTGGTTTAACAAAGGTGTAAACACACTCATTAAAGTTTTACCGTACACCATGTTCATATTAAAGAATTATTTAAAAATATATAGGTTACATTCAGACGGTTTGGTCCCATCTCGTCAGAGTTTCAACTCGTCAGAGTTTTATTTGGTCAGAGTATCTACAATCAAACAAATTATAATTCAAATTTTATTGAATTAATTACAATAAATCAATTTTAAAATAAAAATAACCCAAACGGATAGACCAAATTTGATAGTTTTTTTTTTTGTTTGAAATTTAATTAGTTCGAAGTAGTTTTCATATAATTTATGAAGATTTGTTCAGCTGTTTGAAGATCATCAGCTCATTTGCTAGTTGAAGAAGGGATCTCACTGACTTCCACAAATTCGATTGATTTGTAATTTGGTGTACTGTTACTTGGTGGTATGTCCATGACATGGTAACGTTGACTTGATTCTTCAGCATTAAGTAGTCTGCGAAATACCCAACTGTTCAGCAACTTACAGCAGATGTAGCTTGTTGGGCTCATTAGAATGGTCTCAACAGAACGTCGGGAATTAGTTTATAATTTTTAATAACAGCATTTAAGCCCTGTTTATCTTTCATTAAGCTTTGGTGTAGTTTATTTATAAGAACAACCTGTTATTTATTTAATTAATTTACAAAGAACAAAAAATGTATAACAAGTAACATTTTCTTTTTATCGCCATGAGTAGGTGTTTTTGTAAGGGAAATGTTGTAGTTATTAGTTTTATTTTAATTTTAAAATTGATTTATTGTAATTAATTCACTTTAATAATATTTGAATATAATTTATGTTTGATTGTACTCTGACGAGTTGAAACTCTGACGAGATGGGACCAAACCATTCAGACACACACACAAACACACACACACACACACACATATATACATATACATACATATATATAAATATATCCATATATATTCATATCTTATATATATAAAAATCTCGTGTCACGATGTATGTTCGCGATAAACTCCGAAACTACTGAACCGACTTTGATCAAACTTCTTAAGTATCTGTTATTTGGTCCAACTTAAAAGATAGGATAGTTTATATCTCATTATGTTTATTATTTTTTTGCAAATTATATAATATTATTAACATAGCGCCATCTGTTGATACCTATTCAATACAGCAATTATTTATCTGTGAGTTCCATAAGGTTCTCACAGATGGCGGTTTAAAGTAATTTATCGGCTGGATTGCAAAAAAGCACCCCGGGCGAAGCCGGGAGCGGGCCACTAGTACACATATAAATATATGTGTATATACACAATGATATAAATATATACACATACCGAATTATTCCTATTACGCATGAATAAACCTTCTGTTGACGCTCACACATTCTTTTACTGTAAGTACCTACTTTAGAATTTAAGCATTTAGAATTCAATCTGCTATAATAATCTAATTTTGCTGTTAAATATTATATTTATCTGTAGTTAATTGTAAAAAGTATTGTTTTAGGTTATATGTGATGTTTTTGGGTGTAATTTTAGGGTTTTGGGTGGGGTAACTAAGAAATTTATATTATACAAGCTGACCCGGCCAACTGAACTGCCTCAGAAAAAAAAAACATTCTATCAAAACCTACGAGAAAATGAATTTTACTCGCATTTATATTTGTTTCGTAAATATTCCACATATTTTAATAGTTATTCTGCTACTCGGAACTGAGACAAATTCAAAAAATCAAACATAATAAAAATCAGTCCAGCCGTTCTCGAGTTTTAAATTGAGTAAACTTACTAAACTATTTTACGAAGATTTTTACGAAATTTTATATTTTGAACATGCACCAGTGACGTAGCTTTTCTTGTAAAACTAGTTGACTGTTGTAAGTTGACTTTTTTATGTTAAGGTCGCAGACAGGTTGGTCCACTTGATGGTAAGTGTCTACCGTCGCCTATAACACAAGCAACGGCACAGGTGCTTCAAGCGCGCTGCCAACTACAGTAGAATTAAAGATAAGAATCAGTCTTGTATTTTAAAAAGTGTATCTTCAGTATCAATATTTCTATCTAAATAGCCTATTAAATCAGTCATTTTTTTTAAATCAAATCAAAATATTAATTCATCAAATAGGTTTCTCCAAAAAGCTCTTTTAACTGTCATTATAAATTTAAATTTTACTAAGGTTTCGGGAAAAAAGCCAAAATAAACTCAGGATAGTTATTTTTTTATTGTAATCTTTAAAATAACTGGGAATCTTTAATCAAATAAGTAATTTACTTTGTTAATTTCTAATCCGTTACTAATGAAGTTAACTTCGTTCAACGTTAAAGCGTTACATTTCGAAAGATGTAACGGAAGTTAACATTAACACATAATAGAAATTTGCAATTTCCTCGCAGTTTTTTCGCAGTTTTCTCACTCACACATATACTCGCCCGCCGAACTGTTTTGTCTATCTTGACTTATGTCGATAATGCCGTCCGGCCCGAACGTATTTCGGGCTATCCTATATGTTAATCCAGGTAATAAACTATCTGTGTGCCAAATTTCATCCAAATCACTCTTAACCGTTCTTTTGAATAACATTGGGACGGACGTGCTTCTTTGTATGTTGCGTCAGTGGTGCATTTCGGTTATTGGATTGCTGTACCAATGCAATATTTTGATGATTTGTGTTTATTATTGCAGACCGGTGACTAGCTTGACACGTTACTTGCACCATCAATCGGACGGACATCAGCTGAGCACAACACCAGCGGGAGCAGCAGTCGGCGGCAGTTACCATCTCGACGCCACAGATACAGCGTGGCTCAAAAATTTTAATGCACACCTGAAAATTGGTGCGTTGCCCATTAAAGAGGAACAGTTTGCAAGAGTCATAGAGCAGCTAGAGGTAACGTGATATTATTTTAAAATTTGTTTACATTTTCAATATTGTAATAACATGTCTGTACTGTCTTCAAGATAGTTTTTATTAATGACTTTTTTATGTTAATCTCGACAGACAGGCTTTTATTTCTACTTTTATTATAATTTTATTGTCTTTCATCACCATATAAATTTTTGGTTTGAAAACTAGCCACAACTTAAAAACCGTCAAGCTAATCAAAATAGTGTATATTTTGTTTGACACTTTTTTGATTCTATTAAAGTTTTCGCAAAATACTTAAAAAACCGTTAACGGGGACAAATTTCACGATGTTGGGGGGTGAAGCGGCAAGTGGAAATGAGGGTTTAGATCAGCAGACCCAAAGGTGTAACCCACACAAGTTTCAAAATTTTATTAATTTATTTGTCTGAAAACATAGAATTACCGTACTTGAATATCATGTTGTGATCTAGTCCGGCATTAAAAATTTTCCAAAAATCATTAACTTTTTTATAAAAAGATTTGTATTTAAAATTAAATTATTTGTCGTTGATAATAATTTTACAAAAATATAATGCCTTATTTAATTTCTTTTGATTTTTATTATATTGTACATTTATTGTTTACAGTTCCGTACGTGGGATGTCATACTACATCATTTGAAATCTCGCGGTATTCGCTCCAAGGGCTCAAAGTATGTGAAGTGTGACGTGTGCCGCTCGCCGGACACTGACTTGGTATATTGCAGTTCGTGTAAAATAGCTGTTCATCGAGCCTGCTATGGCATAATAGAAATACCAGACGGACAATGGCTGTGTAACCCGTGTAGCGACGGAGTCTCACCAATGTGTGATTTGTGCCCTAATCGAGGTGGTGCCATGAAGTTGGTACCACCCGAAGACAAATGGGTTCACATGAGCTGTTACTGTTGGGTTAATTTCCCATTATTTCCAATTATTCGTAATTCTTGTATTTTCTGCGAAAGTAAAAACGGGCTCTGTATAAAATGCTCTGTGAGGTCTTGCGAGAATGCTTACCACGTGACTTGTGCTATTAAACACAGACTTGAAATGCGTGCAGTATTTCCTGAAGATGCTGAGCACATCGATAGGGCAAAGTATAAAACTTATTGTGAAAAACATACTCTAGAAAAAGCTTGCGCTGATCAATTGGAAGAAATAGAAAAAATATTTTATAAATTTGTAACTATTGAAGACATAAGCTCGGATTTACTCGACGTTGATAAGGACGCAATTATTTCCGTTCGTAATTACTGGAAAAATAAAAGACTCGCTGGTCAAAATCGACCATTGTTACCGCCTAAACAACTAACGGCAAACCACGACGTTGAACTAGCAGCCATAATTGAAAAAATAAAAGAACAACTCCTTGCATCCTCATCCGATGAGAATGGAGATTGAGTTAATACATACAAACTTCATAAAACAGCGGGTCGCCTTGAAGTCGCAGATAGTCAACACACTGAAGGCAAATTATTAACACAAATTTCAAGTTATTATACATTATCGTTTTTGTAAATGGTTAGTTCTCATGTCTCGATTTATATCGCTTTTATATTAATATACTTATATGAGAGTGAGTGAGATGTGAAACGATAAACACAACACTTATAACACAAGTTGTTTAACACTTGGAAGTTAAATTAAAAGTTAAATAATTAAGTAGTTAACTGAATATGTAGTGAGCAACTAACATAATAATCAGTTTTAAATTGAATATGTTTTTTAAAAAATATTTCTTTTTCCAAATCTTAATAAAAAGTTAACTATTTTGATTCATTGAATATTAAACTAAAGTAAATTAAAAAAAATCAAAAATTAAATTTCTTTTAATTACGAGTTTCTATTTTCAGGATATATTATCATCAACTAACTATTTAATTATTACGCTGATTCAGTTACAAATAAAATACATTATTTTTTTATCTCTAAACTAAATATTTCTTAGTGGATTACCATGTAATTGTATGTATTTGTAGCGATCTCATTCTTCGCCATTCCACTTTCGCCGACCCCCTCTATTTTTACGGCGAATTTATTTTAGTTTTATTACTTAATAAACTGTCTAGATGCTAAGAATTCGATCTCAGTTTTGCTGTATTATAAATATTTATAATTAAACTAAATTATTGTGTATTAATATGTTTTGGTGGGGAACAAAGGGAACAAATCTGTTAGCGCTGTGATGTTTTACAGTTAGATATAAGGTAAATTTTTAGTCACTATTCAAATTTTTTTGGGAGGTTTTTTAGTTCCGACATTCGACTTAACATATCCTAAGCTCATCCTAAGTTTTTATTTCATATTTTTGAATAACATAAAATGCATTTATGTTGTTACCTAGTCTTAGTCTAGGACTTATTCAGGTCATTGAGGGGTTGTGACAATTTATTTCATGTTTTATTTGTTTTGTTTTTATTTATTTATTCGAGAAATATAAAAATTTGTACGGTGACTGAAAATTTTGTATATTGTGTGTAAAGTCTACTTGGACTAAAAGTAAGGCAAAAGACTTTTTGCCTTTGGTAGCAGTAGGTATTCAATTTCTTTTTTTACATTGCTGTGCTCAAAAGACAAATAATCTTAAACGTCACTGCGCTATACAGGAGTACATTTCAATTACTATCGAAAAAATGTAAGTATAGAAATTATTTATCATTATAATTATTTCATATTATAGGTATAAATTAGATAATGAATGTCGAAACACGCGTTATGCAAATTGTAAAATTTTTGGAATTTGTATCCGTTTGTCCTAAAAAAACATGGCGTATAGTTAGTAGACTGACTAGCAATGATTATAGTTAATATCAAAATATTGAATGACCAATGAAAAACTAATATATAAGATATAGTAATTAACGGAGATTTTTTTATACTGTCCCTTCTGTTTATAATTCAATGAAGTGGCAATGTATTTTTCATATTATTAGAAACCTCAATTGAGAGGCTATAGAGGACTCTAGATTTAGTCCAGAATAGAGTGTTCCATGAATTATATTTTGTAAATGTAAAAGAGGCGCTGATTGCTCCTCGAAGTTTTCATTATTTTTTTCATATTGATTTGTCCTCGAAGTTATTAACCTACAAGATTTATATCTCTCTTTCTAGAGATTAGTCAATTTCATGCAGGTATTTCTCAGTCCGTCTCTTTGTCTATGGGTATGACGAATTTAAGATAAAAAAGTTTTGTCAGTCACTGAAATGTATTTGTAGGCTTAAGGACAATTTACATTATTTTAAAATTGAAAGTACTTAAAGATAAAATTATAGCTTAAAAATTTACAATCTATTGTTGTAGATTTTGTTTTTTATTTGTGATATTTGGGAGACCGCACTTTTAATGTTCAATACTCATGTGAAGCTAACATTGGAATGATTGTGCTAATTTGTATGAAGGTACTAAATGAAAAATAAAAATGTCTTACAAAGCGTTTTTATTGTTTTATTCTCATATTCATATTCATTCCTTATGCGAATAACCCGTATAAGTGATATTTCTATTCCGCAACTCCAGTTAATTGTAAAAAAATATACAGGGTGGAAAGATAAGTCGGGCCCTGGAGGGAAACTACCTTAAATCCTTAAGTTAGCTCATTTTACATAAAGGAAACATTCCTTTATTTTTAAAAAGAAACAAAACTGCATTCAAAGATTTTCTAAAACTCGCTTGGCTCGCCCGGGACTCGAACCAACTAAAATTAAAAAAAACAAACACTCACTATTTTATTATACTAATCGATAGGATTATTATTCAGGATAAAATTTCTCTAACAAACATTTGGTCTTACTCTCGTCTGTCGTACAAGATATCCATAAAGAATACCTATTTAGTACACAAGTTCTTTAATGAACGTAATGTAAAAAATGTTATTTATGAAACCTGTTATGACACCGTGCAAGAGCTAAGGGTTATAGAAAATGTGACATGTAATGTGACATTTTTATTATTATTTATTTCAATTATTTTAATTTTTTTTTTATTATCATTAGTATTATAGTTTCGATTAGATTAGATTTAGGTTTAGTACATGGGATGTTGCTTGGAGCTCTTACTGGTGCATGTTGAGCCTCCTATAATTGCGGCAGCATCCGCCTAGTGCCAATTATTCTGAACAACGTGTTTTAATTTGATGCCTGCCTCGTTGGGGGCCTTGTTTAAAAAAAATGTTATTAGGGGCATACACCACAACACTTTGCTGAAGGCTACAAGAAATGAATTTCAACGGAGACTAAATTTGTGTATCCGGAACGAGGGGGCTCATTTCGAACAATTTATCAGTTAAATAATTTAAGTATAACAAATTGTTAACAAAATAAAGTTAATGTTAGATTTTACGATCATTTTTATTTTTAAGACCAAATGTTTGTTAGAGAAATTTTATCCTGAATAATAATCCTATCGATTAGTATAATAAAATAGTGAGTGTTTGTTTTTTTTAATTTTAGTTGGTTCGAGTCCCGGGCGAGCCAAGCGAGTTTTAGAAAATCTTTGAATGCAGTTTTGTTTCTTTTTAAAAATAAAGGAATGTTTCCTTTATGTAAAATGAGCTAACTTAAGGTTTTAAGGTAGTTTCCCTCCAGGGCCCGACTTATCTTTCCACCCTGTATATTACGAAAATAAAAAAAATATAACATATAAGTATTAAGTATACCTAAGTAATAAGTAGAAATTTTATTTTTAATTTACTTATTTGCCTGCTAATACTCAATAGTTTATGCAGTGTATCTATATACCTACTATTGGAGCAATTTTGATTATAATGTATGTGCAATGAGAGGTAAAACTTTATAAAAAACATGATATATTATTAAGTTTTCCAAATTTCACGCAAATGAAAACTTTATGCTTTTTAATTATTATTTAATAAAAAATAATTTTTATTTATTATTATAAATTTATATTATTATAAATATAAATAATGTTTAATAAAAATAAAATAAAAAATTATTAAAAAAACTTAATTATTAAAATATTTCTTGACACGATATATCTGCAATTAAGTGATTAGCAACAATTAGCACGCTCCCGGCTCCGCCCGGCTTCAAAATAAAAATTATCCTATCTTTTAAGTTGGACCAAATTACACTTAGTTTTTATCAAAATCGGTTCAGCAGTTTAGTAGTTCATTTTCGACAAACAACGTGACACGTAATTTTTATATGTTATATAGACTAGCGATCCGCTTCCGGCTTCTCCCGCGTCCGAGCGATACCAAACTTCAAAGGATTACTGGACTAATCTGAAGATTGTCTGAAAGTTTCAATAAAATCGGTTCAGCGGTTTTGGAGCCCATAGGGAACATACATACACACACATCGCCTTTTATATATTTTTTATAGATAGAAGATAAGAATAGAGATAGAGATCGGTGAAATTTTTACACAAAATTGCATTTTAACAGAGTATTCTTATATACTTTTTTTTTTCAAAATTCCAACGGATACTGATTTTTATATATATATATAAAAAAAAACGTTGTTATGGCAATCATGGAACGTTGCTGACTGTGGCAACAGCGAAGCGTAGCCGGGTTAAACTAGTGTTATATAAAATGTAAATAAAGGGTAGGTATACATAAATTAAAGTTGTAGTACAAATAAAAGGTAATACCTAGGTAAGACATTAATTACCGCTGAATGAAACAATTTTAGAATATCCTCTACTATACTACAATCAGTCCATTTCTTCTGGATATTGCGCTCCACCTGAACTATCTCCATCGCACAAAAATCTTATGGATTACAATACAAATACAATTTAGAAAACATATTTACGAGTATTGAAAGAAGAATAAAATATTAAATGATGTTCGCTTTATATTTAAAAATAGTGCCACGAACCACGACCACATTGTATGTATACTTATTAGAGGTCTTTAGATATCTAATGCGTAGTTAATACATAATTTTTTTTAAAGGCATGTCACTTAATAAAATATTTAAGGAATATGTCTATTATTATTATATAATAATAATAATTATTAAAAGGTTGTTCACTGGTAGCTTGTGGGCCTTGTTGGCCTTCCGCTACTTGCGGAATTCCAGTCTTAGGTCTAAGACTGGAATTCCGTAAAAATCGTATATCGTAAATATATATATATATATATATATTTACTCGTATATATTGTGAAAAATTTTGAATTAAGGATGAAAATAAACATATGTGAATAATATTAATATTATTATCTTATGATATATTTTGCATTACATAAATGATTATATGTATAATTGTTGTATTAATAACTAAATGAAACATTCAAATATACAATGTGACGTTAAGAAAGTTAAATATTTTTTTCCCAATTACTACACGAACACACTTAGTCACTTTACACTTAGTCACGAGAGCATATTGGCAAATTGACAACGGAGAAAACATTCTTCTCTATCAAAACTGCCAAAAACATGAATGCCACATACATTACCAAACAAACAATGCCAACCTTACGGTGCAATTGAAATTTATTGACCACGACACATACAATGAGCATACAGAGTGTAGAGAGGAGAGAAATTGTGTTGTAGGATAAACCGGCTGAGTTTATTGCCACCTGTAAAGAAAAAGAGACGTGAGAACAGTTTTACATTAATACAGTCTATAATACTCAATTTATGTTACGGTTAAAATAAGGAAAGTTACCATGGTAAATACCAACTACTTAAAGAAACTAGTTTGGTAAGTTGCTGTGGTAAAACTGGGGACAGTGAGTCTTGTGATTATAATCAATAGCTATCGAGTCGTGTAACTACATTTTGGCTGTAGATGAAGATGCTACAGTATGATAACTATCATCATATGTAGATGATAAGATAACTATCTTCTACATCCAAAACATACTTACATTGACGCCTGACTATACTTTTGCCAAATTTAACCTATGTCCATCCTGAAATGCTGTTCCAACTATTGCTGAAAGATTTTTTTTAAACGGATAAGTAGTTTCGAAGATTACCTCCTACATACAAACATACAAACTTCACCTCTTTATAATATTGGTATAGATGGAAGTCGGACAGCTAGTAATATAAGTAGATATTTGTCCAATAAAAATGCTTTTGGAAAAAAGAGTGGTGTATGAAAAAGCGAATCAAGTAGGCAATAGCTACAAACATATGTACTTATAATTAGTGTTATTAACTGCATGTGCTTACCCAGTAATTTCCTGGCGAAATGGGACAGAGTAGTGACTTTATTAGCCATGGAAGTCCCAAACATAGAAGAATATCAAACGTATTGGAGCCTATGGAGTTGCTGATGCCCAGCCATGACCTGTCGGAAGTTCATAATTTAATAAAATTCTTATAAAAAGAGGAAAAACATCACACGGATTCTTTTTCAAATATATATATATATATAATTATTATAATATATTGTATTATTATTATATACGATATATATAAAAATCAATTGCTTTTCGTTTGTCTCGCAAAAAAAAGTTTGTACGAAAAAAAGAATTAGTCGCCGGGCGAAGCCGGGAGCGGTCGCTATATATAAACATCTTCCTCGCATAACGTTTTTTTCCTTTGGGGAAAACCGCATTTATATCGGTTTAAAAGATTTAAGCGTACATACATATGTGACCAATTTAAACAATATTTAAGACTTACGTGTTAGTAAATCAAGTTATTTATATTTCTTTACCCACCTGTGGAAGAACTTATGCTTAGAGAGTCGGATTCCTTGAAATGCCAAAAATATAACCTCGAATTATTCAGATTTGAAATTTTTATTTATCACTATTTAACACGAATATGAGTTTGTTGACTAGACTATTAAAAAGAAATTAAAAATTCAAATCATGAAGCCTGTGCTGCCGACAGAATTGTCCTAAAGGCAGTGGCTTCACAACTCGTTTAAGTGTAAATGTAATACCTAAGATAACCGAATTTGTTACGCAACCATGTGACACTGATGAGAAGGAAGAAAGTGACTAATAAATCGTCTAGAGCAGTATTTCCCAACCTTTTTTAGGCCATGTCCCACCTTAACATTTCCAAAATTTTTATGCCCCCCATACATAATTTTTAAACTTTAAAAATTGTTTTGTTCCCTTAAGAAATATAAATGATAAGTTTTAGGAAGAAATCACTATGAAATTGTTATCAAATTGTTTTATCGTAAGTAAAATTCCAAAACATATAATGAAAAACTGAAATTCATTAATAATTATTTACAGCATTTTTTTAAGAATTTACCTTTTTTGTTAAATTTGTCACCGATATTTAATTTATTGCATTTAAATAACCCAAAGCGAAAGTCGAGTCATTTTTAAATTGCCTTAGCTATCAAATTGCCCCCCTGTGGGGCGTGGGTCCCACGTTGGGAAACACTGATTTAGACGGTTGATGTCGAACGGCTACCGTCCTGCAGCGGTCCCGGAAGCAGCAAGCGGCACAATAAACGTGCGGCAGCGGTATGACTCAAAACGTCTAAATTGAAAGAGCCCTTAGGGTGTTGTTGAATAAAATTGAACAAAAACGACGCCGCCGTAAAAGAGCATTACCACTGTTTTCGTTAACATTTAATTGCGGCGATTATCATATTTACCCAAGGTTAAAAGAAGATCCAATAAAAAAAATTAACTACCTAAGAATGTCCCGTGAATATTTCTACGCACTACTTGAAATAGTTAGATGTGGAATACAGCGAAAAGAAACTGTTTTTAAACATCAGCTGAAGAAAGACTGGCTATAACATTGAGGTAAGTAAAGTAAACAACATATTTTAGTTGCTATTATTTTTATTGAAAATAGCCTTCTGTTCACGGCACTAGTTAAAAACTAAATGAGCTCGTGGCATTCGCGACGTTTGTATGAATTAACGATCGTCCGAGCGCCGGACGACTAGCGCACCGCTCCGGCACCACAGCAGGAGGACTACAAACGTCTAAATTGAAAGAGCCCTTAGTATGGAAGTATGGATTTTTTCGGGCGTCTATTTGCCATTTTTCAACGCGGACGAAGTCGCGGACACCAGCTAGTCCATATCCATACTAATATTACAAAGTGAGATTTGTATGTTTGTAACGAATAAATTCAAAAACTACATAATGATCAGATTTTAAAAATTCTTTCATATAGAAAGCTACGTTATCATCGAGGAACATAGGTTATATTTTATAAAGTTACGCGGCTTAAGTCGCGTGCAACAGCTAGTCGTTAATAAAATGATTAATTTATATGAGAAAAATTGCATTAAACCTAAATACTTGAACGTTTATTTGCGATAATGTTAATTCATATCTATTGTTTCATTGACAGTACATTTTCCCCCCGTTTTGCAGTGGCGTCTGTAGTTTTAAGTAGTGGTAAAGAAAAGCAAATCGGAGAGAGCATTCAGTGATGAGAAAATGTGGCGGTTGGTTCTATTGTGGCAAGTGTCTTCAATACTTAATGTCGGCTGTACAATCGACTTCAGATTCTTCAACCCAAGGTTTAATAATGTGCCCACAACACAGGTAACCGTTGATTAATTTTTACACCTTTTTTATAAGTAATATATATTATGTCATACCTACCGATTTTACTCTCGAGTTGGCTTAATTAATAATAAATCTATTTAATAAAAGGTGGCTTGGCGACAGTTTTTCTTTTGATTTCCACGGAAATTATTGAATTTAAAAAATAAAAATATGACCGAGCAGTGAGCGTAGTATTGGACTTACTTACCATGATAAAAAATTACAAATTTGTATAGCTGTGCGAAAAAAATATTACCTAAATAGAGAGAGAGAGAGAGAAAAAATATTACCTGAGTGTAAAAATTTTTGCACTGACTTTCAAACATTTGATTTGTAAAGTGTAAATGCTAAATATATAAAATTAATGGGCAATAATAATAATAGTAACGTATAAATAGATATATGTATTAATTTTATTAATCATTTATTTTTAGTATCTAATATCTACAAAAAAATAATTAAAACAGTAGGTACCTACAACTACTATTCGTCACAGCACCTATACAAAAAGTTCGATTAATTTTTAATATTTGCACTTTAAACTATAATTGAAGAATTGAATAGAAGTGTGATTGATTAAAGAATTGAATATAATTATTTTTTTCATATATTAGCGACCCACCCAATATGCATATTGACAGTTATAGGTACGTGTATGTGTTGCGTCCTACTATGGTATATGTTCGTAAATAGTGAAGGTTTACCCATTAATATGTAAGGTTAAGCTCGATAGACAGACTTGATGGTAGGTGGCTACCGTCGCCTACAAGACAAACATGCCACAGGTGCTGAAAGTGTGCTATCGACCATAACCGCTTTACCGCTCGAATGATTGTAGGCGTCCGATCGAGTCCTCCGTAAATTAGGCAGATGTATCCCAATTCTTATATTTACATCCCAATTCTTTATATTTAATAGGCGTCAAAACATTTTTTCTCGTTGAAAGAAAAAAAAAATCAAGTTCAATCTGGGATTAAATATCTTGGTCGGACTTATTTATCTAAGACCTGAGACATATTTTGTATTACCATACCATACCATTATTATTGTTGGCGAGTACGCCAAGACAATTATTGTGTTTAAAAACAAACTTAGCAACCGCTTCGGACATCTATGTATAAATGAATTCAAATATGCGGTAAATACAAATAAGTTTAATTTTAAAGACGCCATAATATGCGTACTTCCGTATCACATAACATTTAAATTCAATTAAGTATAATTAAATTTGTTTAGAAAACGTCTTTTCATATTTTTATACGTGCGTGTGAAATACAATGTACATTATACTAATTTATTATCTACATAATTGCGTGTTCATATCATTGCGGCGAAAATTCTTTTCCTGCAACTCAACAAATGCAATTCCTCAATTATTTTAATTACTGCTGTTTAATAGTTTGACGTACATTATTGCAATGATACGCCTAAAACACATTTGCCACTGAGATTCAGATATTCAGAAATGGGGAAGCCGGAGCCTTTATCCTATCTGTATCCTATTATATGAAGTCGTCAGACAGGATTAGGGATTAGGAAGACATAGTGAAATGAAAATGTACCTATATAGAAGTAGGTGATGTTTTGTAATTTGTGATCACTTTTTTTTTTTTGAATAGGCTAGTATGTGAAAACTATTTTTCACATAGCATAGGTATTGCGGCGGCGTTTGGTATTTGAAGTTATCAAAAGATCAATGAAATCGAATGAAAGAAACATTTTTGTTAATCTATCAATTTGGGTTCTTGTATTTATTTCATTTCCCGTAAATATTGTAATAATAGGGGTTAAAGTATGAAATTGCCGTTTTATTGTAATAGGTACTTCGAATTGACATAGAACCTTCATGGTTTGAGATTTTTAAGTGAAACTTTTTTCATACGGTACCTATGTAGTTCTTCTTTTAAAAAATGTGCAACATTCGATTATCAACTTTCAGTTGTTTTTTTTATTCAGCTTAGACAATAAAGATGGATACTTCGAAAATTCGTGTGATTTTTGAATACGAGTTCCGACGCGGAACTAACGCGGCAGAAACAGCTCGCAATATTAATGTTGCGTTTGGAGAGGGGACTGCTAATGAACGCACTGTGCGATTTTGGTTTAAACGCTTTCGTGATGGAAACTTCGATTTGAAGAACGAACCACGTGGAAGACCGCCCACACAGGTGAATAACAATGATTTGAAAGAGATGGTGGAAGCCGATCCGAGCCAAACTACCCAGGAATTAGCGGCATGGTTTAACGTTACCTTACCAACAATATTGACTCATTTGCGTCAAATCAATAAAATAAAAAATATGAAAAATGGGTGCCTCATGATTTGACTGATCTGCAGACTCTACAGGAACTGCAATTAGAAACCATTCGTCACCCTCCGTATTCGCCAGACCCTGCTCCAACGGACTACCATTTTTTTCGTGATTTGGACAATTTTCTGCGTGATAAAAAGTTTTCTTCTCAGGAGGCAGTGCAAAATGCTTTCACACAGTTTGTCGAATCTAGATCACCAGAGTTCTATCGCAAAGGCATAAATGAGCTTCCTATTAGATGGCAGCAATGTATAGATAATAATGGTAATTATTTTGATTAAATAAATATGTTAAATTAAAAAAAAAACGAATTTTTATTTTTCAGTACAAATCGGCAATTTCATACTTTAACCCCTAATACTTATGTATATATTTTCTAAATTAACATGCGTGAAATAGATGACAATCGATAAATAAATTGATTTTGATGAAACTAAATGTCACCGTAACCAGTCCATGCTGTGTGAAAAATACTATAGTATAGTATTTTTATAAAAATATATAATTTTTATAAAATTTATATAGAAAAAATATAAATTTTTTATAAAGTTTATATGTAAAATATATATAAAAAAATTATTTTAATTTTTTAAAAATAATATAGTATTTTTATACGTAGTTAATTACTACGCATAAAGTATGGGCTTTCGGTGAGGATGTTGACGTAAGACACTCGTAGAGTCACTTATACCGATGTCACTATTTCAAATGGTATTCATATGTTTATCGAGTTAACATTGAGTTTGTAAAGCTTTTTGTAGGCTCATATGAGACGTTGTTTAAACCGTTGATTAGAGCATTTGTCCTTAGCTATTTACTCCAAGAATTGAATACCAAACAGCCGTGAAAAGGCAATAGAACGCTTGGCTACGTTTGTCTCAACTCTCCATTAATCGCGCCTCTATTTAGGATATGTTTCATCCAAATCGGATAAGGATTTATTACTGCAGATTGAGCAATGCACATCTACTTATACAAAATTTCGCAGGTCAATAAGTCGTACTTTTAGATTGTATAGATTTAAATATTAAGATTTATATATTAATATAGATTTAATATTGCTCTTCAGATATTACGGTTCCACAGAAAATCATCTCATGTTATGGCCATGCCATGGTTATGTTCATGCCATTTCTAATTAATGTAATTCTTAAAAAAATATCTAATAATCTTCTAGATAAAGTATGTAGGTATGTTTCTTTACTCACTCACCGAAACCCAACAGCATACATGCTCTTATTTCACGGTGATCTTCTATAAGGCGTGGTAAAATTGCGAAATTCAGTGTAATTAGAAAGAAGAAAAAAAGCAACATTTTTTATTTGGAGATTGTAATTAAATATATGTTACTAATGTATAGATATTACATAAATTTCTTTGTAAGTTTATTAAAGTGTTTCAGACAGAGTTTAATAGAAAGTTACTATCGTTTGCTTTTAGGTCAACTGTTACGAACCACCTAAATTTACAACTGCAGTCGTTGGAAAATCATTTATGGAAGGTAAGCACTTTTGCGAATTCCTATGTTATGTATGCCTATGTTATGTAATTCTATCAGGTCGATATATCAGACAGGTGGGCAGAGAGCATGATTTCTATTTTATTCATTTATCTATTGCGATTTCATGTATTCATGTATCAAGTCGATCATTTGATATTAAATTCGAATTTGCGGGATATAAATTACATATTATGATTTATTTACGTATGATTAACAGAAATCAAAATTTCATATTTATGTTACCTACTTATATGAAATTTTGAAAAGGTTGAAAATTATTTGTTAACTGTTGCTTTACTGGTTAGTACCTGAAAGTATTGAACAGTCATTATATTTCCAAGTAAAGTCTTATTATGTTTTGCTCGTGGTTTTGATTACTGCGTGCAGAGTTACTTTCACATTGATAATATTAGTATGGATTAAAATAACAAATTATTTTAAATACAGGATGGAGTCAACCAAAGAAGTTAGTGTCACCTACGCCATCAATAACAACGCCTGCGTATCCTTCCGGAGCCATGCTGAACACTAACGAAATATCAAGCAGGATGGATAGAATGCTTCTCGCGGACACCGATATTGTGAAAGAACACGCCAAACTTGTGCAGGACATTAACGGATTAAGGCAACTCGTATTTGTCGCTCCTTTTTTCGATGACCACAGAGATTATGAGGACTCTATTTTTAACGAGATAATAGAGACGACATCTACAACCAGCACAACACCAAGGCCCATATCGACTGTATACCCAGCTAAGACAACTAAGTCGATTCCGTTAGTACTTCTCGGGGGTGCAAGTCAACGGCAGATTGTCAAAAGTAAGCCACTCGTTTTCCCGAAGCCTACGATCAGTTTGGTTGGAACATCAGTGTCTCCGTTACTGAAGCATCCTTACAGTTACCTGTTGCAAACGAAAACAAGGAAACCGATAAAGTTCTGCATGACTTCTATGCCCACAATGTATTCAACGACTCGAAAGCAGAGCTTACTGCAGAGACTACTCAACTCTCTTATGCCTGGTTATAATAGCTTATAAAATGTCCTAGTTGTAGATGCTTATAACTTATAACTTACAAATGTATGATTTCAATACAAATCTCATATTTGTTTATTATTTCACTATCAAAATATGATTTTAATAATTTTGTAATTTTAATGTAATTTTATTTTTAGAAGATAAATGACAAGCATATACCTAAGTTCTTTGTTGTTAAAATACAATTGTCAAGAGTTTGAATTTGTATATTAGATAAACTTTTATTAAGTAAGTATTAGCAACTGCTAAATTTTGTCGATGAACAAAAAAGTTAAATAAAATAAACCTGCGACACGATCTCAGAGATAATTTTATAACTATTACAAGGATACAGCAAGGATCATCTTCCAGTTTAACTCATCGTGTATCGAAAATTGCACTTTTACTTCCGCTTCTACACCGTCCAGGTGTTTGAATTGAATAGGCTCCGAAACTACTTGACCGATTTAAAAAAACCTTTGGACACTATTTTTACTGATTCACATTCTCACTATTGAATATTCATATGAATATGACTTTTTTATACATTAGCTACGAGTAAGTATATTGAGATCGTGGCTTTAGATACCTAGATCAGAGATAAGTACCTACAGTATATGTATACCTAAGTAATATGTATTTTTGTGTATAAGATTTGTAATGTAAAAATGTAAATTCTTGACTATTTCTATTGTCCTGTAATCTTATAACGTGTTATAGTACATAATATATTTATAGTATAATAATTTTGTTATATCTGTTAGTATCTATTCGTTGTGTGTAGGTACATGTTCATGTACAAATATCAGTAAGGAATGTAATAAAATGTAAAATTTGTAAATGTTGCTTACTGTTTTTTTCATTTGATAGAAAGAGTTCAGATTGTGAGTTTTCAAATACATATTTGTCTACTTATCACATTATTAATAAAATAGCTAAATTTTTGCTCATGCGGTACATTCTATTAGTAAATAAAATGATTTCATAATCTTTCGAAATATTTCCCACAACTATCTCAATTCCATATTTGGACAGACACAAAAAAAATATGTAAAATCTACGTTATTATACATGATTGTACAAGAATCTGAAAGACATTTTACTTCTAATAAACAGTACGGTAATATATGTTATGTAAATTTCCTTATGTTTCTTTAAAGCGATATGGGAAGTATTACCTTCCCATTGTTAGCTCGCACTGTGTTCGGTGGAATCTATGATTATGACATTTACTGCTAAGCTAGTTAGTGCGCACATAATGTATGTATATACCTACCTACATGTGTTGTTATATGTTGTTGGCGTGCACGAGTGTCTCTTGCGTGCCTAACCAATAATTATCGATACGGTCTCTGTATTGTCTAGGTTTTTTTTACACTTTTACGCGTCGGAATAGAAAAGTTGAACGTCTCATGTGTTATGATTATGACGAAATAATTACATTAAGTGTTATGTCATGAATGTGTAAACTCGTGGCATTTCTCATTTATTTTCCATTTATATTTGCCGCTCTAACACGAATCAATTAAGTTCACTGTTTGTCAATTTTAATTCACAATTCCATAAAGCTTATCGATATATTAACGACTAGCTGTTGCACGCGACTTCGTCCGCCTAACTTTATAAAATATAGCATATGTTACTCGCTGATAATATAGCTTCCAAACAGTGAAATAATTTTTCATAATTTATGATGGCGAGGAAGCTGCCAGCTCGTCGGTCACCAAGTCACCAGTGGACCAGTGGTGGCGATTGCTGGGACTCCACCAGCAGACTATTATTAAATTTGTTCTAACAACTGATTGTCACTATGGTAACAGCATTTACGCAAGATCATTACCGGCCAGTACCTGCTTTATGTTTATGTTCACTGCAAATATCTACTATCTCCAATACGGCCCCCCCTCATCTGCTGCATCATCTCATCATAGGTACATAAAATAAATTATTTATGTATTAACACTTGTGTTACACTGCACTTACTAAACAAAATAAATACAGTATCTTCCAACAAATAAAATGAATGCATAATGAAATAAAAACTAGTAAATTAATCTATTACATTAATCCGACCCCTTAATAGATTTTTAGCGATTACGTGTGTTCAATGATAATCCGTTTGTTGTATGTAAGTACTGCCTTTCCTTGGTACGGTAGCTACAGTTACAGTAGGTACTACCCCTCAAGCGAAGTGTACCGGTAGTTTGATGAGACGGCTTACCTTCACAGTCGTTCGTCTGGGAGGTAACTTGGTAACTGTTCTGGTATGGTAACTGGATTCTGATGTGAGGTAATAGGTTCAGTCTTCAAGTAAGTATGCCGGTTTCAATCGGTCGATCGATATACAATATATTGCTTGACGGCTATGTAACTGAATGGTGAAAACATTATCAGTTCGGTTCACCTCACGGTAAGGTCCTTCGTAAGATGGTTGAAGTGGTTTTCGAACTGCGTCAACTCTGACCAACACGTGAGTGAATTTATGTAAGTCTTGAAGCACAAAAATGTTCTTAGTACCATGCGTCTTCATACTTTGTATGTTTCGCAATTGTCGCAATTAGTCTATACACATATTGTAGTGACAGTTTTATTTTTAACGTTTACCTAATTAAATAAATTACACATAAAAAAACTATCAACTGTTGCTCACTGTTGTCGGTGAGGAAACGACAATCGAAAGTCATACTCGATTGGAACTCACACTAGCATTTACTCGATGCTCTCTGAGTATAGAGTTTTTTCGATTGACTCCATGGTGAAGTAATTTGCTGTCATTTGTAAAACTCGCACTAGACACACTAGTGATATGTGCGTTAGTAAATATAATTAAATTTAAAAAAAAACATGTCAGTCGTTGGACTGCACGTCAGAAGTGAAAACTAAGCTTTGATCGAAAGAAATACAAGAGAAAATATATGACACTGACAAACAATGACAATAAATAGAACATAATTATTTAACATGAACTTCATAATGACAGACCATTAAAAAGGTTTGATGTTAATTTGAAACTAGTTTATTGGTAAGGGGTGTATACCACATTGATACTTGTTATCATATTTACATTTAGTAAAATTTATTTTAATATGCAGTTGTCTGTTTATTGTTCTTTTTTAAAATTATTTTAAATTAATATCAGCTACATCAATGCTTACATTACATTACATGACAATGTCGAGTTCAATTTTCTCCCATCTCAAAAATGCCCAACCTGGCCTAAAGAAGTTTTCACTTCAAAAAAAAACGAGAAAAGAAAAACAAAAAGTTGATGATATGGAGTTTATGGCCCATGAGGGGATCGAACCCGCGACCTTCGCGTTATTAGCACGACGCTCTAACCAACTGAGCTAATGGGCCAGTTGAAGGAACTTACAAATTACAGGAATATAACATAACATGTTGCCAGGCGAATCTTATAGGTAAATGGTTGTTATACGATCTTAAATGTAATGAACGATGGGAAACCAATTAATGCGCAATACTATTATATTTATTTGATTCACAGTTAATATATATCCGCGTATATATAGATAAATTCTCAATTCTTACAGAGCAGGCATATGAAAAGCATGCGCGAATGTATTGATTTCTTTTTGACGCAAGCTTCACAACGTGGATCACTATCCTAATCCTACGTAGTATATAATTAAAATCGCTTTCTATAAAGGATTTTTGAAGTGAAAACCTCTCAACAACACACACCCAAGAAATACAATTCTTGGACGTTAGATGGCGCTATGGTTAATGTTTTAGGACTAAATCTTTAGATGGCGATGCCAAAGCATAACAGAATTACTTTAAAATATTTATATTGTTGAAATGCAATTTATTCGACGTTAGATGGGCGCTGTGGTTAATTGATAAAAACTTCTAATAAAAAATAATCCCTAAAAACCTATTTCTTAACAACCGAAAATTAGAAAAATCAGGGGAAATAATTGTGTAGTTTTGAAAATTGATAGAATTGTACCTTACGGTATCCAGATGAACATACTAAAAATCCTCAAGGGTGGGGGTTGTGCTTAGGGTGTGTGTGGGGAGGGGAGGGGTGTTGATGGTACCTTTTTTTGATGTCACTTTTTACTGACAGGTGGCGCTAGTTACCTATATATATATAAGGTAAGCGTGATGTTATATAGCCTAGCCTTCCTCGATAAAAAGACTATCCACCACAAAAAGAATTTTTCAATTCGAACCAGTAGTTCCTGAAATTAATGCGATCAACCAACCAAACAAACAAACAAACTCTTCAGCTCTATATAATAGTATATAATATATAGATATATGTGCGTGCGTGCCTATGATCACATTTAGCCATCCATAATAGTCGATTTTTATAATAATTATAACAATTTATATTAAAGATATATATTTTTAAGTGTTGTTATGGTAGTGGAAATAGAAAGAGTTAAACAGAATGTAGTTAACGTTCATAAGGTCCTCGGGTCAGTTAAGACTTTTGTATTTCGTCGTTGGCAAATCAAAATCTGCTAATATGCACTTTTTGAGATTAAAATTACCTTAACGTATTGATAGATAGATAAGGCAGTGAACTACACTGCCTTAGCCCTTACAGATTTATTATTAGTATTGATTGATTGATAGATAATCAATCAATACTAATAATAAATCTGTAAGGGTCGGTCATGGAGTAAGTTACTTTGTTTTCACAAATATCGTGTTTATATAGGCTCTATACATGATACTGAAACTAAATTGACGATTTTTAGAATTTTTTTCGGTATGTATGTATGTATGTTCCTCCATAACTCGGAAACGAATTAACTAATTTTCATGAAACTTGGTAGATAAACATTTGGACGTACGGGACAAATAGGCTACTTAATATTTTTC
This sequence comes from Synanthedon andrenaeformis, assembly GCA_936446665.2. Classification (NCBI taxonomy): domain Eukaryota; kingdom Metazoa; phylum Arthropoda; class Insecta; order Lepidoptera; family Sesiidae; genus Synanthedon; species Synanthedon andrenaeformis. The sequence goes on along the minus strand of OW387776.2, from coordinate 11,125,144 downwards.
AATGCGGACGAAGTCGTGGGCACCAGCTAGTATAAAAATAAAACTGCTAAGTTCTTATGACCACTTAGTATTTATCGAATAAAATATTTTAGTAAAATATGCTTTTAAGGAGAAGCTAGAATCTGCCATATGAAAAGGTGTCTCTGTTATCAAAACAATAAATAATAAATGAACTATTAAATTTTCGTGTTTAAAAGAGAAATGATTTTATGCATAACCCTAGGTTTCAAATAAAATACGTTAGAGATCTTCAAAACGATCTCTAAAAAATTCTTTTTAAAAAATTGTTTTTTTTAAATTCCTTCAAGCGAGACCTTCCAGATTTATAAGATGGCAAGGTTAGTCTGTTATAAATAATTATGAGTGCTCGCGACTTGAAAATGAAAAATCCGCTGTGACGACTGTGGTGCCGCCACGGCGACAGTGGCGCCGTGTTATTTTTTATTTTAAACTATCCCTCGGGAACCTAACATTTTTCCAGAATAAAAAGTTATATAGGTTAATCCAGTTAATAAAATATTTATGTAAACATTTACAACAGTTTGCATTACATACGTAAAGCCTAGTGAGGCCCGGCCTGTCAAACGCCACCTTTTACTATAGACAGCCTCGAAACTGTCCGACAAACGGTACAGGTGCGAATGATCTCCTGGTGAAATTAGCATAGCAATGTGTTTGTAGCAAGACAACTGTTGCTTTATTTAATTTTTGCGTAATTTACATCATATATTTTTTATTATTTTAAATGTTTATATTATATAACATTTATATAATACTGAACTCAAAATATTAGACTTTAAAGTCAACATTACCACAAACCAGGAATCACTAAAGTAAGTATCAATTGACTAAGTTACTCTTGTGATTATTAAACACAATACAGCAATAAGAGCCCAGTAATTTAGTAGTAAGTTTAGTGGACACAACAACAGGTGGTGCCAAATAAATAAAAGTTACAATTTTAAGTAAATTTATGAATAAATCGATTATAAATATCTAGGTAAGTAGTAGCTAGTTTTAAAATTATTTTTTCAGACTAGCTTGAATGAAATTTATACAAAACCTAAGTATTTATTCAGACGGGAATGTAATGTGCATATTTCTCGTATTTAAGTTAGCCTACGCGATACGAAAGTAGACGATCTAGTGTCTGTCTTCAAAGACGAGTGAAAGATGCAATTGGCAGTCGACAAACCGCACGTTAATACTCATACGAGTATAAATGAAAAATTGCGCCATGAGACGAGAGGCCGTTAGATATGCCCACCATATTGTGGTGTGTGGGCCATATTAGGCCGGGGCTGGGCGTTTCAGGGGGCGTGACGGCACTACGGCAGTCGGCACCCACCGGCGTCGGTAGTTCAGTCGCTAATGTAAACGTCGCTAACCAGTCGACAGTCGGTCGCCGGCCGCGGGAGCCCGCGCTTGCATTTACTATGCCACGGGAGTGAGTTGTCGCAGTGTTGTGGGGCGCACGCCCAGCTATACTTCGAAAATAGCAGACGGAACAATTGATCCGCAGATGGGAGTGTACGAAGAGAGGGGGGCGATGCACTGGGTAAACATTTTTAAGTATATCACATATACACTATAACTCTGTCAAAATATGTATGTAAGTACAGTGTTAATTTGTTTATATAAAAAATATTTTACGGCTAAATTTACTGGGAGATTATAGTCAGCACATAATCGCGCGTCGAATGGTATATTTATTTCTTTTATTCATAAAAAAATTACAGCAAAAAAATTACAATTAATTCGGATTTTAAACAAATAAATAAAAAAAATAATGAATAAAATGCAATACCATTAGTGTGCCTACTAATAATAATTAAATAGTGCGAATATTCTTAACATAAAGGATCCAAGTAGAACAGTTATAATTTATATTAGTTATGTTTAAATAAAAGTTTCAACAAAAATCTTAGTTAATAATCTTTACTCTTACAAAATATTATACTAGGCTACTAGGATACCTATTATAATTGGTATATTTATTAATTGTTATCATTGCTTTACATATACCTATAGTTTATAAGATAGTTGTAATTTACAATCAGTTTTTTTTGTGTAAACTTTATCATAGCTATGAAGTAGATGCATTCTATTATAAATACTTATTACGTGTTAGCATGGTATATCATATAATTATTATTATAAGTAATAATAATTTTATTAAAATAATCATATATTTCTTTTAATCTGATACTTTCATATAATAAAGGTATACCACCTACTTTATTAAGTCTATCTCATATTAATATTATTTAAAACCTTTGCTTAGTTAGTTTTCTGTCAAGTTGTAAGATGTACTTATCTAATTTCAAAACTAAAATATATTCACTTAAAATTTTAAAACAGCTCCTCAAACATAATGTCAAGTTTCTCTAATAATTGTCTTTCATATAAAAATGCATTTATGAAATTAACTTTTGACGAATTTTCGGGCGACCGCCCGTCGCGATTTTAGCGTCGGTGGCTTTTGCGTTCGTAAAAATTATATACTTCAATAAAAGTATAATAAATATAATAAAACAGTATATACATTTATTCTTTTATATATATATTAAAAGAAACAATGGTCGCTACACCAATTTTTCGTCTTCTGTAGAAAATATTTGCTTAGATACCTACAATAGTCCAAAGTAGGTCCAAAGTCACTGGATGAGGAATAGACTAGAACCTTTATACCTATAATGTAACCATAATAACCTTAATACCTACTTAGGTAATAATGTATTACTAAAAAAGAAAAATATGGACAACAGTCTAATATAAACCTATATTATTAATAATAAAAAGTACTTACTTTTTTTTATTTTAAGCATATCATTTTATACTCGGTTAGTGATTAATAATATTTCTATAAAATATTTATTACATTATTTTGAAATGCTTAACTGTAAATAGTCTGACCTGAAAAATTAAAAATGCGAACATTTTTCACATTCACGCTCGAATAAAACTTCTCCAGTAGGTATAAGAAAAATACTAAAAAGAAAATTTTGTTATATCGGATGCTACAATCTTAAATCATATTTTCGTTATTGTTTATGGGTTTTAATAAAAACTTAAAACCTACGGGTTCTGTGATTTAAGGAAATGATAAATATTTTTATATTTTTTTCTTATCCACGTTACTTACTTACAATTAACTACATTATAAACACTAACCTGTTTAAAACAAAATATTTTTGTGTAGAAAAATATAGGTAACATATTTAAAATATATTAAAAATTAAATATATGTAGGTATATAAAATCCAACAGAAAAAGTTACATAATTTTTTGCTTATTTACACTTTTCAAAAGAACATATATACGTACACACTTCTAGCAATTTTTCACTGAGTGTGTACGAGTTTCCATATGATTTTAAAGAATTTGAAACAATCTGGATTTGTAACAGAAATTCTTTGTTCTATGCGGAAAGACCATCACTGATAAACCAACAACACAATGTGCCTAGGTATTTTGCATAGTGAACTTTTGACTTACTTCATGAAGCGAGAAGAAACACAAATGAAAATTTTTATAATAAGCAATACCTATATCAATAAAAGCAAATTATACTTTCCTATCAGTCTTCTGCATAATTATCAGTATGATTCAACCTATGTCGTTTACCTAGTCAGTTATTTTTCGAAACCAAACCTTCCCCATAAGTGAATTACTTTTTCCCTGTTACCATATAGTGAAAATCAAATTAAAATCGGTCTAGCAATTCTTGAGTTTTTGCGTGACTAACGCACGGCTATTGATTTTTAAATATAAAAAAAATTGCGCACGGAAAATAACCAATCATTGAACTTTAGAGAATAAAATTTTTAATGACCAAACGACATCTATAAAAATGTTATGTTACTCACTACTGTTTTATTCCTTGTTTTATGCGGATGCAAATCTTTTGATTAATGTATTTAAAATCCATAATAGACGATCCAATAAAACTTGCCAATAATTTAGTGGTACACTTAACTTAAAAGTAGCCGTACACTTAACTCTTTTTTTTTTTATTGATAAATAGCCTATCGTCGTTATGTTTAGACGTTCTGCATATCTTTCTATGTACTTACTAGCTAGCATATTTCGACTCTGACGATCCGCTCATCCCATTGATCGAATATCAAGGCCCCGCACGCGCTTATATTTTGCTTTCGCGTAGCATTCTTTCTGACTCATTTTATTTGCTCGATTTCTAATGTGATAATGAAGTTCGTAATCTTCCTCAATAATTGGCCTATCAAATGCAAAAAGCTATTCTTATATCCTACTGGCTGACAGTTCCAAAGTTTAGCGAGTTCAAACAAAGTAATCTTTAAATTATTATAGATATTGTTAGCTATCTAAAACTACATAAGTTCATATAAATAAGTATAGATACAGTTCAATAACTTTCGTTTATTGGCAAATATCACTGAAAAAAACAATTCCAAAATTCCGACCTGTCAATAAAGTTTTCTAGATTTTTCACTGCTAGTTTAAAATCACATACCGAGCTACTTTTTGAGGACGGAATTGTGAGATTTATTTATTTGGGAACACCACGTAATAATGGATGATGATGAGACATCATTTATTTTAAAACTTTAGCTTTTTATAGTGAGAAAAATCAAATTTTAATGGTACCTATTTACCTACTCAGTTTGTGCATTATTACATTCTGCCAATAAAAATATTTGGAAAATCTGTATTTTAGTTAATATGTAAATAGATAATAATTTTAAAAATAAACGTACTAAATAAATAAGATGTAGCCTATGGATGAGGTATATGTACGGTTCTGGATATCTACTTCATCTCTAGGAATCTCTTGTAAAAAGGTAAATTTGGTTATTTTAAAATGCGCCGCCGCCGGCGCCGCGTTGTCGCGATTAATTCTTTGAATTTTTGCTGGAAAACATTTTATATCAGACATACGATACGTTAGATACATTGAGAAATTATTTCAAAGTACCTAATGTATATCAGTTACTTTGATATATATAACGATCAAGACCGAGATTATTAGGTATAATGCGCTGGCATTTTTGGACGTTTTCAACAAATGCTTGGTTCCTTTGGGATGGGTCAAGCAGATAAGTTCTTTACTTATGTTATTGTGATATTCTTTTGCTAGGTGCGCCCACGACTTCATATGCGTGGTATTCGGAATAGCGCATAACTTTTTTTGTATGTAAACCGATTGGAATGAAACAAACACCAAATGTTACTGGAATTTGCTAAAATATTTCAGTGAGAACCGTATTCAAATCGTTTAAGCCATTTCTGAGATGCGTGTACAGACAAAATAATATAAGTATGAGATTAAAAGTATGATGAAAATAAGATAAGTAAGACTTTGTAATGTCTTGCTTTATGATTTTGTGATAAAATTTCAAGAATATTGAATAGGTATTGAATAAAGTTTTATTTTTTCAATCTGAGAACATATCCGATTTAGATTTTACTTTTTAAGAAATTTAATTTAGAGAACAACCTTTCTAATTATTTTGTTAAGAAGTTTTATATGTATTAAAATATAAAATAAAACGAGATTTAATTTTCAGCTAATGTGGCTTTTTCAGCACATTTTCTAGAGTAGATATATTTATTGCAGTGGTTATCAAAGTTGACTGGGCCGCGACTCGCATAACTTATAAATTTCACGAAGATTCTTGCAGAAAATATGGATAACTTAAGAATGAATGTTTTTATTAAAACAAGAATAAAAAAGATTTATTGAAAAATCGAAAATTTCAATACTTTTTCAATAGAAAGAGTCTTATTTTCATACGTTTTAACTTTAGCATCAACTTCAATTTTAGTTACTTTTTACGCCCAATTTATTTCAGTATTTACTTGTAATGTTAACAATAGTCCCTTGCCGCGATGACCATACTAGTATGGCGACCCAACCACCATACTTTGGGAAGTGCTGATCTACTGTACCGCCTCAAATACTTGAACGAGCACGTCTAGAAGTACAATGTGCTAACAAAAGTAATGTTTTCAGCAACAGAATGATCGGTACCTGTCAACATACGAGGGAAGCGGCGATTTGTCCCCTGCTGCTCCGCCGGCCACTTCACCGACTTCCCCTCGCGACTGCAGGTCGTGTCGGAAGCGCGAGCCTCCAGATGACGACCCGCCCGCACAGCCTTCAGCTCCCGACGACGCATGCGCCGGCTGCGGGTCTCGAATCACAGACCGATACTATCTACTGGCCCTGGAGAGGCGCTGGCACACTCCCTGCCTCAGATGCTGCGAATGCAAAATGCCTCTAGACTCGGAACAGAGATGCTACGCGCGTGACAGCAACATCTTCTGCAAAAACGACTATTTCAGGTTAGATGATTTACCTACCCACTTCATTCAATGCATATAAATTAGGAGCTATTTATGTATCTTTAAACGTAGAAGCTACAACGGTTTTATGCTCGTAGTCACGTGACGACGTGTCACTTTCAGTAATATATGACTAAAAACAAGATATTTCGTAACATTTAATTTTAAAAGAAAATTAAAAATTCATAACTATTAAGTTTAAAAGATACCTTAAAATTAATTAATACATATTTTGTTATTTTAAAAAAATAAGCGGTCCAGTACAACGCATAATTTGTGTTAAAATTTACATTTTGCCTTTACATTTTCATTTAATACCTACTCGTAAATGACTGTTACGGCGGCAAGATGTTTATGACGAACTTCCATACTTTAAGTAACGTTTAAAAGCTTCAAGAAGCTTAATTTAAAATGTCAAGTTGTGTTTGAAAACCTCTAGGTATTTTTTCAAGAAACATTCTATATAGGTACTTAAGATGAAGGTTGATTCTTGATTCGAGAAATTGTTATATTTTTCTATAAATTTACTTAGATTCTTTGTATTGATAGCTTAAGCTCATCTTGCAGCGATTATAATTATAACAATTATAATTAAAGTATTGTTTATGTTTCTGTCACGAGTAAGTAAATATAGATTAAAGTCAATGGTTTGTTTGACGTATATAATATAACGTAGGTTTAAATTCTCTATAGCAGAAATTTACGAAAATTTTCAAAACTATATTTCCGCTTCATAATGAAAAGCGAATCACAACACGTTTTGAAGAGCTCAAATCCTCACCAGGCAGGTGCTTAAATCTTAAAATCTTAAATTGAAACGTTCATTCAATAGTCGACTGCTATTAATTGCTGTACTTTATTTTTTTTATTTATTTTTATTTATTTATTTATACAACACAATGTTACATTTGGTTTAACCAAGGTGTAAACACAAACTCATTAGAGTTTTACCGTACACCATGTTGCTTTTTATCCTTCCGCAATTCAGTTCCCATAATGTGCAATCCAATAAACACACATGACAAATAATAAAGACCGATCGAATATACCAATAAATTTTAGCCCAAAAGGTATATCACACGTTATTTATTTTTTATGGTTTATGAATTCCATTAACACAATATACATAATAGATACAATTATTTTTTTTAACACAACTGGTTTATATAGAAATATTACCGATTATACAATGAATTTAGAAATGAAATAAGTTTCATTAAGAAGCCTCCAATTCTTATTTTAAAAGGCCCCTTAATTGTGAAGGCGGAAACCACCCTCTTTTTGAAGACCGCGTAAAGCGGTTATCACACTTTACAATTTGAAGGATTCCAATTTAGGAACCTAAGTAGTGAACTAGTGATCACACTACACTAAATTGATTTCTAAATCGAAGACATAGAATTGAAAATAGATAAAATCTAAATTGGATCCAATCTGTTCTACCTGCGATTACACTTTCCAATTTCCTAAATTGGAATCCTTCAAATTGTAAAGTGTGATAACCGCTTAAGAAACATTGGCCTTATGTTTTGGCGCGTGTGTAGGTATAAGATGCCAAAGCCATTCCTTATTCCATCTTATCTTATATTTCTTGTCCTATATTTTCTCGTCTTTTTTGATGAACAAGGCGTACACAAAGTTTACAGATGGATTTTCAAATAATGCCCCCGTAGACTGTTTGTCACTTATGCATGACAATGTCTGGAGCCTCATTATCATCAGCCCACAAGGTCTACATTTAGACATGACTTAAGTCTTATAGACTCATCGGTATGTAAGACGGTTTTCAGTGCTGTAAGAATCGTCTGCCTATATTCTCAACCTCTGCACGAAAAATATGTCGCGTCACGCCCATTCCCATTACTGTTGGCTGATTCTTTGAGCATTTATTACTTGGTGATCTGACCAAAGTGGATTTCCATACTTTGGATCATATTCCAATTTGTCTCCAATATATTGGCAGATATATGCCGAATTGCTTGCAATCTCACTATACATTTCATAGGTGTATATACGCTCTGTTGGGATTGGCGCCTAGATTTATCAATTCTTTATCTATGCAATTATATAATAACCACAATTTGCCATAGACACCCATTATTGATAAATTCCGATATAGCTATGAAATTTTGACTATTTCGTCCTTATGTGTATTTTATAATTATACTAGGGGTGACCAAAAGTAGTGAGAATGATCCTCTTGCATATCTCATATTTTATTCATTCATACCAATAATAAAATATCATTTCATTTTGAGGGTAGGTACAAAAAATTAAGTCATTACTTTAAGAAACTTAGAAGCAGTGTCCAGTTGTTTGACGCATTCTGAAGCAAAACATCATTATGGAGAAAAACGAAGTGCGAGCCGTTATTAAATACCTCTGTTTAAAAAAGTTAACGACGCAGGAGATTCATCGCGATTTGGTGGAGACTTTAGGCGAGTCTGCTCCGCCATATTCTACTGTGGCAAGTCGAAAAAATTATTCTAGACGACCGTCGAGTTACAGTACGTTATTTAGTGCAGGAGACCGGCATTTCATATGGTAGTGTTCAGTCAATATTAAAAGATAATTTAAATATGAGAAAAGTCTCCGCGCGTGGGCTACCCAGAATGTTAACGGAAAATCAAAAGAAACTCAGGTTCGATCTTTCAAGGCGCTGCTTGGACAGATTTCATAGGGACCCTGATGACTTTTTGGCTTGATTTGTGACCTTGGATGAAACATCGGTTCACTATTTTGATCCAGAGACAAAACAGCAATCTTTACAGTGGAAAAAACCGTCCTCACCAACCCCGAAGAAATTCCGAACTACAGCATCGGCAGGCAAAGTCATGGCCTCCATTTTTTAGGATTCCGAAGGAATATTATTATATCTTCAGAAAGGACACACAATAACAGGCGTTGAGAGAAGATATTAAAGAGAAAAGGCGAGGCAAACTCAAAAAAGGCATTTGTTTCTCCAGGACAACGCGCCCGCTCAAACTGCTGCTGTTTCGCTGGATGCTATTCAACAAGCTGGTTTCGAATTAGTTGATCACCCACCTTATTCGCCAGATCTAACCCCCAGTTACTTTTACCTCTTCCCAAAGTTAAAAGAATACTTGCGTGGTAATAGATATGCCGATGACAATGAAGTGATTGAGGCCGTGGAAGGTTTTTTGGAAGGCCAAGAGAAATCATTTTATTTGAAAGGGTTAGAAACGTTAAAGAAACGCTGAACTCGGTGTGTAGATAGAGAAATAATGAAAAATATTTTTTAGTTATTTATAAAATATATATTTTTCTGCTTCATTCTCACTACTTTTTGATCACTCCTTGACTGAAATATATTTCTACGGTTGGATGGGTGTATGTGGTAAAGTAGACATTTGTTTATGTCACGTAGGTGAGGCTAGGCCTGATGCAGTTTATCGAGCTCTGTTCTAGGTCTCCCTAGAGAGAAGTGATGTAGAGGTGGGCCGTAGTCGGTCGTCACGTGAGCCGTCACCCATCTGCCGTATCTGATGTACGTTTTACAGCCGCCAACGCTCACAATTCACTCAGCGTTATCAACATACTCACCTGAGACACGTTTACATCTCGATGGCCCATCTCTACGGGACGCCAGATGTTTTAGCATGGTCCAATCCAAAGGAGACGGCGGCACGCGTCACTTTACTAACAGCGTTTTTAATGCAACGTTATCAACTTTTTTTATGAGCAATTAACAACTAGTTCTATCGTTCCCCAAACTTCGTTTTGTCTCGTTTAAAAATTCCTCAAAATAGGTCCCGTGGTTTACTAGCATAGCAATAGAAAGGCTGTAATAGAAATATTTGCAACAGACACTTTTATAATATAAAAAGTATGGACTTTCAAAAGAATTAAATGTATAGGAAAACCATTAGGCAAACCACTGGAAATGCTATTGTATGTAGGTTCAAATAATAAATATTGAATAAGTTTTTCACTTTCGATACAATTCAAGAACATATTAGTTAATTGAAAAATTAACTATTTCTTTTAAAAAAAGGATTAGGAGAGCAGAGATAGTCAAATAATAATCATAGTCAATAACTAAAATAATATAGTCATAGTCAATGTCTAAAATTATTTGTAGAAAATTTATTAGTTTAGTTATCAAATTAATCAACCGTATAATTCAAAAACTCAGTTAATTTAACTACAAACGATAAATATAGGTAGTATTAGTTTCTTATTTGTGTTCCATAGAAATAATGTATTGTCAGCCAGTACTTTTAACAATGAAGTCTTGAGCTTTGTCTAAATGTAAATTCAAATATAAAATCGCTTTAGCCGTCATTTTGTACCACAAATTAATATTAGCTAAGATACTTTTTATATTCGTCATTATATTCAGTTTTTAACTCATAAGAGTTGTCGTCGATAACTCATATTGATGTCAGAATGTCACCGGTCAAGGACATACATGGGAAAATTTGATGATTCTATGATAGTTATGTTCTGATGAAAGGTTTTGTGAATTCGTCAAATGTTTATTGGAAACAAGAGAAGATCGAAATTTGTTTTTAAAGTCAGTATTCGGAAGAGTTTTCCAACGGTAGATAAATACCAATTCAGGTAGTTAATATTCGTGTATCCATAAATATTAACAAAACTCACAAAACTTAACTACTTTCTTTATTATTTTTTAAATCTTAAAATATTGAAATAAGGGTGCTTTTGGTCCTAGGTTTATTAAGTCATTAAAAGTACCCTTTTGCCTGTTCTTTAGCCAATCCTTAATAATGAAAAGGATCACTTTTATCGTAAATATAAGCATATAAGTACATACAATGGAATCTCATTTGTCACTAAAGTGAATGCTCATGTTTACTCGTATATGTGACGAAAACCACCTCCTGGTTTCAGGCATGCGGCTGACTGCCATTATTATCATTAGAAAATAATTATATTCAACTCCATAAGTACTGGAGATCATGGTACTGGTTCGTATACAATTACGATTTAAATAATGAACTGTATACTTACCTTAATTTTTTCTAGTGCGTTCTAACAAATCTATCGGCGCCTTTTACCTTAAAAAAACCAATAACACAGCAGTGACAGCTATAATCATGCTCAGTCGCCTGCACCTGTCACCAGTTCGCCCGCGCATACACATTGTAAACACAAACACATTTTGACGTGACCATTGCACATTCAATGAACAAACACAAAAATGTTTTTACTCTAATACGACATTAGGAAAGAGGGCCGCCTTCGCCAAAGTCAAATAACGTAAATAGCTTGTTGGCCTAACTTTTTTTAAAGAAGTAATATACGTATTGGGTGGGACATTGCCTATAGATCTGTAAATTGGTATTGCAGTGTTGCAGAATGGACTAATACAAAACAAGACTCTGGCATTTAATACTCTGACTCATTTAACGAAACACAACACCATACGTCCAATTATTATAGTCTTTGTTAAGTGTATTGATCACTGCCTCCCGACTAACCTTTGATCGAGTGGTTGTTTTAACGTTCTGTCTCAGGAAGCCCCGGGTTCGATTTCCGTAAGGACCAACTTTGGAAATAATTTATTATAATTGGCTCTGGTCAGAATGGGGTAAGTTGTTAGGGCACACTGCGTTATGCAGTCATTTGAGCAAGTACGTCTGGAGACACTAACCATCTTCTTATGGAATTCCACCGTGAAATAACAGCAAATGTGCTGTAGTGTTTCGGTATTTGAGTAAGGGATGCCAGGGCCCATTTCTTTATCTCTTGTGTTATTATAGGCGACTAGAGCCACCTAACATCAAGAGAACCGTTAGCCTGTCTAAGGATTAATAAAATAACTGCTAGAGTGTGCTTCTGGAACTCAATCATGTATTCCAGAAGCATCAGAGCCATAAATTACAAAAATATATAAATAAATTATAACAAATATTTTTTTATTCTTTTCTTTAAGACTATTTTTTTTAAATTTTCAATATTTGTAAACACGGATAAGAAATATTATATCTATTTTGGGCTACTTTTAGCTGCCTTCACACCTCCGTTTTAACTTTAACAAGGCTAAATCTCGAACTCTTTCAAGGGCGCTAAAAGGGACACAAAGTTTTCTATTCAGTTTTTATAATAAGAGATAACCAAAAGTCTCGGGGCTGAAGATGAAGGTATAAGCAAATAATCAAAAATTCAATTTTTTTAAATTTCATAGCAGCTAATACTGCTCGTAAATATAAAATGAGATCACTGACTGACTCACTCTTTGATTAATGATGAAACAAAAACTGCTAGAATTATGAATTTTTGCCAGATGATAAGTGGCTACCGTCGCCTATAAAAACACACGCTCGTAAGATACAAGTGTGTTGTTGTTTTTGATAGGATAAGGGATAATTGACCTTGTCCTATCGAGCCCAATTGGGGTTAAGAAAAAGTGCTTATAAGTGAAATGGTCTGAAAAAAAAAAGATTGAATATTAAAGACAAATTGATTAATTGTATTACTGAAGTATAATTATGTACCTATAACAACGCTATTTGAACAACGGTATTGCCTGTAACTTGAAATTTTGTGGTGGGAACTTCCCGTTAGATTTGATGTTCTGGAAATATGTATAACAAATTACATATATATTATATATATTAAAACATTAGTAAACACAATAATAGATTGCGTTATTATCAACGTTTCGTTATTATGAATATGTATTTAGTTAAACATTAGCGCTGTGGGTCAATGTACAGCATTATCAAGACGTCCTTACTCAAATAATATGATCAGCTCCCAGACTGGTTGAAATACAAGAAACAATAAACGTACCTCGTAAAATCATGCTCCGCTGGCGTAAATCAAATCCGGCCCTGCTACGAGACACTTGTTTAAATTGCTCATAAAAGTCTTCAACGCAACGTATACGCATATATTAGAACTTCTTTATGGATGGCGGGCCGAGGCCACGTCATCGGTGCTTTTCTTGGTTCCGACTTGTACGGCGACTTTCGACTTTCTCCGTATGTTTGAAGCGATTCAATTTCATGTGAGAATTTCAATCCCTCAAAACTGAACGCAAGGTCGTTTGCTAACGTCCTGTTGCTATGCCGGGTGAGGGCGCGTAAGTTTGTTTACCTCTTTAAGTAAATGTAATGAATCGTTATTACTTTGATGTGCCACTGTTTTCTCAGACACTAAGCAGTATTACTAGTGATATTACAACTAGTCAATTAATAAATAATAACTATAAGAAATAGATAACTGTGAACATGGGTCAGTTATTTTAGATATGGACTGATAATGTACAATGCGTAAGTTAGTTGAGACCTCAATAGATCAAAATAGATGCCACTAGGCTATCAGGCAATCAGAACTAAGTTATTACCATTGATTAATTAACATCACACTGAATGGACGATAAGTAGATTCACATTTTGAATGTGTATTCGCTCATTTTACGTGACTTGAAAAACGTTAGGTTCTCGATAAAAAAAATTTTTTTTTTCTATTTTCAACGCAGAAACGCATACACAAACTGTGCAGCCCATTTGGCGACAGTAACCAATCTTACAGAATATAACAGTGAAATAACAGAAACAATAGCATGCTGTTTATTTCGGTACCTGAAAAATAAATGTTAAAAATTCCTTCAAATTATCTCCTCATTTGTAAATACGTTCATTAGGATCATCTTACATTTTTCAAGTTCCACTACTAAACTGACCATCAACTAGCATGTAGCCATAAATCTTAAAATAATAATAATTCAAATTACGTTAATCTGTAAATACATTAATGTCGAGATAAACAAAAGGTGAAAAAAATGGTGTTTTTGTACTTTTGCCGATCTATCTATGAGTAGAGGTTGTTTACCCGACGACCTTATTCATTGATAAAAGTAGTTCACATCATAATATCACAATGTCATAATAACAAATGTTATGAATTTGTGTTATGTAAAATACGTTCAGGATGGATGTGAGAAAGGAACTCTGATGCCATTGTTCACTTGTATGAAGGTGGTTCCTTACAACACTTTGAAATACACCCAAACTTATTTTTATTTTTACTAAATGTATGTATACAATGTAACATAATATAGTATTATAGTAAAATTTAGACTATGTAGCACAATTACGATATTGTAACATTTACAACAGGTACTTTTTGACATTTTTGAGTTGGAGGATAAAACTACATAATATATCTACTTATTATTTATCAGCTCATAATATAATGTTTCAACCATCCCTGAAAATATAACGTGGGTGGTATTTCCTAAAAGATAATAACCCTTTACGATAGTAAAAATCAGGGAAAAGTTGACTAAAATCAGTCCATTGATTCATGCTACGTTTGACATATTTTTATTTAATATTATAAAATTATGTGATAATAGTATTGTCATTTATACAACAGTGTGCCTTTTAAAATTTAATTTGTAAAATAAAAACTGTGTTAATCTTTGTAAAAAGTAATATTACTCAGTAAGAAAAGGCAACCGTTTGACAATACTATTTTGTTTTATTATAATTATGTTTGTTAAAGCATTAACCAAACGTCGCCGAGATTACCCGCCAAAAGCAACTGCAAATCAAGATTTCTATCTTCCACCGATATAATAATATGATATCTATCATATTATTATATTATTATTTTTTCTACGACAATACGATTAGATACGTTACAATGTCTTCTATACGAATTATCTTTTTTCATAATGTAAACTTATAATATACGCAAGAAAACGATCTACGATTTTTATTTACTTAAACGAATGAAGAAGACATCCTCGGCATTAACATTGGTCCTTCGAGCCGGATTTACGAAAAGTAATGATCCAGCCGAGTCGACTATACGAGTAAAGAAGCAAATCAGCGTCATCGAAAACTGAAGCTTCATCCATCAGCACATCGAGTTACGGTCAGGCTATCCATTTATCTTTTTCCTATCTATATACGACTAGTGTTAACACCGTGTTGTGAATTTCAATTAATTTTATTAAACGAGTAATAAAAAATAAAAAATAAGTTTAAGCATAAATCTATTAGTTAATTATTTAAATTTAGGTGGGTACTATATTTTACTAGATATTAGTTTGGTGCTTTATTGATTTTTTCCCCTCAAGTCTTCAAAATGACTGATAGTGCTTCAAAATTAGACCCGAAAGTTAATTTACCACTTCGGTCAAATTCCAATGATCCTCTTTCTGATCTCAAGAAGCAAAGAAGAACTATGAAGGGAAGATTAACGATATTCGAAAAAAGTATTTCTAAATTCAATATAAATTCTCCGTTAACGAATGTTCAAAAGGCAGAACTTCGACTTCGAATTCAGTCAGCCGAAGAGATGCTTCAAAATTTTAATTTAATACAAACTAACATTGAAACTTCCAGTGATGATATTGAGCTCGCAAATCAGTTGGATTACAGAGAATCTTTTGAAACGCAATATTTCAACATTATGGCTACAGCTAAGTTGTTGGTAGAAGACTGCTCAGACAGCTCAGGGTATACGCATTCAAGTTCAGTAAACGCATCCACAATTAAATTGCCTGAAATTAAATTACCAGTCTTCGACGGCTCTTACGATTTGTGGCTTGAATTTAAAAACTCATACATCACTATGATACATCATCGCACAGACCTAAACAATATACAAAAATTTCATTATCTTAGGTCAGCTCTTACCGGTAGTGCTTCTCAAGTGATAGGTGCATTGGAATTTACGGCTCCCAACTACACTCACGCATGGGATTTGCTTGAAAATAGGTTTAATAATTCTAGACTTTTAGTTCATAATCATGTTAAGGCTTTGTTTACATTGTCAAGCATTAATAAAGAATCTCCTGTACAGATTAGGAAACTGATAGATAACGTTTCAAGAAATTTACGCGCTTTAAATACTTTAAATGAACCCACAGACGCATGGGACACATTAATTATTTATTTAATAGTTTCAAAACTTGACCCATCTACTGAACGAGAGTGGGAAATTTATAAAGGATCTATAGCTTCAGGTGTGCAGGGCGATTCAAATATTACAACAAAATTGAATGACTTATTGACATTTCTAAAAAATCGAGCTGATATGTTGGAAATGATAAATACAAATTACAGTAAAAATACGGGTGCTAGTAATAAAATAAGTCATGAAAAATTTAATAAATTCGATTCTAAAAAACATGTGGCTCGCGAACAGCAGATGCACAGTTTTATGTCTACGCGCAACGACAGATTAAACGATAAGCGCTCACGCAAATTTATTACACCTTGTGTTCTATGCAAAGCAAATCATGCGCTTTATATGTGCACTACGTTTTTAAATTTGCCTATAAGTGACCGGTTAAAATTAGTTGACGATAAAAAACTTTGCATTAATTGTTTACGTACGGGGCACACGGTTACTAATTGTTTATTCGGAGCGTGTAAATATTGTCAACATAAACATAACTCATTATTGCATCTAAACACTGTCGACAGCAGCAACGGCGCATACGTATCGACGGGTGCTCGTCACGAGCCGACTGATAGGAGCGCAGGCGCACTGACTACGGCCGCTATTGCGTCGACAGCGTTGCATACATTTGATTGCATTCCGAATAAAAATGCTTCTAATTCGTTGGGTCTTACGTCGGTTTTGCTATGTACGGCGTTAATTGAAGTAGCGGTGAAGGGGGAGAATCGATATTGTACTGCGCGTGCGCTTCTAGACAATGGAAGCCAACATTGTTTTATTTCTACGAAATTTTGTAAACGGTTTAACATTCCACTCATACAGTCCACTATACGAATTTCGGGTGTGGGACAATCAGTCACACAGTCGAATCAATTATGCGAAATTATTATACGTTCTAAAACAAGCGATTATTATACGAATATTACATGTTTGGTTTTACCATGCATTACTTCTAAACTGCCGGCGAATGGCATTACTATTGATACGTTCCGTATTCCTGATAACATTCAGCTAGCGGATCCTTCATTTAACATACCGTCCGAAATCGATTTATTGATAGGTGCCGATTTATTTTGGGACTTATTAAATGCGGACAAAATTCGTTTACCTAATGGGCCATATTTACAAAGTTCTAAATTAGGATGGTTGATTTCCGGACCGGTTTATACGGAAGGCTTACGTAACAATAACATTCAATGCAATGTTGTTCAAAATATCGATTTCCAGCTTCAAAAATTCTGGGAATTAGAAGATATTCCGAAAAATGATAACATTCTCACCAAAGACGAACGCGAATGTGAGGAGTTATTTATTAAAACGACAAAACGGGAAGAGAACGGCAGATTCTCGGTTCGTATTCCGTTTAAGGAATCAACTAATTCCTTAGGCGATTCTTACACGTCTGCTAAGAAACGTTTTGAATCAACAGAACGTAAATTAACGAGATTACCGAATTATAAAAAATTATATGTAGATTTTATGCGTGAATATATAGATTTAGGTCATATGTCACGTATAGATAAATACGATTGGCCTTATTGTTTTCTTCCGCATCACGGAGTGTTTCGTGAGTCAAGTAGCACCACGAAATTAAGAGTAGTGTTTGACGCGAGTGCAGCGACTTCGTCAAATAAGTCTTTAAACGATATTCAGTTGATCGGGCCACCATTACAAAACGATATATTTTCGATTTTACTTCGATTCAGGCAGCACAAACACGTTGCGTGTGCCGATATCGAAAAAATGTACCGACAAATTCTTGTGCAGCCAGATCAGAGAAATCTTCAACTCATTCTTTGGCGAGAGAACTCGGACGAAGCTCTTCACGTGTACAGACTGAATACGGTAACTTACGGCACGGCTTCGGCCCCGTATCTCAGCATGCGTTGCTTGAAACAACTCGCCCAAGAATGTGATGATGATATCATATCTCAAATTATAAATAACGATTTTTTCGTAGACGATTTAATTACCGGTTGCGATGACAGTTCTAAATTGTTTCAAATGTGTCAAAAGACATCACAAATATTACGATCTGCTTGCTTTCCTTTGCGTAAGTGGACTTTCAGTGGTGACGTCCCTACAAGTCGGTATAAGGAATTGTCGAATGATGAACATACACAAAGTAAAACGCTCGGAATAGGTTGGAATAGTAAAAGTGACGAGTTACATTTCACTACAAAGGTACAACGGCCGACTATTTTGACTAAGCGTGTGATGTTATCAGTTATTTCACAAATATACGATCCTTTAGGTCTTCTTGCTCCGACAGTGATAATATCAAAAATACTGTTACAGAAACTGTGGTTAAGCAAGATCGATTGGGACGAAACCGTACCTAATGAAATCGCCACGACATGGAATTATTGGCTAAATACATTACAGTATTTACATAATTTAAGTATTCCGCGTTGGGTAAGGGGCGAGCATAACGATCACACGGAACTTCATATATTTACGGACGCATCTCAAGAAGCATACGGAACTTGCGCATATATTCGTACGTATAGCCAGAACTCAACGATAACGGTCAGATTGTTGTGTGCGAAAAGTAAAGTATCGCCATTGAAAACCATTAGTATACCCCGACTCGAACTCTGTGGAGCGTTTCTAGGGGCTAAACTATATAAAAAGATTACGGAATCTCTTAGCTTAAAATTCGACACTGTATATTTTTGGACGGATTCCACTATAGTCATGAGGTGGTTACGTATGTCACCGCATTTGCTTAAAACGTTTGTTCAAAATCGAGTGACGGAAATTAACGAACTAACTGGCGATAAAATGTGGCTTCACGTCAACGGCAAGGAAAATCCAGCCGACTTAGTATCACGTGGTCTTCACTTTGACGCACTAAATCATTGTAGTTTATGGTGGAAGGGGCCTTCCTTCCTTCATGAACGTGAGTTTGAGCTTCACAAGGCTGATACGTCGATTGAGTATTCCGATTTGCCAGAATTAAAATTAAATAAAACCACTGCTATGGTGTGCGGCGAAGTAGACGAATTTATAAACATTGAGCGTTTTTCGTCATTTTACAGGCTAGTACGAACGGGAGCATATTTGCTGAGATTTATTAGAAACACGCGTCTTAATACAGCGGATCGCCAAATCGGTACCTTATCGGCAAACGAGTTAGATGAGTCAAGGCTCATGCTGGCGCGCATAGTTCAAATGCAGTCTTTTCCGATTATTTATAGAAAATTGGTAAACGACTTACCTATTACTTACAAAAATAATAAATCTATAAGCGCAATTCAAGGTTTAAACGTATTTTTAGACAAAAACAAATTAATTCGAGTTGGTGGCAGATTGTGTAATTCGACTACATTCGATTATAATAAGAAACATCCGATCTTATTATGTAGTAAGCACATATTTACAACTTTATTATTTAAATACGAACACATAAGGCTGCTACATGCTGGTCCCCAGCTGCTCGTCGCGTCCGTGCGTGAGTGTTGGTGGGCTCTGGGAGCACGAAGTCTAGCCAGAAAGATAGTGCATCAATGTGTAACGTGTACGCGCTTTAGGGGTAAGGCGTTAGTACCTATTATGGGCAATTTACCGTCTGACCGTTTGGAACCCAGTTTTCCTTTTATGCGTACTGGCGTAGACTATGCCGGCCCAGTATTCATGTTGAATCGTAGGGGGCGTGGAAGCACACTGGTAAAGGGCTACATTTGCTTGTTTATTTGTTTGGCAACTCGAGCTATACATTTGGAGCTTGTTAGCAGTCTTTCTACTAATGATTATTTATTAGCTTTGAAGCGTTTTATTTCTCGTCGTGGGAAACCATCTACTATATTCTCTGATAACGGCAAGAACTTCGTAGGTGCAGAAAGAGAAATTTCGTCAATTTTAAAATATGATTCCGCGAAAATAATCGATTACGCTGCCTCTGATGGCATAGAATTTAAATTTTCTCCACCATATGCTAGTCATTTTGGAGGCTTGTGGGAGGCGGGAGTGAAGTCATGTAAGCACCATCTTAGACGCATATTGGGTAACGCGAAATTGACATACGAGGAGCTTAGCACGGTGCTTACACAAATCGAAGCTGTCCTGAACTCCCGTCCAATATCCCCTTTATCCGCAAATCCCAACGACTGCTCTCCTCTAACCCCGGCTCATTTCCTTATTGGCCGACCGTTAACGGCGCCGGCGGGTGAAGACCTTACAGCTGGGAATCCTCTTTCGCTGGCACGCTATAATCGAGTCGAGCTTCTACGGCAACACTTCTGGCGGCGATGGTCGAAGGAGTACGTTTCTGAGATGCAAGTTCGGACGAAGTGGAAGGCGCACAAGACTGACATCGCACCGAACAGCCTCGTATTAATAAAAGACGACAATTCACCACCGCTCAAATGGAGATTGGGTCGTATCGAGCGTACTTTCCCCGGCACGGATGGCGTCGTCAGAGTAGCGGATATTCGCACCACCAGTGGCATAGTAAGGCGTGCCTTTTCAAGGATTTGTCCGCTGCCCTTGCAACCGGAGGAGAAGAGGGACTAGAGATCGGGCTTCTAGAGATGAACTCATCGTGATGTTATGTTGGAGCGTGGTGCATCCAAGGTCGGGGGCTATGTTAAAGCATTAACCAAACGTCGCCGAGATTACCCGCCAAAAGCAACTGCAAATCAAGATTTCTATCTTCCACCGTCATATTATTATATTATTATTTTTTCTACGACAATACGATTAGATACGTTACAATGTCTTCTATACGAATTATCTTTTTTCATAATGTAAACTTATAATATACGCAAGAAAACGATCTACGATTTTTATTTACTTAAACGAATGAAGAAGACATCCTCGGCATTAACAATGTTAAATTCTAATATGAAGGCACCTATAAGAAAATCGTCATCCACATCCTAATGAATATTACTTTGAAACGTTCTTCCCTATTTACTATCTGCATGTAAAAATATTGAATTTGTGAAAATGTTAACGCTAGAAGCTCTTATAGGTTTCAGGGTCGTTCTCTATACCTATTAGAAGTTATTGTATCACTGGACTTTAGTGGAACGTATCAATTTGCACAGCTTTGTAATTTTATCACGCCATGCGTACCCACGTCAAATTCATTTGTACAAAATTAAAAGTAATAAAATTGTAAATAGAACAGAAAAAACTAGGACTGCTAACTAGGAAAAGGCCCTCGGTAGTGAATAAAGTAGCACATCACCAACAACCGACACGAATGAACAACCGCTGGTATGCTATTGTGTTTCGGTGTATAAGTAATCGACCTCATAAGGTAAGGACCTGAAAACTCACTGAAACACCGATTCACAGCATCAACACCCATCTTTTTTGTAAGAGGTACTGTTGTATACTGTTATACTGTGGCCGTACGAGACTGTGGCAAACCAAGTGTGTCCTACCACAAGATATGCAAAGTTCATAAGAAATGCCGCTCACATTCGCTGATGGATTGTCGATGCACTAGTTTTTGTTTTATCATAAACAATTGATAAAATGGCATAAACGAAAAATATACGCATAGAATTTGAGCAGTGGCATCTCTACTCGTATAATACCACTGACCATCGCCTCTGCATTCCCGCAGGTAGTAGATATAAAACGTTAAATATATTATATCTAAATTCTGTTATAAACAAACAGATTGAAAGATAAGACGCCGCGGGAGTGAGCAATAAAGAAGAGAATAGTAATTAAGTTTCATCTAACAACGGCACGATAAAATCAGACGTTATAATCGATACTGGTTTACTTACTAATCTATAAAACATAATACTTTTACGTTCACACGGTAATCCGCCAAAATTTTTACTTTTACGATGTTTTTAATGAAAAAAATATACCGGCTGTGGTTCTGTCAGCGGTTTATAGAGTTGCTACCTTTTATCCGCGACTTCGTTCGCGTATCAATATAAGGCGTACTTATGTTACTTATATCAATATATAAGTAACATAAGTACGCCTATGTGTTCTTTTTACTAATCTAGTATGGTGCTATTACCGGCGAAACAAATGGTAATGTAGCGCCACCATTAGTTATGCCTACGTTCTTCCGGAGTTATCCCACATTTTATGGTGCATACATTACAGCATCTACCTACGTATGCAGGTATGTTCGGAAACTAAAAGGTCAATTTATTGTCCTGTCGGAACTTATTACCGGGATAAAGAGTATCCAAGTTACATTACAAACTATCAAAATCCAGATTATGAATGGTTTAATTTAAATATATTGAGTAATATAATCATTAAAAAATTCTTAACAAAATTTCGCATTTGTAAAGAATATGGGAACCAGAAGCCATACACAATGGACTGAGAAAGAAGCTACTGTACTCAAATTAAATTTTGAAAAGTCCATCTGCACAGTTGAATAAGATTTTAAATGCACACGGATGCCTTCGGATGCAATAAAGTTGTGAATGGTGTAACAAGTTAACAAAAATAATAATTTTTAATCGCACGAGTGTATTTTAGTTGCGCTCTCGTTCGTCGGAAGCTACTCGCAGTCGCTAGCGTGCTGTTACGGGCTGGTGCACAGGCGCATGATGGATTAGCTCTCGCTAATACTCATCCGACACGCGAAATATTTCACTACGGTCTAAGTTCACATCGACTCGCTCTGCTTTGCTTCGTTTGCACTTCAATTAACAAATCAACTATCCGCACTTCATTAGTCAAAAATTACAAAAATTGCGTCCACTTTCTATGTACACTGATATTTTTTAATCCCCAACGCTCGAAGCAAAAACGGGGTTTTATAAGTTTGACATGTGTATCTGTGCATCTGTCTGTGGAATGGTAACTCCCAAAAGGTACAACCGGTTTTGATCCGTTTTTTTTGTTTGAAGACGTTTGAAGACGTTTTGTTTTAAGTCGCTCGATTTGAAGACCATCAGCCCATTTCTTAGTTAACGAAGGGATTTCATTAACTTACATAATGTTCGATTGATGTGAAATTTGGTATACTCTTACATCGATGGTATTTCCGTGAAATGGTAATCTTGACCTGATGCTGCAGCATCGAGTAGTCTGCGGGACACCCAACTCCTCAGCAACTTACAGCGTTTTTGGGCTTAGTTTAGTTAAGCCCAAACAACTATAATTTTAATTGTAGCTTATTTACGTATGAATCTTAAATGTTGATTTTGTCTGTATAATCGTCTGTAGGAGAATTCATATAGCTTGGAATTTCAAATTATCTACTAAAACAGTCTCAAGAAGACTTGTGTAACTTATTAGAATGCTTATTAGAATATAACTTTAAATCTGGATGTTGAATAGTTTAGGTAGGTTCAGAAGTAATTTACGTTATCAGACGCGGAGTAAGATATTTATGAGTGATTATATGTTTTCTGAAAAATTAAATATCATGAGATATATATGTTAATTCAGGAAACTCAGTCGTCTCGACTTAGTTTCTCGAGTGATTCCAAATATTTCACCACCTTAACTGGCACGAAAACTACTTCAAATAAGTTAGTTTTGCTAGCTTAGTTGAAAGTGTAGCCTGAACTGTATGCAATGCTATGCAGAAGTGTTATAATCAAATGTAACTTCAAATGAAGGCTTTTTGTTCCATTTCTAGATAGGTTTTTATAGTTTATTTGTATGTTATGTTTATAGTATTAAAGTATAACACTTTACTGATTGTTCAAGATAATATATCCCATAAATTTTCTTTATAAAACTCGCATTAGTTTGATCAGCGTCATTTATTCAGGTATTATTCGAATGTACACTCTCCTGTAGTACAAATGTTCTCGAGGGGAGGATCTCTGTGAGTGTATCAACCAGCACTATTTAATCAGTATCCTATTATATATAATATTATATATTTATTACGTGTCGGCGACACGTTTTGTCTAGTTGATAGTAACCCTAGCTGTTGACCAAACGGTCGCGGGTTCGAATTCCGATAGGGGCAAATGTTTATGTGTTAACATACCTTTTTTGTACCTGAGTCATGGATCCTGAGCATTATATGTATGTATTTACAAAAAAAAGTAATCTATTTAGTATATCAACTGTCTGGTATCCATAATACAAGCATTAGTTGCTTACTAGTTGCTTAGTATGGAACTAGATGGTGCTGTGTGGAAAGTGTGGAAAAAAAACCCATTATGATTTGAACGAAAGGTTTAAATACTCGCAGTTAATATTGATATGAAGTCCTCGCCTTTCCAGGAGCTTAAATGCATCTTCCAAAGCAACAGTGAACTGTTTCGGGGAGATTACATCCCCCTGTCTCACACCTCTTCCCAATGGATTTAACTGTGTTCAATTCACTTTGTACTTAAACTTGTGGCTTTATTCTACAAACACTTCGATATATCGATGGTATTGAACATTGGTATATCGAAATTGCGACATTGCTGCAGAGCCTGGAATATTGTCCATGTTTCGATCGAATGAAGGCCCTCTCATAGTCTTGGTTTTCTGTACAATTTGTCGTAGCGCATGGAATGGATGTGGTCTATGGTACTTATAACCTTTCCGAAAACCAGCTTGTTCGGAAGGCTGGATGTCATCAAATCTGCGCCTAGTTGATTTAGAATAACCTTAAAAACAACATGTAAACATGACTCAGAAGCGTGATGGGTCCGTAATACTTCAATAGGGTTTTATCACCCTTTTTGAAGAACAGCACCATCACGCCCCTGTTCTCACCATCGACCACCATCGAACAGCACCATCGAACAGCACCATCGACAAACAACGTGACATGTATTTTTTATATATATGAGAGTGAACTAATAATGTTGGAGCAACTTTCATTTGCTTATCATTGGGTGATAGGTTTAACACTAACCCGTGGCGTGCCGAATCATTATTATCTATAATAATTTATATGTTTATTATTCGTACTTTGCACCAAGTATTTCTTATCCGTATCGTGTTTATACAGGTTGGTAGATACATTGTAGCACATATTTAACTTGTATGATGCATTGACAAGTAAACGAACTTTGAAAGGAAAAATGGAAACGTAATATCAAAAATATTATTTGATTATTGAAATTTGAATTACAACAGGAAAAAATTGATATCCTAATATCCTCCTAATATAATATATATTAATTTATATTGTAAATTGTATGTTATATTGTAAATTGTATGTTATATTGTAAATTGTAAGATTGTATGTTTCGATGTTTATTGGCGCACATATAGTAGATAAACATATGATATATTCTGGAAAAATGTTAGATCTACCGGGGAATCCTCTAAAAATATTTTAATAAAATCGGAACCACTTACCTGTTTTTTTGGATGAATGGTACCTTATGCCCGTTGCTGTAGGTACCCCTTTAATTTTAAAAATTAGAGAAACCAAATTTTATGTATAATATTTTATTTATTTTATTTTTATACAGTCAACAGTGAAATCAACAAAATTTTCCACGGATTGATAAACTAATTGGTAAATAATTTAATATGTTTTTAAAAATTTTACGAACATTTTTTTTTGCTTCAAATAGGAAAAGTACATAATTAAAATCTTTTATTGCTGTGTTTGTTGACGGACATAAGAGAATGAATAGCCCATTTCAAAACACGTGATTTTTTGAAAAATCTTAATTTTTTGATTATTTGATAAAACTAAGGTTAGTGTTAAGATCATTACTAGGACTGCTAGGACTTGGTACTTTTTATTTTGGTCATGCTTATTTTTATTTTGGATACGTTACCATACTGGGTGGCTAATTAGCATTGATAGCTGTAATTTTATTTTGAGCAGTAATATATCCCTCAATATGGCATAGCAGAATATAATTACAATTTGTAGTTATATTGTATAGTGTGTGAGATTTAGAGACAATAAACTGCCTGTTCTCACAACTTGCTGACCTCAGGGCGATGACCACGAAGTCCTGCACCATACACCAAATTGTGTTTGATAGCTTGTTAAGTTTTGTATCTGCTGACTAATTAGAAGACATTCGACTACCAGTGCATAGTGAATTTCCAGGGAGTTAGATGTCAGTTACTCTGTCGAAATGCCAACTGGGTAAAAATTTATGTTTTCTGTAAACTGTTTTTGTAACTTTTCCCAACAGAGTGCAGCAAAAATCACAACTGTATTTGATCGAGTTTAAAAAACTAGCAAGCAGTTTTACGAGTATATTTTATTTATTATATATTTTATATAGTATTTTTTTGAGCCATCGTGTTACCAGTAATGACATGACATGGCGCTGAAGACTATGGACTTCGTAAGAAAGGTCAACGTCGCTCAACGAGCTCGGGGTTACTCTGAGAGATCTAGTCATGGCTCGAGTAATTAAGGTGCTTGCTTTAGAGCTCCATCTCAGAGGTCCCGCGTTCTTTTCCCAGCAAGGCCAACTTTGGAAATGAACTTTTCATTAGTTGCATTACGTCTCTTATGATTGTGACAGAAATTCTCTCGGTTTTAGGTTGCTCTATTTTATGTGTAACATCTTACCGCTCAGTTTCGTCAATAGAGCAAGTGCAACGTGTTACAGGAAGCCGGGGTTCGCGCTCTATTTGATTTGATCAATGAGCACGCGGACTATAGTTGCCGGCAAAAAATCAGGAATATATTGCTAAAATTATAGAAACATTGAAACATAGAGGGGCCATAATGACTTATTACCAAGGTGAAATTTTAATGTCAGATGCTACAAATCATATGCGGCTACTGTAACGTTCGTTTACTTTTTAACTACAAGCGATTTGTTAATGCATATTATTTTTCAATTGTTTATAAAAAATTGTTGCGTGATATTTTGTATGGCCAGCACGAATCTTAAATATAAACATAGGAGCTGTGTCACGCATCGCGCAGCGTCCCAGACGTCGTTATCAAGCGGCGCGGCGCGGCGTCCGGGTCAAGCGGTCACTTATCGTGTCGGCTAGGCTTATCGAACGCTATGCTATAATATACCATATACACTCAAGCTTACTTCAGACGGCTACCTAATAAATCTAGCTACTAAAGCTAAGGTGAAGAACCAGGGAAGATATAAAACAAATTACATATAAGCTGGGAACGTAAGTTTATTTTATAACGTCATAGGTAACATCACGTGAGCTAACATCAAGTGAGCCGTCAGCCTGTCTGACGACCATAATAGCTAAATCACTGAACTGTACAGTTACACAAACAAAGAACAGCAAAAATCCATAAAGTTGTCAATAGTTTAAACGCAAGAAAAGAAACTTTAAAAAAAAGGTTCAAATCCACAACAAAACAAATGTTTACAGGAACATTGACCTATAAACGCTTTGGGGCAGATGGTCTAGCGGAAAGAAAAAAAAAATTGTGTAATAAAACAGGGGGCCGTATTACGTTGAAATATGGGTCATAATACGTATAATATTGTGTTCAGTGGTTTATTTGTTCGCTGACAAATGACTGATGACAATATCATTGTGTGCGGTTACCCCGGTGGCGGTTCCTGCATGTATTGTTGGTTGACGTCTACATTTTAAGCGCCCGCAATTGTACAATTGTACAATTTTTATGCTCATTTACATGAACATTTCAATTCAAAATAAGGAACGTTAAACGGTAGTTAATATTCTCTAGATTTCATCTAGTTTAATGATCTAAGATATCACTACAGTCGGTGTCTGCTTCTGTTTCTCCGCTAACTTCTTTTGAACCACAGAACTTATTATGACACGGTTTTCTCTAATGAAAACAGCAATAAACTAGGGAGTGTGTATATAATTTGCAAAAAATGCATATATTAGGGGTTAAAGTATGAAATTGCCGATTTGTACTGAAAAATAAAAATTCGTTTTTTTTTTTAATTTAACATATTTATTTAATCAAAATAATTACCATTATTATCTATACATTGCTGCCATCTAATAGGAAGCTCATTTATGCCTTTGCGATAGAACTCTGGTGATCTAGATTCGACAAACTGTGTGAAAGCATTTTGCACTGCCTCCTGAGAAGAAAACTTTTTATCACGCAGAAAATTGTCCAAATCACGAAAAAAATGGTAGTCCGTTGGAGCAAGGTCTGGCGAATACGGAGGGTGACGAATGGTTTCTAATTGCAGTTCCTGTAGAGTTAAAACGGTTTCTCGTGCTGTATGAGGTCTCGCGTTATCATGGAGCAATAATGGTGAAGATCGATTCATAAGTCGGGGCTGTTTCACTGCTAGTTTCGCTATCATTGTTCGGAGTTCGGCGCAGTAGACATCTGCCGTTATTGCTTGACCAGATCGGAGAAAGCTATAGTGAATAACACCACGCTGAGACCACCAAACAGTTACCATTACCTTTTTATTGGTAAGCTTTGCTTTAGGACACTGTTGCGGCGTTTGACCTGGGGTCAGCCATTGCATTTTCCGCTTACGATTATCGTAAAGAATCCATTTTTCATCACATGTCACAATTCGATCCAATATTCCTTCATTTCTGTATCGATTCAACAAGGCAACGCAAGTTTCAACACGCGTTTCTTTCTGCAGATCAATCAAATCATGAGGCACCCATTTTTCATATTTTTTTATTTTATTGATTTGACGCAAATGAGTCAATATTGTTGGTAAGGTAACGTTAAACCATGCCGCTAATTCCTGGGTAGTTTGGCTCGGATCGGTTTCCACCATCTCTTTCAAATCATTGTTATTCACCTGTGTGGGCGGTCTTCCACGTGGTTCGTTCTTCAAATCGAAGTTTCCATCACGAAAGCGTTTAAACCAAAATCGCACAGTGCGTTCATTAGCAGTCCCCTCTCCAAACGCAACATTAATATTGCGAGCTGTTTCTGCCGCGTTATTTCCGCGTCGGAACTCGTATTCAAAAATCACAGGAATTTTCGAAGTATCCATCTTTATTGTCTAAGCTGAATAAAAAAAACAACTGAAAGTTGATAATCGAATGTTGCACATTTTTTAAAAGAAGAACTACATAGGTACCGTATGAAAAAAGTTTCACTCAAAAATCTCAAACCATGAAGGTTCTATGTCAATTCGAAGTACCTATTACAATAAAACGGCAATTTCATACTTTAACCCCTATTACTATGCAAAGACGGAAGCGGATCACTAGTAGTATGATTTCGAAATAGATTCTCCATTTCAATTTATTATAGCTGTTTGTTAATTCATGCTTATCTATCTCAAAGGTATAACTTTATATGTAAATATACGATATATAGGACTTCTATAGAACACACTAGTCAGACAAAATATAAACCATTTTTTAATCTTTATCTATGCGCGAACGAATTTCACGATTTATGTATGTGAGCAAAGTTTTGGAGTTAATGCGATTTAACGCCTTCGTGAATGTCAATGTGTTTTGTGGGGCCATACGTGACACGCTGCCATCACTGCGGACCAGTTCGCCGGTGCTCTATGCTCTTACTCTTCGCCACAATGCACTGAGAGAAAAAATATACGTATAAGTAGCTCACCACCAGTCCGTTACCAAGGAACTCGCAGCTTTATATGTAGTACGTAACCTACATACTTAATTTAGTAGTTACATACTTACTAATGATGACACATATTTATGTGTAAGTATGTGTCATCCATACCGAGAACGGTCCCGCAGTAAAGCTAGTATAAGGATGTCGCATCATTCTTAATTGTGTCGGTTCAGGAATTTAAGTACTCGGCCTGATTTATACGTAGACACGTATGCGGCTACATTACAACATAATGTAGCCGCATACGTAGTCATACGTATTTATAACGTTATATACGTATAAAATGGTGATTCACCACCTTAACGTAAGTGCTTACATGATAACGCCTCTTGCTACGTACGACTGGTTCTACATATTGATCGTACGTAACAAGTAAAATTTGTCAGTAGCAAATGAATTATTAGGTACTTACGCATCTTGTAAAGATTTAGCAAAGAATAATAAAATAAATAAAATAAGCCTTTATTACTGTTTGGTTAACAATATATCTATTATGCCTACATATACATTTAAAATTTAAATATAAATAAATAATTTACATTTAAACAATTTACATATCGGCAATCGGTACTTCTACTGTAACAGCTTGTCCTAAGACAAAGGCCTCCTCTAAAGATTTCGATTTTCTTCTATCTTTGGCTAATCTGGTCCACAAAGGAGCAAAGAATATTTCCTTCCAAAACTCAACATACAATATAATACAGTTTAACTTTCACATAATTGAGTTACTATGTTTAAAAATATAGTCACTATTTGTTTTTTCGATACGTTCCGTGATCAATTTTAAATGTACGTGTACGTACATGTATGCTGTACGTATGCGGCTACATTATAAGTATTCGCAGTACTGTCTACGTGAGGGGGCTATTTATTGTACGTATGCGGCTACATTATAAGTATTCGCAGTACTAAGTGAGGGGGCTACTTATTGTACGTATGCGGCTACATTATAAGTATTCGCAGTACTGTCTAAGTGAGGGGGCTACTTATTGTACGTATGCGGCTACATTATAAGTATTCGCAGTACTGTCTAAGTGAGGGGGCTATTTATTGTACGTATGCGGCTACATTATAAGTATACGCAGTACTGTCTAAGTGAGGGGGCTACTTATTGTACGTATGCGGCTACATTATAAGTATTCGCAGTACTGTCTAAGTGAGGGGGCTACTTATTGTACGTATGCGGCTACATTATAAGTATTCGCAGTACTGTCTACGTGAAGGGGCTGGTGATTATATTCTCTTTGCCCATCACTACAGTGACCGGCATTTTCCTCTCGTGCGTACGCAACTACGCAGTAATATAGTAAGCAAGCAAATAGTGTGCCGCGTATGTTTGATTGCGCTTGCGTTTTCAAAGAATATTCTTTTATGTTTTCCAATATGGAGAAATTATTAAAAGAAATAAACTGTGAAGAACTGATTGGAGTTTTCGCGGGTAAGTTAATTTCGTTACTTACTTCTTGCAGTACCGACAGCAGTGTATATTACTTTACAACAAACAATACAGTTGTTGTCTTATGATATATTTAAAATATTGTCTGAACCTGCCGACACATGAATTAGGTAGATACTATTGTAACGTTTTGTGTACTTGATTAAAGTTTAATTTCCCTTTTTAAGGGAATCATACTTTCTAAATTATACTTGATTGAAATTATAGTTTCTATTTATATTCTGCAATGAGTGAAAATTCGTTAAAAAGAGGTTCTTAATAAGAAGTATTCGTAATGTAAAGGTACGTTTTTCATTAACTCTTATATGCGCAGTTCTAGGTAATTTCGAAAAATTTGTTATATACCTAAATACAGGGTATACAGGTTACCCTGTACCTAAATACAGGGTATACAGGTTACCCTGTATTTAGGTAGGTACATACTAGAAAATAATACTAATAATATAATAATACTATACCTAGAAAATAATACTTTTTCCATAGACAAATAAATTCCTGACACTCGTTTGTTCCAGAACACGAAATCGATCTAGAAACTGCATTTTTGTTGGAAGAGGAGCAGCTCAAGGAGCTGATCCCAAAAATAGGTCAAAGAATAAGATTCAAGAAAATAATAAAATCAAATCAAAAACGGGAAGATACGCCTGTAAATGAAATAGCTGTGAGTGCTTTTTCTTAATTTATTTTGCTCTTTGAATGTTTTTAACATTGTTAATCATTTATTTTTCAGCCTGATTCTGATTTTGCCTCTGGTTCGCCATTTTCGCCACCGGATCATTCTGCACCAGAGCTTGTGCAAGAAGAACCCCCAAAAGCATCAAACAATTATGTAAGTTTGCTTTTGTTATAAACACAAAATCTATTGCTATACTTATGTAACTTTGTGAAGGTACATTAAATGTGGCTTAGTATGTTTTATGATACAAGTAGTGAGACATGCAACACACTTTCCTGTTGGTAAGAGATAACGTTTGCTCATGATCATTGCAGTGATACCCAGAACTTAGTGATAAAGTCCTGATCACTGTGATGGTAGCTTATTGACTTGAGTCAGCCTTGTACGTCCACTGCTGGACGTAGGCCTCCCCATAGTTTTGCCAATACTCACCACGTTTGGCAGGCGGGTTGACGAACGCAGTTTGATAATAATTATCCGCAAAGGGCGCTGCTGCCCACCCTTTGGTGGTTTTTCCCTTAGCCGATTTCTATGGCACCCACGGGTTGAGATGGGGTATACTATTCTAAGCCGGTACCCCACGGCATTCTAATTATTATAGCTTATTAAGTAGCTTATTAACCCAGTAATTTCACTAGCTTATTCACAGTATTCACAGTTCCCTTACAGGAATTTATTTCATTATTACTAGTAGGTAGTAAAAAACCATAACCTTGGGTGGTTACATTGGACCACACAATACTGGCGGCAACCGGCAACCAGAGACAGTAATAATTCTTATTATTAATGAAATAGTTGTGAGTGCTTTTTTCTTAATTTATTTTGCTCTTTCAATGTTTTTAACGTTGTTAATCATTTATTTTTCAGTTTGTTGAAGCTTATTCTGCCTCTGGTTCTGATTCGCCACTTTCGTCACCACCGGATCATTCTGCACCAGAGCTTGTGCAGGAAGAACCCCCAAAAGCATCAAACAATTTTGTAAGTTTGGTTTTGTTATAAACACACAATCTATTGCTATACTTATGTAACTTTGTGTAGGTACATTAAATGTGGCTTAGTATGTTTTATCATAAAACATACTAAGCCACATTTAATAAAATCAATAAATCTCACTACTTGTACCATAAAATTTATGGTACAAGTAGTGAGACATGCAACACACTTTCCTGTTGGTAAGAGATAACGTTTGCTCATGATCATTGCAGTGATACCCAGAATTTAGTGATAAAGTCCTGATCACTGTGATGGTAGCTTTTTAGCCCAGTAATTTTACTAGCTTATTAAATTCCCTTACAGGAATTTATTCCATTATTATTAGTAGGTAGTAAAAAACCATAACCTTGGGTGGTTACATTGGACCACACAATACTGGCAACCGGCAACCAGTAGTAATAAGTAGACCAGAGGCTGTAGTGCGAGTTTATAATGAACGCACTCGCTGGTGAGCGCGTAAAATATTTGTATGGAAAACTGTCAATTGTCAATGCCAAGTTGACAATTTTCCATATAAATATTTTACGCGCTCACTAGCGAGTGCGTTCATTATAAACTCGCACTACAGCCTCAGACAGTAATAATAAGAATGACTCTAATGACTTTTCTTTTCTTGCAGGTATACAACATTTTAAATGTAAAGTTATAATTTTATTGATTATTAATTATATTATGTAGCAATTCTAGGCACAGTATTTATTGTATTGGTATATACAATTTGTGTTTATTTCATAAGTTTGAATTGTGAATTAATAAATCTTTAATTATTATATAATTAGTTTTATTATGTTTCTCTTTAATTTTATTCCAAGTACTTGGGTAGCCAGCTTATTCTTATGTATGTAAATGTTATTTTTCAGGTTAACAATGCTAGTGGTACATTACAGCTTTATGTGACTGACGTAGCATAAATCCTTTCTGGTGCGTATATGCTGGGGTGTTATTTATTACGCCCATAATTATGCATTGTATGTATTTGATACGTAACCGAATGGTACCACTCCGTTACTTTATGTGACATGCTTTCTGCCTGGTGTTACTCATATACATTCTGACTTGATATCTATGTCTAATATTATATCATAAGAAATTAGTTATGATGATTTGTCATATAACAACATAACTCTTTTCTCATGATACAGCCTTACATTATAGATATTGAGCCAGAATATGTATTAGTAACGCCAATCAATAAGTATGTCATCTCAAGGCCCTTCCAGACAGTCTGATTTCAGTCGCCACGACGGCGGAGGAGAAGAGGTAGGCAGTTATCGGGTCGTGTCGGGCAACGCTATCAAAAACAGCCTGATCTCGGTCAGACCTGACGGCGAGGAGGAATGAGGAGAATAGGACAAAATTCCATGGAAAAATTACCCGCTCTCATTCCTCTCCGCGGTCGGGTCCGAACGAGATCGCGGCCGACACGACCGATGGTACCTACCTCGTCCCTTTCGCCTCATTCCTCCGCCGTTATGTCGACCGAGATCAGGTCGTCTGGAAGGACGTTCATGCGGTAATGGAGCGGTACCATTACTTTACGTATCAAACATCAGTGCGTACGTAAGAGGTGTCATGCTGTAACGGAGCAGCACCATTACTATACGTAGCAAACACCAGTGCGTACGTAAGAGGTGTCATGCTGTAACGGAGCAGCACCATTACTATACGTAGCAAACACCAGTGCGTACGTAAGAGGTGTCATGCTGTAACGGAGCAGCACCATTACTATACGTAGCAAACACCAGTGCGTACGTAAGAGGTGTCATGCTGTAACGGAGCAGCACCATTACTATACGTAGCAAACACCAGTGCGTATGTAAGAGGTGTCATGCTGTAACGGAGCAGCACCATTACTATACGTAGCAAACACCAGTGCGTACGTAAGAGGTGTCATGCGGTAACGGAGCAGCACCATTACTTTACGTAGCAAACACCAGTGCGTACGTAAGAGGTGTCATGCTGTAACGGAGCAGCACCATTACAATACTCCGGACGTAAGTATGATACACCAGTGTTTACCGGTTACTTATACGTAGCTGGTTGTTTTACGTAGCGCGCTTCATGGTAGGTTGGCATGAAGCGGGCTACGTAATGCCGGTTACTTACGTGACATGGAGGCCCTTACAAGCTTACGAGTGGTACGTTTTTGTCCTTACATACGTAGTGGCGTTCATGATTTACGTAACTTTTTTCTCTCTGTGTGCACACGGCGCTCGCACGTATTCCTTTCAACCATTGCCATTGCGAACTACTAGAGGAGAAAATTATATTGTTCAATTTTTAATAGGTAACACAACAAAACATTTATTTATTTCTGTAAAAGCACCTTATCTCTTGTGTGCTAATTTTTTTTTTTTTAATTGCAACTAACTGTATAATTAATAAGTCTTATAGCAAAATTTTCATATTTTAATTTAAAGTACACAGCTTCACCTAGTATTTGTAATAGGTACTTACTTCTCAGCCGACGATTCACTTGTTCCCGGCCTAGGCAGTAATGTAACGTTGTTTCATATTAAAATAATCTCTTTACCAGCAATTTTCCTGTAAATAGATGTATGTACATGTATCAGCTCAACTATTTTTAGTTTCAACCTTTGTTTTTCATATCGCTTAATAAAACAATCTGCTTTACAGCAACTTTCATGTATATTTTCATGCACGTATCAGATGAATAGAATCTGCCTTCATTGATATTTTTTTACCTTTAACAAAAAGTATTTTTTTTTGTATAAGTGTCAGTTTAAACTCGTTCGTCGAGTGGTATACACACTGT
Organism: Synanthedon andrenaeformis; assembly: GCA_936446665.2. NCBI lineage: Eukaryota > Metazoa > Arthropoda > Insecta > Lepidoptera > Sesiidae > Synanthedon > Synanthedon andrenaeformis. The sequence continues at coordinate 11,089,599 of OW387776.2, read as the reverse complement.
AGCCAGGTTTTTTTTTTAATTTGGCGGGTTGCGCAGGGCTGAGGGCTCCTCATCGATTCGAGACTTGTATCTAAAGGGCGAAAAACACTCGACTCCGAATGAATACAGGAGTGTTATGTTTTTTACGAGTCTCGAGTGCTTTGAGTCAATGAGTATACTGTCGTACGTTATTGACGACTGCTGTTGAGTGTTGTTTTATGCTTACATTTGTTTGTGTAAATAAATATAACATTGTTTGGCGGCTAGTGCCATTGTCTTTTTATTTAATCTTCACAATATTTGTAAAGATTTAATAAAAATGACACGAAGACCCCAAATCGTATTTTAAATTTAAAAATATAAAATATGAAACCGAATTTAAATAAAAATCTTATTTTACAATAACTTAAAATGGATTAAAAAAGGTTGTTAATTTTGGGGCCTTCAGTCGCGCTTTACTAGCGACCCGCTCCCTGCTTCGCACATGTGCATTTTTTTTCTGCAATAAACATAATTTACGTATTTAAAAACATTTAAATAATGTACATACAAACGGACAGATGGCGGGAAGAAACTTTATTTTATAATATACCTACTATGTAAAGATGAGGTATTCTTATATTTTTACAAAAGAAAAGTCAATAAGAGTTATTAAAATTCTATGTACCTAATTAGTTTTTCATCGATATTTTTTTTAAATTTCATATCCACGTCACTAAAAATATAAAAAATCTTGATCTAGATCAAAATCTTGTCCAATCCTACACACCTTACTTTTATATAACTTATAACCTGTTGCTTACATACATACAATTAATATAAATCTGATATTTTTGAGCTTTCTTTCTCAAAAACTCTTATCAAATAATTAATCGGCCACTGTGCTAAGATTTCTTGTAAGATTTACGTACGTTTTATTCAATATTAATAAAAGAATTTGTTATTTTTATATATAAAATGTTTATTATTTAATCTTTAAAATGGAATTACACACGGAAGTAAGTACGAATAGTGAAACGTAATAACCACCGTTTATCGAGTTACAAGAATTGGTAACAAATTGTGATATCTAAAATCCAGTGCAGGGCGAGTGAGTCGGGTAGGGACGTACCGATATCGACAAATTATATCGATAAATATAACGATAAGAGTATTTTTGATTAACCACTCTTTAACTTTGTAATAATTTTTCTACTGTAAAATATTCATTAGAAAATATTTTGTAATTTAAATGTAAATGCCACTAAAATTAGCACTTTATTCATTAAATTAATAAAAGTATTAGTCTGTCCTTTCTTGGGACATAAGAAACTAATATTTTAGAAACCCTCTAATAAGATAAAAAAAAGAAATATGAGAAAAAAGAAAGTATAAGTTATTAAATAAATATATCTAAGGATTTCTTCCACAACACAAACTAATGTTTTTAATACGATTATAATAATTCTGTGTGTCTGTTAGGTTTTAACATTTAACTCACCGAAGAAGTTTTTATGAAACTTTTGAAATTTTTCAGTGGTATAAAACCACAGGCAAAGTTTAGCATTAGTATCTCGTTGGCCACGATATATGTAAATATTTTTATGTATTTATATTCATTTATTGTAATATGCGTTGTCGTTGAAAGCAGATAACGGCTTTATATATTTTGATAATTAAATTGTGAATGTATCGATGTTTGAAATGATCGACATCTGCGGCAGGATGTGATGAGCAGCCCTACGAGCGCAGCGGGATGTGCGAGTACTGTTTGCAAATAAACACCCGGCGGTATCCCGGGGTTAACAATCGTCAGGGTTGTACAATAGTTGTCCGCGGTGGTGACAGCGGGTGGCCGAACGGTGGCGGCGTGTTGTGTTCTTGTGTTGTTTATTTCTCATGTGAAATAGGTACCGGCCCTATGGGAAAAATCCTATGTCCTTGTGACATACAAACGCCGATAGTATTATTTCATAACCTAGATAGGGAATCGTACCTATAGGTATAAAAATATTAAATCTTAGAAAATAAAATAACGAATTTTAAACTATAGAAAATTACGTTCCGCATAAACTTAATGATACTTAATGATTAATACTTAGTTTAGTCAGTGTATTTAGACAACATGATTTATTTACACTAATTGAAATTTGATTTGAGATTATTATTTAAAAAATAGTTATCCACGTAAACTGATTTTATTTCCCCTTTAGTTTAAATTACATTACGTCTGCATTTTAAATTAATTTTGGATAAAGACAGGTTAAAAGAAGAAGCGAGATAAACCTCAGTTAGAATAGAGGAATGGATGGGCTCTTTCATTCCTTATTCACATACAAAATTTTTTTGTTGCATGCTTTTGTTTTACTGTTTTTGTATTATGTATTTGTGTCAAAATTTAAATAAACTGAAGCAGTTTGTCCAACAATATCAAAAATTACAATACAGTACAGTTACAGTAAAGCGTTTAATGTATACGTTTAAGGTTCTCAAAGTTTATGAAAAATAAAAACATCTTGGAAACATTGTATCAATTTGGTATAATATCTAAATTTAGTCTCAGTCCGAATCTCAGATGTTATAATTACCAACATTCAAATGATACGTTTGGAACATTATCGGCGTGGGTAACGCGACAATGCAATAAAAAGAACGTGAAACGGTAGGTAAGAGCGGACATATAAAAATACATTTAGATAAAAACTTTAATAGACATTGTAAAATTCGATGACAAATCCCGACAGTTTAACACGACTGGCTTAGTTTATGGCCGTGGACCAAGTAAAGGTGTGTGCAGGCTCGTATTGCTTTGAAAATGTATTTCTTTATTTCAACTAAACAATCTTGTCAATTAAAACACAGGTTTTATACGATCATTTTGTGGGTCGTACATAATCTAAGAAAAAAAATTTTTTTTTGGCTGAAATAAATTAAACTTTATTCGTGTGTGCAATAGTATATATAGATAGCCTAGACAACCACAAATTTTATATATAGCTTTTTTTTTTTCAATTTTATTTTATGATCAAAAACGTTTTTTTTAACACTCGCCATTGGCATAGATCATTAATTGCTTCTAATAAATCATTAAAACATATGTTGCTCTGAATTTACTTTGATAATCAAAAATAGTTGTAATTAAAAGTAAAACAAGTGCATTTATGGGCTCATAAATAGTTTATTTTTTAGTATAAATTTCTTAAAATAAGTTTCTGGTTTCTAAGAGATAATTCAAGCCTAACTTGAATGAAATGGTTAGGGTAGTTGCATTAACGCTCTGTCTCAGGAGATGCGAGTTCGATTCCTGGCATGTAATTAGAAGTTAACTTTTCAAGGTTTGGGTATGGATTTGGAAAGTATTGAAAGGGCACACTGCATTTCGTAGTCATTCCGGCGGCCCGTATGGCGGCAGTAACCACCCCCTTAAAAAAGACCACCGTTAAATAACTGTTGCTGTTGCATGTGTGCTTTTGTGTTTCGATAAGCGAGTAAAAGATGCCAGAGCCAATTTCCTTATCCCTTCCTTATCCCTTATCCTTAATCTAACCATAGGCGACGGTAGCCAGTTAGTATCAAATGGACCGTCAGCCTGTCTGTCGACCTTGACGTAACAAAAAAATGATGTCGGCTTAAATTAGATCCAAATTGTAGACTTTAATTTAGTCCCAACTGAATTTTATTTTTCTCCTATATCCATGAGGTTTAGGGCATTCGTTTATTGTTATTCATAAATTTAAGTCAACAATGTCAATGTAATACCTACTATTAAAAAAAACACTTCTTTTTACCTTAAAATACCTCATCTGAGTACATCTTAATGAAGTTTTAAAAAACAAGAGACGTCCGAAGAATTCATAATACTAAATTCCTTTTGGGGAAATCTTGGATCAATTAACACTCATAAATGACAGTCGGTTTTAATATGTTTACTTTGGGCCTCTCGAATATGGGCCAATAAAAGCATCGAATACAAATAAGTATTATTGCGCGGGAAATATGCCTTTATTTTTTTATTATTAGTTATTATTTTTATTTTACTTCCCATTTACTTTTTATATATGAAACCAACGCCCCAACTTCGCCTGGATCCAGTTGCAAGAGTTAGTATACATAGTTTATGTATGAATGTACATTTCGAAATTATTTTTTAATGTGGATTACAAGATAATAAAAATTCATTTTGAATTCAGAAGCGAGATATAACATAACGATACAATACCGATTCACACGGTATGATCGAGCGATTGGTCTTAATCTAAAGACAACACTATCGGCTGTCCCCTGTCTTCTCACTTATCGTTGGATGTCAGAAGCGAAGTGTCGACAGATAGCGTACAAACGACGAAATCACCGGAGCCTCCTTATTTTTTTTTTGTTTCATTTCAATACACAGCTTAGCATTGTGCTAGAAATGTCAAATTAATATACAGTGTATTTTATATGTGCCTACCTACTCTGGCACGAAATTATGAAAAATTTCTATACTAATATTATAAAGAGGAAAGATTTGATAGTTTGTTTGTTTGCATTGAATAGGCTCCGAAACGACTGGACCGATTTGAAAATTTTTTTCACTCTTGGGAAGTTATATTATCAGCTAGTAACATATAGGCTATATTTTATAAAGTAACGCGGGAGAAGCCGCGTGCAACAGCTAGTCCATTTATAAAGACATTAAGATTTTATAATTCGAACCTGAATCTGCCGTTTGACTGCATATGACAATATGTAAATAATAACATGGCATGAATGTGATTTACAAATGTTATTGACTATTGTTTCTTGTTATAATATTATTTATAACAAGAATATGTACTGTTATTAGACAAATACTGGGCAGCTAATCTGACGGCAGTAACCACCCAATTATAGAAAATGATCCTGAAATAACAGAAAATATAATATAATAGCTACAAATGTGTTAATTCATAAGAAAAACTGAAGAACATAATCACTCAAATTCTTGTGTTTATGGGAATGTTTAAGCCTTCTAAAGTTTAAAACTTCCAAAACTAGCGGGGTACAGTTATTTCTTATAGCCTCTTTTGCACGTGTTACTAGTTACTACTACTACCACCAGTAATAGTAACACGGGTTTGCACGTAATACAGACGGGGAGTTTTTTTACCCCTTATACCTACTACCAGTAGTAAACACAGGCAATAATACTTTTTAATGGCAAACTTACAACTTAAGTGAAACTTTTAAGAGTATTCGGAATCTTGCAGGTTTTGTGAGCATTATAATAATAAAAAATAAAAAGTTTGGAGGGAATTTACTTTAAATATTTTTTTATATAAAAATATTAATTTGGTTTGTGTACGCTTCAAAATCTCGAGAATGGGTAGACCGATTTTAATTTGGTTTTCACATATTGAAATAGAAATAAACGGGGATGATTGGTGGTGAGTGGCTACCGTCGCCTCTTACAAAAGCAACGCTACGAGTGCTGCAAATCCGCTGATGACTAATAGTAGGATTAAGAGGATAGGGAAATTGACTCTGGCATCTCTTACCCACACACCGAAACACCACAACAAACGTGCTGTTATTTCACCATGGTCTTCTGTAAAAGGGTGGTTACTGTAGCCAGACTGCGAAACGCAGTAGTATGCCCTGCCACTAATTTCCATATCGAGGTCAGAGCCAACTTTGAAAATTTCATTTCCAAAGTTGCCCATTCAAGACTGTGAGATATTGTGCTGAAGAGTTAAATAAAATCAATTCTCAAAATCTCAACATCAAATTAAACCGAAAATGTCAATAAAATCGGTTCTGCTGCCCTAATAATATAACAAAGCGGGATCAGTATTTCAATTTGTAGGTATCCGATGTTGGATCTCCAAGGAAAATAATTTGCGACATTACAAGTAAGGGTGAGTAAAATTGCTATAAAGCTCTTTCCTCTTACACACTCGGATAGTTCGTTTAATAAGTCTTAATGTGTTGAGTTCGTTTTTGTTCTCACACGTGTGCTTTTTTCCACTGCTCGCAAATGGCGTGGAAAAGTTATTTCATCGCCATTAATAATTGGATAGTTGGTGTAATTCAATTGGACATCCTTCTGTTGTTTTCTTATGCAATCAACTATTCCTCGATTCAGCTAATACTGTAACAATACATGTAACAACATTTTAGACGCCGATAATTTAAATTTTTAACTTTATTTAGTTTTAATTTAGAGATAACTTAAAAGCATATTCTGACTTACATGAATTCAGTGAATTCGAATAAGATACTTATTTTAACGGTCCAGAAATTCTTCATTATATGTATTATGTGACTTAGAGGCACATTGTATTATGTAATATGTTATATGTATGTGTATTATGTAATATGTTATACAAGGCTGGCAGTCCACTACATGGTAAGACGACGGTAGCCATATACTTACTAAGTATATGGCTACCGTCGTCTATTAAAACAAGCAATGCCACAGGGACTGCAAATGCGCTGACGAACTTGTATCATTAAGGATAAGGATAAGATGAGGAAGAGATATGAATCTACTTCCTACTCACTCAGAGAAAGACAATAAGCAACACAAATGCCGTTATATCACGGTTGTCTTCTGTAAGGGGGTAGTTTCTGCTGTCAGATGGGCAGCCCTGCAAAACGAAGTGTGCGCTGCCACTACATAAACACACCAGAACATAGCCAAATTTGAAACTTTATTTCCAAAATTTGGCTTGATCGAACCCCGGACCCCTGAGAGAACGCTAAGACCACTCGAAAAATTGTTCTAAAATTCGAATTTGAATAGTAGATACCTATACCTCATTTTTATGTTGATTAAAAGCATAAAAACATTGATCGACTGTCAAATGTCAGACGCAAATTCAAAATTATGTTTGAAGGTGTGGAATAAATTGATCACACAGCCTGTGTGTTAATTGTGAGAAAATCTCCCCTGCATGATCTGAAATATAATTTTCGAAGACCTGTAAAATCCTACCAATCTGCATCTATAGTATGAACCTAATTAGTCTAATTTAGATACATAATAATCTACATACAGATTTATTTTTTTAAATTGACAAACTTTGGTCACTCACAAGACAAAAATGCATTAAGAAAATAACCTTAAGTAGTTACTGCTTACAAAACATTTGGTTAAAAAACACGTATTAAGATCGTAATCTGTCGCCTACAAGCCCGTGCCGTGGGATGAATAATCTATGTTAGGAAATATTATGATAAAATATGTTAATACAACTATACATTAGAAAATATACATTCTGTTATTTCATTGGACATTATGATTTTTTTTGCGAGTTTGGTACTTTTCTTAACTTTCATCAACTAATCAGGTAAAATGGATATCATCAGTTTATGCTTACTTAATGCGTCTTTCTATAAATAAATTTCTAAGAATAATATATTGTTGAACCTCTACCATTATCCCGTTTAAAAAATTATTACGTTTTACACACAAAAAATACATTAACTGAATTACATCGTAGTTGAGAGGCTTTCCATGTAATTCGCTACAAAATGAATATATTTTTACACATCACTCGCCAATTTTACGATCAGAATTAATTTAAGTTCGCGTGTTCGGTCGAACTGGTGGTAAACCTTCATGTATCCAACTATTACACGGTGTACAAGTGTTCAGTTAAAGCACAAAAGTAATTGTTTTATATCATAATGCGATTTGATATTTAATTGCTGTATAAATAAAGTCGTTATTTGGACGGCATTACATTTGGATATTCAGTTATTAAATGGCCGATACACTATGTTAACTCACTTAATAATTTAATACAATTGTTAATAAATAATAAAGGCTCACTGGATATTCTCCATACAGTGAGTCGTTAATTTTTTTAAACTTTACACTTCAACTATACTTCCATTGTAATTTATCTATAAATGCGAAATTATGTGTGTCGGTTGAGAAAATTTAAAATTTAAAGATCCTAGTGGTTAAATTGCAGTCGGACCACGCGGTCTCAGGGATTATTTTATTGTTTCTGAAAATAGAAATATTGAAATTGGTTTTAGTTTAAAAATGTCAAAATTTAATTTGAAATTACAGAATTTTATATAATATTTTTCTTAAGTACTTCAATAAATAATGATAATGTCTTTTCTTCTTAATACATGACTAAGATTTACCCAAAGTTTGTAAACTTGAAAAATAATCCAAGAATATGTATCTATAGGTCTAAATCAGATTTTGATTCAGTAATTTCACAGAGACTTACTTTGGTATTATTATTTGTAAATAAACATTTAGAAAAGTGTAGTTAGTTTCGAGTTGCGACAGTAAGAGAATAGTGAGGAGCGAGGAGCGAGGAACGTTTCGGGCCATTTGGGCCGCGCGCGTGACGCCTTGGTTCAACTTCAAGCGTTCGGTGTTAATTAATGACGAGAGCGCCATCTAACGGTGACGGTCTATCAATCTTGCAGCGGCTGTCATTTGTCGCCCGACTCTCCAAGTATTTGGAACGGAGCTCGAACTAAACATATGGTTTGAGCATTGATCATGCCAACCTAATATAACCGTGCACATTTGCTTAACTCTCTTATTCGAGGAGTTCAAGAAACCGCAACAGTTTACTCGATAATAGGTGATTTGAAATAAGCAATGGTATGGAAGTTTCAAATGCAAAAGCGCTCTTAATTGATGATAATTGGTAATAGGATACTCATTCACTGAAACAATGAAGCCCACTCCCTAGGAACTGTTACATAACGGTATTCACATTTAATTTGGAGCCAAGCAATCTATTTATTAATTGAGGTAAAATTCTCTTGAGGGCTTACATTTATTGGAAAATATCACCACATTGAATGGAAGACAATAATACACAATTGCGGAGAACTGAGAAGTAAGCAAGCAGAACTGAGAACACTTGATGAAAAGCAAATTACTTCTAATCAGTTCAATTGGACTCAGAGGTAAATTTGATATGAAAAGGAAATGGAACAATGTGATATTTTAAATTTGTATTCATTGTTATAATTTCCAAACGTAGTTTTAAACAAAGTTCTTGAATAACAATTCAAATTACTTTATGTGTAAGAGTACCAATCAAACTCAAAAATAGTAGAATAGTGTCTATATTTTCTATCCTTTTGGTTTAATAGGTATATTTTGCACTTAGACATCAAATTTCTGGGGTCCCAAAACTTTTAATTTTCTCAATATTTTGGCAAAACGGTTGTTTGACATAATTGGCGAACCCAGCTCTAGTAATAATCGATGAACAAATTAGCTCTACTATAGCTATTCGTCCAATCAGAGGGAAGATTGAAAATCTAATAATTTCGTATCTAAATATAAAATTAGTTAAAATATAGTAAATATAAAATTATTTTAAAACACATAGACGTAACGTATACTTTGAACCAAAATTTATTTTCAATAAAACTGCGATATTCATCCTCATAATTATAGACTACAGAATTAATTAATGAACAGTTTTTCCAGGAATCAAAATTCTTTTATATGTTGGCGAATATTTACGAACACCTCTTATTTAACATATCCGCGAGTAATTTTATAAAAATATTTCAAATATAAAAAATCACATTTAATATGTGGAATGGATAAACTTTTCGTGTTAGTACAATTTTTCTTTGTGGCGACAGAGCACAATTGAAATAATAGCAAGTGTTCGATTCGCTTTTGGTCATCATGTAGATGTCATCGATTAGTCAGTGCGCGAAACACTGCAAATGAAGTTGGTTCAAGATAGGGTAAGTAGCTGATGTCAGTCAGTACAGTACATCACTCGATATAGAGTTAAATTAAATTTTCTTCAAAAGCCTTAACGAGAATATTAATAATGCTGGCCACTCGTGTTTTCTTTCTAAAAAAGGTATCCAATTTCAAATAGTCATAAATATTAAATCGCGTTCCTTTTACTGCAACACGCCATTAACAAACAGAGTAGCACCGCCCTATTGTTGCCTGGTGCGAAGCGAATGGGGGATTTCTTGCGTGAAAATTGTTAAGTTGACCAATATCCATGTAATACAGTGCTAATATCCACCTCTGTTGCCGACCCACCTTAGGTTTCAATAAACTGAACTTGACTTTGGCAATATATTTTTGTCGTCAGAAAACAAGAATATTCATATTTTTTCTCCTTTAATTTTTGACCTGTCAGCTAATATATTTTTTGTATACAAAAAGAAACAACCATACATACCTATATAGGTATGGCTATAAGACAAGGATATAAGATAAGGATATAAAGGTGGCTTCAAAAAGATGCTAAAAACAATATTGATAGAATGGGTTTACTAAACCATAGAAAGTTTCTTTGGTGACAAAATTTAGGCTTATGAATAAAATAACAACATTAAATAAATTGTCGATTGACAATATCTTGTAAAATGAGATTTAAGTTCAATTGCAAATACTTACACTTAGCGAGACGCACTGCGAGAATGTCGTATGTCGCGTGTCGCATGTCGATTGTTCCATGTCGAATTGTCGCATGTTTTATGTCGTAACAAATTCTCTATAAAAACAACTGCCCAAGGCCGCCTAAAGAAAATTTCACCTCAAAAACTTATTTATACCTACTTGCTATCCCAATACTTAGTGAGTTCTCGTATCCCCTTAATTCTAAGCCGCCTAGCCGCCTCCACGTTGTTTGTTAAAATGAAGCTATCTGTGGCCGCCGAGCGCTCGGGCGCAAGTCACGAGCGATGCTATCTGCTGCTTTGAACACTGATTGACCTGACCTTCATTATTTTAGTGTTTATTGACCTAACCTCGCCATCCGCGTCTCTATTGTAGGGACAGCTAAACTGTCCATTGTTACGGGGTCATCGTTGTGAACCTGCAAAAATACTAGTATCTTTCTTCATACATTTCAGTAAAACCTATATTGTACATATACATTCTGTTGTGCTCTGGGAATTCGTTTTGTGAACAAATTATAATAATGAGCGTTTAGATGTCGAATCTTATTAGGTATGTATAATAATAGGGCACTGTTATTGCGTTGCACAGTAATAAACTGGGTAGCCCGTTTGGACGCCGTAACCACACATTACAGATGATACCGTAAAATAACAGCATGTGTGCTGTTTTGTTTAAGCGAAAACAGATAAGAAAAGTGTGCCCTCTTCATTATTCGAGAACAACGTATTTTTTCGCATTTCTCGAAAATTTTATAGAATTTATTCATTGCTTACTTTTCATTCGTAATATTATTCAATAAAGTACGAGCTTTTCCGATAGCTGGTATAAAAGGGAAATACCCTCATAGTTGCTCTTTTAATTTTATTCGCTGTTATATTTTTAATGGGGTTCATATCGTCTGATTTTTAAATATACTTGCATTATTTTATTTTTGAGTATGATTTAAAAGAAGTGATAATAATAAATATATTTTTTAATATAGCATCAATCTGAATGTAAAACATAATAAACAATTAAGGTGGAATGTGCTAGTAGTGTTGAGATTGGAAATAAGTAATTTCCAGATGGAGATAGCGTAGAGTCGTGGAATTAGGACCACACTGGGACGACTCACTCGGGCATCGAATTCACTATCTCGCATCTCCGAGACGATTTTTAATTACCACTCTAAAATCGAATGAGGTTCGTTTTAGGTGACCGAGGTCTTTAACGCCTTATGCTACAAAATAACGTAATCAAAACATGGGTGATCGTCTATTGTAAATTTTAAAAATTATTGTCAATTGGAAAAATTATTGTTTTTTTTTTATCAACCGAAGAAAACGAAAAAAAAATGAGGAAGTTCTCAAGTCGACACGTAATTACATAATTAATTAATTTGCTTGTTTGGTGCCGAATCAAAATTACTTAGGTATTTTACTTAAAAATTACTTAAAAAAGGTTTATTATTTTTTGCTTTTCAGTTTTTTGGGCGGTTTAATTTTTTTGTTAAAAAGTTTTTATCTAAGTATGAAATGGTCAAAAGCAGAAATGAACTTTACCAAAAATGGGTGTAAAAAGAAGTGGTCAAATCTAGAAATGGTCATATACAGAAGACGACATTTTGAGAAGTGGTCACAAACTCCCTAAACGGTGATCAACCTGAACGGCTAACCGATGACCGACAGGTGTTTGAGGTGTTGACAGTACGCTCTCGATCTTATAGGGAGAGGGCAAAGGCAAAGAGGATACTTATCTCTGGCAACCCTTACTCACTCACTGAAACTCAAAAGCACAGATGCTGTTGTTTGAGTAATTGTGTTTGTTTGAGTTGTTGAGTGTTGGTTGAGTAATATGTATATTGTAAGAAAGGCATACAATGGCCAAATCCCGTATCCACTTCATGTATCTTATCCAATTCCTTTCCCAGAGGCTTCTAGACTTTAGACGGCACCCCGTCTCACAGATCATCTGCTAAAATTTTTCTTTTGCCCTAGGTTATACGGTTCAAAGCGTTGTGCTCGCTGCCACACACCGATATCAGCATCAGAGTTGGTGATGAGAGCCAGGGATCTGGTGTTCCACGTCCATTGCTTCTCGTGCGCCTTGTGCAGCACGCCCTTAACGAAAGGTGACACCTTCGGTATTCGAGACTCAGCCGTTTATTGTCGGTGAGTTATATATCAATTGTATCAATATTAAAATTTACAGTCAAATACCCTTGACTGGTCAATAGTGCACTTTCAACTGCAGAAATTTTCAAAAGTAGCTAGGTTAGTTAAATTGTGCACGTAACAGAAAAAAATGTATTAAAAAATTAATAAATCTGAAGGAGAGATTTAAAAAAATACACACACTAAGTTATACATATGTATATCATAGTTTTGAAAAATTCTATAACATGGTTTTCGTGCATCACTTTACATCTTTAAATTTTACAATTTATTAACTCAAAAAACTATTTCATTCTCAATTCTTTGAGTCTAAGGCACTGTTGGCCAGTGAAGATTTTGACTGGAACAAATAAAAAATGTTAACAGTTAATGAATTTTTCGTTTCATGACGCCGTCGCGTAGGTTGCACTATGAAACGATGCCGGAATACGGTGCGCACATGTCTGTGCCGGGGCCACCCCAAATGTGCCCCGGGCCGTACCCGGGCCCGCCACCCGGGCCACACTTCCCTCCGTATCCTTCGCCAGAATTCGCTCGTGTGGACCCCGACGTCCCCAAAGGGCCCTTCTTCAATGGCGCACCAGCCCCACCTCCCCGACAAAAAGGCCGGCCAAGGAAAAAGAAGCCTAAAGATCAAGATCTCATGACTGCTAATCTCGGTAAGTGAAATTATTACTGCCGTGCCGACGCGAAATACAAATATTCAGCGTTTGATACTTTCCTCCAATCGACGTAACAGCACATCTTACAAAGTATTTTAAAATGCAACGCTGCTCGCAGTAGCTCTGGTGCGTGGCGGACGCCTTGTCTTGTAAATTGCGACTAGAGAATGCAATGCGGGTCATACCGGCGGGTTATTGAAATATCGAAGTCCTGGGGACTAAACCTGCACGTATTTTCAGCGGCATCCTGTTGCCTTATGCAGGATTGAGAAGGAAGTTCTTAGGTTCGGCACGTTGCCGACGGTACACGTTGTTATTCGAGCTCTCTATGTCATCTTTTGTGTATGCTAAAATCTAACATAGAGATCTAGTTTGGCCATCCCATTCCTCGCATATGTTCTGAAATCTTAAAATGTATTGAGTTGAAGAAACGATCGTATTCACTAATCGCGACTTGTTAAAACGACGCGTCGTCATCGTAATATTTCGCCGTTTTGCCATTCCAAATTAATATTGATATAGGTACTAACACCGAGGCTCCGTTCTGCCGACAAAACGCTTACAATTTTATTAACACATTAAAGTCAAAACTGCACTTACCTCACCAGATTATCTGCGGCGACTTCCCGTGTGTGAGTTTTTTTAAATACTTTTTTTCAAGATATCGAAACCAGTCCGTTTATCTGGTCGGCAGCTCGTTCGACTTCGCTGCACGACGCATGACGATGCGACGACTCGAGCCACGAATTTTTTCTCAATTTTCAAATTAGAACCGCAGAGCCGTACGTTGAAAAAAAAAAATACATTCGAGAAAAACAAACAAAAGTCGCGAGTTGATTTTTCCAAAAATAACGTCCGACAATCTGATTGTAAAAATAACCGGCGACTATTGAACGAATGGAATTATGCTAAATTAAAATCCAAGATAACGATAAACATTTTTCCGCCGCTCATTACAATGTTAATGGGTCCCAAGTATTAATTGAAACACATAAAAATTGTTCAGTGCACGGCTGAACAGATGTTAAACAGAGTTATTGGAGAATTTAAATTGCAATTATCGACACGTTGGATACTTTGAGGTTCGCTTGTTGATATCTAATGTGCTATTTTTATTTATATATTCTATTCGTGACCGAGTTGCAGACAACATCATTAGCAATCGATACATTTGTAACGCCCGACGTTTATTTTTATTGTTTTCCAATGAAGTCGTGTGTTTAGCGTATAGTGCGGAGCCTATGTGTAGGCAAGTTCATGTGTCTATGTTTTGTGTATGATTGTGCTAATTTCCCGCGCGGAACGTGCTCTAAAAACAACCCTCGGCTCGTCTAAAATAGCGCAAAAACCGGTTTCTCACGTGTTCCTTGAAGCGCTCGCGTGTTGAACGTAATCCAAAGTTCATCATACCCGCCACATTTCATTGAACCGTCACACCGCACCGTGCCTCACTATCACATGACCACTCTTTAAATAAACGATGGCTTACCTTACTGAGCTACCTCGTTTCTCCAACCAAACCTCTCTTACCGTAATCTGAGTAAGACCCGCTAAAACATTCATCCTGGCAAGCATCATTATTATCTACTTACATTAAGATGACTTACATTTCACAGCAGACTTAACTTTCAGTACATCCATACTTGAACTTTTATGATTAATTTATTAAATAGTATTTTTAATGAATGGTAAATAAATAACGGACGACGGTCGAGTCAATCCACGCATTAGATAGGTACACCATCTCAAAGCCTTTTATACTTGTACCTAATAATTTTACCTCTGAACCGGAAATATATTTAAGTAAAACACCCCATTTTACTTATCTATTACATATTATCCTTTTTTAAAGATTTTTAAAGTTGATAAATTTGTAGGGATATATGATTTTTATGTACACAAACCTTCTTCGTTTTTCCTTATGAATACCGAATTAATATCCGTTGAACGGTTTTAATTCATAGAGGACATACCTACTTACATAGATTTTTATTTATATAGAAGACTAGCGACCCGCCCCCGATTTAGTACGGATGCAATTTTCTCCTACAAATAATATAGATACATTAAACCTTCCTCGTATAACGCTCTTTTCGGCCTAGTATCAGTAGTCCGATTACTATTAGTCCGATGATCGGACTGATAAGACTTTTTCGTTTCAGTAGTCCGATGATATAGAACATCGGTCTACTGAGTCTTTCAGTCCCATAATAACACGTTTTCATTTGTGAAAATCGAATCAAAATCATGTTAGAAGTTAGCCGTAAAACGGTCAAAGGCAGACTTATTTATTATCGACTTATTGTATGAGTATCGTCTTTATTTTATAATGTGAAGATTAGGTAGTTATGTATATGTAGATAGGTATGAATAGATACGTTCACTTATTTATATTGTTGCAGTGGGACGCCTATCTAGTATGCACGTAACCTGTGCATGAGACGAACTGTCTGTGTGTCTGATATAAAAAAAGGTCACGATTTAAATAGGGCTGGCAATTTTAATTTATTAAATATGACATAGAATATTTTTTTTACTAATTACTTAGGTTCACAATTGATAGTTAGGTATATTTCGGTAGTTTACTTACTTAAAGTTTCCAAAATTCTTTGTTATTTTGTCTACTAACAGTGAATCTTTTTATATATAAAAATGTTAAGTTGCTTTGTGTACGGTACAATAACTCGAGAATTTGTAGACCGATTTTAATTCGTTTTTTAAATATTGTTTTTAAATAACTTGTATTTTTTAATTTTATTTTAATTATGTGTAAAATTTAATATATTTAATTAGAATATAAAATTCGAACAAACATGACCATATTTATCAGCGAATGCAATATAATATATGGACGTAATTTATCATGTGACATTATTGACAGTACCTACTCAATTATAATGACTTTATTTTGCCAGGATTCCATTGTAACTTATAAGTTTATTGGCAACCCTAGTGTCAGTTAATTTATGACTTACACGCGATGACCATGCTCTAGTGATAATAGAATAAGAAAAACAAGCCATGTTGAAAGAAAATTTTAATAAGGCGAAACTTGAAGTAAAGGTTCGTACTTTTTACAAATGAATCTAATAATTATACTATTTAAACAAACGCAAAATATGGATTTTCAGGTAATTGAATAATTCAGCTAATTGGCCAGTCTTCATATTGTTACTTTTTAAATTTATTTGGAAAACAAACAATTTAAATTTTGCTAGTATCACAGAAACAATCAAATCTTAATTGCTTAAATAAAGTATATTACAAACAACTACATTTCTACAAGTTGCAAATAATAATTTATAATCAAGTATTTTAAATTTTAATCTATATGTAATTATAAATTTGAAAGTTTATGACGGTAGATGTTTCGTTATTCTTTCACGCAAAAACGGCTTAACGGATTTGGATGAAATGTAGTACACCGATAGTTTATTATTTGGATTAATAACATATAGGATAATTTTATCCTGGAAAAATGTAAGGGTTCCCGAGATGAAGTAGATGTTGGATATAGAGAAATAGAGAATAAGAGAAATAGGGTCTGCATTAGAGTCAAACAATTGAAAGTATTAAAAATCTAAATCTTAATGAGATAGTATGTAAAGTAAGGGTCTATGTTTATTAGACAACTAGCGATCCGTTCCCGGCTTCGCACGGGTGCAATTTTTTTCTGCAAATTAAACGTAGAAACCTTCCTCGTTTAACGCTCTTCCCATTAATGAAAACAGTATAAAAATCCGTTCGGTAGTTTTTGAGAATCGCAAACATATAGACAGACAGACGCAGCGGGGGGACTTTGTTTTATAATATTAAAAAACGTAAATTTAATAATGTTGTCTTCGTGAGCGAATTGATTTTTGTTTAATTGTGCGTAACTTTGTCTTTTTCCTGTGTATATTAGTTCCACTGAGATAAGAGAACGCAGTTCGGCGAAATATGGGTATATTCTATCTCAAAACTTCGATGATGAATACTAAAGCTCTCTATCAAGCTGATAGTGATGATCGTTAGGCAGAAAAGATAAATGTTTCAACTTATTCGTGTACATAGACTTTTCGAGTTTAATGAGAATGATGCTTATGCATTAAGATAGCCTCACTCTACTTCCTTCGAAATAAATACAACCCATCAGGTTTAACAAATTTTTAAATTTCTAAAAATTTTGACGATGTTCTGAAATTTCAAAAAATCTTATTAAATTATCTGAAAAAGTGAAGAAAGTTTTCATATATGCGAGAATTTTCTAGAAACTTCTGGAATTTTCTAGAAACTTCTGAAATTTTCGAGAAACTTCTAGAATTTTCGAGAAACTTCTAGAATTTTCTAAAACCTTCTAGAATTTTCTATAAACATCTAGAATTTTCTAGAATGTTAGCGAAAAAAAATCCGTTCCTATTAATCTATATAAATAAAATCAGAGTGTCTGTCTGTGATTTGCGAAAAACTGCCTCAAACTAAGCTTAGAGAGTCATTCGCATGCTGTTAAAACGTAAATACCTTTTTTTGGAATTTTTGTCTGTCTGTCTGTCTGTCTGTCTGTCTGTCTGTCCGGGGTAATCTCAGAAACGGCTGAAGCGATTTCGATGAAACTTTGCAGACATGAAGAGGGGGTCGTCAGGAGTAACATAGGCTACTTTTTGTTTTTTAGAAAATTCTAGAAGTTTCTCGAAAATTCTAGAAGTTTCTCGAAAATTTCAGAAGTTTCTAGAAAATTCCAGAAGTTTCTAGAAAATTCTCGCATATATGAAAACTATCTTCACTTTTTCAGATAATTTAATAAGATTTTTTGAAATTTCAGAACATCGTCAAAATTTTTAGAAATTTAAAAATTTGTTAAACCTGATGGGTGATTTGTTATATTTATTTCGAAGGAAGTAGAGTGAGGCTATCTTAATGCATAAGCATCATTCTCATTAAACTCGAAAAGTCTATGTACACGAATGCACCCGGGCGAAGCCGGGAACGACTCGCTAGTCTAAAATAAACGTAGCCTAAGTTACTCCTTATTACATCAGCTACTTGCCAATAAAAGTCCCGTCAAAATCGGTCCAGCTATTTCAGAGATTAGCCGGAACAAACAGACAGACAGACAAAAATTGTAAAAAATATTATTTTGGTGTATGTACCGCAATTTACATAAACAAAAAGTAGCCTATGTTACTCCTGACGACCCCCTCTTCATGTCTGCAAAGTTTCATCGAAATCGCTTCAGCCGTTTCTGAGATTACCCCGGACAGACAGACAGACAGACAGACAGACAGACAGACAGACAGACAGACAGACAGACAGACAGACAGACAGACAGACAGACAGACAGACAGACAGACAGACAGACAGACAGACAGACAGACAGACAGACAGACAGACAGACAGACAGACAGACAGACAAAAATTTAAAAAAAAGTTATTTACGTTTTAACAGCATGCGAATGACTCTCTAAGCTTAGTTTGAGGCAGTTTTTCGCAAATCACAGACAGACACTCCGATTTTATTTATATAGATTAGAACCTATTTAGTGGTTTCAATAACGGTTTCAAGCAACGCCTATTATTAGGTCTACGAAGTCTGATTACTGCAGACTTAATTTCTCCCCCTAAATAAGTTACAAATACTTTTAATCGTCTCAATATCGTCTTTCTAAATAAGGTAGTATTATTTTGAAACTTATAAAACACAAAAGTGGCCCAATTTAGTATCGAATTTTTTCAAAGTGTAATTCAATAGTGGGGTGCAACCCCACGAAATACTACACTCAGATTTAAAGTTACATTCTCGTCTTGTTCTCATAAATCTTTATACGGATGGGGGCGGTTTTAGGGCGGTTTAAACTTTCATAAATATTTTTTTTTTTTAGAATGACATTACGTCACTATAAAGCCACTTATACGAAGGAATTTAATGAATGAAATTAAAATTCATAATTTAGAAATTGTATAGACAAAGTGGAAAAGATACTTTTTATATTCACTTTCAGACGAAGTAGCAGACAAAACATAATTTGCTAATAAATTGCTATTTGTATGTGTTCTGTATGTGTTTTGACACCTATACGTTATTATAGGTTTCAAAATATTTGTTCAAGCTTTTCAGGCGTTTTTATTTTTTAGATCAACCCTCGAAAACAGTAGTTTTTATAAAACAGCTTTTACCTATTTCTATCTTGTTCTTCTATAAATTAAGACGAAGGGGTTCATAGGGTCCAAGACTAAATATTATGAAATTTAGTTTAGGTACGAAATTACCAAAACACAGATTTTAAACTATGACCAAGTCGTTCAATATATAATCCTACAGGAACCAAAAATAAATCCAGGATAAAAGTACCCTATAGTTTATTAATCCAGGTAAACAAAAATACATTAGTGAGAATCGGTTAAGCCGTTTATGAGAGTTGCGTGCACAAACGCACAGACAGTAGACAGACAAAAATTCTAAAATCTATTTTTTTTGATCAAAGTACAACTAACGTGTACAAATTGTTTTTACGATAAAAAAAATGGAATATGGAATATTTAATATGGAAGTATAGAATAAACTGAATGAAATTTTCTTAATGGTGTTTTGTTTGTTTTTGAACGTGTATAATATTTTCTTGTCATTGAGCGACTAGACAGCACCTGTCATTGAGAGATTAAGCGATTAGCAGTGTTGTGTAAACCGCCGCCATCACCACCTCCTACCAATTATCTGGCGACACTTTAAGGCGTACGGTGCGGATGTTCAGCATTGCTCACTGTCCGACCACTCCCGCCTTTGGCTCGGTTCACTTTTTGCATCGACCGCCATTTTCGTCGATCGCGAACAGTTTTTTCCGGCCCATTTTGGGCCCGTCCAGCGGCCATATCAATTATTGTGGAACGTGAGTTTACGTAATATAGTGAAAGGCGAATCAAACAGTATCCCACGGCTCTGCAAAGCCGCGGCCGTGGTACTCGCTTTATCTGCCCACATGTGGGACTTACTACAACTTACGCGTAGCTATTTTACAAGTGGGCAGCCTTTAACACTAAAAGAGATTCGGTTCTTTGTTGCGTCATTTACGCCTCGTTTAGATGGGTGTACCTAACTAATGCGTGGAGGCACTACATCGCGTTATGACATTTCATATTAAACTGGCTTAACAGACTCTTCAATTTTATTTGTATAGATAACTGTCCGCTTTTTTTCTTTGTGAAATAGTAAAAATGCCGGTCATATCGGTTTCCCTGCGAGCGACGCGAGGTTTAAAAATATGATAAAAGCAATTGACGGGCGCTGACGTAATACATTTTGACAATCTGTGACTGTGACAGAGCACCGGCACATATCGTTGTGACGAATAAACAATTTATTATTTTTTAATGAACCTGATCTTAAACTGGAAAAGATCATTCATTTCGACACTTTTTTGTCACTATGTAATCAAACTCGTAGACAAAACGATAGGCTATCTCTAGTCGTAGACACTATAAGGTAATACAGTGTAAATGGGTACAATTTTAACCTCAACAGAATAAGAAGGACGTGTTGTTTGGACGACCTTCTTATTCTGTTGAGTTGGGAGTTTGGGCGTCCTTCACATCTTTGAAGTAATCTACTTATTCTATTTTGTTATTATTGAGAATAATTAATATTTAAATTGTAAATACAAATAATATCTAATTAATTTCTTATTTTCTGATGCCAATTATATTTAATTTTCCAATTCGTGATTACTTGAAATTTAGAATAGTACATAATGTGTACTTCATAGATATTATTAATAATAGATACAATATAATATTATTATAAAAATAAAAATGTCAATAACAATTCATTAGATTTTTTTTCAAAATAAATATTTCTTATTTCTTAAATATTTATTTCTTAATCTTGTACAATGGAAACAAAGGCTAAATACTAAAAATAAGCGTCAAAGAAAGCGTCAAGCGTCTTACAAACTTTCGCATATAGGTACTAGGCGCATATATTATAATATACTAGGTGTTGCACGCGACTTCGTTTGCGTAACTTCATAAAATCTCGCTGATATAATGTAGTTTTCTATAGGTGAAAGAATTTTTAAAATAGGTCCAGTATTATTTGACTCTTCTCTCGTTATAATAATAATTATAGTAGGTAGTAGTAAATAGTCATTATAGTAATAGTATAGAAGTAGGATGTATTAGAAAGTAGGTATAATTTAGGAGAAATTTTATAAGGTATTTCAGATATAAAACTTTTTTTTTTCATTTGTATGCCAAGTTTGAACGTGGGAGAAACAATAGATTAATTGTTGATAAAATGTCAGCCGTAGTTGACTCAAGATTACTCGCGGCACGTGAACAAGAACATGCTATGATATGATAATGATAACCAAAGTTGGGATGTGATGTCACGTATGCGAGTGTGACGTGATGTGTCATGGGTGATTTGGTGACAGACATTGTCTTCACTTGTGACCTCGGTCGGGGGTTATCATGTGTTGTGTATTTTTTCTCCAACAGAACTGATACAAATCATATAAATTACACCAATTAAAAGTTACTGGTTTTAAATCTAAATATCAATTCACATCTGGGAATCAATTGTGTACGTTCATTCAAGTAGAGCACATTGTACTCTAATGTCTATATCTAGGCTATATTTATATACAAATGTTATTAGATTGATGTATTTGGATGTATGGATGTACGGCTTAACAGATTTGAATGAAATTTGGCCCACAGATAGTCCATTCAGGTAAGATTAACTTTTTATCCTGGAAAAATTTTTAGGTTCCCGAGGAATAGTCTAAAAATATAAAAAATTTAACGCCTCAGTCGCCGTGGCGGCGCTACCGTCGTCACATCGATAACGATGTCAGATATTTTCTTCATATCAAGCAAACGAATTTATATACGGATTTCAATAATAGAAATAGCTCTATAAACAATAAAGATTTGTATAACGTCCGTGCGTTTAGAAGTTTAGGTTGCAAGTTTAGAATAGGTATGCCCTATTTATTTTATCAAATCAATTTTTTTATCCATAAAGAGGTTTGTGTTCTGTCGACTTATTACTTAGACCGCTTAATTAGACTTAGAATGAATATGTCTGTAAGACTTATCCGCTTGCCACTGAAGAATGGCGGATCTCCTGTTTTACAAATACAACGTAAGTGTAAAAAAAGAAGTCATTACATATTGCCTTTGTAAAATTAGAGTATGTGTACATGCACCTAGTATGCACAAAAAAATTAAAAATATGCAGTCAAACAACTGACATCTAATTGAACATAGATCATTACTTTAATATTAAAATAATTTTAAGAAATTAAAATAATCTTATGTATTTTTGTTTAAAACACATGATGTAATTTAAAAAAGTCTTGATGTTTTTACTTTTCTGATTTGAATATTATGTGTTTATATTCACCTACCGATATTTGCTATTATAAAAAGTAGCTAAGTGAAGCCTCTCGACATTTCTAATTTATTTTGAGTCAGTGTACAATTCTTGTAGGAAAAGTATACGGTGATAAATGCGTATATGTGTGTGTATGTGTTGCGTACGTACGGGAGATGTCGATGTGTTATGTATTCCACACATGATATGCGTGACGCGGGGGCGTGGCGGGGCGGGGCGGGGTAACCGCACCCATCGGCGGCGCCTGCGCACCGGACAGCATATTCACTCTTATAGTGCCCGGAAATCTCTATATTATATTTATTTCAATATTAATAAAGAAAAATTCAGGTACCTCTGACTTTCAGAAGTAATTTCCGATACGTGGCTATAGTTAGGTCTGAAGCAATATAAATAACCACTTCTTATCATTCATAACAGTTTGCCAAGTTCAAAGCAAAATTGAAAGATTTTTTTAAAGAGCAGAAAGAAAATTTAAAAACCGAACTATCAATTATTAAAATTTTTCTTTATCATAGATTTTTATTTCACATTTTTTTATTTCTACCTGCGACTCCTTTCGGGCTATATAATTCGTTATTGAAAATTCCACAGGAACCTCACATTTTTTAGATAATAAACTATATGTGCGCCAAATTTCATCCAAATTCGTTCAGCCATTGGTGATTGAGTAAAAAATACAAACTTTCGCAATTATAATATTACTAGCGACTAGCGATCAGCTCCCGGCTTCGCACGTGTGCAATTTTTCTCTGCATACTGTATATAAAAACCTTCTTCGTTTAACGCTCTTTCCATTAGTAGAAACCGCATTAAAATCTTTTGCGCAGTTTAAAACGTCTAAGCGAGGGGCAGACGGCGGAGAATTAAAAAATATGTTAAATTTGACTGTTTGTACACTGCACTGTACGTTGTATTTTTCACTCTAATTTATGCAATACAAACTATGTACTGATACTTTTCCAATATGCTAAAAGGTAAATAGTAAGCAAGCCATGACATTGAAAAAACCTTAATTATAGCTGCTTTCATTAGTTAGGTTTCAATGGCATCGTAGAAAATCTAAGGATTTGCAAATAAAACTTTAATTACTGGAGCTTTGTAAATTTCAAAAAAGATCCTCGCTCATAATCTAGATATTAAATTACAAATCAAGTTATTTGTACATTTAATCCCTAGTTTACACAAACGTTGAATGGATTTTGTTTAGACATGGATGTTCCGTAGGATAAATACCTCAAATTAGTAGAAACGTTTAGTTTTGAACTTGTTAATTAACGGCACAAGCGAGGCCGCAGGCGACAGCTTTTAGATTCACAACAGAGAGTATCTACTAATAAATGTATTTATTTATAATGCCTTATATCGATATGTCGGTCTGTTTATTATCCATTAATATTACAGACTCAATTCAGTTTAACAAAAGAACTTTATAAGAAGTGAAGACTAACTATATCGCTAAATTAATTTTATGTTTATGTTTGTTTTAGTTTATAACTTAAAAAGTTTCTATGTGATGACTAAGTAAGGTATTACTAAAAACAATGTTAATAATTTTTAAAATGTTATAACAACAAAACATTGTTAATAATTTTTAAAATGTTATAACAACAAATCATTATAAAGAATTTTTACAAAAACTAGTTAAGGTACGTACAATGCGCAAGTCGGTTCACGTGAGTGAATTTGTAATTTCATATCTCATACTTCTCGGAAAGACATTTATTCTTTTTCCACTGTAATAATTAATATTGAGAACGCGAAGATAATTCAGGTTGTTAGTGTTAATGTTCAAAGTAGTTCCGGGTAATGCATTAACAGATTGTGTGACGTTGGTGCATTTTTAAAATTGCCTTATTCAAAAAATATTACTGTAATAAGGTGGTTTTTAAAGGGAATGAGTAGAGGCAGCCAACGAACAAATTTGTTGTTAGGTTACTACCGAAAGCTATAAACAAATTTATGTAATAAAAATAATGAGGAATAAAATAAGTTATATATACTAGTATTATATAAAGTTTGTATGTAGGAGGTTTTTCTTCACTCACCGAAACAACAGCACGCAAGCTGTTAAGCGGACGAAGCTGCGGGCACCAACTATCTGAAAAATTTGAAAAATAAATAAATAAATATTTTAAAAAAATTGGAAATAAGTATCTATATAGGTAATAGAATTAATATAATAATAAATAAAAATAATCCAGAGCTATCCGGAGCTGATCTTCTCCGGAGCTGATCTCATGATGTTACTTGTCTAGCTTCACTTCAGCATTTATGCTGATCACATCTATGAGTTTTGTCACTTCTCTAATTAGTAAAATGTAAATTAAATAAATTAAGTTTACAATTGAATGGAAATTTTAATAATTAAATACACGTCACATAGTCAAAAGTGACTAAAATAAAGAATACCTACTATCTGAGCAATAATAATATCTGTAAAGAAAATTTAGCGTTAAACACAATTTAAATACCTTTTACGCAATTTCGGTCCACTTTATTGTTATTATTTGCGAATGAGTATTTATACCTATAATTCACAACTAGACTCATCAATTTGAAGGTTTATTAAATCTTCCCGCGACTTCCTCCGTGCCCTGGGTTTTGAAACATTTATTCCACATTGCTTACATATTTTTGTCATGAGTACATTTTTTTAGATAATATGTTGGAATAGAACAAATATTAATCTAAAATTAACTTAAGTTGTAAATATAAATCACAAGAAATAAATTATTTAAATGGCATAGACACACCCTATTACTTATCACACCTATAAAGAGTATATAAAATGAAATTGACTGTTTTAAACTGTTCAAAATTGATTTAACAATTTAGCCATAAGTACTAAATCTTTCGGTGGTCTTCTGTTCAACGTTAATAACTACCTCAGTTAGTAGTGTCCGCTTTTTTTGTCCCCCTCTTATTAGTGCACATTTGAGACTTCCTCAACTGGCGCGTTAATAAATCTTTGAGAGTATGTAAGTAGAAAAAAATATATAACATTTCCTAATACAATAACGGGAGCGAAGTAAATTATGGGCAGTAATGAAGACGTGGCATCTGTTGCGAGTCACGTGGTATTTTTTATAAGGACCCGTTCTGTTTTTAAGTGCTTATCGACGGCACTCGGTTTGCGGTGCAGTAATAAATTTTGTATGGCCGCGTTAACGGGCAGCCATTGATTTATTTCCCGCCAAAATATGTGCCCCGTTGTTCCTTTTTTTCTCGACACCGGCACCGGCCAGTTCGAGTAGCGTCCGACGATCATACAGATAGGGTAGGGCGGCCGTGTCCTTTCGACGGTAGTTGGATTAAAAATATTTTTTTGTCCACCAACTAAAACAAAAAGCACCTTTGTCCCTTCGAATCGGATAAAAGATAAGTGTCACGAAAGTTTGAGAACAAATAGTTTCAAGTTCACTCGTTATTGTGGTCAATCACGGTTATAAATCTAGTTTTGTATCTATATTATAGGTATACAACATTCTTCTCTTCTATACTAATGTTACAAAAATACATTAAATGTATTTGTATGTTGGTTTGTCACACGTTAGCGCAAATTCTCGAGTAATACGATATTATGAATAAAAAAATGGGGTT
Source organism: Synanthedon andrenaeformis (assembly GCA_936446665.2). Taxonomy (NCBI): domain Eukaryota; kingdom Metazoa; phylum Arthropoda; class Insecta; order Lepidoptera; family Sesiidae; genus Synanthedon; species Synanthedon andrenaeformis. Next base: position 11,063,466 of record OW387776.2, on the reverse strand, counting down.
CCGCTGTATCGTGGACACGGCCTTATGTTTTAAGTGAATGCGAATAACGTGTAATATTTTCTTTGAGCATATTATATGTATATTATATAAATGAACATTATTATACAATGAACTCCAATATACCATATATATTCCATACCAATAAATTTCTTTGATTCTCGATACTTTTGCTATTGAGCGGTGTAATTAAATTTTGGATGTAGCAAGATCAAACTGTGACTCCAGATTTTGTTACCATCACATTTCTGAAATACAGATCATACGTCAAAAACTTAAGAAAGAACGCTAAACGAAGTCATACTTGGAGATGACGATGAGATGCCATGAGATGCGATGCCAGACGAGAAACGGCATTACCGAGAACAACCACAATGTTCATGCCCTCTTCCATTTAAATTCAACGGCCGAGCGAAACCAAGGGACACAGCTAGCACATAATAATTAAATTAACATATACTTAACAGCTATAGTTTATCAGCTGTTAAACTTTGAATTACAAAGTCAATTCTGTGCCTTAATAGTCAACACGAATTATTTGAAATGAATGTATATACAAATATAAGTACACCGAGTTACACGCGTAATAATTAAGTAATCGTCACGTGAATTCATTTGAAATAATGGTGTATGTCCCACTGCCCGTCGACGGCTAATGTGATAACCGTGTTAGTTCGTTTTGTAACAGCCGCTATCTTCCACGAGACATCTGTATCAGGGGCTCCCTCAAATAGCTTTATATCGCCACCTTATTTATTGCTCGGACCTTTCTCGAAATACTTTTTTTTTATTAATTAGAATCGATAGATACCTTCTTGAGCGGGAGCTGGTTTAGTAGAAGTACTTGTTTGTTAGTTTCCCAAATTAGAAGTACTTGTTTGTTGCTGCATTGCTTGTAGTGGGAGGAGACAAGTGATTGGTTACATGCCACTATATTTTTAGTGATTCGTAGCTATAAATTGGAAGGCACGAATGGCGGCAGCAGCCACGGTCTTATAGGTCGTGGTCATAGTAATTCGCATGCGAGTTTACACGCGAGTTGATTAATAACTCGCCACGACTAATTCTAATTTTAATCCACTAGTAATCACTACAAAAGAAAAATTTTCAAAGTTGAATCTGGTCTAGATCTGGCAAGTAGTGAGAGGTCACACTGCTTTTCATAATAATTTGGGCGTGCCGTTTGGCGGGATTAATCATTCTCTTACGTAGATCACCGTGAAATAACAGCACGAGTGCTGTTGTGTTTCGGTGAGTAAATGATGCCAGAGAGTATCGCCCTATTCCTTTCTAATCCTATTGCGGTGAGGTAGTGCATTTGCAGCAATTGTACCGTTGATATAACTGAGCGGTATAGCCATCCACATATACCGTCATCCAGTCTGTCTGTCTGCCTGTCACTTTTGTACATAAAAAATATTTTCCCAATAAAAATCTATTATTAGTAGCTATTTTCACACCACATTACATAAAAATCTGTGATAAGCTTAGTAAATAATATTTGAAAAAATATTTAAGAAACGTTTGCATTGAAAAATAAAAAAATAACTAAAGCCTGATATATTATATCTAAGCAATGTAACACCTGAAATCTTTACCTATTGCTAAGGTAATAGGTACGTTTGGCAGGCGTTGGATTCTTATTTTAAGATGATCCTCGAAAATGATTTTTTTTTTGTGGATGATACCTATGGTCATTTCGTTAAGGCGTGAAAAGTTATCAGACTGACAGGGTTGCGTAATTTCACATTCATAAACATTAGTATGGATTTGAACGTTTAACGACTCCCAAGTTAAAAGATTTTCTGGCCGATTTATTTTTTATTTACGACAGGAAATAAAAATACACATTAATACGACTGTGCTCATTAAATAAGCCGATAAAGTTTGTGTTTAGGTCTCTCAGTTGCAGGGCACCCTATAAACAGTGATGCGGCGTTATTCGATACCTATACTATGTATACCTAATTACTATTAAAATATGCTTAGGTTGCAGATCATAGAGATACTTATCTGAACAACTTTTACTATTGCAAGATCACATTATAGATTATAAATTTAGAGTGAATATTTTACTTATTTTACCTTTTATTGCCTATAAGACAAGCAATGTCCAGGTGATACAAGTGCTCTGTCGACCATATTATGATTAAGATAGGGATAGCTAAATTGGCTCTAGCATCCCTTACTTACCCTTAAAACGAGCCTTAAGGCGAATATGATGAATAATATCTGACATCTCACTGGCCTTTCTATGTTTCAATGTTTATATATATGATTTTTCGCAAATTATTGCTGTTAAATCATTTTATTTCGAATAAAATTGTCCCGATTTTTTGGTTGCAATTTTACTTTTGATATTTTTAATATTTCACTTTTGACATTGCGTTGTTGTCCGCACACGCTCTTTGGTCAAATCATATAGCGCGCGTTCTATAAATCCTGGCTTCCTGTAACAAGTTTCCGTTGCACTTGCACGATTTTACTCCCACGAAACTGAACGCTAAGATGTTACACATCAAAAATAGAGGATCATAAAACTGAGAGAATTTCTGTCACAATCATAAGAGACGTCATGCAAGTAATGAAAAGTTCCTTTCCAAAGTTGGCCTTGCTGGGAAAAGAACGCGGGACCTCTGAGGTAGAGCTTCACTTCTTAGGTCCACAATGTGTGTTAAGTAAGACAAAAGTAAGTATAAAAGGTATCGATAAGTTAAAAAATGCTCACGTCCCTATACCATAAAACATTTTATGTTTTCGTCGTGTCGATGTTCATTTGATATCTATCGACGCCGTATAACGCGACTTATTCTTATGAGTATTCATATCTGGAATACGTATGGGTGTGAGGTGTGTTTACATTACAGTGTCGTGTAATAATGAATTAGGACCGCCGGTAGCGCCCCCTGCTGGGATGTTACGTGATACACCGACACACAAAGCCGACTAAAAATATTTTTTTCTCATAAACGATTATAAAACATCTTCCGATGTTAAATTGTGAGTTATTTTTTTCCTCTGTTATCTGTAACCTTCGTTGGATAATATTCCATTTATTTTAATTTCTTAAAATAAATCTATATCCACACTAATCAATCTGTAATGGTCGGTCATGGAGTAAGTTACTTTGTTTTCAGAGATATCGTGTTTATAGGCTCTATACATGATACTGAAACTAAATTGACGATTTTTAGAATTTTTTTCTGTATGTATGTATGTACCTCCATAACTCTGAAACGAATTAACTAATTTTCATGAAACTTGGTTGATAAACATTTGGACGTTCGGGACACAGGATAGGCTACTTAATATTTTTCAACGCGGACGAAGTCGTGGGCACCAGCTAGTTTTAAATAAATCCTGTCTGACTGATATTTTATTGAACCGATTTTGATAAAATATACTTTGAAATAAGTTTGAGCAATATATTCTATGTATTGCTCTTAATACGAAGCCACATGCTAAATCTTGTTTATCTAAAATAGACAAGCACACTAACGTAATATACATTTATTATTTACTTTTATTTCATTTTTTTATTTTAGGTTTTATAAATGTGCTGGAGTATTTGTTAATTTAACCTAAACTGTAATATAATATAAGTTTGTATCACAAATGAGTATACAAATAAAATAAAAAATAATAATAAAAGAAAGTCTACGAAAGTCACAGTAAAATCAGATTTATTATATACTATAGTTGTCTACTACTTTGTGAAGAAAAATATGAAATAATCTTTTACATTTCACATAAAATAAAGAACCCTTACCCGCAATAAATGGTGTTCTCTCTGGACCGTTTTTGTAATGCCCAGGTTCACACAATAATTGCAATAATTGGAAGAACTTTGTTCACACACATGGAAGAAAAACATGTTGTGGTTTCATTAAGTAACATGTGAAAATATAAATTATATTATTTCTTAATTGTTTTTGTTAAGATAAGGTAAATCTATTTTGCGCCGTCAGTTGCAATAGAAATACTGCCCATAAATTTTTTTGTAGCCACCGGACAAGGCAAGACGCTATCGTGGAGGAAATCTAATTTTTTGTGGCTTCAAACATGAATGGTGCGTACAATATATGAGATCACGGTTTTCTTTTTATAACCTCACTCTTTTTTTTTGGACACTTTTTTTAGTGCGCGCCTTATCTCGGTACCTACATTTTGTGTCTCAATCTATTAATAATGTCTTATTTTAGCGGACGCGACGTTTTTGTGTTGCCGATCGCATTTATCGATAACTTTAGGACGTTACAGGATGCGGGACACCACTATGATATTACCTGTGTGAACCTTTGTTAAACGCTTTATATATCATTCAACAAAGTTATTGATTATATAAGTATTTTATTAGGTATAAAGCCATAATTGACACCGTATAATGAATTACTTATTTACTCATAAATAAAATAAAAATAAAAAATAAAGTTACAGTAGAAACAATCCTTGCAAAAACTTTCGTCTGTACCTAGTCAATAAAATGTGCTTGTCTATGGTCATTAGTCGTAGTAATTAAAATGCGTAATTATAAAAGGGGGTATTTTATAATGAATATATTCCAATTAATGGCTACATCAAGTAGTACAATATGAAAATTCTCTTGTATTCAAATTCCTTTCCGTTTGCGGAGACCGTATCAAGTTGGCGGAGCACGAACGCCCGAAGCAGGTTCGCAAGGTCCAATTAAGTTCGACCTCCCGCACACTGCGGTATCTCCGCTTTTCAAAACCCGACGAGGGAGTGTTATAGTTTAGGGCGGTTCTACATACACTGGCGCAGGTTTATCGTTGGCGGCAGGCGTGTAAATCATGGCAAGCAAACACAAGACGTCCCGTCAACGCGCCGGATCTTAGTAACGATCCGTGTGAGTTCACCTTTATAGTGTTGTCTCTAAAGTAGAAAAATAGGATTGATTTTTTTAAATACTAGCTGGCGCCCGTGACTTCTTCGTCCGCCTTGAAATATTAAAAATGTAACACCTAAAGTAAAGGCGACATTTTTATCGCTGTGACGACGTTGTGTGGTGCCCATTTTTTTGTATTTTTGACATTTTTACAGGATAAAGAGTATCCTATATGTTAATCCTTATAATAAATTATCTGTGTGCCAAATTTTATCTAAATTCGTTAAGCCGTTTTTGCGTGAAAGAATCAAACATCCATACATCTACCTACCCTCAAAAACTTTCGCATTTATGTCAGTAAGATTGCTTCCTAGGATCTTTCAAATTATACTTCTTATTTTGTTTTATACACGATCAAACCAATTAGTACAAAAAATATTTTTCAAAAATATTGGGTGACATCTATAGATTTTTATTTGGCATACTTATAAAAATATTTAAGAACTTTCTCCTTCTCGTTTACATAATGTATATTTATAAAATATTACAAATAAATTATTATTTGTTTTTGTTTCTTAATTAAATCATAACAAACAACATACCTGATTTTTGAAAAAAAATCACATTTCATTTCAATTTTTTTTTTAAGAATTCCGGTTACCTATTTTTAAAACTATGCGAACGTCCCGTATAAGTTCCTACGCGTGGTGGCAACACTATTTATTATGTTGGTAAAAGTGGGGTTCACAGGGAAGTGTTATGGGTTCAAGATGTTAGGATAGCGACATTAAGGCCGTTGCTTTTATCCTCATGTACTTTTAAGCGGATCGTTGAGCACTCATTAAATATCGCGTAAATTTTTATGTTCAGACTGTTATCGATTTGTTAACTGCTAAGTACGGTGATATCTAGTTTTAAAAGATTTTTTAAATTCATTCATTTGAACGTAATGTATATTTTATTTATATTGAAGTTTGATCACATTAATGTTGTTTTTATTTCTGGCTACACTTTCAAAACTTAAACATTTTATAATATTATATAGAATCTAATTTAAAGGGACACCTTAAAAACATTAGTGACGTTATTAGAGATTACTTTGTCCCACTTTGAAACAGAAAAGGATATCTTCAGATTTACTGCTATCAATTTCCCAAATATATTATTAATTTCTTTTTCATTTACTTATACCTACTCCTAAACGCAGAATTTTAAACCAATTTTTGAAATACCTTTTAATATATTATTATAGTAAACTAATATTTTATTCTAAGAGTATCAGTAAAGTGATCTAGTATTATATCAGGGCACGCTGCGTTCCGAAATAATAAATTTGGCATCTCGTAACCACCTCCTTATAGGAGACCACCGTGATAAAAGAAGCATTCTAAACATATCAGGAGGCGCGATGGCGCATTTTAAAATTGTACTCCTAAACTTGTCAATAAATAGCATAAGATTTATTAGAATTAGAATTTAGAATAGTTCATTCTCAAGTGTATTTTTGTATTAGAATATTTTTTAAACGCTTATGACTTACATACTAGCTTTTGCCCCCGATATATCGACCGCGCCCCATTTTCTTATTTCTTAGGCGTTGAATCATTTATTCGATTTAATGCTCTTAAATTTTTGTCACATAGTTCCTCGGGAATAGTAACTTTTTCTGGGTGAAAGTCTCCTATGTCAAATGCTATATCCTTTTCGGACATATCGATTGAGTAATTAATGTGGAAAGCGAAACAAACACACATGCGCTTACGCATTTATAACATTATCTACTTAGTTGGGAGTTTTTGAATTTTGATTGAACGAGTCCTCTAGTTTTTCGTTCTCTATTCTGTTCTTATCCATTTAGTCCATTTGTGGATCTGGTAACTGCTATCATTGATCAGTTTGACTGCCGCCATATTTATAATCATATTATAGTTGGGTTGCTTGTTATGCCTGCAGCACTAAGTATTTGCTAAGGTCTGACAGTCATCAAAATTTACACGTTAAATACAAAAAAAAAATCATAAATATAAAACTTAATTCTAAATGTGAAAAAAAACTGATGCATTTCGTTTTAATTACAGTAAGCTCCCGTGTCCATTGAAATCTTCACATCATTATTTAGAGTCTACAGTGTTAAAGAAAAAATTTTGATCACAGTCTTTTCGCCTTTTACAAGTATTGCTATACAAGTATTTATAAAAATCACATTTTGTTTATCAAATGGTCATCTGTAAACAAAGTTAAGAGGTTTTCTTGTAATCTTGCGAATTTTGTAACCTTTCACAATAAGTTTTCATACAAATAAATTAGTTATGATCAACTGATGAAGATTTTAATTCAGTGTAAATAAACTAAAGGAAAATTTAATTATAGGAATCGAGCAATGCTTCAATGGAAATGGAACTTGCATAATAATTATGTAGCTCTAATTACTTTGGAACGTTAGGTGCGACATATAATATTTATTTCAATATAATGTAGTTCATGATGTACATCTTTCATAACAATCTACGTCAATAGATAAAAACTTTTTAGACTTTTTAATAAAAATAGATTAAATAGTGTTCGCGTTGTTTTTAATGCATAATAAAATATAACTTGTTAGCCCCCCCGATTTAATTACGATTGTCACCTTAAAGATGTGTATTCTTCATATCAACAATAGATCAGATTGAAGAACAACCCATTAAATTTACTGTTATTTTACGTATAAGTTATCACAACGTTATAAGTCTGAATAAGATCCGATTTCGAAAAGAACTAAAAGAAAAACAAAATCCGTTGGATGGTTTAGAAGGAGTTAGAAGAAGGACAGTTTCGGCGAGTTGGTTGCAAAATAATGTTTTTTTTTTATATTTAAACCTTCCGTGAAATCATCTAACTAATAATGAAAACCGTATAAACTATTTAAGGATAAGAATAAGGACCCTATAGAAACAAAAATAAATATAATTATATAACTAAAGTACTTGTCGACTGACGATATACATATTTCTCCTTATCTGTAGATAACATGTTGTAATGGAAGGTTTTGTATTTGTCCTTTTTATTTGTATATACGATGATCACATTGCTCTAAGGTTTTAGCTATGTAGATATATATATGTACCTATGTAGGTATATATATGTACCTAGATGCATATAAATGTTCTAGGTACATATATATATATATACCTACATATACCTACATTTCTCTTCCTCGCCCCGAGTAATTCTTTTTATTTATTTTGTAACATTTTCTTTCCTACGCAAAAGGCTTCTTTCGCAATTTCTATTTCCACCGAGTAGTTTTCCTTTGTGAAGTGAAATAACGAAACGAGAATAAGCGAAGCGTATCCTTGTACTGTTTCTTTTGAAATTTTTCTTTTGTTAATTAATTTCTTTATATATTTTACCTAGCGTATATATATAGTTTACAGGAAACATGTCTCGACGAGGCTTTTAATTGGCGTCAGTAAAATCATTTCATGTATTATTTTCTATTCTTACAAACACTTTTTTTACCAATATTTCTGTTCTAAATTTGATATTACTCGTTAAAAGCAGTTAAAGTTATTATTAAATAACCTGTTTGATTTGTGCAATTGAAGTATTATTGTACATACGCATTACATACTGTAGAATAGCTATTGTCTTATCATTAGTCATATATTATACTAGCTGGTGCCCACGACTTCGTCCGCTTTGAAAAATATTAAGTAGCCTATCCTGTGTCCCGAACGTCCAAATGTTTATCTACCAAGTTTCATGAAAATCAGTTAATTCGTTTCAGTTATGGAGGAACATACATACATACAGAAAAAAAATCTAAAAATCGTCAATTTAGTTTCAGTATCATGTATAGAGCCTATAAACACGATATCTCTGTAAACAAAGTAACTTACTCCATGACCGACCCTTACAGATTTATTATTAGTATTGATAAAGAAAAAATAATGCTATTTTGAAATAAGAATGTACTGTTAAAAATCAAAATCATTTGTTTCTCTCAAGTTACAGATACTATACTCTATATGAGTATAGTATCATCAATACAAATTTGAATAATAAACAATATGAACCATATTAAAATCGAGAATTAATCTTGTTAGCACTGTTTTAAATTCGCGAAAATACCACGTCTCGTCGTTGTTTAAAAAAAAGTACCATTAGGTTGCAGAGTGTGCCTTTCGGTTCGCTTCAGGATACTTTATTGGCGGTCATTTTATTGGTCGTTAAAAGTCGCGCCGGCAGCTTTTACGTCAGGAATCCGTCACGTGTCCGTCACGGCTCTCAGTGCACAGTAACTTAACAGAAAACAATGAGGGACCTCGTCACGCGTGTAACAATCGTCGTATGACCTATATGTAAACATAAAACAAACCTTTCACAAACCGAACCACAGTAATTGAACTTTTATCCGATTTTTATTATAATATAAATCACATTATTGTACTTTATTATTAAATAAATCACAAATATAAACTCTGATGTCTGGGCAATATAATTATTTATTTATGCAATAATAAACATTAACATTATATGCATAATTTATTAATTAATGTGATAATGAATAATATTAATATTATTTATTAGTTAGGTACTGTCAAAGAACATTTTTCATGTTTAGGTCTAAAAGTTTTTTTAAGATTTCTTATATTTTTTCATTAATAAAATCCAACTGAGGTATATGAAAATCTTCTTTCCAATGAAACGTAATGTAATTTCAACGTTAATATAAAATAATAATAAAATAATACTTAAGATACATTTAATGTAAGAAACCGAGAGATGAATCTATAATAAAATGTTTCAAAAAACCATTACAGAGATATATGCAGGTAAATGCAAGTAAATATAATACTTCTTTATCGTGTTCGTTACTCGTAAAAGACAATAACAATTAAAATAATTGCGTATACATTATGTAAATAATCATGGTATCAGGCCAGTTTTCGATATACCACAAATTAAATTAGTGTACTTTGATAACATTGCTTGAACGTAACACTTTTGAACAAGTATTGTTTGTTTATTGTGGCAAAACTCTACACAATTTAACCTGAACCTGAACCAATTCTATTTCAAAAACCTGAATAATTGGAATCAAAATTACAAAACTGCCTTTTGAAAACTCACATTATATGCACTACAGAAGAAAACTAAATTATCATTTTCTGACAACTGCCAACAAGTGTTGGCGGTATATACCTACACAATTTTAGGTGCTGAATTGAGTTATCTAATAGAAAATTACGAATACGCTTAAGGGGGACAATCAAATTTCGCATAGGACTCATACCTACTGTATAAAATTGTGCTGTGGTTAATTGGAGAGGAGTATCGAACGCTAGTGACCAAAGTGCAACACGATAGCGTTCATTGCGCAGTGCGCATCGATTTCGCACTGCACAATGCACTTTGCCGTTCAATGCATTTCGCACATCATATCGGACTATTTTTACGACATTTTATTTTACATTGCAATCGAACAAATGCGAATTGGCTCTGCGAATGTGATTAAAATTTACTCTCATTGTTGTTAAATGCTTTGTAATTGGCGTGAATTTAATAATGACATTATAAGATACCGAGCTTAGGGGATCGGCGTCATTAAACTGACATCGGTTTTGATTACTTCCTTATTTATCGTTTTGTATCATTTAGCAGAGTGACTATTTTGTTCTCGTATCAGATCTGAACGCCGAATATCTGGAGATGGGATTCCGGGGCGGCAGCGGTATGGGGTCCACTTCGCGTACAAAGCGCATGCGGACAAGCTTCAAACACCATCAGCTGCGCACCATGAAGTCATACTTCGCCATCAACCACAATCCCGACGCGAAGGACCTTAAACAGCTCAGCCAGAAAACTGGATTACCAAAAAGAGTTCTACAGGTAATATTCAATGCTTCAAACAGTTTTTAGCGCAAATGTCCTACGAGAGCTCGGACTTGCTTTGACTTATTCGCGTTGCTATTATGGATATTTTAACTAGCTTATTTTTAAAGGTACTGGCCATCACTAGTATCACTAGTATCCAAGTAATATCAGTAGTACTATTAATGGTACAGTAGTATTAATGGTACTAGAGCTGTATACCTAGTGCCATGGCGCCAGGGATAGCAATTTATTTAAACTTAGCAAAGCTTTGAGGAAAAAAATCTTGATTTTAAACACCTTCGACCCCACAGGTTATTATTCCTTATTACTTACCTATTTATATACTCACCAATAAAGTACAATAAGCATCGGAACTATCCTGCTAAAGGGCTATCTTCTTTACTGAGTATAGTTTGAAGTCGCTTTGCTCGTCTGTCTGTGTGGCCTCTAACTCTTCCTAAACCGCGCAACGGATTTTGATGCGGTTATCACTAACCGGTGGATAATTTATTACTAAAATAGTTTTTTCCTGGGCGAAACCGGGAGCGGGTCGCTAGTACTATATAAAATGAGAAAGTAATAATAATCAAATGCCAGTAATTCACACCACACATTATATAGACAACCATGTAGTTATATTGTATAACAACATAACACATTCGATTCGTAGTCATAAACTGAGTCTGGCATTAATGCAGTAATCATCCCCCTAGATGAGATCACTATAAAATCAAAGCAAGTGTGCAGACACTTGAATTATTTCACTCAAGAAAACAAAAATTTCAGAGCCCAGATAAAGAGCTATCAATATCAAGGCTTGTGTTCAGACGACGGTTGCTACGCACCATCAAGTTTAGTGGAACGTAAGCTTTGCTGCCCCTTAACTTTGAAATGTCATTAAAAATCTTTGAACCTTAACTCTGCACTCAAACCATGGCCAAATTTGTAAAATTTATTTCTATTTACCATCTAGTTAGAGAGTAATATTTAGTAACTAGCTGGTGCCCGAGACTTCGTCCGAAAAATGAAAAATAAAACACCAGTGGCACCATTTTTGTACGTATTATTAGACGATCGCAACCTAAATTTTTCCAAGATAAAAATTATACTAGGTATGTTGATTCAACTACATATCTGTGTGACAAATTTCATACGAATCCGTTAAGACTTTTTTGAGTAAAAGGGTAATAACAAACTTCCATCCGTACATCCTCACAAACTTTCGCATTTAGGTATAATATTAATAGGAAAAATGTAGTTGTTTTGTACTTTATTGGAGCAATTGGATTCAGTTGTTTCTGTAATACTAGTAATTTCATTTACTTATAGTATCAAGTAAAATATATTAGATATTTAGATATATAGAAAATGAGTCCAACTCTGCCGTAGGGATATTTGCGCTAATTGAATTAATTTCTGAAGTATGTGCTGTCAAAGCATGCTTATTGCTACACACTTTTTCGATGTGTACTTTTGCACGCAACATCTTGAGTGTGTTTGTGTGGGTGTCTGTCTGTGTGCATGTGTGCATGTGAGAGCGTAAGGAGTAAACACGTCTTTAACAAACCGGTAAATGTTGCTAATGCGAATTGAATGTAGCCATGATATTGCTGCCTGTGTTATCTGGCATCAACTGTGCCGCAACGCAATGCGAACTCTTTACAAACAGCACACATTTGTTTTATTATACTCACAATTTCAGTAAATAAAAAAGTATATCCAAATTCTCTAAACTTGGATCATAATTTCGACTCCCATCTCGTTTACGCCTCAGCAAATTCAGGAGGATTGGTTAGCCGGAATGAATGGTATGTTATCATCACCGTCGTTATCATCACCACAGCTCAAGGTGAAATGAAGGTAAATGTACATTACTCAAGTAACTCATTATTTCACACAAAAGGTATCATTTACATAGCTTTTGACTTAAATTTAAAGTAGGTAGGTATCTGTTTTCTATGAAATCTAAAGTCAAGGATTTATAATTTGTTTACAAGCCAATTACAAAAGCTTACGATTACGTCTTACAAGAAGGTAACAAGTTAGAAGTGCTCGCTATTTTATTTTCGTTCATTGCCTATGGAAAAAAGAATTGAGTTTTATTAAAAGCAATGGAGTTTTATTAAGTACCTACAACAAATTCAACGAAAACCAGTAAGATTATTTCAAGCGTAGATTACTTGAAAATAACGAACTACAGTTTGAACATCTTAATTTTAATAACACTGGACAAATGATAAAATTTAAACGTAAAACACCAAAGCAGACACATATTATAAGCTATATTTAAAAATAATAAACTATCTCCCGAATTGCTATATCTGCTATAAGTTGCTGAGAAGTTGGACATTTCGCAGACTACTTGATGCACGCAATGTCATGGAAATACCACCGAAGTAACAGTATACCAAATTTCACATCAATCGAACCTGTAGAACTATAGTTAGTGAAACTATAAAATTGATTGAGGATCTTCAAACGTTTGAGAAAATCTTCATAAATCATCTCGATCACGTCAGCTTTCAAACGAAAACAAAATTTACAGACATACAGGTCTTTATATAACACTCCCCTTTTGATAAATTAATAATCATCAAACGTCACTTATCAAAAATGTATGAATAACTTGATAAAAAGTCATCAGTAATCTGATAATAGAGATAAGAGAAACCGGAAATTTTAGGAGATAAATTCATCGCTATTAGCCAAAGTCTGTTAGATGGATACAGGGCTTCCCTAACATGATATCTTAGTTTAATCTATTTGTCGTGCATCTTGCAATAGAAGTAAAGTAGCTGACTTTAAACGGGCGATTTCACTTACCACATGCGCCGCCATTAAATGTTCACAGTATATTAAAAACAGTCTACAAAGTACAGTATAAAATGTCTCGGGAAAATAACATTCCTGCTAGTGTGTTCTCGTATTTGTTTATTTCTCACGCGTAAAAATCGCGTAATTGATAATTGTAGAGGATTACTAATTTTTGAAGTGACTTTAGGCGCGTTGGCCAATTTTGAGATGGGATAAAATCATTGAACTCGCGACAGTGTCATGTTTCTTGCGATCAATAATTTTGTGAAACTTAGTTTTCACTTCTGACGTGCAGTCCAACGACTGACATGTTTTTTAAATTAATTACCAGTCAAGCATACAGGGTAAAAGGGCTGATCTCGTCAGTACAGATAAGTTCGATATACAACCCTAAATAAATTTAAGAATCTAGCTTCATAAATTAATTTAATATTAATTTAAGCTTGATAAGCTTGATTAAATTTTGTGAAAGTAATTAATTATTATAAGTATACATACTTGACACTACACTTTACTGTGTTTAAATCTACCGCATCTGCTAACAAATTCGACACACCCGCTCCGTATCTCTGAACAATTTACACCACGTATATTGAATCTAATTTGTTCAAACTAGCGGCACTTTAATGTGGATCTTTGGACGCACCGCCAAAAGGAACCCCATTGTTTTAACTTTTTAAACCATTCGGTTGCGTTACACGTGTTTCGGCTCTTTGTTCCTGTGTTTGATAGGCAAACAGACCTTATGGACTGTGTAAACGAATAAAATCTTTACAATTACAGTAACCTTCTGCATCTGCACCACTTTAAGCAATATCATTGAAAAATATTTTGAAAAACAACATTTATTTGAAATACATGAGAGTAAAAGTAACAAAAATGAAAAAACACAGGCCAAGTGAGCTGATGTTCTTAGCATCAACAATGGATGTAAGGTTGCCAAAAGGTTCAGACGGTAGGCTTCGTTTTAAAATTTTATCTGAGTAAGGCGAGCGAGCCGTTTGGTCGCATAAATCCCCCCTCCCCCTCCAACCAATTATACGAAAGCCGTGAGGACCCCCTCCCTCGCACCCCTGCGACTGTGCCTCCGAATTATTGATCGGGTTTTTTTTATAAAATGCAGCCGTCCGCGTAGCCATTTTGCGGGAGATAAACTCTTTTTCGTTTTTTAGGTATTTAACTGGCTTCTGGCGGCACCTTCTTTCAAATTGACAAGATGCTGTTGCTGTGTTTCTATAGTGTTTGTTGTCGATCAATTCAAGATCTTTAATTCTATTATACAATGATACCTACCTATAAATGTGAGGCCCTATCACAATTCCTTCTTAGCTACATATGTATATTATTATTTACAGGTCATCGACTTATCTGATATAATATTACATTAATTAAATGTTGGCTACTTATAAATACGAGGATCACTTAGTAAAAGTTTATTGAAAATTTATATTTTTATAATAATCATTTAAAACGGAGTGGATTTTTTGTCGAGCTTATAAAAACGATTTAATGTGTAGATAAAGAACTGATAAATGTATAGAAGATAATATATGTAGTTACAAAATATATATAGAAGATATATAACATGTATTTTCGTAGATACATTTTTTACAAAAAAAAAAGGAGTAAAAACTGCTATTTTCTATCGAAATATAAAATAATAAAAAAATATTTATCTGAAAATTACTATCAAGTAGTTATGTGGAAATTTACTCATTCGGCGTATACCTACTATTTTCTCGTATGGCGCAGTTTAGTATAATTATTTATTTAAAATTAAAATGAATATATTAATAATAATTGATTGTATGTAGTTATAAGGTAGATTAATTAAACGGACCGGATATAAAATCAAATGAACAACGGGGGCGTTCCCCAAGAGCGGTTGGATCCTATCCGTAATCCGCCCCATGGCAACACGACGACTATATTATATACGCCGCCTGTCGCGTTTTAGACGCATCATAGCTGTACATTTTGGAAATATATAACAGTGAAGCCTTATTGGCAGGAAATAATGAGATCAGCGGTACACGGCTTGCAAGTAGCGAGCCATAAGGTGACAGGTGCATTTGTGGCTGTGCCCGGTATAATTGGGCGGGCGCCGCTCCATAAAATATAGCTGCAGTGTCACCGAAACCGTGCGCGGGCACATTTAGAACAAACGGCGCTATATTTCTCTCCGTGCGTCCGCAATTACGTGATTTGTCACTCGAGCCGTACCACCGCACCGGCTCGAGTAGCGGTCTCATAATTAGTTGATTGAAAAAGTGCCTTTCCTTGTTTGCGTTTATTATGTGATCAATTCACAATGTGCCGGCGAATGCTACCGGTGTTTTTAAATGGATCTATTAATTTCCACGACTTTTATATACGGAGGAGCCGAGGCGAATTAATAAGGCGTGCCTATGTTATAAACTGTGCCGGCTCTCGCCATGTAAAAGAGAACGAGTACCTTGTAAGGTTAAAGTGTCTTTATAAAAAAGAAGCAAAATCATTTGTTTCAACTGATACGAAACAGAAATGAAGATATAATACGTAGACGTACGAAAGTTACCGATAGAAGCTGGTGGGCAGTGGGCCGAACACATAGTACGGAGGTAGACAGACGACCTTGTGGATGAACGAGTCTTGCAACTGAGATTATGATATAGTTAATTGAAATACGCAAAAAATCATAAAATTATTCACGATAATGGAATGAAATCGCACTGCAAGAACAGTTTAATACCGTGCTATTTTTAAAGCATTTTCATGCCTTGATTTTGTTCACTATAAAGAGCCATACGTTGGCACGCAAATAGCCGAGGAAGGAGCTCACAAACTCAACCCTAGCAATTAGTAGCGCTTGGTCACACTTCGATATTCGGCTTGATATAATTTTACTTTCTAAGTACATTTTAGTGACAATAATAAACAGATGGCTATAACAGGAATTGTGGTTTCGGTGGTCGCGTTTAAAGCTCTAATTTGAACGCTTTAAGTGAAAGATCACAATCAGACGCCCTAGTAATTAGTACGGCGCATCGTTGTGAGACGCTCGGTTGGGTAGATAATTTCCGCCGAGCGTTCAAAAGGCGTCCATTTGTCATTTGGTCGCGCGAACTCGCGTCGAGCGGACGTGCCGCGTCGCGCACCCTAATTTATTCAAGTATTATTTATTTAAGGAAAACGCGACTATTAATCACACCTCCTCAGATTTTATTTACACGTACGTGGAATGTTTGAGGGCCTTTGATCGCGGTTTGTTTAGACATTTATTAGGGGGGAGAGATCGGTCTTGCGGCAGTGCGTTTCATGCTTCGTTGGCGACGACGTGGATTTTTTAAATCCATTTATTTGCGCATACAATTTGTTCTTTTAATTAACTGCAAGATTCACGGTGAAATTTAGAATGTTGCCCGTTAATAAGATGGCCAATTATTATTTTCTTAATACACACATCAATTGGACTGTCTGTTTCTTGACACTGAAGTCTTGATGTGGCGTAATATTGAACGGCTGTCACACGCGACTAATTGCTGTGTAATTGCAAGGTCGATAATTGATATTATTGGACTATCAATTACCATTGATTGTTTAGATTGTGAGCGTACATCCGCCGCCGCTCGCTCGGTTCACTGTGCCGTAACCGCGGCGGTACGAAATGACTGCGATCACTCAAATTGTATGAATGATTTGTAGATACTTTGTTCTACCTCGTCGCGTCCCCATTTGTTTTACAGTATGAGTGTGAAATGTGAATGTCATTAGTGTAATGATGCATAAAGGGGATTGAGTCGTTACAACTACCATCGTATTGTCAATAAGTATGTAATTATATTATACAGTACAGAGGAATATGCACGCAAATATCGCATTACGCGAGCCACAGAAAAAAGTTTTGTTTTGTTTTTTCTGTAATTTTGCTGTCAAGTGATAATATGGAAGCAGCAAGTGTGTAAGCAATGCTAATAAGACTACTTTTTTTTTTTTCAAGTTACTTAATTACTTAGTTACTACGGCTTTGTTTACGATTGAAAGGATTAACTTTTTCTTTATTTCAACAAAAAAACAGTTGGCTTAGGATTGATTACTATAATCTGTAATAATAATAAAAACAGTTAGTTACATTTACGAGGAGATGACCGTTAGTTATCTCCTCGTAGTTAAGCTAGTTTGTACTTGAAACGGCGTTTAATCATGAATTTTTATTATTTTTTAAAAATTATTTTCAAAAAGTTAATTTTTTTTAATTTTCTTATTTCCGTGATGTTTACTTTGATAGAAAATTTGAAACCAAGTTGTAAGTACGCAGAGTTTTGTTAGTATTCGCCTATTGATTGATTTTTATTCGCCCATTGACACTATTTAAACATTTCGAAGGTGAAGGATAAAAGTAATTTCCTTCGCTTATAAACAAATAAGAAAAAATGTCCACCTATTTATCTAAGTTATATAGATTTCAATGAAATAAAAAAAAAACTTAAGACCCGACTCCCGCTACGAATGGATACCTACATTTATTTTCTGCAAATGAGAATAATCTTTTCTCATTTATCGCTCTTTAAATTTGAGAAACCCTTAACAAAATCCGCTGAATGGCATAGAAGAAGTTGGCGGAGAAACATACAGGCGGATATTTTATAATATATGTATAAATAAGATAAAATAAAAACATTAAAATTTTGTTCTCTCAGGAAATAATACAGAAAATGGCATTCATGACCCATAATTATTTTTGAGAATCCACTCCAGTGGGGATTGAATTTCATATATTTTCCGCTATACTTTTAACATGGATGATTGCTATTCATACGCTATGATAGCGATAGTGTGTGGTAAACAATGATGTTACACGGTAGTAGAAGTTAAGACATAAATAACCAACCGTGTACGTTCAGTCAATGTCTCTGTTCGGCTACCGATAGCGCCGGGAAGATTCGTATCTTGATGACGAATGATGCCACTTGGTAAACATTATGTCTCACTGTCCACCTTCACCAACAGGATTGTCTTCAATAATTTTCACTTATAGACTAGGTACTCTAAATCTACATAATATTACCTTACCTAAGTTCTGCTTTCAATAGATAGTCACCTGCAGTAGATTATGTAAGATTCTTGTAGAGAAGACCATCATACAATAATTGCAGCAACGTCAGCATTAAAAAGCCAAATCTTTCTTTTTAATTCCTCTCTTGGTGTTTTTCAAGTATACACATTATGAATGAAAGTCTCTCCATTACACATTATAAATGAAGGATTATATGGAGAGGCATACATTGGATAGAATGACTTCCAATGTAAGCCTCTCAATTACACTTTTTGTTAAAATACAATCCACTATTTAAAGAATAAAATAATAGCTTACTTCATTTGCTCAACTTATTTCTATTCTGATCATAATTAATCTCAGGTCTTCACGTGACAACCAATGACATTGTATGCCTCTCCATTACTCGTTATGAAAAAATACTAATAAGAAAAAAATAATAGAGAAACAGTTAAAATGATAGAGTAATAAAAACATGACAATAAAACTGTTCAAATGGCATTCGATCACTAGTAAATTAAATGAAGCAATTCAGAGTTTGCAGACAAAAAACAATAATACAACACGACAAATAAATCTGTAACCTGGAACATCAATTAGCTGAATCTGATCCAACACAAATATACCAAGGTGAATGTTAAAATTGTTTGTTTTACATCTAACGTAGCACCAATAAAGTAAAAACGTCAGCAACGCTGAAAAATTACGCGTCACTGTAACAATCGTTCTTTTTGCTCGTAACTTAACGAGGCGAGAGAAATTCGAATTTAAATCATAAGGGAGAGAGTCCATTTTGAAATGGTTTGTTCACAGTGGTAACGGAATAACAAATGGTGGCTCAATGGCGATTTTATTTGAGTAACGGAAACCGAGAATAGGATTGTAGGTATTTAATGGGGTGCAAGTTATAAGATATCGTTTCACTCTCCAAATTGTATTGATCTAATATAAAATACTCTAAAACAACCATTAGTTTACTGTTATAATAGAGGTTTACAGATTAAATGGGGATGGTCTAATTATAGGTTTATTGTATAATTATATGAAAATACTAACGATGTTAGATTGGTTTTTTTTTAATGAAAAACTTAATTTGAAATCTAAGGTTCTAATTTTAACTATAATTAAACTATGTTTTTTTACCCTATAATTATACAGTGTCCCGTACAGCGATTTGCTATTTTTACCGTCATCATGGTAACGAAAAATGCTTAGTTATTTCTGAAGGGATTTTAATTAATTTCCATTAATTTCTGATTCCATTAAGCGAAGAAATATTTTAAACTTTTCTATCACGTGTAAGTTTCCATAAATTTTTATTGTTCAAAAAATTTAGTTTAAATGAAATCGCTTGTAACTTAGACCAAATCACATTATAATCTATTGTCGGTTTCAAGAAGCTACTTGAAACATTTCTCTTGCGCATCATAATTAAATATTATTTGTCTTAACTTTAGTTTTCTCATTATTAAAATACGCCAGATTTTATTAGTTAGTTAGATATTTTAATTGCTCTTTACAAGTTTAATAGTTTATTTCAATACCAAATGTACCTAATTAATTTAATTTCGTTACTGTTAATTTATTTTTAAAACTCCTCTGAACTGTCTCAAAACGCAGAAAACAGCGACCCAGAAGAAGTGAATTGACGATTTCAAATTACAACATTTATCATAAATCCCCTTTAATAGATTGTAGGCACCGATAGGCTTTGCCACTCTAGTGAATGAACATAATGTCATTCATGAAGGTATCTATTCGGACCACCCCGTGCTCAGGGTTATCGTCTTGTCTTGACGGCGGCACGCATGCGCCGGCGACACACCATCAATCCTGCTTGAACGTTTGTCGTCTCCCCCGTTTTTCACTCATTTCTCATCTCATCCGATCACCTCGCCACACAATTTATGACCACTTTGACAACCGAGGGTGGCACACTGTAATTAGCTACGCGGTAGTTTCGTGAAAAATACTTTACTACACACTTTGAATGTTTAAAGAAACTCTCGCCTAAATCCGGCATTAGACAAAATACGTCCCCGGTAGCGGCCATGACGCGGGGGGCGGGGCTTACGGTACGACAACCGCAGAGACCGCGTGCGATTGGCCATAAGATTCGCGCGCTGTGGGAACGTTCACGTTCGAATCTTGAATATTGCTCGGCCCAGCCAGCTATTATCAAGCATCCGATAACAATACAGTGGAATTTTTTGATTTTACTCACAATTTGCGTCCGAAATAAACTTGTTTTTAAAATTTGTGTGCCCACACTAATTGCAACGTGTAAACAGTGTAACCGTGTTAATAAAAGTGTAGACGCTTGCGATTCCAGAGAATGCACAAATTTTAGCGCGTGCATGTAATTGTTGCTGTGGATGGGAGTACAACGCGGTGGAATGTTGGAGTGTTGTTGTCAGGCGATCGTTGGTTCGCCAGCTCCGACACGCTCCGCGGCCGGCGAGCTCGGCGCCCGGCGCACCACGGCAATCGCGCTAATTACTGATAAAATCTGTACTTCGGAACGCAATCCGCAATGGCAAATCCGCGGAACGCTCTCACGTGTCCCACAAAAACCCTCGGAAATGTTAAAAGAAAAGAACCGAGCTTCCGCATCCACCGAAGTCGGGCGGAAACGTATTACACCGAATTACGGTGGCCTTACGATGCGAGCGAGATCGCAAACCGAGCGCTACACTTTTTTCAACTGCTTTTGTTTGCTGCGCGCCGGTCTCGTATTCTTTTTAAGGCAAATCGACTTTTCGTTTTGCTCACGACGCGACGTTTCAATGCGCTCCTATTATTTTCTCTGCCGACACCAACCGTGTGTTTTTTGTTCGCAGGTATGGTTCCAGAATGCGAGGGCGAAGTGGCGGCGAATGGTGACCAAGCAAGAAAACAAGATGGCGGAGAAGTGTTCGCCGGATGCATCCTTAGAGATAGACATGTATCATGGGCCCATGGGATCCATACAGTCGCTGCCGCCTCACAGCCCACCGTACAGCGTCATGGGTGGACCGCCCAGTCCCAACTCCATGGACTGTCCATAGCCTCAGTTCTGCTCTTTATGAGCGCTGTAACTGAACAATTTCGTTTGTGGTGGGATGATAAACAATGTGAAAGACAAGTGAAAGTTTCAAAAGTGATGTTATTCCAACATAGGAGCATACTAATTGTGTAAAATTATACTAGGACAATAATGCTTAGTGAACTGACACTTTTATAGATGCACAAAAGTAGGTGCAAACGTGTAATGTCGAGCTATAGTTAAGGCCCTTTTTATGCCAGTAGTGTCAGTAATTTTTTGTTTTATTAATAATGAGATTTAAATATTGTCTATATCTAATCTATTCTAAAAATTTATTAAAAATTACTGGCTTGTTTAGCACGGGCGTCTTAATAATATTAAAAAATTAAATACGAGCGTGCTCAGACACTTCAGCCGTTGACGCGCGCGGACCGCTCTAGCTCTCGCTCTAGTCTAGTGAGTTCGTGACGTCATTCGTCAACCGCAGACCGCGACTCATGGGCGCCTCTTGTGTGCGTACGTACTCTACACCTATTTCTCATTATTAGCTGATCTCCGTGGCTCTGATCGTTCTATTTATTGATATAACATTTACAATACATGGAAAAATAGGATACTAAGCTCTTAACAAAATCTAAATCCCTTAACAAACTTCACATTTATTATAATTGTAAAAAACGACAAAATACAGTTTAAATGCCATTTAAGAGAAGTTTATCGCTAGACCGCGCAAGAAAAAAGTTGGTTATGATATTATTGCATAATCAACATAGTCGGTTTAAAACGCACTGTGTCTGAAAGAACCTTTATGTGGTTTGAGTTAATTTTCATTCCTGATTTATATCTTCTACTAAATATGTGTATTTATATTTATATATGTATTTTTATTCAACTGTTTTGAAGTAATTAAAATTACATAACTGCTGTTCTAAGGCTCGTGTTTCTTTTACTATATTTATCTTGTATTTTTCAAGTAAATTTAACCAAATTTGCTTTATTTTCTATTAGAAGATTGAGTATATGTATGTATCAATTTGAAATAAAAAATAATTAGTTTTAAACTGAAATCATAATCGATGATGTAATTTATTATATCCTACATTTATAAAACTTTATTTATATCAATTATTTCCTTTCTATAATAATTTATATGATCGGCTTGTTTGGCATGGAAGACACTTGCTATATAGTACTTCTCTTAAGGAAATTTTGTTGAATCGAATTTCTCACGGTGATCATTGAATTTTTAAAACTTTTCTGTAAACAGGTATGCTAGCAGTCTATATAAAACAATAAAAATATAAAATTGTTATTTTGTTAGCTAAAACCAAGAGCCAAACGATTTTAAAATGTACAGACGCGAACAAAGACAAAAAAAAATCCTTTTAGGTTATTTAATGCCATTTAAAAGTACCTAAGGTACTGTAAGACGTTGAAGATTCTATGTAATATAGTTAGTACTTGAATTTGGCGTGGTATTGTGGGTATATTTTTTAAATTATAACCAAATTTTTGCGGTTTATTTGATACTGTGACAATACTTGCCTAGATGTGTGAAATCGACAATGCTTAGGGTTACAACTAAAAAAAAATAAGATAAACACACAATCATAAAATGCAAGTTCTATAACAAGTCAGACGAAACTATTAGTTCTCAACGTCAGTGAACGAATGAAATTTTTTTAATATATATTATTTATTTATTACTATAGTTAATGTAGAACTAAGATCGTTTAAGAATAAATTAAATGTGAATTACCTATTTCTATAGAATAAATAGTAATTTAAGGGCTGTAGTAACGTCGCCAGCGATCGGCACGTGATAAGATATTTTGAGATGAATATTTTAGTTAGGTAATAAGTATATGAATTAACTATACCATATAGGTAAATGCACTATTAGTTCCTTTTTGTATAGATGTAATGAACTTTATTAATGTAACTTACCTAATGGCAATCATATAAAACTATGACCCTGTGGTTATACACTTATCTAGCAGGAAAAAGATATGTGAAAATTCTAACACTCGTTCAGCACAAGTTCATACTGTTAATTTAATTTAAATTTTATAATTATTAAGTTAAATTCGGATGTTATTACGTGGTTGTGAAAAGTACTTTCAACATGTATCTAAATAACAAATCGACAACTGTTTTTTATGAGTTAAGTCAAGATTGTCATCATAAGGTGCAATAAATTTGTATGGGAACTAAATTAAACGTCTGAACCAAATCTCAAGAAATACGCGTTTTGTAACTATTTACTTTTAATTAAAATTCTTAAAAATAGATAATAAATTTCCAATTAATTTTTATTAACGCATAAAAAATATGTTTAAAATAAATATTTTTATAAAGAATTGATAAAATTTTATCAAGAAAAAATAATTTTTTATTGTGTCATGAGTACTTATGTTTTTGTTTTTTCGTTTTATTATTTTATCATTATAAAACGAATTATATTTTAAATAATTATTTTTCTCTAATAGTTGTTAGTTGATCTATAAGTAAAATAATAGTAAAAAATGTTTCTAATACCTATGTGCCAAGGGATTACAACTGCAATCGTGAATTATTTATAGAATAATGATTTTATTATTCATGTAAACGCATTAGTCGGATGCAAACATTTTTTTTTCTAATTTCCTAGTGTATTGTGTTGCAAAAATGCGTATTTCTTGAAAACAGGTCTCACGAAATTGGTACAATTTGGAGGGGTATATTGAATGTTTAAATACACAATAGTAATATTGATGTGTAAACTGAAATGTGTTTTTTATATTATTGTATACGTCAATTCTTAATTGAACCCAATTTTGTTTTGATGTGAATATTGCAAATGTAAAAAGGAAATTATAACATTCTGTTAATAAAAATATTCCAATTAAATTTTATTTTTATTTTATCCCACAAATATATACACCTACAACTTCAGTAGGACATAATATTCACACAATAGGCATGCCTACTTCCCCACTGTTTCTTAATATAACAGATTTACATATATATACGATCATTAAAATATAAAATTTACATAATAATAAAGCGAGCTATGTAATTTCGTATGTATAAATTAGTAGTCGTATAATGAAATTATTACAATTAGTACTAATTTTAAAGCACAAACGTAGATAGAATCAGATAATGCAATAATTCAAGTTATTTTAATTTTCTAGGGATTATTTCAGCACGGTCTAGTAACTAGTGGCTATTTTATTGAATATAAAGCCCCGCCCGACCGGCTGTGGTCGGTTTGCGCTATGCTTTCGGAAGCTAAACTTTAAAATTACGGGCTGTCACATAGGCGCGTTCGAAAACCTCTCAGATATGTTGTTTTAATTAAAACAATAAATAAGGTCTAAACGGCAGCTGGTCTGTTGGGTGGTCTCGCTCGCATTCTTTTTAAAAAAAAATTCCAAACGTTATCAATACGAGGAATATCTGAGGCGAGACTGTATGTGTTCTTCAAAACTAAACGAACACTTTTGGTGGGAGATCCGTTTAATTTTATTTAGAAGATATTTTCTATTTTCCCGGTAATTTTTTTTAGTACAAACATGTCTATTACACATATTAGACTTGCATATTAGAAAGACAAAAAATATCATAGTTGCTAAACTAGGTAGGTATACGATATTTTCCTTTCGCATATGAGAATCACTAGAGCAGTTAACCAATGTTGATTCAAATTCATATTATTTTGAAATTGAGATGTTAATACATTAAATACGCATTTATCAACCAATTAAATTTTAATGGAACTATACTGAACTGAATCCTGACTAGTTAACTTTTGAATGGCTTAATTTTTAGTATATCTAGCTATAATATATACTTACAAAGATTTTGCAATGATATTAAGATTTTTTACCTTATTTCTTTTAACTAGAAAAACAAAAAGATTCAGGCTGACGGTTCACTTGGCTACCGTTGCCATTATAACACAAGCAACGTGACAGGTGCTCCAAGGAAGAGATGGGGAAATAGAGTAAGTAGTACAATTAGAACTACATATTTTGATTTTACTAAGGATATGCCGTAGATAATTAGAATGATGATAAAAATCAAATATACTTATAGATAGAATAATCACTATATTCCCAAAATTAAAGAGATATTTTAAAAAAACTCTTCTCTTTACAGAATAATGGGAATTATTAGAGTGAATTAATCTAACTAGATTCTAAGACAGTCTATGAACCTAATGGAAAAGTTGTTATCGAAGAATCATAGAGACATAAATGTGACCAAAGAAAGGCAGCAGCGCGTCAGAGCTGTTCCTATACATTATTTATAATTTTTTGTGCAAACCTCTCAGCAATCCCGCTCATGTAGGTATCTGTTTGTGGTTGGTGCATAAAAAGTGGTTGAGGGCATGAGGAATCTGCGATACAACAGCGTCCCCATTCAGGAGAGACGAAGACAAATTTATATTGTCCTCACGTGAGCGAGCGAGGGGATAATATACTTAAGTATAACGGGAAGGCGACTTTTCGGATGAGTTCGGCACGACTTCTGTTTTGTTTGATACAAATAATTTTCTGGGAACCGAATGAAAATTATTTCGTTCGAAAACCAAATATCCCGGCTCCGCTCTCGAACAGCGAACTTGATATTTTTGCTTGTAACAGGTTTAGGTGTTGTAACTCGACTGTGTTCTGATGTGCAAGCAAATTTTCACAATTAAGAGAATTTCGACAACTTTTATTTTGTTACTTACCATAAAAAGCATCTGCCGACGCAAACAAGTCAATCATCATCTCAGTTGCAAGAGGTCCTCTGCTAGACATAGGCTTCCCCCATAATTTTCCAATAGGACCAGTCAGAAGCAGACTGCATCCACCCGCGCCCCTTATCAAATAAGTCTAAGGCCTGAAACACATGGCATGTTTGTAGAATTTGTATCGAGCGTCGCCGCGCGGAACCGCGCGGTCATGTGAACTTAGCCTATAAATCATAAGTCAGTATATAAAATGTTAGCTGCCTGCCGCCCTTTGTCATAAAACAATGTAATAAGAATAAAATGGTTCAACCTAATATTTTTAGAACTAACCACTACTGTATTCAATCATATACTCCTCTTTCATGTAAAGACGAGGCTCTGAATGTTAGGTATGTTTCTGAATACAGGCTGACCTTCCACTTGATGTAAGTTGTGTAAGGTTGTGTAATGAACGCCATAGAGGTTACATAAGTGCGCTGTCGTCCCTTTTATGACAAAATTTGAAGGATAATGAGGGTATAGGATGGCATCCCTTACTCTGACACATGCTGTTAGTTCACAGTGGTCTTCTTCAAGACTATTGTTATTGCCGCCAGACGGGGGCATAATCCCTTCCTTAGCTATGTGTCATTTTATAAGAGTTTATTATCTAATTATTTTAATACATTACTTATATGAAATGGAGTTATTCATTCAAACGCTTGTTTCTATCTGAACCAAAAATAAACACTTTGTCACTGTATGTCGTGTTATAAAATATTACAACTTCAAAACCACACTCGTTCATGTTAGTTTGTTTTTGAACGTTGTACATAAATCACGTCAGGACGAAATGTTGCATGCAGTTTAAAGTTGAGGGGCGTTTCAGATCACATTTGGTGTAAAGCGAACTATGCGGCCACAAATTCAGTTTCATTTTGTTTAATATTCCTTGTATTATTACATTTTATATTCAGCTTTTATTAGACAGTTTATTTATTTCAATTAAGAGCCTAAGGTAATAAGAACTCAATACTTTTTTAAGATAGTGTAAGTAAGGTAATTTTTGGAAGTGAAAGTTGAAACGACGGAAGACCGTAGATTCTAATACCGATCGAGCCTACATATTTTAATGTGTGAAGGTTACCTAGGTTCACAAGTCGACCTAGTACAACAATCGACCACAAGTAACCGCCAGTAGACTCGTATCGTAACGTGTTTACGACACTGGACAGTACGCTGAAAGAGAGTTATGTTGTGGCAGAGCAAACTCCGTTTCATAGTCATTTGAACCCCCGTCTGGCAGCAGTAACCGCTAGCAGTATGTGTGCTTTTGTATTTTAGTGAGCTAATAAGGGATTCCAGAGGGATACCTCTCCGGTAGACCTTCAGACAGAGGAATGGTCTTCCCATGGAAGCGGATAGACCATATGATTCAAAAATCAAAGTCGTGCAGCGATAGGTAACCTATTTATGAGGCAACCTTTTCATTTCATCCTCACCACACACTTGTTATGACTGTGTAATTTTCTATAAGCCACATAACTAACATGTTAAGACCCTTATTTTTTGCTTTCAGTCACGGGCCATTTACTTCCGGATGTAATTCGAAACGTAGCCTATATTTGGGACACATTTTTTGTGAGCGGCGCCCTCTGACACTACTTGTGGGTTGGCATTGAGAAGTTATCTATGAGACGATTAATCCGCGAAACATAAAAAAAATCCCAATATGTACAATTGCTTTTTATGTCTCCACGAATTGACAACTCTTTCATAGTTGTGTTAAGAAAACCGCCGAAGTTATTTAACTATGAATAGTTATTGATTTTCGAAAGAGTTTTTTGTTTTTTGTAACAATGTATGTGAAAGTTACGTGGCTTATTCTTGCTTATACCTACCTCATAGATATAAATTTACTTACATGGTCAAATTGTTTAAGTGGCAAATACAAGTTATTTGTGTACTTAATGAAATTGCAAACAAAAGGCAACATTTCAACGACTTTTGGTATGAAACTTTTGAACTTTTGACTTTTGAATTTTATAGACTTTGCTTTCCTAGTTTCTTCGTACTTTAGATATATCTTATCAGAGATTTTTCGGCCTATATGCGAGTAATTTTATATTTATTAGCATTCCCCGATCTAATATCTTTGTGAATTTAATTTGTGTATATTATATGTGTAATTGTTGTTTATAATTTATTATACTTATTAAGGATGGCTGGCAGGTTGACAGTCCACTTGATGGTAGATGGCTACCGTCGCCTAAGGACACAAGCAACACTAGGTGGGGATACAAACACGAAGGAATTTATTTATGGCACGATTCAAGATTATTAAAAGTTTCCCTCGTCCGGGCGATAAAGTTTCCACTCACCCTTTAAAGTTCCATGTGCACAGCGGCACCTTATTCGCATCTTTATTGCGCACATCACGTGGTAAGAGCTTGAAGTTGGTATAAATTGGTATAACTCATCGGAGCACTCACCATTGTACAGCCGGTAGAACACATAAAGAGAGGCTACATCTATTCTTAAACCACTTGGTTCTTATTGCTGTGAGAGCATTAGATTGGCAACAATTCGACGCTACAAGGTGTCAAATGGATCTAGCAGATAAATGATAGTCAGGTAACATGGTAGGTAACTACCATGTTATATACCATTTACCATTTAGGTACCATGTTTAGATCATCGTGAAATAACCGCAAAGCAAATGACTTGAATGCCAGATAGAACCTTATAATTACCGTTTATCATATTTTTTCACTACCCCTTTTAGCGTATTAACATATTACAACAGAAAAAAACACAAAATCTCGAGTTATATTTGAAAGACAACAGATATTTTAAAAGTTAAACATATCAAGGTAGGTTTGGTTTAAGCCGGTGAGGAAACACATATCACAAAATAAGATATCACTTTTAATTACTTACCATTTGACATCAATAGAGTATCAATTTGAGATCTTTGAAGAAATGTGCGTTAAATTTTGAACTCTATGGACCTTAGATTTAAGGTGGTATGATAATTTTTTCATTGTATCGTTTACGGGTGTGTGCATAAACGATTGTCGTGAGTTTCATTGATGACTCGCAGGTAGATGAAATTGGCGGGCGATGACTGATCAATCAATTTTATCCGGCCAAAAAAAATGTTTGAAAAAATATAATTTTGACATTGTCAGCGGGCTTGTGACCAGTTCTCACTTGCGCGCATTTCATCGGGTTCACGATTAATCGGCCTAATCGATCGGACAGAGGACATTTGACACTAATAATATTATGAAACGCACCGTCAACTGGATGCGGCACTTTGGGGTAACATAAGCGATTTTCTCACACACACTTTGTTGGGCCAAGAGATATATATGCCTCTTTACATTAATTCGATCTTCAATCACTTCATAACAACTGAAATGTTTGGGAAATAAAAAATCAAATCAACAATCCTAAATAAACTACACTTACTACTCAACCGATCATTATGATTACTGAAAAGAGTACCTACTTACTGTTCTCGAGGGACACTGATAAAGTCGCGGGAAAATATAATTCAGTATAATTTTGTTTTATAGTATCAAGGTGGTATCAGATCTCACATAAATTTATTAACTTTGTTTAAATATAAAAATAGCTTATGTTATAGATGTTGTAATTTACATGGAAACCTACAAGTTCAAAATTGGCTACAAATAAATGTGGCATGTTTTATACATGCTAAAAGCTATAATAACATCAAAACAACACGTGATTCAATGTGACAAAAAAAATCACGTTAAACTCAAAACTTCTGCTTAAATAACATTAAATATTAAAAGTACCTAAATGTTATCACTGTTCTCGTTTTATTAAATTTCCTCACAAATATGTTTGGTCCATTTTGTATAAATTTAAAGTGTACTGATAAAATCTAAATCATAATATTTTGGAGGTGGCGAGAGGAATGATCTTGTCATGTGCGATGTATCATATATAATGGATTGATTCAAGTAGTGT
This sequence comes from Synanthedon andrenaeformis, assembly GCA_936446665.2. Lineage (NCBI taxonomy): Eukaryota > Metazoa > Arthropoda > Insecta > Lepidoptera > Sesiidae > Synanthedon > Synanthedon andrenaeformis. Next base: position 11,033,186 of record OW387776.2, on the reverse strand, counting down.
TGTCACAAAGTTTAGATAATATTATTTAATTTTGACGTTTCATTATTCATTATTTTGTATAAAATATTAACTATATATTATTATTTTATTGTATAGTTTAATCATACTCAGTTGAAACCATTTGTTTGTATTAAAATAATTTTACATAAAATTTACTTCCATACTTAATCCATACTTTTCACTCCTTAACTATTCAATCGATCATGAAATTTTTGCATACTCGTCAGGGATATCGAATCGGACATAAGGTACATAAAAGAAAAAAAGTACTGTTCCCAAAAATAAAAAAACTAACGCCAAAGTGTTATAGCAACAAGAGATCAAACGTTATATTTTATTTTTCAACGCGTACGAAGTAGCGGGCACCAGTTAGTAATATTGTAAACGCGATACTTTGTACGTTTTTTTACTTAATCACGCAAAACACGACATTTAGATAAAATATGGTTTATTACCTGGATTAACATATAAGAAACTTCTAGTATGTTGAGTAGAATTATGCTTTTATGTTTTTAGCATTAAATTATGCTTTTATAGATAACACTCGCTTAAATGGTGCTAAGGCCCACTGACCACTTGATAACGAACCGAATTAAAATAAATATATCAACAAAATAAACGAGATAATTGATATTAAAATTTATCGAATGTTGATTATAAGTGCGAGTTGTAGTTATTTTTCTAATCTTCCAGTCTTTATTTGCAATGTAAGTAACTTCTTCTTTCTTGCTACTGTCTACCTGCGCGAATCGATTTTGCCTGACACAAATTTAAAAACGATGGCGTCTTTAAAATTGATCTTTTAATATTCCCTTTAAAAAACTTTAGCGTATAAGCGCTTATACGGTCAACGAGTTAACTCTCCTAAGAAAGCTCTCCTAAGCTCTCCTAAGAAAGCTCAATGTCGCTCGATGAGTTATGGAGAGCTCTATGCTTGGAGGTACTCTGCGTAATCGAATCAGGATTGAGATCAGTAGACAAATGAAATTCACGGACATAACCGAGTAAAATTAGTAAGTTGAAGGCAATTCAGAAAAGTGATGATAACTACCTTCAATATTTTTACATCACAGCTAAATGATCAAAGGTTTTTCTTGTTATATATGGTATATTCGAATTCGTTGGATATATATTGGACCTATAACTGCATAATACGATCAAAGAGAATATTACTCGTAATGTACCCTGAGACCGATTGATTGATTGATTGGTCCGATTGATCAGACGAACACCCAGTGTAAACTTATTCACGTAAAAAGCCATAGCCACAATTTTTTTATTTTTTTTTATTTTATCAGTCATAATACTTCGCCAATTGCTTAGTGGCTCGAAAGTAAATATACCCACACAAGAAAGTTATATGTGGCGACGGATATTTGGGCTAAAGTAGGAACAACACGCGGGCGAGTGTGATTAAGAAAATTAAGGTAGCGTAATGCCAGTCACTATTTCCACATTTTTTTTACTAATACAATAAATAACTATTTTGTTTGTGAGTTCTTTAACATATTTTAATTTTATTGTACTAAATTTATTTATTAGATAATAATATAATATGTTGATCAAACTACAGTTTTCTTGTTGAATTTTTCTGTTCACATTTCAAAAAAATAAATACGAGATTATATATCCCTAAACACAACCAAGTCATTTCCTACATAACTTACTTTTTAATATTTTTGATTTTGTCTGCGGTTTAGAGTTAATTAATGCATTTGTGGGTAACTATTAAAAACAAAAATATATAAAAAAAAAGAATTATAAAATATTATTTTACATATAATATATTATTCTGTGTACATAATATATCATATACAAATATGTGTACATACATAACATAGTGAGTGATGTATAAAATATTGCCCTAACGAAATTCGTTTGACGACAGTGTTATAATAAACAATTAAACAATTACACAAAAAAAACAAACTATACATTGCTATTTACTGTTTCATCTGGAAAATTCATAATTATACTTGTTAGATAGCAAAGTGTTCTAGCTGTTAGTTATATTCCCATTAATTTTACTCATAAAAATATAAAAAGAGTAGATGCATTGATTTTTAAAAGTACATCACTAACGATGCGGAGGCCCTCTTGTGATCCATGCGACGGCTATGTCAACTCTGTCATTTTATACACGATTTTTTTGTCAAGTTTATTTTTGTATGATCACGGTGCCTTTCGAAAACGTTTTAACATGAATCGCGGAAGGTATTTTTTTTAATGGTAACTACACATACAATTTATAACATCAATCATGATATTTCTCCGTAGATTATAAATAAGCGAAAGAGATCTGTTCTGTAGAAACGAAATGTATCAAATAGATTTTTTTTTAAGTTTTTTAAGCGACTTCATCCGAGTAACTTTACTCCGAGTATGGTTTTACTTTCGGTCCAGTAGTTTTTGAGTTTATTCATTACAAATAAAAATATAGATAAATATATAAATATAATATAAATATCTTCACACATCTAGTTCCATCTAGTTCCACACTAAGCAACTTAATGCTTGTATTATGGATACCAGACAGTTGATATAATACATAGATTACTTTTTTTTTTTTTGTAAATACATACATATTATAAATACAAACATCCATGACTCAGGTACAAAGGTAAATGTTATCACATAAACATTTGCCCCTAGCGGGATTCGAACCCGCGACCGTTTGGTTAACAGCTAGGGTTACTAGCCACTAGACCAAACGTGTCAGATCTTTTCTCTTTAGATATAGATAAAATAATAAGCATGGAAAATATAATTAGCTCTGCTCTTTTATGAATTGTCGTGAAAAATATATGAGAGGTTCGAAATATATTTCTTCCTTTACATACCTAGTATAAAACAAACAAAGCCGTTAAATTCTGAACCACGCAACGGATTTTAGTGCGATTTTCACCATCAGTTAGATAATTTTCCACTTAAGGTTTATGTAATAGTAAAAAAACCTATTTAAGGCTTACGTAGATACATAAAAATGATGTATGAAAGAATTGAAGTTCTTCTATAATATAATCCTAAAGAGAACTTCGCGATGGATTATCTTCTCTATCTGTTATGGTTGACTCACAGTAACTATTTATTTCATTAAAACATTAATCTCTATATATTATAAATAAATCTGTCACGTCTGTTTCTCCGCTAAATACTTCTAACCAACGAATTTTGATACAATTTTCACTAATGGAAAGAACAATAAACGAGGAAGGTCCGAGTGATGTCGGACGCGAGCCGCTAGTGTGATTATAGAAGGCGTCTGGTAATTATTTTGGTTGTGCGATTTCGCCCACATGGTAATTATTAGTATTTTAGATAATATGTAGGCTGTTACTTCCACTATATTTATTGCGCTAACGACACACCGTCATTAATAACAATCTATAAGAGGAAAGGTTCTCTGTGAAATGAAGATGCTTGAAAACGGCCAGGATAGTTCTATAATTCTTAACCCAGTCGCATACCCGCACCCGCTTCGGCTTCGCCAACGGTGTATTTTTTTTTTTTAATAAATATACCTACACAAATCTTCCTCTTTCTCATAAGTGAAAGCCGTTTGATGGTTTAGAAGTATTTGTCGTCGCATCGCGTGTTGCAAGACCGCTTGAATTTATTTTCTCCCGCGTAGTTATTAATTTACGACAACTAAGATATTCAATTAATAAGGTGTATGAAATGCTTATGATAACTAAAATAATTGATTTTATAATGATTATATACAACATTATACCTGATATTTTGTTTAAGTTAGAATGAGTATAAGCTATCCTTAAAAGATAGACATATCTATTAAATAACTTCGTATATTTTATGAGATTTTCTTTAAATATATTTTTCTATACGAATATCCATACAATTCGTTTCCGTGGATATTTCAATTGGATTCGTGGATTCCGCCCCTAATAGCTTACCAACAGAGAGAAAGATGTGCTCGAAATTTCTTTATCGAATCGTTTCGACATAGAACTGGGATCACCGATACAACCGTCATATATACATACATAGCTTATACAGCTAATAAGTATCGTATATTTCGATGTAGCTGTTATTTGGAAAAGCTGATTTTACAGCGATTTCGTTTGAGCAAGCGAACGTGTCAGAGTTACTTAAACTTAGGGGAGCTTAAGGTTACATAAGCTCTTAGTTTAACATATACTGTAATTATTTACACATTGATCACTTTTGATACGATAGTTACCATCAAATAGGATATTATAGATGTAACTTGTGAACATATCACAGTCGGATTGAAGACAACATGTTATGTAAATAATAAGGAAGCTACACTTTGTAGAGAAGTTTGGAGGGCGGATCGTCTGGTTGCACTATATTTGTTGTTGGTAGAAACTATTTAACTACTCTTCGTATCTTTAATACTGCAGATGTTTCAACTTGGAGACCGTTAAAACCGCATTTTAACTTAGTAACATATTTCTTAACTATATTTATCTATACTAATATTATAAAGCTGAAGTTTGTTTGTTTGGTTGAACGCGTTAATCTCAGGAACTACTGTGTTGCATTATCGAGAAAGAAACATTTTGAACGCTGACAAAGTCGTGGGCAACAGCTAGTTACCTAGGTTTACCTAGGTTTAATAGTACTTTGTTAAAATATTAGTGTTTTTTTTTTAATTGTAACAGTATTTATGACCATATTAAGTAGTTACAATAATATAGGATAACAATTAAATTGAAATATTTTTATTTGATCCACTTGTTGGCAAGTGGTTACTGTCGCCTATTGATACAAGCATCGGCATACGTGCTGCAAGTGCCTTTTTAGGTTCTAGCGTCAAGGGATTATGAAGGATGAATAAGGTCCCTTAGGTGGGTCAAGGCAGTGCAGTAGTGGGGGGGCAGGGGCCGGTGGGGTCACGGGCCTTTGTTTTGCTGATCGGATTGTCGGTGGGGACCTAAGAAGATCCACGTGCGTGTGCTCAGTGCGGGCTCCGACCATCGGAGCTCGTGGCGGAGCATCAGTTTGGAGTCTCCAACTGTTCGGCTCTCGCGGGTGTTGGCCGGTGAAAGACGGCACCCCCGGTCCTTGTGCGTCGGAGCCTGTGGGTCCCCTCGCTGACTGCCCGCTGCGAGAGGTAGAGAATAGGCGGCCTGTGCCGCTTCGCCCGGGGGCGGCGGACATGGGGACGTCCGGCGTCATCACAACACCGGGCAACGAAGGGAGACGTGCTGTGTGATTCCAGCACGTCTCTTCAAGGCGTGGGAGGTCACTATCCGCGCCTAATCGCGAGGACCTCGTTTGGCGGAGGGAGAAGGTAGCGTGTCTTAACGTCCCCTAGACGTTAATAGACGCCCCCACCCATAGACGGCGCGAAAAAACACAGTGGATTTTTAGTGGGTAGAAGTCCCACATACCCCACCGATCTCCCCATGGTCTGTTGGGATCTGGTTCGCAGATTTTCCCATGCGAAAAAAAGGATGGATAGGGTCTGGGTCTGGCATCTAATTTTCTGTAAGAGGGCGGTCACAACGAGCTGCCCAATTTTAGACAGTAATTTTCATTCAGTCCTACCGGCTAAGGTCCCTCTGACACTGGTCAGAGATCTTGTATAGCTGGCAGTGTAATAGTTTTTTAATCTGCTTTTGAAAGCACGTCACGTACATACGGTACAGAGTACCTACTCAGAGGTACTACAGAGTATTTCAATTGATCATTATGTGCCCGTATAACAGCAGTAGATGATAAAATAGTTAATAATTCAATTTAAAAATCAGTCAATCAATTATAAGCATTTTGTGTAGAGATTTATAGGTGCGTGTAATCCCTGATCGCCCTGCCATAAGGGGTGGCACGCCCTCAGTTCACCTATCGGGTCAGTTCAATGTTGCTAAGAGGAATAACAAAGCTATCTGTTGCAAATTTGAACACTGAAAAATACAAGTAACAGTTTTGCAAGCGTGCACGTTATGCAAAGATCAAAAAATATTTTATATAGTATGTAGGTACGTGTTTCAATTATGCCATAAGTCTGATATAGATATTCTCAATTATTTTGAAGTATATTTCCTTACTATTGCTAATATTGTTGCTCGATAACAATTTCTTTAAAATACTTCCACAAAAATAACATCGCTAAGTATAAAAATTAAAATAAAATTTATAATAGTTTTTGAGTTATTAAAAAAATTGGGTTTTCATATTCAAATTAATTCAATGTAAATTTAATATCATTTTTTTATAATATTCAAAAACCCTATGAAAACGTTATATTATTTCGTGTGTATTCACGATTGATACGCCGTGGACATTGAAAATAACTGATTTGATTCACAGATGTATCCCTTATTTCATGACAATAAGGTGTATTTTCTAATCAAATTATTAGACAAAGCTAACATTATTTAGGGCACGTGGCGCTTCTATTACCCTCTACCGCCCCATTGTTAGGGTCAAAAAACAAGCCAAAACTCACGTATCCCTCTTTTCATATAAAAGAACAAAAGCACGTAGTATCTTGGGAGAGCACCATTGTACTTCTGCTGGGAAAAGTTTTTTTTTTTTCTATAAAATTGTGGGAACTATTCATTTATTTGTTAAAAAGTTATGCTATAAAAATAAATTATTTTTTTTATAAAATGTTAGGCTTTTTGACATCAGCCCAAATCACTTATAAAACACGTTTTGGTAGCAATTCAGCAATACTGCCGAGCGTCCCGCGACTCAATGTTTTTTTTTTTAATTTATTAAGTATTTATTAAATTGTTAAAAAATATACGCATTAAAACGACCATTTAAAGAATATTACCTATCCTTTTTCTAGACCACAGAGTTTGGCGTAGTCATGTCATGTCACTTTTATGTTCTTATGACAAATTCACAACTATAATTAGGAGCACTCGTCCGTTGTTGACTAATAAGCATTTGATTACAGTGGCGTGCATGTGTTCAGCGGACAGTTAGGGCAAGGTGCAAGGTGTGTAGTTCAATAATCAATTGTAAGAGGAAGGGAAAAGCGCTGCGATGCACAACCGAGTGAATTACAATATTTTATGATCGAAGTTAATCCCATTAGGCACGATCACAGGTGAAGCTAAATTATATTGAGTTTAACATGCATTTACAAGCTACTGTGAGTTCTCCTCAATAAGGAACTCCTCTTCCTCCTCCTCCTCAATAACTTTAGAGACCCTTCCTCAATAAGTTACATTTGGAACCGATGGTAATCTAACCACATAATAAAATCGTAAACAAACCGTGTCTGTTACTTAAATATTTTTTCAAAAAAAAAAAAACAACTTGTTATGATACTTTTTACTTATGGTTAAAAATCACGCAATACTCAGCTAATACTCAGCTAATAACTCACTAAATACTCAGTTGCAAGACAAGGCAAGGCTCAGCTGCAACGGAAAACCAATACTGCAGATGAGCTTACAGCATCCGCTGACCGCTGACCATTCGCACTAAAATATCTTATAGATCCAAGAGAAATTATTTTTGATACTTGATTGAAATTATTTTTGTAACAGAAAAATAATAGTCCATATATTATCAAATAAAGATGAGGGTATATATATCTAACTAGCGGCCCTCTCCCGACTTTGCACAGGTGCTATTTTTTCTGCAAATTATAAACCTTCCTCGTTTTCCGCTTTCCATTAGTGAAAGTCGCACGAAAATCCGTTTTTTTCTATATTATCGCAAACATACAGACATATAGAAAAACATAAGCGGCGGGGGGCTTTGTTTTATAATATACTAGCTGTTGCACGCGACTTCGACCGCGTAACTTTATAAAATATAGCTTATATTTCCATAATACATAATCCATAATACAAGCATTAAGTTGCTTAGTGTGGAACTAGATGGTGCTGTGTGGAATGTGTGAAGATATTATTATTATATTACTCGCTGATATAGGTTTCTATAGGTGAAAGAATTTTTAAAATCAGTCCAGTAGTTTTTGAGTTTATCCATTTACAAACGTACAAATCTTATCTCTTTATATTAGTAGAGGTAAGTATACCGGATGCTATAGACCATAATGTTCGGTTCGTATGTTTCGGTGCGAGAGTAATGGATAACAACGCTCACTTCCAATCTCCAACTATCATTTATTTTAGGTAAATAGTACACTAATTGTTGCGAAAAATTGCTTTAATATATTTTCACTTTATTAATATCGATGTATAAATACCATGTTATTTTTATCTTCTCTCTATTTATGTAGAACTAGATTATTATTATAAAACAGTAACACGAATAATTTGATTATTTCAAATACAATCAAGTGGTAATTTGAGGCTGGGTCGTTCAGGTGTTTAAAGAAAAACACGTGAGATTCTATGCAGAGAAATTGCAAAAATAAACACGTTAAATGGCGTAAAAACAAATAATGGTGGGTGGTGTATGCGTGGCCACGCGACTGGCACGCGTGGCCGTGTCCAGTATCATACAAATTCAATGTGCACGCTCGTCTGAGAGCAAAGTCGACAGGCTGCACTAACGAGGGCGCGTCACGCGTGGGCCCTGTTGGGACCTATGAGACCAAGACCCCCGCTGGGTGTCGACTCTCTTCAGAGCGTTCAAGTGTTAACTATACTTACCTATACAAATTAAAACATTTTCCTTCAGGAGTAAGTACCTCACAGCCTGAAAACTGCACGACAGACAAAGATAAAGATTCAAAAACCAAGAATGCGAACTATAATAGGTACAATAAAAGAATTAGATACAAATGACAAAATTCAAGCTATAGTTTCAAAGAGTTACTAGTAATAGTAACTCTTTGATCTTGATTTTACCTCTTGATCTTACTAGTAATAGTAAGTAAAGAGTACTTAGTAATAGATAGAAAATGTATCATAATAAATATCTCCCAGTCTTCATTTCCTAAAGAGTAGGTACCTATCCCTCGTTTTCATAATGTATGAACAAACTAACGTAAGTAAAGACCAGTTTCACAAATCGTAGTTTCATAGATGACGCTCGTGTTTGTGTTGTATACCTAGGTTGAAAATAAATTTTATTTATATTTTCTGAATCAGTCCAGTTGCTACGGAACCGCAGTAGTTCAATCAATTGAACTCGCAATTGAACTAATGGCAATAGACCGATATTTGTACGGTAGACAAAGTATTGGAATTAAAATAAAAAAATATATTCGTTCAAGCTTGCTTCTCCTACGGTTTAAATTTTGAAATTTTCGCCGAAAATTTTTTGTGTCGGAAATATTTCCAGCCCTTTCTCTTAATATAAAATCAATACAGATTTCTCTCAGATTTCAAATCTTCTCTTGTTACGGGTTTTAACTGATAATTATTATTGGAGTTTACTCCGTGGTATGAAAATTTATGGGAGTAAAAAATCAAAATTGTTACACGAATGCGTTATGTTATGCGTTATAGTTACGTTCTATTTTTTTGAATATTTTAGAATATCTGAAGTTTCATAGATATTGCGTCCATTACACAATATTATTTAAAAAAAGAACAATTTTGTTCTTTCGGCGTGTTTCTAATAGTGAAAATTTAAATTTTATAATCGTTCGTAAGGAGTAAACTCCAGTCGTGTGTCGGAGCTGAACTGACACACACAATTTTTTATATTATAATAACAATATAACGTAATAGATAACAATATAAGAAAATAACAATTCATCGAATTTCTTTCATAGAAAATTCTATCTTTACAGCATACCTACTATAAATGTAGGTCATAAACACAAACGATTAATACCGTAAATGTATCTATAGAAATTGTTTGTTACAAAACCTCATGACACCTATTAGTTTTGACATAAACATAAAAATTTTGATGTTCATTTCAATAATGCAATGAACATCACTCATCGATACTGTCATTAACCTCCGAGGCCTAGTTAAATGGCGTGTTTATGTTTATCGAATCACATATCGTACTTGATCGCGCGCCTACTCTAAATCGCTAATCCCCGCCCCTAAATATCTGATTACACGGCTAAAAAATGGGATATAAAAGAAACCACCATAATGGGCACGTGGCGAGAAATAATAAAGTCTGTAAAGAGGTTTGGTAATGAAGTAAGTCACGTGACAGACGCGTGCGCCCGCGCCGGCCTAACAGCGACGCCCGCCTGGCTCGCCGCGGCCTAATGAGTGCGTGCGGAATTACCACAATATACCGACTGCTCCCTATTTGTACCAACTATTTATTGCGAACAACAGCTCCACTCGACAAATATACGACACTACCATCCAACTAAATCTTTTCATTCCTATTTCAAAAATATATCCCATTAAGTAATTGAATGTGTTGCTTCGTGAGACGATTAAATCCATTCAATTTCTCTATGTTCAATAATAATAATCAAAATAAATTTTAAGTAACTTTTTAACAATTCATGGCCTACATAGGCACTACTAATGAAAGTGTGTGAATATTCCTTTTAACTAATATTTGAATATTTGGTTCTTAGACACAACAATTGACAACAGATTTTATATAAAAGAAAAAATTGTATGTTCATACTCATATTTGGATAAATAATGGTTTAATTCCTAATTCCTACTCGAACCTGCTAATAATTAATTCCAGTGGTAATTTACTGCTATTTTTAAAATTTGTTATAAAAATAAATACTATATACCTAAATCTTTTCCCATATAACATTAATGAAATATAGTAAAATAAGTTGTATTACATATGCAGAAGTCAAGCTATCAAACCCGTCAACGTTGAGTGGTTATTTGATGAACAAATAGTACCTACCTTATAGTGAGGCATTAAAATCTATTGTCGACTGGCGCCCTTAATTATCATGGAAACGGAGTAATGTTGGGGCCGTACAATATGCGATAAGTAGAGAAAATGATTTTTTTTTTAATAAAAAAAAAAACAACATAAACTATAAAGTCTCTCATGTACGTGCTTTAATTTTTTTATTATGAATAAATCAATACCAATAATAAATCTGTAAGGGTCGGTCATGGAGTAAGTTACTTTGTTTTCAGAGATATCGTGTTTATAGGCTCTATACATGATACTGAAACTAAATTGACGATTTTTAGAATTTTTTTCTGTATGTATGTTCCTCCATAACTCTGAAACGAATTAACTGATTTTCATGAAACTTGGTAGATAAACATTTGGATGTACGGGACACAGGATAGGCTACTTAATATTTTTCAACGCGAACGAAGTCGTGGGCACCAGCTAGTTTTAAAATAAATTTTAAAGTTTAAATGAGGTAGCTACTTAACGTAATACATGTAAAGAAATAATAATAATATGTCAAATTTTATTAAAAGAGTTGAACGTTATATAATGAAATTACTAGCGTCTTTATGGTTAAAATTATTTGATTTTGGATTTTGTGTCATGATGCTATTATATTATATGTAAACATGTTTCTAAAACTCGATATATAAAATAACGTGAAATAATTTAAAAGCGAAATTGCTTATCTTCTTACGTTATAAATTATAAATTTTCTTTGAATTTTTCATATGCAAACCCCACTCGTTTCGTGGCCCCTACCTGAAGATGACTATCTTTTTTTTAGTTTTTTGTATTAGATACAAACGGACATTTTGTTAGAGCGAGGCCCGATTTATTTGTTATTTTTATTTATCGGTACATCTTAAAAAAAAGGATTATAAGTGATGATGACAGCTCCCCTCGAGATTCATTCACACGTAGAGAGACATTTCGAGATAGCAGAGTGTAGGGTCTGTCCTGTAAGCTGTGGTGGGGTATTTACGATAACCCATTTCCGTTTTCATATACATCTAATCTAACTTGAGGGAATTTTATAAAATTATTTAAAAAAAAAAGATATTCCTTGCATTAGCACGTCTACTGCAGGAAATAGGCCTCCCCATAATTTTCCAAATTTCTCTCATATTTCGTCTTCGTCTCACTGCTGTCATAATATGCAACCACCGAACTGCAAATATATATTTTCGATGTATGCAACACATAGAGTCCAGTACAGACCCCTGAGATGGTCAGAATTACTATATTAAGTCGGCAACAAAAAGGAAATATTTTATTTATCGATTTCTATTTTATCGATCCCGGTTTAATATCTACTCCTAACCTAACTAATGAGTCTTGTTCTTATTATTTATAACGGATAAGTCTCGTAAAATCCGTTCGCGTGCTTTTTTATGTTTGAAACAATAGCATACGAATTTAATCTTCTTACAAATTTGTGTATTTATTGAATGAAAGAAAATAAAAAACAATAAAAAATAATGTTAAATTTGATTGAAATCGTAATGAAAAATGTGACATTTTCTTTATTAGGATATTTTCTATTTTTAGACTAGACAATAGATCTTGTACCTATAATCTACAGCAATAAACATTAAAAGAAAACAGTAAAAGAAATAGGAAACGTGCATACTTTTACAACATAATGGGAATCAATTACACCAAATGATTACAAATTGCATGCAACTTCAGTCATAAAGATTAATCATGTCCCTTATGTTGGGATGGCATTATAACAATAGCGTCATTTCACAGAATTAGTGTTTATTGTTTCTAAACAACGATAAAAAGAAGAATAAAAATAAACATTGTTCTCAAGTTATAACAAATAGCTAACAATTCATCCCTTACCGGTCACTTGGGCAAGTAGTGGTGCGAGAGGCAAACTTATAGCGACGCGAGTACCACGGCTATATCGTTAATTCCCGTGTCAAAAACTAAAACAATATCTAAGAAAGGTAAACAGTTTAAAGCTTTGAACATTGATGAACTTTCTTTAAAACTTGATCCGGTAATTTACGCTGTCGGATCTGGTACTGGTGTAAATACAGCGAGAATAGTTTATTTTAGTAATTTTCATAGTGTGCTGTAATACTCTATTCCTAACTTTGAGGTAATGCTATATTTTAGGTGTGATTCGTTCAGTATAAGTTCGTTAAGTTCAGTTCATTTTCAGCCTTAGATTTTTAACAGAGTTTCTAATTTTGTCAATTTATACAAATTGTAAAATATAAGACTCGTAATAGGAATGTAACGTCGTGTGAATTTTACACATACATATACTAACTGACCCTGTTTTACCTTTTTGTGTAAACGCAAAAAGTTTTACACTTGGACCAAAATAAAAAGCCAATACTAGAGGATTTGAAAAAAAAGCAAATAAGTGGGGTGGTAACAATAAGTTGAATGGGGTTGTAAGTTGGCAAATATTATAAAATATTATCAATTTCACGGTGCCACTGGTGTCGAGTAATCAGAGATTTAATATGTTGTGTTAAATTTATGAGTCCTATAATTAGGGTCGCGGTATCGAGGGTGCTTTCAGATGATTTTTGCCTTCAAAAATGTTATTTGATTTTTTAGTACTTATTAATTCAGTATTCTTATTTACACTTAGACTTAAGGCAAATTATTATTAATTCGCGATTATTACTTTATATTCAGATAGGTATTAGCTATTTTCAATTGCATCATTTTATCTTTTAATAAAAAATAAGTTTACAATAAAAATATGTTTTAAACTTTAATTAAAGAGATTATAAAGACAGAAAATTTGTATTTTTGTATGTTTGTAATTAATAAGCTCAAAAACTACTGCACTGCACTGATTTTAAAAATTCTTTTGTCTATAGAAAGCTACATTATCAGAGAGTAACATATATTTTATAAAATTATGCGGACGAAGTCGCGTGCAACAGCTAGTATGATATATTTGCGTGCAAAGTCTAATAATACGAATTCGTTAAAAAATTTATAGCGTGATGGAATAAGATTCAATATCATCACATACTTTCACAATTAAATGTCTCAAATCTCATATTGAGAATGAAATTGTGAAATTTGTAATTTTACAATGGCTTAATTGATACATGACCTCCCATTAACTACTGCTGGCCCTCCAAGGACTGCACGGCACAAATTCATCCTCTACATTTTACAAATGATTAGAGATAACGATGTGTATTGAACATATGTCACAGATCCCCCATCCCCTGGCCAATTATTGAGTTACAGTATGCACCCCCACAGAGGGTTGTCTGTCAAGTTCGGATAATGAACTTGATTTCACAGTTTATCATTGTTTTGTGATATTTTATATAATTTCATTCTTGTGTTTTTGGCGACGGTGACCCCTACAACCAAGTGCACCGTTAAGCCTACTTGCCACTCTTTATTACATTATAAAAAAACTCTCAATCGGACTTTACGCTTCAAAAATTCAAAAGATTAGCATGTGTTGTACCATTTTCAAATTTTAATTAAATGTGCTATATTTTCAAATAATTTGCCTTTTTTAAAAAGGCAGTGTCACAGTTGGGTCAACAAAACTTTTTTTTTTATATATATACAAAACTTGTAATCAATTATCAAATATATTAAGAGCATAGTTATTTAAAATTACACAACAAAAAAAATGCAATATTTGAAAATCACACTACCCCAAAAATATTGTCCAGGGTTTTGATTGTTCCCATTTTCAAATATATCTCTATTATCTCTTTTTCCACATACAAAAAATGCCTAATATGTCTAAAGAAATTTTCACTTAATATAGGTTACACTTGTCTCATTGTAACCTATGTCAAGTACTTGTACTGTACATATTAGTACGTAATGTAATAAGTACTATGATTCTCGCTTCAATCCTCTTAAAAGTCGCCCCTGAATATAAAGAGCGACCCCTGTGACTTATTGAAGTGGGTATGTGAGTAGCAGGTGCATTTGTATCCACTGAAGATAAGGGATCGATGCACCGACAAATATTTAACAAACATTTGCATATCTACTTGATCGTCCTTTTAAGTGCACCGACGTTTAATGCACTTTTTATCTTATTAAAGGGCTAACAAGTAGAAAATGCATTACTTTTTTTTACGTATGCACTATATACCTACTATATAGATTTTATTCAACTGACCTAATGTAATTTACAGTGAACAAATTTTAAATTGGTCCTCATATTTCGTTGTACAAAAATAAGCAATCATTACTTGTGAATGATATGTCGTAATCACACTGTGTGACAAGTGACACCCTCCGTCCACTAATTTGTCCCTAATGAAGTGATTGTTGGATGTACCTTTCACCGGTGGGTAATTTTTCCGTTCAGTGGGTACTACCCTAATTTAACTGTAGGCCGCTCACACACGTCTAGTTACTGCAAACTTACTTCGTTTGGTGATACGGTTAGCGGTATCTATTAAAACTAGAAAATAGCCGTGTATAATACTGTTAACATTATATTTTATATTTTTGCTGATCACAGAAAAATAAAACTGATAACTGTTATCGACTATAACCCCTATACCAATTACAATTCATTACACATAGTTACGAAGTCTTATCAAAATCGGTTCAGTAGTTTAGGAGTTCATTGGCGACAAACAACGTGAAACGTAATTTTTATATATAGAGAGACTAGCTAGACGCTCTCGACTTCGCCCGGATTCAAAATAATATAAAAACTATCCAATTTTTTAAGTTGGACCTAGTTACACATAGTTACGAAGTTTTATCAAAATCGGTTCAGTAGTTTAGGAGTTCATTGGCGTCAAACAACGTGATAAGTAATTTATATATATATAAAAATTACGTATATGTATTCCATTTTTTTTCTGCAATAAGCTTTTACCTTTTCTTTTTTCTTTAAATAGAGCGCATTTTGCGAATGGTTAAAGAGTAAAAGAGTAGTTTTCTCTGTTAAAAATTAGTTTACCAATTCGTGGTAAATGTTTTTGATTGCACTGTTACGTTCAATTTATGTATGTTTATCTTTTTTCAAATTTACTATAGTATGGTGTAATTGTTTGTTTTCCCAAATAAAATAAAATAAAAAAATATGACAATTTTCATGCATGAGTGACATATTGCTCATCGATTATTCTCTTCGAAGACCGGCTTTCAGGAATCCTAACAACAGCCAATTGCCGGATATCCGACTACAATGCCGAGTATCCAGGCCACGCTAATGGGGTGCGAATCATACTATGCCCAATACAATAGAAACTTTAAAAGTGTCCGTTTAAAACTTGACCTTGAGAACATTTTAAGCTAGACGTCACGATTTCTAGACTTTACATTTCCCTAATGATATGTTGTTATTCTAAGAAAAACGTTTCAGAGAATCGTCTCGCCTTGGGCAATTCAATTTTCCTCTATAATTTAGGTTACTCTTTATAATAGCTGTTATTATAGTCTTCGGTACTAAAGCCAGGGTTACTAAGAAGGCACTTAGCTAATTTTTTCACAGCCTTAAAACTTATAATGTAAGATTTCGGTAATAAATCACACCGAAGAGTTTTGGTAAATAAATGACTTTTAAAAACAGAAAAACAAAAAGTAAGTTTGAAAAGCCCGTTGGATGGGTGGCTAGGGCGCTTGCCTTAACGCGTTGTTCTAGGGTTTCCGGGTTCTATTTCCGACAAGTAAATTTTTAAAATAATTTTTCATTACACCTATTTGAAAAACGAAAATTAGCTCAGCAAACGCAGCGTAAAAACCTTTACCCATAAATGTACTGGCGAACTAAAAAGGCTAGCGGATCGATGCTGGATCCAGGTTGCTTCTGATCATACTTTTTGAAAATTACGGGGAAGGCCTATGTCCTACGGCTGAGATGATGTCCATCCTCATAAATTTTTGCATCTTATATTGGTAGCAATGATCGAAAAGCCAAAAATCCTAAGTCTTAATAAGCGCAACTTTAAACCTCTAATTTTAACTGGTACTAATAAAACATTTTATTCATTATATTGTAAAATAATAGTAGTAGTCAGTTTTAAATTTGAAAAGTTGTGAAATTCATCTGTGGCATTTTGATTTTCATTGTTCTCAATTGTGAAAAAGTTTTTCAATAAATAACAGACTACAATTCGATTACAATATGTACCTATATGTCTGCGAGCTGTTGCAATTAGCGTTTTAAATCCGTTCCATTTTAGGTAGGGAGCCTTAACAACTCCCCAATCGTATCCCCTCATCCCGTATCCACGTTGTATTAACTCGAAACAAATGACAATGGGATTAACTTTGAACCACCTGATAGTAATTATTGATATGTATAAAAAAGATACATAACAACGCCCTATTTAATACTTTCCTGTTATATATTATATTTTAAAAAAATCAACGAATTTAGGGTAAAAGAAAATATAGAAAGAAAGAAAAGAAATTTTATTGAGTCAACACAAATAGCACATGCAATACAAGATTAATAAGAATAATTTTAATCGTATTGGCAATACCATACTTGCCAGTACATGCACCAGAGTCTCGACCCAAATAGGCACTCAACTCAGCATATGCTGTGTGTGCTACAAGTCACACACAGCGCTGATCTTCCGCTGGGGACCTCATAGTCGGCTTCACGGACGCCCGCCCAAGTCCATAATATTACACATAAATAATATATATCGCTAGAGGAATATATAGCAGTCTCTAATAACATAAATAAATAAATAATCACAATATAGTTTTAAATACATTAATTAATTTATACATATATTAATTATATATACAGTGTAACCATAAGTGTAAATATATATACTACTGACGTTATTCGAACTATGATAGAAAAAATTAGATAATTGATGCTTCTGTTCTCAAATTTTCCTGTTGTTTCTGCCGTTCTCTGAGAAAAAGTTTCAATTTGGTCTTGAACCCGTGCAAACTGTGAAGATTGCGAATTGATGGCGGTATGTTATTCCAGATCTTACTAGCCGCGTATCGGAAAATACGTCTAAAACTCATTGACACGTGACGTGGCGTGCACAGTTCTCGGGAATGCCTACGTACTTCACCAGATCTGGAACCCCCGATCCATTCGAGTCGCTTATACAAATATTTTGGAGTTTCGAATTTTATTAATCCAAAGAGTAAACTCGCTAAATGCAGTTTCTGTCTAGACCTCATTTTCAAAATTGCATGTTTATTTAAAAAAGGCGTCACATGACTTCGAGGTGGTATTTTAAAACAAAAACGTGCGCATGCATTCTGTACCTTTGGATTAGACGTTGCGTTCGTTTGAGCAGACGAGAACCAAATACTGTATCCATATAGTTCAGTCGAGACAGTACGAGCGTTTCTACCAACTGTATTCGCAATTCTTCACTTAGATACGACCTTATTCTATACAAAACTTTGAGTTTATAAAAACAAGTTCTAATAGATTGTATACGTCCATAACAAGAATAATATGAGAATGGAAAAATAACGTCCAATATAAGAATGGAAAAATAATAAAAGCGATAAACAAAATAATTATTAGAAATAATAATATATATAAATAACGAGGTGATTGCACCGTAGCAAAGATATGCAACAGTGACATCACTTTTTATTCTTACTATCGTAAAGATCAAATGCCAAGAGTCACAAATATCAAAACTCAGTTTTATTTATAAGTATCAGCGGACGTCCTACTTACTAGCATAACATATATTGCAAAGCTTGCATCGATTAAGCCTCGCTTGCATTATACCTTATTTAATTAAATAATACTTACTAAATTTAATTTTGATTATTGAACTCCTATTTACTTTATTTCATGTTGAAGTTAAACAAAATGTATATTTCGTATAAAACAATTGCATTAATTTTACATTTATTTATATTTCTTGTTAATTTGGTTGGAACTTAATCCTAATCTTAGTTATTATTGTTGGTTTTGCCTCTCAACGTCTTGTTATCGACAGAACAAGACGTTGTAAAATATACTTAACTATGGTGATACTTAATACTTAATAATATAACATAGGTGCTTAATAAAAAATTACTTAATTATAGTGACGAAGGCGATGATGAACTTAGCTATGATAAAATCGTTAATTCTACCAAAACGTATAAATTTAGTATTAGACCCCCGTAAAATACTATTAGAAAAAGACAGTATACAAAGCATCAACCATGAATAAGCGTGTATGATTAATTCTCGTAGTGTATATATATTCACGACTACATCGCGACCAAAAGAGACTTAGGATTAAGGTTCCTAATTAACATACCGCATGAATGTTTGAAGGCCGCAATTAGTCCACAAATAATCATGTACACACGAATGTCGTCCTTACGTGTTCTAGCTTATAGAGGAAAATAATAATATTCTGATATTCGTTAGGTACTCTCGTGTTAAATTAGTCCTTGTTTGGGATAATAATAAAGATTTTTTGCTTACATTCATTCGGGTAATGGTTTTTTGCACGCGATGTCATCAATGTCATATTGCAGGTTATTCTCAAACAAACGAATATCAAAGATTAAAAGGCAAACTATACAGCTCAACGAGCTATAGAAAGTTACCGACGTAACATGGCGGATTAATAATTTGAAGTGGCAGTGAGCAAGACACACAGTACGGAGAGCCAACGGCCGCTGGGGCCTGAAAGTTCTCGAGTGGACCAGCAAGCGTAGCTTAGAACTTCCACCGACAAGGTGAACAGATGACCTGATAACCTGACGGACAAATGGCCTAACCGCGAATCGACGGTGGATTCCAACGGTGATTTTTTTTTTGGGAAATTATGGGGGAGGCCTATATCCAGCAAAGGCAGTTAGCGTCCTACGGCTAAGATAATGATGATGATACAACAGCTCATTAGTAGGTACCTACTAATGATCTGCCAACTCATAGAGGTATTTATTGGTAAAGAATGTATTCCATGTGGCAACCCGTTAGATGAATTAGGTTGCTCACTTGAAATTTAAACAGACATATGACAAAATAAAGATGAGGATCACCCATAAAGAATCACATTTGGGATATTATGGTGCCAAAGGACTTGAAGGAGACACTATTAGCGAATAACTTTGCGTGTGACACGAATGCAAATTTTCGTACAACACATGCGAATATGCGATATTGCGGTAAGGATATAATAAGTATATATATGAGACACAATAGTATTTTAGCAAAACCGTACAAGAAAATATAATACCTAATTATAAATTTGGTTTTCCCTATAGATACTACATTTTTCTCGACACATTGGATATGAAAATAAAAACAGAAATTAGACTATCTAAAAATAATAATAACGAATAAAAATGCGTTGAATTTAAATCAATTGTTAGAATTTCGTCGCAGAGATGAGTTCGATTGGTTTGATTGTACCTAAGACTTTTTATAATATTTGTAAGTATGGCAAGGTTGGTGCATTGTCGACCTTGCAAGAATTGTAAACATAGCAAGTCTAAGTGTTTAAATTTTATATTTAGGAAGGATGCATTCTTGCTTGTAATGATATATGAAAAATAGAATCAAAACATGAACAGCTGGAAAGAGTGAACCTGTAAAATAATTATGTGCGGTCAATTATCAAATTATAGATGTTACTCTTGTGACGCCCGATGCTCGGCCTTAAATAACAACTAAATAAACAGTCCCGTTGGCGCCCAAAACGGTTGTAAAATCCCGGCGTAAGTTGTCGGTTGTCGGTGCCCGTCAAATAACAAGTGCCTGCCAGTCTTCCACCTGCTACGAACAAAGAACTTTTGAGCCACCGACGAAAAACGCTCGAGCGAACTATTCTAATGTTCTGCGATAGCTGAATTATCGTTCGATATTATCTGACAAATAAGCGTAAAGAATACGCCACTGCTTTGTACAAGCTTTGTACAAGACTTCGTCCGCGCCCCTTTTCTAAGGTGTTAAAACGTTATATTTTAATTCAACATTTATTGCTCACTAGCTGTTGCACGCGACTTCGTCTGCGCAATTTTATAAAATTTAGCCTACGCTACTCGATGATAATGTAGCTTTCTATAGGTGAAAGAATACAATATTTAAAGATCGGTCCAGTAGCAGACTTTCTCATTTGATGGTTCATCATAAGTCATCACGAAAATCACATATTATGTTACATTTTTGGAAATTTTATTTTTACTATTATTATTTATTATTATATACATTTATTATTATTATTACGTAATAATAATTTTAGTATTAGTAAACAATGTATTCGCGTATGCGACATAATAGAGGCCCACGCACAAAAGTGCCTCGTCACTGATTTGTACTACCCTACAATCATGGCCTCCTTGAAATAATTTCAATCGGCACATAATTTGTTGCTAACAAAAAGCGAACTCTGTCGAATCATAATGTAATTATCAATGTTTTCTATGAGTGTGAAATTACTAGTTCAATAGGGCCTTTAGTGGGCGGCTAGCGGCTGGGCGCCTACGAATATTTTTACTCTCACGTTCAGAGTAGTTTTATTTAGTTTGAGTTGCTTTCCTAAAAATAAAATATAGTTGTACAATTTTTTTTAAATAAATAATTTTTTGGTACAACTAAATATGTCATATGTGTTCGTATTGTGTCACCAATAGAAACCTCTAGTAACTCTAGTAGTAGAACTATCTGTAGAAGAGGACATTTGTCGGGTATTGCTGGTGGAAAATGATGGTGATAGGATCAGTAACAAATAAGTAACGATTAAATGAAAAACCTTGTTAAATAAGTGTTAAATATTTGAGTGTAGCCAACTTAAAATAAAGTCGAACAAACAAACACTCATGCAGTCTCAATGAAAGAGAACAATTAAGAGTGATTTAGGCGTCAATCAAAAGTTAACAACAATGAAGTGTGTTGAAAATACTACGGCTTTTGACTATGTGATCAAATAATAGATACCTTACTACCAGTCTTACAGCCACAAATGTGTAAAGCAAGTCAGTGCTTCTTGATTGGTGCTTGTTCGCTAGCTGAGTAACAATAGCTGAATTTGTATGTCTTAAGTTAAAAGAGAACTACTAGTTTTAAGGTCTACCTAACTCTAGTTCGAACATAAAAACGGACCTTAAGATAAAAAAGTACGTGCGGACAGAGGTCGCTTTAGCGACCAAGAATGAGAGGTAATAGTACCCAATGTGTAGCCTCTCTTATGATTGTTATATTGAGATAATCGCTTCGCTCTTGAATCCGCCGTGCTTTTGTGCATTGTTCCAACTTAAAGTGAGATCTAAATTCGATTGAATATCATAAATGAAGACACGTCGCTCGTCTTACAAGTAGCCGATGTCGATGCGAGCTCATTTATCATACGATGGCGGAATATGACAGCGTACGGACTTGCCCTTGCCGGAGACACCGACTAATGGATTAGTCACATCGCAGCTAAATACTAAATAAATTAATAAAAAAATAAGAGACCTTAGTTTAATGTTCGTTTAGCTTTGCAATTGAACAATAATAATAAGTTCTGTGACTTTTAAAACATTTTTTTTTCAAATTTATTTTAGGTATTGGACATATTTAAAATAGTGTTAAAATGTTATTAACAAATAAATACTATACCCTAAATTAAATGGGTAAACGATGTTTAATATTTAAAAAAAACCTCTACAACCTTTAAATTAAATAAAACCTTTATTTAATTTTGTACAAAAACCTTTTAAATTCAAAAAATTGTCATTAGATTTATTTAATAATATTTAATTTTTTTAAGTTACTTTTTGTAATAGTACATATTTCACAAGACTTCAAATAAAGTAATTAAATATTTTACTGATCCAGTAGTTTACCACGGATTCCAGCAATGACTAGACATTTTAGAGACATGGGGTAGACATAATAGCGTAGACGGAAATGTTAGCTTATTTAAAAAATGTTCAGATTTACAAAATAGTTCTGCATACTATTCCATAAGCGCGTCAAGCTTTTGGCGTCTTTTAAAGTCACCGGTAAGAAAGAGTACGAGTTTCACCATCTTCGAGTAGCATTACTCAAGGGTAATTTCAATGAAATTGAAACTAGATACTCGTAACATTTACTCGCCAATTAACGTTACTTGAAAAGTAACTAATCAACACTTTACTTGCAGTTGGTGAAAGAGGCCCT
This sequence comes from Synanthedon andrenaeformis, assembly GCA_936446665.2. Classification (NCBI taxonomy): domain Eukaryota; kingdom Metazoa; phylum Arthropoda; class Insecta; order Lepidoptera; family Sesiidae; genus Synanthedon; species Synanthedon andrenaeformis. The sequence goes on along the minus strand of OW387776.2, from coordinate 11,010,409 downwards.
AAGACGTGTTTTATATTAATCACAGTTTAATGTTCATTTGTATACAGCTTATGTAATATTTGATAAGGATTACATGATAAGGATGTTTTATTAGACTTATTTATATCGAGAGACAGGCTGACGGTCCACGTGGTGGTAGGTGGCTACCGTAGCCTAGAATAAAAGCAACGCCACATGTGTGCAAGTGGGCTGTTGACCATGGTGGGATAGAGGATGTCATATTTTTAGATTCAGCATGTTCTCAGGGTCCAAGCGTTCACGGCGCACCGCATTCGCCTTTTCAATAGAAACACTGAACATCAAGATGACCCCGAAAATGAAGCTATTGTCAGAACAAAAACGTACAAAGCAATATGAATACTACTCACTTCCCGTGTTTGCGCGGGTCATCCTCCTACATATTTAATGATATAATCGTTATTGATGATTGCAGTCAGATAATATTTTTGTCAGACCCGATTCCTTAGTCGCAAGTCATAAGTGAATGGCAGTTATTACATTTCACTAGCGTGACTTGGTTTGTGGTTGATATACAAGTAACGTCGCGAGAGATTATTTTGTCGAACACGCACATAACGTAAACATGTCCATATACATTAATATTCTGTATTATTTTTTTCGCAAATCTTTAAAAAAATCGAATTAATAATTAGGTACCCCTCCCTAATTCTGTTAATTTTAATTTTTGCAAAAAAAAATATGCAAACATGTTTATGTAAAACTTAATTTTCTACAATATTTCTTTGAAAATTTTTATTTTGAGAAAAAAAATTGAGAAGAAAACTTCCGCAGGTTAAAATCGAAAATTGTTTCCTTTTTTTAAATATGTTTTGATAGGCATTTACTTAAAATGAAATTTATCTATTGTCATAAAATGTTAATTAAATATAGGTAATTGTTAACATACATGCGTTTAACTTATACCACTCCCCAATTTAAGAAGTGCCAACTCACTGTGGTTTCGTTCGGCAGCCATTCAGGGCAGAGGCATTCCTCACCAAAGGACCGTCCAATTCTCATAAACGACGATTAAGGTGTAACCACATTGATTAAGCGATTCATCGTCTTACAAATCTCAGACAGGTGAGGTGATGACGACTAAATCTATTGGTGGCAATCCTTATCATTAATTATCTGTCCAGGAAAGCTACCATAACACTTTGTTTTCCCAGCATTTCTGTGATAAATTTCGTTATCTTTACTTGAATTATTGTAACCGCAATAACTACTACCATCAGAAGAGACTTCCTTTTACGATTTATCATAAATGGCTAACAAAAAACAACAACAAACCCGAAATGAATAATGAATGTTACTTAATACAAGCGAAATGCAAACTTATATGTAAACCTTACGGTTCATTATAAATTTATAGAATACAATGATCTTGTTTAGGATACGAAATCCTTAGTTTGCCGTTTAGCCTGCTTAATGGTTGTTTTTTCTTAAAATCGAATGTATCATATATTTTGACACGCAACACACACTTCTTAAGGATTTAGCGCCAGAATAACCGTTACTAAGGAATCTCTATGCCTGCATAATTTTATTTTATGTATTATTTTATGGAGATGCTTAATATCTTTATAAAATATTATAATATTAGTACTTAGTATAGATTTTCTTTTGATTTGATTGGCTGTAGAATAGCAGAGAATTCTCACAATAATTATAGCATACTTCCCCATACTATGTTTTCTTTCAAATTAGTATTCAATATTTCTTATGTATGCATGAATGCAAGTAAATCTATACTAATATTAAAAAGAGGAAAGATTTGATTGTTTGTTTGTTTGCATTGTATAGGCTCCGAAACTACTGAACCGATTTGAAAAATTCTACCTATTCTACCGATTCTAATTAATAAAATTTATATGTAAACTCACATATAAAATTCTGATTTAGATAATATTTATGTAAGTAAATTCTAAAGTAAGTTCTACTGTAATAAATGCTGAAAATTTCCAATGTAAGTATTAATTTTTTAAAGAAATAGCAATAGCTTCCGCTTTACTTATTAAAAAAATAAATAATATTACGAGACTTGACCCTTTAAGAGCGCTAGTGAAGATGATCAGCATCGAACGAGTTTCAAACACGTGGTAGGTTCAGCGGCTCTTTGTAATCCGATATCTCAAGTTATGGCGCCTCGCGTCAGCATACTATCTGATGTCCTCTACTAAGTATTTCGCAACATGAGACACGCACATTCTTTAAATAAGACGAACATTAGATTCGCTTCTCTTCACTTCTCTTATTTGACTTAGGAAAGAGACATCAAATATAATAGCTAGTAACAAATAATTCATTTACTCTTTCAAAGACATAACCAATATATGGTGTCCAGTTGATTTGATTAATTCCTTGATGCGATTGTCCGGCTGGATTTCTCACATTCTTTCTAGTATTTGTGCTAATAATGTTCGATTAGGCGAATATTAATCAATTTAAAAAAGAGCTGTATGAGAATGAAACGAGAATGAAATGCATGATGATTGCCACTCATTTTCATAATAATCCGGCTTTCGCTGGAAAATGTGTGAGTTTGAGCTTTTAGCATATCCACTGCAAAAAGGAACGTGGTATGCCACTTCAACTTGTTATCTCTAAGAGATTATTTTAAAGGTACATTCAATAACAACTATTAATTTTCTCTAATTATTCTATGCTTATTATAAAAAATAGTTTAGTTATTTATTTCCTTTGAGTAAATTTTAGAGTCCAATGTCTTACTCGAATTCTTTTAATAAAATTAGAAAACAAAACTAAGTAAGAAGAGAGGTCGCCCGTGCTACGCCTGCAATTTATATATCGCATTATGACACAGACGAGCGGCAGAGAATGGACTTTTTTTACGAATGCATTGCAACCAACGGATTACGTTTCTTTTGCTAAATTTTATAAAGTTAACGAGACGTGAAGTATTGTAATCCAAAAAAATTTACGATATAACGCTACGTGTACAATAGCGGAATTGATTAAATTGTTAAAAATAGTATGAATTCATCGTATATAATGAACTTGAAAATATTTCCTTTGATTTTCCTTACTTTAAATTTTTTCACGTACGTCTTTGTGAACGGTGATACAAATAAAATTCTTACGATTGAAGAGCATTCATTGTTAAGAGCACTCGTTATGCGTGTTAATGAAAAATAAAATTTAGTAGCTTTATGAATTTAATTTGGTTAGTAGTGTTTAGTATTGTATTTGTATTGTACACCTACACACTACACAGTGTGCCACTAAATAGAAAGTACAATAGTAGTGGCTGGGCACACTGCGTTTCGCAGTCATTTGGGCAGCCCGTCTGACGCCAGTAACGACAACAGCACTTGTGCTGTTGTGTTTCGGTGAGTGAATTTTCCTATGCCTTCCCTATCCCTTATCCTTAATATTACTGTAGACGGTAGCGCAAGTGCAGCACCATGTTGCTTGTGTTATAGGCGACGGTAGCTACCATCAAGTGGCTATAACATAAAAAAAATATTACGAAAACAAGCAAATTAATTATATATTTCATATTATCCATAAATTCTATGTAGACGAGGTCACTGATTTAGGTATTGGCTTTGGTTCCAAACCTAGATGTTCCAAACACTATTCAGCCTTTTGCAGCGAAAATTTAACAGCCGAGTATATAACATTATATAACTAATTTACAAGCCATGTTATGAAATTGCATGAGAACTGGTTATGTTAATTAACGCAAATATATGTTAAGGTCAAATGAGGACATTTAATAAATGCTCTCTCTAGTCGCGCTCTTCCGAAGGTTGACACGACAAATTTTTCATTTTATTGCTTTAAATGTTGGTAAGAAATTTATCTGAAATACTTTTATCATTTTATTCTAAATTATCGTCATCATAGTCATAATCTCATCCAATGCTGGACTACACTGCTGGATATAAGCATAATTTCTATCAGATCATCTGTCCACGAGCGTAGCGTCGAACGCTGCTCTCACCGGTTCGCAGCCTCCACTAAAGAACCTTACGACCCCAGAAGCTATATCGGCTCTCGGCTTTGTCCTATCATAATATTAATGATAACGCTAGATATTTAAAAAAAAATTCTGTAACTTGCTGCAATTTCAGTATAGAGAAGAAAAGCGTGTAGCGGTATCCGAAACGAAGTTTAGAAAACTCGACGTCATTGAAAAGGTGTAGTGGAATGTTTTAACAACATGTTTGCTTGTTTTGCTCATGATACTATTCTTTCAAGATAAATCAGCAACGTTTTGGGGACGGCAGCGGTGAGCGACATTGTGGGGAAGACGTTCGCATTCCAACGAGGTACTAAGTTAACATGACCGATCAGTATAGAAGACCGTAAAAGCCTACCTATTGTATACTTGAGAATGTATTTGTGTGTATATTACCTAATAAATATGTGTATACTAGTTTTATTCTAGCAATATTTTTTACTATCTGTCATAATATCTTAATTAGGACTTAATTTTAAAATTTACCACATTATAAAAATAACTGTAATTTTTACCGTCGTCATAAATATAAGATTTGACGTAATATTTAATATTAATAAACAATTTACTAACGGCAGTCGCTGTAGAACTAGAATTTTAAGTTTTTCATATTTTTTTATTTAAATTTGACGAGCGCGTTGTTCACTCGACCTCAGATATCTTCTTTATATCTTTTGACTTGTCGTTTTATATCTTAGCGCTCTGATTCAGGAGTCCCGGGTTCTAATACAGCATTTTTCATATTTTGTACAATATTTAAGAAAAACCTACCAATTTTAAATATGTTTAGTTAGAGAATCTACAAAAAATCGTTGTTCAATATTCTTAATTCAAAGTTTGGTATGTTCGGTCTGAGCTTAGTCCTTGTCTTAAGGTGTATAACGCCGATTTGGCCTTGAATTATTAGGCTAATTTCCCCGCGCCACCCTCTACAAGAGATCGACCGCACAGAGATGGCAAAGAGTAGTATGGAGACTAGACGACAAAGGCACGACATAGTCGACTGAGCCTACTTTACTGCAAATACATACTACAAATTTATAATTATTTACAATGTAGAGGGATAATTCAGTAACAATGAAGCGTGTTTTGTTATTTAGGTTGTAAATTATGTTACCTAGTTAAAATTTTTACCCGTCTGCGCCACAACGAGGGTTATGTTTTTAGAGTGTATAGCGGCGCGCTCCCGGCTTGGCCCGGGGTGTATTTTTTCTAAAATAAACGTAGCCTAAGTTACTCCTTATTACATCAGCTACCTGCCAATAAAAGTCCCGTCAAAATCGGTCCAGCCATTTCAGAGATTAGCCGGAACAAACAAACAGACAGACACACAAAAATTGTAAAAATGTTATTTTGGATGTTATTTTGGTATTTTTCTAAAATAAACGTAGCCTAAGTTACTCCTTATTAAATCAGCTACCTGCCAATAAAAGTCCCGTCAAAATCGGTTCAGCCATTTCAGAGATTAGCCGGAACAAACAGACACCCAGACAGACAAAAATTTGGTTTGGTTATGTGGTTGGTTTATTTTGGTGTATGTACTCATATCTGGTGTATGTACGTATATATATTCATATGCATGTAGTAAAAAACGGTTATTTCAATATTACAAACAGACACTCCAATTTTATTTATATGTATAGATGTATGTATATTTCTTTATACGAATATAAAATATATGGTAAAAGAGCCAAACAAAAGTTTTTATCAAAACTAACAAATTTTTTAATTTTCAGTAAAAACAATTGAGTTTTTGCACCAACCGTGCAAACTTCGCGTGGTACGTTTTGTTTGGGTAACGCTAATGCCGGCGGTAAATTTTTTTTTTTTAATTTTGATATTTTTTTTCAAATTCACCAAGTGAGTGAAGTGACAATAAATTGAGACAAAAAGTGTTTTTTTTTTTCATTTTGATAAAGATTACGAACTTTTTAGAGCGAGAATCTTGCTTCTTCAATTTTTTCAAAAAATCTATCGAGTGGGACAAAAAAGCGGCTGAGTGGATTAAATGGAAACTGGGGCTTTTTAGGGTATATTGAACTGTAAAAGGCACACTTAACATTTATTATTTTCTCCATATTTTTGATTCAGCGCTTGATTTTTCTAAAAGCTATCAAAAGCCCTTTTTTATAATTTTTAAAATTCATGTCAATAGAATTAAAAAAAAAATGTAGAAAATTTATTCACGTTTTCATTTTGTTTTCGTTTTGTCTTGTCTTTTGCCATGTCTAATTGTTTTGGTTTGGTTTTGGGTCTTATTATTATTAATTGTGTAATTTTAAAGGAGGGGGGGGGGGAGTAAGGGGGGAGCGGAGGGGGCTGGGAGGATGGTGTTGATAGATTACCCTCATCCTTTCAAATGATACCTAACATGGGGGGTCTATTTGTAACCGTTGACCATGGTTACGTCAAATTTTTTATCTCGTCGAGACGTCCCCGATGAGCCCAAATACGATCCGGCTGTGACGCGCCGTTTCCGAGTTACGGTCGGGGGGTCCGCGGGGGGGGTCAATTTTTTTATCTCGTCCAGACGTCCCCGATGAGCCCAAACACGACCCGGCTGTGACGCGCAGTTTCCGAGTTACGGTCGGGGGGGTCCGAGAGGGGCGTCAAATTTTTTATCTCGTCGAGACGTTCCCGATGAGCCCAAACACGACCCGGCTGTGACGCGCCGTTTCCGAGTTATGGTCGGGGGGGTCCGAGGGGTGTGTCAATTTTTTTATCTCGTCCAGACGTCCCCGATGAGCCCAAACACGACCCGGCTGTGACGCGCCGTTTCCGAGTTATGTTCGGGGGGGTCCGAGGGGGGCGTCAAATTTTTTATCTCGTCGAGACATTCCCGATGAGCCCAAACACGACACGGCTGTGACGCGCCGTTTTCGAGTTATGGTCGGGGGGGTCCAAGGAGGGGGCTTTTTTTTTGGTGCCCCTGTAGACCGGATGACACTTTCCTTGGTGACTACCGCCACCCTTCTATCCCTCATAGTTTCCGAGAACCGCTCACCAACTTTTTACCAGAACGGTGTACCGAGGATATCGGATTTTTCTGGAGGTCACGGGGGCGTCCCCTACGCGACCACCTACAATAGGGAAACCCCCCACCGCTCCTTCTAGGAGAACAATTCGATGAGTCACTAGATACGTGAGTGGGAATCCGGCTTTATAGTGGCTTTATTATTACTTTATTTATTTATTAGGCTTATTAATTTATATGTATTAATTAATAATTATTAATATTAATTAATTTAATTAATTAAAATTCATGAAAACTTTCCTTCCTCGTTTGGTTTATTTTTGATATATTACGCTTTTGCCTCCTTTGCTTACTTCCTATCTTTATTAAATTTAGATAACAAGTATATATACAGATGAATTATTAATTGAATATTATATTACAACATAATTTATATTTAGTTTTTTAAAGATTTAATTAAAAAGAAAAAAAAGAAAACCTATTAAAGTATCATATATATACACTATCATGCACTGTCTGTTCTGCCACTAAAATGTTTATTCTTTGTTTATTACGTAAAAATTAATAATTTGATGAAGCGCAACGCAGCACAGGTCCGTCTAGCATCACGACTCGCCCCGCACTGATTTTATGGACGAGAACGGGCTAGCGCTGAGTAAGTGGGGAAATATTTTTGATAAAAACATTATATAAAATTCAATTTTACGAATTTTCAAAAAGCGCTTTCAACAAATCATGCTACATTGTTATCTTCATAAGTGTACAAAATTTCATAATCTTTTGATAAATATTGTAGAAGTGAGATTGTTATAACTGAAAATAAAAGGGGTGAGTTTAGAATTTTTTTCCTGAATCAATTTCAATAAAATAAAAATTTTAATCCCAACAAATCATTCCTCATATCTTGTAGATAAACATATATTTTTTTCGCTGAAGAAAAGGCGTATATATAATGAATAATACTGTTACAAAATGTAGCAAAAATTTAATTTTTTGGAAGGATAAGCCTTAAATATCAAGACTGGTACAAACGTGTTGGGGACTTTGATTAGTAAATTTATTACTGGTGTATATGTCCATTCACAATATTCAAGTTGTATTTTAAGCATATTTACCCAATGCGAAACGCACAGTAATAAAACATTAACAAAAGACGATTTACAGGCCTAGCTTGACAGAATTGAGAGTTTTATAGGGCCCTAAATGCTCCGGTACTAGTGTTTGCTAACCTTTTGAATTCTGTTACTCTTAAGTCCTCTTCTATACACAATAAAAAAAAATCTTATATATAATTTACATAATATTTAAAGAAGAACATTTTTTAAAGTCAAATTTGACTATTAAATACATACATTTGTTAAAAAACAAACAAGTCTGTAGAAAGTTCATATGCAAGGAAAGTTTTCAGCTAGACTGAAATTTTAAAAAAAACTTTTAAGTAGGTATTTTAATGTAATAATTTTTGCAATTGCAAATTACCTGTTTTGTTTGTTGTTTACATTAACATTTTCATTATTTGTTTTTCACACATTTCTACCATTATTGCTGTTCTTTGTGAACTTATTTTAGCAAATTCACACATCGAAATGGTTTTACCACTTTTCATAAAGTAGGTCATCAGTCTGTTAGGTTGTGTCTCAACATAAAAAAAAACAGGACCACCCAGTCCCAGACGCGTGTACCGACAGTATTTACATTACGTTATTCATCATTCAAATTCTACTTATAATAACACCCCGGAGGTGTATTCGACAAATAACTGTTCTTTATCAAGTACTTGATGGATACTTTTCTGCATACTAATATGGCCTCGGGCAATAACAATCCGTCTGTTCCGTCCAAAGGATCAACATGACTTAATAGAACCAATAGGTGAGCTAAAATATACAGTATGTTTTTTTTATAAGTGGGGCACTTAATATCCAAATCATATGGAATACAAATAGGAAATTATCTCAAAACAACTTGTTATAAAAAAAATATGTTATGTTTTTTTTATAAGTGGGGCACTTAATATCCAAATCATATGGAATACAAATAGGAAATTATCTCAAAACAACTTGTTGTTAAAAATTGCATATAGGTTGTAAGTTGTCTTCATTATTGAATTTCCTTCATAATTTCTCTTAAGCTCGACTTGAAATGAACACACCACATAATTTTGTATAGAAAAAACTTTTCAGTGCTTTTTCTCCATACCAAAAGTGCCCAAAACCTATCTAAAGAAGTTCAAAAATTCAAATGATGTGTTGTATAACTTGTCGAGTTTTTTAGTACATTTTTTTAAACTGTTGATGTAGTTAGGTATTAATTACGTATGTACTTTTTAACTGTTTAAGAACCCGAACCACGGGTTGAAACTAGTCTTTTATAAAAAGAGGGTGAAATGAATTTCTAAACTACTGACAGCGTTGTAACAATTATAATGTGTATTTTTTTTTTGTTGGGTCGTTGTTCTGTTTATGGCGGCACTCGGCAAGCGAGTGCGATCCGAACGGATTTGGTTATGCTGTAAACTTTGATTGTTCCTATAAATTGCTTTATTGTGCCGTGTTTTGATTTAGAGACTATTTAAATGCCTTTTTTTATTACGCGGTTTCAAGGGTTTTTAAGTCATAAACGGTAAAAACCGCTGATGGTTAAAACTTAACCCCTACATGTATCTACTTGTACGTTATCATACTTGTACATGTATCATCATATCAGCTGCAGGACGTTCACTGTTGAAAATAGGCCTCCCCATAATTTTCCAATGAAATCGTCAAAAGCAGCCTGGATATACCGTCGACCCGCGGCACTTATCAGGTCGTCTGTCCACCTTTTGGGTGGACGTCCTGCGCCGCGCTCCAAAACTTGTCGACTCTCCGTACTAGTCCTACCCACTGCCATTTCAACTTACTGAGCCACCGGCTTATGTCTGTAACTTTCGTATGTCTAAGGATCTCCGCATTTTTGATTCGATCTCGTAATGTAACATTACGAGCAATAGCCCAAACCACTTTTCAGCCCCATATGTCATCACCATAATCCTATTGAAATTATTCTTATCCATGTGGTGTTATAAAATGCAAAAGTAGGTTTATCCCTCTCCTAGTCCTGTGTTGCGTTTTCAATGATAAAAATAAAACAGGTTTGATCGACTGTATGAAGATTTTTGTATCATTTATGAGAGACGCGGACTACTTTTTTTTTATCCTCTGTCAAATCTGCATTCAATCGTCGACTTTAAGCAGATGGTTTGCAGTCATGTCGAGGAGGGAAAGTCCCTATATGTGTGAGTACCCTCACTTTATATATATTAACTATAGGGTGAGGAAGTGACGTCTCTTTAGACGTATTACATATCGGACTACTTTTTGAGTATTTTATTTGAAACTTCCCCCCCTACCTAAAATGAAAATAAATTTATTTTGATAATACAGTAAATTTTGCAAATTACAGATTCTATAGCTGCTGCACATACTTATCATATTTTATTAAGTTACAAATAGTGCTCATAAACACTAAGGTACCTACCTATTCACGATGAACTATTCACTAAGGTCTAACAACATGTTGGAATCTCAAAAAAGATTTTGGGTTGACTACGACGGGGAAAAGGATGAATTTGTTCTCCATACAATTTAATAATTTATTGTTGATGCTTTAATTATCTCCAACTCAAACTATGAACAACGGACTCAGATCAATTTCGAATGCAAATAAGGAAACATATCTTTCCAATATTCGTAATGTTTTACGATCAAAGCTTTGTATATATGCGCAACGCATAAGGTTTAGTGTTATAGCGTTTCTCCGTAATATTGATTTACGACATATTGCCGTGTAGCATTAATGTTCGAGGAGAGTGATTAAGGAATATTTTTATTAATGGAAAATAATACGTAAACGACCAGTGCAAGACGATCATGCGTGAAATTGTGATTATTTGGTATTGAATCGAAATCGTTTAACAAATCGCATGCTTTCGTTTAAAATATAAATATGGTATCACAACATTATTTGTCTTCCTTACAATACGAAACTCATTTGGCATTTTGTTATACAATGCAAAACAATAATAATTTATCGACATATCTTATATGTGAGTTCGGCCGGCAACTGCATAAATACTAAAAAACAAAACAAAACGTATCGACCAAAAAGAGATTAACGGTGGAATGAAGTGTTAATTGTGTGGAAACATTGAAAAATGATCAACATATGTTATATAAATAGTCATAAATAATGTCTCGAAATTCAGTTTAAGTAATAATAAGTGCGAGAGCAGAACAAAAATTAAAAACCAACTCGTTATTAATTTCGTGTCCGGACGAGGTGTGAGATGAAATTACAAAGGAATGTGTGGAGACGAATTGCAATTTTTTTGTTTAATAAATTAACATGTAAATAAACTATCTGTGTATTTTTATAAAATTGTCATCGAATAATTTATCTATACTAATATTATAAAGAAAGAATACTGGACCGATTTTAAAAATTCTTTCACCTATAGGTATGTAGAAAACTACATTATCAGCGAGTAATATAGGCTATATTTTATAAAAAAAAATAACGCGCACACATTTTTTATGTAGGCAAATAGAAAAAGTAGTTAAATTCTCATTTTGAAAATATAAACATCATTAACAGGATTTTTAGGAGTGCGAATAAAACTACTTAAAACACTGATTTAAAAAAATCTATTCGCTTTACTTTTTATAAAGATTTTCAAGGTACGAAGCTCTCTTTGAATCTTAAAGGTTCGTTTTCTTAAAGATTCAAAGATTTCAGTTAAAAAAAGCCAATAAAAAAACTGATAAATATAAATTTTTTACACTTCAATTTAATTTTCGTTTTGAACAAAGAGTTGACAATCCTAAACATAATTTTTCGACTATCTGAAAGTAAATTTAATTTATTTCTAACAAGGCCTTGAGTATTATTCAAGCAACACTAGGCTAAACTAAAAAGACGAATATTTTGGACCGTAGTGGCTACTCTACAGTTTGTTCTGTGCCACGTTCAATTCCGAAGCAGCGTTTGACTTACGAGGCGGTTCTAAATAACTGCCGGCCACTCATTACATTCTCCACCGCTATTTGCATAACTATTGGAATCGAACTGTGGACCGGCCGTGTGTGTTTAGAGTGTGATGTATCGCGCTAAATGAATTCGCTCGATACCTTTTGTTTTGCGTACTTCATGAGGTGTAAATACTATTTCGTAATGAACCGAGGCAATGAAAATATAATAACAAGGACAATTGTTTATACAGCCTGTTATATCTATTATCTGCAGACTCTACTTATATGAAAAAGCTAGCTTTTACTCCCCCCCCCCCCCCCTTCCGATTTATCCTATGTAATTTTCTGTTACCCCTGACAACGTGTAAACAAAATTACACGATGGTCGGTTACCTAAATAGTTATGGAAAACAATTCATAGTACACAATATAAAAAACTTACAATAAATACTTAACCTTATATCGTAAGTCTTCCACATTCTGTACAGAACGATGTCAAAAAATATCAAATGACGCGAAAACAATGAAATCGGCGATGGCATAAAATATCTGATATACGTCATGTCTGTTTCTCCGCTAACTACTTCTAAACCACCCTACGGATTTTAATTCGGTTTTCATTAATGGAAAGAGAAAACAAGGAAGGTGTGTGTTTATTAAAATTGCATCCCGGGCGAAGCTGGGAGCGGGTCGCTAGTAAAGATAATTTTGTTTGCATAGTAGGTAGGTGTTTGTTTGTTTGCATGTAGTTTCCACCTACAGCAGGAATTCTAACTCACAAATGTAAAATCGTAAATGTAAACTACACATGAAAAAAGAATCATAAAATATAACTGCATAGGAACTCTTTTTTAAAACACAAGATTTTGTTTTCTCTTATGTATAAAGGCTGGAAATAATTGCAAACAACAGATGATAACGATCCTAGAAACCCCGAAAGAAACACAGTATACCATCCTTTTTGTCATCTTTAAGATAATAATTACAGAAATTACAATTACTACAATTAATTGTACCCAAATATTAAACAAACTCAGCATACCTAGTATGAGTTCAGAATCGTTTAAATCCAGGCTTCATTATCTCTTAAATAATCAATGATTTTATAATAACCGTTCGGAAAGAGTTTGAATTTGATTATATTTTTTAATTTATTTATAGGCAAGGCTCTGATTATCTCAAAGATTTATTATAAAACCGTATAAATTGACCTACAAACGAATCACAATCTATGATAAAGAACTATTTAAAGAAAAACTTTTACATTATTATCTCGTATATTTAAAAGTAAGTACTTATTGCCTTCTAACTTTATATATTTTCGTTCAGAGGCTACACAGAAATTCTATTAAATAAATTATTCTCCCATAAGTTAGATCGTGGCGAAGTGAAGAAGTTGGTGAGAAGGAGCCGTGTCGCGAAACTTAGGTAAACAAATTTGTAGGGACATTAACCTTTGCCAAAGGGTCCTATCAAAACAACCTCACAGCTTTTTTCCGTCGACTACCGTCAAACGATCCGAAGCTGACAAAAAAGTTTATAGAAGACTCGAGTACTATTCTATTATATATCTCGAGTAAAAAAGAAAACAGTAATAATACAACAATAAAAGTCTTTATTTCAAAATTAAAAGGCACCATCCAATTCCGGGAATGGACTGGTCAGATTCTCACGACGCGCAGTAAAATAACACGTATACAGATTTGATATAGTTTGGTGTTGTAAATGCTCGATTACAGGGCCAATGCCGTCCACCATAAAACTATATATAGAATAGGTATGCTTTATGGCGCAATATATAAAACACGCACAATTCCAACCATTTTTGAATGCTTTCGTCGCTCACTAAATTTTATTTTTTATTTGAGGATTTTGCGATTCAGATTTAAGTTTAGGTTTTGTTTGTTGACTTGTGAAACTTTTATAAGATAAATACTTTTTTGTGTTAAAGATGACAGACAAGCTGACGGTGAACACCAAACACCAGAAATCGAACCCTGTATATTGTGTTCGCAGTGGGCTAACACTTTATCACTCCATCAACGAGTGATCATCGTTGTTGAGTCTTGAGAAGAAATTGTATAAAAATATTTCAGAATGCCTGCACAGGCAAGTATAAAAAAATAAGAACTCTGAAAAACTCGCGTACATTTATTACAGATGTATTACAGTTACATTTCCATAGAAAATAGAATAAAAAATATAAAATAGAATTAACTTCACGCCTCTTATTTATCATTCATAGTAAAAACAGCACCTCGTTCACACCTCGAGTGTCCATCACAATTATGGAACAAAAAGTCCTTTGTCCGCGGTCACAGGTGGTTCAGAAGGAAAATTAAATTAACACTTCTAACAGGTCTTCATTTGTACGTACATTATATATTGGATTGTAGAAAATAAAGATTTGTTTGCATTGTTGATTTGTTTGACGACACGTTTGGTCTAGTGGCTAGTAACCCTAGCTGTTAACCAAACGGTCGCGGGTTCGAATCCCGCTAGGGGCAAATGTTTATGTTAACATTTACCTTTGTACCTGAGTCATGGATGTTTGTATTTATAATATGTATGTATTTACAAAAAAAAAGTAATCTATGTATTATATCAATTGTCTGGTATCCATAATACAAGCATTAAGTTGCTTACTTTGGAACTAGATGGTGCTGTGTGGAATGTGTCAAGATATTTATTTATTTATTTATTTATTGTAATATATGTAGGTACCTTCCATACACTATATAATATTTAGTTAAATCTAAGCTGTGTTATTTATTTATTTATTTATTTTTTTGAGAAATCACGACAATTAGTATGAGGCCAAAGCTTAGCCTAGAATAGACTTAATAGTACTTATGTAGTTTATGGGTAGGTACTTATATTTTGTGTTTTCCCAAACGTCTCTTTCTGCTTCTAACAGAAGCACTATCGCTATCATCCATCAGCCTTTGTCTCTCCACTGTTGGATTCACAACTGTAGAACTCGGGGCCCCTTCAACCAGATTTACACTTTTTACACTCACACTAAATTAAATTTTGCCGCTCTCACCTAGCCCATTGTAGTGTTCGTGCATTTAATATACTATAAAACGATGATGTCTCGAGTGCACTGGTAGGGGAGCAGTCACGTTACGGCTGCCGTCGAGGACGGTCGGGTGAAAACCCCGCTATTAGTGTCGTACCGAGCCAACTATTCCGTGTGTTATACGAGTGTTACAAGTGGCGACGAGGATAAAGGTCAGTGCAAAAAAGTTGTAGTAAAAAAAAAAAAATAGTAGAAAAGGGGGTTTGTTATCAGAATAGAAGGGATTTCATGCGAAAATACTTGCGATTCAAACCTTGGATGAAAACCATCTTTTGTTTCACATAAATTATATAAGTCATAGTGGATAGCCATGGATACAATTACAGATACCGCACTGTTTATACTTACTCGTATTGTAAAGTAAACAGAGTGTAATGTTATAATTTAAGTAATTTAATATGATAGCACAAAATTAAACCTCAGTACTTTTAGTAATATCATTACATATATTATATGATCAGTTTTGGTATTTGAAAATTGTAAAAAATAATAATAATAATAATATATTATATAAATTATAACCTACCCACAAGTTCATCCAGATTTAAACAAGTTATCAAGACTAATAGGTATTTAAGCAGTAAATAGATAATGCATAATTTATATAGGTATATGTTTGTGTAAGTACCAAGTAGTAAGTAATAAGTTGATCCCGGGTTCGATTCCCGGTTGGAGCAGGCAATTGGGTGATGACTTTATATGTCTGTTTCCGTGTTTGGGTATCTTTGTGTTCGTGTTTCTGTGTGTCCATGGCATCCCAAAGATGGGAAATACTAGTAGGTAGTTACTAAATTATAAACCGCGCGTATCAAGTTTTGTTGTCGGCAGTACGGGCCCTCATAAAATTGAAAACCGTGCGTATCAAATTGTGTTGTCGGCAGTACGGGCCCTCATAAAATTGAAAACCGTGCGTATCAAATTGTGTTGTCGGCAGTACGGGCCCTCATGAAATTGAAAACCGTGCGTATCAAATTGTGTTGTCGGCAGTACGGGCCCTCATGAAATTGAAAACCGTGCGTATCAAATTGTGTTGTCGGCAGTACGGGCCCTCATGAAATTGAAAACCGTGCGTATCAAATTGTGTTGTCGGCAGTACGGGCCCTCATGAAATTGTAAACCGTACGTATCAAGTTGTGTTGCAGGCAGTATGGGCCTTCGTTTCCAAATGTAAACCATACGTATTTTGGGTTCCAGGTTGCCCCGAATATACTTGAAACATGGCACATCTACTTCCACCTCCAGAAAAGCTTGACCTGGTTGGAGACAATGCTGCGATTGCTTCACGGTGGGAGAAATGGAAGAGATCACTGGAAATATATCTGGACGCCACGGAAATTAAGTGCGCTGAAAAAAAGAGGGCTACACTGCTCCTCTTAGGGGGACCTGACCTGCAAGAAATTATTCATAATTTACCTGAAGCCTACGTCACTTCTTCCGAAGGAGTCGATGTATATGACACTGCCATTCAAAAACTAAACGGATATTTCCTTCCTAAGCAAAATAAAATTTATGAAAGACATATATTTCGACAAATCAAACAGGAAGATGGCGAAAAATTTGAAAAGTTTGTGGTCAGGATGAGAAACCAAGCAGGGAAATGTAAATTTACAAGTCCAGAAGAACATTTGATCGATCAAATTGTTGAAAAATGTTCATCAGTAGAACTTCGAAAAAAGATATTGACGTTGGGAGATAGTGTTACTTTAGATAAAGTAATCACTGAAGCTAATACATTGGAAGCAGTAGGATACCAGCTTGAAGGATATGGACAAAACATAAACACGACACCTAATAATTCAGACATCAATGCGATTCGTAGTCAACCAACAAAATCTGGAACGAGTAAATTTGGAAATAATAAATGTGGCAGGTGCGGATATATTGCACACATTGCACTAAATCAGGAATGTCCAGCTAATAAGAAAAAATGTCACGCTTGTGGAAAAATAGGACATTTTAGTAAGTTGTGCAGGACTAGACCACAGAAAAGGAAGCTAGATAATACAAAGACTGAAGACCGAAAATATAAAAGAAATCGGAATGAGAATGAAGTGAATTCTGTTAATGACGAGACTATAGCAGAAAATACCCATTACGTCTTCAATATGAATGATGATGCTACGATTGAATGTGTAATGGGAGGAGTCAAATTAAGTTTGTTAATAGATTCAGGTTGCAAACTTAACCTTATCACGGATAAGACTTGGGAAGTGTTGAAAAAGAAAAAAATTAATGTGTCCCACCAAATTAAAGGAACACATAAAATCTTGTACCCTTACGGTTGTAAAACACCCTTGGATGTTAAGGGAACCTTTCAAACCACTATTGAAACGAATGGAAAATCCGTGCATACAACTGTTTGTGTAATCAATGGGGGATCTAGAGATCTGTTGGGAAAAGAATCTGCTATCAGTTTGGGGGTCCTAAAATTAGGTATTGAAGTGAACGAAGTCACACAAACACACAAACCGTTCCCGAAGTTCAAAGACGTCCTAGTTGAAATCCCTGTCGATGAAACTTGCAAACCTGTATCACAGCCCTATCGACGCATACCTATCCCTATTGAAAGGAAGGTTGAACATAAAATACAGGAATTACTCAACAGTGACATTATAGAAGAGGTACATGGACCTTCTCAGTGGATTTCGCCAGTAGTACCTATACTAAAGGATGACAACGATTTACGGTTATGTGTAGATATGAGGCGAGCCAATATGGCAATTTTGAGGGAAAACCACCCACTACCTTGTATGGATAACCTATTACCGCGGATTAAGAAAGCTCTGTACTTTTCAAAATTGGACATTAAAAACGCCTTTCACCAGGTGGAAATTCACCCTAATTCCAGGCATTTAACGACATTTATTACATCGAAAGGGTTGTACCGATATAAAAGATTGATGTTTGGCATCACTTGCGCACCCGAATTATTTCAAAAGATATTGGCAAGAATGTTAACTGGACTAGACGGCGTAATAAACTTTATTGACGATATTTTGGTTTACGGAGAGAATGAGCAACAACATGACGAACGTTTGTCAAAAGTTTTAAAGACCTTGAAAGAAAACAATGTGCTACTAAATGAATCCAAGTGTGTATACAAGGTACAGAAAATCAATTTCCTTGGACACGAATTGACACCAAAGGGAGCAAAACCACTAGAGAAGTACATAACTAGCATTGCAGAATTTCGCGTCCCTAAGACTATAGAAGAACTTCAGAGCTTCTTGGGTTTAGTAAATTACATCAATAAATGGTTGCCAAATCTGGCAACTATAACCGAACCTTTGAAGAAGTTACTGAGACGAAAGATAGCAAAAAAAGCAAGCATAGTGGACTTGTGGAAGCATGAACAGGACGAAGCCTTCCATCAGTTAAAGCGAGAACTATCTACTGTCAAGACATTAGGATATTATGACGCTGATGATGAAACACAAGTAATCGCGGATGCGAGCCCGACTGGACTAGGAGCTGTTTTAATACAAAGCGATGGTAAGGGTCCAAGAATCATTGCCTATGGCAACCGGACACTGACAGAACTAGAAAGAAAATACAGCCAAACTGAAAAAGAAGCACTTGCTTTAGTTTGGGCTGTCGAGCACTTCAGCGTATTTTTGTTCGGCAAGAAATTCGACCTCATAACGGACCATAAACCTTTAGAATTTTTATTCGGACCAAAATCAAAACCGTGTGCGCGAGTTGAGCGCTGGGTATTACGACTTCAGACTTATCGCTTCGATATTAAGTACAAGCCAGGGAAAGTCAACATCGCCGATCCTTTATCTCGACTTTGCATATATTCCAATGTACCATCAGGAACTATTGAAGATTATGTTCAGCACATAGTGGAAGAGGCTCGTCCATGTGCTATCTCAATGCAGATGATTATAAAGAGCTCAGAAAATGACCTAGAGATAAAAAATGTTAAAAGAGGGATCTACAACAATAATTGGGACAAATCTGTAAAGGAATATAAAGTTTTTGAAGCGGAACTTTGTTTCTATGACAATATTTTGCTAAGGGGAAGTCGAATCGTCATACCTAAGGAATTGAGGAAAAGTGTGTTAGATGCGGCTCATGAAGGTCACCCAGGGATTGTGGCAATGAAAAGTCGGTTGAGATCAAAAGTTTGGTGGCCACGCATAGACAAAGATGCTGAAGCAATTGTAAAACAATGTAAAGGGTGTACTCTCGTGGGACTGCCAACTCCTCCGACACCTATGAAGCGACGTGAACTTCCTGCAGCTCCTTGGGTGGACGTCGCAATGGACTTACTGGGACCTCTACCAAATAACGAATACTTATTAGTTATCATAGATTACTATAGCAGGTATAAAGAGATAAAATTTACTAAAGTAATTACAAGTTCACAGATCATAAAATTATTAAAAGAAATCTTCAGTCGTCTTGGCTATCCTACCTCTATTACAGCAGACAATGGCCAACAATTCGTAAGTAAAGAATTCAAAGAATATTGTCAACACTGCAATATAAAGCTGTTTAACACAATTCCTTATTGGCCGCAGCAGAATGGGGAGGTAGAACGACAAAACCGTGACATTCTAAAAAGATTGAAGATAAGTCAGATTGAAAAGAGAGATTTAAAAGAATGTGTCTGGGACTATTTAATGATGTACAACTCGACACCACATTCAGTAACAGGAAAAACACCTGCTGAATTATTTTTTAAAAGACAGAGTAAGGACAAAATTCCCTCCTTATTGTATAATGAACATAGGCAAGATGATTCAGACATTAGAGACAGAGATACAATAAACAAAGAAAAAGGAAAGGAATATGGGGATAGGAAGAGAAGAGCTGAGGAGTCAACAATTACGGAAGGCGATAAAGTATATGTGAAGGATATGGAGAAAAGAAATAAGTTGTCAGCAAATTTCAAATCCACCCCACACATTGTTGAAAGAGCAGAAGGTGAAGACGTATTTGTGAGAAATGAAGAGACTGGCCAACAGCTCAGACGAAATGTGATTCATTTAAAGAGAATTGAAGGCGAGTGGAAAGTTCAGAATGAGAATGAAGAAAAGGGTGAACTAAATCAAAGTGAAGCGAAATGAGACCATTAATTTAATAACATAAAGTGACATTAATAATTAGGTACTTTGTTTTCTATTGTTGACATTCAATAAAAAATGATAGGAAAGGGATGTAGTGTTCGTGCATTTAATATACTATAAAACGATGATGTCTCGAGTGCACTGGTAGGGGAGCAGTCACGTTACGGCTGCCGTCGAGGACGGTCGGGTGAAAACCCCGCTATTAGTGTCGTACCGAGCCAACTATTCCGTGTGTTATACGAGTGTTACACCCATAGTTCATAATCATGTTGTTTCCTTTTATTTATTATTAAAAAAAGGTATAATTTATTTACTATCGACCTAATTACATATGTAACACTACCTTTTTCCAGTGATTAGTAATGATTACTATACTTGTGAACTATGGAGTCGGTATCATGCTGCCGAAACAAATATCTGTCAAAATGGTAATAGCTCGTCAGTTCCTAGAATATTTTTACAACCTAAAGAATTTATTTAAGATTGCAAAAGAAATCTTGGTATTTTGGTATATTTCTAAACTAATAAAATCTCAATTATGTAGGAACTACACTAATAATAACATTTGATTTAACGAATTATTGTCCCTATCAATACTTGGATTGATATTTTGGCTTGTGCTACGATGCCACGAAATTTTTGCCACGACCAACCTTCGTTAACCAAAATAGAGGCCAAATGTGTCGTGTTCGAACTTGTAACCATAGAAGTTGTGTATCACCTTTGATCCACCGCCCTTTGTAACTTGATGCCGACTTGTGATCGTTCACAATCCTATCACATTTAGTGACAAATTTATTATGCTTACCTACATTTCAATACAGCTTCTAAACCGCAAAGGATTAATGGATAAGTACATTGGCTAACGACATGTTAATTATAAGTCCTCTTATCACAAATTCCAAAATGCAGTAACTTAATAAATCCTACTATAGGTTATGAGGACGTAGGTTAGTCACTATTTTGCACAAAAACGGCTGAACCTAACACACAGATTGATTTATTATACCTGGATTAAGATTTAGAATACTTTTTATTCTGAAAAAATGTTTGGTTCAGTAATAGTGTAAAAAAAGAAAAATTGGTCGCGAAAAAATGCTTATTTTAAATTTTAAGAAATATGCAAGGAAAATATAAAATTTCACTAAAAACAATTAGTATATAACATTTTATACAGTACCTGTTGTATTTTTTAGTAATATTTCACTCGCAGAACAATGTGTTTCGCAGTTTTTAAATGGGCGTCAGTAACTATCCCATTACAGAAAACTACCGTGAAGTACCTTATAATAAGTGTGCTGTTGTGTTTCGGTGAAGTAGTATCCCCATCCCATCTCTATCCCTTCCTAATCCTTTAACCTTAATCATACTAAGGTCGCAGTGCAATTGCTCCTATAGGCGTTGCTGACGTTGCGGCGACTGTAGTCACCAGCCTGTCAGCCTGTGTGGCGACCTTTACATAAAAAATGTTATTTTACGAGGTACAATTTACCCAAAAAACTTACTGCCACTGATGAAAACCCGATCAAAATTTGTTGCGTGGTTTGAAGTTGCATAATACAAGACAGGTAGATGGGGTTAGCGACTTGTATTTATTCATACTATGTAAGGGATACTTGTAATAAATGCAATTATTTTCCATACTACCTATGTTGTACCTAAATGCAATTACCGTGATAAAGTGAAAATCAAATTCACGTTAGTCCTCCATGTTTTCGTCAGGTAATATTGAATTAGACCTGCATTGCTTCGCCACCGCCTCCATCGCAAATCGATAAAAAACATGTCGCATACTCATGATTCGATTAATCGTTTTTGTATGCGACAGGTGTAAACATAAGTTCTGAACACGATAACATTGTTTATTTATATATACGAATAATTGAGAACAACCATTACTGGATTAAAAATTTTAATGGAGATGCCTACACATATTTATTTGTGGTACTCATCTTTAACATAGGCAGACAAAAAGATGTTTCTTAATATAAAAATATGTGAAAATTCTTCTTTTTGGGACAAAACGTTTTAAAAAGTCTCATAATATGCAATTCCAGTGATTGGAACTCCCTTTCTGTGTTTCCGTCTGTGTCCGAGTTCATATAACCCAAATATTTTAAAAGTTAGAGTTTTAAATCACTTATTGGTTGCTTGTATGACGGTCGTTTCTTTTATAATACTTTTAAAATATTTGTTACTACAATTTTTCTTAGAAAAAGTTTTGTAACTAAGCGGAAAACGGTATAAGCAAAGACGTAGGTAATTCAATTTTAATATAAATTATTTCCCCACCGCAAATTCCAATTTCATTATTAATTTAGATAAATTTACGCACAACAATATTACGAACCTACGTCAAAGTTTATAATTTTAGTACTGTAAACAAGGAAAAGCTTGTTTTAAAAAGTTTGTATTTATTTTTTCTGTCCAACCACAGAGAAGGAAAACTATTTTTTTTTAATTCATTCCCTTGTCACGCTGATTAAGTGTTATTTGTAATTTGTCACTGAATACTAATGTTACGGCATCGATTTAAGTCCAAGTTTTCTTCGCCACAAATAAAGTTTAGCACTGACATGAAGATTGCGTTACTCGGACACTTTCAGTCCAGATTGTCCAGGTTTAGGTTCACTTTGTTTTTTTAACAGTTTCACATCATCAGCGCACGTTTCTGTTGAACCTATTAAGACACACTTTTCTACGCCCTCTGTACCCATTTACCATAAGCTCTTTTTAGTTTATCGCTCAGCGAGCAGGAGGCCAATTTAAGGCGTCTTAACCGTAATCTCAACTTCAAAACTTCATCTAATTACTCTAACGACCATTACATTAACTGAGTGCAATAGAAACTATTGAAATATAACTATAATTATTGTTAGTCAAAATAAACAGAATTAATCCTGAACTCTACTTGGAAGAAGTCATGGGCAAAAGCAATAAATAATAAAGTATTATGGCTCGTGAAAGATCAGCTACCGAGCTGTCAATATACCTATACAACGCTATACGTCGGTATAAGCGTCCTATTAAAAAGTATTGAATCTGTAAAATCGATTCAATTGCATTAGAGAGCCGCAACTGTGGTGCTCCATGTAAGGTCATGAATGGCCGATGGTACGATAGCTAGCGTTGTTTTTACTGTAATACAGATACAGACGATTATTCACAGTCATAGCCACTCGTATATGGGCCCAGTACGTGAACTGTTGTAAGGGTATAATTTGAACGTAACACGGGAAATATTTGCTGGAATTTATTTATTTTATTACCTTGCTTTGCCTTACCTTGCCTGTACAAAAAACAGTACGTCACCCTGATAGGATAAATGGTGCGGAAGCTTTGGAAATGCTTGCCATAACCTTAGTAATTCAACGAGACGCATTTTACTGTACTTAATCATTTTGAAAAGAAAAGAACGAATTTACTAAAATTAAAAAATATATAGTAAATTTTGCCTAAAACGCCTAAAATGTATTGAGACTATAACTAAGAAGCGGAATGTCAAAAAGCCCAATAACTAAAAATGGTTTACCTAAAATTTACGATGGCTATATACAGTTCAAGACTAAGAAACAGAATGCCTTAAGTAGTCATGTGTGTGTAATGACATCACATTTTATTGCGAAGATTATCAATTAACTAGGACATATTATATCTAATCTTATACTATTTGTATCAAATTGAAACTTATCCTCATTAATTACTAAATAAGGGACCTTTGCACCCCTACAGAAGAGTTATCGTAGGCTTCCCCCACAGAGAGGGTCTGTGGGCCCCGCTAATTGAGGAAACGGGCCCACATGCACAAAAGACTGAGTAGGCAACCGTGTTCCGTAAATAACTAATTTACTAGTGTCTCACTAATCTGATATCCATTGATAATGACGATGTTCGTGCCGATATGACGGTGATAATTATAGGTGAAATTTAATAAAATAAAATAATATTCAACATTCTCTATAATTAGTCGGTAATTATAGAGACTTGGTAATATAGAGTTTTACATACTCGTATTAAATAACATGTGACTGCTCACATACGAACTTGTACTTACTTCCTATAATCAGGTAATGGCCACAATATCAAATGACAAGCTATAATTAAAAATTAAAAAATAACTCGCAACATTCGATTGAAACCATTCTAATGAACCCAAACACAATATATCTGCTGTAAATTGCTGAAGATTTGGAAATCCGACAGACTACTTGATCCTGCAGCAATAGTTAAGGTTGGTAACCTATTGGTTACCTTGACTAATGCTGCTGTTATGGAAACACCACAGAAGTAACAGTATACCAAATTTCAAATTAATTGAAATTGTGATGATCTTCAGATGAGTTGATGATGTTCAAACGCCTGAACAGACATCTTCATAAAGTATAGCTAGGAACCATCTCGGCTTCAAACAACAACAAAAAAACGGATTAAAATCAGTCTGAAAAGTGATAAATTTAATCTCTCTGAAGGAGAAGCAAAGCCCACTTAGGCTTTATAGCCATGTTTAGTTATACAAATGATTTTTCATTATGTTAAAAAAGGTATAATATAATTAACGTACAAATTTGGTAACCGCAGTGTGGCGTGGCGACCACATTACCGCGTTGCACTCCAGAATATTCCACACCGGTAATTATACAAAAAGCAAATAATAATTGGAGTGAAAACTTGGGCGTTGGGCATTTTTGAAATGGGAATAATCCCTTGAATTCGCGACACTGTTACCGTAACCGACACCTCTGTATATAATATATGTAATATTGTAAAATATTTCCTGACGATTCAAAAAATACACACGTAATTGTTCAAGATTTCGCTTCTGTCGGCACTCCCGGAGTGTCACTGTTTTCTTTTATTTCAGGAGTAAAATTCAAATGTTGGTTAGTTTTTAATTAGGATTCAATTCTACCTTGCCTTCTTTCGAGGCAGATTTCTCGCAGCTGTACTATTACTGCACATGCACAGCACTAGTGAGTGCATTCAAAATGTTACTTTAACGTCGCATTATTCTAAGGATCCTTTCGAATTGGAATAATTGTAATTTCTGATGGTAAAAGCAACACCAGCGTATTCTTTGACTTCCATAAGAGGTGTCGAGGAAAACCTCTTCAACATAGCCATAAAAATCCACCCCTAATGGTGGTTATGGCGACCATTCATGACGCAGCTATTTACCTACTTACTGTAAATCACAATGGTTGCTCTTAAACTTAAAGATCAATGGCTGCTCAAATAAAAATGTAGTTACGTTAGTAAAATAAAATAAAATAAAAATAACTGTCAGTAATTAGTAAATTTACCAATTATTGAGAAACCCAAAGCTTTGCCGTATCTATAAATATCGCCTTATTAAAAAAGAACTGTAACTTAAACAGCGCTATTACTCCTGGTAGATTTTAATTAAAAATTCTTGTAATTTTGATATTAGTTGTAAAATTAATTTCCTATCGTTATTCTTATCATCCATAAATTTCTCATTTAATGTTAATAGATTTCGCTAATCGACAAAGGATAATGGAAAGATTGGAAAGTTATAAAGAAATATACTCTGGAAACACTTGCAAGAAAAGTAAAGTAATAGAATGGTATAAGTAAACAAACGGAAACTTCTAGTTGCACACTGAAAGTAACTAACTGCTAAGTCTTGCCCGTAGTCCACATATGTCCACCTAATAGGTGGACTACGGGCAGTTTTTCTTGCCCGTAGTAGTTGTAGTTAGTATGATCTCTTTGCTCGAGTTTAATCATTTATTTGTCGATTGATATTCCATGTATTTAATAGTTATTTGTTCAACAAGTGAGCAAAATTGATTTCTGCTGCGAGTGTAATTAGTGATTTAAAGGCACGAGACCTAAAAAAATTGCTCTCGTGTTAAACATACAACTTTTCACCTCTACCAGCGAGAAAAGCGTTACTAGGTCATCTTTAGCTAAGAAAATCAACTAAATTAACAAAATCACTGTAATTTGTCAGATTAAAGGTTTGTTGGGAACTGAAATGCGTATAAGGTAAAAAGCTATATTCATCATAAGAAATTTGTTCTCTCAACTCTTCACGGCTGGGCCAACTCTAGTCGACTATGGCTGAAGACACTAATTTTTCTTTAAGTATATTTATCAAAACCGTTCAATTGACATAATGCTGAAAAAATTTGATTTCCGCCATTTTGTTCATATTTTTTTTATGTGTTGCGTTCAGAAATTGCACAGGTTGACATTTTTATAAAAACCAAAAATGATATTTTTGAGGAAGTTATATTAGTTATATATTAACTATTATTTATTTTGAATATTACGATTTAAAAATACCAATACAATTTACAAACTTAAATTTCAATAAATAAAATCAAAATTTTATACTTGTGAGTTAAATCGCTAGGTCATAATGAGTTTCTGAACAAACCATTTCTTTTTTCTGCCCCGAATAATTCCACAAGGTTGTGTTCGAATGTCGAATCACAGTCGCAGCAAAAATCGATTTTGCTGCTAGTTTTTAGGCACCAAAAGCACCCTTTCCGTGCTGGAGATGTAAAAATATATTAAATGTCTTTGATCTTTGATTGACATCGATAGAGGATTGGGAAAGGATAGGGATAATTAATTATTGGTGGTTACTGCTGCCGAATGAGCTATTCGTTTCTTTAAAAATTAATAAATATGAATTTTTCTAATAAATGGAATGTGGAATTTAATTCTTGTAAATAGTTACATCGTCCGAATCGCTGTTTCAAAACAATTAATGGTCGAACAGGACATTATGCAGAATAGCCGTGTAAAAGAGGCCATTGCATTGTAACAACTGATTAAACATCCCAACACTGGTGCGTGTGAATTTAATCCACGCGTCGCGTTGCCGACGACAGATTTATAATAATTAGTCGCGATACATACGGACGCTTCGTTCGGCGAACTTGAAAAATAGCTTTTTAAACGTATACATTGGAAAGTGGTTTGTCTAAAAATATTTATGTGTTTTTGTTTGGTTATTTTTTAGAATATTTGTATTTTTTATCTATACTAATATTATAATGAGAGAAGATTTGTATTGAATAAACTCAGACTACTAGACCGATTTTGAAAAAAAAAGTAAAGGCCAGTCACTCAACTACTATTTAAAGACTACCACGCTGATTTAAGACTCAAGACTTGGTAGGTCAAACTAAGTAACAATCGAGCAAATATTATAGAACAGTAAAACATGAAATTGTCGTTGTTAAAGTTGAAGATAGATAATAAGTACCTACATGTAAATATTTATCTATCTTCCGACCGGAGTGTCTCAGATGCCGGTAGCCAAGAATAGAACCGCTTTCATCTCGTTATACGCGACAATTATATCTTTACTGATTGACGACATCACTTTTATCTTATAACTCAAAGGCACACAGTTCAAATTTCGTTGACAGATTGTAACCTAAGTATAATAATGGCGACAGTGAATTTAATAACAATTATTATTTACATGTACCTAAGTAACATGTACCTAAATAAGAAATATTATGGTAGACATAAAAATTGGCAATTTTTCGGCAATATTTCTCGAAGGAAATCTTCATTTGTAAGAGGTGACAGTTAATAACATGAAGAGTAGCACAATATGGAGGTTTACAGGATGGACTTTGCCATTTTTTTGCACACAAACCGAAACACAACAGCACCAATACTTACTATCTACTAGTAGTTTATACATTACAACCTAATCCCAAATTGCCTGAAATGTAAATAAATAGACTGAATTTTAAATCGACTGAATCTAAAACTGAATGTTGCCATTATAAAAATCTAATGTGACCTGTATAACAGCCATTCTAAGGAACATTCTTAGTATCACTTAGTTCAAAAATGTAACTAAGGAAATTTAGTTCCCAATAACAAATAATACCTAATAGTCAAGCAATATTTCAATGGTTTATAGTTTATTTTTATAACAATTCTGTATCAACGGAAGTAAGCGATAACTGCTAACTTATCGCGTACCCCGATCGCGGCTTTTTGTTTGAAAAAAATATATATTTAATTCCACATTAGTGGCGGATCTACTGTTAAAAATATTTATTGCTTTTTTAACTGACGGTATCGTGGAAGTGCTCCCGCGCTGTTCGCTTATATCACATAGAGTTGTTGCTACCGTATCTACCTACTGTTGCTTAATTATTCTATGATTTAATAGTTTTTACGTATTAGAACTCCTATAATTATTAAGTAATCTGAGACCTACTCTTGTAGGAGCAACAAATCGTTTTTACATAATTATAAAATATTTAGTGATAAAATGCTGAACTATAATAATGAAGCGAAAGAAGGAAAATCCTATCAAAGATTTGCTCTCGTATAAAATGTGTATTCTATCATTTTTACCTCTATTTAATTGTATATTTTAGGACAATAATACCATGAGTTATAATTTAGGGTATCTGTCTACCTATGGATTCTCAAGGATGTCAAAAGTTTATTTTTTTATATATTTTTTTTACTTTACTGACTAACATAATATGTACATAGTAAGAATGATGTATACAGGGCGTCCCACGACTATGCCACATGGAGGGAAAGTACCTTGGATATTGTAGATGGAACATTTTACTGAAAGAAGACATTATTTTAATTTAAAAAACAATTTAAACTGCATTCATAGATTTTTAAATAATTACATGGTTGAACTGGGAATCGAACTCGCTACATGAGAAAAAAAATTACCCTGTAGCTTTATCATACCGATCGAAAGGCTTCATCATAAGGATTATTTTTTGCTAAATAACTTAGTGTCAGAAATAAAAGGAAGACCATGAATTTTAACATTTTTAATCATTTTATCAAATGCTCAAAATGAGTCCCATACTGTTGAATACAAAGTCGCACTCTTTTGATTATTTCACTCCCTGTCGATTTTTTGATCTTGTTGTGGTGGATATTTAGAATAATACGTCTAAGTTCTGTTTGTAGCTCGTGGACACTTTCATACTGGTTCTTGTAAACTAAATTTTTACGCGTATAATTTACGCGTCTCGGCTCAGATACGGCTCCATTTGTTGCATACAACCAGGTACCTACTAATTACATTTTATCATGCACTTAAATTATAATAGGGAAATGATGCGTACTTCTCAAGTGGGTACATTTATTAGTAATAGGTACTTATGATCAGTGGCGTAGCGTGCCTTGGAGGGGCCCTATATCTAAATTAGTTGGCAGCCCAAATGACAATATTTTTTTATGTTTTTTTTCGGGAATCACTAGATTAAGTGACATTGTGGATAACATTTTACTAATTTTTGCTTACACACGTTAGGGGCCCCTGTAACCCGGGGGCCCCGTATCATTGATAGGGCTGATACGGCGGTAGCTACGCCCCTGCTTATGATAATGCCGTTGTATGTCCTTACGGCAATCAGCTTTTAATTTTTCTGAACAAAATTTCACATCAAATGTTAAAATTCATGGTCTTCCTTTTATTTCTGACACTATGTTATTTAGCAAAAAATAATCTTTATGATGAAGCCTTTCGATCGGTATGATAAAGCTACAGGGTAATTTTTTTTCTCGTGTAGCTGGTTCGATTCCCGGTTCAACCATGTAATTATTTAAAAATGTATGAATGCAGTTTAAATTGTTTTTTAAATTAAAATAAAGTCTTCTTTCAGTAAAATGTTCCATCTACAATATTCAAGGTACTTTCCCTCCATGTGGCATAGTCGTGGGACGCCCTGTATATGGTACGATTATACTAAAATCAATGTACAGAAATTATAGTTAAAATTATGTTAACTGTAATATAAATAAACTATAATAAGTGTTAATGACATCCATTTTTAAGTATTAATTATTCTTAAGAAATAACACATTTGAAAAGATGGTAATTATTGGACACCTGGTAACACCTAGTTTTTAAAAAAAATATTTATGATTTTTTTTAATTATATGAAGCATTTCTCTTTATGGAGTAAGCACAAACTCTTCTCGGATTGGAGTCCCAAATAACATAATGAGGACAAACATAATTAAGTGCTAGTAACAAAAATTAACTTAAACAATCTGTGTATAAAGTTTTATATCACTTATCGTATAAAGCCTGTGAGGGCATCGGGTCGCCGACTCACCGGGTGGTAGCAGCTGCTCTATAAACATACATTTTATATTAATTTAAACTAAAACAAAATGTTGTTTTCATATTTACAATACGCTAATTAGTGTTATCGCTATAAACATCAAAACTTTACCCTAAAAATATGTCTTGGAGTCACCTTTTGTGGGACTCGAATGAAATGATAACTTAAATATTTTGAATGCTCAGAGAACAATCGTTTATTTTAATTATCGTTGCCCTCGAGCAATACCACTCCTTGGACCAACGGTCTGTGTCTCTGGAAACAAATAGACAGCAAATTAAGGTTCAAAACTTTTAATATTCATGTAAAATGTTTATAAAATGTTTTAAAATATAAAACTATCATTATCATCACGATCAGAGCTTTTATATGTTACCATAGCAAGACTCTTATCGTGTGCTCTCAAAGGCTTTTCTTAATCGTTGCTATTGTAAGTAAGTATTTCAGTTTGTTTGATTTTACTACGGTAACCTTCAGTTCTGCATCGAATTGTTTCATTTTGCTTTAGTCTAAACTATATATAACGGAAGCTATGCTCGAAGTTTCTCTAAAGTTTAGACTTTAGAGAACGTTTTGTTTATGTTAACTTTTCGATACTATAACACTTTTTAAAATACACTTTATTTTCTGCGGAATATAACGTACAACTTGAGAAAGAGAGGATCTTTTTCTCAAGTTGTACGTATATTCTCTATATATACATATAGAGAATCACAATATGTTTATTGACATATAGGATATGTCAATAAATATATTGTGATACTTAAGAAAATACTAGTTTTACACACTTGGGAATTCGAAGTTATATTGCTAAGTAATGAATAAAGTAAGTAAGTAGTTAATGAAGCTAAGTATAAGAATAAGAATTGTAAGCTGTAGTCTTTTAAAATAAAATTCAAATAAACATTAAATCGTTAATGTACTTATGTATTCATGTTCTGGGTTCGATACTCGGCTGAGCCAAATTCGTAAATGAAATTTGCTAGTTAGGCTCTGGTCTGGATCTGACAAGTAATGGCAATGCACACTGTGTTTCGCATTCATTAATTTGGCATGCCCTCTGGTGGCAGTCACCAAACCGTACATAAGCAAGTAGGCAGTAGTAGGCACTCAAGGAAGACGTTTTGAGTGTTCGTGAAAAATTATTCATGCATTTTTAAATATTTTACAAATCTTCATTTTATCATCTCAGCCGCAGGATGCCCACTGCTGGACATAAATATCCTACATAATTTTCTTCAAAAGCAGCCTGGATCCACAATCCAGAAATAGATATTTTTTTATTTAAGTAGGTACTTCTCTATTTATGTAGGTAAATATATAGGTTATAGGTAAGTTTCAAAATGTATTTAATAATTATTATTGTAACAGAAATGTTCGTACGTATCTGAAATACATATTTATTCCCATCCTTCGCATTTCAGCAAAAATGCATAAATGCAGCCAGTAAGCTGGCTGTGTAAGCTGTGTAAGCAGTTAGGCCCCTCATGCGTAAGCTCGGTTTTGGATAAATCGATGAGCGACCGCAAATAGTATTTATTCTGTTACTGAAACGTTATTAAATCACGTTAGTTTATCTTTGAACAGCGGCTGTGCTAAAACAACTCTTATTTACTGTATAGTTAAAGCTTAAAGTTAAATCATAAATGATTTTGAATGAAATGCAGAAACGCGCCGAGATAGATTCTCTGTCTCGCTCGTTATAGTTGTTTAACGGAAGATTAGAAAGGGAGAGGTATAGTGCTTAAGAGTGTCGCAATGAGTATGGTCTGTGTATACATTTTTTATTGGTCAGTCAGTGGCGTAGGCGTGGCAACGTCGCCGAAGCAGGTCGCCCTTCAGTAAGTCTGCATCGGCAGTGCCGGCTAAGAACAGTTGATTGTGTTATTGTGAACGTTTGACTTCTGCATTTTTACCGCGCAAAGCGACGTTGCCAGTTATCGCCACGACTGACGAGGTAAAACTAATTGTAGCGATATATTTTATTTACGTGACCGATTATACACGACTTGGCTAACTGCCTGTGGTCATTTTATTTTCATTCGATTTTTCCAATATTTACCCACAACACAATAATATATAATATATCTATTTAGTTTAAAATTAAATAAGGAAGCGATCATCTTTCATGTTTGGACTTTTAATCACTAGGAACAAAAATATTTAAAATAAAGATCTATTAGATATATTTTATTATGATTACCTACTATAGTAACTTTCTACTATTTTTGTTCTATTTTTTTTTTGTTTTATTTTTTTAACTACTTCATAGAGGTAAGTTTAGTTAAATATTTTTAAATGTTTATTTAAATAATGTATATGCTACAAAAATTATTTTTTACATAAATTACAAATTTAATTTTAAGCTCTCGTAGACTATAGACTAATGTTTAGTAGACATCTATCTAACTAGGTTCTAATATTTTTTTGTGTTTTTATATTTATAAGTATGTATTTAGATTAACAGTGGAGTACTTACTGTTGCATTTCAAGTGTTCGTTATGATTCAGCATGTAAAACGGACCAACAAAGTGCTTTATCAGTTTCCATTCATTTCAAATTTCGCTAAGGCTTAGATTTGAAGTAGGTATTGATTGATGATTGACATAATTGGTCATCGCTAAGCCAATCTTATATAGGTTATATATGCATGACATTTTAACCTTTGTTCTAATATCACATAAGTATTATTATGTTCTACGAGTAATCTGTCTCTTGAAGTCAAAGACTTTGTAACAAGAGTGGGATATAACCTATTTAGTTTTGAAAGATTATTTTCTTTTTTGAAATTTATACGATAAGCAAAAGTCATATCAATTTGTCAAGTAAACATGTCAAGTAATCAAGTAAAAATGGTTACACACGTACGGCTCTTTATGCAGAAGAGTTCGATGACTGTACTGAGACGGTGCTGAAGCACTTGTACAGCATGGATTTGCACTACAGGCGTCATCCCAAAAGAGGTTACTTGACTGAAGCCCATAAAGTAGCACGCTTGAATTTTGCAAGAGTTTTTAAATTTTAATTAGGCCAATACGATATTTACAGATGAAGACTTTCAAGTCCAGTCAACATGGTCGAATAAATCTCTGGCGTTATGATAATACTAAATATAGCGAAAACCATACAGTACCAAATATGGAATCTGGTCGAATTAGTGCAAACCTATTGGGCTGGATGTCGACTGATTGATAGGTGATCAGCTTACCTCCAAGAGCGTTGACATTACAACGCGGCTGATATTTTTCTAATTAAAACACTAATATTTCAGGAAAATTTAAAACCAAATCAAAATTTGAGATCCTTAGGGGAAATTTTGAAATAAGTTTGTAGAATACCTATATGTAATATCAGATGCATGACAGAAATTTTTAAATCAAATCCAAGGGATGGAAAAAATAATTTTGTAAAAATTCCTCAAATTATATAAAAATGGAAAGAGTTAAAAAAAGTTTCAGACAAATGTTGTAGAGAATTTGGTTTTACATAAAAATGTTTATATAAGGAACTATTTATGCTAAAATTAAAATTATCACCTTCTACAAGTTGGATTCACACACCTACACTCATCAACATTACATATATTCCAGAAACTTATATCCAAGTTTTGATTTAGTAGTAAATTTTCCTGGACATAAGCTCTATTGAGCGATTTGGTCGCTTCGATTTAAACACTAGATGTGCACACACCCTTTAGACGAAGAGGTATCATTTAATTTCGAAATGTGTTTATCTAGTTCAAATAAAATGAATGTAATGTCAATAATGTTATGCACAATATGACAAAGATAGCAATAGAAATTGTCACTTTGAACTTTCAAAGGAAAACAGACCTTATCCTTTTGCAACATGCAAAGAATGTTCAATCTTAGGGTGATAAAGCACTTTACTGGTCGAGCATACACCTACCTAGGTGATAGGCAGTATTATACATTAGCATAGCAATGGCGGTAGCATTTATACTATATAAAGTAAATATAAGTATAGATATGTATATAAAATAAAACTTAGTAATTTTCTGTATTTTCTAACACTGACGCTTTCCAAAATATCTCACAAGTAGAGTTAGATATTAGGTAATTATAGTGTTCTCCTACACACAGGATATTCTCAAGATCATTGGATTAAAAGGCTTCGATTAAAATCGTTGATCTACAATGATAAGTTTAAGGCAAAATATAATTTCAGTTCTATCGATCGGATCGATAACTAACAGTAAGTTTTTCTTAGCCTATGTCGTAGGTTTAAAAAAAAATGATAAATTTAATACTTAATTAAAATAATTTAATTTTAATTTATGTATGTAATATAACTTTTTTCTTATACATATATAAAATTTTCGTGTCTCAAAACTCTTTCGACAAAAACTCTTCCGAAACGTCTTGACCGATCTTTATGAAATTTTTTGTCTTATTCGGTAGGTCTGAGAATAGGTTGTAAACTATATTTTATACCACAATTTTTTAAAATTTTTTTTGGCAAAACAACGTTTGTTGGGTCAGCTAGATGATTAAAACAAATTAAGACAACTATCTACAACATAAAAGTGAATTTAATATAGTAAGTAGGTAAGATACTGAAAATCTCTACAAATTTGATATGAAATTATGATGTTTGGTACCTATCTAATAGTTGGTATCAAATAATGTTTTCTATCAAATAGGTACTAATAGAAATATATTTCCACACAGACCTAATTATGGATTAGCACAGAACATACCTTCCTTATGGCCTTTTTATCTCACCAATGCGTACCCTGTGGGATTTTTGGAAATAAACAATTAATGACGCGGGCGGGGACATAGGAAAACCTACCAAACTTGAACGAAATAATAGTAGGTGTAGATACATAATCCATTCTATCGAACTACGCCTGAATATAATTTCACCTCTGTCAAACATTTGAGAATCTGCGTTCAAATTAGGGAAAATCTACTAGCCTAATAATAGGCTGTCATTTAAAAGGCGTATAGGTAGGTTGGTACTTATTGCTTCCACAAAGTTCCTATATTTACTCATAAAAAATATATACCAAAATCAGTGCCAAAAAATAAAGTTGCTTTAGATCAGGGTTCCCCAAACTATTTTGGACAAGTGACCCCTTTTCAACAATGAACTGTTACCTCAGACCCCCATGGTCAAATTACCTACTTTTAAGACCAACCCCCTTATTCATAATGGTCCGCTAACTTAAAGCAGCTATCTATCTTAGTCTATCTTTAGTTTTTTCCTATTGGTACAAAATACCTAGGTACTAAGGTGCCAATTAGAAAACTTTGCACTTGGTTAAGTGAGTGAAGTTGATTTCATTTTCTCGTCAAAATTTAACAAAATAAAAAGACAATCCAATTCAGTAAATATCAAGTTTAATTTATAATTATTACAAATTAATACATAAAGCATCTTAAGTTGGTAGGAAATTATATTTTAAAAACTATTAATTCGCAAAGAGAAAATAAAACATTCAGTGCGATGGATGAACCTGGTGACTATCTACCAATCTAGCTACATCCGGTTCAATATTAGTGAGTTGCAGCCTTAAATCTCCACGTTCGTTGATTTTCAAACGGTTTCTTTGTTTTGTCAAAATGTTTGTTACCACACTGAAGCTTTTTTCAACTAGATATGATGATGGAAAAGCGATAAGGTATTTTTCAGCAATGTTCCACAATGTAGGATACTGTGTTTCAATTTTGCGTTGCAACCAGAACTTCTGATAGCCTTGGTTGAACTTTTGCTTAAGCTCTTCGTCTGTGCTGATGGTAATCAACTCTTCTTGCATTATCACATTGGCTTCTTCTATGGCTGTGGTGTTATACGGATTTATTATCCATTGAGGAATTTGTAAATTTAAAAGATCATCAAACCTCTCCGTAAAATCCTTGTGTAATGCGTCCAAGTGAGTAACATATAATAAAATGTCATCATCTTGAAGCATTTTTGGTAATTTTGACAAATGCGGAAACTGCGAATATTCTTTTCTGCCTAAATTTTGTTTATAAAGAACTAGTTTACCCACGAAGGCCTATATTATTGATTTTGTTTTAATCAAGTTAAGATCATCACCCTGTAGTTGCAAATTAACTTTGTTGAACATTCCAAAGATATCAGTCAAGTAATAAATATCTGTTTTACAATTGTTCAGATTTTCTTTCAAATTCGGATCTTTTTCTTGTAAAAACTCCAACACAGATTCAAAAAGGGCTGAAAATCTTTCTAAGCAAGAGCCTCTTGATAGCCAGCGAACTTCAGTGTGCAGAAGTAACCGAGTAAAGACTTCGTCGTTTTCGTCACATAGTTGAGCAAATAACCGAGAGTTCAAAGAATTGCTTCGAATCTTGTTGATAGCATTTATTACATATTGTAAAGACTTATGCAATCTAGGACTCAGCTTTTTTGCTGCTAAATGCTGCCTGTGAATCACACAGTGAATAACCAGTACATCAGGCAGTTGTCGCTTTAAGTGAGCTATAAAGCCACGATGACGACCAACCATAGACGGTGCACCATCAGTCGCAACAGAAACAATATTCTTCCATGGAATAGCTTTATCAGTAAAAAAATGTTCCACGGCCTGAAAAATCGATTCTCCTCTAGTATCAGTCTCTAAATATGCAGCAAAAATCAGTTCTTGGCACATATTTTCATCTTTGATAAATCGAACATATCCTAACAATAGAGCTTCATTGCCGGGTAATGTAGACTCGTCCAACTGGAGAGAGAATCTGCGGGTCTGTAAGAACTTGCATAAAATGTTTTCCACATCGCGTCCCATCTCATCTATGCGTCTCTGAACGGTGTTGTTGCTCAAAGGTATTCTCTTTAAAATATCATGTGCGGGTTTGTGCAATACATTGTTAAGGACCTCCGCAATGGCTGGTAAGATAAGCTGCTCTCCAATTGTATGGGGTTTCCCCGACTTCGCTATTAGTAAAGATATATTATAGGACGCTCGTAAACCATCATTGTCTCGAATAGATGATGACGCAAACATCGATCCTATGGATGGCCTTTTGTCTAGTTTTTCTTTCAGTGCTTGAAAATATGACAAGGGCTTACTTTTTTTGTTAGCATGTACTCTTGATAAGTGGTCATCCATTTTTGAAGGCTTCATGGCATCGTTACTAAATACTTTTTCACATATGAGACACATCGGGAAGTGTTGATTTGATGGAGATGCAATAAATCCGAACTTCAAGTAGTCCAAACTGTATTGTCTGCATTTTTTTTTCGTGTCCGCCATCATAAAACTTTCAGTAATTCTGCAAACAAAAAAATAAGGAACCTAAATAAAAAACAATAATAAACTGTTAAATTTGCACACTATCTTATTTTTATCACACTCAGTTAATGGATTCTTGTTAAGTATTACTGACTTACTCTTTGATAAACTTTGATACCTATATTGGGAAGTAACTACAGTAGGTAATTAGGTATAGAAACTTCGTATTAGGTAATTAGGTAGAATAAGAACGAAAACCAAAGACTTAAGTGTTAGTAATTTTTACAAATACAATTATACATACCTATTTAAAATATGTTGTATGTTGTGTTTAACACTTTTTCAGT
The DNA here is from genome assembly GCA_936446665.2 of Synanthedon andrenaeformis. NCBI lineage: Eukaryota > Metazoa > Arthropoda > Insecta > Lepidoptera > Sesiidae > Synanthedon > Synanthedon andrenaeformis. The sequence continues at coordinate 10,972,609 of OW387776.2, read as the reverse complement.
CACTTTACTTCACTTAATTTAGCTTTGTAATAAGTTTGTAATCTCTTGAAATAAATGAGTACTTAGCTATATGAGTTTTTATCGTTCAAGCTCCAACGAATTTCAAAACGCAAATGAACTTTCAACCTAAATGCAAGCTCGTTAAATAGTAAAATATCAGGAACATGTTTGGACTTGATCATGAATTCGTTCGTCTTAATTCGCGTAAAGCCGCTATCACACTATTCAATTTGAACGATTCCAATTTAGGAAATCGGAAGGTGTGATCGCAGTTAGAACAGATTGGATTCAATTAAGAGTTTATCCATTTTCAACTCTATATCTTCGATTTAGAAATCAATTTAGCGTAGTGTGATCACGAGCTCACTACTTAGATTCCTAAATAGGAATCGTTCAAATTGAATAGTGTGATAAGCACTTTATCGTCAAATAGAGAGCAAGTCAAAACGCCGCTGAAAGACGTACGCTCCAACTCAATCTTGCACAAACTTGTCCACATAGACTTGCCGAGTTTTTCATCTTGTACGAACTTGAAACTTTACATTCCTGGAACATTATTTCCTACAAAAATATTAATTATTCTTAGTACACGTAACACAACATAAACAATACAGTAACTACCTACTTACCTATCTTGAAAGTTTTAAATAAGAACTTGTGTTAATATAATAGGGGTCGATTTTTAGACCTCGTCGACCCCCAAAATCACTTTTCGTTTATGTCGACCCCTAGGAAACCGATATCGACCCCAAGGGGTCGTTGGGAATCCCTGCTTTAGATAATGTCATTTCGATATTGTATAATTTTGATAAATACATTCATAGTTAAAATTACGAATTTTGTTTTGATTAAAAAATTTAAAGCCTTTGTTAACAGTGGTACCTTTACTTACATAGTTCCATTGAGGTACTCTCCACAAATGTCACAGTCTCTCTTTATATTATTTATTATTTACTAGTACCAATACCAACATCAACTTTATGAACCTACCGTTACTTTAAAGTAATTTTGAAACCAGACGACAAGCTTTAGAACGTACGGTACCTAAACGAGTGTAATGCTTTGTAAAATATATTGTGAAGTTCTTAGCAACAGATTCGGGAGGTTTCGCGTTACCTAGGGAGAGAAATAGGGAAAGTCGGGTAGAACGGCTGAAGGGGGACAGGGAGAGGAGGGTTACAGAGGGATGACGCCCCAAAACGAGGAGGGTGCTTTTTTGAAGTCACGCTAGCGTCTGACGCTATAAAATTTCCGCATGTAAAACCAATTTTCCAATTTACAATATATCAAAAATAAATTCAGACAGAATGTCAAAAAATTAAAAATGTACAAAAGATATTCCAAAATGCTTTCAGTGGAAGTTGATTGAAGGTTATAAATTAAAAAGATCGGTACATCAGAGGGTTAGTTTTTACCGTCAATTTGTACCGTTGTTGCAGATGATGACTCGTTCTTAAACCAGTTTCGAAGGGTTCCTTTTAAAATTATTTCTCACAGAATTTCGATGTAGACCCAATATCCAATATTTAATCAATGTACTTGTCGAAACATTTTTATGCGTCCTGTGTCCTTATTATACCCTATGGCTTCACAGTATGGATTTACAGACTGCTGGCGTAGAGGATGACACTAAATGCATTCTATCTGTATGTCCAACGGTATAATTAATATATAGGTAGCTGCCCTTGTTAACCCTCGTCAAACTGCTTTCCTAAACCTGTATACTCGCGATAACTATTGATTATGTCTATAAAATCAAGTCATTTAACGCTTAAATATTGGTTCATTTTATAGAGTCCTTGCTAATTGTTAGTAAACAAAACTTGGTTGTTGAAACTTCTCTGCATTATTACTACATTTTAAACTTGTTTTTGATAGGATTGAATTTATATTGTTAGATATTTCTTTGACTTGTATAATTAATTGAATTTTAAGTGAACGCTAGGTATGCTAGCGTTATATATGATATTGTTCTCAAAATTTTTATTTTTTAATTATAAATTCTTAAATTTCGAGTAGGTATAATATCTGTATTATAGATTATTAATTTTTTTCAAAATTTTTAACAGACAACATGTAACGGGTAGCTGCAAATACCAGTAATTGGTACGCAAACGTAAACGTGTATGTATAACTTATGTATGTGACTTAGTAAATTTTGATGTGCTGTTAGTATTTCGATTAAAAAAATAAAATAAAATGTAAATATGATTTACATTCACAAGACATCTCTACCAATGTCTGACGCTCAGCGAGCAACAGTAAAGTATTTTTTGTTGTACTAGAACTGATACCTATGCCTCGTGTTCACTCGCACTTAGACATTAGATAAGTTCAATTCGTCTGATGACAGTTACCACCTTACAGAAAACCACCTTGAAATAACAGCACGTGTAATTTCGTGTTTTGATGATAGAGTAAGACATGCCAGAAACCTTTTCCCCCTATCCTAATAAAGTCAGCAGCGAACTGGAAGCAATTGTGGCGCTTGCTACGGCGACTGAGCAACGCTAACCACATATAGTTGACTGTCAGGAATAAAACATAGAGAACGAATTTTTGAAATAAGTCCACATATAAACAAATTTATGAAATAAGTTCACTGTCTATTTATAACAAGTTGCGTTTATAACAAGTTCTGCTAGTTGCGAAAGGCGCCTTTATAAAGGAACATGCGGTATTTTCACAGAAAAACCGCGGCGCTTTGTTTTCTGCTGATTCTTTTGGAAACTTCTGGAACTACCTACCTCCACTGTTTAACATACTTGCGATCTACCGAATCATTCGCTTCTAGTCTCACAATTTCTAGGTAAAGAGTTGAAATCTGAGCACCACTGCTATAGAGTTTAGATCAGGGTTCCCCAAACTATTTTGGACAAGTGACCCCTTTTCAACAATGAACTGTTACCTCAGACCCCCATGGTCAAATTACCTACTTTTAAGACCAACCCCCTTATTCATAATGGTCCGCTAACTTAAAGCAGCTATCTATCTTAGTCTATCTTTAGTTTTTTCCTATTGGTACAAAATACCTAGGTACTAAGGTGCCAATTAGAAAACTTTGCACTTGGTTAAGTGAGTGAAGTTGATTTCATTTTCTCGTCAAAATTTAACAAAATAAAAAGACAATCCAATTCAGTAAATATCAAGTTTAATTTATAATTATTACAAATTAATACATAAAGCATCTTAAGTTGGTAGGAAATTATATTTTAAAAACTATTAATTCGCAAAGAGAAAATAAAACATTCAGTGCGATGGATGAACCTGGTGACTATCTACCAATCTAGCTACATCCGGTTCAATATTAGTGAGTTGCAGCCTTAAATCTCCACGTTCGTTGATTTTCAAACGGTTTCTTTGTTTTGTCAAAATGTTTGTTACCACACTGAAGCTTTTTTCAACTAGATATGATGATGGAAAAGCGATAAGGTATTTTTCAGCAATGTTCCACAATGTAGGATACTGTGTTTCAATTTTGCGTTGCAACCAGAACTTCTGATAGCCTTGGTTGAACTTTTGCTTAAGCTCTTCGTCTGTGCTGATGGTAATCAACTCTTCTTGCATTATCACATTGGCTTCTTCTATGGCTGTGGTGTTATACGGATTTATTATCCATTGAGGAATTTGTAAATTTAAAAGATCATCAAACCTCTCCGTAAAATCCTTGTGTAATGCGTCCAAGTGAGTAACATATAATAAAATGTCATCATCTTGAAGCATTTTTGGTAATTTTGACAAATGCGGAAACTGCGAATATTCTTTTCTGCCTAAATTTTGTTTATAAAGAACTAGTTTACCCACGAAGGCCTATATTATTGATTTTGTTTTAATCAAGTTAAGATCATCACCCTGTAGTTGCAAATTAACTTTGTTGAACATTCCAAAGATATCAGTCAAGTAATAAATATCTGTTTTACAATTGTTCAGATTTTCTTTCAAATTCGGATCTTTTTCTTGTAAAAACTCCAACACAGATTCAAAAAGGGCTGAAAATCTTTCTAAGCAAGAGCCTCTTGATAGCCAGCGAACTTCAGTGTGCAGAAGTAACCGAGTAAAGACTTCGTCGTTTTCGTCACATAGTTGAGCAAATAACCGAGAGTTCAAAGAATTGCTTCGAATCTTGTTGATAGCATTTATTACATATTGTAAAGACTTATGCAATCTAGGACTCAGCTTTTTTGCTGCTAAATGCTGCCTGTGAATCACACAGTGAATAACCAGTACATCAGGCAGTTGTCGCTTTAAGTGAGCTATAAAGCCACGATGACGACCAACCATAGACGGTGCACCATCAGTCGCAACAGAAACAATATTCTTCCATGGAATAGCTTTATCAGTAAAAAAATGTTCCACGGCCTGAAAAATCGATTCTCCTCTAGTATCAGTCTCTAAATATGCAGCAAAAATCAGTTCTTGGCACATATTTTCATCTTTGATAAATCGAACATATCCTAACAATAGAGCTTCATTGCCGGGTAATGTAGACTCGTCCAACTGGAGAGAGAATCTGCGGGTCTGTAAGAACTTGCATAAAATGTTTTCCACATCGCGTCCCATCTCATCTATGCGTCTCTGAACGGTGTTGTTGCTCAAAGGTATTCTCTTTAAAATATCATGTGCGGGTTTGTGCAATACATTGTTAAGGACCTCCGCAATGGCTGGTAAGATAAGCTGCTCTCCAATTGTATGGGGTTTCCCCGACTTCGCTATTAGTAAAGATATATTATAGGACGCTCGTAAACCATCATTGTCTCGAATAGATGATGACGCAAACATCGATCCTATGGATGGCCTTTTGTCTAGTTTTTCTTTCAGTGCTTGAAAATATGACAAGGGCTTACTTTTTTTGTTAGCATGTACTCTTGATAAGTGGTCATCCATTTTTGAAGGCTTCATGGCATCGTTACTAAATACTTTTTCACATATGAGACACATCGGGAAGTGTTGATTTGATGGAGATGCAATAAATCCGAACTTCAAGTAGTCCAAACTGTATTGTCTGCATTTTTTTTTCGTGTCCGCCATCATAAAACTTTCAGTAATTCTGCAAACAAAAAAATAAGGAACCTAAATAAAAAACAATAATAAACTGTTAAATTTGCACACTATCTTATTTTTATCACACTCAGTTAATGGATTCTTGTTAAGTATTACTGACTTACTCTTTGATAAACTTTGATACCTATATTGGGAAGTAACTACAGTAGGTAATTAGGTATAGAAACTTCGTATTAGGTAATTAGGTAGAATAAGAACGAAAACCAAAGACTTAAGTGTTAGTAATTTTTACAAATACAATTATACATACCTATTTAAAATATGTTGTATGTTGTGTTTAACACTTTTTCAGTCACTTTACTTCACTTAATTTAGCTTTGTAATAAGTTTGTAATCTCTTGAAATAAATGAGTACTTAGCTATATGAGTTTTTATCGTTCAAGCTCCAACGAATTTCAAAACGCAAATGAACTTTCAACCTAAATGCAAGCTCGTTAAATAGTAAAATATCAGGAACATGTTTGGACTTGATCATGAATTCGTTCGTCTTAATTCGCGTAAAGCCGCTATCACACTATTCAATTTGAACGATTCCAATTTAGGAAATCGGAAGGTGTGATCGCAGTTAGAACAGATTGGATTCAATTAAGAGTTTATCCATTTTCAACTCTATATCTTCGATTTAGAAATCAATTTAGCGTAGTGTGATCACGAGCTCACTACTTAGATTCCTAAATAGGAATCGTTCAAATTGAATAGTGTGATAAGCACTTTATCGTCAAATAGAGAGCAAGTCAAAACGCCGCTGAAAGACGTACGCTCCAACTCAATCTTGCACAAACTTGTCCACATAGACTTGCCGAGTTTTTCATCTTGTACGAACTTGAAACTTTACATTCCTGGAACATTATTTCCTACAAAAATATTAATTATTCTTAGTACACGTAACACAACATAAACAATACAGTAACTACCTACTTACCTATCTTGAAAGTTTTAAATAAGAACTTGTGTTAATATAATAGGGGTCGATTTTTAGACCTCGTCGACCCCCAAAATCACTTTTCGTTTATGTCGACCCCTAGGAAACCGATATCGACCCCAAGGGGTCGATATCGACCACTTTGGGAATCCCTGGTTTAGATTATAGTAACCATTATATATTATGTCATATTCACAATTATTAGATACAATTTTGGATCACATAAAACTTTTTGTATTTCATTTTGGTCTGTCAATATCATTAGAAGGTTTTCAGTAATCCTACATAAGTGATTGTGAATTTCTTATTACATAAGCGCAAACGAGTGACGGTTCATCGTTTATATTAGTCGTGAACATGATTATGTAACGGTTTCATATTATTATAATTTTTCGCAAATCCGAATCGTATTATTACATGTCTTGATATACTTAAGGGCAGGGTAGGGTTTTAAGACTTTTTTTTTGCATTTTTTTTTTATTTTTTTTTGTGAATGTACAATATGTCGAGAGTATTGTGTAAAAATTTCAAGTCAATCTGAGCAAAATTAAGGGAGCTACAGCGTTTCAAACGACCGGCCGTCATACTCGATTTTCATACCTGCTCGGCAGCTGTGCGATGCCCCTATTTGGAAGCAGCTTCAAGTCCCTTTGTTACCCCGAATTTCTTTCTCCTTCTATGAGTCTTTGAAAGTATATAAATAGACCTTGTGTATATTGTATATTTTCGGGTATATCGTATATAAATCAGTTTACAGGCACACTTTCTGCCGAGCGGTTGTGTACAGAGACGCTAAAATTTTGTGGAAGTTTTCCATAAATTTTTGTTTGGGTTCGTTCGTTTGTAGCTGTATTTTCATTCGGTTAGTGTTGTTTTGTGGGGGGGGCGCGCCAATCTGATGAACTACGAATAACCAGCGCGAACGAACAAGCTGCACGTACAAGTAAAGGGGGTATAATTCAACGCAGACAAGAACAAAAAGATGCATTGGACATCCTGAATGACAGTGTTTCACTGTACGGAGCTGGCATTGATGATTCTGTGTAAGTATAAAAATTCATGCTCTTTTATTGATGCTTAATTTTGGATGTTCGAGTATAAAAAACTTTAAATCGATTTTCCCGAAAACGTCATTTTTGAAGTTCGTGAACATTAGAACTCAAAATCTACTTAACCGATCCTTTTGAAAATTTAAACACTATTTCTACACATAAATCAACAGGTAATCAGAGCTTTATTTTTTTATTTTTTTCTATTTTTCTATTTTTTAATAACAAATTCACCGAGATTTTTTTCGCTAAAATCGCGTCTTTCACTTCCAAAGGCTGCAAAAAATAAAAATAAAAATAAAAAAAATAAAAACTCGCTCTGATTACCTGGGGAAACATATCACCTTTAAAACGCACATCGATTTTTTTGTTTCAGATGATCCGGTAACGAGTTATCATGTTCACCGCAAAACAACTTTTTTTCGAGGCGCCTCCGGAGATTCGCTGTCACGGGCATATTTATCAATATTTTTTATTGAAAATTTTTTGTAATATACTTTAGAAGTTATACTATAATATACATATAAAATGAATAAAACAATATTACTCATATCGGCGCAAAAAAAATCATGAAAATGTGCCTATTTTTCGCCTTTAAAACCCTACCCTGCCCTTAACTATGACTTATTACGTAGGCAGATATTTGATAACTTAAAAGTAACATTCATATGGAACATATGAATGTGCGTCAAGTTGATTTTTTTTATTTTTGACGAGCTCATTTTTATCGTGGTTATGGTCCTTACCTCAGGGCTTTGACTTAGGGGTTATGAGTTCGATTTACGGCAAGGCAAAATTTGAAAATGTTACTTTGAAATTTGGCTCCGGTCTGGGTGTTTTAATAGTGGCAGGGCACACTGTGTTTCGCAATTATAAAATGGGCAGCCTGTCTGGTGGCTGTGACCACATCCTTACAGAAGACCATTGTGAAATAACAGCATGTGTGCTTTTATGCTTTTGTGATTAAGTAATGGATACCAAAGTATATTTTCCCTAGAGACCACTTCCCTGTAGTGTGATAATAGAAATGCTTTTTGGTTACTTAGGTGGGAAGCTAGTTGTTAATGAATGATTAGCTTTTATTACGAAAAATTATTGTGATAGCTTACACCTTTGATATAGGTACGATTTCAATTATCTAATTAATGAGATGTCTCTAATTTCTTGATGTAATTATACCTAATTCCTCGACCCTATTTTAATAGATCTTTATGTAAACGGAAAATCGGGGTACAAAGAAAAAACCTTTGGAAAGGAAAACCTTTGAAAAGCCCTTCCATGCTTAGTAATTAAACTTAACGATTTAAGTAGGTATTACTTCGCCGTTGATGAGTATAGGCCAGAAGTAAATACATTTACATGGTACTAGCGACCCGCCCCGGGCCTTTTTTTGAATTTTACTCTTCAGAGCTTTTCCTGGTTTTCAACGAAAATTTGAAAAAAGAAAAACTTTTTGTTCCAGCCGTTCTCAAGTTTTGCACTTAGTAACACGTTTTTAGCGATTAAGTTAGCAAAAGTATTTCAAATAGATGATCGAGGTACCTATATCATTATGGTTTTTACTTCAGTTTACTTTAACTTCATTTGGCCTCATATTTTTTTATAATTAATTTTATTATTCATCAAATAATCGTATCATAAGCAATATCAGGTAATCGTCTCAAGAAGTTAATTATTTTGGTTAAATTGATTTGAGAGGTAGAAGGTGCATTAATTATAATATTTTACAAATGATTCGCTCTATATTATTTGGACATATTCGTTTTTAATATCCTAAAAATGTGGCAGGAACGACATGGATAATAAAAGCAAGACAGATCGTTATGGAGAACACTTGGGGAGGCCTATGCTGGAAAGCAAAACAATCGAGAAAAAGGTGTCTAATATGAGTTTTTTATTATTTACATTTATTATCTAATCGTAACTTATCAGGATTGTAAATAAAGACTATTATTATTATTTGGACATGCTTGACACTAATAAAATTTACCATTTTTTTCCTAGTATTTTCCCCCAATTTATTCGCGTTTATACCTGCAATTACTTATTTGATTATTACCTGTCTCCGAAATAGTCATCTGTTTATCATGGTCCGCATTTATGAGCTATTTTTTTTAAGAATTAATCTATTATTAGGGCTTACAGTTAGAATTTAAGATTAATATTGCACCCAGCTATTTGCCTTGCCAAAAATAAAGTTGTTTTTATTTTTATCTATTATAAGTACGGGGTAAATATTTTCAAAGTTAATTTTCATAGTTTGAAAATATTTAGTTAGATTAACGGAACTGTTAAGAATATAAAACGTCAACATTTATGTATAAATTTATCAGAGATTAAATGAACAGTTGTACAGTAGGTTTGTTTACACGTATACAATACACTGTTTTGATACGTTTCTCTAATATAACTCGTTTTAACAACCGCCCGTTTATTGCTATAAAAGAGTTGGCTTCAAACTCTTATCGATAGCAACGTGGTTATCATAAAACTATTTAATGATTTGTTTTTTTACAATGTATACGTTATTATAACTATGCTATTTCGTTTACGATTAGATTAAGGCTTAATTTAATTATCGACTTTATCAAAGTTTTACTTAAAGTGGATAGATGTTAAACTTCATACGTTTATACCCTTATAGTGAACTTATAGAGGAGGCTTATGTCCAAATTGTAATTATGTTGATGATATCGATCTTTTCATATTCATGCAATAATTCCAAACTTTAGGTAGCTATAGGTAGGTACTTGTCACAAATAATTTTTACACTAACACTATGCACTTTTAAGCAACTCAACTGATAAGTGATAAACGAGGTTATCACTTAAAGGTTTTTAATCAGAAGGTTTTTCTGCATATAATTTGTAGAAAAAAATATGCATCCGTTCGAAGCCGGGAAATAATATACTAGCGACACAGCGCTAGTATATTATAATTGATTAATAACATTTCTTAATAACATTTGCTTATTATTAGACGTGCGCTCCCTTCACAGAGAGTTTGTATTATTTCAACAATAAATTTTAACAGGAAAATTCAAGTTCAACGTTCAAATCTGTTTTAATTATCCTACATTGTCTATCGAAGAGGAAAAATCAGCCCCTAATTAAAAAAGAAGTTTGAGTAAAGTTTTCATAAAAAGTTTAATGATTATATGACAGTGTGTTAGGATAAATAAAATTCAAATAATAAACATTTAACAATAAGTATTTGTCAGACTTCACTCGCTTGAAGGTTTGCAAAGTTTAGATCAAGATGTAAGCTGCTTATTGTTTGGCTACAAGATGGAAGCTGCTTGCCATCGAGTAGACCCTCTCAGTTCTTACAATAATTAAGGCTTGTTAAGTAATAATACAATTTATTCTCTGACGAGTGTAGTATTATGCTAAGCTCAAAACTTGAAAACGACTGGACCAATTCGTTTAGTCTTTTTTTTCTCTATATTCGTTGAAGTCCGAGAAAAATTTACCGGGAAAATTGCATCCGTGCGAAGTCGGGGACGGGTCTCTAGTTTTAAATAAAACAACCTTAACAAATATGTATTTAATTAAACACAATGTAACTTTATATATATATCTTAATTTTCACAGCATCCCTGAAAAAGTTGTCATATCAATCATCTGTCGTATATTAAATAAAACATCTTAATACATTAAAAGATGACTCTTTTTTTGTTAAACAATGTTAATGGGGTGTAGTCATCATTAAGTTTGAGCGTTAATAATGTACTTATGAACAGTGCAATTCATTCGGTAGTGGTCCGTTTAAGGAGTGGTCATTAATACGCGAATAAGAGCACCTATCAGCAGACGACAGCCGGTCGTTTTTCTTCAACAATTATGAAACCAATAAGCAAAATATGAAATTAAAACACTTCGTAAACTCGATATCAGGATGTGGATTCAGCCTTTTTTCTCTTAGCTTTTCGTTTGAAGGCCTCGAAGCTTTTTTACTTATATATTAATACTTAATACGTACCTGTATTCTATGTTCATTTAATTTAAAAAAAAATGCTGAAGTATAATAAACATGATGAGATCGGGAAGAGACAAATGGACGAAAATCGTTACCGAGTGGTATACCAGAGAAGGAACGCGTCGAAAGAAAAGTGTCGACGCTGGGAAGACGATCTACCCAAAGATTGGAGAAGAGCATCTCTGGATAGAGAGAAATGAAGAAATGAAAGACCTACGAGACATTCGTCACATTCGCTTTTTACCACATTAGACATTCGTCATATTCGTTAGGCTTATGTCAACTGACAGCCTTACTTGCAGAATGCCGATGTCCGAAGTTACAATAAAATAATCCAGTGTATATTAACCTTCATTTATTTATTTATATATTTTAATGTAATACTTATTATAACTGAAATATACACATACTAAGGCTAGCTTTATACATTTGATATCTGAAGAAATTTTTGTTTAATCTCTGGTAACGAACTATTTCCATGTGTTATGTATTGTCTTTTAGAGGCTCATTTAGAAGAGATTAGGATTAGGCTTATTTAGGATTGAACAAAAAGCACAAACAAGCAAAACATCTACTAAGACCAGCACTTACCTATACTCGTGTTATTTGTAACGATAAGAGTAAATTTAATATTTCCTCAATGAGTTTTACACCAACGCGTGTTCTTAATTGGTTTGATTGCTCTTCAATCTTGAAATAGTTGAAAATCTTGAAACTCTTGAAAATGTACCTACAATATGTTTTTACTTGAGCAAATATTTACCCAAGTATCTTACGTAGCGCTGTATTTCATTTTTTTAGTCCCACAGAAACCTAAAATTTTGGAGGATAAAAAATAACCTATATGTTAATCCAGGTAATAAACTATCTGTCTGCCAAATTTCACCCAAATCTGTTGAGCCGTTTCCTATAAGCATAGGCTTATAGGCAACGATAACCAAAAATCGACTGTCAGTCTGTGCATTAACTTACGTCGCATTTATAATTTGTATTTATAGATTTACTTAACAGTAAAATTAAAATACTTAATATCCGCAGGAACGTTTATCTTAAATGAACTCGTAACTTCACAGCAACTATTGTTTTCGTTTTATTGGATTGTTAGCGCGTTTTATCGTCGCACTATTAAACGGTTATTATCGACAGAAAACGTCCAATTTACAACAAGTGTTTACAGCAATTGCCGCACTGCGTTGTTATACAGTACGTCGGCATTTATTTTTCAATGTCAAATCGCGACTGATGATAGGATAGGTGGACTATGAAAGAATAGGGTCAAAAGCAACAAACGCCAGCTTAAAAGCAAGTTCGTAATGCCGTTAATAAAATAAAAGATATTATGCGTTTAGAGGCTGGTGTAACGATAGACGCTTTTATTAACACTAGCTGTTAAACGCGACTTAGTCCGCATAGCTTTATAAAAATAGCCTATGTTACTCGCTAATAATTTAGCTTTCTAGTTTTTGAGTTATTCATTACAAACAAAAATAAAAAATTAAATAGTATAGATGTATACTATAGCATGCCTTAATAGCGATCCGCCCCGGGCTTCTCATGGAGTTGAATTTTTTTTTAAATCCTTTCTTAACGGATGCTATGTTCAATGTTCAAAGAATCCTATGTTCAAAGAATCCTATGTTCAAAATTTCAGCGTTCTAGACTTAGTAGATTTTGCTGCGTTTTAATAGTCAGTCAAGACAAACATTTTAAAAGGATAGATAACATACCCAGAACGTGTTTAGTATTTCATTTCACGGTTGTGTCATCTGCAAGGAAAAGGTTCTTGCCCCCCAAATGTTGACTCCAGAGTGCAGATAACCCTACTATACTATGTTGTAATACAAAGACTTAATATTATACTTACTATGTTGTATTATGAAGTAATAGGGGGCATAGTGGGGCCACGGGGCATAGCGGGGCAAGCCTTACACAGCTCGTAGCAAACGCCGTACAAACTGTCAAATGCGTCGTTATGATTGTTCGTTAGTCGGTGAGTTACCTTCATAGGCGAGCCACGTCATCTAGGCAGGCGTTTGTGTGATATAAACAGAAATATCAAAACCAGTGTTTTTCTTAAAAATTTTAGTGAAATTGAACAGCAATCTTTTCTAAAACGTACTTATGTACTGCGGTGTGTTATAGTTTATTATGAATCGGTTCCCTTCCGCATTTCTTAATCAAAAATCACAAGGTAATTGAATCAAATTTAAGATGCCGTAAATTTGTGTTTAATTCTGAATGAGCCGGTGGGGCAAAGTGGGGCACACTATTTGGATTATTAAAAAAGTTCCCTAATTTGCCCCATTTTAAAGACTTCTAAGTTGTAATATATTATTTTTTACGTTATTAGCTAATATGGTCTGCACATACAAGAGGAAGACTGAAGCATTCGTGGTCTATGCAAGCTATGAACCAAGCTGTACACAGTGTTGTGTCCAGAAAAGTGGGCTACAGGAAAGCAGCAAATATGCATAACGTTCCAACATAACGTTCATAACGTAAACAACATTAAAAAACGTGTTAAAGTTGTTTGTGTGATCTCTGATATCTTTAACTAAAAATAATATTAATAAAGATAAGTTTATTGTTGCTAAGAAATAAAACTGTTTCGTTTAGAAGTTGTGTTTCGTTATTTATTATGATCAACCCACAATGCCCCACAGAAGACCCCACTTTACCCCTATGTACGGGCATAGCGGGTCAAATGCCTTTTTTCATTCAAGTATTCACATCTCGTAGATTAATTACGTTATCAACATAAATATATCCATAGTCATTCGCAATGAATTAAGCTATGATTCTAAGTTAAAACTTTTAATTTAATCACATTATTTTATCCCTCCTGTATGTGGAATTTTATACTAACAATTTTATTTATACCTGAAATGAAATCTCCGAAAACGGCTTACTCGACATTTAAATTGAGTCTATTATAAATAGTTATAATATGAAAAAATATTATGGTATTTCCTGCGTATTCGTTTGCAACTATTGGGTGTACTTCAGAACTCCCAAATATCGAGTCAAAATGCGTTATTCCATGATACACTGCTTTTAAATAATTTAAGAATTCTAATAAAAAAATAAAATATAATAAATATTTGAATTATTTGAAACAGTCTAGTAATTAGATACAGTTTAAAAGCCATCCAATTAACCCGTTCTTTAACCATCCAGCTAGATTTTCATAATTCATTAATATCTAAGACCCCTACAAAACGTCATTGTGTCAAACTTCGCCCCTGAAATACCATTTTAATTTGTTGAATGTGGCTAGCCCCTTGCTATTTCAATTACTGGTTTTTGTAGTATCTAGGTATACTCGTATTGATAAACGCACATTGAATATGATATAATAAAGCCTTTTTCTTTTGGTTTTATACTTACACAATATGGTTGAAAAAAAAAACAAATTCCAAAAATGTTGTATTTTTTCCAACCATTTACCTATATACCGACTGAACAGTTCTGCCTTTACCTATTATCTATGTATGTATATATAGATAAAGCGAATGTAGGAGTAAAATCTCGCAAATGCAACGGAAACTTTTTACATGAAGCCAGGAATTATAGAACGCACGCTATTTTAAATTTACCGATTTGCAACACTGAAACAAAATATTAAGAATCGGTAAAACTGCCAGTAAAAAATCGGTAGAATTTTATTCGTAATAAAACAGGAATATTTATTTTTTACAGACATATTTTGTAAAAGAATTCGAACAGGAATATTTACTGTCTAAATCATAGAAATTTTGTAACATCTGACATCCAAGGTGTGATGTCAAATGTTACACATCATATTTATACGACTACTGTAACCCCGGTCACTGACATGCGTGCAAACATTCTTACATTGTACGAATCTTTGCACGCATGTGAAGGAACGTGAAGGAACCGACACTGCACGGAAAAGCGCGAATGTAGCAAAAACTTCGCATAGTCATTTGCAAATGTCGTCCTACACTTGTGGGTTCGCGTATTCGCGCGAATGTGAGTGACCGGCATAAGGCTTGTTTACTTTTTTATTTCTTAACCTATGCGTAAGTAAACATGCATATAAGCTACGCTTATATATGCATGCTTCGAAATATAAACAAACAAACAAATTTGTCCCTTCATATTTCGGTATAGATATAAATATTTCTCAGGGTCCGCTTAGGACGTTTTACTTCTTAAAATACAAACTAAAATCGACTTGAGTCACAAATACAAATAAAAAAGACTATCCATTGTCTTTTAAAAAAGATCTAGAAAAGCTTCCCAACTGGTTTTATTCTATGGCTTTTATTCTTTGGCCGAGCCATTGTATACGATTCTGATTTGTGGTAGCGCTCACTGGCAATGTGGCACTGGGAATATTAAATGATATGCTAAATAAGGGCGCATAATATATTATATACGGATTGTATATCTTTTTGACTTTTTATAGGACGTGTGTCTTAGTAATTCCGTCTGTCTTGTCTAGAATTGCAGTTAAGGCCAAAGCGACATAAAACTCAGTAATACCGTATGCAAGTCGGTGGGATTAGAAGTAAAGATAATACTTATAGGTATTAAATCGTCCAGTATTGTGGTAGCTAGCCCATACCTGCCTTACATTGAGTAGAAGTCTATGACTAAGTATGAGATATATGTACCTAAATTCCATTCCACGAGTCGAATTCCTAGGGAACTAAATAATTGAAGCTCATTAGTTCAGTAATGATTTGGGTAATATCACGCTACGTCCCGGCTGATGTCAGGCGCACAATGGTGATTTTCTTTGGGTGCTCGACTCCTGGAATGGAGTTTACTTAAATTCTGGCTGAAACAGAATTAAAATTTTCTTAAACTTGAACCACTTGTTCCCAGGTGAAATTAAAAAAGGAATCTCAGATTCCATTATCAAACATGGAAGCTGTCAATAGATCCGAAGAAACTTCGACGAGCGCTGAATTGAATCTTGTTATTTGAGATAGAGACACCAATTCCGGGCCAGGGTCCTCAAACGGATCCAGGACGGAAGAGACGATGTTGAAGGAGCGAGAGAGCTCTGAGGACTCGCCTACTGCTCCTGACGAATGTGCTGGTTGTGGAGGCAGGATTCAGGACAGGTAGCGTTCTTTGTGATAATATTTGATCATAACCTGGCGCCGTCAATGGCGAATTTTGTCATGTCGAAATTATTTTAGTGTATGTAGATGTTTTGAATGAAATTGTTTACATATTTATTCTTAATTTTTGTTTTTTAAATATTTCTAATTGCCGTACCTGCTTAGGAATTCAAGCCAAAAATATTTTTTTAAATATGGAAGATTTGGTAATACTAAAATAAAATGCCCTACTTACCAAATGTTGTCTAAACTTGCTGCCAAACTTGATGGCTAAAAAATATAAGTGCTATTATATCACGGTGATCTTCTGTAAGACATCAGTTATTGCCGTCAGATGGATTGCGAAAAGAGTTGTTCTTACAACACACCACAATTATTGTTCTTATCTTATATATATATATCATCATTTCTATCTTATCATTTTGTTTCTTATCAAATAGATACTATCTCCTGGCTGTAGACCGTCAATGGCATGGCCACTGTCTCCGCTGCTGCGAATGTCGACTGCCTCTTGACTCTGAACTGACATGCTTCTCAAGGGAAGGAAATATTTACTGTAAAGAGGATTATTATAGGTAAGAATTTACGAAAGCTTACACAACAATGTTTAAGTATGAAATATTATAATATCATCTTTTAAGTATAAATATATATTGTAATATAGTTTCACTGACCACATGATACTCAGCCGTAAAAATACTCATAATTCATACTTAAAAATAACAGCCAAAAAATTATTTTTTTACAATGTAGTAAACTATCACCACAAGTAAAATATTTCTTGTGGTATTAATTTAGAAATATTAATTTCCAATAATATTAATTAAATATTTATTATCTGCTTACCTTCTGCTAAAGTAATTGTTCACACGAATATAGTAATCCAGGCCTGATTATAATTCTGTGGGGAAGTTCGTGTATGGAGATTTCTATTAGAAAATATTCGCCACCTGGTACATTTAATAGTTATGTATGATTTTTATTTTATTTTTATATGAAAAAAGATTTTTTTTTTCTTCAGAAACCTGTTGAGTGTTATATCAAATAAATGAAAGGGCTGCATAAGCTGATTCCAAAAATATACCATACCATTACATGTCAGCCTGTTGTTTCGTAAAAAATAAAAAAGCATTGTGAGTTTGACACTGAGTTTGGGGCTCTTTTTGACAGGAAACGGCTGAAGGATTGTAAAATAAAATATACGCCGATTGACTTGTTATATCCTAATATCTAACGCAATGAAAGGAATTCGAAAATTATTAATAAGCATATTTTATTCTTTTCATAAAATATAAAAAGACAAAATCAAACATCAAACAGTATGTATAAGCATTAATATTTCCCGAATTCCTTGATACTTCCACAATTTTAACATTATTTAAACACCACATTTTGAGCTTAAAACGTTTTCTCCGAATGAGTCTGTGAAAAATAATTGAGCAGAAACAAACCATTATCATTAAATGCATTTTTAAAACAATACAAATAATGTATGCAAAAATGAAACGTCTGTTCTTACAAATTAACATGAGAATCGCATGCGTTATTCGTACTGCTAGCGTTGAATTTTGTTGGCGATTTTATTACATTTTGCGAATTTTAACATCTGTAATTAAATTATACGATTTTTTTTTTTATTTCTTTATTACTTTTACCCTCGTGAATCACGAAATTGGATCTTCTCTTTCTTCGTCTTTTCCAACGGCATTTTCCGCAATTAGTCGTCCGACCCCTGTGCATTATTTTCGCTCGCTTCGTTTACATTTATTCGTTATTAGCTTACAGCTTAGTTTTACATACAGGTAATATAGCATTGCGTATGCGTATTGTCAAAACTTAACATGTCTTCGAAGGTTACTTTCTTGACAACTTCAGGACGTACATTTACAGACTTACCTACATGGGTTCACTTTTTTTAAAAGAGGGTATAATTGTTGTAGTAATAATTTTTACAAAAGATTTTTCCGTTCCCTTTTATTTTCTTTACTGCACCGGTTTGTTTTTTTTTTTTACTTTTCTTTATCGACAAGATTATTTACAAGATTTTATAGAATTCATTAGATTGTCATTCAGAGAAAATGAATAATTATTTATTTTTCTTTGATGGTGTGTTGACTTTTTCCAAATATGTTAATTTGAGATATCCAATGTCTTCAAGATTGAACAGTACATGAGTTTGTTAAATAGTATATTTATAATTTACTAAAATTATTCATGCGGAAATTATTCAATAATTTGAACGGATTTTATACATGTTAGCGTTTATGCTGCTATTTATGTCGACTGAAGTTGATTGAAAAGTGCTCTGTGACGTTTCAAAAAGAGGCATATATACATTTTTTTTATATATAATTTATTTATGAAATAAAAAGACAAAGTGGCGGGCAAAAGCTAGTGATTATTTTATATTTTATGTAAATATAGACCATATAGTAATGGTGCTTGCAGGTACGTACATTTTTTTGATCGACATTTTGTGGGAACGAATGAGTGGTCAGCAATCGACGATTGACATTGCCATAAGGTCCGTTAATTGCGCGCTTCGACGCGATGTGTCAACATGGCTTGAAAATAATGACGCGTCAAAAATGACATAAACGCGTCTATATGTTGCAACATAAAATGTAAAATGCTTTCATATTTACCTAGCTCATTAATTAAACAGTGTGATTTTATACGGTGATACGTGGATAGTAATGAACTTATTGCAAACATTATAAATGCTAAAATATGTGAACTCTATCACACTTACGATTTGTATGCAACCTGGCACACTAGGTAATGTTTAAGTATGATCTGTATTTAAAACATCGTACTTTCTATTCCTGTATATTTTAAACTTTTGTGTATCAATTAGATGGCGTTTTGTATTAAAACATTTATGGTCATAAATATCCCATATAGTTACTTAATTATAATTTCCATAATTCACACTTTAGTATTCGAATCTTTCACAAACTAAATCACATGGGGACAATGCTAGGAATTTGTTATAACATAATGAAATTATATGACTTGCCTACCTAAAATTAATATAACAAATAAAAATTAATATAAAATTAATGTCGCCTGTTGTATTAACTGAAATAACTGAATTAACTGAAATTTAAAACTTAGGTAAGTATCAGCTAAGAACGGATTTTTGAAAATTTCAACCTCGTGCGGTTGGGACTGGTCGCTACTGTTATATAAATGTTAAAGGTAAATGTAGGTACACGTAGGATGATATTAAGACCATATAATATCAAAACGAGCCATTCTTATCAAAACTTTTAACGTCTAGTTTCGGAGGAAGGGTGGCGCGCACCTCTGATGTTGTTAATAGTCAGGTGCCGTTTGACAGGTGATGTAAACATTCGGTGTGCTCCCTCTTGTAGGTACGTATATCACATATGGCATAATTGTTCACTTCACCTCTATTATTGTTTGGTTGAAATGTCAAGATTTTTCGATAATGGAAAAAGAATGTGTTTAATACATACATATTCTAAAAAAAAATGAGTGTATACAATTTTACTTTTAAACACCAATAATTTTATTTTTGTTTCAGATACAAAATTTCTTTTTTTAGTAGTCCTTTATTTAAACGCAAATGTCTCGATCCATTATGAGTTAAAAGCTAAAATATTTATAGCTTGATTTGTAAGACGTACCAACAAAGCCAATACCAGAACGTCCTAACCCTTTCGCACCGGCTCAAGAAATGAGAATCAATGACGAGATATTTCGTGCTAAAACAAACACATCGTGAATACCTACCGTAGTCGAATTATGTCGTTACGTATACACAAATACTTAAATTAAAAAGTTATTTAAATCTAAGAATAAACATAGTTTCCAAGCCTCCGTCGATTTTAAACAAAAAAAAAAATTCATTATATGTTTTATAAAACCAACCTTGTTAGTATAAAGTATAAAAAACCATGTTATAAAGATAGAGATGTTATAAGAGCTCTGGCTTCTATTACTCAGTAATTTGAAAACAAAACTCCATGTTGGTACATTATTTTATGCTGCTCTTAAGTAATGGGGTACTTAGTGGCGTAATGTATGCCCCGCCACTAAAGCACCTCTTAGTAATGTTATCAACACAAGTTAAAGACATTTTGACTATACAATGGAAACTTGCCAAAAATAGACCAAACGTTAACATTAACATGTTAAGATCTGTAATGCATTAAAAAGACACATGCGAACGAGATATCTCGCCAGGTTAATAAGTGATGTCCCTCGAAGTGGCCATCCGCAAATGTTTTTTTTTTGTTTCAGGTTGTTTTGTGTGAAACGATGCGCTCGATGTGGTAATGGGATAACAGCAAACGAGCTGGTGATGAGAGCCCGCGACATGGTGTACCACTTGACTTGCTTCTCTTGCGTCGCCTGCGGCTCTCTTCTCTCCAAAGGTGATGTTTTCGGCATGAGGGATGGCTTGGTGTACTGCCGACCGCACTACGATAACGCTTGTATGGATGAATATTGTGACGAAGACATCACCAGTAGCGTATATAGGCACGTACACCTGTAATATATTTAAATATTGCATGATATCTTTACGGTTTGATCAAAAAGCTAAAATATTAAAGCATTTTCATCGAATGTACGTTTTTAAACAATTTTATATAATAGTATCTTAAAAAAAATTTCATTGTGTTTTGTATCCAAAAATATCGTACAAGCTTTTAACATTTTTTTTTGTAAAATATAAGATTTTGGTTTATACCTAGTAGTTTTGGGACAATTTTAGTAATGTTAAAAATTAAATTAATAAAACAAAAAAAAACTAGTCAGATGATATTGTTATCATAATATTGTTTATGGTTTAATTGAGGATCTTTAACATGTCTTTAACAAATTCGTCGTATATTTTTATTCCCCTTTTAAAAATAGTGTCACACAATATTCGACCCTGAAATATTACTATAATCGCGCGCAAAGAAGTTTCCCTTAAAAATAAAGTTATTTCCATTTGTGTTAATGGGTAAATGTACCTATATTTGACTCCACATTGTTGACGGTGGAAAAGTAAAATCGTGTAACCCGCATTTTACTCAATAAAGCTCAAGTACCTAAGTTGCACATGTTCGTTTAGCAAACGTAAAAGTTGTAATATGTACGATTTCGGCCGTTACTGAGTTGGATATGCAATTAGTGTTTTGAAATTCGGTGAGCACAGTCTCACAGGCTCACAGCCGATGTTACTCGTACTGCGAAGCCACGGTAAAGTTGTAACGCGCTTGCTGAATGGGCGTATAACTATTTGAATCATAGAAACCTCTAATGTTTATAATGTTGCCTAATTAGTAGCAACTATTTAATTAGAACAGTGTTTTCACATAAAAATATGTCAAGGGCAGTATGAGTAAGTTACGGGTTTTATTCGATGTACCTTTTTTATGTTAACGTCGACAGTCAGGCTGACGGTCCACGTGATGGTAAGTGGCTACCATATAACACAAGTAACGCCAAAGGTATTGCAAGTGCGCTGCCGCCATAGAAGGATTAGAAAGGAATAAGGAAATGGACTTTGGCATCCCTTACTTACTCACCGAAACACAACAGCACACATTTCACAGTGGTTTTGTGTAAGAGCGTGGTTACTGCCGCCAGACGGGCTGTCCAAATGTCTGCGAATTACAGTGTGTCCTGCCTAAGTAAGTTCACACCTACATAGTGCATTGAAGTTACAAAGGTTCAAAAGAATCGTAATTTGAGAGAGTGTATAACCATTTAGTAATTGCTATTTCGTATAAAACTCCTAATTAAGAATTTAAACAATAAATTATATTAATCGAGCGCCCCATAATTTCCTATACAAATATTATAAATGCGAAAGTTTGTGAGACTGGATGGATGTATGGATGTATATGTTTATTACTATTTCACGTAAAATCTAAGTGAATGGATTTGAATGAAATTTCCCACGCAAAAAGTTTATTACCTGGATTAACATATAATAGGATACTCTTTATCCTGAAAAGATCTCTATCTCGAGGATCGTCTCAAAATATTTAAAAAAATTGGGCCCCACCGCTATAAATAATTATATCATATATTTTCTCAGGTGTTATATTTTTCATTATTTTTTTTAACGCAGACGAAAACGCGGGCACCAGCTTATAACTAATAATTGATAGACTAGTGTTTAATTAATCCAATCGACGCTATAGATAGTGAACGAAGTCATGCTTAAAAACCCCTTTTAAGGTTTTGCAAAATATTCTTTCAAAATATATTTCGGAATGATTGAGGAATCATATGAGGTTTTGTTTAGGTGTCAAGATATGCACAGCGAGGGTGATTCACCGTCGCAGTACTACAGTGGTGGCCCAAGTCCAAAAGGAAGACCAAGAAAAAGGAAAATCGCCCAAGGATCGCCAGAGGACATGCAAGTGCAAACCATGAGAATGGCCAGTACAGCTTTAGGTAAGTAAAGAAAAGCACTTTGTCTATTTTCTCTTTTTCAACAGTAAAGCAAGCCGAGCGAAATGTATTTATTCTTAAGCGAATTTATGCTTACAAGAAATCTTTTGATGTAATTTTTAAAAAAACACCCTGTCTTTAATTATTTTTCACGAAAAAGGCCTGTGAAACCTCGCCCGCCATTTTCAGCGGCAAATTCTTAAACAATTTTCACTTTGATGATAAAAACGCTACGCAAACGAAACAAGTGGAAAAATTCAACGTTAGTCCACCTATTTAAAGATTCGCTTTGGCTTTATACATATTTCATAGCAGATAAGTTGGTTTCTCTTAAAATTGAGCAGAAACCTCGTAAGGGAAAGCAAGAGCGGGTGCCTTCCCTCGTCGTCCCAGATGTCAATTCAGCCCGGCCAGTAATCACGACTAATGAATAGACGGCGCGCCTTCAGACATATATTCGTCCCTTTCACTCGCGGCTTCTTCTCCCTAGTCTGACAGAGAGACCCATGAGGCCGCGGGTTGGGTCGTCTCTCGGGGTCTATCGTCTGGATTATTCTTTACACAGTCGAAATGCGAGCCACTCATTGAGGTGGGATTCAACTTGTGTGACTTAACTCCTCGACCCGATTAATCATGGCGCTATGCTGAACTGAATGGACAGGTATACGGTGCTTAGTTCTATTTGCTTGAAAATGTGTTAAAACTAGCGATCTGGATATTGTTACTAAACCACGATACAACACCCATTAGACAAACGTGTTTGATGCAAGACAGTGTTGTTCATTTTTTTTAAACTATAACTTCTACTTAATTTTGTTTCATTTGGCTACTGTTCGTCACACGTTTTACCTATCTTCGTAGGTTATACCTAGTTGATTAAGATTAATTTGTTTTCCTGTCATATTTTATTGTTGAAATAATATAAAAAAAATTAAATACGTATTACGTGTTCACATGTTTTTTGTTTAATGTGTTTTGTCAATGTTAAATGACAGTTTACCTATATTACCTATATTAAGGTTGTTAAGGATTGTTAAGGATATTGTTAAGGATACAGAAAATAACATTTTTCGACTTACATTTCATACAGAAAATAGGACTGTTATCGGGGGATCATAAAAAGAAAAATCCAACGCCTGGCTAAAGTATAACAGCAACAAAAACTTAATTTAATTATTGTTAATGTATTTTGTCAGGCGTTATACCTATTTTTTTCAACGCGGACCAAGTTGCAGTCAAAAACTCCAGTTACAGACTATAATCATGTTTGTACGTTAGTAAAAATTATAATCTAAAATCTTTTCACACGATGAGGACGTGTTTTTGTTATGACTTCGACATCAGCCACTTGATCACGGTATACGAGTAATCATAACAATGCCAACAAGAATCACTCGATAGTGAGTTACCTCCGTGCCTTATCGATTCGACGCGTCACAGTCCCAACCGTCTCGATATAATTACTTTGACGCTTCCAAAGTAAAGGGTTATTACTCACATTACCTTTGTTCTCGATTCTCTTGTACACTCCTTCGCCTCTTCTATAACTATTATGGTTGTTGTGTATAATCCTCAAACGAAAACCATTTTATCATTATTGCTTACCTCACCTACAAAGCACCTCATGTACAGCCCATAAAATTACACAGGCTAAGCGGCTTATTATTGCGACAGATCTCCCCTTGCGACATGTTTCTTTAAATTACAGTTTTTTTCATAATTTTCAAGTAAGTATTTAGACTAAAATAATGGTGTGCACGCTTGTCGATGCTGTTATATACTCTTTCTCGATTCTGTAATACTGGTGTCCTAAGGAAAAAAAAATATAAAAAAAGATTTGAGATTGTCGATATAATAATACAAACTAAAATAATTCTAATTTCCATGATTCGAAAACGGCGCGATCCAAAAACACGATCTATTAATGAAATTATTTTTATTAGAAACAAAAACAGACTGCAAGGCTATATACCTACATGTACAAAAAACTAAAAAGACGAGAAAAGTACTGTTCCCGAGAAGAGTTCAGTACTAAGACAAACGTGTTGAGTTCCACGATCAGTTGAGTAGCAAGGGCGTAAAAGCGTATAATACGTAATTATTAGCAGTTGTGTAGCTTTAACTTTTAATATTCTAGTGCTGTCATGGCAAACCAATGGCACGCGACTCAATATTTTGGACACGCCACTCAAATAACAAACTTCATCTACTCAAATGTCATGGTATTACATGGTATTACATATCTGCATTATTAGATACATATTAAGAATCACTCAATTTCATTTAATTAAATAGTAACAGTTGTAGTATTTTGTAGTAAATTAAGAGTGGAGTGGATAGGTATATTATTTTCCCTTTTTTTTTTTGGATATCCAAAGGACTGTTGGAACAAAACCCAGGTACAAATAAACTAGCGGGAACAAACCTTAAGGCCGCAGCACCTAGATCATAGATCTTCAGAATTTAATATTTCAGTTTTTATTTTAGTTGTTGTTTAGTCTTAAAAAAAACATACTTTTATTTTTATTTGATTGTACTCTATTTGTACGTCTGACGATTTAAGTAACTGACTATCTGAAAGTCTGTCCTTTTGAAAATCTGACCTTTTGAAAGTAAAGGGAAAAAGCCTTTAGATATGTGATAATAGGTTTAGGTTAGGTGGTTTTGATAGAACAAAATTTGAAACAATTTGATAAGAATTTGAGATAAGTGTAACGGTCGAACATTTTCAATTTACCGATAAATATCTATCACAGTTTCTTCTACAACAATTATTATTATACAAAACACCAAATACAGTATGCCTGTCAAAACAAATAACGCGCAATGATAAATGTAGCCATAATTGGACATTTTTTGATCTAAAAGATAGCCGTATAATTAAGGGGTCTTGTAAAGCGCCGCACTTGAGTGATTTTAATTTATTAATATTTTGCCCAAAATCTACTTGGGTGGTGTTGCCTGCGCTAGAGAACTAATTATGAAAACAATTAAATATTTTTAAACAGTTTGGTTAGAGCGCGGAATTCGTTCTAAGGGTCACTTATTTTTTATGGTGTTTGCAGTAGGTGTGTTTTCATTACCGTCCGTCAAATAAATTTAAAAGTAGACTTTTTTTAGTTTTTATATCTTTAAACGGTCAAAACTGCTTTGGTTTAAGAATTAGTAAATTTGAAATAAACTTGTTATTTATTTCTTGTATTTTTTTTTTCATTAAGTAACACAATATCCAAATAAAAAATAATAATATAAAATAATCAAATCTTGAATTAGTAAAATATTATATTATTTTAATCGTAAAAGAAACTCGTAAAAGATCATAACTCAAAAAGTTGCATTTTTAAAATTCTTCTTAAGTATTCCACTTGGGATAATTATTACATTTATATTAAATATATTTAAGTAACACTTTATTACAAAGGAAAAAATGACAGCGGAATGATTCTCTTAATGGTGGCAAATCAGGTCGCCTGTGAACACAAGTTTACGTATAAGATAAAATATACTTAAAAGACAATGTGAAAGTATTAGGGGAATGGGTTCTGTCATCACTAACACACACCGAAGCAGTTCTTCCACGACAGTCGATAAAGATAAATATAAAATAAAGAGGTTTTTAATGCTACCCGATGGACAGTTAAATTATTGATTGCAGTTCGTAACACCTTGAACAGAAATCTCTTGATAACAATTAGTTAAAGTAACTTTCACCTGTTGATGCACTTGATGGCACTAGCTCTGCAAGGCTGCCGACTTCAGCAGGATTAACGATTAGGTATCGTTACTTCCTTACTCTCCGAAATACAACAACACAACCGCTGTTATTTCACTATTGACTTCTATGTAAAAGGAGGTGGTTACTGCCGTTAATGGCTGCCTAGTTATCACTGCGAATCTTCAAACATCCAAACCATAGCCACCTTTGGGAACGATCTTTCTAAAGTTGGCATTGCCGAAAAGCAAACCCTGGATCCCTGAGACAGAGCGCTAAGGCAAATTAACCTTAAACACCCTTAAGTAAAATTTTAAATAAAATTATAGATATTTTATTTTAGTTTTTATTATTAAATAAATCAACGTCCTACCATATTAAACATAAATATACTTTATAATAGAGGCGTTAGTTAATAGTAAGTTCCCTCTTCTGTAACTATACAGCAGTGTACCACATTTGTGTATACTATTATATCAATAATTACAATAAATAATTAATAAAAATTTATATTATGTCCAAGTTTGTTTGAAAACAGTAGGCCCTTCATTTTTACCTTAGAATTCAGCCTCTACACAGAAGATAAGAAAGGAATTGATGAGCCCTTTAGTCGAATGATTAAGGTGCTCGCTTTAACGGTCTGTCTCTGAGCTTGCGAGTTCAATTCCCAGCAAGGCCACTTCGAATATGAACTTTTTATAATTGGCTCTGATCTGGATTGCAGTTTTGGCAGCCCGTCTGGCGGCATTACCCTTGCAAAGGACCATCGTGAAATAACAGCACGTATGCTGTTGTGTTTAAGATGAGAAAAAGATACCAGAGAAAAATTCCTTTTGCTTGGGCTATAATGTGGAGGTGGTTACCTTAACATAAAAAAAAATAATTATAAAAATGTTTGTAATATAAAAGTTAAAAAGCAAATAATGATTTCCTAGCAGCGTAGACTGTAGCGTGACGGGTATCGAACTAACATCCTTCTGTAAAAAATCTCCCGTTTCCCGGGGAAGTGCTCGAGCTTACGGTACGAGTGATTGCCACCGCGGATGCTGTGGGATCCCTTTATTATACGATCGCAATCACTGGAGCAAATAACTATATCGCTATCACGAAATTGTTGCGAAAGTAACAATCATTCACTTCTTGTCTGCTTTTTCACTTGTAGTTGAGTATCTTTTGTACTCATTGTTAGTTGAGTATATATATTTGAAATAAAATTTGATATGAATAAATTTCATCTGTGAAAAATCCAATAAAACTTGATTTTCATACGAATTTATACCTATGTATAAAATTATAGCGACCCATTAGTACCCTACCCACACCCGACTTATTTAAGTAATTCGATCGTAATTTTAATTTTCATTATTAAGATTATTCAATTTATATTTACTTTAATTGCTTTCCATATTTGTTCATTCATATACATTTATGTAAAATATATAAAATGATTACTTAAAAATTAATTACTACAACAAGAAAGAATCCGAGAATAAATATAAGATCAAAGCGCTAACAATCGAAAGCCTATCAATTAGTATAATATTAATAATTCCCTTTTCTACACCATTTTTTGTTCGACAACTAATAAGGGAAGTTAGTAAGTTACCAAATTTAGTAAGCCTAGTTCAATGGGTTTTTTAACCAACCTGGTGTTTTGTTACGTTGGGAAATCCTAATGGATACCCGGCAGCGTATCGGACGCTGCGGGGTTATGCCGGACTCATACTGGCTAAAACTCAACGACTTTATAAAGGCCCATTCATACATATCTATGAAGTCACAGTTCCGACACAGTATCGCCACCGTAACATATGTACGAGTATCAGTATCGTCCGTCAGACGACACAGTGCCGTTAGTGTCAGTTCCGCCACCGGCAATCACGGCCATAATCGGTGGCTATTATATTTTTTAAGAGGGAAACGTTGTAAAAGGACATCCGCGAGAGGGTGTAAGCAGCAACCTATGTTTTCAGTTACTATAATGACAATCATAGTCTTGAATAAATACATACGGCTTTAAAAATTTCTCGCTTGCATATCCAATGTCGATTTTTTTGTTATAGATATCCTTCATCGGGGTGATTTGTCATCGTCAATGGAATCGCTCGCGTACGATTCATCGGTGGCGTCGCCTGGCAGCGTGTCCAGTCACAGCCAACGCACCAAACGGATGCGAACCAGTTTCAAACACCATCAGCTCAGAACAATGAAGTCCTACTTTGCAATCAATCAGAATCCGGACGCAAAGGATTTGAAGCAACTTGCTCAGAAGACTGGTCTGTCAAAGAGGGTTTTACAAGTAAGTGAACCTAATAGGTTAATAACGTTACAGTAATAGAAAAGGCCTCACGGAACTACTCATGGACCTGTTAACAGAAAAATCAGCGGAAGATTACGTTTTTACCTACTATTTGGAGATTAGAGATATTTATTACCAACGCTTGAGATCTTTGCTATGTTTATTTCAATAGTGATGAAAAGAAACATGTCATTCAAAGGACTGGCACACGTTAGAAGTGAAAACTTCTGAGCTTCACAAAATGTAAACATTATTTTTCGTTTCGTTCGTTATGAAATATGTTTTTAGGAAGTATTTTTTATTAGATTTTTATCAATTAAAAAGAGCGCTTTAGTCCTAGAACATTAACCACAATGCCCATCTAACGTGGATTGTGTTTCTCGGGTGACACTGAGGCGTCATCTTGCGAGTTCATCCTCGTACCCCTTACAAAATTAGTGCCCAGAGAAGTTTTCACTTACCAGTAAAATACTAGTTAAATCATATTTCCAACATGGCTAGCAGAACTACGTAGTAAGAAAATCAAATTTTAAAACACAAACTGTTAAACTCTTTTGGCTGTGATCGCCCTGGAGTTTAAAACTCAAACTAGCAACCATTTCTTTTTCTTATAAATAAACAATTTATTAATAAAATTCTTATACCTAGTTATGAAAATTGAACGTGCTTCTACTTATTTATATCTTTTAGTAATGACTACTACATTATTAGTAATCGTATCAATTACTAGCGATCGTTATCGCAGTATAAACTTGGCTGCCGTTGCATTTAACTAGCTATTCGCAGTCGGATAAGTCGATATAATTAATTAACTTTTTCTCGCCATTACTCTGACAGATAATGCGATGAATTCAATGTTATTGAATATTGAACACTAATGTACATTTGTTACGTGTGCCAATTTAGTAATCTAACATAAAACATATTAATCTTTTGTAAACAAATAAATAAACTAATCATTCCAAATAAACGCCTCGATAGTGAATTGTATACTCAGAATACACTATATACATTATAGCATTAAGCATTATCCAAAAATAAGATACAATCTTATTTTAAGGAATTTAATTATAATCTACTTTTAAGGCACAATTGTAATCAATTAGTAAACAAATAGACCATATATTATTTATTTATAAATTACTTAATAAAAATTAATATCAAAATATGTCCCTCACATTTTTGGGACCACTTTAACATGTTGCAATTATAGTGATCGATTGAAAAGCATTATCGCAAGTATAATTTAAAAAAAAAACTAAATACAGTTTGTAACGTGCCTCACAAGGCCCTTGATGAGCCCATTGGCTGAGTGGTTAAGGTGGATACTCGGCATCGTAAGACATATGACATTCGCTACCCACCACGACTGTCCAGCGCAGGGAGGGCTACGCGGAACTGTCGGAACCTCGGCGTACCCGACAGTGAAGGTTACCTCGGGGAACCTCTGTCCTGCCACTACTTGCAACTTTGAAAAGCTCATTTCCAAGTTGCTGGCGAAGGGCGCCATACGATTTTTGATTGTAACAGACCCACAAGTTAATAACAATAACGTGAAATAACGTCAGTTTTACTTATTTAAAACAACGTGAAAACTTGCTATGCCAAACCCAATTGTTAAGTAATATCATGCAAATACAAGTAGAATCATTGATGTTGCAGCTCTCTCCCAATCCTTGAATCTATACTTACTTAAATTAAAAAAGTTATTTCACGACACCACCGCGAAGCCTTTTGCTGCCACTCGAACTGTCAAGTAATTTTTGTAAATCTGTAATTTTTTTCTTTGCCAAAAGAACTCTAATGGCGTTGCGTTTATTTTTTAATTCTAGCATTTATTTATTAAATGTGTAAGATGTATAAATGTTTATAAAAATCACTTTATATGTGTTGTTTAATATTAGGTTTGGTTTCAAAATGCCCGCGCAAAATGGCGAAGAAACATGATGAGGCAGGAATCGAATCAACATCAACCGATAACACCGAATGGGAATCCGGGCCTCACTAGCAATGGGTCGATCGGCCCAGGACAAGTGCCAAATATTGGGCCTCCGTCTATGATGCTGGCCGACTCAATACAACCAATGGAAGACCTCAGGGTCCATACTCCTCATCCAGCTCATCAGATGTCGTTTAACGAACTTTACTGACAACCGGACGGTAAGTGAGAACTGGATCTGCTGGGTTTCGCCTCCAATCTTTCTATTTGGTTTGTTGCACTTGTAAAATAGAAATGTTAATACATAGTTAATATTTATATTTACTACACATTTTCAAATTGCAAAATTTAAGTTAATGTAGGAGAAAAACTTGGAATTTGATAAAAAATAGTTATATAACATTTGTCGAACTGTGCAGAAATACTTCGTGTCACAGTACAGTAGGTAATAAAAATTTTCATTGACAACTAAATTTGCTTTTAAACTTATTAATTAACTTAAGTTCCGTACTAAAGTTTTAATCGTCTAGTTTTATTTCTTTTTTGTATATTTACAATATTTAAGAAAAACTTTCCAATTTAAAATCTGTTCGGTTATATCCGAGAAGCTACAAAAATTTGGTTTGGTCCCATCTCGTCAGAGTTTCATTTGGTCAGTGTACAATCAAACATAAATTATATTCAAATTTTATTAAAGTGAATTAATTACAATAAATCAATTTTAAAATTAAAATAAAACTAATAAAAATGTCGATAAAAAGAAAATTTTACTTGTTATACATTTTTTGTTCTTTGTAAATTAATTAAATAAATAACAGGTTGTTCTTATAAATAAACTACACCAGAGCTTAATGAAAGATAAACAGGGCTTAAATGCTGTTATCAAAAATTATAAACTAATTCCCGACATTCTGTTGAGACCATTCCAATGAGCCCAACAAGCTACATCTGCTGTAGGTTGCTGAAGAGTTGGGTATTTCGCAGACTACTTGATGCTGAAGAATCAAGTCAACGTTACCATGTCATGAACATACCACCAAGTAACAGTACACCAAATTACAAATCAATCGAATTTGTGGAAGTTAGTGAGATCCCTTCTTCAACTAGCAAATGAGCTGATGATCTTCAAACAGCTGAACAAATCTTCATAAATTATATGAAAACTACTTCGAACTAATTAGATTTCAAACAAAAAAAAACTATCAAATTTTGTCTATCCGTTTGGGTTATTTTTATTTTAAAATTGATTTATTGTATTTAATTCAATAAAATTTGAATTATAATTTGTTTGATTGTACTTACTCTGACCAAATGAAACTCTGACGATTTGAAACTCAAAGTCTGACGAGTTGAAACTCTGGCGATTTGGAACTCTGACGAGTTGAAACTCTGACGAGTTGAAACTCTGACGAGATGGGACCAAACCAAAAATTTGATGTGCAATATTACACCTTAACTTATAGGTTCGTCATAGCGACCCGCTCCCGATTTCGCCCGGGTTGCATTTTTTATAACGGGGAAGGGAAAACCTTCCCCGTTTATCCCTCTTTCACACAACTAACTTAACATTTTTATATAATATATAAAAGATTAGGTTGCGCTCATTTTTGTAAAAATTTTGTTCGGTCTGAGGTAAGTTCATGTTTAAGCTCATATATACCCAGATCTCCCTCTATGTGACGAGGTGCCTCGTAATGATGTAATAAAAAGTGAAGTTGTTGTTGTATGTAGGTTTATAAATTTTGTGTGGCATTGTGTTGTACCTACAGTAATTTACATGTAGGTATATAAAGTGATACTAGTCGAAACACAGTGATAAGATAGATAGAAATAACCGTAGAACTTTGAAAAAAATAGGAAAACATTGATTAATCTCTTGCGAAACAGCTGTCTGTCTCTTAGCCGAGGTCATTGTTGTGCCAAGACGAAATTCTAATAATTTTATGGTAAAGGAGATTAATCAGTTTTGTATGGAGATCGGGCCATCAGTTTATTTTCGTTTTAACGATTGAAACTTGTACCATTAGGTAAGAAGAAATTATAAATTTTACCGGGAAAATATTGTGTAATTTTTGTAATGGGGTTTCATTTCCCAAATACAAGTTTATTCCCAAATTCCCAGTGTATATACCTAAGTTAAAAAAAAACAATGGCCTGGTTTTAATTGATGTCCTTTATGTATGGTTTTGAATAATAATAAAAAATAAGTCGATTTATTTTCAAAATTTAAATGTTCAAAATTTAAAAGAGTATCACATCGTAGGTATAAGATAAAATGACCGTACAACAAAAAAGTAATGAGCTTCATACAATTAATTTTGATAACTATATTTAAATAGTATTTCTTTTCACAAATGTCTGTAGTAACTGTGTCTATTTAGGTGTTATGTATTATTAATTAATATCATATTGTGTAAATAGCAACTAGATATATTAATTAGCTACTTCCTCATCAAATTATACAAATCGCAAATAGATTTTCTATCAAATATTAAAAAAAACAGGTACCTTAACTGTGTCGCGAAAAAAATATCGTTGTAAGAATATTTATGATATAGATATACTTAGTCATATATGCGATTGTTTTAATATTATAAATGTAATTTGAATAGGCATTAACTTTTAGAAAATGTTTACACAAACCAAATAGATTCTTGCGTGTCGATTTGAAAACTAGACATTTGCAACTTTAGTGTTTCCAAATTATTTTTTCAAATGCTTTTATTGATGATTTTTGTCTTTTTTATTTATTGAATTGTGAATAAGTATAGTAATTCTATTATTATTATATAGTCATAGTGACATATTTATACTTGAGAATTTAATATATTGATATCGCAATGAAACTGATTATTTTATTTTTTGATTAGAGAGATTCGTTACCTTATCTCGAGAACGTGGGGTATACTTACTCGAGAAATATTCGTTTACACTACCTGCTATTTTGAACCTTAATAATCACACAAAAGAGCGCGGACGAACTCGCGGGCAAAAAAGCACAATATTGAAAATAATATTTAGTATTTCCTTACTTTAGATTTACAAAGAAAATTTGGTTTGGCCCATAAATTTGGGTCGGTCAGAGTTTCAAAATATTTGAGTTTCAATTTATATATTATTCGTAAGTGGCAAATATTGAATACGTTTTTGACATGCGAAATGTGCATTTTACAACGTCTTGAAAGCCTTGAACTTTTTATTGAAACTGGTTGTACCTACTGATCGGATCTATATATCTTTGACAGGACGTGTAACAGGAAAGTAAGTAAATTATTAAGTAGGTATAACAAAATTGTGTGAATTGTGGTGCTGGTGTAGGTAATATTATTATTATGTGAATTTTTTTTTAAATGTCCACTTTTTCAGAGAATACAATAGCAGGCAGACTGTTGGTTTACTTGAAAGTAAGTAGTTA
This sequence comes from Synanthedon andrenaeformis, assembly GCA_936446665.2. Classification (NCBI taxonomy): domain Eukaryota; kingdom Metazoa; phylum Arthropoda; class Insecta; order Lepidoptera; family Sesiidae; genus Synanthedon; species Synanthedon andrenaeformis. Next base: position 10,938,718 of record OW387776.2, on the reverse strand, counting down.
TCAGCGTCTATTAGCACAAGCAACATCATATTAGGTAGGTATTGCAACGCCGTCAACAGGTCAAGATGGGTTGTCAAGATGGGACCTATACCCACATTGTCCTTGACAAGGTGGAAATTTAGCATGCCTTATACACACTCATTGAAACACACCACTCGTGCTATTATCTCGCTATGCTCTTATTTAAGACGGTGGTGAGTGCCGCCAAATGTTCGGTGCAGGTGTTTACATGGCCGTTTTGCGAAGTATGAACGAATGAACGTACATAATAGAATTAATGTGAAATATGCAAGAATTCTGTAAAAATCTGCAAATTATGGTTATAGACAATTGTGTAATTAGAATTAGAGAAAATGGTAATTGAAAAATATGGCCATAAACAAATTAAAAAAATACTATCCAGTTTAATAATAGGGAATCACAACAGTTATAATTATAGTCTTTTAGTTAAATTTTATTTGACTAAGATTAAATTTGATTTAAATTAAAATAAATGAAATGCGTTTATAAAAGCGAGAATTCTGATGATTTCTAGGACTTCATTAAAATAATGTGTGTCAGTTATAAACTTGATCGAAATATGTTAACAAGCTAACATACCTAGCGAGCATTTTTTCGGTAGCTGTCGAACGTTTCCGATGCGAAACTATTCCGATAGCTGTAGCACTTTGGCGGTAGGCGTTTGAGTCAGACTTGAGCCGATGCCTATAAGTTGCTTAACAATTCAAAAAACAGGAGCACTTTATACATACGGAAAATCACTTGTTTCTTTTTTCTTCGGACTTTATCCGCGAAAAAGTTTATGACTATGAACTAACCTTATGCAATAAAACAACTTAAGTAAGTGGCTATATATATTATACAGGCCGTCCCAGAAATCAACGCCAAGCGGACACGGGGCGATAGGCTAAATTATGACAGCTCTGGGAAAAATAACAAAAAAAATTTAGGTAACGCGGTTAAGAAATCTTCTCTCTGATGATTTCAAATTTTCCAATTTTGCACTTTTTTTGTGTAATCTCACTGTGCTATCGAATGCAATCATAAATTTAATAGTTCATTCTATATGTTTTGTATAAAAAAAATAAAGTTTATCTGAATCATAGTTAAAAATCTTTTTGCCTTAGCAAGTTATTTGAAAAAGTTACTCAGGTGTTACTTTTTTTTCCTTTTCTAACGGGGACGAAGTCGCGGGCACTAGCTATCCGTAGTAATATTATAAATGCGAAAGTTTGTTTGGATGTATGGATGTTTACTCTTTCACGCAATAACTACAGAACCGATCACCATGAATTTATGCATACACGTTGTCTGGGACACCAGAAAGGCCATAGGGTACCTTCCATCCAGAAAAAAAGGACTATTCCCGAGGGATCATCTAAAATTAAGGAAACTAACTCTTGGCTGTGTAATAGCAATAGTAATATCAATAATAATTGCTTTTGCAGCGCGGACGAAGTCGCGGGCACCATCTATATATATAGTAAGTAATAATAAAGTCCATATAAGTGAGAACAATACTTAATATTTTGAAGTAAAAACTTCTTTAGGTGCGTTATTTAGCTTTGTGCAAAATCCTAATGGATGGGCAATTGCGTTATGAAAGAAGCGCCATCTACCCGATTTAATACGTATTTCTGGTTTCATAACTTCATCAATAGTTTGTTAATATGTTAACAGATGGCGATAAAATGTTCGAAAGTTCAGTTTTCAGTTCAGACGTGCAATCCTACGCCAGGGGGCCTAGCCAAGATGTACATTAAAGAAAACGCTCCCTAGCGAACTTTACGAAGCGAACAAAATAAAGCCTGGTGATTGGTTGTTGTAACGCCCACATAAAATTTTGACCAATCACAAAGCTTTGTCCGTAGCGTAGCGTAGCGTTTACGACTGTAGAAAGCACTGCGTTTGCATCTTGGCTAGGGCCCCTGAGGGCCAAGCCAAGTGTGCTTTCTACAGTCGTTTACGCTAAGAGAAAACTTTGTGATTGGTTATTGTATCGTCACAAGTCACAGAGCTCTAAGGCGGCTAAGTTCAGCAAATTTGGGTACCTACTCCCGCCGCAATCCACGACCTATCATGTCCCCAACGTGCTCGATAGGGTTGAGATCAAGGCTCATTGCGGGGTGTCGTAGAAGAGTGATGTGTCGTTCGAAAAAGCGTCTAGTCACGTCGTTCGTTAGAACAGAAAAAAAGGGATCCTTTAATTTTTTTCAAAAATTTGATCGTTTGAAACAAAGAAACGATTCGCTCGATCAAATTGAAACTTTACAGGCTTATTGTGGGTACATTCAACTGTAAAAGGCCTACTCAACATTAATCATTTCATGAAGATTAGAACCATAAATTACCCTAATTTTCATGTTTTTTCCAATTCATGTCACGGATAAAAAAAATTATTTAGGGTAGCAGCAGAATTTTGTAGGAAATTTAGTCCAGTTTTAAGAACTGCTCTTAAATTTTCTGTGCGACTATTGGTTCTTGAGATATAGTCGATAATTGCAAAAGGGATCCTTTTGCCTATGTAAGTAGAATTCTAACAGTTTTTACAATAATGTTAATTAGATATTTTAATGTGGTCACACTACAATCATTATAGCGTTACAGTGATTTATTTAATTCATAGTTCATTTTGCTTACATTCGCTTTTATCGCTAGACGTGTTTTAGAATTCGTTACGATAAACTCATTACATTAAACTATATGTTATTGATTACTTGGGCTTCGTTGACGACGAAAATTTAGCAGCTTCGAAAACGATCAGAATTGGACACGATATCAGATGTTATGTAGGTATAAAAAGTCAGGCTCTATTAATTCCTTGTGTGATCCCAGCATAAGTCACGTGGGTACCATTGTACCTGTCTACTGCCTGTAAGTAACTTATTATAATTCTAGTATTATTGTCATAATAAAAGAAATCAGAAGCAGGTACCGCTTTTGATTTATCAGCCCTAACCCTTACTCGGGCCTTGCTTGTTGACCTGCTTTTTTGGTATGTACCTAACTACCTGATCATTTCCATTATGTATTTCCATTTATGGAAATACGGCGACGATTTTCCCACTGTTTCCATCAGGGGATACTGCATGAGGGGATACACAGCGAACATACTGCAATTTCAAGTTATGATTGAAGTATCCACTATTATGTATCAATATAAATCACGTATATATATTATAGTACATTCCTTGAGCGTATGCATAACCTGATCACCTGCGTGTGGGCTTGCGTGCCAACCACCGCGACAAGACAACAAAGTCTAACATAGCGTTTAGGAGTAAAGTTACTTTTACAGATAGACCATTTTGTAACAATGTCAAACTTCAAACAAATTATAATAAAACTGTAAAATATAACGTTTTTGAAAAACATCCCTGAGCGCTTCGCCGTCTTGACTATATGTATGTGTTATTAGTAAACTAGCGGGCCCCGCTACATTTCCTGGAAGACAATACTATAAACTGTCATCATATCTTTGGAATGGGCTAAATGTTGAATTAAAAATATATAACAAAGTATACTATAAATGCATATAAATAATATTAAAATTACTGGAATCAATGAACTATGAAAAAAAAAGAGAAACTTCCAGATTTAAAAAAAGAATAAATATTAAACCTATAATTACAAAATACAATAAAACTCATAGAATTTCATTCAAACATACCTACACTTAATTCTTAATTATTTATAAACTTTTGATTTCAGATGTACCTATGAAGTTATAAAAATGTACAGCGGACCTTCCTGACAGGCTTTTTGAATATAAGGAAGCTCCAGCCAATGTATTTATACAATATTTATATATAATGTGAAATTGTGAAATAAATATATTATTAAAAAAAAAGTAAGCAGCCTGCAAAAGCGCCATCTACCATAAAAACGTCATATTTCTAAGAGTTCTAATTTGATAAATAGCAAATAAGTGTAACATGAACGCATAGATGGAGTATGTAAATCTGTGTGGGGGAAAAAATATGAAAATACTTATGGATAAATAAAGTAAATATGAATTTAATATATCCAAATGCAAATGAAAAATAAAATAAATGTTTTGTTAGTTTTATTGTCAAATTACTTGTTGTCAATGTCAATGTCAATGCACATCTGTTTATTACGGTCATTGATTGTCACACATGACACTGTCAGCTGTCAAATGTCAGTTATAATCTACTAGATCGGCTTTTCCTGCTGAAGGAAGAGCAGTCTGAAATTCAGTATTTTCAGTGATAGTTTAACATTTAGGTGTTTCCGTTGCTAATAATATTTTAAATATCAGACGTTTCAATCTAAACTTATATTTCATTCACCACATATCTTTCTTCATTCAAGACTTCACTCGGAGCATTCAGTACGTACATTCAGTAGATAATATTTTTAATCACGTAAAACATTTTTTCCTCGCAATTTACAGTGTAAACTTCAATGCCTGTTTTTTTTAATTCCTATTAGGAGAATAAATATATATTGTATGTTTCATAAACAGCTAAAATTCTCTAAGTATCTCTAGTAATTGTATTGTAATCAAAGTAATTGTAATCAAGCTGTTTATAATAATTAAATGAATAAATGAAATAACTTTAAACTAATTTTAACACTGAGAAATAAATAACTCACCTTACAATAATTTAGTAAAATTGTTACGAATACTTAATAATTTAATTCTTCCAAATTTTTTTTAATTTTTTACTAATTTACTAGAGGTATATTAACTACTACATAAAACTGTATATTTTTTTTTATAATCTCACAATTGAAGTTTTTGAAGAAACCTTAAACTTTAATGGATTTTTGCATAAATATTATTTTATAGCATGTACTAAAATTAATAAAAAGTTAACATTTAATATGTTTAAAAACAATATGGGAAAGTTTTATAAATAAATTTAATTAACAACTTGATGATTAATGGTAACTAAAAGAATTGACATTTGATAGGTCTACAGATCTGATTCTTAGTTATTGTTTTATGATTGACTCCGTATTTTGTTTATTTATTTAATTTTACCAATCAGTGTTCGAAAAACAACATAAACATTCCCTATGGAAAGTTAGCAGTGAAAAAATTCAAAATTTTTAATTGATACTAAAGCTTAACTTACTTAAAAACAATTTTGGATAAATGATACAAATTTTATTTTATTTTATTATTTACTAGTGACCGCTCCTGGCCTGGCCTGGCGACCAATTTTTTTTTATGTACAAACCTTCCCTGATTATCCCTCTATCCATAAGTGAAGACAGAATTAAAATCGGTCCAGCCGTTCTCGAGTTTTAGCGAGACAAACGAACAGACTTATTAAAGCTTGATAATAAGTTTTCGTTCATACATGGTACATTACAACTATTTTTTACACAATATTTTGCAACCAAATAAAATAATTATCTTAGTTACAGTGCTGAGTTGAAAATAAAATTAAATGTCTTACCTTCAGCTTAAGCTGTCTAAGATAGATGCCAGTTAACTTATTGAATTATTTTGCCATTTTCACCTAACGATGCAATCACTAATTAAAGCAAACAAATTTTTGTTTTACTTAATTATTTTATATTTCAGTTTCACATTCCATAATAAATTTCTCTCAAATAGTTTTATTTTTATTCCACAAGGAGTGCCATATCCATGATGAGAAATAACCGTCGCATGACACTGGAAGAAGACTACGAGCTGCAGAAAATGTTATCAGACACCTTTCATACGTAAGTTGACGACAATTCCTAACAATAGTTTTAAAAGTGTTTCACAGTTATTAGGTACATTAATTAATCATATTTACGTATGTCTTTCAATCTTGCACTTTCCACTTTCACTTTCAAATGGACATGTTCTTGTGCAAAATTAAATTTCTAAGTTGTTGAAAACAAATATTTTCGAACCAAAGGTGGTAAACACTCTTTCCACAGCAATGGAAGAAGGTATCGGCCCAACAATTATTGTTTAGCAATTGGGAAAAATCTTTGACTGGTTCCTCTTCACTAAATATAACATACTTTTCTGTAAAATCCACAGTGTGTCACATTTTTTACCACTTCTTTCGCGAAGATCACAGTTTTGAACTGTTTTGATTTTGTTTGACTTAAATTTCACAAAGTTCTGTTCCGTTTTACGCAAAAATCAAAAAAATCGACTTTCGATTTTTTTCAAAAAGGATTTTGCTAACCCTGACCTTAATTAAATACATGCAATAACTCAGTGACTCTTTTTACATGTCTCGAAGATACCATATTTATTTATTTGATATTTTTGCCTAATTAATTCATGTAGGTGCCTTTTAAATAAAAATATAAGTCAGGCATATCGCGGACTATATTTTCAGAAACAAATATTGATTTAAAACATTCATTCCTCGCCTTCTTATTGCTTATTTTAATTATCATTTTTTTATTACAATGATCTTTTTTTTTATTTGTGTAAATGATATATTATATTAACATTTTTCTACCCGTAATATTTTCTAGTTCATGTTAAAATATTATACCTTACAAACGATTTGTTTACGGCCCAAAATAATTTACGTTGATCTTTGATTGCGAAAGAAATGGCAATTTCAACTTATAAAGCCTTTTAAATCCAGCTTAAGTTTAGCCAGCCTCTAGTGATGCAAAGAAACATTACCGAAGCCACTTGAGGAAAGGTGAAAAATTAATTAAACCAATTAGCAAAAGGTATAGAACTGCTTGTAACAGTCACAGATTGAACCTCACGGTCTCTCATGTCCTGGCCTCTAGCCAACACACAAATCGATTTTACCCTTTCCCCCCCATCCACCCTGCGACGTACGAGGGTCATTGTCAGGCCAAAACTCTCTTTAATTTCGAGTCTACTCTATTTTAAACCGTTTGCTGAACATACTTTTAACACTATAGAATTCATTGTCCCTAATATAAAACAGCGTCTACGTCACTACACTCAGTGTAAATTATGTAAAAGTTCAAATAATAATGTAAAAAAATGTGCCCCTAAATACTAACATACTTTGTGACTCGCTAGTAACGAATGTTTTTTGGAATGTTAAATGTGTATCTCTGGAGATTTCACGTTGCATTGTTAATTTGATTTGGTTATTTCTTTAAATTTAAGGTAATTTAGAGATCTTTGTTGATTAATTGTTGGGCGCCGACTCGAAATTACTTAGAGTATACTTACATTAGTTTAAAAAAAAAACTTAGTTATTAAGGTTAATTAAAATATCAAAATAATTACAAAAATATATACTTAGGTATACTTACATTAGTTTAAGAACTTAGTTAACTATTAAGGTTAAATAAAAAAGGTTTATTATTTTTTGCATTTCAGTTTTTTCGGCGGTTTAATTTTTTTGTTAAATATTTTTTATTTTTCACTAGTGCACAATCGGGAATTTCAATTTATATGTTACGTTATACTTTTCAAAATAATTGAATAGATAAAATAATTTCTTAATCTCAGCATCTGTAGTTACATGAAAAATAAGTTTTCCTAATATGTTTACTTCTACATATTCTAATATACATAGCTTCGTCTAAAAAGGGGCGCGGACGAAGTCGCGTGTGTGTTAAAACATTTATTCAGACTTATACTTTCCATGCTTGAATTACCATTATAACATTAACAAAGTAACAATAATGTTTGTACTTATTTCGTTCCTTATATAAATCTAGTTAAAATTTTTATTACAAGTAACAAGACTTTACCTTATACTTACGTCATCCCGCCCCTCTATATTATTATAAATAGATCTGAAAACAGCGCGTAAGACGGTCACTCGTAGCTATTTTATAGAACCGTTTTTAATAGTTGCAAGGTAACTTCCTTTATTAAAATTGTAAAGTGAGATAACTGTAATATCTGCAACGTTAAGTGCGGCCTTGCATTGCATTAAAGTCTTAGTAACATAATACCTTCTAGTAAAAAATCGATAGTTCTCAACAGTCTGATCTCTGGATGCAATTTTAAAGTTTAAATCTCACTTCTATCTAAAAGGGATAAAGCTCTGGTAGAAAATTGTTAAGATGTAATTTATTGAAAGAAATCTGAGGCAATTAAAGCTTGAAATTATACTTAAAAAATACATTATACATCTATACCATTTACCATCACCACACTATCGTACTCTAAATTGGCACGACTTCACATGTCTTTCAATATAAAATGACACGTAGTATCTGACGCTGCGTTTCTTCTCTATTAGAGTAAATAATCCTTAAACAAACTGAATACTCAGAACCAACTAGGAACCAAATGATTAAATAACTTTATAATCTGGCAGCACCACATCGCACAAATAAAATGAAGCTTCCAAAGAACTATTTTAACTTCAAGAAAAACTAGGGTACAATTACAGGACTTCGCTTACGTAATATCCATCTGGAAGAATAAAAAATAGGAACTGTTCTCCAGAAAACATCCTCCAGTTTAAACAAAGTCACAAAATCCGCTCTGTCTCTTTATAATGTTAGTCTAGTTCAGATATTTAGATAGTAGGTACAAAGATGATGATGTCATTGCAAATGCAAGTCACCTCAGGGGTAAACGACTCTTACAAAGTTCGTTGCGGCAAATCCCGAGTAATTACGCTGTTACAGTGTTTATTATTCGAACGAGTCAACAACGCAACCCAGCCATTTCTAACCACTAACTGATGGAAGGTAGATGCAGAGCAATCACCCCCTTTGCTGGTTGTTGCGAGGGGGTGGTTGCTGCCGCCAGACAAGCTGTCACTACTAAAATATTTATAAATATAATTATGAGCATTTGACAATATGTGGAGTATACTTCTGATGTGTTATAAGTAACGAGCCGGATTATGTGTATATATTCACATATACAAATTCATGTTCGCCGGTTTTTGCTTATTTCATTTAAAATCTAATTAAACAGTTCTAGGGAACATTGACAGATTTTGGGGCTAAATTGACAGTGGGTTAGCACAGGTCTGTTGGTGTATTTATAAGTTGATTATAATGATTGAGCGAAGAAGGATAATTCGAACTTATGTTCTATATGCAAATGCGACTATCGTTTCTAGCGGCTTCGCAAGGAATGGATCCAATGTGTCACTTGCAAGAAATGTTGGTGCGCAATCTGTAACAGATCCAAAAATCCGATGTTTGAATGTGAAGTTTGTGAGAAATCCGACTGATTTAGATGACAGCGATAAAATAATATTGCATAGAAGACAAATTATATTTTTTTTCATCTCTGTGATTCGTTTACTTTGTGATTCTTTACTTTTAATAATTAAAAAAAAAATTAAGCAAGTACTCAGTACTTTAATGTAAGTAACTGTACCTTTACTTGTTCGTTATTACTGTAAGAATCTGTTCCTAAGTTAATTTCTTAAAGTTCCTATTGTTACGAAAAAAAATTATGATTCCTAACAGGGTTGGCATGATTAAAACAAGTTGTTTTAAAACAGCACGTGTTTAAAACAGTGTTTAAAACAGTTAGAAATAAAACTATGTTTTTTATTAAGTGTTTCAAAACACAGTTTAAAACAAGTTTTAAACAATGTTTAAAATATGAAGAAAAAAACAGGGTTTAAAACTACCTTTAAACCACCTTTAATGAATGGAAATAAATCCAAACGAATATATGTATATGTAGAACTCTAAATAGCTTAAAATAAATTTACAAGTTCAGGCTTTGTTGTATTTTCATTTAAATTATTAATTCTAAGATTAGGAAATCTTTATTTGGAATTGAAATTAAAACATGTTCTTCAGCCTCACAGCAACGCACCCTATTGCTCTTTAGTGTGGTATTTTCTTGAGGAATCGATAAGAATTGTTCCCAAATTGCATGCTTTTTACGTCCTGCATTTGACATCTTAGCAAGTTATCATTCACACTTCACAGAATTTTAATAATTAAATGAAGTATTAGACAGACAGGCTGTGGTATTTATACACTGTATAGGTAACTCCGCCAGTAAAGTCCCGCAGGGAAAGTCCCTATGTCGGCCGTCGAAAGAAAGTAATTCACTGGATTAGTGGGTATTTCCCGCTCTCTCTCTACCTACATACAAGGTGTATGTAAAGTGTTTTGTATTGATTAGATTAGAGATACGCAACAAAAAGTTAATATTTATCGTTTTGTTAATTTTTACTAATGTGAATTAGGAAATAGTTTAGAAATGGATTATTATTCGCTGTAATTGATTTGAAATTGATGCCTAAAGGTAAAATGTAAAAAAAAAACACTTGTTTTAAACATTTTGAACTGTTTGTTTTATAAAATATAAAAAAAACTGGTTTTTTTTTCCAACCCTGATTCCTAATAAAGAAATGTTGATTATTTTGGCCTTTTTTTTTCAATTTTCATAAAATTTTCGTAGAAAGCTTATCAATGTAAGCTTTTAAGCGATTAATTTGACTTGCAGTGCATTTCAATGCTATGTCAAAAATCTTTCTGGGTAACTTTGACACCAACAAAAAAAATAGAATTTATATTATTCCCCCATTTGAGCAGAAACGCGTCGTAGGAACAAAAAAGCCCTCAAAAACCTGTCAAATTAACCCCGTTTGACGGTTTTAACTATTGTTATTTTCTGATAAAGAAATAGAAAATTATTGCCAGAAGAAACCTTTCTATTTAAGCTTAAATTAATTAAGTTCAGTATTAAAGTTTTAATCGGCTACTTTATATCTTTTTTTCATATTTTACACAATATTTAAGAAGAACCTTCCAATTTTAAATGTGTTCGATTGGTTATCTCCGAGAATACAAAAATTTGTTGTGCAAAATTGCACCTTCATTTATAGGTTCATAGTTTGCGCTCATTTTCGTAAGAATTGTGTCTGTGGTTAGCCCTTATCTTTTCATAATCTTACGTTATGACCGACCAAACCTTTTAGCCGAAATGCTATGTAACTCACTTAGGAGCCGGCGCGTTTTAGAAGAATATATTACGAACAGTAGTAACGTGATAGATTTTGTTGTTTTTGTATTATTTTTGTATTCCAAAAATAACAAAATCACTAAAATATTTAAATACGTCCCCTACCGCGTCTATCCATCTATCTGTCTGTAATTGCTAATGATAGCCGAGCGTTTCTGAAGTTAATTAGTTTCAACGGAATAGTGACACTAGAATTAGAGTTAAATTAGTTTTTAATAGAGTTAACTTTTAAAGTTAAAGTTTAAATTAAATTTAAATTTAAAAGTTAACTTAACGTTTCTGTGGGAGTAAACAGTGTCAGGAAGGAATACTAAAGCAATCACATATGTTGAATCTGAATAGTGTAGTGGCAGAACATTTCGGAGTCATTTGAGCAGCCCGTCTGGCGGCAGTAACCATCCCTTTACAGAAGGTTACCGTGAAATTATAGTATGTTTCGGTGAGTGAGTAAGGGATGTCAGAGCCCATGTCCCTATCCCTTTTCAATCTGTTATATCTCAACGCAAATGAAGTCGCGAGCACCATCCAGTATTTGATGTTTTAGTTCATAACCTATTAAATATTAATATTTTGATTTAAGTTTAAATGTATGACGTTTAATGACAAATTTCGAAAAATCGTAAAGTAAAGTTCAGTATATTGAGACAATGTTCCTTCTAGTTTTATTTCAACTTATGTACAAAATTTAATTCTGAACACGTTCAGAAAGTTGGCATTTAGGTCTCTCACCTACTAACTTGTTAATGTGTTTTACAAAAAGCTCTTTTAGCTTCCGGAACTTTTCGCCTATTTACTAGGGAACATCCAGATTAAACACGAATGGTGCAAGACTTTATCTCGTAGCTGAGTGTTATATTTTTGCTCAAAATCTCAATTTAAATTTTACATTTTGACTGTCCAAGTGACTGCATTTTGCAGTTTTACATACACAAACCTTGCTCGTTTGACGCTTTTCATCAAGTGAAAACCTTATCAAAATCCGATGGATGAGCTTAGAAGAAGTTAATGAAGATACATACAGAAGCGTACAGCGAAATTTGCATTGTAATTTGTAATTTGAATAGATATAGATAATGAACCGTCGGCAAAGCTCATCGTTGCATTGAACACAAAGGGGTCATTTAAACCAATTATAGGAGCTATTTGCTGTCACCACTAATTTCCATAGTATGGGAGGCGGTCAGGCACTACAGTCTGTTCGATGTCATTCAATGTGTCACTAAAACTTCACACTAATAATCATTCAGTATTGCTTGCTTATTTATTTATTATCCGATATTGGAAGTAAAAATCGAAACAATCACAAGTCACCCGTTATTTCAAAAAACGAATGAACCTGTTCGTCCATTTTCGCGCTATTTTTCAACTATCTATGAAAGAGGAATTTTCGTTATTTGTTAACTAATTATATAACTTTTTTTTTGCAATTTTTTCTGCAAATGATATATAAAAACCTTCCTCGCTTATCGCACAAAAAAGTCATAGATATAATGGCAGAGATACAGTCATAGATGTTCAGAGTATTCAAAATATATTACTAAGTTATATTAATATAATTACATACATCTTAAATGGTGCTCCTGGTAGGGATAAGTGGGTATTAATTAGTATTTAGTATGATACAATATTGAGTGCAAAATTAATCTTTGCCGCTCGTTCAACAAAGCCATTGGCAATTTGAACATAATCCAAATAAGCTCCAAATTAGAAGTGCCCAAAAAGCGTAGTAGATCTCTAATTTGAAATTTTACGAACAAGCGCCTTGTTAGTTTTTAATTAAAACACACGAAGCGCCGGTTATTGGTGAAAGTATAAATAATTAATGGCCCATTCTATAATACGATATGTCGTTTATTTCCGTTGTTATCCAAACGTAACTACGTAGTCTACATGTTATGTAAATACATCTGGCAAAATGGGAAATAATAAGTTAGTTCTAAATATGAATACTGACTGTAAATTAACTATTTATTGAATGATACTAATTTATAACTAGCTTTTCCCGCTATTTCGTACGCGTGGTATTCAGTATTATTTCAATAACCTTAACTTTTTTGTTTGAACCGATTGTAATTAAAAAACACTAAATGTTTCGCTAAGTTTGCTAAAAAACATCAGTGAAAACTGCATTCAATTCGGTTTAGCTATTTCTGAAATCAGCGTATACCGCACAGACAAACAGACAAAACTATTTTTTTCACCTCGGTAACATAAGCACGAGTAGGTACAAATTGTTTTTGTGAAAAAATATTTAATTTACAGAGACACGGCTCGTTTACGACTACATATATGTATGTATTGATTGATACCAAATAATTCTTGATCGATTCGTAATCAACATTTTTCATTATAGCATTATAAAATATATCTTGGTTGTCTCAACGGTATGAATGAGAGTTGGTAACTTAATCAATTTTAGTTAAAATGGAAAACTAGTTTCTTGGTTGGTACATGATTCAACATATTTTCATAAAATCCGTCAATAGTCGTTAAAAGGCTCATGATGATTAATGCAATAGGTAGGTACTTTAGCGTTCGGGTATGCTTCGGGTACGTCGAGGTTCTGACACGGAGCATAGGCCTCCCCGCGCTGGATAGCCGTGGCACGCCGTGGCGGGGCACCGAAGTCGTGTCGTAACGTCCCCGCGACCCCGCCCATCAACGGCCGCGCTAGAAAGTCGTTGGGCTTTAGCCGGGTACGAATCCGGCATAACCCCGCAGTGTCCCCTACACTGCCGGGTATTCTTATTTCCCGACGTTAAAAAAAGGTACTTTTGCGTCAAATCGACCAACTGATTCAAAAAAATTAAACGAAAAAAAATCAATAATTCATACCATGACACATAAATCTTCATAGTTTTACAACATAGTTTTAAGATTTAAAGGAAAATTTAATGATTCATTGTTGCAGAATGGAGCCACACAATGTTTTTACGAATTTCATTCGTATAAACACCAACTATGGGAGCATCGTTGTAAATGTGCAAGGAGTGCGCAACCGTCCGGCCATTGTCACTTACCACGACCTCGGCATGAATCGTAAGTACCCTCATTTTTAACTTTCATCAACTGACTCTGGCCCGCGACTTCATCCGCATCTATCGGGCGAATTTGAATCTACATAATTGTTTCAATTTCAGTTATTAAAAATAGATTAGCAATAAACATTTATTCAATGTTCGTTTATTTTTCCACGGAGTTGAAATTTATTTTTAGTTTTTCTTACTGATACCTCTGATACAATATTTATTTCTAGAAAAAAAATTTTTTTTTAAAGGGTCCGCCTTTAATAAAAGATTTTTCTTTAATATATATGTCTTGATTATCTTTGAGTAGTTAATGCGTGATAGGATTGTTTTTTATTTAGTTCCCGTGAATTTAACCTACAATCATACGTATTGGCTTTGCGTAAATTTTGTCTGATAATTGTTGGGTTTTCTCAAAATATGTGCTTCGATATGAATATTTATGAGTGGCAGTGCTAGTATTTTTTGTACTAAAGTACTAAAGAAGTCATTATTTAGTAACTCGTTAGTAACTCAATTCATAAATTGGGCAGCCCCGACTTTTGGTATTAACTGACAGGAGACAACCGTGAAATAGTTTGCTAGGTGATTTGGTGAGTAAGTAAGGCCTACTAAAGTCGGCAGCCAACTTGCACAACCTATGGCGTTGCTTATGTCATTTAAACAAACCGGGTATTTTTATTATTGACACCCATGACTGTCTTCCTCTTGAAAACATGTTTCACGTGCTAGTTCTTTCTTGGAATCAGTTCTTTGGAAATTGAAAAACATTCAAAATTACGTTTGATATAATGATCTCTAGATGATCTATTGCCACCCAATATTATTATAGCGTGTTCAACGAAGGATAGCTATATAATAGACTAGCTGTTGCACGCGACTTCATCCTCGTAACTTTATAAAATATAGCCTACGTCACTAGCTGATAATGCAGTTTTCTATAGGTGTAAGAATTAAAAAAAAAACTCTTTATATTAATGCTGTCAGTTAAGAAGCACAAAGAATGTCAAAAGCAGAAAGAATACTCCATTAACTAATAGATAAGATACACGTTATTTTGAAGCATTATATGTAAGAGACATAAAACCGATAAACAATTAAGCTGTGAATAGATAGAAGCAAGCCTCACAATAGCATAATAGTCAGCTGTTCAATACATGTTGTATTTGCAGACAGATCGCTGTCTGCTTCTACAACATGCTTTGAAAAGCTATATGAAGGCAATTGTTTATGTTAAGTTTATTTAGAAGAAGAAGTAGTTAGCGGAGATTTAGACAGAGGCGCAATTTGTTACTTTGTTTTATAATAGTATGTATTTTAGAATAGATTTAGATAAACTATGACTAACAAAACCTATAAACTGTAAGCTACCAAATCCATGTTTTCTGCCCTAAAAGTTCACGGAGTCATCGCAGTATCTTGTCTTTTAAGTACATACGTATTTAGAGTCTCTTTCGACCTGCAATGATTGCTCTGAGTGGATTACGTATGTGTAATTTAAGCAATTAAATTATTTTTTACGTTTATAATTATCATTACTTACTAACTTACTTGTGACTATATCTTTAGAACCTACATCTTTAGGAGATATCTCTTATTATTAAAGTAAGGTGCAATCACATTTTGCTTATAAATTTTTCACGTTCTCTAAAGTCCGCGTTTGCGACAAGGATTAGAGATTGACTCAACTCATTATGAAGCCGCTCTCTGCAAATCTAGTGCGTCTCTAGTTATTAAAGATCTGTTTAAACTTACAAATCCTAAAGCTTAGGACATCCTCCATATAATTCACAAAATTTTATAAAGTTGACAGATTATTTTAAGTAAGTTTAAGTACAGTTTCTGCAAAGCTGGTGCCACGACCGAACTCGTATTAACGCAATATTTTAAGGTTTCCATATAGTGGACAGAACGATCTCAATGATAAAACAAATGATGCGAAAACAAATCAGTATTCACACAAATACACGAGAAATAAATTAAATTATTTTTAATTTGGACTTCCTAACCAAACGCCAAATATTTGAGTCCAATATTGCCATTTCGACAAATGCGCCAATTTCATATGTAAGGACCTAATATTACTTAACACAAACACGTGTTACGAGACCCTCCTATCCATTTGTATTCCCTTTTCAAGTATCTCGTTTCGTTTTAATAGGACTTTCATATACTTTATGTTTCTTTTGATTTCAATTGCTGAGATCAAAGCGTTTATATTGTGTCATACGCAAATGATATATTATATTTTTCATCATAATACTTACCACACCATTCATATCATGTAGTAGGCCAAAATGATTTGAATGTACTTTTAATTTTATAAGTGCCTTTAACCTACATTTGCCTACGAAAGGCTGCAATAATGTGCATAATTATGATATATTTTATGGCATTATAACATACATTATGGTAATCATAGTGCAATCGCCTTCTGTGCCTTGTACCGACTGACGGCCGACCTCTTGTACCACATCTTCGCCTCCAAATCGATTTTTTTTTTAATCGAATGAGTATATTTTTAAAGATTACCTTCTACATAAAAACAAACATGCAGACTTTGCCTCTTTACAATATAAGTATAAGATATATTTATCAAGATAGCCGTAAAAACTACATTTATATGTTTAAATGATCCCTCGAAAACAGTACTTTTTTCTCTAGATTAAAGGTACCCTTTTCTGTCCTTCCCCTGACAACGTGTATACTTTTGTTCCGATAGTAAATTGTAAATGAGTATAATCATGAACCAACCGCTTGTTATTTAAAAAAAAAAGAATTGCCAACACTGCACTGGAATGAATTCATTATTCATTGGAATGAACAAATAATACAAGTACTCTCAGAAATGAAACATTCTCAGTTGGCCTATTTGCAGAGAATGCAACTCGGAGAAAAGTATAACTCCGTGATGGTTCGAACTACCCGGGTCAGAATTCTCTGTTAGCTTTTTGTTAACACTGTTGTGATTTTTGAATGTTCTCGTCGTTGCGCTGTGTATCAAATTTTCAGGTCGTCGGTTAATGGGCGATCTTTGGAAATAAGCACTTGCTTATTGAAGCTGCACATAATATTGTTAACTCTGTTCAATGTTCTCATTACTTGATGCCTTTGTATAGTAGTTAATCTCTGTTTCGACTGACATGTAGGTAATAATATAATTACATTTCAGACATAGATAAAATAGCTTCTACATTGCAACGTGGTCCTATTATCTATATTCATAATACAAAGAGAAATTTGTTGTATTTTTGTTTGTAATAAATAAACTCAAAAACTACTGGACCGATTTTTAAATTCTTTCACCTATAGAAATCTACATTATCGGTGAGTAACATAGGCCTAATTTTATTAAGTTAAGTGGACAAAATCGCGTGCAACAGCTACTTTCATCCAAAAAATTTCCTTCATGCAAACCTTATTCTAACAGTTACGAACACTAAAATAAAAAATAAACACCAAACCCATTCGGACCGTTTTAAAGTGATGCTCCGTCTATATCTATATAAATAAAAATGACGTGGCAATCATTTTTATTTATGTAGATTTAATATTGACATTCGCTACACACCTGGATGTTGGCCAAGAGCAAACCCATCTCTATTAAAAAAAAAAAAAAAGATGCTTAAATTAAATTTAAATTGCCCTTATTACCTTCCCATTAATATCCGTATCCGCCGCAATTTTTTTAGTTCCATACAGTTGATTTATACATTTGAATTTGAGGTTTTACACTAGATTTAATGCCCGCACATGAATAAACAATGAATCAGACAATACGTCATGTCCATCCGCACCGATGTAAATCTCCTACGCGTGCGGATCTAGGGATTAAGTTGTAAATCCAAAATGTGTAACATTTAAACAGTTGTAATTTGTAACACACTGCGGAACTACGGGATAGCGCCTCGCTTTTTGAATCGGTATTCATTTATATCTCTGAAAATTTATTACGTAGTTATTTTTGTAATTTTTTTTATTTTGTTTACACAATATCATTAATAATTATTAAAACATAAACTTTTATAAGTATAAGATCAGTTCAACAGAAGAAGTTATATACTTATAAGATCGTCGACAATATTAAAAGAATATACTTACTAAGTACAGGTTCGAAAAACTGTTTCTATCAGAAACACAATATAAACACTCATTCGTGAATAAATTACTTTTAAATCGGACTATTGTGAAAGTTTTATTACTAATTTCAAATGATGCTCCTGACCTTAAGCTAGTCATATCTTGCAAAAATTAATCTTAAATGGTTCAGTTATAACATTTACTTTGACTTTACTTTCATATCTTACTAGTTGTAAACGAATCCACTGCCGAATACAATACAATACTTATATTTAATAAAAAAAAATACCAATCTATAGCGAATGCCAATCTATAATACAAGATTCGAGTAAATGCTGCTATCTATTCGTTTTTTACCCTTTAGGGAAATTTATAAAAGAAATTACTTAAAACAAAGCAATAATAAAATACTTTAAATAATATTGTTGTTTGTTATAATATTTTCGCTAAAAAATAAAACTACGTTTATGTAATGACCGCCATTAACTAGACATATTCAGAAGCAGTGTTCGCTGATCAATCGATATCCTAACACCTCCCAAAAGCCCTTCACAAATGTGCTGTCGAAATGTAAAACTCTTTATTCGAAATATTGATGGATGGGTGCGTTGGGCAGCTCAGGCGTAAAGGGATTTGGAAAAGGGTATTCGTAATTATCTCTAAATTCCAATTATTTACTTTTTATAGTTCATTTATTAAGCACGGAAACAGTGTGGAAACATAGTGCTCTTTTATAATGTATCATAATTTAGTTTTTTACTAAAAACCCTTTCTACTAGATACGCAAAACGTTTATGTTTTGAATTACAGTTAAAGTTATAATTTCTTATTACATTTTAAGTGCACGTGCAATGCAAGTAGCAAAATGTATTGGTGTAACGTAAATTCTAATTAATAATTCATTTATATCTGTGTCAATATTTGTTGTGAATATTTAATGATTTGAATATTGACTCAATTTAACCGTGCCGTTATTAATTATAACATAATTAGATTGAGTCAATATTTTGTCTTATATGCTGGCGGATTGCTCGTGTGCAAATAGAGTTAGTTACATAATGACTGCGCTAAGCGTAATAATTCATTATGTTATAATTCCTTTTCTTTATATTCCTTGTTGCGTTGTGTTTTTTATTTACGTTATTTTTCTTTTTTTTTATACGCGTTAAAAGCGGTCCGTTTTTCTTTAACGTCATTGTTTTCTCGTTCACTTTACCAGCAAACATATTTTCTCTATGTTTTTATTTACAAGCAAGCCATTTTTTCTTCAATGTTCCTTGAGTTTTTTTTTATTCGTGTACCTACATCATTTTTCTTTCTTCACATTCGTAGCTTTCCCATTGAAGTTTGTCACAGATACGTATAGATACAGAACGTACATGATAATATAATGTACAGGTTTTTTTTTTTGCTATTTTTAATTATTCTAAACTGTAATTTTGCTAAGGCTGCGTCATACTTAAAAAGCTAATCGGTGTTGTGGATCTTAAAATACGTAAGTTTACATTAACCAAAGTTTGATTACATCTAAACTTTGTAGATTGGATGCTTGTCAAAATATTTATTTGGGGTACGTCTAATAATCTTGTGTGTGGTGCTACAACTACTAAGTACAAAACGAAGTATACTTATTAAATAATAAAACACAATACTAACTAAATAATAAGAAAAATACGAAATAATACCAAACCTTTAGCGTTATTTATTATACTTATTCTTTAACAAAAAAATGTACCTACATATAAATTATTGTTAATATTCTATTAGTGAACCAATTCTTTTAATTAAACAAAACAGTAGTAAAAAATAGTAAACAGTAATTCATAATGTGTATAGCGTAAATAATATGACTTACAATTATTACTTTTATAATATGTACTTGATTTCCTGGTTGGATCCTATATGAAATAATAAAGGGTATACCCATAAGCCATACCTTATAACGTATCTATCTTATTTAAATCATTATTATCATTATAAGAATTTATGACTTGCTGGCGTCCGCGTTGGAAAATGAAAAATATGATACCTGAGAAAATATAATGAGTATTAAGGCCCTTCTAAGAGCCGATGGCCTTGCGCGAGTAAGCGGAGCTAAGATGTTTCCCCCGTACGACCCGCAAAATAAGATAAATATGGATAGTGGCTTGAAAAAAATATTATTTTAAATCATTATTTGTACAGAATATAGGTCTACTCCATACGAACATTTTAAAAAAAGAATCATATAAATATTCCTTGTCGTTTAAAAGCAGATGCAAATTTTCAGCCGAAAACGACTTCAATTTAGATTTTTTTTTTCACATAGTAGTTAAACAGTTTGAACAATATTATTTGTACCTTATATAGATAAAATATCAATAAAAAACATATATTTTTTTCGGAAATTTATGTTGACTTATGAAAGAGGAGATAGCCTCTTAACATCCGGTTTGGAAACCGATTGGCTCATAGTATCGCCTTAAGTATAACGCCGGCCAAACATCTTTATCGCTGTGACGATGGTGGCGTCCAATTTTTTTATATTTTTACTCGATCCCTCAAGAAAAGTATCCTATATGTTAATCCAGGTAATAAGCTATCTGTGTGCCAAATTTTATCCAAATCAAAAAGTTTAAGAATAATTCAAAAACATTAATATGAGATACATTTTCGAAGTCAAAAATAGAATAAAAGCTAAATAAATGGTAAAGTTAGTGTTCTAAAAATCGAAAACTTGATAGATAATGAGGTAAATCTCTTGCGGGAATTACAGCGGAATCCCGCTGTAAAGGCGAATTTACCGCAAATTTTTTTCCACCTGAAAAAAAGACTGTGGGATTGCAAACCCTAATTCACACTCACAAACTCTTATTAGTTAGATAAATGGGCATACTTCAGTAATCGATAAATATTATATAATGTTTATAATCTATCTATCTATCTATGTTTAAAGGACTCTAAAAAGCATAATTATATATTTTTTATATTCCACAAAAGCTGTCACTGATAACCGTTCGCTATGCTTACATTGTTCACAGATGAGAGCATAGAGAAATTCTTCAAGACCTCGGACATGAGACCGTTACTCGATAACTTCTGCGTTTTCCATATTAACGCTCCGGGACAAGAAAGGGGGGCACCAACTCTGCCTCACAAGTAAGTAAAGCTTTTTATTTAACTTATTTTTTTACAGCTTTTCAGATTTCCTCTTTATACGGCTATATATTGTGTGTAACATTTTATTAGAACGTTAAAAACAAAATAACTTGAATGACTTTTAGCCAATTATCATAATTAAACTGTTTTAATTATTTATACCAGTAACATTATTATGGACTATTATATATTATTGGTCTCCATAAAAAGTCTCCATAAAATCTTTGCCGTGTATACTGAGCACATAAAAGTGATATACGAGTAGTACATAAAAACGAAATGCAAAGGTTAAAGGCAAAGGCCTGTTGGTGAGATTCTTCGAATTTTTATAATGAGACAGACTAAGATGAATAATTGATTTTTTCCACCATTCATTCATTCATTAATTTATCTCGACCAAATGTATTTATTGACTAGCTGGTGACTGCAACTTCGTACGCGCAATAGTTCGTTTTTTAGAAAATCCCACAGGAACCTAATATTATTCCAGGTTAAAAAGTATCCTATAGTTTAATCCATGTAATCATCAATATATCAGCTAAAACCGCATTCAAATCTGTTAAGCCCTTTCTGAGATTAGCGTGCACAGACAAACAGACAAAAACTATAAAAACTATTATTTTTATCTCCGTTAAATAAGTTTAGCGAGTACAAATTGTTTTTTTTTTAATATTTAATATTCGGACATGGCTCGTTTACCATTTTTTTTATAAGTATATAAGATAGATAAGATAGAAATAATATTTCTTGTAATGACGTCATTAACGACTCTACAAAGATTAATTCGTTCCAACGAGTTTCAATTAATAAAAACTAGATTATTTATTTATTTTTCAATTGTAACTTTTGTTAATTTTCTCCAGCTTGTTTTAATTTTTTTATTTTTAACATATTACTTACAAGATTTTTACAAGATTTTAAATTTTTATTTCACTATGGTGGAAAATAGTGAATAGTGAAATAAAATAATAATTCTTTGTGAATATCGTTGTTTGAATGAATTAAAAAACCAATTCATACAGTTAATGCAACAAACGGTTTTGTAACATTTTTTAGAACCCCTCTTGTTCCGAGTTTTCCGAGTGCCACTCATATTTTCTCCTCGTGATTGAAGCGTCGAGAACGGTCACAAGTATTTATTTACTACAACAAATTGCCTCTTTTCTTCGTCAAATGTCTCAAATCGTAAAATAACATCGACGGTTTTTTAAAGGGGCGCGAACGAAGTCGCGGGGCTAGCTAGTGTTTATTTTATTTATTTTGAAATAGTTGATTAAAAGATACTTTATTAAGTTAATAATTAACTTAATATTAAAGTTATTAAGTTAAGGCAAGCACATTTGCAGCGGAGTTCGCCTATTCAAGCCTTTGATGCCGTTATGCCTTTGATCTATTCAAATTGGATCTCAGCGCGAGATTCATTAGATTAATTTGGTATAAATGAAATGAAATATTTCAATTGCGAAGTATCTGAAACTGTTTCGTTAAAGATTTCGATGACACCAAATTTCTTCTGTTGAAGAGGCTTTCGGTCTCTAGAAAGTTACTTATCTATACTATTTTTGTTTGCAATGAATAAACTCAAAAACTATTGGATCGATTTTAAAAATTCTTTCACCTATAGAAAGCTACATTATCCTCGAGTAACATTTTATATAAAGTTAGTTACGTGGACGCAGTCGCGTGCAACATGTAGTTTGAGACAAGCCATTCATGGGGTATATAGAAATAGTTGGAACTGACAAGCCTATTATCACAGCATTAAAAGCAACATGATGACGTGCCTTTTTAATGTTTAGCTATTTAATGTAAAGTAGGTGTCCTTGCAAACGCGCGAGTCGGGGGGCTGCGGACTGTATTGATTTTTTGAACGGCACGCACCAGCTGCGACAACGTACAATAAAATAATGTGCCGTCTTACCTGGACATTAAAATATCAATATTTTAAATCTAATATTCTTCATCTACATATAATATGTATACAGGCGTTATATATTTTTTATAATAATAAATTATATTAGTTAGTTTATCCGTACAGTACGAGTAAGTATATCTTCTCAAAAAACGGCTGAGTTCTTCGCAATGCTTTTTAATCAACGTTGAATTACTTATTATAACGGCTAATATGTTAGCGTTCACATTTGTGTAAAAAAAACTATTAAATTGATGTACAGTTAATAAATGTGCACCATTTATTAACTTACATATAACTTGAGCGGGGCGTTAGTTTCCATAGGATTAATTGAAATACTCATTCAAGTCTCTGACGACTTTGATTTAAAAAGAGATAATTGATTTTTAAATCCATACTATTTATTTTGTGTAATATTTTTAAATTAACAATTTTATACATTTAGTCCTAAGAACATGGGTGACGGTGTTACCGATAGTA
The DNA here is from genome assembly GCA_936446665.2 of Synanthedon andrenaeformis. Classification (NCBI taxonomy): domain Eukaryota; kingdom Metazoa; phylum Arthropoda; class Insecta; order Lepidoptera; family Sesiidae; genus Synanthedon; species Synanthedon andrenaeformis. The sequence continues at coordinate 10,915,200 of OW387776.2, read as the reverse complement.
ATAAATGGAAGTGATAAAATAAAAATCGAGCGGGTGACCATTAGGAATCTTTCCGCTGCCGTAACCCTGTTAGAGATCCTATATTAAATGTGCCCTAGTTTCTTTAAAATTTCCTGCTTCCTTTCATAAATAAAAACGTTGAAAAGGCGAGCTATAAAGTCCGCTGAAGAATTCGCATTGCTTTACTTTTTTTTTTTTTTTGAGAAAGTGTATATTAAAATTTTACAGTTACTTGACAAATAAATAATCGAAGAATATTGTTATGATTGAAAATTGTGGAAGAGGGAAGAGACTTATTTTTAATAATCAAATCAAAAACTTAGATTTAAAACATTGTGTGCAATGGAAAAAAATAATTATGTATTTCGCGAAAGGTTTCACTAGTACAAAAGTTCAAGTAGCTTCGTAATAGTCCCTCGTTAGTTGTTGGAAGTTATGCGTCTGAAAAGAGAAGGAGAAAGAGATACAATGGCGTGGTCTATTTTTAACTGACTGAAGACATGTCTTGTTTTGAAACCCTTTTACTCACAAAGCTGTGCTAAAATGCTTAAAAGAATGACTGTATTTTCATTGTGAATCATCCTTACTTTTTTTTTAATATTACATTCATTTGTATATAAGAGGTTAAGACTTTCAAACTGTTTGGCGCCCTATGTGTTAAATTATACATGGATTGCTACTTTAAAAAGGCCAGACATTTTTTTTTATTTATGTGGCACAAGCTCGACAGCCCGCCGTCAAGTGCTTGTTAAAACCGTTCGTTACATATTCAGTATATTCAGCTACATTGTATTGCTTGCGGAGCAATCGCGTCAATCTCTGTGAAGTTTTAATTCATTCACTCGTCAATTTAAAGCTAACAATAAAGAATGAACGTTATATAAAAATTTTACAAGACATAGAAGACATATTGTCGCCATTTACAAGTAGATACATACTAAAGGAACGGTTTGAGATTAATAAATTATTATAACGTGCAAACATTTGGCCGAGACCTCGTCCGCGTCCCCTTTTCTTAGACGCTGAAACATTTATTCGATCTTTATTGCTAGTTTATTTTTGTCTGGCATTAAATTTAAATATTTTTTATAGTTCCTCGGGATCAGTACCTACTCTCTTTCTGGATGAAAGGTATCCCATGTCCTTTTCTGTACCCCTGATAAGTGTATGAAAAATTGTTATGGTGGTCAATAAGTTTTTTTAATATAAGTTTACTAGGGGTGTTCAATAAAAAGTGAGAATCAAATAGATACTTCTTGGTAAGAAAAAAAATGGATGCTGGCAGGCAAAGCCTAGACATTTGTTATAATAATAATTAAAATGTTTTCGATTTTCATTTGTATTTTAAAAATTGTAGTCATTTGTTTTCTACGTTTCGGAACGTGTTCTCAAAATGCAGAAAATTGAATTTCTCGCGGTAATTAAATATACCTGCTACAGAGCAGGTAAATCAAGACTTTCAAGGAACATTAGGGGTTCATGCTCCTCCATACTCTACAGTTGCTTGTTGGTGTGCTAAGTTTAAGCGAGGAAGATCTTCCACCAACGATGATCCAAGCTCGGGGCGCCCTGCGACGAGAGTAACCGAACAAATTATAAAAAAAGTTAAAAAATTTTTTTAGCGGATCGTTTACAGTTCGTTTTATAGCTGAAGAAACGAAGATTTCGATAGGGATAGGGAGGGAGTAACGTCATGGGCTCTCTTTTCTTGGGCGTCCGAGCGTCGAGTTCTGGTCGAGATCGGGTGTGATCTGTCCCCGCCAGCAGTAGTCGCGGCTATGCTGGTGAGTGAGGATGGCTGGAGGGCCGCGGTCTCTTTCTGCTAGGCAGTAATGCTTCAGAAGGAGGCCGCCGAGCGGGATCGGGAGAGGGCCGATCCCGCTCGGAGGAGGCGGCGCCGGGGTACCGGCAACCGAAGCCGATAACTCAAGCACTGCCTTCGGGTTGCGGGCGGCGTATCATGGGGAAATGCGCCGTCCAAATAACGCGGCCCGGGACCGGACAACACCCCGAGCGGTCGGGGTGATGCCGGGTGTTAAGGGATGCGACTAGCATCCCTGGGAGCATCCTCCCGTAAAATGGGATGCATAGCGGGGGAGGGCTCTGGTGCGCTAATGCGAGCCCAGGATCCTCCCTCCTGGAAGACCGCCGCTAGGTTTTAGTGGGTATAACTCCACCGTCCCCCCAGACGGTGTGTGTATGCGCAACGCATTTCCTAGCATCAAAAAAAGGACAGCCAAGGATGGTAATGATCGAATACCTCAATCATGGAGCCACTATTACGAGGTATTTATATGTAGGACAAATAAAAAAATTGCGCAACGAAATACGTGAGAAACGGCGTGGCAAACTGATTAAAATTGTTTTGTTTCACAAAGAAAACGCCCGTCCAACGTTGCGATAGCTGCCATTGAAGATGCTGGCTTTGAACTGATGGAACATCCTCCATATTTACCGGACCTCGCCCCTAGTGATTTCTATCTTTTTCCGCGGTTGAAAGAGTACCTCAGAGGCCAAAAATTTGAAGACGATGAGGCAGTAGTCGCCGCAGTACACGGTTTTTAGAGGCTCAGGATAAAGATTTTTTTTCTAAGGGAATTTTAAGTCTAGACAAAAGATATATCAAGTGTATTAACCTAAAAGGTGACTATGTTGAAAAATAAAATAAGTTGCATTAAAAGATAACTGCGTCTTTGTCATTCTCACTTTTTATTGAACAGCCCTCGTATATGAGACCATAGTCGCGCGGTATGCACGAAGTAAAGTTATAAGCTCCAATCATATAATAGTTCAAATAATAGTTTCAAATATTTACATTGGTAAATTATCAACAATCAAATATCAGTCAGAAATGATTCCCAAATACCACGCATAGATTCGTCCGATAAATTCAACATTTATGTCTAGGCTGCGAGTGGAGCAAATAATGGGACATTTCGCGTTAATGAAATACTTATTACTTTACTTATTATTGTATTTACTTGTTGTTATAATTAGTTTCATTTCAGTTGTGCAATTATTTTTGATTCGTTGTTATCTCAGCGTCACAAATAGGTAGAACCATCGTCTGATTGACACAGTTTGATGATGCTCCCTTGTTCATGCTTTAAAGTTGTACTTTCAAAAGTCAATGAAGGTTAATACGTGTATTTTATAGTTTAAAATAGTGACATATATATAGAAACGTCATTGTTATAGTTATAATAAGTATACGTAATTGGAAGGGTACTATATCATTTTTAGACTTCTAGTATTTGTCAAAAGGAAATACTTCGTAAGAGTAAATGTTTCAAAGATTGTTATTTTTAAATATTATTAAATTTCTTAGCTGTTGATATTCTAACGAAATATATGAATACCAGTAGGTATATTTATTGTTCTTATACAACCCTATTGATCGTATAAAAGTTGATACATTTAAAATTTCTGGATTAAGTATCTCGTTCGAGAGGGATGAGTTTGAAAATCAAACTTTTGGAGCAAATAGAGTAACTTTCTCCTACGGACCTCGTTTTACTTTGCGCTTGCAAGTACTGAACATTTTCTGTACATATTTTATATGTATGAGTACTTTATTTATAGATGTCCTCTTTGTTCATTCAAATGCGATGATAAATAATTTATGGTGCCCTGTTAATCTAATAATTAATATTGACTTTCTCACACCCTAATACAATCGGGTACAGCTAAGTCAATTATATTTGTATCTATAAATCTACGACGTAATTATGACGCTATGTTGAGAAATGCAAGTATTATTTTATTCATTTGTACACTTAAATCATGAGCCGTTATTTTCAAGTACATGTTTTACGATTATTAAATTAGTAATTAACAAGCTATAATTAAAATTATAAACTTACCCCCGACTTTCTAAATCAGCCCAAACACTATGCTATATATGCTGAAAGTTGTTGAGGAGTTGGGTCACTCGCAGACTACTTGATGATGCAGCATCAGGTCAAGGTTACCATGTTATGATAATATCACCGAAGTAACTTACCAAATTTCTACTTTTACAAACTATTATCGTTACTACTCTTTACGATTATGCTGACGTTAACTTACTAAAATAACTCAAGAGAACTAGATAATTGTCGAAGTTTTAATTGTATTACAGCTACATCTACTAACTAGCTGTAAACACAATTGGCTGTCCGAGGTACTCAGAGCTCTAGAAGACTCAGTACTAAGGGATCCCATCCTAGGCATGCCCACTGATACAATGTTACCACAGTATATAGAAGAAAAATCTTACACTGTGGAGTTACTCTCAAGAGAAAACTGGTCAGAAAATAAGATCTCTTGGGAGGAAGGTAGCCTTTCTTGGTATACTGATGGTCCAAATCAGGACCTGACGTAGGTTGTGGAGTGTATGGCAGGGACCAGAATTACAGGACCAGTGTAAATTTGGGACAATACGCCAGCATCTTCCAAGCAGAGGTCTTCGCCATCCTAGAATGTGCGGAAATCAACCTGCGAAGAAACTACGTTAACCGTGTAATTTATATTCACTCGGATAGTCAGGCTGCACTTCTAGCACTGGACTCGGACTTTACAGTCTCAAAGCTGGTGCGAAACTGTGTAGACTACTTAAATACTTTAGGGCGCAAGAATAAAGTGGTCCTAAGATGGGTACCTGGCCATATGGGGATTGAAGGCAATGAACATGCCGACCAACTGGCTCGAGCAGGCGCAAAAGGTAGGCTAATAGGTCCTGAACCTATGTGCGGACTACCTAACAGCCTAGCTCGCTGGACCATATGGAACCAGTGCTTTACTAAATCTTACAAACGCTGGACTAACTTGTCAGGTCTGAACCATTCCAAAGCGCTCATAAAAGCCTACAGTCGAAACGTGACGAACCAGGCTATGTCGCTTAGTAGGAGCAATCTGTGCATGCTAACGAGGGCACTAACGGGGCACTGCCGCCTCAATAGGCACCTCAAAATAATGGGTCTCACCAGTACAGGAAAGTGTCATTTCTGCCATGAGGTAGAAGAAACACCAATGCATTTCCTGTGCGAGTGTGGCCCCTTGATGCACAAGCGCAGTCACATCCTAAGAAGCCACACAATGGCTTGTGAAGATGTGAGGAATGCCTCTATCAAAAAAGTACTACAGTTTCTAAACGTGGTAGGTATAGGTAGAGAGCTTTAATTTACGTGGCGATCACAATATTTCAGCAATGGACGAAGTGATACTGGTACTCTAGCAGACCAGAAATAGCCACTACGAAGATAATAATAATAACTAGCTGTGTCCCGAGGAACCAAATAAACAAATTCTTCAACATTATTATATTAGTTTAGATGTTTTTACATTCATTTCTTTAATCTTTATCTTTTAAATTAGTTTTGTACACGATAAAAGACGATAATGTAAATTCCTTTTAAAATGATCGCGTCCTTTACTTTGGGATGCTTAATTTATTTCTTTCAATGTCTTTCAATTCTATCACTTCTCTTTCAATGTCATTATCAGTTCGGGCTTCAATTTAATTCCGACCACAGAACTTTTACAGTAGCAAATAAAAAGCTTAATCACTATGCCGTTTCAATGTTTAGTTTAGATCCAAAGTTGGAATTAGGCCTTTTCAATTGTGCGTATCCACTGCCGATGATTGTGGTGGTGGTCCTCTCCAACCACCCGTTTACCTTTCCCACTTCAGTTGGATTAAGCGTAACACACATTGAAGCGTAATTTTTGTAATTTGCCTTTTTGTAATTTTGTTACAGTATTACAAATGCAGTTCACAGATAATATACAACGTGTTCCAAAATACAACGATAAGCGGGCACCAGATGGTGGGCCTGCTCATAACTACTCGAGAAAAAATAAAGAAAGAAATATATCTAATTTTTTTTTAAATTACAGAAAATAATTGATATCCTTCGAATTTGATAACCTCCGAAGAAATTTTTAACTACCATGACCACAACTTTTCAAATTTTTTTGATATTTTTTTTGTATCGGAAACTTAAGTAGCACTGCTATACGCTACAACCCTTAAAGATCCCAGAATGCCTGTAGTTTTTATACAAAAATCAACCAAAATTATATTTTCCCTAAAATTTTGAAAGATTTTACTTTCAGTCCACTTTGAGTCACATTTTTTTAAGTTCAGCCAATACATTCTCATTATTTTTAATGCAAGAGTATCGTTGTCATTTGCCTCGGAGGCAAACTAGCCAAATAAATAAACTATGTAAATATTTTAACTGTTTTCTGTGTGTTATTGATTAGACAAATAAAATATTTCATATATTTTTTTATCGTCATAGAGAACTTGTAAATTTTTATATTACTACATACTTGGGTTTCCTATATAACCGTGGATTGTATATAGCACTCAGGATGAAGAGTATAAACTTATCAAATAAGTTAAATAATAAAGTGTTAACGTTCGTAGAACTCTACTAAGAGTTGACGAAATAATACTATATTTGTATCTACTTAACATCTTGTGTATGTACATCTTGTGTATGTAACAAGAATTACCAATATAAACATAATTAAAAGTTGTCGAAATAAGAAATTTGACAATATGGAGCTTTTTCTATGAATATATATAAAAGTTGGCAAAACAGAACAACATGTACGAGTAACTACGTCAACGCTCATCTATCATAGTGCTAATGACCGCGACACACTGCATGGAGTATGGATGTATTAGCAGTCACAAATAATTGATTGATAATACACACTGGCCACTGTTATGACAGTGTTATGCCACTATAACAGTGGCATAACACTTTTAAATTCAGATATTTAAAAAGCCATTGCTATTACCTATCATAGGAAAAGTAGCTTACGTAATCTTAGCATCTAATGTGAAAGGGAATGAATGAAAGTGCTAAAAGCGATAAGTAGCTGCAAAGATTTTAAGCCCGTAATGAGGGGCGGGAATTCTTCAACTAGTGATTCTTTAACGATTCTTCAACTAGCGGTGCAAGAAAAAATACAAGGCAAACGTAACAGAGGCAGGAGATAGACATCCCGGTTAAAGGAATTTAAGATAATGGTTTGTTAGGCTCCCATCTTTAAAGCAGCAGATTCTTAGGTGATCGCCAACCTTCGTAGAGAAGTGGCTCCATGAGAATAAGACTAGCTTAACACATCTTCTATCTTAATAAATCTAGATATCTAGCGACCCGCCCTCGGCTTCACACGGAATTGCATTTTCAAGAATCTTTTCTTAGCAGATACTTACGTTATCCGAGCTGGATTCGACGATTGACCTCCTTCTCGAAGTTGGCTCTATCTAATTGGACTGTTTGTCCCAAGTATATGTACTCGTCAACAATTTCCCAACTTGAAATCCCAAAAATTTACTAGGGCCATACTGTGGCATATAATAAAGCACAGCCTTACTCTGCGTCAAAGGTTTCTTGAGAATGGGACCGTGATATAATGATATACTATTCATGGCTTTCATACGCTCCCGGGTTCGCACGGAGTTGAATTTTTGAAAAATTCTGTCTTAGTGTATGATTACGTTATAAATAAACCTATGTTCCAAATTTGAGCTTTCTAGACTTAATAATTAGTGCGTAGATAGTCAGTCAGAACAAACGATTTTATAACGATAGATCACACAAATTCCTACTTCGCAACCAAAGATCTTTCCAATTTACTTTGATGTGGGAATGATGAGCTCTATTTTAAGTATTTCTAGAAGCCTGACCAAGGTCGCTTTGTCATTATTGCTAAGTCTATACAGTCATTATTCATTACACGAATAGCAAGCATGGCCCTGTTTCGCGGAATGAGAACAGAAAAAACTCGCTCTTTCGTTAGATACTGTTGTAATATGCGGGCAACCCAAAAAGAAACGGTGCCACCATGTGACGTCATCATAATCAATCCAGACTGAATAGTTTTTTGTTAATAAGGCCACAGTTGAAATTTATTTTCCAGTGTTATAAAAAATAATGTATATCATTTCGATCTTTTTTCAAGCAAATGGGTTGGGTTTTGGGTATAGTTAATCAGAGTACTTATAAATATTCATTAGACTGGTGTAACAAACTTTCGTTCCTGTTCTATACAATACAATCCTATAATAACAATATCTACTAATACAAACATAATAAGGCTCAAATTGTTTCGTTTTTCTTCACCGTAGACTAATTCATGGGCTTAGCTTTTTGTAAAAGGTGAAAAATTGGCCTTTGCCGTACACAGTGCCTTTAAGCTTTAGCTAATTAAGGTAGGTAAGTATAATGTTAGCGTGGATTTATTGTATACATTACATTTTTTTCGCCCCATCACAATTGTTTACCTTTCCGTTGCTAAGGAATCTGCTAGGATCAATAACTGTGCAATTTGGTTTCATTCCAAATTTGTTGTGTCGCAATTACAGTGTTTTAGCATTGTTCTTAATGACTATTCTTAGGGCCAGTTTTATAAACGACATACCTTTTTCTCGTTCGTTACAGTGCTGGTAACGAACGGTTAAGGGTCCGTCAATAACGTTTACTGACGGTGGTTCTTTAAAAGAAATTAAACATTCGGTAGCTGTACGTAAAAAATACGCCGAAGTTTATGAATATCGTCGATGGTTTCGTTGTAGTCTGTCAAGAACTTTCAAGTGTCGCGTTACAAACACATTTATTTACAAAAATAAACGATACGTAAGATAAACCGACCATATCATAGTCAGTAACGAGCCAGTAAACGCTAGCTGTCAAATTATACTGTTGGCTACCGAACAGTTGTTTATAATACATTATATTATACTATTAGATAATTTTTTCGTCTATTTGATATAAAATTTAACTAACGGATCGTTATAAAACTTACAAAATGGACGAAAATAAATCAGTTAAATTTAGTAAAATAACGTGTGTAAATAGTAAAAGTTTTGAAAAACAAAATACAAAACGAACGCATTAACAGACTTAACAAAAAAGCGAAAGACGCTTTAAAACATTTTGTGTTTGAAAAGTTCAACATTTTATTTATAAAATCAACTTATTAAAATTTTACTATTAAAGATTGTTCAAGATGGCTTCTAATATGGTAATGGAGGTGTCACATCTCTAAGAGCAGGTGACACAAACCGTATTTGGGTGGCACCGGCGCGACATCTCGGCGTCACTACTCCCCGCCCTTGCGATTTTAGTTCGCTTCACACGAATTTTATTAATAAACTATTCATAGACATACGTGCCACAGTTAAAATTGCATCACAAAACTTCCTTGGGAGCTATTCAGGTCACATGCACTCGCTGCCTTTGCGAGTACCTCCGACGGAGAATATACTGCATAATAAATATACTTACCTCGTCGGCGAAATTTCCATATTAATATTTTTTCGTGTAATCTATTCAGGTGATTTTACCATATACCATTTATTCAGGTGATACAGAAAAAAATTATTTTTCCATTAAGAGGTTTCTCTTTACGTCCTTCATTATTATTATAGCCAATATTTTATAAGGGCAAAAATAGTGCCTGCCTGCCACTACCTTTTTACAATACTATTTCCCTTTTCATAAAATAAAAAAATAGGTAATTAAAGGGAAACTGTGTAGGAACTATTGTGTCTGTGTGAAACTCATCGAAATAATATATGTGCTTGTCCTACTAAAATATCATTCAAATATTATTTTGATAAATGTTACTTTAAATATGTTTTAGTTGATTTGATTTAAAAAAATCTTGTGGGAGTCACGGTAAGTAAAATAATTATATTTGAATCCTATTGAAAGACAATGGGATCGAATGTAAAACGATAAATGTCAAAAAAATGGATCCTATGCTCATAGGAGCCAAAAGTCAAAAAAATATCCAAGGATCCCATAGGATCCCCGACGTGGAAGTGGAGGGAGGCTACTTAGGTATAACGAAATGATTGTAAGGTCTACGTTGAACGATTAAAAAGTAGTGAAAAGAGATATATGACACAATATTCGTTTGAGAAATTTGTGATACTTCAGTACTTTCAGTAGATTCGAATTTTGTAATAAGGGTGTAGATACTATATTGCGTCAATATTATATATGGGAATTGACACGTTGCAGTAAATACATGATTATACATACATGATTATACAAACGTGTATGCTGTGTGTACTTTTTCCGTCTGTGTAATTATATGAAACATTTATTAATAATGGTTGATGTGCGATATTTCATTATAAGAATCGCCGTTTGTCAACAATCAGTGTAGGTTCTATTGTAAACGGAGTAATATGAAAAGCGGAATAGCGTAGGGACCGCGCTTTGTATACCGCAGTATTATGTAACGGAGCGGTCGATATGTTCACTTGGAGACTAGGCTTTGGATGGCAGCGATACCGGCTGACAACGACCCCAGGAACAGCATACCATTCGACCGGGAAATTATCCCGATAAACATTTTCTAGATGCCGGTATTTGAATTATAAGAATTACGCGAAGTAAAACAGCGACATCGGTTTCTTGAACTCGAAACGTATTCACAAGTATTCCATTCACGTTTCAGGGCTTTGCGTTCGAAAGCCAATCACCGCTTTTACACAGACATGTTTTCTTGGAAGTGATTAAATTAAATTGACCGTTGTTTGCCTCATTTTACTTGAAATGTAGGACGCACAAAAAGTTAAAGAAAAAAAACATGTTAGGTATATAATAATAGATTCCTTTGTTCATTTAAATCTTTACAACTGCACAATCAAACGAGCAAGCTATGTGGTTTTTGCAAAGCAAAGCAAACCACATATTATGGCATAAAAGTTGTTACTTCAGTTGGAGGGAGCAAAACAATAAATAAAACAATAAATTGGAGAGTTATCCAAGCCATCGTGTTGCTATAATATTGCTATCGTGTTTCGGTGTGAGTAAGCAATGCCAAAACCTTATTCTTTATCCTTTTAATGTTGTCAGCTTCTTTATAGCAGCACCCATGTCGTTTCTTGTGTTTATAGGAGACCGTAGCCACCTACTATCAAGTGGATAGCTACCTGCTGACCTTTACATAAAAAAATTACATCAGCTACAAATAGGTTAGGAGGCCAGACCGTAAGCTGAATATCCAAACGAACAATGGATAACGCCACTTTGTTTAGCGTGTAATTTCAAATTTGATTGAATGGAAATCGGATGTACCACTGACTGAAGCCATAGTACTTTTTGTCATACCGACTAGGGTCCCTCTAATATAGGTCAGAGATTCTTATATAGGTGGCAGAGTAAACAACATGATGTTCTCTTGATCTGATCTTGATACGCCTATATATTATATGGTACAGACTATACTGAGTACTGATCGGCTACACTTTTTAATTTTTTATTAAGGCGAATGAAAACAAGGATAACCAAAATGGCCCGAGAGATGGTAGACATTTCCGGATAGTTATTTGAGGCAAGCTGAAAACTTGTCCTATAACTCTTCTATTAATACAGAACTAGAGACCTGGCTGGGGAGTAGTGGGGCTAAATCGGGACAACCCTTTTATTCTCTCGGAATAAAACGAAAAAAGGAATAACAAAATCGAAATTAAAGATTAAGTAATTTCTTTTTTTTTATATATAATATAGCATGTACTCGTATATCACATAATGTAGGTACTTTCACTCTTTTTTTATTTTTTGGAAATAAAAGAAAATAAAAATGGCAAAGACCCACCTGAAACGACAAAACACCCAACAATTTAGATGTGCAACAGTTAGCGTTAGAGTTCCTAGCTCGCTTGCTACTTAGAAATAAAAAAATTGTTTGAATCTTATTTTAATCGGGACCTTTATAGGCTCTCGTAAATTAATCCTTGTCGGACAGTTTAACAGTTCAATTAAGTTTCTTATTTTTCATTCAAAGGTGATTAAATTATAAGTGTTCTCAGATTACAATTCAGTCTTCTTTGACAATTGAGAGTGACACTCCAGATTCTCCTTCATCGCACATTAATTTTAGATGAACTTATAGCTTTGGAACCTTATAAAAATTAATTTTCACCTCTCCAGCACGAAAAGGGTGCTTTTGGTGCCTAAAATTTTTCTGCGAGATCATCGCGAACATACATAATACAGACAGACAGACAGACGCGACAGGGGAAGTTGTTTTAAAATATGTAAGGATATATATGTAGATATAGAAGCCCACACGTGTTTTGTGAATATTATAAATTAATTAATCTCATTTTGTTTCTTTTTTTTCAGTTTTGTGTACCCGACGATGAATGAGCTGAGTTCGCAGATTGACTGTGTTTTGCGGTTCTTCGGCATAAATACCTTTATTGGATTTGGTGTTGGCGCTGGCGCTAATATCCTCACTCGATTTGCTTTAGCCAATCCAACCAAGGTAAGCACATACCTAATTAAATTTCTATGGTTATTACAAAAACATACGGTACAATGTGTCCTTTATTGTGTCTGTGTTATTGCTCCATAACTAAATACCTAAGTAGTATATGATTAGTTAAGGTGATAATGAAAATTTATGTGTTATTTTCAGGTGACTGCCCTGTGTGTTATTAACTGTTCGCCGTCGAAACCTTCCATCTATGAACGGACCTGCCACATGTTCGCTGGCCACGTTCTCCGCAACCACGGACTCTCTGAGGGCGTTATTAACAATCTCATTTTATATCATTTCGGCGCTGATGTAAGTATATTTTTCAAAGTATTTATTTTATTGTTTTAGTTCAGTTATTTTTTTTTGGAAGAAAAACTTCTTTAGGCGCGTTGGGCACAATTTTGTTTGAGGATATAACACTAGCTCGCGTCACCTAAGAAATACAACTCGTCGAGGTTAGATGGCGCTGTGGTTAATGTTCTTGGACTAAATCTAGATGCCGCTGCAAAGACACAATATAATTGTAACAAAATATTTAAATTGTTGAAATGCAATTTTTCGGCGTAGAACTCTGGCATCCTTTAGTCTCTTAGTCACTCACCGAAGCAAAACAGCACACATGCTGTTACTTCACGGTGGTCTGGTATTTGCTTTATTTATTCAAATTTTAACTTTATTTAAATTTATGTAAATTTTAATTTTTTTTTTTAAATCAGCAGAAGTTTGACTGGCCACTTGGTGGTACTAATGATAGGTATGAAGAAACCAAATTTGAATTTTCGAGAACAGCTGCGGTGTATAACTTTGTATTTTTATAATTTTATCACACCTTAAATATTAAATATTATCAATTGACACATGAACACTGGTTTTATCTTTAACGTTATGTCTTGTGTTAATAAGAAATGTGTAAAAATTTCAGGTGAAGAATCGAAACAGGGCATTATACAATAAGTTTCAAAATAAGTTCATGAACCTCCTGAACCCGATCAACTTCAGCATGTTCTCCAATTCGTACATGAAGCGATTGGATCTCGGGATTTGGAGGAGTGGTCCCACCTTAGATGTGCCCGTGCTCAATATCACCGGAGCTCTGTCGACGCACGTCGTCGACACTGTCAACTTTAATTGTCGCCTCAACCCGGGAAAGTCCACTTGGCTCAATGTAAGTTTCTCTGTAATATATAAATATATGTACCTATATGTGTTATTTTTTTTTTAAGTGAAAACTTTTTTAGGCGCGTTGGGCATTTTTGAGAAGGGAAAAAACCATTGACTCACTCACTCACCGCAACAAAACAGCACATTATTTCACGGTGGTCTTCTGTAAGGGTGTGGTTACTGCCACCAGACGGTCTGCCTAAATGACTGCGAAACGCAGTGTACCCTTTATTTAGGAGGGGGAAATCACACTTTACGAATTGTCCTTCGCCGACGAGGGCAGTCGGCGATGGGGTATGTATGTGGGACTCGCCCGGCGAAGTGACTATCACTGGGCAGTACCGCACTAAAACCCCCCCATGTTCCACCATCGGCGGCAAATATGAGACCCGGGATCACAGCGAGGCCATTTCCCCAGGCCCCACAAACACCGCCATGTCCTTGCGGACCCACCTCTATGCGACCCAGTCGCGTTCCACACTTATTGTGGCGACCCACTGTAACATCTGTGGGCCACCACACCTCTCAACTGGTAAGTCCCGGACGCCAGATTCCTCTAACGCCCGAAACAACCAGACGACGCCGCCAAGGCGACGTCGACCAGCTCCTCGACCCTGTAGGGATAGGGCCAGATTTTACCCGGGAACACGCCCAGCACGTGCCGCCTGAGCCATCAGACACGCGTGTCCCGCCTGGAGGTTCGGCCGGCACCATCGACCTCCGGCCTGAGCAGGATGCTGGGAATCCTTCTCCCAGGACCTCCCCAGCCTCCCTGAACTCAGAACTTACGACCCTGACGATAGATGACAGGGACAAGTCGAGGTGGAGGGACAAGCCCCGCCCCAGACCGTCAGGGTCGCCCTCTTCCGAGAGAGCGCTCCTCGGAGCACACGCCTCCTATGGTGCGCTCCGCCACGAGCTCCGCTGAACAGAGCCCGCTCAGAGCACACGGGTGTGAGCCTTGTTATTGCCCAACAAACCAACCCGATGAGACGAGCAAAGGCCGGTGCTGACCCACACCGGCCCCTGCGACCCATCGGATTGTCGAAGGTAAGCCCCTCCACCACGACAAGGTCATGGCCCACCTAGGGGGGGAAACGCGGTATAACCTGCCACACTTTATTAAAATAAACATGCACTGGAACTAAAAATCCTTTTCTTTCCTTTCTGGAGGACCAAGGAAGGAAAGAAAAGAAATGTAGGAGTATTACCGTGAAATGAATTCTAAAGTGTTCAAGGATGAAGACTATGCTCCCTGTCATTCTTGTAAAGTCAGCATTTTTCAGGCTGTCAACTAAAACCAGAGTAGTAATTGTGCCAATTGTTCACTTACAGATTCCGGATTGTGCGAACGTTCTGGAGGAAAAGCCGAACAATACTTCACAAGCGTTCCGTTTGTTCATTCAAGGCGAAGGTTACAGTGAGTAAATATTTTTTATACTTTCTTTGATTTATCGGTTGTTATTTTTAAAAGCAATTGAGTAAGCCATGCCCCGCCTTGTTTTTGATCCCTTAAGGTCGATTCACACATATAAGTGAAGCGAAAGTGCGAAAGCGATCAGTGATAAATATTCTCATACATTCTCTATGAACGCATCCCCACTTGTCAGTGTCAGTGATGACAGAGTGCTCTCAGTGTCAGTGCCGACACTGGCAATCACGGACGTAGTATTGAACAGAGCCGTAGCAACAAACACGATTTGACGACGGACACGTTTTCACTGAAGCTCCTTGAACTGTGTACTGACATGTGTGAATTATATCTCTGACGCAACACTGTAGCACTGATACTCAACTGAGCGAACACATTGCCGGAACGGTGACTTCACTGATACATACGTGTGAATCGACCTTTATGGGTTGGAAATTGATGCGGGCCTACAGCCTGCGTGCCATTTTTTTCATAAAGAGTAAGCACATATTTTTACACCTTAAGCAGCTATATAAACCGAAAAACTATTTAATTCCCTTTCAGTCGCACCGCTATCGCCGATCAAGTTGGTGACATACAAGAGACTCTCGGAACTTGAGCGTCGTCGTCTGTGCTGTCAGACGTCCGTCATTCACATCACTGAAAATCCCATATCAGAGATAATCATATGTTAAACATTTTATTATTATAATGTGTTTGCCCGGGCTCGCGTCTTGGATCACTGGCCATATTCAACGTTTATTTTTGAGTACAGTTACAACTGAAATGTTCATTATTATTAACGAAAGTGTATTTATTTACTATTGTTTGTTTGTAAACGCACACCAGAGCTTTCGTGGCGCTTTTTCGTGACTTTTACTAAAATTTCAAGCCTATTAGTGCAATATTAACTAGTAAAATGTGTATTTGTAAAATACAAAATGTAAAAAAGAATGTTATTGTCGCATTAGTATTTCTTAAATTTGTCACACATTGACATTTTTGCACATTAAAGTACATGCCATCAAAGAAAATATATAAAAAAGACTACTCGCTCGTTGATAGAGTAACTTTTTGAATCAAATGACATATCAATACTCACACTAAGCTAATTAATGGCTATCGCCAAAATAAGCTAAATCCTGGTGCTGCCTGAAATTTATTTACCATTTGCCTGAAAATATACGTTAGCAACTTTTTAATAGGTTAAATTGTTATAATTTTGCCACAATACAATTGAAAACGATAAATTAAAAAGGTTTCCTGTATTTTACTTAATTAAAATTTTAAACTGTTGTATACCTACTTCATTCGTGAATACGATTATTCTAAATTATTACCAGGAGGTCGTTGCCTCTGTCACAAAGAAAGTCAAAGTTTTCTTTCTTCGAAATCCTGCTTCGGTCGACAACTTAACATCCCGAAGACCATGAGAAAGCGCTCGTGTGCGTTTATATGCAAAAGTCTAAATTTTCTTTTTATTCTTTTCTTTATTGTATTAAAATATACTGCAGAGCTTTTAACTCACGTACAACAATTGTTAAATACTAAATGTCTAAAAGTATTCTTTAATTTTAGAATATTATTAGACTAGTTATAGACAGTGATATGAGGGATACTTAATATATTAATGGCCTACGTAGTGATCGAAATATGGAAATACCCCTTTTCACTTGTATTGCTCTACAGTATATTTGTGTGTATGGCCATATATGGGTATATATGTGTATGCGGGACAGTGTACTAATTTAAGGTGTCAATGAATGTGTGCAATCTAAGAGTTATGTATCATTAAAGTTTTTGATAAAAATTGGCATGCGGGGACCCATTTGAAAGTATTTCGAATTTTATAATCATTTGCAAGTATTTTGTAAATTATAATATTAATATAAATTATAACGTTATTTTGTACCGTATTTAAGAAACTGTTTAAAGTATCTTGCTATAAACGTAATAAAAGAAGGTCTAATATTTAGGAAAGTTAAAAAATATGCAATTGTCTATGTTTTCTTAAATAAT
This sequence comes from Synanthedon andrenaeformis, assembly GCA_936446665.2. Lineage (NCBI taxonomy): Eukaryota > Metazoa > Arthropoda > Insecta > Lepidoptera > Sesiidae > Synanthedon > Synanthedon andrenaeformis. The sequence goes on along the minus strand of OW387776.2, from coordinate 10,898,330 downwards.
ATCTATTGTGCTTTATTAATATGTATTAATACTCCAGGACAGCATTAAGCATTAATAATGTTGTCCTGGAGAACATTTCACAAGAAAAGTGGTTCGAGCTTCTAGCTTGAAGCCATTAATTTTAAAAAATGCCGTCGCAGGACGCCTGTCAGATGTGAAACAACGAAAATATTTCGTTTAAAAAATTCTTTATTTAAATTACAAAGTTATTCCTCCAAGGTGTTGACCAAATGCTATCTTTAAAGAAATTCTTTATTTATAAAAACATATTATTTCAGTTTGGCCAAAGTGTGGTCAAATGTTGGCGCCGCTACGCCAAAAGCCGGTCTCAGTCATCCACCTCAAAAGGTGTTTTACATCTAAACAAATTGTTCATTTGGTTTTTTAAAAGAAAAATTTCGAAACCAAACAAATTCAACAAATATTCCACTTGAATAAAGATTATTCATGTTAATTAATTTGCTTTCATCTCTTTGCGTCACGTGAATTTTATCATTTAAATGACCAACATGAATACCGATAGTGAATGTATGATAGTAAGCTCTTTAAAAATTAATATCAAGTGAAAGACTCGTGTAACGTAGGGTATGTGGTGATATGTGGGTAAAGTAAACGTAGGTATAATCGTATGGCTGAATAGGTGTACATAGGAATGAACGCGAGCCGTATGGGTTAAATGTCCGTGTATTCTTTCCATGTTCTCACATGCACAAATTATAACACTTATAATACTAAATAGGTGTCATTATAGGATAAAATATTAAAGTAGGATAAGCACTAAAAAGTTGATTTGTTCTCAGTATTTATTTTCTATTTCAATGTGTGTCTACCGTGTGATGTGCGTGTGATATTTGAATATCTATTTATTTATATTATTATAGAAATATTTAAGTAAAAAAGTCACATATATCTGATAAATATGTGATTAAGTATGTATTAATTATTAAGTTGCAGGGTCAAGTATGGCACTTGTCGACGGTTTTTCGCATTCGAGTCCATGGTCGTTATTTATGTATTGAAAAATGACGATAAAAAGAAAATATTCAGTATTTGATTAATATAAACGCTAAACATATATAAATTATATTCCTATATGCTATGCATATTTGTCTAAACAAAATTAAGTGGTCAAATTTTCTGCTCTAGAACTATCGATCTACAAACATTCGTTGCCTGAAGTAATGTGCAAAATCAAAAAATTTAAGTCAACCCCTAAAATTTTTCGAATGATCTGAGATAAATCACCACTTTAGTATTAACAGATCGTTGGTGAAGTGTATCGTGCTTGACTCGTAAACAAACAAGTGATAAGTGATTATTATTCATATGATTGATTGGTCTACGTTAAAAAAATGTTCTGTGGTTAGGTTGAAGTTCGATACGTGTATTGTTTGTTAATTCTGTGATATTTTATTTTTAAGCATGCTTTAAGATTTTTTATTGTAATTGAAATGTTGTTCGTTACAAAATTTTATAGATATACATATATATTTTATTGCATAATATACTTATGACATAATGTAATTATTTTACTGACATATATTTTATTACATAATAATAAATTTCACTTGTAGAACAAAACACATATTTAGAAATGTTCAAACAATTCGTCGTGACGAAAGTAGTTAAAGCACTTTGAACATAATCTTAAAGGTTAAAGTAGGAATTTTATTAGATATATATATATTTTGGCAGTCCATAGTATTGTGCGTGCCATGACAATCAATGTCAGTGCAGTTGGTAACATTTTAAAAGTAAGGAAAACACTTGAGACCCAAATATATTAATGCAAATCAAAGAAGTTTACAAACAACAATAATATATGTTAGGCACTACAAGTGATCTAAATACTTTTAACGTGAATACATGTTTAAATTTGCTTCCATAGTGGGTGGCAATACAGAAAACAAAATCGGGGGACTCGAGTCACATCAACACATCAAAATATCAATGTAAAAGTTACTGCAATTAATGCATTTCGTACTCGTGCAAATAAAAATAGTTTTTGTTTAATCGAAATCGGGCTAAGATTTCTAAAGTTTCACCTCTTTTTAAATTTGCATTCATTCGCGCGCTACTAGATGACGTTAAGGCGGTCGCTTACTCAGATTTAACGTTTAATATCTCAAGTCATTTTTGTAGGTAGAAAAAAAAATAAAAACATATATTTTTTCGAATTACCTATTAGAAAATCACCCAAATTTTTGTTTGTATATAGCACCCAGTTGAAGTCGTTTCGTTGCTTTTAAAATGTTACAAACATTAGTGAACAGTGTTAAATAGGAGCTTAAGGACCCAAGAGAACCCATTTACGATATCTACTTAAAGTAGTTTACCTAATGCTATTTATTATAAAATTCACGGACTAAGCAGACATAATCATTTATGTTAAATTCTGTCAATTACTTATTCGTATTTATTTCTGATAAGTTTTGTTGTTTAAGTCACCTTAGGAATTGAAGTATCTTGGTGTTACCTGCTACATATGTAACAAAAAAAAAATCCTGTAGGTAACAGAAAATAAGAAGAAAAATTTTAATGTGTACTTAATTAGTAAACAATAAAATTTCTTTTATTTCCCAACAATATTTCTTTTATTTATACGAGTAAGCTTCACATGTACTTGTCATATACGATGGTCTTAGGCATTGACCGAACATTCTACTTTGCAATTTTATGAAACAAACTGAGCCCCGCCACTGCTGTTTAGGTTTTCTGAGTAAAAACAAAAAAAAATAAGCATGGCCTAAAGTCAGATTTAATTATATTGCGCCCAATTCCTCCGAGTTTCTACTTAAATGCCCGCATTTACTGCCTCTAAGATTAATATATTAATAGCTAAGTCTTAATAGTAATAATAGTTAAGTTAAGGTGTTCATTAATGTGAAGTCAAAGGGTTAATTATTGTACAGTCAAGACTTTAATGAATTAATATACAGCCAAGGTGTTAATTAATATACAGCTTAGGCATCATTAATGGACAGCCAAGGCATCATTAATGCACAGCTAAGGGGTTTATTAATGTATAGCCAAGGCGGTTATTAATGTGTAGCCAAGGCTTTGATTAATATAGGTACATCCAAGGCCGTTAGTTAATGTGGAGCCAAGGGTTTAATTAATGTACAGCCAAGGCTTTAATTATTATACAGCTAAGGTGTTAATTAATGTACAGCCAAGGCTTTAATTATTATACAACCAAGCCGTTAACTAATGTGGAGCCAAGGGGTTAATTAATGTACAGCCAAGGGGTTAATTAATGTACAGCCAAGGCTTTAATTAATATACATCCAAGGCCGTTAATTAATGTGGAGCGAAGGGGTTAATTAATGTACAGCCAAGGCTTTAATTATTATACAACCAAGCCGTTAACTAATGTGGAGCCAAGGGGTTAATTAATGTACAGCCAAGGCTTTAATGATTATACAGCTAAGGTGTTAATTAATGTACAGCCAAGGCCTTAATTAATGTGGAGCCAAGGGGTTAATTAATGTACAGCCAAGGCATCATTAATATACAGCCAAGACGTTAATTAATGTGGAGCCAAGGGGTTAATTAATGTACAGCCAATGCTTTAATTATTATACAGCTGAGGTGTTAATTAATGTACAGCAAGGCCTTAATTAATGTGGAGCCAAGGGTTTAATTGATGTACAGCCAAGGCTTTAATTATTATACAACCTAGCCGTTAACTAATGTGGAGCCAAGGGGTTAATTAATGTACAACCAAGGCTTTAATTATTATACAGCTAAGGTGTTAATTAATGTACAGCCAAGGCCTTAATTAATTAATTAATATACAGCTAAGAAGTTAATTAGTGTACAGCTAAAGCAACATTGATGCAATTTTACATGTGTAACTTCATCTAGGGAGCACTAGGTAAACCTTACTATAGGCTAGTGATTTATAAACGAAATGAAAATGTCATTACATTAAGCACCTACTACATCCCTACATTCTAAGGGGTAAAAGTTGACATATTTCAAGTAAGACCTCATTGCTCACAATGAAAAATATTACATTCTCTTTGACAATAATTTTGACAGATAAAAAACAAATTAAAATTGTCATTCGTTATTTTAGAAGTATTTCTTTTTGTTTGAATAAGAAATGGTTGGAAACAGAAGTTTGCAGAACTTTTATAAGTAAATCGATAAATCGAATAGATTTGACGATGGGCGATGCACCACCAGGTGACGATGACGAGGATTTAGTTTTCAACGTTGAAGACGTTCAGAAAATAATAAGAGACAACATCGAGTTCTGTCTAGGCGGCAATATTTACAGTCATTCCCGCACACCCCAATGGATCACTATTATAACGGAGAAAACTTTAGCGAGACTGAATAAACTCAACAAACCCTTTAAGTACATTATGCGTACGATTATCACTCAGAAGAATGGCACGGGACTTCATACTGCTGCAGCATATTACTGGGACACCGCCACAGACGGCACGTGCACTGTTCGCTGGGAGAATAAATACATGTATTGTATTGTCAACGTTTGGGGGCTGGCTTTACAGATTTAGCCACTTCTAATAGAATGATGAACTATGATTCTCAAAGCGAAACTGCGGTACGCCATTAATTTTGTACGAGTTTTTCATTCACAAGTTGCCCAAATAAGCATTTATACATTACTAGCGGGCTTTAGTTGCGTGTATATGCAGTGTATATTATATTTACTGTAAATAAAATACCTAAATACTCGTAAATAAAAAACAGTTTTCATTTTAAACATTTATTCATTTTATTGCGAATAAATTACAATTATGCGAATTATTACATTTATAATTCAAACATTTGTTTTACAATATATATAAACATTTAATATACCTAAACATTAAGTGGCTCGCTCATGTGATGCAATTTTTCTACTTCCAGATGTGTATTATCTGTAATGTGGACCATAAGTTCGTAAATGATCCCATGGAAGGCGTTCTATGTTTATATACTGAAAAATAAAAATTGGACTGCCCCTGCAGTCATATTTAAAATCAAAACGAGCCACTTGTTTTCTTCTCCATTAAAAATGATTAGACATTGTGATGATTAAATTATAGATTAAAAATAACAGTGAAATAAAACATCCCTTACAAATATTTTATATATACCAATATATATGACATAATTACTCATACTTTACTAAGCATTTCATGCACATATTTTCATTAGATAACATCTTTAGTAAGTGTTTTATATTTAAGAATGTTACTATATTTTATTATAGCCCAATACTTTGATGTTAAAAACAATTTTATTTTCCTCTTAAAGAAATAACGCCCTTTCACTCAAAAGACAATATCTCCACTCCAACAGAATCTAAGTTTTTCTCAACAGAATTTAAAAACTAAAGCTTTTTCCGTATAATATCGTTTGTGTATGTACATCAAATAAACATATTAATATAACTAAAGATTTTATACATGTGGAAAATAATAAATCTTTTAAAATCAAATAAAATTTACAAGACAAAATCCAATATAATAAAACTAAACAACGTACGAAATGTCTTAGTAATATGATAAAAAAAAATTTTTTTATTAAAAACAATATTTGGATAATAATGTTTTGAATCCTAACTCGGATTCAGTCAATATGTATATTCATTTTATAAAATCAATCAATATCAATTTATAAAATTATGTAAAAAATAAAGTTGTTTCGCCATAGAGAATGAGTCATATCCAAAAAAGTTGTACATATTTTATGATGGTACTATCCTTCGAGTGTCCTATAAAGTTAATTCGCTAATTTTTGTAAGAAATATTCTGAATGTTATTAAAATAGTTTAACTAAATCTTTACCTACACAAATCATTCATAAAATAACTTACTTTGAATAAAATGAAAGGAAATATCGTTTTTTTTTCTTCAAAAAGTGGTGAAATAATTAGAAAAAAGTAGTGTCCTGCTCCCTTTACAATTTTTTAGAAAAGACAATTTTATCATTTCTATGTGCTATTATTATACGTTTTCAAACAAAACGTGCGAATCAAACATTGATAGACTAGTGATACTTTGATTTATTTTCAGAAATAAATAAAAACTCTAGAAAATCGTTAAAAACTAAATGTCCTAATCAATCGAACCATTTCCTGACTCTTTTTAGTGACAGGGATTTCTCCTAAAAACAATTCATAAGCTAGGATAGCTTTTTAGGAATTGAAATGGCAACACTGACGTGTGTCATAGACAAGGTAAATTCCTCAGCCATCTTCTTTTCATCCTAGGACAGTAGTCGTTTTGTTGAGCTGGTGTGCTTTGGTGAAAAATACAACCTGTTTCCTGACGCTGTTTAAACGCCAAAAAAGTGAGTAAAAAACGTTTTTCACATTGTAGACAATACAAATTTAACCTTTCATAAGATGTGACTGTGCAAAATTAATCATATGGAAGAATCTACAGAATTATACGAAAAGTTCGGTTATGGTAGCTCAATTTCGTGATAACAATTTCGTTACTTTCTTGACGTCAGTAAATTGTATTCATTAATCAGGCCTAGTTCACACAAAAAAAATTATGGTACCAACTAATTATATAAATTATAAATACAAATAATATGCGTGTATGTTATTTAAAACTTTTTTGTACAATTTACAAATAATAAATTATTTGTAAATTATATGTAAATTATTATTTACAAATATTTGTTATTAATTTATTATTTGTTATTAATTTGTAAATTATTATTTACAAATTATTTGTAATTATAAATTATTTGTAAATTGTGCAAAAAAGTGTTTAAAATAAATACAAAATATTATGTCGAAAAATATAGTGCCTTATTAGTCTTTCTTTTTAACTTTTAGATGCCGTTAACTAGTGCAGAGCGCCAAAAACGCTATATAGAACGCTTGAAAAAAGATAACCCCGATAAATTTGAAGAAAAACGATTGAAACATCTTAATCAAGTAAAAGCAAGACAGACAAAAATTGGCAATTTATCAGAAGAGGAAAAACTAATGCAAAGGAAGAAATGGCGCGAAGCAAATAAAAAGAGAAAAGACAAGAAAAATTATGTTTCGCAAAAAGAAAAAGAAGAAAAGTTGAGAAAACGAAGAGAGCTACGAGCTGCTATGAATAATAGCAAACTAACAAAAGAAAATAAAGAGTTTCGCGAAAAAGTCACAGACCTTAACAGAAAAATATTTGCTCTTCAAAAGAGATTATACCGATACAAGAAAGAAATTCAGCAACTAAAAGAGCAGAGCAACAATCAAACTTCACACCCCAATGAAGTGCTAATGGAAAGCCAACTAGCTGCAGCTCAGAATCAAGCTTTAACATTCAATGATGTACAAGTAGAGAGAGCTACACCTACAACTCCTTTAAGCAAGACAAATTCTTTTATAGATTGTTTGCAAACACCAATTCGGGATGATGACAAAAATAAGATAAAAAAGAAAATTTTCGAACTTAATGTGTTATCAGAGTCTATTAAATCACAATACAAGAATGCTAACACAAACGAAATAAAAGCAAAAATAAAGAGCATTGCTGTCAATGAGATAACGACAAAGTATCGTATGAAAACCAATTTATCGGTGAAGTTAGGTCTCAAAGGAAGGATAAGAATCAAGTCAAAAAAAGCATATAAAAAGATTTTAGGACAAGAAATTAAGGATTTTTTCCTTCGTGACGACGTAAGCCGCTCTACAGCGGGAAGAAATGAAACTATAACTCATAAAAAGATCAAAATGCAGAAACGTTTTTTAACTGACACCTTGGACAATTTGTATAAAAAATACCAATCTGAAGGAGGAAAAGCATCTCGAACAAGTTTTGGGCGATATAGACCATTTTTCGTTTTAAGTCCCAATGTAAATGATAGGAATACCTGCTTGTGCACAAGACATACAAATTTGCAACTGAAAGTCGATAAGCTAAAAGCTTTGGGTATACTTAAAACGAACTCTCTGTCAGAGCTTGTTAAGGAAGTGGTTTGTGACTGTAATTCCATAACCTGCATGTATTCCAACTGTGAGGTTTGTAAAGACAAAATACCTGAAATGAACACTGATACCAATGACCAAAAAGAGACACAATGGCACCAATGGATTTTGAAAAATCATGAATATGTCAAATCCCAATCGGGATCTTCAAAAACAGTTGTCACAAAAAGATATGCAAAAGAAAAATTAACAGGACCAGTAGAAACTTTGGTTAGAAAGTTTAAAGAAGAGTTGCACGCCTTTAAGCGTCACTACTTTAACATTGTGACTCAGCATTCAGCATTTAAAATGTGCAAAGAAACAATAAAAGAGGACGAAATCATAATTATTTGCGACTTTTCGGAAAATTTTACTTGCAAAATGTCGGAAGAAATCCAATCTGCACATTTTGGAGCAAGTAAAAATCAATTTTCCTTACACACAGGAGTGATCTACTTACAAGGACACAACCCAACGTCGTTTTGTACTATATCACCATCGATTTTTCATGGACCTGTTGCGATTTGGGCCCATTTAAAACCTATTATGGAGTATGCAAAAGAAAAATGTCTAATGGCAAGAGTCATTCACATTTTTTCTGATGGTCCGTCTACACAGTACCGACAGAAAAAGAATTTTTATTTATTTAATAAATTCATCAGTGAAACAATCTATGATTATGGAACTTGGTCGTACTTCGAAGCCGCCCATGGTAAAGGCCCTGCGGATGGCGTAGGTGGTGCCATTAAACGAAAACTAGACAAATTGGTGGCTTTTGGACACGATATACCATCTGCTGAAGCAGCATACGATCTGTTACAATTACAGGAGACTGAAGTGAAAATATTTTACGTTCCAGAAGAAGACATTAACGCCATTGAAAATAGTATACCTGATGACCTATTACCACTGCCAGGGACAATTAAGGTTCATCAGATAATAACAAAAAACATTGAAAGTTGTATATTTTACAGGGATGTAAGTTGCTACTGTGGGTATAACAACCGAGGACTTTGCAAATGTTTTAATCTTAAAAAACACCAGCTAATTCGTGCAAAGAAAACCATTGCTAAAAAAGGAGAGGACAAAAGGACTGAAAAACTAAATAAATTGAATAAAAAAAAGAAAGAAATTGACTCTACAGATACGGAAATAGACTCTGATGTGACTTATGCTGAAACCAGTGAAAGTGAAGGATTTGATATTAGTGAAAGTAGCAACGAAGATGAAAGAAAAATGACTGAAGATCAAGATATTATGGAGAAGAAAAGAAAAGACAAAGAAGAATATACAAGTATGTTTGAAAAAGAAAACAGGCCTTTAGAGTTACAAGAACTAAATCGCGATTTACGAACATCCTGCAGTACAAAAATAAAAATTATAAATGATATTGAGATTGTAAAAGTCTTAGATGAAAAAACTGGTCTATTCAAATTAAAGGAAAAGAAGAATAAAGTTGATACAAGTTCCAAGGACTCTGAAGTTCCTAGAGTTGGAAATTTCATTTTAGCTAAATTTTATACCAAGCATTCTAAGAAAATATACAGATATGTCTGTTTGATTGAAAATATTCATGGTGACTCTATAGTAGTGAAAGGATTGAAATCAAAAAAAGTTAAAAATATGTTCCGATTAGTTCAGGATGATATATCTATAATTGATCTTAAAGATATTATTGCGTATTTGCCTCGGCCTCTGAAAGATAATGATAATTATATTTTTAATGAAGCTATTGATGTCAATGAGGCTTATTCTATGTGACTATTTAAAACCAAATTTGTGTAGTTATTTAAAAAAAAATGTTATGTGTGTCTAAGGACAGCTATCCTGACAATATATATGTAGGTATATATTGCTTTTGTGTTGATTTGTGTTAAGACTGATTATAGTGTTAATGATACCTGTAACTTCAAGAAATATTTTTGATTGTTAGAAGATTGGTTTTGTTTCGTGGAAAAAAATTATAATTATGCTCCACTAAATGTTTGTTTTGTTTGTGTTGAAACTATTATCTATGTTTATAAGCATATAGAAGTTTTGTTGATGAAAGATTTATCTAGTATTTTATTGATCAATCAGAATACACCTTTACATTTACCATTTCCTGACAATTCTTGACAAAACCATTTCCTGACGTACATTTTTTTTGGATATTACTCGAATACAAACTAATGTTTACTTGTAATACTTTTCTGGAAAATTAAGAATCTGACCAATTACGAATTTGTCCAAAAATGAATCTGTCGAATACAGAAACAACCAACACTGTTATAAAATAAAACTTTTTTTCTATATTATTACAATTTTATAGTTTTGCTCGATTTTATTGGACGGTATCGTACTGAAAATAAAATGTAAATAGAAATAAAGTCAAGCGGCCGACTATTCAATTACAGCGACTACAGCCGACTAAATAAAATTAAATATTTTTAACACTTAAACAAACTTAATCTAAGTAAAACGTTTCACTGGTTAAAATTATTAAAACTAGAAATATGTATGAATTACAGTAAAACCAAAAATAAAAAAGTGTAAATTATTGTAAAGTTTTTCAAGTTTATTGATTTTTATTGTAATTACGAGACCGCAGTCTTAAGAGTCTTATGCCGTCTTATGCAGCTCACAAGGAAAACTATCAACAACAAAAAATTGATTAATATGTAGATTTAACTCAAGATTAGTAAAAGTTTCGTTATTAGATTTCACCTGAACCCTTTATAATGAAACTAATGAATCTCAATTTATTAAGATCTCTTTAGAAGTGATTTTTATTCCCAATTCCAATTTAATTTCCTCAATAAAAAAAATATGTAGGCACCTATAACATTAATTCTTAATCTCTTCACTTAAGCCTTACTGTATAAATCCATTGATTTATTGTTTAGAAATTGCGTAAAATATTTTATTAGATAAGTCCACTATAAAATTCTATGTTAAAAGGTTAAAAGCAATAAATACAATAATTGATACGCATGCACATACAAAACTAATTGTGATGATTTAATGATTTATCTTATTCCATGAATATCCCAGATTAACGGTTAAATATTAATATCAGGATAATTATCACTATAACGCCCAGGACCAAAGCAATGTAAACTTTCTTCTTTCGGAGTTTGTTCTGAAAAATATAAAAAATAATTTATAAATAAGCCTTAAAAAAGAGATTATACTTTAAGGTTTTATAAATATTTTAAATTTAAATGGCGATGTTCTGTTGTGTTTTTTTAAGCTGTGAGATAGTAACATGTGAGCCAATTTCATTGTAATTTAAAAGTATATTTATTTTTCTTTTTATATACTTAACATAGTGATAAGATCTAAAATAAAATCTAAAATAAAAGCGTTTATTCAGCTTTATTTAAATGCAAAAGTACAACAAAACATGATATTAATTTAAATAATTAGATATTTTCCTTGTATATCGTTAAGTATGACGTGAATTTTAAGTGAATGAAAGTTTTGAATGAAATTTTTGAGCTCACCTTGTAATTGGCAGCTTGGTTGAGTTGCTGAGTTGCACTTTCAACGTTCTGAGCCGTGTACTCAACATTGGACTCAATTGAATCAACAATGTGGCCTTGATCGTGAATTATGGTACTCAAATCCTTGAATATTTGATTTACATCCACAATATCGTTCTGAAATTTTAATTAAATAAAAATACTTAAGTACACACTTGTACTTATACCATAAATATTAACAAAAATAATGACTTTATATTATTACATATATTGTATTTTATATATTCTATATATATGTATTTTATACTAGGACCTATTGTCCTAAACAAATACAATAGGTCCTAGTAATATATTAGTATTTGTATCGGCCATACCTCATATTACCTATTTATTTACTTATTTATTTATTTTTATTTCTATCGATATTGTATTGTATATAATAAACACGATATAAAGTTATTAAGCGCAAACGGTGTTTTAGTTGCGTTTGATGTTTTAGAAATCTTGTTTTACTAATACAATATATGTTAAATGTTAGTCCACGCAATTTTAAAATTGGTAAAATATGTAAACAGCATATCTGATTACGTATTATCGTACATTTAAATTATCTCATATTATGCGAAATACATAAAAAATTATTAATGACTGGTGACCGCTCCCGTCTTCGCCCGGCGACCAATTTTTTTTAACCGTCCCTGATTATCTCTCTATCCATAAGTGAAAAAAAAATTAAAATCGGTCCAACCGTTTTCGAGTTTTAGCTAGACGAACGAACAGCAATTGATTTTATTTATTATATATATAGATAGGAGATATATTTAGTTCGTGGATTAATGACACTGCAAGATTTTTTCTTAATTTTTGAGAAATTCGTAATAGTCATTGAAAACAACTTAATATCTATACTAATGTTATAAACAGAAGGATTTTTATTTTTTTTTTAAATAATTCCGATATTAAAAATTCTTTCACCTCTAGAAAGCTCCATTGGAAACATTAATAAGTTTCCAAATTGGTCCTTCCAAATTGTTTGCATTGAATTTCTAAATAAATTTTAGTGTTAACTAATAAAACAAATTATTTTAACTTATCAGGGTGTTTTATCAGTTATAAAAATACCTTGTTAATTAAATGTTGACGCCGATTATACATATTATAATAGTCTGAACGAATTAATACGATAAAAACAAATACTATCGACAAATATAATTAATTAGCCACTTTTTACATATTTATTTGAAATGTAAACCTTATGACGCGTGTGAACAGCGACTACAGTATATTTTCAACTGAAACCATGTACTTGTTTATGAAGTTTATAGTATGGATGGTAATTAGTACTTTTTTTAAATAGTAAAATATTTACTAACTAATAGTTGCCAAATGTATATTAATTTTGCATTTTTATCACAATATGCAAGTTTTTTAAGCTCAAATATTTTTTATGGGGGCAATTAATTACCTCCAACTGCCTAATGTCCTTTTCTCTCTCCTCAATTTCCCTCAACTCTCTTTCAGTCTGCATCGTGAGTTGCTCCTGCTTGCGAACATTTTTATCCTCAAGTTCCAACAAATCTTTGTTAGTACCTGAAAAATACATTTTTTCTGTTATTCATAACACAACAAATATAAAACTATATTAGTATACGATATATACATATAAAAATAAAATAAAAAACAATTTACCCGAGGAAAATGGTTCTGGAATGGTCACATGTTGAGACTTCACCTTTCTTACATCTTCTTTGGTTTTCTGAGCAGCAGACCTTTGGGTTGTCTGTAATAATTGTTGTATTCAAATTATTAATAAAATTTACAAAAAATTTATTAATAAAAACATTTTTCATTTAGACCATTTGAAGGCACCCTGGTAAAATATACAAAAAAAAAATTATTTATTTTTATTTGTTCCATTGTCTTCCAACATTTCGGCAGTTCGTCTGGCGGCAGTAACCACTCCCTTACATAAGACTACCGTGAAATAATACCATGTGTGCTTTTGTGTATTGGTAAGTAAGCCATTTTTACTTATCCTTATAATTATCTTTATCTTGTATTGTACATGCGTCACCTATAGGGTTGCTTGTAAATAATAAGACAATAGCCACATACCATCAAGGGGATCATCAGCCTGTTTGTGGACCCTAACATTTAAAAAAATCTATTCTAATGTAAAACTTAAGATACAAATATGTAAATGTATTACATTACATATTTGTATGTTTCGTTTGATTATTTATTTACACAGGCAGTGGATACTGATACAGCCATGATATCATATTATTTCATCCACAAATGCATCTCAGTCAGTAGATAAAAAACCATTAAACAAGAATTTTACTTTACTACAGACACAAAGAAACTAATATAATTATACAAATTTAGATAATTATATATGCATCAATTAAATTTACTGCTGCAGCTGCTGCAAGGGTAACCATTACTGCTGCAATTTCCTTCCAAAAACATACATTAAAATATGTATGAAGGCAGGTTGTCCTGGTCCTGTTAATATGACCAAATTTCAGTACCAAAAGTAATTAACAACACACTCTTTTATGGTGATATTTTAACACTAGTTACCTATCCCCAACTTTAAATGGAGAGGAGCTTACGTTAGAAGATAAATTACAAATTTCAGCTTTCTAGACTTAGTACTTTTGGCATATTTATTAATTCGATTATTATGGATAAATGACTTTGTATGTGAATATCAATTTACCTGAAATGCATTCAAAGTGGCGATATACTCATCGCTGAGACGATCCCGGGTGAGTTTGTTGGCTGGCTGATCGCACGGTAGCTTCATCAGTTCCATTATCATGCTGGAAGTATCTTTCGCCAATTTCTGAGTGTAGTTCTGTATTTGACGTCTGAACAAAACAGAAGACAGTTCAATTAGTCTCATGCTGCAATGTCAAGTATTCTGCGGGACACTCAACTCCTCAACAACTTACAGCAGATATAAGCGTGTTGTTTGGGCTCAATAGAAACTCAGAGGTTAGTTTCTTATTTCTTCTAGGGTTTTTTTTGCAATTTAAATATTATAATAGGGGACTATATCATAGGAAAGCATAATGTCACTAGTCACAAAGAATGAAATATTATTATAATATTCATATTCTCATGAGTTATCATGGCTGAACATACCATTTTTAAAGTTTTAACATTAAATGCTATTTTTGTGTATTATAAACAATGAGATATTGTTCTCAGCTGTCATTTTAGGCTATATTATACTGATTTATAAATGTATATTAAACAAAAGAATAGGCAAAATATGAATGTTACTAATGTTTCTTATCAATGTTTATTATTAGAGTCCTAAGTGAGATAACAAGGCAGCTCTAAAGGTGTTTGGCTTCACACGAAAACCATACTTTAATGTTGCACCTTTGTTCAAATTACTTTTTCATTTTTATTTTTGTGACGGTCAACAGACAGGATGACGGGCCACTTGCTGGTAGGTGCTGCAAGTATGCTGCCCATCACGGTAGGCATCACTTACTCATTCAACATAACACAACAGCATATGTGCTGTTATTCCAATGTGGTCTTCTGTAGGGTGGTGATTAATGTTGACTGATGGACTGCCGAAATGACTGTGAAACACATGCCCTGCCACTAATAAAATATTGAGAAGTATTATGTTTATACAACATCTATACAGCAACATAAATAATTACAAAAAAAACCAAAAGAATGATACTTTTTTTTTTTAAATAAATACTTGATTCTTTAAAGGTATTCTCAAAGGTAAACCCACTTTATCTCAAGTAGAACGCACTTTACCCATTTGAACATTGAAGGATCAGAATTTACTCACTTTACTATAATAATCTTTTAATATTAATAATATATAATAATATTGTACTCACAATTGACTACGCAGATCTTGAGAGTCTTGTGGAGTTTGTAGTTGGTTAACAATTTTCGACATTGATGACACTGTACAGAAAACCGTAGATTATGATCTAACTTGTTACAATTTAAAAAAAAAACTAATGATAACATTTAGAAAAAATAACTGTTTTTTTCTGAGACACTTGTCATTTAAAATAAAAAGATATTATATAAAACTAACTGTTGCATGTGACTTTATAAAATATAGACTATGTTGCTAGCTGATAATATGGCTTTCTATAGGTGAAAGAATTTTCAAAATCGGTTCAATAGTTTAGAAGTTCATCGCGGATTAACAATGTGACGCGAAATTTTTATATATTCAGATTTCATTTTATAAAAAATTTCAATGGGAAACGCCCCTCCACTCTGCCGGAACAAAGATTTGTTTTAAACCTATTTACAATTTGTATTGAATTTTAATTTATTGGTGATCTTGAATTCAGGAGATAAAAAGTGTGCAGTTTTTGTAATCCTCAAAAAATATTATTTTTTTCAAAAAATAAGCATAGCCATTATTATATTTGGCTTATCTGTGGCTATATATTACAAAATAATGTTTTATAAAAAACAATGAAAATATATTTCTAATCAAATAAAGCCATTTTGAGTATTATCTTATCATGATGACAGTTATAGTACCTGCTTAGTGCGATATTTTATTTAAAAAAAACATTAATGAGCTTATAAGGCTCTCAAATCAGTAACAATGTTTTTTGTACAAAAAATAATTTTCAATAGAACATAACAATAGACTCAAGGCACAAAAATGGTAAAAAATAAAGAGTTTTAACGATAAGCTAAATACATAAAAAGTACATTACCATTTTGGGAAAGTTTGTTTATATTGCTGCCAATGTTCTGCGACAGTCTGTCGAATTTGTTACCGGATTCTTCATAAGCTACCCCTCCTTGATATGACGACTCCATTGTTACTAAACATGAACAATTAAACGCAATTAACAAACAACGGAACTGTAACAAGCCAATTGCACATTACACTAATCACATTATTAACAATCAATCACCTGATTAAACCGTGGCGTACGACGTAAAATAAAATCAATAAATACCTATCAAAGACGTAAAAATAGTAGGAATCCCGAAAAAAATCAACAAACTGCATACATATAAGACAGATTGAAGTCAAGTGAAGACTGCTCGAAATCGAGACATCACTACACTAGTGACAGTATTGGACACAGATATTGGACAGTATAGTCAGAAGAACAGTGTGACCGTTTTCAAATCGAGATGTGTATTGTGTGCTAGGGTTGCCTGTGCTAAAAACTTAAATATTGTGCCAAAAAATATGCTAAAAAAAGCAACTTTTAATTTAATAAGTAATATCCTTTATTCAGAATCTTCCTCATCTAACACATATACATTATTTAAAGTTTTCTTACAATTTTTCTGACAAAAAATCCAAATCTTTTTATACGCTGGCACAATTTTATATTAATTTTTCTAGGTTACATTTCTGGTATTTATAGACTTTTATATAATACGAGCTGACCTGGCAAACGTAGTTTTGCCATATAAATAAACTTTTGGTGGGCCACCCTTATTACTTAGGGGTATAAAAATAGTTTACGACCGAATATACACAAAAAAAATATATAAAAATCGATCGCCGTTTCGGAGGTTACAAACACTGTGACACGAGAATTTGATGAATATATATATATAAGATAAGATATAGATTAATGAATTTGTCATGTTGCAGAAGATTATATTTAAATAAATATTTACAATAAATGCTTCTATAATCGTGAAAACAGTTTCTAGAACTTAACTAAACTATCGCACAGACTCCGTAAAAATATGGCGAAGTCTATGGTATGGACCGACAAAGAATTTAGCTTTTACTTGGACTTTGGCAACAATCAATGTGGCCTAAATTTTGTTACGGTAAAAACTAAAGATTCATAAATCTGAAATTTATCTGTTTATGTGAAATGCCACTTTTTAATATGTTAATTTATAATCTACTAATATTTTATAAGTAAGCATATTACATAATGACAGCTTTTACGCAAGGCCTAGTCCGGTTGAGAAGTTTAAAATACTGAAGGTGCGCGCTACTTACCAACATTTTAAAAATTACATAGAACATTACTCACATCCATTTTATTTTTCTTAATACATCTTTCTTGGTTGTGTTATTTATATGATCTGCCACCCGGATTTTTTTTACTATATATTTAAAAAATAAAAAAAAAATCCTAAAATTAGAATTCCACGGGTAGCGGGGCTACCACTGGTTGGGGCTGCAGAGTGAGGAACCTTCTGTTCTGACAATTCCCTTGATTTAGCAATCGAGTGAAAACCTCTTAAGGTGTTGGACGAGGCTTTTCGCAATAAGACCGTTCTCTGACACGACGATCAGCATCCCACATGGCGGTCATCTCGTGAGCCAAGTATATATATAGTTAACTTATCTTCGGCGCTGAGATTGATCGATAATCACGATGTCATAATAGTCCTGTCCGTGATTATAGGGCAATCCCAGTAGAGTGTAGCACGACTATTTTTGAGAACGGGCGTAGGCACGTATTTGTAGTACGGCATCTCAGACTCGATAAGACCGTATCGAAGGGCAAGTTTCTGATGAATGTACCTGGTTACTTGGTTATGTCTGTGCAAACACTCACTGTTAAGAAAATGAGCACAACCGGAAATAATATGGCTGAGTTTCCCTCCAGGAGTCCTTCAGGATATATTTTCGGTAATTATTCGTCTAAATAACTTTGTCCGCAACTGCACAGGCCAAGCCTTCGGTTTCCCCAAAGAGGTCACCGAAACGTAGCCACTGACATAAACAAGTCCACATCAGGTCTTGCCTGGGCCTTGCAGAACCGCCCATGCAGCTCCTTGCCTTTCCATACGTTCTTTCTGTCGCTAGCTAAAGATAGAGGCGTGAGGTTTTATCATTACAACGACTAGATGTACACTACTCTCATTGTGCAAAAAATATTTGCTAAGACTGTACACCTCACGATTATGGAGGTTCATGGCGCTAAAAAAACCGTGACCCCCCGAATTTCCGTGGGGTGTACAGTCTCATAACCGATGAGCGTGGATGTATCATGCGATGCGCTTTCAATGTCTGTTTTATATACTTATCACTAATAACCAACGACTGTGACATACCAAAGTTTGTCTCAACTTCGACACCGAAATCCACCCTGATTGCGTTACTGAAACATTGTGTTATTTTCTCTAACTAAAAGGTCTGGGGTTTCGGTGCAATTAGTTTTAGGTCATACATGTAAAGTAGGTGTGAGATGACTTTCGCCCCCCCCCCCCCCCCATCTCTTTCTTTACTTCATAGTTAACTCTACTGTGACCTAGTCAAGTTAGTGTTTTGTGTTTGCGAACTTTAACCGTAACATGTATATACAAACACGTATTTTCGCATGATTTTCGTTTAACAGACAATATAGAGTATAGTGTATATACTCGCATAAATTTCATTTACTTATGTGTATTATAAAAATATATCAATATTCAGTTAGTGGTTGTGGTACCTAGTAATTTTTGCGATTGAGAACTGTCTGCGTGTCTCTCCTCCCTATTCTAATTTATTATAAAACAAATAAACCAAGTCAAAATAGCTAACATATTTGATTCTTTCAGTGACAATGCTATTAGTATATTAAAAATACTTGTTTATGGCTTGATTGTCATAATCGCATAATATATTTCGACATATGTTTGAAATGCTAAACCTCTAATCTACGTGTTGATCCTATTATTTTGTCATGAATACCAGTTAAACAACAGAATATTACGATATGTACTAGAAAAATAATACCAGGTACTACTTTGGACTTATTTTAAAACAAAGAATTCATTCAAGTCGTAAAAAGATAACTCGAATTACATTACAATGTTGCTATCAACCTACTAATATTCATCCACTATAATACTTCATTTCAAATTATGATGACGCGTGTAAAATTTTTATAAACGTTGCAGTTTTTTCTTATTGAGCGCCATTTAACTGCCATTCGTTATTCATCTTTCAGAGGAGGTACAGCTACCTCTCAGGAACGTTAAACGAGATGGACCCTTCATTGTATTCCCGATACACCACCCCAAATGGATTGCCTCAGGAATCCAAGCTGGCTAAATATATGGTAACTATTTTGTTAGACCTGCAAACTAACCAGTCATTAATTCCATTTTCGATTATGAATTAACATGTATTACTCAATTTCAGAATCATTCTATAGTCACCCCAACGAGGTCTTTGACTCAAGCCATGGCAGAGATGACTTTCGAACCACAACCATCGGTATGAAAAAAATTTGATTCCTACTATGTTTTTCACAATTCTACATTTTTACATTCTTACATTAACATTCTTACATTTTTTTACAGACAAGTCGGGAGTATGTGCCTGTCAGTTATTTTCCGACTGCGAACATATTGCCGGAGTCACCTCAAAATTCTCCACCGAACAATCTGGCACATATTCCATCGAACACTCAGATACATCAGGTAAAAAAAACTTATGTCATTCAAATTGTGTGTTCCTAACAATGATTTGCATAAAACACACATGATTGTTGCAACACATTTTTAGGTTGCAACACATTTTTAGGTTGCAATAGTGAAAATGTCTGACTATGCAAAAGACATTTGAAGCTTGTAGGTGATTGTTATGCATTGTTGAGTAAGCAATTTTTATTCTATTTTATTATAAAATAAGGTTAATCATCCACGTATATGTAGAAAAACTTGTAAGTTATTGAAACAAGAAGGTCATTTTAAAATTATATTTTGTACTAAGACTTATGTTTGTTTTTAGGAAAATGTAGGTGGCACTACATATTTCTATCGCAATTCTGAAACAATGAATGCATCGGTGCCCCTCAACTCGTCTGCTCTTATTGGTAAGTTTCTGTAAATGTATCATCAATATTGTACCTAATGATTTTTTTTTCTTCTCAAAATTGTAAGTTAAAACTTGAGTTTAATGGGCTCTGGCATCCAAAACACAGCAGCACAGAGCATTAAGGCAAGCATGGGAAAACGGGCTCGTCAACTGTTGGTTTTTGCGAGCATTGAATTAATTACATTTGGTTTTCATTCTTCCTAAGTCCTATATGTTTAGCTATTATTTGCAGTACAAAATAAAACGATTTCAATTTGCGCGTTTGCAGCCACTCTGGCGTTACTTGTGTTATAGGCGACGCTAGGCCCCCGTACCATCAGGTCGGTTTGCCTGTCTGTCGAGCTTAACATTAAAAAACCTTTGGTGAGCTGCATCATGGATACTGCCGTGTATTTTACGTGAATACGTGTACGTTACTGTGAGCATATTACATATAATGTATATGTCCAATTGAATATACTATATAAATTTTTTGAGCTATCGAGAGGTTATATAAAATTTTGGATATAGTTGATAGATTTGTAGTTACCACATCAAAGTGTATCCCCCGATTTTTTGTGTCACTTTTCTGAATATAAAAGGAAATAACATGTTGATTATGTAACGTCAAAAAGTTGATTATGTACTTTATTTTTTAGGCCCGCAAGATCCATGTTTAGCGGGCGTAGTGGGAGGTGCTGGACCATCGTGCACCACATCGCCATATGCACCGCAAATGTATGCGGGCATACCCCAGCACTTGGGCGCCATAATCGCGAAGCCAGGTAAGTCTTGTGTCTAGTTAAAAAATTTCTTAGTCCAAAAAAAATCGTTTATAGCGACATCATTAAAAGTTGTAGAGTTGTTATCCTAATCTGTGTAAAAATTACCTTAACCAGGAGAGAATGACTTGACCTGAGAGTCACTTGACCCCTGCATACGATTGTGAAAACAAACAAAGATAAGTGATTATGTTTTTTAACAGTATATGTATATTGTATAAAGAACTAAGAGCGTAATAAATAAAATAAGATTGACTGGTAGATTACTTAAAGTGGTCAGATTGAAATTGAGTGCATGTTTGAGTCTATAAATGTATCACAACAATAATAATTTATTGCACACACTCTTTGATTATGTTAATGAATTTTCACTTAATAATGTAATTATTTAATTATCTTTCAGAAATTTATAGTAAATGAGATGACATGAGATGTCCTTATAAACGGTTTTGATTAAATTATATTTAAAAATGTATACATTCTTATTAATTCGACTAAGATAACTTACTCGTATTAATAAATACTAGAAAATTTTATTTAAAAATCATCATGTCTTGTATGGTTTTGATATGTTTTTATTGCAATCAGGTATATATTGCGAAAATCAGAAGCAGGTAATTCTCTCACTACTTGAACTGCCCCAAACAATGGACTCATGGGTCTGTTTACGTTATGTTTGTTTAATTAAATTGTATATCTTACAACGATTGTGCAGCTAAAATTATAGAGGGATTTTCTTCATTACATGCCTGTACCTATAAAAGATTGCTGTCTAGCAATCGGTACATCTCCATATGTGATGTGGGTACCGGCTCCAGTCGAGACCGGTTTGCCTTTTCAAGGTACAGAATATGTTGAGTAGTAAATAGCCTATCTATCGTGGAAACTGTGTATACAGTAGTTCGCTTTCAAATCGATGTTAATATATTGCTATGAGTTCACTATGAGAAATTAATTTGTTTTATTTGACTTTTTTCCACCGGTGTGCTTCGCCTCTTCACACACAGCTCTGATGTAAACCCACTCTTAGGGTTTGTCTATGACAAACGAATCATTTTGTAAGATTTTGCTTATTAAATAGATTTTCTCATTTCACTAAAAGTCTAAACGCATTAGCATTGTCCCCTTTGTAAGGTCATAGTAAATATTTATAAGAATTAACATTTAAACATGGCGGCAAAGCGCTAGTTTGTTTAGACCTTAATTCATATACCATGTAATTCCATACTGTAGTTGTGTGGAATGCTTGTTTACTTTGCTATTCTCATATAACTTATTATATAACATTCATCTACTAGGAATGTTTACATTTGCGTCAGTCACTCAATGTTGAATGCATAAAGGTTAAATTTCACTGATTTGTCTTCAAGTTCGACCTCTCTATAAGAAAACATTTCCGTTTCAGTGACGTGTTTGAGCGCAAAATGTATGAATTCCAAGTGCATTTCATGTCTATTTATGTCTATTTGTTACTAAATATTTTTACATAAATTTAAACTTCATTGTCGTTTCGTTACCGTAGTGTATAAAAATACATTTATTCAGCTCAATTCAGCTTTTGTCCATAGAAAACACTAGCTTCGTGCGCGCTGTAGTTAGTTTTTTTAAATATCCCATAGGAACCTAACATTTTTCTAGGACAAAAAGTATCCTATATGTTAAATCAGGTGACATCAATACATAAGTGAAAACCGCATTCAAATCGGTTAAGCCATTTTTGATGTTCGGAGTTCACAAACGCACAAACAAACAGACGAAAATTTCGGTAACATATAACTTCAATGTGTACGAATTGTATTTTTTTTTTAATTTTTATATTTAATGCCCAGACACGGCTCTCGTTTACGATTATATTATATGCCGTCCGGCGAATTTACCGGGCCTGTAAATCTCCGGTTTCCGGCAAAGTCGCCGCTCCGGCGTATAATTTGCGGTACCTAGCCTAACCAAAATAGTCCAGCGAAACGTGAATCGAGCTGAATATCTGTAGTTACTACTCCCATGATGCACTTAAACGTGTTAGCATATAGATTCACCAAAAACCCTCCAATCCTTTAGCTTGATGCACGAAAATCGCCGGAAATTAGACATTTACTTAATGTTTTTTTTTTTGTTTTTTTTTTATTTACAATTAAATTTTCACATTCTCCACGTAAACACTTCTTACTATTTTTGCTGTGCACGAGGCTTTTGTCGTAGAATTTGTAAAAAAAAATTTGTTAAATTTCCTCCATAAGCTGACCAGATTGGTTTACTAATTGCAACATAATGTTTCGGCTGGACACATAGTTGCAATTAGGCAATTTCTTTTATGTTTTTGATCTATGATAAGAGATTTTATTAACATCAAGCATAGGGATAGTTTCAACTTAGATTATTATTTAAGTTGTAATTTGAATTTATCAAATTTTACAAAAATGTGGCACATTCTTCTAAATGTGCTTTACTTTTTTAAGAATGCCCTTATTACAAAAGAATCTTTGAAATTGTATAATAACACCCATATGATGTGTAGTTTTGACAATGTGACTGTTGTACAAAATTTTACTTATTTGAAGTTGATATTAATTTATTTATCTAAATATAGTAATACATGTATTTATAGGTTTCCAAAAAAAAAACAATAAAAGTAACCGAATCTACCAGAGGAATTAATTTCAATAAGCTGATCAGGGAAAAATCTTTCAAAACAAATATTAATAATAATTACCTACATTTCATGTCAAAAATAAATAAATAAAAGAATTTCAATAATGTAGATTGCTATTTTGTTAGACATTATATATAATTTTCTTCGAGTCTGTACTGTGTTACCATTGCTAGGAATAATGTTAAGTATGTTGTCATAAGTTTATTTCTATGTTAATACTAAGAAATAAACTTATGACTTAGTAGTGCCTACTGATGGGAGACGTGGACAAACACATTATTCCAAAAACTAAAAGCTAATTTCACTAAACGACTAGCAATTTGATGTTAATTGTTTTATTGCTGACGTGCAAAATTCTTACCTATAAAATAGGTATCGAAATTATAATTCTGAGAATTATAATTCTGAGTAATGGAATATTACAAGTTTTAGGGAACATACACACATAGCCTTTTATATATTAAGATTGTTATTTGAAACCAAATACCAATCGTTTCCGGTGACGACATTTTTGTGCTCTTTATTTAAAATAAACCGCTTTATTTAAATATTGTGTTTAAACTTCACACGTCTGATTTTAGATCTAATTAATTTTGATTATGATTAATAATCTGAACTGCTGCTGCTCACCCAGCGTAAGGTAATTTTAAGATAATTCTTTTAGAACGAGATTATTAGGCCTCTATTCTGTGCTAGAAGCTAGTCACTGTCCAAACCCAAATCACTGAAAGATTTCATCACAACCAGATCAGTACCTGGCTCCAACTTTCCGAGGTGCATCCATAGCCTGTAGAAAGTGATCTTAAGCTTATTGGCTTAAAGGTTGTTCTCAAACTTCACCTTCAGCGGCGCAAAAGCCTCTGTATATTATATCCTTTTGACGAATCCGTTGGATTAGGGCTCCAGGACTCCCGGGTTCAATTCCCGGCAGGGTCAACTTCGGAAATAAACTTTTCAAAGTTGGCTCTGGTCTGTATTTGGAAAGTAGTGGTAGGGCACACTGCAGCCCGTCTGGCGGCAGTGACCAATCCTTACGGAAGACCATCGTGAAATAACAGCACGTGTGCTGTTGTGTTTCGGTAAGTGAGTAAGGGATGCCAGAGTCCCTTATAGTAAGTGACGACTTAGTAGGATCAGGGATAAGGAAGCAATAGTTAAATGGGGCTTGGCATCCTTTGCTAACTCATGCTGTTATTTCATTCCACGGTGGTCTTCTTAGAAGGGGTAGTTACTGCCGCCAGACGGCTCTTCTAATCATTGACTTCGTAACGCAGTTATAAGTACACTTTTGCTTACGGTTATTAAGATTTTTTTACGGATTTCATTATAAATAATAAATAATATATGAATTTTTATATTTTATATTTTTATCTACAGCGTGTTACGAAAAAGTTATATTTAAATTAGTGTAGACCAAAACAATATTTATTATAGATATGCATCTCAATGTTTTGGGTGACGCGCCCCATTTTTATGATCCAACGCCAGAAAATATTTTTTCATTTCATGCTTGTTTATATAAATCTATAATATAAAAATTAATTCCTAAATGTTTTGCTAAGCGCAAAACTTGAGAACGGGTGGGCCGATTTCAATTCTGTCTTCACTCATGGATAGAGGGATAATCAGGGTAGGTTTTTACGTAAAAAAAATGCACCCCGGGCGAAGCCGGGAGCGGACCGCTAGTTATTAATATAGTTCAATAATAAAACTTGTTGTTGTCGTTTCAGGGTTGGCAGCGTCTTTCTACACGCCGGAGACCATCAGGTCTGAAATTTACCAGCGAAATGAGGACGTTTTCCTTCAGCCAGACTTGCATCAGTTTCCAAGTAAAGAAACTCATTAGTTATTTCAGCTAGTCTAATAATATATATGTATATATGTACATAAACAGAAATTGAAATCCCACAAAATTTTGTTACTACTTACGTAAGTATGTTTGTTTAACAGATCTGCCAGAGCACGTGGAAATGTTTTCCGAATTGACGCCTCTGGAGCATGCTGTCCCTCATGCCATGGCGACGTCGTTCAGAGCGACCCATAGGCAGACGGGCGAACACTATGCCCTGAGACGTCTCCACTCTTACGCCGGAGCTCCCACTCAATGGCTGGACGCATGGAAACAGATTGATCATCCCAACATCGTCCGTCTGAACGATTACTTTACCACGAATGCTTTCGGTGATCACTGTAAGTCAAAATGCATTTAATTACGTATAACAGTTTTTGTTCATTTAAAGCCTTTCATTGATCGACTTCGTTGGTAATTAGCATTGTAAAAATTAAAAGAAATCTCTAAAAAATCATCAATTTCAGCTTTGTATAACTTAGGGCCGGATTAAGCATGTTGGGACCCTTGGGCAATGAAGGTCCCGGGGCTCGCTTCTTAAAATATATAGTATTATAATTACGCTGTTTTTTATTACATTTCGAAAGTATGCCATAGACCGGGGGATAATCCGGGCCTGCTCGGAGCGCTACAATAAATGACCAATAAATGATTTTAATGGCAGCGATGGTGCTTGTCTACGACTACCACCCGTCGTATGTGACGGTGATGACTCAATATCTCGCCAGTGGCAACAACGTCGCAGCCGATGCGAACGGAGTTTATCATGATCCATTCTCCTCGGACCCGGACGCTCCGAGACCATACACTCACCAGGTGACCGCAAAACCGCATTTCTATTACTTTACATTTATACAACAACTAATTTGTGAGTGAAATTGAAAAATGACTACAATTCGATGGTAGGTAACCTTCGCTTATGATCACATGAACCGCCATGAACCAGTCGATCTTCAGAGGATTAGGAAAAAAGGATTTTGACAAAGTTCAAAAGATAAGGTGGATATATATAAGGGAATAGATTTCGTGTGTTTATTAACCGTAATGATGTTAATATAAATTTAACAGAAAAATGCTATGCTCCGCGCCGTTGCATCAGGCGCGCTTCTGCCAGAAGCAGTGCTGTGGAGTCTTCTGATTCAGCTGACCGCTGCATTGAGAACTATTCATGCAGCTGGACTCGCTTGCAGGTAAAATTAATACATTTAGTTTTAAGAAATGTTGAAACGATAGGAGATTAATATACTTTTATCGTCACCATAAATGTTCAGTAAATTCCTTCCACTACCACTACACTGTCCCCCTTAAGAGAAAAAAATATTTATTTATTTTTATTTCAAGGACTCTTGACCCGACAAAGGTCGTGATGCACAGTTGCCGACTTCGTGTGTCTTGGTGTGGAGCTATGGACGCAATTACTCCAAACTCCTGTGATTTAGCTCAGGTAATTTTTTGTTCGAAATCCAGCTCGTTCGGGAAACATCTTCGCGTCCAAACTCCTCAGTGTCTCAAAACGAAAGTTTTCAACCAATGTGTGTTTACACTCGCGCGAGCGAAAAGCCACTCAACTCGCCACTCGCTTCTCGCTCGCGCGAGTGTTATCACATACTCGTCCACGCTACTCTCTTGGCCGAGTACCATATACTATGTTTCATAATATAACATGGCATGATTCATATTATACCTTTGAATATAATATGAATCATGCCATCACGAAAAGAAAATCGTGAATCGTTACACTAGACAATTACTGGTAAAACATGACCTAGTTTGATTTAATGATTTTCAGGCTCAGCAAGACGACTTGTTGGCTCTGGGTCGCCTCGTTCTAGCGTTGGCTTGCAGATCGGCCCACTGCTGTGACAACATCCAGGCGTCCATCGATATCGTCTCACGCTCATATTCTCTCGATTTGAAGAATGTCATACTGTATGTTGAATCCTTTTTTTAACGTGGGGAAATCCTCTTGGATACCCGCCAGTGTAGGGGACACTGCGGGGTTATTCCGGATTCGTACCGGCTAAAACCCAACGACTTTTTCGCGCGGCTGTTGAGGGGTGGGGTCGCGGGGACTCCTCTTATTGACATGTGGTCTATTAAGGACGTAGTCTTTTCAAGAACTAGTCGTGTACGGGCTTAAAGCACGCACACAGTTGCGCGGGAGCAGAGGGCCTAGTGCGAGTTTTACTCGATCAAACGCGACGAACAAGTAAATGTCAATTTGTATGGGAATGAAGCAGCGCCGCCTGGTGGCTCACATGTAGGTCTGCTTCATTCCCATACAAATTGACATTTACGTGTTCGTCGCGTTTGATCGAGTAAAACTCGCACTAGGCCCTCAGGCCGCGTGCATCGTTCAATAAACATAGCATTCAGTCCGCTTCGGTCCGCGTTCCGCAGTACATGCGACCAAGCGTGTACTCCTTAACATTGTATCATTGTTTCGTAATTATCAATAATATAGCATTTTCAAGTTTTCATTGTTTCTATCGTTAACATTATTTATCAATATATGTACGGGACACCGTACAAGTCGTTTTGCTCCCTAGTTTTGCATTCGGAGATATGGGCTTTCTACAGAGATGGTCCTTTTGAGATCTAGACCTTATGATGATTTGGTCGTTTTGACAATGTAGTCTTTATGATCCCAACCCGTTATGACACGACTTCAGTGCCCCGCCAGACTGAATGTATTTTTGTTACTCTGGATGTATTTTTATAACAGTCACCACTGTTTATTTAATTACATCAATTAATATATATTTTTTACAGTTACCTATTGACAACGCCAACGAACAGACGATGCTTGATAGATTTGATGCCAATGATTGGCGGAAGGTTTTACACGCAGGTATTGAAATTTGTTGAAAATTTTGTGAATCAAACAAAATCCTTTATTAATCCAAAATCTGTTCTGCTACAAAGGAATACGTTTTCTTTTTATGTTATATCCACTTGATTGTATGTGGCTACCGTCGCCTATAATACAAGCAACGCCACACATGATGAAAGTGCGCTGTCGACCATAGAAGGACAAGGGATTAAGGAAGGGATAGGGTAATGGCTCTGTCATCCCTTAATCATTCACCGAAACAACAGCACATTATTTCACGGTGGTCTACTGTAAGGGGGTGGTTACTGCCACCAGACAGGCAAACACCATAATCACTCATTATGGCTCGTCAAATGTTATTTTATTTATGTAAATATGCGACAGTGTAACAAATTTTTTATAATAATTATCATTATCATCTAAGCCATAGAACGCCTATCACTTTCCAATAGGACAAGTCGACCCTTGGCCCTTATCAGGTCGTCTTTCCATAAAGTGTCAATTGACTTTAGGTGGAGGCTCTCGAGCGCCGAGCTGATGTTTTCGAAAATCAAATCGCCAGAGAGATGGACAATGCGCGCTTGCTGCGCATTATGATGAAATTGGGCATCATCAACGAACGACCCGAGTAAGTACTTATAATATAACTCTTATAACGTTACCGAGTAAAGTAAGTGTAAGTGTAATTGTGCCTTGTTTCACTTTCAAAATATTATGTATTCAATTTATGTTGGTTTTTTAGACTGAACATGGACCCCTCGTGGTCGGAAACCGGCCATCGATATATGCTTAAGCTATTCCGAGACTACTTGTTTCACTCGGTTTCGGAAGACGGCCGTCCCTGGATAGATCAGGCGCACATCGTGCACTGCTTGAACCAACTCGACGGTGGCACTGATGCTAAGGTGTTTTTCATTAATTTCAACCTTCATTCAGCCTTCAAGTAGCAAAAATAAGTGTAAAAATTGATTTCGTGACAGGACACACAGGAAGAGAACACGGGGCCCCATTGCCCATTTTTAAAGTTAGTTTGGCAAGAATGGCCATTGTCCATTCTTGCCCACTATTGTAAGGAAAGGAGTGTCCTGTGAGGAAAATTAATACAAATAATAAAGTTGTAAGCATGATGTATGTGTGTTTAATTTTTTTTTTGTAATATGGTAAGGTTGGAGATTGGTATTAATGCACGGTAGAATATTATTTTGGTAAAATGTTATTGGTAAAATATTATTTGGTAAAATACTATGGGTAAAAAATATTATTTTGCCAAAATTTTATTGGTAAAATATTATTTTGGTAAAATTTTATTGGTAAAATATTATTTTGGTAAAATGTTATTGGTAAAGTATTATTTTGGTAAAATGTTATTGGTAAGATATTATTTTGGTAAAATATTATTTTTGGTATTGATATAATGATATCTTTAGTAATAGTTATTACTAAACATATCATTTTGAACATATATATTGAACAAGGAGCCTTCATAACTTTTGTTCAGCTCATTTAATTTTTGCTGTAATTAATAAAATAATGGTGAATTTCAGGTAGAGCTTATGTCTCGCGACGAACAAAGCGTTTTAGTGGTATCATACGCGGAATTGAAGCATTGCCTCGAACAGTCCTATGATGAGGTGATGCAAGCTGCCGCTGTGGAATCGCCCTAAGTGTTCACTAAAACATTTGTGATTTTAACTTTCTTTTTGTTCCATGGATCTATTGTAAAAGTCGTGTCTGATCAGCGATTCTTATCCAAGCTACTGTGTTAAGTAGTTCTTTTTTTATTATTCCGAGTCAATGCGATTTGATCTTTTTTTTTTTCAATGTTTTCTTTTTGTATTAATTACACTCGACTATGCGTGGATCGTCGCAAAATTGTATTGCGAACACCTGTGTCGCATAGCATAGGAGACGTTTGTAGGTCGTATTTAGTAGTAAGTCATTGGTAATTATCTTAGTAGAGTAAAATGAATCATGTGGTGGCTTTAGAAGCTAAAATTTAGTTTTTTTTTAGTTTTTTTTTTTTTCGTTTTTCTTATATATTTTTTAGGTTGGAAACAACAGATTTTTAATAAGTCGCGTCTTATTTTTGTGACATACCGTTTCTTTCACGCCTTGTGTTGTTGACTTACATTGTAATCAAATACCTCAATCAGTTTGCTCGATTCAACACCAGTTACTAACTGGTGGGTGGATACGAGATTAATACACATTCTTACTTTTCTTTCGAGTTTATTTATACATTTTCTTATGGAACAAATTAACCATGTATATATTTTTACGAATAATACAATATTACGAATATTTTTTTCAATTTTACATTTTAAGCTCTAATTTTAAGTTAATAAAATTTCAAAAGATTAAATTATTTATGACATTGCATCAAAATGAAATAAAAATCAAAGTATTTATTATATTTATGATTTTTTTATATTGTTAATGTTTTAAATGTTTTAAATTGTTCTTTTTATGTTACCGTGAATTCACACGACTGCATGAAATGACACGATGCATGCATGACTGCATATACTGCTAAAGCCACCACCCAATGTCTGAAATGTTATTTAAAGTAAGGGTTTTACGGTGTTTGGTCGTTTGCTGAACGAAGCGTTGTTCGCATTTATCGACCGCGACTGAATAAAAGACGCCTAATCGGTTAACTGAAAACATATTTATTATATTATATTTTCATTTTATTTATCTCTAATTGTATTTTGTTTTTCTTTTTTTTTTCAAAAGGAGAAAGAATTTGTTCTATTATTTTTAAATAATTTATTGACGCATAGAATTACATTTTGAAAGACACGAGAAACTTTAATATAGATTGCAATCCAGAGAGTTCGCTTTGATTATATTGGTATTAATTGTAAAGACCAAGAGTCATTTAAGGAAATACAAAAAGACAATTTTTTTTAATATGTTAATTAATTACTAACGTGTAAATGCAATAAGAAATAAAACCAATGCACGCACTCTTTCTGAACAACCAACTTGAAAAAATATGAACAAAAATTTCGTCTTTTAATAAATGTATCAAGAATTGCTGCAGACTGTTGCCATTGTTAATATAATTCATTTTAACATATTTTATTTTCTACAAACCCTAATTTTTGAGACCCCATACCGAAAAAAAGGAAATATTGCAATGTTCGGACAATCTGAAAACCAATGCTGTAGGCATTATCGTTGTGTAAAGTTTGGTGAAAGCACATCCGACAAACGAATGTACCAAACCATCAGACACTGATGCAAATTGTCAGGAAAAACATCCTATAAAGGATGTAAAAAATAGAAGTTTTACAAATAATTGATATTTAATACGGGAAAATAAACAACAACCAAACCCGAACCCAAACAGTTTAATAACGAGCCGGGAAAGAAATTACAATAAAAAGAGAGCTCTCAGAAAAAGAGCACACCACGGACTTCGAATTGTACATACGTTGAAGCTACTCAGAGCGAGACATACCCTAAATATTTAGAATTAAAAACATTATATTTTTTAATTCTAAATATTTTTCTTTTAAAAATAAATGTTTAAATGTCTAAATGTTCCAATTCTTCTTACATATTTATTAATAGGAAAACAATTATCGTAACAAAATAGTTCCAATACAAAATATATAGATTTAGTATTATATCGACAAGTGTCGACATCTGGGGGCCTAGCCAAGATGCAAACGCTTCGTTGCGTACTTCCGAAACGAAAGAGTGAACGCTAAGAGAAAACCCGGTGATTGGTTATTGTAACGTCAAACGTTTATTTTGACGTTAAAACAACCAATCACCAAGCTTTCTCCTAGCGTAAACGACTGTAGAAAGCAGTGCTTTGTACACTTGGCTAGGCAAACTTTGCGTGTCCACTTCAACATTACCATTTCTGTAATATTATTGCTAAAATCCTGTTTTCATTGTTGTTTTTTTGCTTTTTTTTAAATAAAAGCAACAATATTGCCATGGCAACAGGATTTTTGGCCATTAAATGTTCGTTAGGTGTTAAGTAATACAAGCCTCTAGGTGTCCTGTCTGTATTTCAATATTTGCCTCTGTTTGATAAAAACGAAAGAACAAAGCAAATACTTTGTAACGTATAAGTGTCTATACCGTATTAAGCTTATGATTCTGTATTTCCTTATCGCACTAAAAAGGTGCTTCCATGTTAATGTTTGAACGGAGAGCAATGATCTCGTATATTGGATCTAAATTGGGGTCAACATTCAATATTTTATGAGTGGTAAAGTCGATTTAGGGAAGTGACTTTTTATTCAAGTAATTTTGTTGCGATTTTAATTTCAATATAAATCATTTGAACTGAAATAATTCATTTTAAGCTCTATGACTGAGAAATCTTTCTAAAATTTTAATATAAATTATTTTAAATTACATGATTTATTTTAAGCTTCATTTATGACAGAGCATAACGAGTTTTTCTAATGGTAGTGTGATTGTCTTGAGAAATGGAAATAACCGCCTGAACAAGCGTCGACAAACATTCCAATTTCACAGAAAAAGAGAGGGGGGCAGCATAGGTGCGTTTCGCGGTTGCACCATAGACAATGGTGCACCATAGACAATGGCTCGGTTTATTCCTCTTGCGTTCTGTAACAATCGAGTCTTGTTTAGTTTATTGGCTGGAAAAGTTAATCCGTCATTAAATATTTCGAGTCACTATTTAAATGAAAGTAAGTAAAAGGAATAAATTGTGGCTGTAAGAAACGTGAGTATTTCAACGCGTAGATCTATTTGATTGTATGTCGCACAAATGGAGGGCAGCACAATTTCATTCTTGGTATTTTTAAAAACTAAGATGCAGAGCCTGGCACATAGACGCAAAATTGCCAGTCTATGTCTTTTATAAGATGTACTTCGGAAAGTGTGCTCAGGAGCTGCATGAACTCATACCACCTTCCCCTTTCTTCCATCGGACATACAGACATACGGCTGGTTACCATCCTCATCTTGTCGATATACCTCTATTTCGGACCAAGCACTTTAAAACATCCTTTACAATGAGCACTGCCAAGGTTTGGAACTCCCTGCCGGCGTCTGTATTTTCGAGCACATATAACCTGAATCTATTCAAAGTTCGAGTGAATAGGCACCTTCTGGGTGAGCTCGCTCCATCATAGGCCTCATCTTCGCTACACACCTGGATGTTGGCCAAGAGCAAACCCATCTCTACTTAAAAAAAAAAAAAATTCCAACCTAATCTTTCTGAGATATTATGATCGGTGTTTTAAAATTTCATTATGTAGGTCAGCTGTCGCGACAATTGTTAACATTACGATCTACGTAGAGATAATAAATGTTTGTTCGATTGAAACTTCTACATTTCAAGATGAATATTTGAAATCAAATTAATACTAAGTGTATATTATTTTCTAATAAATAAATCAATCAAATAAGATTATTGTGTTTTTTTTTTTCATTATCATTTACTGTATGATATGCTAACTGCTAAGGGAAGTAATGAAACAATAATCAAATAAAGTTACCACATGAATTTGATTACCTATTTTTGAATTTGACTTACTTAAATTCAAATATTTTTTTCTCAATACCTACACCTCATACAGAATCATTATTAGCTTATACAACATAAACAAACTCAACATTAATCGTATTAAACAAAAAATGTATTACCTAGATAGTCCAAGAAAATTTACTAACAAATCGCAATTTGAGTGCCTTAAGGGATTTTTTAATATAAGTTTCTGGAATACATTCCGACCTGTGGGTTGAGTTGAATGTAGCAGTTACATAAAAAAAATCTGACAAATATTGTAGAGAATTTTGTTCCCTTCATCCATGTTCGTAACTGAAATTACCTAACCAGTTGCAAGAGAAGTTTTTTTCACATAAAAAAGTTAGCTTTTTTCTTAAAATTAAAATTAACAGAATTAGGGAGATTAGAAGGGTTGATTTTCTTTGGCTCACTGAGATTTCTTTAGTTTACCTATCAACTCCTAATCACGTGACGACGTGACGCTTTACGGCTATTAAGTAGCATCTCGAAACTGATAATTATTCTTATGGCAAAGAGGTTGAATATATTATAAAGAAGCTATTGAGACAATTTTCGTACAAAAATATTTTATCTTGATCTGCATAGCGCCACCTAACATGATAAAGCTAAACCTCGTAAGATAATAAATAAAAGACATTTGAGCTACTGCACAGTAGATGTCACTATTGATGATATTAGTTTTCATATAAGTACGTTTATTAAAGTTATCGATAAAACTAGGATTATCGATAAGAGCTACTAGGATTTATTTATAATTCGATTTCAAATTCAGAATTTGTATCAGACTTTAAATAATTAAAGATACATGTTGAGGAATGGACTGTATTTCATGAAATGAAAAGATGATGACAAAATAAAAACATATATTGGACAAGAGAATGTAGATAGAATTAAATAAGAAAATTAATATCAAAATCCAAAAAGCAAAAGAAAATTGGTTGGTAGCAAAATGTGAAGAAATAGAACTTTTGTCGCAAAAGCATGATAGTTTTAATATGTTTAAGAAAATCAAGGAAGTGATAGAACCTATAAGAAAGCTTAATACGGGAGTATTAGTTAACGATAGGGGAGATCTAATTCATACAGTTGAAGATAAAGTTGCACAGTGGGAGCTTTATATAGAGAAACTGTTTGAAGATAACAGGGCCCAAGGTAAAGATATTGTGGTCCCGTTGGATTATTTAGAAATACTAGACAGTGAGGTGGAAAACGCTATCAAAAATTCAAAAAACAATAAAGCACCAGGTTCGGATAATATTTACGTCGAAGTTCTCAAAATCATGTCCAGTAAGTCATCTCGGGTCTTAAAGGAGCTTTATAATATGGTTTACAGTAGAGGTATTATTCCTACTGAATGGCTGAGGTCTACTTTTGTCCCTATACCCAAAAAGCATAACGCAAAGCGCTGCGAGGAATACAGAACGATAAGCTTAATGAGTCATGTACTCAAAGTTTTCCTAAAAATTATACACTCCCGTATTCATCGCAAGTGTGAAGAATACATGTCAGACACCCAGTTCGGTTTTAGAAGTGGTCTGGGCACCAGAGATGCCCAGTTCTGTTTAAATGTACTAGTACAGAGATGTCAAGATATGAATAAGAAAGTATACCTATGTTTTATCGATTACGAAAAGGCCTTCGATAGGGTTCGCCATGAGCAACTTATTCAGATTCTGGAAAATATTGGCATCGATAAGCACGATCTTAGAATTATAACCAATTTATACTGGGCACAAAAAGCAGTGGTGAGGGTGGAAGACCACACGTCTAAAGAGACTGACATCGAACGGGGCGTGAGACAGGGGTGTGTTCTGTCGCCTGTTTTGTTTAATGTCTATGCGGAAAGAATAATGGCCGAGGCCTTACATGAAGCCGAAGAGGGTATAATGATAAATGGGGAAATCATCAATAATGTACGTTACGCGGACGACACGATACTCATTGCGGAGAATATTCAGGGTCTTCAAAATCTGCTGAACCGGGTAAATGGAGTTAGTAACGAATATGGCTTGAAAATCAACACGAGAAAGACAAACTTTATGGTTGTATCTAAAGTCCCAGTCACAAACGAATTCTTGTGGTTGAGCAATGACCCAATAGAACGTGTTAATAAATTTAAATATCTGGGCAGTTATGTGAATGAATGCTGGGACAGTGAGCAGGAGGTTCGGGTTCGCATAGAACAGGCCAGAGGTGCCTTTGTAAAAATGGGAAAGATCCTGTGCTGCAGACGATTCAGTCTCAAACTCCGCATGAGATTGGTCCGCTGTTTTGTGTGGGGTGTTTTGTTTTATGGAGTGGAGAGTTGGACGCTAACTTCAGCATTGTGCTCGAAATTAGAAGCATTCGAAATGTGGATATACAGGCGTATGCTTGGCATATCATGGATGCAGAGAGTAACAAATGTTGAAGTTTTGCGTCGAATGAAAAAGGGAATGGAGGTGCTGAGGACTATAAAGGAGAGGAAGCTGCAGTATTTCGGGCACGTAATGAGGGGCGAAAGATACCGTATTCTTCAGCTAGTGATGCAAGGGAAAATACAGGGGAAGCGGAGCAGAGGTAGAAGAAAGACATCCTGGCTGAAGAATCTAAGAGAATGGTTCGGATTGAGCACTCGTTCCCTCTTTCGCGCAGCAGCTTCCAAAGTCAGAATAGCCATGATGGTCGCTAACCTTCGCAGAGAAGTGGCACGCTGAGAAGAAGATCGATATGAGCTACTAGGATTTATTTATAATTCGATTTCAAATTCAGAATTTGTATCAGACTTTAAATAATTAAAGATACATGTTGAGGAATGGACTGTATTTCATGAAATGAAAAGATGATGACAAAATAAAAACATATATTTGCAATAAAACTAACACTACCGATCTTTCTCTTTCAACTTACAATCGCCAACTGATATATATTACTTTTCTAATTACAATATTCTTTTTTACTATTCGTTGTGGCCACCAACCAGCCAGTTGCCAACAATAAAATTTGACCACAATTGTCGCGAACCGCTTGATCTTAGAACATTTTAATCAAGCAGTGGCGAATTGCCAATATAGGTATGTACCACCGGTACATATCGTGCACACGTATCTGACTCTGTTATTTACTGGTAGTATCGCTTTACTCTAACTAACCATCAACTGATATCTGATTTCTGTTGATCCATTGATCAACAGGTGTCTGAATATGCGAGTCCGCAGACAAGCTCAACTGATATCTGAATTAGCGGGTCCACTGACCCTGTAATTAAAGGGCCTCCAACCTCCCCTTACAGCCCTCCCTGTCCTCTCAACTTGGTCTATTTTCTGGTACTGATACTGATACTGATACTGATAAGCAACGATAACAACTGTTCGCTATTCTGTCGGTTCTACTCTAAAGTTCTGATTACACCACTGCAGCGATCATTACACATGGCTAGTATAAATTTACACTATAAAGTCTTAAAACACTGGTAACAAAGTACACAAATAAATAGGCACAAGAAATGAAGTTAAATATGGAAATCACTAACCAAATTTACTCACACTGTAAATATACGTCTGTCCGGTTCGGCCGCGCTAGCGAAGTGAAGTGACGAGAAAAAAGAGCCGCGGCTCTTCTCGTAATAAATAATAAATTATAAATCTACCTGCACTTCAAACGGCACTTACGAATTTGACTCTTATCGCGTAGGTAATACGCGATACGTTTGAATGAGTTGCGGAGGCTTCTAATAATTTTCAATACATTGCAAACTTATCCGTTTTCAACCCACACTCACGAGTTTGAATCTTATCGCGTAGGTAATACGCGACAACAATGAAACTTACAGTATCTTTTTTTGGTAATTACAAAAATAAGTTAAGATGGAAATTAGAACTGAATAAATCATAAGTGGAAGGATCGGATATGATTACGTTCATATTTTACAAAACATACCTAACGCGCATCCATTACATAACGTAAAAATCATGGAAGTATTAAATATTTACACTTGTGGAAGTCTCCATATTCTTTAATTAATTAATATATAATAAATAATATATTTGTTGTTAGTACACCACAAACTTTATTTACTCCATTCAACATAACATTGCTTATTCTATTGACAATCAATAATTACACGTTTCCAAGGTTACAAACCAAAGACAATAATTTAAAAGTATAAAACATCATCATTATGTACTAAGTACATATATTATACGTAGGACATAATACTTCCATGAGTATTACATAAGTATTACATGAGTACTATATAAAATACATAATTGCTTAAAATATATCCATTGTACAATTTATTTATACGTAAAAGTGGCTGTATGGCTGAAAATCTCCGCCGATTGCCAGTCCCAAGCCCGGATGAGAAAGGAGGAGGGTTGGCTCGAGAAGAGACAAAACCTCGCCGTAAAGCTGTCAACGCCGAACCTCGGGAGGCGGCAAATAACCCGACACTGTAGCCGGCTTAACCAGCAGGCTCAAAGGAGGTGAGGAAATGCCCTCTTTTACTACATCGTAAGCCGGTGGTCATGTCTCACCGGAACGGGGGTCTTGGCTTAACCGCCAGGACCGCGAGGTAGAAAGCCTCTATAAAAATTCACCCCCAACCCTACGGTATGACGCGCGCCAAGAGGGTGAGTGGCTGAGGGGTTTCTCAGTCGCAAGCGGTCAACCTCCGATACCTGGGGACCTCGGAGTGCATATACCCTTAGTCGGTAACGGGAAGCCCGACTGGACGTTTAAATCCCGTATCTACTCGTGGGAACAATATGGACGAAATTATAACGACATCGTTGTTTTCCGGCTTGGATCTCGATGATCCATCAGAATCAGGCTCGCCTGGAGGACGCTCCGACGTATCCAATATAGCCTTGATTAAAGAGGCTGACATGGGTGAGAGGCCAACAAAGCCGCAAAGAGGTATATTGGTGGTAACCAAATATCGCCAAACTTCGGGAAAAATGTGTCAGAGCTAAGAGAGCTCTCAAAAGGGCACCCACTGAGCACAAAAGCGAGCGCACTGAAGAACTAGTCGTTGCACACTCGAATCTTGGTAACGCCATTCAAGAAGCAAAATACAATGCTTGGAAAGAAACTCTTGAACAGTTAGACCATGATCCATGGGGAAGAGGGTATCAAATTGTTACCAAACGACTAAGAATGCCACCGTTGACAGATTCTCTCGACCCTGAGAAGGTACGACAAATTGTAAATGTGCTTTTTCCGGGAGATGAGGATCTAAATGATGTGGAGTCGCCAGCAGTTAAGGAGATACCACCAAATTGGACTCTGAAGGAGCTAGAAACGGCTCTCTCGCGGCTGAAGTTGGGTAAGGCACCTGGGCCGGACAACATTCCGGCGGTGGCGGTGAGGGCTTTCGGCGAGGCAATCCCGGATAGTATGCTGGACCTTATGAACACGTGTCTCAATCTGGGATGCTTTCCAAAGACATGGAAGCGTGCCAAACTGGTACTGCTGAAAAAGCCAGGAAAGGAACATTTAAGCACCTCAGATGCTTATCGTCCGATATGCCTGCTCAGCCATATGGGCAAGGCTTTCGAACGTCTTATCGCAGACAGGCTGATCACAGATCTCCAAGGAAAAGGGGATCTTGCGGATTCTCAGTACGGCTTCCGGAGGGCACGGTCCACTGTCGTTGCTCTAGTGGCTGATTGCAGGGCGATAGATCGCGCTCGGAGTGGTATCCGGCGCACGCGAAAATTCTGTGCCGTCATCACTCTAGACGTGAAGAACGCGTTTAATTCTGCGAGGTAGTGCTATATCCTGGCAGAGCTTCGAGCCAGGAAAATCGAACCATACCTGGTCCGACTTATAGCCTCTTACCTGGAAGATAGAAGCATCGAATTTGTGCACCGAGAGGGAACTGAATCTGCTAAGATTAGACGCGGTGTCCCTCAGGAATGTCATGTACGACGGAGTCCTGAGATTAAACCTCCCTCCGGGCGTGAGTTTCATTGGTTTTGCGGATGACCTAACATTGATAGTGTCCGCAAAGCATGAGGAAGGGGTTATGGCCAGGGGAAACATAGCAGTGAGACTGATCGGAGAGTGGATGACCGAAAGGGGATTAATGCTCGTGTCCGAAAAAACTGAGGCGATGGTGGCGACAGGCAGAAGGAAGCACATACCGATGCACTTCACAGTACAGGGCCAGAGGATAAATCCTGCTGGCACAGTCAAGTGCCTGGGGGTGCTCCTTGACAAGTCAATGTCCTTTCTACCACATATCCGGGCAATAACGAACAGAGCAGCGGCACGTTGCCAAGGGATAGGGAGACTAATGCCACGCATTGACGGTCCAAAAACTGTCAAAAGAAAGTTGCTGGCAGGAGTTGCGAAGTCAATCCTATGCTACGCTTCGCCGGTATGGAGTCAGGGGTTGAAGTTTGCCAAAGCAAGGGCCCAGCTAAAAAGCTGCTACAGGCTCGTTGCGCTGCGTGTCGCTTGCTTATATAGAACGGTCTCGTATGAGGCTTCCATGGCCATCTCAGGTATAATACCTATTGAGATGATCATTGACGAGACAGACCGTCTGTTTAGGGCAGCACGACGCACAGGTGAACTAAAAGCGGAGGCCAGACGGCAAACTCTCGCAGAATGGCAAGACCAATGGAGTAAGCCTGGCAAAGGAGAGTGGACCAGGATGATCTTGCCCGACATAAAGATCTGGCACCAACGAAAGTTCGGATCCCTGAACTATTACTTGTCACAGTGCCTGTCAGGCCACGGGATCTTTAACTCCTTTCGGAGAAGGATCGGCAAATCTGCAACGGACACGTGTTGGTTTAGTCCAAATGTAGACACCGCAGAACACACGTTGTTTGCCTGCCCAAAATTCTCTCCGGAGAGAGCAAAAATGATTAAGGATCTAAAAGTGCATATAAGCAAGGAGAACATGGTCGAAGTTATGCTGCAAAGCGAAGAGTGCTGGAATCGTATTGCAGCTTACATCACCTCTGTGATGAAAGTGAAGGAGAGGCATGAGCGTGGGATTGAGGCTGAATGCTCTGTTGTCGTCCGAAGAAATAATACATAGTCCCGGACGACTGCATAAGGAGCGGTATTGGAGGAGATGTTTTTAGCCCGTGAGATTCGGGCACACGTCCATAATAGATTTTCCCCTCCTCATGAAAAAAAAAAACAAGCTTCTGTGTAGGCTGGCAGAACATAAATTCGACACCCTAGGTTATGCTGATTACCTAGTGGTGATCATAAGAGGCTTCTGCCAAAGCACAATTTCGGCCCTACTACAGAAAGCTCTAAATATCATTTGCGAATGGTGCACAGCAAATGCACTGACAGTAAACGGTGACAAAACCGTTATAGTTCCGTTTACCAAAAAGAGGCTGCTGGACAAATTAAAACCACCTCTAGTAAATGGCAAACGAGTTGAATTTTCCTCAGAAATCTGGGAGTTACTTTCGACCAGAGACTAACGTGGAATGCACACATTGGAAATGTGATTAATAAGGCTAAGGCAGCTTTATATATCAGTCGTCGAATGGTAGGGAAGAGTTGGGGCCCGTGTCCAAAGCTCACCTACTGACTGTACACTGCTATTGTGAGGCCGATGATCGCATACGCCTCTATAGTATGGTATAGAAAAGCCAACCAGAAGACGACTATGGATAAGCTTCATGGCCTACAGCGTTTGGCATGTCTGATGATAACAGGAGCCATGTCGAGTTCCCCTGGAGCATCTCTGGAGGTAATCCTGGGCTTACCGCCTCTAAATCTATTTTTAGAGAAAGAGGCGAAAACCAGTATGCACAGGATAATGAATCGGGGTAAACACAATTGGCTGTCCGAGGTACTCAGAGCTCTAGAAGACTCAGTACTAAGGGATCCCATCCTAGGCATGCCCACTGATACAATGTTACCACAGTATATAGAAGAAAAATCTTACACTGTGGAGTTACTCTCAAGAGAAAACTGGTCAGAAAATAAGATCTTTTGGGAGGGAGGTAGCCTTTCTTGGTATACTGATGGGTCCAAATCAGGACCTGACGTAGGCTGTGGAGTGTATGGCAGGGACCAGAATTACAGGACTAGTGTAAATTTGGGACAATACGCCAGCATCTTCCAAGCAGAGGTCTTCGCCATCCTAGAATGTGCGGAAATCAACCTACGAAGAAAGTGTGGCCCCTTGATGCACAAGCGCAGTCACGTCCTAGGAAGCCACACAATGGCTTCTGAAGATGTGAGGAATGCCTCTATCAAAAAAGTACTACAGTTTCTAAACGCGGTAGGTATAGGTAGAGAGCTTTAGTTTACGTGGCGATCACAATATTTCAGCAATGAACGAAGTGATACTGGTTCTCTAGCAGACCAGAAATAGCCGCTAAGAAGATATTGATATTGATGGCTGAAAAACGTGAATATTTCTTTAAAAAAATTATCGATAAAAAGATGTCGATAATCGTCAATCACTACATCAGTAGCACAGCTGTAAAAGTATCTACTGGACAACAGAGAGCGCATATTACGTCAGACCAAATGTTCTAGAACAATTTGTTAGAAATATCAGAATTTTAACATATTAATTATTTGATAGATAAATACGCAAATTCTTAACAAAATAATATTATATAACGTGTAAATGTTTTGCTATACCGTGAGTCACAGGATATTTTCTTTGTTAGGTATTGATTTTACTTTTTATTAGATCACTAAACGAATCGGCGTCAAAGATAAATCTTTGCTGGGCGTATGC
This sequence comes from Synanthedon andrenaeformis, assembly GCA_936446665.2. Lineage (NCBI taxonomy): Eukaryota > Metazoa > Arthropoda > Insecta > Lepidoptera > Sesiidae > Synanthedon > Synanthedon andrenaeformis. The sequence goes on along the minus strand of OW387776.2, from coordinate 10,855,797 downwards.
GCCATAGATAGAGTAACTTATATGGTATACGCGAGATGACGATAGACTGAGCGACTTAGCACGAGGTCATAAATACTGTATTACGGATTATTTCGTCTCGTCCAATCCATAGGGAAAATTTTCATATAAAAATATTGATCTGCATCGCGGTGGCGCCATCAACCATAGTAAAGCTAAACTATGGTAAGATATTTAAGCTACTACACGACAGATGTCACTATTGATGATTTACTTTTTACGTGTCTGTCAGTTAACTAGACATTGACATTATTATTGTCACTGTCATTGTCGTCATTGTCTTTGTTAATGTCAATGTCAATATATTGTGATCGGCTCGCATGAATGACATTTGGAATGGTTTATTGATGTAATAAAATAAGTAAAGAAAAGAAACATTTATTGCAGTGACATTTTGACTTATTTCTTATTTATTCCTATTTTGTTTTCATGAATGCATACATTCAGGTAACTGAAGCTTATGAATAAGTGAAACATGTGTTAAAAGCGTAAAGGCATGTCATATACATACTTGTTTTGTTTGAATTTATTGTCGCGAGAAAGCTTGAAAAGGGCGCACGGACGGACTATTTCCTTACTTGCGCTACCGTCACGTTCCGAGACGGTCGCTCGACAAAAAAAATTGTGCAATGAGTGCGGTTTGCTATAATGGCAGCAACGATAGGCTTATCCACGAAGCTGATCAACTGATTTCGTACATCGAAAGAGGCACAACAGTACACAAATTCTATCCGCGGAAAAGACCTGAACGTCGCACGCTGACAGTGAGGCGAGAAACTCATCAGGTGATATGGTTTCGAACTGGAGTCCCTCAACGTCAGGCTTACGAGGGAGCCCTCGATATAAGAGATATCAAAGAAGTGAGAGTCGGAAAGAGCTCTAAAGACTTTGAGCGATGGCCTGATGAGTCCAAGAGGCTGGAACAATCCAAATGCTTCACTATTTACTATGGCACTGAATTCAAGCTACGGCTGGCATCACATGCAGGTGAAAAACAATATTATTGATTACATTGTATGTCTTCCATTATGTTTCTTAATTATTATTTTTTGTTATAATAACATATCTGCAATCAGTCCTCCTTGACTATAATCAGATTGGTTTATTTGTCGGGTATCACGTGTCGAGTGCTTCCTCCAATGAGGATAGCTGCTCATCTTCTCGGTTCAGCTGCAGTCTGCTATGCAGCCTCATTATGTCGTGCCTTTTGAGACGGTTCAAATATTTTTGTTGCATTAACTGGACTGCCAGCTCATTTGGATGGCGCGACAGTTGCTCTTTGTAGTTTTTGGCAGTTGAGCGAATTTCCTCTTTTACCTTGCTCATGCGCAAATGATTATGTATATCTGAGTTTGTTTTTGTGAGCATTGCTTTTGGTTCTCAACGAGATATTTGTTTTACTGGCACTACCCTAGAGTTGTATTCCATAGAACCAAATTGGCTTCAGGCAGGATTTATAAATTAAGAGTTTCTTAATTTCTTAATTTAGATTTGAATCGGGCTGTGTATAAAAGGGGTTGTATTGTTTGGAGTTTCTTGCCAAAACAAAACATGTTACAGCAGAAATATGATCGTTTTACCAAGCAGCTGTTGGGAAAATTAAATTTAGAATTGTGAAGTTACTAAGTTATTTCAAATATATGTAGTTTGAATTATACTAGATACACACCCTAAGATTTGCAGATTATTTTAAAAAATTTAAAAAAAATTTCTTATTACAAGAACCTTCCTCATACTTTGATATGTTCGAATCACTTAAAAATGAGCCATCTGTTCTCGAGTTTCGCGTTTAGCAACACATTTAGGTTTTTATTTTTGTAGATAGATTTATATACAGTTTATATACAACTAGCTGTTGCACGCGGCTTCGCCCGCGTTTCTTTATAAAATATAGCCTAGTTTACTCGCTGATAATATAGCTTACCAACAGTGAAAGAATTTTTCAAATCAGTCCAGTAGTTTCGGAGCCTATTCAATGCAAACAAACAAACAAATCTTTCCTTTTTATAAAATCTCTCATTCTTTTGAAGCCTAGGTGAAAAAAAAAGGTTTTGGTAACAAAAAAAATTCTATCAGTGTCGATTCTTACAAAAGAGTATAATGTTTCAGCTCAAACAGACAAAGAATGTGAGGCTTGGGTAAAAGGTCTCAGGTTTCTAATTGAAGAGGCTACAGACGCATCATATCCGTTGCAAATAGAAAGATGGTTGAGAAAGGAGTTCTATGCTATTGAAAATTCTAATGAAAAGTAAGTCACTATTTAATTCTACATAAGGAAGGAACATCTATCTATCTGGGCATAAAAACTGAATTTTTAAAAGTATGCCTATTTTCCTTTTTACAGTAATTTTCTAATAGTGGGACATTCATATAAAAATATTAATGAATATAAATGAAAAAAAGATTATATTTAATTTATAAGTCCTAATATTTATTTGTAGTTTGCTTTTTTACCTTTCTGTAAATGTTTTTGGACACAGTTCACAGCAATTCCTTTTGATTTGTATTTTATTTTGATTTCAGAAATTATCTATTAGACACACAATTTAAATGTATAAACAATCCGTTATATTGTAATATTTAAGATATTTCAATTAACACAATAGCACAAATGAATCATGATTTAAAATTCATTTCAGAATAACTTTGAAAGAGGTGAAGGCGTTCTTACCAAAAATCAATTGCAAAATACCAACCAGTAAACTCAGAGACATATTTCAAGAAGTTGACACACATAAAAAGGGTGAAATAGGTTTTGATGATTTCTCCATCCTCTATCACAAACTTATATTCGACGAAAATGTAAGTAAAATGACAATTCTAAATTTGAGTAGATTATGTTTGATTTCACTTGACCTCACGACATTGTCCACATCCTAACTTGTCCATTTTCCAAAGTTGTCGACTTCCTTAAGAGCATTCATCAATTAGAATCACGCTGGAGTCAAAATTTATTATTTCACTAGTTTTAGACATTTACTAGATTATAAAACTACAAATAATATGACGTTAATATCTTATCTGCAAACTAAACACATTATGGCATTATGATCCGCCGGGAATCATAAATTTCTGATTCTGATTCTGTAACGCTCTTAAGTTCACGATAACATTTTCTTTCAGAATGTTCACGATATTTTTGACAAGTATTCACGTTACTGCATTAACGGCAGTACAATTACTTTGCGTGAATTCAAAATGTTTCTAATTGTGGAACAACGTGATCGTCTTGGCGAAGATGAAGTTCGTTCCTCTCAGTTCATTAGAGACTACTTGAAGGATCCTCAGAGAGATATATATGAACCCTATTTCACACTGAACGAGGTATATTGTTTTAATAAAAAAATGTTATTTGTATACATTTGCTGCCTAGCATAGAGGGACACAGAATGTTGTTAAAAATACTTTTATTTCTATAATTGAATCAAGCTGGAAAATTCAATAATATTGTTATTTATTTCTAGCCATTTATTTAAAAAAAAATATAATAACTTTAATGCAATTTATAACTTTGCCACTACTTTTGTTGTCTATGATGGTATGACGGTAATAATTGCAACAGAGTTATCTACTCATAGAATGATTGATAGGAAATGGTTTATTTTTAATCTGATTTTTTTTTCAGTTTATTGAAATGTTATATTCGAAGCAAAATTCTATCTGGGATAGTCGCCATGACCACGTCACACAAGACATGACAAAACCGCTTTCTCACTACTGGATCTCATCTTCGCATAATACGTAAGAATGTTTGTTCTATGTAATGTACTAAATGAATTAATTACCTTATATAGGCAGGCCCCCGTCACTCGCGCCACGGAGCGTTTTAAATACCTACCGCTAAGTAGACGGCCGGCAGTCCGAACAACAGTAGGTTGCCGACCGCGAGACTGAGTGCGCACGTGCACGTTTCCCGCTCAAAACGCAGATACGATACATATTTTATTATTAAATTCTTGACTAATAAATTATTTACCTATGCGTAAAGGTAGTAATAAAATGCAATGAAATCCCGTTAAAATAGTTTTTATATGTTTTGAACATTTGTATTGTAAAAGTTATTTTTATTGTATGAGTTTTATTTTAGTGAGTTAGTAACAAGTATAAATAACTTACTACCTCAATTCAATTCATTTATTGCTAAACCATAATGTATATACAAAGATGTTAAAAAAATATATAAAAGACCAGTATTATGGGCCCTGTCGGGCATGCAACTTAAGGGACTAGGAGAGAGGAAGCGTAAAATATATATATAAAAATTATTTTATTTTATTTTATTTAAATTAAATTTTAGAATAAATATAAATAATATTTACATATATTTACATTAAATAATTATATGATCTATAAAATATTCATAAGTATTATAGTAACATTTACTATTTAGGATTTTTTTCAATTTTTTTATAAATTAAATTAAATTAAATTATCTGGTAATTTATTATATATTTTTATTGAAGAACTGAAGGTATTTATATTTTATAACCTCATAATAACGGTCTAATTAAATTATCTAACTGTTGTTATACCTAATGAAAAAAATAAAAATATAACATATTTAAATAATATAGAAAGTTATAGATATTTTTTTTATATAATAACTAGCTAATTATTTATATAAATAGGCCATTTAATTTTATTACGTAATTACGTAATTACCAAAAGTTGACAAAATTTTAAATCTTTTTTATTTTAAACTTGTTTCTCTATTGTTAATACCAAAAAAAAACAAATTTGGAAATGAAAACAAATATGTAATAATCAAAGTGTAATAGAGCAAGAAATTTTCTACAATTTTTGTATGAAATTTTTTTTTTGTAAAATCAATAGTTGCTGAATTCCGTCGCTGTTTTTCTTTACTGGTCGGCAACTTTAATTGCGTTTGCGGCACTGACATAATCCAATCGAAAAATCAATGAGCAGGAGTTTTTGCAGACCGAATATCTAAAAATCTTGGACTAAGCCATTTTGTTTAATTTATATTCTTTGTAGATTTTGTACAACCCTAACGTTTTCGCTCGATGACGTAATCGCGCTGTGTACGCGGGAATCTCGATTCTCGGCGCGCGTCCGTAGAGTACGATTTCTTCTTGCAGCGTCTGTTGTAGGCTAATATAGCGTAGGTATTTTAGCTTTTGTATGGGAGTGACGAATCTGTTACAATAGTAACTCTTATTTTATCTGTGCTCTAGGTATCTAACCGGTGATCAGTTTTCAAGTGAATCCTCTCTCGAAGCGTATGTAAGATGTTTGAGGGCAGGTTGCCGATGCATTGAACTCGACTGTTGGGATGGGCCCGATGGCTCTCCATTCATATACCACGGCCACACACTGACCACGAAGATCAGGTTCATGGATGTGCTGCGTACGATAAAAGAGCACGCCTTCACTACATCAGACTATCCGTTGATATTGTCCATAGAAGACAATTGCTCTCTTCCGCAACAGAGGCGCATGGCGAGCGCTTTTCAGGACGTATTCGGCGATATGTTGCTGGTACAGCCGCATGATAAAAACGAGACCATTCTTCCATCGCCGCATGACTTGCGTCGCAAAGTTATATTGAAACATAAGAAATTGCCTGAGGGTGCAGAAGAGAATTCGTTCGCTGTGCGACTTGAGGAGGGAAAAGACTTGGATTTGAGGAATTCTATAAAAAATGGTATACTGCTTTTAGAAGATCCTGTCGATAAGGAGTGGAATCCGCACGCTTTTGTGTTGACCGAGAACAAGCTGTATTATACTGAGAATTATAGCACACAGGTGGAGAACGACATTGATAGTGACAGCGAAGCTGAAGTGGGTAGCAGCACCTCGAGTATACCGCAAGACGAATTGCACTTTGGAGAGTGTTGGTTTCATGGTAAATTGGCTGGGAACAGACAAGAGGCTGAAGAGTTGTTAAGGGCACATGCTCACCTGGGTGACGGAACATTCCTAGTGCGAGAGAGTGTCACGTTTGTTGGCGATTATTGTCTTTCATTCTGGAGACAAGGCAAAGTCAGCCATTGCCGGATTAAGTTGAAGCAGGATAGAGGCTTGACCAAGTACTATTTGATTGATTCTGTTTGTTTTGACAGCCTCTACAGCTTGATCACGCATTATAGGCAACATCCGCTGAGAAGTCAGGTAATTTTTTTTACATAAGCCATCATTAATATTTACTCGCTTTATGATCATTTAGTCATTTCTCGCTTTTTATGATATTGTTCACTCCATAATAGACCTCCCCCATAATACTGAATTAGCCGTGGGGTAGCGGCTCAGAATAGTATCCCACCAAAAGGTGGGCAGCAGCGCCCTTTGCGGACAATATCCTAACTGCGCTCGCCAATTCGCCTGCCAAGCGTGGTGAATTTACTTAATGCCAATTAATATTTGTAGGAGTTCCTAATAACTCTCAAGGAGCCGGTGCCGCAGCCAAACAAGCATGAAGGTAAAGAATGGTTCCATCCCCACTGTTCCCGTGCACAAGCCGAACAATTGTTAAGAAAGGCAAATACCGACGGTGCGTTTTTAGTGAGACCAAGTGAAAAGGAACAAGGATCTTTTGCTATCAGTTTCAGGTAATCTATATATTAATACTTGATACTTGAAGCGTATACTTTAGTTTAATTTTGAAGAAATTTGCGCGGACGGGAGAGCGAAATTTTGTATGTTTAAAGTTTATATGGAGAAGAAAGAAATGGAGAAATTTACACTTTGGATATATTATTCATTAGAAATTCATTAAAATAAACATTACACACTTTACCACGTGTTTGATGCACGCAAACATATGTAATATGTATACTGTTTCGTTTATGGTCAATGTCTGCGGCCAAACTGAGAAAAGATTAATATCAAATGAACTTAAAAATTAAATTAATTAATTTACTTTTACGACTACTGGGCGACCATTGGTATGCTGAATTTTGTGATGTGTCTTTATTTTTTAAGTGAAATGCTACTATTTTTTATTATTGTCGTTGTAAATTCAATTATTTTCACTTTTGAAGCGCCAGTTTGTGATTTTAATTTTGTAGACATTTCCTACAATGAAGAGCTGAAGGACTTCCTAAATGTCTGATGGATATTTAAAGTATAAACTTTATCTGCTGACCCTTCCCCCATGGGAAAATATTATCTTGGATCAGAAATTCATAGGCTATGAGCTATAAGGGATACTCATGAGGGAAGGAATCGATTTGTTCTTTGACGTGCCAAATTATTATTTGATTCTAACATTAACATTTTAAATGCGAAAGTAAGTTTGTTTGCTACGCTTTCACTCATTATTTTACATACACGTTTTCAAAAAAAAGTGAAAAAAGTGAGATGCGGACCAAGTAGCGAGCTAAAGCTAGATTGTTAAACGATCGCGTATTGCATGACAAGGTTTACATTGTGTGACTGGTACTTAATACGAGTTCAAACCTGAAATTTCAAGTAATCGTTAACAAATTTAACTATTTTTTTATATTTAATTATTGAAATAATTCATTGTGAACTTTTGCAGACTTTGGTTTTGACTTTTTATTAATATTATAAAAAGGTAAAGTTTGTATGTTTATTTATTTGTATGTAGTAGGTAATCTTCGAAACTACTCCGAACGATCGTATTTAAAAAAATCATTCTTTCACCTCTCACCTTTTGCTTTACATATTTTGTCATATTGCAGACGAAGTCGCGGACACCAGCTAGTATTTCATAACTATGTGTAATCATAGTAACTAAGTGTAATTTGGTCCAACTTAAAAGATAGGATAGTTAAACCCGGGCGTTAAACCGGTTTTTATTTTAAGCCCGGGCGAAGCCGGGAGCGTGTAGCTAGTTATGTATAAATAAATGGGTACACAGGACAACGTTGGATAAATGGTCACTTAAAATAATTGAAATCATTATTTGTTTATTGCATCGTTAAATTTGCGAGTTTATCGCTTGTGCTCTCAGTTCATTTTTTGGTTTAGTCTTAATGTCGCATTCGATAGCCCCGCCCGATAAGGTCAACTGAGTTCTCTCTTAAAATAGATGTATCGAAAATTATTGCGTAATTGATAATCCAAAATATTTGTATGAATGTTTTGCGTAAATAATTCATGAAAAAAATGGCGTGTTTCTAAGGCCCTGGCCCAAAATCAGACATTTGTATTATGAGTTCATGAGTGGTTAGGGTAGTCGCCTAAAAATTCTGTCTCAGGGCTCCCGGGTTAGATTCCCGGCAGAACCAGAGCCAATTGAGCTATCTCTGTCTAATCCTTTATCCTTACAGCTTCTGTTGCGCTGCTTGTGTTGCAGGCGACGGTAGCCACCATTCGTTAAAAGGACTTATGTGAAATGATGCGTTTCATGCATAATTCTTAAATGGTTATTTTTTCAGGAGTGAAAAAGAGATTAAACATTGCAGAATAAAACTGGAAGGGAGACTGTATACTATTGGTACGGTGAAGTTCGAAAGTCTAGTTGAATTGGTCTCCTATTACGAGAAACATCCCCTCTATAAAAAGGTGAAACTGTGGTTCCCGATTAGTGAAGATATTGTTAGAAGATTGATCACTGTGAGTTGTTTTTCAATTTTTATTAATTTTATTTTAAAAACAATTGGGTTGGCCAAAAAGTCAAAAATGGGCTGTATAATCAACGTTTATCAGAAAAAAATGCGCTCCTATACCTTGTTTAATGTTTTCATTCACATTCTTTCTTTTACAGCATAACTTATTGCACTTTCTGCAAGTGTATCCTGAGTTCTTTTTATTTCTTTAGTAAAAAAATGTATAACATGATATAATCCGCTACAAATTTTTTATATAAAGATATAACGTACTAATTTATTATTTTTGAAATATAGTTTAAAAAAATGTAACATTTTATAAGAGGGCTTTTATAATAAGCTTTTATAATAGCATTTTATAATAAGCTTTTTTATAGTTTTTATTGTGCCAATGGCAAAAAGATCATTTGGTGTATTCATTGTGCATAATATAATTTGGTGTATTTGTTCTGCTTTTTATTGTGCATAAATTTTCTTGAAATCTTTTCTAGGAAGTGTTTTTGTGTGTGTTGTAAAAGTTCTAAAATAAACCCTGTTTGCCCATCGTTGATTACAGGAACCTGATGATAGCTCAGTGTACGGAACGCCGGGATACATGGATCCAACCTCTTTCACATCCAAGGTATCTTTTCATTGCTTCTCTACATTATTACTCCACAAAAAGTACATAAAATTGTGCAATTTTTTTTTTTAATAATAGTTCAGCTTTGTTAAATCTTATATAAAAATTATTTTTTGTATAGAACTTGCTTCACCTACAATTTTCGGTTTGTTATTATTACAAAATCTAAACGTCTAGATAGGTATCTAAAATTTGTTCAAAATCGCAAATATGAGCAATAAATATTATCAAGGTTTGAAGTATACTTTTTTTTTACATGTTCATACAATAATATGATAACATATTGATTTTGTAATAATTCTTAAAAGTTTCTATCGACTAATGTTTTCATTCTCGTTTTCAATAAGGTCTGAATACTTTGGAATCGGCACATAAATATTTAAAACCTCCGATGAGAATGGCGTTTTTTTGTTTGACCTTGACCAGTAAGTGTTTAAACGGTAGACAAAAAGAGACTTGTAGATTTTTTTGATTTTGATTATTGTTTTTAAAAATTTTGTAGTATTTTGTACTTTTAAATACTGTGTAGATAAAGTAGCCCATCGTTTTGAAGTAGTTGTTTAGTTGTATAGTTCAAGAGAAATATGTAGTTAGTATGTATATAATTTTTATGTATCGCCAATTTGTAATTTATTAATACAACTTTAACATTTAAATAAATTCATTCAGAGGATATATCAATTTCGCGACTTCTTGTATTAAAAAATATATATAAAAATAGTATTTATTTATTTATTTTAGGGAAATTTACACGTTCATTAAAATGATACATATAGTTAAATGGAAACGAAATAATATAACAAATTTCAACTTATAGTTAAAGAACAACAAAACATATTAGAAGGATAACAAGGAAATTATTGTATATATAGTATATTAATTTTTCCTTTTATATTGAAACAGGGATAAATTATTAATAGGTACTTTATATAATGTTTCTAGAAAGAAAAGTGAGCGTTGACTAAACAGCACACACACTAACTTGCTTTTGGTCCAAAATTCAGACCAAAGGCAAATTAGAATAGATTTCAAAGTAAAATTTCAGAGGAAAAATGTTAAAACTGTCGCAACACTAGAAAAAATAATAATATGCTGTACATTGTCTTCATAAACAAGAAATTCGAACTGTTTACATTTTGAATTTTAAATGAGTGCAACGCGTTAACAAACACGCCGATGGAAGTTCAGACATATTATGATCTCTTACAAAATTCATGAATTGCATTGCTTTTTTATGTAAGAGTTCGTTATGTGTTTGGATTTGCTATGATTTTATTTTCATATAATAGTACTAGCTTTTTGTTACACGGTTCCACAAGCCTTTAAATTTTAATTAACAAGGGCATGGCAGGCCCATGTTAATTAGGTTTAGGCTTTTTCGGTAATGCTCAATTTCTCCTAGGATACTATTTTTATTTCTTTTTGTTCTAGGCTTCTAAGATTCTAAGATATTTTTTAAATCAGACTGATAGTTCTAGAGTTTAGAGTTTAGTTTTAAATTAAATAAATTCGAATCAACTGTTTTTTTATTTTTTTATTAATTTTATTCTTTCTTGTGCTTAGATTCAAAGTGTGAATCTTCTACGTCTGTATTGTTTGTAAATATTTATTTATTTACAATTAAATAAAAAAACTAAGAAATCATACGCACTGTAAAACAGAGCATACTTATTTAAGTATTTATAAAAATCATTAAAAAATCACAGTTGTCGTCATTTTCGTCTATTTCGATTGCTTAATAGTATTAAAATCGAATATTCGTAAAATCTTTCCCACCTATGTTATTGATAACTAGGTTGACGATATTAACTTCGTAATAGCTAATATTATTCTTTGATCCAGTAGAATTTGTGAATTTGTTACTTTCATGAATTGCTTAATTCTTTTTTTAGATTTAACCCTCGGTACATAGCATGCAAATCAGGTGTGCGATCCATTTATCCCCTTCACTTCACCCAGCCATGTTCGTTACTACTCACTCTATTTATTCATACGTCTATTTATTCGTGCTTCAAAATAATCACTTTTATAGGCGACGTTCGAACTGTCTTGCAGAAACTTTGCTTTGTTGAGCACAATTTCAAAGATATGTTAGAATATTTTATGTTAGCTTATAAATAAATTTAATAATACATAATAAATACTTATACAGATAATCTAAAACTGGATTATTTATATGGCGAGTCAATAAAACAGAATCGTTGTATTAACTCAAGTGTGATTGTTATTAACTTGTTTTAATTTTGAGTTAATACAACACACTAACTCCAACATTAAATTATTGTTTAGCCCATAGTCTATACGATAGAACACTTTGTTTAAAAGTAAAATATTTAATCACTTTTGATTCATATCATTGTCTATATATAAATTACTACCACATAGAAGATATTAATTGGAACATGAACTGTCATACTCATACAAAAATAGAGTTTTATAGTTTTATTTGGGTCAAATTTAACATAAACAGAATGCGAAGATGGTGTCAGAAGATAAATTGCTAAAAGCCTGTGTCGAGATTAAATCTTCACTCATAGTTAAAATAGTTTGTTTCCATAATAACATACTAGCTTAAAACCGCAGCTTTCAAAAATATGCTTAGTGATTTAGTCGTAGTGTTTACAAGAGATAATTTGCTTTTTGTATTTTTTATTTTTATTATAGAAGTAATTACTTTATTCGGCGTTCACCCATACAATAATTAAACATTACCATAGTAATTTTATTATAGTATTGTAACTAGATAAAAACATATAACGCAATTATTTATTTCATATATATTGTCATTTTTTTTTAAATATATTTACAGAACAAAAAGATTGCACAAACGTATTAAGAATGTGAAGAAAAACTAAAATAGAAGTTATGGTAAAATTTTCAAAAACGAGCGGTGGGAAAATTAAAAAAACAACTACCTACTTCGAATTAAGTGTATGTTAGTGAAAACAAGATAGTTATTTTTGAAAGTCGATTGCTTGTGTTTTGAATATTGTACTTCAGACCGGATACATCTACAATGTTAATAATTCATAAGATGCATTCAAAGTGTTGGCAAATTTATTCAAGGGAGAGAAGAAGAGACGCGTTTCCATAAAAATCAATTCAGTCGTGACCTTTTGTCACTTACATTGTTACATAAATGTAAATATGTCATTGTTAAACGTTATTCATATTTCAATGAAGTGTATCGGTCTATCTACTAGAGAATACAAAACAGATGGAAGTTTAAATGTCTCCTTATTCGACAAATACTTTTTTTAAGTCTGATTTTCCTTTAAGGCGATGACTTAGCAGAAAACAATATTTGACTTGTCAGGGTGAAATTAAAAGTTAGATAAAAATACAGTGCATAATAGACAATATTTAAAAAAGTTTTAATCGGGCAGATTTATTTTAAATTAAAAAATCTATTTTCTTAAAAAAAATTTTTAGTAAATTACTGCTTAAACTGTTTACCTTTCGTGTCACAGTAATAAAAATTTTCGGCGACAACTTCATTTGTTTTTAAGTTTATTAATTACCTAATTTAATCGGCTATTTTTATTTATTGTTTTTATTTTTATATTTCACACAATATTTCAATTTTAAATCTGTTGGGTTAACTCCAAGAAGCTTCAAAATTTTTTTGTAATTTTTGTTTGATCTTAATTTGTTTACCAAATCATCTTGGTAAAAATAGTTTTCGGTCTGAGGGTTAATTCCTGTCTTAAGATGCAGTTTTTTTTTAACTAGGTGACAGTGAAGGCGTTGTACGACTATCGGGCAAGACACGATGACGAGTTGTCGTTTTGTAAACACGCCATCATAACGAACGTCGACAAGCCCGATGAGGGATGGTGGCGAGGCGACTATGGGGGCAAAAGGCACCAGTGGTTCCCGGCCAATTACGTTGAGGAAATCGAAGTGCCTCAAATGCCTGACATAGCCGTAAGTATATAACAATTATAATCGCCACAACGACATCTTTCCGTTTAGGCTACCTATAGCTTATACTATGTAAATGTCTTCTAACCGTTTTTTTAACATAATTTTTATTCCAATTATTTTCTCGGTGCTTGTATAATTATTTTAGTAAAATTCGCATCTCCTAAACCCAAAGGATTAAAGGTGGTAAAGCCTAGTCCAACAGCGAGCGTCTTGAGACTTGAAGGTGTGAAGACCCAGGTTTTGCCGTCAAGACACACTTGACGGGCACGGTGGGTTCTTCGAGTACTTGCATCGGTTCAAGCGCAAGGAGAACCCATCGTGCATCTGCTCCGATGCAAATGAGGATGTCCCGCATGTTCTGCTGGAGTGCCCGGTCTTCGCCAAGGAAAGGATGGAATTAGAGTACAACATGGATATGGAAGTGTGCCCAGCCAACCTTAATGCGTTGATCACGTGTAGCCAAAGTGAGAAATTTGTTGAGTACTGTA